>CAKXYN010000023.1:7952500-12752500 GCA_935064755.1 Tragelaphus eurycerus | reverse complement strand
GTCACAAAGAGTCAGATACGACTGAGCGACTGATCTGATCTGATATATATAGCAATCAAACAATATGTGGTAACTTGGTGATTCAGTTCGTACCCAGAGTTAGGACAAACCTCCCAGGTTAAGGACATTCCCGCCACAGAACTACCTACACTTCACCCACAAACTCAGAGTTTCCCAGGCCACTTGCAAAAATAACCAACCAGCTACAAATTTGAGGACTCCCATACCCACCCTCGCTTGAATAATTCACAAAACTGGGGAAAGCCCTATACTTAAAATAGGACTTTTTAAAGCTAATTCAATAAACTTCAGATATAGACCACAACCAGCCAAAAGACGAGGCCCATGGGGCAAGGTCTGCTGCTGCTAAGTCACTTCAGTCGTGTCCGACTCCTAGCGACCCATGGACTGCAGCCTACCAGGCTCCTCTGTCCATGGGATTTGCCAGGCAAGAGTACTGGAGTGGGTTGTCATTGCCTTCTCCAAGGCAAGGTCTGCTGCTGCTGCTAAGTTGCTTCAGTCATGTCCGACTCTGTGCGACCCCATAGACGGCAGCTCACCAGGCTCCCCCGTCCCTGGGATTCTCCAGGCAAGAACACTGGAGTGGGTTGCCATTTCCTTCTCCAATGCATGAAAGGGAAAAGTGAAAGTGAAGTCGCTCAGTCGTGTCCGACTCTAGCTACCCCATGGACTGCAGCCTACCAGGCTGCTCTGTCCATGGGATTTGCCAGGCAAGAGTACTGGAGTGGGTTGTCATTGCCTTCTCCAGGGCAAGGTCTAGGAGGGTCCCAAATGTGAAGCTTCTTGGTCAGCCTCTCAGCAAATTTATGTGTATCACCAACCAGGGACACTTACTTAACTTTCAGTGTCCAGGGTTTTAACTGTGGATATGTTTACATGGTTTGCAGCTACTTCTACATAGAGTTAAGTTAGTGACAGCATCTTCGTGTAGGAATAACTTCTAGGAATACCTCTGTGGCTCACCAAATCAACTCATGAGCGTCACGACAAAATAGCAGGGCCCACCCTATAGCTCATAGTACATGAAAGCGAGTAGGACATCACGGACAGCCGGGTTGATGAGCGGCATGGATTCAAAGAATAGATGTTTAGTCACCATCTAAGAAAATTGGAAATGCCCCCCAAATCTCACAGTTTATAAGCAAAAGAATATCTAAGTAAGGTTTTTCCCAAATTTGACAATAATCTTGAAAATTTACATGACATTGCTGATAACTAGTTTTGAGGGTAAAAGAAATTTCTAGACTATCTACCCAACTAAAGAATAGATGGTATTAGACGAAAGATTGAGTTATCTTTTCAACTGTCTTTCAAACACTGAATTAGCTTTCAATTCTGTCTGTAAAAAATATTACAAAACTGTCATAGACAAGATCAGAGATTATGAAATCCATTCACGTGTTTACTACCCGCAGCTTGCCAAGCAGCTAATTAGTAAAAATGTTATTTTTATGAATGTTGTGATGTTTGTGCTATTTGCCAGCTTTTCAGAATTTTTAATTTGCTGCACTTTTCTGATTCAAAAATAAATATTCACTTCCATACCCAATTTTCGGGGAAGGCAATGGCACCCCACCCCAGTACTTTTGCCTGGAAAATCCCATGGATGGAGGATCCTGGTGGGCTCCAGTCCATGGGGTCGCTGAGAGTCAGACACGACTGAGCGACTTCACTTTCACTTTTCGCTCTCATGCATTGGAGAAGGAAATGGCAGCCCACTCCAGTATTCTTGCCTGGAGAATCCCAGGGACGGGGGAGCCTGATGAGCTTCTGTCTATGGGGTCGCACAGAGTCGGACACGACTGAAGTGACTTAGCAATAGCAATACCCAATTTTGGGTTCATAATTTCTAAGGACCACCCCCCAGCATGGATCCACCCTGCCCCCTTTCTGCTCCATTCTTCACTAGGTGACTGCCTCCTCCCCTCTCCATCCCTCACCCAGTGCTGACTTGTTGCTGGTTCAATGACTGTCTTTGCAGTTGAGCCAGCAAACTCACTGTCTAGGATTGGGCTGTATGCTCTTTGAGGATAGTCCCCGAACCTAGAGCATCATGCCCAGGGCCAGCACCACCGAAACACTGAAGAAATGCTGTCAAAATACCTGTCTGAAATGGGACCGGTGTTCCCTGGCTCAGGTGACTGGGCAGCCTCTCAGCATTGGGACGCTTATAAAGAAGGCCCATGCCGGGGACCTGCAGCTTTTGTAGGAAGAGAAGGGTTTCCGCAGAGAGGATGTGGCCCCTGATGGATAACATGAGGGTTGCCTGGTCAGCAAGGAGAGAAGACCCTTCTCAAGGTCAGGGTTGGGCAGGGTTACTGAGCCTGCATTCAGACCCTGCCAGAAGCAACAGCGGAGAAGGGCTGGAGTCTGCGGTGTCCCCTCCACCCTGCTGCCTGTGCGTGCCCTGGCCTCAGTGCCTGCACTCCCCACACCTCTAATGGCTTCTGTAACAGGCAGCCCCCCTGCCTTGGCTCAGCAAGTCCAGTGGACCCGGCTCTTGGAGGCTCAGAGATAAACAGGGGAGGAAGTGCGTTTCCGTCCACATGGAGCACACTCAGCAGCAGCCACGGCGACCTAGAAGACGGGGCAAATGGGCCAGGGTGTTTCCTCTCCCAGGTAAACACATTAACAAGGACCTTACCTGGGACTTCCCACAGCGCATCCTGCGAATGATTGGTCCCTAAGATGCACCTAGAAAAGAGAAGTGGTTACATGGACAAAGAGAAGTGCCAAAGACTGCATCCTTAGTCCCTGAGAGTAAAAAAAACCTACTAGCCGCTGCCAACCTGTCCCAGGGTGTTTGTCCACACGCCCTACCTGCCCCTAGTAGCCTCTCTGGGGTGTGGACCCATCTGGGAAAATACTCCCTTCGCTAAAAGCAGCAACTATGGGTGAGACTCACCAGGACAGGCGGGTAGTCAAATTCAGCAGGGGTTTCTGGCTCCTTCTACCGGCAGCGACTTCCTTCTGACACACAGGCTTCCTTCCCCTGGTCAGGGGCCTTCCTGCATCAGGAGCCCTGAATGACCACCACCTCCTCCCCTGAGTCCTCCCCTTCTCCAGACCCAGGAGAGAGGGATTTCTAACACCTGCAGCCCAGGGCCTGACCCCTCCCACTGTCATCTGTGAAGTGAAGCCACCTGGATGCTCTCAAGTCTGCCTTCTAAGTTCCACCCGATCCTGGATGGAAACAAGCAAGACCATGAGGGCTCTCTCTTCCTTTTCTTAGCCGATTGAGTCCATCTTTGTTACCGGCAATAAAGGTGGTGGTTTACACCCCAGAGCCTTCAGAGAAAGGGAGTTGCCCAACGAAGTGCCTTTCATTCTTCTGCGTATGCTCTTCCCGCAAGCTGAACAAGGGGGAATTTTAACCTTCTGTGAGGGGATGGGTGAGCAGAAATGAGGCTGGGAGCAGGAGAGGAACTTCGGAGACTGAACTGTCCGCTGGGGGACTTGGTGACCTTGGCACTGTGTCACCAACCTTCTGCCCCAGCTTCCCACCCCCTCCCCTCAGGAACAGTAACAGCACCCACCTTGTGAGCACACGTGTGTGCTAAGTTGCTTCGGTCATCTCCAACTCTGTGCGACCCTATGGACAGTAGCCCACCAGGCTCCTCTGTCCACGGGGATTTTCCAGGCAAGAATACTGGAGCGGATTGCCATTTCCTCCTCCAGGGGATCTTCCCTACCCAGGGATGAAACCACATCTCTCATGTCTCCTGCCAACTAGCGCCACCTGGGAAGCCCCCACCTTATGAAACTGATAATCGAATGAAAGGACGCAGCGCTCAGGTGGTACCTAGGACGTGGTAAGCTCCTGGCAAACATGACTATTGTCTGCGTCACTCAGTAGTGCTTTGGGGGATGGTGAATAGTCTCTTTCTTTTTTGAGAGTGAATTAGAAGGGATTGCACTAAAGCCCTGAATCTGACCTCTAGGTTCACCCCAAGGGCCCAGCTCCCAGTATCAAGGTCACATCAAACAGAAATCCACAGCCACACCTCACATCTGAGGGAGCCCCTAGATTTCAGAGGGCTGGACTTGAACGTGGCAGCTACCTTTGTCCCACAATTCAAACATGGCCCACAAACTTCAAAATAATCTCCCCTTGACCGGTGATCAGTGTCTGAAATTCCACCACGTGCGTATCAATCATTCCTTCGGCTTAGATTTTTATCCAATTAAGTCACTGCATTGAAAGTGAGCATCTACCCTAGAAAAAACAGCCTTCAGGGCCTCCCCTTCCATGGAGTTGTGATCTGGAGATAAAGAGGTCCAGGATCACAAAGGCTTACCAGCTAAGCCAAGCCAAGGGGAGGGACCTGCAAGAATTTCCCCAGAGAGAAAATGAAAAAAAGAAATACCTTCCAGGGTTGTCAGGAGGTCAGCTGAGTTAATGCTGCCAAACTCCCTGTGCCTAACGGGGACTCAGCAAACATTCGTTCCCTTCTCCTCCTAACCTGCTGTCGGTGGTTTACACCTGGGGTTAACAAGGGCCTGAGAAGAGGGCTTGCTGGGTGAGAGGGTGTAGGTGAGAGTGTTTGGGGACAGGACGGGGAGACAGAAAGGGAGGCCTTGGGGCCACTCCTTTGATTCACTCTGGTCCCTGTTCACTTGCCCCCTTGTCACAGAGGCCTTTCTAGACCACACACCCAGTCCCTCACTGCATCTCCTCACCCTGCTTGATTTTTCATTCCTCACCCTCCCTCAGCTCTTTCCTACCAAATGCATGTCTGCAAGGACTTTGTTTTGCTCTCTGCCAGGATGGACTCTCAGCATTGCCAGTTCGGACCTGATTTGGCCTTGGTCAAGCTATTTCTTTCTCTGTGCCATCTTCACAGGGTCATTTTGATGATTAAACGCACTGATAATAAAGCAGCACTTGGCACAATGCCGAGCACATTCTAAGTTCTCAATAAATGGCAGATGTTGTTATTATTGGTTATTTTCCAGTAAAATTCTCCTTCCTGTGGGTCAGCCGTCTGGAGAAGACTGCTGTGGCCACTCAAGGAATTCATGTCATCTTGAGTGGAGCCAGAAATAGAAGCCTGTGCTAATTGGGGAACTGTGAAAATACTGCTTACCTTTCCAAAGCCAATGAGCCAGGGATCCCTAGGATACTGGTTCTCAAATATGGCTGCACATTGGGGTCACCTGGAGAGTTTTAAAAATGACTGATGCCTGGGTGCTCCGCCAGAGACTCTGATGTCATCAGCATGGTTGGTGGCCTAAGCATCGGGATTTGTCTTAAGCTGCCCAAGTGCTTCTAATGTGTATCAGATTTGAGAGCCGCTGCTCCAGACTGCTGCCAGATTTCCCCCTTGAAAGTCAGCGAGAGACAAGTGTCTAATTATGGCCTGCTGGTCAATGCATCTTCCTAAAAGGGGCCATTCGCTCACAGTCCAGCCCATTAAAAATTAATCACTTTGGCCCCGCAGGGTCCCCTCACTTAGAGAGTGCTAGTGACTGCGGTGCAGATTTCTAGGACTCTAGTGCCCCGCAGAGGAAATCCTGGAGGCCAGCAGCACAAGCAAATGGGGAAACTGAGGCTGGAGCAGCTGCACCAAGCCTTCGTCCACCCAGCCCAGCCCTGGTCCTGGCAAGGACGGCGGTATTAGAACTGGCGATCCAAACAAACGAAACATTTTGTCATGTCTGCACTGTAACAGAACTCAGAGCTGATGATCAGGATCCCAGAGGGATAACATGCAAAGCTTTTATCTGTGATGCGAGCTCTAGTTGAGTGAGAAGACAACCACATTTTGAGAAAGTGCTTTTTATAAAGAAGCTCAGCTCCATCGCTCCCACCTTCCTGCTGTTTAAAGCAGGGAGAAGTACATTATGCTGAGTGAAAGAAGCCAGTCACAGACAGACAGATACTGTATGATCCCGCTTATGTGAATAGTCACATTCAGTAGTGCCAGAAAGAGTGCTGGTCGACGGGGGCTTTGGGGGCTGGAGTATGGAGAGCTGTTTACTAGGCACTGACTCAGTTTTGTACATGGTGGTGATGCTGGGAAAACAATGTGAATGTACTTAATACTACTGAATTTTGTGCTTAAAAACAGTTAATACGGTGAATTTTATGTGTATTTTACCACAAATAAAAATAAGTCATTTTTTTTTTAAAGTAATTCTGATTTTTTTTTTTAGTGTAAAAGGAAGGGACCACATGGGGGCTGCAGGCCTATAGGAACTTAACTGGGCTTTTGGTTATTTCCATGGAAACTGGGGGAGAGATGAATTTCACTGGAGAGGATCCAGAGCAGGGAGTGGGGAGGGGGCAGCCTTGAGAAAGGAGGGCATCAGATCAGCACTTAAGGGGCATCCGCTTTAGAGGTTAATGATGGCTCGGACGGTAAAGAATCTGCCCGCAATGCAGGAGACACGGGTTCAATCCCTGGGTTGGAAAGATCCCCTGCAGAAAGTAATGGCTTACCCACTCCAATATTCTTGCCTGAAGAATTCCATGGACAGAGGAGTCTGGAGGGCTATGGTCCATGGGGTCACAAAGAGTTGGACATGACTGAGCGACCATCACTTTCACTTGAGAAGTTAATGAAAATTCAGGGCAGCTGATTTAACCACACTGTTCACCATGTGTATTGTAGCTGCATAAACAGAATGTGCATGCATGCTCAGTTGCTCAGTGGTGTCCAATTCTTTGCAACCTCATGGGCTGTAGCCCACCAGGCTTCTCTGTCCATGGAATTTTCCAGGCAAGAATGCTGGAGTGGGCTGCCACTTCCTTCTCCAGGGGATCTTCCAGATCCAGAGGTGGAACCCACATCTCCTGCATTAGCAGGCAGATTCTTTACCACTGGGCCACCAGAGAAGCTGTAAAAAGAATGTACCTGGTGACTTACCAATGATGGTGTTGTACACTGGGCTTGTAAGACTGTGCGTTCCTTCCCTCAGCTTGAGAGAGTCCCTGCTGCATATCTTCATGGAAATGAGTTTAACAGAATGAGTTTGGAGTCAGCAAGAAGAAAGGCGATTCCGCTGTGGTGTTCTTTATGTTTTAAAAGGCTTCTAACAAGCCTGATATGGATATTGGCACAAATAAGAATTATACCTTCGGAGGAAGGAGGCTGTGGAGAGGGAGGCTGTGTATTTCTGCTTAAACTGAGCCTCTGAGAAGGTGGTGTTTTTCTAAATGATCCTTTGATGAGTGCTTGTTACACAAAGAATTAACCCCTATTACAGGTCAGTCTGCTGCTCAGAGAAATCTGCCTGGCCTGTGAGCAAGGCATTAATCCCTTGAGCAGGGCAGGATATTAAAGATCATCCAGGGTTTTGCTGGTTCAAATGCGGTCCCTCAACCTGCAGCATCGGTACCACTCTGTTGGCCTGATGAAATGGAATCTGCACGTGGTCAGCCCAGGTCCCCAAGAATTCAAGTGCAAGCCAGAGTCCGAGGATCTGCGGCCTGCAGGGTGCTGCTGGCTCATCTCCCATGAGCTTGTCCATCCCTGTCTGCCTAGGAGCCCAGCCCCACCCTGGGACAGCCTGGTGGATTTGAGGGTTCTCTTTCTTTGAAAGGCAGTTCAGCCATCTATTCAGATCACAGGGACTACATCGTCCCTAACTGGCGTTGCATCCCAGCTGTGCTGCTTGCAGCCTGGGTGACCATGGATAGGTTGCTTACCCTCTCTGTGCTTCCCATTCCTCCCTGTCAAATGACTGTCATAAGAGTCCCTAACTCATGGGGTTGTCGCAGGGATTAAAAGAGTTAATCCCTAGGAAGCATGAGAGCAGTTCGAGTATCTTAGTAAGCGTGTGCTATTATTATACTGCCTGGATTCCTGCCTCATGCCATGGCTCACATCTGTCCCTAGAGCCTCAGAGAACAAGCTTAACTCCCCATCCGTATGACAGCCCTGTGTACGTCCAGAGGCAGCTCTCATGCCCTCTGCAATGTTCCCCAGGCTCTAAGCGCCCTGTCTTTCCCATTCCTTGGGTGACATGCCTTTGATTTCCACAGCACATCCGCCAGGAGCTCTTCTGAGAATTTGCACCTCCACAAAATCACAGCATCCACAACCCTGTTGACCCCCTCAAGCTCAAAAGTTCTTACTTCTCTGTAGCCTGATAACTCTTTCCCTTGACCCAGTTTTTTCTAGATCAGACAGGATCCATGTGTGCATTCCTCCCCTCTTCCAGGGAAGTGTGGTGCCCAGGGGCCATCCTGAACCTGTTAACGTCCGGCTACCCAGAGAGCACCCGAGTTGCAAGCCTCTCCAGGCTTCCTGCAGCCACTGCCAGGGCTCCATGAATGGCCGTCCCTCTAGTGGAGTCTGCAGGAGCCCTACCACAGGCACAGGTCTCCCCGGGACCTTCCATAGAAATCCCCATCCTACCCACCTCCCCTCCTTCCCCAACCCCACCCCCAGGTCTGCCCTGACCCAGAAATGCCCGCACCCCTCTGTTCCCATCCCTCCCTCCCCAAGCTTCTTTTGCTCCAGAGCCTGACAGAAGCCACCAAAAGAAAGCGAGTTAGTCGCTTAGTCATGTCCAACTCTTTGCCACCCCATGGACAGTAGCCCGCCAGGCTCCTCTCTCCATCAGATTTCCTAGGCAGAAATGCTGGAGTAGGTAGCCATTCCCTTCTCTATGACATCTTCCTGACCCAGGGATCGAACCCACATCTCCTGCATGGCAGGCAGATTCTTTACCTCCGTCCTAAGGCTCCTGAAACATATCAGGGGCAGCCTTGCCTCTGCAAACATCTTTTACGTTCAGGGCAGGTGCTTCAGAAGGAAGCCCCCTGCATCCACTTCAGCCCCAGATTCTGCAGCTAGACAGGTGTTAATTATAGGGAATTCCATAACAACCTGCTCAACTGACACATCAGAGTAAACTCCCCTCAGTATCTTCCCCAATGAACACTCTGCTTTAGCCTTCCTCTGACACTCTTACCTTCTGGCTGGAGAATAACATCGGGCCATTCTTTATTTATAACCCACCCGCCCAGATGTGCACACCTATAGTTGGGCTTGTCTCTCATTTTGAGACTCAGACTTAAACTCCTCAAGAGCTACTCTCCATACAACCACAGGGATGAGTCCAGATGCATTAGGCTAGGCAAAGGAATTTCAACTCAAAAGGCCACACACTGTGACTCCATTTATATGCATTCTGTACAGGCAAAACTAACAGGATGGAAAAGAGTGGTTTCTAAGGAACTGGGGCTGGGGGTGACCTGAAGCAGGCAGGAGGGGATTGTGTGAGATAATAGAATTGTTATACATCTTGATTGTGACGGTGGTTACACGATTTTATACTTTGTCAAAACTCATGGAATTATACACTAAAAAGTGAATTTTACTGCTTATAAATTATACATCAATAAACCTGGCTTTAAAAAAAATTACACTTGCCAATCCTTTCTGGAACAAGGCAAAGTGTAAGGCAAAAGCCATCAACTTTTGTAAACTCCTCACCCACTGCTGAAAGTGGGAATTGGATCTCCCTGTAAAATCAGGTCTGTTAAAGAAAGGAATCAGTGGTTCCTCCAGTAGGGGCCCCATTTTGAAAGGGCTCAGACCATGCGAGACTTTCCTTACTCATTCATCCGTCCATCCCCTCAACAGTGTTCATTGGACATTTCCTAGGAGGCAGACCTGGGACAGAAACGAGCAAGGCAGAAGCGGCTGTGAAACAAGATACAGCCTCTGCCCATGAGGGGGGAATCGTCCAGTGGTCCCGGGGGTTGGGTGGGTGAGGCAGGTGGGATGGGAACAGCAGAGAAGTAAAGTGCTCAGTCTTGTCCCACTCTTTGCCACTCCAGAGACTGCAGCCCCCTAGACTCCTCCATCTATGGGATTTTCCAGGCAAGAATACTGGAGTGGGGTGCCACTTCCTCCTCCAGGGGATACTCCCTGCCCAGAAATCAAACCCACGTCCCCTGAATTGCAGGCAGTCTTTTACCACTGAGCCACCAGAGAAGCCCCAGAGAAGTAAAGAAACAGACAAAACAGGGATGGTGGAGCTCCTGGCGGGTGGGGGGGGAGGGCATTCAACTTCACCCCAGGGAGCAGGGAGCTTCTGAGAAGAAGCAGGCCTGAGTGAGTTAGCCAGGAAGGACAGCGGGCGTGAAGACACCCATCCTTGGAAGGTACACACACAAAGGCCCAAAGGACAGAAAAGGGGTCATGTTTTAAAAATTACAAGAAGCTCATTTGGGAGCCTCAAGGCTGGGGAGTGGGGGTGCTCTAGTCTTTTCTTCCTTTCTTCCGCCAGTTTGAGGTCCCGCTCTGAAGAAACATGTGTCACCGAGGAGAGAAAACTGCCGTAACTGAGGGCTCTTGGGTTTTAAACACAATAAATCTTTGCTAAACAAGTGAAGAGATTTCAGATTAACTGATTAAAAGCTCCTGGGGACTTGAGCTTCCTAACTTTTCCTTTGTTTTAACCTGGGTCTGTGATACTTTCTACTTCAGCAAAAAAGGAAAATTAGATGCCAAATTGGAAATTACAACAGCAAATAACAAAATGTTCCCTAGACTCCCTGACTGGATACCCCTGGTGCTAACTGTCTGACTTTGATCACCAAATAGGTCTGTTTTTTTCACTTTAGAGAGACTGTTCCAGGTAATGCAAATAGACGTTTTGCAGATTTCACTGTTGCACATGCTTTCTGAATTACGCAGAGAACAGTTTCCACATGGCCTGGCTATATTTCCCTAAAGCACCTATGACGTCATTATTTCCCATAGGAAGGGCTTCCACCCCAGGCCACACACTGAGCAGTGGCTGAAATCAGCTAGAACATCCACCCCACACTCTGTAGAACTCCCAGAACCCTCTGGGCCAACCAACACTGTGTCCAGTCTGCCCTTTAGGGCTGCTCCCCAAAGCCCTTCACCCACACCCATGATGAAGCTGGCTTCGTCCATTGCCAGCAGAAGATTGGTATCTGGCATTGTAGCAGAATTAATCATCAGCACCAAAGCAACTGGCTTGGTTTCAATTTTCTAGCTATTTCTGAGACTCAGCCCACTGAATAAATGAAATTCCAGTTTCTCGTCATTACTCTGTTGATGGTGATAATGAACTCGAGTACGGCTCCTGTTTATCCATCTTCTTACTAGATGAGGGTAGAGTGTTATGTGTTGTTACATCAAGATGGGCTGGGAAAGCGTTGCTCCTTAAACAGTGGCATTCTGGATCCCATTCCACAGAACAGAAGAACTCCAGGGCCTCATAAGATTCCCCCACCAAACTCTTTGAGCCCCTCAAACCTGCCTGAACCCCTCTAAACAGATGATCAACAGGAAGGATGGAGAGTGAAAGGGGTCTTTTCTCCCTGAGAAGGGACAAGAAGAAAGGTATGGGAGGGAGTGATGCTCAGTCATGTCAGACTCTTTGCTATCCCATGGACCAGTCCATGGAATTCTCCAGGCCAGAATACTGGAGTGGGTAGCCTTTCCCTTCTCCAAGCAATCTTCTCAACCCAGGGATCAAACCCAGGTCTCCCACACTGCAGGCGGATTCTTTACCAGCTGAGCCACCAGGGAAGCCCTGTGGGAGGGAGGGTGTCCATAAATGACTGTCCATTGGAAGCTGGGGTTTTGTCTTCCAGGGTTACCTGTCAGAAGGGCTGGTAACGAAGTGGTACCGCTCACCACGCCTACTCCTCTCCCCTAACAACTACACCAAAGCCATCGACATGTGGGCCGCCGGCTGCATCCTGGCTGAGATGCTCACAGGCAGGATGCTCTTTGCTGGTAAGCTGCTACCCGGGCCACCCTCCTACCCCTCTGCTGCAGTTCAATAAAGGGAGGGGGGAAACATGCTAATCACAAAACCTGCTATCCTCCTCTTTGAGGTTGCCTCTGACTTTGACGGCACTACTTGGAGGCACCTTGTTATCAACTATTTCAGGCAAAATACTGGCTTAAAAAGAAGAAAAAAAACTTCTTGAGCATTAAACTTCCAAAATCAAGAAATTGTGTCTCTTCAAACACCTTAAGATTGACCCATGAAAACACCCACCCAACCTTTTCAGCTCCTTTCTCCCCTCTCCCTGCCACTGTGAGAGGTCAATCCGGAGTGCTCATTTAGAGAGGGGACCCCGCCAGGCTCCCAGAGTCCCTGAACCGACCCTACCTGAGTCCACTTCAGGGAGAAGCCAAGTGACTCCTTCAGAGCAGACGCTGATGCTTCGCCACTTTCTGGGTCAGCATTCACAGCATTCACATGTGCTTAGTGCCATAGAGGGCATCGTCAGGGGGACACAGGAGAGCTCTGCCCTTGGCCTCCAGCTTCTGGAAGACTGGGACCCCAGGGGACTCAGTGATGGTGGGGGTTGCTCTGTGCAGCTGGATGAGTCGGGAAGGAAGACCAGGCTTGGTTGGATTTAACCCAGTAGAGGTGAATGGCAAGGCTACTCATGCAAAAAGGGAAAACAAAAGGAATGGAATGACCCAGAGACCAGAGAGGGCGGCAAAGATTCAGACCTGACCCACCCAAGCAGCATCAAAGCTCTGAAACAGCATCAGTGATGGCCTGGGTGTGGAAGAAGACTTGAGTTTCCAAGAAGCAGAAAGCCTGAAGCTTCTTATGGGTGAAGATGCTATTCATTCCCAGCATCTAGCATGATCCTTGGCAGGGAGAGGACACTCCATAAATATCTGTTGAGTGAACGAATGAGTGAGTGGATGAATGCTTGAATGAGCTATTCCGTCCTGTCCCACAGACCTGGCACGCCCTGTCTTCCTCCCTCTGCCTGGAGGAGCACAAGTCAGTGTGCTCATGACACATCCCAAACTTAATTTGCTATTCCTGTTTTTTTTTTTCCCTCCTAATGGGAACCCAAAAGGTAAGACTCATTTTTAGCCTTAAAATCTCTTCCTCCCCCAGCCTGGTAAAGGACATGCACAGAGGTGCATGGGAAGGAACACTTGGAAAGCCTCGGGTCGGACTCCCATCATTTTAGCGCAGGCTGACTCAGGCTGTATGAGCCTGGACCATTCCTGAGGCACAGAATGCTAAGAGAATGGATGAGACCCCAGAGACTAGCCCTTCTTTCTGCATTTGACCAAGCCCCAGAAATGGCAAGCCACTTGCCCACCGTCACCCAGAAGTTAGCAGCAGAATGAACCCAGGTCCCCAGGCTCCCACTGTCCTAGGCTCCTAGGCGCTGGGGTTTCCACACCCACCAGCCCGGTGGGCGGCACGCGTAACCATCTGGCATTTGCCTCCCCAGGGGCTCACGAGCTGGAGCAGATGCAGCTCATCCTGGAAACCGTCCCCGTGATCCGGGAGGAGGACAAGGACGAGCTGCTCAAGGTGATGCCTTCCTTCGTCAGCAGCACCTGGGAGGTGAGGCGGCCGCTGCGCAAGCTGCTCCCGGAAGTGAACAGCGAAGGTACCGCCGCCTGCCTGCCGGGCCAGCGTCTGGAGGCTGCCCTCTGCGCCCTGGCTTCACCCTGGGGGCCGGGGGCAGGCAGTCTTTTCCGAAAGGACCAGAGTCCCTAGACACAGAAGCGGGGGACCCCCTGGCAGCAGGTCTTTGCCCTCACTGCTTCCAGACCGAGTTCAGCCATCAGGCCATCCTCAAGGCAGTCACTGCTGGTCCTCCACACTCAACCCTGATTTTGCTTCCTTTTCCTTCTTTCTCACTTGCCTCCGTCCCTCTCCTCCACCTCGCTTTACTTTTTCCCCTCTGGAAGGCATGGTACGGTTTCATCAGCTTCCAAGTCTGACCCAGGCTCAGCTCCCCATTCCACCAGTGACTAGCTGTTTGGCATTGGGCAAGCTTCTTAACTTCTCTGCATCTGTTTCCCTAACTGTAAAATGGGTATATTAATACATGATACATAGGGTCATAGTGACGAGTACATAAAATAGAGTTTGTAAAGTCCTTGGCACGGGATAGTTTCTCCATTATCTGAGATGTTAGAATATCATCAGTCTCATACCTTCTAGAGGCTTCCTTGTTGTTCTTCAGTTGCTAAGTCGTGTCTGACTCTATGCCAGGCTCCTCTGTCCTCCACTGTCCCCCAGAGTTTACTCAGATTCATGTCCAGTGAGTCAGGGATGCTATCTAACCATCTCATCCTCTGCTTAAGGAAATTCCTATATCAGATAGGATATAGGTTTGGCCAACTGTAAGAGAAACCCAGATTCTCAACAACTTAAATAACATTTATTTCTTATTTAAGAAAAAAAAAAGTTTATTTCTCTCATATAAGAATCTAAAGTAGACAGTCCAGGGCCTCTGAGGTAGACCTGGATTACAGTCATCCAGGGGTCCAAGCCCCTTCTGTCTTATATCTCTACCACCTTAGGGTGTTGCCCTTACCCCTTGGAGGCAGGTGGGGGAGGAGGGCAGCCCCTTGCCTTTAAAGTCATGAGCCAGGATTTGGACACCTCACCTCCATTCATGTCCTGTTGGCCAGAGCGTAAGTTGCCTGGCCCCACCTCGCTGCAGTGAGACTGTGAAATGGAAACTTACCCCACTGCCACTGTGTGTCCACTACTCTGAAAGAGGAGAACAGACATGGGTACCTGCTACCATCTCTGCCACGTTCCTCCCCATCGAGAAAAGAACTCGGACTAACAGTGTCTTTGGCCATGATCCTCTGTCAATCAATAAACTGTCTCAGCTTCCCTGTCATCAAGGGAGAGAGGCAATTTGATTCCCCACAAATTAAGTCTCAGCCCATCCACATTTTCTTTGATTCTTGGGCCTTTGTAGAAATCCTGCCATGCGACAGGAGGTTCAGAATTCTCAGGAATTCTGGATCAGGGATGTCATCCATGTCTCTTCCCAAACCACCACACACACACAGTAGCCCCTCTGAACATTGTGGGCCTGTCTCAGAGAAACCAGAGACATGATAGATGGTCTACCTGGGAAGACAGATACCTGTCAGAGATAAGCAGATGAAGGAACACATCCTAAGGGGCCAGTGAGAGCTCTGGGGGTTGGGGGAGGGCTTGAGAGCCACTGGGCACAGAGAGGGACAGAGAGCCGGCCCAGAGAGCTGGTGAGGGCTGGGATCAGTAGAATCTGATCATCTGAAGGGAAGAGGGAGGGGTGAGCAAGGCAAAGAGGCCACAAGGCTCTGAATGCCCAGGCGACGTGTGTGGACTCGATCCTGGAGCCAAACAGAGGTTCACGAAAGCCAGGCCAGCTTCACCCTCCCAATGTGCCAGCTTCAACCACAGTTCTCTTGTCTGTCTCTGGGCTTGAAAAGTGACCCTGGTCAGCCTGACCTCAGGGGAGCGAGGTATGGCTGAAATGAAACTTCAGTAGGGAGAAAGGTATCACACCCGCCTGCCCCAAAGAGCCAGCTGCTGTCCCTTGGCTCACCCTGGGCTGTCCCTCTGAGGGCTTGCAGGCCTGGGAAGAGGCTGTCTCTCTAGCTTTCCCCCTTGGAGGCATGAAGGACATAGTCTGGGTGGACTGTGTCCCCCAAGCAGCCGTCACTGCACGGCTGCAGGACAAGGGAGCAGGCCCGAGACTGCACCCACAGGGTGTTCAGTCCTGAGCTCCGCTGACAAGAAGCAACTATACCACAGGGGACAGAGCCGATGAGGAAGCCTTCTACCCAAGACAGGGAGAGGAGCGCTCTGGGTGCAGCAGGGGTGAGGGGCCCTGCCCTCCACCCCGCCTCTCAATCACCTGAGACGCCTCTCCCTGAGAATCCTTCCAAAAACCCTGGGGGCTCTGAGAAGCTCAGCTGGGAATCCAGTGGGGCCACATAAAAGTCACATGATTGCACAGAAGCCTCATTATATCAGAAGCACCCAAAGACCATAAAACCATGTGGGAGGTTGAACTTGCAGGAGAAGAAAAAGTTGGGGAGTGAGGGCGGTGGTCATGACTTAAGGGGAAGCCGGTGCTGTAGCCGATAGACCTGAAATCTCCGTGGCCTACCCACTAGGGATGTAAGCACCGATCAACTCAAGTCCAGACAAAGGTGGGCCACTGCCCGGGACAAAGGCCATCTGCCATCTTCAATCAGAGCTTCCAAGGCTCCCCCAGGCACCAACTTCAAGCTGGAGCCAGAGGGAGGGGAAAGAGAGCAGACTCACGTGCAGGAGGTTTTGAAGAAGGTGGCCTGGATCTGCCAAACCTCCAGGGGCAACATGTGGGAGAAAGAGCTTTGGACCCAGGACCCCCAGGCTGGCAGGCTCTGTCCGCCCGCCTTCCTCCATGGTGACCACTCTCACTCAGGCTTTCTACTGCTGAGTCCTACAGGAGGAGGGTCCTCCACCAGCTCCCCCAACAGCTGCACTGAACCCACGACTCCTGACGGTGGGGGTGGAGATGCCCCCACTTCCCCCCCCCAGGTGGGACCACCTCTGAGGACCCAGTGGAACGGAGCCCCAGGTGCCTCCAGCAGGAACTGCTCAGTGGCACGTCCTTGGCTGGCTTCTCCCCCACCCCCACCAGTGCTTCCTGGGGTCACTGCCACATAAAGCACCTCCATCCCATTCTTTGTCTCTGCAGAAATCCAGCCAAAGGTAGAGTTCTAGCCCTGACCTCCCGTAATCAACGGTGACCTTATCTTACAAGTCACTTCTATCCCTCTGTATGTATTGTATGTATGTGGGCACTCAATCGTGTCCGACTCTTTGTGACCCCATGGACTGTAGCCTGCCAGGCTCCTCTTGTCCATGGAATTTTCCAGGCAAGAATATTGGAGTGGGTTGTCATTTCCTGCCCCAGGGGATTTTCCTGACCCAGGGATCGAGCCCACATCTTTTGCGTCTCCTGCATGGGCCGGCAGATTCTTTACCACAGGCGCCACCTGGGAAGACCGTAACTCCTCTGAAAGTGAAAGTAAAAGTCTCTCAGTCGTGCCCGACTCCTTGCGACCCCATGGACTATGGACTATATAGTCCATGGAATTCTCCAGATCAGAATACTGGAGTGGGTAGCCTATCCCTTCTCCAGGGGATCTTCCCAACCCAGGGATAAAACCGGGGTCTCCTGCACTGCACGTGGATCCTTTACCAGCTCAGCTACCAGGGTAAGCCCTCTGGGCCTCCGTTAATTCATTTGTGGAGTCAGAAAGCAGCATCTGCTCTGAATTTATCTCTAGACTGTGGTGAGGGAACAGGTAAGAAGCTCTTTCACAAATGGAAAAGTACAGACATTCGGGGGCATCCCCAAGCTGAGGAGTCTCATTCTCAGTGTGGCAAGGGCACCAATGACCATCCCGTCCTGCTCTGCTCCCCACAGCCATCGACTTTCTGGAGAAGATCCTGACCTTTAACCCCATGGATCGCCTGACCGCTGAGATGGGGCTGCAGCACCCCTACATGAGCCCGTACTCTTGCCCAGAGGACGAGCCCACCTCACAGCACCCCTTCCGCATCGAGGATGAGATTGACGACATCCTGCTGATGGCCGCCAGCCAGAGCCAGCTCTCCAACTGGGACAGGTGTGGCTCCAGGGTCCCCAGCCCTGGAGGTTGGGGTCCATGACCCCATCCTCCCATTTCTACCTGCCTCTGATCCTCCGTGACCTCTCCTTCTGTCTCCCGAGTTCTAAAGTCCATGGGGCGCTTTCCCCAGCTTGGCTTCCCGCCCTTCCCTCCTTGTCCCTAGACACTCACTGTAGATGAACAGCCGTGTCCTGCACGTGCGGTCAGGGGCTGCCTTTGCGCCACTGCCACCCTCTCTCCCCACCCCAACTGCACCGCACACCTGGGGCTCAACACAGAGTCAGGCAAGCATGTCATGCGTACCCACGGCCGGAGCTCATGTGTTGCAGGCTGGGAATTTGCCCCAGAAAAGCAAAGCAGAGCAATGCAAGAAAACAAGGTGCAGTTCACCATCACACAACACCTTCCTGTCTTCACATCCTTTGCATCTCCTGAGAAGCCAGTAAAGGAGGCACCATTATCATTATTGCCCACTGATACACAAGGAAGCCACAGCTCAGAGAGGCTAGAGACTGGTGTCATGTCACAGGGCTAACACCTGGCCACGAGGGGCAGTCCCCTGTCTCATGTCACAACTCTTCTCTCCTAAGCTGGGCTGGGCCCATCCTTCTCAACCCAGTGTGCCCAGAAGTCACTACCAATGAGTCACAGCTGGGGAGAAGATAACTTTGTTTTTTGTTTTTTGTTTTACAAACTCAACATAAGCACACAATGATCTCTCAGGGCCCTTCCCATTCTGATGTTCTAGATCAGGCAGCTAAACATTTAGGCATCACCACCTGCTAATTCTGGGAGGGGAGCGATGGTAGCTGCTCCGTTTAGAAACTCGAGGGCTTAGCAGCTAGGACTCCGAGGGGGCCGAAGTGGGAGCCCTGCTGCTGTGAGAAAGTGACAGCTGGTTACAGAAGTGACAGATGAGCGGTGTCTCCTTTTCGGTCACTTGACAGATGATGGGTTTCAGATTAAGGAGGCTCCGAGGGAGGGTCAGGGCCACCTTGCTATTTTGGGACAGGCTGGTTGTTGTCGGTGGTTGTTATCAAGTGTTGCCAGCAAATAGAGATTAACGAAGACCCTCTCTGCTGCTCCCATGCTAGGCCTGCCCTTGACTGTGGTCCCTGCAGCCCCGCCCCCTCCACTCCACAGCATCTCGGGCACAGCGCATTGGCATGGCAGGGTTCATCCATGCTCATCACAGCTATGGCCTGAGGCTGGTGCTTGGAAAACTGTAGCAGGGTTTCTTTGGCCCCTGCCCATCAACTCTGACCACTTCTAAACCTGGGGCCCCTCTGCTCTGACTTTTCCCATCATACCTGCATGACGAAGGCAGATGACGAAGGCGGTGACAAGCCCCTGCCCACAGGCCCTGCTGCTTTGGGCAAGCTGTTGACTTCTGAACACTCATGTCCTCACCTACGGAGCAGGGGATAATACTCCACGGGGTTGCCCTGGAGACCGCAGACAACTTATTGGGTTGGCCGAACAGTTTGTTAGGGCTTTCCATACCATCGTGTGGACAAGCCCGAACAAATTTTTTGGCCAACCCAATACATTTGGCCCTTAGCCATGTATCAGCCAAAAGTGGAAGACATCCCATTGGGGTGTTATTAAATGCTATCACAGAGCTGCAGAAGAATGGGATGAATATGAGCTTTTCCTTTTTGAATTATGCCCAATCCAGCCAGTGTAGAAACTGGCAAGACAGTTCCGTGAGTTATGCAGCTGGAGCACTCACAGTTCACCGAAGCTCTGAATCCTCAGGAATGCCATCTGCACATACTCATACTCTGTCCAGGGTCCCAACCTAACCCTTACCAAGATACTGGTCCTGGTTTGAGGGGATTCTGAAACCTCAAACTAACAGAACTTTCTTTCTAATAGAACTAACAGAGCGTCCAAAAGTGACGCTCTTCACAAGTTCTTCCGCCTGAAATCTCTGCCGTTTCAAGGACCCTCATGGGAGGGGGCAGTGTTCACCTTGAGGAGTGACTCCTGCCCTAATGGCATCAACAGGCAGAACTGGTACCTTCCTGCCTGGAAGGTACCAAACCGCAAGGCATGGATGGACCACAGCTGCCTGCCTGCCTGGTTACACAGCCAAACCAGCCTGCCCTTGGTTTTTCCTGTGTGAGCACTTGGCCTCCTGTTCCAAGAGGCTTCCTCTGTGTTCCCTGCCTCCCCGTCCCCTAAAGTCCCCATAGAACACCTGACACGGGGAGGGCTCAGCCCAGGCTGATGGCCTGCCCGCCTGCCCACCTGCCCTTCACTGGGCAGCTGCTCTCCAAGGCCCCAGGACAGTCAACAGAGGGCAGAATTCCAAGGATCCTTGGCCTCTCTTGAGGGTGTCTGTAGTCTTTTGGTATGCCCCATCTGCTCACATCTGCACCAAGTCCTGCAGAACCTCCAACCAGAACCACTAGGGCAGGGTTCTTAGCCCTGGATGGAACTTAGAAACACCTGGAGAGGTCTGACAAACACAAAGCTGCAGGGCCTTTCCCTAGACATACTGAATCAGCATTGCAGGTGCAGGGTGGGCATGGAACTTTATTTTTAATCCCCCCCCAACACACACACATGTGCGCGCGTGCACACACACACACACACAAGTGATTCTAATCTGAGCCAAGGCGGTGAAGCACTCATCAGAGTCCTGCTACTCAAAGTGTGGGCCGCGGACCAGCAGCATCACATCACGTGGGAACCGTTAGACACGCAGGTTCTCAGACCCCACCTCACCTACTGGATCAAGATCTGCGTTCTAACAAGGTCCCCAGGTGATCTGTGTGGACATCACAGTTTGAGGAGCACTCCATAGGTGGATCCGCTAGAAAATGCATTCCAAGGTGACAAGGATTTTGTTCCCTGCTATGTCCAGTAATGCCCAGTACAGCACCTGGTGCAGAGGAGGTGCTCAAGAAATATTTGTAGGGTATTGAATGAATGGGCTTCCCAAGAGGCCCCAGTGGTAAAGGGTCTGACAATGCAGGTTTGATCCCTGGGTCGGGAAGAGCCTCTAGAGGAGGGCATGGCAACCCACTCCAGTATTCTTGCCTGGAGAATCCCATGGACAGAGGAGCCTGGCGGGCTACAGTCCATAGGGTCACAAGCAGTGGGACACGACTGAAGTGACTCAGCACGCACACACATTGAATGAATACTATACATACAGTCCATGAAATTCTCCAGGCCAGAATACTGAAGTGGGTAGCCTTTCCCTTCCCCAGGGGATCTTCCCAACCCAAGGATCGCACCCAGGTCTCCCGCATTGTAGGCAGATTCTTTACCAGCTAAGCTACAAGGGAAGCCCAAGAATACTGGAATGGGTAGCCTATCCCTTCTCCAGCGGATCTTCCCAACCCAGGACTCGAACCCAGCTCTCCTGCAGGCGGATTCTTTACTAACTGAGCTCTGAGGGAAGCCCCTGCGCTCTGGGGGCTCACGGTTACTGTTCCTTTGTCCTATGTCCCTCCTACCTTGGAGGTGGGGGACAGCAGGAGCTGGGGAGACTGGGAAGGAATGGAAAGCCTGGCTGTTGGGAGGCAGACAGTGATGAGGGGGTGGCTCCCTCCACAAAGCCACCCCGGCTGGCGGGGCAGGGAAGGGAGGTGGTGTCCAATGGCCATCCCGTCTTACCTGCAGGTACCCCGTGAGCCTGTCGTCGGACCTGGAGTGGCGGCCCGACCGGTGCCAGGACGCTAGCGAGGGGCAGCGCGACCCGCGCGCCGGATCGGCGCCGCTGGTGGAGGACGTGCAGGTGGACCCGCGCAAGGACTCGCAGAGCAGCTCGGAGCGCTTCCTGGAGCAGTCGCACTCGTCCATGGAGCGCGCCTTCGAGGCCGACTACGGGCGCTCCTGCGACTACAAGGTGGGCTCGCCATCCTACCTGGACAAGCTGCTGTGGCGCGACAGCAAGCCGCACCATTACTCGGAGCCCAAGCTCATCTTGGACCTGTCGCACTGGAAGCAGGCAGCCGGTGCGCCCCCCGCCACCGGGGTGGCTGGCGTGGCGGCGGTGACCGCGGACCCCAGGCCGCGCGACGACGAGCCGGCCAGCCTCTTCCTGGAGATCGCGCAGTGGGTCAAGAGCACGCAGGGCGGCCCAGAGCGCGGCACCAGCCCGCCCCCCGACGGCCCAGAACGCTGCCTGTCCCCACCCGGCCGCCCGGCCCCCATCGACGGGGGCGCTAGCCCGCAGTTCGACCTGGACGTGTTCATCTCCCGTGCCCTGAAGCTCTGCACCAAGCCCGAGGACCTGCCAGACAATAAACTGGGCGACCTCAATGGCGCGTGCATCTCCGAGCACCCCGGCGACCTCGTGCAGACCGAGGCCTTCTCCAAAGAAAGATGGTGAGGGCAGAGGGGCGCGCCAGACCACGCCCCCGGAAACCATCCGGGGAAAGCGGGCCCTGGCCGAAGGGGACCGCCCCCCTGGCACCTCCACCAGCCCTTCCACCCCATCTCTGCTGCCCTGGGGTTAGCGGAACAGGAAGGATCCGAGGAGCGAGAGGAATGTCCATTTCTTAAACTGCCTTAATAACTAGCCTTTAACCTCTGGGAGCGTGTTTGAACAGGAGCCTGGTTTTTTTGGGGGTAGGGGCGGGGTTGATCACTTTCCCAGCAAAGAAGAGGCCCTTGTGTTTTTATCAGCCGTGGTACGCAGGGCAGAAAGGTCTTAGCAGTCAACAGGCCCCACCTGGGTGGCTGCCTGGAGAGGAACCTGGCAGAGAGGGTTGGAACTCTCTAGTTCAAGCAGCCTCAGCTCACAGATGAGAAACACAGTGAGGTCCAGAGAAGCCAAGTGACTTGCTAATAAGATCGGGGCCTAGCCGGTGTCAGGGCAAGCCTTGAATCCCAGTCTCCTGGCCCCCAGGCCAGTGTCTGTCCATCTGTCCACTAAACAATGTCTTCCTCTACTGGGGTCACTCTGGCCTTTTTCTCAGAAAACTTGGTTCAACACGTTTCTTCCCTGTCCGTTACCAGCTTACCCACTCCGTGTGCTTTTACTCAGAGCCGTGTCCTGTGAATTCTGAAATTGGACATTGAGCCAGCTTCTTTCCCCTTGTCAACAAGTGTATTTTTTTTTCCTGGCTCCTCAAGTACTGAATATTCCCATTTGCCTCACCCCGGTGTGATCTGAACTCTGTTTCAGATCAGACCAGTTTGGGATCTGTGGGTAAAATCACCCATCCTCCCAGGCCTGTGCACACACCTTTTCCAGAACTTCCTATGCACTTTCCTGACACATGCGCAGACACAGTGACACAGTTCTTGTTCCCCAGGGAATGCCGTACACTGGTGAGTTTGAAGACAGCAATTGCAAGAATCCCTGCAGCCTGCCCCGCATCCCTAGTACACACAGCCCTGCTCCAAGCCTACCTTGGGAGCTTGTGTTCTCAGCCCAAATTGTCCCTTTGGAGGAAAGAAATGAAGTGCCTGCGACAGAGCGAATATGCTGGGAGAGAAGCTCTCACACAGAACCCATCGACCTTCATTAATTCTGCCCTTGGTTTGATCATCCATTTAGCCCCAGCAAACAGCAGGCCCTGAAGAAATGTACTGGAGAGCAAGGGGCCTTGGGGACAAGGAATCCAGAAAGGCAGGAAGGTCTGAAAAGTGGGGTGCTGACATCGAGGGCCCTCAGGGGTCAAGTACCAGCATGGGGACCCCATGACAAAAGAAGGGCCTCAAGACCACCATGTCCTCCCTAGCTAAGGCCAGGATGAACTTGGAGCATGCCAATCCAGAGGTGCCGGCGAAGGCAATGGCACCCCACTCCAGTGCTCTTGCCTGGAAAACTCCATGGATGGAGAAGCCTGGTAGGCTGCAGTCCATGGGGTCGCTAAGAGTCGGACATGACTGAGCGACTTCACTTTCACTTTTCACTTTCCTGCATTGGAGAAGGAAATGGCAACCCACTCCAGTGTTCTTGCCTGGAGAATCCCAGGGACGGGGGAGCCTAGTGGGCTGCCGTCTATGGGGTCGCACAGAATTGGACACAACTGAAGTGACTTAGCAAACCAGAGGTGCACGCGTTCACAGAGCCTCAGGGGACAATGTGTAGCATGGCAGGCCCTCTGCAGAGGCATGGAGTCCAGTCCCTGGCAAACGCTCTTCCATTTCCACCACTGGTGTTCAGCTCTCCCCAGAGATGCCCATAGGAGCCGATCTGTAAACAGAGGATCCCCCAGTGTTGATCGTAGGCTGTGTTCACCCTCACCTCAACAGCACCTTAAATCTAATCAGCTAACTAGGATCTGTACATTGAAACCTGCAACACATTAGAAACTTACATTTAAAAACAATTAACCATACTGATCAATTTTTACCTGGGAAATATGTAAATATGAAGTGTTGGGGTTTCTTTTTTTTTTTTTTTTAAGAAAAGGAGACGTTCACCGCTCTCACGTGCCATTTGTCCTCAGAGGGCGGCTTTACTTTTTGGTAAAGGAACAAGCTGCTGACCTTGACAAGGAGTTCATATATAATTGTTATTACAGAGGAATTGCTATTACTCATGTTTTAAAAATATCTATTAAACATTATTATTAAACTCGATCGGGATGGGCCAAATAAAGTTTTATTGGAACATAAACATTTGTTCGTCTACTTACTCTCATTCATTTACACATTATCTGCTGTCTTTAACAGCAATTGAGTCATCGGAACATGGCTGGATTCTTCCTGTACCTGTGAAGATGAGGTGTTTTGAGGGGTTGCAAGTTGAAGGGAAGGTGAGGAGAGAATCTACAAAGATTGGTAAAAAGGGAAGACATTCCACAATCACCTGGGTCAGGCCCAGTGTCCACCTTGTATGTTTCAAACCATCTCCTGCAGCCAACTCCAAACCGTCTGACCGAGGTTGGTTCTTGGTCCCACAGCTTCCTCCTAGCTTGAAGCTCTATCAGTGAGGAAAGCCAGATGAAGCACTGGCTTGCTGCTGCTGCTGCTCGCTTCAGTCATGTCCAACTCTGTGAGACCCCGTAGACGGCAGCCCACCAGGCCCCACCATCCCTGGGATTCTCCAGGCAAGAACACTGGAGTGGGTTGCCATTTCCTCCTCCAAAGCATGAAAGTAAAAAGTGAAAGTGAAGTCGCCCAGTTTTGTCCGACTCTTAGTGATCCCATGCACTGTAGCCTACCAGGCTCCTCCAGCCATGAGATTTTCCAGGCAAAAGTACTGGAGTGGGGTGCCATTGCCTTCTCTGAAGCACTGGCTTAGTTTCCTTCAAAAGCAAACTCAGAGACAGAATCAAGTGCAAGTAATTAAGGGGCGGGAGAAATGACTTCAGGAGACACAGATAGGTGATAGGGAAGTGATGGGGAGGGAAAAGAAGCCAACAAGGGTGCATGGTACTGTGGGCAAAGCAGCTTAATCCCAGTGGGGCACTCGATTAGAGAGGAATATCCACCTCGCTACCCTGCCCATCCTTGGAGGATGACCACATTCTTGGACTGTTGCTTCCCAGCACTTCTGGCCTGTCCTGCACTGCAGCAGAACTGGTTCCAGCGGCCAAAGAAAGGCCACAGACACGAGGACACAGGTGCTGGCAGGTGAAAGTTGGGGTGACAAGCGCAGAAAGACAAGGACCAAGTAGATCTCGGTAAAGCACCAACACTCGCAGGCGTCAGCAGCAGGATTTAACACGAAGAGGGTTCAGAACACCTGTTAGTGTTGGCAGTATACTCCGGGTTTCTCAACCCCTCCTGTCCCCTCTTGACTGCCTACAAGAATTAAAACCGGTCACAGGTCAGGAAGCTACAGGTAAAACTCCAGTACGCAGAGGTGGAAGAGGCTGGAGGTACTAAGGTGACTGCTACCTGAGCTACCCATGGCTTTTCATGTCAATCTCCTGAACATCCCAAGCCCAGCATCTGTGTCCCCACCACGAGTCCCACTAATCCAACTCTGGGATCAGTCATCCCTGTCACTGCTGAGAAGTTTCAGTGTCAAATCGATGGGGGTCCTTGTGTTGGATCCTACTGGCAGGGCCTGTGGTGTCCGTGTAAGAGCTGGGCGTAAGGCCACTTTGACCCTTGAGATGTGAATTTTGCTTTTTACACTAAGAACTTCACAAAGATCATGAAAAACATTCAAAGTTCAAGTTCTTTAGTTTCTGCTGATGTCTCTTTCTTGCTCTGCACGTTCTTGACTAACAGGTATGTTAACACTCTTTACGCATTGACACCTTTTAGCACCCAGTGGCTAATTCCCACGGGAATGAAATCTGGCAGGGTTCTGAGTACAATCGTGGTTAGGAGACAGAGCCCAGCCCACCAGATAACTGAACCCGCAGGTGCAGTCTCCTTGGTACAGTGCATGGGCTGGACAACTCAGCTATATTCTGGGTCATTGTATTTCATGAATAGTGATTGGCTTTGTTTCTACTCACAGCATTAGAGTGATTGTCAGTCTCAAGGTCCTTACTGTGGGATCAGATTGGCCCTCGGAGCACCTACCCCACCCCAGTCCCTTCCATCAAGCTTAGTTGATTGTCGAAAATAGGCTCTGCTGTGGGAGAAAACAAGTGAACGACAAGTTTCTGTCTGAGAGCCAAACCGCATATGCAACTATTGTTCCATCCTGTCTTCCAGAACTCTGGACCAAAGCAAGGCTTAACGTCTTCTCCACTTTAATTCATAGGCTCAGTACTAAGGTAGAGCTTTAAATGATTGAGAAATTCCTTTGCACACACAAAGACACCATGAGCCGTGCAGAGATGCATCAAAATATGGTTGTGGGGGTCCCAGTGGCCATCAGAGTTCGGTCACTGCTGTCCTGGCTTCGTTCTTGGGAATCTTAAGATGGGGATTCCTTAGCAAGTGATTGATGGAGGAGATACCTGAAGATGACAGAGGGTATGGGACACAGAGGAGGGCTGGAGACGAGTACTCAGCAAGTGCACGGTCCAGGCGAGAAACTGGCTTCAGCTTGACCCCACGGAGAGCTCTGCAGCACAGACTGCGCTGTGGAATTGGCCCCACCTTGAAGAGGAGAGGACAGCCTTTGGGCCTCCATGTCAGCCAGCCTTTGGTTGCAGGCTGTGGGGGTTGGTGGTGAGGGGCAGGACCTGTTCACCAAAAGAAGTTCTAGGAGCAGCTCTGAGCCACTCAGTGGTCAAACCCACAGCCACGGGACAGTGGGCAGACTCCCTGCTGAAGGGGGTCTGGGCAGGTTCCCATCCACATCACAGAGCCCTTTGCTAAGTGCTGGGGGGGATAAAGAGGCAGAAAGGGGGCTGGCCCAGCAGATTTTTATGGTTTGAGTGGATAAGTGGGGCAAACATATAAACCCTTTAAGGTACAAATAAGAGACCTTCCAAGTCCCCCACCTGGTGGGCACGCCAAAGCCCAGGACTAGCCCTTTCGTTATTAACTTTCTGCTGTTCACTTGCCTAAAAGCTACCTCTCCACCACCACCCCCCACCATGGAAATATCAGCCAAGTGACTGTGTGGGGGGTCCCCAAGCCCACTCATACCCCCCCGCACACACACACACCCTTATTGGCCTGTTTCTCTGGAGAGCTGACTAGTGCGAGCACAGGGCTTAACATGCACCATCCATTTTAATCCTCACCACAACTGAGGAGGCAGATCAGATCAGATCAGATCAGTCGCTCAGTCGTGTCCGACTCTTTGCGACCCCATGAATCGCAGCACGCCAGGCCTCCCTGTCCATCACCAGCTCCCGGAGGTCACTCAGACTCACATCCATCGAGTCAGTGATGCCATCCAGCCATCTCATCCTCTGTTGTCCCAATCTCCTCCTGCCCTCAATCCCTCCCAGCATCAGAGTCTTCTCCAATGAGTCAACTCTTTGCATGAGGTGGCCAAAGTATTGGAGTTTCAGCTTTAGCTCATTCCTTCCAAAGAAATCCCAGGGCTGATCTCCTTCAGAATGGACTGGTTGGATCTCCTTGCAGTCCAAGGGACTCTCAAGAGTCTTCTCCAACACCACAGTTCAAAAGCATCAATTCTTCGGCGCTCAGCCTTCTTCACAGTCCAGATCTCATATCCATACATGACCACAGGAAAGACCATAGCCTTGACTAGACGAACCTTTGTTGGCAAAGTAATGTCTCTGCTTTTCAATATGCTGTCTAGGTTGGTCATAACTTTCCTTCCAAGGAGTAAGCGTCTTTTAATTTCATGGCTGCAGTCACCATCTGCAGTGATTTTGGAGCCCAGAAAAATAAAGCCTGACACTGTTTCCACTGTTTCCCCATCTATTTCCCACGTAGTGATGAGACCAGATGCCATGATCTTCGTTTTCTGAATGTTGAGCTTTAAGCCAACCTTTTCACTCTCCACTTTCACTTTCATCAAGAGGCTTTTTAGTTCTTCTTCACTTTCTGCCATAAGGGTGGTGTCATCTGCATATCTGAGGTTATTGATATTTCTCCCAGCAATCTTGATTCCAACTTGTGTTTCTTCCAGTCCAGCATTTCTCATGATGTACTCTGCATATAAGTTAAATAAACAGGGTGACAATATACCATCATGGTCAACAAAAGAGTCCGAAATGCAGTACTTGGATGCAATCTCAAAAATGACAGAATGATCTCTGTTCGTTTCCAAGGCAAACCATTCAATGTCACAGTAATCCAAGTCTATGCCCCAACCAGTAACACTGAAGAAACTGAAGTTGAACGGTTCTATGAAGACCTACAAGACCTTTTAGAACTAACACCCAAAAAAGATGTCCTTTTCATTATAGGGGACTGGAATGCAAAAGTAGGAAGACAAGAAACACCTGGAGTAACAGGCAAATTTGGCCTTGGAATACGGAATGAAGCAGGGCAAAGACTAATAGAGTCTTGTCAAGAAAATGCACTGGTCATAGCAAATACCCTCTTCCAACAACACAAGAGAAGACTCTATACATGGACATCACCAGATGGCCAACACCGAAATCAGATCGATTATATTCTTTGCAGCCAAAGATGGAGAAGCTCTATACAGTCAGCAAAAACAAGACCGGGAGCTGACTGTGGCTCAAATCATGAACTGAGGAGGCAGATGTCCTCAAACCCATTTTACAAGTGTGGACACCAAGGGACAGAGAAGTTACGTCACTTACCCAAGGTCAGCGTAACAAAGGATTTCAGCCAGGAATAACTGAGCCAGACGGCCTGGACTGGAATTCCAGCACTATCACGGACTCACTTTCATCTTTCCACTTTCATCACTTACTCAAGTTCATCTTTCTATGCCTCCATTTCCTCATCTGTAAAATGGGGATAATTGTAATACCTCTCTCATAGAATCATTGCAAACATTAAAGACGTTAAACTATGTAAAGCACTTAGTGTTTGTACAATACACTGTTTGACATGTCGAAAGTGTTTTATATGTGTTTGCTGAGTAAAAAAAGAAACAAGATTATTAAATGGCAGATCCAAAATTTGTACCTAATAAATGATACTTTCAATTTTATTTCTTCTCTGGGATTTTTATATTGCTCATAGCTGTGAAAAGAAGAGAAGCGAAAAGCAAATGAGCAAAGGAAAGATATAAACGTCTGAATGCAGAGTTCCAAAGAATAGCAAGAAGAGATAAGAAAGCCTTCTTCAGTGATCAATGCAAAGAAATAGAGGAAAACAACAGAATGGGAAAGACTAGAGATCTCTTCAAAAAAATCAGAGATACCAAAGGAATATTTCATGCAAAGATGGGCTCGATAAAGGACAGAAATGGTATGGACCTAACAGAAGCAGAAGATATTAAGAAGAGGTGGCAAGAATACACAGAACTGTACAAAAAAGATCTTCATGACCCAGATAATCACAATGGTGTGATCACTGACCTAGAGCCAGACATCCTGGAATGTGAAGTCAAGTGGGCCTTAGAAAGCATCACTACGAACAGAACTAGTGGAGGTGATGGAATTCCAGTTGAGCTCTTTCAAATCCTGAAAGATGATGCTGTGAAAGTGCTGCACTCCATATGCCAGCAAATTTGGAAAACTCAGCAGTGGCCACAGGACTGGAAAAGGTCAGTTTTCACTCCAATCTCAAAGAAAGGCAATGCCAAAGAATGTTCAAACTACTGCACAATTGCACTCATCTCACACGCTAGTAAAGTAATGCTCAAAAATCTCCAAGCCAGGCTTCAGCAATATGTGAACCGTGAACTTCCTGATGTTCAAGCTGGTTTTAGAAAAGGCAGAGGAACCAGAGATCAAATTGCCAACATCCACTGGATCATGGAAAAAGCGAGAGAGTTCCAGAAAAACATCTATTTCTGCTTTCTTGACTATGCCAAAGCCTTTGACTGTGTAGATCACAATAAACTGGAAAATTCTGAAAGAGATGGGAATACCAGACCACCTGATCTGCCTCTTGAGAAATTTGTATGCAGGTCAGGAAGCAACAGTTAGAACTGGACATGGAACAACAGACTGGTTCCAAATAGGAAAAGGAGTATGTTAAGGCTGTATATTGTCACCCTGCTTATTTAACTTATATGCATAGTACATCATGAGAAACGCTGGACTGGAATAAACACAAGCTGGAATCAAGATTACCGGGAGGAATATCAATAACCTCAGATATGCAGATGACACCACCCTTACGGCAGAAAGTGAAGAGGAACTAAAAAGCCTCTTGATGAAAGTGAAAGAGGAGAGTGAAAAAGTTGGCTTAAAGCTCAACATTCAGAAAACGAAGATCATGGCATCCAGTCCCATCACTTCATGGGAAATAGATGGGGAAACAGTGGAAACAGTGTCAGGCTTTATTTTTCTGGGCTCCAAAATCACTGCAGATTGTGACTACAGCCATGAAATTAAAAGACGCTTACTCCTTGGAAGGAAAGTTATGACCAACCTAGATAGCATATTCAAAAGCAGAGACATTACTTTGCCAACAAAGGTTTGTCTAGTCAAGGCTATGGTCTTTCCTGTGGTCATGTATGGATGTGAGAGCTGGACTGTGAAGAAGGCTGAGTGCCGAAGAATAGATGCTTTTGAACTGTGGTGTTGGAGAAGACTCTTGAGAGTCCCTTGGACTGCAAGGAGATCCAACCAGTCCATTCTGAAGGAAATCAGCCCTGGGATTTCTTTGGAGGGAATGATGCTGAAGCTGAAACTCCAATACTTTGGCCACCTCATGCGAAGAGTTGACTCATTGGAAAAGACTGATGCTGGGAGGGATTGGGGGCAAGAGGAGAAGGGGACGACAGAGGATGAGATGGCTGGATGGCATCACTGACTCAATGGACGTGAGTCTCAGTGACCTCTGGGAGTTGGTGATGGACAGGGAGGCCTGGCGTGCTGTGATTCATGAGGTCGCAAAAAGTCGGACATGACTGAGCGACTGATCTTATCTGATGTCAAACAGGTAGAAAATCTACATCTCTGTTAAAAACAAAAATCAGCTGCAAAACCCCACCCTTTGAAGTATTTGCCCTGCCCACAACCTCCATTCTCTGAGAAGTGTACCCCTGCTCCCCCATTCACAGGAGAGGCCGCTCCATTCAAGTTGGAGCTATGGTGACTTTCCGGCCTCACCCTTCCCACCCCCATCCTGGTGACTGGACCACGGTACACACCCCCGACCCAAACTGGACCAACCGTGTTCTCTCTCCTGGGAATGTAGATTTAAAATTTAAGATGGAAATGTAGATTTAAGATGTGAGAGTTTGCTGTTGCTTGAACTGAGGACAAAGCAACCTCAGAACTGTGAGATGACCAAGTTCATTGTGAGTCTTTAATCACAGAAGGAGAGGAATAGAGCAGCAGTAATAGAGGAGAGAAGAGAAGGCAATGGCACCCCACTCCAGTACTCTTGCCTGGAAAATCCCATGGGCGGAGGAGCCTGGAAGGCTGCAGTCCATGGGGTCGCTAGGAGTCGGACACGACTGAGCGACTTCACTTTATTTTTTCACTTTCTTGCATTGGAGAAGGAAATGGCAACCCACTCCAGTGTTCTTGCCTGAGAATCCTAGGGACAGGGGAGCCTGGTGGGCTGCCGTCTATGGGGTCGCACAGAGTCAGACATGACTGAAGCAACTTAGCAGTAGCAATAGAGAGAGAGAAAGAGAAACTGAACTGCCCTAGTGCTGGTTTCTGCCAGTTTCAGTTGCTCACGGGGCCCTGACCACACCTCCGGTCCCTGGTCCCCATAGGTTACCCCCTGACCTGAGAATAACACCCCTTTATGTGCATCTCCCTTGAGTGGACTCTCACAGCTGAGAAGAGCCTTGACTCAGCTGCCTTCCTGTCCAAGTCCCATGCTGAACCCCCACACATGACCTGAATGTGGGGGAGCCTTGTGCCCCCAGTATGCATTCATGTTTTGGCACAGGAAGCTTATCACAACAGTCTCCTGTGAGCGGAGCTTTGCTCAAAAGGAAAGAAACTGCATAGACTTCCAGGTGAGAGGGAATGGGAGGCATTTAGATAAAACCTTCCCCTTGGGCCAGAACTGGGTGAACCCAACCCAGGTGGCGCTGTGGTGAAGAACCCACCTGCCAATGCAGGTGTCCATGAAAAATGCGGGTTTGATTCCTGGGTCAGGAAGATCCCCTGGAGAAGAGTACAGCAACGCACTCCAGTATTCTTGCCTGGAGAATCCCATGGACAGAGGAGCCTGGCGGGCTATGGCCCATAAGGTCTGTACACAGAGTTGAACATGACTGAAGCAGCTTAGCACGCATGCAGAAAACCATGGGTGGGAGGGAAAGTTCTGGCAGGACCTCAGGGCTAATTTCATCTCCTCCAGACTTCTGCCTCAGGCTGCCCTGACCTGAGCAGGGCAGCGGCCAGTCAGTGGCAAGAGAAGCTCCCACCTGCAAGCTGCATTCTCATGATTTCAGCCACCGTCCAGGTTGTTAGCCACTGGCTGCAGGTGGCTACTGAACCCTTGAAATGTAGCTGGTTTGAATTGAGATGTGCTGTAAGGGCCATCGGAGAAGGCAATGGCACCCCACTCCAGTACTCCTGCCTGGAAAATCCCATGGACGGAAGAGCCTGGTGGGCTGCAGTCCATGGGGTCGCTAAGAGTCAGGCACGACTAAGCGACTTCACTTTCACTTTTCACTTTCATGCATTGGAGAAGGAAATGGCAACCCACTCCAGTGTTCTTGCCTGGAGAATCCCAGGGACGGGGAAGCCTGGTGGGCTGCCGTCTATGGGGTCACACAGAGTTGGACACGACTGAATTGACTTAGTATATAGTATAGTATGCTGCTGCTACTGCTGCTGCTAAGTCACTTCAGTCGTGTCCGACTCTGCGTGACCCCATAGACATCAGCCCACCAGGCTCTCCTGCCCCTGGGATTCTCCAGGCAAGAAAACTGGAGTGGGTTGCCATTTCCTTCTCCAATGCATGAAAGCGAAAAGTGAAAGTGAAGTCGCTCAGTCGTGTCCGACTCTTAGCGACCCCATGGACTGCAGCCCACCAGGCTCCTCCATCCATGGGATTTTCCAGGCAAGAGTACTGGAGTGGGGTGCCATTGCCTTCTCCGATAGTATAGTATAGTAAGGGCCAAATACATTCAGATTTCAAAGACTTAGTACCTCCACCTGCAACGAATGTAAAATATCTCATTCATATTTATACTGATTACATATTAAAGTCATAACAGTTTTGTGTGTGCGTGAATGCATGCTCAGTCGCTCCAGTCGTGTCTGACTCTTTGTGATCCTATGAACTGTAGCCCACCAGTCTCCTCTGTCCATGGGATTCTCCGGAAGAATACTGGAGTGAGTTGCCATGCGCTCCTCCAGGGGATCTTCCCAACCCAGGGATCAAGCCCGCATCTTCTGTATCTCCTGCATTGGAAGGCAGATTCTTTACCCACTGAGCCACCTGGGAAGCCCCTGTGACATTTTTGATATTGTATTAAATAAAATACATTAAAAATAACTTCATCAATCTCCTTTGTTAAAAAAAAAACAAAACTTGACTAGGGTAATACAAAAGTTTTAAATGGCATAAGTGCCCCACATTTTACTTCTATTCAACAGCATTCTCTGACACTCTCATTGGAAACAAACTTCAAGAGATCAAGGACACTAAGATGTTGTTATAATTAAAGTTCCATCAAAATCTGCGAGCACGAGAGTTTATCCAGCCAACAAACGTCCTCTGACCATAAGAAGGAGAAGAGCCACAGCTGTTTTTCACCAAATGGATCTCATTAAATTAATTACATTAGCACTGGATAGCTCATTCAAGGCCCTCCAGGAGTTTTAATAAAATCAGTAGCGTTAGGGCAGAAAGAGATCGTCTACTGGATCTTACCCTAGAGATAAAGTTGTAGGTTCAGAGAGGCCAGCTGACCAGAGCAAGGTCATATAGCAAGATGGTGGCTCCTGGCTCATAATCCTTGCTCTTCCTTCTATAACCGGGGAAGGCAATGGCACCCCACTCCAGTACTCTTGCCTGGAAAATCCCATGGACAGAGGAGCCTGGTAGGCTCCAGTCCATGGGATCGCTAGGAGTCGGACACGACTGAGCAACTTCACTTTCACTTTTCACTTTCATGCATTGGAGAAGGAAATGGCAACCCACTCCAGTGTTCTTGCCTGGAGAATCCCAGGGACAGGGGAGCCTGGTGAGCTTCTGTCTATGGGGTCGCACAGAGTCGGACACGAACATGGTGCCTTATCTTGGGGCTTGAGGCATTCACTGTGGTTGGCTATCCAACAATCACTTCCAACACCCTTTCCTTTTGTCTCTGTCCCTAGAGGCAGAAAACTTTGCTTTTCCAACCTTCTGGGAAGCAATCCATGGCCATTTGACCCAGCTCTGGTCAATGAGATATAAAAGGGTATTTCTTGAGAAACTTCTCAATACATATGAGACAAAAACCTTTTACCTCTGCTTCCTGTTTTTTGATTTTTGGAGGCAATCCTGGAGCTGCCACAGCCATCTTAAGATCATGAGGCAACAAACCCAAGGACAAAAGGTCAAACAGACTGTGGATGCGAAAAAGAGGAATAGAAAGAGCCCAAGTTCATAATGATGTCATTAGGTTACTGAACCAGCCCTAAAACTGCCTGCTTTCAGACTTTTTGTTAAGAAAACAATAAATATCCTTATGATCAGGCCAATTAGTCTTCAGTTACAAGGCTTAGCATCCTCCCAGTGGATGCTGAACGCATCCCAGTGAATAAAGACTTATGTGAAGGTCCCTAATTCCTCCACTATCTTATTCTGCTTCATTTCTGTCACTGTTGCAGTCCGGGCTGCTGTAGCTTGATAAACTCTTGGCTGATCCCAGAGGCATATTTCTGTTCAAGGATATGCCTTTTATTGCAAAGAATTTGACTTTTCCTAGAACATACAAGCAAAAATTTCAAACCACAGTCTTTGGGCTTTCTTGTAGATATAGTCATATATCACCCACTCCTGCCACCCTGGGAAACCTTCTTGCATTATTCATTGTGTTCTTAACTTATAGTTCTCTAGTCATCCTGAGATGTTTACTGGACGCGTTAGCGGCTCTCAGAAATACCTGCAGCCCCCTCTTTACTAGACCCCCGCCCTGGGTTTCGTATCTGCTCGTATCTCCTTTACACTATCACCTTTACTCTTCCTGGAAGAAAACAGACATGGACCCAGAGAAGCTCCCGTCTGCAAGCCCTGTTCCTGCACCATTTCCAGCCACTATCCAATTCAGTAGACACTGGCCACATGTGGCTACTGAGCCCTTAAAATGTAGCTCATCCTAGCTGCCATGTGCTGTGAGTCAGGGGTCCCCAACCTCCAGGATCTAATGCCTGATGATCTGAGCTGATGTAATAATAATAGAAATAAATGTAATGTGCTTGATCCCAAAACCATCTCCACCAGCCATCCGTGGAAAAATTGCCTTCCACAAAACCGGTCCCTGGTCCCAGAAAGGTTGGGGACTCCGCTGTAAGTGTCAAATACACACCAGATCTCCAAGACTTAGTATCTCCTTCAAAAGAATGTAGACTATCTCATTCATAATTATTTTTATTGATTACATATTAAAAGTATAACATTTTGAAATCATATTAAAATATATTAAACTAACTTCACCTGTCTCTTTTTACTTCTTTTAAAGTAGCTGGCTGATGCAAAAGTTTTCAATTATATACTTCTGTTGGACAGCACGGTTCTAGAATGCTATGAGCTGATTATGGCCTTAATTCTTTTACAATAATATTTCATTTCAGTGAGGTCTTCCTCTTTTCAAACTAAAAAAAGTGACTTTCCTAGCAGAACTCCAAACACCATTCAGTCTGTGTGGGGCAGGTCTCTTTCAAATCAAATCAGATTATAAAACCGATGGCCTCTTAAAGATTGTTTGCAAACCCACTTAAACTGCCCTAAACAAACAAACAAACAAAAATAGCATTTATCGCCTGGCGTGCTGCGGTTCATGGGGTTGCAGAGTCGGACACGACTTAATGACCGAACAACAACAACAACAGAATCAGGTACAATAGTGTTTCTCAAAATCTGAAGGCCGGAAGTGAAGGCCGGAAGCAGAGTCGAGCCTCAGGAAGGACTAGACAGAAGCCCCGAAGAAGCCAAGAATCAAAGCTCTTCTCTTTTCACTTCCCCTCGCAAAAGTGTTATTATCTCATCTCGTGGCCCAACCACTTTCATTTCACTCAAAGCCCTGAATCTGAATGTCTTTCTGCTTCTTCTGAGTTTAGCAAAATCAATCACGGAAGTCACCAGAACAAAGCAGAGGATCAGGATGACCTGCTTACCAGATTACAGGTAATGTATTTTATCTCCGGTGGTGCCAGACGCTGCATTTTACATTTGGATCCTGTCACTCTGAGCTGTGATTTATTTACTAGACTCGACAATGAGACGAGTCTGCCTCGTGCATGTAGAGGAAATTTCAGACTGAATCAGAAAACAGGAGGCACTGTGCCAAGGATAGCCACTTGGCACATCCACGTGCCAAGTAATGGGGGGCGGTGAGCCTCCTTGCAAAATTAGGTTAAAAGAGGAGGGAACTCATTAAAACAGCTCTTTATTACGAAGATCTGCATACATCAAAGACTATAGAAACAAAAAGTCATCCCTTAAAACCCTAATGGGACCTGGTCAGATATAAAAGGTGATCAAGGCTAGACGTCTCACCAGCATGCCAGATGTTCCCCAAATGGACTGAACTAAGTCCTGCAGTGAAGAACCCCCCTCACTGACCCTGCTACTCCAGCCTGTCCCAGGGCCAACATCTCCCATCTCAGTCCTTCCATTCTCCCATGCACCACGTTACCAGGAAGGAAAAACACGTTGCACCAGCTAAATTCATCACTAGCTGGTGAAACACGTTCACCAGCTGGATTGAGGGCAAAGCCCAAGAGAAAGGGAGAGAGGTCTGAGCAGTTCGGGTGAGATGAGCAGAAAAGTCTGAGCCTCTGATGGAATGAAGGGTAGCAGAATATACCATGCCAAAATAAGCCACGTTGGCCTCAAAATTATATTGAACTGAAGGCAATTAAGAAGCAGTAAGTGTAAGAAAGCTCTCCCTATCTGTCCTCTTTCTACCTAGAGAAAAGATGTAAATTTTCCCTTTATTGGAGACAGACTCTTAACAGCCCAGAGAAGGTACCAGAGGATTCTACAAACAAACCTCACTCTATTTCCTCCCATTAGTTTACCTTCGTGCCACTTGCCACCCTTGGAAGCCTGAAACTGCTTCCTCTGACTGTTATTTCTCTACAGACGCATTGTTGTCTGTTGAAGATGCTATATAAACCAGAGATCTGAGCCACCATTTTTTTCAATTGATCTATTTAATTGGAGGATAATTACAGTATTGTGATGCTTTTTGCCATACATCAGCATGAATCAGCCATAGGTATACATGTGTTCCTCCCACATCCTGAATCCCCGCCCCGACTCCCTCCCCACCCTATCCCTCTGGGTTGTCCTAGAGCACCAGCTTTGGGGCCTGGCTTTATGCATCGAACTTGCACTGGTCATCTGTTTCACATATGATAATGTACATATTTCAATGCTATACTCTCAAATCATCCCACCCTCACCTTCTCCTGCTGAGTTCAAAAGTCTGTTCTTTACCTCTGTGCATCCTTTGCTGCCCTGCATGCAGAGTCACGGTTATCATCTTTCTAAATTTCATATATGTGCATCAACATATAGTATTTGTCTTTCTCTTTCTAACTTACTTCACTCTGTATAATAGGCTCCAGGTTCATCCACCTCATTAGAACTGACTTGAATGCATTCCTTTTTAGAGCTGAGTAATATCCCACTGTGTATATGTACCACAACTTCCTTATCCATTCATCTGCCAATGGACATCTAGGTTTGGCTTTCACGTCCCAGCTATTGTAAATAGTGCTGCAAAGAACATTGGGGTGCATGTGGCTCTTTCAATTCTGGTTTCCTCGGGGCGTATGCCAGCAGTGGGATTGCTGGGTCATAATTCTCCAAGCCAGGCTTCAGCAATATGTGAACCATGAACTTCCTGATGTTCAAGCTGGTTTTAGAAAAGGCAGAGGAACCAGAGATCAAATTGCCAACATCCGCTGGATCATGGAAAAAGCAAGAGTTCCAGAAAAACATCTATTTCTGCTTTATTGACTATGCCAAAGCCTTTGACTGTGTAGATCACAATAAACTATGGAAAATTCTGAAAGAGATGGGAATACCAGACCACCTGATCTGCCTCTTGAGAAATCTGTATGCAGGTCAGGAAGCAACAGTTAGAACTGGTCATGGAACAACAGACTGGTTCCAAATAGGAAAAGGAGTACGTCAAGGCTGCATATTGTCACCATGTTTATTTAACTTATATGCAGAGTACGTCATGAGAAACGCTGGACTGGAAGAAACACAAGTTGGAATCAAGATTGCTGGGAGAAATATCAATAACCTCAGATATGCAGATGACACCACTCTTATGGCAGAAAGTGAAGAGGGGCTAAAAAGCCTCTTGATGAAAGTGAAAGTAGAGAGTGAAAAGGTTGGCTTAAAGCTCAACATTCAGAAAACGAAGATCATGGCATCTGGTCCCATCACTACATGGGAAATAGATGGAGAAACAATGGAAACAGTGTCAGAATTTATTTTTCTGGGCTCCAAAATCACTGCAGATGGTGACTGTAGCCATGAAATTAAAAGACGCTTACTTCTTGGAAGGAAAGTTATGACCAACCTAGATAGCATATTCAAAAGCAGAGACGTTACTTTACCAACAAAGGTTCGCCTAGTCAAGGCTATGGTCTTTCCTGTGGCCATGTATGGATGTGAGAGCTGGACTGTGAAGAAGGCTGAGCACCGAAGAATTGATGCTTTTGAACTGCGGTGTTGGAGAAGACTCTTGAGAGTGCCTTGGACTGCAAGGAGATCCAACCAGTCCATTCTGAAGGAGATCAGCCCTGGGATTTCTTTGGAAGGAATGATGCTAAAGCTGAAACTCCAGTATTTTGGCCACCTCATGCGAAGAGTTGACTCTTTGGAGAAGACTCTGATGCTGGGAGGGATTGGGGGCAGGAGGAGAAGGGGACGACAGAGGATGAGATGGCTGGATGGCATCACTGACTCGATGGATGTGAGTCTGAGTGACCTCCGGGAGCTGGTGATGGACAGGGAGGCCTGGCGTGCTGCGGTTCATGGGGTCGCAAAGAGTCGGACATGACTGAGCGACTGATCTGATCTGATGGCAGTTCTAGGCCCAGCTTTTTGAGCAATCTCCGCATGGTTCTCCACAGTTGAATCATCATTTTGAGTTATGCTTCATTTTGGGTTTCTCGCATGTGATGGGCACTGAATGCTAATAAACAGTTTTTCTCCTGTTAATCTTTTATTAGAGTCCCAAATGAAAACCTAAGATGCTTAGAGGTGAAGTTTAGCCTCTCCTACGAGACCTCTGTTCAAGGGAAGAAAGATGGAAACCAGTTGGAAGAATGGGTACCTGGTGATGGAGGTTGAGCTGGGCTGAGAATGAGGGGGGAATCTCCACCAGCAGAGGTAACTGGGGTGAACAAAACTCTGGGAAAAGTTTTTCTGGACAAAGTCTCCCAAAATCTGTCACAGAAGAGGGTGAGCCAGGTCAGACCTGGAGAGAATATAATAGGATGGGGATTTCAGAGGAGGAACTCTCAGATCAGAAAGCCCTGGAAATGTGAGGCCCCAGAACTTGGCCTTCTTTCCTTCCACACTGGGAGCCTTCAGCATTTCCAATGCTGCCTTCTGGGCTGGCCTGGTTACTAACCTGAAGCCCTGTAGTGGGTCTCTCCTTGGTGGTGAAGCCCAAGCTGACTGTTTCTCCTCTTAGAGACGATACTGCCAATTTTCCCCAGGCCAAGTAGTCAGACAGCTCAGCAGGCCTGTGGCAGCAACAGCACTAAGATGGCGCTTCTTGTCCCTTCTCTGGCTGGATCCTGCAGGACTCCCAGCCTTAGCCAGTCTCTTCCGTGCCCAGAAGAAGCCCCCTCAGCTGCCCTGTGAGGGCTACCTACCATGTCCCCCCTCAGCTCAGGCTCTGAGATGCCATATCTCCTGGGAGGCCCCTGGGACTCACGTCATCGAGGCAGTAGGTACAGGGAAGCTACGTGAAGCCCTCCTCAGGGTCCCTTCCCGCAGAAGCCAGAGCCTCTCCTGACTCCATGATTCCATTCTGTCTTTTCCTGCCTCTTCCTGCTGCTTCAGGGCTCCCTTTGCTCAGACAGCAGGAGAGGGAAAGCTCAGCCCCCTGAGGTAAACCGACCCCAGGAGGGCCTCCCCACCTGCCTCTGAAAGGGCCAGGCCCGTCTGTGCTCCGGGGCTCAGGCCAGCGTCCCTGCCGTGCAGGTAAGAAGTGGGTCACTTCTTTGGCTCCTCTCTTCTAGAAAAAATATCTACTGGCTTCAAAGAGGGAGGGGGACATCCTGCTAGGTTGTGGCATTGGTCTCTGTGAAGTCACCATTCAAGTTTAGCTTGTACATGGGGTGGTCATCATCTCGCGGCCTGCCAGCTGTTCCCAGCTGTTCCCACCTTCCTTGGGTTCCCCCCCACAGCCCTCTGCCTGGAGAGGCAAGGCAGGAGCCAGGCCTCCAAGCCCAGAGCAGTTTGGAGCAGAGAATCTCACCGTGAACACCTCCAGCCGGGTGCAAGGAAAAACCTCCTAGGAGCTCTGTAAAACTTTTGTTTTCCTTTCTCTTGCCACACCATCTGTGGAGGCTGCTGGCTCAAATCAATGGCCTCAGTGTCTCCCCATCACTTATTCCCTTACCTGCTGCAGTCCAGCCTGAGGGAGACGTTTCTTTTGCACAAACCAATGGGAGGACAGATTGGTCATCAATATGCATGGCCTGGAATCTCAGGAGTTGACCCCTCTAGGGAGAGGATTCCTGGGGAGGCCGGGCTGACAGATCAGAATCAAGCTCAGAATTCCCTGCTCTAATCGCCAGCTTGATCCTATGGTCTGTCCAACGGGGCTCAACCCCACCTGCACATCCCCGCTAGTGCCCAGATGGGGTTACATGCCCCAGGGACCAGAGCTTCCACCATCTGACTTAGTGACGGCTTACAAGGAGGGAAAGGACCAAGGACAGATACCATAGGAGTGACTGAGAATCCAGACACCCTGAAGGGGTTTCCATTTGAGGAAATTTATTTAGTAGATAACCAGCCCTGGAGTAACCCCAAGGCAGTTCCACCTCCCTGGCCTCCTCTCAGCACAGCAAATGGTCTTCCTGGAACCAAAGGCAAGAGTGATGGCAAGAGAGGAAAGAGCTGGAAGCCAGCTGTCCCCAGCGTCTCCCCTCCCCAAGGACATAATTATTCCTTGGGGCCATGCCTTGACCTTCCCTGGAAGTGTGATGCTTCATTGTCTGTTTACATGGCTCGAAGCTCTACAAAGTTTTAATGAGAAGCAAGCAATTGATAAGACGGCAACACAGTGACAAACTCTCATTTGCTGGAGGTTACGGTAAAGAATCAACCTGCAATGCTGGATCAGTCCCTGGGTTGGGAAGATCCCCTGGAGGAAGGCGTGGCAACCCACTCCGGTATTCTTGCCTAGAGATTTCCACAGACAAAAGAAGCCAGGTGGGCTACAGTCCATGGGGTCTCATAGAGTCAGACGTGACTAAGCCACTAACACTTTCACTTTGATTTTAATAGATGTACTTCCAGTTCAAGGGTGCTGTGAAAAATGATGAGTATGGATTGTTGTGTGTAAAGACTGTGAAGCAAAAATTTGTTTATTATTATGATTATTATATCAGTCCCCCTCTGTAAACCACCTCAGATGAAGGCTTAACTCTGGGGACTGGGGTAATGGGCAGCAGAAAATTGTGCCTTCTAAGTTAAAATTCTCTGCACTATTCCAGAGAAGCTGAATGGGGTTCCCACACTGCCGACCAAGGATCTGACCCTGGGTCCAGAGTCTAGGCTGCTGGCCGTCACTGTCCACATCATGAGCTGCAACTGTTGGAGAGGAAAGACTTTTCCTCTCTCCTCTTAGGTTCTTCTGCTGGGGTCCATGAATTCAACTGACAAAAGACTGGCCACAGAAAAAGGTTTATTTGCTTACATGTGGGGGCAAGAAAAGAAGTAACTGTATTTAGAAGTGGAGAAGGCAGTGGCACCCCACTCCAGTACTCTTGCCTGGAAAATCCGATGGACGGAGGAGCCTGGTGGGCTGCAGTCCATGGGGTTGCTAACAGTCGGACACGACTGAGCGACTTCACTTTCACTTTTCACTTTCATGCATTGGAGAAGGAAATGGCAACCCACTCCAGTGTTCTTGCCTGGAGAATCCCAGGGACGGGGGAGCCTGGTGGGCTGCCGTCTATGGGGTCGCACATAGTCGGACACAACGGAAACAACTTAGCAGCAGCAGCAGTATTTAGAAGTAACTAAATACAGTGGACTCTTGAATAGCACAGATCTTAACTGTGAGGGTCCACTTATTCACAGATATTTTTTCAATAGTGAATACTACAATACCACTCAGCCCAGAGTTGGTTGAATCCACAGATGCAGAGGAACCTCGGGTATGGCGGTGGGGGTGGGGTGGGGGGGTGAGGTCCAACTATGAATTATACACAAATTAACCCCTGAGTTGCTCTAGGGTCAAGTGCAGCTGAAGTCAGAGGATACCTCTAGTAGGGGTAAGGGAGGGGGTGGAAAAAGGCTTTCGTGGGCTTTGGGGAAAAGGAAAAGAGTTTCTAGGAGTGCAATCAAGAGATCAAGTCTGTGACAGTATTTGTCTATACAAGTGTGAGCCTGGAGGTCTCTGGTCCATGGGGTTGCAAAGAGTCGGACACGACTGAGCATACCACCACACCACAAGTGTGAGTAAACTTTCCATCTCCTCCAAGGCCACAAAGCCCAGCTAGGGGAGGGATTTGGTATGGATTTTACTCGAGTTCTCCCTTCTGCGGGGTAAATCTGCCCTTTAGAAGGAATTTATAGCAGCCCTATTTCCCAGAATTTTTAGCTTCTTATCAAATGAGGAAAGCAGCCCCAGAGGGTTTCTTTCTCCATCTTTTGATTCTTCATTGCCTTCAGCTCAAAATAATCTTTATGCCGAAGCGGATATATTTGGAGGGCGGTGCGTTCTGATCGACTCATGACTGAGAGGGGGCAGTCATCAGCGACCACCCCAGGATGAAGCCGCTAAGCGGAGCTGACCCTCTGGGCTTGCACCAGGGGCACCTTCTCCCTCCTCCCCAGAGCACCCTCCACCTGCCTGTCATCCCTTCCCTCACCCGGGGCTCCCAGCTCCCTTCCCCTGGGTGTTAGGGGCAAGTGGGGAAAAAACAAGAAATAATGACCACGATGAAAGGAACCACAGTATCTACCTTTACTTCTGTTGTGTTCCTACCAAGCCTGGGAGAAGTAGGGTGGCTGTCAGCTATGAGGGAATATTAAGCGATTTTAATCAGGGCTTCAAAATGCCAACCTTATACACTGAGCAGAGAGGTTAATAGTTCGAAATAGGAGGAGGAGGTGGATTATTTTTAGATCTCTCAAGAAACTAAGAACTTGCTGAAAAATATTCACAGAATCAGTGTCAAATGTGAGGGGTGGTGTGGGGGGAGTTAAGGAGAGGATCCAGTTAAGAGTCAGTGAAGGGTCCAGTTAGGGTCGGGGCCAGGGGAGGGCCTCCCTGTGCTGAGGCAGATGTGAGAACAGAAGTAGGGGGTCTGGCTGAGTCAGAGCTGCGCTCTGGACAGCGTGTGTGAAATTGAGCGGCCAAGGAAGGGAAGCAGGACTCGAGCTGTGAGATACGGGACTAGGCTACAGAGCCCAGGCTTAAACCCAGTGGGGCCGGTAGACAGAGGGCAGAGAATGGATTCATCCTCCTTGAAGTGGGCTGCGGGAAAGCAGAAATGTCAAGAAGGCTGGGGCACATGTATGCATGGTAGCAAGAAGACTCGGGGCCAGGAGAGAGAAGTCCTGGGTCCTCGCCTGCCCAACTCACAGGACACTGTCCTGTGTCCATTGCACACGTGATGAGTCCAGAAGCACACCCTCTTATGCAGTCCTGCTCACACGCGTAGTGGGAAAGATTACTACTTCACAAAACGGAGCTAAGGTAGACACACACCTGGATGGACGGCTCTAGGGCCACAAGAGGTTTGCTCTGCGAAAGTCTCCATGGCAACAAGAGCCCCAGGCAGGACGGGACAGGGTTAAACACAGCGGATGAAGCACCCCTGTGGTGCTCAGAGCTGAGCTGCAGGATGCACAAAACTCCCACCCTAAAGGACCTCCCAGCCAGGTGCACGAAGTTGGGAACTGATCCACCGTGGCTGCTCCTGGGCTTCGAGCAGCTCCAACCTCAGGAACAGTCCCAAGCCAGCTCTTCACCTGTGGACTCTGGTGCCTTCCATCTGCCGCTCCTGGGAGGCTGTGCACCCCAAATTGGATCAAATGCCTGGTGATGAAATTACTAGGAAGTGCAAGGAGGACAGGGGGTGCTGCCAGGGGGAGGGAGAAGCATGGGCAGCAGGCAGGGAGGGGGAAATTGCTGCAATAAAGGAGCCAGCAGCTGCTGCGAAGGCCTGGAGGAGAGGCAAATGAGATCTGACCAGACCGAGCCAAGACAAAGGAACAGACAGAACCGGGCTCCTGTCCGGGATCTGCTGACCACCTGCTCCAGGTGGGAGGAGCGGTGGGCAGCCCCGCAGAGAGTTAGCCAGAAGGAAGTGTCCCTTCTTTTCCCACCTCCCCAAATGCTTCTACTCAGCTGAATCGTGAATTTGCCAGCCTCGTGGGTAGGTCTGTACGACTTGTAGCATGGCAAGGACTCCAAAATAAACCCAAACACAGAAAGCAACCCCCGTTCCTAGGGTGGGGAAGGAAGTTCCACTATCAGAGACCCCTTCTCCTCTGGGGAGGAGGCTCCGAGATGTTTGTCATCTGTCAAAAGGCCAATATAGCGCCCTCAGAAATCGGAAATCAACAGATTTCATACCATCAGTCACTGGTACCTCCCTGTTACGAAGTTTATCTGAAAGGAAAGGAAATATTCCACATGGTTCTTGTCAGAAGGGCCCTGAAGAAGGAGACAAGATGCCCCCAAGAGTGATGAGGCAACAAGAGGCGATGGAAAGAGACGCAGAGGAGAGGGAGGACATGGGGCGCCAAGGAGAAAGACTCCTGCCGGAATAATGACGTCATGTTTTCCACTTATCTCATCTGGCATCAGCCACCCAGGGGCTTGTTTTCATATGAATGAGAATGTTACTCAGCTTGGTCTTTGTGTATTTCCCCCCAAAAGCTATTTGTTCTAATCAGCATCTATGCTGCTGCTGCTAAGTCGCTTCAGTCGTGTCTGACTCTGTGCGCCCCCATAGACAGCAGCCCACCAGGCTCCCCCGTCCCTGGGATTCTCCAGGCAAGAACACTGGAGTGGGTTGCCATTTCCTTCTCCAATGCATGAAAGTGGAAAGTGAAAGTGAAGTCGCTCAGTCGTGTCTGACTGTTAGGGACCCCATGGACTGCAGCTCACCAGGCCCCTCCGTCTATGGGATTTTCCAGGCAAGAGTACTGGAGTGGGTTGCCATTGCCTTCTCCGAATCAGCATCTCTAACAGCCCTCTTTCCACAAGCCCCTTTGGCTCACAACCTGCCCTTCTGGAGGCTGAGCACAGACATCCATCTGGATACACGGAGAACACCTGCACCAAGCAGGAAAACACGAGAAAGACGCAGGACGGAGTCGCTGCTGCCCTTGGCAGGTGACCCCGGCAAGAGGCATCCACAGCCATCTCCTCTCACGCCCAGGAGATGGGTCTCTGCTTTTCTCTGCACCATTCGCCCAGGAATGTCTTCTCTGCCTCCAAAAGCCTGACTCACAGACCTGGCATGCATGTGTGTGTGGGTTAAGTTGCTCCAGTCATGTCTAACTCTTTGCAACCCCATGGACCATAAACTGCCAGGTTCCTCTGTCCATGGGATTCTCCAGGCAAGAATACTGGAGTGGGTTGCCATGCCCTCCTCCAGAGGATCTTCCCAACCCAGGGATCAAACCCAGATCTCTTACGTTTCCTGCATTGGTGTGCAGATTCTTTACCACTAGCGCCATCTAGGAAGCCTGGCAGACCTGGCACCTGGAACCAGCTTCCATCAGAATCAGGGAAGAAATGAAGTGAGAAGGAACCGGCTGAGTTGAGGAGAAAGAGATGCTGAGTTTAGGAACCCTCAGTGCTCTTGCGGCTGTGGTTTGAAAATGATCTTCGGGCCTCATTGTTCCAACCAACCCAGACAATAAACGTGAAAGTGAAACTCGCTCAGTCGTTCCGACTCCTTGCAACGCCATGGACTATACAGTCCATGGAATTCTCCAGGCCAGAATACGGGAGTGGGTAGCCTTTCCCTTCTCCAGGAGATTTCCCAACCCAGGGAGCAAACCCAGGTTTCTCACATTGCAGGCGGATTCTTTACCAGCTGAGCCACAAGGGAAGCCCAGGAATACTGGAGTGGGTAGCCTATCCCTTCTGCAGCAGATCTTCCTGACCCAGGAGTCGAACCGGGGTCTCCTGCATTGCAGGTGGATGTTTTACCGACTGAGCTAGGAGGGAAGCCAGACAATAAAAGCGGCAGACATCTGGAGGTAGAGATAACAGGTGATGAGTAAATGTTCATCTGAAGCATCGCTTGTCCCTCAGCTCAGGTCAGACCTCTCCTCCCTCAGTGCCTGTTTCCTGGCCTGCAAAACCAGGACAACATTAAATCACTTCACTTATTCCCTCGATGAATGAGCATGGAATCAAGATCTACTATAGCTCAGAGACTGGGGCCAAGAGCTGGGAAAATGAAATACTACAGCCCTTCAACTGAAAGCACCTGTGCCTCCCTACTGAGCCGTCTTCTGAGCTTGCAGAGAACCTTCACGTCCGACCCCATCCAGCCCAGGAAGGAGGAAACTTCCAGATGAAAACTCCAAGGATGAGGGGCTTCAGTGCTCTGTCCACAGCTCCATAACTGCTCATGGCTTGGACTGGGCTGTGGAATTGGGTCTCCAAGATTGGAGGCCCACCCAGGTGGCCCAAAGGTTTGAGAGTAGCCTGTAATGGAGGGCTCTTGGAGGGGGAAGGTGGGTGCTATAGGCTGGAGGTTTGTGCCCCCCGAAAATTCATGTTGAAATTTTAACCCCCAAGGTGATGGTATTAGGAGGTGGGGCCTTTGGTGATACATTCATGAGAGTGGAGACATAAATGGTTTCAGTGCTCCTATAAGAGGGGTTTAAGAAAGCCCCCTTGCCCCTCCAGGCGTGTAGTTACAGTGACAAGACAGCCATCTGTGAGGAAGTGGGTTCTCACCAGACACCCAACCTGCAGCACCTTGACCTTGGACTTCCATCCTGCTCATCGGAACCCGTGTCCTTGGAGAACTGAGCTTCCATGCGTGAAATCCCACTCTCCTAAGATGACATCCCCGAGAGACCACGTGGCGAGCTCTGGACGGCAGCCCCCGCCACGCCCATGCTTCAGAGAGACACCTGATAGGTGAGCCAAGAAGCCTTCTGGCCTCCAGAGTCCAGCCACGTCCGTCTCCCCACGCACTGCAGAGCCAAGGAGGCCTGTGCCCGTCTGCATTGCCTGCCCATGGTTTCCGTGACATCACGTGGTCTTTGCTTTACATCCTGCAGTGTCAACAGAGTTGTTCTGCAGCAATGAATCAATCCCAACAAAACCAGGCCTGAGCCAGACACTGGTCACTCTGGTCTGGCCCCAGGTGCTGAGGATGACTCTCCAGGGCAGGGCGGGAGAAAGTGGCTTGAGTGCCAGTCATCCCAGCACCAGGAGAGGCCTGCAGGGAACTTGGAAGCTCTGTGGCCAGGGAAGTGAGGCTACGGGTGAGGAGAGACAGCTCAGAGGACCCTCCGAGTCCTGGCAGTGGCGAAATTAGCGCTCTCTTGGCAGGCAAGACTTTTGATGGTGTTCTACAGCCCACTCCTCTGGCCTGTCCATGGATCCTGGAAGCATGCTGCCCCAGGTATTAAATCCTTTTTTTTTTTTTTTTTTTGCAGATGAAAGCCAGAGCAGTGTCTGATAGCTGCAACTTGATCTGCCTGGAGCAGAGTCCACTCACCATGCTTAGATTACCAGTCAAACCTGATGCTGATCCATTTCAGAGACCGAATCCCAGCCTTTTCACTGATTCTCTGCACTCCTCAGAACCCTTCCAGTAAATGCCCTTTGCTTTGCCAAAATTGCTTTCTGTTGCTTGCAACCAGAAAACCCCAACCAAAATAAAAGTTAAGTTGCAAATTACAAGGATATGTTCTATTTAATCCCAGGTGTGAAGAACTCACTTTTCAGATGATCAACAGTGTAGAAAAGAATGATGATTTCCATAGGATGAAAAGATGTAATTAGGATTTTTTTTTTTTTTTTTTTTTGGTCTTTAGGAGTGGCTTTTTTGTATTGAAAAGAACATTCAGGAGCTATTTTGTATTTAAAGTTAATACTCAGGTAATTCAAAGCCTTGGTTTTCTTGATGTTTTTAAGTTCAATTTAGAAATAAATTCTATTTATAAATCTTTCACATTTTCACAAATGATTTTAAGAGGATAAAGCCAGCACACTCAGTTTCCTTTTTAAAGTAAGTCAGTGGCTGGCAAACCGAACAACTTTTCCAAGTACCTAAGAAATTCTTAGAAATCGAATAAAATTTATCGAGATGATGATTAAACTCTTCTACATATTCCTATGTTGTTTAAAGACTAAAGCTCTCTTGGACATTTCAGCTTAAAATCTAGATGAACTGCTCAGTCCTCTAATAAGCCAAATTCTCCAGATCCTCTGCACGAGTCACTGCTGGGGCCCAGCTTTGCACAGACGAGGCCTGACAGCATCTCCACTTGCAGTCCCGTGCTTTTCACACTTGTCTTGCTTCTCAGTTCCAAGGCCAAGGACCACTTGTGAGCCACTGTTCCTGAACACACGCACTGACCGACCCGAAAGTATAAGGGAGTTGAGGTCAGAAGCACTGCTTTCTTGCTATGGTGTCCTCTACTGTCCCGTGAGCAGACCATTCTCCGGTGTATTCCATGCAGTTCCTCAGAGGCGCTTGAAGGATGGGGCCTCAGTGACCCACTGCAATGACCAACTCAATTGAGAGAGCGAGTGAGTGGAAGTCGCTGTCATGTCTGACTCTTTGTGACCCCAAGGACTGTAGCCCGTCAGGCACCCCTGTCCCTGGGGTTCTCCAGGCTAGAATACTGCTGTGGGTTGCCATGTCCTCCTCCAGGGGATCTGCCCTGACCCAGGGATCAAACCCGAATCTCCCGCGTTGCAGGCAGATTCTTTACCATCTGATGCACCCTGTTTTATTGTGTCACTCCTATTCCCTGGTTTTCCTTATCAAAACAAATTACCTGCCCAAATCCCATCTCAGCAGCTCTGCTTCCCGGAGTGAGGCTGGGGGTGGCATGGGGGTGTGTGGGCTAAGACAAACACCGGTACACACAAATTATTACCAAATCTCACACGACAGTGACACCATGGATTTGGTTTGCCTCATCTTCTCTGTTGTCAATTCTAAGTCACTCCCAGGTTAAAGGTTCCACTAACTGGGTGGCTTAAAATCATTGAAATTTATTCTCTCATAAATTTCTGGAGAAATTTCTGGAGAAACTTCTCCAGAAGTTTATTCTCTCATAAACTTCTGGAGGCTGGAAGTCTGAGGTCAAGGTGATTCCAGGACCTCCCTGTGAGCCTCTGGGTAGAATCTATCCTTACCTCTCCCAGCTTCCGGGAGCAGGGGACAATCCTTAGAGTCCTTCAGCTTACAGCTTCATCGGTCAGGTCCACTCTGCCTCCATTTTTATACGGTGTTCTTACTGTGTTTCTTCACATTGTCTTCCCTCTGCGTGTGTCTCACTCCAATTTTCCCCCTTCTATAAGGATACCACTCACAGAATTAGGGCCCACCCTAATGACCTTAACTTGGATAAAGCTGCAAAGACCCTTTTCCCAAATAAGATCACATTCTTTTTTTTTTTTTTTTTTGGACTATGCTGGGTCTTAGTTGCAGCACTCAGAATCTTTGCTGTGACAATGAGGGCTCTTAGTGGCATTCCAGATCTTTTTCCCTGACCAAGGATTGAACCCAGGGCCCCCTGTATTGAGCTAGAAGTCTTAACCACAGGACTGGCAGGGAAATTCAAGATCGCATTCTGAGATACCGGAAATTAGAGCTTCAATTTATCTTTCAATTCAATTTATAACACCCACAGAGGCAACAATTAAGTAATTCTAATCATCTAGTGGGTTTCCAAGCAAACTTTGAGGTTTCCCATCAGCTGATCATTTTGCACACTGACCAGAGATTCTGGCAGGAGGTAAGAACGGAAACAGTAGGTCTCCAGGGTGTGGAGAAACTGAATCATCTTCCATAGTCAACGTGCCAGGGTGAGTCTGAAAGCCCAGGCCTTCTGAATGGGATTATGGAAACAGAGATCATAACCTACAAATTCTTTCATTCAGCTTCAGCTAGAAAATGGGAGAAGAAGCAGATCCCCAGGAATCAGCCGTTGTTAAAGAATCCTGAGAAAATGAGAGATTGTTGATACAGGTGCTCTCTAGACATAAGTCCTGGGGTAGCCATTAAATCTTGTTAGGTAGAACAGGAAATAGTAGTGAATATTTACACACCTGTGAACAAATAACGTAAGCTAATTCTGTTCACATTCTGTATTTTGTCATCAGAGTTGAAATTCTGTCTAGTTTGCTAGAAAATGCAAAGATATTTGCTGTCATATTAAAAGCTTTATCCTTGTATTTCCAAGGATTTTGACTTATAATCTTAAGACTAATATGCTTGTTTTTTGTAACTACATTTGAGAGGATGTTTACTGTAGAAAATGGCATTTGTTCACTTGGAGGTATAAGCTACACTTGTCAGAGGAGGTTGATCTTTCCCAACAATCTTGGTGACAAATTAATTCACTATGACAGCACTTGTCTGGCTCAGATGAACTCAACTCACAGGAAAGGACTGAACTATTTTTCTTATTATTAGACACCTAGCTAAAGGTACATGCCTGTGTGCAACGTGCATTTATTAGTAGAGTGGTTCTAATGGATTACCTTCACCACAATCTGACAGGGTGATCCTACTGGTTAAGTCGCTTGAATTCATCACAGCTTTCCTCATTCTTGAGTTTGAATGATCATGTTCCTAGGTCACTGGCAGCCGCTTGATGGGATATGACTATTTACTTTTTTTCTCTCAGGAATTCTTGTCATAGTCTCCCTACAATCCACAAATCCATTTGAATGCAACAAAATGCCATTTGATTGAATTCTTCAGATCTCTCTGACTTTATCTAGCTTAATAGTCATAACCTTCACGGTCATACAAATGACAGGAGGCCAACTTCTCAAAGAACAATCATCGCACGGGCACCCACTTTCACAGTTGCCATAAGGAATTTCCAGATGAAAAGTAAGTGAAAACTGAGAGAAGTCTGATCCTTACAATGAATAGTTAAAACCCCTTGTAGAAAATGAGTGGGTCTTTGGCAAACACTGCGTTCATTCATTCGTCCAGGTGCTCAGTCCTGTCCTACTCTTTTGTGACCCTGTGGACTGCAGCCCACCAGGCTCCTCCATCCATGGGTTTTCCCAGGCAAGAACACTGGAATGGGTTGCCCTGTTCTTCTCCAGGGGATCTTCCTGACCCAGGGATCAGACCCGTGTCTCCGGCATTGGCAGGTGGATTCTTCATTGCTGAGCCACCAGGGAAGCGTTTAGTGTATGTATATATATGTGTATGTACATTTAGTGTATGTACATACATATATATATATACACACACACATACACACACATGTATACAACGGACTATTACTCAGCAATAAAAATAATGAAATTTTGACATTTGCAACAACATGCATGGATCTCGAGGATATTATGCTTGGGAGAAAAGCCAGACAGAGAAAGGTAAATACCATGTATTATCGTTTATATGTAGGCTCATGAAAAATGAAACAGATGAGTGAACGCAACAAAAGAGAAACAGACTCACAGATATTGAGAACAAACCAGTGGCTACCAGTAGGGAAGGGCAAGATGGTGGTAGAGTATTAACAAGTGCAAATGACATTTATAAAATAAGCTCCAAGAATATATTGTACAACACAGGGAATTCAGCCAATATTTTATAACAACTTTAAATCTAGTATAATCTCTAAAAACATTGAAGCACTATGTTCTACACTTGACACCAATATAATATTGCAAATTACACTTCGATTAAAATAAAATTGACAAAAAAAAAAGAATTCAGGAAAGATGACACGCAATAGTAAAACCCTTCCATGGCAAAACGAAAACAAACAAAATGCTCCACCCAGGAAGCACGTGTTCCGAAGGTGGGAGGCATGTGCCCGCAAAGCTGTGTGCCCCAGGTCTTGCCTCTCTATGTCTGGGCCCTGACCTGCCCACATGGCCCCTTGAGGCATGCACTTCCTCCAGGACCTGTGAGTATACACACCTCTATTTCTGTTTCTCGTACAGTTTGTTGAACTGTGGGATTCACCACCAGCACCCTGAGCTCCACTTAACTGTTCGTTTCACAGTATCAAAACAACACTAAACTTGGATGAACCTTAAAAACACTAAACAAAGAAGACAAATTCAAAAGACCATATATTGTACAACTGCATTTATAAGAAATACCCAGAAAGTAGATTAGCGGTTGCAAGGATTTGGGGTTGGGGGAAAGGCGGGGGTGAGAAGTAGAAGTGTTTAAAGGGTACAGGGTTTTCCTTTGGGGTGATGAGAAAGTTCTGGAACTGTAGAGTGGTGATGAATGCCAGACACTGAATGTACTAAATGCCATTGAATAGTACACTTAAAGTTATTTAAATAGTGAGCTTTCTGTTATAGAAGTATTATCACCAAAAAAAAGTTTTTTAAGTGAAACAAAACAAAAATCATAGGGACAAGGAGCTGGCATGGAGTGAGGGGAATTAGCCAGTCCCAGGAAACAGGGGGAGGTGCTCCTGTCAGGGCAGCCCCTAGCCAAGGCGAGCAGCAGGGCAAGGCCATCTCAAAAGCCCAGACATGCACCTGCAGTCTTCAGGTAACAAGGTAGGCTAATTCTTACGCAGTTGCCAACCAAGCACAAAAGGCTTCAACAAATTATTTTTTTTTGACTTTTGTCTATTTTAAATTTTATTTTATTTAACTTTACAATATTGTATTGGTTTTGCCATACATCAAAATGAATCCGCCACAGGCATACATGTGCTCCCCACCCCGAACCCTCCTCCCTCCCCATACCATCCCTCCGGGTTGTCCCCGTGCACCAGCCCCAAGCATCCAGTATCGTGCATCTAACCTGGACTGGCCACTTGTTTCATATATGATATTATACATATTTCAATGCCATTCTCCCAAATCATCCCACCCTCTCCCTCTCACACAGAGTCCAAAAGACTGTTCTATACATCAGTGTCTCTTTTGGTGTCTCGTATACAGGGTTACAAATTCTTATCGAAGGGCTGGAGACAGAAAGAAACTTTCTGCCTTTGTGGTGAAGAATGGTACCTTCCCCTCCCACCTCCACCTGCAGCAGCAGAACAAAAGCCTTTCCAGCCCTGAGAGTTCCCGCTGTGCCCTGGAAATCCTGCACCACCCTTTTCCCTGGAGAAGGACTCTGAGCGGAAGAAAGGCAGGGCGTTGGCGCCCTCCTCTGGTCACTGAGTGGCTTTGCTTTTCTCCCTCTGAAGGCAATGGCACCCCACTCCAGTACTCTTGCCTGGAAAATCCCATGGATGGAGGAGCCTGGTAGGCTGTAGTCCATGAGGTCGCTAAGAGTCGGACACGACTGAGCGACTTCCCTTTCACTTTTCACTTTCATTGGAGAAGGAAATGGCAACCCACTCCAGTGTTCTTGCCTGGAGAATCCCAAGGACGAGGGAGCCTGGTGGGCTTCCATCTCTGGGGTCGCACAGAGTCGGACACGACTGAAGCGACTTAGCAGCAGCAGCAGCACCCGCTGGCTGAAAGGGACCGCAATTTGCACTCGCTCCATTCCTCGAGGTGTTAGGGAAGCTGAGAAACCAGGATCGTGAAGGCAGCACAACCTTTATCTATATGATTAAATGTACCATTTAAACCATTTTACATGAAAGACTCAGTGGTGTACTGTGCTCAGTTGCTCAGTCGTATCTGACTCTTTGTGACCCTGCGAACTGTAGCCCACCAGGCTCCTCTGTCCATGGGATTCTCCCCAGGCAAGAATACTGGAGTGGGTTGCCATGCCCTCCTCCAGAGGATCGTTCCAACCCAGGAATTGAACCCGGATCTCCTGCATTGCAGGTGGTTCTTAAGTTTATTCTCATTGTTGAGAAATATCACCAGCATCCATCATCAGGATATTTTTGTTTTCCCAAACAGAAACTCCATGCGCATTAAACACTAACTCTCCATTTCCCTCTCCCCCAGAGCCTGGCAACCCCTAGGAATGTGACTATTCTAGGTACCTCAATTTCAAATGAAATGGTTTATTAGGTTTATATCTGGTAATATATATATATATATATATATATATAATATATAACATGATATATTGGTATAAAAGTAATTGCAGTTTTGCATTGTTGAACACTGCCATTTAATATTGGGATTCATTCTTAAATAAATGTGGTTATGTTACACATCATTTTAATGAGCATTTCTTGCTAAGCTTTTTTGCTAATGACTTATTACTGTTTATTTTATATTTATTTTAGACTACAGAAATTATACTGACAAAAAGCAAATTCAAGCTATTTTTTTATTCCAATTCAAAATGGGTCGTGCAGCAGTGGAGACAACTCCCAACATCAACAACCTGGCCCAGGAACTGCCAAGGAGCGGACAGTGTAGTAGTGGTTGAATAAGTTTTCAAAGGAGATGAGAGCTTTGAAGATGAGGAGCGCAGGCCAGCCGTCAGAAGTGGACACCAGGGTCGGCGCTGACCCTCTTACAACTGCATGAGAAGTAGCCGTAGAACTTAACATCAACACTTCTATGGTCATTCAGCATTTGAAGCAAATTGGAAAGAGGAAAATAAGAGGGTGCCTCATGAACTGACTGGAAATCAAAAAGATCGTCATTTTGAAGTGTCATCTTCTCTTATTCTATGCAACAACAATGAACCATTTCTCACTTAGATTGTGATGTGTGATAAAAGATGGATTTTCTGTGACAACTGGTGATGACCGGCTCAGTTGGTGGACCGAGCAGAAGCTCCAAAGCACTTCCCAAAGCCACACTTACACCAAAAAAAGGGGTCATGGTCACTGTCTGGTGGTCTGCTGCCTGTCTGATCCACTACAGCTTTCTGAATACCGGCAAAACCGTTACATCTGAGAAGTATGCTCAGCAAATTAACGAGCTCCACCGAACACTGCAGTGCCTGCAGCCGGCATGAGTCAACAGAAAAGGCCCAGTTCTCCATGACAAAGCCTGACAGCATGTGGCACAACCAATGTTGAACAAACTGGGCTGTGAGGTTTTGCCCTCATCTGTCACATTCGCGTGACCTCTCACCAACTGACCACCACTTCTTCAAGCATCTATCTAGACAAACTTTTGCAGGGAAAATGCTTCCACAAACAGCAGGAGGCAGAAAACGCTTTCCAAGAATTCTTCAAAGCATAGATTTTTACATTACAGGAATAAACACACATTTCTCATTGGCAAAAATGTGTTGCTTGTAATGGTTCCTATTTTGATTAATAAAGATGTGTTTGAGTCTAGTCATGGAAAAAGCGAGAGAGTTCCAGAAAAACATCTATTTCTGCTTTATTGACTATGCCAAAGCCTTTGATTGTGTGGATCACAATCAACTGTGGAAAATTCTGAAAGAGATGGGAATACCAGACCACCTGATCTGCCTCTTGAGAAATCTGTATGCAGGTCAGGAAGCAACAGTTAGAACTGGACATGAAACAACAGACTGGTTCCAAATAGGAAAAGGAGTATGTCAAGGCTGTATATTGTCACCCTGCTTATTTAATTTATATCCAGAGTACATCATGAGAAACGCTGGACTGGAAGAAACACAAGCTGGAATCAATATTGCCGGGAGAAATATCAATAACCTCAGATATGCAGATGACACTACCCTTACGGCAGAAAGTGAAGAGGAACTAAAAAGCCTCTTGATGAAAGTGAAAGTGGAGAGTGAAAAAGTTGGCGTAAAGGTCAGCATTCAGAAAACGAAGATCATGGCATCTGGTCCCATCACTTCATGGGAAATAGATGGGGAAACAGTGGAAACAGTGTCAGACTTTATTTTTCTGGGCTCCAAAATCACTGTAGATGGTGACTGTGGTCATGAAATTAAAAGACGCTTACTCCTTGGAAGGAAAGTTATGACCAACCTAGATAGCATATTCAAAAGCAGAGGCATTACTTTGCCAACAAAGGTTCGTCTAGTCCAGGCTATGGTCTTTCCTGTGGTCATGTATGGATGTGAGAGCTGGACTGTGAAGAAGGCTGACCATTAAAGAATTGATGCTTTTGAAGTGTGGTGTTGGAGAAGACTCTTGAGAGTCCCTTGGACTGCAAGGAGATCCAACCAGTCCATTCTGAAGGAGATCAGCCCTGGGATTTCTTTGGAAGGAATGATGCTAAAGCTGAAACTCCAGTACTTTGGCCACCTCATGCGAAGAGTTGACTCATTGGAGAAGACTCTGATGCTGGGAGGGATTGAGGGCAAGAGGAGAAGGGGATGACAGAGGATGAGATGGCTGGATGGCATCACTGACTCGATGGACGTGAGTCTCAGTGAACTCCAGGAGTTGGTGATGGACAGGAAGGCCTGGGATGCTGCGATTCACAGGGTCGCAAAGAGTCGGACACAACTGAGCGACTGATCTGATCTGAAAAATGATTTAAAACTCACGATCTGAAACCACAATTACTTTTGTACCAACCTAATAGTATTTGTTCTTTGGCTTCTTACACTTTGCATAAGGTCTTTATCAATATTTTTTTTTCTTTCTTCCTTTCTTTTTTCCTTCCCTCCTTCCTTTCCTCTTTCTTTCTTTTCTGCCACAAAGCATGTAGGAGTCTTACTTCCCCAACCAGGGATTAAACCTACAACCCCTGCATTGAAAGCATTGAGTCTTAACTAACCACGGGACCACCAGGGAAGTGCCTTCATCAATATTCTACCTTTGAAAGCAGCAGAGGACTTTTTCAAAAATCACTGATGCCTGGGTCATAGCCCTAGAAAGTCTGATGTCAGGTCTGTGGTACAACTAGGCACCTAGGTTTTTAAGACCCTTCAGGTGATTCCAATGTTCAGCCAGGTGGAGCGCTGTTCCCAAACCAGGCTGCACATTAGAGTCACCTGAGGTGCTCCCAGCCTTACATGTCCCACCTCTGACCAACTCATTCAGAATGTTCAGGAACAGGCCATCTTAAGCAACACCCTGAGTGACTGCTCAACACCCAGGAAACCCTTTGACAGAGCCCACCTTGGCAGTGACGCTGGGAACCCATCATGCAGACTGCCCCCAGCTGCAGCATTGACCCGCAGAGGGCGCTGTCCCCACCAGGTGCTGGAAACAAGATAGGAAATACTGCTATTAGGCAGGAGAGCCTGGTGGGCTGACGTCTATGGGGTCACGCGGAGTTGGACACGACTGAAGTGACTTAGCAGCAGCAGCAGCAGCTATTAATATTTAAGAAGAGAAAGCGGAGTTTCAAAAAAAAAGTGATAATGACCATTTCCACACTTAGCTACGATAGTCTAGATTCTACCATGATCCTATTTAGGGAGGGAGGTTACAGGGCAGACATGCAGTTTCTTGTCCTGTCCTCGTATGGAATGAGTGGTGAGGCTGTGGGAACCTCTGACAGATTCATGCAGCCCTGGTGAGGACCTTACTCCTGCCTGGGCCCCAAACAGCTCTGACAGCTAAGAGAGGCATGTGGATAAATGCACAGGAACAGGGCCCTTATGAAATAGTATTGATTATCAATTGTAGCAGAAAAAAACGTCAGGGCCAGGCCAAGAAGGGAGGTTCACCTGGGGCTCCTGCCACCTGCCTCTGAGCAGGGGTCCCCCACTAGAAGTTCTCTGCCTGGACCTATGGTCTAAGATAGCAGGCTTTGGGGCTGCAAAGGGTATTACACCCAGAGCTGAGGGCCCCTGGTGATGACTTTCAGAAGAGGAGGTGAGAAGGGGTCTTACACCTGCCTCCACTCCATCCCGCTAGGCTGCCTCTGCCTGACATCACTGTTGGCTGTCCCCCACTCAGAGCGCCTCTCTTCCCAGGAATATTCCATGCAGCCAAGGTGAAGACCTTAGCTCATACCAGGCCAACCACGTGGGCAGAATCCTGCAGGCAGCACTTCCCAATGGGGTCCCAGAGAAAGATCAGCAGTTCTTAATATAGAAGGCCTTCTCCAAGAAGTGCCAAGGTCCTGGTTGATCTCCAAGAGCCCTGAACTCTTAAGAATGTAATGATGGATGGGAGAAGGGATTTACTGCTAGAGCCCAAAAGCTGGCTGTCAAATCCTAAGGGCCTCAGGGGGAAAAAAAAAGAAAGAAGAGAAAAATGCAAGCCCGGTTAGATTGGGCTATTTGCTACAGTGGAGGGAGGTGGTTTTAAAGCAACTCCACTGAGTTTTCCAGCACTCTCTGAAATACAGGTTCTTCCATAAGTAGTGTATATTTGGGAAAGTTTCTCTCTCTGCAGTTACCCAAACATATATCTTGTACACACACACACACACACACACACACACACACACACAATGCCCCACTGAGTTCTGGAATTTATACCATTAAAGGAATAAGCTTAAATTTGGTGATAAATAGCAGCCTAATGACAGGAGGGGGGTGGACAGCAGTCCTAATGGATCACGCTTGTCTTCCCTGTACACTCTGTGTGGTTAGTTCAGCTTGTGCTGTTAAATAGTCCTAGAGAGGGCAGGGCAGACTGGGACACTGGGATATCTCCAGGCAACCTTCAAACCTGTGGTAACGGTGAATAAACCAGCAGAAGAGTAGGAAGCCCAAACTGAGTATCAAGTGTTCACTCAGGGAGCTGACTGGGAAGTGAAAGGGCTGGGCTCAAAAGAACAAGGAAAAGGGTCTGCTGGGCCCTTGGGGGGCGGCTCTGTTTGCGAGCTGGTGGGGAGGGGTGTTGTTTCTTTTCTTTGTGTTCGTGCAGCAACCTGGATCTCAGTTCCCCAGCCAGGAATCACAGGGATCAAACCCAGACCCCAACCCCACCCCACCCCCGTGGCAGGGGAAGTCCCAGGAATTGAGTTTTGAGGCCAGAAATGGTTTCCACCCACCACCCTGCACACCCAGCAGGCAAATCCCACCCCAGCCGGAACCTTTCAGTGAGCCCCTGGTTGTATCTTGTCCAACACCTCTTCATGCACAACATCACGCAGCTCAGAAAGTGTGTTTATTCAGCCCAGGGAAGTCAGGGGAGGGCCAGAAAGATAAGGAGGGAGGAGTGAGCGGGAAAAGAGACAAGGCGGTTGCCAGTTGGTTTTTCATTTTGAGTGGCTGTTTCATGCCCACCCGTGGGGAAAAAATCTTTGGTGCCTTCACTGCTTGAGAGATTACCATTCACTGCTCTTCCTAAGTGAAAGTGTTAGTTGTCAAGTTGTGTCCAACTCTTCGCAACCCCATGGACTGTAGCCCTCCAGGCTCCTCTGTCCATGGGATTCTCCAGGCAAGAACACTGGAGTAGGTTGCCATTCCCTTCTCCAGGGGATCTTCCCAGCCCAGGGATCAAATGTGACTCGCCTGCATTGCAGGCAGATTCTGTACCATCTGAGCTACCAGGAAAGCTCTTACTAAAAAACACTGTAAGTGAAAAAAGTCTGAGGTTCAGTCCTCTTCCGTGGGCTTAGGCCACTTGCCACACCGCAGGCTCCAACTCTAGGAATACTTAGAAGCATGCAGGGTAAGATTTGGACGCTTCCTTAAAATGAGAAAACAAACAAAAGCTACCATATACCTAGTAGGTCCTAAGTAGTGATGATTGAGGGGCTTCTCTGGAGGCTCAGACGGTAAAGTGTCTGCCTGCAAGGCTGGAGACCCGGGTTCGATTCCCGGGTCGGGAAGATCCCCTGGAGAAGGAAATGGCAATCCACTCCAGCACTCCTGCCTGGAAAATCCCAGGGACGGAGGAGCCTGATAGGCTACAGTCCATGGAGCTGCAAAGAGTCGGACACGACTGAGCGACTTCACTTTCACTTAGAAAAGGTATAAACCCACATTCCTCCTCCATCACCTCCCCAGTCTGAGACGTGCCTTCCTGGGAGGCAGTTGGGAACATCTTTGCATCGATACAAGGGAAACCAGAAGTTAGAGGCTTTGATCCCTCAGGCAGACTTCATTTATTGACATGTAAGTTTAAATCATATTTAATAAAAAGCTTTGTGACGTCCAAAATGCTAGGCCAGCCATTACTTTTCTTGGGAAAAGTAGTGCAAGGAGGTCCATCCATAGCTAGGTCTAGAAATCAACACAGATCCAAGTAAGCAAATGTTGTTGCAGGTCTAAACCACTGCAATAAAGCAAATACTGTAATAAAGTAAGCCACATGATTTTTTGTTTGTTTGTTTCCCAGTACGTATGGAAGTTATGTTTCCATTATACCGTAGTCTATTTAGTGTACAATAGCATTTGTCAAAAAGCAACATACAACATACATCGCTTAATTTTAAAATACTTTATTCCTAAAAAATGCTAACCATCATCTGAGCCTTCAGTGGGTCATAATCTTTTTGCTGATGGAATTCTTGCCTTGACATTGATGACTGCTGACTGATCAAGGTGGTGGTTCCTTGGGGTGGCTATGGCAATTTCTTAAAATAAGACAATAGAGTTTGCCACACTAATTGCCTCTTCCATTCATGAATTGTTTCTCTGTAGCATGCAATGCCGCTTGAAAGCATTTTACCCACAGTAGAACTTCTTTAAAAGCGGAGTCAATTCTCTCAAACTTCACCACTGCTGTATCAACTAAGTTTAGGGAATAGTCTCAATCCTTGGCTTCCCTGATGGCTCAGTTGGTAAAGAATACACCCGCAATGCAGGAGACCCCAGTTCAATTCCTGGGACAGGAAGATCCCCTGGAGACGGGATAGGCTACTCACTCTAGTATTCTTGAGCTTCCCTTGTGGATCAGCTGGTAAAGAATCCTCCTGCAATGCAGGAGATCTGGGCTCAATCCCTGGGCTGGGAAGATCCCCTGGAGAAGGGAACGGCTACCCACTCCAGTATTCTGGCGTGGAGAATTCCATGGGCTCTATAGTCCATGGGGTCACAAAGAGTCGGACACGACAGAGCGACTTTCACTTTACTTTTCCTAAATCCTTTGCTGCCATTTCAGCAGTCTTCACAGCATCTTCACCAGAAGTCGCTTCCATCTCAAGAAACCATTTACCAATCTATAAGAAGCAACCTCTCCTCCATTAAAGTTTTATCATGAGGTTGCAGCGATTCAATCACATCTTCAGGCTCCACTTCTAGTCCTAGCTCTCTTGCTATTTCCACCACCTCTGCAGTTACTTCCTCCCATTAATTATCTTACCTGGATTTTTTGGATAATTTGCTGTGGCTTCTACATCAGCACTTGTTGCTTCACCTTGTACTTTGACATAGTGTAAATGGCTTCTTTCCTTTAACCTCATTGACCAACCTCTCCTAGTTTCAAGCTTTTCTTCCGCAGCTTTCTCTCCTCTCTCAGACTTCTTAGATTTGAGAGATAAGGGCCTTGCTCTGGATTTGGCCTTGGATTATAGGAATGTTGGGACTGGTTTGATCTTTCATCCAGACCACTAACACTTTCTCTAGGTCAGCAGTGGGCTCTTTCACTTTCCTATGATTCGTTTGTTCACTAACTGCTTGCCACAAGAGGTCTAGCTTTTGGCCTGTCTGAGCTTTTGACATGCGTGCATGTGTGTGTGTGCTAAGTCACTTCAGTTGTGTCTGACTCTTTGCAATCCATGGACTGTAACCTGCCAGGCTCCTCTGTCCATGGGGATTCTCCAGGCAAGAATACTGGAGTGGGTTGCCATGCCCTCCTCCAGGGGATCTTCCCGACCCAGGGATCGAACCTTCATCTCTTAGGTCTTCTGCATTGGCAGGCGGGTTCTTTGCCACTAGTACCATTTGGGATGCCCTGCTTTTGACATGTCTTCCTCATTAAAACAAAAAGAAATGATTAGGCTTAAGATGAGAGATGGGCTCCTCTTCCTTTCACTTGAACACTGAGCGGCCACTGTAGGGTTATATGAACTGACCTAATTTCAATGTTGTTGTGTCTCAGGGCACAGAGAGGCCCGACTAGAGGGATAGATGAGGGGACAGCTGGATGGTGGAGCGGTCAGAATACACACAACATGTATGGATTAAGTCCGCCTTCTTACATGGACATGTTGGTGGCCCCCAAAACAATTACAAAAATAACATCAAAGATCAGCAGTCATAGATCACCTTAACAAATATAATCATGCCAAAGTCTGAAATATTGCAAGAATTACCAACATGTGACACAGGAACACAGCGTAAGGCGCAGGGCACCCCTGGCGTGCTCGGCCGGAGAAGGCACTGGCACCCCACCCAGTACTCTTGCCTGGGAAATCCCATGGACGGAGGAGCCTGGTAGGCTGCAGTCCATGGGGTCGCTAAGAGTCGGACACGACTGAGCGACTTCCCTTTCACTTTTCACTTTCCTGCACTGGAGAAGGAAATGGCAACCCACTCCAGTGTTCTTGCCTGGAGAATCCCAGGGACGGGGGAGCCTGGTGGGCTGCCGTCTGTGGGGTCGCACAGGGTCAGACACGACTGAAGCGGCTTAGCAGCAGCAGCAGCAGCAGCGTGCTTGGCGCAGGCTTGCCACAAACCTTGGATTTGTAAAACATGCAGTATGTGGGAAAGGCAGTACAATGAAGCTCAATAGACTGAGGACTGACTGTAAACAGACTTACTGTGTATATTCCATTGTCAAGATAATATCCTTTCTTTGTTTACCGAGCATTAATAAGAAGCAACACTTACAAATAAAACCAGCTAACCATCTAAACCAGTACACTGCGTTTAATACAGGAAATTGGATTTGTTCCCTTAAGTCATAAAATTCTGTTTAGGGAATTGAATTTGTTTGCTATGGTTGTAAAATGAGCTCACTAGTGAATTAATTTAATCCAGCATTCTGCACATGGTGTTGATTTTCCTGCTGGTCAGAAAATCTCTGATTCCTTGGGTTGTTCTTCTCAGGCTTATAAGGGTCTAAAAAAATAAACTGCCACTCTAACAGCTCTAAATCCAAACAGATTGCAACTTTTATTTTTCCCTAACAGAGTCATAAATGTTTTGAGTTAAACTTGATCCCAATATTTGAGGGATCTTAAAAAAAAAAGTCATGATTTCTGAACACAGCTATCTTATCATAGAGAAAAGGTTTGGGTGTAACTAAATTGTATAAAATAGATGCACGTTGAACTTGTAAACGGAATCCTATTTCACAGAGTAACAGGGGGACCTGTTATCTGGCAAAGCATCTTGATGTAAAACCATGTACCATAGCTAATTTTACTGTTTTTAAGATTATTATATATTGACTGTTCCTTTTAAACAGAAGCCTGTGTTAATATTGTAGTTCATTCTTTCTACCACTTTCCCTTGGATAAATAGGCTACGATAATGACTGACTACTATTTCTCATCTTGGAATAACAATTTACAATTTACAGACTGCTTCATCTGATCATCAGAATATCTTGTGTGGTGAGTTTCTCTCCCATTTCACAGATGAAGGAACTGAGGCTCTGAGAGGTTATATGACTTGCTGAAGGTAACCAGCCAGTAGGTGACAAAGTCAGGGAGCATCTTCAGATGCCTAGTCCTGTGTCCTCCCAGCACACAGGATGTCACATTAGGGAGTCAAGCTTCTCTCCTTCTCCAGGGAGGCTGTATCTGCCAATGAGTCAGTGCGAGTGAGCACGTGGAAAGCTTTAAACTTTTGTTCACATATTTTGCTATAGCAGAGCCCTGTGTCTCTCTCTACTAGCAAGGCTTAGCAAACAATTTTAACTCTCTGATCTACATTTCTGAAAAACATTTCTTCTTGAAGGGAGACATTCGGGCCATTTCCTGGTTAACATTTGCAAAGCGCTGCAGGAAACTCATTAGCTTGAAAGGAACAGGATCACAGCAGTCGCATTTAGAAACAGAAGGTGAGGCGTTAATTATTAACATGATATCACCCCGAAGATTCACCCAGAATGATTAACAGTGCTTTTGGGACTGTTAGGACGGAACGAACAGAGCCCTTGAAGCCAAACCCGGAGCAAGAGAAGGCCTGGCTCCTGCTCTGAGTGTTCACAGCAAGGACCCAGCGGGAAAGAACAACTTGTTATTCTTATTCAGTTATGATTCTTCCTTATTAAAATGCATTAAGCCATTCCAACACCTACAAGGTGACAGATTCAGGCTTTGTCGAGGCACCAGCATTTGCAATTCTATAAACTCAGCCATCTTTGTTGGGCCAAGGCTCAAAGTCAGTCTTGGGTGCCTGGTGAGGGGCAGGGTGCACAGCCGCCCCTGGGATTCCAGTCATTCACTGGGGAGGATCAGGATCAGACTCACATCCCCACGCTGCAGGCCGGAATGGACCTCGTTGAACACCTGGGTGCCTCCAGGAAGAGAAGGAACAAAATCTGGAGAGTGGGTTGCGGGTGAAGAGCAAAATTAACTGGTGTTTGCAGGGCACCATCTATGAGCCCAGCACCGTGTGTAGTCCTCCCTGTTATCTAACTGAATCTTTGTAGAACAACAACCCTGAGTTATCGTTTCCATTTTAGAGATCAGCACACTGAGGCGTGGTGCACTGACTTACAGGGTCACGCGGGTGAGTGGCAGAGCCAGATTCACACTTGTGGGGCCTAATTCCAGGCCCCATCCTCCCAACTGTGCTGCCCTCCCTCCGGAGAAGAAGGGCAGTTGGAATTGACCCAGGGAATGGCAGACGGAAGCAAGGACATGGATGGTGAAACATTCAGGAAGTAGGAATTTAAGAAGTGCCAAGGGAGATTAGAGGTTGGTGTCTGTGAAGAATCTTGTGTGTCAGGCTTAGAGATCTGTGCCTAACTTGGTAAATAATAGGAGCCTTTGAATATCAAACCATCTCTCCTCAGTAAATTGGGATGTATTGGCTTTATCTAGGACCCAAGTTTTTTCTAAGAATATTTAACACATACACAAATACAGAAAACACTTAGTATACTAAGGTGGGACTGGAAGAATGTAAATTCTGTAAGATAAATACACCGATGGTCAACCATAAGCAGTTTCACTTATCAACAGGTTATGTCATCAACAAGTTAAAAATGCCACAAAAGAACAAAGGCAAACACACACTGAGAGTGAACAATGGCCATCCCAGGCTTTTCAAAGCATATCACTTTATACACTGATAGGCTTTTAATTTTTACCTTAAAAGACCATTTTGGCATGTGTTTTATGATTATAAAAGTAATACAGGCTTACTGCAGAAAACTTGGAAAATGTAGAAAAGCACCAATACATGTCTGCCTGGTTTATAGCACTACCTGCTGGCTCTCCTACTTAGCTGCCATTTCTTTTAACAAAACCCACTCTAGTGTTTTTCTAACGTGTGAAGCATTCTCTCAATTACTCCCCAGGATTCGGTTCACACCGATGACCAGTACTGAACACACTTGTTAGGTCCTCAACTTCCTCCTGTGTCTTTTTCTCTCCCTTCTCCTCTCCCTTTAAGAAAACCCCATCTCATGAGGGACCTAAAGCAGGGGCCAGGCTTCATGCACATCCCCACCCTGACCGCTTAGCCTGGCAGCGCTTGAGCTTTCCTTTCGCTCTCATTCATTCGACAGTCCTCTGTCTAGGGTTTAAAAGTAAGAAATGTCGAATCATGGCCTTAGGGTGGCATTCAGATTAACAAGCACCGCCTGCGGAAAGAAAAACTTTAATTACATAAGCATAAAAGTAACCTGTAGATGGGCTATAAGGAGAGAAAGTATCACTTTCATTTGTCAAAACAGGCTCCTCCTGAGGAGTCATAACTTCAGATGATTTTCAGACTCCTTCTCCCGGCAGTCAACATTCATTTTCTAATCATTTACTTAGCACCTGTGAGGTCATATAGGAGATAAAAGAGTTTCCCCAATGGCTCAGTGGTAAAGAATCCGCCTGCAATACGGGAGACACAGGAGATTCAGGTTCAGTCCCTGGGTTGTGAAGATGCCCTGGAGGAGGGCATGGCAACCCACTCCAGTGTTCTTGCCTGGAGAATCGCATGGGCAGAGGAGCCTGGCGGGCTACAGTCCACAGGGTCGCAGAGAGTCGTACAGGACTGAAGCAACTGAGCACAGCACCACGTGGAAGACACAAAAATATGCAAGGTAGGGTGTGGCCTTCAGCAGTTTCAGACCTACAGGTCAAAAAAGTTTTCAATGAGGTAAAACGTGTGAAGTGGCCTAAGGTGGCTGGAGTGCCCTGGGCATTCAGAGAGGGGAATTCTCCCCTGAGGGAGGGGATCAGGCATCTGACTCAGGTCTTGGAGTACAGACAAGAGACACACGAAAGAGTGCATGTGTGTACGTGTAGTGAGTGCAGGAGGGGATCTGAAGCAGGAAGAACAGACGCAGCAAAGGCAGGGAGCCCTAGAGACCAGGCAGTGTGTAGGGAAGAGAGGAGCCAAACTGAACGGAAGCAGAGAGAGGAACAGAAGAGACGGGGAAAGGAAGCGTGTGAGCCCATGGCTGAGAGCCCGGGACTCAGAGTTTGGACTCCATTCCCACTAGTCTGGAACTCCTCAGTCATTCACCAAATGCTTCCTTATCATGATGTGAAGTGAAGTGAAAGTCGCTCAGTCGTGTCCGACTCTTTGCCACCCCGTGGACTCATCCATGGACTTCTCCAGGCCAGAATACTGGAGTGGGTAGCCTTTCCCTTCTCCAGGGGATCTTCCCAGCCCAGGGATCCAACTCAGGTATCCTGCATTGCAAGCTGATTCTTTACCAGCTGAACCACAAGAGAAGCCTGTTTCCTTATCATAGATACCATCAGATAGAGACAGAAAAACAACTCATGGGCCCTTGCTCTCACCATGGAATTCCATGATGATTTAACTTTCTAGAAGGATAGTCTAAACTCAAAGACAACTTATCTAGAGCAGAACAAAACCAGCCAAAATGCAACACTAGTGACAAGAATTTTTCTTTTTTTTGCTGAGTGACAAGCTGTCCCAAAAGTTAGTCGCTAAAAACAACACTCACTTGATTGCGTACTAAATTGATTCAGTCGTGTCCGACTCTTTGCGACCCCATGGACTGTAGCCTGCCAGGCTCCTCTGTCCATGGGATTCTCCAGGCAAGAAGGCTGGTGTGGGTTGCCATGCCCTCCACCAGGAGATCTTCCTGACCCAGGGATCAAACTCATCTCATTTATATCTCCCGCATTGGTAGATGGGTTTTTTTTACCACTAGTGCCACCCAGGAAACCCCACTCACTTGATTCCTTACTCATAATTCTGCAGTTTGTGATGGTCTTGATGGAGACAGCTTATCTCTTTTCCATGTGGTGCTAGCTGGGGTAGCTTGACTGACAGGGTCTGGCTAGAGCGACCAATTTGTGTCATACGTCTGGGTCTCAGAACTCACCATGGGCTGATGTGGCCTGCACCCTGAAGGCCTGTGAGCTTTGCAGTTGCCCAGCCTTGAGGCCAGAGACAGCAAAGAGCCGAGAGATGGCAATGGGACATTGATGGTTTCTTAGGGGATCTGACACAAAGGCTCCTGGAGCAACAACTCACCGTGTGTAGCAGAGGACAGGTGTGTAGCAGAGGACAGGTGGGCCATGCCAGCAGCCTCCTTCTTTACTCCGGGAAGGAGGAGGCTACCATTTATAGGGGAGAATTGATGTCAGGTGGCCCCATTAGTTACCAGGGAATAATTAAGCCTTATAATTGAGAGGATTGTATAGTCATGTGAGTGAAGCAGGGACTGGCCAAGCAGGACATATCCAGAGAGCAAGAGAACAACCTTCTTGAGAGGGGGAACCCCATAATAGGGGTCCTCAGTTCTCCACGTGGCATCTGCGTGTGGTTACCTTGGTCTTCCTTCCAAAACGGAGACTTCAGCTGTTCTTCTTCCTTCCAGGTAGTCTGGCTGTTGATGCGGCAGCTGGCTCCACCCAGACTGCAAACCAGGAAGCTGCTGGGGCTCTTAAAGCATAGCTAGAACCGGCACGTGGCCCTGCCAGTGCGTGCTGGTGGTTAGAGCAGGTCCCAAAGCCAGCCCCAATTTGAGAGCAGAGAGTCACCTAAGGACAGGAGGCCCGATTCACTGGAGGACACCAAGTAACGATATACCACAAATCTTAAAGGCATTCCACAGCCTCTTCCACATCTTTAATCAACCGAGGGGCCTTAGTGCACAGATGTTTGTGCTTCCGGGTGGGTGACCTGCCTGCCCCCCTCCACCCCCACCTGTTTAAATGCAGTCATTTCTCACGCAGTCACTGATCATCGACTAGAACCGCAGTAGATTCTGAACCAACCTTGCAGCTTAGTGTTGAACAGGCCACCATCTGAGAAGGAAGAGGGCTCAGCTCAGAATCATCTCCCAGCTCAGTCCTGAGGCTGGATGACTCCCTAGAGCTCCTGCTGTCAAGTACCCCAGCGTCAAGACAGGAGGAAAGAAAGCCCACTCGTGCCTGGCTCCAGCTCCCCCTTCTGCCCCCTCCCACAGCCTGTCTCCCCCAGGACACATCGCACCCCCTCGTCTGTGTTATGTGGCCCTGTCTTTGGAGAACTAGGACAGAAAACTGAGCCCCTGGTGCTCAGACTGGCATCACGATCCTTCTGCAGCATCTGTGGCCTTCTTGTGTTTTCCAGTTTCAAGGCTGGACATAGTTGGTCCAGGTATGATCCAAACTCCAAGATCAGCAATAAATACCAGGATTTTCAGGGGAAGACTGAGAAGCCATCTGGCTGGAGGGAAGGTGGGAGGGACTGTGAAATTTTCCTTCTTGTAAGATTTATAAGATTTTTTGCTTTTTATAAATCTATAAGAATTTTATAAGAGGGACTGTGAAATTTAACTCATTATAAGATTAATGTGACCCCACTTATAACTAGGATTGATCACCAAAAACCTGACATAGTAGCCAAAAGATGATTAATAAAAATGTATGCTCAGTACACATAAAAGCAAAAGTTAACGGAGTCAAACAGAAGAGCAGCAGTGGCAGGTTTTTTTTAATTAGTTTTATTTTTTTTACATTTCTAAGCATCCATCAGTTATTCCATAACAAGGCAGTGTGCTGACTGAATGTAGGCTCCTGTAGTCAGGGTTTGAATTCCGCTTCGATTAATTCCTGGGTAATTTTGGGCAAGTTAATTTCCCTGGGCCTTAGTTTTCCTGGGCTTCCCTGGTGGCTCAGATGGTAAAGAATCCGCCTGCAACGCGGGAGACCTGAGTTTGGTCCCCAGTGTTGGGAAGATCTCCTAGAGAAGGGACTGGCTACCCACTCCAGTATTCTGGCCTGGAGAATTCCATGGACAGAGGAGCCTGGCAGGCTATATAGTCCATGGGGTCGCAAAGAGAGCGACTTTCGCTTTAGTTTTCTTACCTATAAAATGAGGGTACTAATAGTACCTTTCTCACAGCTCGTTGTGAATATTAAATAATATTTGCAAAGTGCTTAGTATCCAGTGAACTATAAACATGCTCAATACACATTATTCATTATTAGTATTCCACATATTACCATTGGCTCGAGGTTTTTCAACACATGCTTCATCGATTTTTTTTTTCTCTTTATTAACTCTTGTTTGGAATGATCTTGGAGACACTGTCTGTTGACAATGATGAGCAGCTAGAAATTGCCCTCCACACTAACTTCTTGGTACCTTGGCCAACTCTAAATAGGTCTCACCAGAAAAAGGTATTAATAGCAGATGGCAAAGGATCAATAGCAGATTAAAAAAAAAGAGAAACTTCAGGCAATATTCTCCTAAACCTTAAAAATTAAAAAGAAAGGTTGGCAACAGAGATATCCTTAAGAAGAAAAATGCTGAGAAAAAAGCACTGAATCCACATATACTTTAAATATTTTAAAGAAAGGGCGCACCTTATCATCAAATTTGTGTGGAAGAAAATGAGACATACGCTACATAGAATTTACTTTTGATGCAACTATACAATTCCACGGTCTTAAGTTTGCCATCAAGTGCTCTCCCAACATCCCCTTTTCTATCGCAATCACCAGAGGCAATAGAGCATCCGAAGGGTTAAAAGAGGGGGACTATCGGCCCCCAGCCATGCACTCACGGGACCCACCTCCCTGCCGCTCTGTGTTTACAGGATTTTATTTGCATAGAAGAACTGCAGGAGCTCGGGATGGTAGTGGCTCTGAAAGAAATTGGCAAAGGGACACGTGAGGGAAGGATCCAGGAAACCTCCTCCTAGAGGACTCCTACTCGTCTAGAACGAGCAGACGGTCATCAAAGGCTGAGCTTGAGGATAAACAACTTTAAGGTTCTCAGAGGAGGAGGCGTCATCACTGGCATTCACCCAGAGATCTAAGACAGGTGGTGCCAGTGGTAAAGAACCCGCCTGCCACTGCAGGAGACGTAAGGCAGGGTCCATCCCTGGGTCAGGAAGATCCCCTGGAGGAGGGCACGGCAACCCACTCCAGTATTTTTGCCTGGAGGATCCCCTTGGAGCCTGGTGGGCTACATCCATGGGGTCACAAGGGGTAGGACACAGCTTAAGGGACCTAATACATACACACACACACACACACAGAGAACTAAACAGAAACTGCCAGTGCATTCTGTGCATAGTCCTCTGGGCGTTTTGCCATTTACATTGCGTAGTGGGTCAATTACAGTTGAAACATTCTCGGCCTGAGTTGTTTTATGGGGGCAACTCCCTGGTGTGCCGACCACCTTCCGCCTTAACATCGGCATCGGCTGCGCAGGGACTGGAAGAACGTCTCCTGCCCTCGCTCACTCACCAGCTGCCGGCAGAGCTTAGGGTTCCTTTGATCCTCCTCATTCTGGAAGCTGTAGTCCTTGCTTTGTCTCAGATACGGAGAACAGGCTCGAAAAGTTGTTTTGCAGGCCTGAGAGAAATAATATTACCACCTAATGGTCACAAACGTGAGAGAGTTTTATAATCCCAAGCAAGGAGGAGGAACGCACCGATCTGTGGTCTGGGGACCATTGAGAGTGCGAACGTCACTTCCAGAAAGTTTGAAAATTTGAACCTTAAAGGATTTCTGCTTATGTGTTTTATTTTTTTCAAACTTTAAGCTTTTTATTTTGTATTGGGGGTATAACTGATGAACAATGTTGTGATAATTTCAGGTGAACGGAGAAGGGACTCAGCCTTGTGTATACATGTATGCATTCTCCGCCAAATTCTTCCCATCCAGGATGGCACATAACTTTGAGAGGATTTATGCTTATGCAATGACCATGTCTATAACTTGGGCCTGCAGGGAAGGGCAAAGCTTGAGTTTACCACAACCCTTCCTGTCTCATCAAAAGTAGTGCTGGATTGCTGTATTTAAATGGGTAACCAACAAGGACCTTCTGTAGAGCACAGGGGACTCTGCTCCATGTTATGTGCCGGCCTGGATGGGAGGGGAGTTTGGAGGAGAATGGATACATGTATATGTATGGCTGAGTCCCTTTGCTGTTCTCCTGAAACTATCACAACATTGTTTGTTAATCAGTGATACCCTAACACAAAAAGTTAAAAAAAAAAAAAAACTATTTAAAAAAGTTGTGCTAGATTCCTAAATTCAATCTCAATCTCTCTCTCTCCCTCTCCCTCCCTCATGCACCGCCTTAAAAAAGATCAGTGATTTAGTGGAACCCTTTGCTGGGCTTCTCCGATAGCTCAGTTGGTAAAGAATCCACCTGCAATGCAGGAGACTCAGGTTCGATCCCTGGGTTGGGGAGATCCCCTGGAGAAGGGAAGGGCAACCCACTCCACTATTCTTGCCTGGAGAATCTCTTGGACAGAGGAGCCTGGCGGGCTACAGTCCATGGGGTCACAAAGAGTCACACACAACTGAGCGATTAACACACTTCTCACTTTTCATAGGAAGCTAAGAAGCCAAATCTGAACCAGGTGTGGTGACAAAAACTAGCTGGGCATGAATGAATCTCCTCTGAGAGGAGCTGCTGCCCCAGAGAATCAGCCAGCACCTCCCTGCCCCCCACCTCCATTAACCTGACTGTATCTGGCATTGACAGGGGCCGGAACCAGGCAGGCAGGGCAGGAGCAGATGGAAAAGAACACCCCTGCTCAGAGAGGAATCAGGTAGCCATCAGAGAGGCACTTTCTCCAGGACTCACACAGATGCTCCTCTGAGCTTCCACGACGGAACTGGCCGCAGCGGAGGGCTTGGCATCCCGACTCAGCAGGGCTGCCTCCCCGCTCCCTCCGCAAATGGTACCTCGGTTCCAGGCGGTTGCCCGGAGAGGCTCAGACTTACCTTGGCCACCTCGGGATCCCTGTCCTGTAAGTGGGTCAGGAGGGAGTCCTGAGTCTGCTTCACCTGACGGGTGAAGAAGCTCCTCCACTTCCGTCCAGCAACGGCAGCCAGTTGCCCAAACAAGACAAAGGCCGAGTATCTCAGGCTGTCATTGTCCTGTGGGTCCCCCGTGAACAGAACAACAAACCCCAGTCAGTACCACAAAGAGCTGCATCACGGACAGCACGGCCCTGTTCCCTGCACGTTCCAGGTGGGCCCTGACCTCCCGTCTCAGCACTCGGCCGGCTGGGCTGGGGGACGGAGGGAAGACCCCCTGAGTCTTCCCTGAGGCTCTCCTCCAGCAGACACGGGCATCACTGTGGCTACTCCCAGCTCCCCAGATTTTTTCTTCATTATTTAATGTTTTGGAGATTGACGATGTTTACAGGGTTCGAAATTCAAAATAACCAAGTATTATGGGCTTCCCTGGTAGCTCAGATGGTAAAGAATCTGCCTGCAATGCAGGAGACCCAGGTTTGATCAATTCAAAATAAACCAAAAAAGTTTATTAAAAAAAAAAAAAGAGTAAGTCTCCTTCCTACACTTCTCCACCTGCCACCAAAGGTTTCCTCTCCACAAAGTCATATATTTTGTATGCAGCCCTACGGAAAATTAAGAAGGAAAAAATAAAATATATATTATTATATAGCCCTTTCCCACATTTTTACACAAATGGACATGGACCATTCCACTGTTAGGCATCTTGATTTTTCATCAGTCTCTCTGGGAGTTCTTTCCCATGTCAATCCAAACAGAGGTTTTTGGGGGGTGGGGGGAGGGTGGTGCTGTGTCATAATTCATTTGACCCACTCCCTGTTAATACTTCCAGTATTTTTGCCAGGCCATCTCTCTTTACATTGGTCTGAATTCTCCCACAGGCAGCAGAAATCATTGTTTCTTTCCTGACATCCTGCCAGCTCTCCAGCTCTGGATCTGACTGCCTGGTGTGTCTCTGACTGCAGGTCAGCAGCTTCAGGCCTTTCTCCATCTCCCCAGGGAGCGTCTAGTCAAGCCTTTCCCTGCCCAGGTGGGGAGACAGCAGGGATTTGCCCAGAATCACAGGATGGGGGAACAGAGAACCAGAGTGGTAACCCAGTCTCCTGACCCATGGTGAAGGAATTTTTATATCAGTGTTTCCTGATACTCACCAGCTCCAGGTGAACCAGAGGGAACCGTACTGGGACGGGCCTCCTCACCAAGAACTGGGGGGCCACAGACATTCAGCAAGACTGGACACCACTGATCTCTTGTGAAACAATTTTTAGCACATGTAACACATACAGAAATTGCTTTAGTGTTGCACTTTCTCCACTGTTCTAGCAGTGTATGTGTGTGTTTAATTCAATTCAGCTAGGGCTCGCTGAGTCCCGACTCCATCTGAAGCATTACTCTAATGCTGTGAGATGTACAGAGGTGTGTAAGGGGCTGTCTGTCTCCCTGGGAGTCTGACAGTCATCCGAAGGGGACATAGCAAGGCAGGCAGGGAAGAATGCTCTGACAGAGTTACAAACTGTCAGAAAGAGCTCCCCACAAGTATCCCCAGGCTTCACCTTGACAAGGGCTCTCTGATCAAAAATCATAGTCTACCTGGCTTTCAAAAATGATTGCATGAGAAAATGGGTTACCTCTTTACTCATTAAAGCCAGACCTGGGGCAAGTTCCTTGACCCTGAGGCCTCAGTTTCCTTAGTCACAAGATGGAGCTGATAAAAAGAGCTCAGATGAGATCAGATCAGATCAGTCGCTCAGTCGTGTCCGACTCTTTGCGACCCCATGAACCGCAGCACGCCAGGCCTCCCTGTCCATCACCAGCTCCCGGAGGTCACTCAGACTCGCATCCATCGAGTCAGTGATGCCATCCAGCCATCTCATCCTCTGTCGTCCCCTTCTCCTCCTGCCCTCAATCCCTCCCAGCATCAGAGTCTTCTCCAATGAGTCAACTCTTCGCATGAGGTGGCCAAAATACTGGAGTTTCAGCTTTAGCATCATTCCTTCTAAAGAAATTCCAGGATTGATCTCCTTCAGAATGGATTGGTTGGACCTTCTTGCAGTCCAAGGGACTCTCAAGAGTCTTCTCCAACACCACAGTTCAAAAGCATCAATTCTTCGGCGCTCAGCCTTCTTCACAGTCCAGCTCTCACATCCATACATGACCACAGGAAAGACCATAGCCTTGACTAGGCGAACCTTTGTTGGTAAAGTAATGTCTCTGCTTTTGAATATGCTATCTAGGTTGGTCATAACTTTCCTTCCAAGGAGCAAGCGTCTTTTAATTTCATGGCTGCAGTCACCATCTGCAGTGATTTTGGAGCCCAGAAAAACAAAGTCTGACACTGTTTCCACTGTTTGCCCATCTATTTCCCATGCAGTGATGGGACCAGATGCCATGATCTTCATTTTTTGAATGTTGAGCTTTAAGCCAACCTTTTCACTCTCCACTTTCACCTTCATCAAGAGGCTTTTTAGCCCCTCTTCACTTTCTGCCATAAGAGTGGTGTCATCTGCATATCTGAGGTTATTGATATTTCTCCCGGCAATCTTGATTCCAACTTGTGTTTCTTCCAGTCCAGCATTTCTCATGATGTACTCTGCATATAAGTTAAATAAACATGGTGACAATATGCAGCCTTGACGTACTCCTTTTCCTATTTGGAACCAGTCTGTTGTTCCATGACCAGTTCTAACTGTTGCTTCCTGACCTGCATACAGATTTCTTAAGAGGCAGATCAGGTGGTCTGGTATTCCCATCTCTTTCAGAATTTTCCATAGTTTATTGTGATCCACACAGTCAAAGGCTTTGGCATAGTCAATAAAGCAGAAATAGATGTTTTTCTGGAACTCTCTTGCTTTTTCCATGATCCAGCGGATGTTGGCAATTTGATCTCTGGTTCCTCTGCCTTTTCTAAAACCAGCTTGAACATCAGGAAGTTCACGGTTCACATATTGCTGAAGCCTGGCTTGGAGAATTTTGAGCATTAAAAATGGAATTCCAAGAAGTTTCTGGCTCCAGTTTCTTGGTTAAAAAAGAGCTCATAGTCCATTAACCAAGAAACTGGGGCCAGAAACTTCTTGGAATTCCATTTTTCACCTCTCAGATTCGGTGTCCTTAAGCGTTTGGTTTATGCATTACACAACACCCCCCACGGAAGGGTCTGCAGCAGTACCCCCGAAGTAAATGCACTTGGAAAGGGGACTGAGGAGTTTCCCCTGAGGCCCTTGAAGTCCTCGTCCTCTCCGGCTCCTCCTCCACCAAGTTCTCGTCCTCCCCAGCTACTCCTGCCCCGCCGCACACGCGACCTTAACGCTTAACTGCTCCTCTCCTCTGGAGGAAATCAGCAACCGTGGTTGCTGATGTGCACAAAGAATCCTCCCTCTTTCAAGACCCATCTTTGACCACCATGTACACACACATAGGTTTCCATCACCTGCCCGCTCCCTGCCCCGCCCCACCCAGGAGGATTCACTGTAATGGAGCCGTGAGTATATACACACTGATGACGTTGACGCCCATGCGTGTTCAGTGACATTCCCGAGACTTGATAAATTAGGATTGATGCCCGGATCCCCGGTCCTATTTTAAAAATCCCTCCCTTCTTCCCTAAGAGTCCTTTCAGGGACTCTCATGCCTAGAATTCTAGAGCAAAGGCTTATGCTGTGCCCCCGACCCCACCCCTCAAGATCACATGGCAAACAAGCCCTGGAGATTAAGATGGCACCTCCAGAGAGACTTAGAGACACCTCCATGGAGATACCTGCGTAATACTCCAGGGAGGTGGAGCGGAGACCTCCCTCCCCACCCCAGAGAGCCCTGGTTCACATCGAGCACAGGCCTCTCCAGCTCCCTGAGCAAGAAGGGAGGCAAATGTCCCAGCAGCTACTTATAAGCTTCAGGCTCCATTCTTTGCGGGTTTCTCTTCCTCCCGTGGGGTACAGGCCCCCGGCTCTCACGGAGTTACTCCTGAGGAATCAGGTGTGGGGAACTCATGCAAGATGCTCTGTGAGTAAACGCAAGGTCTGCTCCCTGCTCTACAGGTCTTGCCTTTCTCTGTGTGTGTGTGTGTGTGCGCGCGTGTGTATCAACTAGGGTAAGCTAACTGATCAGCTCCCGAGCCCTCACATTCTGTGTCCGTGCACTTTTTGCTCAGCTTGCCTTGTCGCCAGTTAAGTACGGCAGTTAAGAGGGCAGGCCCTGATTGTAAAGCAAGTATCCTCCAATTAAAAATCAATTTTAAAAATTAAAATAATAAAATAGATAAGCAACAAGGATATATTGTACCAAGAATTACAACCATTAGCTTGTAACAACTTTTAATGGAGTATGAACTGTAAAAATGCTGAATCACTGTGCTGTGTACCTGAAACTAGTATTGTAAATCAACTATACCTCAAAAAAAACAGAATTCAATTAAAAAAAAATTTTTTAACAGAAAAAAAAAAAAGCAGGCCCTGGGCAGAGGGCCTAGTTTCATACCCACTGACTCACTCCATGATCCCTGGGCAAGTTACCTAACCTTTCGAGGCCTTGGTTTTCTCCTCTATAAAGTGAAGATAACAGCGCCTGCCTCACCAGGTTATCGTGAAGGTGAGACAATCCATGTAAACTGCCTGGAGGACAGGCCTGCACACAATAAGAGCTCACTAAACATGGACTACGCTGATCATCACATTTGTAAGACACCATTGAACACACATGGGCGTCATCATCATTAAGTGTGTATATACGCAATGGTTCTACTATGATGAACACTCCTTGAGGGGTGGTGATGGAATCCTACATATCTTTATATGTCTTCCAGAACCCCCAGCACAGTACCAGTCTCTCAACAAGCAAGTTGAAAGTGAAAGCCGCTCAGTCATGTCGGACTCTTTGCAATCCCACAGACTATACAGTCCATGGAATTCTCCAGGCCAGAATACTGGAGTGAGTAGCCTTTCCCTTCTCCAGGGGATCTTCCCAACCCAGGGATCGAGCCCAGGTCTCCCACATGGCAGGCGGATTCTTTACCCTCTGAGCCACAATTTCTTAATAACTAGTGATAACAGAGGCCTGGTTTCCTGAGCAGTGCGTCACCCAGGGCTCACATTTGACTTTAAGAACCTGGAATTTTCCCACGTCGTCTCACTTACGTCGTCGAGCAGAGTCCGGGTCTGGAGGGTGATGTCTATGAAGAAGGAGCCCAGGGCTTTCCCCTGCATCTTGCCCAGGATGATGGTCAGGGTTTTCATGCTTTCATGGATGACTTCAGAACTCACCGGGTCATACAGACCGTGCACCAGCAGATCTAGGATAATCTTCTTATACTTTCTCACCTGTTAGCAAGGTTTGGAAAGCATTAACAGCACAGCAATCGCTCCACATGGGTTGGAAAGCAACTCCACTTCTAATCATCCAATAACCTGGGGCTTGGACTAAGAGGTCGTGGCTTTCTTCAGCACGGGATGCAATAACTCTCGGCAAAACAACAAACACTTTCACTAATCTGACCCAAGAACCCAGCTCGGTCTTGGAAGCATGGAAAGAGCAGTCTAGAGCCTGGCCTGTGGGTGGGTGAGGCTGGGGAGGGCATGTTAAGCGAGGGTCGGTGGGGTGGGCTGGGTGACCTAGGGACCTGTGGCCTATAGGGGACTTTGATAGGAGATGAGACAAAATGGTCACTGAAGTGGACAGATGCTGAAGCAAGAAGTGGGGAAAACATCTTTTCCTAAACAAACATAAATTCTTAGAAAAATTAAATTCTTCTACTAAACATAAATTCTTAGAAAAATTAAATTCACCAGAGGGTGATGTCCAGCCGTGTGTTAACCTTGCCTGCAGTTCTGTATCCCAAGGCTGGTGATACTGAGCAATGAGGACCCTGACCTGACCCCAGTGGAGTCACATGAGCCTCTGTGCAGTCTCCTGCCCTTGAAGGTGGAAGGAGCCAGTGACTTTGAGAGCTTCTGACCTCTCAAACTTAATGGTGATGGATGTCGTTGCCATGGTTCCCTTAGATCCCATGGCAGACAGGAGCGGGAGACACTCTTCTGCTGACCATGAAGAACTAAAGCTGCCGTGCTGTGTGAGGGCAGCCTCTGGGAGCCAGGGGTGGCCAGTCGGCAAGGAAAGAGGGATGTTAGTTCTACAACCGGAAATAACTGAATTCTTCCAATGGCTCGCAAAGCTTGGAAGATGACCCTGAGCTTCGGAAAGGAATGCAGTCTGGCCCATACCTTGATGGCAGCCTTGCGGGCCCCTGGGCAGAACACCCAGCTGAACTGTACCTGGACTCCTGGCCCAAGGAAACGGCGAGATATGAATGCCAGGCCATGGAGATCCTTTACACAGCAGTGGACCCCAGTCCTGGGGACTCCAGGCCACGAGGGCTGGCCGAGCGCCCCCTGTCCTTCCTACCTTGTCCGGGGTTTCACAGGCCATGGTTCCCAGGCCTCTCATCACCATATGACGCTTTTTAACACTGGGGTCCCGGGCTGTCTCTGCCAAGATGAAAAACACATTCTTCAGAGGTTCCTGCTTCTGGAGCCTCAGATTCCAAGAGACCTAGGTGGTGGGTCAAAAATACATTGATTTGAAAATGTTCAGAGTGACACCCTACCCATTACCAACCCTAATCCCTCCCTGTAAGAAAAACCTGTTTTGCTGCTTGATTTTACTCCTTCTTTCTCCGCCTAAGGACACCTGGCTTTTGCTGGGAATATACTGTTTAATCTACATACTGGAGAAAAGAATGGAGGAAGAGAAAAAGGAGTGGAAAAAGTGATGCAAAAGGGGTGGAAAAAGTGATGCAGAGCTTATGCTGAGGTAGGTTTGGGGAGATTACAGAGAGGGGTGCCTGGGCAGCTGTGGATGTGACAGAGCTGAGACAATGGGGCTTTAGGAGCGTTCGTGCAATCTGAGAAGCCCAATCCCTTTAACAGGACAGGGGAAGCTGTGTTCCCCAAGTCCCAAAGAAGGATTTCCCTGACCTTCTTCCTCCCACAGCTCTTTCTTGTTTTTCTGCTCCACCTTGTAGCGAAACCTTGAAAACCGGGTCTATACTCAGTTTCTCCAGCTGCTCCATTCTCTCTTGAATCTTCTCCCATCAGGCTGATGGCACTCATACCCCCTCCCCCACTCTCTGTCCCCAGTATGACTAAATCCCAGGGTCAATTCTCAACGTTCATTTCACTCAACCTCTCAAGAGCCTTTGACACAATTAGCAAAGCACATCGACAAGCATTTCAGGGCACCTGAAAGATGTCCCTACCCCAGAACGTGAGCATCTGAGCAATGAAGATTAGGAAAAGAAATGCATAAATAATGCATATTGGGAAGTACTATGTGGCTGATGCAGAAATGTGGACTTCAAGGTCTAAACTCTAACTGTAGGGCAAGAGATGGGATATTAGGGCTTTGAGCCCTGATACCAAGAAGGGCGTATTGTCCTGGGCATCACAGAATGTGGCAACTTGTTGGAGTCAGAACCAAGACAATGCAAGATTCAGGCAAGACCCAGACAAGATCCTAATTATCCTTAGTAGAGGGTGTGGCATGGGACTGGAGATGAGACCCACAGCCCTATTTGGAGTTTGTGTGATTACCAAGACTTATCAGTATTTCTGAATATTCATTGCAGTCCATTGTATATTATTAAGTTCACAGCAAGCTAAATTCTTCCCAACTCATCTTCTTGTTATCCTATAAACATTTCATTCATGTTAAGAGCTGCCATCAAACTCTTTTTCAGAAGAGGCACCTCAGTAGAAGGAATGGAAGGAACCCACGAGCACACGTATCACAAAGTGGCTGCTGAGACAGGCCATTTGTCCATAATAATTTGTCTCAGACCTTGGAAAAGAAAGACATCACTGATGTGCTTTTCTTCTTGGGCTGGGTGGTGGGGATGGAAAGGGGCTGGCCCAGCATTCTTCTCGGTGTTTGGTCCATGGAACTAAAAAAAGAACAAATCATTGTATGAGTCACAGACACTCAAAGCCCTGTGCCAGGCTAGAGCTATAAAGATGCAGCGTCCTTGAGGTTTGTCCTGGGGAAGCTGTGACCAAGGAGATGGACCAGTCACCTCAGAAGATAAAAAGCAACACCAGCATCACAAATCATCAGGGAAATACAGATTGAAACCATGGTGAGATGCCACCTCGGGGAGTGCATCCTCAGTCAAAGCCTGCAGTGGGTTGGGGCTTATTCCTTGAAGAACCAGGTGGTAAGCCAAGCTCTTTATTTTTCTTTGTTTATATACAGCTTGCAATTTTACCATGTGTGTATATTATTTAAAATATATCAGGTTGGCCAAAAACCCGAACTTTTTGGCCAACCCAATACATTATAAATAAATACAGCTTGCAAAGCGATTCTGATCTGCAGCCTGGTTTGAGACCCACTGGAGTAAACCAGTGCTTCTCAGACGTGAGTTATCAGAGGAACTTGTTAAAATGCAGATTCGGACTCAGTGGGTCTGGGGTGGGGTTTCCTGCCTTTCTTACAAGCTCCCAGGTAATATCAAGGCTGCCAATCCTGAGTACCACGCTTCGAGGACAAAGTTGGAAGCTACAGGAGATAAGACTGTGCGCTGGAAGTGCTGGCAGAGATGCCCCACTGTGCGCGAGAGAGCTTCAAAGGAAAGGCTGAAGCACACTGCACACGTGGAGACTCCAGTGGGATTCCATGCAATAAGTTACACGGGAGAGGTAATAATAACGATTAAACAGGAAAGTGGTAGAAGATCCGGCAACAGGAAGTAGTTAAAGGCCAGCAGTGAAGGACTGACTAGAGAGTTTAGTTTTAATTGTAATATTAAATTAAATCTGATTAGCTTAATTATGTAATTAAATTTAATTTAGTTTTAATTTGTATATGAGTGAACCATTGATTTGTTTTTAGATGAAATCCATGTAACATACATTTAACTATTTTAATAACATTGTGCAACCACCACCTTTATCTGGTCCTAACCTAAAATGCTTTCATCAAAGAAAATCCCATACCCATTAAGAAATTACCTTTTTGTCCTCCCCGACCAGTCCCTGGCAACCATTAATTGGATTACTGTCTCTATGAATTTACCTATTCTGAATATTTAATATAAATGGAATCAAACAATATTAGGGCCTTTTGGGTCTGGCTTCTTTCTCTTGGCATGATGTTTCTGAGGTTTATCCATGTTGTTGCACATACTTGCACTTTATTCCTACTCATATCTAGGTAATATTTCATGGTATGGATAGGCCACACTTGCTTAGCCATTCACCTTTTGATGGACAGTGGGTTGTCTTCACCCTCCAGGTGCTTTGAATAGCGCTCCTATGAATAATGGTGTATAAGTGTTTGAATGTTTGCTTTAATTCTTTGGGTGTATACCTAGGAGTGGGATTGCTGAGTCACAAAGGTTCGTCTAGTCAAGGCTATGGTTTTTCCTGTGGTCATGTATGGATGTGAGAGTTGGACTGTGAGGAAGGCTGAGTGCCGAAGAATTGATGCTTTTGAACTGTGGTGTTGGAGAAGACTCTTGAGAGTCCCTTGGACTGCAAGGAGATCCAACCAGTCCATTCTGAAGGAGATCAGCCCTGGGATTTCCTTGGAAGGAATGATGCTAAAGCTGAAACTCCTGTTCTTTGGCCATCTCATGCGAAGAGTTGACTCATTGGAGAAGACTGATGCTGGGAGGGATTGGGGGCAGGAGGAGAAGGGGACGACAGAGGATGAGATGGCTGGATGGCATCACTGACTCGATGGACGTGAGTTTGAGTGAACTCCAGGAGTTGGTGATGGACAGGGAGGCCTGGCGTGCTGCAATTCATGGGGTCGCAAAGAGTCAGATACGAGTGAGCAACTGATCTGATCTGATCTGATCTGATAGTGATTCTGTATGGGCTTCCCTCATAGCTCAGTTGATAAAGAATCTACCAGCGATGTGGGAGACCCAGGTTTGATTCCTGGGTCACGGAGATCCCCCGGAGGAGGAAATGGGAACCCACTCCAGTATTCTTGCCTGGAGAATCCCATGGACAGCAGAGTCTGGAGGGCTACAGTCCACGGCGGTCACAAGAGTTGGACACGACTTAGCAACTAAACCATCACCATAGTGATTCTATGTTTAACTTTTTGAGGAACTGCCAAACTGTTTTCTGCAGTGGCTATAATATGCAAGAGTTCCAATCTTCCCACATCACCAAAAGCTTAGTTTCCAGTTTTTTAAAATTAGTATTACATTCATCCTAGTGGGTGTGAAGTGGTTTGCCCTTCTGGGTTTGATTAGTACTTTTTAAATCACTACTGGTATCTTTTAGTATGTTTATTTGTGGTTTGTATACTTTTTCAGAGCCATGTCTATTAAAATCCTTTGCCTGTTTTTTAATTGAGTTGGTCTATCTTTTTGTTTTTTAGTTGTAGAGTTCTTTACATATTCTGGATGTGTGTGTGTGCTTAGTGGCTCAGTCGTGTCTGACTCTTTGTGACCCCATGGACTCTAACCTGCCAGGCGCCTCTGTCCATGGGGATTCCCCAGGCAAGCAAACTGGAATGGGTCGCCATGTCCTCCTCCAGGGGATCTTCGCAACCCAGGGATCGCACATTGCAGGCGGATTCTTTACCATCTGAGCCACCAGGGGAGCCCCATACTCTGGATACTAGACCCTTATCAAGGGCTTCCCAGAGGGTGCTAGTAGTAAAGAACCTGCCTGCCAAAGTAGGAGACCTAAGAAGCGTGGGTTCGATCCCTGGGTTGGGAAGATCCTCTAGTGGAGGGCATGGCAACCCCCTCCAGTATTCTTGCCTGGAGAATCCCATGGACAGAGAAATCTGGTGGGGCTTCTCTGTCCATGGGAGTCACACATGACTGATGAGACTTAGCCCAGCACAGACTCTTATTGGACATTTCATTCACAAATACTTTTTCCCAGTCGGTACATTGTCTTTTTATTTTCTTGACAATGTTTTTTATGCACAATAGTTTTTAGTTTTAACAAAGTCTATCCATTTTTGTTGTTATCATTGTTATTCAGGCTTTCAGTGTTATATCTAAGAATTCACTATCAAATCCGGTCACAAATATTTACTCCTATGTTTTCTAAGATTTTTATGGTTTTAACTCTTAGGCTGTTCATCCATTTGAGTCAACTTTTGTGTATAGTGTGCAGTAGGGGTTCAGCTTCGCCAAAACCATTAACCTTTGTTTTGGTTTTTAAAACAATTTTTAATAGAAGAAATGACAGGTATGTAGCTACAGTGGTTCTCAACCCTACTCATGTTGGAATCACCTAAGGAACTTTGAAACATTTAACACCCTGTCTACACCCCAGACCAAGTCTACCATCATTGCTGGAGGTGGGCCTGGGAATCAGCATTTTTTAAAAACTCACCAAGTAATTCCAATATGCAGTTACTGAATAGACTAGTGACCAATCATCTTGTTTTGCCCTGGTGATACTGTGATTAATAAGAAGAAACATGTATTTGGTCTTGGCCCCATTCCTGGCACAGAGGTCCTAAAACCCTTGGAATTTCCAAAGAAGATTAGCATCTTCTCTTATGCTAATGAGGTGGCCCTAAGTCATCTGAAGGTGGGGGCTGGTTATCAGGGGAACCAATCCAGTGATCAGAGGGCTGGAACTTTCTATTTCTCCTGGGAGGAGAGAAGGGCTCCAGATTGAGTTCAGTAACAAGGGGTGAATGATTTGATCAACCGTGCCTAGGTAAAGAGGCCTCCACAAAACCCCAAAAGGATGGAGAGCTTCCAGATCAGTGACCACAAGGAGCTTTAGGGTGGGTTGTGTACTTGGAGAGACAGGGAAGCTCCTTGCCCTTTCTTCATGTCTTGCCCTGTGCATCTCTTCTATTTGGCTGTTTCTTAGTTATACCCTTTTATAACAAACCTGTGATTCAGGAAATAAAATGTTCCTCTGAATTTTAGGAGCTGCTCTAGCAAATTAATCGAACCCAAGTAGTGGGCTGCGGGAACCTTCAGTCTACAGCTGGCTGGTCATATGTACTGGTGACAACCTGGACTTGGGATTGGCCTCTAAAGTATGAGGACTGAGCCCTTAACCTGTGGGATCTGATGCTATTTCCAAGTTGCACTGAACTGAACTAAGTTGAACTGAACGGAACTAAATGGAAGTGAATTGTGGGGCACCCAATCAGTGCCCACTCAGGAACTGGAGAATAGATTGAGTGAGTGAAGTCGCTCAGTCGTGTCTGACTCTTTGCGACCCCATGGACTGTAGCCACCAGACTCCTCCATCCATGGAATTTTCTAGGCAAGAGTACTGGAGTGGGTTGCCATTTCCTTCTCCAGGGGATCTTCCTGACCTGGGGATTGAATCCAGGTCTCCCACATTGCAGGCAGACGCTTTACCGTCTGAGATTGGTGGTGTGCAAAAAAACCACACTGGGGCATGGCCCTGATGGGATTCCTGGGACATGGGACTTTCACAGCTAAGAGCCGAAAAGTCCTGGGCAAGCCAGGACAAGTTGGCCCTGCTAGTTTTGCTGGAGTTCTGAATTTATTTAATGCAGGTGACTGCTGGAACCCAGTCCTGTTAAACAGCCGTGCTTCGGAACATTTTACTCTATGACCTGGAGGTGCATGGGGATTTGGCTTCTCCATCATCTTTGCCCCCCGACCCCAACCCAAGCTGGTTTCAGTAATGCTTCTTAGTCAGAAGACACTCAGGAGACCTGTGAAAACACCTCTTCACCCCGTAATCCCTGTCTCTATTGCTTCTTCATCCCTGGACAGCACACCTCTCCTCACCACTGCAATGCTGCTGCTGCTGCTGCTAAGTCGCTTCAGTTGTGTCCGACTCTGTGCGACCCCATAGACGGAAGCTCACCAGGCTCCCCTGTCCCTGGGATTCTCCAGGCAAGAACACTGGAGTGGGTTGCCATTTCCTTCTCCAATGCATGAAAGTGAAAAGCGAAGGTGAAGTCGCTCAGTCGTGTCCGACTCCTAGCGACCCCACGGACTGGAGCCCATCAGGCTCCTCCGTCCATGGGATTTTCCAGGCAAAAGTACTGGGGTGGGGGTGCCATTGCCTTCTGCAATGAGGGACCCCTAAACCCCCCAGAACACTGCACTCCCACTAACTAGCAAGATTTTTTTTTTTTTTTTTTTTTTTTTACTGCAACGTGGCATGTGGGATCTTAGTTCCCCGACCAGGGATCAAACCCACACCCCTTGCATTGGAAGAGTGGAGTCTTAACCACTGGACCAGCAGGAAAGTCCCCTAGCAAAATGGTTTTTGTTGCTTGAATAAAGGCGTTTCCACACACTTCGCACTGAGCCAGTGGTTCTCACACCCAAGTGTACACCCGAGTCACCTGGAGGACCTGTTAAAACACAGAGTCCCAGAGCCCGTCCCCAGGGTTTCTGATTCTCTACACCTGAAGCAGGACCCATCTGTCTGCATTTGTAATGAGCTCTCAAGTGATGCTGGGATGTTCCCAGTCCAGGCATCACCACACTTTGAGATCCAGGGCCTTTAAAAAAAAAAAAAAACCACAGTATTACTATGTCATCCCCTTCCAGAATGAAAGGATTTAAAAATTTACACTGAGGCAAAAAAAAAAAAAACAAAACATGCTTGGTTGTTCCTTTCTAGGGAATTTCTGGACACAACCCATTGTATCAAAGGAATCTGCCACTCCTCAGGCTGAATGCTCTGGATAGGAGCTGACGGGCGATGAGCCGTGGGTATGCAGAGCTTAGAAGAAGAAAGTTCCCTCGACGGTCACTCCCCAAGGAAGGCACAGGCCTCAGTAATAAACCACTGGTGTCCCTGTTCTGCGGCATAAGAAAATCATGCCTGAAGCTTCTCCCCATCATGCCTGAAGGAAGGAAAGCCAACCCGCTTCCCTGTTCATTCTGGCCTCTCTTGCAGGATTAGCACAGCACAGCTGAGGGCTTTAACCACCCAGGCCGCTTCCCCAGGCTTCAGAAGGGAAAGGCCTCACCTCTAATTAAAAATTTTATTTATTTATTTATTTCTGGCTACACTGGGTCTTTGTTGTTGCAGGCAGGTTTTCTCCAGTTGCAGCGAGCAGAGTCTACTCTCCAGTTGTGGCTCGAGGGCCCTAGGGTGCATGGGCTTCAGTAGTTTTGATTCCCGGGCTTTAGGGCACACGGTGCACAAGCTCAATAGTTGTAGCACACAGGCTTAGTTGCCCCATGGTACGTGGGATCCTCCCGGACCAGGGATCGAACCCGTTTCCCCTGCACTGGCAGGTAGACTCTTAGCCACTGGACCACCAGGGAAGTCCCAGCCTTGTCATTTCTTAAGAGCCACGTCTAATGGAATTTAAGGCCATGGAAGGCTCTCAAGCAGAGCAATGTACGCGAGGTTGAGCACCCTGCTTGGGGGATTCAGTTGTGTTTAGAAAAACACGGGGCTGCGCAGTAGCTCACCAACGCCCACCTCCCCAGCACAAGAGAAAAACTGATCTCGTTTAATCTCAAGGTATCAGGGCTCATCTCCATCTTTGGGGCGGGGAAAGCAAAGCATTTCTCACCGTGTTGGCTGGGCCTCCTATGTCGGAATGCCCCAGAGTGCTTGTTAGAAGTGCCAGGCCCACTCCCTAATTACGGGATCCGAGTCCCAGGGAGTGGAGGGCCTGATGGCATTTACAAGATGCCTGGTGACAGTCCACACAGCTGGCATAGAAGGACCTCTGGAATATTCAGGAGGAAATTAGCCAACTCCAGAAGTGGCAAACTCCACTCACCTAAGGCTGCACATTGAATTTCTTTTTCAAAATAAAATTAAAAATCAGGCCAAGCTGTACAGGGTATGACGTGGACACACCTCTTCGATACTATTCTTAAATTAAAGGTTTGCTTTAAAAAAATACAACAAATCTTAAAGTTACTTTGAGGCTGCTGGGCCCTTCACCTGAGTTTTGACTCCCGAGCTTGTGGCCTCTCTAAGGCTTGCCTCCACCCACCTGCCTTGCTGCCTGCCTCCCTCCTCCTCTCTGAAAATTAAGTCCTTTCAACCCAAACCAATCAAACAAAAGGATCATCTCCACCTGCTGCAAGACAGGCTCTCCAAGAGGAATGTTATAAACAAACTGTGAAGAAACAGGGTATGTGGATTTGAAGACTCAGGTGTTCATAATTCCACCCATAAGCCCACTGGCCCCCAAACAGCCGTTCTTCGCTACGAGAGTTGGGCTCTTCTGTTGGGTGACTTGGACCCCTAGTCTAGCATGACTGAGTCCACTCAGTCCAGAGAACACCTGGATGCCTTGAGCCTAAGGCCAGGCTCTGCTTGGAGTTTTGTTCACCCCTGTGCACGTTCTTCAACAAATTCTTCTCCCTCTGGAAAGTCCTTCCCTCTATGCTGATGACTTGCCCCCCATGGGGACAGTTTCACCATCACAGCAACCCTGAAGCTTGTCTTCATGGCCCCATTGTGTTCTTAACTGGTTTTCCTGAACAGACATGGATTTGGGGTGACTTAGATGAGTTTTGCCCTTTAGGCTGACTCCCAAATGCCTTTGCAAATTTAATTCCTTCTGACTGAAAATGTTAGGTTTATAATCAATAATCTTTTAACTCACTAAAACTAAAAGCTATGTTATGAAGACCAAAATTCTTACCTGTTAAATGAGGGAAAGAAACTGTTAGGTTTGCAACAGTCCTTCCAACACTGAAGTTTTTAATGATAACAATAATATTAGTAGCTACCACTACTGGACACTTGTGTATGCTAGGCACTATATTTAGCACTTTGTATACACTGCAGGCGAGGCTGTTTAGCTGACCTCTATGAATCAACCTGCCAGGTTAACCACATTCTGCAGGCCCTTTGCGAACGGTACCTACCAGTGCTTGCGGCCCATCGTACTCCCTGTTAACTTCTGCTGCATTAGTCCTCGTATGCTTACCAAGAATCGGTTTATAACAGCTGTACTTGTTATTGTAACCGTGAATTTTAACTATTATAGAAACTGATGAAATATGAGAAAGGGAGTTGTTTCTGTGAAAGCAAAATTGAATATTTTGGGACGTTTCAACGATGGGGAAGTGGCTAAAAAAAAAAAATGCTGTCCAATTAAGATTTGTGTGGGTGGACAGAGGTTTGAAAACAGTGTTAATAATCTGGAATGATTTACTGGAATTGGGATGTTCGTACAGAAAGTGATTTTACCTGAGTCTTCCCAGATGTCTTTAAGTTCTCACAACTTTGAAAGAAACCCAACCTAGACCTCACAGATGCAGTGTTATGTGTGTGGCTTATGCAAAAAAGCTCAACAAACACTCCCTGGAGGATTCTATGTTCAAAGAAAAGGCCATGGCCCCACATTAAAAACTGGGAAATTCTACCTTTAAGGTAAAATATTTGATGTCATGTTTTATATCAATAATTCACTCCTTCAACCATAAGCTCTATAAAATCCATTCCCAATCTCTCAAATACTAAGTCTTTATTTCATTTAACCTTTACAATAATCTTGACAGGTTTACTTATGCCCACTTTAGAGGAGAAACTGAGGTTTAGAGTGACATAAACAACCTACGTCGATGTGTGCAGGCTTAGTCACTTCAGTCGTGTCGGACTCTGCGACCCTAGGGACTACAGCCCGCCAGGCTCCTCTGTTAATGGGATTCTCCAGGACAGGATACTGGAATGGGTTGCTATTTCCTCCTCCAGAGGATCTTCCCCACCCAGGGATCGAACCCGCATCTCCTGCACCTCCTGCATGGCAGGTGGGTTCTTGACCACTGAGCCACCGGGGAAGACTGTAAACAACTCAAAGTAGAATAGCTACTAGCAGAGAAGAGTCTAAGAAGCCAAAACTACACTTTCCATAACTGTGTTCTAAGCCTGTATCCAGCTCCTAGACGATGTCCTGAGTGCTGGCCAGGTGAGGACACACCACAGAGACACTTGAGTTTGAAGCATCAGTATCTTTGCAGCCCCACCCCCATCTAAAGCTCTTAATACAATGATCTTAATATAATCATCTATAATCTATTGATCATAGATAGATTGGCATAGTTTGTGAAAAGAAAAGAAGTCTTCATCAAATCGCCTACTACAGTTTTAGGGAATATCAGCTCTCTGATACGGTGACCCAAGGGACATTACAGACAGGTCTGGGGATGCAAGCAGACCATGGCCTCTTCCAGCCGCAGCCCAGGTGGTCCCAGCCTGCAGCCGGCCCTTACCTGCGGTCACGTGGCAATGCAGCAGGTGCGGCCGGAGCCCGGGTCACCGCGCAGAGCTGCTGTCCCCGGGGTAGCCGCCAGATGGGATGACTCGGCTCAATTTTCCCAGCCCTGAATTCCTTACATAGAAGAAAGGAAATGAGAAGCAGGGTCTGTTCAGGATAACGGGTCAGCGCAGAGTGCTGGAAAGTGAGACTCATGTGAGGAAAAACAAAACAAATCAAAGTTTAGATGGGATTGAAGTGGGGGAGGGGACCGACCTCTCATAACCACAACGTTGTCCTAGGTGGACACAAGCCCCCTTGTACCCTTTCCTTCCCCAGACCGGGATGAGGTGTTTTCCCACCTCTCTGTGCTGTGTTCGCCCCTTATTCGCCCCTCACTCCGAGTCCCACCCACAGTTTCTAAAGAAAGGACTGCAATTCTGAGGCTCCTTCGCCTGCGCGGAGAGGGCCCTGCCCAGCCGCGATCCCAAGGGCGGTCACTAGATGGCGGCATCACTCAGTGGACCGGTTCCAGGGAGCCCCCGCTCACGGCCGCCGCTGCGGCGCTTCCCTCCCTAATTCAGGACGGGACACTGTGTTCCCGGCCAAGCGGCTTCATTGTGACTGACTGCTGCACCACCACCAGAGCGTTGACCGTTGATGCCCGTTCCTGCCCAGCAAACAGGTCCTGAAAGGACTAATTTGAACTTTCAATAATGTAAATGATTTATTGGGAAAACCAAGTCAAACAAAAAAGCCTGTGCATAAAAAGTACTCGCGCAATTAAAGAGCCTCCCTTCCATCATTCTTTCTTCCCTGGACTCTCCATCCAAGTGCATAAATCTATTTGTTGATAATTATTTACTGTCTGGGTGTGTGTTGGGTAACTTGGGCAATGTGTGAGAAAAAGGAAAAAGTTCTATTTTTTTTTAAGTTCTAGGAGCTTATGGTTATGCTAATAGGTAATGTTTATTGAATATTTCTGAGTGCCAAACATTGGGGTAGATAGTGCGTAGATTATCTTGTTTGATTCTTAGTTTAGCACTCTTAATTATGATCCTCATTTTCGTAATGGGGAAATTGAGGCACAGAGATGACCTTGCTCAAGGTCACATGGTTAATTAGTGGCAGAGTTATAATTCAACCATGGTGGGCTCATGTCAGAGCTTAGATTGTTAGCCACGATAACTGGTCAGTGGGCAAGTTTGGGAGATCTACCCAGGAGACAGGTGGACACTCTTAAGTATATCAGAGTGGAAGTTTGAAAGACAAAGCAGAGGGAGAGAAAACGGATGCCTTGAGAAAATGAGAATGAGGCTAAAACAAAACCCTCTCTGGGCATACACGGGCACCCAGGTGGCCTCTGAAAATGCAGTTTCAACAGGGAACAGAAGCTAGACTACAGAGCTGGGAAACTATGTGGAGAGAGAGAATGAAGGCGTCTTACTGCAAAAGGCAGGCAATAAAGAGACTAGAGGAGACGGCAAGGTCAAGAAAGGCACTCCGGTGTGGCGGTGTGATTTTAAAATAGAATACAGCTTGGAAGTGTTTCAAAACAGTTGCAAAGGAGACCTAAGAGGTAGGTAGTGCAAGCAGTGAATAGTGAGATAGGAGCAGCTGAAAGGAGGGAGCAAGGGGACAGGGGAGAGAGTCAGCTTTGGCTGGGAGGTAGAGAGGACCCCCCACCCCCGATCCCCACTCCTCATTTTTTTTATCTGAAACTGGGAAACAACCACAGAGATGGAGATACATCAACGTGAAAATGAAGAAGAATGAGCAAGTTCAATTCATCCAAATCGGCCTCTCTCTTCTCAGGAAGACCAGAGTTGGATTATCTGCCAAGAGTGGAAATAAGACTGGGGAGGTCATAGCCTTGCACTGAACTAATCCATGCAGCGCTTAGGATGACCAAAAAGCAGATAAAATTAAACCAGGCCACAGAAGCCGCTGGAGAAATAAAATCTATGCTGCGAGTGTCGGGATTCTCTGCCAAGTCCACGGGTGACTCAGGACTGAAATATACCTGCCCACCCCCACCCCCCCCCCCCCCCCCCCGCTCCCCGAGCCATGGACGGAAATACAACAGATAGACTATTAATAATCCCTCAGGTCTAAAGTTTCTTTGTATTCAGGTGTTGAGACATTTGGCAGAGAACTAACGCGTTCCTCATTTGCCAAACGGGGAGACAAAAGGGCAGACAAGTTTCCCTGTTTGGCTTCCAGTCACAGAGAAAATCTGGGCACAACCAGAATTGGTACTCAGGAGCCTTGCTGATTCAAATTCTGCTCTGTTCAACACTTCCCACAAAGAGCATGGACACAGCTAACGACCCCAGAGAGTCCCAGACACAGCACAAACCTGGAAAGCATCCAGACCAGGACATAATGCCCAAGGAACAAAGGTTCACCTAACATGGCCTTGGGACACCGCACAGCTCTTCTGGGAATGAGAAGCCTCTGATAATTCGATTGCAACAGATTGATGTACTTATGACACAATATCCTTCACATACTGTAATTATTTCATTTTATTGTTTAACAACTCTATGTTCACTCTCTCAATTAATATTTCCTTATTGTCGGAAGTTCAGGGGCTGATGCCGCTGGAAAAATCAAAGAGGGTAATTATTGAGTCTGCTGTTACTGATGAAAACGACAACAGGCAGAACTAAATTGGTCAGCAATTCACTGTCAACTTAGACTTGGCACATGAGGACAAATGCCTGGCAGCGATCAACACGGTTTCCTCTCTAGGGTCAGGATGTTCAGAAGACCCTCCTTCTGTACTTGTGTGTGGTCTCAGCAGGAAACTTGCAAGGCAAGTTTTGAGTTTCTTCCCTCTCATCGTCTTTCAAGAAATACCTCCAGGTCAGGCCAAACTCTCCCTTGATTTTCAGTTCTAAAAAGAAATCTAATCAGCTGCCTGCTGCTGCCGCTGCTAAGTTGCTTCAGTCGTGTCCAACTCTGTGCGACGCCATAGACAGCAGCCCACCAGGCTCCTCTGTCCCTGGGATTCTCCAGGCAAGAACACTGGAGTGGGTTGCCATTTCCCTCTCCAATGCATGAAAGTGAAAAGCAAAAGTGAAGTCACTCAGTCGTGCCTGACTCTTTGCGACTGAGGACCCTGGTAGGCTCCTCAGTCCATGGGATTCTCCAGGCAAGAGTACTGGAGTGGGGTGCCATTGCCTTCTCCGAATCAGCTGCCTGCTCAGCCACAAATTAGGAATGCCAGTTCCTCATTCATTCTTTCCTTGTTCTTCAGTTGCTTATGGAGCTCCTAGTTTCAACAAGGCAGAGCGCTCCCCGGTGGCACTGTGCCCTCTGGAGACCGCAGAGGGCACAGGGAAGACATGGTCTTCCGTGCCTGTAGACGTCGGTGAGGGCCCAGGAGAAGAGGTAACAAAGAGCACTTCCCTCAGGCTAGCGTTCGTAAAGGAGTGCACCTCAGCACCTGAGCCTGCCAGAAGCAGTTTGGCAGGGATAGGCAGGGAAGAAAGGCTGAGGTGCTCCAGGGTGCGGGGTCCCAGCTGGAGGACCCTGGATGAGTCAGGGAACCTTGTGCTCCCCAGACTCTTCCACAGGACACCCCCAACCCCACCCCACACCAGTGGAAACCCAGAGGTGCCACCACAAGCAGGCATCCCTTGGGAAACTCTTCTCCACCATCACCCTCCACCATTTGCCTCCCATTGGCTTCCCTTGTGGTTCAGCTGGTAAAGAATCTGCCCAAAATGTGGGAGACCTGGGTTTGATCCCTGGGTTGGGAAGATCCCCTGGAGAAGGGAAAGGCTACTCACTCCAGTATACTGGCCTGGAGAATTCCATGGACTGTGGAGTCCATGGGGTTACAAAGTGTTGGACACAACTGAGCGATTTTCACTTTTCACTTTCTGCTACATATCCCTGGTTTATTTTAATATAAAAGCAACAGTCTTTTGTTTCAAATCTTTGAATACAATAGACAGCACAAGGAGAAGCACAGGGTTTATCCCTCTTCAAATACCCTCAGGCACAGGGAGGCAGGAGCCTACCTACGAAGTCTCTCCAGTTCTGCCAACTATGAGCAAGAGGCTGCTCTCAGCCGTTTGCTTGTCCAGCCCACCATCTGGCTGCCCCGCGGTCTGATTCCTGACTATATCACTTGACAGTCATTGTCAATACTGAAAGCAAGAATATGTTCCAACTTTTCTGTTAAGTAGCCTGAGATGATCTCAGAAAACAGTTTGCTACTCAACCCAGAAAACCCACAAAGTCATGCAAATCCAGAGGTTCAAATCTTCATGTTCACTGCCCGGACCATTGAAGTGTGCATATCTGAAAAGCTGGCAAGTCTCTGAAAGATGTCACTTTGCAGAAGCACCGTGTGCCCCTCTGTTGTCCCAGTGGCCGAACGCCCAGGCCAAGAGGGCTGGCACAGGGTTGGTGGACCCCAAAGAGTGCTGCGTGTTTGCCGCAAATGCTTTAACGTGCTGAGAGTGATCCTGAGCTAATCTGATGTCACTTCTCACTGGGCATTGAGCTCATCCAGGTGAGCAAAGCCCCACGGTGTGCCTCTGGGTTTACAGGATTCATGGTTGGATTAACCACCACGAACTCCTGCTGCCGTCCAGTGAGCCTTACTGAAAAAGGGCAGATGGCTGCACAGAGGAAAACGATGCCCCGGAAGAAACTGAAGAAGCAAAACCTTGTGGTGCAGGAATAAATTTAGCATAAAATAAGTGCAAATAAAAGTAAAAAAAGAAGTTCAAGTTTTTGTTTGTTTGTTTATGACCCCATGGACAGACTCCTGTGTCTATGCATGGGATTTCCCAGGCAAGAATACTGGAGCGGGTTGCCATTTCCTTCTTTAGGGGATCTTCCAGACCCAGCAATTGAACCCGAGTCTTCTGCATTAGCAGGCTGATTCTTCTTTTTTCTTTTTTAAGAAGATGGTATGGGGAGGGGAGGAGGGAGGAGGGTTCAGGATGGGGAACACATGTATACTTGTGGCGGATTCATTTTGATGAATGGCAAAAGCAATACAATATTGTAAAGTTAAGCAAAATAAAATTAAAAAATAAAAAAGAAATTCAAGTTGAAACATCTTTCCTATCTGAGACATTAATTACCCACATCATCACCAGTACCCCCACAGCATCACCAAAACCCCTACTACTTGCAAAAATAATCATAAAAATATGTAAACATTTCCCAGCCCAACTGGTTCAATCTATAGCAATCAATGAACTGGGTTGAGCAACAGTGTTGAATAGAATCGGTTGAATCCAGAAAATACTCCGTGCTGTCTTACCTGAGCTGGGTGATGAGGCCTCCTCCTCGGAACTCATCCTGGTGAAAGCCGAAGTGATTACTCCCAGGAACATCGCAGTCCTTTAAGCAAGCTCGGGGCAGGCTGTGGGTTGCGTTCTTGTCCTTGAAGATGAAACATAGGGCAGATTGGCATTTTATCACGAGTGGGAAATGCACAATAAGGCCTTTTTAGGCTATCTGTCCCTGAGAGTTGCTAGAGATTCATTGCAGGCCGTGCTATTTTGCAAACTTTGAAAAATTTTGTGTTCGTTTTCTGTTTCTCCCAGGGCCCAGGGAGAGAGCCCCAGGAGCCTCACTGCGGCAGAGAATTGAAACAATTAGATAGCCCGAGAGTCAGATCAAGCCCACCAACACCACCACAGGTCACAGTCTCCCTGCTCTTCACATCCTCAGGCGTTCTCATGCTCTTTGCCCTGTTGTCTCCCGCAGTCCTAGGAAGGGGATCATTCTCAGGCCTCTTCAATAGCAGGGAGGCTGAGGGGCTGGCAGAGTGACTAGGGGTCTTGCCCAAAGACACTAAGCTGGTTGATGGGACTGGGCTTCCTCTCCTGCTTTGAGCAGCCACAGTCGTTGGAGGTGCGGCCACTCACCCCTACAGGCTGTTCCCACTCTGTGAGGTCTGCCCTCCTCTCACCCTTGACCTTTCCCACCTTGGTTTCTGCTCCCCTCCCACACCTCCCTGGTCCCTGCCTTCAGTTTGCTGTGGGCATTGCTTCCCAGGCTCCTTCCTCCTCAACGACTTGGTGTTAGGATTGTGTTTACTTTCCCTTCAGTGTTGCATTTACAGTAGAATCCGGTAGAATTCCCAATGACAAGTGTGTAGGCATTTGATGACAATGAGAAAGACCTCAGTCACAGTTTGACCATCAGAACCATACATCCACATTCAGAACTACTCTTTATTGTGGGCTGGATTAGAAACCCAGGCTGTGGGACTTTCCCGGCACCCCAGGGGTTAAGACTCTGCCTGCCACTGCAAGTTCAATACTGATGATACTGGTTGGGTGAACGAAGATTCCGCGTGTCATGGGATGGGGTCAAAAATTTAAAAAAAAAAAAAAAAAAAATGGCAGAAAGAAAGAGATCCAGGCTATGACTGGGACAGTTGACTCTTCCTTGAGAGACTGCAGAAAATTATAGTAGTAGAGCACTCTTTGGGACAGCCCACAAGAGATGTGTTTCAACACCTCCATCTTTGATCCCACAACACCGACCTCCCACCATAGCTCCATCACAGTATCCCTGCACCTTTCGTGATATCGTTCATTTAATCCCTCCAGAAAAGAACAAAAGAAGTCAATTTGATCAACACACATCTGTTTAGGAATCAAGTCTGTAGGCTTTAGGTTCTAGAGCAGCAGCTTCTCTTTCCTGCTGGTCTCTATTCCTTCGGTCTCTATTCCATCGAGAAATGATACATTAGATGGTCCCCTGGAAGGAAGGGAAAAGGAGGTAAAAAGCAAATCACCCAGTTTCACCCACTAGGATTTTTTTTTTTTTTTTTTTTGTCGCTCTTAAGTTTGGAAGGAAAGTTGACAATATCGACTAAAAGTCCATGTGCCCCCCCCCCCCCACTTTTTTTGGCTGTTCTGGGTCTTCATTGCTGCACTCGGGCCTTCTCTAGTTGTGGGGAGCAGGGGCTACTCCCTAGTTAGCAGTCCATGAGCTTCTTATTGCCGTGGCTTCTCTTGTTGCGGAGAACGAGCCCTAGGGCGTGTTGGATCCTCTCTGTCCATGGGGATTCTCCAGGCAAGAATACTGGAGTGGGTTGCCATGCCCTCCTCCAGGGGATCTTCCTGATCCAGGGATCAAACCAACGTCTCTTATGTCTCCTGCATTGCCAGGAAGGTTCTTTACCACTAGCACCACCTGGGAAGCCCACATTAACCCTGGTTACCTTATAAATACATACGAAGAACAACATCAGGATATGTGTTAAAAAGTGTTGATAGAAACTGTTTTTGTAATAACAAAAGGATTGTTGCGATGTCCATTGGTAGGGGACAGTTTAAATAAAAATTTGGGGCACGTTTATATAATGGAATTCTAGCGAACCTTACGGGAAAAAAAAGATTTATCAGTTCAGTTCAGTCGATCAGTCGTGTTCGACCTTTTGCAACCCCATGGACTGCAGCACACCAGTCCTCCCTGTCCATCACCAACTCTCAGAGTTTACTCAAACTCATGTCCATTGAGTTGGTGATGCCATCCAACCATCTCATCCTCTGTCGTCCCCTTCTCCTCCCGCCTTCAATCTTTTCCAGCATCAGGGTCTTTTCCAATGAGTCAGTTCTATGCATGAGGTGGCCAAAGTATTGGAGTTTCAGCTTCAGTGCCAGTCCTTCCAATGAATATTCAGGACTGATTTCCTTTAGGATGGACTGATTGGATCTCTTTGCAGTCCAAGGGACTCTCAAGAGACGTCTCCAACACCACAGTTCAAAAGCATCAATTCTTTGGTGCTCAGCTTTTGTTATAGTCCAACTTTCACATCCATACATGACTACTGGAAAAACCATAGCCTTGACTAGACGGACTTTTGTTGGCAAAGTAATGTCTCTGCTTTTGAATATGCTGTCTAAGTTGGTCATAACTTTTCTTCTAAGGAGTGAGCATCTTTTAATTTCATGGCTGCAGTCACCATCTGCAGTGATTTTGGAGCCCCCCAAAATAAAGTCTGTCATTGTTTCCATTGTTTCCCCATCTATTTGCCATGAAGTGATGAGACTGGATGCCATGATCTTCATTTTCCAAATGTTGAGCTTTAAGTCAACTTTTTCACTCTCCTCTTTCACTTTCCTCAAGAGGCTTTTTAGTTCCTCTTCACTTTCTGCCATAAGGGTGGTATCATCAGCATATCTGAGGTGATTGATACTTCTCCCAGCAATCTTGATTCCGGCTTGTGCTTCATTCAGCCCAGTGTTACTCATGATGTACTCTACATATAAGTTAAATAAGCAGGGCGACAATATACAGCCTTGATGTACTCCTTTCCCGATTTGGAACCAGTCTGTTGTTCCATGTCCAGTTCTAACTGTTGCTTCCTGACCTGCATACAGATTTCTCAAGAGGCAGGTCAGGTGGTCCGGTAGGTATACTCATCTCTTTAAGAATTTTCCACAGTTTTTAGTGATCCACACAGTCAAAGGCTTTGGCACAGTCAATAAAGCAGATATAGATGTTTTTCTGGAACTCTCTTGCTTTTTCCATGATCCAGCGGATGTTGGCAACTTGATACCTGGTTCCTCTGCCTTTTCTTTAAAACCAACTCAAACATCTGGAAGTTCACGGTTCACGTACTGTTGAAGTCTGGCTTGGAGAATTTTGAGCATTACTTTGCTAGCGTGTGAGATGAGCAATTGTGCAGTGGTTTGAGCATTCTTTGGCATTGCCTTTCTTTGGGATTGGAATGAAAACTGACCTTTTCAAGTCCTGGCCACTGTAGTCCTATATGTGCTGATATAAAGAAATGTTCAAGATTAAAAAAAGCAAGGTTCAGAGGAGAATATATTATAACTCAATGTTGTGAAATTTTTAAAAGAAATCTGATATAGCCCTTTTTTTCTTCCAAGACACTCAAGAAATCATTAACCAGAGTCTCTTTGGAGGAGAGTAACTGGGGGAAGAAGGAAGCTTTTAGTTCAAATGTATAACTTTCTGTGTAGTTTGAATTTTTCTTACCAAACATATTTATTGCTTTCAATTTAAAAAAAATCAACAGGGGTAATCAGAATAGAAAGTTACAAGTCTTTTAAATTTTTTGTTTATTTAAAAAATGTTTGTTTATTTATTTGGCTACACTGGGTCTTAGTTGCATACATGGGATCCCCAGCTGCAGCCTGTGAGTCCTAACCCCCTGACCAGGGATGCAACCTGGAGTCTTAGTCAGTGGAGCACCAGGGAAGTCCTTGCAGATCTTTTTTAATTCTTGCACTTTTGAGCATAAAAATATCTAAGAAACATTTTTTAATTGCTGTGCACATCCTCCCATGCTGCTGCTGCTGCTAAGTCGCTTCAGTTGTGTCCGACTCTGTGCAATCCCATAGAAGGCAGCCCACCAGGCTCCCCTGTCCCTGGGATTCTCCAGGCAAGAACACTGGAATGGGTTGCCATTTCCTTCTGCAATGCATGAAAGTGAAAAGTGAAAGGGAAGTCGCTCAGTTGTGCCTGACTCTTAGCGACCCCATGGACCGCAGCCTACCAGGCTCCTCCGTCCATGGTATTTTCCAGGCAAGAGTACTGGAGTGGGGTGCCATTGCCTTCTCTGACATCCTCCCATAGAATACATTTAAAAAATAAGCTACGGTATTTTTTTGGTTTGTAAATATTGTTGTTAAAATTTTTTTTTTACTAAAAGAAGTTCAATTTATAAATATTTAAGGTAACTTGAGAAATATATAGTAAAAAAGAGAACAAAGCCCAATACAAAGATTTAGCTAATATGCAAATTCCTGGCCCATCTAAATTTGGCATATTCAATCTACTTAACTGATCTGCTTCATGTGGTAAAATTTTTTTATAAAATTCAGCATTCCACCCTGGTTATCCTTGTCAAGGGCATAAACGTATCACTCCGCCTCCAGTGTTTCGTGTTGTCTCTTGTAGCAGTGGGGCTGAGGAGTGGGAGTGGATAGGAAGCTGGTGGAAGAAAGGGAAGACAGAATCCTCTGCATCTTTTAGGGCATTTTCACTTCTCACTTCGTGCCTCTGAAAACAGAGACTAAACTCATGTATCTGTTAGACCACAAATACATTTACTTGTAGAACAAGAGCATCATTAATCTCACTTTATTAATTCAGTTCTTGTTGGGTGTAAATTCAGTGCTTCCTGAGTTGCCTGTCATTTAAAACTGAGGGACTTGGTAGAAAGCCGATAATTATATGTCATTTCACTTTATAGTACAAAGTGGGTGTAGAAGACTCAGATGAGCTGTCTTTTTCCCTTTCATCTCTGGAGAAAAGAGAATTCTAATTGTTCCTCTCTATTTGTTCCTGAACTTAAAACTTCATTAGAATGAATAAAAAAAGCTGAATTCATTATTACAAATTTTGTGCTAAGACTTCACTCTTCCCAAATGAATATTTATTTAGGCTTCAGATACATAATTCCAAAAAGAAAAAGAGAGAGAAGTAAAAGAATGATTGTTCTTGGATGAGCAGAAGTGACATTGAATATCATTAAGTAACATAGCAACCCCAACTCTAATGATGAAGTGACATTTCTTTTTTTTTTTTTTTAAGAAAGAACTATTTGTATTTCTTTTAAAAGTCTCTCTGGGATGTAGGAGGAGGGCACACTGAATGTGATAACTTTTACAGAACATTTTCTACTTCGGAGTTTTGTATCGTGAATCACGCATTTGTTCTGGTGTTAAGGGTATCAGACCTCGATTTTGATTACAAGTTACACACATTCTACACATTAGAAAGTAAGTTTTAAATACTGAACTCCAGGGCAAGGTCTTCCCTCAACCTATTAATGTAACAAATACTCTTTCTACTTCGCTGCATTTCTGTTTGGAGACATTATTTAGAGCCCAGTATTTATTTGCTGGCCACATTTGCCCCGTGTGTCCCCCTGACTGTGTCATTAAACAAATATTTGTTCATTCAATAAACATTTATTGAGAGTCTCCTCCATGCCAGGCTCTCTGCTCAACATGAGGGTATAGGGAAGATGAAGATAAAGTAAAAGACATGATCCCCACCCCCTAAGAGGTCACAGGCTGGCAGCTACGGGCTCTTCCATCCAACGTCCATGAGGATGTTTTTTCCTGTGCATTTCGGGCCAGGACTGAAGTAAGGCCAACTTACACAGTAGGACAAAATTCTAGGAGCCGCTCACTCGCAGGGGTGAGCGAAGGCAGACAGCATCCCCTGGCTGCCCGAGCTCCCCACGTGGCCTTTTCCTCCTGTCTGCTGCCCTTCTCTCAGTTCGCTGACACACTCACGCTTATCTCAGTCACTCCCCGCAAGCGTTTACACTCGGTGCCTGTTTCTCACGCCCAGGCTACCCTCCCGGTAACCATCCTTCGTTTAACCACTTCTTCCAGGCCTTGTTCAATCCCCACCTTGAACGTCCTTCCCAGGCCTAAGAGCCTGGTCAGTTTCTCCCCACGCACCCATCTTCTGCCACCCGCTTCTCTTTTTGCCTTCAATCTTTCCCAGCTTCAGTCTTGTTGTAATAAGTCTTTCCTTTTCCCTGGGGGAAAAAAATATATTTTTAATTGCAGTATAGGGTTTTGTTTGTTTGGGGTTCTTTTATTTTTTTGGCCATGCCTCAGCTTGCAAGATCTGAGTTCTATACTATATACATGGGCTTTCCAGCTGGTGCTAGTGGTAAAGAACCCGCCTGCCAATGCAGGAGACAGAAGACAGGAGACAGGTTCAGTCCCTGGGTCGGGAAGATCCCCTGGAGGAGGGCATGGCAACCTACTCCAGGATTCTTGCCTGGAGAATCCTATGGACTGTAGCCCACAAGTCTTCTCTGTCACAAAGAGTCAGACACAACTGAAGCAACTTAGCACATACACATACTATGTATATAGTATATATATGGTATATAGTAAATATATATAGTATATGTATAGTATATATATATATAGAATCTGAAAAAAGTATTCTTTTCCAGATTTTTTTTCGTTATAGCTTATTATAAGACTAATACCAGCCTATTTGTATCCAAATTATTACCTAGGAACCTGTCTCCCCAACCTGGGATCAGGGGCCCATGGAAAGCAAGGCTTGTGTTCCAGTCTTTGCAGACCGCACTCCAAACCTTCGGGACCCAGTACAGTGATTTACACGGGTGTGTGTCTTAGTCCACTCAGGCTGCTATAACAGATACCACTGACCAGGTGGCTTAACAACAGACACCTGTACTTCTCACGGTTCTCACAGTTCACAGGAGGCAGTGAAGCCCAAGGTGCCAGCAGCAGCAGTGGCTGGTGAGGGCTGGCCTCCCGGTTGGCAGATGGCTGGCTGTCCTCTTGCTGTGTTTTCATACAGAAGCAAGTTCCCTCTCAGCTCTCCTGTGTAAGGACACCAACCCCTTTCCTGAGGACTCTGTTCTCTCGACCTGGTCACCTGGCAAAGGCCACACCTCCAAATACCATCACACTGGGAACTAAGTTTCAACATAAGGATTTAGCTGCTGCTGCTAAGTCACTTCAGTCGTGTCTGACTCTGTGTGACCCCATAGACAGCAGCCCACCAGGCTCCCCCGTCCCTGAGATTCTCCAGGCAAGAACACTGGAGTGGGTTGTCATTTCCTTCTCCCATGCATGAAAGTGAAAAGTGAAAGTGAAGTCACTCAGTCGTGTCCGACCCTCAGTGACCCCATGGACTGCAGCCTACCAGGCTCCTCCATCCGTGGGATTTTCCAGGCAGAAGTACTGGAGTGGGGTGCCATTGCCTTCTCCTTTAGGGAGGAGCCCAAATAGTCAGTCCCATAGAGCAGAGTTTTAGCAAATGATTCCTTTATTTATCTGATTCTTTACAATCTTCAGCACATTTTTAGGGTTTCCTTTTGCTTTAAGAAAAGCAAACATTGATCTAAGGCATTCCTAGATCTTGAATATAATTCTACAGAAGCAAAATAAGAATTGTAGGAAGTTCGTTTGCTAGAAAAGAAAAAATGTGTGGTTTTTTTTTTTTCTAGCGGCTAATTAAATGCAACAACAGATTAAGTAAACGAACATTTTGTTCAGCACTGATTTCCTCTGTGTGGCAGGGACAGAGTAAATTGGTTAGGACAAAATAGGCTTTCTATTTATGGTGTAAGAGATGGCTACTGGGTGAAGGTCTAGGGACGACTACTGAATGGCTTCTAATAAAGAATCACCCTGGTGACCCTCTTCAAACTGGGCAACAATTGCAAGATCTTCTCTTTCCTGGTGATGAAAATGTGCTGTGGAAAAGAATTGGATGCAGCCAGTTTTATAAGCAGCGTTTTCTATGTATTGCTAAGGCACACCACGCCCTCATTGTAGGAGACACCACACTCACAGCACAGATGGTCATCTAAGCACGAGTTAGAGTGCTTCTCAAGATGGTGCCCTTCATGCGCTATGCTTAAAGTGGGTAACGAGCACAGACCTACTGTGTAGCAGAGGGAAATCTGTCGAATGTTACGTGGCAGCCTGAATGGGAGGGGAGTTTAGGGAATAATGGATACACGCATATGTACGGCTAAGTCCCTTTGCTGTCCGCCTGAAACTGTCACATTATTAATCAGCTGTACATCAATATAAAATAAAAAGTTAAAAAAAAGAGACGGTGTCCTGGAGGAGTTAGTGGGCTGGGCCCTTAGCATAGTTTTCACTAACGGCATTCGCTCTGTCCCATGGCATTTGATCTATCACAGTTATTTCGGTATTGATCCCACCTGAGCTTTTGTGAAATCCATCCTGAATCTGCCCAGTCACTGGCCTTGAGAGTAGTCCTCCCCTCTTCTTGCTGTTGCCGTACACCAAGGGCCTGCCGGAGGAGACGTTTGTCTTCATGTGGTGACTATATAATGCAGTTTAATTTTGCTAATATAGTTTAGGCCAGCAAATTCAGAATACTGAATGGAAATGCATATCTCTCCTGGAAGATCTTAGCTAAAGCTCTCTGTGATCTGTTTTTCCTCCCTCCACATTCAGGCACCAATCCTATTCCACCTTTTAAAGACGCAAAACTCAAAAGAAGCACCACTTGCTGAATGTAGAACAGAGCAGGGTATCTCTAACCCATGATGACTTTACAACTGCCATCAATACAGGCTTTGTCAGCCAGCAGCGGTTCCAAATGTGGAAGCCCCAGGGCACATTCAGGAGACCTGCTCTGAAAGGAGCGAACATTGTAGCCAGAGGGTAAATAAAGGGAGATTCACATTCCTCAGTATATCTGTTTCTGAAATTAAGGAGATTTTTAAATTAGTTAATTGGAAGTTGATTGTTTTAAAGGAAATAGGAATGAAGAATTCTCGATTTTTATCTGCTTGAAAATTTTGACTTTAGGGCTTCCAAAAAGTAGGGAGGGCCATCAAAAAATTAAAACTAAGAGACACTGATGTATAGAACAGTCTTTTGGACTCTGTGGGAGAGGGAGAGGGTGGGATGATTTGGGAGAACGGCATTGAAACATGTATAATATCATATATGAAAAGAGTCGCCAGCCCAGGTTCGATGCACGATACTGGATGCTTGGGGCTGGTGCACTGGGACGACCCAGAGGGCTGGTATGGGGAGGGAGGAGGGTTCAGGATGGGGAACACATGTATACCTGTGGCAGATTCATTTTGATATATGGCAAAACCAATACAATATTGTAAAGTTAAAAAAAAAATAAAATTTAAAAAATAAATTTATTAAATTAAAAAATTAAAACTATAACTACCAAACATATCTATGAAATGGAAGCAGAATCACAGATAAAGAGAACAGACTTGTGGTTGCCAAGGCGGAAGTGGGATGGGGAGGGAAGGATTGGGAGTTTGGGATCAGTAAATGCAAACTATTATATACAGGATGGATAAGCAACAAGGTCCTATATAGAGCACAGGGAAGTATATTCAATACCGTGTGATAAACCACTGAATCATTTTGCTGTATAGCAAAAATTAACACAGCATTGTAAATCAGCTACACTTGATAAGTTTTTTTTAATAAAATCATTTTCATAAAGTCTACTTTTTCTTTTTTGCGGCTTTTTTTTCCTGGATAAGTTAGCTCTCTGTACTTTTCCTATTAATAACCATTCAAACCAATTTGAACCAGTATTATTTAATCAAACAAACATTGACAGAGCTCTTTTTTTGTGTCTCATTCTGGGAATATAAAAATGGAGAAGAAACCATGTTTTTGGTCTACAAGCAGTTTATAATGTAGAAGAGACAGATTTATAAGCCAATAGCATATAAGAAATTGGGTGTCATACGTCTACCAGAGAATTATAAGAGTGGAGGACAGAAAGGCCAGAGTCATCAGTTCCTGATGAAATAGAGTCAGAATTTAAGAATCTGAGTCATTAACATCAGAGACCTTTTCCAGAACTAGCATTTTCTGAATTGATTGTATCTTCAAGGACTCCTCAGATGTGTCTTCCCTTAATTAACAATGGCATATGTCAAAACTCCTTTTTTTTTTTTTTTTGGTTGTATCATGTCTTAGTTGAAGCACACAGGACTTTTTAGTTGACGCATGAGAGATCTTGTTCCCTAACCAGGCATCAAACCTGGGCCCCCTGTTCTGATCCAGCACTCTTAGCCACAGGATCACCAGGGAAGTCCCTGTCATAAGCTCTTTAATAAAGTCCTGTTAGTTGGGAAAACTCTGTGCTGTCTGTGATGACAGATTCATTTGTCACTGCCTATCTTGACGATCTCTGGTTCATAGCAAGATAGCCAAAGGGCAAATGTGAATTCCCAGTTTCCTTCAAGGTCAATGGGAAATCACTCACTTTTTTCCCTCCCGTCACTTGGCTCTCCTGATGTACAACAGTACACAGCACTACCAAGTGAGCAGGCATCTACTTGTGATCTCCAGCTTCTGAATTCGTTCCCTCAACTTTTAGCTAAATATGGATGAAATTTAAAATTCAGTGAGTTCTTATATCAACTAGTGTTTTTAACCTGCAGATTGTGATTCATTAACAGGTCATGAAATCAGTTCAGTGGGTCTTAATCAGTTTTTATAGAAAGTAGTAGGATAGAAGAAAGCAAAATAGAAAATAATCAGGATGCATTTCATCAAGTAAGATAAAAATTGGTGAAACTTTTTATTCCCACTTTTGTGTGTGTGTGGCCACAACATAAAATGTATTTCTTACTGTGTCACAGGGAGAAAATTAAGCCACTAGACTCTAATCTAGACTCTAATCCTCATAAAGGCATTTATAACCATCTAGCAAATATTTGTTGAATCGACCTGATTTGTACGCATGTTTGTGGATTTACTCAACAGACACTACGTCTGTATGTGTATATGACATGGACCATTGCAACCCCTCATTTAAATTTTGTGAAAATGAAGGATGAGAGCAGGCTTTCAAAGGTTAATCAGCTTCAGTAAATGCTCTTTTTTTTTAAGAATAAATCATTCTGTTTGCCAGGACTGTTTGATAACCTTTAATCTGGCTGGTATAAAATAGACCCTAAGGTCTCTAAATCCTGTCCAAAACAGATCCTACAAAGCAGGAAGTGCCTGAGAAAGAAAGAAAGTAAAGTCACTCAGTCGTGTCCAACTCTTTGTGACCCCCAACGACTGTAGCCTACCAGGTTCCGCCACCCATGGAATTTTCCAGGCAAGAGTACTGGAGTGGGTTGGAGAATATCTACTACTGGAGAAGGAGAATATCCCCTTCTCCAGGGGATATTCCGGACCCTGGGATTGAACCCGGGTCTTCCGCATTGCAGGCAGACAGTTTACCATCTGAGCCACCAGGGAAGCTCCTGGGTCATACGCAAACAGAGCTTTCAGATGCTAATCTGTCCTGTGCTGGCCCAAACTGCTGCCTAACAGCTGATCCAAGCTGCTCAGCACAAGTTCCTGGCCCCCTAGCATAGATGCTGTCTCAAGTGCCTGTCCCTGGTGTTCTCTTTCACACCATGATGCTGAGCACTGATTTTTTCTGGCTGTGATGACTGCCCACCCCCATGGGCACTGCCACCATAGGCGTTGCTTTTCCCGGGAGCCACAACCTCCATGTGCCTCAGTGGGCGGAGCCACCACTATCCAGAACTCCCAGTGCCCACGACGGTCACAGGCTGTACCCAGCTTGCAGATCTGGGCCAAGCCTGCAGGGGCCTGTACCGTCCCATCTACCCTTCTGTGCTTCTGTCTGCCTGCTGTGTGGGCTAGATCATCCTACAAATTTGTAGATCATCCTACAAATTCCTCTCTGCCTGCTGGTCCAGGGGAGTGGGGTGGGGTGTTGGGAGGAGACTGGGGGAGGGGAGTTGTGGCAGGGGTGTGTGGTGATGAATGCAGTTAATAAGATTCAGCCTCTGATCTGCTTGCAGCCCGGTGGAGGGCATCGGACTGTGATGGTTCACAGATAATCTGAGCAACTCGGGGAAGCGGTGGGGGAGGATCGCAGAGGACCCCTTGCCATCCCTACAGCAAAACAGAGTGCCCTTCAGCAGGACCAGAGCTCTGAGGTTTCACAGCTGCTGCCATAGCCTGTGTTCCAGGGCTTCCTGGAGCAGGGGCTTATCATGTCCCTTGTTCCCACCCCTGAAGGTCAGGCATGTTTCTCCCATCTAAGTGCCAAAGCTTCTTTTGTGAGGAGCATAGACGTGGCTCCACTGGGATAGAACACGAGAGCCTACTACCCAGACAGAATCTGCAAAAGGGTCCATTTTTGTGCTCTCTGTTTTCCCTGGTGGCTCAGTGTTAAAGAATCTGCCTGCAATGCAGGAGACCTGGGTTCGATCCCTAGGTAGGGAAGATCTCCTGGAGAAGGGGATGGCTACCCACTCCAGTATTCGTCCCGGGAGAATTCCATGGATAGAGGAGCCTGGCAGGCTACCGCCTATGGGGTCGCAAAGAATTGGACTCGACTGAGCAACTAACAGTTTCACTTTTCCCAAATTCAAACATCACAGCAGCCTTGTCTGTGTCTTAGAGCGACGCAGAGTCCCAGCTTTCCAACATAGACAGCTAATGAATGGAGCAACATAAAAATGAATGCTGAAACTCCCTAAAGGGGCTCCTCCTCAGAAACTGAAGGAAATTCTTGCTCAATCCTGTGTGATCTGGAAGATCAATTGCATTCCAGAATCTTCTAGTTTAAAAAAGCAAGCAACCAGCAAGGAGTTTTTAATCTGTCATTTGCCTGGTTTTTGGCACTGCAGCAAAATGGCTAAATCTAGATCTGGGGTCAAATCCCAGCTTTGCCACTTAACATCACTTAACCCTCTAAGCCTCAGTTTCTCTCTCTATAAAACAGGGATAATCCCACAACCTACCATATTAGGTTGTTATGAGGAAAGATTAAAAGAACCTATCGTAAGTACCGAGTATAGTATCTGGCACATAGGTAAACAGAGCAGGACCCTGTGGTCCTTGGCCCCCATGTCCTCTGCCTGCCCTTCACAGTCTGTGAAAAATTTTAGCCAATAAATAAGTTGAATCAAGGAAGTGAGAACATGCAGAAACAAAGGAAAACAGTCAAAGGAGACCAAATCATAATAGTTTAGTCATTAAGCATAGTCAAGGACCTTGAGTTCCTTCTCAAGGGCTATAGATAATATTCTGAGCCATATCCTGTGGGCTGTCTTACAGATATGGAAACCAGCGCAGGGAGAAGCGAACTATTCGACGGCCAATTGCAGATGACATAAGCTGCCACAGTTTTCTGAGAACTGGCCCCAAGAAATGGAAGCAAACTGACCCTGAAAAGATTAACTGTACGTAAAACAATCGCGACGACGCTGTTCAGACAGCTGATGACCAATTTTGAGATGACTGGCCGAGCTGACTGAGCTATTTCTGCTTGTAGGCTTCTCCGTCTGTCCACAAGCGCTCTAGCCCACTGATGGTCGGTTGTGGGGAGTCAGCCTTTGGACAGGATGTCCTTCCCCGTTTGACAGCATCCAAAATAAAGCAGATTTTCCTTTCTGCTAACCTTGTCCCGCTATTGGCTTTTGAACAGCTGCGCAGCCAGACCACACTTTCAATTACAATAGGAAACAACAAATGTTCGTTGTTGTTGTTACAATTATTAGCAATTATGAGAACTGGTGAAAGAGTAGGATAAGGTAATTCAGACTAAGACAAATGATAGAGAGTTTATAGACATGTGTCCTTACTTCAAAGTAGAAATTAAATTTACTGTATTTCAGTGTACACATTGATTGTACACATGCCAAAACCAAAGAGGCACAAGCACATCATACAGTGGAAAGAACATGGACTTCAGAGTCGGACTGTGCTCACATCCCCGTCTTTTACTTCCTGAGACATTTGGGCAAATCATCTAACCTCTCTGAGCCTCAGTGTGCATGCGTGCATCATCACTCAGTCATGTCCAACTCTTCGCGACGCCATGGACTATATAGCCTCCCAGGCTCCTCTTTCCATCGGATTTTTCAAGCAAGAACACTGGAGCAGGTTGCCATTTCCTCCTCCAGGGGATCTTCCTGACCCAGGGATCGAACCCGTGTCTCCTGCCTCTCCTGCATTGCAGGCAGATTGTTTTACTCCTGAGTCTTCAGGGAAGCCCCGAGCATCAGTGCATTCATCTACAAAATGGAGTCATAATAAACTTGTAGGATTGTGCTGAGGATTTAAAAAAACCCCTCTTCTCTCTCAGGCTGACACTCTCTCCCATGCGCACAAACAATTCTTACCCTATAGGAGAGCCCTTATCATATTGTACCATGTTATCTCCCCCACCTTAGTGTAAACATCTTGATTGGAGCGAGCCTGTTTTGTTTGCCTTTCAATCTCTGGTATTTCACTTTTCACTTTCATGCATTGGAGAAGGAAATGGCACCCCACTCCAGTGTTCTTGCCTGGAGAATCCCAGGGACGGGGGAGCCTGATGGGCTGCTGTCTATGGGGTCGCACAGAGTCGGACACGACTGAAGTGACTTAGCAGTAGCAGTTGGACATAGCGGGTGCCCAGCAAAAGCTTGCTAGCTGACTGAATGAATCACTGAAAAGGCAGAAAAATACAGTTGATAGGAAAATGAAATTCATCTACTTCCCATATTCCAGAACAAGCTTAGTAGCCCTTTCATAAGTGAATTGTGTTGTATGCTGAGATTTTCTCACTGTAGTAGATGTAATCTGATTCGTGCTTCATCTAAATCTTCACGATAAGTGGTATTACCATGCATCCCACTATATTCCCATGTCCTCTGGGTTCTGTGTTATCTGACCTTGCTTCTAAACTTTCTGCTGAATGGAAATCTTTTCTTAAATTATCATTACACAAATAACACACAGTCACAAAAAATCATAAGTCTGGAAAAGTTAAACTAAAAATAAAACTAAAACACTCCAAATTCTACCAACACATTATTACTAATATTTTAGGTATAAGCTTCTAAGATTTTTTTACACAATCTTATTGAACTACAATTCATTACATTGTTGTATTAGCATTAGTTTGTACTACTAATTGTATTATTGTATTAGTTTACTAGGACAACATATCAGTTAGGGTTCTCCAGTGAAACAGTAAAGGGTGCGTGTATGTGCATGTGTATGTGAGAGAGAGAGAAAGAGATTTGTTGATTAATTTTAAGGAATTGTCTCACACGACTGTAGAGGTGCAAGTCCAAAACTGAGAGGGCAGGCTGGCAGGCTGGAGACCCGGAGAAGAGCTACAGCCCAAATGCAGTCTCCTGGCAGAACTCCTTGCTCAGGACTGGATGAGACTCACCCACATTAGGGAGGGTAAACAGCTTTACTCCAAGTCCACCATTCAAATAGTCATCTCATTCAAAAACACTTTGACAGAAAAGTCCAAAATAATGTTTGACCAAATGATTTTATTTTGGGGGGCTCCAAAATCACTGCAGATGGTGACTGCAGCCATGAAATTAAAAGATGCTTACTCCTTGGAAGGATAGTTATGACCAATCTAGATAGCGTATTGAAAAGCAGAGACATTACTTTGCCAACAAAGGTTCGTCTAGTCAAGGCTATGGTTTTTCCTGTGGTCGTGTATGGATGTGAGAGCTGGACTGTGAAGAAGGCTGAGTGCCGAAGAATTGATGCTTTTGAACTGTGGTGTTGGAGAAGACTCTTGAGAGTCCCTTGGACTGCAAGGAGATCCAACCAGTCCATTCTGAAGGAAATCAGCCCTGGGATTTCTTTGGAAGGAATGATGCTAAAGCTGAAACTCCGTATTTTGGCCACCTCATGTGAAGAGTTGACTCATTGGAGAAGACTCTGATGCGGGGAGGGATTGGGGGCAGGAGGAGAAGGGGACGACAGAGGATGAGATGGCTGCATGGCATCACTGACTCGATGGATGTGAGTCTGGGTGACCTCCAGGAGCTGGTGATGGACAGGGAGGCCTGGCATGCTGCGGTTCTTGGGGTTGTAAAGACTCGGACACGAATGAGCAACTGAACTGAACTGAACTGAAATATATGGGCATAGGCTGTCCTGCCAAGTTGACACTTAAAAGTAACCTTTGCAGGCAGCCACGACAAAGATATGACAAACTGGGTGGCTTAAACAATAGGAATTACTTCCTCACAAATCTGGAGGGTACAAGTCTAAGATTAAGGTGTTAGCAGGGTTGATTTCTGTCTGAGTCCGCTGTCCTGGGTTTGCAGATGACTGTCTGCTCCCTGGATCTCCATATGGTCTTTCCTCTGTGTGTCTGTGCCTTAATTTCCTCTTCTTAAATAGACACCAGTCATACTGGACTAGGCTTCATCCTCAGATCAGATCAGTCGCTCAGTCGTGTCCGACTCTTTGCGACCCCATGAATCGCAGCACACCAGGCCACCCTGTCCATCACCAACTCCTGGAGGTCACTCAGACTCACGTCCATCGAGTCAGTGATGCCATCCAGCCATCTCATCCTCTGTTGTCCCCTTCTCCTCTTGCCTCCAATCCCTCCCCGCATCAGAGTCTTCTCCAATGAGTCAACTCTTCGCATGAGGTGGCCAAGTACTGGAGTTTCAGCTTTAGCATCATTCCTTCCAAAGAAATCCCAGGGCTGATCTCCTTCAGAATGGACTGGTTGGATCCCCTTGCAGTCCAAGGGACTCTCAAGAGTCTTCTCCAACACCACAGTTCAAAAGCATCAATTCTTCAGTGCTCAGCTTTCTTCACAGTCCAACTCTTACATCCATACATGACCACTGGTTTGCTCCGTCATGTCCAACTCTTTGTGACCCCATGGACTGCAGCATGCCAGGCTTCCCTGTCCATCACCAACTCCTGGAGTTTACCCAAACTCACGTCCATCAAGTGATGGACATTCAACCGTCTTATCCTCTGTTGTCTCCTTCTCCTCCTGCCTTCAATCTTTCCCAGTATCAGGGTCTTTTCCAATGAGTCAGCTCTTTGCATCAGGTGGCCAAAGTATTGGAGTTTCAGCTTCAGCATCAGTCCTTCCAATGAACACCCAGGACTGATCTTCTTTAGGATGGACTGGTTGGATCTCCTTGCAGTCCAAGGGACTCTCAAGAGTCTTCTCCAACACCACAGTTCAAAAGCATCAATTATTTGGCGCTCAGCCTTCTTCACAGTTCAGCTCTCACATCCATACATGACCACAGGAAAAATCATAGCCTTGACTAGACGAACCTTTGTTGGCAAAGTAGTATCTCTGCTTTTGAATATGCTATCTAGGTTGGTCATAACTTTCCTTCCAAGGAGTAAGCGTCTTTTAATTTCATGGCTGCAGTCACCATCTGCAGTGATTTTGGAGCCCAGAAAAATAAAGTCTGACACTGTTTCCACTGTTTCCCCATCTATTTCCCATGAAGTGATGGGACTGGATGCCATGATCTTCGTTTTCTGAATGTTGAGCTTTAAGCCAACTTTTCCACTCTCCACTTTCACTTTCATCAAGAGGCTTTTGAGTTCCTCTTCACTTTCTGCCATAAGGGTGGTGTCAGCTGCATATCTGAGGTTATTGATATTTCTCCCAGCAATCTTGATTCCAGCTTGTGTTTCTTCCAGTCCAGCGTTTCTCATGATGTACTCTGCATATAACTTAAATAAATAGGGTGACAATATACAGCCTTGACGTACTCCTTTCCCGATTTGGAACCAGTCTGTTGTTCCATGTCCAGTTCTAACTGTTGCTTCCTGTCCTGCATACAAATTTCTCAAAAGGCAGATCAGGTGGTCTGGTATTCCCATCTCTTTCAGAATTTTCCACAGTTTATTGTGATCCACACAGTCAAAGGCTTTGGCATAGTCAATAAAGCAGAAATAGATGTTTTTCTGGAACTCTCTTGCTTTTTCCATGATCCAGAGGATGTTGGCAATTTGATCTCTGGTTCTTCTGTCTTTTCTAAAACCAGCTTAAACATCAGGAAGTTCACAGTTCACATATTGCTGAAGCCTGGCTTGGAGAATTTTGAGCATTACTTTACTAGCATGTGAGATGAGTGCAATTGTGCGGTAGTTTGAGCATTCTTTGGCATTGCCTTTCTTTGGGATTGGAATGAAAACTGACCTTTTCCAGTCCTGTGGCCACTGCTGAGTTTTCCAAATTTGCTGGCATATTGAGTGCAGCACTTTCACAGCATCATCTTTCAGAATCTGGAATAGCTCAACTGGAATTCCATCACCTCCTCTAGCTTGGTTCGTAGTGATACTTTCTAAGGCCCACTTCACTTCACATTCCAGGATGTCTGGCTCTAGGTCAGTGATCACACCATCGTGATTATCTGGCTCGTGAAGATCTTTTTGTACAGTTCTTCTGTGTATTCTTGCCACCTCTTCTTAATATCTTCTGCTTCTGTTAGGTCCATACCATTTCTGTCCTTTATCAAGCCCATCTTTACATGAAATGTTCCTTTGGTATCTCTGATTTTCTTGAAGAGATCCCTAGTCTTTCCCATTCTGTTGTTTTCCTCTATTTCTTTGCATTGATCACTGAAGAAGGCTTTCTTATCTCTTCTTGCTATTCTTTGGAACTCTGCATTCAGATGCTTATATCTTTCCTTTTCTCCTTTGCTTTTCTCTTCTCTTCTTTTCACAGCTATTTGTAAGGCCTCCCCAGACAGCCATTTTGCTTTTTTTGCATTTCTTTTCCATGGGGATGGTCTTGGTCCCTGTTTCCTGTACAATGTCATGAATCTCAATCCATAGTTCATCAGGCACTCTATCTATCAGATCTAGGCCCTTAAATCTATTTCTCAATTCCACTGTATAATCATAAGGGATTTGATTTAGGTCATACCTGAATGGTTTAGTGGTTTTCCCTACTTTCTTCAATTTAAGTCTGAATTTGGCAATAAGGAGTTCATGGTCTGAGCCACAGTCAGCTCTTGGTCTTGTTTTTGCTGATTGTATAGAGCTTCTCCATCTTTGGCTGCAAAGAATATAATCGATCTGATTTCGATGTTGACCATCTGATGATGTCCATGTATAGAGTCTTCTCTTGTGTTGTTGGAAGAGGGTGTTTGTTACGACTAGTGCATTTTCTTGGCAAAACTCTATTAGTCTTTGCCCTGCTTCATTCCATATTCCAAGGCCAAATTTGCCTGTTACTCCAAGTGTTTCTTGACTTCCTACTTTTGCATTTCAGTCCCCTATAATGAAAAGGACATCTTTTTTGGGTGTTAGTTCTAAAAGGTCTTGTAGGTCTTCATAGAACCGTTCAACTTCAGCTTCTTCAACATTACTCATTGGGGCATAGACTTGGATTACTGTGACATTGAATGGTTTGCCTTGAAAACGAACAGAGATCATTCTGTCGTTTTTGAGATTGCATCCAAGTACTGCATTTCGAACTCTTTTGTTGACCATGATGGCCACTCCATTTCTTCTGAGGGATTCCTGCCCACAGTAGTAGATATAATGGTCATCTGAGTTAAATTCATCCATTCCAGTCCATTTGAGTTCGCTGATTCCTAGAATGTCGACATTCACTCTGGCCATCTCTTGTTTGACCACTTCCAATTTGCCTTGATTCATGGACCTGACATTCCAGGTTCCTATGCAATATTGCTCTTTACAGCATCGGACCTTGCTTCTATCACCAGTCACATCCACAGCTGGGTATTCTTTTTGCTTTGGCTCCATCCCTTCATTCTTTCTGGAGTTATTTCTCCACTGATCTCCAGTAGCATATTGGGCCCCTACTGACTAGGGGAGTTTCTCTTTCAGTATCCTATCATTTTGCCTTTTCATACTGTTTATGGGGTTCTCAAGGCAAGAATAGTGAAGTAGTTTGCCATTCCCTTCTCAAGTGGACTACATTCTGTCAGATCTCTCCACCATGACCCGCCCATCTTGGGTTGCCCCATGGGCATGGCTTAGTTTCATTGAGTTAGACAAGGCTGTGGTCCTAGTGTGATTAGATTGACTAGTTTTCTGTGAGTATGGTTTCAGTGTGTTTGCCCTCTGATGCCCTCTTGCAACACCTACCATCTTACTTGGATTTCTCTTACCTTGAGCGTGGGGTATCTCTTCAGGGCTGCTCCAGCAAAGCACAGCCATCGCTCCTTACCTTGGACGAAGGGTCTCTCCTCACTGCCGCCCTTCCTGATCTTCAATGTGGCATAGCTCCTCTAGGCCCTCCTGCGCCCGCGCAGCCACGGCTCCTTGGATGTGGGGTTGGTCCTCCCGGCCACCACCCCTGGCCTTGGGTGTGGGGTTGCTCCTCCCGGCTGCCGCCCCTGACCTCGGACGCGGGTAACTCCTCTCGGCCATTCCTGCGCGGTCTCAGTCTGGTACTCTCGGCCGCTGTCCCTGACCTCGGACGTGGGCTAACTCCTCTTGGCCGCCGCCCTTCAGGCATGGGGTCCTCCCGGCTTCTGCCCCTGACCTTGGACGTGGGGTGGCTCCTCTCGGCCGCACTTTAGCACGCCCGCCACAGCCGCCTGCGCTTTAGCGGCTTCATCCTAGTGACCTCTTTTTAAATGAACTGCTTCTTTAAAGACCCTCTCTCCAAATATAGTCACATTATGAAGGGCTGAGGGTTAATATCTCAATAGATGGCTTTTGAGGGGGACATAATTCAGCCTGTAATGGTACCATTTTGAAACTGGGCAGGACCCTGTGGGGCCCTCCTGGTACAAAAAGACTTTCTGTGTCCCCTGTTTCTCGTTGGCAAAGAAAAGGCTTCAGCCTCCTAGACCTTCCCTGAGTAACAAAAGGCAGATTCAAACAGTTGTTAACCAGGGAACTGAGGGGGTGTAGAAACGAAGAGTAGTCAAGAAACAGTAGTGCAGCGATAAAGCAGAGTCCTTCTGAACTGTGGTGCTGGAGAAGACTCCTGAGAGTCCTCTGGACTGCAAGGAGATCCAACCAGTCCCTCCTAAGGAAATCAACTCTGAATATTCATTGGAAGGACTGATACTGAAGTTGAAGCTCCAGTGCTTTGGCCACCTGATGTAAACAGCTGACTCATTGGAAAAGACCCTGCTGCTGGGAAAGATCGAAGGCAGGAGGAGAAGGGGATGACAGAGGGTGAGATGATTGGATGGCATCACCGACTCAGTGGACATGAGTTTGAGCAAGCTCCATGAGATGGTGAAGGACAGGGAAGCCTGGTGTGCTGCAGTCCATGGGATTACAGAGTCAGACATGACTGAGTGACCGAACAACAAAGCAGAGTCCTAGCTGGCTGCAGTCCATGGGGTCGCTAAGAGTCGGACACGACTGAAGCGACTTAGCAGCAGCAGCAGCAGTTCCTCCTCAAGCAACATACAACACATCTCCAAGTTCTTCCACAGGAACTGAGACCCCCACCCTTACTTGGTGGAGGATGGTAACCACATGCTGAGACCTCAGACTGGGTGGGCTGATGGTTGAGATTCCTAAAATCCCACTCTATTACTTCAGGACCACCCAATCAGAAAAATTCACATGCCCTGCAGCCCTCCCTGAATATTTTGCCTATAAAACTCTTCCTGGAAAACCATCAGGGTGTTTGAATTTTTTGAGCATGAGCTACCATGCTCCATGCTTGACCCTGCAATAAACCTTTCTCTTCTCCAAACTCCAACAATTTTGTTTGCCTGGCCTCATGGTGCATCTGACACCTGAATTTGCATTCACAAACAATTCAGTTCACTCATTGAAAGTGTATAATTCAATATTTGTTTTATTTTAACATATTCACAGAGTTGTACAACTGAACTCTGGTCCACTCATCTGCTGCACAGCAAAGTCAACGTGCTGACACTGGATTGTAGTGAAGGAGAGTACAGCGTTTATTTGTAGGGCACCAAAAAGCTCAGACACACTGAGATAAATTTCAGGGAGAGTTTTTTTTTTATATTAATTAATTTATTTGTTTGGCTGCACCTGGTCTTAGTTGCAGCATGCGGAATCTAGTTCCCTGACCGGGGATTGAACCTGGGCCCCCTGCACTGTGAGCTCAGAGTCTTAATCACTGGGCTACCAGAGAAGTCCCCAGGGAGGGGTTTCTAAAGGCAGCATTTGGAGTGAAGGTTGCAGCTCATGGAGTTCCTTCTGATGGGTTGGAAGTGAGGTAATGAGGTAATGGAAGTGAGGTTGGTAGTGAGGTAATGGGGTGATATTTGGGGAATGATTACCATCATTCCCCATTCTTCAAGAAAAAAAGATAACCTTTTTCTTCCAGTTCGTCTAGTGTCTACATGCTTCTGGTCAGTAAATAGTCACCATCCTCCACTTGGGTGGGTGGGTGGGGGTCTTAGTTTCTGCAGAACAGCTCAAGGATATGTATCATTTTGCTATGTGTATCCCTCAAGGTGGAACTAGGACTCTATTTCATTGCCAAATGACTCTTTCCTTTCTTGCCTAACGGCTTTTCTTTGGTCTCCATGTTCCTTCACTTTTCTAATTAGTAACAGACGTGCCTGTTCTTTGGAACTCAGGGAAGTACTGGGAAACTAAAACCTTTTTCCTACAAACAAGAACTTTTTGTATCTGGGATGGCTCCATGGGGTCCTGCTTGGTTTCACAACCATTACCGTAATCAAATATAGAACAGTTTTATCACCCCCGAAAGAATTCCCATACCCATTAATAATTACTCCCCATTCAGCACCCCCAGTAAAGGAAGGATCTAAAGCTCTATTCATAATTAAGGAAATGGAGGCCTGGAGATTAGTCCAGGGCTAGAATCTAGCTGAGAAAAACCACAGGGCTTCCTCCCAGGGAGGAATTTGAGATACTGATAGACAGCCACCTGTTCAGTCATACTCATTTTTTCTAAGTGCCAAAGTAAGAACTAATATTCCCAAGAGTTTTTCCATCTGTCAGTAAATCCCACGGCTATCCCAGCTGTATGATTGTGGAACTAGATATCTGCTTCTTGTACTCATGTTCATCAGGGTGTTACAGTCTTTTGTTTAAGCATCTTGTTTATCCCCTCTTAGAAGCAGGTACAAAGTGCCCTTCTCAGAGAGTAAAGAGCCATCCAAGTCTGAAGCACAAGCTACCCACACACCTGGGGTTTAGTTCATAACATGGATGTTAGCAAAAAAAAAAAAAAAAAAACAACAACATGATATTAATTGTTCAGAAGTGCTACCACAATATCCCCACTTGGAAAAGGCAGCCAATTAGTTCTCTTTACATTCTTTAGAAAGGACGGTGGGAAATGCCACAATAAATTATGTCATGGGTTACACAGTTTTTTTGGTTGAAAAACAAAATACAAGGAAGGGGGATTTCCCTTCTAATGATGTTCATCCCTAAAATGCTAGTTTCTTTAGACTTTTTGTCACTTTTCCTTACTAAAGTGACTTCAAGCACTGCACTTAGTAGCCCCATCAAACTTCTATCCCCATAGCCTTCAAGCATTATCTTCAAAGACGTGCAGTTTAAAGATTCCCACCTAGTACACTACTGTTTTATAAAACAAATAAGAACAAATAAGTAAAATTATTCTGGGGCGATGGGGTGTCTATAAAAAAAAGCATGGTGGGAGACAAATTTATATACTCTGTCCACAGCACTCTGTCCATAATGGGGTGGGGTAGGTACCAGATTGCAAAATTGCATAATAAACCCAGAATCAGCTCTGGTTTGGTGGCCCAACTAGGCTAGGGCCAAATTCCTATCAGTGAGCTAGGCTTATAGACACTTGCTTGGACTTTGCTTTGCAGTGTAAAGATATTTCAGTCCTAAAATCTGATCTCTGGCCCAATAACACATTTTTTTTTATGACCATGTGGCAAGCAAGACTTTAGTTCCCCTACCAGGGATCGAACCCTTCCACGTGGGAAGCTCGGGGTCCCAACCACTGGACCACCGGGGAAGTCCCATCAATTTTGAATCAAAAGTCAGAGCATGGTCAAAGTTGCTGATATACTCCTGTTTCAATTCATGCCCCTTCTAGCATGACAAACTAGTCCACACCCAAATTTCCAGCTCTTCAGGTCCAAGAATAGAACTGGAAATGTAGAAAAAGACTGGGATTCTACAAAGGTATACAAACTCTGCTCAGCCATATACCTCTCCCTCAGCCAAAACAAAAAGAGCTTGTCAATTTTTGAGATGTAATCAAAAAGGATAATCCAGAACTTACATGCAGATTACGTGTCTGCTTCTCTATAATGTAATTATCTATTAGTAATAAAATAAGTTACCATTAGCAGCATTCATTTACTTTCATATTGGAAAAGACTCTGCTGGGAGGGATTGGGGGCAGCAGGAGAAGGGGACGACAGAGGATGAGATGGCTGGATGGCATCACTGACTCGATGGACGTGAGTCTGGGTGAACTCCGGGAGTTGGTGATGGACAGGGAGGCCTGGCATGCTGCGATTCATGGGGTCGCAAAGAGTCAGACACGACTGAGTGACTGAACTGAACTGAACTGAACTCATTGAAATATAGGACCCTGAATGTACAGACAGATCCAGGTCAACAAGGAGAAGTACTAAGACCCAGAGTTTCTTCCCCTCAACTTAGGGAAAAGGTTTCTTTTCCAACACCCCTAGCTTTGTTGTCAGAGAAGGCAATGGCGCCCCACTCCAGTACTCTTGCCTGGAAAATCCAATGGATGGAGGAGCCTGGTGGGCTGTAGTCCACGGGGTTGCTAAGAGTCGGACACGACTCAGCAACTTCACTTTCTCTTTTCACTTTCATGCATTGGAGAAGGAAATGGCAACCCACTCCAGTGTTCTTGCCTGGAGAATCCCAGGGACGGGGGAGCCTGGTGGGCTGCCATCTATGGGGTCGCACAGAGTCGGACATGACTGAAGTGACTTAGCAGCAGCAGCAGCAGCAGCTTTCTTGTAATGCCATTACCCATTTCGTAATCACTTAAATTCCAAAAGAAGTACCTTTGACCCACTTTTCTTTCTTTTGTGGCCCTAATCCCTTTAGTCATCAGTTTCCAAGCATTACTTCCTTGAAAAGTCTCACATCCTCCCTTCTTCAGTCCTCAGTCAGGGCAGGTCCTCACTAACTACATGCTGTCTGGCCCTAAACTCCTCCCCATCTAATCCGCTTGGTACATCCATACAGAACCCCTGTAATACCATCTTCATTGAGTCATTCCTCAGCACAAACACATACAATGGTGGCCCCCTGGCACCTCCAACTTCAGCCTGTAATCGCCTACCAGGTTTTTGAAGTCCTTCACAAACAAGATTCCTCCACTAGACTTGCTACTCCTGGATGGCAAGGCTGGTCTTAATGATCCCCCGTTGTAACACAGAGTAGGCAGGGAGTAAATTCCAGCCAAACGAACCACCAACAAATCTTGAAGTCCACAGAGTAGGTCATATCACCCATTTGACAATAATTACCGGGACAGAGAGTTAATGAGTAGTGTGGATGTTTTGCGTTTATACAGGTGAGAAAGCACAGGAAGGGCATTTTGACAGGTCAGTACTTTGCCTGGTCTTGTAAGCGCTTGCAATCCTTCTCTTGAGTGCAGAACAATAAAACACAATTATTTCATGAGTACTTTTAAATGGTAGTATAGGCTCAGAAGAATTGATGTCAAATATTTCTTAAAGTTGACTGCAATGTGGTGATTTATAGGAATAATATATGTTTGGTCTTCATCTACAGCTCCCCAAACCCTTGGAATTTCCTGAGCAATAAAAGCAATGGGATATTTGGTCTCTTGTCTTCTGCTCCTGGAAATACTTCAGGGAAGTTGACATTTAGATCCCACTCAAGCATGGGACTGGCTGCCAGGAAAACTTACCATGCGTTTAGAGGGTTGGAACTTTCAGTACCACCCCCATCTCCACTCCACGTTTCTCATTTCTGGGGCATATGAAGGGGTCAGAGGTTGAATCAGTTGCCTTTAGTCAATTTAGTCAATCATGATAATGTAATGAAGTCTCCATAAAACCCCCAAAAGGACAGCTTCTTGATTGTTTTTGGGGGAGCTTTCATGTTGGGGAACCAGAAAACTTCTGTGTCCCCAGAGCCAGACTCTAAACACATCCATCACAGAAGCTCCTTTGTTCAGGACTTCTCCTTATGTATTTCTTCGTCTGGCTGTTGATTCATGCCCTTTAATATCCTTTTATAATAAACTGGCACTCTAACAAGTAAAATGTTTCTCTGAGTTTTGTGAACCATTCTGGCAAATTAATGGAACCCCAGGAGGGGGTTGGGGGAACCTCTGATGTATGGCCGATCAGTCAGAAACACAGGTAACAACCTGGACTTGCTCCTGGCCCCTAAAGTAGGGGGCAAGCTTGTGGGACTGAGCGCTTAACCTGCGGAATCTTAGTCTATCTCCAGGTAAGACAGTGTCAGAACTGGAGTTGAGTTGCAGGACACCCTGCTGCCATCCACGACTTGCTGGTTGGTGTGGGGAAGCCTCCAAGGACTCTGGATGGAACTGGGTCCAGAAATCCTCTTCATTTACTGTACAGAATTTGAGGCTGTGGTGAATACCCTGTCTGAACACAGAACATTGTTTTGTTTGATCACATACCCTTTCACACAAATCAGATATACTATAAATAGCACCACTTGAAAATATAAAAACAAAAGAACACATCACTGGGGAGGTCACTTAACATTTCTAGGCCTCAGATTCCTTATCTGTAAAATGAGTTTGTACAAATCAGATGATCTCTGTGTTCCCTTCAATTTTGATGTTATTTTATTTCATATTCTCGGAGAAGGCAACGGCAACTCACTCCAGTACTCTTGCCTGGAAAATCCCATGGACGGAGGAGCCTGGTGGGCTGCAGTCCATGAGGTCGCTAAGAGTCAGACACGACTGAGAGACTTCACTTTCACTTTTCACTTTCATGCATTGGAGAAGGAAATGGCAACCCACTCCAGTGTTCTTGCCTGGAGAATCCCAGGGACGGGGGAGCCTGGTGGGCTGCAGTCCTAGACAACCATCTTCTGCTCCATAAACTAGTAAGTTAATTAGTTTGACCATTTAGTTTTAAGAGCACACAGGCCAGTAAACTCCTGTATCTCCAATGTATTTCTATGGAATATTCAGAGGGTTAAAAACTATTTATTTTGATAAGGAAGGAGTTTTTTTTTTTTTTGAGCACCACCATGCTGCCAATCATTACCATCATATCATTTTAAGAAGACATTTTAAAGCCAAAAATTTAGTCTCTGGATAAAAGATAAACCTTATGTTTAAAACATTTACTTTATTTTTAAAAACTCATTGCAACCTCTTTGTCTCATTTCACCACAGACTAAGGAAAACTTAGTCACAGACTGATATCTGTTATCATCCTGACATCATTTCTTTTCCTCTGTGTGACCTCAGTTCAGTTCAGTTCAGTCACTCAGTCATGTCCAACTCTTTGCGACCCCATGAATCGCAGCACACCAGGCCTCCCTGTCCATCATCAACTCCCGGAGTTCACCCAGACTCGCATGAGGTGACCAAAGTATTGGAGTTTCAGCTTTAGCATCAGTCCCTCCAGTGAACACTCAGGACTGATTTCCTTTAGGATGGACTGGTTGGACCTCCTTGCAGTCCAAGGGACTCTCAAGAGTTTTCTCCAACACCACAGTTCAAAAGCATCAATTATTTGGCGCTCAGCCTTCTTCACAGTCCAGCTCTCACATCCATACATGACCACAGGAAAAACCATAGCCTTGACTAGACAGACCTTTGTTGGCAAAGGAATGTCTCTGCTTTTAAATATGCTATCTAGGTTGGTCATAACTTTCCTTCCAAGGAGTAAGCGTCTTTTAATTTCATGGCTGCAGTCACCATCTGTAGTGATTTTGGAGCCCAGAAAAATAAAGTCTGACACTGTTTCCACTGTTTCCCCATCTATTTCCCATGAAGTGATGGGACCGGATGCCATGATCTTCGTTTTCTGAATGTTGAACTTTAAGCCGACTTTTCCACTCTCCACTTTCACTTTCATCAAGAGGCTTTTGAGTTCCTCTTCACTTTCTGCCATAAGGGTGGTGTCAGCTGCATATCTGAGGTTATTGATATTTCTCCCAGCAATCTTGATTCCAGCTTGTGTTTCTTCCAGTCCAGCGTTTCTCATGATGTACTCTGCATATAAGTTAAATAAGCAGGGTGACAATATACAGCCTTGACGTACTCCTTTTCCCGATTTGGAACCAGTCTGTTGTTCCATGTCCAGTTCTAACTGTTGCTTCCTGTCCTGCATACAAATTTCTCAAAAGGCAGATCAGGTGGTCTGGTATTCCCATCTCTTTCAGAATTTTCCACAGTTTATTGTGATCCACACAGTCAAAGGCTTTGGCATAGTCAATAAAGCAGAAATAGATGTTTTTCTGGAACTCTCTTGCTTTTTCCAGGATCCAGCAGATGTTGGCAATTTGATCTCTGGTTCCTCTGCCTTTTCTAAAACCAGCTTGAACATCAGGAAGTTCATGGTTCACATATTGCTGAAGCCTGGCTTGGAGGATTTTCAGCATTACTTTACCAGCATGTGAGAAGAGTGCAATTGTGCGGTAGTTTGAGCATTCTTTGGCATTGCCTTTCTTTGGGATTGGAATGAAAGCTGACCTTTTCCAGTCCTGTGGCCACTGCTGCTGCTGCTAAGTCACTTCAGTGGTGTCCAACTCTGTGCGACCCCAGAGACGACAGCCCACCAGGCTCCCCCGTCCCTGGGATTCTCCAGGCAAGAACACTGGCGTGGGTTGACATTTCCTTTTCCACTAGAATGTATTAAATCCAGCTTCCCCATCTGCAATAAGGGTACAAATCCACCATTTCATCATCCATAAATATAAAATGTAAAATTTTGGCACTGGAAGATGTATTAAATAGGAGAACCAAAAGACATATTCCACCCCAGTGTTTACAGCTGCACTATTTACAATAGCCAAGGTATGGAAGCAACCCAAAAGCCTATCAACAAATGAATGGATAAAGATGTGCTATTACGCTGTTGCAAAAGTAATTATGGTTTCGAACCTGAATTTAAAATCATTATAACTAGGCTCAAACACACTTTATTAATCAAAATAGGAGTCATTACAATCAACACATTTTTGCCAACAAGAAATAAGTTTGTTTATTCCTGTAGCAAACAAATTCATGCTTCAGGATTCAATGAACTCTTGGAAAGTATTTTCTGTGTAGAAAATGTGGAAGCATTTTCCCTGCAAAAAGTTGTCGAGATGCTTGAAGAAGTGGTGGTCAGTTGGCAAGAGGTCAGGTAAATATGGCAGATGAGGCAGCCTGTAGCCTAATTTGTTCAATTTTTGAAACACTGATTTGTGACGTGCAGTTGGGAATCGTCACAGACAAGAATTGGGCGCTTTCTGTTGACCAATGCTGGCTGTAGACCTTGCAGGTTTTGGTGAAGCTCATCCATTTACTGAGTATATTTCTCAGATGTAATGGTCTTGCTGGGATTCAGAAAGCTGTAATGGATCAGGCCAACAGCAGACCATCAAATAGCGCCCATGACTATTTTGGGCGTAAGCTTGGCTTTGGGAAGTGCTCTAGTGCTTCTTCTTGGTCCAACCACTGAGCTGGTGGCCACTGGTTGTCATACAAAATCTGCTTTTTGTTGCACATAACAATCCAGTCCACAAATGGTCTGTTGCTGTTGCATAGAATAAGAGAAGATGACACCGCAAAATGACAATTTTTTTGATTTGTGGCCAGCTAATGCAGCACCTACTTATGGAGCTTTTTCACTTTTCCAATTTGCTTCAAATGCTGAACAATCATAGGACGGTTGATCTTCAGCAACTTCTCGTGTAGTTGTAGAGGACCACCCTCACTGATTATTTCCAGTTGGTCATTGTCAATTTCCAATGGCTGGCCACTGCACTCCTCATCTTCAAGGCTCTCGTCTCCTTTGCCAAAGTTCTTGAACCACCACCGCACTGTATATTTCTTAGCAGTTCCTGGGTCAAATGCATAGTTGATGTTGTGATTCGTCTCCCCTGCTTTATGACCCATTTTGAACTTGAATAAAAAAATTGCTCGAATTTTCTTTTTGTCTAAGATCATTTCCATAGTCTAATATATATATATAAAAGAATAGCAAGTAATAATTCATTAGCAAAAAATAAAGCAAAAAATGTGCATTAAAATGATGTATAACATAACCACATTTATTTAAGAATGTATTCCAATATCAAACGGCAAATTTCAACAGTGCAAAACTGAAATTATTTTTGCACCAACCTAACATGTATACAATGGAATATCACTCAGCCATAAAAAATGAAACAATGCCTTTGCAGCAACATGGATAAATCTGAGACTATTAAGCTTAGTGAAATAAAATACTGCATGGTATCACTTACATGTGGAATCTAAAAAAATAATACAAACAATTATATATGCAAAATAGGCTCACTGCTGCTGCTGCTGCTAAGGCGCTTCAGTTGTGTCCGACTCTGTGCGACCCAATAGACGGCAGCCCACCAGGCTCCCCCATCCCTGGGATTCTCAGGCAAGATCACTGGAGTGGGTTGCCATTTCCTTCTCCAATGCGTGAAAGTGAAAAGTGAAAGTGAAGTCGCTCAGTTGTGTCTGACTCCTAGCGACCCCATGGACTGCAGCCTACCAGGCTCCTCCATCCATGGGATTTTCCAGGCAAGAGTACTGGAGTGGGGTACCATTGCCTTTTCCGAAATAGGCTCACAGATGTAGGAAAAAATTAGTGGTTACCAAAGGGAAGAGAGAATGAGGGACAGGCAAATTAGGAGTATGGGATTAAGTGATATAAACTACTGTATATAAATAAATAAGCAACAAGAATACAGATCAGGGAATTACACCCACTATCTTGTAGTATACTTTTTTTTTTTTTTTAGCTATAATGAGTAGATTACTGCCTCACAAAGTCCATAATTGAGGTCCTGTTACAGTAGCCTCTGGAAACTCATTTCTTTCTAACCTGCAGCCGATATAGAAAAAGAGGAGGATGTATTCAGTCCGTCAGCATAAGTGGAGACAGTGGAGACTGCGTTCCAGCCCCAGTGGCCACCGGCAGACTGGACACCTGCATGTGATGAAGGGATGGGGTTCCAGGAGGAGCTGAGAGGTGCGTTACGTGTTCAGATTTGAAAGGCATCAAGCCACCCCTCCAGCTACAAAAGCACCTTTGAAAAACATGACATTATCTTTTAGAGTAAAAAAAAAAATTTGTTATGCAGTCACTCAGTCATGTCCATCTCTTCATGACCCCATGGACTGTAGACAGCCAGGCTCCTCTGTCCATGGGATTTCCCAGGCAAGAATACTGGAGTGGGTTGCCATTTCCTTCTCCACTGTGATAGGTTTAAAGATAGTAAACCTCTTTTACAGAGTAAACTCTGTAAAAATACTGAATCACTATGCTCACACCTGAAACTAATATGATGTTATAAGTCAACAATGTTTCAATTAAAGAAAACAAGAAGTAAGGTTAATTGGGCCCATCCATCCATAAGAGGGTGTTCGCATTCTTTCTGGTGCACCACCACCAGTTATCAAAATGGACAGTTGACAACTGGGCTGTTCTTGGATTCCCAAAGTGAGAATGGAACCATAACCATGGACAAGACTGAAAAATGCTTATTTACCATCAGCTTTCCTGTTACAGATCCCACATTTGCTTATTGCGCTCTGAAAAGAGACTGATAAGCATAAACTTGGTTAAGTGTATGCATTTGGTCTAACACAGAGAGAGGCCCCATCTGCACATGCTTCAGTTCAGTTCAGTCCAGTCACCCAGTCGTGTCCAACTCTTTGCGACCTCATGGACTGCAGCATGCCAGGCCTCCCTGTCCATCACCAACTCCTGGAGCTTGCTCAGACTCGAGTCCCTCAAGTTGGTGATGCCATCCAGCCATCTTATCCTCTGTCATCCCCTTCTCCTCCTGTCCTCAATCTTTCCCAGCATCAGGGTCTTTTCAAATGAGTCAGCTCATCACATCAGGTAGCCAAAGTATCAGAGTTTCAGCTTCAGCATCAGTCCTTCCAATGAATATTCAGGACTGATTTCCTTAAAGATGGACTGGTTGGATCTCCTTGCTGTCCAAGGGACTCAAGATTCTTCTCCAGCACCACAGTTTAAAAGCATCAATTCTTTGGTGCTCAGCTTTCTTTACAGTCCAACTCTCACAACCATACATGACCACTGGAAAAACTATAGCTTTGATTAGACAGACCTTTGTCGGCAAAGTAATGTCTCTGCTTTTTAATATGCTCTCTAGGAATTATAAAAGACACTTAGTCCTTGGAATAAAAGTTATGACCAACCTAGATAGCATATTCAAAAGCAGAGACATTACTTTGCCAACAAAGGTCCGTCTAGTCAAGGCTATGGTTTTTCCAGTGGTCATGTATGGATGTGAGAGTTGGACTGTGAAGAAGGCTGAGTGCCAAAGAATTGATGCTTTGAACTGTGGTGTTGGAGAAGACTCTTGAGAGTCCCTTGGACTGCAAGGAGATCCAACCAGTCCATTCTGAAGGAGATCAGCCCTGGCATTTCTTTGGAAGGAATGATGCTAAAGCTGAAACTCCAGTACTTTGGCCACCTCATGCGAAGAGTTGACTCATTGGAAAAGACTCTGATGCTGGGAGGGATTGGGGGCAGGAGGAGAAGGGGACGACAGAGGATGAGATGGCTGGATGGCATCACTGACTCAATGGACATGAGTCTGAATGAACTCCGGGAGTTGGTGATGGACAGGGAGGCCTGACGTGCTGCGATTCACGGGGTCGCAAAAGAGTCAGACACGACTGAGTGACTGAACTGACTGAGGATGGTCACAGCTTTTCTTCCAAGGAGCAAGTGTCTTTTAATTTCATGGCTGCTGTCACCATCTGCAGTGATTTTGGAGCCCAAGAAAATAAAGTCTCTCACTGTTTGCATTGTTTCCCAATCTATTTGCCATGAAGTGATGGGAACGGATGTCATGATCTTCTTTTTTTGAATATTGAGTTTTAAGCCAGCTTTTTCACTCTCCTCTTTCACTTTCATCAGGAGGCTCTTTAGTTCCTCTTCACTTTCTGCCATAAGGGGGTGTCATCTGTGTATCTGGGGAAGGCAATGGCACCCCACCCCAGTAGTCTTGCTTGGAAAATCCCATGGACAGAGGTCCCTGGTGGGCCGCTGTCCATGGGGTCGCTAAGAGTCGGACACGACTGAGCGACTTCACTTTCACTTTTCACTTTCATGCATTGGAGAAGGAAATGGCAACCCACTCCAGTGTTCTTGCCTGGAGAATCCCAGGGACGGGGGAGCCTGGTGGGCTGCCGTCTATGGGGTCGCACAGAGTCGGACACGACTGGAGCGACTTAGCAGCAGCAGCAGCATCTGTGTATCTGAGGTTATTGACATTTCTCCCAGCAATCTTGATTCCAGCTTGTGCTTCACCCAGCCTGGCATTTCGCATGATGTACTCTGCATATAAGTTAAATAAGCAGGTTGACAGTATACAGCCTTGACCTACTCCTTTGCTTCTTGACTGGCACACAGAATTCTCAGGAGGCAGGTTAAGGTGGTCTGAGATTCCCATCTCTTGAAGAATTTTCCATAGTTTTTTGTGATCTACACAGTACATGTTTCACTTGCCTCTAATTTTCAAGGCTTAATTCAAACGTCCTCCCCCTCCAGGAAGTCTTCCCCACCCCTTCCAGCCAGAAGCAATCTGCCCTTTTTTGAACTTCCTCAGTCTTGTTTCATACTATTTTATCTCACTTTTCAGTTTCTTGGAACTTTGTATTTAGTATTACAGTGCTGTGCTATGCAAGTTGCTCAGTTGTGTCCGGTTCTGTGCAACCCCATGGACTGTAGCCCACCAGGCTCCTCTGTCCATGGGGTTTTCCAGGCAAGAGTACTGGAGTGGGTTACCATGCCCTCCTCCAGGGGACCTTCCCCATCTAGGGATTGGAACTGCATCTCTTAACTGCATTAGCAGGCAGGTTCTTTACCACTAGTGCTACCTGAATATTATAGTAAAAGATGTAAAAAATCTTCCTTGCTCTAGTCAGTTGTAAAGTCTTTGGTGTTGAGAATAAAGTCTTTGGACTTCATGTGTAGTTAGGCACATTTAGCAGAATATCCTACAGGAAATGGATTCTCAGTAAACTCAGGGAAGAATGAAGCAAGGGAAGAAGAAGAAAAAAAAAAAAAAAAAACAACGAACAAACTTCCGAGGTCCAGCCCTGGCTGATCCAGGGTATTTGAAGGGGAGATGGCAGGATAGCTCAGTAGGAAAATTCAGTGGAGAAAAGAAGCTGAGTAGCTTGGTTTATGCGGAAAATCAATATAACCTGTGACACCAGGTTAGCTCTGACCACGGAGGCCACAGGCGCTCTCTAGAATAGCAGAAGATGCCCCTCCTTAGGCACCTTCTCGAGTGGGTCTTAGAAGCCCAGGCAAATAAATGGTGGCAGAGGACCTACATGCTCCAGATGGAGACTCAGCTGGAATGTGAAAGAGAAGAATGACATGGGGAGACCAAGCCTTGGTGAACAAGGCCTGTAGCTTTATTTTCAACTGGGGCTTTTATACCCGAAGTTGCACATAGAGGATAATAGGGGCTGCAAAGTCAGCAGTCTTTGATCCTTATCAAAAACCAGGGTTTCTTTCCTGCAAATTTATCGTATACAAATGGTTTAGGTGATTTACATCATCTTCTGGCCAGAAGGCCTACTAACATTTTATGACTCTTGACAAAGGTTTGTCAATTCATAAGACTTATTTTCTCTAAGAGTAATTATTTTAGGGTTTGGTGCCATCCTCTGAAGGTGTTAGATAAGGTTGCATTCCTATAGGGCAGAGGTGCAGTGGGTTTACAACAAAGGAAAGAATTTATTATCTTAAGGGTCTAAAGTTGCTAACACCAAGGCCACTACTTATTTTTTCTACATACCAACTATATTAATTAATACACATTCAAGGATACAATACAGGGGATGTGGAAACTTGGCAGCAAGCATTGGCTCATCAATGAAGTCTTTTACTAGTTTTATTCTGACAGTTTCTAACTCTCTGAGAGGCTCTAAGCTATTTGAATATGTTAAGCTTCCTGTGCCTCTCGAGGCTGAGAGACTGTAAACAATCATATGCGTAGCTGTAGGAGTCCGGGTAAACTCGTCAGGTGTTAGAGAGCTATCTGAGGGGTTTGGATTTAAACACTCCTAATGCCCAGAAACTTTATTAATTGGAGATGTAAGTTAGCTCTTTATCAGAGAAAGCAAGATGGTGGTGGGGGACAGCCCCCAGTAAAGTGAGAGGTGAGAGCACAAAGCAATAAAGTAAGCAGACTCTGGTTTTTGGGGTAGATGCTCGAGAAAATCCAGGGGGGCTACTGAGGCTAAATCTTACTTTGCGTATGCCGAGCCTCCTTCCTCATGACCTTTGCCATGGGGGGAGCTCTCCACACTGGCTCCCGGCAAAACAAACCTGTAAGTCTATAAGTTAAAGGAGAGGACTTTCTACCTGGAGAAGTCCTCTAAGGGAATATTCAAGAGAAAGTGAAGAAGCAGAAAAGGAAAGAGAGTTGGGTTAAAAAGCCAACAGATAAGTGAAAGGGATTATGTCTAAACAAAAAAGGGACAAAGAAAGTAGGGGAGAGGGATGCAGCTGGGAACATTTTCTTTATGGAAGATACTTTGTTTCATGACCTTGCCTTCTCACTCCTCCTGCTTTTCCAGTCTGCTTGCTCAATATGTTGACTTGCTACCAGAAAGAAGTTAGAGCTAGGCATGTATATGGGCTAACTGCAGACAGGCTTGCACTCTGAGAAGCCAAGTTAATTCCTTCCCTAGAATGTAAGAACTACTTCTCTGAGAGCAATCAACTGACTCACTCAGGAATTTTTCTCCACTGCCTATGATCAGATTCGTTCCTACAAGGAAATCACTGGAACATCTTGTTCAGCCAAATCATTTCTTCTTCAACAAAGTCCAAGCCAGTTCTCACAATGCCAGGCTGTCCCTTGCTCACCCGGGACATTGTCTGGATAAATCATCTTAGCCCGGGTCAGCAGTGGGTAGGGCAGAGCCTTCTGACTTAGATAGAGGCATATCACTCACATACTGCTGTGGGATCATCCTTGCCAACTCAGAGCTATATTCATTTGACACTAGCTTCGTTTCAACCATTGAGCCCATCAGTTCAGGTCTGGTCTTAGAGCCAGCACCTCAGACTCAAGTGTCCAGAACAGAACTCTTTGCCTTTTCACACATTGTTTGCTTTCTTCCTGATTCCTCAAGCCTTGATTTAACATCACTCTCCCAGGTCAGGAAGCCTTCAGATCTATCTACTAACCAGCCCTAAAGGCTCTTTCTCTCTTGGGCCTAATAAGATGTCAGGATCTCCACCCATCTCTGCTGTAAACTCCAGGGATGAAGCCAGAGTTCCCCTCCTTATGCAAAAGTTGCCACTGAAGCCAAAATTAAGTGAAAAAAAAAAAAAAAGGAAAAAGAAAAAAAAATCACACCTACCATATAGCACTGGGAGCTGTACTCAGTATCATTTAATCTACAGTGGAAAAGAATCTGAGAAGGAATATATATTTATCTACATATTTACCTGTCTATATATCTGAATCACTTTACTGTATACCTGAAACTAACACATTATAAATCAACTCAGTTCAGTTGTTCAGTCATGTCCAACTCTTTGCAAACTCATGGACTGTAGCACACCATGCTTCCCTGTCCATCACTAACTCCTGGAGCTTGCTCAGACTCATGTCCATTGAGTCAGTGATGCCATCCAACCATCTCATCCTCTGTCGTCCCCTTCTCCTCCCATCTTCAATCTTTCCCAGCATCAGGGTCTTTTCTAAGGAGTCAGTTCTTCACATCAGGTGGCCAAAGTATTGGAGCTTCAGCTTCAGCATCAATTCTACCTCAATAAAAATTTTTTTTAAAAAAGATACTGACTATTCACACCACACAAAACAAAACAAAGCTTAATCAGTTTTTCTAGGAAGAGTTTTATAGCCACTCCCTTCACAGGAACACTAGCTATCTATAAATAAACAGTGAATAGTTTCAGTTCAGTTCAGTCGCTCAGTCATGTCCAACTCTGCGACCGCATGAATCGCAGCACGCCAGGCCTCCCTGTCCATCACTGTCTCCCGGAGTTCACTCAAACTCAAGTCCATTGAGTCAGTGATGCCATCCAGCCATCTCATCCTCTGTTGTCCCCTTCTCCTCCTGCCCTCAATCCCTCCCAGCATCAGAGTCTTTTCCAATGAGTCAACTCTCTGCAGTGCACAGTTTACAGTGTTCAAAAGTCACAGCCTTAGGGAGCTCCCAGGCTCTGTTTCTAGAGGCAGAGCTCACCACCCAGCCCCTTCCTCTGGCCGGATCTTCACCCCAGGAGTGGACAGGGCTCACAGAATGGTTGAGCTGCCCTCTATCAAGAAGTGGTTTGCATTTCTAAGACTCTCCTGTTCCATGGCTCTAACCAAAGAGTGATCACTTTCCATTTTCTTGTGCTATGCTATGCTAAGTCACTTCAGTCGTGTCCGACTCTGTGTGACCCCACAGATGGCAGCCCACTAGGCTTTGCCATCCCTGGGATTCTCCAGGCAAGAACGCTGGAGTGGGTTGCCAGGTCCTTCTCCAATGCATGAAAGTGAAAAGTGAAAGTGAAGTCGCTCAGTCGCGTCTGACTCTTAGCGACCCCATGGACTACAGCCTACCAGGCTCCTCCGTCCATGGGATTTTCCAGGCAAGAATACTGGAGTGGGGTGCCATTGCCTTCTCCATCCATTTTCTTAGGTCTATTTTTTTTAGCTAACTAGTCTTAAAATTTAGAATAATTCCTTCATCTCCCACAAAACTGCAAGCTCTATCCTCTATCCCTTCCTTTCCATTCCATCCCCATTGTCCTGGTTTAGGTTCTCTTAATATTAATAGGTTAACTAGTCTAGCTTATCCCTCTGCCCTCCTAACTGATCACTTGATTTCTGATATCATCCCAGAATGATACTTCTGAAGCACATTTTCATTATGTGACTACTTTCACTCCATCCAGGTATGACCTCTCCTAAAATGTTCAGCAACTCCATTGCTTATATAGAACAAGGACAAGATTACTGAGCAAGGCTTCCACATTTGAGCCCCAACCTGCCACTCTTACATTCTCATAGTCTACATTCTGGCTATTGGAACAAGATCTAAGATTTCAAATCTCTCTCTCTGTCTGGAATACATTTTTACTTATCAAAGTCCTAGCAATCATTTACACAAAACCCTGCACGTGGGTGTTCTATAGCAACTTTATTCATAACCAGGGAATCTTGGTTTGGGCCCTGGCTAGGGGGTCCTTTCTCTCCTACCAGTGGGGTCATGAAATATTACTGACTTTTAATCTGTTTTCCATATATAATGAAACCTCTTCCCTCAAACTCATTATGACTCACAGCAACTTGGTAAATTATAACTTGGTAGGCAAAACTGAGACATTTATCTTTTCTGTGTACCCAATCCCTCCAGAAATTGGAAACTTAGGTTCCCAGCAGCCTTACGGTGAGTAAGAAAGGTCACCGCCTGACAGCTGCAGGAATCTCAAGAGATTTGGGGGAAGCTGAAAAGAGATGGATTCAGCCAAATCTACAGAACCTGGAGGCAAAGCCCTTGGCATGGCTTTTGAGAGGCCTTTTAAAAGTTCAGTCTGAGCAAACAAATTAATCTTAATGTGGCTATATTTGGCAAAAAATGAAGGTAATTTTAGAGAGAAAAAGATTATGTTTTAAATGATATTAAATTCTAGTTTTCTTAGTTGGGGTCTGTATCTAAGACTCACCTCCCAGCTAATTATTTGTTATGTTACACAATTGTAAAGTTTAATTGAATTATTAAAAGATAATTTGTTTCTAAATTTGTTTCTGAAGCTTATCACAGTGATCTATCTTTGGATAAAAATCAGATGCCCCACAACCTGCAACCCTTTGCAGGAAAGGGCATAATTTGAAGAATTGTATCCATCCTAGGTAAAAGGACGGGGAGGGCAATGGCACCCCACCCCGGTGCTCTTGCCTGGAAAATCCCATGGACGGAGGAGCGTAGTAGCTCCAGTCCATGGGGTTGCTGGGAGTCGGACATGACTGAGCGACTTCACTTTCACTTTTCACTTTCATGCATTGGAGAAGGAAATGGCAACCCACTCCAGTGTTCTTGCCTGGAGAATCCCAGGGACAGCCGTCTATGGGATCGTACAGAGTCTGAAGCGACTTAGCAGCAGCAGCAGCAGGTAAAAGGACCCTTACTGGGAGAAGGAAATGGCAACCACTCCACTGATTTGCCTGGAGAAACCTGTGGACAGAGAAGCCTGGCAGGCTACAGTCTATGGTGTCGCCAAAGAGTCGGTCACGTCTTAGCTACTCAACAACAACGACTGGGTAATCTTCACTAGCTTATTATGAATTCCCAGTAAGAAAGGGCCTGTGCCCTGGACTGGTCTATAGAAAGGACTGCTGACCTGAAATGACACCCATATCAGTGGAAGAAGACAGCAGCGGTAGGGAGTTGAACCCGAAACCCAGACCGGGCCTGTAAGACCCATCCTCCCAACTCAGTTGAACTGTTTCGCAAATGTTTGTCTCCCTGTAACATTGAGTGGTTTGCTTTACTTCTAATCTTACTGTTGCCACCAGTGTTTAGGATAAAAAGAAAATTCTCTAGTCACAGAGTGTGCACTACTCATGACATGAACGGCTGCTTGCTTTAAGTCCACTGCTAAAAGCCCATGTAAAATGTTTGTGTTATAATCAGGTACAATTGATAACATGCATAGCCTATAAATTAGCATACCTCTGAGCTTCTTCACAATGTCTGATTAGTTTTCCCCTAAAGTGGATAACTACACAAATGTGTAAACACACACACACACACACACACACACACACACACACACACAAGAAGACCTACCTAGCACCAAGGGACAGGATGGGCACGGGACAGGAAGTAATCACCCTGGGGTCAAGGGATAAATATTGAAAGATTTACAAACAAAAGGGGAGATGATAGAAGAAATACTCACATTCTGAAGTATAGGGAAGTCCTTGTAATTTAACTTGAACTTAATAATGACCTGAGCGTCTGTTTGGTGGCCCACTGATCATGCTTTGTACATCTGCTTTGGCTCTTGAGGAAGGGAATGCATTTGAAAGTCAAAATGGAGTGGCTGTGGTTCAGGCATCCAAAGTGGGGCTGTGTGGCCACTGTGGGTAAGATTTTGGACACACTGTATTGCTGAGGACTTGAATTTTCTGAACTCTGCTGGACTTGGGCACACTACCAGTTGCTTTCAAGCAGTGTCCCCTGGCAGCTGGCAACTGAAATGAAACCTTATGGTCTCAAGGTCTCCTTGTGTAATTATTAAATTTTTTGCTTTAGATTAGATTTCAGCATAAAAATAAGACATATGTGTAATGGCCATAGCTCCTGTTATGTATATAATACCACTTCAGAAGTTAAAAGCTAGTTTAGATAAAATTAGGCAACTGACGACCTGGCTACAACAAAATTTCCCCAGAAACACCAGGTCCAGATTGAATTTCAGGCTTATTTTCCTGAATTCCTCAGGGAATGAGATCTGTTTTCCCAAGATTTATTGAAGTTTGGGTTGTCACTCTTCCTCCTACTTTTAACTGGGTCTGCTGCACCAAAATGGTTGACCAAGGTGCTCAGATCTTAACAACACATTCTCCCTGCTCGGCGTGCACAATAAACACTGTACTTTCCTTCACCACAACCTGGTGTCAGTCAGTTGGCTTTGCTGCACCATGGGCAAGTGGATGCAAATTCAATTCGGCATCAAAACTAACGGCATAACATCATAATCGTGGATATATGTTATCCATTTGCACAAACCCATAGAATGTACAACCACCAAGAGTGAACCTTAATGTAAACTATGGACTTCGGTGATAATGATGTACTGACTTTGGTTCATCAGTTGCAAATGGACCACTCTGGGGTCAGGGATGTTGATCTTGTGTGTGCTGTGCAAGGTGTAGGGTCAAGACGTATGGAAACACTGTATTGTCTTCTCTGCTTTGCTGTGAACTTGGAACTACTCTAAAATAAACAAAGTCTATTAAAAAAAAACAAACGAGCAATCCTTCAAGGCTCAGAAACAATGATGCTACTTCCCAAGCCTTCCTTGATTTTCACTACCTGAAAAGCTTTCTCCCTGCTCTGTGCTCACAGCACTTCCACACACCCTCTCCAGAGCACTCACCTGTTATTTGTATTACAGTAACATGTTCACATCCTATTTCCTCTTCCAAACCACAAACTCCAAAGGCCCAAGAAAGTATTATTGATTTTTTTTTAAAATTTATTTGACTGCTCCAGGTCCCAGTTTCGGCAGAGGGGATCCTCGTTGCCTTATGCAGGATCCTTAGTTGAGGATCAGGATCCAGGTTCCGGACCAGGGATCTAACCAGGACCCCTGCATTGGGAGCTGCTGCTGCTGCTGCGTCGCTTCAGTCGTGTCCGACTCTGTGCGACCCCACAGACGGAAGCTCACCAGGCTCCCCCGTCCCTGGGATTCTCCAGGCAAGAACACTGGAGTGGGTTGCCATTTCCTTCTCCAATGCATGAAAGTGAAAAAAGTGAAAGTGAAGTCGCTCAGTCGTGTCCGACTCCTAGCGACCCCATGGACTGGAGCCTACCAGGCTCCTCCATCCATGGGATTTTCCAGGCAAAAGTACTGGAGTGGGGTGCCATTGCCGAGCACCGAGTCCCAACTACTGGACCACCAGGGAAGTCCCTGGTTTTTATGTCTTTCAACGTCTAACACATTTCCTTACATAAATTTCCTTAAACGCTATTTGTTAAGTCCTTTAATACACCAATGTTGAGTTTCATCAACAACTTTGTGTGTCAATAAATAGCTTTCAGTTCAACCTACAAACACTGGGACTTTTGCCAGGAATTATGTTAATCATTTCTCATATAACTGTACTCCAGTCCAAAGGTTAATCTATACAAAGATAAACTTAAATAATAATAAATCCAAGTTCCTGATAACTGTATGCTTATCTGGCATTTTACATAAGACCTGGTTCTTTTGTATTCCCTGAGTCAGAGAAGGAAAGGAAACCAGACAGATAAGGAACAATTTAAGGTCCCAGCAAATGAAGGATGAGATTAGATTTAGAATTTTGCAGGGTTGAAGGAAAGGTTCTTGCTGAGCTCCCTGGTGTGCCAGCTGATGAAGCAGCTGACTGAAGGTGCTGATTGATAAACAAGGTGATTTGACCAGCATCTTGCACATAACGCTAAAGAAAGGTATCTAGCGGGCAGATGACTGTCCCAGCAGTGTGGTATGTTCTGGGTGAGTTCTGGCCCAGCATTCAGAGGAGCTGGGTGGTAGCTGGTCCTTACCCACTGAAAGGGCTTCAGGAGACACATTTACTCACCTGTCTGAGTCTCACTGCATCTCCAGAGAATGGTGATGGCAGACTGAGCATTAGATCGTTCTAATGCTGCGATCTGGAGCAATCCCTTTGCTTGATCAGATATTCTGAGTGAGTGACTTTGTTGCATCTGTGGGAAGTATGAAGGGAGACTAAAAGTAACACAGTTGAAAAAAATTAATAAAGTGGGGAACAGAATAGGGAAGAAACAAAATAAGCTCCACTCATGGAGAGTCTGGAGAGTTGGGCTATAAAATCTGACCTTGAATCAGGAAAGGGGAAGAGGGCAGAAAATACTGGACTTCAGACTTTTACAAAACCTCCCTTATCTCATCAGATCTTCACAGTAAGCACCCTAAGAGTTGTGTGAGATAAAGGGACGGTAAGCAGGTTCATCTACAGGTGAATAAAGTATTTCAGGACCCCACCCCAATAATAAAGTTCTTGAACAAATCTTGACAAGCCCCCTTCTGCACCTTTAGGCTCCTGTAATTTGTACTGGCTTGTTGCTGGTGCCGGCTTTACTCTGTGACTGCCTGGATTCCAGAAAGATGAAGAATCTAAAAACAACAAATAAAATATTTGCTAGACTTATGACTTGAAGTTGATTGCTTCTTCCCACTACTCTGACATGGGGACATAATGTGACGAAAGTGTTATTTCTGAAAGATAAATTAGACAATCATTAGTGAGATGGAAGAGCTCTGGAAGAGAAGGGAGACAGAAATGTGACCAGGTAGCAGTTGTGGCAATTCCTGAAGGCTAAAAAAAGGCAATATAAAGAGAAGGAATTGGGTCTTGGTGATAATTGGATTATAGGAGATGAACGAAAAATATTCAGATTCGACTGTTATCTATTGAGCATTGATTATATTTATTATATTATATTGATTATATTTCTTATATTACAGTTGGGTAGGTGCTTTCACATGCCCATTTAATTTGCTATGGAGAATGACCCTGCAGAAATAAGTTTTATAAGAGATATTGAGGAAATCACCATGGTCCATGGCTAGGAAAGGATAGAATTTGAATCTAGATGTCTTAACTCCGAGTTGCATGTTCTTTTCAACACATTACGGATCTATGGGACTTCCCTGGTGGTCCAGTGGTCAGGCATCTGGCTGCCAGTGCAGAGGACACGGGTTCTATCCCTGATCCCAAAAGATCCCACAAGCCTCATGGCAACTAGGTCCATGTGCCACAACTACTGAGCAATCTGGAGTCAACATGCCACAGGTGCTGAGCCTGTGTGCTGTGACCACAGAAACCCATGCAGCCTAGAGCCCATTCTCAGTAACATAAGAAGCCCATGCATCGCAACTAGAGAAAGCCCTCACATGCACAGAAGCAAAGACCCAGTGCAGCCAAAAATAAAAAACAAATAACTTTTTATAAAAAGACATTATGGATCTAGAGAAGTGGGATTTACAGAAACAGCACAACTGGAGGAGCAGCCCACAGAAGGGACACACACTGGGTTTGATTCTGGATCCGTGAATGTGAGCCATGGTGGGACATCCTGGAGACATTCAGTGCTGACCTGGCTCACAGTCTTGCTTTCCATCCACATTCACTTAAACGCAGTCCCTCCCCAGAGCCTGGGCCTGTACTGCACCTCTTCGCCGGGTCACACTGGATTCAGCCATTTCAAGCAACTGCTCCACCCAGTTAACCCCAGCTGCTGCCCGTGACTGCCGAGCCTCCCAGGTTTGTGGTTTTCTCATTCCTATTCAGTTCAGTTCAGTTGCTCAGTCGTGTCCAACTCTTTGCAACCCCATGGACTGCAGCATGCCAGGCTTCCCTGTTCATCACCAACTCTGAGAGCTTGCTCAAACTGATGTCCATTGAGTTGGTGATGCCATCCAACCATCTCATCCTCTGTCATCCCCTTCTCCTCCTGCCCTCAATCTTTCCCAGCACTAGGATCTTTTTCCAAGGAGTCAGTTCTTCACATCAGGTGGCCAAAGTATTGGAGTTTCAGCTTCAGAATCAGTCCTTCCGATGAATATTCAGGACTGATTTCCATTAGGATGGACTGGTCGGATCTCCTTGCAGTCCAAGGGATTCTCAAGAATCTTCTCCAATACCACAGTTTAAAAGCATCAATTCTTTGGTGCTCAGCTTTCCTTATAGTCCAACTCTCACATCCATACATGACTACTGGAAAAACCATAGCTTTGACTAGATGGACCTTTATCAGCAAAGTAATGTCCCATTACATATACTTTGACTTTCTGGAAACGTTGGTCCCTTGATCTTTCTAATTTATTTTTCTTTTACTTTTCTTGGCGCCTCCATCTCTTCAAATGGCCCCAGATTCCTTGGCTGATCATTTAGATCCCGCTCTTCCCAGCACCTTTTATTCCCTTGCACCCTCCTTCCTCTGTAGCATCTCAAACAACACTTCAAGCCTGGCTCAGTGTTACAATCTGTTTTTCTGCTTACTTAATTACTAGAGAAAAATGTCTCAATCTTGCAGAGAACACTTACAAATCCTCCAGCTTCAGCTGGACCCTCAGCAACTACCTCAATCCTTTCCCTGCCTCGTGTCCCTGTCAATTGTTGTTATTTAGTCACTAAGTTGTTTCAAACTCTTTTGTGACCCATTGGACTGTAGCCTGCCAGGCTACTCTGTCCATGGGATTTCTCAGGCAAGAATAACTGGAGTGGGTTGCGATTTCCTTCTCCAGGGGGTCTTCCTGACCCAGAGATCAAACCCAAGTCTCCTGCGTTTTACCACTGAGTCACCGAGGAAGCCCCTCCTTCTCTCTTGCCTCCTGGGTTACAGAGAAAACCTTAAGAGCGCCGTGCATGCTCTCCCTGTCACCCTTCCACCTAGAAATGTATCAACACCCACTCTCTTCCTTACTGTGTTTCCTCCCATGACAGAGAATGGACTGTCCCTTCTGCCCAAGGCCAGGCCCCAGCCTCCTCTGCTCCCTCACAGGCTACACACCATCTCTCTTCCTCTGCCAGCTCCCTTCTTTCAGCTTCTAAACGTGCTCCAGCTTCTCCTAGACCTCCCCTGCCCTCACTGTCCCCTTAGCTGTTGCCCAACTTCTCCGCTGCTCACCCAGACTGCTCGAGAGTGAGTCTCCACTTCCTTACCTCACGCTTGCCCCTCAACCTGCTGCAGCCTGACTTTCACCTCCAACCAGCTCATAAAACAACGTTCTGAATTGAGAGAGTTCTTATCTTCCTGGACCTCTCTGCTCTATTCTGTGTGTGTGTGTGTGTCTGTGTGTGTGGCAAAACACGCATAACAGAAAAAGTACTGTCTTACCATCTTTAAGTATGTAGTTCAGTACTGTTAAGTATATGCACAGTATTGTGCAACCATCTTGTAAAACTGAAACTCTGCAACTGTGAAACAACTCCCCATTCCCCTCAGCCTCTGGTAACCACCATTCCACTTTATTTCTTTAAATCTGACAACTCTAGAGAACATATGTAAATGTCTGTGTGTGTGTGTGTGTGTGTGTCTTATTTCACTTAGCATAAGGTTCTCAGAGTTCATCCATGCTATAAGATATGTCCGAATTTTCTTTCTATTTAAGGCTGAATGCCATTTCATTGTGGGCTTCCCTGGTAGCTCAGACGGTAAAGAATCTGCCTGCAATCACAGGAGACCTGGGTTAAATCCCTGGGTTGGGAAGATTCCCTGGAGGAGGGCATGGCAACCCATTCCAGCATTCATGCCTGGAGAACCCCATGGACAGAGGAGCCTGGTGGGCTACAGTCCATGGGGTCGCAAAGACTTGGACACGACTGGTGTCGTCTTGAGCAACTAAGACCAGCACACAATTTCATTGTATGAAGAGACCACATTTTCTTGATCCATTCATCTGTTGATGGACATTTTGGTTGCTTCCACCTTAGACTACTATTTGCTGCAAACACAGGTATGAAAATCTTTCTCTGAGAACCTGCTTTCCATTCTTTTGGATGCCCACAGAAGCGGAGTTGCTAGATCAGAACATCTGCTCCGTGTTTAAAGCCCATCCTTTCCTCCTTCCTGAAGCTCTCTGCTCCACTGTTCCCGTGAGACACTGTTCTTGTTGCCGCATCCAGTTCTCTCTGTACCCCTCTTTCTCCATTTCCTTTCTGGCTCTCCCTCTGCCTGCCCTCAGGGTCTGCACCCATCGGGGTCCCTTCAAAAAAACAGACATTGCCTTTCAAAGAGAGGGTCTTTGATGCAGAAAGTTGGGTATAGAGTCAATGGAAAGTTGAGAGGATGTGAAGGGGGATGTCAAGGTAGCCCAGCTCAAAAGCCACAGGAAGCCACTCCCACTCCCAGAACTGGGGAACAAAGGAAAAGATGAGGAACCCTCATCATCGTTGGGGCTCAGGGTGGGCCTCCCCAAAATTTGCCACCGTGGCATATTATTTTGAATTAAAATTACTTAAGAAACAGCCTATTGGGATGTCCCTGGTGCTCCAGTGGTTAAGATCCATGCTTCCACTGCTTGTGGGTTCGACCCCTGTTCAGGGTACTACAATCCTCCCTGCTCCAAGGTGAGGCCAAAACAAGAAAGGAACAGCCTATAAGAAAAAGATACCTGGGCACTCCTCCCTAAAAGCAGGAAATGAATCTCCCCTGTGAAAGGTACCCTCCTTGCACCTGGAAGAAGGACACCCTCTTTGCTGGAGCCGGGAATTCAGGCAGACAGGTCTGTATACACAAACCCTGTTACTTCTTTAATGTACTACCCCAAGCCCAAACTCTGTTTAGATTCTTCTCTAATTACATACCCAAAGTTTAGGTTTCTTTGTCCTGTCAATTCTTCACAAATTTATCATTTATCTAAAAAGTATAAAAGTGCTTTGACCACGTCTATAAGACCTCCATGTATAAATCGAACCTGTTTTTGTTTTTTTTTTCCCCCTCCTGTTAAACTGTTTTATATCTGTTTTAATTATTGGGCCAGCCAAAAGTACACAAGAAGGGTAAGGGGGAAATGTCCCCTCCCCCACATCCCCAAGGGGCGACTAGAAGTTCTCAGAAGGCCCCTTCCATGAACTCCAGCTGGTACCTGGACCCTCACCTGGGGTGCTCAGTGCTGAGACTTGAGTAATAATGGTAACAATTAGAAGCAGGAAGAAACTCCATTCTGCTCCTTTCATGCTTCCCTGTCTCCCTTCCGTGGATCTCACTGGCAGAAGCCAGCGGGAATCCAGCTGGTTTAAGGGAGGCGGAGGCGGAGGCGGGGGCGGAAACCAGAAGCCCCAGCTGCAGCCTCAGCGGGCAGAGTCTAGAGGGCGGACGTGGAGCTGGAGACGTTGCACAAGCGCTGAGCCTGGGCTTCTAGCCTGGGCCCACCATTCTCACTAAACACACATGCTAAGTCGCTTCAGTCGTGTCCGACTCTGTTGCCCCCGACGGCTCACCAGGCTCCCCTGTCCCTGGGATTCTCCAGGCAGAACACTGGAGTGGGTTGCCATTTCCTTCTCCAATGCATGAGTGAAATGAAGTGAGTGCTCAGTCGTGTCCGACTCTGCGACCCCATGGACTGGAGCCTACCAGGCTCCTCTGTCCTGGGATTTTCCGGCGTACTGGGGTGGGGTGCCATTGCCTTCCCCGAAACACACATGAGGGGAGGCTTTTCAATTTTCTAGGAGTAAACTCTTACGTGCTGCCATGCCAAGCTAAGTTGCTTCAGTCTTATCTGACTCTTTGCAACCCTGTGAACCTGTAGCCTGTCAGGCTCTTCTGTCCATGGGATTCTCCAGGTAAGAACACTGGAGTGGGTTGCCATGCCCTCCGCCAAGGGCTCTTCCTGACCCAGGGATCGAACACGCATCTTTTAAGTCTCTTGCATTGATTGACAGGAGGGTTCTTTACCACTAGCGCCACCTGGGAAGCCCCAGTAAACTCTCATGGTGACACCCAAACTTGTATCTTTCTACTGAAGTTCAGACATGTTTTTTTCTTCAACTTCCTGCTAGAAATCTCCAGTGCAGTGGCTCACAAATTGAACAGGCTACAAACTGGACTTGTCACCTTTCCTCCTCAGCCTGCTTCTAACTCTGTGTTGTCTCTACCAGGCCCCACCTAAGCCCATTAGCTCATCTAGAAGCCTTCAGGCTCCTCCTCTCAATAGTTTTTTTGCCTCTCAGATATCTCTTCAGATCCTCCCTCCCTTCTGCTCCATCTCTGTTCCGTGGTCCCAGTTTAGGCCCCCATTCGGTTCCCCCTGGAGGATTCCATAATCTCCTCAATGTTCTGTTTCTTCTTGCCCCCCTTAAACTTACACAACTTCCTAAGTGGTCCATTCAAAACCCATGTATCTCCCTTCCTTTAATAAACTCTTTGGGGCTTCCCTGGTGGCTCAGAGGTTAAAGCGTCTGCTTGGAATGTGGGAGACCTGGGTTCGATCCTTGGGTCAGGAAGATCCCCTGGAGAAGGAAATGGCAACACACTCCAGTATTCTTGCCTAGAGAATCCCATAGAGGGAGGAGCCTGGTAGGCTACAGTCCACAGGGTCGCAGAGTTGGATACGACTGAGCTACTTCATTTTCTTTCTTTCCTTTCTTTCTTTCAGTGAGTCCCACTGTCCTTCCCTCCTCTGGCCCTGCCTCTCCTCCCCAGCATCATCTCTTGCCCCTGCTCCCCCATCCTGTACCCTGCTCCGGCAATTCTGAATTGCCCGAGTTATGCTATTTCTTTGTAGAAGGCAATGGCACCCCACTCCAGTACTCTTGCCTGGAAAATCCCATGGATGGAGGAGCCTGGTGGGCTACAGTCCATGGGGTCGCTAAGAGTCGGACACGACTGAGCGACTTCACTTTCACTTTTCACTTTCATGCATTGGAGAAGGAAATGGCAACCCACTCCAGTGTTCTTGCCTGGAGAATCCCAGGGACGGGGGAGCCTGGTGGGCTGCTCTCTATGGGGTCGCACAGAGTCGGACATGACTGACATGACTTAGCAGCAGCAGCATGCTATTTCTTGGGCTTCCCAGGTGATGCTAGTGGTAAAGAACTGCATGCATGCTATTTCTCATCTTTTGTTTGCTCTGCCTGGAAAACCTTTCCTCCTCCATGACCCCTTGGAGCTAATGCTGCTGCTGCTGCTGCTAAGTTGCTTCAATTATGTCTGACTCTGTGCGACCCCATAGACGGCAGCCCACCAGGGTCCTCCATCCCTGGGATTCCCCAGGCAAGAACACTGGAGTGGGTTGCCCTCTCCTTCTTCAGGAGCTAATGCTACTCACTTAAAACTCAGGGCAAACAACAAACTCAGGGTAGATGCCTCCCCCCGAAACCCTTCCCCAGCACTCAGATAGAAGATGCTTGAGTCGTGAGGCATGACAAGTGGCGAGGCAGGCAGAGAGGTATCTCCACTCTCCAGTCACTGGTCCCCAGGCTGCTCCATCCCCATTGTCAGAGCCAGAGCCACCACTGGACTCCCTGGGGGCCCAGTCCTGCTGAGGTAGGAGACACACAGGCCTGAGGCTGAGGAGCTGCTGATGCTTCAAGATGGGACACCAGCAGGAGCACTGGCCCTGATTGGGTGCATTCTTGTGTATTTCCCCACCTGATACATCTGCAGAGAAGCCCTCAGTCTAGGGGAAGTTCCTAAAGGAAGGGGAAGATGCCAACTGGAAGCCATCTTGGCTGACAGATGCATGCTCACACCAGGGCCAAACCTGGAGATGACTGGCTAGAAAAAAACCAGAAAACTGCCCCTTTATAAGCAACCTAAGCCACCCAATATGCCCAATATGCTACTGGAGATCAGTGGAGAAATAACTCCAGAAAGAATGAAAGGATGGAGCCAAAACAAAAAGAATACCCAGCTGTAGATGTGTCTGGTGATAGAAGCAAAGTCCGATGCTGTAAAGAGCAATATTGCATAGGAACCTGGAATGTCAGGTCCATGAATCAAGGCAAATTGGAAGTGGTCAAACAAGAGATGGCAAGAGTGAATGTTGACATTCTAGGAATTAGTGAACTAAAATGGACTGGAATGGGTGAATTTAACTCGGATGACCATTATATCTACTACTGTGGGCAGGAATCCCTCAGAAGAAATGGAGTGGCCATCATGGTCAACAAAAGAGTCCGAAATGCAGTACTTGGATGCAATCTCAAAAACGATAGAATGATCTCTGTTCGTTTCCAAGGCAAACCATTCAATGTCACAGTAATCCAAGTCTATGCCCCAACCAGTAACGCCGAAGAAGCTGAAGTTGAACGGTTCTATGAAGACCTACAAGACCTTTTAGAACTAACACCCAAAAAAGATGTCCTTTTCATTATAGGGGACTGGAATGCAAAAGTAGGAAGTCAAGAAACACCTGGAGTAACAGGCAAATTTGGCCTTGGAATACGGAATGAAGCAGGGCAAAGACTAATAGAGTTTTGCCAAGAAAATGCACTAGTCGTAACAAACACCCTCTTCCAACAACACAAGAGAAGACTCTATACATGGACATCACCAGATGGTCAACACCGAAATCAGATCGATTATATTCTTTGCAGCCAAAGATGGAGAAGCTCTATACAATCAGCAAAAACAAGACCAGGAGCTGACTGTGGCTCGGACCATGAACTCCTTATTGCCAAATTCAGACTGAAATTGAAGAAAGTAGAGAAAACTACTGGACCATTCAGGTATGACCTAAATCAAATCCCTTATGATTATACAGTGGAAGTGAGAAATAGATTTAAGGGCCTAGATCTGATAGATAGAGTGCCTGATGAACTATGGAATGAGGTTCGTGACATTGTACAGGAGACAGGGATCAAGACCATCCCCATGGAAAAGAAATGCAAAAAAGCAAAATGGCTGTCTGGGGAGGCCTTACAAATAGCTGTGAAAAGAAGAGAAGTGAAAAGCAAAGGAGAAAAGGAAAGATATAAACATCTAAATGCGGAGTTCCAAAGAATAGCAAGAAGAGATAAGAAAGCCTTCTTCAGTGATCAATGCAAAGAAATAGAGGAAAACAACAGAATGGGAAAGACTAGGGATCTCTTCAAGAAAATCAGAGATACCAAAGGAACATTTCATGCAAAGATGGGCACAATAAAGGACAGAGATGGTGTGGATCTAACAGAAGCAGAAGATATTAAGAAGAGGTGGCAAGAATACACAGAAGAACTGTACAAAAAAGATCTTCACGACCCAGATAATCATGATGGTGTGATCACTGACCTAGAGCCAGACATCTTGGAATGTGAAGTCAAATGGGCCTTAGAAAGCATCACTACGAACAAAGCTAGTGGAGGTGATGGAATTCCAGTGGAGCTATTCCAAATCCTGAATGATGATGCTGTGAAAGTGCTACACTCAATATGCCAGCAAATTTGGAAGACTCAGCAGTGGCCACAAGATTGGAAAAGGTCAGTTTTCATCCCAATCCCAAAGAAAGGCAATGCCAAGGAGTGCTCAAACTACCGAACAATTGCACTCATTTCACACGCTAGTAAAGTAATGCTCAAAATTCTCCAAGCCAGGCTTCAGCAATATGTGAACCGTGAACTTCCTGATGTTCAAGTTGGTTTTAGAAAAGGCAGAGGAACCAGAGATCAAATTGCCAACATCCGCTGGATCATGGAAAAAGCAAGAGAGTTCCAGATAAACATCTATTTCTGCTTTATTGACTATGCCAAAGCCTTTGACTGTGTGGATCACAATCAACTGTGGAAAATTCTGAAAGAGATGGGAATACCAGACCACCTGATCTGCCTCTTAAGAAATCTGTATGCAGGTCAGGAAGCAACAGTTAGAACTGGTCATGGAACAACAGACTGGTTCCAAATAGGAAAAGGAGTACGTCAAGGCTGCATATTGTCACCATGTTTATTTAACTTATATGCAGAGTACATCATGAGAAATGCTGGACTGGAAGAAACACAAGTTGGAATCAAGATTGCTGGGAGAAATATCAATAACCTCAGATATGCAGATGACACCACCCTTATGGCAGAAAGTGAAGAGGGGCTAAAAAGCCTCTTGATGAAGGTGAAAGTGGAGAGTGAAAAGGTTGGCTTAAAGCTCAACATTCAGAAAACGAAGATCATGGCATCTGGTCCCATCACTACATGGGAAATAGATGGGGAAACAGTGGAAACAGTGTCAGACTTTGTTTTTCTGGGCTCCAAAATCACTGCAGATGGTGAGTGCAGCCATGAAATTAAAAGACGCTTACTCCTTGGAAGGAAAGTTATGACCAACCTAGATAGCATATTCAAAAGCAGAGACATTACTTTACCAACAAAGGTTCGCCTAGTCAAGGCTATGGTCTTTCCTGTGGTCATGTATGGATGTGAGAGCTGGACTGTGAAGAAGGCTGAGCGCCGAAGAATTGATGCTTTTGAACTGTGGTGTTGGAGAAGACTCTTGAGAGTCCCTTGGACTGCAAGAAGATCCAACCAGTCCATTCTGAAGGAGATCAATCCTGGAATTTCTTTAGAAGGAATGATGCTAAAGCTGAAACTCCAGTATTTTGGCCACCTCATGCGAAGAGTTGACTCATTGGAGAAGACTCTGATGCTGGGAGGGATTGAGGGCAGGAGGAGAAGGGGACGACAGAGGATGAGATGGCTGGATGGCATCACTGACTCGATGGATGCGAGTCTGGGTGACCTCCGGGAGCTGGTGATGGACAGGGAGGCCTGGCGTGCTGCGGTTCATGGGGTCGCAAAGAGTTGGACACGACTGAGCGACTGATCTGATCTGAAGCCACCCTTATTGCGGGCAACTCACTCTAGGCTCACTTCTGTGCTCTTCCACACACAGTTTGTTTTTTTCCACATGTACTTTGCTTCTAATAAATGCTTTTATCATTTTCATAATTTTAGTCTCTTTGCTGAATTCTTTCTTCAAAGAGGACAAGAGCTTGGGCTCCTGTCCACATCCCACTCTGCCTGCCCCCCAGCATCCCAGCTCTTCCAGGTCTTGTTTTTCTACCTTCTTGTCAAAGCAGATTCTCCTGTGAGATTTTCTATGTACACCTCTCCCTTACCAACAACATTCAACCTCCAGACTCTAGAGTTTCTCCCTCTGACACACGTCTCAAATCTAAACCGTTCTCCAAAAACAATCTAGAAGTCTGTTAATAGCCTCTCTCCTCACTGGTTCCTGCCTCCCTCAATCTCTTACTCTCTGTGTAGTCAAAATGACCTTTTCAGAATGGAAATCTGATCTTGTCAACCCGCTGTTTAAAAACGGTTGGTTGGTTGATCTTTGTCTTTAAATAGTAATTTGTCTTTAAAAATTTAAAGGCTAAATTATTGAACTTCGAAGTCCTGCAAATCATCTTGGGCCTGTCCTTCTCATCATCTTGGTATCAACCAAATAGTCCTCCTTCAAAGTCTCCTTCTGCTGGGTCATCAGACACCCTGAATACTCTTTCTTCACTTTGCCCATTTTCTACTCCAGGCCTCAGCATAAGTGTTTATTTCCCCAGGAAAGCCTTCACTGATTCTCTTTCATTTGGTGTGTGGGGTGGGGGGCGCACACTGTGTGGCATGAGGGAGCTTAATTTCCCAACCAGGGCCAGATCCTGTGCCCCCTGTATTGGGAGCAAGGAGTCAACCGCTGGACCATTAGGGAAGTCCCTTCATGGATTTCTAAGCCAGTTTACCTCCCCATCTTAAACACTCTCTGGGACTTTGTGCTTCTCTCTTTGGAAAAAAATATCTCAATTATAAAACTGTATGACTTGTTTAATGTCTGTTTCTCCCACTTAGTAGATGGCAAGCTGCACAGAGGCAAGGACTAGGCTTGTCTTGCAGTCTTAGTGCGTGACTTGATAACCAGCACATAGTAGGTCCTTGCTATGGTTTGTTTCTTACTATGGTTTGTTGAATGAATGTCAGTTAATGTTTGAATTAAAATTAGTGTTTTCCTTTAATTTAGCCTCTATATGAAAGGATGGATGTTCATTAAACTTATTGTGGTAATCGTTTCATGATGTATGTAAGTCCGGTCCTTATGCTGAACACCTTGAGTTTATGCAACGCTGTGTGTCAATTATATCTCAGTAACACTGGAATAAGAAATAATATGACACAATTAAATGAAAGTAATGTTTGCTTACCCTTATCCCAGATGGGTTAGGTGTGTCCTCTCTGTGTCCCCATTATACCTGGTCCTTGTTCAGTCGCTCAGTCATATCCGACTCTTTGTGACCCCATGGACTGCAGCACACCAGGCTTCCTTGTCCTTCCCTGTCTCCCTTAGCTTGCTTAAACTTGTGTCCATTGAGTCGGTGATGCCATCCAACCATCTCATCCTCTGTTGTCCCCTTTTCCTCCTGCCCTCAATCTTTCCCAGCATCAGGATTTTTTCTACTCAGTGGGATCACAGAGAGTCAGATGTGACTTAGCGACTGAACATGCACGCAGGCACTCAAGAAAAACATTTACTGAATGAATAGAGCCTCTTGAGGGGAAAAGAATAGGATCAAAAGTGGGAATTCATCGTAGGACCCAGATTTGTGCATCATCTCAGTGGGTTACATTTAAGATTGAACTTTTGGGGTCAACCTTCATTGAGGGGCAGGAGGGAGAGGAGTTAGCAAAGGCAAAGCCAGAGATCCAGAGGGTTACTGTGCCAGGGACGTTAAAAAAAAAAAAAAAAAAGAGTTTCAAGAAGGAAGAACAAGTCCTCTGGGTCATATTTTGCTGAACAAATAAGGAAGATGAAGACTCAAAAAAAAAGGAGGAGTTTACTTCCTCTAAAAAGAGGAAGTTCTGCACAGTTTTTAAAAACACTGTGGAAGTGGAAGCCAGATTTATGAAAAAGAAGAAGGGAATGGTTTCCCAGGAGAGAGCAGAGACGTGGGCTGTTTCTTGAAAGGGCTTGGCAGCGTGGAGGCGAGTCCAACTCCACTATTTGGATAAAGTAAAAGGAGCTCCAGAATACTCCTTCTCACATTTTCTTCTCACTTCTCCTTTCTGTCCTTAGAAGTACAGAATGGTTGAATTCATGACAGAGAGTTCAATTTCCCATTTCTCGCTGTTAGCATGTTGTTTATTGAATGCTATTTTCACTGCTGGCATAAAATAACATTCTCTTCCTTCCCCAAACTTATGTAAGGACTCTGGTGACTTTTCATATCTATTCAGAAATTGTGAATGAAATCTAAAAACTAAAGTCTTTTTTTTTTTTTTTTTTTCACAAAAGGTGCTAACATACATTTTTCTACCAAGAAAAAAAAACTGAAAATGTTTTTTAAAAAAATCTTCATGGACTCTCTAAAAAACATATTCTAGAGCAATTTTACTCCAAGAGTAAGAATGTTGAGAATAAATTACTTTCCTAACATGTCTAACAGTATGTGCCTCTGGCAACAGGGAGAGACGTGAACAAATGCTTCTTAAGAAGGATCAGAAGATGACTAACAGGAGTTTTCTAAATTACATACCTTGGAGGCTGGGAAATCTAGCCAAGTTTCAACCTGAAAGCAACCTCTGCAATGCTAGCCAGGTAAATCTGCTTTTGAGTCATAAGGCTGAATCACCAGAGTGAGGGAAAGCCCAGGCAACACTGTCCCAGGCAACGCTCAACAGGTGACAATGGAGGGAAATTTACTGAAAGTCACGAAAGACCTTTTGACAGAGAATGTCTCAACATAACTGTGAAATTGGAGCTCTGATGAAAGAAATTGCTACAGGAGCCTATTTTCCAGTGACGAGAGTTGAACTCATAAGTTGCCAACAGGTGGAACAAGGTTCTTAGCTGAACTCAGACAAAAACAGCCTTACTGGGAGTATGTGAACTCGGACTGAGAAAAGTTTATTCATTTTCAGTAAACTCTGCCTGGAATTTAGCATTCTCTTCAACTATGGATGTAGGTATCAAACTAATAGGATTATAGAAACCATGAATTTTTGTACCACCTTCCAGCTATTGCAGGTACTACGTAACATGATTTACACTCATCATTACTAGTTATTCAGCCTATCACTAGATTTTTATTTAATGCGTTATAAAGTAGCATATGTATCATTATGCCAGAAATTTGAGGTTTAAAAATATTTTGTAGCTTTATTTCATTATAATTAGATCTTCAGTGACTCCATGTATTTCATTTTATGCATTAAAAAAAAAAATTCAGAGGAGTCTGTAAACTTCACCAGACTCTCAATGCTGACCATTACACAAAAAAGATTAAGTACCCTGGTCTAGTACTTTATGAATAAAGCTATGGTTCTTTTTTAGTTTCAGGCACAAAGATATAAACAAGATTTATACCATTTGGTCCCTTAATAAGTTAGAATCCATATATAATTTTTGCAAGGTTGTGTTGTTTAGGACGAATCATTTACTCCATGTTGTTCTGTGCAACTTACTTTTGGTTCAAGTGTAATAAAGGAAAGATGTTCTACCTCCCTTTGGATGCCTGTTAAAGCAGAATGCTTCCAATTAATTGCTGGAGCTGGTGTAGACCCTGACGTGAACCATCAGAATGGAATCAAATCTCCAGAGCGGTCCTGGGGTCCCGCAGACATTCCTAAGGCAATGAATGGCTATGGAAAGAACACCTAGAATTCCCAGGCCAGGAGTGCAGCTTGGTGCTGGTGGTGATTCATTCTGGGAAGCACTTCAGAATGCTAGTAAGGTCAAAGAGCACTGGAGGAGAAGCAACTAGCTTTCCTTTGTGGTTAGACCACATCTTGTGGATGTAAAAAAAGGTGAAATATCCAACTTAGCAATGTCACAGCTGTTCTAGGTTTCTGATATTCCATGTATCAAGCACTCACCATTTATTGCTCAGTAGGGCAATGGCACCCCACTCCAGTACTCTTGCCTGGAAAATCCCATGGACGGAGGAGCCTGGTGGGCTGCAGTCCATGGGGTCGCTAAGAGTCGGACACGACTGAGCGACTTCACTTTCACTTTTTCGCTTCCATGCATAGGAGAAGAAAATGGCAACCCACTCCAGTTTTCTTGCCTGGAGAATCCCAGGGGCAGGAGAGCCTGGTGTGCTGACGTCTGTGGGGTCAGAGTCGGACACGACTGAAGTGACTTAGCAGCAGCAACAGCAGCAGCAGGAAAACATATTGGATAATCAAACTCTCTTTATGAATTCAGGTTCTATAGTTACCCTCTTGGCAAGAGAAATCTTCAATACTTTATAGAAATATGTCCCTGTACTGCCCCCAAGAGATAGAACCACAGAGCTAGCTTTTCATCCCATGTTGTCAGAGAAACACGAAGCCTGCCTGGTCTATTAAGGACCTGTATACAGAGTTATACTCAAGATACCAGGAACACTATTTGGATAATCAAGGCAGATATTCCTAATATTTTGTTCCTAGACATGACTCAGAGACTTTGCATGCATGCTATTCCGTGCAAACATTCCACCTGGTGCCTAGCTCATACTTACACATCTGGATAATTAACAAAAAAATTGCACTGCTCATGATTTAAGGATTACAAATCCTCACTATGAGAAGGAAAGAATAATTGTGTTTTCCCTGGCTCAGGAAATATTTGAAGGTATACAAAGTAACACTGGCTTATTATTCTATACTTGCTGCTGCTGCTGCTGCTGCTAAGTCACTTCGGTCATGTCTGACTCTGCGTGACCCCATAGACGTCAGCCCACCAGGCTCTCCTGCCCCTGGGATTCTCCAGGCAAGAACACTGGAGTGGGTTGCCATTTCCTTCTCCAATGCATGAAAGCGAAAAAGTGAAAGTGAAGTCGCTCAGTTGTGTCCGACTCTTAGAAATAATAGAAAAGCTATGATAAACCTGGGCTTCCCAGGTGGCGCTAGAATAAAGAACTCATCTGCCAATGAAGAAGATGTAAGAGTTGCTGGTTTGATCCCAGATGGGGTAGATCCCCTGGAGGAGGGCATGCCAACCCACTCCAGTATACTTTGCCTGGAGAATCTCATGTTTAGAGGAGCCTGGAGGGCTACAGTCTATAGGGTCGCAAAGAGTCAACGTGTCTGAAGCAACTTAGCTCACATACATTCATGACAAACCTAGACAGTGTATTAAAAAGCACAGACATCTCTTTGCCAACAAAGATCCATATAGTCAAAGATATGGTTTTTCCAGTAGTCATGTATGGATGTGAGAGGTGGACCATGAAGAAAACTGAGCACCAAAGAATTGATTTTTTTGAATTGTGGCACTGGAGAAGAATCTTGAGAGTCCCTTGTATTGCAAGGAGATCAAATCAGTCAATCCTAAAGGAAATCAACCCTGAATATTCATTTGGAAGGTCTGATGCTGGAGCTGAAGCTCCAATGCTTTGGTCACCTGATGCCAAGCGCCAACTCATCAGAAAAGATCTTGATGATGGGAAAGATTGAAAGCAATAGAACGGGTTGGCAGAGGATGAGATGGTTAGATAGCATCACTGACTCAGTGGAAGTGAATTTAAGCAAACTTCAGGAGATAGTGAAGGGCAGAGGAGCCTAGCATGCTACAGTCCATAAGATTACCAAGACCCCCCATTCACAGCAACATGAGTTCACAGAATCTAGGAGTCTTTTGTGCTTCTCAAGTGCCAATGTGAGTGGAGCCACCTGAACCTGTTCTAACAAGCTCCCAGGTGATACCAAAGTTGCTATTCCTGGAGTCCTCCCTTAAGGGTTTATAGACAATGATGGTGCCAGGACTAGGATTTAGAATAAGTACCAAGCAGCCAGTTCAGGAAGATCTTAGGGGCAGTCTTAGCAAGACCGAATCACTTTGGATCACTCAGAGGGTATTTTCACGATGACAATGACAGTAGTAAATTTTTGCCTTACTCTTTCCAAGTTTCTTGGGAGTCCTAGAGAAAAATCAATTGTGATGCAATATCATCAATAAGCATCAAAATGCTACTTTTCCTTGGGGGTAAAGGTTCTTCTATTATTAATAAGCCTATGATATTAACCTCTCTGTTCTTCACAAAGATTTTCAGAACTTTGCTTAAAACATTTTGGTAATGAAGACACTGCTTATTATGGTATTAGTTGACTCTTTCAGACAGTCTGCAAAGTTAGATTTATTTTAATTATGTAAGGAGTTGTTAGCACTTTTTTTGGAGGTAATTATCATCATTAGCATGGCATTGTATTTTGGGAATAACAAAAACATTATTGTTTCTTAATGATAGTATTTACCTTCACCAAACGTTTTTATGTTTCACTCCCAGACTAGGCTAACAGGCTTGTTGCTACAGTGTCTAACACAAATATCTTTTGTGTTATACTGTTTACTTTCTCTTGTATTTTTAAACAGTTTGCATTTTTAATAACCCTGATTTATTGAAGGATAACTCCCAGTGCCACAGTTAGCATTCATTATTAACACTTTCTATTCTAAGGCAGATAGAGTTGTGTAAATCTAAATATAGTGATTAGGACAGTCTGTTTGTGCCATAGATAATGTGCCAACCTAAAACCAATGATCCTGCTCACATATATTCTCATTACAAAGAGACTGACCTTCCATAATTCTCTGGAACTGTGATAATATGGATTTCCCTTATGGAAACATGGGCTTCCCTGGTGGCTCAGACAGTAAAGAATCTGCCTGCAATGAGGGAGACCCAGGCTCGATCCCTGAGTTGGGAAGGTCCCCTGGAGAAGGAAATGGCAACCCACTCTAGTACTCTTGCCTGGAGAATTCCGTGGACAGATGAGCCTAACGGGCTACAGTCCATGGGGTCGCAAAGAGTCAGACACGACTGAGTGACTAACCCTAACGCTATGGAAACACACTGTGGTGCTGGGATGCCATCAAGCTGCTCCAGAGAATGCCCTGGCAGTCCAGGGCATTCAGTGCTGGGGCCGGGGTTCATCCCCGGTTGGGGAATAATCCACTTGGCGTGGCCTAAAAATAAGTAAGTAAATCAAGCTGCTCTATTTCCATGGCATGATTTTCCAAGCATTTTTCACTGATCTGGAGAAAGTGGGCAAATGTGTATCCATCTCAAGACAACTGGCTACACATCTCCTTAAACTGCCTAAGGAAGAGTTTTATAGGAAAGTCATGTAGCTAGGTGTATACCAGCAGCCTGCCCCTTTATAGCTCCTCCCGCTTCACAGGTGAACCAGCCAAACCAAAGGCAAATCCAGAGATCCCAGCTTCTATTCCCAACAGCACAGGACACACACAAACCAATCCCCACCCGTGTCCTCTATTTGTTCTGTGATGTGGCCCAATAACCTATTTCCTCCTCCTTGTTTGCTGTTGATTTGGGCCTTGGCACCTTGTTTTACCTGATCATCTGCTTTGTAATTTATCCTTCCATGAAAAGCTTGTGCCTTCTTTCCAGGCTCAGCATCTCTTCTATTTTCTGCATGACTACTTTTTTTTTTTGGCTGCTCTGCAAATCTTGCGAGATCTCATTTCCCCTACCAGGGACTGAACCCAGGCCAAAGAAGTAAAAACATGGAATCTTAACTGCTAGGCCACCAAGGAACTTCCCTGCATGGCTATTTTGACAACCCCACAAGGCCTGGTGAGCCACGTTCTGGGCAGCCAAGAATGGTCCCTTCATTTTTCTTAGCGTGACTAGTGGAGGACAAGGAAGAAGCCTAGAAGAAAGGTATTAGACCCACAACAGAGTTTCCATGGGGAATGTCTGCTCCAAAAGAAACAGCAATGCATAAGGCAAATAGTTTATTTTATGATCCCCTGGAGAAGGGAATGGCTACCCACTCCAGTATTCTTGCTTGGAAAATTACACAGACAGATGAGCCTGGTGGGATACAGTCTATGGGGTCACAAAGAGTCAGGCAGAACTGAACAACTAATACTTTCACTTTCATTTTTTCAAACATGTATTTGTTAGAGTGGATATAAAATTTGTGCAGCAAGGTGTATAAGTTATATCACTGAAATCTGACAAATGTTTATACTTGTATACACTTGTGTAGCTCCTGTCAAGACTGTGATAAAGAATGTTCCCTTGTGTCTCTTTTCAGCCAACCTCCCTTAAACCTGTTTTACTGACTTCTATCATCAAAAATTTCTCCTTAAGGAATTCCCTGGAAGTCCAGTGGTTAGGACTCCACACTGTTCCTGCTGTAGGCCCGGGTCTGATCCCCAGTTGGGGAACTAAGATCCCATAAGCTGCATGGTGTGGCCAAAAAGATTTTTTTACAAATTCTCCTTAAAAGCGAATTTCTTTTTCACTCAGTCAATTCTGTACTCATAGCACCAAGTAAAGTGTCATGATTGTCTCTCACCCACACTAAGTCTAGCTTTTATAATAAGCAGTATTAAAGTAAAAAATTATTTGCTTAATCTCAGCAAAATCAAAATTAAGAACTACACACAGCCTTTCCCTAATTTCTTGTTCCATAAGAAGGCCTGCACTTTGGGATGATACAAATGGATGAAGTGCTTGGAGCCAGCTGTGTTTCAGAACCTAGAAACTTTGGGATTTGGGAAAACATTCCAAGGAGCATACACTGTATGTTTTATAATGTCCTCAGTGGGATCTGAGGTAGTGCCATAAAAATATTCATATTACTGAAGAGAAATATATGAATACTTACATCATGTTGGGGAAACAAAGACTATAGACAGATCTGACAATTTCTTATTTGTCATCAAATAAACTCTGACACCACCAAAGTAACAGAATCCTCCCAGATGGGGAAAAAACATTTTGGGTTCTACAATTATGGATAAGAGTTAGTGAACTTGTATGTAATATATTAAAAAACTTCTCTGCTTAAATCAAGATTCGCTCTTATGTTGCATCCTCCACCAAGCCTTCTAGGTAACATCAGATCAGTCGCTCAGTCGTGTCCGACTCTTTGCGACCCCATGAACCGCAGCACGCCAGGCCTCCCTATCCATCACCATCTATCGGAGGTCACTCAGACTCACATTCATCGAGTCAGTGATGCCATCCAGCCATCTCATCCTCTGTCGTCCCCTTCTCCTCCTGCCCTCAATCCCTCCCAGCATCAGAGTCTTTTCCAATGAGTCAACTCTTCGCATGAGGTGGCCAAAATACTGGAGTTTCAACTTTAGCATCATTCCTTCCAAAGAAATCCCAGGGCTGATCTCCTTCAGAATGGACCGGTTGGATCTCCTTGCAGTCCAAGGGACTCTCAAGAGTCTTCTCCAACACCACAGTTCAAAAGCATCAATTCTTCGGTGCTCAGCCTTCTTCACAGTCCAGCTCTCACATCCATACATGACCACAGGAAAGACCATAGCCTTGACTAGGCGAACCTTTGTTGGTAAAGTAATGTCTCTGCTTTTGAATATGCTATCTAGGTTGGTCATAACTTTCCTTCCAAGGAGTAAGCGTCTTTTAATTTCATGGCTGCAGTCACCATCTGCAGTGATTTTGGAGCCCAGAAAAATAAAGTCTGACACTGTTTCCACTGTCTCCCCGTCTATTTCCCATGTAGTGATGGGACCAGATGCCATGATCTTCGTTTTCTGAATGTTGAGCTTTAAACCAACCTTTTCACTCTCCACTTTCACTTTCATCAAGAGGCTTCTGAGTTCCTCTTCACTTTCTGCCATAAGGGTGGTGTCATCTGCATATCTGAGGTTATTGATATTTCTCCCAGCAATCTTGATTCCAACTTGTGTTTCTTCCAGTCCAGCATTTCTCATGATGTACTCTGCATATAAGTTAAATAAACATGGTGACAATATGCAGCCTTGACGTACTCCTTTTCCTATTTGGAACCAGTCTGTTGTAACATACGTTGAAGAAATAATTACTTCTGGGAGTACCTCTCTGCCAGATGAGATGCTACTGGATTCATGAATATAGCCGATTAGATCTTCTAATTTACTGTTAAATTTTTTTTTTTCTTAGCATATTGGAGACAGTGATGGGCTCCAAAGTGAATTTCCAAAGGCCTTTGGAGACAAGCAAGGAGAAACATGAACGCCACCCAAGAACTCTGAGTTCACTGTATTTTTCACCATTCGTGAGAGTTGTTGAATGAAAACATATTTCCTAGTATAGAGGAAGCTGATCAGCAGTGGGAGGTGAGAGGCTGTGCACAGGGTGCAATGGTTACCCTCAGAAGCTTCTCACACTAGCAGCCTATCTCTCCCATCAAACTAAGTCAGCCCTGCATGCATGACCTCTGCCTGATCATACAGACACATGCAAGAGATCTCATGCTTGAAGATGCCTGCTCCAGAGCTATATTGGGCTTCCCTAGTAGCTCAGAGAAGACTCTTGAGAGTCCCTTGGACTGCAAGGAGATCCAGTCCATCCTAAAGGAGATCAGTCCTGCATGTTCATTGGAAGGACTGATGCTGAAGATGAAACTCCAATACTTTGGCCACCTCATGCGAAGAGTTGACTCATTGGAAAAGACCTTGATGCTGGGAGGGATTGGGGGCAAGAGGAGAAGGGGACGACAGAGGATGAGATGGCTGGATGGCATCACTGACTCGATGGACATGAGTTTGAGTGAACTCTGGGAGTTGGTGATGGACAGGGAGACCTGGTGTGCTGCAATTCATGGGGTCGCTAAGAGTCAGACACGACTGAGTGACTGAACTGAACTGAACTGAGTAGCTCAGACAGTAAAGCATCTGCCAGCAATGCAGGACACCCAGGTTCAATCCTTGGTTTGGGAAGACCCCCTGGAGAAGGAAATGGCAACCCACTTCCAGTCTTGCCTGGAGAATTCCACGAACAGAGGAGCCTGGCAGGCTATAGTCCATGGGGTCACAAAGAGTTGGACACAACTAAGCAACTAACACACATGCATGTGTGCGCACACACACACACACACAGCTATATTACACAATTCCATCTAATCTGATTTAGGTGATACGATGGTAATGTTGATGAAAATAATCAATAAACAATCTATGAGAAGAACAAAAAAGAATTTCATCTGAGCCAAGCTGAAGACTATAGCCCAGAGACAGATTTGAGAGGCACTTGAGTTGTGTTCTGCCAGACTACAAAATGGGGGAGGCTTATAAAGGGCAAAGCCCACAAAACTTATTGTTTGTCAACAATTAGGACTGGAGCTGGCAAAAATTTAGTTTGCTTATTCAGCGAGGATTGGCTGGGGTTCAAAATGGTGACATAGTTATGGGGGAGGTGTTGAGACCATAAAGTTGCAGCTGCTAGCAGCCATTGTTTTGAAAAAAGCTGGTGGTGTCTTTGAGTCTGATTACAGTTTCGAAAACTCAGGTTCTCAGTGACACAGGAACGTGTCTGAAACCACATCCACAATGGCCATCAGACTGTTTTGAATGCCTGAACCACAGTTATCCCATTTTGAGTTTTCAAATGCGTTGTTTTCTTTCATGGTTACAGCATATGTACAATGCACATTTAATAGGCCACAAAATAGGCTGTTCTAGGTAGCATAAGGTTTAAACTAAATCAAGTTTAAGACAAAATGACTTTCTCATATCTCAGTGTGAACATTTCTTCCATCAGTAACAAAAAGGAAATATTTTTTAAAAGCTTTTCATTGTGTTTAGATTGATGTGGAAGCACTTCTGTTTAAATTTATTATAAAAGTCTTCAGAAGGGAAGTCAAATTATAATTGCCATTGCAGAAACAAAGACTGCTGGGATTTTATATTTTGGAAAACCTAGAGAAGCAGGAAAAGAATTTTAAAATGTTCATTTTGAGTTAACATCTCAACATTTCAATTTATGAGGTCATAAATGCAATTAACGAAATAAAAGAAGTAATCACTTCTTTTGAACTACTACAATGCTTTGAGCTTATTCTTTACATATTGCCTTTAAATTTTTTATAAGGAAATGTTCGATTATACACAAAAGTAGAAGATATAGTATAATAAGCCCCCTTAAAGACAGGACTCAGTCTTAACAATTGGTGACATTTTGCTAATCTTGTTTCAACTATCACCATTTTTCTCCCTAGAACAATGTAAAGGAAATTCATGACATCATGATTATGTCATTTCATCTGTAAATACATACCTAACAACCAACTTCTCTTTGAATTCACCCATGTGAAAAAATGCTTTATCTCCATATTATAAGGTAGACTCCTTGAAGACAAGCAGTGTATCTTTTTCATTCCTGTTTCCCAATTAGCTCATCTCAGAAGAAACTTTTTAAATTTAATTAATTAATTATTTTTTGGCTGCACTGGGTCTTCAATGCTGCTCTCAGGCTTTCTCTAGTTGTAGCGAGCAGGGCGTACTCTCTAGGTGCAGTGTGCAGGGTTCTCCCTGCCGAGGCTTCTCTTGTTGCAGAGCATGGGCTCTAGAGCCTGCAGCTTCAGTAGTTGTGATGTTCAGGTCTAGTTGCCTTGAGGCCATGTGGGATCTTCCTGGACCAGGGGTCGAACACATGTCCCCTGAACTGGCAGGTGGATTCCCAACCACTGGGCCAACGAGGAAGTCCTCACCAGAAACTTTGATATACACACAAAATAAACTACACTCTGAGGATTGCTTAATGAACACACGGCCTCAGACAGTGCTTCTTAAACTTGAGTATGTATCCAAATCAACAGGACCTGGCAAAACACAGATTGCTGGTTTCCAACCATGGAGTTTCAGCTTCAGCTGGGTCTAGGGTGGGGCTTGACTATCTGCATGTCTAACAAGTTCCCAGGTGATGGTATGACCATCCAGAACCACGCTTTGAGAACTCTTTCATTAGAACAAAGAAGACGTCAATAGTCTAAACCTGCCCACTAATTATTCAAACATTAATCATATGTGAGGACTTAGGAGGAATACAGGGAGAAATGATTTTTATAAACCCCCACTTTCATGAAGCTTATATTGGATGAGAGGTACTTTAAAAAGAAATACATGCACGCAAACTATTAAGAAACACAGGAGCTGAAGTCTCATGTCAGAAGATTCTTATGTAATTGGTATAGTGACAGCAATGTATTTTTTCTTTTTAAGCTTGAAGGTAATTCCAATGTGTATTTACATACTATTACACCAGAGCTCGGGCTTCCCCGGTGACTCAGCGGTAAAAAAAACCCCACCTGCAATGCAGGAGATGCAGGTTTGATCCCTGGTCAGGAAGATCATCAGGAAGAGGGCATGGCAACCCAGTATTCTTGCCTGGAGAATCCCATGGACAGAGGAGCCTGGAGAGCTATGGTCCATAGGGTTACAAAGAGTCGGACACAACTGAAGAGCCTGAACACGCATGCATGCACGCACGCACGCACACCAGGACTCACTGAAGAGGTCAGAGTTTGAGTTATGAAAGAGATTTTAATAGTTTAAGTGGGGAGAGCCTTCCCATTTTCCAGGCTGGGGGTGGGGGTGCCATTAGTTTCAGATGCTCTTTCTGGTCTTTCCAAGACAGTGAACTGCACATAAAAATACTCAAAAGTATTCAGAGTGTACACAGCATAATTTGTTTCTCTCTTTCACTTATTAGTAGTACCCTTGGGCAAGTCAACCTGTAACTCCTTTTGTAAAATGGGGATAATAATTATACCTACATCGTAGTGTTAAGAAATTAAGTCATTTTAATATATACACAGGGAGACTCAGAGCCATGCTTAGCAGATAACAAGTGTTCATTGAATAATTATTTATTGAGCATCATCTACATGACTGGCAGAGAGCCTGAGTGAGAATGCTTCACTTGTATCTGTATTCCTTTAACTTTATAAAGCCCTCGCTTATTTTTCATCACATTTCCTCCTTTCAAGGGCCTTTGATACAGGAAGGGGGAGTTTAATTTGGTCTACCTGACAGGAAAAAGATGTTGAGTGATTTTTCAAGAGTGTGATAGATAGAATCATGTATTCAAACCTCCCAAAGAGTACTCTTTCTTTTGCTATAAATAAGCAAACAAAAAAAAAAAAAAATTTGAACTGAGGAATTTGTTCAACTCCTTTGCAGATATACCTTCCTATATACACATACATGTTCACAGGGATCTCGACCATCTTCTATCATTCCCAGATGACTTATAAATGGGATGTCTAATCTATCGATAATATATATTCTACTTGGAATTGTATTTCTCATTCAGCTATATTTCCAGTCAAGGACTGTCAGCTCCTAATTCCATTTTCTGAAGACAATTCTACATTTCAGAGAGGTCCTTTCATTCTCTCAAGGAAATTCAGAAAGTGGAAAACGTAAAACAAGTTTGAGTAAGAAAGTCCTCTTCTGCAACACACCCATGCATACCGAAAGTTAATATAGCAACTAACATGTTCCTTTCATGTCACAGGTACTTGGAGATAGGTTACATAAGGAAAGCATAGGAAAAAGACAGATGTAAGGAAAACATGAGTAATCATTAACAGAGACATAAAATCTAAAACCTTCCAAACTTTCTCTGATGGTTTCTATTAGCAATGACCACCCCAAAAGACACAACTCCTGTAATACAATGGTTGTTATTCTGTAATATGTTGTTATTCTGTAATACATTGTAATACAGTGGTTGTCATTCAGCAACCAGTGGGGAATTTTCTGTATGATTGCAAACAAATACGTGGAAACTCATTCCAACACTTTAAGTCCTCTTAAGCTTTGAAAAACACTGTGCTCTTTTGAATTTACCTTTTTAGCCTCTATCCAACATTCTTGCTTGAATTGAGCTATTTCATCTGTAAGTGATGCTATTTTGATACAGTAATAGTTAGTGAGACACTAAGATGTCTCAGTTCAAAGTTAAAAGGCTAAGTGCAATCACATACGACATCCCTGCTACTGCTGCTGCTAAGTCACTTCAGTCGTGTTCGACTCTGGGCGACCCCATAGACGGAAGCTCACCAGGCTCCCCTGTCCCTGGGATTCTCCAGGCAAGAACACTGGAGTGGGTTGCCATTTCCTTCTCCAATGCATGAAAGTGAAAAGTGAAAGTGAAGTCACTCAGTCGTGTCTGACTCTGAGCAACCCCATGGACTGCAGCCTACCAGGCTCCTCTGTCCATGGGATTTTCCAGGCAAGAGTACTAGAGTGGGGTGCCATTGCCTTCTCCATATAGTAGGTTTCAGATCAGATCAGTCGCTCAGTCGTGTCCGACTCTTTGCGACCCCATGAATCGCAGCACGCCAGGCCTCCCTGTCCATCACCAACTCCCGGAGGTCACTCAGACTCACATCCATCGAGTCACTGATGCCATCCAGCCATCTCATCCTCTGTCGTCCCCTTCTCCTCCTGCCCCCAATCCCTCCCAGCATCACAGTCTTCTCCAATGAGTCAACTCTTCGCATGAGGTGGCCAAAGTACTGGAGTTTCAGCTTTAGCATCATTCCTTCCAAAGAAATCTCAGCACTGATATCCTTCAGAATGGACTGGTTGGATCTCCTTGCAGTCCAAGGGACTCTCAAGAGTCTTCTCCAACACCACAGTTCAAAAGCATCAATTCTTCGGCACTCAGCCTTCTTCACAGTCCAGCTCTCACATCCATACATGACCACAGGAAAGACCATAGCCTTGACTAGGCGAACCTTTGTTGGCAAAGTAATATCTCTGCTTTTGAATATGCTATCTAGGTTGGTCATAACTTTCCTTCCAAGGAGTAAGCGTCTTTTAATTTCATGGCTGCAGTCACCATCTGCAGTGATTTTGGAGCCCAGAAAAATAAAGTCTGACACTGTTTCCACTGTCTCCCCGTCTATTTCCCATGTAGTGATGGGACCAGATGCCATGATCTTCGTTTTCTGAATGTTGAGCTTTAAACCAACCTTTTCACTCTCCACTTTCACTTTCATCAAGAGGCTTCTGAGTTCCTCTTCACTTTCTGCCATAAGGGTGGTGTCATCTGCATATCTGAGGTTATTGATATTTCTCCCAGCAATCTTGATTCCAACTTGTGTTTCTTCCAGTCCAGCATTTCTCATGATGTACTCTGCATATAAGTTAAATAAACATGGTGACAATATACAGCCTTGACGTACTCCTTTTCCTATTTGGAACCAGTCTGTTATATATATATATATATCGGGGAAGGCAATGGCACCCCACCCCAGTACTTTTGCCTGGAAAATCCCATGGATGGAGGATCCTGGTGGGCTCCAGTCCATAGGGTCGCTAAGAGTTGGACACAACTGAGCGACTTCACTTTCACTTTTCACCTTCATGCATTGGAGAAGGAAATGGCAACCCACTCCAGTGTTCTTGCCTGGAGAATCTCAGAGACGGGGGAGCCTGGTGAGCTTCCGTCTATGGGGTCGCACAGAGTCGGACACGACTGAAGCAACTTGGCAGCATATATATATATATATATATAAGTAGGTTAGTGGCACACAAAATCAAAGCAGTAATATTATCATTATTAATACAGTAATAAAATTTTAATATTAATACAGTAGTAAAATAGCAACTTTAGATCTGGCATCCTTAATTTGACCTAATGGGAATTATGAGCTATTATAAAGAAACAAGAATAAAATTAAAATAATATGACAAGATTTCTGAGCATTTTAACAGTAACTGTTAGATGTCATTGTTAGTCCAAACAACAGAAAACCTTATTTGAGGTGATTTATTCAAGCAGAGGTTTATTTCACAGAATAAGAAATATGGAATAAGAATCAAGGTGGAATGTGGCTCAGTAATACTATTGAGGATCCAGGTGCTTTGATCCTGCCAATATACTCATAGGCCTTCATCTTCTTGCTTTTCATGGGCCGATAATGGGTGCCAGGATTTCAAACATTTCTGGTTAAGAAGTGGGATGTGAAACAAAAGGTACATGCCAATTGAGTCTTTCTTAAAAAGACTTTCCTTCTTTTAAAAAAAGCCTTTCCCAAAGTTCCATCTAAAAGCTTCCATATATGTGGAAGCCTCCAACAGGGTCCTCTTAGGCCAGCACTGTCCAACTGAAATATAACGTAAGCCACAAACTGGAGTTGTACATGTAATTTTAAATTTTATGATAGCCATGTTAAAGAAGTGAAAAGAAAGAGATGAAATTAATTTAAATAATATATTTCACTTAATACAAAATATCCGAGATATTATTTTGACATGTGATCAATATTTTTAAAATTGAGATATTTTACCTTTTTTTTGCACTGTTCTGGAACTCAGTGTGTATCTTAATTTAGAGTTGCCATATTTCAAATGCTCAATAGCCATATATCACTGTACTGGGAGGAAGCCTCAAACCATTCCCCGAAGTGACTAAGGAGAAGTGAATTGGGATGGACCAGCAAAACAGCACTGTCTGCCTCTTTGATATTAACAGATATTTCATTTACTAAGGAATGAGCTGATCTCAATTTAACCAAAAGAAATCTCATCCATGATAAGCTCTCTGCAACCCTTCAAGTTGAAATGATTCTACTGTAGGACGGACTATCTTTCAAAGACAAAATAATTTTACCTCTACTAATGAAGCATTTATAATGACACAATTTTTAAATTTTCTGTTTTCAGCTTGAAGCATCTTGATAGTTTCTGGCAAGCAGGGTTATTTGAGATCATGCTTATTTTTTAAATACTTTTATTTATTTATTTTTGGCTGTGCTGGATCTTCCTTGCTGTGTGCAGGCTTTCTCTAGTTGCAGAGCAGGAGCTACTCTGTTGCAGTGCACAGGCTTCTCATCGTGGTAGCTCCTCTTGTGGAACACAGGCCCTAAGCACTGGGGCTTTAGTAATTGCAGCAGGCAGGCTGAGTAGTTGTGGTTCACAGGCTCTAGGGAATGGGCTCAGTAGCTGTGGCACATGGGCTTAGGTGCTCCAAGGCATGTGAAGCCTGCCCAGAGCAGGGACAGAACCCGTGTCCCCTGCATTGGCAGGTGGGGTCTTATCCACTGCATCAGCCAGGGATGTCCCATGTTTTTTCTAGTCTCTCTGGTCCAGCGGTGGTTACTATAGCAGCCATAGTTACCATTTATGCTCTAACTACTACTGCTGCTGCTGCTGCCAAGTCGCCTCAGCCATGTCTGACTCTGTGAGACCCCACAGATGGCAGCCCACCAGGCTTCCCCGTCCCCGGGACTCTCCAGGCAAGAACACTGGAATGGGTTGCCATTTCCTTCTCCAATGCATAAAAGTGAAAAATGAAAGTGAAGTCGCTCAGTTGTGTCTGACTCTTAGCGACCCCATGGACTGCGGCCCACCAGGGTCCTCCGTCCATCGGATTTTCCAGGCAAAAGTACTGGGGTGGGGGTGCCATTGCCTTCCCCGCTCTAACTACTAGGAAATTGCAACCCACTCCAATATTCTTGTCTGGAGAATCCCATGGACAGACAAGCTTGGCGGGCTACAGTCCAGGGGGTTGCAAAGAGTCAGACATGACTGAGCCGCTAAGCACACACTGTTTACCCAACATGCCCCACCCTTGGATGCTCAGACAAGCACGGCTGCTCCAAATTTTACAGAATCGTCAGAGTTTAGGAGGCAATAATCCACTTTTCTCTACTTCTGCTCAATCTTCTCTATCCTACATTTCCATCACTTCATGTTCTCATTCCATCTGCTTTGCCTCCTCTTCACCCTTTACATCTTTAAAATTTTTATTACTACATTTTAAAAGCATGCAAACTCCATTACAGTAAAGCATTTTTGGTGGCCACATTTTCTGAAATAAGGATGAAGAACTATCCTCCAATATCATAACCATGGGTGAATTATACACATATTAAGGTAGGGTCGCGCTACTTTCACCATGTCCATTTAGGGTGCCAGTGCTTTTTTCTGAGAGAGAATATTCGAATATCTACTTATGGCGATGGTGATGACAGTAAATTCCCTGCGGGTCAAAAGTTGGCATGTGAATGTATGGCAAAACCCATTACAATATTGTAAAGTAATTAGCCTCCAATTAAAATAAATAAATTTACACCCAAAAAAAGTTGTGTCAGTAACCATGGAGAGCAGCAAAGAATTTGGCAGAAGAGCAACTCGAAGGCAGACAAAAATTGCTCAAAAACATAAAGTTGTTCCTCAAGGGCAGAGGCTTCACATTTCCCAGGCCCGCTTTCTTCCGCGTCTCCATTCTCCTGGTTGGCATCCTGGTCTTCGAATCTCTGCTGTCCTCTCCCTGCCTCCACAGGCAGTCCAGGAGCGGCCCACACGCCCAGCCTTCGTCGCTTCCCGCGTTCGGGTCCTGGTACCGCCGACAGGTCCCACCCCGCCCCATCCCCGGCCTCGCCCGCGCCTGCGCAGAGCCTCTTCTCGCGCGAACGCGCGGCCATCTCCCCCGACCTACCCCAGCACCCGTCGCCGGGATGGGAGGTCTGCAGTTAGCCAGCCCCAGCTCTTTCTGTCGGGCGGCAGCTGTCCTCTGCGTGTCCGGACTCCTCCCACCCTACACGCCTGCAGGCTCACTCCTGGCGACCGGGCCCATAAGGGCACCCGCCAGGCCCCCAAACAGTTACCTCAGGCTACCGGGCAGAGGAAGGTCCTTGGAGGCTGGGACGCGGGCGCGCCGGCGGCGAAGCCCCTCCCCTTAGGGCTGGCTTCCTGCCTCCGCATTGGCCCGCGCGCCCGTCAGTTTCACCCCCTTAGTGGGGCCGCGGCGGCGGTTCTCCCCGATCCGTCTCCTCACTGCGCGGGTGTACTGCCTCGGCTCGAGTCCAGCAGAGCCGGCTGGTCGGAGCCTGAGCTGGCGCCGGCTCCCTCCGGGAAGCCTCGAGAAGGGGAGGGCCGCACTCGGCCCGAGCTGAGCATCGTCCGGGTGGCCTGCGGAGCCGCGGCCTCCCCGCCGGCAGCACCACCTGTCGCGGGACGAGAAGCGGGGTAAGGGTTTCGCGCGGCGCGCGGCCGCGGGCCCCCGGGGCCGGGAGTTCCGGGGTGCGAGCTGGCGCCGGCCTCCTTACCCCGGCGGGCGGAGCCGCGCGATCGGCCCGCGAGGACCAGCTGGGCGGATGGGAGGGCGGGGTGGAGGAAAAGGAGCTCGCCGAGCTCGGGCTGAGAGCTCGGGGAGCGGTCGGGGAGCGGCGGCACCCTCTTCGCTTGCGCACGGTTTAGGAACGCGACTTAACCGAGCGAGATTCGCTGGTCCAGGGCGCCCCCCTTCCCGACCGGGAGAAAGGCCCGGTGGCCTCCGTAGCGCGAGCATCTTTTCTACCTTTTATTCCTGCTCCCCTTAAAGACCGATTTTGTGGCTCTGTATCCCTTGTCAAATAGTTCTCATTTTCTGCAGGGATAGATTAATGGCAGGAGTTAGACACTGTGTGTGTGTGTGTGTTTGGATCATTTCCTCGCTTTAAAGGAAGTTTGTCGCAGGCTAGAAAGTTCCAAGATTGGAACGATTCTGACCATGTGAAATGACTTGTGGACTAGCATTGGCAGGTGTTTCTTTGACGCAGGTGATATCCATTTTTGCTTGTGTGATGTTACACAGTGAGGTCCTGGATTTGACTTTCTTGGTTCCGAAGATAATTCTAGAAAATTTCCTTTGCCATTTGGTGAGAAGAAGCTTAATCCAAACAACGAATCTCAACAGAAGTGCTTCCTTACAGAACACGTTCTCTCATATCTTCTTAATGTTTATGTCAATCACTTCAAAACAAAACAGTTGATAGCACTGTAATTTTAGTGTTGCAATCCATAACAATGGAAGCACGTATTAATGTGGCACCCACTCCAGTACTCTTGCCTGGAAAATCCCATGGGCGGAGGAGCCTGGTGGGCTGCGGTCCATGGGGTCGCTAAGAGTCGGACACGACTGAGCGAGTTCACTTTCACTTTTAACTTTCCTGCATTGGAGAAGGAAATGGCAACCCACTCCAATGTTCTTGCCTGGAGAATCCCAGGGACGGGGGAGCTTGGTGGCCTGCCGTCTATGGGGTCGCATAGAGTCGGACACGACTGGAGCGACTTAGCAGCTCCAGCAGCAGAGGCCGGAGCGCTGTTTCCTGCAAGAATTATCTCAAAATAATGCCCTGAGATTGTTATTCTTTATTATCTCCGGTTTAGAAAGGAAGGGAAGCTGGTGGCTCAGTGATAAGGAAGCTACCTGCCGATGCAGGACCGCAAGAGACACAGGTGCCATCTCTGGGTCCAAAAGATTCCCTGGAGGAGGAAATGGTAACTCACTCCAGTATTCCTTCTTGGAGAATCCCATGGACAGAGGAGCCTGGTGGACTCCTGTCCGTGGGGTCACAAAGAGTCCGACGCGACTGAACATGCATGCATTACAACGGAAGATTAGGAAGGTTAACTTGCCCAAGATCCCAGGTTTTAAGTGGCAAAGCCTGGATTCAAATTCAGGCAGTCTAACTTAATAGCTTCAACCTCCTCTTAACCTTGTATGCTCCTTAAACATTGTTCATGTTGTAAAGCTAATTGCAGTGTTGTGCTCCTAAGTTTTGATCTTTAGTTGCCAAACTTTCTGGGTATTAAAGAAGAAACAGTCGTTTCCTTACCCCTCCCATATACAACACATATTGTAGCAGTTACACAATTGCTAGGTAAATATATATTGTGTAACTACTATAACAGTTAAGTTACATGTTATATTACATGGTTTGCAGAAATAAAGGGAAAAAAGTTTAGCAATTTTCTTCTAGTAGTGGACCTTTAAATAGTCAACTTTGAGCACTGCTTTGTAACCTGTATCTGATTCTTTTATGGTAGCAATAAAGACTTGAAAGTTAAGGATAGAGGGAAGAAATGCTGATATATCTTTACCATATGTTAGAGAAAATGTTGGGCTATGCTTTTGTAGAAGTTTTGCATTTTCTTGAGAATTAAAACTTCCCCAATGGTAGTGGTCTAGTTGACAAGTCGTATTTGACTCTTGCAACCCTATGCATTGTAGCCTGCCAGGCTCCTTGGTCCTTGGGATTTCCCAAGCAAGAATACTGAAGTGGGTTGCCGTTTCCTTCTCCAGGGGATCTTCCCAACCCAGGGATTGAACACTGGTCTCCTACATTGCAGGTGTATTCTCTACCACCTGAGCCACCAAGGAAGCCCAATAGTTATTCTTGCTCACTGCTGCTGCTACTGCTAAGTCGCTTCAGTTGTGTGTCCCACTCTGTGCGACCCCATGGACTGCAGCCTACCAGGCTCCTCCACCCATGGGATTTTCCAGGCAAGAGTACTAGAGTGGGTTGCCATTGCCTTCTCCAATTCTTGCTCAATAGTTACTCCTAAAAAGAATTGCTTACAAGTTTGACTTTTATAAGGTGTTTATGTATAATGTTTTTGTCTTTCAATATATTTGTTATGAAAACACTTTAAAATTCATAAATACCCATTTACCACTTGAGAATATCTTTTGTAAATTAACTCTTACTATGAAGCTGTTTCGGAGAAGGCAATGGCACCCCACTCCAGTACTCTTGCCTGGAAAATCCCATGGATGGAGGAGCCTGGTGGGCTGCAGTCCATGGGGTCGCGAAGAGTCAGATACGGCTGAGCGACTTCCCTTTCACTTTTCACTTTCATGCATTGGAGAAGGAAATGGCAACCCACTCCAGTGTTCTTGCCTGGAGAATCCCAGGGACGGGGGAGCCTGGTGGGCTGCCGTCTATGGGGTCGCACGGAGTCGGACACAACTGATGTGACTTAGCAGCAGCAGCAGCATGAAGCTGTTTGTGCATAAATTGTATTTAATTTCATATAAAAAAGTAAGCTATTTTAAACTGCATTACATTTTATATTAAAGTAAAATTATCTGTTTTGGTGAATTTCAGGCCAACTCAACAACCATATTTTAAAACATAAATAACACTAAAATGTGTAGTTTACTAAGGATCAATATTGGAGAAAATTCATACTAAATATCAGAGTTACTCCACATTTGATTTAATGAAATGGTAATCATTTTATTAAAAGCTAACTAATTGAAAGTAACCATTTTAATTATTATACCTGCCTATTACACCTGCCGTGATCAATATATACAAATTTTTAAAGTTATGAAGAATATATTGATTATGTAGATATTGTTTAGGATAACATTTGATATTTGCCTGGATCTGTATGCCATCCAGATTCTCATTCTTGACCTAATGATTTCATTTGAAATCATTTAAATAAATGTTAGCCATGATTATCCTCATAGCCTCATGTTTTTAAAGTTATATAGGGGTTCTTTTTTTAGACAAATTTTTATTGAAATATCATTAATAATACAAACTTTGTAAGCTTTTAAAATGGATTTCACTTTGGAAGATGATTCAGAAACAGCCTTTTAGAAGGCACCTTCTGACCTCCTTAGTTTATTACTACTAATAACAATAATACTTAAATAAATAACATAGAGCACTTAGAGGGCACTGTGATAAGCATCTTACATGGATTATGTAATTTTAATCTTAAAATGGCCCTATTTAATAGGTCCTGTTATTTATCATCCCTGTTTGACTGCTACTCGAGGAGATTGAGACTTAACTGTGACCTAGTCAGGATCATGGAGCTAGTAGTGTCTCAGGGGCAAATCTAGAATTTGAGTCCCATAGTTTGATCATAGAGCTTACTTTCGACCACTCTGCCAGATTGCCTGGATGTGAATCTTATTGAATGAACCAAGTGAAGTAGTCAAGCTCTTTGTGATGATGATAGAGCTCTAAGGGGTTGATGCTACTGCTGCTGTTTAGTCGATCAGTCGTAGCTGACTCTGCGACCCCATGGACTGTAGCCTGCCAGGCTCCTCTATCCATGGAGTTCTCCAGGCAAGAATACTGAAGTGGGTTGCCATTCTCTTCTCCAGGGGATCTTCCTGACCTAGGAATCGAACTTGGGTCTCCTGCACTGCAGTCAGATTCTTTACAGTCTGGGAAGCCTTGAGGACTTGATACTATATTTAAATATCATCATAACTGCACACAGCTGCTTAATAGGTTCCCTTCCCTTCCCTATTTTGTTGATGAGAAAAGTGAGACCTTCAAGTTAGGGGTTCCCAGACTTTTGGACTTCATCAGCAAGTTTAAAAAAAAAAAAAGAAGTGTGTGTGTAGGTGGGCAATTGGGATCAGATGTAAGATCCCCAACTTTTAATTCCGTCGACATTATGGACCTTTTTTAGAACTACTACAATCTACCATCCCCATCCTTTAAAAAAAAGTTCTGTTTTTTTTTTTAACCACCAAAAAGGAAGGAAGATTATAATTATGTGAAAACAGACAATAAATTTAGTGTCTTAAAAAACTATATTGTCCTAGTTTTTCTTATTTGGTTATAGGTGAGTGAAAAATGTGTTCCAGACTGATGCCAATTCAGAGACCATTTGGGAATGCTGGGGTGACACAATGATTCCAGACTGGAATCAGCTGAGTCCAGATTCAGACTGACGGCCGAGCTTATTATGCTTGTTGCGCCTGGTCATGAGGAGGAGAGAGGGTATGCTCATTTGTGTCCACCTCTTTGCGACCACATGGGCTGTACCCGTCCGGTCTCCTTTGTCCATGAAATTTTCCCAGCAAGAATACTGGAGCAGGTTGCCATTTCCTACTTAAGAGGATCTTTCTGACCCGGGGTCTCCAGCCTTGTTAAGCAAATTCTTGACCACTGCAACATGACTTCTCTCCAATTGATGTCTCCATTTCATTGAACTGCTTTCTGCCCCTAGCTAGGGAGCTGGGGAGAGGAATCTTCAGCAGTCAGTGACCTAGCAGTTTCAGTCCCAGTCGGTTTTAGAAATACCACCCAGAGTGTGAACTCACTGCCCACCCCCACCCTCGCCCCCTGCAAGGCAAGGTGAATGACACACCAGAGGAAGAAACCACAGGCATATCTCAACATCCAGGAAACTCCTCGAGTAGTAAGCAGCTTGATTTTTCGTATTTATTCAAAATGGGAAGCCCCACCGTATTTGGTTTCCTGTTTTTACTAACTCATTTTTACAGTTCTTTCATCCTGTCTTATAACATGAGGAGTTCAGGTGTGCGTTTTCCCTCTTTTATCTTGTTGCCTCCAGCTGGTATTAAGCCTACTGTCTGTCTGTCTGTCTCCTTAGTCCTTGGTTCTATTTTTTGGAGAAATGGGATTTTCTCCTTAAATTGTTTTTTGACTGATGCCTACTTGTTTTAAAGACATTATTAAAGTTACTTTTATTTTTTATTTTACCATCATCACTTAGTAATAAAATAATCATTTGAGTGCTATGACATTACTCTATAAGTCTTTAATACTTTTCTGCATCTGTTCTCTCGTTTGATCATTACAGTTACCTATGAAGTAGATTTGACAGGTAGTCTTTATTTTACAGAATAAATTCAGTATTTGATGGAAGCAAATTTATAGCCAGGAACTGAAGATAGAAGATTTTATGTCAGAATGTTGATCTTGAGTACTGAAAGGAAAAACTTGTTTCTTCCTACTCATAGGCTCAGTTCTTTTGGCCACCAAGTGTGTTTTTTCCCCACTCCCAGTTCTCCCCTTCTAGGCAGACACTGCCTGGGTGTACTTCAACTAAATTCTAACACATTCTACCTGGAGATAGCTTCCAAGCCCACAAGTTAAGGACTCACTTCAGAAAGATTGCCCTCACTTCAGATGCCAATCAGAAGTCCCAGGTTTTGACCCATACTTCTGACCAACTGGCTGTAGATCAGGGCTTCCCACACCCGCCTCCTCAGGTTAGATAGTTTGCTCTCCTGGCTCACAGAACTCAGAGAGACACTTATTTGCAGTTACTGGTGTATTATAAAGGGATACATCACAGGAACAGATGGATGGAAAAGATACATAGGTCTGGGTATTGGGGCTGGATTCAGGAGGGCATGGCACTTCTTTGTCCTCTGGGCTTGTCAACCCCCGACACCTAGATGTGTTCACCAACCTGAAAGCTCATCACCTCTCCTTGTTCAAAAGTCTTTATGGACCTTCATCTCATTGGTCCCACCCCTTTTCCCTAGGGACCTGGAGTGGTACTGCAAAGTTTCCACTCTAATAATTGCTTGATCTTTCTGGTGATCAGCTCTGTTCTGAGGTCATGCAGTGGGCTCATCCTAAGTGAGTTCAGTAGCATAAACTCAGGTATGGTCAAAAGAGTCTCCCTATGAATAGCAAAAGATACTTCTGTCACTTAAAATTTCAGTGGCTTTTAGGACCTCTGTGCCAAGAACTGGGGACCAAGACCAAATATATTTTATTATACTTGTGGTATGACAAAATGTTGCTTTTTTTTTTTTTTCAGATAATCTTTGATTTTAAAAAGTTTTGCAAACTCTATTTTAGATTTGCCTACGTCACCACTAGACTACAATACTAATCCAGTCTTTTGGTACCAAAGTTTTAATTGTGATAAATAATGCTTTCTCTCCTGGAAGACCCATTCATTGAAACATGATCAGCACTACAGTTTCAATTTCTGTCTTTTCAAAATTTATTTTGAAATAATTTGAAAGACTTGGTTGTATACATTATATTTCATTATACTTCATTAATTCTTCACTGTGTATTTTTAGAACAGGGTTACCTCTAAATATGGTTATCGAACTCAGAAAGTTTTAAATTATACAATACTTATAAAGTTATAGTAGATTTTCTAGTCATGCCAGTTATCCCCAATCATGTCTTTGATAGCATTTTTTGGGATCAGATTTTGCATTTAGGTGTCTTGTCTTTTTAGTCTTCTTTGAATTGCAGTTGTTACTTAGTGTTTTTCATGACATGAACATTTTTGAAGAAAACCCATCAGTTATTTTATGCTATGTCTTATGATTTTTTAAATTACCATTATTGAAATATATTTGACATAAAACACTGTGAAAGTTTAAGAGGTACAACATAGTAATCTGATACATACATTTATATATTGTAATTATTGCCATTGTACTGATAATTAGCACCTCTGCATGTTACTTAATTATAATTTATTTTCGGTGATTGGAATAATTAAGCTCTAGTCTCCTTGCAAGTTTGATTGTAATACAGTATTGTTGCCTGTGTTCACCAGGCATTAGATCTCTAGGACTTCTCTCTTACGACTCTTGTTGGAAGAGTCTGATGTTTGCACCTTTAAATAACATCTGTCCTGTCCCTTACCCTCATTCCCATCTCTCATGATTCTTGATCATTTAGATTGCTTGATTCTGCAGCCATATTTAGATACCACATTTATATAAAATATCCAGAATAGGCAAACTCAACACAGAAGGCAGATTGGTGGTTGCAGGCACTGGGGTAGTGAGGAACACTGCTTATGGGTGTGGTGTTTCCTTCTGGGATGATAAAAATGTTTAGGAACTAGATAGAGGTGGTTGTGCAACATTATGGATTTTCTAAATCCCTCTGAATTATTCATTTTATGTGATGTGAATTTCTGTTCCATAAAAATTAACTTAAAATCCTAATGTAGATTATTTTGCTCCACCCCCATATACAGCCTGGATTTCTCCTCAAGTAGAAATTCCATTAAAAGCTGTTGCATGGAGGTTTCCCTGGTGGTTCAGTGATAAAGAATCTGCCTGCCAATGCAAGAGACACAGGTTTGATCCCTGGTCTGGGAAGATCCCACATGCCACAACTATTGAGCCTGTGCTGTAGAGCCCAGGAGCCGAAAGTGCTGGAGCTCGAACCCTCTAGAGCCTGTGCTTTGCAACAGGAGAAACCACCACAGAGAGAAAGAAGCCTGTGCACTGCACCTGGAGGGTAGCCCCTGCCTACTGTAACCAGAGAAAAGTCTGTGCAGCAGTGAAGACCAGCACAGCCGAAATAAATAAAATCATGTTAAAAAGCTGTTGCATGATAATTATGATGGTTTGTGATGATTAAAGACATGAGGATTGTAAATTGATTTTTAGTGGAAGAATTGATACACAGAAGAATCCATTATATATTCTCATCAGTAAATATTTAAGATTTAATGTATTATGTAGTTTTCCATTTTGAAAAATTCCCATAATGTTTGTGATGAATGTGAAAGGACAAAAACATGTTTTCTAGCCAATTTGTGTGATTTTAAAATAGTAATAGGTTTTCTACAAACAAAAAACATTTTAGTACATTGAATATAAATATTGACTTTATTAGAACCTTAAAATTTGAAGTCTAGATTAAGAATTGGATAGTTTCTCTTCCTCTGAATGTATGTATTCCAGGCTTTTTTCTATTATTTACTTTTCTACTTTCAACCTAAACTCTCCCACACCTGTTTACATTGAACTTCAGTTCAGTTCAGTCGCTCAGTCATGTCCTGCTCTTTGTGACGCCATGAATCACAGCACACCAGGCCTCCCTATCCATCACCAACTCCCTGAGCTCACCCAAACTCATGTGCATCGAGTCGGTGATGCCATCCAGCCATCTCATCCTCCGTCTTCCCCTTCTCCTCCTGCCCTCGGTCGTTCTCAGCATCAGGGTTTTTTCCAATGAGTCAACTCTTCTCATGAGCTGACCAAAGTATTGGAGTTTCAGCTTCAGAATCAGACCTTCCAATGAACACCAGGACTGATCTCCTTTAGAGTGGACTGGTTGGATCTCCTTGCAGTCCAAGGGACTCAAGACTCTTCTCTACCACCACAGTTCAAAAGCATTAATTCTTCAGTGCTCAGCCCTCTTCACAGTCCAACTTCACATCCATACATGACCACTGTAAAAACCATAGCCTTGACTAGACAGACCTTTGTTGGCAAAGTAATGTCTCTGCTTTTGAATGTGCTGTCTAGGTTGGTCATAACTTTCCTTCCAAGGAGTAAGTGTCTTTTAATTTCATGGCTGCACTCACCATCTGCAGTGATTTTGGAGCCCCAAAAATAAAATCAGCACTGTTTCCCCATCTATTTGCCATGAAGTGATGGGACCAGATACCATGATCCTAGTTTTCTGAATGTTGAGCTTTAAGCCAACTTTTTCATTCTCCACTTTCACTTTCATCAAGAGGCCCTTTAGTTCCTCTTCACTTTCTGCCATAAGGGTGGTGTCATCTGCATATCTGAGGTTATTTCTCCTGGCAGTCTTGATTCCAGCTTGTGCTTCTTCCAGCCCAGCATTTCTCATGATATACTCTGCATATAAGTTAAATAAGTAGGGTGACAATATTCAGCCTTGACGTACTTCTTTCCATATTTGGAACCAGTCTGTTGTTCCTTGTCCAGTTCTAACTGTTGCTTCCTGACCTGCATATAGGTTTCTCAGGAGGCAGGTCAAGTGGTCTGGTATTCCCATCTCTTTCAGAATTTTCTACAGTTGATTGTGATCCACACAGTCAAAGGCTTTGGCATAGTCAAGAAAGCAGAAATAGATGTTTTTCTGGAACTCTCTTGCTTTTTCCAGGATCCAGCAGATGTTGGCAATTTGATCTCTGGTTCCTCTGCCTTTTCTAAAACCAGCTTGAACATCTGGAAGTTCATGGTTCATGTATTGCTGAAGCCTGGCTTGGAGAATTTTGAGCATCACTTTACTAGCATGTGAGATGAGTGCAATTGTGTGGTAGTTTGAGCATTCTTTGGCATTGCCTTTCTTTGGGATTGGAATGAAAACTGACCTTTTCCAGTCCTGTGGCCACTGCTGAGTTTTCCAGATTTGCTGGCATACTGAGTGCAGCACTTTCACAGCATCATCTTTCAGGATTTGAAATAGCTCCACTGGAATTCCATCTCCTCCACTAGCTTTGTTTGTAGTGATGCTTTCTAAGGCCCACTTGACTTCACATTCTAGGATGTCTGGCTCTAGGTGAGTGATCACACCATTGTGATTAACTTGGTCATGAAGATCTTTTTTGTACAGTTCTTCTGTGTATTCTTGCCACCTCTTCCTAGTATCTTCTGCTTCTGTTAGGTCCATACCATTTCTGTCCTTTATCAAGCCCATCTTTGCATGAAATGTTCCTTTGGTGTCTCTAATTTTCTTGAAGAGATCTCTAGTCTTTCCTATTCTGTTGTTTTCTTCTATTTTTGTACATTAATCACTGAGGAAGGCATTCTTATCTCTCCTTGCTGTTCTTTGGAACTCTGCATTCAGATGTTTATAGCTTTCCTTTTCTCCTTTGCTTTTCACTTCTCTTCTTTTCACAGCTATTTGTAAGGCCTCCCCAGACAGCCATTTTGCTTTTTTGCATTTCTTTTCCATGGGGATGGTCTTGATCCCTGAACTTACTTCCATGTAAACATTCGCTTTAAACATGTTTAAACATGTAAACAGTAAATGTTTCATACCCTCCCACACTTGTGTGAATTACAGAAAGGGTAAATATTTGACTAACTGTAGTAGGTAATATTGGAGAAGGCGATGGCACCCCACTCCTGTACTCTTGCCTGGAGACTCCCATGGACAGAGGAGCCTGGTGGGCTGCAGTCCATGGAGTCGCTAAGAGTCGGACACGACTGAGCAACTTCACTTTCACTTTTCACTTTCATGCATTGGAGAGGGAAATGGCTTCCCCCTCCAGTGTTCTTGCCTGGAGAATCCCAGGGATGGGGGAGCCTGGTGGGCTGCCGTCTGTGGGGTTGCGCAGTTACACACGACTGAAGCGACTTAGCAGCAGCAGCAGTAGGTAATATGTAAACAGTAGCAATGATTGTCATCGAAGGACTTCAGCTGTTGTCAGAAAAAATAAATCTTTGCCTTCACACTGTTGCTACTCTTTTATAATCCCTTCTATCTATAGAAACATAAATGTATTTTGAAAAACTTCTTCATTTGTGGAAAGTGAAGCTTTCTAAGTCTGCTTTTGAAAACTTGACCCTGATATGCCTACAGTTCTATAATAGGTTTCTCATTATCTTTATTTTCTTTGTTTTTCCCAGGTGAGAAAAAAGATGCTGTCCAGGTTTAAAATAGTCGCCACTCCTTGTACTCTGGCATGCCGCCATTTGCACACAAAAGAGAAAGGCAAGCCACTTATGCTGAACCCAAGAACAAACAAGGTCAGTAACATTAACACTATCATGTTTTCTCTCTCCCTGGTAAAGGTTTGATATATTTTAGACAGATACAGTATGAAAGATTTGTTTTTTGTGGCTTTATACTAAAACTGTTCGGAAGTGGGTTGTTTTTTTTTTTTTCCTGCATGAACTTTTCTCTTTTCAGGGTTCCTTTATACCTTCCAAATTTCACCATCTCTATTTCTACCACCCAGAAAGGGTTGACTTTATTTCCTAGTTCTAGCTTAAAAAAAAAAAAAAAAATCCAAGAAGAGCAGATTGGTCAAGATTTTTGGCCAGATGCAGTATATTTAGATTGACTTCATTTAGTCATTTTATTGCTTTTATAAATAAATGAATAAATGTTCTCTAATTTCCTAATCCCTGATGGATCATTCATTCTCACTGTACTTGGAGGGAAAGAAGTAGAGGCCTTTTCTTTTCCCCCTACTATGCTTACCTGCACAATGAAGTGTCCAGTTAAGGGATTTTTATCAATATTGTGTCTGAAGGAAGATAACTCAGGATCGCTGAAGGGGGTGCACTTCTACTGTGTAAATAAGGAGGGCATTGTTGTGTCCACGAGCAGAAGACAGGTTTGGTGAAACAAGTGGCGATGGAAGACAGAAAAGAGTAGAAGGGCAGGAGAGAGGGAGGTTGTTTCTGCTTTCAGGGCATCTGTTTTAGACTATGTCACAGTCACTTACTAACACCAGGCCAGCAAATTTAAGAATTTTATCAACTTTTATTATAAATGCTCAACACATAAAATTATTTCTTTAATAATCATTTTGATTTCTCCTGCGCATTATAAATAAAATAGTTTTGAGTGTCCCTTAAATCTAGGGACAGATTTAAGGTAGGAGATAGGCAATAAAACCTTGTGTGGCCAACTCATTTATCTTTAGCAATAGGATAAGCATTTTTAAATGAACTACACAGTTCATTTAAAACTACATAAAAACTCAGGGGTTTTAACCCCTTTACATTTCCCAGTCTTGGATAAAATCTTATAAGGAGGTACATGACACACAAAGAATTTAGTGATTTGACTTTTTTTTTTTTTTCATTCTAAAGGTTCAACAGTTTTTTTTGTTTGTTTGTTTTTTTGCAAGGGAAAATGGTCAAAGGAAAGGTTCAATGAGGGTGGGAGGGAAATGGGAAGGAAGAAGGGGAGTGATGGTGGGGAGGAGTATATGTAATTTCTTAACTAATGGCTTTCTATTTTTAATCGCAAAGAACATTAAAAAAAATCATATTGAATTCATCTTATATTAGGAGGTTTGATCTGGAAATGAAAAGTTCAGGAAACTAAAAGTCCAGTTTGGGTATCCTCATCTTAGGCACATCTTGGTATTTTGTATTGATAGGTCTGTCTTTACAACAATACATTATTTAGGACAGGATCACATTTGTCACTTCTTCTTCCCTAATACCCAAAGTGGTACCAGACCCATAAAGTAGTCAATAAACATTTACAGAATGAACAAATAAGTCTATTTTTTTTTAAACTCTCCTGAGTGAACTGAATTTTTTGAGGCTCATAAGTGAATATGTTTTCCTCTTTGCTTTGTCTATTACAGCCAGATTATATAAGTATGATTGGGGTATTAAAGTCTCCCATTATTATTGTGTTGTTGTATATTTCTTCTATCATACTAATTAGTGTTTATCTTAGATGTATCAATGCTCCAATGTTGGGTGCATATATATTTATAATTGTTATAACTTCAGGTTCAACAATTTTCTAAGGTCTTTTTCAAAGAACTAACTTTTGGTTTAATTTTTAATTTTTCAGTTATTTTTTTCTGTTTTCTATTTATTTTCACTCTAATGTTTATTATTTCCTTCCTTTTTGCTTCAGGTTTAGTTTGTTCTCCTCCCCCGCCACCCAGTTTCTTAAAGTGAAAGATTAAATAATTGATTTGAGATCATTCTGCTTCTTTCCAGTACATCTACAGCTACAAATTTCCCTCTTTAAAATTATTTTCACTGTATCCTTTAAGGTTTGGTGTGTGTGTTTTAATTCATCTTAAGGTATATTCTTATTTGCCTGTGCTTTCTTCTCTGCCCACTTGGTTTTTTTAGGACTGTATTAAGATTCCCCAAATATCCATTTATATTTATTTATTTATTTGTTTGTTTTTCCATTTATTTTTAATTTCTAATCTTGTTACATTGTGGTTGGAGATCATACTTTGGAAGACTTAAAACCTTTTAAATTTATTGAGACTTGTTGTATGGCTTGACAAAGGGTCTGTCCTGGAGAACATTCCTTGTACAGATGAAAACAATGTGTGTCCTCCTTCTGATGATGGAGCATCTGCTGGGTCTAGTTGGTTTATGGTGCTCTTCAAGTCTTCTTTTTCCTTGTTGATTTTCTGTCTAGTTGTCTTCTCCATTATTGAAACTGAGATACTGACATTTTCAGCTTTTTGAATTATCTTTCTCCCTAATTCTGTCAGTTTTTGCTTCATGTATTTTGGCCCTCTTTTGTTATCTAACAAAGTATGTTTATATACTTAATGGAGTGTATCTTCTTAACTGGAGTGACCCTTTCAGCAAAAGATCCTCCTCTAGTAATGTTTGTTTCAAAGTCTGTCTTCTCTGTTACTAATGTACCTCTTCCAGCTCTGTTTTGGTTACTGTTGGCATCCTGAATCTTTTTCCATTCTTTTACTTTACACCTATTTGTATCTTTGAATCAACATGTGTCTCTTGTAGTCAGCATGTAATTGGATCATGTTATTTTATCAGTTCTGCCAGTCTTTTAATTTTAGAATTTCATCCATCTACATTAATATAATGTCTAGTAGGGTATGATTTATGTCTGCTATGTTGCTATTTGTTTTAAAAGTCTTATGTGGTTTCTGTTCTTTGTGTTAAATATTTTCCATTATACTATTTAAATTCCCTTGTCTTTTACTGCCTATTTCTGAGTTCTTTTCTCAGTGGTTTGCCCTGGGGACTACAGTTAACCGTCTTTATCAGTCTAGTTCGGTTTGATACTAGTTTAATTGAATAGTTCACTAGAACTTTGCTCCTGTAGAGGTCTATCTCCTTTTGTGCTGCTTTTTCATACAAATTATATTTTATACATTGCATGACCATCAACACAGATTTATAGTTATTATCTTATGTAATTGTCTTTTAAATTGAGTAAGAGGAAGAAACCTACAAAAAAATATATTTACACTGTTTTTTATATTCTGTAGTCATCTTATCTATGTTCTTTATTTCTTTGCATGGATTTGAGTTACTGTCTAGTGTCTTCCATTTAGGCCTGAAGGATTCCCTTCAGTATTTCTTGTGAGACAGGTCTGTTAACAATGGATTCTCTGTTTTTATTTATCTGGGAATGTCATAATTTCTTCATTTTTGAAAGATAGTTTTGTAGAATTGGGAAGTTCCTGGTTGACAGTTGATTTTTCCTTCAGCACCGCCTATGGCTTCCATGGTTTCTGATAAGAAATTGGCTGTTGCTCTTTTTGAGAATCTCCCCCCCCCCCCCCCCCCCCCCCGTATGTGATGAGTCACTTCTCTTTGCTTTCAGATTTCTCCTTTTGTCTTTAGCTTTTGACAGTTTGAATAGGATGTGTCTGGGGTAGAGCTCTTTGTGTTTTTCTTGATTGGAGCCATTGGGCTTCTTGAATGTGTGGATTAATGCTTGTCATAAAATTTGGGAAGTTTTTGGCCATTATTTTTTCAACTATTCTTTATCCTTTTCTCTCCTCACCTCTGGTACTCCTGTTATGTATATGTTGGCACTCTTGATGGTGTCTTTCAGATCTGTTCGTATTTATTCCTTATTTTTCCTTTCTCAGACTGGATTATCTCAGTTGACCCATCTTTAATTTTTTTTCTTCTACCTCTCACATCTGCTTGTTGAACCTCTTTAATGAAATTTGTATTTCAGTTATATATCAATTTGAGAATTTGTTTGGTTCCTTTTTATAGCTTCTCTGCTTATCAATATACTCTGGTTAGTGGGAGGTTATTCTCATTCTTCCCATAGTTTGTTAGACAGTGGTGTTTTTTAGTTTTTTTTATATATTCAGTGGCACCCCGCTCCAGTGCTCTTGCCTGGAGAGTCCCATGGACGGAGGAGCCTGGTGGGCTGCAGTCCATGAGGTCGCTAAGAGTTGGACACGACTGAAGCGACTTAGCAGCAGTAGCAGCAGCAGAGTAACTAACTTTTTTCCTTTTTTATCAGTTGAAGTATAATTGATTTACAGTGTTTCAGGTATATAGCAAAGTAATTCATGTTATGCACACATGTATATACTTCTTCAAATTCTTTTTCCTCATAGTTCCCTGTGCTATACAGTATGTCCTTGTTGTTTATCTACTTTATATATAGTAGTGTGTTAATTCCAACTTATCCCTCCCCTAGAACAACTAATTAAAAATCTTTGTCTAGTAAGTACAATATTTGGACTTCCTCGGGGGCAATTTCAATTAACTGCCCTTTTTTCTTATTTACGAGTCAGACTTCGTGTGTTTTTTGTTTGTTTGCCTTTATGATTTTTTGTTGAAATAGTCCTTCCTCCCAGGGTTTGTAGTGTTGCTCTTGTCTATTTAGTATCATTTCTGAATTCTTTCTTCTTGTTATATTTGACTGCTGCAGTCTCTGCTCTGTTAACTTAGTTATCAGTGAATGATTAAGCAGAAACTTAAATACCTAGAACCATTCTTTGCCAAGGAGCTCTGTGTATCTGTGGGGGTGTGCCTTTAATTTTCTTTCTTGCATTCTCAGTTGTGTCCGACCTTCTGCGACCACATGGACTGTAGCCTTCCAGGCTTCTCTGTCTGTGGGACTTTATTAAGGCAAGGGGAGGGTACCCCAAGGAGACTCCTCCAGGGGATTTTCCCGACCCAGGGATGAAACCAGTGTCTCTTGCATCTCCTGTATTGGCAGACAGATTCTTTACCACTTGAGCAACCTGGGAAGCCTGGGGCGTGCCTTTAGTACTCAGCTAAGCAGTTTACAGGGCTTCCCAGCTAGCGCTGGTGGTAAAGAACTCACCTGCCAATGCAGGAGACAACCAGGTTCGATCCCTGGATTGGGAGGATCCCCTGGAGGAGGGCATGGCAACCCACTCCAGTATTCTTGCCTGGAGAATCTCATGGACAGAGGAGCCTGGTGGGCTACAGTCCGTGGGGTCACAAAGAATTGGATACCACTGAGGTGACTTCTCTGAACTGTGGTGTTGGAGAAGACTCTTGAGAGTCCCTTGGACTGCAAGGAGATCCAAGCAGTCCATTCTGAAGGAGATCAGCCCTGGGATTTCTTTGGAAGGAATGATGTTAAAGCTGAAACTCCAGTACTTTGGCCCCACCTCATGCGAAGAGTTGACTCATTGGAAAAGACTGTGATGCTGGGAGGGATTGGGGGCAGGAGGAAAAGGGGACGACAGAGGATGAGATGGTTGGATGGCATCACTGACTCGATGGACAAGAGTTTGAGTGAACTCCAGGAGATGGTGATGGACAGAGAGGCCTGGTGTGCTGCAATCCACGGGGTCGCAAAGAGTCGAACACGACTGAGCGACTGAATTGAACTGAACTGAACTGAGGTGACTTAGCACAGCACAGAAGCAGTTTACAGCTATGTGTCAGCCTTCACTTCCTGTTTACACAGAGCCTCAAGGCTAGCCAGAGGTGTCTCAAGTCTTTCCTGGACATGCTTACAGCTACGCATATGACCCTCTAGGTTCTTAAGAATATGTCTCAGCTTTTCAAAGTTGCCCCTGAACTTTTCAGTTTTCCTTTTCAGTTTTTTGGTTAACCTGTTGTTTGCCCCATATGTTATCTACTGCCTTGGGGAGATGCTGTGTTAAATAATTACCTCTGATTGTTTACAACAAACTGTTCTGGGGGCTGGGGGAGAAGGCTGTTCACACTGCCTGAGCTGCAAGTGAGGTCAAATAAAGACAGCCTTGCAGATAGGGTCTTCAGGTCAAACAATGACAGTTACCTGGATACTGGGCTTTAGAAGAATCTCTGACCCTTCCTTCCTTTCTGCAGTGACAGCCAAGCTCTAATTTTCAAAGTGACTGCTTCACAGTGTTTGCTTTTTCAAGGTTACTATGGAGCTGGGGAGCGGAGAATAGGAAGGAGAGTTAAAATGCCATGAAGTTTTCTGTTCTTACTGAAATTCAGCAGTTTTTCTTGAATAAATGCTCTCCAATTGCTGAAACCTTTGATTAGTTTCCAGAATTCTGAACTTTTGGCCAGGGTTCTTGTTGCTTTTACGGAGGAAAATATTTTTTTAGAAGTCACTGACATCTCTTTGATAACAAAAAATTTAACCCATAGCTGAATACCAAAAATTGAAAAAGAGTTTATTACATAGGTTAATTTTTCTTAAGTATTATTTCTTCTTCCCTCCTCCCTCTGTTCAACCTCATTCCTATCTAGTCATCGTAGCCTCTTAGTTTGGTTTGTATTCTTTCGAACTGTCTGTTGCTTTCATTTTTAATGTGTGCGTGCATCCGTATATAACATGTAGTTTATGGGGATTTTCTAAACATAATATTAGGGAGTTTGTTTTGATTTTCAAGTTAACTTTTTTTCCTAACTGTGTATCTGGCAGGTCTTTCCACTATACACTTAAAGGTATATGTTTAGCTGTATGGAAGTGTCATAGGTTCATAATTCTTCCATAATTGATGGACTTTTAGTTTGTAATAGACAAGAGAACTAGAAACAGTGCTACAACTAATCTCTTCGTATGTACCTCTTTGTTTATGAATATTTCTCTAGAATAACTAGGTAGAAGTAGAATTCTATATGTGCATTCAAGATAGGGAAGCAATCTAAGTGTCCATCAACAGATGAATGGATAAAGAAGATACACACACACACACACACGCACACACACGCACGCACGCACACTAACAATGGGATAGCACACAGACATAAGAAAAGAATGAAATTCTGCCATTTGCAATAGTATGGATTGACCTAGAGTATTATGCTTAGTGAAGTAAGTCAGACAAAGACAATTACTGTGTGATATCACTTATGTGTGGAATCTAAAAAATAAAACAAGTAAATGGATATAACAAAACAGAAACAGACTCACAGATATTGAGGACAGATTAGCGGTTACCAGTAAGGAGAGGCAAAGGGAGAGGGACAAGGTAGGGACAGAGAATTAAGAGATACAACTACTATGTATAAAATAAATAAGCTACAAGGATATATTGTACAGCACAGGGAAATATAGTCTTTGTTTTATAATAATTTTAAATGGAGTTTAAAGAAATTGAATCACTGTGTTGTATACCGGAAACTAACATATTATAAGTCAATTATACTTCAGTTAAAAAAAATATGTGCATTAAAAAATATCTAAGAATACTTTAAAATTGGCTTTCAAAAAGCCTAGAGCAATTTATATTCCCAGCGGTGGTATGAGAGTAATTCTTTTACTATATTCTCACCAGTACTAGATATGATCAATCTTACAAATTTTTGAAAGTTGGGACCAAAATGTTATCTGGCTTATCTTTTTATGTTTAAATTACATTTGGTAGGTTACATTACATTTGTTACCCCTGTAATTAATAATTTTTAATTCTTTTATTTTTTTCCTTTTTAGGGGATGGCGTTCACATTACAGGAAAGACAAATGCTTGGTCTTCAAGGACTTCTACCTCCCAAAATAGAGACACAAGATATTCAAGCCTTACGGTTCCATAGAAACGTGAAAAAGTTGAATGGCCCTTTGGAAAAGTGAGAGTTGATTAGACGTTTAGTTTTTTTTTTAATTGATGTTTTGATCAAAAAAATTGGGAGTACTGTTATGATGGCATGAGAAATAAGTCTCATAATGAAACTTGTATTTTAGTTGATTTATTTTATAATGATTATATTTCCTGGAAAATCCCACGGACGGAGGAGCCTGGAAGGCTGCAGTCCATGGGGTCGCTAAGAGTCGGACATGACTGAGCGACTTCACTTTCTCTTTTCACCTTCATGCTTTGGAGAAGGAAATGGCAACCCACTCCAGTGTTCTTGCCTGGAGAATCCCAGGGACGGGGAAGCCTGGTGGGCTTCCGTCTATGGGGTCACACAGAGTCGGACACGACTGAAGTGACTTACCATAGCATAGCATAGCATATTTCCTTCACTTCAGTGAATAATTCCCTTATTTTCACTGTAGTAAAATTCAGCAGGAATCAGTTTTTTATAGTTAAAATCACAGAGCTTTTAGGTTTGAATTGAATGGTAGAAGCAGAGACACCCATTCTGTTAAGCTTTTATTTTTATTGATCACCTACTTTGTGTGCTGTTGCTAGCCACTGAGGATATAAAGTGAGTAATAGATAGGGTGGCCATATAATATATCATCCAATCCAGGACACTTTGGGGAGTGAAAAAGAGGTAAATGAAACTGTCCCAGGCAAACTGGAATGTATGGCTGCCCTGGTAACTCACAGCCTGCCTTCTAGGAGTTCATCCATACAGAGTTAAGCTATGACCGTCTTTGTAGCTGTACTGCAGTGTGCAGGACAGCGAGGAAGAGGGAGGTGCAGAGTACATTCTGAAAGCATGAAGACGGATGCCTTCTGCAGCCTGGGAAAGCACTTCCTGGAGAAAGTGATGCTTTAGTTGAATTTGAAACAGTATATTACAGGGAGCAGGCAAAATGAGAAAGAAGGGCAGGGTATTTTGGGTAAAGGGATCAGTCTGACTATAGAACTAAAATATTCATTTGGTTTGTAAAGTACAGGGGATTATTGGATATTGGTGTCAAGTGAGACTGGTTTCTTTCACATTATGGGGCATAATGTCAAATGAGTGAGTGAGTGAGAGTGATGAGTGAGAGACTACACACATATACATACATACACACATGTGTGTGCTGTGCTTAGTCACTCAGTCATGTCCAGTTCTTTGTGTGACCCCATGGACTGTAGCCCACCAGACTCCTCTGTTCATAGGATTATCTAGGCAAGAATCCTGGAGTGGGTAGCCATTCCTCCTCCAGAGGGATCTTCCCAACCCCAGTCTCCTACATTGCTGGCATCTTTACCAGCTGAGCCACCGGGAAAGCGCATATACGTATGTACGTACATATGTACGTGTGCGTGTTTAGTCTCTCACTGTTCACAGAGGGGAAAGAAAGTCAAAAAGTGGTGTGAGGGTCACAGGGAGTAGGGTGTTTTGGGACCTGAAAATCGGAAAATCTAAAATGTATATATGTGTGGTGGGGGATGGGAATGACCGAAAAAGACCACAGAGAGTGGGCCACCTCAGCTGCATTTGGAGAGCATGAGTAGAGAGGACTCTGCCTGGGTAGAGGGTGTTCCAGGCAGCAGGTGCGTCGTCGTGTGCTGCAGTGCCAAGGTGAGAGTTCTGGTGCGTTTGAGAAACTCAGGCAAGTTCAGTACAAAGATGAGGCTGGAAAGTAGTCAGGGAAGTCTACTTAACTATCTTAAGAGCTTAAGGCTAATAAACTGGTGTTTGAAAGCCATTCAAGGAGAAGAGAACAGATCAGAGGTATGTTTTTAAGAGAATAGATTGGAGCAGGGGAACAAAGTTGTTTGTATAGAGACTTGTTAGAAAGGAAGGAAACAACTGTGTGAAAGGTATTTAGCAGATAGTCTCTGTAGGACCTGTGGATTTATTAGGTTGGGGTTGGGGAGGGTGGGAGAGGAAGAATTCAGGAATGGACTCCAGATGGATTCCCATTTGATCAGATGGTAGCAGGAGGAGGAACAAATGAGAGGAAAAAACGAGTCTATTTTATATTTAATTCAAGGTGATAACTGATTTTTCAGCCCAACATCTCCCTGTTTTCTAAACATTATTCTTTAAAAGCTGTTATTTATAGGTTTATGTGAATTAACCATTGCCTCCTTCATTCTACTTCTGTGCACTATAATAGACTTAAAATGCTTCTGAGTTTCCTGGATTATAAACTCCACGAGAACAGGGGCACTTCTTACATCTCTGGAGTTTACAATCATGTCTGGCACATATTTAGTATTTAGTGAATATTTGAATGAATGCCACTTTATTTTGTTTTCTTGTTTACATGTCAATTAGCTCCTTCAGGGTGAGGTGGTGGTTTAGTTGCCCAGTTGTGGCCAGTCGCAATCCCTTAGACTGTAGCCCACCAGACTCCTCTGTCCCTGGGATTCTCCTGGCAGGAATACTGGAGTGGGTTGCCATATCCTTCTCAAGGGGAGTCTTCCCAACCCAGGGACTGAACCCAGGTCTCCTGCATTGCAGTCAGATTCTTTACCGGCTGAATTACAAGGGAAGCCACTAAGGGTGGGGGCCTCATGGTAATTTTTGCATTTCCAGTGCCTGGTTCAGAGCCTGACTTACAGTAAGGGCTCAATAAATGTTAGCTGTTACTTCTGATTCTTCTCATCATCATCATCTACCATTTAAGTGCATTTTTATTTTTTAGTCCTGGGTATTACATAAGGAAATATAGGATTTTGTTTTCCAGGGGGAGGGGATCCTCAATTGTACATGTTTAAATTTCATTTCAAAGACTAAAATCTTTAATGCTGTCTGATATAGACATTATTTACTGTGCTCAATTTCAGATACATCTATATAATGGGAATACAAGAAAGAAATGAGAAATTGTTTTACAGAATATTGCAAGATGATATTGAAACTCTAATGCCAATTGTATATACACCAACAGTTGGTCTTGCCTGCTCCCAGTATGGACACATCTTTAGAAGACCTAAGTAAGGCTTATTTTTAAAATATTTTTACAATATATGGGGAAAAAAATCAGCACCGATTACATTTCTATTTTTTGTGTTGCAGTCTTATCCAGCCACAGTTGCCTTCCTCACAAAAACTTAATTTGGACAGAAAGGGATTCATAAAAATCTAATGTGTCATATTCTTTATTTAGTGGAAACAGCATCATTCGTTCCTTTAAGTTTTGATTGTTAGAGAAATTGTACATTTTTGTAGTGAAAAAAAATTATTCTCCATTTTGGTAGCATATTCTGCAGAATAATCGTAAAACTTTTTGACAATCTGGCTAAGAGAGTAAATCTCATTTTTTATTAGCTTTATTTCTATTGCTTGTTCATTTTTATGATCTTACACAAATCTTAATTTCACATAGTTCAAGCACCTCCAAATATTTTAAGTGGAAAGGATGCTGGGGTGAGCATTGGCTCAAGCCTTTGAGTAAGTAAGTTACTTTATCCCTCTGAATCCATTTATCATAAAATAGGGATTCCAGTAACTTTAAAAGAGCTGCTGAGAAGGTCAGATGAGGAAACTGATGTGACAGTTCCTTATAAACTTATAAGCATTGTGTAAGTGCTATTTTTACTTAATTTGAGTTTTCTTGTCTTGTTCCTCTAACCTGTAGTCATTTCTCACCATCCTTGTATCTTTCCAATGTCCTGCTTACATACTGATACAAATGTAGAAATTCAAACACCGTGTGACAGCATTTGTCCTCAGTCTCCTCTCCTCTACTCTAGTGGCTCTCAAACTTTAACATGCATATGGAAACATCTGTGGGACTTACTTAAAGTGTTAATCCTTGCCAACTTTTCCTCTCCTTCCTATTCCCAAGATTCTGATGAAACAGAGAAAGGTCTGGAGGTCCGGATTGTAATGAACACCGTCGGTGATGGTGTTGCAGGTATTCCCTGGAAGACACTTTTGAGAACACTGTCAATTCTGTGCTATCAGCTAATGTGTCTAAACATTTCTGTGATGTGGCCCAGCTGTTCAGCTCTTTTATCATTTCATTTTCACTTAGAGTAGTAGTATTTCTCAGTTCAGACTAAAAGATAAAGGGAAAACAAAAGGATCCTGATGCCCTGCTCCCCTCCACCATATACACAGAGGTTCTGATTCCTTTAGTGTAGAGTTGGGCCCAGGTACTGCTGTTTCATTAAACAGCAGTGATTTTGCTGTGATCTGGTGTGATTTTGTTGTTTACCAGAATTAAGAACTCACATGAAACATAAAGAGCTTTTGGATGAGGGCAGATACTGTGTATCATTTATGCAGTGACCGTGGGGTTTTTTTGTTTTTTTTTGACCTAGGAGATGGTGGGTAAGTCTTGGTTGGTTAATTCCAGACCAGTTAAATCAGAATGTCTGGGGTAGAACCCTGGCATTTTTAAAAAGCTCATCAGATGATTCTATTGTACTAGGCAGCTATGGTTGAGAAACTGTTTAAACTGCTTTGAGCTAGGATAGTAATGCCAGAGTTAAGATGTCAATGAGAAGAATGGATAAACAAGTTCCTACTGTATCACCGAGGGAACTATATTTAGTGTTCTGTGATAAGCCATAATGGAAAAGAATATCAAAAAGAATGTGTGTGTATATATATATATATTTATATAACTGAATCACTGATGTACAGCAGAAATTAACACAACATTGTAAATCAGCTATACTTCAATAAAACAAAATTTTTTAAAAAAGATATCAGTAAGGAAGTTGAATATAAGAACCTATCGGCCCTCTTCTCTACTTGCCCCGTTGTCCAGAACCTATGTTTCTTTCTCTCTCTTCTTTCCTTTCTCTCTTCCTTTTTTGAAACCTGGATTAATTATCTCAATTGGATAACAATATACTGTATTTAGAATAACTTTTTCCTTTTTCCTAATGCTTCAAGGATGTATTTTTTATTTGAAATTACTGTAGTTTTCTTCTCTCCTTTCCTGCTTCTTCAGATTTCAAACTTCCAGTGACTTTTAACAGTAGTTTACTTAGTGGTTTCATGTTCTGTTGCATTGATGGGATGTCTTTATATTGATTTTTGGAGGTATTTTATGGAGGTATATTGAGTTTATTTGAGCAGGAGATATGGATACATTTCTTCTTGGGTAAAATGATTGCATCATTTAATAAGAATCTTTGTTGCAGCTACTGTGTGAACAATGCAATTACAGCTTCAAGTAGCTGAAAATACTTGAAAATAAACCAGTGTTACTTAGCTGAATCTGCTTGGAAACTACACTGTGTCTTGATGTTTTTATTAAAATATCTAAATATTCCAATTATGAACAAAAACTTAGGAAAAAAAAACAAAAAACTGTCGTGAAATGCAAAGGTGTTTTTGTTCTGTTGCAGGGGATTATTTATTTCAATCTCAGACAGAGGTCATGTTAGATCAATTGTGGATAACTGGCCAGAAAATCATGTTAAGGTACTAATAGCACAACCTTCCTTTCACAATGTTTTTTCTTTCTATGTAAGTTACCTCTCAATTTCCAAGAACAGTTTTTTTCACTGTTGCTCTGTTTTACTTTATACTTACATACATGCAGATTTAGTGCTCTGAGAAAATCGTGATGGTCTTTACAAAAGGGGTTGGTGTAGAGTTTGCCGTGGGAAAGCAATGGCAGTAAGGTGAGCCTGCTCACTTCAGTACCACTGGTACCTCCTGCCTGCAATTAATATTGTTCTAGGTAAAGAAAATACATTAAAATGCCCTAAAAACTTCTATTCTGGTGGGTGATGAGGAGGATTCATTATGTCTTTTTTCTTATAAATCCAAGGTAGATTTAGATCCTTAATCCATCTGGCTGTCTTTCACAAAACAAAAACTAAGGACTTATTTAAGATCTTTTGGTAGGCTTTTGTGTTTATTATAGGCAGTAATCTTGCTTGCCTTTGTTGCGTGTCTTCCTCACCAAAATAATCTTTGAATTATCATTTGTTCAAACAGCCTAGAAAAATTCAGTCAGATCATTAAGTTCATAGTATCATCTTAAAACTTTGTAGGTATATTTTTTATTTTACATTTTTTTCACCATTGCTGAGATTTTTCTTGTTTGGCTTCAGTTGTTGTTTGGAGTAGCATGTGATTTCTAAACTCCAAATGGCAACGCACTCCAGTATTTTTGCCTGGAGAATCCCATGGACAGAGAAGCCTAGTGGGCTACAGTCCATAGGGTCACAAAGAGTCGGATACGACTGAGGACTTTACTTACTTATTTTTCTCTTAGGATTAATCTTTATCAGAAGTTTGTTCCTCCCCCCCCCCCTGTTTAGTCATTGTGAACATATATAAGTTGATCCTCTGTTCAGGAGGCTTCCCTGGTGATTCAGACAATAAAGAATCTGCTTGCAATGCAGGAGGTCCAGGTTCTTTCCCTGGAGAAGGAAATGGCAAACCACTCCAGATTCTTGCCTGGAGAATTCCAAGGACAGAGGAGCCTGGTGGGCTATAGTCCCTGGGGTCACATGGACACGACTGTGCGACTAACATTTAACACTTTCTAGTCAGAAGCATTCTACTCCTAAACCAAAGACAAGGAAATCAAATATAGTTGATTCTCCTTTTTACATCTAGAGTCTAGAAATCCTAGAATTTTAAATATTCTTGGGTGGTTTATTTTGAAAGTTAAGAAACAATTTTATTATTTAAAGTGAGAGTGAAAATATGTGAAGAAAATCTTTTTTTTTTAATTTCTTTTTTATTTTAATAGCTTTTCTGAGATACGATGCACAGACAATGCAGTTCACCAGCTTAAAATGTAAATTCAGTAATTTGTAGTATATTTGGAGTTGTACAGCCATTACAACTTAGAAGACGTTCATCACAGCTCCCTCATCCCCACCCGCCAGAAAAGCCCTGCACCCATTAGTGGTCATTCCCTTCCCCCAAGCCCTAGACAACCACTAATGTACTTTCTTTCTCTGTAGATTTACGTATTCATGTGAATGGAATAATAGAATACGTGCTATTTTGTGATGAAGAGAGTTTTTTTTTTAAAAATGCTTTTGTTTAGTGCTCCATTTTGGAAAACTTTTAATTGGTATTTTTTTGTGATTAAGGCTGTCGTGGTGACTGATGGAGAGAGAATTCTAGGTCTTGGAGATCTGGGTGTCTATGGAATGGGAATTCCAGTAGGAAAACTTTGTTTGTATACAGCTTGTGCAGGAATACGGCCTGATAGATGTCTGCCTGTGTGTATTGACGTAGGAACTGATAATCCAGTGAGTAAAATTACTTTCCCTCTCTGATCTTTCTCCCGCTTTATTGCATCCCTCTTTTAAAGATAAGAAGAGAAAATTCTGTGATTAGATGTTAGCCTTTGTCTTAAACTTCTTTTAATATCTATATGAATAACAATAGATTAATACTATTAAAAGTTTTTTAAGAACAATATAGTTATATTGTTATAATAAATATTAATTTTTTTATACTTTACAGTTTCTGTTTTACAGAATATGTTTACATTGGTTATATAACAAAAAACTTTCACATTTATGTTTGTTCTGTTTTATAGGCCCTCTTAAAGGATCCATTTTATATGGGTTTATATCAGAAAAGAGATAGATCACAGCGTTACGATGACCTAATTGATGAGTTTATGAAGGCCATTACTGACAGGTATTTTTTCTGAAGTTTGAGTATGTGAAAGCATCTTAAAAAAAAAAAGAACCACTGTTTTGTTTTCCTTTATCTCTTGTGAAGATAGAGGAAATTAAACTTTTGAGAACTTTGGTTCTTTCCTGCCCAGTTTGATGTACTGATATGCGGTAGTAATGCTCTCTGCTTTGCTTTCCTCAGTTATCTGACATCCTGAGCACACTGAAATCTTGAAGTCTGCACTCACTGCTCCTAAGTAATACGTTCACTGTGCAGTTCTTTCAACCCTCAGCATCCAGGCTCACTTCACCATTCCAGTGAAATTCTTGTGCAGCTTTCATATTTTAAATTTTGGTCTTTTCTCTCCTCCTGTCTGTAGCATCTGACCAGGTTTTCCACCGCTACATCCTTGAAATTTTGTCTTCTCTTGAACTAAAAGACTTTCCTGACTTAGTCTTTCTCCAACCATTTTTGTTTCCTTTGTCATCTCCACTGATTTTTTTCTTGTTCTCTTCTGGTAAATGCAGGTGAGTATATAGTTCTTTTCTCTTTTGAGTCATGTAGCTTGTGACTCTCAGCCCACGAAAACCTATCTCTGTAGTCCCACCTTCCTCTGAGGCTTGCATTTCCAATAGCTGGAATCCTCCCTCTAGAGGTTTTGTTGCTATCTCCTTCCCTTTCTAAATTGTCTGAAAGTGAAAGTGAAGTTGCTCAGTCATGTTGACTCTTTGCAACCCCATGGACTGTAGCCTACCGGGCTTCTCTGTCCATAGGATTTTCCAGGCAAGAGTACTGGACTGGGTTGCCATCTCCTTTTCCAGGGGATCTTCCCTACTCAGGGATCGAACCCAGGTCTCCCGCACTGCAGACAGACGCTTTACCTGTTGCCTATCTTTAATAAATGTAGCCTCTGTTAATAGCAGTAGCATGTACCCTCATCACCAAACCTTTGATCTTGTCTAATCTTTGAGTCTTCCTTCTCTTCTGTCAAACCCATATAGTGTCGTTCAGTCCTCACATCCAGTTGGTACTACCCCGTACAAGCCTCAGCAATGCATCTTTTCTTTTCCATTGCCACAGCCTCTTTGCAGATCCTCGTGTCTCTTTTAGATTCTTCAGAATCTTCCTCCAGCTTCTCTCCTCTCCGTTTCCTCTCCACCTTACCACCAGATTAGTCTTTTAAAAACATACTATTTGTTATGTCATTCTTTGGCTTAATTTCCTATTGCTGAAGGTTAAAGTCCAAACTTTTTATGATCTAGCCCTGCACTACCTTTTTCTTTTTTTTTTCCTGGCTGCCCCTGGTGGCATACAGGATCTTAGTGCCCCAGCCAGGGCTCAGACCTGCCCCTTGCAGTGGAAGCATGAATCTTAAACACTGGACTGCCGGGGAAGCTTCCCCTTCCCCACCTTTTAGATTACTGGTACATGGATGATCCTAAAAATTAACACCTTTTCAGAGTCAAAGTTGTTGCCATATCTAAAACTAAACTTTTTATCATCCCAGACATTGCCACCTCTTCCCCTTCCCCTTTTTAGCCATCCAGGCTGCCTTGGCATTTCAATAGCTTTTCCCTCTTCCCAGGTGTAGGCCTCATCATCAAGTTCTGTTTGTTCATTCTGATGTCTCATAATTATCCCTTTCACTTCCTGTGGCTTCTGCTTCACGTCTTCTTGTCTTCATGCCTCAGTACCTTCCTGATTATTTTCCCTTCTTTCTCATCTCTCCGTGCATTTGATATGTGCTACGCCTCACTGGCAGCTTTATCCTTCCTGCAGGGAGTCTTAGATGATTTTTTCCCTTCTCAAGCCTTCAGTGATTCTACATCAGACACAGAAAAAAGTCCCCTTCCCCAGTTTTGCTTTCAGAATTCTCCCTTATCTGGCTCTAACCTCCCTTAACCATATTTTTCTATATTTTGAGTCTAGTCTTTCACAGACTCTAAAAATTGTTAGTGTGGCCTTAAGTGAACTAACTTAGTATATTATTTTAAAAATATTTAAAAGTGGTATTTCATCATAACCATAACGGGCTTTGCTGTTTTTTAGATATGGACAGAACACACTTATTCAATTTGAAGACTTTGGAAATCATAATGCATTCAGGTTCTTGAGAAAATACCGAGAAAAATACTGTACCTTCAATGATGATATTCAAGGTAAAGCAAAAACAAAAACTTAGGTTTTTTTATTCCTACTTAAACCTTTTTTGTAGTGTGCCCATTTTTCACTGTACCATGTTTTGCCTTTCTCACAGGGACGGCTGCGGTGGCTCTGGCCGGTCTGCTTGCCGCGCAAAAGTCATTGGGAAACCGATCTCAGATCATAGAATCTTATTTCTTGGAGCAGGAGAGGTAAGTTTCTGTGAGCTTTTAAGTTTGAAAACCAACACTCTGCTTTAGACTGGAAAATGGGGCATAATGAACTTCTAATTTTGTTGAGATAGAGGGCATAAATTCAAGATCTTTGTTGTGAAATAGGTAATTTAAAATCTTTGGAAAGACTATCACAAAGAATCAAGTTTTGTGTGCTTCATAAGGGAAGAATAGACCCAGTATTTCTCATACCATATAATTCTCATATATAAAGTAACTTATAATACTGCATCACACTCTAATCTTTGTTTTTGAAATTTCTGTTTTGTTGGACAGGCTGCTCTTGGAATTGCAAATCTGATTGTTATGGCTATGGTTGAAAATGGCCTCTCAGAAGAAGAGGCACGAAAGAAAATTTGGATGGTTGACAAGTTTGGTTTATTATTTAAGGTAAGGTATTCTAAACCTTGGAGAAGCAAAAGTATGTTGTTATAATGATATTTTTAGAGTTTTATTTTCATATTCAAATCATAATGTCTATGTTGGCACCAGATGTATTCTTTCTTGCTTTGTTTTCTGACTCCTGACTCTTTTAAACCTAGTGGCTTTTAATGGGAAGTCAGAAGTTCCTAATTAAATTGTTAGCAGGACATCTGATAATTTGAACAGAAATCCTTTAACTCTTTGGAGATCACAATCTCTTGTAGCAATCTAATAGAAATTTATGGACCTTTTCCCCAGAAAAAGGCATGTATTCCTAAGATGAAATGATGAATGATAGGTTTATCCCAGGTCAACTTGGTATCCTTTATTCTTGCCCACCTTCCTATCATTGATCGCCATTTCTAGTAGCTCAAGAAATGCCTTGTATCTTATACTGTGTAACACATCAAAGAATAGGTAAACTGTTTCATAGTTGAGCTTATGCAGTACACAATGCTGTTACATTTTTGTGGCGTTTATTGATATTTATAAACTACTTGTCATTTACATCTTTGGAGCAAGCTTATATCATTTACTTTGCTCTAGTTCCTGAAATCTTTTCTTAATTAGTAACAGTATTCTATTAGTACAAAAAAATGAAATGAAAAATTGAAGTATATGAAAGAAAAATCTTGAATGTTTAAATTTTAAATAATTTTTTAAGTATTTAAAAAGTGTACCACACATTGTGATTAACTTATTTAACCTTTTTTTTTTTCCAATCTCATTTGATCTTATCAAAAATTTTTTGAAATTTTACAAATGAGGGAAGAGGTTTAAAAAGGTCAGGTCATTTTTCCAAGCTTGTAAGTCATGGAGGTGGGATTCCACCCAAGTAGCCTGACTATGAATCCTATGCTGTTAGTCATTCAACTGTGCCTCCTCCCAAAGCTATAACTGCCATATTTACTTGTATGTCAGATGCAAGGATTATTAAGACCTTGTACTTGGAAGACCATTGGAGAGTGTATATATTTTTGCTAGTATACAATGCGTTTGGTGCTTCTGTTTGTGATGCTTGTTTTCATAAATGTTTTGGTTCTTTATCGTGTTTTCAGTAATCAGGTCTAGGATGATGTATGTGCATCTGCAAGTTCAGGGTATGTTTTTCCTTTAGCATGAGTTTTAGGCTTTGTATCTCTTCTTGGGACTCAAAACACTGCCCTCTTTTTTTGAGACTTTGAGAGTTTCCAATTGAAGCCCTCATGGAAGAGAGGTGGTCTTCTTGGGAGCAAGCATGTGAAGCCACTGTTCTGAGAACTTGGATCTATTGAGGATGTATTTCAGTCTTTTAGTTAATTCCCCAGCCAAGTGATGATGGAGTTTTGCTTTTCCAGGCCCCTGCTGGTCATCACCTGGGGCTTGTCTAGAACTCTGATGTAAAAAATCACCTTTGCCGAGGGAGGTCTTTTCTTTTGCCGAAATAAGGATATGGATTTGTCATCCTGGTTGGTTTTTGCATTCAACATGTTTTTGTTTGCTTTAAACTATTGAGAAATTCATCACTGTTCTAACATGTCAGTGGTGTATCTCCCACACTTGTGACACTACTAAGGAGTTTATTTTTAATGGGTTTTGACCTGGGATTTGGTAAGGAAAGCATATTACTTCATTCAGCTCTCTTAAACCAGAATTCCCCTTTCCTCTTGTTTCTGAACTCTTGGTAGTATAAGTCCATAATGTCTATCTAAAATTCTGAAATCCCTGAGTTTTTCCTGAAATTCATTTGGTAATAAATCTGACAGACCTGAAAGTACATACTAACTTTAGTAGCAAGACCAAAGATGATATTTCTAATTTTCACCTTTTGTACTTGATGTGACTATTCCTAACTTCCATTCAGTTGGGGAGTGCCCACTGAGAGGGTGTTTATGATAAATTACACACTCTAGTATTCTTGCCTAGAGAATCCGATGGACAGAGGAGCTCGGTGGGCTATAGTCCATGGGATCACAGAGTCAACTAGCACTTGTAATATATTATTCTAAGACATTTCTGAAATATGAAATTCTAAGCTCTAAAATGCAGCTAGCTCACATAAGGAATTGTATGCCTTTGTACCCTGTTGGATTTAGGAAGACTTCACAGAGTAAATGAGTTTTTGAAATGGATTATAAATTTTTGGTTATAATGGAATTTGATGCATGTTTTATATTTGGGTTTATGGGCAATATGGAGAAAGAATTGGATAATGAGTTGATCAGATCAGATCAGTCGCTCAGTCGTGTCCGACTCTTTGCGACCCCATGAACTGCAGCACGCCAGGCCTCCCTGTCCATCACCAACTCCCGGAGGTCACTCAGACTCACATCCATCGAGTCAGTGATGCCATCCAGCCAGCTCATCCTCTGTCATCCCCTTCTCCTCCTACCCCCAATCCCTCCCAGCATCAGAGTCTTCTCCAATGAGTCAACTCTTCGCATGAGGTGGCCAAAATACTGGAGTTTCAGCTTTAGCATCATTCCTTCCAAAGAAATCCCAGGGCTGATCTCTTTCAGAATGGACTGGTTGGATCTCCTTGCAGTCCAAGGAACTCTCAAGAGTCTTCTCCAACACCACAGTTCAAAAGCATCAATTCTTCCGGGCTCAGCCTTCTTCACAGTCCAGCTCTCACATCCATACATGACCACAGGAAAGACCATAGCCTTGACTAGGCTATGAGTTGAAGAGAAACGTAAATGAAAAAGAAACATTCTTACTGTAGTAACAATATGTGACTTATAATGATGTCTTCTCAACTAATCCTCAATAAACATTTACTAAAAAATTGTATTTTATCTAAAAATTCAGGGGCGGAAAGCTAAAATAGAAAGTCATCAGGAACCATTTGCTCACTCAGCTCCAGAGAGCCTACCTGATACTTTTGAAGAGGCAGTAAATATACTTAAGCCTTCAGCTATAATTGGTGAGTAAAGTTGTTGCCAAGTCATTCTGTTACTTACCTGTATAATGCCAGGCCTAACTTGCATGCAGGATTACTAAAAGTGAAATGACATATTTTTTACATTGATCTTTATTGGAGTATAGTCGCTTTACAATGATGCATTGGCTTCTGCTGTACAGCAAAGTGAATCAGCTATATGTATGCTTATATTCCCCCTCTTTTTGGATTTCCTTCCCATTTAGGTCACTATAGATGTGATAGCTTTTTTTTTTTTAACTGAAGTATACTTGATGTGCAATATCATATAAGTGACAGCTGTACAGTGTAGTGAGTCACAAATTTTAAAGGTTGTACTCCATTCATAGTTATTCAAAATGTTGGTTGTGTTCCCTGTGTTGTATGTGATAGCTTTTAGGCACAGTGTATACAGTTCTGTTAACAGATGTTGCTTGTACTTTTAACTTGTAGAAGCTGTGTGATTGCTCATGCTTTGCTTTTAGAGTTGGTATGACTGGTGGGCTCAAAACCTGAAAAAGACCAAGGTTATTTGACAGACTGTACCAAGAAAATCCTATGCAGAGTCAAAGATTTTCATTGACAACAAAGCTGAAAGCTTTTGGTATGTTTTAAGAGTCAGGCATTTAATAGCAGTCATCAGACTGTGTAACATGGCATTAACAGAAAACGTAAAGAGTCTTTGAAGAGGGACTATTTTGTTTCCTATACAGCTATAAGATTTGTATATATATATCATTATATATATCATATATATGATATATATATATATATATACACACATATATATATGTATCATTTTTCTTGTATTTTACCAATTTCTTAGAGGAGCCCTATGGAGTTTTAAATAGTAAACTGTTTTAAGTCACCAACAGTTTTTATGGTTAGGAAAAGGATATCTGTATTAGGTTCTTTACTGATTGAAACTCACAGTTTTTTAGAGTGGGAAGTAATCTTTTAAGATTGTGAGTACATTTCTCTCAGAACTCAATTTTTTGTTGTTTAGTTGCTAAATCATGTCCGATTCTTTTGTGACCCCCACAAAACTATAGCTCACCAGGCTCCTCTGTCTATAGGATTTCCCAGGCAAGAATACTAGGGTGGGTTGACTCAATATGGAACCCTAAGAATCTGTCCATTGACTCTGGCCCTGGAAGATGAAGGAAATGAGAAAAAAAATGTCTCATTCTTTTAGAACTCATGGATTCCTAAGAATATGTCCATATACCTCATGTCACCACATGGGAAAACACTGGGTATACATTCCTTTTTTACATGAGAAAAACAAGCACAGAGTTATTAAACAACTTGCCCAAGATTTTGTGAGTATTTCATATAGCCAGGAGTGACAGAGGAAGCACTAAAATTGTGGTCTCCAGATCAGTATTTCTTTTTATTACATGTCAGTTTATAAAATGGAATTTAAAATTTCTTTGACTGTTGAATGTAAGTCTTTTCATTGGATGAACTACGTAAGCATTGAGCTGAGGCATTCCTTGTCACCCCAGTTCCTACTCTGGGCTGAGTTCTTCTCTCAGCCATGCCTCTGTACGCTGCACACTGAGCGCCTGGGACTGGTTTCTGGTTTTCTCTTTACTCTGTTGTTTTCTTTCTCAGCTCATAAGCTGCCTGCACTATACTCACTTTTATATCCCAGTGACCTACATACAGTGTCTGAGACATTGTCAGAGCTTACTAAAAGTTCATTAAACTGATCTCTTTCAAGAAAGTGGATGACTATAGTCAAGAAGATCTTCTTTTCCCTTCTAAACTCCTATTATTTTATAATGAGTACCACAGAGTTTAACAAGTTAACATTTAGAGATGCAACTTTTTCATTTAAAAAAGAATTTTAATTGTGGTAAAATATATATAACTTAAAATTTGCCATCATACCCATTTAAAAGTATACAATGAGGTAGTGTTAAATGCATTCACGTTGTACAGCCAGTTTGCGAACGCTTCCCCTTTTCAAACTGCCCTGTGCTTATTAGACAACAATTACGTGATGGAGGTAGTCTTTTTTCCTTTTCCCTGTTGCACCATGTAGCATGCAGAATCTTAGTTCCCTGACCAGGGGTCAAACCTGTGCCCCTGCATTGGGAGCATAGAATCCTAACCACTGGACAGTCAGGGAATTCCCTGGAGGTTGTCTTAGACTCTTTTTTTTCTTTTTGCTCACAATTTACTATGTCTGGGGTAGATAATAAATATTTAAGTAGAAATTTTAGTGTTTTTATTGTTTCTCTTTTCAGATGTAAGATTGGAATTATCTTAGCAATGCAAAGTCTTATCTTTGTAATGGGAGTTTACCTGTGCTTTTATTATGTTAAACCTATTGTAGAAATGCTGTTGATGGGAATGCTATATTTTACATGTAATGAAGTTGCTTTTATTTCCCTCCTTTATTTATGATAGGAGTTGCAGGAGCTGGCCGACTTTTCACTCCTGGTGTAATCAAAGCAATGGCTGAAATCAATGAAAGGCCTATAATATTTGCATTAAGTAATCCTACAGCACAGGCCGAGTGCACAGCTGAAGAAGCATACACACTTACAGAGGTATTAATAACAATATGAAATGGTTGTGTCTATTATTTTCCCTCTATGAAGGAGAGTTTAAATTTTAGTTCTTTTGAATTCTTTGCCACTGCCACTGGTTTATATTCCAGTTATAAATATCTGCTTATATACCATTGGAACAGTTGGATTTTCCCCTCCTGTTCCATAGGGATATAGTTGTAATCTCCACAATGTAATCCCTTTCTGTATTGTTCTTGCAAGTGACCTTTAACAGGCTCTAGGAAGTAGGTTTTTTCTTTTTAATTTGGGTACAATATTGTGTTAGTTTCAAGTATACAGCAAAGTGATTTGGGGTTTTTTTTTCAGTTTTTTGTATTCTTTTCCATTATAGGTTTTTACAAGATATCAAATGTAGTTCCCTTTGCTATACAGTAAATCCTTACTGTTCAGGAAGTGATTTTTAAAACCTTGTTTAACAGTGATATATAGCAGTAATTATTGAGTCATGCCCTTAAGAATAATTCATATGTCTTAATTTTTAGTGTTTTGTCTCTATTAAAAGTTGTTTTATTATGGAAAATTTGAGGTGTATACAAAAGTAGAAAGAATGATATAATTTAACTCCCGTGTACCAATGTTTTTGTTATTTAGTTGCTAAGTCATATCTAAATCCTTTGTGACCCCATGAACTGTAGACAGCCAGGCTCCTCTGTCCATGGGATTTTCCAGGCAAGAATACTGGAGTGGGTTCCCTTCTCCAGGGGATCTTCCCAACCCAGGGATTGAACCCAGGTCTCCTGCATTGTAGGTGGATTCTTTATTGGTGAACCACTGGGGCATCCCAGCATATACCAATATTCTGCTTCAGAAGTGGTCAGCTTATTGCCAGTCTTGTTTCTTTGACATCCTACTCACCTTAGATTAGGAAGCCAGCCTCAGGTGTATCATTTCATTATTAATATTACAGTATATCTCTCAAAAGTTAAGAATTCTTCTAAAAAATATAATCACAGTATCATTATCACACCTCACAAGTTTTCTTATTTATTTTTAATTTTGATTATTTCTTTATTTTTGGTTGTGTTGGGTCTTCATTGCAGCTCATGGGCTTTCTCTGGTTGCAGCAAATGGGAGCTACTTGCGGTGTGCAGGCTTCTCATTGCTGTGGCCTCTCTTGTGGAGCACAGGCTCTAGGTGCATGGCCTATCACACTTCACAATTTTAACAATTTTTTGAATGTTTATTTGATGTTTTTGTATAGTTCTTGATTCTCTACTAAAATTTTGTCTTGTCATTTAATTTCTTGAATATATGAATTATAATTAAAGTAAGTATCTGATAGTAACAAATATCTTGCTCTCTATCAATCCATTTCTATTATGTGTTTTGTTTTCTTCTTGGTTATCCAGTTCTTCGCAAGCCAACTTTTGCTTTTCACTTCTTTGTTGACTGCTAAGTAGTGCAGATAAAGAATTGTAGCAATAATTTGAGGCTCGAGATGAAGTTAGCTTCCTCCACAAGGACTTTACCTATCCTTCTGGAGACTGCAGTGCTGGTGGGTGGTGGTTTAGTCACTAAGTCATGTCCGGTTCTTTGTGACCCCCTGGGCTGTGGCCTACCAGGCTCCTTTGTCTGTGGGATTCTCCAGGCAAGAGTACTGGAGTGGGTAGCCATTTCCTTCTCTAGGAGATCTTCCTGAACCAGGAATTGAACATGTTTCTCCTGTGTCTCCTGCTTGGCAGGCAGATTCTTTACCACCAAGTCACCTGGGAAGCCCTCTTTTCTGGGGTAACCCCTCGTAAGTTCATCAGGATGTAGTCCATGAGAGGCCTCATCTATGTTCACAGTTAACCTTTTCTCTGGAGTATAAGTCAGAAACCCTGGAGTATTTATTGGCACCCCACCCCCACCCCTAGTGGTCTCTAAACTTTACCTGTTTTCTGTCATCATGGGACTCGTGACACTTTTGCTATTCAGGCTCTCAGCCACAGATTTTCCTTTTGAAATCACTCACCTGAAGGAGGAGAGCCTCAAATGCTGAGTTCGAATGTCTTGTTCTCCTCATTTTTTGAATCTTGACCATCTCTACCTCCAAGCCCTCCCTATCTAGGTAGCACTCCTATTTCCTTGAAACATATGTTTAATATATTCTAAAGAGTTTTTCTCACTGTTACCAAAGGGAGAATTGGTGTGAAGCAACCTAAAAGACTATTCCCAAAGTAGAACTCTGTCTCAGAACTTTCTGAATTTCATATTCATGCTCTTGGTATATTTAGCATTATTTTTCTCATTGTTATAAATTTTATTTTGACACATATATTCTCTCAAAATTCCTTCTGAGTCTATATTGCCATTTTGGTTCAGTTCAGTTCATTTGCTCAGTTCAGTTCAGTTCAGTCGCTCAGTTGTGTCCAACTCTGCTACCCCATGAATCGCAGCATGCCAGTCCTCCCTGTCCATCACCAACTCCCGGAGTTCACTCAGACTCACATCCATCGAGTCACTGATGCCATCCAGCCATCTCATCCTCTGCCATCCCCTTCTCCTTCTGCCCCCAATCCCTCCCAGCATCAGAGTCTTTTCCAATGAGTCAGCTCTTCGCATGAGGTGGCCAAAGTACTGGAGTTTCAGCTTTAGCATCATTCCTTTCAAAGAAATGCCAGGGCTAATCTCCTTCAGAATGGACTGGTTGGATCCCCTTGCAGTCCAAGGGACTCTCAAGAGTCTTCTCCAACACCACAGTTCAAAAGCATCAATTCTTCAGTGCTCAGCTTTCTTCACAGTCCAACTCTTACATCCATACATGACCACTGGTTTGCTCAGTCATGTCCAGCTCTTTGTGACCCCATGGACTGCAGCATGCCAGGCTTCCCTGTCCATCACCAACTCTGAGAGCTTGCTCAAACTTACGTCCATCAAGTGATGGACATTCAACCGTCTTATCCTCTGTTGTCTCCTTCTCCTCCTGCCTTCAATCTTTCCCAGTATCAGGGTCTTTTCCAATGAGTCAGCTCTTTGCATCAGGTGGCCAAAGTATTGGAGTTTCAGCTTCAGCATCAGTCCTTCCGATGAACACCCAGGACTGATCTTCTTTAGGATGGACTGGTTGGATCTCCTTGCAGTCCAAGGGACTCTCAAGAGTCTTCTCCAACACCACAGTTCAAAAGCATCAATTCTTCAGCACTCAGCCTTCTTAACAGTCCAACTCTCACATCCATACATGACCACAGGAAAAACCATAGCCTTGACTAGACGGACCTTTGTTGGCAAAGTAATGTCTCTGCTTTTCAATATGCTATCTAGGTTGGTCATAACTTTCCTTCCAAGGAGTAAGCGTATTTTAATCTCATTACTGCAGTCACCATCTGCAGTGATTTTGGAGCCCAAAAAACAAAGTCTGACACTGTTTCCACTGTTTCCCCATCTATTTCCCATGAAGTGATGGGACCGGATGCCATGATCTTGGTTTTCTGAATGTTGAGCTTTAAGCCAGCTTTTTCACTCTCCACTTTCACTTTTATCAAGAGGCTTTTGAGTTCCTCTTCACTTTCTGCCATAAGGGTGGTGTCATCTGCATATCTGAGGTTACTGAGATTCCTCCCGGCAATCTTGATTCCAGCTTGTGCTTCTTCCAGTCCAGCGTTTCTCATGATGCATATAAGTTAAATAAGTTAAATAAGCAGGGTAACAATATACAGCCTTGATGAACTCCTTTTCCTATTTGGAACCAGTCTGTTGTTCCATGGCCAGTTCTAACTGTTGCTTCCTGACCTGCATACAAATTTCTCAAGAGGCAGATCAGGTGGTCTGGTATTTCCATCTCTTTCAGAATTTTCCACAGTTTATCGTGATCCACACAGTCAAAGGCTTTGGCATAGTCAATAAAGCAGAAATAGATGCTTTTCTGGAACTCTCTTGCTTTTTCCAGGATCCAGCAGATGTTGGCAATTTGATCTCTGGTTCCTCTGCCTTTTCTAAAACCAGCTTGAACATCAGGAAGTTCATGGTTCACATATTGCTGAAGCCTGGCTTGGAGAATTTTGAGCATTACTCTACTAGCATGTGAGACAAGTGCAATTGTGGGGTAGTTTGAGCATTCTTTGGCATTGCCTTTCTTTGGGATTGGAATGAAAACTGACCTTTTCCAGTCCTGTGGCCACTGCTGAGTTTTCCAAATTTGCTGGCATATTGAGTGTGGCACTTTCACAGCATTATCTTTCAAGATTTGAAATAGCTCAACTGGAATTCCATCACCTCCACTAGCTTTGTTTGTAGTGATGCTTTCTAAGGCCCACTTGACTTCACATTCCAGGATGTCTGGCTCTAGGTGAGTGATCACACCATCATGATTATCTGGGTCGTGAAGATCTTTTTTGTACAGTTCTTCTATGTATTCTTGCCACCTCTTCCTAGTATCTTCTGCTTCTGTTAGGTCCATACCATTTCTGTCCTTTATCGAGCCCATCTTTGCATGAAATGTTCCCTTGGTATCTCTGATTTTCTTGAAGAGATCTCTAGTCTTTCCCATTCTGTTGTTTTCCTCTATTTCTTTGCATTGATTGCTGAAGAAGACTTTCTTATCTCTTCTTGCTGTTCTTTGGAACTCTGCATTCAGATGTTTATATCTTTCCTTTTCTCCTTTGCTTTTCACTTCTCTTCTTTTCATAGCTATTTGTAAGGCCTCCCCAGACAGCCATTTTGCTTTTTACATTTCTTTCACAGGCGGATGGTCTTGATCCCTGTCTCCTGTACAATGTCACGAACCTCATTCCATAGTTCACCAGGCACTCTGTCTATCAGATCTAGGCCCTTAAATCTATTTCTCACTTCCACTGTATAATCATAAGGGATTTGATTTAGGTCATACCTGAACGGTCTAGTGGTTTTCTCTACTTTCTTCAATTTAAATCTGAATTTGGCAATAAGGAGTTCATGATCTGAGCCACAGTCAGCTCCTGGTCTTGTTTTTGCTGACTGTATAGAACTTCTCCATCTTTGGCTGCAAAGATTTTTTTTTGTTTTTGGTGGAGGGATGTTTTGGTGTAACTCTAACTCCCTCTGCTGCTGAGTAATAAAAATTCTTAAAAATTTTTTTTTTCATATTTTATTGGTCAGTTAGTTGCTCCTAGAGCAAAGAACTTCTACTGAACATGGACTTCAGAATGAGAATTTTGTTAATAAGTTCTTGCCACTATAGGATGATTATGAAAGAAGAATTTTAAAAAGATGGCCTGGAGAAGATGAACTGCAGTTGAATCTTGCCATTCTAAAGATGCCCAAGATCTTTCTAAATCTCCAAATTTACTAATGCCATGAGGACATAACATTTTTCCCACAAAGAGCTATATAATATAGCCCACTTTACAAATGTATTAAAATTAATGGTGGCACAAAGATAACCTATATCACACACATTATGGTAACACACATGGCATTAGCCATGAATTAACCCTTAATTTGGCTTCCCTGTGGCTCAGCTGGTAAAGGATCCACCTGCAATGTGGGAGAGCTGGGTTCGATCGCTGGGTTAGGAAGATGCCCTGGAGAAGGGAAAAGCTACCCACTCCAGTATTCTGGCCTGGAGAATTCCATAGACTGTATAGTCCATGTGGTCACAAAGAGTCAGACATGACTGAGTGACTTTCACTTTCACAACCTAAATCTTCAAAGAAAAATTTTTTTGTCACACATAAAGCTATGCTTAGAACAGGTAGAGAATGGGACTAGCTATAGCTGTCTGGATTTGTAGGTCCAAGACAGTCACCTGTGCCCACCACTGGCACAGTTGACTTGTTTCTGTACCTAAACCTGAGATCATTTTGAAACTGCAAGTATGTCTTGTAAAAGTAATAGTTACTATAATAGTAGATCCTCAGAGTGTCCAAAGGGTCAAATTCTTGAGTACTAAATCCACTAGGGTCTACTGTCTTTCAAAGGACACTCACTCTTGGTATAATACACGCTTGCGTGTGCTCATGCTCAGTCATGTCCGACTCTTTGCAACCTCGTGGACTGTAGCCCACTAGGCCCCTCTGTCCATGGAATTTCCCAGGCAAGAATATGGATGGGTTGCCATTCCCTCCTCCAGGGAAATCGTCCCAACCCAGGGGTTCAACCCACGTCTCTTGCACCTCTTGCGTTAGCAGGTGGATTCTTTACCACTGTGCCACCTGGGAATCCCAATGCACATCTTTTGATGTAGGGAGAAGCAGACAAAGCATTATCTAAACACTTAATGTATTATGGACTTCCCTGGTGGCTCAGTCGGTAAAGCATCTGCCTACAATGCGGGAGACTCGGGTTCGATCCCTGGATCAGTAAGATTCCTTGGAGAAGGAAATGGCAACCCACTCCAGTATTCTTGCCTGGAAAATCCCTTGGGACAGAGGAGCCTGGTAGGCTATAGTCCATGGGGTCACAAAGAGTTGGACATGACTGAACAACTTCACTTTCACTTTTAATGTATTACATGACATTTCAGAGCACAGTACTAAAATTGATGGATACAACAATTTTGGAGACTTCCTTTTCTTTAGAAGACAACATGCCATATTTGTTTGGAGTGACTGGTTACGCCATATGCCTTTTTTATAAACTGGGGGGCATTGTAGCATAATAGAAGAACCATGCGTTTTAGAGTTATGAAAACCTGGGTTCAAGTTTAATGGCTACAGTTGTGATGCGTGACTTTTTACAAAGTACTTGGAAATATTTGAGCCTTAGCTTTCTGAGATTTAAAAAAAAATACGTATTAGTGAAATGAGATGATGATAATCTTAGAAGCCTTTTGCGTGGGTTAAATTAACTGAGTTAACACATATAACGGAGAAGGCAGTGGCAACCCACTCCAGTACTCTTGTCTGGAAAATCCCATGGATGGAGGAGCCTGGTAGGCTGCAGTCCATTGGGTCACTAGGAGACAGACACGACTGAGTGACTTCACTTTCACTTTTCACTTCCATGCACTGTAGAAGGAAATGGCAACCCACTCTAGTGTTCTTGCCTGGAGAATCCCAGGGACAGGGTAGCCTGGTGGGCTGCCATCTATGGGGTCGCACAGAGTTGGACACGACTGAAGTGACTTAGCAGCAGCAGCAACACATATAAAGCACCTGGTGCAGAGCCAAAAACAGCAGATGTGCAGTGAATGGTAGTGATATAATTTTTGATGTTTCCCCTTCATTCACAGATGTTTATAGTAGTCCTTTTTATTATTAGGGATAATAGTTTCTTACCATCTACATTTTTAAAGTTTTAAAGGAAAGAGGAGTGTCAGGTTTTAAATTTATTAATGGACATTTTTCAACTTTATTTGAATGTATGCTGTGCATAAAACAAACCTCATTCTAATAAGGATTTTAATAAAAGGATTGTGTTCTAAAGTAAATTGTGCCTTTTGCAGGTAATATGTTGATCTACTACAGATTTTAATTTTGTTTTCATTCACCTCAATTTTCTAGTCTACTTAAAGTGACAAAATTGAGATTATTTCATTTCTCAACAGGGAAGGTGTTTGTTTGCCAGTGGCAGTCCGTTTGAGCCAGTGAAACTCAGTGATGGGCAAGTCTTTACACCAGGCCAAGGAAACAATGTATATATTTTTCCAGGTAAGTGCCATCATTATGTTAGAGTAATCATTAGTTACAGTAAAACTCTTCTTGAAATTCTTTAGAAATTAATATTTGAAAAACAATAGTATTTACAGGATTTTTCTACAAATGTAGAGGAAAAGTCAAGGAATTCAGCAAATCTGTTGTGCTCTATTTCCCCTGAAAATTTATTTAATCATACTTTTCATTAAATTTGTTTTTATTACAGAAATAAAATAGTACATGGTTCATAAAAATGCAAAAGGAACAGAATGTTAAAAAATTAATTAACCCTCTTTATCTCCCCTTGATTCCTCCTTATCATACTTACAAGTTATAACAACTGTGGTTTCCTTTGAGTCTTTGTGATGGTTACCGTCATGACTGGCACAAGTATCTCCCCTTATCTTGATTCTTCTAACTCTAGACTGATACATGTGAACTTCCAACTGTGACATCTAAGTAACAGTCCACACATACCTCCTATTACTTTGCTTTGTCTCTACTTTCAATTTCTGTTACTACTTGTAGTTTTCCTAGTAGTCAGCTTTATCTCTTCATAATGAACTTAAAAAAGCTTTTGTAAGCAATTTAAGATAGTTTTATTAGCTTGCCACAGTGAAAAATGAAAAAGAAAAATCTGGTATTTAGCTTCCTTATCTCTTATTTCATCTGTCAGCTGTAGTTGGTTAATATTTCTGTTGTAGAGAAATTCTTGAAATTTGCATTGTATTTTGTTATTTTCCATGTTTTGTCTTTGGATTGATTCTGAAATTAACTGATTATGTGTTATTCATGTCTAAACAAGAGTGTGGTTTGATAAAAACAGTAGAACATGCAATTCTATATCACAAAATTTTTGACATTCAAAGTCTTTTTAAGTGTCAGGTGTAATGAATCCTCCTTTAATTTCTTGCTTGCTTTCTTCATTTCATCTAATCCTACCCCACAGTAAATCATTTCTGTGGTGGTTCTCTTGCCCATGTACACTATTCCTTTCTATTCCTTTGCAGATGTTAGCCTGAGCTGTTTAAATTCCACTTGGTTTTCTTTTAAATTCCTTTGTTGTTCAGTTGCTAAGTTGTGTCCTACTCTTCTGTGATCCATGGACTGTAGCCCACCAGGCTCCTCTGCCCATGGCATTTCCCAGATGAGAATACTGGAGTGGATTGCCATTTCCTTCCCTATGGAATACATCTTTGAATAAGTTTTTGTTTTTGTTTTTAATAAAGCACAGATGAAAACTGAGTTTTTATGTATATGAAATGTCTTTATTTTTTTCTCTCAGTTGGTTGGGAAGATTTGCAGATTCAAAGTCTTCTTCTTTTTAGTTGTGCCATGCGGCTAGCTGGGTCTTCGTTTACTTCCCCAACCAGGGATCGAACCCAGGGCCCCAGCAGTGAGAGCACTGACTACTAACCACTGGACTGCCAGGAAATTCCCTCAAAGTCATTTTGTCAGACCTTTGAAAACATTTCTCCATTCACTTTTAGTGGCCATTGTTGCTGACAGAAAATCTGGTGTTGATGAGATTCTCATTCCATTATACATCCTAGTTTTGTGTCCCTGAAAATGTTTCAGTGTTCTGTTTATCTTTAGGATTTTTGAAAGATTGGTAAAATGCATTCAGGTTTGGGCTTTATTTCCATTTATCATGCATATCTGCAAGTGGGCTAATTTACTGTATCTTCTTTTCCAAAGGATTTTTTTTTCCTGTTTTTATTTTCCCTCATTAATTTCCTTCCATTATTTCTGTTTTTTCCTTATGGAACTTGGGTTAGACGACTATGGTCAAATCCCTCTGTTGTCCTTGACTGGTAAATTTTATTCATATTTTTGCCTCTTGTCTTTTTTGTTCTGTAATATGGGGGATTTCTGTGGTGTTCATTCATTCATCTGTATCTATTTTGGTTTTTAGCACTTCTTGTATATGTTTTGTTTCAACAGTCTTCTTTCTTTTTATTATGGAAAATTTCAAGCATATACAAAAGTAGAGGGAAGAATGAAATCCCATGTTGCCTTCTCCCACCTTTTGGCAGTTATCAACTGGTAGCTGATATATTGGAGAAGGCAACGGCAACCCACTTCAGTACTCTTGCCGGAAAATCCCATGGATGGAGGAGCCTGGTAGGCTGCAGTCCATGGGGTCGCTAAGAGTCGGACACAACTGAGCGACTTCACTTTCACTTTATTTTTTTAAATTTTATTTTGCTTAACTTTACAATATTGTATTGCTTTTGCCATACATCAAGATGAGTCTGCCACAAGTATACATGTGTTCCCCATCCTGAACCCTCCTCCCTCCTCCCTCCTCCCTCCCCATACCATCCCTCTGGGTCGTCCCAGTACACCAGCCCCAGGCATCTGTTATCAGGCATCGTACCTGGACTGGTGACTCGTTTCAGATATGATATTATACATATTTCAATGCTGTTTTCCCAAATCATCCCACCCTCTCCCGTTCCCAGAGTCCAAAAGACTGTTCTATACATCAGTGTCTCTTTTGCTGTCTCGTATACAGGGTTATTGTTGCCATCTTTCTAAATTCCATATATATGCGTTAGTATACTGTATTTGTGCTTTTCTTTCTGGCTTACTTCACTCTGTATAATAGGCTCCAGTTCCATCCACCTCATCAGAACTGATTCAAATGTATTCTTTTTAATGGCTGAGTAATACTCCATTGTGTATATGTACCACCGCTTGCTTATCCATTCATCTGCGGATGGACATCTAGGTTGCTTCCGAGTCCTGGCTATTGTAAACAGTGCTGCTATGAACATTGGGGTACACGTGTCTCTTTCAATTCTGGTTTTCTCAGTGTGTATGCCCAGCAGTGGGATTGCTGGATCATAAGGCAGTTCTATTCCCAGTTTTTTGAGGAATCTCCATACTGTTCTCCATAGTGACTGTACTAGTTTGCATTCCCACCAACAGTGTAAGAGGGTTCCCTTTTCTCCACACCCTCTCTAGCATTTATTGCTTGTGGACTTTTGGATCACAGCCATTCTGACTGGCGTGAAATGGTACCTCATAGTGGTTTTGACTTAACATTTCTCTGATTATGAGTGATGTTGAGCATCTTTTCATGTGTTTGTTAGCCATCTGTATGTCTTCTTTGAAGAAATATCTATTTAGTTCTTTGGCCCATTTTTTGATTGGGTCATTTATTTTTCTGGAATTGAGCTGTAGGAGTTGCTTGTATATTTTTGAGATTAGTTGTTTGTCTGTTGCTTCATTTGTTATTATTTTCTCCCATTCTGAAGGCTGTCTTTTCACCTTGCTTACACTTTCACTTTTCACTTTCATGTATTGGAGAAGGAAATGGCAACCTACTCTGGTGTTCTTGCCTGGAGAATCCCAGGGACAGGGGAGCTTGGTGGGCTGCCGTCTATGGAGTCACAGAGAGTCAGACACGACTGAAGTGACTTAGCAGCAGCAGCAGCAGCTGATATATTTAATCTATATTCCCACCCATTCCACCTTCACTGGGTTATTTTAAAGCAAATCAGAGACATCATAAAATTTCATTAATAAGTACTTCTGTATGTGTCACTAAAAAAGTGAAAACATTTTTTTAACTTAAACATAACCATAGTACTGGTATCACATCAAAGAAAATAAACGATAATTGCTTAATATCATATCAACTTCAGTAGGGTCAAATATTATTTTTTTTTATTCCCAGTAACCTTTTATTCATAGAATAACTCTTTAATGGCCACTTTTCTTTTTAAAGCTAGCAGAGTCCTTTCAGCTCTCTTCCTAGAGTTAGTAAGACTCTTATAAATATTTCTTCCTTTGTATTGTTTTATTTTCCAGCAATTTCTGGTGATCATTTATTTGTTTTAATGAAAGAATCACATATAGTAAAATAGTGGCTTGGCATGAGTTTCCTTCGTGCTTGTGTCTTTCTCCTTGTGGGCCTCTCCCTGAGCAACCGCAGCCAGCTGTAAAATTTTAGGACAGGTAGAGCTATAGCATGCAAAGGCGGGCATCAAGGTGGCATGTTATTATAACTCTTGTTAAAATAAAGATTTGGGACCTGTGAATTTCCTGGTGCTCTTTCCTCCCTTTCAACCCATGTAGTTATGGTTGTCTTAGAGTTCCACTCTGCTTGTCTCTTGAGAGATAACATCTGTAACAGAAATTCTCCCATCATTGACTATCTCTTTCTAGAACTTGATAATGTTCAAAATCAGTCTGTCCCCATCCAACATTATTTCTCAAGCATAAAGCCTTAAAAACATGAATACTTTTCTGTTGACTTACCAAAGCCATTTTTAATATTGCATTTGACCAATAGAACACCTGATAGTTGATTACTTTTATATAACACTTCCCTGTCCTAACTTAGCAATAACAGTTATTAGGACTATAAATATAGACATAAAAATGACTTGGTAGCAGAGGTTAAAATGGATTTAAAAACAAGATTGGTCAAAAGAATGTTCATGAAGCAAGTAAAAACTTAAGGCTCTGTTTGAATTGTGTGCTGTAGTAGTTATAATTGGATGAACAATAGAAATAAAACCTGAAAAGGGACTGAGGTTTCCTAATGAGGATTAAGTGGCCGAGAGGTAAAGCTGTGCTTCTCAGCGAGCGAGGACAAGAGTTGGAGTCTGGCGCCTGTGGAGGGTGGGCTGCTAGTGAACCATCTCCTCCTCTAGGCTGAAACCCTGAAGGACTGTACTTTGGAGTGTGGGGATAGTTTACCCTTGAAGTTACCTGTAAAACCTCAAGCGTTTGTTTTGACCTGCCAGTGCCCAGAAGTGCTCAGCAGAAACAAACAGAAATCTCTGGTACAAGACAACAGTATCCTGCTCCTCAAGTTACTCTTACAAATAAATCTTCAAATTCAAGCCCAGTTAAGAAATAAAAAAGAAATGAGGCACATGAAGAGACAAAACAAACATAAGCCAAAAGTAACAGATACAACAACAACAAATAACCCTCTGGAACTCTAGATATCAGACAAGTGCTCTGAAACAAATAACTTACTATGTTGGAAATAAAAGCATTCAGCCAAGTAACACTAAATTCTAGAATTGAAAAATACAATAAGTTAACTCAGTTAATGAGGCTTATAGAGATTAGACCAAAGATAATTAATAAACTGGAAGATAGACCAGAAGAAACAATCAAGAGACAAAAAGAAAGATAGACCAGAAGAAACAATCAAGAGACAAAAAGAAAGATAGACCAGAAGAAACAATCAAGAGACAGAAAAAATATATATTAATAATTATATTAATTAACATATTAATTGAGGTACATTTAATTGAGGTCCAGAGGAAGCTGAGAGTAAGAATGAAGAAGAGACAATATTTACAGGCTTCATGGCTAAGAATTTCTTAGCCTGACAAAGGACATCAATACACAATATTCAGGAAGCTCGGTGAAATCCACATCTAGGGATATCATCATGAGGCTTCAGAAAATGACAACAAAGAGAAGACTATGCATGCAGCCAGAACAAAAAGGTTTCCTTCAAAGGAACAATTGTTAGACCAGCAACTGACTCCTCAACAGCAGCAAGATGCCAGAAGGCAATGGAGTGATCTATGTAAGTGGCTTTTACAAAATACTTGTTAAGCTTAACTCGTTACACAGTGTAAAGATCTTTCAAGAATGAAAACAATGAAGATTTTTTAGAAGGAAAGAAAAGTTTTCACCATCTATCTGCTGCTGCTGCTGCTAAGTCGCTTCAGTCGTGTCCGACTCTGTGCGACCCCAAAGACGGCAGTCCACCAGGCTCCTCCATCCCTGGGATTCTCCAGGCAAGAACACTGAAGTGGGTTGCCATTTCCTTCTCCAATGCATGAAAGTGAAAAGTGAAAGTGAAGTCGCTCAGTCGTGTCCGACTCTTCGAGACCCCATGGACTGCAGCCTACCAGGCTCCTCCATCCACGGGATTTTCCAGGCAAGAGTACTGGGGTGGGGTGCCATTGCCTTCCCCGACATGTAAAAATGTAGAATAAATTCTAAAGAGTATTCCTTAGACAAAGGAAATATAATTCCAGCTAGAAGTGCAGAGATTTAGGAAAGAATGAAGAGTAAAAAAGCTGTGATTATTTGAGTTAAACAAAAGGAATGTCGTATATATAGGGGAAAGCAATAATGATACATGGGATTTTGAAAAATACATAGACAAAATACACAATAATAAGAGCTTATTGGTTCAGATCAGATCAGTTGCTCAGTTGTGTTCGACTCTTTGAGAACCCATGAATTGCAGCACACCAGGCCTCCCTGTCCATCACCAACTCCCGGAGTTCACTCAGACTCATGTCCATCGAGTCAGTGATGCCATCCAGCCATCTCATCCTCTGTCGTCCCCTTCTCCTCTTGCCCCCAATCCCTCCCAGCATCACAGTCTTTTCCAATGAGTCAACTCTTCGCATGAGGTGGCCAAATTACTGGAGTTTCAGCTTTAGCATCATTCCTTCCAAATAAATCCCAGGGCTGATGTCCTTCAGAATGGACTGGTTGGATCCCCTTGCAGTCCAAGGGACTCTCAAGAGTCTTCTCCAACACCACAGTTCAAAAGCATCAATTCTTCAGCACTCAGCCTTCTTCATAGTCCAGCTCTCACATCCATACATGACCACAGGAAAAACCATAACCTTGACTAGACGGACCTTTGTTGGCAAAGTAATGTCTCTGCTTTTGAATATGCTATCTAGGTTGGTCATAACTTCCCTTCCAAGGGGTAAGTGTCTTTGAATTTCATGGCTGCAGTCACCATCTGCAGTGATTTTGGAGCCTAGAAAAATAAAGTCTGACACTGTTTCCCCATCTATTTTCCATGAAGTGATGTGACTGGATGCCATGATCTTCGTTTTCTGAATGTTGAGCTTTAAGCCAACTTTTTCACTCTTTTCTTTCATGTTCATCAAGAGGCTCTTTAGTTCTTCACTTTCTGCCATAAAATCCACTTTTTGTGACAGGTCACAATCCAATCGAGAAATGGTTTGTTGTTGTTGCGTAGAATATGAGGAAGTGACACTTCCAAATAACTATTTTATTTCATTTTTAGTCAGCACAGGAGGAATCCACTTACCGAGCTTTTTCACCTGTCCAGTTTGCTTCAAATGCTAAACGACCGTGGAATGGTCGATGTCCTTCGGCTACTTCTTCTGTAGCTGTGAGAGGATCACCTTCGATGATTGCTCTCAGTTGGTTGTTGTCGACTTCTGGTGGCTGGCCACTATGCTTCTCATCTTCAAGGCCCTTGTCTCCTTTGCAGAATTTCTTGAACTGCCACTGCACTGTACATTCGTTAGCAGTTCCTGGGCCAAATGTATTGTTGATGTTGTGAATTGTCTCTACTGCTTTACAACCCATTTTGAACTTGATAAAAAAATCACTTGAATTTGCTTTTTGTATAATATCATTTCTGTAGTTTGAAATAAATATAAACAGCAAGTAATAAGTCATTAGCAAAAAAAAAGCCAAAAATGTACATTAAAACTATATATAACATGGCCACATTTACTTAAGAATGTATTCCAATATCAAATGGCAAAATTCAACAGTGCAAAATTGCAGTTATTTTTGCACCAAACTAATAAAATAATCAGCTAAGAGAATTAAAAATAGGCACCTCTGTAGAGCAAGAAATAGAGGATTAGAGATGGACTGGGAATTAATGTTTTTTTAACAACTGTTGATGAATTATATACATTTGTAAATTTGATAAATGTGAAAACTAAATTGCAAAAAGCCATTTGATATTTCTAAAATTATTTTTTTCTAGTAAATGAGAATTGTAATAGTTAAAGATCATTTGATTTTAGTACTCAGATTTCTGTTTTCTCTTGGCTGCTTTGTTTTTTCAGATAGGTTGTTTGGGAGAGGGATGCCTTACCATTAATTTGGTTTAAATCTAGGAATTTATTTCATTCCTTTCATAATTTGAAGTGACCTTACTAAAAAAACTATTTTAAATGTATTCCAGGTGTGGCTTTAGCTGTTATTCTCTGTAACACCCGGCATATTAGTGACCATGTGTTCCTGGAAGCTGCAAAGGTAAGTGTTTTAAATATTGTTTGGTTATTTTATAAAAGATGAATTATAAAAATGAATTTGTCTTAAAAACAGAGAATGAGTTAAATCTGCCTTATGAAGGAAAAGGAAATGACTCATCCATTGTTTTTTTGATATACCTTCTTCTTCTACATAAAATTAATTTACCATGATTTTTCCAGTGTTTAATTGCAAGCTGTGAATCCTTTCATATATACTCTACCTGTATTATACATATCTGAAGGTTACATAATTGTGACAGCCCAGATAAAATGTCTCTAAATACGATAAAAAGTCTTTGTTGCTGCTGCTAAGTCGCTTCAGTCATGTCCAACTCTGTGCGACCCCATAGACTGCAGCCAAATCTAAATATTTACTGTTTAGTGGAAAGCAGTTTTAATTTCTGCAGTGGATTAAGTATATACCTGCTAGAAACGAGAATAACAGAATTATTCTCTGTTCCCCCAACTCTTTTCCCATTTCATTAGTCCTTATTACTCTGTTATTTAAGCAAACCAAAATGAAATTCTTTTCTTTCTCTTCAGGCTCTGACAAGTCAGTTGACAGATAAAGAGCTGGCTCAGGGGAGACTTTACCCGCCACTTTCTAATATTCAGGAAGTTTCTATTAACATTGCTATTAAAGTAAGTAATAATTTATACTTCTTCACAGAAATTTTAGTGGTGTTTTTACACAACTAACACAGGTTCTAGAAAAATTGGGAACATTTAGAGAGTGCAAACAAGAAATTTTCGGTTGCTCATATTCTTACTACCAGAATGTAACTCTCCTTTGATGCCTTCTGGTCTTTTTTTTCTTCCCACAAACATATAAAATGCACACATGTGTAGTCACCTGTGCCTGTTTTTAAAACTGGTTCCTCACTGCTTTTTTTCCACTTAATATATTGTAAGTATAGTATGTAAATCAATAATAATTCTTAGGAGCACTAATATTTGTGGAATTCTCTTTGTTGTTAGATCATAATTTGTTTAACCATTTCTCTGTTTTGGGGGACATTTAAGTATCTTCTGTTTCATTAGAAATAATATTATAGTGAACGTCCTCAGATAATATTACAGTGAACATCCTCAGGTAATATTATAGTGAACATCCTTAGATAATATTACAATGAACATCCTTAAATAAGTCTTTATATGCATTTGTGATCATTTTTTCTTGGTAAATTTCTCATCATAAGAACAAAAGGATTGACATATTAAGGCTTCTGATAAACATTGCCAAATGATTTTTCAGAAAAAAAGTATTGATTTATACTGCCCTGTTAGATCGGGGAAGGCAATGGCACCCCACCCCAGTACTTTTGCCTGGAGAATCCCATGGACGGAGGAGCCTGGTAGGCTCCAGTCCGTGGGGTCGCTACGAGTCGGACACGACTGAGCGACTTCACTTTCACTTTTCACTTTCATGCATTGGAGAGGGAAATGGCAACCCACTCCAGTGTTCTTGCCTGGAGAATCCCAGGGACAGGGGAGCCTGGTGAGCTTCCGTCTATGGGGTCGCACAGAGTCGGACACGACTGAAGCGACTTAGCAGCAGCAGCAGCAGCCCTGTTAGATAGACTGAAGTGACTTAGCAGTAGCAGTAGCAGTTAGATAGAAATGTATTCTGCCAGTACTTAGAATTATTTTTTTAATTGCACATGTTATTTTCATTTAAAGCATTTACTTTATTAAATTGAAGAATATTTTTGTTTTTATTGAACAATAGTATTCCTTCTGTATTTGTCTTCTACTTTCTAATAGTAGGCTCTTTAAACAGTAAGGGTAATGATCCTTCTGTTTTCTGTGCTGTAGGTATTTTCCCCTTTGTCATTTATTTTAACTTAATGCCATTTTTCACACTTTTTTTAATGGGACGATCCGTTTATTTTGTGGATTGTTTTCTTACCTCCTGTGGGTGTTAATGCTTTCTCCCTCTCCAAAGTCATAAACGTCTCCCTGTATTTTCTAATAACATAAAACTTTTTAATCCCTCTGAGATTTTAGTGTACGATATGAGACAGAGAAACATTCTTTCCTGAAAAGTTAACCAGTTCTCTCAGCACCAACTGACTGGGAATGCTACTCTTGTTAACATAAAAACAAACATTGGTTCCTTTACTAGGAGTCTGTTGTGACCATATTTGCCTATTATTAGGCACTGTTTTCATTTAATAATGTTTGCTATTTGATACTACACATTATACGTATGAAACCATCATTATGGTTTTTTCAGGATTTTCTTTCTATTCTGACCTTTTTATTCTTTTGGATGAATTTTTGAGTCAGTTTTTTTAATTCAAAACCCTTCAAACTGTGAGATTATGTCATATTTATAAATTGGTGAAATTGAGTTTGTATTGACTCTTCCCTATTCGATGTCTCTCTCTCTCCATTTACTAAGGTTTTTCTCTAAGTTTTTCAATGTAATTTTGTTGTTTTCTTCATTGAAATGTGGCATGTTTCCTATTACTTATTTTCATAGATATTCAAAATTTTCGTTATCCTTTAAAATAACATTTTCCCTTTCCATATATGTTTCCTCACTGGTCATGTCTAATATATAGGGAAGGTATTTATTTGATAACAGGGTTCTTTGTTGAACTAAGTTAATTCTTTTGGAATTGTTGAGTTGTAAATTATCTGAAAATGACTTTTTTAATTTATATACTCACTTTTTCCCTATTTTACTAAGTCACTTGCTATGTAAGAGCAGTTTTAAACAATTGAGTTGATAAGGGCACACATCCTTGTATTTTAATAAGGATTGAAATAAGTACTTTTAAAATATTTTTGAAGAAGTAGGCTTATGTCCTTACTATTTACTAAGATTTTCTTTTTTATTTTTTGGCTGCTCTGCATTGCTTGCGGGATCTCAGCACCCCAACCAGGGAGTGAACCCGGGCCTCTGTTCCACTAGGCCACCAGGAAGCTCCCAAGACTTTCATAAATATCAGGATTAGATATAGAATATATCAATTGCACTTTCAACTTAAATGCTGATGATCATAAGATTTTACCCCTTTGAGTATTAATGTTACTGTTGCATTATATTAATACTCATAAAATAAGCAAAGATTGGAAATTGATGAAGAATGATATGCCTACTGCTGCTGCTGCTAAGTCGCTTCAGTCGTGTCCGACTCTGTGCGACCCCATAGACGGCAGCCAACCAGGCTCCCCCGTCCCTGGGATTCTCCAGGCAAGAACACTGGAGTGGGTTGCCATTGCCTTCTCCATTGTGTGAAAGTGAAAAGTGAAAGTGAAGTCGCTCAGTCACGTTCGACTCTTAGCGACCCCATGGACTGCAGCCCACCAGGCTCCTCCATCCATGGGATTTTCTAGGCAAGAGTACAGGAGTGGCTTGCCATTGCCTTCTCCAGATGATATGCCTAGGAAATAATCAATTCAGTTGACCGGGAGTCTAGAATATAGATAGGAAAAAGGCATTAGGTAAGATTTGAAATTAAGACTGGCTGTACAGATGCACAAATGCCAGATTTAGGACTCTGAATACTATTGTAAAACAACTGAAGAACTTAGAGCCCAGCATTTAGATGAATAGAGTTCAACTTTAGAGTGTTATAGGTGGGACAGATTTTGGAAGATACCCGTCAATTAGATTACTAGTATGTCCACATGAAAGGTAATACATAAGGAAAAAGAAGATCTGTGCTTGGGGGTGGTACGGGAGCAGAGCCCCCAGGATTGTGTCTCTTCCCCCTCTTCCTCCTTCTGTGTGCTAAGGCTTTCCAAGGAGGTTGCACAGATATCCAGGCCCTGCCCCCAGTCTTTCCTGTGAATACAGACGTGTTTCCTACAAAAGACTAGACAATACAGGTGACCCTTGAACAATGCGAAAGTTAGCTGCTGACTCTCTGTGCAGCTGAAAATCTACATATTACCTTACTGTTGGTCCTCAGGGTCTGAGGTTCTGCATCCACAAATTCAACCAACTGGGAATCACGTGGTATATATTTAGTAAAAGAAATTCACATATAAGTGGACCTGTGCAGTTCAACAGAATGGGGAAGACTAGGGATCTCTTCAAGAAAATCAGAGATACCAAAGGAACATTTCATGCAAAGATGGGCTTGATAAAGGACAGAAATGGTATGGATCTAACAGAAGCAGACGATATTAAGAAGAGATGGCAAGAATATACAGAAGAACTGTACAAAAAAGATCTTCACTACCCAGATAATCACGATGGTGTTATCACTGACCTAGAGCCAGACATCCTGGAATGTGAAGTCAAGTGGGCCTTAGAAAGCATCACTACGAACAAAGCTAGTGGAGGTGATGGAATTCCAGTTGAGCTCTTTCAAATCCTGAAAGATGATGCTGTGAAAGTGCTGCACTCAATATGCCAGCAAATTTGGAAAACTCGGCAGTGGCCACAGGACTGGAAAAGGTCAGTTTTCATTCTAATTCCAAAGAAAGGCAATGCCAACAAATGCTCAAACTACCGCACAATTGCACTCATCTCACACGCTAGTAAAGTAATGCTCAAAATTCTCTAAGCCAGGCTTCAGCAATATGTGAACCGTGAACTTCCTGATGTTCAAGCTGGTTTTAGAAAAGGCAGAGGAACCAGAGATCAAATTGCCAACATATGCTGGATCCTGGAAAAAGCAAGAGAGTTCCAGAAAAGCATCTATTTCTGCTTTTTTGACTATGCCAAAGCCTTTGACTGTGTGGATCACAAGAAACTGGAAAATTCTGAAAGAGATGGGAATACCAGACCACCTGATCTGCCTCTTGAGAAATTTGTATGCAGGTCAGGAAGCAACAGTTAGAACTGGCCATGGAACAACAGACTGGTTCCAAATAGGAAAAGGAGTACGTCAAGGCTGTATATTGTCACCCTGTTTATTTAACTTATATGCAGAGTGCATCATGAGAAACGCTGGACTGGAAGAAACACAAGCTGGAATCAAGATTGCTGGGAGAAATATCAATGACCTCAGATATGCAGATGACACCACCCTTATGGCAGAAAGTGAAGAGGAACTCAAAAGCCTCTTGATGAAAGTGAAAGAGGAGAGTGAAAAAGTTGGCTTAAAGCTCAACATTCAGAAAACGAAGATCATGGCATCTGGTCCCATCACTTCCTGGCAAATAGATGGGGAAACAGTGTCAGACTTTATTTTTCTAGGCTCCAAAATCACTGCAGATGGTGACTGCAGCCATGAAATTAAAAGATGCTTACCCCTTGGAAGGAAAGTTATGACCAACCTAGATAGCATATTCAAAAGCAGAGACATTACTTTGCCAACAAAGGTCCGTCTAGTCAAGGCTGTGGTTTTTCCTGTGGTCATGTATGGATGTGAGAGTTGGACTGTGAAGAAGGCTGAGTGCCGAAGAATTGATGCTTTTGAAGTGTGGTGTTGGAGAAGACTCTTGAGAGTCCCTTGGACTGCAAGGAGATCCAACCAGTCCCTTCTGAAGGAGATCAGCCCTGGGATTTATTTGGAAGGAATGATGCTAAAGCTGAAACTCCAGTACTTTGGCCACCTCATGCGAAGAGTTGACTCATTGGAAAAGACTGTGATGCTGGGAGGGATTGGGGGCAGGAGGAGAAGGGGACGACAGAGGATGAGATGGCTGGATGGCATCACTGACTGGATGGACGTGAGTCTGAGTGAACTCCTGGAGTTGGTGATGGACAGGGAGGCCTGGCGTGCTGTGATTCATGGGGTTGCAAAGAGTCGGACATGACTGAGTAACTGAACTGAACTGATAGGGTTCTTCGGAGGGTTAAATGAGATACCCATGGAAAGCACATAAAAACATGCCTGACACTCAGTGATGGTGGTGCTGAGTTATTACCATGTACAGGTTCCAGTCCTTACTTTACTTGACCTTAATAGTTCTAGTGTCCAATACCTGGTTTGTAATAATTTCTGTGTCCTTTCATCGAAATTGTAGAGCAAAAACACCTGGCTCACTTGGGTTAGATTTTCACCTGAGCCCCGTCAGCTGTGACCAGGAAGTCGAGTCTCCCACATACATCTCAGCAGGGCTGTGGGAAAGGACACAGGCAGGACAGGCTACCCAAGCAGGTCTGCTGGACCCGTACACGGTAAAGTGGAAAGTTACTGCAGTGTCAAGGAAGTGTTGATATTTCAGGGCAAGGGGAACTTTAAAGTCACTTTAAAGCATATCAAACTTATGGTGAGAGTGCAGATATTTTTAATCTTCTAATAGTTTCCGAATGTTTTGAAGTGAGTCCAAGTAATGTTATTTTTTCTTTTGAAAAAAACACCGTTCTTCCAAACTCATTACTTTGTGTTTTAATAATACCTTTTCTTTTAAATAGGTTAATACTCAGAGCCATACAGTAATCTTATTATTTTTCAGGTTACAGAATACCTGTATGCTAATAAAATGGCTTTCCGATACCCAGAACCTGAGGACAAGGCCAAATACATTAGAGAAAGAATATGGCGAAGCGAGTATGATTCCCTGCTGCCCGATGTGTATGAGTGGCCAGAGGCTGCGGCGCACCCTCCCCCGATAACAGAATAGAAGCACACCACTGATACTTTCCATGCATCAGGGAGCTCCTTTTTTTCAGACAGAGAGAGAGAATGTTCTTAAATTCATGCTTTTTTCTGTTTAACCCCCGCTCCACTTTATTTTTGCCCATGAACCCACACTTCTGTACCAGGGTGGATGTGTTGACTACTCTGCCCACCTGCACCCTGCAATCAAATGACCATAATGCTTTTATTCTCGTTTGTAGCTCATGTCATATCAGAGATATTAAAAATGTTCTTGTGAATGTCTTCACTTGTGCTCTTGTTCACTCTTAGCAAAATATTTGCTAGTTACTACTACAGCTAAAAATCTCTCGTCCAGTTCTTGTAGGGCTACTAAAATAGAAATTTACTTCTGTGGATATGAGTACAGAATTTTGAGAAGAAGCCAAATTTAACAAAATTCTAAGGACAAGTTGTCAGCATCTAAAAATATCCTTTTATATCTGCTTTATTTGACCTTCATCCTCTGAAACACCTTTCCAGTAGACAGATACAGAAAAATCTACCCTATTATTTATTTTCTGGGACTAAACTGAAGCTTAATTATAAAGTGAAACAGGAACTATTGCTGCCTTTAGACAAATTAAATATTCATTGTTTTCAACAGGGTGTGAAAATCACAGTGTAATTTTGTAAAATAAATGTAATATCTTAAATTTAATTGCTTTAATTATGCTATTTTTATTGCATAACTAGAAATTTAGGTTTGCTTATTATGAAGAACACATTTTCATTTTCTCCTGGATGATTCTAAAGAATGGGATATAGGTAGACTTCATAAATTATGATTTTTGACAAGTGATTTTTAACAAATTGACCATGTGTTTCCCATCTAAATGAGTTGCATTTAGGCTCATCTACGTGAATCTATACCCTTATTCCAGTAGTAATGGTCTTTATTGAAATAATTTTGAAATGTTCCTATGATACATTCCTTTAAATATCATTAGTAGTAATAACTAACTCCTTCTCCATTGAAAATGGATTTAATTTTTGAAATCACCAAAATTAATTTAGAGCTAAGTGGAAGTGAATAGGTGTTTAGACCAGTAAATGTCATTTTTAGTCCCAGTAACATGGGTAATAACTACCTAGTCAAATCGATTTTCTTATGTGGCTTACACATTGGGGAGTTCTAAAGGAAAATCCCAAACATTTTGAGAAGTAGTCTTGCTATATATAACCCTAACATAGTTGCTTTGGGGCAACAAACAAAACTTTAAAATGCCCATTCTACAAGATAAACTATAAAAAATTATTCATAGCTGCATATCAATGTGCACATTATTTGAAGTTTCCCTCCACAGTCCTTGATATGTTAGATGTGATATTCTGGAGGGTGATAAAAGGGCTTCATTTTTATGCTCCTGTTTCCTTTTACCTAATAGGTAGAGATTAATTGATTCATAGTAATTTTGAATGTAATTCAATGTTTTAAGAATGCTCAAAATGGCATTGCCATTTTGAGTATGGAAAAATGCAGTTGGTTAAATATACTTAACAGATGAGTAAAATCAGAGGTATGTTTTATCTCTTTGGTAAAATAAACAATCAGATCACGGTTTGTTTTCTTCAGTTAAAGATGAAAGGCTTATGGTTTTCATGTTACCTTTGTCAAAATCATCCACAAAAATACTCTCTGTGAAATCTTGATTTTAGTTTAACATTACAAGTAAAATAATTACAAACCTGTTTTTTCAATCAGTTCTTCTTGAAGACAGGAAAATGCAAAATTAAAGTAATTTACTCAGATGTTTGCTTATTCTAATGTGTCTAATACAGTATACATGGAAATATTTTAAGGAAAAAGCAAGGCTAAATGGCATATAGCCTGCTTATTTAAATAAGACAGAATAAAAGCTGCCTACTCTCATTATGTGTTATTTACCAACCAGAATATCAACACATAATAATTTTTGGATGTAAATTAAAATGTTTTATTATTTAAGCCAAGAATACAGGCAGGAACTATCATCATGGTGGTAGGGGGAGGGGTGGCACCATGGCAACAAATTGGAAAAGAAACAACATTTGAACCTAATAGGAATGGACAGTTATTTTTGTTCTTTTCAAGAAATTCTGTAGATCAGGCTGTCAAATTATTTAGTAGGGAAAAGTGAGAATGCATGTTTATTGAATCTGGAATGACCTATGACCTGTAATGTGAAACAAATTGGATAGCGAGTGAGGGTAAAGGTTTACTGACTATAATGGGAAAATGTCAAAGATTTTAGTTAAAATTTTTAAGGGATGGATTCTTAATCAGGAGTGGCCACCAAATTACTGTGAAGTTTTAAAATGCAGATGCCTCTGGCCCCTCCTCTAAGGGCCCTACACCACCAGCACCAGGAGCTGGGTGGTCACGGGGAGCTAACCGACCCTCCTGCTGACGCAGCGGGCCTGAGATGGGGCCTGAGATTCTGCACTTCTGATAATCTCCCAGGGGTGCCCATGCTGCTGTGCAGAGGACATGTGTGTGACACTGCTCCGGAGTCCTGAGTGTCAGATCAGATCAGATCAGTTGCTCAGTCGTGTCCGACTCTTTGCAACCCCATGAACCGCAGCACGCCAGGCCTCCCTGTCTATCACCAGCTCCCGGAGGTCACCCAGACTCATACCCATCAAGTCAGTGATGCCATCCAGCCATCTCATCCTCTGTCGTCCCCTTCTCCTCTTGCCCTCAATCCCTCCCAGCATCAGAGTCTTCTCCAATGAGTCAACTCTTCGCATGAGGTGGCCAAAATACTAGTGTAGTGTGTATTTAAGTGCTCAGATAGTATATGCCCTCTCTGGAAAAGAAAACTGAAATTCTGTTCTTAGACCAAATTTGTTTCATCTGCTTTTGTTATGTATAACCTATATAGGATGTTCATAAGAACAAAAATAAAAAACTTTTAAACAGCTTCTGAAAATATGTAATTAGAACATCGTTCAGTTCTTAATTAGATTAATATACTTTGTTAAGTAAAACCTAGCAACTAGTTTTTCACTTATAAAAGATTATCAAGTAGGTATTTGTTCTCTTATTATTATTTGTCTTATGATATAACTTACCCTATCTTTTGTCTTTTCTTTCTCTAAATTATCAGCCTCTGGAGAAATAAGATTCCACATTTTCCTTTGCAAAGGAGCTGCTAATGAATTAAGACCAAAGTGTAATAGTTATTGAGGGGCATGGAGCATTATTTACTCTAAGATTACTGAAAAAGCCCAAGGGGGATGGCAGGGTAGTGGGAAAACTCTTGCCTTAGGAAAAACACTTCATCTAGATGCGGCTGTTGCTTTTCCCAAGCCCATTCAGTATCCCTCAAAAATAACCTCTTCAAGCCCGGAACAGCTCCAGGGTTCTGTTAAATTCACCGAATCAGAATCAGCTCTGCTGAGCATACAGAATACTGGAGAACATTAATATAAAGCTCAAAGCTCTCTACTGGGATTCCACTTAAAGGGACCGTCCTAATGAAGTAGCACCAATATCATGTTTCCAGCCAAGACAGGTACATGAGTATTGCTAACTTTATAGAAAACGGCAGAGATACTCCTTGTCTACTTTGGCTCTCAACCGATTTATGACTGGCATTTTGATGTTCATCCAGATTTTAAAAAGACCAGTCCTCCACAGACAAGCTAAATAGAGTAACATACATAATATTTAAAATGATCAAGACAGTTTTACTACAGAAACCTTACCCCTCATCTGAAATCAAGATGTTTTAATATAAGTGGAGAAAAAGCTCAATGCTTTGTTCCGAATTTTATAAATTCAACTGGGCCTAATTAGGACACGATTCTTAATTCCCTTAATCCTTGCCAGGAGTTACTGAGATAAACCAGTGATTAGATTTTAAAACAATAATTATTTTCCTTACGTGGATACGGAAGATAGTGCCTCTCAAGGAGAAAAAGGTCTGGAAATGTGTGCATAGTTCAGTGACATAAAATACACAAATTTAAGTCACGTGACTTGGATGCTCTGCATCATTCTGTAACAGCTTTTTGCCAGTAAACTGACTCTCTGATGTGGCTATTTAATCAACCCTGTTTTTCCCAAATAAAGATGTATTTGCTACTTTGCTTTATGGGAAATTATCCCTACACTCAGCACACTTAAAAGTTTTAAGACAAAGGGGAAATTAATGAGTATTTATTCCCCAGTTTTCAGTATGTCCTTTTATGTTCTGGGAAAACTGTTCTTGACTTTCCTAATTTTAAAAGTCATTCTAGCAAATCATTGATTCCTACATAGTCACTGAATTATCACCAACACATCAGGTATGTTCAGTTAGCAAATGATGATAAACTACATTTTATGGATAGCACCTAGTCTGCTGGGCATTGTTCTAAGCCTCTTACATGAGGCAGCATACTTAATCCTCATGAGCACCTTCTGTCACTAGCCTCTCTCAGAGAAGGATACAGATGCACAGAGAGATTAAAAGATTTGCCCAAGTTCTCTGCTGGTAAGAGGCAGAGCTATGCCTCACCTCGGCCTTTAGTGGGGAAGAGGGGCCTCTGTGACAGGCGATTTTATCTGGATATTAAATACCTTACTTTTAGGAACTTACTTCAAGTGAAAATTTTTCACCTATTCTCGTAAGATTAGTCTTAGGTCCTTTTTCATGTGGCTTACTGGTTCATGTGATTTTTTTTTTTTTACTTTGTTCCATTTATAATTCAAATACAGTATAAACCTATGTAATCCATTAGTCTTAAGCATTTTAAGTACTGAATGTAAACAATAGATCTGGTTTTGAATTTGGTAAATTACACTAAAACTTCCAGATCACTAACATCTTTTGATTTGGTAATCTTCAAAAATTACCACAAAAGGGCTTCCTTTGTAGCTCAGCTGTTAAAGAATCTGCCCTCTATGCAGGAGACCTGGGTTTGATCCCTGGGTTGGGAAGATCCTCTGGAGAAGGGAATGGCTCCAGTATTCTGGCCTGGAGAATTCCATGGACTGTATAGCTCATGGGGTTGCAAAGAGTCGGACAGGACTGAGTGACTCATTTTCACTCACATTTTCAGCTGCCAATCTTCAAAAAACCACCAACCGCTATCACTGTTTCAGTAGCACTTAAACACTTTGTATCTTGTTTTAACTTTCTTTTTTAAATTATAGTTGCTTAACAATGTTGTGTTGGTTTCTGCTGTACTAAACTTTGTATCTTGACATCTTCCAATGTCAACATGAATTGGGAATTGTAAGATGTATTTTTAATGATATCTATTATATGCATGTCTATAACTTCTTCCAAATGTCATAATGGACAGTATTGATAGTAGCATCAAATGTATGCGGAATAAGGAATTTAGGAATTTCTGAAGCCTATTTTAGTTAAATATTTGACACAATAACATTTCTGCCTAATGTTTTATTAAACTTTGTCTAATCACCTCTAAAATTAACTGAAATTAAAACTGTCTTTGCAATTGATATTGTATTTCCTTTGGTAACATGTGAAGCATTCGTTATTGACTTGAAGGGAGTTGCATGTAGCAAAAGTCATTGCTTACCCTTTCTCACCTTTGTATTTGGAATAAGCAGTGTTGTGGTAATAGCCTTTGGAAATACCAGTTTAAGGGGAAAGCCTTGTGTAGAGTGTATTATACCAGACTGACATATTCCAGATGCTTCCAAGAGTCAGTCTAAAAACTTGCTAATGGTATGAACTATTTTTTCTCATTTGTGATATATAAGTTCTGCTGAGATGTGTGTATTCTCTTTTTTTAATGGAAGTATATGGTTCATGACAATGTGTTACTTTCAGGTGTACAGCACAGTGATTCAGTTACATATATATATATATATATATATATATATATATATATTCTTTTTCAGATTCTTTTCCCTTAGAGGTTATGACAAGATATTGAATATAGTTCCCTGTGCTATACAGTAGGTCTTTGTTGGTTATCTGTTTTATATAGCAGTGTGTATATGTTAATCTAAAACTCTGAGATGTGTGTATTTTCTTAATAAAATTTTGCTATGTATCAAAAATGTGTTATCTTGTTTTTAAAAGCAGCTATAAGGTATTATCTTGGTATTATCTTAAAACCCACGCACTTGATATTAAAACTTAAACGCACTCCAAAATACTTGATCCCCTTAGAATATGCTGTTAGACTGAAGTTCACTGTAGACCTAGTGATTCTGCTCATTTTTTCATTTCCTTCTGTTTGTTTCCTCACCCTCTTTCTCTCCTTATTTTGTTTAATCAGAGGAGTAAAGGAATGATTTCTCACCTCTTCCCCCACCACATACACCTTCCCAGACCTCAGTGTTAGAATACTAAAGCAGAAAGACTGTATGTTGATTCTGTGATTAAGGGAGAAGATGGCATTAGAGCTCATACTTACTGAGTGCTTCTTCAAGCCAGGCGCCATCCTAAGTACCTGATAGTTTTTTACTCATTCAGGCATCACAACAACCTTCTGAAGTGTTGATATTTCCCCCATTTTACAGATGTAGGATCTGAGGGGGTCACATAGCTACTAAAATGCAAAGCCACGATTCAGAGCTCTTATGACATGTTTGTGACAGAAACTCCAATCCCGTTTAGACTCTCCTCCTCCTCTTAAGCACAGCCTGCCCTGCACAACAGGGCAGCTGAACATCTGTCTCACTGAGTCAGAATCAATAACCTCAAGACAGCCTCAATGCTCCTGGCATATCCTGGTTTGGTAACTCTGGCACCTTCCCTGCTGTCAGATCCCTGATGTTCTCCTGCATCCTAGCTCTCAAGACAGCCTTGCTTCAGTCTCACAGAGAAATGGGCGATCAGAAGAAGGTGTTCCCCTCATCTCTCCAGGAACCTTGAGAAAGTGAAAAGCAGCAGCTCCCGACCTCCAGGAGCTGATCTGATACTAGGAACTCACGGCTAAGCTCTCCTGTTGAATGGGATACACTCACACTGACACCCAGAGTTCCGCCCGTGAGCTGTCCCCACGGCAGTGAGTGATGGATATCTCACAGGACATTGACAAGGCGACTCTGACCACAATGGATTAAGACAAAAATAAGGTCACTCCAATATCACATCTTGTTCAGTCACTCAGTTGTGTACAACTCTTTGTGACCCCCTGAACTGCAGCATGTCAAGCCTCCCTGTCCATCACTAACTCCCAGAGTTACCCAAACTCATGTCCATTGAGTCGGTGATGCCATCCAACCATCTCATTCTCTGTTGTCCCCTTCCCCTCTTGCCCTCAATCTCTCCCAGCATCAGGGTCTTTTCCAGTGAGTTGGTTCTTCCCATCAGGTGGCCAAAGTATTGGAGATTCAGCTTCAGCACCAGTCCTTCCAATGAATATTCAAGGTTGATTTCCTTTAGGATGGACTGGTTTGATGTCCTTGTAGTCCAAGGGACTCTCAAGAGTCTTCCCCAACACCACAGTTCAAAAGCATCAATTCTTCGGCACTCAGCCTTCCTTATGGTCCAACTCTCACAACCATACATGACTATTGGGAAAATCATGGCATTGACAATATGGACTTTTGTTGGCAAAATGATGTCTCTGCTTTTTAATACACTGTCTAGGTTTGTCATAGCTTGTCTTCCAAGGATCAAGCGTCTTTTACCTTTGTGGCTGCAGTCACCATCTGCGTTGATTTTGGGGCCCAAGAAAATGAAATCTGACACCATATAGACCATCACGTCTACACATGGGCAAAACCTGAGTATCCTCCAAACCACAGAAGTGACCTCCCTTTGCACCCAGAGTGATCCTTTTGTTAAAAACTAATAAACAGGGTCTTTTCTGGTGGTCCAGTGGTTAAGACTTCAAGCTCCCAATTCAGGAGGCCTGGGTCTGAGCCCTGGTCTGGGAACTAGACCCTACATGCCACAACTAAGACCTGGCACAGCTAAATAAATAAGAATATATATATATATATATATATATATATATATATATATATATATGCAGGTCAGGAAGCAACAGTTAGAACTGGTCATGGAACAACAGACTGGTTCCAAATAGGAAAAGGAGTACATCAAGGCTGCATATTGTCACCATGTTTATTTAACTTATATGCAGAGTACATCATGAGAAATGCTGGAATGGAAGAAACACATGCTGGAATCAAGATTGCCGGGAGAAATATCAATAACCTCAGATATGCAGATGATACCACCCTTATGGCAGAAAGTGAAGAGAAACTCAAAAGCCTCTTGATAAAAGTGAAAGTGGAGAGTGAAAAGGTTGGCTTAAAGCTCAACATTCAGAAAACGAAGATCATGGCATCTGGTCCCATCACTACATGGGAAATAGATGGAGAAACAGTGGAAACAGTGTCAGACTTTATTTTCTGGGCTCCAAAATCACTGCAGATGGTGACTGCAGTCATGAAATTAAAAGACGCTTACTCCTTGGAAGGAAAGTTATGACCAACCTAGATAGCATATTCAAAAGCAGAGACATTACTTTGCCAACAAAGGTTCACCTAGTCAAGGCTATTGTCTTTCCTGTGGTCATGTATGGATGTGAGAGCTGGACTGTGAAGAAGGCTGAGCGCCGAAGAACTGATGCTTTTGAACTGTGGTGTTGGAGAAGACTCTCGAGAGTCCCTTGGACTGCAAGGAGATCCAACCGGTCCATTCTGAAGGAGATCAGTCCTGGGATTTCTTTGGAAGGAATGATGCTAAAGCTGAAACTCCAGTTTTTTGGCCACCTCATGCGAAGAGTTGACTCATTGGAGAAGACTCTGATGCAGGGAGGGATTGAGGGCAGGAGGAGAAGGGGACGACAGAGGATGAGATGGCTGGATGGCATCACTGACTCAATGAATGTGAGTCTGAGTGACTTCCGAGAGCTGGTGATGGATAGGGAGGCCTGGCGTGCTGCAGTTCATGGGGTCGCAAAGAGTCGGACACGACTGAGCGACTGATCTGATATATATATAATATATATAAAAAAAAAAAAAACACATTGAGGTATCACATTTTAGAATTTGTTGTTCAGTCACTAAGTCATATCCACCTCTTTGTGACCCCATGGACTGCAGCATCCTAGGCTCCTGTGTCCTCTACTATCTGCTCAAATTCAAGTCCATTGAGTTGGTGATACTATCTAACCATCTCATCCTCTCCCACCCTCTTCTCCTTTTGTCTTCAATCTTTCCCAGCATGAGGGTCTTTTCCAATAAGTCAGCTCTTTGCATCGGGTGGCTGAAGTATTGGAGCTTTCAGCTTCAGTATCAGTCCTCCCATGAATCCTCAGGGTTGATTTCCTTTAGGATGGACTGGTTTGATGTCCTTGCAGTCCAAGGGACTCTCAAGAGTCTTCTCCAGCATCACAATTCAAAACCATCAATTCTTCAGCACTCAGCCTTCTCTATGGTCCAACACTTTCTCAACAGCCATTTTTCACCTTTCAGAACAGCTATCATCAAAAAAATCTCAAACAACAAATGTTAGCAACAGTGAAGAGAAAAAGGAACCCTCCTACACTGTTGGTGGGAATGTAAATTAGTGTAGCCACTGTGGAAAACATTAAGAAATGTTGTGAGAAAACAGTTTTCTCAAAAAACTAAAGAAAGAACTATGATACGATGCATCGATTCCACTACTGGTATTGATCCAAAGAAAAGTAAAATGTTAATTAAAAATATACATGTATTCCTTCAATTAAAAAATAAAAGACACATGTACTTGTGTTCACAGTAGTATTGAGAAATCTCCATATTGCTTTCCACAGTGGCTGCACCAATTTACAATTGCCAAGATATGTAAGCAACCTACATGTCCATCAACAAATGAACATACAGAGAAGATGCAGTATCTATATGATGGAATATTTGTTTAGTTGTTTAGTGTCTGACTCTTGTGACCCCATGGACTGCAGCCTGCCAGGCTCTTATGTCCATAGGACTTCCCAGATAAGTATACTGGAATGGGTTGTGATTTCCTTCTCCAAGAGATCTTCCTGACCCCAGGTTCGAACCTGCATCTCCTGTATTGCATCTCCTGGATTCTTCACCACTGAGTTACCAGGGGACTGCCATAAAAAGAGACGAAATTTTGTGTTTGCAACATGGATAAACTTGGAGGGCATCATGGTAAGTGAAAATATCAGAAAAGACAAGTAATGTATGATATCACATGTTGAATGTAAAAAAATAAACAAGTGAATATGATAAAAAAGAAACAGAACTCACCTATATAGAAAACTATTAGTTACCATTAGAGAGAGGGGATGGAGAAGGAGTGAGATAGGGTTAACAGATTAAGATAACTATGTATAAAATAGGTAAGTTACAAGGATATATTGTATAACACAGGGAACAAAGCCAGTATTTTATAATAACTGTAAATGGTTAATTAAGGGTTAGGTTACATTTGCAGGGGCAGGGTTCTAGGTGAAAAAAACTGGACATAGTAACTATTGAAGATGAATGATGATCCTATATAGAGGTTCATTAAACATTTTCTCAATTCGTGTATGTTAAAAATTTCCCATAAAGTTTTTTAAATGAACATAAAGCACTGTCTAGAATTCTCTAAAGCTATAATAATGTCTGAGAAAAGGGGTTGTAAGAATTCTTGATTGGGGTGGGCGTAGGGGATGGTGGGTTTAAACCGGAACCTCTGGAATGGGCAGATCTATTGGGGGTACCGCTACAGGGAACCCCTAGTGGAGTTGTGGTCAAGACCTAGTTGTAGAATGTGTCTTCCTGAGCACTTCTCAGCCAGGCAAGTGTCAGAATAAACAACGTTCAAGGTCCTGTTTTTAAAATTTTGGTAAACCAGTTCCCGCTTGAACAAATCCACCTTATTTCCTATGTTTCCATTTCCAGGAGATTAATCCAAGTCTCAACCTTCCCACAAGACCCAGCTCAAGTCTAACCACCCCTTGCTTTTATTTTTTTTTTTTTTTTGCAAGGCAGTGGGGTCTTAGTTCCCTGACCAGGGATTGAACCTACCCCTGGCAGTGTAAGTGCAGAGTCTTAATCACTGAGCTCTCAGGGAATTCCCTAACCCTTCCTTAATTTAATGATCTCCCTATTTTTGTCACTCTCTTTGTTTTCTCCTTTGCTCCCTCATTTTGTTAGTGACTTTCTGCTACTCCTTTTTCCAACCTTGGTGTATGCTCCTAAAACCAGGAACCATGACACATATTAAAGATTCATTATCAAAGTCGGATTCTCTCTCCACAAAGGCGGAGCTTAAGTAATGCTTGCATAAATAAAAGCTTTGAACAGGCCCAAAAGTAAATGATCCCACTCTCCAGGTAGTGTTAAACACCCTCCATCCACAGGACTTCTAACCCTGTTATGAAGCTGCTGGATACTTTGACCACCTCCAGCATGTAAGCAAAAATCAGGACATCTGACACTACACAAGAGTGTGAAGCTTTGAAAGCTGGAGTTTGACCTGAATCAGTTTTTCCACCTGGGCCTCGTGCAGTTTCAGCCAGGGCTCCTCACCCCACGTGTCCAGGAGGCGATGCTCTGGCTGTGCGCTCCGCTCAGCAAGTGAAAACACCGGCACAGCACCCGCAGCTGCGAATTTTTCAGAAGACATTTCGCGGTATCCCTGGAAGTGCAAAGTGGAATCGAAAGAAGACTTGGGATCTAGAGTAAGTTCTACTATGAACTCTGATTCCAAGGCACTGCACGCTTCCGGTTTTAGTGCTTCAGATGGATTCATCCCCATAAAATCACAGACTAGGCAAATATGCCAGAGCAAAGCATCTGTTCACTCTTGTTTGAAAACGTTCAGTTCAGTTCAGTTGCACAGTTGTGTCCGACTGAGCACGCCATGGACTGCAGTACGCCAGGCCTCCCTGTCCATCATCAACTCCCGGGGTTTACCCCAACTCATGTCCATTGAATCAGTGATGCCACCCAACCATCTCATCCTTTATCGTCCCCTTCTCCTCCCACCTTAAAACTGTCCCAACATCAGGGTCTTTTTAAATGAGTCAGCTCTTCGTATCAGGTGGCCAAAGTATTGGAGTTTCAGCTTCAACATCAGTCCTTCCAATGAACACTCAGGACTGATCTCCTTTAGGATGGACTGGTTGGATCTCCTTGCTGTCCAGGAGACTTACAAAAGTCTCCAACACCTCAGTTAAAAAGCATCAAGGTTACATGGCGAAAAAAAAAAAAAAAGGGAATGGTGGGCACTTCTCTGGCGGTCCAAGTGGTTAAGACCTTGGTCTTCAAGGGCAGGGGGTGAGGGTCTGATCGCTGGTTGCAGAACTAAGATCCCACATGCCCCCAAGCAGGGGCCAAAAAATAAAAAAGCAACCCACACAGCGGACATTTTTCACTTCAGGCGCTCTGGTCCTCCCAGGATACCGCAGCCCGCTTAGGGGGCCATCCCACTGGCCGCGGGACAGAGCGGCGGACCGGCAGCCCAGCATCACGCCGGGGTCGCGCTCGGCGGAGAACCACCGAGCGCGGACCTCCGGCGCCTCCTAGAGCGGTGGGTCGCGGGCTCGGCCGGCGGCGCACTTCCGCCCGCGCGCGTCGCCGCCCCGCGGACGGCCGGGCCTCGCCGCGGGCCTCGGGGAGTGGGTGAGTGGGGCAGGGCGCGCCCGAGGTGGGGGGCGGGCCGGGGTCTGCGCCACCGTGGCCTCCCCCGCGCCCGCCAAACCGGTCGAGCGCTCGGGCGACCCGCGGAGTCGCGGGCTGGGCCGGGAGCCGAGGACCCGAGCCGGGGAGCTAGGACGCGCCTTGTCCACCCACCGCCCCTCATCGCGCCTGCTTACCCCGACCTGCGGGCCGAGGACACCCTGCCCCGCGCCTCTGCCGCCTCCCACCATCCTTTTGCTCGACAGGCATGGAGGAACTGCTGGGCCGGCGGGCGGTCGGAGACCGGCCTCTGGCCACGGCTGGCTAGGCCTTGGCCTCGCAAAGGCCACTCTCGGTGCAGAGGGCCTCGGCCCTTTCATCTCTGAAATGGAGGATGACAGGACCTGTCCTGCCTGCACCGCTCGGGTGGATTGCAGGCTTGGCACCGCCTCTGCCTGAAAACTCCTTCGGAGCCCCACTGTCTTTAGAATCTTCCGAGGAGCTTCCCCAGTGCTGAGAACCCCAGAACCACCGGGCGATTGTAGTCTGCAGCCAGGACTGAGAACCACTAGCCCAGAGTGTCAAGTGACCCTACTGAGTTCGATCGTGTGTTGTGTTCTCGCTAGGAATGTGTACTATGAGAAAAACGGCTGGGTTTTGTTTTGTTGTCCAAGAAGACAAGACCCAAAACCTGGTTTGCTTACTTATTTCCTAGTGGTGCCTAAGGCGCACCAGTGATTAAATTTCTGGTTACTTCCCGACCTAGTGGAAGAGTTTTGGTTATTTGGCTTGCTTTTAAGCTTTTTATTATGGAAACTCAAATCTATACAAAACAGAATCGTGTACAGAATGTACCAACTCATGTACTAATCTCTAATTGATCTAATTTCATCTGGCACCCTCACCCCCACTGGATTATTTTAAAGCAAATCAAAATGTACCATTTCATCCATTAAATACTGGCTTGTGTTTATACAACACAGTAACTCCTTGAACATAACACCATTATCAGTCTCATAAGAATCTCCTGTTACTATCTGGTGAAGTTTGCATTTCCCGTTCTCTCTTCTTTTCCCCCCTCCCATCATCTGGTTGTCCAAATCAGGATTCAAACTAGCTAGACGTGTTACGTTTTTTGGTGGCTCACATCTCTTTGTCTCCTCTCTCTTGATTATTATTTTTCCTAGTATTTAGGTTGTTGAAAAAGTCAAGCCATTTGTCCTGTACTGTTTCTTACACACTGAATTTTGCTTTTTCCTTCCCTGGGGTGTGCTCTAATAAACTGGTGTTTAGAAGACAGCCTTTTCCAGATACAGGTTATATTCTTTGGCAAGAAAACCTCCTCGGTTACCGTGTGCTTCATATTGCATCCCATCAGGAGTTGGATTAGGTTGTGTCTCTGTGGTGTTAAGATTGATCACTGGCTCTTTTCCATACAAATTGTATTGCAGGGTGACTGATTGATCAGGGAATTACAGAAGGATACTAATAACTATAGAAGGAATGAGAGAATATCACCTTTTGACAATCCCTAATGAAATGATGGTTCCTGGAAAGGATCATTAATGGTTGCTGCTGCTGCTGCTAAGTCACTTCAGTCGTGTCCAACTCTGTGCGACCCCATAGACGGCAGCCCACCAGGCTCCCCGTCCCTGGGATTCTCCAGGCAAGAACTCTGGAGTGGGTTGCCAATTCCCTCTCCAATGCAAGAAAGTGAAAAGTGGACTGCAGCCCACCAGCCTCCTCCGTCCATGAGATTTTCCAGGCAAGAGTACTGGAGTGGGATGCCATTGCCTTCTCCGTAATGGTTGCTAACATCAGAAAAAGAGAGACAACCAGACAGCGTGTGCTCCCTGGTGGAACTTCTCAATACCACTTGTTACATATTCTTAGATGGTGGATGGGGGATAAAGAGGGAACAGGATTGACCTTGAATTGATAATTGTTGAAGCTCAGTGATGGGTATGTGACAATACATTATACTAATCTCTCTCCATTTGTGTGTTTGAAATTTTGCATAACAAAAGTTTTTTTTTTTTAATTGACTTATTGACTAGTGAGTTCAGGTCACCCTGATCCATCCATTATAGTTCTCCACTAGCCTTTCACTAACTGGTTCTCAAAACTGACTGCATGTTAGGATCACAAGGGAAGAATTTTTCTTATTCAGTTCTAAAACACACGTCTCTTGCGGAATGTCCTGTTGATTCTGGGATGGAGTCCAATGGTTCATATGTTTTAAAAGATCTCCAGGTAATTAGTACTCCAGGATTCTGTACCACTGGCTTAGATCTACTATCAGTTACACATACAAAGTGTTTATATTCTATTATACCTTCTGCATTTATTACCTTAAATTTTTGACTTTCTGTATTCTCTTTACTCTTCTGGCTCTTGCAAACTGCAGTTCAATCAGAAAGCCTTTGCAAATTAAACTATAGTTATCAGAGGAAGTCTTGATCTTGGAAGTGAAAATGTGGAGTAAGGCATGGAAAGGTCACTAGCAATAACCTAAAGACTCATGTGTGGAGTGGAGAGACGTACCACCCACCTGCTTTGTGAGGTGTGGGGTGGGGGCAGGGAGCAGACTGTACCCCCAGTGGAAAGGGAGATCATAGTCAGAAGAGCATGTTTAGCTTTATGACACAATTTTTTTAAAGTCATGAAGTAAATTAAGTGCAAAATAAAGTCAAATAGGTAAATGCTGCTTATTGCAACCAAAAACAATTCAAGGATTTTTTAAAAAAGTTACTCTCCACCACCATCATTTTAATCACCCCCGAGATAACCATTGTAGCAGTACGGTGTATATTGTTCCTCACCAGACTGTCCTGTCTTGCATAACATAGATGTTTGGGCATTGTCATAAAAATGAGGTTGTGCCACAGCCAACTGTAACTTTTCTCACTGTCATCCCTTCAGTGCAGGAGTCACAGACCTGGCTGAACTGTAGAACAGATGGCTCATGATATGAATGTACAATAAAATACTCAGTTGTTTCCATATTGATATTTCTATCTTATATATTCAGATGGTTTCCAAATTTTAACCACCTGAAAAAAAGTTTCACAGTAAATATCATTGTACATAGATCCTTTATTTCTGTAAGGTAGATTCCCAATAATGGGATTGCTGGATTACAGTATGTTGCTATTCAGATCAGTCGCTCAGTCGTGTCCGACTCTTTGCGACCCCATGAACTGCAGCACGCCAGGCCTCCCTGTCCATCACCAGCTCCCGGAGGTCACTAAGACTCGCATCCATCGAGTCAGTGATGCCATCCAGCCATCTCATCCTCTGTCGTCCCCTTCTCCTCCTGCCCTCAATCCCTCCCAGCATCAGAGTCTTCTCCAGTGAGTCAACTCTTCGCATGAGGTGGCCAAAATACTGGAGTTTATTAGCAGCCTCATTATTATTGGTAATATGTATTGCCAGATTACTCTCCGAAAATGTAATAGCAGTTCATGCTTCTACTCCCAGTAAAATGTAGGTACCCATTTTTCCTTGTCTGGGTTAACACTGGATGGCATTAATATTTGCCAGCTGATGTGTGGCAAATAATGGCTCTTTTTTCTTTAATTTGCATTTCCTCTCACTACTGGAGGACTGAAAGTTTTCATGCTTATTGGCCCTTTGGACTTCTTTTGTGAATTTCCTGTGTATATTCATTGTTTTAGTTTTCTATTCTGTACTTTTCTTTTTTAATGCATTTGCTTGAACCATTTCTTAGAGGCATTAAACCCAGTATCAAGCAGTACAGTTTTTCCAGATTTTTTTTTTTTTTTTTTTTTTTGCGGGGGGAGGCCCTTTGACATTGAGTCTTTTGATATATGAAAATTTTTATGTAGAAAAAATGTCTTTTCAAAAGCTTTGTGCTTCATGTCTTGCCAGTAAGGGATTTTTATCCCCAAATTTGTATACATATTCTCCTAATTTTTTTGAACACTTTTGTTTGGACCTGAAAGGTCCAAATTTAAATGTAAAACATTTAAATTTCTAAACCATGTGGAATGTATTTTTATATATGATGCAAGATAATCTTGCTTCACTTTTTCTGCGAAAATAACCAATTATGTCAGTGACATTCATTTTAAAAAGCCACCCTTTTTACAGTTCTGTTATACACTGATTTCTGTGTGTCAGATCAGATCAGATCAGTCGCTCAGTCGTGTCCGACTCTTTGCGACCCCATGAACTGCAGCACGCCAGGCCTCCCTATCCACCACCAGCTCTCGGAGGTCACTCAGACTCACATTCATCGAGTCAGTGATGCCATCCAGCCATCTCATCCTCTGTCGTCCCCTTCTCCTCCTGCCCTCAATCCCTCCCAGCATCAGAGTCTTCTCCAATGAGTCAACTCTTCGCATGAGGTGGCCAAAATACTGGAGTTTCAGCTTGAGCATCATTCCCTCCAAAGAAATCCCAGGTCTGATCTCCTTCAGAATGGACCGGTTGGATCTCCTTGCAGTCCAAGGGACTCTCAATAGTCTTCTCCAACACCACAGTTCAAAAGCATCTATTCTTCGGCGCTCAGCTTTCTTCACAGTCCAGCTCTCACATCCATACATGACCACAGGAAAGACCATAGCCTTGACTAGGCGACCCTTTGTTGGCAAAGTGATGTCTCTGCTTTTGAATATGCTATCTAGGTTGGTCATAACCTTCCTTCCAAGGAGTAAGCGTCTTTTAATTTCATGACTGCAGTCACCATCTGCAGTGATTTTGGAGCCCAGAAAAATAAAGTCTGACATTGTTTCCACTGTTTCTCCATCTATTTCCCATGTAGTGATGGGACCAGATGCCATGATCTTCGTTTTCTGAATGTTGAGCTTTAAGCCAACCTTTTCACTCTCCACTTTCACTTTCATCAAGAGGCTTTTGAGTTCCTCTTCACTTTCTGCCATAAGGGTGGTGTCATCTGCATATCTGAGGTTATTGATATTTCTCCCGGCAGTCTTGATTCCAGCTTGTGTTTCCTCCATTCCAGCATTTCTCATGATGTACTCTGCATATAAGTTAAATAAACATGGTGACAATATACAGCCTTGACGTACTCCTTTTCCTATTTGGAACCAGTCTGTTGTTCCATGACCAGTTCTAACTGTTGCTTCCTGACCTGCATACAGATTTCTCAAGAGGCAGATCAGGTGGTCTGGTATTCCCATCTCTCAGAATTTTCCACAGTTTATTGTGATCTACATTTCTGTGTGTACCTGGGTTTATTTCCAGACTATCCCTTCTCTTACTTACAGCTTTATGTTTGTGGCCAATCGTGTATCTTTCCATTGTGTGTGCTTAGTGTCATGTTACTACCTAGAAAAGTAAATCACTACTCACTACTTTGTATGCTTTTCTTGCCCATTCTCAGATGTACTTTTTTTCTTTCATGTGATCTTTGGGTTATGTTTGTTCCAAGACGAATCACACTGGAAATGTGATAAAATTGGCATTAAATACACATGCATTAATTATGGAAAGATAGGCATTTCTGTGATTGTAAATCTCCTATCAGAGAAGCTAAGGTGTTTCTCTCTTTGAGTCTTTTAGGGCCTATTCCTTTCTCATTAAATTTATTTCCAGCTATAAGCCTTTTTTTTCTCTCTTGTGACTGAGGGTTTTTTCCATTTTTGCAAGGACTGAGAAAAGTTTTTGATAGGTTTCTTTCCCCCTGTAGATAGTACATTTATCCAGCTCTCTGTCAAGTTTTCCTGTTTTGTAGTTTTTCTTAAACTTACATGTTTGTTTCCTTCCTTGACATCCATGTGGATAATCTGTAATTGGTTATATATAACTTTGGCAAATAGATGGGGAAACAGTGGAAGCTGACTTTATTTTTGGGGCTCCAAAATCACTGCAGATGGTGACTGCAGCCGTGAAATTAAAAGAGACTTACTCCTTGGAATGAAAGTTACAACCAACCTAGATAGCATATTAAAAAGCAGAGACGTTACTTTGCCAACAAAGGTCCGTCTAGTCAAGGCTATCGTTTTTCCAGTTGTCATATATGGATGTGAGAGTTGGACTCTAAAGAAAGCTGAGCACTGAAGAATTGATGCTTTTGAACTATGGTGTTGGAGAAGACTCTTGAGAGTCCCTTGGACTGCAAGGAGATCCAACTAGTCCATCCTAAAGGAGATCAGTCCTGAGTGTTCCTTGGAAGGACTGGTGTTGAAGCTGAAACTCCAATACTTTGGCCACGTGATGTGAAGAGCTGACTGATTGGAAAAGACCCCAATGCTGGGAAAGATTGAAGGCAGGAGGAGAAGGGGACAACAGAGGATGAGATGGTTGGATGGCATCACCAACTCAATGGACATGAGTTTGAGTGAACTCTGGGGGTTGATGATGGACAGGGAGGCCTGGCGTGCTGGGATCCACGGGGTCGTGAAGAGTCAGACGCAACTGAGCAACTGAACCAAACTGAACTGAAGTTTGGGTTTATTTTACTTGATGCATATCTTCTGTCACAGAACTGTGTCAGAGGGGTTTCTCTGGTAGTCCAGTAGTTAGGAATCTGCCTTGCAGTGCATGGGACACCGCAGTGAGAAGCCTGCACACCACATGAAGAGTGGCCCCCACCTGCTGCAACTAGAGAAAGCCTGAGTGCAGCAGTGAAGACCTACTGCAGCCAAAAAGTAAATCAATAAATCTTTTAAAAAAGGAACCATATTAGAGATAGATATGCCCAAAAATAGTGAAAGGAAGAAGAGATATCAGGGGTTGGCGGAAATCTACACACTCCCCAGGTTGTTGCTGATCACTTGTGAGAGCAGAAGCCCAAGCGCCAACCCCTCATGGACCCTCTTGTCAGGGGGTGAGACATTCCCTCAGCCCTACTGTGTGTCACTCACATTACTGTCGAGTGTTGTAGCGCTTTGTTGTGGTTTCTGATGGTTCAGAGAAAGGGCTGCTCACCATCAGCTGCTCACCAGAGAGAGAGCACTGGGTGAGCATGATTAAGTTCCCTCTCTTGCCCAGAACCTCATTAGAGTTGTTTATTATTAGAAGGATTTTCAAAAAAATTCATCAGCAGGAAGTACAGCGTCCTTATATGCCCACACCCCACCAACCCTCCCATCAGTTTCCCCTAGTGTTGACATCTTCCATTAGTGTGGTACAACGGTGATGAGCCAGTATTGATACACAGTTTACATTAGGGCTCATTCACGTTCTGTGTCGTATATACTATAGGTTTTGACCAATGCATGATGACATGTGTCTGTCTTTACTGTGTCATACAGAATAGTTTTACTGCCCTAAAAACCCCATCCCTCCCTCCCTCGCCCCCCAAACCACTGTCTTTTTACTATCCCCATAGTTTTGCCTTTTCCAGAATGTTATATGGTTGGAATTCAACTACAGTTTGGTTTTATATATATATATAGACATATATATAATTTTTTGTATTTATTTTATTTTTGGTTGCGCTGGGTCTTCGTCATTGCACAGGCCTTTCTCTAGTTGAAGTGAGCAGGTTGCAGTCGCCGTGCACAAGCCTGTCATTCTGATGGCTTCTCTGTTTTCTCTTCCTGGGCTCTAGAACACAGGCTCCATGGCTGTGGTGCACAAGCTTAGTTGCCCCACAGCACGTGGGCTCTTCCCAGACCAGGGGCTGAGCCTGTGTCTCCTGCGTTGGCAAGTGGATTCTTTACTACTGAGCCACCAGGGAGGGCTTCCCAGGTGGCTCGACGGGAAAGAATCCGCCTCAGTGCAGGAGACCTGGGTTCTATCCCTGGGTCAGGAAGATGCGCTGGAGAAGGGCATAGCAACCCACTCCAGTATTCTTGCCTGGAGAATCCCATGGACATCGGAGGCTACTGGGCTACAGTCTATGGAGTCACACAGAGTCGGACACAGCTGAGTGAATAACCTTTCAGTTTCACCAGGGAAGCCCTCAACTGTAGTTTTTAATTAACTGAGTTTGGCTTTTTTTTAAATTTATTTTTATTTGCGTGAGCAGTCATACAAGGTTTGGTAATTTGTAGCTTTAACTGATTAAGAGTTACTAAAATCTTTATTTAGATTTCTGTGGAAAACTATTAGAGAGAACAGGAATCCACACTGTTCGCAATACATAGAAGTTAGATAACCGTGAAACTCCCAAGAACCTGTTTTCGGTGACTCTGAGCAGTGATGTGTGATAATCCCTAAGTGATCTTCTCATTGCAGGGTGGAAGATGTCTATGGATGTGACATTTCTGGGGACAGGCGCAGCATACCCATCCCCGACCCTGGGTGCCTCCGCACTGGTCCTTCGATGTGAAGGCGAGTGCTGGCTCTTTGACTGTGGAGAGGGAACACAGACACAGCTTATGAAGAGCCAACTTAAAGCAGGTGAGTGTGCATTCTGCTTTCTAATTAGGGCTGTCTTCATGTTCTTGGCTCTCCTCGGGCCTTCTACTCAGAAGCAACCCCAGCAGTTGTACCCCATTTCAGTGCTGGAGCCCCGGCAAGACTTGGAAGGCATTCAGGCATCTGGGTGTGCCCAGATGCCTAGATGAACTAGCTGAATGAATACCCAACTTAACTTCCTCCTCCTCCTTCCCTCCCTTCAGTCCTTCACTTTTCATTCTTCCTGTAAATTGAAGAGCAAGGATGTACATAGGCTTATGGCATGGAGGATGGAGTGGGATACATCGGGCACATTAAAAAGACACTGCTCAAGCACGGGAATGTACTTACTTCCCCCAGGAGATGGGTTTAAGTATCATGAGAGGGCAGTAGGTGTTCTGAGGAGTGAGTTGTTCTTTTCTGCTTGGGGTCAGCAGCAAAGACATCTGAGAGGGGGTGATACGTGAATTGTTGAAGGAGGAGGAAGGGCTCCCTGGGCTGGGGAGAAAGAAGAAGGGCATTCTGGGCAGAGGGAACAGAGCGAGCCTCGCCCCAGGCCCACCAAAGGATTCAGTGTTCACAGAGCCTTGGCCCAGAGTCGGATAGACCAGGATTCCAGTCCCAGCTGTGTCTCTGCTTATCACGTTAGCAGATCAGCAAGATTGAGCTTTTCTTTTCTCATCTTTAAAATGGGGTTAAAACCCCCCATCAGGGCTTTTCTGATGGCTCAGCTGGTAAAGAATCTGCCTGCAATGCAGGAGACCCCGGTTCAAGTCCTGGGTTGGGAAGATCCACTGGAGAAGAGATAGGCTACCCACTCCAGTATTCTTGGGCTTCCCTTGTGGCTCAGCTGGTAAAGAATCCCTGCAATGCAGGAGACCTGAGTTCAGTCCCTTGGTTGGGAATATCCCCTGGAGAAGGGAAAGGCTGCCCACTCCAGTATTCTGGCCTAGAGAATTACATGGACTGTATAGACCATGGGGTTGCAAAGAGTCGGCACAACTGAGTGACTCACTTCACTTAAAACCTCCACTTAAAAGCAGTGATGTGAGAATTGTATATAATAATCCCTTCTCTGTGTGGTTGTCTCCATCTCATCAGTTAAATCTCAACCCAAATATTATCTCCTCAAAGGCTTTCCCCAAACCTCCTGGGTTAAGTAATTTCTCCCTCATCCCAGGCATTCTACTGCTTTGTGCTGTTTCTACTGACTTTTTAGCATCATCAGTGTCTAAAATTATGTTACTCAGGTAGTTGTTTCTGTGTTCACTGTGTGTTCCTTATACAACTAGACTCAGTGAGCATGTGCACACCTAGTGGATGCCTAGTGATAGCTGTTAAGATATTACAGATGTTCAGCGCTTAGTACCGGGCCTCTCACTTGTTAGATCTTGATAAATGGTAGTTACTGAAATTATTCCTACGGCTCATCACAGTACCTGGCATTTACTGACTCAAAGAAAGATAGCTCTGGCATCCAAGGATCCCTTGGTCTAGTGGTGGAAACTGATGTGCAGACAGTCATGGTGTGATGTGACAAGTAAGAATAAAGAGGTGTTTTCTAGCTACTTTTGAAGCACCAAAGGAGGAGGACACTCACTGTATCTGTGTTCAGAGAAAGCGACTCAGAGATAGTAACAGTCGAGTGAGGATATAAGAGATGAATAGAAGTTTCTCTGGGAGGAGAAGCAGGGATGGATATTCAGGGAACAGATGACAGAGTGAGCAGGAAGTAAGGGAGTTTCCAGAGACATGACGTGTTTGGGGAATCCTAAGCCATCCAGCACTCTGAGTACTTGACTGCAGAGATGAGAGGCAGGAATGCTTAAAGTGAGGGCTGGCTGTGAAGACTTTTGTGGTATTCTAAGGTATCTGGGCCTTATTGTTTAGTCTGTTGTCAACAAGGAATCATTAAATAAATTTTAATCCAAGAAATGACATGGCCTGATTTGTGTTTTAGGACAGTTTTCCAATAGCAAATGTATTGGGAGAGAGAGTGGTATCAGGCCCAAGGCAGTTGCATTCACCTGGTGAGAGAGAGAAGATGAAGATGCTGGAGCAGAAAGTAGGAATAAGGATGAATTTGAGAGACTCAAAGAGATCTGTGTAGAGCCAGCGGGAGACGTGACTGAGTGAATGTCTTAGGGTGTGAAGAAGTACAGAATTACTTCAAGTTATAGGTGGTGATGTCCCAGACCTAGATAGAGAGTTAGGAAGAGAACTGTTGGAGGAAGGAGCCAGGCATATCACTTGGGACAGGTGTACACAGTTCAACCCTAATTATATAATGTCTGATGTTGAAACCCTGTGGTCAGAGCAGTGTTATGCTTTACTTCCCTGGGATCACACAAGGGTTCCTTTCACAAGACCTGGCAGGGTAGGCACACACCAGAGTGGTGGCTGTAATATTTAGAGAGTAGGGGTTGAGGTGGCAGGGTTATTAAAATAGAAACAAGTGACTGTTGTATAAAGAGGTTTGGGTGTAGGGATAAGTCTCCAGTTTTCACTCAGGACCTGTGTCAGTTATCTAATGCTGCACAACGTATTACAAATTTAGTGGGTGACTTGCATTTATTATCTCATAGTTTCTGTGGGTCAGGGACTTCAGGCCTGGCTTAGCTGGATTCTCTGTTTCAGGGTCTTAGCAGGCTGCAGCCCAAGTCTTGGCCAGTGCTGGGTTCTCATTTCAGAGCTCACTCAGGTTGTTGGCAGAACCCTTCTAGGTGTTGAACGAAGGCTGCCTGTGGCAACTTGAGGCCTGCTGTCGGTCCTGGCCATGGGGGTTTCTGCTGAAGGCTAGCTTGCTTCCTTTTACTGCCTGGTAGAGAGAAAGAGACTTAAGAGCAAGTCTGCCAGCAAGATGGACTCTTAGAACATAATCGCATTGCATCCTTGTGCCGTGTTTCACTGGTTAGAAGCAAGTGCCCAGTCCCACCCACACTCAAGAGGAAGGAATTATAGAGGGATGTGGACAGCTGGAGGCGGGGGCCACGGGTACCCCCTTAACTCTATTTGCCGTAATACATTTCTCTCATGTTTTATATTTTACAGTTATTTTTCAACAGATCATAAAGCTCAAGCTTTTTAAAATAAAAGTTTGGCCAAAAAATAATAATACTAAAATAAAATCTAAAGGGAACCTTTAGCTTACTAAATTTTTATTGATTTAAAAAAAGAATTCCTGGCCTCAGGTAGGAGAGGATATGATAATCCCTGAACATTAGCTAAGATACTCTATCTAGCACTTCTAAAGCCCCAATCTCAACCTGGAATCCTCAATACATCTTTGTCTCTCTCAGTAACCAAATATGGACCCATCACTGTTGGAGTCTTTGAAACCCTTTTAGCTTATACTACCTCCTGGGGTAATAGTATTTTATGGGTTTCATAAGGAATTACTTTCTATCTGTCTAAATATACTTCTTCTAACTTTCCATGGTCCTGATATCCAAGCATCTGATTAAAAAGTGTAGGTTTGTCATATCTATTTTTTTTCATAATTTTAAAGGTGAGCTTAAAAATGATTACAAAAAGTATAATACAAGTATAATTTTAATATGATTATAATAAGTATACATGCTCATTGTAAAAGTTTAAACAAAGCAGAAAAATATAAATAAGAAAATCCCAAATCTCTCTCTCTGGTCAGTGAATTTTCTATACATATAGTTATGGTAATGGTGCAGGTATATTTGTGTGTGTATTTGTATATAACTTTGCATAAATGCAATCAAACTATTTGATATGACTTTTTTTCCCAACTGAATAGTATGTATCAATAATGTATTGTAGACATTTTCCTACAGCAGTAAATATCAGTGCATCATTCCCTTGGGCGTAGAGGATACTTAGTCTTCTACTCCTATATGGATGACATTTTCCCTGGTAATTTTCGTGTTCTTAAGTGAAAGGGAACTCATGCATTTTTCTTTTTTCATTTGATAGCTTCCTCTTACCTTTGATAATTTTGATTGCCATTCCTTCTCCCACTGAAATCAAGTTTCTTAAAAAATGAAATGTTTGTCTTCCATGAAACTGTGATAACTGTGGAAAGTTACTTTTTCTTACCTAACGTGTCTCACTTGCTTTGAGTTCACTGATTGTTTGGTATTCAGCTTTGGCTGTGCTTTGCAGTAAATAGGGAGAGGCCCGGAAAGTCTGACTTGGCAGTTTTGAGGTCAGTGTGAGACCAGGACTCACCAACTGATGGAGTTCTTTTGTCTGCTGATTCTTTAGGTCCCACTTGGGAGGGTGGGGGGCTGTTGGCAGCCCAGGCAGCAGAAAGGGGGAAATGGAAAGGGTTCCAGAAGTCAAAAAACAGCAAAAACAAAGACTGAACCAAGACAACAAAAAGGAGCATGTTGGGGAAACTTCTAGCACGCCTCCTGGGGATTCTCAAGGTTTGAGATCAGCCCCTACCCGGCCCATTGTTCTCTGCTACAGTGCCTGGCTTGATGTAGTAACACTGAGAAGACTCGCTTGGAGCACACTGTTACCTGGATGTTGCAGGACAGATCCCATTACAATAAACTATTCCTGTTCTTTTATGGTATCAAGTGTTTGAAATAGGTGGGCCATGAGCTTGGACTGGAAGCAGCTGTTATATTAAAAATATGTTCATTGTGATTGTTACTTTCGAAAGGCTTTGCGGCGCATCTCTGAAACACGTTCGTGTGGCATCCTGCCGTGTGCCAGGAGTAAATTCAGTTCGTTGTTCAGTTGCTCAGTCGTGTCTGACTTTTTTGCGACCCCATAGACTGCAGCCTGGCAGGTGTTTCAGTCCGTGGGATTCTCCAGGCAAGAATACCAGAGTGGGTTGCCATGCCCTCCCCCAGGGGATATTCCCGACCTAGGAATCGAACCTGCATCTCCTATTTTGGCAGGCAGATTTTTTACCACTGAGCCACCAGGAAAACCCATACAGTTTACCATTGGCTAAATCAAGTGACAACCTAAGTCAATATGCACTGGAAGAACTGCTGTATTAGTTCAGACAAAAAGGAAGGGATGGACCCACGTGCCTTTATGTAACACCATGGGGGCTTTACCCTCGGATATGCACTCCAGCATCTGTTGCCTCCTCCTCCTTGGTCCTTCACCTCACTCCCTTTCTCCTACCTCCTTCTCCCTCCTCCCTGTCCTCCCCTCCCTCATCCCCCTTGCTTTTTCCTCCTTCTCCTTCTGTCTCATACAGGCAAGCAGGCTCTGGCGTGGTTAGTTAGTCTTTGGCCAGTGTGGAGTCCTTAAAAGGCAATTTTGGTTTCAGGCACTGGTCCAGTCCGTTGGAGCCAAAGGAACGTTTGTTAGCATGCTGGGAGTACATACTTGCTGTTCTGAGGGGGAGCAGCAGGGGGCAGTGTAACTGCCAGATACTTCCACACTTGAGGCCTAGCTGATTACTGAAGTGAATCATTTTGGTACACCTTTTCCTTTTCTCTTTTTTCCAGTAAGAGGACTTCCCTGGTGGCTCAGATGGTAAAGCGTCTGTCTACAATGTGAGAGACCTGGGTTCGATCTCTGGGTTGGGAAGATGCCCTGGAGAAGGAAATGGCAACCCACTCCAGTACTCCTGCCTAGAAAATCCCATGGACGGAGGAGCCTGGTGCAGGCTACTGTCCATGCGGTCGCAAAGAGTCGGGCACAACTGAGCGACTTCACTTCACTTCTTTCCTTTTCTCATTTTTCCAGTAAGAGGATGTATAGGAAAATACTCTTAAAACGGTAACACTGTATAATTTGAAGATGTTTTATGAAAAAAGTTATATCTTATTAAAACCTTCCAGTGAAATAATATTTGTCTTTCTTGCTTCTGGAATCATGTAGAAAAATACATGCATGTTTCAAGCAGCTTTGTGTGGGTTTTATTTCTGAAAAATTCAAAAATTTGTTTCTCTGCTTCAATCAAAAGGGAGAATCACCAAGATCTTCATCACGCATCTTCATGGAGACCATTTCTTTGGCCTTCCTGGCCTCCTCTGCACAATTAGCCTGCAGAGTGGGTCCATGGTCACCAAACAGCCCATCGAAATCTATGGCCCTCTGGGGCTTCGGGACTTTATCTGGCGAACCATGGAACTCTCTCACACGGAGCTGGTCTTCCCTTACGTGGTCCATGAGCTGGTGCCTACAGCGGATCAGTGTCCTGCAGAAGAACTGAAAGAATCTGTGCAGGTGAATAAAACAGACAACCCTCCGAAAGAGGGAGAAGGACGAACTATCCTGTTAGACTCAGAAGAAAACTCGTACCTCCTGGTTGATGACGAACAGTTTGTTGTGAAAGCGTTTCGCCTCTTTCATCGAATACCCTCCTTTGGATTTTCAGTTGTGGAGAAGAAACGCCCAGGTAAACTCAACGCACAGAAACTGAAAGATCTGGGTGAGTATTTGTTTGTTCTCTCCTTTCTCCTTAGTTGAGTTGTGAGCTGAAACAGTTAGAAGTGTCATAGAAACCTTCCTTTCTTGCGTCCCAGGCCTAACACTTAAACATTTTCTCCACTTACTTCCTTTTCCTGAAGTTTGTTTATTAAGGGAAATCTCTAGGGCCAGAAGATGCTATTGAGAGCACAAATGAAGTATATATTTGAAGTCTCTCTTCAGCTCTCTAGAGGCACATTCTTGATCTGTCTTACCTTCAGCTTTTCCTATCTTGGTTGGTGGGGTGACGGTGGATGTCTCAGGTCTAGGCTTCTATTTTCTCATGTCATCTTTTTGAAGTGTGTTTGAGTGGCATCTTTGGTCAGATACTTTTCACCATAGTTCTCAACCATGCAACTGCAACCAGCTGCTTTCTGAGTTTTCCTGATTAAGTTATTAATAATTTGGTGTTTGGAACACTGCCTCAACCAGTTTTATTTATTCATTTATTTTCTGACTGTGCCGGGTCTTAGTTGTAGCACGTGGAGTCCAGTTTCCTGGGGAATGAACCCAGGCCTCCTGCATTGGGAGCGTGGAGTCTTAGCCACTGAACTGCCAGGGAAGTCCCTCAAAGACCAGGTATATAAGTCCCCAGCCTTATATACCTGGGTTCATCACACTTGGAAGCAAGCGTTCACAGATTGGCTTGGGGCCCAGCCAAGGCCTCGTACCTTCTCCATGCTAGGCCATCACACGCCCAGGTCCTTCAGCACCTCTCCCAAAGCAGCGCCAGGCACATCAGCCCTCTAGTATCACCGCCTTCCTTGCCATGCCGACAACAGAACCTGTGAAAAGCATGGCAGTGGTTTTTCATGTGTTCTTTCTCTTTTTACACAATCTCTTCTTTCTTCCCCAACTAAAACAAAGGACTAAGTAATGAGGAAAACTGCCTTAGACCAAAGATATTTTTAATATCTACAAACCTGTGAAAATACCAGTGTGTTGGGAAACTGTAAACATGATCCATGTTGGAATTAGTGAACATACTCTGTATGTATTGCCCAGAGTGATCATCAGGTGTTACTCTCGATTAATATGAGATTTAAGCCCAGTTTGGTAAGCATGGAACTGCCTCTGTTTAAAACGAAGATTGATTATGTGTAACTACCTGAAATTCTCCTTGATGTGATCCAAACAGTCCCCTCTAACAATTTTTTATTACGTTAATCAGTTTGTTGGTAACTTGTCATTTAAATGGGCTCTTTAATTTTACCTGAAGATAAGCTTATTAAATACAGCACTCAAAAACTGTTATTCCCATGCACAGCAGAGGATCACAGCTGTTACCTTGACTATAATAAGGTTTTAGGGGGACTTAAGAGCTTAAACTTATCTGAAACGTGTGCTTGGAAATGTTTTTAGTACTTGGACATTGCTAATATCAATAGCCAACAGTGAACTTTTAAAAAATGTATAAATATCCCAGTTTCCCACAAGTAATAAAATATTTATAACAATTATGAAAAGAATTGGATGCCTTTTCCATTTGCTATTTGCAGTGCTATTGAAATAGACGCTCTTTAACAAGTCAAAATTCCATTCCCGTGATGTGATGTTATCTGCCTTCATCTTTTAGGTGTTCCACCAGGTCCTGCCTATGGGAAGCTGAAAAATGGAATTTCTGTTGTTCTGGAAAATGGAGTTACAATTTCTCCCCAAGATGTCTTAAAGAAGCCTATTGTTGGAAGAAAAATCTGTATTTTGGGTGACTGTTCTGGGGTTGTGGATGACGGAGGAGTAAAGCTGTGCTTTGAAGCAGACCTGTTGATCCACGAAGCGACCCTCGATGACACCCAGATGGACAAAGCAAAGGAGCATGGCCACAGCACGCCACAGATGGCAGCGACGTTTGCAAAGCTGTGCCAAGCAAAGAGGCTGGTTCTGACTCACTTCAGTCAGAGGTACAAACCAGTTGCCTTGGCCAGAGAAGGAGAAGCAGATGGGATTGTAGAACTTAAAAAGCAAGCTGAATCAGTGTTAGACCTCCAAGAAGTGACTCTCGCAGAAGATTTCATGGTGATCAGCATTCCGATCAAGAAGTGAAACCAGTATTCCTGAATGCATTCTGATGTCTCTGTAAATATGTTACTGACCCAACAGTCACATTTGGTTTCTCTTTGTTGTGGTGGTGGTCGTCGTTTTTTTGGTCTAAAATTATTTGAGTCCTCATAATCCTGAAAAGGATGGAGCTGCATTGCTGAACTAATTCAGCATTGAGAGGGAGCAAGCTTTCTGATAATAAGTCACTTTAAAAAGAATGAAACCAGCATCCTTCTTAAAGTCCACATTTGACAAAATGACAGGCTCTTCAGGTATACGTGCTTTGTGGCTGCTGCCTCAGAGATTAGCCAATGCACCATGCAGTCCTGGGCTTAGCTTCTATCTAGCTTTATTGCTGTTGTTGGCAAAGTATGCAGGACTTGGCCCTCCTGGCTAAAAATGGTATTTTGGCAGTTTGTGTTGAATCTGTTCATGTTATTAACAAAAGAGAAATGTAATGAGACATTGGATATGCAGAACTGAAGCTGGCACGTTAAATCTTGAATTCTTTACTAGAAGACTGAAGGCAGGGTCAGGGTAGGTGTTTAGCCTTCAGTTAATATTTTATTAAGCTTTCCAGTTTGCTCTAAATCCAGGGTTCTCGGAGGTGATACTGCTCCCTTTGATGGAATTTTGAAGTTGTGGGATGCTTCTTGTCAAAACTAGAAGGGGTTACTGCCAGCAGTTAGTCAGTACAGGGCAGGATGCTAGATCGTAGAGAATTCTGGTCAGTCCTAAACAGTGAAGAATTATCTCATCCCACAATGCATATTGCAGGTCTGTTGAAATACACATCAGGTTAAAACTTATACTCCTACTGTGAACATACTTTATAAAACTTCAGTGACATAGAAGTTCAGGTGTTTTGGGGGCATGAACCACCAGTCTTCTTGCATGACCCTGCAATAAACCTTTCTCTGCTCAAAAAGAAAAAAAAAGAAATAGTGACGTAATGAGTTAAACTATGAGGTAAGTCAAATTCTGCAACAAATCCTAAAAAGCTAGCTAAGTGAATATGTTGACCTGTCACATCAAACATTTGCCAGAAATGAGCTATGGGCTGGAGCTTGTGAATCTGGAGGTTAAAAAAATAACTGTCCAACTTGGGTTTAATTTACATGTTCTGATAATTCTTTGAGCACCATTTTAGTAAAATGTTCTTTCTATAATAGCTTTTCCTGCTGAGTTGCCTTCCATCTCCCTTCTGTCTGTCATGGGGTATCTCTGACTCATTTGCCCACAGTATTTCTCAAAATGTATTACATGGAAAGGTAGTCTCAAATACTGATTCAGTCAAAAAGGTTCCCTAATCAGACTGGTTTGGGGAACCCTGTATACTGTGGGTCCCTCTGGCAGAGCTGTAATGCCCACCAATGTATTAACAACAGCACTGCCTCAGTGATCACCAGCACCAGTCTGTGATGCCAGGAAGACCTGATTCCAGAGGCCCATTCTGCACCTCATGACGGTCCCTGTGTGCTCTGAAGCAGGGTCCTTAGATCTGCTGATCTTTAGCTTGCTCATCTCTAAAAGTGAGGAAAATAATAGTAAGACCTACCTCTAGAAGTGCTGTAAAGATTAAAGACAGACAGTGTATAAAAGGAGCATAACACATTGCTTCAAGGCACGAAGTCCTAAGGTACAGAGGCTTGTCAACTGAACCCCTTTCTAAAGTCATACTTCACCATATACTATCTGTTAACATCTTAAGAAGCTAGAGAGTTTTATAGTGTACTTATTCAGAAATACTGTCATGGTGTGTACTATACTATTGGATTCCTCTGGTCCTGGGGCTTTTCTAATAAAAATTGACTCCCGGAGGGGTCTGGAATCCCTGAAGTAGTGATGGTCCAGTTACTCAAGATCTCAGTCATTCTGAAGCAGCCTCCAGAATGGGCTGATTCAGCCCTACTTTAGGCTCCTGGCCTGCCAGAGTACCAAAGTGGACCAGAACTAATGCATACCTTGATTTCTGAACTCGAGTCAAACCAGCATTTATTAACCTACTGTGTACCGAATGGGCTTCCGTGGTGGCTCGGCAGTGAAGAATCCGCCGCAGGAGATATGAATTCAATCCCTGGGGTTGGGAAGATCCCCTGGAGGAGGGCATGGAAACCCCCTCCAGTATTCTTGCCTGGAGAATCCCATGGACAGAGGAGCCTGGCAAGCCATAGTCCACAGGACCGCAAAGAGTTGGGCATGACTGAAGCGATTTAGCACACGTGCACTCAACGTGTGCCCAAACCTGTACAAGAGGGAATGGCGAGTACTAGTACCTCTAACACCGGGAGCTCTGGTGTGTAAAGACTGTAGTTTGGTCACCTCTACATTCTTGGAAATACCCACCCATACTATGCCCTCAGAAATGTATATTGAATGAAATGAGGTCACAAAATTTAAGACCGAAAGTTTAGAACCTGTGCCTAGCCCATTTTACTGCTGGGTTTGTCCAAAACTGTAACTGCCTGATTGGTGGTATTCCATTTACTGTGTTGGGAGTAAATGAATACAAGACAAAATTTCAAGTTCGCTGTCTCAGTGGTAGAGACTAACAGGAAAACTCAAAGTGAATATGCAGTTCTCTCAGATCTTTCTGATCTTACAGCCTATCACTCAGTTTTGCTGTTCCCGAGCATTATTAGATAGCTGACTTGAGCTGTGCTATTAGAATCTGGCTCTAATAATGTATGTGGGCTAAGCCCTCAGAGAACACAGGAATGTGGAACAAATTGATGGGTTGGATTAAGTGTGGGGTATCAGTTCATGGCGAGAATTCTTTCTTGGACCCTCTTCTGGCCTAGAATTTGTTCTTACTGATAGGACACATTCTAAGAATTTGTGGAGCTAGAATTGAGTGAATTTTTTTTTTTTTTCCCTGTTAGGCCGGGCCATGCAGCTTGAGGGATCTTAGTTCCCCACTCAGGGATTGACCCAGAGCCATGGCAGTGAAAATGCCAAGTCCTAACCACTGGCCTGCCAGGGAGTTCCCAAGAGTGAACCTTAAGTTGGACTTCCCAGGGCCTACAATTTGTTCATGGTTATATGACTCTCGAGATCAGAATATGTGTTGTGCCCCAAACTTATTTGATCACTGAATCCTCTTTTGCCAAGGAGCATCTTATAGCATGGAGAAATGGTGTTCCTTAATACTATTGAAAGTATTAACAGTCACCGACTATGTCCATCACCAACTCGATGGACATGAGTTCAAACAGGCTCTGGGAGTTGGTGATGGACAGGGAAGCCTGGTGTGCTGCAGTCCATGGGGTCGCAAAGAGTCAGCCACAACTGAGTGACTGAACTGAATACTGTTGAAAAGCATTTTATTTATATTTTTTACCTGCAACTTTATTGAGGTAGTAAATTCCATGTCTACACCAAATATAGTATTTTCTTTGTCTTAAGCCAACTTTCCAATTGTCAGAAATTCATACTCCTGCTTATTTAGATAAAAATAGGCACTTTTCTGTTTCTCAAAAGGTATTTAGACTTGCCCAAATAGACCCCAAATCATCTCTGTTTTCAAATACTCATGCTTCATTAGTATACTTTTAATAAACTTTTAAACAAAAGCAGTATATGCCCAGTGATTTTTTTTTTAAAGATTCAAGAAAATAAGATGACTACTCATAATTCTGCTGGGGGCTTCCCAGGTGGTACAGTTGGCAGGAGATGCAAGAGATGTGGGTTCAATCCCTGGATCAGGAAGATCCCCTGGAGAAGGATATGGCAACACATTCCAGTTGCCTGGAGAATCCCATGGACAGAGGAGCCTGGTGGGCTACAGTCCATGGGGTCGCAAAGTCAGATACAACTGAGTGACTGAGCATGCTCACACTCATAGTTCCACCAATCCAGAGAGCTACTGCTTTGGTCCAGTGATCTTGAAACTGAAATGTGAGTCAGCATCACTCAAGGTGGTACACAGGTGGACAAGTGCGCATTGATAGACACAGATCCTTTGGTTCTAATTCCAAAGACTAATTCAGTATGTCTGGGGTAGAACCCAAGAATCTGCATTTTTAATAACCCCCCCTGGGTGATTCTGAAGTATGTGAGTGGTAGGCCACATGCAGAGAAAAAGCTGTATTTAGGCACTTAGAAAAACTGAGGTGTACATAAATATATTTTATGTATTTAAACATGCTTATAGATGTATGTATATTACACACACGCATATTTTTACATGTAAGTTGACCTCAACTGTTTTTCTCATGTAACATGAGCATTTTCCCACAGCATTAACTGTTCTTTGAGAGCATGAATTTAATGATTTAGATTATCCCATTCTATAGATGTAATATATGTTTTCATACTTTTGAGGCATTTGAGGTTGTTTTCCATTGTTATAAATAACACTGTCGTGAATATTCTGAGGCATAAATCTTTGTTTCTCTGAGTATTTCCTTGAGCATTGATTTCTCTTGAGGTCAAAACATCTAACTTATTTTTCTGGACTCTGGTCAAGAATCTCTCACTTGTTTTCTAGCTCACACTGCGCAGCTGCAGGAGAGAGGCCTGTTTTGCTGCTCCATTGATAGATGATATTGAATATCTTCGATTAATGACCTTTCTAACACTTCTCTTCCCAGACATTTGTCTTATAAAGATTATTTTTGCCTGCTAGTGAAAACAGTTTTATTATGTCTTGCAACTAGCACGTATAATTCAACTGTGATTTCCTTGAATATTCTTATGTCACCTTAAAAATGCAATTCTTACTTAAAAGGTAAAAATCCTTACTGCTTCAAATATGCTCATGATAGATGTACAGTGAAGGTACTTTTGTCTTCACAAAGTAATATATTATAGTGAAATATATTGATCCTGTCCTCACTGATTGATGGATTTTTTAGGTACTGAATGAGTCAGAGTATTTTTTATTTTTTTAACATGGGAAAAATAAAAAGGAAATGCTGATGATGCTCATTCTTTGGCAGGACAAGGATAGAATTTGAGGGGGCTGTGGTGGGATGTGAGGTAAGATTGAGAAATTCTTTTAAACAGTGTTTAAAAACTAAAAAAATAAATAGTACATTAACCACACTACGTTTTTAAAGGGGGTGGGGTGTGGGATGATAGTGAATACCAGATGAAAGGTTAAGAGTGGAAGAAGGGATCCTGAGCAACCGCTACGGGAGGAACAGTGACGAGGACAGTCTTATACAAGCCTAACGGCACTAGTGGCTTCCCTGGTGGCTCAGATGGTAAAGAATCTGCCTGCAATGCTGGAGACCTGGGTTCGATCCCTGAGTCCTCAAGATCCCCTGGAGAAGGGAATGGCTACCCACTCCAGTATTCTTGCCTGGAAAATCCCATGGACAGAGGAGCTTGGTGGGCTACAGTCCATGAGATTGCAAAGAATTGGACACGACTGAGCAACTAACATATGCAGTATTATGAACTATTTGTGTGTGTGTGTACATGTTCATTTAGTTAAAAAATTACATTAAAATACCTACACAACAGATGAAATGCTGCTCCAAATAAGTATGTCAATTGGGGTTTCCTTATGCGTGCTCCAGGCAGTTAACTGTTCCTTTTAAGACTTTTTAACATTCCAATCCAGTCCCCATACTGTAAAGAGGTTTTTTCAAAATGCAAATCTGAACCTAGTACCCAGATCTGAATGACCTTGCCCCACCCCCCTTTCCAAGCTAATCTTATTCCGCTTATTTCTGCAGCCCCAGCCATGTGGGCCTTTTAGTCCTTTGTCAGAGTTTTCTGTTGTTGCCCAGTCTTGGCACAGACTGCTCCCTGGGCCTGGAATGCTTTCTCCTCTCCCCAGGTTAACCCTTCCTGAGCCTGCTGCTCACAGCTCTGCAGCCACATCCTCCTGGAAGCCTTCCCAGACTTCCCCACTAGGTAGCGTGTGACTGCACCCCACATTCCTGTTGCTTGTCACTTCGTATTCTCATTTTGTTCCTGTGAATATCCATTGATGTTTCTCTTTGCCTCCAGCACTGTAAGCTTCACAAGAGCAAAACCGTGTCTGCCTGTGCTTCTCTTTGGGCCCCAGCTCCTAGGTCAGTGCCTGGAATGTATTACGCATTCAATAAATAGTGGTGATTGGTTCCATTTTCTTTGCCTTCCTGTTATTCTATACCGTGCTCTCCTAGGGATTTTTCCTGATTAATATTAAAAACAAAAAAGCAAAAATCCTTCCCTTAATCTCTAAACTAAAAACCAAGAGGAAGAGAATGGTTGCCTATAACCTTCGTGATGGTGGTTTAGTTGCTAAGTCATATCCAACTCTTGCGACCCCGTGGACTGTAGCCTGCCAGGCCCTCCTGTCCATGGGATTCTCTAGGCAAGAATACTGGAGTGGGTTGCCATTTCCTTCTCCAGGGGATCCTCCCAACTCTGGGATCGAGCCCACATCTCCAAATGAGGCAAATTTTTGTAAATACTAATTTTAAAGCTTTAGCTTGGTGTCCTAAGGAATGCAGGCAGATACCTAGAATCAGAAAGGGCTGGAAAAAGGAGTTTCTCAGTCTAAGAAAGTGGGATGTTGGCTTTCACTATGCATAAGTGTTATAGCCACATGTTCCGGGAAACAAACTCACTCAGAAGGACAATGCAGATAGTGGAGTGCAGTCTATTACACCGGCGGGCCCAAGGCAGAGTCTCCTCTTAGCCAAGGACCCCGACTAGTTTTTGTGAAAACCTTATATACCCTAAGTGTACATGCCCAAACGCACCTCCCCAAGTTCCCTGAAACCAGTCTGAACAACGGAAAAGAAAGATACAGTCAAAGTTAACCTGTGATTCGTATGCCTTCAGCCTAGGCAGTGAACGGTGGACAATTAGCAATAGGCCTGTGGTCATACCCCAATGAGCATGATTCTATTTAGTCACACAGATAAAAATTAGGGTTTTCTTTTAGGTGGAGAGTCTAGGTATGAGCCCTGGGGTTCTTCTTCCGGGGGCCTGGCTTTCCAGTTGGTATGTTGTTTCCACAGATACTGGGCATAGAGCTCAAAGTCCACAGTGCAGCCCTAGATGGAGTCCTGCTTTCAAGATGGAGCCTGTTTTGTCTGTTTCCTCCTTCGTAAGAAAGTCAGGAAATAAAGAATGAGAGGAGAAGGCCAAGCAAGCCCATGCAGGAGTCTGGAGCCCCGTGCAGGGTAGGGAAATGGGGGGAGAGCCTTCAGAACACAGGATGTTAAATCTTGTGGTGGCTGTGTGGATTGAAAGTAAGTCCCTCTATTTCCCTCAAATTTTCTTTCAAGTCTGCTGGACACACAGGACTTCGGGACCTCTCCTCAACCCTTGACACCACCAAACAAGAGGAGGTTCTGAACTCCATCACTGGGTTGACCTGGGTGGAAAATGGGCAGCAGGAGTGAAAGAATGAGACAGCCCCAAACTGACACGGTTAAGAGCCGTGGAGTCAGGTGACCACGAGGACCTGTCTCCCCGGAAGTTTTGGGAGTCTGTAAGGAGGGCACTGACCCTATGTCACCCACCAAATGGGGAGGTAATAAGGACAGAGTAACTCTAGGTGATGTCTCGACACAGATATTTATGTGCCCTTGACATATTTTTAAGGATTAAAAAGCTGTCATATTCAGGATAAGGAAGTTGAAGGGGGTGCCTAAGTTTATGCAAAGTAACAAATATTTCCACTCCAAAATAAAGCTAGCTGAGAAACACTGTCGCTCTGATGTCAGCATGCTAATTATACTCAGCAGACATGGCAGGTACAAAGATTAAATTCGCCCATGAAAAAGTAAAAGGGGAAAAGTGAAGGATCAAGTTTCCCTGCTGTATAAATCCCCCTGTAGCTGACAAAATAATGCAGGCAGACTCAGGTAGCACTAAGGCACGCTGAGCTCAGTGTCACGAAATGAAACCACGGCTATTTTGTCTAGCTCATTGTTGTGGCTGCCAGATAGGCTTGTCTGAATGATGCCATATCTCCCTCAAACATCCTGGACTGCAGCTGACCTTGTAGACGTACCCATGTCTGGGGCAGCAACCCAAATGCTGTTCCTGACTGGCTTACAAAGGGGCTTGTGTGGAACACACCGTCATACAGTGAGTAGACACTGGAACGTGATTGATTCCCTCCCTCACATGTCTACACTGAGAGGCAGTATAGCCTACTGCGGTAATCTTCAAACAATGTATTTGTGCCCCTGAATATCTGCAAAGACTTTTCTAAGGATATACAGGCATGCTTTCACATGATATGTTTCGTAAAATCAATCTCCCTGAGCACTAGTGTAGGCAAAGTGTCTTATTGGTTCCATCATACCATGCTCCAGGATACCAAAGAAGGGGATAATTGAAACTGGTATTGGGGTGAAAACATGGATGATTAGGTAACAAATTCTTTTCAAGTTGCATAGTTTCTAATATGTTACTTTGATAGAATTGAAGGAGGATCTAACCAAGTTCAGATCAAGGAGTAGTTACTCTGTCCAATAATAGATTTCAATTGCTTTCTTGAGATATAATTCACATACCACACAATTCAATGGGTTTTCACATATTCATGGAGTCAGGCAGTTATCATCACTATCAATTTTAGGACACTTACATTATCCCCAAAAGAAACTATGGTGACTTCCCTGGTCGTCCAGTGGTTAAGATTCCGAGCTCCGAATGTAGAGGGCACAGGTTCCATCCCTGGTTGGAGAACTAAGATCCTGAATGCCATGTGTGCTGTGCCAGCCGAAAAAGGGAAAAAGAAACTCGTACCCTTTGGCAGTTACTCTCACTTTCATCCCAAACCCCAGGGTCTTAAGCTGCTTTCTACCTGCTAATGTACTTTCTGTCTCTATGAAAGAGAGAGAAAGTGCAATTGTTAGTTGCTCAATCATGTCTGAATCTTTGTGATCCCATGGATGATAGCCTGCCAGGCTCCTCTGCCCATGGAGCTCTCCAGGCAAGAACACTGGAGTGGATAGTCACCCCCTTCTCCAGGGAATCTTCCTGACCCAGGGACTGAACTGGAATCTCTCACATCACAGGTAGATTCTTTACTGTTTGAGCCACCAGGGAATTTGTCTATTCTGTTCTTTTCATACAAATGGAATCATCTGGTATGTGGTCCTTTGTGACTGGCTTTTTTCACTCAATGGTCTCAAGATGTTTCCATGGTGTAATTTAGATCACTAGTTTGTCCTTTTTATGGCCAAATAATATGTTATTGTATGGACATACCAAATTTTATTTATCTATCAGTCAATCCAATAATAGATTTTTAAAGTATTTGTTTACAATATGCCTATAAAAGAATGCAAAAGGAGACATTGCTACAGATCTTTTAATAAGTCAAAAGAAGATAATATAAATAAATTTAATTTTAAATAAAATTACTAAAACAACTTCCTTAAAAACACAAGTTTCTATGACTGATTGACACAAGAAAAAAGTATAGGACTATTCATGTTTTCTATGTATTAAGGAAATTGAATTTGTAATTACACCCTCCTTACAAAAACAACAAACAAAACTCCAGGCCCAGATGGTTTCACTCGTGAATCAGTCTAAACAATTAAAGAAGAAATATACCTTTCTTCCACAGACACTTCCAGAAAATAGAAACAGAGGGAACACTTTCCAACTCATCTTAAAGGATCAGCATAACCTTGATGCCAAAACTTAAGGACAGGAAAATCACAGGCTAATTTCCCTCACAAAAACCCCAAAGAAAAGAGCTAGTTGAATCCAGTGACAAAGAAAAAGAACAAAACATTTTGACAAAGGGAGTTTTGTTTAACACTTGAAAATCAATATCATTCACTATGTTAACAAAATAAATGGGGGAAAATGGTAAAATAATCTACATAGGTGCAAAATTTTCTTTGGTAAAATTGACTACTCATGTGTTAATATAATAAGGACACTTAGTGTATTAAGAACAGAAGGGGACTTCTCTGGTGGTCTAGACCTTAAAAATCTACATGCCAATGCAAGTTTGATTCCTGCTCTGGGAAGATTCCATCTGCCTCAGGGCGACTAAGCCACTGTGCTACATTTACTGAGCCCACGAGCTGCAACTCCTGAGGATGCGTGCCTCGGGCCTGTGCTCTGCAATGAGAGAAGCCACCAGAAAGAGACGCCGGGGCCCTGCACCTGGAGAGTAGCCCCCTCTCCCCGCAACTAGAGAAAGCCTGAGTGCAGCAGCGCTCACTCCCATGCAACCAAAAATAAACACATACTTTTAAAAAAAGAAAATCAATTTTATTTCTATGTTTCAGCAATAAACAGATTGACATTTTTTAACGTAACACCATTTGCAGGAACATTGAAACCATCAAAAAGCTAGGAATAAATCTAATGAGAGGTGTGTGAAACTCCTCCATTGAAAACTACAAAACATGGATATTTATTAAAGAAGACTCAAATACACAGAAAGGCATACCATCTTAATGAATTTGGAAGATTCAGTATTGGAAAGATATCATTTATTCCTGAAGTGAACTGTAATAATTCCAGTCAAAAGCTCCACAGCATTTTATGTGGATATATATATGATGGAATTGATAAGTTATTTCTGAAGTCTATATGGACATGCAGAGGACCAAAAATAGCCAGAAAAATCTTGAAAGAATAAAGAAAATTTAAGACTTAACACTAGCAGATATCAAGATTTATTGTAAAATTGCAATCATTAAAACAATGTGATATTGCTTTAAAGAGGACAAATCAACCAAAGGAGTATTAATAGTATGCTGCTAAATCACTTCAGTTGTGTCCAACTCTGTGCAACCCCATAGATGGCAGCCTACCAGGCTCCCCCATTCCTGGGATTCTCCAGGCAAGAACACTGGAGTGGGTTGCCATTTCCTGCTCCAATGCATGAAAGTGAAAAGTGAAAGTGAAGTCGCTCAGTCGTGTCCAACCCTTAGCATGGACTGCAGCCTACCAGGCTCCTCCGTCCATGGGATTTTCCCGGCAAGAATACTAGAGTGGGGTGCCATTGCCTTCTCTGATTAATAGTATAAAGCCCAGCAAAAAAAAAAAAAAACTCCTCACATATACGGTCATTTTACTCATGACAAATATGGAATTCCTATGGAGAAGGCAATGGCACCCCACTCCAGTATTCTTGCCTGGAAAATCCCATGGATGGGGGAGCCTAGTGGGCTGCAGTCCATGGGGTCGATAAGAGTCGGATACGACTGAGCGACTTCACTTTCACTTTTCACTTTCATGCATTGGAGAAGGAAATGGCAACCCACTCCAGTGTTCTTGCCTGGAGAATCCCAGGGACGAGGGAGCCTGGTGGGCTGCCATCTATGGGGTCGCACAGAGTCAGACATGACTGAATCGACTTAGCAGCAGCATGCAATGGGGAGAGGATTGTCTTCTCAATAAATGGAGAGTCAATCAGATATCCATAATGAAATAGTTACCTTTGATGCCTACCTTAAACCACTCTACACAAGAATCAATTACAGATGGATTTTATATATAAATGTGAAGATAGCATAGAATAGCTCCTTGACCTGGGAAAAGCAAAGATTTCTTAAACAGAATACACGTACTAACAGTAAAGGAAAAGATTGCTAAAGTGGACCTTAAAATTAGGAACTTCTAATTATAAACAATACTATCAAAAAAGTGAAAAGGCAAGCCACGGAGTGATAGAATATATTTACTGATACCTATACCTCCGAGAGATGGTGATGGACAGGGAGGCCTGGCGTGCTGCAGTTCATGGGGTCGAAAAGAGTCGGACACGACTGAGTGACTGATCTGATCTGATCTGATCTGATAGTTGATAAGGACTTCCTTGGTGGCTCAGATGGTAAAGCATCTGTCTACAATGCGGGAGACCTGGGTTTGATCCCCGGGTTGGGAATATTCCCTGGAGAAGGAAATGGCAACCCACTCTGGTACTCCTGCCTAGAAAATCCCATGGACAGAGGAGCCTGGCGCAGTCTACTGTCCATGGGGTCACAAAGAGTCAGACACGACTGAACGAGTTCACTTTCACTTTCACTTTCATAGCTGATAAAGGATTTGGATCTAGGATTTAATAGAGGTTATATGTTGCTACATAACAAATTACCCCCAAACATTGTTATTTAGTATCTCACAGTTTAGTAGGTCAGGAATCTGAGCACAGTTCAGCTACGTGCTCCTGATTCTAGATCTCTCATGGGGTTGTAGTCAAGCTGCCAGTTAAGAGTTGCGGGTTCATCTAAAGACAGCTGACGGGGTCCATAGTTCCTACACAAGCAAGCTTGTCAGCAGACCTTTGTCCCCTGCCTCGTGGGCCTCCCCATGGGCTTCCTCATGACAGAGCGGCTGGTTCCCTACAGGGCAAGCAACCTAAGAGAAAGTAAGCACTCAACACAGAAGCATGGTCTTTTTTTACAATTTAGCCTTGAAGATGATATCCTATTACCTCTTCCATATTCTATTCAGTAGAAGTAAATCAGTTAAGTCCACACTCAAGGGAAAGGCATTACACAGGGCAAAAATACCAGGAGGCAGGGGTCATTGGGGGGGGGGAGGCATCTTAGAGGCTGCCTAAGATAACAGTACATTATGAAACTCTTTAAAGTCTTGTCTTAGAGGTTATACGGATATGTTTCTGGAGTGAAAATAATCGAGCTATTCAGTTGTGACTTGGGCCTTTTTCTGTATGTAGGTTATACATTAATGAAAATTTGACCTAAGAACATTTTTGAATTATATGTCAACTATCTCCAATAAAGGTGGCAAAAAAAAAAAAAAAAAGAGAACATTTTTGTTGAAAAACTCAGGCAGAATTCTAAAGACTCTTATTCTCTGGCTATGCAGTCCAGCACTGAACTTAGGCTAAAATGGATTTTGCAAATAAAATTAAAGTCCCAAGTCAGTGGATTATAAAGTACATATAAAAACTTTTTGTTACAGAAAAATATGATAGAGTGATCAATAAAAGTATGAAAAAAGGAAAGAATACTATCAATAAAGGGAAGTAGAATGGAAAACAAGTGAGGGAGGAAAGGAAGAGTGAGACATTTCACAGGGAGGACCAGTACTGGTATAGCAGATCGGAACACACACTCTGAAATCAGACTGTAGTGTGGGCTTGGATAAATTATTTCATCTCTCTTTGGCCCTAGTTTCTTCATCTGCGAATCTGAAATAGCAATAGGATTACCATGAATAAATTGTTATTAAGATGAAATGATTTAACATAGATAAACAATTAGAATTCAAAGTGTTATATGTAAGTTATCATTGTGAAACCTCCAATCTGAGCCCGGGGTGTTCCCTTATCATTCACTTCAGTCTTAATTCCCAAGGAGTTTGGAAATTGCCCTCCCAGTGCTTCACCAGCCCAGGGGGTGGCAAGGAAGTGGCGACAACCCCCTAGTTTGGGAAGGTTGGGGCCAAGGCACATTGCTTTGGACCTGTTTAGGCCACGAGCCATATGTGCTAGTGAGTACCTGAAATGTGACTAGTCCAAAATGACTAGTCCACTTTGTCTGAAAATATCCCCTGGATTTCAGACAAAATGAGAAAAAGAATGTAAAATATCTCAATCATTTTGATTATGTGTTGAAATGATATTTTGGACATATTAGGTTAAATATAAAGTACATTATTAAAGTTAATTTCACCTGTCTCTTTCGACTGTTTTATATGTGTAGGGGCTTCCCTCATAGCTCAATCAGTAAACAATCTGCCTGCAGAGCAGGAGACCACCTGCAGCACAGGAGATCTGGGTTGGGAAGTTCCCCTGGAGAAGGAAATGGTAACCCACTCCAGTATTTTTGTCTGGGAAATCCCATAGACAGAGGAGCCTCGTGGGCCAAAGTCCATGGGGTTACAAAGAGTCGGACATGACTTAGCAACTAAGCCACAGCCACAATAAGCAATTTAAAATAACATATGTGGTGCTCATTGCATTTCAACTGGATAGTGCTTCTTCACGCAGTCTGCCTCAAGGTCAGCAATCAGAGAGATCCCTTAAAAAGATAATTCAGGTCACATTACTACTCTGCTTAAAAATTCCCAATAATACTGCATCTCACTTAAGAGTAAATGTCAAAATCTCAGCCAAGGTTGACTAGGTCCTCAGTGACCAGCTTTACCCATTGCCACCTCCAATCCCTCTGGTCTCAGTGGGACCCAGGTTTTGCTGAACCTGAAGCTTCCACCATAGGTGAACAGGAGGGAAGGTCAAGAGGGACTTGGGTCTTCAATAAGGAAAAGAATACAAACTACAAATACAAAACTAAGTACAGAATTGAGAGCTAATTTGGAGTGAGAGAATAAATCTCAACAGTAAGTCCCTCTCCTCTGATATTCCTTTAGGCAATTTATCAGACACATGTACACGGAAATGCTTCCAGATTGCAGCCTGGCTCTCCACCTAAAACTCCCCGCAACTCCAAAACCCCCCACAGGAGCAGAGGTCCAGGCAAGTGTTATTGGCCTCACGGTAAAGGCCACTCTGCTCCAATCTCATCTCCTCATACCCGCCACTCTCTCTGCCTCCTTGCTGTTCCTCACACCAAGCGCGTGCCCACCTTAGGGCTCCTCCACTTGCTGTTTCCTGAGCCTGAAACATTCCATCAGCAACTGCCCTCGGAGCTTGCCCTCTCATATACGTCAGGTCTCTGCTCAGACGTCATCTCATCTGAGCAGCCTGGCCCCACGCTGCTCTCCTCACTTCCTCTTCTCTTCACCCTGCTTTGTCTCCAAAATACTATCACCAACTGACATAGCATGTATTTACATGTTTATTTGTTATCAGTCTCCTTCCTAGAGAAAGGAAAATCCAAGAGCACAGGAACTTTGTTTCTGATAGGTATACCAAGCACCGAGAGAGTACCTGGTCTTTGATAGACACTCAAAAAATTTTGTTGAATGAATGAACATATATAAATTGAATGAGAGGGAAGACCTATCATTTTTCAATATGAAATCATTTCTTCAAGGAAATAATTGACTCTGCACTCCTAACTCATATCTTCAATCATCACTGGTGGTGGTGGTGGTTTAGTCACTAAGTCATGTCTGCCTTTTGTGAACCCATGGATTGTGCCCTGCCAAGCTCCTCTGTCCATGGGATTTCCCAAGCAAGAATACTGGAGTGGTTTGCCATTTCCTTCTCCAGGGGATCTTCCCAACCCAGGAATGGAACCCAGGTCTCCTGCATTGCAGGCAGATTCTTTATCGTCTGAGCCTCCAGGAAAGCCCCTCAATCATCATTACTTAGGACCTACTAGGTATATGGTAGCTTTTGTTTCCTACTCACATCATCCTACTTCATGTACTACATTCAGTGTCTACTTGGTAACCTACTCCCCAGGATCCAAGGATAAGCACACATCCTAGGTCTGGCCAATGGAAGTGCTCCAGAATGATTGGTCAGGGATGAGTTTGTGACCTGAGATCAGCCAATCGGAGTCTTCCTCAAGATTGCTCTTACTGGAGCTGAGGGAGAGAAAGTAAAGGAGCCCAGACTGTTGTGTCTCTTAGTTCTGCTAGAAGGCTGTGAAGTAAGGGCCCCAGATGCTATATTCTCTCCCCAGGCAAAGAAGGCAATGGCACCCCACTCCAGTACTCTTGCCTGGAATATTCCATGGATGGAGGAGCCTGGTAGGCTGCAATCCATGGGGTTGCTAAGAGTCAGACATGACTGAGATACTTTACTTTCACTTTTCACTTTCATGCATTGGAGAAGGAAATGGCACCCCACTCCAGTGTTCTTGCCTGGAGAATCCCAGGGATGGGGGAGCCTGGTGGGCTGCCATCCATGGGGTCACACAGAGTCAGACATGACTGAAGTGACTTAGCAGTAGGCAGAGAAGAGATGAGTTGAAAGGAAGTGAGCTCCAGCAGCATGGAGTCCTGGGTGATTCTCTACTTCCTGCAGCTCTCACTTTCCTCTGTCTTCAACCCACAAGCTCCCCCAGCATCCTTCCAACACATTTCTTTCTTCTTTAACAAATGCCAGTTGGGCTCTGTCACTCACAATTAAACCTCCTCAATAACACAGTGCATCAGGTGCTGGCTGAGGATGCAACCACGATTTGGACACTATACTTGTCCTCAAGAGGCTTACAGCCTCCAGAGAGAGATAAGGTGGGAAAACAACTTGCAAAGAAGTACAAACATCATGGGATTGGAACTCAACAGAATTCAAGGCTTGGACACATCTTTCATGACATTGGTCAGCTCCTTAAGTTCTTAGGATGATTTTATGTTCAAAGCAATCTAGGTATCTAAGATAATAAAGCCCATGATCAAATCAATAAATACCACCTGAGCCCCTACTATATGCAAGCTCAGCGTTAAGTGCTGCAATACAGGCTTAGAAAGCACTCTTAGAGGGTTAGGAAGGTGCACTTGCAAAAACAATAAAGCATATATGGTAGAGGAGGTTCAGGAAGAAGGGGATATATGTATACCTATGGCTGATTCACGGAGAAGGCAATGGCACCCCACTCCAGTACTCTTGCTTGGAAAATCCCATGGACGGAGGAACCTGGTAGGCTGCAGTCCATGGGGTCACTAAGAGTCGGACACAACTGAGCGACTTCACTTTCACTTTTCACTTTCATGCATTGGAGAAGGAAATGGCAACCCACTCCAGTGTTCTTGCCTGGAGAATCCCAGGGATGGGAGAGTCTGGTGGGTTGCTGTCTATGGGGTCGCACAGAGTCAGACACGACTGAAGTAACTTAGCGTAGCATAGCATAGCATGGCTGATTCATGTTGATGTATGGCAGAAACCAGCACAATATTGTAAAGTAATTATCCTTCAATTAAAAATAAATTCATTTTAAAAAAAGAATATATAGTAAATATGAAGTGAAGTCATAGGATGTTTTATTCCTTCCTGTCTGTGTGTTTGTAAAAGACCAGTGTAGCATGGTGGCTAAGAGTATAATCTTTAGAATCTTCGCTCTGTCTCTAGCATGCAACCCTGGGCAAAGACACTGTTTCTCTGAGATTCAGTGTCCTCCTCTGTAAACTGGATAATATAACAGTATCTATCTCATAGGTTGATGGGAAGATTAAATGGGTAAACACGAGTAAAACACTAAGAATGCTGCTGCTGCTGCTGCTAAGTCGCTTCAGTCGTGTCCGACTCTGTGCGACCCCATAGACGGCAGCCCACCAGGCTCCCCCGTCCCTGGGATTCTCCAGGCAAGAACACTGGAGTGGGTTGCCATTTCCTTTTCCAATGCATGAAAGTGAAAAGTGAAAGTGAAGTCGCTGAGTCTTGTCTGACTCTTAGCGACCCCATGGACTGCGGCCCACCAGGGTCCTCTGTCCATGGGATTTTCCAGGCAAGAGTACTGGGGTGGGGTGCCATTGCCTTCCCCGAAAACACTAAGAATAGTACCTGGTATATACTAAGTCCTCAAAAAATGTTAGCAAACAATAATATATGTAAACGATATAGATTATAAACTCCTGGAAAGCAGAAGCCCTGGCATTCTTTGTGCTCAACTAACATGTAGAGCCCACTCAAGATTCTTCCACTGCTTTGGCTCAGTGACATTAATTTATTAGCAGAGGCAGGCATTGTCTTGCTTGTTGGTTTCTCCATCTGCTCAAAATTTATTACTAAATAGAAACAGTTGTGGGGTGGAGAAGATTTTAGACATCTCTGGTCCAAACCATTGGGCTTTTGTTTTGTTCGAAAGCTGTAATCTGGAGAGAATTTAGAAGCATCTGCTGAAGACTGTTTTTAGGCATATTTTGCAGAATTTGTAGCATCTACTTATATTGTAATGTGCATCCATACTTGGAATCTTCAACCATTTACATACAGTAATATCCTAACTGATGTTCCAAATTTGATGCTACTCTATGTATGAGCCTGCATATAGTTCCTAACTCTTTATAAGCTATGGATGTTAAATCAAGTTAATTTATGAGAAACTATACACTTTTTCACTCTTAGAATAGTCACAATTCTACAATCCCAGGTTTGAATACAGATGTCCAGGAGTAGGGTCCCAAGATTAAACTTTACATTTGTTTGGTGCCTAACAATGTCTTATGTCTGTATTATACCTTGTTTAATCGTTACAGTCACTCAGTGAGGTAGGCAAGAGGGGAGTATCATTTCATAGATGAAGAAATTCGAACCAAGAGGTGTTAACTGACCCACCTAAGTTTGTTACTTAGCAATTTACTTTTTCACTCTTAGAAGTACAATAGTCACAATTCTACAACCCCGGGTTTACTAAGTGGTAACAAGTGGCAGAGCCAAGACTGTGCTGTTTTCTAACCACCAGCCAGTGCCCCTTTCTACTCTGCTGGCAGAGGCAAAAGTTAGGAATTCTTCCACCAAGTTTCACAGCCAACTGTACAAAGGACCTGGCCGTACTTGCCAAGAGTGGCCTATGTGTGAGCCTTAGTAATTCCTGGGCTTCCTCTGGTTAGCCGCAGTAGGTCCCAGCCCCTTGACAACAAGGGTTTATCCCAGGCAAATGTTGCAGATAACTGTTTTTGTTGGTTTGTTTGTTTGTTTTGTTTTGAAAGATTTATTTTTTTAATGTGGACCATTTTTAAAGTCTTTACTGAATTTGTTACAATAATGCTTCTATTTCACGTTTTGGTTTTTTTAGCCATGAAGCACATGGGATTCTAGCTCCCTGAAAGTGAAAGTGAAACTCGCTTAGTTGTGTCTAACTCTTTGCTACCCCATGGACTATACAGTCCATGGAATTCTCCAGACCAGAATACTGGAGAGGGTAGCTGTTCCCTTCTTCAGGGGATCTTCTCAACCCAGGGATGGAAGCCAGGTCTCCCACACTGCAGGTGGACTGTTTACCAGCTGAGCCGTTACGGAAGCCCCCTAGCTCCCTGACCAGGGATCAAACCCACACCTCCTGCATTGAACGCAAAGTCTTAACCATTGGACCACCAGGGAAGTCCCAACAGTATTTACCTGCATCTGCTAGAACTGAGGAACTCTGGAATTGAAAGATCAAAAACAATCATCGAAGAAATAACTTGAATCATGGCGGAGAATCTTCTAGTCAAGTACTCAACCTTTCTGCTCCTCACTTTAAGCTAAAGCAGTCCATAAAACCCCACATAATGTAGCAGCAGAAGGTATTTTTGGAAACAGAACTTTTGAACAAAAGCAATCATAGTTTTGCAGAGTCTGTTTTCATTAAAAGAGAGAGCCACCACAGTAGAATTTTTTGTCACTAAATAGATGGGAGGCAGCAGGGTTAAAAGTAGAAAGAGGGACTTCCCTGGTGGTCCAGCAGTTAAGAGTCTGCCTTGCAATGCAGTGGATGGGACGCGGGTTTTATCCCTGGTTGGGGAACTAAGATTCCACATGCCTAGGAGTAACTAAGCCCATGAGTCACAACCAGAGAGTCTTTTGTGCACTGCAACGAAAGATCTCGTGAAGCAGTGAAGATCAAACTGGCGTAGATCGGGGCAGAGCATTTGCTGTGAGACATGGAAATGGGTGAAGAGAAAACCAGACAATGTAAAGGATCTATTACATACAATAACCCCCTTTTTAGAGAAAATGTTCCTAATCCAAAATTTTCAGTAATATTCTTCTACCTTTCCTTCTCCTGGTGTTATTGCTTTTCAAAGTTAGGACTTTAATCTCCTTGAGGTTTTTTTTATACCTATGTTGTGAGATTGAACTTGATTTTTCTCCTTAAAGTGAGGCAACTCTCCCAACTGTGCACTGAATAATTCACTGATTTCCCACTGAGGAGTGATGTCTCAGTCCCCTTTGTTACCAAGGTTTTGTTTCTGACCTCCTTTGGTTCACTGCTTTACTTGCTGTCCTTGCATAAGTACTGTCCTGATGATTTGCAGTATATCCCGTTATTTGGAAGGGCACATACCCCTTCTGCCCTTCTTTTGAGAAGTGTCTTAACTATCGATAGATGTGCTTTTCCCACATATAGTTTAAAATCAGATTCTCTTCAACTAAGATTTTGATGCAATTACATTTAATTTGTAGATTAATTATTGTGAGAATTACTATTTTTACGATGTTAAGCCCTTCTACCAACGAACATAAAATGCGCTTTCGATTATTCAGGTTTTCTTTTATGCATTTTAATAGGCTTTTACATTTTTAATCCAGATATAGTCATCCTTCAGTATTCATGGAAGACTGATTTCAGAAGCCCCTCAGATAGCAAAACTGCAGCTGCTCAAATGTCTTATATCAAATGGCGTAGTATTTGCATATAACCTATGTGCATCCCCCTGTATTCTTTTAATTCTTTCTAAATTACTTATAATACCTAATACCATGTTAAAGTTATGTAATTAGTTGCCAGCATGTGGTAAATTCAAGTTTTGTATTTTGGATCTTTCTGAACGTTTTTTCCCAAGTATTTTTGATACAGAGTTGGTTGAATCAGAGGATGTGGAACCCACATTTCATGGGCATTCAACATTTTTTTTTTAGTTCTACTAGTTTATTGCTACCAACCCATCTCCCTCCACCCTCTTGCATGCAGGCTCAGTCGTGTAACCCCATGGACTGCAGCCCGCCAGGCTCCTCTGTCCATGGACTTTTTCAGGCAAGGATATTGGAGGGGGTTGCGGGGAAGGCAATGGCACCCCACCCCAGTACTTTTGCCTGGAAAATCCCATGGACGGAGGAGCCTCGTAGGCTCCAGTCCATGGGGTCGCTAAGAGTCGGACACGACTGAGCGACTTCACTTTCACTTTTCACTTTCATGCATTGGAGAAGGAAATGGCAACCCACTCCAGTGTTCTTGCCTGGAGAATCCCAGGGACAGGGGAGCCTGGTGAGCTTCCGTCTATGGGGTTGCACAGAGTCTCACACGACTGAAGCGACTTAGCAGCAGCAGCAGCAGCCATTTCCTTCTCCAGGTCAAAGTATGTTTAATTTCAACATATGCTATAGTTTCATGGCTATTAAATGTAGTAACTTATTTACTGGGTTTTGAAGGTATACGGGAATACTACTGATTTTTGTATATTACAAAAATCTAGCAACCTTCCTGAACTTTGGTGGTGGTTTAGTTACTAAGTCGTGTCGGACTCTTGAGATCCCATGGACTGTAGCCGACCAGGTTCCACTGTCCATAGGATTTTCCAGGCAAGAATACTGGAGTGAGTTCCCATATCCTTCTCCAGGGGCTCTTCCTGACCCAGAGATTGAACCAGGGTCTCCTGCACTTCAGGCATATTCTTTACTGATTTGAGCTGTGAGTGAAAGTGAACTTTATTTAGACCTAATAATTTGTTAATTCTTTTGGTTTTCCAGATAAATGGAAATGACATTTAAATGACAAAAACAATTTCTCCCTTTTCCTCCAGTTCTTAGTCTCTCTCTTTCGCATGGCAATATATTGGTAGTCCTCTATTATAAACCAGAGAAGGCAGTGGCACCCCACTCCAGTACTCTTGCTTGGAAAATCCCATGGACGGAGGAGCCTGGTGGGCTGCAGTCCATGGGGTTGCTAGGAGTTGGACACGACTGAGCAACTTCCCTTTCAATTTTCCCTTTCATGCATTGGAGAAGGAAATGGCAGCCCACTCCAGCGTTCTTGCCTGGAGAATCCCAGGGATGGGGGAGCCTGGTGGGCTGCCGTCTATGGGGTAGCACAGGTCGGACACGACTGAAGCGACTTAGCAGCAGCAGCTATGATAAATGGCAGTGGTGGTAGCAGATTTCTCCGTTTTCTTTCTGAATTAAAAGAGATCAGTCTAAGGGCTCACTGAGTATAGTCTCTAACTTCTAAATCTTCTTTTAAAGAGCTGCTTGTTAGGTCAGACTCACATAGGATAATCGCTCTTGATTTTTTTGGCATCTGGTCCCATCACTACATGGGAAATAGATGGAGAAACAGTGGAAACAGTGTCAGACTTTATTTTTCTGGGCTCCAAAATCACTGCAGATGGTGACTGCAGCCATGAAATTAAAAGACGCTTACTCCTTGGAAGGAAAGTTATGACCAACCTAGATAGCATATTCAAAAGCAGAGACATTACTTTGCCAACAAAGGTTCGCCTAGTCAAGGCTATGGTCTTTCCTGTGGTCATGTATGGATGCGAGAGCTGGACTGTGAAGAAGGCTGAGCGCCGAAGAATTGATGCTTTTGAAGTGTGGTGTTGGAGAAGACTCTTGAGAGTCCCTTGGACTGCAAGGAGATCCAATGAGTCCATTCTGAAGGAGATCAGCCCTGGGATTTCTTTGGAGGGAATGATGCTAAAGCTGAAACTCCAGTATTTTGGCCACCTCATGCAAAGTGTTGACTCATTGGAGAAGACTCTGATGCTGGGAGGGATTGGGGGCAAGAGGAGAAGGGGACGACAGAGGATGAGATGGCTGGATGGCATCATTGACTTGATGGATGTGAGTCTGAGTGACGTCCGGGAGTTGGTGATGGACAGGGAGGCCTGGCGTGCTGCAGTTCATGGGGTCGCAAAGAGTCGGACACGACTGAGCGACTGATCTGATCTGATCTGATCTGATCCCTTAGCTATAATAAAACCTAATCACAAGATTTGCATCTTGTCAAAGTCACAGGTCCTGCCCATGCTTAAGAGAAAGCAGTTATACAAAGGCTTGTCCCAATGGGAATCATCTTAGAATTCTGCCTACCACATACTTTCAGTTCAAATTCAGGACTACCTAACTTCTTCCATCTTCCACCATTATCTCTTTTCTGCATGTCAAAATCTCAGTTCTCAGTAACACCAAAACAATTATTTCCTTTATCTTGCAATACACACTAACAGTCTCAGAATGATAATAAAACCGAAGCTTCACCACCAATGTGATTCCAAAAAAAATTTTAAGGACTTACTTGGTGGTCCAATGATTAAAGCTGTGCTTCCAATGAAGGGGGAGTGTGTTCCATCCCTGGTTGAGGAGCTAAGATCCAGCATGCCCTGTGGTATAGCCAATGAGCTAATAAGATAAAATAAGTAAAATTACTTGGAAATGTTTAAGACTTTATATGTGTGTGTGTGCGCGCACACGTGTTACCATTCTTTCATCCTTTGGGAATATCCCATCAGGCATGTAGAGTCCAATTATTTGTTTTAAAGTCACTTGGAATAGCAGCTCCCTGTGAGTAATCAACTTGATGCACAGTTAGGTTTTATTTGTTTCAATTTGTTTTCACTTTTTAGGGATTGCTTTTAATATAAATTGAATTTTATTATGTTAAATGTTTACATAGTTCTACAATAAAATCTACAGAACAGATATATTTAGAGAATTCTAGCTTCTCTATTATTGGCTCTTCCTCATAGGCAGCTTTTAAGTATTTTTTTTTTATGATTTAGTCTCCCATTCTTTTTTAATATAAGCAAATATGTATATATGTTTGTATCTGATGGAGTCACATTATGATTTCACAATTTTTAATGGCTATTTTTCTATTCAAACTTGTTTCTCCTTGTGTCATTAAGTATTTTATGTTTTTCCAGCTTTGAATTCCTTTCATTTAGATTTTCCAATTTATTAGCATGCAGTAGTTCATACTCTTTCTAAAACTATTTTGACTGTAAATTATTTGCTCATTATTTTTTGCATTGTTTACTTGTATATCTTTCTACTTTTTCTTGGTCTTACTACAGAATCATCTAGTCTTTTCAACAAATTGTTTTTTATTGTTATTCGTATTTATTGCTTTTCTTCCCTCTCACCCATCATCATCAAATATCATTGATTTTTTTCTCTTATCTTTTGCATTGAACACTTAGCTCTTTCGTTTCAATATATCTTGTTTGTCAAATAAATGTGTGTGGTGCTATAAATCCCTTTTAAGTACTATCTTACACACACTTTGACACTTGGTCTTTTCATTGTATTTTGCAGTTTCCTTTATTACAATTTCTCTATTCTAGTATGTAATAGTATTTTTTACATATTCAGATTTTTAGGAATTTTAAGCTACCCTTTTGTTATTGATTTCTAAATTTATTGCATTATGGTCAGAGAGCATGGCCTACATGATGTTAATTCTCTGGAATTTACTGAAGGGCATGACCAGTACATGACTAATCTTTGTGACTATTCCTTATAGTCCTTAGAAAGAATATGTATCCTTTATTTGCTGAGTATAAAGCTCTCTATTAAAGTGAACTGACTAACTGGGTTATTAAAATATATTTTATCTTCACTTTTTAAATATAAACTATTTGGCAACCCACTCCAGTATTCTTGCCTGGAGAATCCCATGGACGGAGGAGCCTGGTAGGCTACAGAGCACAGGGTCGCAAAGAGTCGGACACGACTGAGCGACTTCACTTCACTTCGTTCAGTCTATCAGCTTCTAAGTTCATACACACAGTTCCCGACTTACGATGGTTCAATTTGAGATTATTCAGCTGTGTGGTGATGGGAAAGTGAGACACCTTCAGTAGAAACTGTACTTTGAATTTTGATCTTTTCCTGGGCTATCGGTATTCCGTACAGTCTTCTCTACTGATGCTGGGCCATGCAGTGAGTCACAGCTCCTAGTCAGTCACAAGATCACCAGAGTGCACAACTGATGTGTTTACAACCATGCTGTACCCAAACAGCTGCTTTGCTTTTCACTTTCAGTATTCAATGGGTTTCCAAGGTGGCGCTAGTGGTAAAGAACCCGCCTGCCAACGCAGGAGACATCAAAGACATGGGTTCAATCCCTGGGTTGGGAAGATGCCCTGGAGGAGGGCATGGCAACTCACTCCAGTATTCTTACCTGGAGAATCCCACGGACAGAGGAGCCTGGTGGGCTACAGTCCACAGGGTCGCAAAGAGTTGGACACAACTGAAGCGACTTAGCATACAGCACATAGTATTTAATAAATTACGTGAAATAGTCAACACTTTATTATAAAATAGGCTTTGTATTAGATAATCTTACCCAAATGTTGGCTAATGTAAGTATTCTGAGCATGTTTAAGGTAGGCTAGGCTAAGCCATGATTAGTAGATTAAGTGTATTAAGTGTTTTCAGTGTTTTAATGTTTCAATGTTTTCAAGATAAAACTCCTTCGTAAGTCAAAGAAGATCTCTGTATTAAGTGTCCAGTTATGCTTGTTGATTCTTCTATCAGTTGTTGCTTTATATTTTTTAAGGTGATATTGTTGGGTGCCTATAGTTTGTAATCTTTATAGCTTCTCAGTCTTGTACTGCATATGAAGTCCTCTTTGTCCCTTATGAAGGTTTCTACTTTAATGCCTATTTTGAGTGATATTAAATGGTCTCTTGTACTGCATATGAAGTCCTCTTTGTCCCTTATGAAGGTTTCTACTTTAATGCCTATTTTGAGTGATATTAAATGGTTTCTTTTGATTCATATTTATCCTGTATCTCTTTTTCCAATCTCTTAATATTCGAATAATGATTTACTGGTCACTGTCTTTGGCAGTGTCATACAATAGCATGACAAACATCAGGATGCCCCCGAGTCCAGGTTCAGCTCCTCAAGTCACAACAGGTAGCCTCAGCTGTCTCTGATGCTGCACTGTACCCTGCTCATTTTCTCATCATTTTTCTCTCCCACAACGGTCTTGTTCATTATTATATTCCTATGTTGTAGCACTGTACCTGACATTTAGTAGGCACTCAGTAAATATTTGTTCAGTATGAAGGCCCTCCAAGAACATACAGCCTTGTTAGGGAAATAAGATCCCTTTAAGAATAATTGATGGAACACTTACTATCTGTGAAATCTTTCCCAAACATATCCCCCTCTGATCTCATCTCCAACCTTCCCCCTCCCTCTGACTCTCTTCTCTCTGCACTGATCCTACTGTTGTTGCGTTTACCAAGCTCATTTCTGCTTCAGGATCTTTATACCTGCTCTCCTCCGACTTCTCATAGCTCACTCCTTTACACTTCAGGTCTGCTTGGATGGCATATCTTCAACCTTCCCTAATCATCCTATTTAAAATACTACCCTCTCTCCCAATCTAGTCATTCTCTGTGGTCGTTTTTTTCTTTTTTAAGTAACAGTTATTACTGTATAATATTACATTATTTGTTTGGCTACATGCTTATTGTCTCTAGAATGTAAGCTCTTTAAAGACATCTAGAGCAGTGCCTGGCAAAGAGTAGACACTCACTAAATTCTTGTTGAGAGAATTTTCAGTTAATTCTCAAGGAAAAAGCTTTAAAGAAGTGTGAGGGTACCTATTATTACGGATGAAGTAAATAAAGCTGCTGCTGCTGCTAAGTCGCTTCAGTTGTGTCCGACTCTGTGCGACCCCATGGACTGCAGCCCACCAGGCTCCTCAGTCCATGGGATTTTCCAGGCAAGAGTACTGGAGTGGGTTGCCATTGCCTTCTCCAAAAATAAAGCTGAGAAGTTTCAGTAACTTGCCTAGGAACACGGTGATGGAGCAGGATGTGAACGTAGGTCCCTCCACAGCCCATCCATAATCCCCACCACTGTGTTACTGTCTCCTAATGAAGGAGATGCAAACACACAAGACCGTAGGGAATCAAGTGCAAGCTGGGGGCTTGTGGTTTTTCCGATGAGATCAGCTGGGATGAAGTCACTGCTGGGCAGAGGGCTGGGTGCTTTGGATGACTGAGAGTTGGAAAGGTAGGGACGGGACTGAGGGCAAATCCCTGGCTTGGTCCATGACTGCCCACCATAGCCTTTTCCTTGGCTGAAGAATCAGTTCTGATTTGGTCCCTGGGGGAGCAGGGAGGGTAGAGGGTAGGCTGTGGGGGAGAAGGGCATGAGCCTGCCTTCCGGGGCCTTTGGGTCAAACACTTCAACAAAGAACCCTTACCAAGGAGCCTTGTGGACTGCAGTTAGGAGGGCGGTACAGATGCGAATTCTAACGAGTGCAGCCTCGGGTTAAGTTCAGACCAAGTCTAAACTCCCCTTTGAAGCCGATTATCTGTGTTGGGGAGAGCGATGGTGGGGGAGGCATCCAGGCTGGAGGGGGCTTCTGAACGTGAGCTTTTGTTTATTCATTTATTACTTTTGGCTGCGCTGGGTCCTTGTTGCTCCATGCGAGCTTTCTCTAGTGGCAGCGAGCAGGGGCTACTCTCTGGTTGTGGGGCGTGGCCTTCTCATGCAGCAGCTTCTCTTGTGGAGCGCGGGCTCCAGCCGTAAGGGCTTCAGCAGCTGTGGCACACCAGCTCAGTGGTTGTGGCCCATGGGCTTAGTTGTCCTGCAGCATATGGAATATTTCCAGCTCAGGGATCCAACCTGTGTCCCCTGCGTTGGCATGCAGATTCTTAACCATGGGGCCACCAGGGAAGTCCCAGGGTGTCTTTATTTAGAGAAGATAGGGGTTACTGTTGAACCAGGTAGGAGCTGACCCAATAATCAGCCTCCCCCAGAAAGGATGAGGGCGAGGAAACAGCTTTGACCACAAGTGGCGTCCAGGGCCTTCTCATTTCCAGCGATGGAGGAGGCTCGCTTGGCCTGGGAGAGGGCTGTGGCCCCCGGACGTCTTAGGAGTAGACTGTGGCTCCTGCCACGCTTCCTCACAGGGGTCACCTTGCAGGCCAGGCTCCAGCCAGTTCTGGATAACCAAGGCAAGGAGAGAGCAGAGGGCAGGAAGTGTGTAGGGACAGTTCAAAGGCAGCAGCTGGGGGCAGCTTATCAGCTGTGCCTGGGAAGTGAAAGTCAGCCAGGCAAAGAAAAGGGAAGAAGCAAAAGCAGAGAGGCATCAGCCACCACCAGGAGAAAGGGAAAGAAAACTCTCAGCGGGCTCAAAGTGTTCTGGGAGCCTCAGAGAGTGAGGGTCCTGCTGGCCACTTCTTTTTTTTTTTTTAATTTCAATTATCTATTGGCTACCCTGGGTCTTCGTTGCTGGGTGCAGGCTTTTCTCTAGTTGCAGAGAGCGTGAGTCATGCTTCAGTTGCAGTCTGCAGGCTCCTCATTGCAGCGGCTTCTCTTGTTGCAGAGCAGGGGTTCTAGGGTGCAGCAGGCTCTAGAGCAGTTGTGTGCATGGGCTCTAGAGCAGTTGTGTGCTTGCCCCACAGCAGGCAGAATCTTCCTGGACCAGGGATCAAACCTGTATCCCCTGCATTGTCAGGCGGATTCCCAAACAGTGGACCGCCAGGGAGGTCTCTGGCCAAAGGTTTTCTTGGAAGAAGGGGACTGAAAGGCTGAGTCTTGGAACCAGGTATCCTTATCCTTTTCAGGGCTCCTTCCTGAAAGGTAGATGTGAGGTGTACGCTGCTCAAATGCTCACAGCATCCTTCTTCTTCAAATTGTTGTTTAGTTGCTAAGTTGAGTCCGACACTTTGCGACCCCACAGACTGTAGCCCGCCAGACTCCTCTGTCCATGGGATTTCCCAGGCAAGAATACTGGAATGGGTTGCCATTTCCTCCTCCAGAGGATCTTCGCGATCCAGGGATCAAACCTGCATTATGGCTCCTAAATTGGCAGGCGGATTCTTTACCACTGAGCCACTAGGGAAGATCCTTCTTCAAATGCCTCTTCCCTAAAAGGTGGCACTTGCTTATCCTCAAACCTCTAAAAAGGTAGTAACTGTAATTTTGGTCCTAGGTAAGGTCAATTGTTTGCCTCAAGGTTGTCTCCCAATAAAAATGTTTTAAAAATAATAAAAGATGTTGGCGATGTTAAGGTAAATACCTTACCCTTCAGGGCTGAAAGCTAAAAGTCCTTTGTACAAACACTCATTATAAAATTCTTATGTCACTAAAATGATGCCACAGCACAAAGCCAACTGTTTTTTAAATGTTTTGTTTTTGCTTTTGATGAAATCATCATTTACAGGGCTCCCTGCCTGCAAAGTTCTTTCTTATGCCTGTGAGGCGAAGTGAGACTGTTGGATGACAAGTTCACTTGTTGGGCTAAAAGCTGTTTAGATTTAAGGCTGATTTGGAGTCTCCTACGGGGGGGGGGGGGCCAGGGGCCAAGAGTGGACACGACGAAGCGACTTAGCAGTAGCAGGACAATGTTAATCATCATTCAGTTCCTTACTCTAAAGTATGGAGCCCCAGTAGGCTCATTCTTGTCTTTATTGAATGACAGAATGTTTGAAAAATGAAAGCTTTTGGTTGAAAAGCATTTAAAGTACATAGAATCACAACTGTGGACTGTCTCCTAAATGTTCCTTTCTATTCCTCCCCTCTCCCATAAATTTTGCATTTTAGGCCCTAGAGTTCTGGGCCTCACCTTTGGAACTCTGATCCAGGGACCAGCAGTATCTGCCTCATCTGGAAACTTGTTAGAAACACAGACACTCCATCTCCACCTTGGATCTACTGAAGGAGAGTCTGCATTGTAACAAGACCTCCGAGTGATCTGTGCGCATGTTCAAAGTTGGAGAAACACCGCTCCAAGGCACCTGGGCCCCCTCCTTCCTGAGGCATCAGGTCAGGAGGCCCTGCTGGGCCCTGGCCTCAGCAAACAGCTATTAGGGTCACTGGGCAGCTCCACAAAGCAGTGTGTGGAGGGCTGGAGGCTACAGAGAGTTCAGATCCCAGTGGTACTGCTGAAGGAACTTTATCACATGGGCAACGGGCTTAAAAGATTTTAATCTTACAGAAAACTTGCAAGAATAGTACAAAGAACTTCCATATAGCCTTTATCCCTATTCACCGATTATTAACATTTTGAAGAATCGGATGATGTGAGCTCAATCCTTGGGTTGGGAAGATCCCCTGGAGAAGGCAATGGCAACCCACTCCAGTGTTCTTGCCTGGATAATCCCATGGACAAAGGAGCCTGGTGAGCTATAGTCCATGGGGTTGCAACAGTAGGACACAACTTAGCAACTTAACAGTGACAGCACAATACACTACTGCTCAACAATAAAAAGGAACTGGGTACTGATACACACAGTAATATTTTGGATCTCAAAAACAACATGCTGAGCGAAAGAATCCAGTTATAAAAAACTGCATACTATAACATTTTATTTATGTGAAATTCTAGAAAAACCAAATCCTTAGCAACAGGAGGCAGACCGCATACTGCGGTCTGGAGTATGGAGGTGAGGACTGACTGTAGAGGGGTGAGAGAACATTCTGGAGTGACGGGAGTGTTCTAAAACTGGGTCATCGTGGTAATTGCACGATGCATACATTTACCTAAATTTACTCTCTACTTAAAAAAAGTTAATGTAGATTATAGTCTGATGCAGATTATACCTAAATAAAACATAAACAAAACCCAAATGTATCAGTCTTCCGCTGGAGTTCAACTCATGAGCGTGTCTTCCTTCACAGCCTGGCTCCAAACCTATCTTCCCAGTCTTAGCTCCCACCTCTCCCCTCTGCGCATTCACTCAACAAACATTCGAACACTCCACGAATGGCCCAGCATTAGACTTCTGCAGAGGGCCAGAAAAGAGAACCTCTGTCCTCAGGGAACTCTCAGTCCAGTCTAGGAGCAGAAAGAAAGGGTGCCCAACCCAGATAAACACCAGGGATCCTAGAGGATCACTGAGTCTTAAAGGAGACAAAGAAGAAGATACATTCTAGTCACTCTGAATTTCAAGTATCAATTTAATCTTTGGAACAGAGACTATGTATTCACACTCCATTCACATTCCCCTCCCCACCCCATCCCCATGCTCCACTCTGGGATTCTGTCAGCTTCTGTTCACAGCTGCTCTTGTGGCCCTTGATGAATCTGGCTCTTACAGCCATTTACTAAGGAAAGAAAAAAGAGAGAGGGAGGGACAGCGGAAGGAAGGGAATGGAGCCTTGGCTCCATCCGTCTACTCTCTTCCTCATTGAGCCTGGCTTTGGCCACCTAGAAAGCTAAAAGAGGGATTCCCTGGTGGCTCAGTGTAAAGAATTTGCCTGCAATGCAGGAGACACAGGTTCGATCCCTGGGCTGGGAAGAGACCCCAAAGAAGGAAATGGCAACCCGCTCCAATATTCTTACCTGGAAAATCCCCAAGGACAGAGGAGCCTGGTGGGCTGCAGCCCAGGGGTCACAAAAGAGTCAGACTTGACTTAGGGACTAAACAAAACAAAGCTAAAAGAAGAAATCACTTGAAAAGTCAAATGCACGTCAGTCATACTTTGAGTCAAAGGAGATGACAGGGTTTACTATAGTGCTTTTAGGAATGTGGGAATCACTTATAGTATTCAGGTTAATCAAAGTCAAGTGATTTTGCAAAAGCAACTTGGATAACTGTAAAAATAAAACAAAACTGCTGGGTTAACTCTAAAATCTCTATGTACTAACTCTTGCCTGGAGCTGTAAGCTGTTAACTGCTAGGCCATTTCCAGAAGAATACTGTATTATCCTATTCCGTCCTAAGTGGGCAGTGCAAGAGGTGAGAGCTCTCTGTCTCCACTTCTGGGATGAAAAGGTTAAAGCTCTGGATTCTCCTTACCCTGTCGTTGTTCAGATGTTAAGTTCTGTCTGACTCTTTGGTACCCCGTGGACTGCAGTATGCCAGGGTTTCCTGTCCTTCACCATCTCCCAGAGTTTGCTCAAACTCCTGTCCATTGAGTCGGTGATGCCAACCAACCATCTTGTCCTCTGTTGCCTTCTTCTCCTCCTGCCTTCAATCTTTCCCATCATCAGGGTCTTTGGGGAAGTTCCATTTCACAGGAGGTGGAGCCATCAAAAGAGACAAAAGAGGAAGAAAGCTTTTAAGCCTTTGTCTGAGCCCAGGACAGGATGGATATGGGAAATGAGACGTTTCATTCAGGGAGGTTTCAGGTAAGGTGGCAGCTTAGCTCCTCTGTGGCTGTGGTCTTCAAAATTTCTTACTTACCTCCTAAAAGAAATTTGACAAATTACGTTTCTTCTTGTATTTTTAAAGGTCATATGTAAAATGTTTCATCTTAAGTTTAAATAAATTCTGGCATATTATAGGTATTGCCATTAAAAATAAGATTGTTACATCATTCTTTAAATGTATCCAAGGGACTCTTAAATACCATGATGCATCTAGCATCCATTTAAAAAAACATGAACAAGCAATTCCTTAAGAGAAATTTAACACAATTCTTTTTCTCCTTATCTTGTATTTCTATTCCACTTGCCCCTGAATGTTTTAATGTGATATTTTAGGCTGCAAAGTCTTTTATTGATCAGCCTATTGTATTTCCTTATAAAAAATTGAAAAAAGCTCTGAGTCCCTAAGTTTAAAACATTTATCTTGATCGTATTACCAATACAATTTTGTTATTTTTGGTTCAATTTTGAATATCTAATTTATCTAAATTACATATCATGAATTTTGATCAACTGTTAAAATCACAGCAGAAAGGAACCCAATTTTGTAAAGCAATTATCCTTCAATTAAAAAAAAAAAAAAACAACTGTTAAAGTGTAAAATATTTTTGCTGGAATAAAATAGGGTTCAGAGTCAACTCTATTTCTAGTTTACACTTGTAAGGATAGAAGCATGAAACATTTTGTTCATTCATTCAACAAATTTTTATTGAGCGCCTCCTATATGGCAATAGGAACTCTAGGCACTTGGGATAAACTAGTAAACACTACAGACAAATCTCTGCTCTTGTGGAGCCTACATTTCAGGGGAAATGACAGACAATAAGCAGTACACGTAACACATAGTAGACAGTACAGTCTGTTAGAAGATAAGAGCTATGGGAGGACACAGCAGGGGAAGAGGGACCTGGGGTTTAGGGTGAGGGTTCAGAATGGGTTGTGATTTTAAAAAGGTCAGGGTGGGCCTCAGAGAGAAGACGGCATTTGACTAAAGTAGGTGAAGGAGTTAGCAGTGCAGATATCTGGGGAAGTGGGTGGCAAGAAGAGGGAACAGTTAATGCAAAGGTCCTACCTTGAGAGCTTGGCTGGTGTCTTCTGAGGTCAGGTAGGAGGTCAGTAAGGCCACAGCAAAGTCATCCAGGAGAGGAGGAACAGAAGATGAGATCAGAGAGGTGAGGATCAGAAGTGTGGTGGTGGTGCAGATCTCAGGATCCTGGAGACTATTTTAAGGATATAGACTTTTAGGTTGAATGAAATGAGGAGCCACAGAAGGGATTTAAGCAGACATATATTTTAGGATGATCACTCTGGCTGTTATGCTGAGAATGGACCCTAAGTGGCAAGCATGAAAGCAGGGGAGAGCTTTGAGAAGACTAACTCTAGCATTAGGTGATGGTGGAATGGACCAGGGGCCAGTGGAGGTGGTAAGGGATACTTTGGCTCTGGACTGGACATGGGATGGATAAGAAAGAGGGAAGTCTAGCATGACTCCAGGGCTTTTTGGTCTGAGCAACTTCAAGGATGGACGTGTCATCAACAGAGATAGGGAAGTTGTTGGGCTAAAGAGATCTGAGGGAGAAGACATGTAGCAGGCTGCTGGTATCATCATCTGGAGTTCAGATGAGGAGTTGGAGATAAAGGTATAAATTTGGGAGTTGTCATCCTATATGATGATATCATATATCTTACAGGGTACTGCAAGTCAGGAGACCTGATTAGATCACCAGTGAAATGTGAGTAGATAAAGAAAACAGAAGAAATCCAAGGAATGAGCCCTGGGCCATTATGAGGTCTGGGAGAAGAGACAGAATCAACAGAAAAGAAAGAAGTCAGGGAATGAGGGATCTGATGAAATGAGGAGAAGGAAGAGCAAGAGGGGGCAGTTTTTTTTTTTTTTTTTTTTTTTAAGGTGAATCAAGTGGTTAGCTATGTCAGCTGTTATAGACAGGTCAATTTAAGATGATAATTGAGAATAGGTCATTGGACTTAGGCAATGTGAAGTTCACTGCTGACCTCAATAAGAACAGTTTTGATAGTGATAAGGATGAAAGCACGAATGGAGGGGGTTTAAGAGAGTGTGAGAGACCCTCTCAGCTCAAGACATAAACTACACACATATGTAATCTCATGTGTGTTGATATGATTCTATTACATATGTGTACAGTTGTAACATACACATTATATTTGGCATGTTTTTGATCTTTATATTAATTGTACCATATGGTATATGTTCTGTTGCTCTAGAGTGGGAGAAGAAAAAGAGACAGCCCAGGAAACTCTTAGGAGTTTTGTTGTAAAGGAAGCAGAAAAATGGGAAGGTTATTGCTAGTGGAAGTGAATCAAATAGAAGATTTTGTAGGACTGCAGAAATAAGAGCTGTTTATAAGCTTATGGGAATCAGCCAGTAGAGAGGGAAACACTGATAAAAGAGGAGGGGGGACAATTGGTGGAGTCATGGTGTTAATCTTGATCAAACAAGACAAATAGTGGGGTCTCCTGCCTTTAGCGAGGGCACTAGCTTTAGTTCGGAGCATGGAAAATTCACCTATGTGATGGAAGGGAGGGTAGAGAAGAGGTTACAGAGGGTAGCATGAGGTTTATGGGTAGATGAGATAGCAAGATTCTGTGGAAGTTTTTGTCTCGTTGGTTCAACATTCTCAGCGGAATAGGAAGCAAGGTCGTGAATCAGTGAGGATAGGTGGGAAGAGGGTACAGGTTGGAGGACAGAGAAGATCTGACATCTAGAAGAACGGAGGAGGGAAGGATTCCTGGGCAGCAAGCACTAAAGGCCCACGTGCAGTTCACGGTGATGAAATCAAAGTGAAGCCGGTTAGTGACTGTGTTCTTCTTCAGCCACATTCAGATGCACAGGGCCGACATGAAACAGATGGAGAACGGGCTTGAATCAGGGCTGTGGTTTTGCCCAGTAAGCGCGATGAGACAGGAAGAGGGGAGAGGGTCGAGAGTGTGTGCAAGAGAGCGACTGTGGGATGACTGGCCAGGAATTTAAGTTGGGTAAGGATGGGACTGGCTCAGCTGGTAAAGAATCTGTCCACAATGCAGGAGACCTGGGTTCGATCCCTGGGCTGGGAAGACCCCCTGGAGAAGGGAACGGCTACCCACTCCACTATTCTGGCCTGGAGAATTCCATGGACTGTATAGTCCATGGGGTCACAAACAGTGAGTGAGTGACTGAGCGACTCACTTTTAAGGATGGGAGAGAGTGGTAAGTGGGTTGCAGAACTGTTGGAGTTAGAGTACTATAGGGAAATATGGACGGGGAAGGCAATGGCACCCCACCCCAGTACTTTTGCCTGGAAAATCCCATGGACAGAGGAGCCTGGTAGGCTCCAGTCCATGGGGTCGCTAAGAGTCAGACATGACTGAGTGACTTCACTTTCGCTTTCCACTTTCATACGTTGGAGAAGGAAATGGCAACCCACTCCAGTATTCTTGCCTGGAGAATCCCAGGGACAGGGGAGCCTGGTGGGCTTCTGTCTGTGGGGTCGCACAGAGTCGGACACGACTGAAGCGACTTAGCAGCAGCAGCAGCAGGAAAATATGGAAACAGGAGGTAGTGTTCAGAGTGAGGTGTTCGAAATTGTGATGATGAAGAAAGTTGCCAAGTCTGACAAGGCTCCCGTGATTATGCCAAGGGAATGAGAGGCGCAGTGAGGGTAGGATAGATCCTCAGAGGAGAGGTCAAGGAACTGAGAGGTTGGGGAAGGTGGATGATCATCGGAGTATACATGCTATAGGATAACTGCCTGGTATTAGGACTGAAATGGTGTTGGAGGGCCTGATGAGAGCAAATGATGGACAAATGAGGGGGAATGTGAGCAAGGATGAGGGACACTGGATGACAAGACTTAAAGCTGCAGGTGAATCGAGAGGAGAGAGGATGGTCTCGAAACACTGTCCCAGTGCAAGCAGGGTGCTTACCTCACCTCCAAGCCCAGTCTAGGAGGCTCACGGTTGAAAAAACAGGACCTACTACTTGAGGAGGGAAGGGGAAATGGTGCCCCAGGGAACTCAGGTTTCCCTTAAACCAGGACCTGAAAGGAATCCGAAGAAATTCTGGGGAGGTTGAGCTTATAGGAATTGTCCCTTGCATGAGTGAACAGACAGACTCTAATGTGGCCCCACAGGATCTGGCCTCCAGGAATACATGCACGGTGTGGTCTCCTTCCCCTGGATGGGGGTGGGACTGGTGATTTGCTTCCAATAGAGTACTGCAAAGGTGACAAGATGCACGTGTATAGATAACTACTAGAGATAGGAATGGAAGTTTAGATTTAGCAATATTACTCAAGTCTCTAAGTTCTTCCAAATATACTGCCCAACAATCACATGGTGATCTGTTATCAAGTCACATAAAGTTTCCTTTCGGGGAAGGCAATGGCACCCCACTCCAGTACTCTTGCCTGGAAAATCCCAGGGACAGTGGGCTTCAGTCCATGGGGTCGCTAAGAGTCAGACACGACTGAGCGACTTCCACTTTCACTTTTCACTTCCATGCATTGGAGAAGGAAATGGCAACCCACTCCAGTATTCTTGCCTGGAGAATCCCAGGGACAGAGGAGCCTAGTGGGCTGCCATCTATGGGATCGCACAGAATCGGACATGACTGAAGAGACTTAGCAGCAGCAGCAGCAGCAGCAAAGTTTCCTTCAATTTTGTTGATAGCAAAGAACTGGAAGCCACCTGACTTGTACAACTTATAACCCATTTGTTCTGAGTCACTTTTCAGCAGGACACCAATTTCTGAACGTTCCTCTGAATTGTCCTAGAGGTTTTCTACATCTTGCATCTATGCATCTGAGTAATGGGTGAGTTTTTACTTGGGTTTGTATGGTGGGAGTTGAACAGTCTTGAAAGGGGATGCTGTGTCTTCAGGTGCTTTCTTAAGCTGAGCAATTAATAATAAAAAAAAAATCTCTGGTCGCATGCAGGATCTTAGTTCCCTCACCAGGAACTGAGCCTGTGTCCTGGAGGCTTAACCACTGGATGGCCAGGGAAGTCCCAAGCTGAGCAGTTTTAGACCATAGAACACACGCTGGTGAGGCATCTGGAAATGAACACCTTAAAACTGGTCTTGGAAAGTCTTCATAAGCCCAGGGAACACCAGTTTGAAGATGACAGTTTTAGAGGCTGTCAGGCAGAAAAGGAAAGAGCACAGGATGGGGTTAGGGCACTGGGAGTAAAACTTAGTTGGGGGAGAAGACAGATTCTGAGGGGCAAGACTTAAGAAATGACTTTAGAACCTTCCGACAGTAATCTTGGTGGGACCCCCCAACAGAAATATTTCCTGGTTGGTGAGAAAAAAAAAAAAAAAAATGTAAATAGTATGTGTTTTCTGAAACTTTAAAAACATTGAGTAAATGCATTCATCTTGTAAACTTTTCAAAAAGCACAAGGTCAGAAGTGGAGTTTACACCTTTCCTTTACCCAGCAGGTAACCTACTTAACAGGTGTGCTGGAGGACCCCGAAAGTCCCTTCCAACTCCAAGGTTCCGCCTAAACCTCTTCCAACAGAAACCATTCAGGAACTACAATACCTGTTCAGGCTCTCAAATCTGTGGTTCCATGATCTGTCCTGCTTAACCCAGGAAGGCATCTCGTGAGTTTAAACACCTCTGGATCCAGGGACCCAGGAATGGCGGAGAGGGAAGGTACGGTCACCCCAGTTTGTTTCCCAAATAACCCGCTACAGCTACGTTCTCCCCAAAGCAAGCTGTTAAAAAGTCTTATTTTTTTGCGGCCACGCAGGTCCTCAAAAAAAAAAACAAAACCAAAAACACAACAAACGAGGCCCGCCTGATCGTTGTTTATAAACTTACTAGACACCCACTAACACGCCGAGCTGTCCGGCGCTGTTTGGGTACTTTGTGACAAAGGGACGCCCACGGAGCAGCCGCTCCCCCGATCTTTGCGGGCGGCGCACCCCGCCGGGGCCCGGGACCAGGCCGGGATTCGAAGCTCCCCGCGGCCGGCACTGGCTCGCGGGCGCCTGCGCAGAGCGACCCTCCCGTCAATCCGGCGAGGGGTGCGGGGCGGGGGCAGCGAGAGAAAGGAAAGCAGCGCGGGGAGGCGGGGAGGGGGGGAGAAGAGGGCCAAACCCTGAAATTACCCGGATGTGGTCTCCGCGCGCGCATGCTCAGTGTCCTCCCGACAAGTTGGCAGCAACAACACGGCCCTGGTCGTCGTCGCCGCCGCTGCCGCCGCGGTAACGGAGCGGCTCGAGTGGCGGAGCCCGCGTTCGTAGCCGCCCGCTGTCCTCCGGAGGCCCCCTTCCCGCCCTCCCCTCGGCTCCGCGGCCGCCCAAGGGGGCGGGAGCGGGTGAGGGGAGCCGGGCGCCCCGAGAGAGGGGCAGTCCCCCTGCCCCGGCCCTGCCGCGGGGCGGCCCGGGAGCTCGGAGGCGGCCCGGCCCGCGCGGGCAGCGGCGCGGCGCCGAAGAGCGGGCGGCCTGGCCCAGACGCCTCGGGGCGGGGGGCGAGGAGCGCGCCGGGGCCCGCCGGGCGGAGGGACGAGCCGCGGCGGGAGAGCGGAAGCCCCTCGCCGTCGCCCGGGCCCAGGTAACGCCATGTCCCCCTCCCCCTTCTCCCGGGCTGGGCCCGCGCGCCCCCGCCCGCGGCTTCCCCGCCCCGGGGCGGGCTCCCGGCGGCGGCGGCGGGGAGCGCGCGCGGGAAGCCTGCGGGCCGGGCCCGGAGAACCGGCGCGGCCGCCTGCCGGGCCGGGCCGGGCCGGGCCGCGGCGCCTCGCGTCTCTCGGGCTCCGGAGTCGGTCCTGCGGCCCCGAGCTGCCCGCGGGGTCCGCGGCGGAACCGAGTGGAGCCCGCGCTGGGCGTGCTGCCGCGGCCGTCGCCGCTCTTTGTTGTTCTGAGGTTCCCCCGTCCCTCACGGCGGAGCGTGCCGGCCCCGGCGGGAGCGGGCTGCCTTCGGTCTGAATGAAAGTTGTGAATGGTCTCTCTTCATTTCTTTTCTCGAGCAGTTGTTTTTTTTTCTCTTTGTCCCTAATTTTCTCTTCCTGGTTGTGTCACTCCAGTTCGTGTTTCTGGCTTTGGTTTGTTGACTTTACTTTTTTGAGTACCGTGGGTGATGGCGGTGTGCAGGAAACATTATTAGCACCTAACTGACCAGCCCGCTTCCACCACCGCCCCCCCCGCCCCGCACTCGTAATGAAAAATAAGAGCCAACTTATTTTATTGCTCGGACTGCAAGTACCGAGCGTGAAATCGGTGTAGGCTGTGTAGGGCGGTGGCTCCATCTCAAGCCCCAAACTGCTCTTGTGATTTCTCAAGCTGAGTTTGAGATTTTCGAAGAAATGGGTGTGTTTCGTTAACTTGAAAGATTTTTTTGGGATGGGGGGTTCAATATAGAGAGGTCTAAAAAAAAAAAACTATTGAAAATTGATGATTATTAATATTTCCCCCTTGAAAACCGTAGTAAAATTTTTGAAAATAAGTATATTTGCCTGTTTCCAAATAGTTTATTTTGAATTTAGTTTCTTGATGCCTTTAGTTTTGGGGCTGTAGTTTAAAGGTGAAACTGCTAGTGTATTTAGGAATAGTAAATATAATGGGGAGTAATTTTAATTAGTCTGAATTGACTTTCTAAAAGCACGTTGTCTTGGCTGATTTTAACAACCTTTGACTTTTGCAAGATTTAGCATCCTTTCAGTCTCAGGGTGTTTAAAAAGTAGGTTCAGTCCTTTTTTTCTGGTAGAAACTATTTAGTCCTAATAGAAAATACAGAAATAAATACGTTTACGAACTTTACTAGATGTAGTCCATTGCATTTCAATAATTTTTATTGCAGTTTTCGTACGTTGTCTTTGCTGTGTTGTACTTAGACCAAATTTATTTCAGCTTGGGGAGTGCTAGTGTGCAGCTTTTTCTGCTAAAGGATTTATTTTCTCTTTTGGAAAGTGCGGATATGAGGAGTATTTGACATTTCAAATTGTAAATGATTGATACCATTATCATCTTAAAGTATGATTTTTTAATGTTTCTTCCTTAATGTTACAATTTTACTTTCTTAAATGGGTTTGTTACAGTACAAATATAATACAGGTAGGCCAGGCGTTTAAAATTTGGAGTCTGTTTAGATCTAAGGGTGGTGATGAATTATGTAGGTTTAAGTTGTTGGAGTTAAAACTAAAACCCTTTCTAGAGAAAATTGATATAACATTTTGTGAGTCTGTTAATAGAAGTGGCTTTTTCTTTGCTTTCCAGGTTTTGGGGGGAACTTGCTTTAAAGAGGTATTGCATCTTAATTTTTTAATTAAGTGCCTATGTAGAAACTTTCTTTGTTTAGGTAAGTTCCTTAGTTGTATATCTTAAGCTTAGAAAAAACTGCAAGTCGGTTTCAGATTTAATGAAAACCTGTGCTGAAAAAGTCACTGAAGTTTTTTGAAATAAGTTTTATATGCATCATTGACCTTTTTTGATGGCTTTGCTGTTCGAAGCAATTCTGCTTGTACTGGGAAGCAGCAAGTCTTATTTGCTTATAAAAACCTGTGCTTCACTTTCTTAAGCTACATTTTAATTGAGCTGTTTCACTATTTGTGTGTTAATTTATTTTTCTGCATTCCCCTTCAGATCCTCCCCTCCACCCCCCACCCCTTGCCAAAGCGTTAAACTAATTTATGCTGTCCAGTCACACACCAGCTCTCTGGCTTGGAAGTTGTTTTTTTTTTCTGATTGAGCTGATGTTATAGTAACATCATTAGACACTGTTCTAATTGAGCTGTGAATTGCTGAAGCCTCTACGAGGGCAGTTAACCCTACAGGATCTGCCTCATTATATGTAAAATGCATATTTAGTCTCATCTAAAATTTTGTCCATTTTGGTGCGAACATATATTATTTTTCTTATGTGTTAACTTAGTTCTATTGTGTCCCCCTCTAGCTTATGCTTTCCCCCACCCCCCCAGTTTTTTTCATTCAGTGAACATGTTAGTCATTTCATTGCTCTTTGTACATGTTTGGATTTCCTTTATTTTTGTACCCTACAAGATTGTGTAGTTAGGCAGAAATTTTTGTTTTGCTTTAGTGATGATTAAAAGTGACTATTATGTGTAAAACTAATCTGATGGAAATGGTTTCAATTGATTTCATTGTTTTCTACACCAAAGTTAAAGGAATTAGATAAACCTAACCCAGAATTTAATACCATTTTGTTAAGTTATTAAATTTTGGATTTTTTGCTCCGCAGTTGATGAAAATTTAATTGTTTTAAAAAGAGAAAAAAAATCAAAAAGAGAAATTCAAGCAGTTGACAAATATGTCTAGATATTATTCATTTGAGCAACTTTCAGTACTGTTAGCACAGATAATATGCCAAAACATATGCTTAGCAATGAGTCATATTTAGAAATTTTGGATTTTTTTCCCCCCTCATCCTAAAATGTGTAATTTTGGTGATAGGAAATGTGGCTAAATTCCAGCTTCTCAGGAACAAAGTATTTTAGGTTGTGTCACCTTGACACTATTACATGGTGTACTTGGCATCCAGGAAAATTTGTTTAACCGTGAGAGTGGATAAAAACTAGGGTAGCACTTACCTATGTAGAACTGAGATGGTAGATCATTAGAATCTTATAACTTAAGTTTTGATTATTTACTACTGCGAATTATAGGTCAGATAGCTACTACATACTGTAAAGAGTCTGTTTTTACATCTTAAAGTTGGTGATAATTCTAAATACCTTTAAATTTAAAGTCTGTACTTCATTATTTACATTTTAAATGAGAATTGTTTGCTTGTTACTGTGTGGGGTTCATCTTTTTGTTGTTGTTGTTTTCACTCTCAAGGTTTAAGGCAGTGATTCTCAACCTTGGTTGTGTTTTGAAGTCTCTTGGGGAGTTTTGCAAAATACTGATGGCTGGATCGCACATCCAGAAATTGTGACTCAGTTGGCTTGGGGTGCAGCCAGATCCGAGTTCCAAAATGGTTGAGCTCTAGGGTCTTCTGACTTCTTTTGTAGAATTTTTAACTGTTGCACTGTGTTAGCTTTACATTCTTTAATACAGTGATATACACATTCACGTGGTAACTTGAAGGTATTGCCATATTTCTTTTGCTTTCAAGTCTGTCCCTCTGTCTCCTGTTTGAACCTTTCTTCATTTTTCAATTCATTTGAGTTGTCTGGTAGCAAGTTTTAGGAAGCTGTATTTCCCCTGCTGAGAAGTTGGTTTATCATTGCTATCCTAAATAGGAAGTTGATATTTTAACATGTTCTAAAATGCTTACTTGGGCTCCTTTTAAAGACTAATGACTTGGCTTAGGTGCTGAACTTTGCATCTAAACTCCCAGTGGAAATTTGGTTTTCATAGGGGGTTGATCTGCTTGGAAACCATTGCATTTTGTAGGCAACAATTAACTGGTCACTTCATTGGTTCCTGAGAAGGGAGTTGCATTGATTTAGATTTTACTGTCAGAGGTTAACTTAGACACTATGAGCCAGAGAAGGCAATGGCACCCCACTCCAGTACTCTTGCTTGGAAAATCCCATGGATGGAGGAGCCTGCTGGGCTGCAATCCATGGGGTCGCTAAGAGTCGGACACGACTGAGCGACTTCACTTTCACTTTTCACTTTCATGCATTGGAGAAGGAAATGGCAGCCCACTCCAGTGTTCTTGCCTGGAGAATCCTGGGGACGGGGGAGCCTGGTGGGCTGCCGTCTGGGGTCTCACAGAGTCGGACACAACTGAAGTGACTTAGCATAGCATGAGACGGTTGTTCAACAAGCCCAACTAGTGAGTTCTTCTTTAAAAAAAAAAAGAATTATTTAGTTTTGGCTGCGCTGGGTCTTTGTTGCGGGGCCCAGGCCTTCTCTGGTGGTAGTGCAAGGGCTTCTCGTGGCCGGGGCTCCCCTTGTGGCTGAGCTCAGGCTCTAGGCCTGGGCTTTGGTAGCAGTGGAACTTGGGCATAGTTGCCCTGCCGCATGTGGCATCTTCCTGGATCAGGGGTCAAACCAGTGTTCCCTGCATTGCAAGGTGGACTCTTATTTAACCACTGGCCCATCAGGGAAGCCCCATTAGCAGTTTTTTAGAGATCATCCAGGAGAACATGATCAGTTCTCCATTTACATTACCTGAAGTAGTTCACAAGTGCTGGTTTACCAGTAGTTGCATCTGGACGAGCGAGCTATTTTAAAAAAAATAAAACAGAATATTCTGTGTCCCTTCTGTACGTCCCATCCCCCAAACACACGGATTCAGGATGAGAATGGAGTGGAGGAGGCATGGGAATCTATATTGTTTAAAAAAAAAAGAACCTCTTGATTTTAAAGTGTTTGGATATGTTAGTATGCTTATCTTTATTGCTTCATCTGTTTTGATGCAGTATAAGCTTTATTTTGCAGTCCTTGATGCACAGGAGTAATTTACTTAAAATTCATCAAACCCCAATCTGTGTGTTTAGAATGCAAATCTTCTTTATGATGTTTTTTTAAAAAAGGACTTATACTGAATATTTGTCTTTGGTATGAGTAAGGTATAATTTTTTCAAATCTTAATGTAGATGAATGTGTGTAATTCATATGTTTTACATTTTTCAAAATATATTTCTGAATGTAAGACTGGTTTAAGGTTATTTATCTGTGGTATTCACTAGTGAATTCTGGAGCATTTGATATCAGTAGGTGGCCAGTCATTGTAATAATTGAATCATCTGATAAGAGGACAACTGAAAGTAGTGCTTAATGTGATGAGATAAAGAGGAATTACTGTTTAAAGTAACACTTGGTGCATCTGTGTCATACAGGTCTACCAAAACTAGATGAAGGAAGAATTTTATGTGTACAGATGTGGAAATCAAGCAGCTGGCTAATAATAAGAAAAATGGCACAATTTCTATGTAATTAGTCTTTTTACTAGTTTCATATATCCGTGACATTGCAGTTTGTTCCACTGTCTTTCTGGTAATTTGTAAAGTGAAGCATGTAGACTAGTACAGACTACATCAGTGCTTTGTGAAGTTGATAGCACCTCAGACTCTGGGTGCTTTTAAAGTTAGGGCCCCACTCAGTATAGATTAAGTAGGGCTGGTGTGACCTGCGAGGGAATTCTGGTATAGCTCCTGTTTGAAAGAATAAGCTTGATGACTTGATAGTCTTCTTCAATTATGAGGTTTTATGAAATGTATTTTTCAGTTTCCAGTTATTAAAATCCACCCTACCCTACAGTCTTTTAAAACAGTGTTTTCCAAAGTGTGATTGACAGAATCCCGGGGATCTCCATCTCCCTTCTAGGGGCTCATGAAACCAAAATCATTCTTATAATAAAAGAGACATTATGTGCACTGTTGCTGTGTTGGCGTTTGCACTGATAATGAGGAAGCAGTGGTGGGTAAACTGCTGGCACCTTAGTTTGAATCAAGGCAATGGTACCAAACACATGTTAAGCATTTGAAAAAAAAAAATGACAGTTTCACTTAAAAACTTCCTTGGTAAAGCAGTAAAAGGTTTTAATTTTTAAAATCTCTACCCTCGAGTGCATGTCTTTTCAGGATGATTAAATAAACGTGTGGAGACGTCCCTGGTGGTCCAGTGGTTAAACATCTGCCTTGCATTGCGGGGGACACAGGTCTGATTCCCTGGAAGGAAACTAAGATCCCCGCGCTGCGCGCTGTGCAGAGCGAGTGAACCCACCTGCCGGGGCTGCTCAGCCCACGCGCCACGAGTCTGTTCACCACACAGTCCCGCGTGCCGCGACTAAGACCCAGCACAGCCACATAAATGTTAAATAAGTTAATAAATAAATTGGGCTTCCCTGGTGGGTCAGCGATAAAGAATCCACCTTCCAGTGTGGGAGACTATAGAGTTCCATCCCTGGGTGGGCAAGATCCCCAGGAGAAGGAAATGGCAACCCACTCCAGTATTCTTGTCGGAGAAATCCCATGGACACAGGAGCCTGGTGGGGCTACAGTCCATGGGGTCGCAAGCAGTTGGACATAACTTAGCCACTAAAAAACAACCATAAATAAATAAATATTTTAAAAATTGAGGTGTGCATAAAGTTTTTCTGCACATCTATGTACAAAGTTCATCTCTAGGAAAACCACTCGCCACTTTTTAAATGGAACACCACTTTTACTTTTACTTAAAAAAATAATAAACTGTCATTACTTAGACTTGGATATTTGGCAGGCATTTTCCTTGAAAGTGAGTGAAATGAGCCTGCCATTCAAGGATAATAACTGGTTGCTACCAGTGATAAGAATCTAGTCTTTCAAGTGAAAATTAGATTTCTGGAAAACGTGTACCTGTCACTGTGGGCTTGCCAGCTTCCCCGTACTTAAAAGATTTTTCTGATGAGATTGGTGATGATATTTAGGAATGTGATTTTTTAAAATATATATTGTATAAAAAATGTGTCAACCCTGGGAAGGTCTATGTAACTCATTGAACCAGTATTTTTCTGGATGACCAATGCATGATGTTACAAATCATGTGTGGGTAGGACAGCCATTCAAAAGGTAACACGGACCAGTGGATTTTTGTGTAACAGAGCCAAGAAATTCACTGATACAGTTTCAGATTCCACATTGCAACTAACTTTTAGGAATTGCCATTTGTTGCAATTTGTGTTGAATAAACAATGAACTGCTGCTGCTGCTACGTCCCTTCAGTCGTTTCTGACTCCGTGCGATCCCACAGACTCCCCTGTCCCTGGGATTCTCCAGGCAAGAACACTGGAGTGGGTTGCCATTTCCTGCTCCAATGCATGAAAGTGAAAAGTGAAAGTGAAGTCGCTCAGTCGTGTCCGACTCTTAGCGACCCCATGGACTGGAGATGAACAGCCATCATTATATAAAAGGGCCATTAAAATATTCCTATCTTTTCCAATTACTTATCTGTATGAGGTGTATTTTCTTCATAAACATTAAACATCACAATAGATTGAATGCAGCAGCACTTATGAGAATCCAGCTGTCTTCTCTTAAGCTAGACATTAAAGAAATTTGCCAAAACAGAAATGATGTCATTCTGAATATTGACTTTTTTGTTTAAGAAAATACTTATTTTTCATAACATTTATATTAATATGTAATGGGTTTATTAAGTTAATTGGATGGAGTAAACATTTTTAATTTGTGATATGGTAAATATTAATAGGTGTAACTCATGTAAACAAAGGTTGTTTGGAATTCTCAATAATTAAGCATGTAAGTAAGTGGACTGGAAACCAGTTTGGCAACTGCTGTTTTAAAGTAACTCATTATCTGTGTTAGTGACAAAATTATTGGTTATTATTGTTGATATATGTGGTTTGTATCATATTGCTCTTATCTCTGAGAATGTTATTAACTCAGTTTAAAAAAAAATTGAAGCATAGAGTTGATTTACAATATCGTGTTAATTTCAAGAGGACAATGCAGTGATTCAGATACATAAATGTTTTCTTCAGGTCTTTTTCACTTATAAATTATCATAAATTATTGAGTATAGTTTTCTGTGCTATACAGTAGGTCCTCAAGTCAATTTTTGTTCAGTTAATTTGGAAAATACATTGCAGTCAAGTGAAAAGGGAATTCATTGATTTGGTCTGAATCACAGCTGGGCTCAGAGTGCTGGATCTGAGGTCACAAGGAGCCAGTATCATCAGGATTCTGTCTTCTGGCCGTGCTTCCTTTTCTGTTAGTTTACATCTCAGGCTGGGTCCCAGGTGGTGCTAGTGATAAGGAATCCATCAGCCAGTGCAGGAGACATAAGAAAAGTGAGTTTGATCCCTGGATCAAGAAGATCCCCTGGAGTAGGAAATGGAAACCCGCTCCAGTATTCTTGCCTGGAGAATCCCAAGGACAGAGGAGCCTGGTGGCTTACAGTCCTTGTGATTTCAAAGAGTCAGACACGACTGCAGTGACTTAGCAGGCAGGCAGGCTCCAGACTGACTACTCCCAGCTTCAAGTTCAGGTCCAGCAAAGAAAGGCGTTTTTTTCTTTTTTCTGTCTGTAGTTCCAACAGAAGTCCTAGAGCTGTCATTAGCCTGACTTGGGTCCTCTCCCATTTTTGAAACATCTGATATGCCATGGAGGTGACTCTGGTTAGGCAGAAGTGGGATTATCCTACCTGCCCAGGTAGATTCTCCTTGGGAAATCAGAGTACTGTTACAGAAAGGAAAATATATGCTGGCAGACAAAAAACATGTCAACTAGAGGACTTTGTTGATACTTCTTTTAGCAACCTTTAATATAGTCGTTCAGAAAAGTTAATTTTACAATAAGATTATTTATTAATTATTAAATTATTTAGGAAATTGGTACACCAGTATGACATTTAAACCTAAGCCCAGAGGGTGAACAGCAAACATTTTAAAATTTGTCCCTTGTAATTCATCTTAAAAGTTATCACAAAAATATTCTTTTTGTTTCTTTGTATTATTCTTATCTTAAATCTGTATAATCATTGAAAAGTGTTAGTCACTCAGTTGTGTCCAATACTTTGTGACCCGTGGACTGTAGTCTGCCAGGTTCCTCTGTCCATGGGATTTTCCAGGCAAGAATGGAGTGGGTTGTCATGCCCTTTTCCAGGGGATCTTCCTGATGCAGGGATTGAACCTGGGTCTCCTGCATTGCAGGCAGATTCTTTACCTTCTGAGCCAATTAATACTGTGCATATAATTCCTTGTACTCTTGGAGGTTTTCCTCCAGCTGCCCTCATTTTGATGAGGCTCAGTCTAGGCTGTAACTTGTGCTTCAGGTAACTTGGGTCTTCAGGTAATTGAATTAAGCTTGCGCCCTCTCCTGCCGCACCCCTGGTGCATGCTTGTTTAGAATTCTTTCTAATGGTACTTCACCAGGCTAGGCTGTTTTTTTTTTTTTTTTTTCTTGTTAAACTTAAGCAGTTTCTCAAATATTCCCATACTTGATCCTTGACTTAGATATGTATAACTTCTAGAAAATATGCCTGTGTTTGTTTTACAAATGTAATCATCCAAAAGTAAACAGACTTCTGAGAAATTAAAAAATGGCAGCATTCATTAATTACAGTTCATGAATCTCCATGAGAGCCTCTCCAGGCAGCACTCAGCCTGTTTAATTTTACTGAATATTTTAATTATTGTGGCTTTATACTTCATGGAGTTGCTTTTGGATCTATGGTCAACTTCAGGTGGCACCTTATGTTTAATAGCAAGGCTAGGGACAAAACACAAAATAGGTAGATGTAAGAACAAACCTCTGTCCCATTTGCTGACTTCCTGCTTCCCATTAATTACCCCATTGCAATGGGATTGTGGTTCTATTACAGTGACTTTATCTAATATCTGTGTGTTAGAGACTTTCACATAGGCTTAACGTCTTTAATAGGCTGTTAATACAGCATATTTAAAGCTGATTTTGTTACTTAACCACTTTTAAATCTTTTTTTTTATTTTGCAATGAATCTTTTGTCCTTCATTAACACACTTTAATTTTCCTACCCCAAATAAAAAGCCAGAGATGGAAAACAAGAAATCAGTTTTTTATTTCATCATTTCTTGCATTTGAAGTACTCCTCGATGACATCCTTGGCCTGAGATTCTTTGCCATAGTCCTTAACCACCACACAACTGCAACCAACCACTTTTCGAGGTTTTCCCTCTCTGTCAATTTTACAGAGGCCTACCCATTCCCTTAGTTTCTTGTTGTCATCAACCTTAATCAGGTTGATTTGATGCTCAGCACAAAGGGCCTTCACCAACTTGACATATATAGGCTCATCACAGTTGGATGCAAGCACACACAGATGGGCTTGGCGCTTGTCTAAAGCTTTCGCAGCTTTGCTAATTCCACGTGCTAAGCCATCGTGGATGAGGGCGGTCTTCAGCACCTCTTGCAGAGCAGTATTAACGTCCATTACACCTCCAGCAGCATTGCCTTCCTCGGCCATGGCGGTGGGTTATGGGTGGAGCTGAATCTTGAATGCACCCGAGCCTCCGCCTCCGCGCGGCTCCGCGGCAGCAGGGAAAGAGACTTTTAAATCTTTTATTCATCTTTCAGTAAACCTATCTGGCAATGGCACCCCACTCCAGTACTCTTGCCTGGAAAATCTATGGACGGAGGAGCCTGGTGGGCTGCAGTCCATGGGGTCGCGACTGAGCGACTTCACTTTCACTTTTCACTTTCACACATTGGAGAAGGAAATGGCAACCCACTCCAGTGTTCTTGCCTAGAGAATCCCAGGGATGGTGGAGCCTGGTGGGCTGCCGTCAGTGGGGTCGCACAGAGTCGGGAAGCGACTTAGCAGCAGCAGCAGCAAACCTATCTGGGAAATGGGCCATCTTTTGACTGTTTTCTTCTCTTCATTCCTTGTATGCTGCTGCTGCTAAGTCGCTTCAGTTGTGTCCGACTCTGTGTGACCCCAGAGACGGCAGCCCACCAGGCTACCCCTTCCCTGGGATTCTCCAGGCAAGAACACTGGAGTGGGTTGCCATTTCCTTCTCCAATGCATGAAAGTGAAAAGTGAAAATGAAGTCGCTCAGCTGTGTCCGACTCTTAGAGACCCCATGGACTGCAGCTAACCAGGCTCCTCCGTCCATGGGATTTTCCAGGCAAGGGTACTGGAGTGGGGTGCCATTGCCTTCTCCTTGTATGCAGTTGACTAAAAAAATTCTCGTTTGTTCTGCCTAGAAGTGTCCTGTTGGTTTCCATTGCCCATGCCCCTAATCTAGGCCCACTCATCACTGTCTCCTAACTGGTTTTCTTTTCCTCTTTGCAAAGCTATCTTCTTGCTGCCATGAAGGTTTTCTTTAATGCAGATCCAATGCTGTTTCTCCTCCCCCTACCCTTCCTACCATAAACCTGCTCAAGGTGAAACATCTACACTCCTGTCCCTCTGCTTTTTCCTATGATTTTCCTTCAGCCTGGCAAATTCTTATTCACATGTGGTAGTACTGTTTCGGGGAAGGCAATGGCACTCCACCCCAGTACTTTTGCCTGGAAAATCCCATGGACGGAGGATCCTGGTAGGCTCCAGTCCATGGGGTCGCTGAGAGTCGGACACGACTGAGCGACTTCACTTTCACTTTTCACTTTCATGCATTGGAGAAGGAAATGGCAACCCACTCCAGTGTTCTTGCCTGGAGAATCCCAGGGACGGGGGAGCCTGGTGAGCTTCCGTCTATGGGGTCGCACAGAGTCGGACACGACTGAAGCGACTTAGCAGCAGCAGCAGCAGCAGCAGTACTATTTCATCAATATTCTCATGGCTCTTCTGGTGCCTGGTAATATTGTGTTTCTCTCTATCTCCCTCCCCGACCTTGAAATTAGCCTTGGTCCTGGGTTTGTCAGCCTGGGTTTGTCAGCCCTATTGACATTTTGGGCTTGGTAAATTTTTCTTATTTGGTGCTATACTGTGCATTGCACGATGTTTAGCAGTAGCCCTGGTCTTGACCCACTAGATACCCAGGAGTACTGTGCCCTCCACCACCGCCACTGCCCCCACCTCCCCCATTCCAGTTGTAGCAATCAAAAATGTCTCCAGACATTTCCAAATGTTCCTGGAAGGACAGAGTTGCTCTGGTTGAGAAGCACTGGCACAGCCATATGACTGCCCATCAAGTGTGAGCAGAAGTGATAGTCAGCCTTTAAAAGCCAGAGTATGAGTTATCCTGTCTTTCCTCCTGCTTAATTTAACTTCTATGCAGAGTACATCATGAGAAACGCTGGGCTGGATGAAGCACAAGCTGGAATCAAGATTGCCGGGAGAAATATCAGTAACCTCAGGTATGCAGGTGACACCACCCTTATGGCAGAAAGTGAAGAAGAACTAAAGAGCCTCTTGATGAAAGTGAAAGAGGAGAGTGAAAAAGTTGGCTTAAAGCTCAACATTCAGAAAACTAAGATCACGGCATCCGGTCCCATCACTTCATGGGAAATAGGTGGGGAAACAGTGACTGACTTTATTCTTTTGGGCTCCAAAAATCACTGCAGATGGTGACTGCAGCCTTGAAATTAAAAGACGCTTACTCCTTGGAAGAAAAGTTGTGAACAACCTAGACAGCATATTATAAAGCAGAGACATTACTTTGCCAACAAAGGTCCATCTATTCAAGCCTGTGGTTTTTCCAGTAGTCATATATGGATGTGAAAGTTGGACTATGTAGAAAGCCGAGCGCCTAAGGATTTATGCTTTTGAACTGTTTTGTTGGAGAAGACTCTTGAGAGTCCCTTGGACTGCAAGGGTATCCAATCAGTCAGTCTATCCTAAAGGAAATCAGTCCTGAATGTTCATTGGAAGGACTGATGCTGAAGCTGAAACTCCAGTACTTTGGCCACCTGATGTGAAGAACTGATTCATTGAAAAAGACCCTGATGCTGGGAAAGATTGAAGGTGGGAGGAGAGGGGGACAACAGAGGATGAGATGGTTGGATGGCATCACCGACTCAGTGGACATGAGTTTGGGTAAACTCCGGGAGTTGATGATGGACAGGGAGGCCTGGCGTGCTGCACTCCATGGGATTGCAAAGAGTTGGACACAACTGAGAGACCGAACTGAACTGAAGTGATCTTTCCCCCTGTCATTTAAGGACATGTAGAAATGGAGCTTTCTTAACCTGATTTGTGAGAGATGACAATGAGCAATGATGAACATTGCTATTCTGGGCATATATTTGTGATTGATGTTTAGTTTATGCAGAAAACAAAGCTTTGTTTTAAGCTGCTGATTTTGGGGAGTTGGTTGTCACTGTGACATAGACTAGCCTCCCCTGACTGATACATCATGCTAAGACTTAGCTAACTTGTGGATTTTTCATGCTTTCCTATTTCCAGATCACTTTAATTTCTGCCTCTTTTAGGCATCTATTACTTAGTATAATGATATGTTTGGATTGTCTCAGTCAGTGGTTCTCAGTGGAGTAAATGCTGAAACTCCAACACTTTGGCCACCTGATGCAAAGAGCTGACCCATTTTAAAAGACCCTGATGTTGAGATCATGGCATCTGGTCCCATCACTGCATGGGAAATAGATGGGGAAACAGTGAAAACAGTGTCAGACTTTGTTTTTCTGGGCTCCAAAATCACTGCAGATGGTGACTGCAGCCATGAAATTAAAAGACACTTACTCCTTGGAAGGAAAGTTATGACCAACCTAGATAGCATATTCAAAAGCAGAGACATTACTTTACCAACAAAGGTTCGCCTAGTCAAGGCTATGGTCTTTCCTGTGGTCATGTATGGATGTGAGAGCTGGACTGTGAAGAAGGCTGAGCGCCGAAGAATTGATGCTTTTGAACTGTGGTGTTGGAGAAGACTCTTGAGAGTCCCTTGGACTGCAAGAAGATCCAACCGGTCCATTCTGAAGGAGATCAATCCTGGAATTTCTTTAGAAGGAATGATGCTAAAGCTGAAACTCCAGTATTTTGGCCACCTCATGCGAAGAGTTGACTCATTGGAGAAGACTCTGATGCTGGGAGGGATTGAGGGCAGGAGGAGAAGGGGACGACAGAGGATGAGATGGCTGGATGGCATCACTGACTCGATGGATGCGAGTCTGAGTGACCTCCAGGAGCTGGTGATGGACAGGGAGGCCTGGCGTGCTGCGGTTCATGGGGTTGCAAAGAGTCGGACACGACTGAGCGACTGATCTGATCTGATCTGATCTGATGTTGAGAAAGATTGAGGGCAGGAGGAGAAGGGGGTGACAGAAGATGACATCGTTGGATGGCATCACTGACTCATTGGACATGAGTTTGAGCAAACTCCAGGAGATGGTGAAGGACAGGGAAGCCTGGCGTGCTGCAGTCCATGGGGTCACACAGAGTTGGACATGACTGAAGGACTGAACGACAACAACAACTGTTGTTTAAGAGATGTTGTGGAAGTTAGTGGGAGGAACTTTGGTGCATGGGGAATGAGCATGTGAACCCTTTGCTTTCCACAGTGCTTTCACATGCCCAGAATATTCATGCAGAAGGAAAACAATTAGTCTGGACCCTGCTGCTGCTGCTAAGTCACTTCAGTTGTGTCCAACTCTGTGCGACCCCAGAGACGGCAGCCCACCAGGCTCCCTCGTCCCTGGGATTCTCCAGGCAAGAACATTGGAGTGGGTTGCCATTTCCTTCTCCAATGCATGAAAGTGAAAAGTGAAAGTGAAGTTGCTCAGTAGTGTCTGACTCTAAACCACCCCACAGACTGCAGCCTAGCAGGCTCCTCCATCCATGGGATTTTCTAGGCAAGAGTACTGGAGTGGGGTGCCATGGCCTTCTCCAGTCTGGACCCTAGCTCCATCTTAATATATATTCAGTTTTGGGGAATTAAGTTTCTCTGTTTTTGTTTACATTTTATTGGAGTATTGTTGATTTACAATGTCATGTTTCTGCTATAGAGCAAAGTGAATCAGTTATACATATATACACTCTCTTTTAGATTCTTTTCCCATATAGATCATTTCAGAGTATTGAATAGAGTTCCCTGTGCTGAACAGTCAGCTCTTACTAGTTATCTATTTTATATAAAGTAGTGTATACATGTCAGTCCTGTTAATTCAGTTTCTTAACTGAAGTTGTTTGGACCTTTATCAGCAGTTAACATTTTGGAAAATCCATGTCACTGACTACACTGCCATTGTGTCAAAACAACATACCTGTCTCGGAAGGTCTAAATTCATAGCCATATATGTCCTAGCATCTAACCTCTTGATTATACTTTCTAATTTTGTTGATATGCTTGAGCATTTTTACTGAAATACATGACGTGACGTGAAGTCGCTTAGTTGTGTCCGACTCTTTGTGACCCCATGGACTGTAGCCTACCAGGGTCCTCTGTCCATGAGATTTTCCAGGCAGTAGTACTGGAGTGGATTGCCATTTCCTTCTCCAAGGGATCTTCCCAATCCAGGGATTGAACCCGGGTCTCCCGCATCATAGACGGACGCTTTACCGTCTGAGCCACCAGGGAAGTCACTGAAGTATATACTGCATTATATATTAATCTTTTCCCCTCTTTATATTAGTGTATTCTTTATTTTAAAAATCATAAGTAGGTTAGAACTTTGTTTCAGGATAGCTAATGAGGTGATATAAATTGTTACAAAAATGGGATGTTCTCAGTAGAGCACCATTTTCTGACTACCTGTTACTTGTTTCTGAATCTGTAAGTGCTTTGTTCAGAGGGGATACAGTGTTTGTTGAATTGGCCAATTTATGGTCCCCGGGTTGCTTTGATGTATACACTGTTGCATTTGATTACCATAGCCAGTCTGTAACCTTGGCAAGGCAGATACTGTTTCCATTTTATAGACTAGAGAATTGAGAGAGATGTTAACTTATAGTCATGCTACTAGAACTTTGGTTAAAATCTGTGCGTTTGTTTATACCACTTAAATGCTCTTGTCTACTGTCATTCCATATCACTCTTTAAAAAATTGTAATCTAGAACTGTTTAATTTAGGAAAACACCTGTATGCCCCTGCTGGTACTATTTTTTTAATACTAGGAGCTTTTACATTATGTTTTACACTTGTGGTCATAGGAATATTTCTACTAGTTTTCAGAGAAATGTGCAATTAAAACGTTTTCTGAGATAATGTTAGGGCCAAAAATAGCTTAAATTTTAGAGGTGGTTACATCTGATAGTGAGATTGTGCTGAAATAGTTGCACTCAGGTGCTTGGTTGTTGCCTTTCAGTGTGTTTGACGCTGCTGCCCTATTGACTGCGTCACGCCAGGTTGATCACTCCGTGTTGTTCACTATATCCTTGAATTTGCTCAAACTCATGTCCATTGAGTCAGTCATGCCATCCATCCATCTCATCCTCTGTTCCCTTCTTCTCCTGCCCTCAGTCTTCGCAGCATCAGGGTCTTTTCCAGTGAGTCCGCTCTTCACAACAGGTGGCCAGATTATTAGTGCTTCAGCTTTAGCATCTGTCCTTCCAGTGAATACTCGGGGTTGATTTCCTTTAGGATTGACTGGTTTGCTCTCCTTGCGGTCCAAGGGACTCGCAAGTGTTTTCTCCAGCACCACAGTTCATAAACATCAATTCTTGGCGCTCAGCCTTCTTTATGGTCCAGCTCTCACATCTGTACATGACTGCTGGAAAAACTGTAGCTTTGATTATACAGACCTTTCTTGGCAAAGTGGTGTCTCTGCTTTTTAATCCACTGTCTGGGTTTATCATGGCTACCCCCCCCGCCCCCGCCACCCCCCGCCAAGAAACAAGCATCTTTTAATTTCATGGCTGCAGTCACTGTCCACAGTGATTTTGGAGCCTGAGAAAATAAAATCTGTCACTGTTTCCACTTTCCCCCATCTATTTGCTGTTGGAGAAGACTCTTGAGAGTCCCTTGGACTGCAAGGAAATCCAAGTAGTGCATTCTAAAGGAGATTAGCCCTGGGTGTTCTTTGGAAGGAATGATGCTAAAGCTGAAACTCCAGTACTTTGGCCACCTCATGCGAGGAGTTGACTCATTGGAAAAGACTCTGATGCTGGAAGGGATTGGGAGCAAGAGGAGAAGGGGATGACAGAGGATGAGATGGCTGGATGGCATCACTGAATCGATGGACGTGAGTCTGAGTGAACTCCGGGAGTTGGTAATGGACAGGGAGGCCTGGTGTGCTGCGATTCATGGGGTCGCACAGAGTCGGACACAACTGAACGACTGAACTGAACTGAACTGATGGGACCAGATGCTATGATCTTAGTTTTTGAGTGTTGAATTTTAAGCCAGCTTTTTACTCCTCTTTTACTCTCATCAAGGGACTCTCTAGTTCCCCTTCCCTTCCTACCGTTAGAGTGGTATCATCTGCATATCTGAGGTTATTGATATTTTTCCCGGCAGTCTTGATTCCAGCTTGTGCTTCATCCAGCCCTGCATTTTGCATGATGTACTCTGCATATAAGTTAAATAAGCAGGGTGACATTGTATAGCCTTGATGTACTCCTTTCCCAATTTTGAACTGGTCTGTTCCATGTCCAGTTCTAATTGTTGCATCTTGACCTCCATTCAGGTTTCTCTGGAGACAGATCTTTTGTATAGTTTTTCTGTGTATTCTTTGCTACCTCTTTTAACTTAATCTCCTGCTTCTCTTAGGTCTTTGCTGTTTCTGTCCTTTATTGTGCCCATCTTTGCATGAAATGTTCCCTTGGTATCTCCAATTTTCTTGAGATCTCTTGTCTTTCCCATTCTGTTGTTTCCCTCTATTTCTTTGCATTGTTCACTTAAGACTTTCTGATCTTTCCTTGCTATTGTCTGAAACTGTGCAATCAGTTGGGTATATCTTTCCCTTTGTCCCCTACCTTTTACCTCTCTTCTTTTCTCAACTGTTTGTAAAGCCTTGGCAGACAACCATTTTGCCATCTTTCATTTCTTTTTCTTTGGGGTGGTTTTGGTCACCGCCTCCTATACAGTGTTACAAACCTCCACCCATAGTTCTTTAGGCACTCTGTCAACCGGATCTAATCCCTTGAATCTGTTGGTCAACCTTCACTGTAATCATCAGGGATTTGATTTAGATCATACCTGAGTGGCCTAGTGGTTTTCTCCACTTTCTTCAGTTTAGGTCTGAATTTTGCAATAAGGAGCTCATGATCTGAGCCATAGTCAGCTCCAGGTCTTGTTTTTTCTTACTGTGTAGAGCTTCTCCATCTTTGGCTGAAAAGAATATAATCAGTTTGATTTCGATATTGACCATCTGGTGATGTCCATGTGTAGAATTTTCCCTTGTGTTGTTGGAAGAGGGTGTTTGCTATGACCAACGTGTTCTCTTGGCCAAGCTCTGTTATCCTTTGCCCTGCTTCATTCTGTACTCCAAGGCCAAACTTGCCTGTTACTCCAGGTGTCTCTTGATTTCCTACTTTTGCATTCCAATGTGATGAAAAGGACAACTTTTTTTTGGGTGTTGGTTGTGGAATGTCTTGTAGGTCTTCATAGAATCTTTTGACTTCAGATTCTTTGACATAAGTGATTGAGGCATAGACTTGGATTACTGTGATGTTGAATGGTTTGCCTTGGAAATGAATCAAGATCATTCTGTCGTTTTTGAGATCGCACACAGTACTGCATTTTGGACTCTTGTTGACTGTGAGGGCTATTCCATTTCTTGTAAGGGATTCTTGCCCACAGTAGTAGATATGATAGTCATCTGAATTTAATTTATCCTTAATTACATTATAAGGTGGAACAAGTCTTTTGGATGTAATGTCAGAATGAATTCAGCCACATAAGTGTTTGCATTCTTCCAAATTTGTTGCAAGGTAATGATACTGAATTAAAAAACTATAGTCAGCTTGTAAGCATTTGTCTAATATATGAAAGGAACAGGGCATTGTACTGGGACTTTCTAAGATGAGAAAGTACTGCCATTTTCTAAACTTTGGCAACAGGGTGTGAAGCAAATACATAATCAAATAACTACAATATAATGTGTTGAGTTGTAATTGGGGTGTGGTTTTGAAAGTGGTGTCAAGTGATATAATAGAGCACACAGTAAACATAGCAGGGAGGTAATTCTCCTTCAGGATTGTGGTGAGAGGAGACCGTGTGTTAGGGGAAACTCTTGGAGGCATTGAGACATTTGCACTGCACTTTGAAAAGCGGCTAGGAATTTACCAAGTAGATAAAGTGGGACTGGATATGGGACTGTTGGGCAAAAGAAATAGCCTGGACATGACTGCATTCGTTTAATAAGAAGAAGCACTTATATGTCCTATGGGCATATAATGATTAGTAAGACAAGTATTACTCCCTGTCCCTGAGAGCTTTCAGTCTAGAAATTAAAATTGTTATGAGGCTGGCCTTCTGAGTTTTCAAACTGATGATTCTCTTGGGACAGATTTGAGTTGAAGGTGTGTTTGGTTTGGCATTCACAGTAGTTTCTCTTTCTCATTCCTTCCTCCCCGTTCCCTGCAAGTAAGTTGCCAGTACTTACTTTTGACATACAGATGGGCTTTGAAAATGTGGCAACTCAAATGCTACTTCTGGGAGTATCGGCTGCTCACTTTAGATGGACGTGCACTTGCTTGCCTAGTACTTTTCTTTATTTATATAATTTGCCTGACTCCTGTATGCCTTTGTGTTGTGAGTCCTGGATGGGTGGTTTACTGCTGTTCCTGCCCTACTAAATTTTCTTGGACAAATTTTAATAAGAGAAAATGCAGAAAAATGCATAATGTAGGAAAATCTCTTTAAAATAATTAAACATTTTGGTATTCAGAAAGGTCTCCTTTTTACTCAGCATTACGTGCTAGACACCTTTATATAGATTTTTCCACTTTGAGCTCTGTATATTCTCCTTTTAATCCAGGTTCGGAGAGGGAGTTTAAGTAACTTAATCTGTCCCACTATTTAGTGTAAGACTTGGGATTCTAATCCATATCTCTTAACTTCAGAACCCACCAGGCAGGTAATCTCTGGTTGTCTGAAAAGTACAGCTTCAGCATGTGTTTACTGACTGTGGGCAAGTGGCGCAGTATTCAGAGACACATGAAAGATGTGTTTCTGTTTGCCTGGGTTAGGTGTTTATATAAAATAGATAACAAAAGGAGAGAGCATGTGTTAAATATCAAGTAATATAAATTTAAAGGCAGCCCAGAACTTCATCAGTGTCGGATAGAATAGGAATTGGTAGAAATGACCAAGGTAAAGAATCATGTAACTTTATGAGATAATGTAGGGGAGGTCAGAGACAGATAGGTCAGAGATGATTTACCAGGCTTTCCAGAGCTGTGTAATTGAGTGGCGTTCAAGCTGTACATGGAGAAGGAAATGGCAACCCACTCCCGTATTCTTGCCTGGAAAATTGCATGGACAGAGGAACCTGGCAGGCTACAGTCCAGGGGATCGCAGAGTCGGCCACGACTGAGCACATCAGCAAGCTGTGCAAGTAAAGGTTGTCAGAAGAGGAATCGATTTTGGCAGACTGATGGATGAGTTTGTTTTATTAATTTGGTAGTGGAGAATGAGTTTTTAAAATTCAAGTAAACAGCCAAAGAAAATAAAAGTAAAACAAGCAGGGGATGCAGCAACATCAGCAAACGCGTGCAGAACAACCCGGCATGAGAAGAACAGCCTCTGCTCCTGCTTCATCGCCTTTGTTCTTAGGTTGATGGCCTTTTCTTATTTCACGTGAGATTTTGAGGTTACATAAGTTAGTTTGTGTTATAGATGTTGAATGGATTTTTAATGAATATTAATTTCCTATATTTTAATTTCTTTTGAAAGGAATTTACCTTGTTGCTTTTATGGATAAAATTTTCTGAGTTCAGTGGTGTCTCTTTTTTAATAACAACTTTGTTGATGTGTTAATTCATATAGTATAAAAGTCTCGCTTTTAAGGTGTATGATTTGATGGTTTTCCTTATAGTGACAGAGTTATACAGCCATCACAAGCATCAATTTTAGAACATTTTCATTACCCTTAGAGGACTGGTGGCTCACAGTGGTAAAGAATCTGCCTGCAGTGTAGGAGACACCGAAGATGTGGGTTCGATCCCTGGGTTGGGAAGATCTCCTGGAGAGGACATGGTTACTCACTCCAGTATTCTTGCTGGAGAATTCCATGGACAGAGGAGCCTGGCATGCCATATAGTTCATGGAGTCGAAAAGACTCAGACAGGGCTGAGCGACTGACGCAAAGGAAACTCCATACCTATTAGCAGTCACTCCTCACTTTCCCCCCCCAAACCTTTGGCAACCACTAATCCACTTTTTTTTTTTTTTGGTGCTTTGCCTGTTCTGGATGTTTCATATAAATGGGGTTATATAGCAAGTGGCCTTCTGTGACTTTCACTTAGCATGTTTTCCAGGTTCATCCATGTTGAAGCATGTACCAGTACTTCATTCTTCTTTATGACTAGATAATATTACATTGTATATATTTATACATTCATCAGTTGATGGGCATTTGAGTTGTTTTGGCTATTAGAAATGATACTGCTATGAACATTTATGTACCTGTTTTTGTGTGGACATAGGTTTTTGTAATTGCTGAGGGTATGATCTGATCTGAGGGTATGATTGCTGGATTATACGGTAAGTTTGTGTTTAACATTTTGAGGAATGGTCAGAGTCCTTTTCCAAGGTGGCTGTACCATTTTGCAATCCCACGGGCAGTGTATGAGGGTTCCATTTTCTCATGAATGCTTTTTGTCTATTCTTTAGATTTATCCAGTCTAGTGAATGTTAAGTGGTATCTATTTGTAGTTTTGATTTGCAGTTCGGTAATGATGAATGATATTGAGCATCTTTCATGTGCTTATTGGCCATTCTTCTTTGGAGAAATGAGTATTAGAATTCTTTGCCCATTTAAAAATTATTCATCTTTCTGTTGTTGTCGGTGGTCTCATAACAAAGATGGCTGTTGCTGATGGGTAAACAGCGTTTGGTGCCAGGTGATGGCAAATTTTTCATGTGTATTAGTGGTTGACTTTTAGCTTTAGCTAGTTGTTATCAAGAATATTTTAAAGTGCTGCTCTTCAGAAGTAATCCATTTTGAAAGTTCTGTTAAGATTTTACTTTAGGGTGACTAGTACAGTCAACAAGACTTGATTGAACATGCCTCTATAATAATAAGGTCTAACTTTAATATTTTGGGAATGTCAAAAATGGCAGCATTTTAATTAAGTCATTTAAAACTCTAAGCACCACATTTAATTATGTGCATTGAGTCTTTGACTCAACTGAAGCAATTCCATCTTTTCCAAAGTAATTGAATCTGCTTTATGAAATGTGTTCTGATATCTGTGTCTCTCTCTCTTTTTTTTTAGATTATCCTGATTACTACATGTCTAACAATTTTTCTTGCAACATTAACTGTTGTTTTTCGCTGCCTCCGAAAGATCAAAATTGCTCCGGAAATTGGAGACATATTTGATTTAAAAGAAATAACTTTAACAAATGGACAATATGTCTATTACGAATACACCAACAAGTAATGATGCCTGTCTGAGCATTGTACATAGTTTGATGTGCCATAGACAAGGTGGAGAGAGTGAAACATTCGCCAAAAGAGCAATTGAAAGTTTAGTTAAAAAGCTGAAGGAGAAAAAAGATGAATTGGATTCTTTAATAACAGCTATAACTACAAATGGAGCTCACCCTAGCAAGTGTGTTACCATACAGAGAACATTGGATGGAAGGCTTCAGGTTAGTCTTGTTCCAGGGTTTCTGCTGTACTCTGTAGTGGCAGGTTTCTACAGATTCTTGTTTCCTCTCAAGTTACTACGGAAATTTCATGCTGCTCCATCTCTTTAGATACTGTAGTACATCGTATAGTACAGATATTATCAATACAGGACCCTGTACTGATACACTATATGAAATAAATGGAAGGATGTATCTTCTTTACAATAGAGGTATAGCTTAAAAGTTTTTTTAAAATGTTTTGAGTAAAAAAAATGTTCAGTATAGAAAATTTGGAAAATAAAAATCAGAGGAAAGCCTACATCTGTAGCCCTTTGGTATTCATCCTTGTAGCCTTTTTTTCTTTTTTGGTATTATATGTACAACTCAGCTTTTTTTTTTTTTTATAATTTAGAAATCTGGTATTGTATGTCTGGTACTTTTATGTGAAAAACAATCCAGAAGAATTCAACAATATTTTTAAAACTTATGGAGTTAACTTAAATTTACAAGTTTTACCTTTTGTTTTCAGGGATCAGATTTCTCATGTAGAATTACATAATCTCATGTGTTTGATATTTTTAAAGAAACACATAGAAAACATATTGTTAGGTTTAAAATTTTTTATTTCTAGATTTTAGGTATTGTTTCTTCATTAAATGCATACTTTTTTGTGTATTTTTAAAACCTGAGCCTAAGCCTTGAAATCATACTTAAGTTTACTACTTTGTGACCTTGTCCGTTAAATTATTTTGAACGTCAGTTTTCTCGTTTAAGAAATAGGAATTATAATACTGACTTTATAGTATTGCAAGGATTAAATGAGAATGTATCAAGTGCCTTGTATAATGTGTGATGCATAATTGATGCTCATTAAATGGTCATTTACTTTTCTTAGGTGGCTGGTCGGAAGGGATTTCCTCATGTGATCTATGCCCGTCTCTGGAGGTGGCCTGACCTTCACAAAAATGAACTAAAACATGTTAAATATTGTCAGTATGCATTTGACTTAAAATGTGATAGTGTCTGTGTGAATCCATATCACTATGAACGAGTTGTATCTCCTGGAATTGGTAAGTAGACTTTACTTTTATGCTTAGAAGCATAAAGGGAAAAGATATCAATAGTGTTTTAATTTTTCTAAGTTAAATTGTAAATTTGGAGATAGCCCAGGATTTTAACTCATGTTAAAAGTCAGACATTTTTAATGAAATATGTTTATTTAAATTTGAATTCTGAGCAAGCTTATATTTTGACTACTAAAACTAAGTGTACATGCTTGGTATTTTGCCTGCTTAGAACACTGTTCTTGAAAAATAAGATGGAAAGCACTTTTGCATTGTTACATAGCATTTGTACTACTGTTCTTGAATTGAAATGGTTCATGGAAATTTTGAATCCCTGGCTTAAATTTATATTCTGTAATTTTAAATATGGTGGAAATTATTTTCATGATAATGATTAATATTTTATTTTTTTCCCCCTTTAAAAATTTAAGATCTCTCAGGATTAACCCTGCAGAGTAATGGTAGGTAATCCCTTTCTTTTAACTTTCTCTCTTCTTTTATCCCATCCCCTTTATTTTTTATTGACCTAGAACAAGTCTGTATGGGTGGGTGCGGGTAACGTTTACAAGAAAAGTACTTACTGCTTTGAAAATGTACATTTTGCAGGGGTGGGGGGGCATGCATCAACATTTAAAACTAGATTTAGTAGGCTGTTGACTCTGAATTTGAACTGCTATTTATGACTGCAAGTAGTCTAAAAAATGTGATGGGGAACATAAAACATACACAGAGTAACTTTTGAATTGGTAAAAACTGGCTATTTTAGAAGTAAATCTCACAGAACCAGTTTCAGTGGGTATAAATAACGTGTTTGATAATTTAGAATCATGTGTAACATAGTTTAAAAACACCTAAATTCTTCATTTCAGCTGAACTTATTTCTATGATTGATAATTTTGTGAATGACTTAAAACTATATACTGTATTAATTTTTTTCAGTCTTGTTATATTTTGAGTAAATAAAACAAGGCTACTTTAAAGTGTATGGCAATCACAGATGTTCTAAGCCTATTTTTAAAAGAAAGTTTTGAGATAGGAAAATGAAACAAATAAGAGGGTGTTTTTTATTTTTTGTGTAGTATTTGAGAACAGAGATTTGTTAAAACTTTAGCTCTGTTTCTTGGAACATGTTAAGAAGCTAAAATTTCTGTAAGAACTAGTTACTTTGAACAGAAACAGAACAGAAACAAAAAGCCACCATCACCATAGAAGGCTTCCCTGGTGGCTCAGATGGTAAAGAATCTGCCTGGAATGCGGGAGACCTGGGTTTGAACCCTGGGTCAGGAAGATCCCCTGGAGGAGGAAATGGCAAACCACTCCAGTGTTCTTGCCTGGAAAATCCCGTGGACAGAGGAGCCTGGTGGGCCACAGTCTGGGGTCGCAAAGACACTACTGAGCAACTAAACCAATACTGTCACCTTAGAAAGGCGTGCCGTTGTTCTGAAGGGGAATTAGTGGTTCAGCAGTACTTTTGCTACAGAATCCTAGAAATGTGTCAGAAGTATCACCCGAACTTAAAATTTGGGAAGAGCGTGAAAGGCTACTTGTTTTTATTCTCCACTTCTCTTCCACGTCAATAATAATAAAGGAAGACTAGTGCCTTTTGGTATTTGTTAAGGGTTAGTTAGTTTCTGAGAACAGTGGGTTAATAATGAAAGCTGTTGTGGTCTGAAAGGGTAGCTTTAAGATGAATTGAGTAAAGCCCAGCTTATTCATCACCCAGACATTGATATCATGTCACCTCTTTTTGAAAGTAAACACCCTTTAGATATTCACTCTTCTCCATCTGCATTTTTGGAGAATGAAAGCTTTTAACTCAGTGGGTGTTAGCGGTCATCAGATCAGATCAGATCAGTCGCTCAGTCGTGTCCGAGTCTTTGCGACCCCATGAACTGCAGCACGCCAGGCCTCCCTGTCCATCACCAGCTCCTGGAGGTCACTCAGACTCGCATCCATCGAGTCAGTGATGCCATCCAGCCATCTCATCCTCTGTCGTCCCCTTCTCCTCCTGCCCTCAATCCCTCCCATCATCAGAGTCTTCTCCAATGAGTCAACTCTTCGCATGAGGTGGCCAAAATACTGGAGTTTCAGCTTTAGCATCATTCCTTCTAAAGAAATTCCAGGATTGATCTCCTTCAGAATGGACTGGTTGGATCTTCTCGCAGTCCAAGGGACTCTCAAGAGTCTTCTCCAACACCACAGTTCAAAAGCATCAATTCTTCGGCGCTCAGCCTTCTTCACAGTCCAGCTCTCACATCCATACATGACCACAGGAAAGACCATAGCCTTGACTAGGCGAACCTTTGTTGGCAAAGTGATGTCTCTGCTTTTGAATATGCTATCTAGGTTGGTCATAACTTTCCTTCCAAGGAGCAAGCGTCTTTTAATTTCATGGCTGCAGTCACCATCTGCAGTGATTTTGGAGCCCAGAAAAACAAAGTCTGACACTGTTTCCACTGTTTCCCCATCTATTTCCCATGCAGTGATGGGACCAGATGCCATGATCTTCGTTTTCTGAATGTTGAGCTTTAAGCCAACCTTTTCACTCTCCACTTTCACTTTCATCAAGAGGCTCTTCAGCGGTCATAACTGTATTAGAATCCCCCTAGGGAGTGGTTGCGATGGGATCTAATTCTGAAGACTCATTACACTGCTTCCTGTCCTAAACTGTTATGATTGCTTGTCATTGATGGACTTGTGTGGGTTGATGGCCCCTTTTCAGTTGCTCTAGCCCTGTAATCAGCCTTATGGATCCCCCTAGTGGTGGCTGTCTATAAAAAAAGGCTGGCCTCAGTGGCTTCTTTCCTCAGAAAACGACAGGTGTTTCTCACAAGGTCCTTTTAGATTTGGACAAAGTATATAAGGCCAGGTAGCTAAAAGTTAAGCAAATGGGACAGACAATTCCTTCACTTTTCAGTTGGGATCTTGGTGGTAATTATTTCCAGCCTGTCTCATCTCTTTTATGAAACTTTCCATGACCACATCCACTTGTGTATTGATTTAAACAAATATTTGCTGCTGGTGCTGCTAAGTCACTTCAGTCGTGTCCGACTCCGCGTGACCCCATAGACGTCAGCCCACCAGGCTCTCCTGCCCCTGGGATTCTCCAGGCAAGAAAACTGGAGTGGGTTGCTATTTCCTTCTCCAATGCATGAAAGTGAAAAAGTGAAAGTGAAGTCTCTCAGTCGTGTCCGACTCTTAGCGACCCCATGGACTGCAGCCCACCAGGCTCCTCCATCCATGGGATTTTCCAGGCAAGAGTACTGGAGTGGGGTGCCATTGCCTTCTCTGAACAAATATTTAATGAGCATGTATTGCCTGGTACTGTGTTAGGTTCCAGGGACAATAGGATAAATAAGGTATTTTTTTCCACTCGAGGAAGCACATACTCTAATGGAGGAAAGAAAAGGTAAATAAGACAGTGGCAGTACCATCAGACAGGCTGTGCTCTGCTTGCTGGTAGTGTTAAAGAGCAGAGACCTAGGATGAGCTCAGCATCTTCAGCTCTTCTGTCCGCTATGAGTTCTTTACTCCTCATAGAGCATTTTACAATCTATATACGTGTATGACTGCTCTAAAAATATGGTTAAATCATAATAGCTAACACTTGCTAGGTACTTATTCTGTGTCAAAATGATCTGCAGATATTGTGTCATCATTGTCATAATACTCCTACATGGTAGGTGGCATTATCCACATTTATCAGATACAAAGAAACTGGTTCCTGGAGAGGTCAGGGAACTTGCCCAAGATTAAGGCAGCTGGGAGGGGCTCACTATTGTTTAAATACCTAAGTATCATAAAAGACTGTAAGCCCTGCTAAGGCAGTGAGCTTTCTTTTGTTTATTGATGTATCCCAAGTATTAGAACAGTACCTGGAACATAGGTGCTCAATAAATATTTTTTTCAATGAATTAATTTGTTGACTGCTAGTCCATAAAGAGAAATACTTAGTAGTTTGATGTCTGTTTCCTGGACTTTAAAAATATATACTATATTTTTTTTTAATTTTATTTTTTTGAATAGGCAATACATGGTCCATAAAATCAAAATACTATAAAAAGGTATACAGTGAAAAGAAGTGCTCCCACCCCTGTCCCCATTCCCCCCTACCTCAGGTAATCACTTTTATTAGTTTCTGGTGTTTCCTTCCAGGGTTTCTTTGTGCAAAAATAGATGTATTATTTCCCTCCTTTATTACACAAAAAGCATACTGTGCACTTTTCTGGACCTTGCTTTTTTTACTTAGAGTATGTGATTTTTTGAAATGTGAGTATGATTATAGTGTACAGTAGTGTTTTTTAACCAACTTTTTTGCTCTTTAAAAAAATGTATTACAGACATCTCTCCTTGTTGATACCCAGTTTTGCCTAAGAAACTTGTTTTAAATTACTTGATTAAAGAGACATGTAGACTGGTAGAAGTTCTGAACTTACATTTGGGAAGGTTTAGTCAATGTGTTTGGCAAGAAAAAGTTATGAGATGTAACTTTTTAAAAGCAGAATTCAATTATTTTCATATCTTTTTTTTTTTTCGGCTGCACTGTGAGGCTTGCAGGCTCTTAGTTCCCCAACCAGGAATCGACCCTGGGCTATGGCGGTGAGAGCACCTAGTCCCAACCAGTGGACCGTCAGGGAATTCCCGTAATTCAAGTGTTAGGATTACACAGTAAGCCAAAGTGTCAGTTGGAAAGCAGAAGTGATGAATATCAAGTTAACCAGCTGTATCTTCAAATTAGTAACTTTCTCCTTAGGTACTAGCATTAACAATATCGTGATAAAAAGATTCCACTCACTGTAAACAACAAAAGCCCTAAAATTTCCAAAAATTAAATAGAGATATTAGAATCTTATGGAGAAAATTATAGGACTTTGTTGACAAGTGTAATTTTTAAAAAATTGAATAAATGCAGTCATATCCACATGATTTTTTCTTTGCATTTTTATAATTTGGCCAACATTAGTGATGAATGGTTAGATCCACTCTTTTTTTTGTTTAACTGACATACAATGATATGTTAAGCTCCTTTTGGTTGTCTTTTTGTTTCCATACAATTTTCTAAAGAGAAACCCTTTGGAGTGGAATTTATGGGTCTTAAAAATATCAATGTCTTCATTATGATGCATGACAAAGTCCTTTAAGAGATTATATGTCAACATCTGAACAATAGATTATTCTTACCTTTTTGAAATGTTCTAATTTAATTAAAATAGCCATGTAATGAATTAGTATTTATGTGTAATAGATTTTTTCAAAGATTGACTTAGAGAAAGACAAGGAGCATTACATGCTGATTTTTAATGGAAAAGAGAATGGCTATTTGTGGACTGTTGACTGCTCTAAGAACAGAACCTAGTGTTAAGAGCTCAGTAGATTGTAAAATTCTAGGGTAGCATTCAGGTGCAGTAAAGGGTTGCTTGCTAAAGATAAAAAGCAAACCCCAAAACTATTACCTAAAAAGAAGTGGAAAGTTCTGGGCAGAGCCACTGATACTATAAATGCAATTTCAGTTTTCATTTTTTCCTCACAGTAAAGCTGGCTATTCCTGGTTTGTTCAAGAAAAAGATGTTGTATCAAGTCGGATCAGTTTACAGGGTTACATTAAGGTGTAACTGCGTAGGAGAAAGATGTTGTTTATTGAGTTTTTCACACTACATATTTATCAAGCATCATTATTTGGGTTGGGTTTCTAGAAAGAAATTTCAGTTTGACTTACCATTTGAGATTTTTCTGCTCATTCTAATTTTTTAGGGGACATTTAGTATACTTCAGTTTCAAAGAATACATTACTTAATAATGCTAGATCCTGGCATTAGATAGCTGTCAGATCCCACTCATATTTTTACACTGTGAAATTAGCAAAAAGATGAAAAAAATTAATTACTCGATCTCAAATTTGGTCTTCTTAATGAGGTAAATAGTTTCTCCAGCCACTTGATTTTTGCCTATGTTATATATTTAAGGTGATTATTACGTTTAGATTATTAATTGGGAAGCTCAGAAATACCTTTTCAGGACCATAGTTGGAGGTTGTTGGAATTTAGTCACCTTCAGATTTCAAGGAGTTAATCAGATTGATCTGATGCCACTATCTCTAAATAAATAGCTTTCGCTGATAAAGTAGAATGCTTTTAAAGTAATATGAGAAAATTCTGAGTTACACTCTACTTGATCTTAGGTGTTGTTATGTTACATTTTTTTTCCTGGGAATAAAAGCTTATAAGATTTTAAAATATGTTTGTTTTTCTGTGTAGCTCCACCAAGTATGTTGGTGAAGGATGAATATGTTCATGACTTTGAGGGACAGCCATCATTATCCACTGAAGGGCATTCAATTCAAACCATCCAGCATCCACCAAGTAATCGTGCATCGACGGAGACATACAGCACCCCAGCTCTCTTAGCTCCATCTGAGTCTAATGCTACCAGCACCACCAATTTTCCCAACATTCCTGTGGCTTCCACAAGTGAGTTGTAGAGTCAGATGTAGTCAGCAAGATGAATTTTCCTAACCATTGAATATTTATAGGTAGTCACTTGGAGGGGACCTCCAAGTAAGTAAATATTAAAAGTACTGTGGTTATCTTTTCATGGGTTAACAAGCATCAGATAGGTTTTTGAGTTGTCCTGGAAAAAAAAAGATATTTGTAATTTAAAAAAGTTTAAATTTATATTAATGGAACAGAACATAAACCATCTTATGTTGATGTATAGTCCCTTGGAATTAGTGGTCTAATTTGTACTTTATTACATGCAGAAGAAGTCTATTGAGCTTTCACATAAATTTTAGAGAAATGTTTAAGTAGAGAACAAATAGTTTTGAACCAAGATGTTTATAGAAATCTGTATTAATGGAATTGCAAACTTTCCTCTAATCACTGTTTTTATTTTGCTTTATCTGACAGATTACTTTATAATCGTCATCTCAGTCTCCAGTTGTACAAGCTTATTAGAAAAAAGGATCTTGACAAATTTGTTTGTAACATATGACCCTCAAGATAGATGTTAAATGTTGTGGTCAATTTTGAAATAAAGCTAAATTATATGTATCTTTTTTTTTTCCTAACAAGAAGTGTATTTTAAAAAGATTGTTTCCAGTTTAAAGGTACTGCCTTCTCTGCCCTGTCATGGAAGCAGAGGGCTATTAGGTTCAGCTTTTCTTGGGGCCTGGTCAAGGCAATAATGACCTTATGTTGGACAGTTTTCAGCTTGGCAAGTGGAGTGGCCTTTAAAAAAAAAAAAATGGGGGTATAGTTGCTTTACACCGCTGTGTCAGTTTCTGCTGTATAGCAGAGTGAGTCAGCCATATGTATGTATATCTCCTCTTCCTTGGATTTGCTTCCCATTGAAGTCACCGCAGAGCGCTGAGTGGAGGTCCCTGTGCCGCACAATAGGTTCTCACTGGTTCTCAGTTTTATACATTGTAGTGTACGTGTGTTAGTCCCGGTCTCCCAATTCGTCCCCACCCCGCATCGTTCCTTTTTTTTTAGTTAATCACAGAACAGGGTCTTGGCATTTGTATTACTGTGTTATTGGTGCTAAGGAGATTGTATCTCAGCCCACAACAGCAGTGAATTGTTGATGCATCTGGACTGATACTTTGTATATTGATATCAAAGGGAGCATATTCTATTTATTTTAATATCAGATCAAGTTCAACATAGAAATTTGATCTTTGGGACAAATGCAGGATTTATTTTTACAGTTGAATTTCAGATAGAGTACACCAAATTTCCCCTGGTTTAATTTATTTTACCTTTTCAAATAATACCCTTTGTATTTCCTACACAAGATGACAGTCTTCATACAGACAGTATATTCCAAATAGGTTGGACCATATAGGTTAAACACATACTTTAGAGCCTGAACCTTTAATCACTTGGTGTTTCTGTTATCCCTGTATTAACCAGTTTGGGAATATAGTTGATAAACAAGAGTGGTAAGGGAGGAAAATAAAAGAAGGTACATTATAGCCACTTGAGCATAGATTAGTGCTACTTTCCTCTGTTGATACTATCTGAGGATTGAATTGGCATGCCTTTGTTGATGATTGCTCGTGCAGCTTCATTTTAACCATTAATGTTCCCTGAGACCAAGTCCTAGTCAAGATCAGAAAAAGTGGTATGAAGGAAATATGGGTAATTTTGTCTTGGTGTTTTGGATGTATTTTCACAATGAGTAGTAATTAACTGTAAGTTTTAGAATTTGTTGCAGAATGTTTCCTTAGATCTCAAAAAGTATATTGATAAAATTAGAAAAAGGAAAAGAAATGACTAAAATAGAGGAATTGAAAGACTTCATGAGTTGTTTAATTTCATTTTCTATACTTGGAATTGTGTAATGAAAGTATTCAGTATAGATAACTGTAGTGGGCGTTAGGTTCAGTTGGAACCTGAATATCTTCAGGGATTCTTTCTAAATTAAAACAGTTCAATTTCTCCTGTATAGTGACAATTTTTGTAAGATAGCTAAGAGTATATAACATGTACAATTGTTAAAAACAAGAGCAAATATGTAATTAACCTTTAAAGATAACCTGTTAAAATGTGAGGGGAATGAGTAGGAAGGGAGGTTGCTGAAAACATCATCTTTAAAAATAAATAGTTTACGGAATATTGAAATAGTCTCTTTAGCTTTTAATTTTATAATCTTAGCCTTACAGAAATCTGATTTGTAGCAGGAAGAAAATTTTTCTTGATACTTTGAGCTGTTCGTTGCATATTTGGGCAATGGTGTCATTTACTCTCTTCCATCTGATTATATTCCCATATGGATGAGAAAAGATTGAGGTAATGCCAGTAACAATAATTATGGAATTTTAGTGCTTTCCAAGTGAGATGCACAGTTGACTTAATACTTGCTTGAAAAAATTTAGCTTTTTCCACACAAAAGATAAAGCCTTAAAAATGTAAGCAATTTCATAGAATGGTTTTGAATAGAATAGTTCTCCTGTTTTATTACATACAGAGAGGGCAACTAATTTCCTGTAAATCCAGGAATATGATAGTGTTCTTAAGAGGCAATTCTTGACTTTTAAAAGTACATGAGAAAATTTCAAAATAGACTGATTTTTTTGGTTTGTTTTATTTATTAAAACTCACAGATGCTGCGTTGACTGGACAGTGGAGCTTACCTTTTTTCCTTGTAACTTTCTCACCTTACCCATTACATTCCATTTAAAATACTTGCCTGCTCTGCTTTTTTACTGAACTTTAGCATTCTGCCATTACTAGTACCATTGCTGATAATAATGAACTTTCCAATTTTCAACATTTCCTTGAGTCTGGACTTTTGGAATCCTAACAGAAAGGTGCAAAAGCTAGGTGGAGTGGTTGTGGGTGAGCTAATGTATTTCTGAAGAAGTTATTAAGATAGGCTGGACCTGTACTGGGGTTTTTCTGGCATTTGGAGAATATTTGTGAAGAATGGGCCACTAAAATTAGCTAGATATTAGAATAATTTTGAACTTCTTCAAGTTAAGATTTGCCTTTATAGATGACTGTAGGGTTTTTTATTTGATAGGCCATGGGTGAGTTCCACTCTTTGCTCATCTTTATAGTTGTGACTTTCAGGTGTAATTAATCCTTCATTTACTGTATAAAGCCATAGGATTGCATCTATAAATGTACCATATTAATGTCTTCTTGTTCCTCTAGGTCAGCCCGCCAGTATACTGGCAGGCAGCCATAGTGAAGGATTGTTGCAGATAGCTTCAGGGCCTCAGCCAGGACAGCAGCAGAATGGATTTACTGGTCAGCCAGCTACTTATCATCATAGTATGTACATGCTTTTTAAAATCTTTTAAGTAGTTGAGAAAAAATAGGCAGACTTTATATAAAAGCAAATTAATCCATGTGGGCCTTAATTTTTAGACAGCACTACCACCTGGACTGGAAGTAGGACCGCACCATACACACCTAATTTGCCTCACCACCAAAACGGCCATCTTCAGCACCACCCGCCTATGCCGCCCCATCCTGGACATTACTGTAAGCTCTTGTTTTTGTTGTAAGGGCCTTTTCTTTTTTGAAGTTTGTTTTCTTTCTGTTTTTTAAAAAATGTTTTTACATCTTTTGTTCATCTTACAATTTAGTTTCATTAAATGATTAGTGCTTTTCAGTTTTTCATAGTTATGTTATCATACCTTTGTTTTAGAGGATCGATATTTGCAGAACACTTTTATTTCTTCCTTGCTGATGTTTCATTAACACCACATTGATTGCCATTCATTTGTTTGTTTTGTATATGTTCTTAGATCTCATGTGTATCTGTATATCCATCCTAAGTGGACTGAAACTCCTTGAGAGTCACGGTCTCAAGGTTTCTCTCACTGTAGAGTTCAGCATTCCGTAGACACACAGATATTGAACCTGTCATTATTCTGTGCAGGCTTGATTGGGGTACCCTCCTGATAACCAACCGTAGCTTATAGTTTCAGGCAGAATAGGAACATTGTTCATTTGGCTTAATAAAATCAAGAGTATAAATCTTTCATATATATTAAACCCTTTTCCTCCATTATAAGAGCAGTAGTACCAAAGGAAACTTGGAAAATAACACAGAGGAGTGAATAAGAAAATAAAAATTACCCAGAATTCTATCCAGAGATATCTACTCCTAATATTTTGTCACATTTTTCTTTCCAGTCATATAATTGGTATATGTGTTAATTTGAGGGGAGGAGGCTATCAGACTGTAAATACGTTACTGTACCTTGCTTTTATACAGTTATGTTACTATGTTTCCCTGTCTTATGAGAGTGTAACTTTTACTGGCTGCGTGGCCAGCATAGTTGTTAAGGGTGCTGAGCGTGGATGTTTCACTACCTGTGTGACCATTGGCAAGTTATTTAACCTCCCTAAGCCTTAAGGGTATTAATAGTAGTGTATGTCTCAACGGACGCTGTCAGAAGTAAATGTGTTAATTCATGTGATGCGTTTAACACAATATCTTAACACATAATGATCTCTCAGTTATTGCCAGTTTGTAAATATTCTTAATTTAATAAATCATAAACACTTATTTTAAATGGATCTAACAGTTTGGATTATAATTATATCTTACAGTATGAAATACTCTGTATTACATGTTACATGAATAATTTACTTAATAATTTGCATTGAAGTTTGTATATATTTAAACTGCATGTATAGTTATTATAAATTAATAGTTGGCATATGGCATTAAAATGTTGGCTATTATATGTCTACAAAAGCAATTCAAGAAAAAAGTGATTCAAGAGTATTTACATACTATAATTTTAAAATAAACCAAGTTTTTAAGTTCTTAGACATTGTATAAACTTGATCTAAACAATTCCTAAGGTATAATAGTTATATTTAAAGGTTTATTAAAAATTTTGGCACTGGAAAACTTTTAATAAATAAAAATGGGATTTTTTACTGTCTTTTCTTTAGGGCCACCAGTTCACAATGAGCTTGCATTCCAGCCTCCTATTTCTAATCATCCTGGTAAGTGTATTTCAGAATAAATTACCTACATTTAGTTTTTCTTAATGACAGTGAGACATATATGCACACAGATTTTAATATAACTGCAGAATAACTTTTCAGATAAGTATGATATTCATTATGGCATTAGCTAATTAACAGTTTAAGAGTAACGGATATAATCACATAAACTGTTCACATTTGATTTTTTTTAACTGTCTGAAAGAAATGACAAGATTCCTGTTTTTGGCTAAAATATAAAGTACCAAAATTTTGCTTTTAAGACAAACATTTGATACATAAATGTGCAGTGGAAGAAACCAGGTTTCAAAATAGAACAGCTGTAACACTGTAGCTTAAAAAGCCAGGAAGACTCTTAAGTAGATGCCCAACAGAAAAATAATTCACTGTATCTGTCTTAGGTAGGTTCAGGAATCTTTTCTTAACTGGAATTTAGAAACTATTTGCATTAAATTGGAAGGAATGATGCTAAAGCTGAAACTCCAGTATTTTGGCCACCTCATGCGAAGAGTTGACTCATTGGAGAAGACTCTGATGCTGGGAGGGATTGGGGGCAGGAGGAGAAGGGGACGACAGAGGATGAGATGGCTGGATGGCATCACTGACTTGATGGATGTGAGCCTGAGTGACCTCCGGGAGTTGGTGATGGACAGGGAGGCCTGGCGTGCTGCAGTTCATGGGGTCGCAAAGAGTCGGACACAACTGAGCAATTGATCTGATCTGATCTGATGTTCAAAATAGTAGATTAAATAGCTCAGAGGATTTCAACTATAAACATAATAAAACAGAAAGTTTGGAAATAAAATACTGAAGGCTTCTTAACATAAACATAGGATTTTGATTTGTTTTTCTTCCCTCCATCCTGTTGTATCTGTTTTTCTTTGCTTAGAAAGATGCAGATACATAATTTCAATTCATCACCTTAGTTTTTCCCCAGTTAAAGTTTTTTTTAATTACGAAGAATTTCAACATACACCAAATACCAATATAGAAAATTCTCATTCCTCAGTTTCAGCTGTTATTAACTACTGGCCGATCTTGTTTCTTTCATACTCTCACCTACTTTCATACCCTTACCTGTTATTAGGGTGGAAATCCTATATAATCATTTGATACATAAATGTTTCCATATTTATTTTCAGTGACGATTTTTTAAAAATATAACTACAGTAACCTTAAGATCAAATTAAAGGTTTAACTCATAGTTCCTCAAATAGATCTACATTATTTTCTTAAATAGTGTTCCGTTATCTATTTTTTTGTTGGTTCTGACTTCTAGATGTTAAAAAAAAAGCATTGAGGGTAGGCTCTTTATTCTGTAATCAGTCTCATATTTCAGTTTAGGAGATTTAAAAAATTTCTATCTCAAAAGGCCAAGTTGCTTTAGTGATCACATCAGAGTATGAGAACCATTTTACCATGCTCACCAGTAGTAGATGTGATACTTGCATTAACTTTTACTGATTTGAGAGGCAAATGTTTGTTTTGATAAGGAGAAGAACGCTGCTGGCGGGACAGAAGTATTTTTTAAACATACGTATTTACTAGTTGAGCAAACTCCAGGAAATGGTGGAGACGGGAGCTTGGCGTGCTATATAGTCCATGGGGTCACGGACAGTCAGACACAACTTAGCGACTGAACAACAGCAATGATTTAGTAGTACATATATACATTTTTTAACCATATATATTTACTGAATTATCCTTTTTAGTGAATTATCCTTTTTAGTGAATTTCCGATCTTATTTGCACATTTTTGTGATTTTTAAATATTTTTTTTGAGTCAAGGTGTTTTGCCTTTCTATAAACATTTTTAATTAAGAAGTGTAATAAACAGAGAAGCACATAAAACCAGTATACATATAGTCTAATGAATAATGTGGAAGCCAGCACCTGTGTAACCAGCACCCAGACTGAAAATTAACACGTTGAAGCACTACCAGAAATCTCCCTGCCCTACCCGTTGTTTCAGTCAAAGGCTTTTTCTCCCCTCCTCTGGAGGTAACTGTTGTCTTGCTTTTTATGGATTTGTATTTCATTTACGATGAATGCATCCCTAGACAATCCAGTTTAGTAGTTTGGTTTTACTGCTTTTTGAAATTACATAAATGGAATCATTGTATCAGAATCTTACTTTGTGTTAATAAATATATTGTGAGAAGTCAGGAAAATCTAGAGGCTTAAGAATGAGAATGTTGCTGGTTTCTGGCAGCATTACTGAGAGTCAGTCGTGGCCCTGGCAGCTTGGGGGATCTTGGTGTTCACAGGGCTTGGTGACCGGCGGTCTAAAGGGGGAAGGGTAACGAGGACCCTGAACAGAGCCTACCCTGGAGGAACGGTGGCGGGGGGCTGGGAATGGTAGCTTTGGGTTCAATTTTGGATTCATCAATTGCTTTGGCCTTTTGATGGATTTACTTCATTTCTCTCATTGTAGAACTGATGTTGAGACTTAATACCTCCTGATAATTAGGGAATAACATTCATTAGTTACTAGGATACGCATCTGTAGTGCCTTGCACTGGCATTAAAGCTTCTGTTTTATGAGTAGAATGGGAAATGGCCAATTAGTATTGGTCTTTATCTTGGTGTAAAGGGTTTCAAACAGGACATCTGCTTGGTGAGTTATGTGCTCTGACTTTGATGGCTAAGTTGAAGAATATTTTTGGGAAAAGCTGATCTTTCATTTCTAATTTATTTTGACTGATGCTCTTTTCCTTTTTTATGAAACTCAGATAATACTCATTAAATATTGATTGCAAATTAAAGTGAAGAGTTTTCCTCAGTGTCTTGAGGTGGTTTTGGTCATTGATACGTGGATACAAAATTCACAGATTTTCAGATCCAGATTGTATTGTAGTACTTTGGAACTACCATTTAAGAGAGTGATTTCATGTGTTCATAAAAGATTCTCACAGGACATCTCATTCAGATCTAAATAACAAAGAGTAATTCATAATGAGCCACTTAGGTTCTTTAACCAAATGATTAACTTTCTCTTGAATAACTTTTGTTTAAGAAATTAAAGCCATTAATTTAAAGAAAGATAATGCCTTGGAGACTTATATTTTCTATTATAATTGAACAACATTTTTTTGTGCTTTGTAGTACATTTCCCCATTACAAAAAAATACTTAGCTGAGTTTTTAATATAGTGTTAAGAAATTCATGTTGTTAAGTCAGTCTTTCAAAACCTTTCCCCCTGGTCAGTGTTGAGCAGCCCGTAGACTTCATGAGACCAGTTCAGCCTCACTAATTTAAGGAACAAGAAACTAAAAATAGCTGCGTCAGCAGACACTAATAGTCTCTCTCCCTTTCGGGTGAGTTGGGACATTAAGAGTGCTCCCCTGGAGCTGAGTAAGTTCTGTCTTGCTGTTGCTGTTAGCTTTGAGAGGCTGCGGGCTTGTCACCTATATGGCATTTGGTTCTTGGAGCAAAAGAGCACAGAGAGATCCAGAAAGGCTTAATGCATGTTTCCTATTACCTTCTCCTGTTTTAAAAATAAGAATGTTCCCTCCTAGTTGTATAGTAGGTTTAGAGTGGACTAGAAAATGTTTTCACATGGTATTTTATATCCCCACACCACCAAATTCTCTGGATTGCCTTTTAGGTTACCTCTAGCACCCTCCCTCCTCACAGATAACCCTTTTCTTCTTGCTTTCCTGGGCCTTAATAATCCTGTTAATTAGATGGTTATTTTTATCCCTGGTCTGTGGTACAACTCTGATGTCCGTTTCATTTGATCCTCACAGCCGTCAAAATGCAGCTTTATTGTATGGTGTCACTGTTGTATTGAGCTCAGTTGCTTCAGTTTTGTCCATCTCTTTGCGACCCCGTGGGCCATAGCCCACCAGGCTCGTGGGATTCTACAGGCAAGAATACTGGAGTGGGTTGCCATGCCCTTCTCCAGGGGATCTTCCCTACCCAGGGATCAAACCCACATCTCCTGCGTTGGCAGGCAGGTTTCTTTACTGCTGAGCCACTGGGAAATGTATGGTGTGAAATATTAAGCAAACAAAAATCCCTTGGGCGACTTGGAAATAGTAAAGTAAGGTTTAAGTGTAGTTTCAGATGTTGTAATTTATGATAATGAAAGTATATTTTTCTTATTTAAACATGAAGATAATACAACTCTCTTTCCCCCCCTCAGTTGGCTGTCATGGAAAAAAGACTGCTTGCTATGGCACTTTCCTTGAAATAGTGTTCTTTAGTATGAACTAGGAGAAGGCAATGGCACCCCACTCCGGTACTCTTGCCTGGAAAATCCCATGGACAGAGGAGCCTGGTAGGCTGCAGTCCATGGGGTCGCCAAGAGTCGAACACGACTGAGTGACTTCACTTTCACTTTTCACTTTCATGCATTGGAGAAGGCAATGGCACCCTACTCCAGTGTTCTTGCCTGGAGAATCCCAGGGACGGTGGAGCCTGGTGGGTTGCTGTCTATGGGGTCACACAGAGTCGGACACGACTGAAGTGACTTAGCAGCAGCAGCAGCAGGAAATGCATGTTCTTGGATCTCATTTTTTAAAGTATCATTGAAAACATTGATGACTTCAGGATATTATTTGGAACAAAATTTACTCTTTGAGCTGATTATTTAAACATCTTTTTTAAGTGCTGTTACCTTTTTTGCTGCCAAAACATTGGGTAATTTTTATGTTGTCTTAGACTACCTCTTCAGTTTTAGCTTCAACCAGTATATCTACCTGTTATGTTTGATGAAGCTTCTTTGTCTATAGCATAATATAATGCTTTTAATAAATAGTTTTACTTATAAAGTAAATATTTACTATATAAATATTTATAAAGTTTCACTTTATAAATATTTCAAAACTAGCTTTTTAAGAAGACACTTTAATATATTGCTAGTTTTCATGTTGTTATAATAAAAATATTTAAAGGAGTGTTTGTGACTAGTTGGTTCTTCTTTATGGCAGAATATTTGCATTATTCAGATTTTGAATCACCCAGTTTTCATGTGGTCTTTTTTATTAATACTTAATTGGAAAGTACTTTTTTCCTTGATAACATTTTGAAAAACAATTAGATACTTATAGACTTGATAAGAACTTTGTTTTTAATACATTTTAAGCATTTATCATATTTCATTTTAAGATCTTTTGGGAGGTTTAAAAATGATTTTTTTTGGGTCATTCTGAGTATCTTTTCATCTTGTTGAAAGTTTTATTTATTGCTTCATATTCTAGTTCAGCCAGAGTTCATAAATGGCACAGTAATATGCAGATAAATAATTGGTTTATCATAGAAAACATGAATACTCTCGTTAGTGGCACTGGCCTTTCCCCGCCTTTTGTCAGACTCCTTTCTACTCTATACTTTTGCTTTCCTCTTGAGATTTACATTCGCAATCTCCACATACGTACGTGGTCTTTCAGGTATGACTTCTTCAGATAGGGTGTACCCCTACTGTCTAGTTTGAAGGACCTTCCCACTCTTCTGTCCCATACCCTTTAAAATTTTCTTCACAGTGTTTGTCATTACCTGAGTTATCTAACTAATGTATTCACTTATTTGTCTGCTGCACCTCCATGAAAATAAGGACAGTAGCTAGCAATAGCTGCCTTGTTCACTGCTGTATATGTAGTGCCTACAGCAATTCCCATGTACCCCATAAATTCTTGTTATTTCAAAAAGGAAAATCAAATAATTTCCATGTATGTGGGCTCTATGTAATAATTGTATTCTAACAAAAATTAGAAATACTTGGTTAGCTATATTTACATACTAAACTAGATAGTGGCTTTCTTTCCCCCAATCATTTAAAATTATTTAAAATCATTTATTGTTGTTAAATGAATACACACATTCTCAAAGGTAAAATTCTAAAAGTTATGAATGGACTTCACCAAAAATACAGATGGGACAAATGACCTTTCATCCTAGAGACAGTTGAAAATTCGTGCTCACAGAAGCTATGTAGTTGGAGTGTAATTAGCTTTGACTCTGTAGCCTTGAATGTCTAACTTGGTTATGTACTTTCTTTCATTTAGGGATCTATAAATATATACCATAGACTGATGTTACTCAAGAATACTTCTCTGAAATACGTATTAGAATCTGTGTTTTTTTTTTTTTTTTAAGTTCAGACTACATAGAAAATATGTGCAGTCAGATGAAACATCATGGTAAAGATTTTATGATTCTAATTGTTTCCATCCTTTAAATTCCCTGTTGATTAAGTAGTTTGAAGTAAGAACAAAATTCCGGATTTTAAAAATGATATTTTTTTTAACTTTAAGAATGCTAGGTAATAAGCTGAAGAATGAAGACCTGGCCGTGCTCACTTTGTAATGCATTATCAGTTCTTTTGGATGCTCTCCCCTTCCTCTAGCCTTTAAGAAAAGCTTTGTCATATGGAGTGAAAGTGAGAGCTTATACCTTTCTCACACGAGTGACTCTCTTCTCCCATCTGTCTCCTGTAGCTCCAGAGTATTGGTGTTCCATTGCTTACTTTGAGATGGATGTTCAAGTAGGAGAGACATTTAAGGTTCCTTCAAGCTGTCCTATTGTTACTGTTGATGGATATGTAGACCCTTCTGGAGGAGATCGCTTTTGCTTGGGTCAACTCTCCAATGTCCACAGGACAGAAGCCATTGAGAGAGCAAGGTATTGCAGTATAGTTAGTTCATTTTAAAAACTGAACTTCTATTTGAAGCTATATTTTTCAGTGTAAATTATGTTTTTGAATATAAAGGAATAAAGATGATTTTATACATTTAGAACTTGTAAGCATTTCATTTTAAGTGTAGATGTTTGTTATTTGATAAAATGCAGTCTCTTTGTAAAAGTTCATGAGGTTTCTATGTTTTGAATAGTAACTGGACCCTATGGAACCCAGTTTGAAAACTAGTTTTTATTTCCTCTGATTGTATAGTATTTCTACAAATTTACTGAGAGGAAATAACATAAAATGAAGACATGTTTCTGCAAGTGTTATTTATAATGAAAGACTGATAAAAAAAAGAAAAATGCTTAAGTAAATTTTAATAAACCTTTGTTTTTATGCAGTCATTAAAATATAACAAATTATATAATCAAATGTAAATACTTAATGAAATATTACAGGAAAACTTACATAATTTTAAGTATTGTGTGATCTCGACTCTTTAAGGAAATATGTGTGTATATAAGCAGATAATCTTGACTCTATCACTATTTATGTGCCTTTGGCAAATTACCTACTCTCCAAGCCAGTGCTGTCGAGTAGAATTTTCTGTGACGACGGAAGTGGTTTACCTGTGATGTCTAGTATAGTAATGACTGGCCACACATAGCTATTGAGCATTTAAAATTTGGTTCATATGATTAACTGAATTGTAAAATTAATTATAATTGAATGTGAAGGTTAAATGAGAATTTATATTAAATGTTTCTGACACATAATAAGGATTATGTGAATGCTCATCATTATTACATGTAACTAGGATACTAAAAAAAGAAATAGAAAAATGTTAACAGTGGCTATCTATCTTTTTGCTATAGTTTATAACCCAAATATAATGTCCTTTATTCTTTAAAAATTTTCGGTATTAGGCATGCTGTATAGTCTGAACTAAAATTTATTTTGAAATACCTATCAAAATGAAATATGACTCACTTTTTCTTCCTAAGGTTGCACATAGGCAAAGGTGTGCAGTTGGAGTGTAAAGGTGAAGGTGATGTTTGGGTCAGGTGCCTTAGTGACCACGCAGTCTTTGTACAGAGCTACTACTTAGACAGAGAAGCTGGGCGTGCACCTGGAGATGCGGTTCATAAGATCTACCCAAGTGCATATATAAAGGTTAGTTGTAATTTTACCCAAACATTTTAGATTTGGAAAGCTCTATTTGTTATTTAAGGAATTGAGATGGATGTGGGAGAAATGTAAAAATGTCTTATGTATTAAAGAAATTATGTTTGTATTAGAAAATTTGTTAAATGTTTTAGAGAAATACACAAGTTCTTGGAAATACTGAGTGAAACCTCCAAATTTGTGTTCCTTTGATGTTTAAAATATGTAAAAATCAGCCTCTGAAATTTCATCTTAGCCAATCTTCAGGATTTTATGGAAGAAAATTCTAAAAGTAAAAGTTTTTTGACTTAAGAAATGAGAAATGAAAAATTCTTCCAAACTATGTTTTTTTAAAGGTTACTTATTTTGTTCTTGGAATGAGTTTTATTTGCTATATCATTTTGCAAATTAAACCTGAGGTATTTTTCATTACTTGTTTCATGTTCAACCCATTTCGGTTTGAATTTATAACATATACTGTTTTTGAAAGAGAAAGATAGTTGTAATTAGATAGCCTAAATATATTTCTTTAAAGAAAACAAAAACATTTTGTTTTCAATAAAGAAAACTTTATTTGTTAGACTGTGCTGGGTCTTTGTTGCTGCACGCTGGCCCTCTCTCGTTGTGGGGAGTGGGGCTGCTCGCCAGTTGCGGTGTGCAGGCTTCTCACTGTGGCGGCTTCTCTCGCTGCAGAGCGTGGGCTCTAGACGGGCGGGCTTTGGTGGTTACCGCGCAGGCTCAGCAGGTCCGGCTCCCGGGCTCTGAGCACGGGTGCAGTAGCTGTGGCACACAGGCCCCATGGCCTGTGGGATCCTCCTGGACCAGGGATCCAGCCAGTGTTCCCTGCATCACAAGGTGGATTCTTAACCCCTGGGCCACTAGGGAAGTTGTGTATTTCTGATTTAGATTTTTCACATTTTTTTTAAAGTCCTAAAGTGTCTTTAAGGTTAGTTAAAAAGCAGTTGTAAGTTAGTAGATTTAACTCTCATTAATGGCAACCCACTCCAGTGTTCTTGCCTGGAGAATCCCAGGGACGCGGGAGCCTGGTGGGCTGCCGTCTGTGGGGTCGCACAGAGTCAGACACGACTGAAGCGACTTAGCAGCAGCACTTAGTCCTTAGGAAATTGCTTAGCACACAAATAAAATTATCTTTATTTGCATTTTCTAATTTTTCCACAAGGAATTTTAGTTATTTGTGCTTTGTTATTATTTTTAAGTGGTGCTGGATTTCCTCATATACTTTGTAATGTATTTAGTATTTGTTGGCAAGTTTGTCTCAAGAGGTTTTGTTTTTTCCTCCTTGTCATTGTTTCTCCCTGTAGGGCAGTTCTGCCTTAGTCTGGCACGCATTGAGATACACATCTCAGAACCAATTCTTATATTTACAAGGTAGAGGGATTTTGTCCCTTGAGAAAATTGAGTTAAAAATCCCCAGGTATGCTCAGGGCCTAAATCCTGTTGCATAGATTTCTCTGATGCTTACCCTGTGCCATGGACAAGAATTTTATTCCCAGATGCATTTCTGAATTAACTGTCAGACTGTTTTACTGGCACTTGATTCATGGTCAGGTATCCGGTGCAGCCCTCACAGAGCCTGCCTGTTTTCTCTTTGCGTGTCACTTCCTGTCCTGTACACCTTCTGTTTGGTGCTGGTACCTTAAGTAGCTTCTGTCTTTAGACCCTGTTGTCCACTGGGGATTATGTTTATTCATCATCAGTTAAGGGATCCACGGGTTGTTGCTCTACTTTTTTTGGCTATTATGAATAATGCAGCTGTGAATATTCATAAGTTTTTAGGTAGATGTATGTTTCTGTCTTCCTGAATGTATACTTAGGAGTGGAATTCTTGAATCAAAAGATGACTCTTATGTTTGTCTACTTGAGGGACTGCCAGACTCATTTTATAAATGGCAGTGCCATTTTACCTTTCCACCAGCACCGTACACGGAGGGCTTCAGTTTCTCTATATACTCATTAACACTTGTTCTTATCTGTCTCTTTTATTTTAGCCATGCTATTGGCTGTGAAGTGGTATCTGCCTCATTGTGGTTTTGATTTGCATTTCCCCAGTGGCTAATAACATTGTACTTCTTTTTTGGCCATTTGTGTATCTTCTTTGGAGAAGGTCTGTTCCCACCTTTTCCCATTTTTTAATTGGATTTTTTAGTCTTTTTATTATTGTGAGAGTTCTTTGTATATTCTGGGTATCAGTCCTGTATCAGATACTTGATTTGCAGGTATTTTTTTCCATTCTTTGTCTCATCTTTCACTCTTTTTGTAATGATTTGCAGCACAAAAGTTTTCAATTTTGTTGTAGTCTATTCTTTGGTTGCTTGTGTTTTTTGTGTCATGTCTAAGAAACTATTGCCTAATCCGAGGTTATGAAGATTTACACCTGTGTTTTCGTCTAAGCATTGTAGTTTTAGGTCTTGTATTTAGGTCTGTGATCCATTTTGAGTGCATTTTTGTGTGTGCTGTGAGGAGAGGATCCCACTCTGTTTTTTTGTCATGAGAACCAGTTGTTTGAGTAACCATTTATTTGAAAGACTGTTTTTTTCCTCTTACTGAATTATCTTGACACCCTTTGAAAATTCAGTTGACCTTAAATGGTAAAGATTTATTTCTGGGTCATCAGTTTATTTCTTTGATCTATGTATCTGTCCTTGGGACAGCACTACCCTGTCTTGATTGCTGTAGCTTTGTAGGGAGTTTTGAAATTGGCAAGTGTTAGCCCTCTAGCTCTGTTATTTTTCAGGATTCTTTTGGCTATTGCCAGCCCCTTGGATTTCTATGTGAATTTTATGATTGGTTTGGAAGATACTTATTTTCAATAGTTTTTTTTAGCCTGTTAACGTGTTTGTACCTGTGTATCCATCTTGACTAAAAGTCTCTAGATTATTTGTACAATTAGAAGTCGATGGACAGAGGGCTACAGTGTTGAATATATACTTTGTGCCAGACAGTAATTATGAACTTATCAGATATGAGGTAGTATTTAAAACATTTAGGCTTTAAAAATGTGGTATCTTGTATAATTTATTTTTTAGGATTGTCAAATAATGTAATATCTCTATTCTGGTAAATGGTGCTTGAAAAGTCCCCCAAATATGAGACTTGTTATCACTTGATAAACCACTATATCATGGATAGATTTTAATAGAAAACTCAGACTTTTGCCTTGAACAGTAAATTATCTTCTGATACATTTTCGTGGAATAAAAGAAATCTCAACTTTGTTTTCTTAACTAAGGTTTTAAAATAATTATTTTTAATTTACTGTTTATTAAGTATATTATTCTTTAGAAGAGTCTTACTAGCCAGAAGGAGATTCAAGTATATCCTAAATCTGGCCATTGGCGTTTTCTTCACTTACTAATTTAGGGGGCACCATGGGGTCACACAGAGTTGGACACGACTGAAGTGACTTAGCAGCAGCAGCAGCAGCAGCAGTAAACTGAGCGACTTCACTTTCACTTTTCACTTTCATGCATTGGAGAAGGAAATGGCAACCCACTCCAGTGTTCTTGCCTGGACAGTCCCAGGGACAGTGGAGCCTGGTGGGCTGCCGTCTATGGGGTCGCACAGTCGGACATGACTAAAGTGACTTAGCAGCAGCAGTGACCTAAAGGATCTGTATTTTAGTGTTTAGATTGTCACATAGACTTTTACCAGAGGTGATGTTACTGGGGTGAGTGCATATATATGAACCCGTGGAAAGAGTGCCTTTACATGGGGGAATCCAGCCCAGGCCCAATCACACACATATACACAAACATATTTTTTCTCTTTTCAGTTAAAATGAGGAAAACATAGGTTTGGAGAGCCATTCTTTCATTTTATAAACTTAAGAAGCTAGGACTAAACTGCACTTTTTTTTTTCTTCTATAATACTGATTTTTTCCCCTACTTCTCTCATGACATAGCAGTCACCTTATATTTATGAAAATTTGATGTAATGAAATGGCATTTTACAAGCTTTAAATGGAGCAGATGTTTGAATTCTTTTTAAGTGTCATTGCTATTTTGCTTTCAAAAGAAAGATCTGTTCCATTTGTGTTGCTTAAGCACTGGACACTCAGGTTAAGAGCTTTATTGAGATACAGAGATAATTCAGTTACCATATAATTCTCCCATTAGAAGTGTACAGTACAGTGATTTTTAGTATATTCACAGAGCTACAACCATCACCACAGTCAGTTTTAGAACATTTTCATTACCCTAAAAAGAAATCTTGCACCCGTTACGTGCTGCCTCCCAACCCCCTGTACCCTCTAGCCCTAGCCAGCTACCAATCTACTTTTTCTCTCTGGATTTGCCTACTCAGAACAGTTTTTGTAAATGGAATCATCCAATTTGGTCTTCTGTGACTTCTTTCACTAAGCCTAATGTTTTCAAGCTTCATTCATGTAGCATATATCTGTACTTCATTCTTTTTAGGGCTGAATAACATTCCAAACATTGCATTTTGTTTATTCGTTCATCAGTTGATGGACATCGAGTGTTGGCTGTATTATGAATAATACTACTGTGAGCATTCATGTACAGATTTTTGTGTGAATGTACATCTTCATTTCTCTTACAAATACCAAGGAGTGGGATTTCTGGATCATAAAATAACTATGTATAACTTTTAAGAGACTGCCAAACTGTTTTCCAAAGTGGCTGTACCATTTGATATTTCCAGCAGCAGTGTATGAAATTTCTGATTGCTTTACAGTCTCATGAATATTTATTATTATCTGTCTTTTCCATGTTAGCCTTCTTAAGGCATGTGACGTGGTATCTCATTTATGGTGGGTTTTGATTTGCATTCTCTGACGCTGGGTCAGGTTTGTTGTTGCACACATATATGTAAGGGACAGGGGGCAGGCAGTGCTTCTGAATCACAGCTGGACTAGGTTGAAGGTTATTATGATCCACTTAAATTTATTCCCAGTCACTAGATATTATGTCTCTTACATCTCCAGGTCAGATAACTTAGCAGGTCTTTAGTGCAGTCTTCTGTTTAGATGTCCAATATACCATCAGCACAGTGACCTGTTTCTCTTCCTGGATTACTGTTTCTTGGTGTTGATATAAACAGTGTACTATAATTGAGCCTTATGAAAAAAGAATGCCAAAATTTGACTCCTGGTTGAAAGAGAATATCCTGAAGGTGTTGACAGTGATCTTTATAAGACACCTTTGTTAAGTAATGGGTTTGTAATAAACTTAGATCAGAGTAAGGAAATATGTTTAAACAGATGAAATCAGTGGTAAATTGTTGATTAGCCCAGGGGTGGAGATCAGGAGTATTGTTTGGATCTGAGCCAAAAAGAATATTTAAAACCTTTGGTTACTTTGAATTGTCTTTATCAACAGCTCAGATTCTGAAAGGAAGACTTTCCTTTTCAGTGGAAGCCTTAATTTTATCATCCAGTATAACAGATGAAACCTGTTAGGGTATAGACAGTGCATAGTGAGGAGACAGCCCAGGTTTCAGTTTAGCAGTGTAGTCAACAGTTAGGTCTTTTGGTGTGAGTGCTGTAATTACATAAATAACCCATGTGGAAAGGAGATTTGCTGAGGTGCTTAATGAATCATGTTTACTATGTCTGTAGATAAGAGTCACAGTGTTTTAAAGTTTCATCTTCGTGGTTACCTGTGATATGTGCTCCTAGTGTTAGTGTACATCTAAAGACCATCATAATTACGATTGTTTATAACATATTGTAAAGAACCTGTGTCTGAATATTCAATCTCTTGGTTAATTTTTAATTACTCTTGGTGGAGTTGGGGGTATGTTGAGAACATATTTGAACCCAGTTATAAGTAAATTATAAGTTGTATTCCCTCCTCCCAGATGATATAAGATTATATATGGGCCATGCTAGGTTAATGATGGTTAAAAAAAATTTTTTAAGTGGTTATACTTAACCTAAATGTAAAATGTAAATCTCCTAGAGGATAATATAGGAGAAAATGTACATGACTTGGGGTATGGTAATGACTTTTTAGACATAACATCAAAGGCAGAATCCATGAAAGAAACAGTTGATAGACTAGACTTCATTAAGATTTAAACTGTCTGCTCCATGAAAGATGGTGTCAAGAGAATGAGAAGATTAGCCACAGACTGGGAGAATGTATTTGCAAAAGACACATCTGATAAAGGACTGTTATCAAAAGTATAGAAAATACTTAAATTTAGCAATAAGAAAACAAACAACCTAATTAAAAAAGAGGCAAAAGACCCAAATCGGTGCTTCAGGAAAGAGGATATAATGATAGCAAGCAAGCATATGAATAGACGTTCAGCTTCATATGCCATTATGGAATTGTGAATTAAAACAGCATTGGGACACCACTGCATGCTTGAAGAATGGCCAGAATCCAGAAAACTGACAGCACCAGGTGCTGGCCAGGGCGGGGAGCAGCAGACACTGGCTACTGGTGGGAGTGCAGAGGGGCTGGCCACTTTGGAAGACAGTTTGGTAGTTTCTTACATTCCCAAACATATTCTAACCATATGATCCATCAGTCAACACTCCTTAACATTTACCCAAATGATCTGAAAGTTTATGTCCACAGAGAAACCTGCACCTGGATGTTTATAGCAGCTTTATTCACAGCTGCCAAAAACTTAGAAGCAACCAACACATCACAGAGTGGAATATTACTCAGCACTGAAAAGAAATGAGCTATTAAGTCATGAAAAGACACCGAGCAACCTTAAATGCATCTTACTAAGTAGAAGAAGCCAATCTGAAAAGGCTACATATATTCTATATGATTCTAACTGGCATTCTGAAAGAGGTAAAACTATGGAGACAGTGAGAAGATGAGTTGTTTCCAGGCATAGAGAGGAGGGAAAGAACGGATGGATAGGCAGTGCTCAGAGGACTTTTAGGGCAGTGAAAATACTGTATCACTATGCTGTGTGTGTGTGTTAGCCACTCAGTCGTGTCCACTTTGCAGCCCCATGGACTCTAGCCCACCAGGTTCATCTGTCCATGGAATTCTCCAGGCAAGAATACTGGAGTGGGTTGCCATTCTCTTCTCCAAGGGATCTTCCTGACCCAAGGTTCAAACCTGACTCTCCCGCATTGCAAGCAGCTTCTTTACCATCTGAGCCGCCAGGGAAGCCCACATATCAGTATACATTTGTCTAAACCCATAGAATCATAAAACCAAGAGTGAGACCTAATGTAAACTGTGACTTTTGGTGATAATGTTGTGTCAGTGTAGGCTCATTGATAACAGGCGTGCCTCTGTGGTGTGGGATGTGGCAGTGGGAGAGGCTGTGCCTGCATAGAAATAGAGAACTCTTTACTTTTTTGCTTAATTTTACCATGAACCTAAAACTCCTCTAAAAGATAGTTTGTCAGTTTCATTCTTTAAAAAAAAAGTCACTGTGGAGCTAATTGGCTTTTCAGATATTTGCATCCCTATTTTGTGCTATGCTGGCATTTGTGCTGTAAGGCATTCTAAGAGGTTAGAGCACAGTGGAAAAGTTCATAATCTAATGGACTCTTGAAAAAACAGCGGTTTTTGTTCTGGGTGTTGTGGGATTTCTGATTTCCAGACCTTCGTCATGCTCCCTGTCCCTTTTAGGACTAGTAGCTTGGTTAGGTAATAAATACATCCATATTGGACAAACTTCGATCCAGAGACTGAGGTAGTCTAAGTTTTGTCCATCGTTGATGCTAGAAGATAGGCCCTGAGTAGAAAAACAAGTAAATAGGAATTTGGTTTGCCATTTGGAGAGGATCCTTTTGTTTATTTTTGTTGTATGCTCTTATGGTTCATGTAAAGACTGTGGCTAAAGACAATCAGAATTTTTTTCAGGAATCTGAAAATTACTGGCTTGGGTTTCAAACCTGTTCTTTATCTGATAAAATTCTGTGCTACACATTCTTCGATTTCTTTTATTGTCAAAGATAATTATCCTCACTCATATTTGGGTTTTGTGCATACTTGGATTGTTTTAAATTGTGCTTTACTTTTGTTGAAGGAGTATAGTCACATGGTTCAGAAATTAAAATGCTGTTTAAAATGTGCTTTGAGCAGTCTTGCTTCTACTCTGTCCTTGTCTTCCTTTCCTACAACTAACTTCGCAAGGTGTCCACTCTACTTGTGTAACCTCCCAGTGCTTTAACAAATGCCAGCCCTTGGCATGGTTGGTAAAGAGCATTGAAATTACTTATAAGCTCCTTAACTCATCTTGCAAGGTTGGTGGCTACCTGGGAGACCAAAACAAAATAAAAAATAATAAATAACGTTTATGCCAAGTTTACAATAATATGAAAAAGCATTGCACACTTAGCATTCCCATTTTATAGATAAGAAAGTTGAGGCTTCAGAAAGGTTAAGAAATTTAACCCATGTAAGTAGCAGATATCAATGATAGGATTCAAAGCTAAGCAATTTTTTAAAAATCATGAGCATTTTTTAAATTAATGAGAAACTAGTTAACGGAATCCCATATATCCATCACTGAGATTCAGTAGTTAGGATTTTACATTTACATGATCAGTTCTTTTTCCTTTGTTTCTAAAGTATTTAAACAAGACCTAAATATCCTGTTAGATTGCTTCTGTGCATCTCTGAGATACGCCTTTGTTTTGTTACATAGTGACAATGCCTTTTATTCATTCCTCCAAATAGTTAGAATGATAAAGTAAAGAAGCTGACCATATGACCTAGGCTGTCAATTCAGCCTACAGAAAACTCTTCATTTAGTTATGAAAGGGTGGGATGATTTCTTAACTTCGTTTTACACAGTGGTGTGGTTTTTCACAAAGGCACTAAAGGCTGACCCACACTGAATCTAGATAAAGGGTACAGAGGCCCGTGGCAACCAACACTGTCCTAATAGTGAGCTGTGCCTCTTTGGTGAGCTTCATTCAAGCCAGCTTTCCTGAGAACTTAGCATCTACCTAAAAAAACAATTGAATTAATTCTTTAATCCTGAGAGCTGAATCAGGCTGTGAGTTTTAAATAGATTGTGCACTGGTTTTTGACATATGGAATATTTCTCCTGGACTCATGGCATGAAACTTAGACTTTTTTTTGTTCTAAGGTCTTTGATTTGCGTCAGTGTCATCGTCAGATGCAGCAGCAGGCAGCCACGGCACAAGCTGCAGCAGCTGCCCAGGCAGCGGCCGTGGCAGGAAACATCCCGGGCCCCGGGTCAGTAGGTGGAATAGCCCCAGCCATCAGTAAGTATGCTTTTGATTTTTTTTTGTTTTTCAAGTGTAGTAGTTGGTGCTTTATCTTGATTGACTCAGTTAATTAGTTACTTTAACCAGTAATAGAAAGTGAAGTTCTTTTTACTGGGATAATAAAATTTTTGAATTTGTACCAAAAAAAACCCAAAACCTGTTCGTCTATAATAGCTGTCCTTTGTTTATGGCCCTGTGTTCATTCTTTTTGTATCAAAAAAGGGACTGTGGGATAAAGAAGAAAGGGGGTTGTTGTTACTGTATCGATCAGTCTCCCCCATTTTTGTTGATGCTTTTAATTCTTACCTCACCAGCCAGGGTGGGTTGTAATCACCGATGTGCTTTGCTTCATTCTAGAAGGAAAGCATATTTCAATTTCAGAATTAGACGTCTCTCCAACTTTTTTTAAGTGTACTGAGCATGGAGAGAAAACCAAGCGAGGGTGGCGTTTGGATAGCGTGTAGACTTGTGTTTAATTTTGGGGTAAAATTGAACTGTGTGCCAGGTTTCACACTGATGGGGAATTTTTTACTGCAGAGTTAAACTCCTGACTATAGACTTTTATGATGGAAACACGTGGCACCCATCTTCCACGTCTGAAGGCATAACTAGTGATTCATTCAACCCCTGTTCTTAACCTCTTCAGTGTGGTAAGCAAATCACACTGGCTAAGAAAACTGCAGTGGCCCTGCAGGTTTCTCTACAGTACATGCAAATTCCTCCCATTAGTTTCATTGTAATATTGATGAATGCAGATTGACTATATGACTGTATGTTCTGACTGGAGAATTAGATGCAGAGTCTCCGTTGTAACTTATGCTCAGGAGTTTACAATTTCGAGGTAGATAAGGCATACTCATTTATAGAATTTGATTTTTTTTAAAAAATTTGGGCATCTAAACCATTAATTTGCTAGTTTTGATGTTACAAATATGCTTTTACTGGAGAATCCAGAGCTGTTACTAAATTTCTCCTTCTCATCTACTGCCTCCTGTCCCCCCATTGAGTAATGACGTACTATCTCTGTTACATTGTGAGACTGAGAGACAGACATCATCTGGGTCATCCAAGAAGTCTTAGTGGAACCAGGACTATTTTCTGTCTCATTGTTAGTCATGTTTTACCCTGAACTAGATAGTTTAGACAGAGAGTAAAGTTCTTGGAACCAACGTGTAGACATGCACTTCCTCTTAAAAACAAGTTATTTCTTATCCCTTCACCTCCACTTCTAAAGAGAAAAAACAGATGGGGTGTTGGTGGATTGTGGTAATTTATAATTGATGGTAGCTAGAAGACCCATGTGGAATATACATTGTCTTAACCAAAAGTTTTCAGTCCCTGTTGACAAAGTATAGATCTATGCTTACTTTTTGGCACTTTGGCAGAGAAGTCTTGTGCTGGGGAGAATGCAGTAAAGAAAGCTGGTCACCTTGTTAATGTAAGATTTAGGGGGGATGGGAAGGGGTCAGCCTGTTCCGCTGACGTCTTCCAAATCTTTTCTGATAGGTTTGTCAGCTGCTGCCGGAATCGGTGTGGATGACCTCCGTCGTTTATGCATACTCAGGATGAGTTTTGTGAAAGGCTGGGGACCTGATTACCCAAGACAGAGCATCAAGGAAACACCTTGTTGGATTGAGATTCACTTACACCGGGCCCTCCAGCTCCTTGATGAAGTCCTTCACACCATGCCTATTGCCGACCCACAGCCTTTAGACTGAGGTCTTTTAACTTAACGTTGGGGCCCTTACCATTATCAGGATGGTGGACTATAAGATGCAATCCTGTTTATAATCTGAAGATATATTTCACTTTTGTTCTGCTTTATCTTTTCATAAAGGGTTGGACAATGTGTTTGCTGCCTTGCTCCTAGCAGACAGAAACTGGATTAAAACAATTTTCTTTTTCCTACTTAGAACTTTTCAGGCATGGCTCAGAGCTTGAAGATTGGGACAAATACATTCTTATTAAATCTTCACCAGTTATGTTTGAAGGAATCATTCCAATGCTGGAAAATTTAGCCCTTTGAAATGTTTTAGAGCCTTTTATATGCAGAACATCAATATGTGTGTTACTCTACAGAATAAATTTAATATTACTGATTTTAAAGGCAGAGAAGTTCTCAAAGTTAATTCACCTATGTTATCTTGTGTGTGAGTTGTTACTGTTGAACATACTTTACTCCGAAATATTGTGCCATGTGGGTGAGTTAATTTTATCAAGAGCAACTTTACTCTGTGTTTAAAAAAGATAGTAGTGTATTATAACCTTTTATCCAAAATATTTTTTTTCAAGTTAAACTAGTGAAGATGATTTTAACTCAGATTGTCTTGCGAATCAATTTTTCTTTTGCCAAGGCAAAACACTAATCTGTGTATATTGAGAATTCCTTAAAATTACCAGACAAAGGAGTATCATTTAAAATTACATTTGTTATTTTTGTTGGATAACTATTTATCAATAAATATACCTTTGCCCTGTTAAACAGTAGATGTATTCTGTATTTCTAGGCACAGGGTTGGTTACTAAGGAGCCTCGAAGAAGAATTTCTTTCCTTCCTTAACATAGGGAAAGATTTTATATTTTTAAAAACACTAAAAGCAGTGTCACTCCATCTAATATCTTACCATTCTGCACAGGCGGCAATGCTAAGCTAAATAATGAGTATTTTGGAAACTGCTGAATTCTGTGTTAAGTACTGTGCAGAATAATAGAAACATTACCATTCATTGATAGGTAGTTTGGATATTTTTGTACTTGATTTGATGTGTGACTTTTTTTTTTTTTCGTATACTGTTTAAATCATGTATGTTATGACAGTGTTTAAAATTCAGTTTTTGTATCTTGGGGCAAGACTGCAAACTTTTTTATACCTTTTGGTTATTCTAAGCCCTTTGCCATCAATGATCATATCAATTGGCAGTGACTTTGTATAGAGAATTTAAGTAGAAAAATTGCAAATGTATTGACTGTACCACAGACACAATATGTATGCTTTTTACTTAGCTAGTAGCATAAATAAAACTGAATCTCAACATGCAAAGTTGAATTCTAGGTTTGATTTTTAATTTTTTTTTTTTTTTGCACTTTTGAGTCCAGCCTTAGTGGTGAGACACCTTCTACTAAATGACAGGCAACAGCTGGTGCTCTCGGGCAGCTCTGGCTTTCTTCTCCACTCTACTAGGACTCCCCGTGGACGTTACGTATCAAGTGTAGGGTTGGTTACTTTTTTCACTTTTATTTTACTGTAGCAAAGCTAGGCCTGATTGTCTATAAGATAAATAGGTTATCTGCAGGATAAATAGTGTGAAATCAAAGATGATCTTTCAGGTGTTTTTGCTTTTTTTCGTGGAGGGCCTTTCTTAGTGTAATAAGATTATTTCAGGTGTGTTACAAGTTTGAGACTTGAGAAATACTTACGCATGATAGTCATCCTTATATCAGCTTAAATCAACAAATCTTCTACTTCCTTGCTTAGGTCTTCTTAATAAGACCATCCTAGAAACCACTGAGTTTGCTTATTTCTGTGATTTAAACATATCTTGATCCAAGCTACATGTCTTTTGCTTTCTAAAATAACATTTCTACCAACTCATTTATACTCTTGAGTTCTTACAAACACTTCTGTTAAAGACTTCGTTCTAACCTGTAAAAATGTGGTGATTTTACGCTTTATTGGCAGATTTTCTAGAAAGGTATCTTCATTCTCTAGGAATTTTTGACTTTGGGTCTGTTTTACTGTGAATGAAGAGTAGGAACGAGAGGAGAGAGTTTTAGAGTAACAGATTTTAAAAACGGAGTTTATTTGATTAGAACTATAAGCATGCTATGTTATAATACATTGCTTCCTTTTCTACTTTAAAGAAAGTTTGCGTGTTTAATCGTCTGGGGGAAGTATTGTGGAAAATATTTGCTAAGTAGTCTGTGTTTGAGGCCAGGCCACCCACCTTGGTTGCTTTTTGCAAAGAGCCATAAAAATCCTACAAGTACATAGAAGTACTTGTAGTTATTAATTGCTTTATATTTGTGCCTAGGTTCAGTCACATGCTTTTAAGAAAACATTTAGTATATTATAATCAGTTATTTCTGAGGGTCTTAGTTGTTGAACAGTATTTACATTTCTTAGAGGTAGTCATCTTTGATGAGTAAGACTAAAAGAACCACTAGATTTAAGATTTTATGGCTATTTTAAGAGTAGAATAGTTTCCACATTTCTTGGAATCTGATTGTTATGAGGATAGGGTTCTGGGTGGGTTTTCTCTAGCTAGTTCATATCTCAAAACTGCTCAGAATGTTGAATTTCGGTGAGAACTGAGTGCGAGTTGAACCAAGTATGCACCTTAATAATCCAGTCTGAGGCCCCTTCCACTTTGTCTAGTGCCTTTCAGTGCATTATCAGAGGGAAACCCTTGAATCCAAAATGGTCTTGTTGCCTTTATTTTCCAGGGGGTAGGTTCTTCTGTGGGATGTAGTCTTATCTAGTATACTACCCCTGTTATACAAAGATAATGATAGTAAATCAATGCCATATAACCTTGTTTTACTAGCAGTATGGCTCATTTGTATTGACCTAACCACTAAATAGGTTGCCTATCCCATTCCTCTTGTAAACATTGTATGTTTACAGTTTAGGTGACCTGGCTTAAGGAGAACCATACTCAAAATATCCAGATAAACTGAACATATATTAGTTGTGTTGCATTTCAAAGTCAAAAATGCGCTTTCCTGAGGAAGGGTGTAGTGTAAAGAAGGTGTATTTGTGATAGAACATTTGACGGCAGAATAAAATGTCCTGTCTTCCAGATGCTAAATATCTTATTTTAAAAGCTTAATTGCAGTTGTCTTCTTGACCGTGTGTACCTAAAGAAGGGAAATTTTGCATTTTTCCCATGGTGCTCCCTAAGTATCTGTGAAGGTTAAAGAATATATGGTGAAGTATTTCTATTCTTGATTTGGTGTTAACTAGTTAATAGTTACTAGCAATTATACAAAATCAGATTAGTTCTGAACCTTTTTGAGAGCCTTTTGGAAGGAACAGTGTTATTCTGAGCAAGGCAGAATCCTTTTTGTTGATAGTTTCTGAAGGTTGTTGGCACCATCACTGAGTCATTTTACTGGCTTTGTGTTTAATGACAGCAGATTGGGAAAACGGAGTGTTTAAGTTACCAGGGTAAATGAGTATATGAAAGTAATTACCTGTAAAGTCCGTTAACAACTCCTGTGGATGGGCTTGGCTAAGACTTGCAGATGGAAGAAATGCTTTTTTTCCTTCCTAAAGGCAGGATCCCTCTGGTTGCAGATAGCTATCTGTAAAATAATTGCCTAAACCCTCCTTTGCAAGATGATAGAAAATGGGATATGAGAACCTTGTGTGCAACCTTTCCATTTTTTCCCTCGGACAACTAGATAATGTCTTCTCTCCTAAGATATATTAGGAAGGACATAAAAAGCTAGTGACCTTATTCATAGCATCTGGCCCAGCCTGGTCCCTAAGCACTTGCCCCAGTGTTGGTAGAGTGTTGTTTATCTTACTTTTCTGCTATCACCATAGAATGGAAATTTTTGCATAATCCAGATTTACGTTATTTAAGCAGTAAAACTTTTTTTACTGTGCTCATTTTCTGGGGTGGAGTTATTTGATATGTGTATGAGAGAACATATTGGATACGGTGTTTCTCTTGTGCCTCCTGGCTTGTAGACTTGAGGGGCTGCTAAGACATGTGGACAGTTTTACCTTCACTAAATGGTCACAGGCTGCTGTGGTTTGGAATGTTTGGTTTTGTTATACACAGACCTCTTCCTCCCCCAGGTTAATGACAGCAGCCACTTCCTGTGTGTTGTCAGTCAGATCAGATCAGATCAGATCAGTCTCCCTTTTCTTCCTTTTCCCCTTTCTGATTAATTTTCCTGACTGCTTAGGCAAGAAAACCGGATAACCATACTTATTAGAACTTTCTTTAAAACACGGGCAAACTGGGACAGGACCCAAGAAACTTTCCTGTAAAGTGTTAAAAAGGACTTTAGGGCTTTGGCATTTGATACCAGTTTGACTACTGAGTGGGCTTCCTGATCCTTGCTGAGTTTCAGGTAGTTGAGAATAGAAGTGAGTCATATTCATATTTTTTTCCCCTTTGAAAGGTTTTGTTGATTCCACTTGAGTGCCGCTCAAAACAAAAACTGGGGTTACAAGTGTTGGTTGGTTACGAAATGAGTATCAATAGTCAAAGGCAGCATCATTGCCTAGAGGACACCAGCAAAAAAAGAAAAAAAAATAGCAAAAAACGAAAGCTTGGAAAATGAGAGGGTTATTTTTGTTAACAGGTCTTCCTTTTTGAGTCCTATCTTCTGGCCTTCCTTCTCGCAGATATTTTTGACCTTTAGGTGCCTTTATGAGAATTGAGGGTCTGATAACCTGCCCCAAGGAGTAGCTAAAGTGATTGCTGATGTTTTCAGGGATTTTAACATCAGCCTTGAATGAGTGAATGAACCTTTTTTTCTTCCCCTTTCATCATTTTTTTTAATGTAGGAAGAACTAAGGAGAAAAGTGGTGAAGACAATCATTTCTCTCTACTGAAGTGGATAATTTTTAGTTTATCTCAGATGCTTTCAAAATAGGTCTCAGAACCAGTGTTCTTGCTCAGCCTGAAACTGGTGGCTCTGGGCTAGGGCCAGAAGCTGCACCCTCTAGTTTGCGCTCTGCCACTGAAACTTGATGTATATGACCTTGGGCAAGTCATTTCCCTTCTTTGGGCCTCAGTTGCCTCATCTGTAAAATGAGGGAGTTGGACTAGATGCGTTCTTCCAGCTCTGAAGTTTAAGTGACCTTGCTTACCTTACAGCAGTTTGGGAGTTCTTCCTTACTTTGGTCTGCTGTTTGAGGGGGCTTTTTACTTATTTCCACGTTATTCAAATAAGACTAGGCTTGATATTTTATTACTGTTCTGTGGACAAGAAGTTACATAATATGTCCTTAAGACTTAAATTCAACCAAAGGCCTAGCACCACCTTGGGGGCTGCAATAAATAACTTAAAAAAAAAGGGGAGAAAAGCCTTCATTTTATTTTCCCATCATCTTTTTTCATGGTGTATTAAGGCTTTTTTGAGTCATGATATTTTTACCTTTTGGTATGTGTGTGACACCATCATGTTAAGTGCTGTGTGCTGATAAAAATTTTTAAAACTAAAATGAGTTGAAAACTTACTGTAAATGACTAGTGATATTAGAGGTCATTGCTTTGGGTCTTTGGTTTCTTAACTCTTCTCAAAATAGGAAAGTCCCTTGAACTGTATCAATTAAAATGGTTTATATGACTCAAGAAAACAATACCAGTGGATGATTATTCACTTTATTTTTGGCTCTTGTTAGGTCCATTTTGATCAGAAGACTTGGCTGGAGCATTCCTTTCAGAGTTCTCTTCCAGCCTATCCTTGGATTAGTATAATTAATGGACTTGGCTTTTTCAAGGATCAAGCCTTCTTTGGGGGTGGGTCAAGGGTAGGGGGTTGGGGAGTCCTGGTAGAGGCCAGCTCAGTGGTAGCTGGAAAGGAAGGGATGAAACCAGCTGCTGTTGCTATGGCTGCTTGTCATTGATAGAAGGACTCAGGGCTTGGATCGGCTAAAAGGCTAAACACGGATTCAACAAACTTCTTTCAAGTATTGGGTTCTGGCCAGTGCCTTGGACTTGTGATTTAAGAAAAAAGTGTGAAAGCTTGTAGATGATGAAAACCTGGTGGGCTGCAGAACCATTTGGAAGAGGTGACTAGGGGCTGGGGACAGATTTGGTGGTAGTATCTGCCAGTTCTGTCTCCTCTCCTGAAGTCAGAGGAGCCATGCCATAACTCAAGAGACAAGCCACACTTAGCTTCTGCTTTGGGGAAAACTGATCAGCTAAGGGCTCTGGTAGGTCCTTTGTGGCTTTCTGTATGCTTTTGCCTGGTTGAAGTCTGTGGCTAAAAAACAGTTGAACCTTTCCTGAGAACTCTGTAACAAAGTATGTTTTTGATTAAAAGAGAAAGCCAATTAAATCATTATGTGCTCATTCTTTTTCTTAAGCTTGTGGGTGTTTTAGATCTAAAAATAATTCCTAATCACTGAGTGAATTCTCAGACTTGAGGACAACATTTTATTTTTGTGACCATTGAAATGGAAACTGAAGCATTTCAAATAAGACCATGGGATAAGAAGCCCCATTCTTATTTCTAAAAGAAGAGAATGAAGTGGTGGTGCTTGAAGAGGTAGCTGCTAGGGAATTAGAACCAAGATGCTTAAAGTGAAAGTTGCCCGGCCGTGTGTGACCCCATGGGCTACAGTCCATGGAATTCTCCAGGCCAGAATACTGGAGTGGGCAGCCTTTCCCTTCTCCAGGGGATCTTCCCAACTCAGGGATTGAACCCAGGTCTCCTGCATCGCAAGTGGATTCTTAACCAGCTGAGCCACAAGGGAAGCCCAAGATGCTTAAAGGAGAGACGGAAATTGGGAACCCTATCATTGCCTATCTAAAGGCAAGGAAAGCTATTCCCCTCTAGCTGCCTCCTCAATGAAATGAAGGGTCTGTGTGGGGCAGGGGGTGGTCAGGTAAGGTGATTCTTTGGCAGTGACTTGTAAAAAAAAAAAAAAGTATGACCAAATCAGGATTTCCTTTCTGATCTTGCTGATGCAAGTTCTAGAGATATTTATCAGGACGAGAGACTTGTCCTCACCTGACCTAAAGTTTATAGTGTTTTAAGCCAGAACTTGAAGACGGTTGTCAGTTGGCATTCTCTTGAGGGCAAGAAAAACATTTCTTTGTGGAACACTTCAGGAGAAAGGGCAGTCTTATGTGTTCATCTTTCTCTGCCCTGTGCTCTTTACCCTTGAGTCTCTGTGCTTTATTCCGCCCCTGCCTTACCACGGCTCCCCAGAAATGACAACCTGAAAACTCCCAGCTCCTCTCAAACCCTTCTCACTCCACCTTCTGTGATAAATTGTAGTGCTCTTTACCCCTCAGCCCTTTCTGTTCAAAATGAGCAATTCTTTTTGTTCTGGCCCTGCTATGGAGATGGTATTTTAATGTAGTCCTTTTGGGCCATTGCTCGGGCTCAGACAGATGGACAGAATGGGTTCAGGGAATTTTCATCAGCAGATCTACCCTAAAACAATGGCAGAGGAGCTTCTTTAAACAGGAAATTATAAAAGAAGAAGTTTAAAATATGATAAGCAAAACATACATACCGTAAGGAAAAATGTGTAAATCTTACGAGTTTTCTAAGTTATGTTTGATAGTTGAAGCAAAATTGTAACACTACCTAAGGTGATTCTAAATGTATACAGAGTAAATATTTAAAACTGCTGAAAAAATGAAACAAAGAGATGAACCCAGAGTACCAATAGTTAAATCAAGGTGGAACTCTAAAGTATGTTCAAGTAACTCACAATGAGGTGGGTTGGGGTGGTGGGGGGCCGGTGATCAGGTGGAATAAAACAAGCAAAAACAGAACAAAGGGAAATATTTTTTTAAAAATCAGATAAGCTCTAACTTATTAATAAATGGTCTAAATATACCAATTAAAAGGCAGATATTAATAGCATGTATTGAGAAACATGACCAAACTATGTACTATCTACAAGAAACTTCAAATATAATAATATCTGAAACAAAATCTGAAAGAAAGTTTATAGGAAAATACATATTAGGTAAACAAAGAAAAGCAGGAATGGCTATGTTAATATCAGTTAAAGGAGATATCAGAGCAAAGAAAAATACCAGAGATAGGGACATTATATAATGATAAAAATAGTTTGATTCATCAAGACAGTTAATCCTAAGTGTTAGGAAAATATGAGAAGCAAATTTTAAAGAATTGAATGGAGAAATATAGCCACTACCATAGTTGGGGACTTCAACACAGCTTTTTAAACAATTGATAGAACAACCAAACATAAAATCATCGAGGGTATAGAAGAAGTGAACACCACCATCAACAATATGATTTATAGAACAAGTAGTATCCAATATACTATTTTGCTTTTTTAATGCAGACAGAACACACACAAACCATATTGTGGATAGACTCAAAGCCCAACAAAAATCATGAATGTTCTCCAACCACAAGGGAATCAAACTGGAAATCAATAGTAGAAAGATAACAGGAAAATCTCCAAGCCCTTATCAACTAAGCAAAATATTTCTAAACCATGGGATTGAGAGGAAGTCCCGACGGAAATTAAAAATAATGCACTGAACTGAACAAAACAGTGGTTGTCTGAGGTGGCCTTACAAATAGCTGAGAAAAGAGAAATGAAAGGCAAAGGAGAAAGGGAAAAATATACCCAACTGAGTGCAGAGTTCCAGGGAATAGCAAGGAGAAATAGGAAAGCCTTCTTAAGTGAACAATGCAAAGAAATAGAGGGAAACAATAAAATGGGAAAGACTATAGATCGCTTCGAGAAAATTGGAGATACCAAGCAAACATTTCCTGCAAAGATGAGCACAGTAAAGGACAGAAAGAGCAAAGACCTAACAGAAGCAGAAGAGATTATGAAGAGGTGGCAAGGATACACAGAACTGTACAAAAAAGATCTTAATGACCCAGATAACCACGATGGTGTGGTCACTCACCAAGAGCCAGACATGCTGGAGTGTGAAGTGCAAGAGGGCCTTAGGCAGCATTATTACGAACAGAGTTAGTGGAGGTGATGAAATTCCAGCTGAGCTCTTTCAAATCCAAAAGATAATACTATTAAAGTGCTGCTCTCAATATGCCACCAAATTTGGAAAACTCAGCAGTGGTCACAGGACTGAAAATGGGGGGGGGGGAAGAACACCAAAAAAATAAAATAAATATATAAAAAAAAAAAAAAAAAAAAAGTGCCTTCAAAGCCACAAATTGGAAAACAGTGGTCACAGGACTGAAAAAGGTCAGTTTTCATGCCAATCCCAAAGAAAGGCAATGCCAAAGTACGCTCAAACTATCGTACAATTGTGCTCATTTCACATGTCAACAAGGTAATGCTCAAAATCCTTTAAGCTAGGCTTGAGAAATTCCAGATTTCCAAGTTGGATTTAGAAAAGGCAGAGAATCCAGAGATCAAATCACCAACATCCACTGGATCATAAAGAAAGCAAGGGAATTCCAAAAACCGTCTACTTCTACTTTGTTGGCTATGTGAAAGTCTGACTGTGTGGGTCACAACAAATTGTGGAAAATTCTTAAAGAGATGGGAATACCAGACCACCTTACTTGTCTCCTGAGAAACCTGTTTGCAGGTCAAGAAGCAACAGAACCAAATACGAAACAACAGACTAGTTCAAAATTGGGAAAGGAATATGTAAAAGCTGTATTGTCACCCTGCTTACTTAACTTCTACGCAGAGTATATCATGCAAAATGCCAGGCTGGATGAATCACAAGCTGGAATCAAGATTGCTGGAAGAAATACCAACCTCAGATATGCAGGTGATACCACTCTAATGGTAGAAAGCAAAGAGGAACTAAAGAACCTCTTGATGAGGGTGAAAGAGTGAAAAAACTGGCTTAAAACTCAACATTCAAAAAACGAAGATCATGGCAAGTAGAAGGGGAAAAAGTAGAAGCGGTGACAGATTTTATTTCTTTGGCTCCAAAATCACTATGGATGGTGACTGCAGCCATGAAGTTAAAAGATGCTTGCACTTTGGAAGAAAAGCTATTACAAACCCAGACAACCTATTAAGAGACATCACTTTGCCAAGAAAGGTTTATATAGTCAAAGCTATGGTTTTTCCAGTAGTCATGTATGGGTGTGAGAGTTGGACTGTAAAGAAAGCTGAGCACTGAAGAATTGATACTTTGAACTGTGGTGTTGGAGAAGACTCTTGAGAGTCCTTTGGACAGCAAGGAGATGAAACCAGGCAATCCTAAAGGAAATCAGTCCTGGGTGTTCATTGGAATGACTGATGCTGAAACTCCAATATTTTGGCCATCTCATGTGAAGAACCAATTCATTGGAAAAGACCCTGATGCTGGGAAAGATTGAAGGCAGGAGAAGGGGACAACAGAGGATGAGATGGTTGGATGGCATCACCAACTCAATGGACATGAGTTGGAGCAAACTCTGGGAGATAGTGAAGGATGGGGAAGCCTGGTGTGCTGCAATTCATGGGGTTGCAAAGAGTTGGACATGACTTAGTGACTCACCAACAACACTGAACTGAATGAGGAATGAAACTAGAATGTTTATATCTGTAGGATTCAGCTAAAACAGTACAAAAGGGGAAATTTATAGCACTAAGTGCAAACATTAGAGAAGAAGAGGAAAAAAAATCTGAATACTTGAAAGCTTCCATATCAAACACCTAGAAAAACTCAAAGCAAGCAGAGGAAAAAAATAAAGCTGGAGCAGGAATCAGTAAAATTGAAACAAAACCAACAGAGAAAAATCAATGAAACAAAAGCCGATTCTTTGGAAAAGTCAGTAAAATCAATAAACCTCTAACAAGACTGACAGAGAAAGACAAGACACAAATTACCAATATAGGGAATTGTTGTTCAGTCACTCAGTCGTGTCCGACTCTTTTCAACCCCATGGACTGCAGCATGCCAGGCTTCCCTGTCCTTCACCATCTTCCGGGGTTTGCTCAAACTCATGTCCATTGAGTTGGTGATGCCATCCAACCATCTCATCTTCTGTCTTCCCCATCTGCTTTCAATCTTTCCCAGCATCAGGGTCTTTTCCAATGAGTTGGCTCTTCGCGTCAGGTGGCCAAAGTATTAGAGCCTCAGCATCAGTCCTTCCAATGAATATTCAGGTTGATTTCCTTTAGGATTGACTGGTTTGATCTTGCTGTCCAAGGGAGTCTCAAGAGTCTTCTCCAACACCACAGTTCGAAAGCTCTTTTTAGGGAATAAAATGGGATATTACTGCAGCCACTATAGACATCAAAAGGATAACAAGTGAATACTATAAACAACTTTACACTTGTAAGTTTGACAACTTAGATGAAACTGACCAATTTGCTGAAGTCACAAATTATTAGAACTCACCCAATATGAGATAGGTTATTTGACAGCTATTAAGGAAATAAGATTAATTTTTAAATCCCTGAAAAGAAATCTCCAATCCCCAGAGTTTCACTGAAGATTCTACTACAGAAGAATTAATACCAATTACACAATCTTATCCAGAAAATATAAGAGAATGTTTTCTAATTCATCTTATGAAACAAGTATTACCCTGATACAAAACCAAAGACAATACCAAAAGAAAAAGAAAATAATAGACCAATAACCTTCATGAATAGATATGCAATAATCCTTAACAAAATATTAGCAAATAGAATTCAGAAATATAAAAAAAATTATACACAACCAAAAAGTAGAGGTTTTTTTCCTAGGAATTCCAGACTGGTTCAATATTTGAAAGTCAATTAGTCTAACTACCACATTATCAGACTAAAGAAGAAAAAAATCTCATCATTCTAGCAACTGATGCAGACAAAGCACGTGACAAAATTCTACACCCATTCACAATTAACTCAGAAAATAAGCATGGAGGGGAAGTTCCTCAATGTAATAAAGCACATCTACAGAAAACCTACAACTAACAATATTTAATGGTGAAAAAAATGAATGCTGTCCATCTTAGATCAGGAACAAGTCAAGGACGTCTTCTCTCACTACTTATTCAATACAGTGCTGAAAGTTTCTGCCAGCGTAATAAAGCAAGAAAAGGAAATAAAAGGCATACAGATAGGAACAGTGAAAGTCGTTCAGTCGTGTCCGACTCTTTGTGACCCCAGGGACTATACAGTCCATGAAATGTGGAGTGGGTAGCCTTTCCCTTCTCCAGGGGATCTTCCCAACCCAGGGATTGAACCTAGGTCTCCTGCATTGCAGGCAATTTCTTTCTCACCTGAGCCACAAGAGAAGCTCAAGTATACTGGAGTGGGTAGCCTATCCCTTTTCCAGCAGATCTTCCCGACCCAGGAATCGAATGGGGGTCCCCGGCATTGCAGGCGGATTCTGTACCAACTGAGCTATCAGGGAAGACCTACAGACTGGGAAGGAGGGAGTAAAACAGTCCTTACATGTAAATGACATGATTGTCTATGTAGAGATTCCCAAGGGATGTATTTAAAAATTCTCAGAACTAATAACTGAGTCCAGTGAGGTCACTGAATATAAGAATTACATACCAAAGTCAACTGTAGTTTTATCATAATCAATGAACATGTTGACACTGAATTTAAAATACAGTACTATTTACAATCACTTGAAAAAGAAACACAGATATAATCTAACAAAACATGTAAAGGACTTGTATGGTGAAAACTACAAATGCTGATGAAATAAATCAAAGAACATCTAAATATTAATAAATGGAAAAACATGCTTTGTGTTCATGGATTGAACACTGTACATAGTAAACATGTCAATTCTCCCTAGACTGGTACAGGTTTAATACACATCCTGTCAAAATCCAAGCAAGTTTGTTTTTTGTATATATAGACAAGATTATTCTAAAATGTACATGGGGAGGCAAATAGAAGGTAAGACAGTTGACAAAGAAGTAGGAAGAGTTAGTTTACTCAAATCAAGATAATATACATATAGCATATATATATGTGTGTGTGTGTGTGTATACTGAATATATGTGTGTGTGTGTGTATAGAGAGAGACACAGAGAGAGAGAGAGGGCTTCCCTGCTGACTCAGATGGTAAAGAATCGCCTGCAATACGGGAGCCCTCCGTTCCATCTCTGGGTCAGGAAGGTCCCCTGTAGAAGGAAACGGCACCCTCTCTAGTAGTGTTGCCTGAAGAATCCCATGGACAGAGGAGCCTGGCAGGCTACAGTCTATGGGGCCACAAAGAGTCGGACGTGATTACTGTAATCGAAACTGTGGTATTGGAGGACAGACACACAAATCAATACGATGGATGGGGATTTTCAGGCAGCACTAGAGGTAAAGAGCCTCTGTCAATGCAGGTAGACGTAAGAGACACGAGTTCGGTCCCTAGGTTAGAAAGATCCCTGGAGGAGGGCATGGCAACCCGCTGCAGTCAAGTGTTCTTGCCTGGAGAATCCCATGGACAGAGGAGCCTGGTGGGCTGCAGTCCATAGGGTCACACAGAGTTGGACATGACTGAGTTTTGATGAGGTGCAAAAGCACATGGAGAAATGATAGTTTTTTACCACGTGGTGATGGAGAAGTTTGATAATGACTCAGTTGATACATGACTGCATTCAGTTTGATACATTCAGTATCATACATTAGTTTGATACATGACTGCAGTTGGACATGACTGGAGTAACCCAGAAACCACAGAAATACGCGCAACTGACTTTTGATGAAGGTGCAAAAGCCATTCAATGGAGAAATGATAGTTTTTTTACCACGTGGTGATGGAGAAGTTTGATACACACAAAGAAACTTTGATCTAAGTTTTACCCTTTACACATAAATTAAGATGAATCATAGACTTAATGTGGAACCTTAAGTTATAAAACTTTTAGGAAAAAAATTTAGGATTTAAGATTTCTTTTAGGAAAAAAAATTTAGGATTTAAGATTAAGCAAGAAGTTCTTAAATCCTAAAGTTTTTTTTTTTCCCCTAAAAGAAGTTCTTAGACTTGGCACCAAAATCAAGATCCATAAGTGGAAAATTTGATACATTTGATTCTGTCAAAATTAAAAATATTTGCTCTTTGAAAGACCCTGTTAAGAGAATGAAATGACAATATCTAGAATAGATAAAGAAGTCTCAAAACAGTAAAAACAAAAACAAAAACCCACAAATAATCCCATTAGAAAATGGGCATAAGACATGAAGAGACATTTCACTAAAGAATGCCACTAAAGGTGCATTTAAGTATTAATACATGAAAACATATTCAATATCATTAGATCTAAATTAAAACCACAATGAGATATCGTTATATACCTGTAATGGGTAAAATAAAAAACAGTGACATCATATGCTAAGGGAATGCAGAGAATGGCCACGCATACGTTGCTGGTGGGGATGTAAAATGTTACGGCTGGCTCTGAAAAATACTTGGGCAGTTTCTTAACAAACAAAAAATATGCAACGATCACAGAGCTCACCAACTGCACTCCTGGGGGTTTATCTCAGGGAACTGAAAGCTTATGTTCACACACAAAACCTGTCATACTTGAATGTTCATAGCAGCTTTATTTGTAATAGATGAAAACTGGAAACAACCCAGATGTCCTTCAACAGACTAAAAGGTTAAACAAACTGGGATGTAGCTACATCATGGAATACTGTGCGTGCATGCTAAGTCGCTTCAGTTGTGTCCAACTGTGTGCCCCTATGGACTGCAGCCTGCTAGGGCTCCTCTCTCCATGGGATTTTCTAGGCGTGAATTCTGGAGTGTATTGCTGTGTCCTCCTCCAGGGGGTCTTTCTGCCCCAGCGATTGAACCCATATCTCTTCTGTCTCCTGCAATGGCAGGCGGGTTCTTTACCGCTAGCGCCACCTGGGAAGCCCCAGCTCAGCCATAAAAGGGAGCAAACAGTTGATACATGCACGTCTGGGGGAAACTCCAGAGCATGCTGCTGAGTGAAAAAAGACAATTCCCCCAAATTACAAATTATTCCAATTGTAGGACATTCCTGAAATGACAAAATTACAGAAATGGAGAGCGGAGGAGTGGTTTCCAGAGGCCAAGGTGGGAGATTAAGGGGTAGAAAGTCGAAGGTAACAGGGATCCTTGTAGTGATGGAAATGCGTACTTTGACTGTACAGTGGACCTTGAACAACCCGGGGGTGAGGGGTTACGACCCTTGAGCAGAGGAAGATTTGTGTATCACATTATTGTTCCCCTGGGTTCCACATCTGCAGTTTCAATCAACTGCATATAAGTGGACCAGCACAGGTCAACCTGTGTTGATCAATGGTCAGCTGTATTAATGTGGACAACTTGGTGTGGAATTGATGTATCATTTAGCAAGATGTTACTGTTGGGGAATCTCTCCAGGAGTCAAGACCACACTGTCCAGTGCCTGCGACTCGTGTGTGTCCCAAGATACCTTAGAACTTTGCAGACATCCCATTTGCTCTAGTGTGTGTGTGCTAAGTTGCTTCAGTCATGTCCGACTCTCTGCAACCCCATGGACTGTCCCACGCTCGTCTGTCCATGGGACTTGGCAGGCAAGAATACTGGAGTGGGTTGCCACTTCCTTCTCCCGGGGATTGAAGCCACATCTCCTGCATTGGCAGGTGGATCCTTTACCAACAGCGCTGAGTGGGAAGCTCTTTGCTATAGTGTTTGCCTGTAAAACTTTTAACCAAATTATCAGGTCAGATCAATCGCTCAGTCGTGTCCGACTCTTTGTGACCCCATGAATCGCAGCACGCCAGGCCTCCCTTTCCATCACCAACTCCCGGAGTTCACTCAGACTCATGTCCATTGAGTCAGTGATGCCGTCCAGCCATCTCATCCTCTGTCGTCCCCTTCTCTTACCCCCAATTCCTCCCAGCATCAGTCTTTTCCAGTGAGTCAACTCTTCACATGAGGTGGCCAAAGTACTGGAGTTTCAGTTTCACCATCATTCCTTCCAAAGAAATCCCAGGGCTGATCTCCTTCAGAATGGACTGGCTGGATCTCCTTGCAGTCCAAGGGACTCTCAAGAGTCTTCTCCAACACCACAGTTCAAAAGCATCAATTCTTCGGCACTCAGCCTTCTTCACAGTCCAGCTCGCACATCCATACCTGACCACAGGAAAAACCATAGCCTTGACTAGACGGACCTTTGTTGGCAAAGTAATGTCTCTGCTTTTGAATATGCTATCTAGGTTGGTCATAACTTTTCTTCCAAGAAGTAAGCATCTTTTAATTTCATGGCTGCAGTCACCATCTGCAGTGATTCTGGAGCCCAGAAAAAGAAAGTCTGACACTGTTTGCACTGTTTCCCCATCTATTTCCCATGAAGTGATGGGACCAGATGCCATGATCTTCGTTTTCTGAATGTTGAGCTTTAAGCCAACTTTTTCACTCTCCACTTTCACTTTCTTCAAGAGGCTTTTTAGTTCCTCTTCACTTTCTTCCATAAGGGTGGTGTCATCTGCATATCTGAGGTTATTCATATTTCTCCTGGCAATCTTGATTCCAGTTTGTGTTTCTTCCAGTCCAGCATTTCTCATGATGTACTCTGCATATAAGTTAAATAAACAGGGTGACAATATACAGCCTTGAGGTACTCCTTTCCATATTTGGAACCAGTCTGTTGTTCGATGTCCAGTTCTAACTGTTGCTTCCTGACCTGCATATAGATTTCTCAAAAGGCAGATCAGGTGGTCTGGTATTCCCATCTCATTCAGAATTTTCCACAGTTTATTGTGATCCACACAGTCAAAGGCTTTGGCATAGTCAATAAAGCAGAAATAGAGGTTTTTCTGGAACTCTCTTGCTTTTTCCATTCTTTGGCATTACCTTTCTTTGGGATTGGAATGAAAAGTGACCTTTTCCAGTCCTGTGGCCACTGCTGAGTTTTCCAAACTTGCTGGCATATTGAGTGCAGTACTTTCACAGCATCATCTTTCAGGATTTGGAATAGCTCAACTGAAATTCTATCACTTCCACTAGCTTTGTTCGTAGTGATGCTTTATAAGGCCCACTTGACTTCACACTCCAGGATGTCTGGCTCTAGGTGAGTGATCACACCATCATGATTATCTTGGTTGTGAAGATCTTTTTGTACAGTTCTTCTGTGTATTCTTGCCACCTCTTCTTAATATCTTCTGCTTCTGTTAGGTCCATACCATCTCTGTCCTTTATTGAGCCCATCTTTACATGAAATGTTCCTTTGGTATCTCTGATTTTCTTGAAGAGATCTCTAGTCTTTCCCATTCTGTTGTTTTCCTCTATTTCTTTGCATTGATCTCTGAAGAAGGCTTTCTTATCTCTTCTTGCTATTCTTTGGAACTCTGCATTCAGATGTTTATATCTTTTCTTTTCTCCTTTGCTTTTCGGTTCTCTTCTTTTCACAGCTATTTGTAAGGCCTCCCCAGACAGCCATTTTGCTTTTTTGCATTTCTTTTCCATGGGGATGGTCTTGATCCCTGTCTCCTGTACAACGAATATCATGAACCTCATTCCATAGCTCATCAGGCACTCTATCTATCAGATCTAGGCCCTTAAATCTATTTCTCAATTCCACTGTATAATCATAAGGGATTTGATTTAGGTCATACCTGAATGGTCTAGTGGTTTTCCCTACTTTCTTCAGTTTAAGTCTCAATTTGGCAATAAGGAGTTCATGGTCTGAGCCACAGTCAGCTCCTGGTCTTGTTTTTGTTGACTGTATAGAGCTTCTCCATCTTTGGCTGCAAAGAACATAATCTGATTTCGGTGTTGACCATCTGGTGATGTCCATGTATAGAGTCTTCTCTTGTGTTGTTGGAAGAGGGTATTTGCTATGACCAGTGCATTTTCTTGGCAAAACTCTGTTAGCCTTTGCCCTGCTTCATTCCGTATTCCAAGGCCAAATTTGCCTGTTACTCCAGGTGTTTCTTGACTTCCTACTTTTGCATTCCAGTCCCCTATAATGAAAAGGACATCTTTTTTGGGTGTTAGTTCTAAAAGGTCTTGTAGGTCTTCATAGAACCGTTCAACTTCTTCAGCATTACTCGTTGGGGCATAGACTTGGATTACTGTGACATTGAATGGTTTGCCTTGGAAATGAACAGAGATCATTCTGTCGTTTTTGAGATTGCATCCAAATGCAGTAGCATTTCGGACTCTTTTGTTGACCATGATGGCCACTCCATTTCTTCTGAGGGATTCCTGCCCGCAATAGTAGATATAATGGTCATTTGAGTTAAATTCACCCATTCCAGTCCATTTGAGTTCGCTGATTTCTAGAATGTCAACATTCACTCTGGCCATCTCTTGTTTGACCACTTCCAATTTGCCTTGATTCATGGACCTGACATTCCAGGTTCCTATGCAATATTGCTCTTTATAGCATCGGACCTTGCTTCTATCTCATCAGTCACATCCACAGCTGGGTATTCTTTTTGCTTTGGCTCCATCCCTTCATTCTTTCTGGAGTTATTTCTCCACTGATCTCCAGTAGCATATTGGGCACTTACTGACCTGGGGAGTTTCTCTTTCAGTATCCTATCATTTTGCCTTTTCATACTGTTCATGGGGTTCTCAAGGCAAGAATACTGAAGTGGTTTGCCATTCCTTTCTCCAGTGGACCACATTCTGTCAGATCTCTCCACCATGACCCATCCATCGTGGGTTGTCCCATGGGCATGGCTTAGTTTCAGTGAGTTAGACAAGGCTGTGGTCCTAGTGTGATTAGATTGACTAGTTTTCTGTGAGTATGGTTTCAGTGTGTCTGCCCTCTGATGCCCTCTTGCAACACCTACCATTTTACTTGGGTTTCTCTTACCTTCGGCGTGGGATATCTCTTCATGGCTGCTCCAGCAAAGCGCAGCCAATGCTCCTTGGACGAGGGGTATCTCCTCACTGCTGCCCTTCCTGACCTTCAACATGGGATAGCTCCTCTAGGCCCTCCTGTGCCTGTACAGCCACGGTGTGGGGTTGGGCACAGGCAGCTGCGACGGGCGCGCTAAAGCTTAACCAAATTAAACCCAATGAAAATGAATGACCATAATTCACAAGATGTATGGTTATAATGAGAAAATGAATACCCATAAACTCACTCCCCCTCTTCAGAACTAGCACACTTGTGGCAGGAACAACCTTTTACACGTCTCATGTGGGTTTGAACGCCCAGAGCTGCTGGGACCTTGGGGAAAACCTTTCTTCATTGAGACAACCCCGCAGAACAGCCATGGCACACAGCTGCCACCCTAGACATTGCGGGTCACAGAAACGCGGGGTGAGGGGGGCCAGGACACCCGTGAGCACCGCTGTCCCCTCTGGGGTTCCCGTAGGACACAGCTCAGGGAAGCCCACGCAGGCTGTGAGGGGCCTTTCAGCTCTCCCGTCTGCTAGAGGAGACGGTCATCCCGCGAGCCGGAGATCTCTCCAGGTCCTCACAGCTTATGCTGGGTTCCGCACACGAAATGTCTTGTTTTAGATGCTCAATCCGATGTGCCGATGGGAGGACTGGAAACCAGCTATGTCCCTGTCTGCTATGTGCCGCTTTCTTTGGAGGCTGATCTCTAGGAGCTAGGACTTGCTCCCGTAGGGCTGTTCTACCTAGATGATGTCATCAGCGGGTTCTCCAGGACACCCTAGGACTACTCGGGAGTGAGCCCAGAGAAACGCTCTTGAAGTCAACCCCAGCTCATCACCGTGCTGCCCAGGGGTCTGGCTCTGAAGAGAAAGGGGTGCTCTGATCCATCCCTCCAGACTGGAAACAATCCTGGGGAACAGAGCGTTCCGGAACCCGCAGGTCTCACAGCCCCGAGGCCTTGGGGCAGGGCACCCCTCACTTTCCACATTATGGTGGCTCTTCCTTGCTATCATCCATGCCCTGCCCAATGCCTGAGCAATCGCCCTGGCTCTGAGCTTCTAGCTTATTCTACTCAGTTTAACACTTGTGTAATACTGTCTTTGTTTCACTATCTGTTCCCTCTTGTTTCAGGAAGACTGTGGAAACGTCTTGTCTAGAGCGTGAATTTCTTAAGGACCTTGTTTATCTAGTAAGCAAAGAAACCAACTCTGGCTAGGTAGAAAATGAATGTATTAAAAATATGTGGCTTAGTAAGTAGAATCCTGGCTAGAGAAGGCTTCCCTGGTGGCTGAGGTCCATAAAGAATCTGCCGGCAATGCGGGAGACCTGGATGCCTGGGTTGGGAAGATCCCCTGGAGCAGGGAATGGCAACCCCCTGCAGTATTATTGCCAGGGAAGTCCCATGGGCAGAGGAACCTGGTGGGCTACAGTCCATGGGGTCGCAAAAGTCGGACACGACAGAAGTGACTTAGCACTAGAGCAGGAGATGCGAGCTTGGAGCCCACAGAGCCAGGCACTGCCCGCGTCACGTGGCAGAGCCGGTCTGCTGGGTCCTGAAAGGGCAGCAAGCTTTGCCTGTACTGTACACATTGGCCTCTAACATTGTCGCTTGCCCTGGATCCTGGAGCAATCTGCCCCTGCCACAGCCCCCCTTGCCGGCACAGATCCTGCACCTTTCCCACGTCTACTGTGGGTTGCCCACCAAGTCTGCATCGAGATCACATGATTGGAGAGCCTAGATCACTGTGTCCATGTCTTGGCTGCAGAAGAAGCTGGGAGAGCAAGTATTTGTGAGGTTCTGATTCGATAGTGGGAGGTGGGCTCTGCCTGGCAGGTGGGAGTTCCCCAAGACTAGATAGAGCGTTTAGAGGCTGAGACAGGGACCCTACCTCGCACAGCTTTGTGCCTAGAATGGTACTGTCATACATAGTCAGTAGGTTGTTCCCAACTTGTGATCAGGGCAGGACTCAACTGAACCCTTGCCCGGGAATGAGTCATAAAGTAATAGAGGGAGCATGGCATTTGTCACTATTTGTCGTTTTTGACTTGATTGAACCAGCCCACCTGGAGGTATTTAAGAATGTTAGAAGCCCAATATTTTGGCATAATATCAAGATTGTCTTAGTTTTTCACTCTTACGCATCAGCTGCTATGAACATTGATGTACAAGTTTTTGAATGGATATCTGTTTTTATTTCTCTCAAGTGAACACCTCAGAGTGAAATTGATTGCTTTGTATATACATAATTTTTTTTGTTGCCTTTTTGTACCGTAAAAAAGAAAAACAAACAAATCAAAAAAACACCAGAAAACCCTGATGGGAAGAGCCAACTCATTGGAAAAAACCCTGATGCTGGGAAAGATCAAAGGCAAAAGGAGAAGAGGGCGGCAGAGGATGAGATGGTTGAATGGCATCACCGATTCAGTGGAAATGAATTTGAGCAAACTCCAGGAGATGGTGGAGAACAGGGAAGCCTGGCGTGCTGCAGTCCATGGACATGCAAAGAGTTGGACATGACTTAGCGACTGAACCACCACAACAGTATACATAGTTTCAGAAAGTACCAAACTCTTTTTTTCAAAGTGATTGCATCATTTTACTTTCCTACCAGAAAAGTATGAAAATTCCAGTTGCTTCACATCCTCACCAACATTTGGTATTGTGAGTCTTTTTCATTTTACCCATGCTAGTCGGGGAAGGCAATGGCACCCCACCCCAGTACTTTTGCCTGGAAAATCCCATGGACGGAGGATCCTGGTAGGCTCCAGTTCATGGGGTCACTGAGAGTCGAACACAACTGAGCGACTTCACTTTCACTTTTCACTTTCATGCATTGGGGAAGGAAATGGCAGCCCACTCCAGTGTTCTTGCCTGGAGAGTCCCGGAGACGGGGGAGCCTGGTGGGCTTCCGTCTGTGGGGTCGCACAGAGTCGGACACGACTGAAGCGACTTAGCAGCAGCAGTGAGTATGGAGTGATATCTCATTGTGGTTTTAGTTTGCATTTCCTTGATGACTAATGATGTTGAACACCTTTTCATGTGCTTATTGGCCATTTATATATATATATATATATATTTTTTTTTTTTTTTTGGTGAGTCTGTTTAAATCTTCAGATTGTTTGCCTTCAGACCAAACTATAATACTTTAAAATACATTCTATAGAAAGATCTAGATCAGATATACATATGGTGACTATTTTCTCTCAATCTGTGACTTGCCTTTTCATCTTCTGTTTTCCCAAAGGGAATGTATTTTTGAAAATGATTTGATCTGTTTATTTATTTTTGGCTGTTTGTCTTTGTTGCTGTATCGGGCTTTTTCTCTAGTTGCGGCAAGCAGGGCTTACTCTCCAGTTGCCATGTTCGGGCTTCTCGTGACGGCTTTTCTTGTTGCAGAGCATGGGTTCTAGGGCACACGGGCTTCCGTAGTTTTGGCTCAGGATCTAGAGCACAGGCAAATAGTTGTGGCACACGGGGTTTGTTGATCCACGGCATGTGGGATCTTCTGGGATCGGGGACTGAGCTGGTGTCTCCTGCATTGGCAGGTGGACCCTTTACCACTGAGTCACCAGGGAAGCCCACCATGTCCTTACTAGTGTCTTTCAAAGAGCATTTTAAAATTCTGATTAAGTCAAGTGTATCAAGGTTTTCATTTATTATTTATGCTCTTTTTGTCCTAAGAATTCTTTGCCTACCTTATCATGAAGATTTTCTCCTGTGTTTTCTTACAGAAATGTCATAGTTGCAGTTTTTACATTAAGGTGTAGGATCCGTTTCAAATTGATTTTTATGTGTGCTGTGAGTTAAGGGTCAAGGTTTTTTCTTACAAGAATATCCAATTGTCCAAGCACCATTTATCGAAAAGTCTTTGTTTCACCCGTTAAATTATTTTGACGTCTTTGTAAAAAATTAATTGACTTTTACAATAGAGGAACTCGACAAAATTTACCTCAGCCATATGATCAAAGTTCACATAAATATTGATAAAATCATGTGCCCTTGATGTAACGTGATAAAAATGGGACTTTACACCTTTGATCTTCCCAGTCTTGTTAAGAGAAAAACATCAAAAATCTCAGTTGATGGACATTCTACAAAATACCAGTACTCTGAAAAACTGTGAAGGTCACCAAAACCAAGAAAAGTCTGTAAAAAGTCACAGCCAAGAGGAGCCTAAGGATACATCACAAATAAATAGAATGTGGGATCCTGGGTGGGAGCCTGGGTGTGCTACTGGGACAGAAAAGGGACACTGGATAGAAACCAAGGAGATTTGAATAGGACTTCCCTGATGGCTCAGCTGGTGAAGAATCCGCCTGCAATGCGGGAGACCTGGGTTCGATCCCTGGGTTGGGGAAGATCCCCTGGAGAAGGGAAGGGCTACCCACTCCAGTATTTTGGCCTGGAGAATTCCAGGGACTGTATAGTCCATGGGGTCACAAAGAGTTGGACACGACTGGGTGATTTCACTTTCCCTGGTAGCCCAGTGGTTGGCAGTCTGCCTTGCAATGCAGGGGACTCCGGTTCAATCCCTGGTCCCGGAGGATCCCACATGCCTTGGAGCAACTGAGCCCATGGGCCACAACTACTGAAGCCAACGTGCCCTAGAGTGCATGCCCCGCAACAAGAAAAGCCACTGCAACAAGAAGCCTGTGCGCTGCAACCACAGAGTAGCCCCTGCTTGCTGCAACTAGAGTAAGCCCATGTGAGCAAGGAAGACGCAGCAGAGCCAAAATAAATGATTTTAAAAAAGGAAATCTGAATAAAGTACGGGCTTTAGTTAATAATAACATATCAATATCATTAATTGCAACGAATGTACCATTCTAATATAAGATGCTAATAATGAAGGAGAGGGGGACGATGGAGGGTGGGATGACTGGATGGCATCACCGACTCGATGGACGTGAGTTTGAGCAAGCTCCAGGAGTTGGTGATGGACAGGCAGGCCTGGCGTGCCGCAGTCCATGGGGTCGCAAAAAGTCAGACACGACTGAGCAACTGAACTGAACTGAATAATAAAGCGAACTGGGGTGGAGTACATGGGAGCTCTTTGAACTAACTACACAAACCTTTTGTAAATCTAAACAAAAATTTTACCACATGCTTTCTTTTCACTTTATAATTTTTCTTTTACATTTATTGGAAGAATCTTAGACTTATTTACACAAAGGGGTTTTTTTTTGGTATTGTATTTCATGTTAATACCTGAAGTACATATTTTACATGAAATACATATTTTAAATATAAACAAGTTGGTTCAGGTGTCTGCTAAAATTTTTGAATGTTCAGAATCTGACTCTTTGGAATCTCTTCTGACCCGAATGGCCCATGACTATCAATACATATACTGTGTCCACGTCACACCATCAAGAGTCTTGGTGCAGCACTTCTTAAAAGACCACCTCCCTACTGTCTCAGGGAGTTTCTTCTAAGTTGTTGACACCCATTCTGCAGTTTTTGAAGCTGTCACTCTCTTAATCTTATGAGATGTTTAACGGAAAGTTTTCAGACAACAGACACAATTCTTGTTTCTTCACCCAACAGCCCTTTAATGACTTGACTGAAATTCTGAGAGCTCACGTGTACTCAGGCGTACAGGCACTGGGCCAGTAGCACTGTTCATGCCATTCATCATAAGGTGACTTCTCATTTTCAGAGATGTTGAAAGGTGATAAAATGTGGGTCTCAGAAACAATACAAAATATATGTCAGTATTCTGAAAGTTCCTGTTTTCATCTACTGATATATACACATCTTTTTATGTTAGTCTGTATAGACCTGCCTTATTTTAACATAATAACTGCAGTATTCCACCATGTGGATGTCCCACAATTTATCTAACCAGTGTTCTATTATTGGATATTTGACTTTTCTGGATATTATGAAAATACTACAATAAATAAAAATGCCCTTTAAAATATTTCTCTAGGATAGACATTTGGAGTAGAATTGTTGGATTAAAGAATTTGCCGATTTAAATTTTTAAATTGTCCCCTAGACGGCCTTATCATTTTGTATTTCCACAAATGAGCATTAGTGTATCTGTATTCTCTCACCCTTGCTCACTTTGGATATTATCAACCTAGAAATCGTGCCAGTCACACTGGGTCAAGAGTGATGTCTTACTGTTATTTAAGTTTGGCTTCTCCTGATAACTAGTAATTTTAGAAGCTTTTCATAATTTTAGGACTTATCTACTTCCTTGGCGAACTGCAATTTTTTAAATTTATCAGTGTAAGCGGTTATATATTCTGGACCTAGATGTTTATCCTTCGTTGCACACGCGTTCAGTCACTCAGTTGTGTCCAGCTCTTTGCGACCTCATGGACAGTAGCCCACCAAGCTCCTCTGTCCGTGTGACTGTCCAGGCAAGAATACTGCAGTGGGTTGCCATTTCCTCTTCCAAGAAATCTTCCCAACGCTGGGATCAAACCTCTGTCTCCTGCATCTCCTGCATTGGCAGGCAGATTCTTTACCACAGAGCCAGCTGGGAAGCCCTGCTTTGTAATGTATGTATAAACAATTTCTTTCAGGCTGATTTTTCCTTTTAGTTGCATTTTTGGTCCCAGTGTCTATATGAGGGTTTGAATTGATGTAGTTAAATTTTTCAGATATTTCCTTTACAGCTTCTGTGTTTTATGTTTTGCATAGGAAAGCCTTCCTTACTCAAAGATTATAAAAATATTCTTCTACAGTTTTGTAATTCTGTAGTATTTTACAGATTGTATGGTTGTTAAATTCTTTATTTTAGTCATTTAATCCAGTTTTAAATTATGTGATCTGTGGTTGAAGGATCTAACTTAATTTTTCCAAATGGATACCTTAGTGGTCCAACACCATTAATTAAACATTATTTATCCACTAACTTGGTTCAATGGATACATCAGTGATCCAACACCATTAATTAAATATTATTTATTCGCTAATTTATTTCAGTGGATTCATCAGTGGTCTAACACCATTAATTAAACATTATTTATTCACTAATTTAGTTCAATGGATACATCAGTGGTCCAACACCATTAATTAAACATTATTTATTCACTAATTTAGTTCTTGATATGCCTCTTTTATTAAGAACAAAAGATTTCATATTTAGTTCTGGGTCCATTGTATTGCATGATTGGATTAATCTACCGCTATCCCCGAGCCCAACGCCAGGCAATTTAGATTCTTCTGGCTTTAAAATATACTTTAAATACCTCATAGGGCAAAATTTCTCCTGATTGCTTTTCTTTTTCTAAGTTGTGAGGAGAAAGTGCCTCCAGCCGCTAGTGCTCCCTACCTGCAGCGGAGTCGAGAAGCTCTGCCCTGGGAGGGGCCCAGGGGTTGGATCAGTTTTCCACGGCTGTGCGACAGATGACCTCAAACAGAACAGAGGACACAGCACCTTTCATTGGCTCATGGTTCCCACAGGTCCAGCACATTTTAGCTGGCCCTCTGCTCGGGGTCTCTGAGGCTGAGACCAGGGCCTCACCAGCTGCACCCCCACATCTGCAGGCTCCACGAGGGAACGAGCGGCTTCCCAGCTTCCAAAGAACTAACTCCCTCCTGGCTGTAGGACTGAGGTTCCCCCCGTCTTGCTAGCAGTTGGTGTGGATGGCTCTCGGCCCCCAGAGGCTGCTCTCAGCTCACTGCCATGGGGCCCCTCTGGTCTCGAGTCAAATCCCTCTCACACTTTGAGAGCTCTTGGACTTCTCGTGTGACCAGCTGAGAAAGACTCTGCGTTTAAAGGACTCATGTGATGAGAGCTGCCTCCACCCAGATAACTTCCCTATTTTAAGGTCAACTGTGCCATAGAACACAGCCTCATCACAGGAGTGAAAGCAGCATGTCACAGCCCTGGGGATATTCAGTGCAGGAATTTCCTGGGGTGCAGGAAATCTTGGGGGCCATCTTAGAACTCTGCTTACCACACCACTTAAAGTGAAAGTTGCTCAGATCAGATCAGTTGCTCAGTCATGTCTGACTCTTTGCAACCCCATGAATCGCAGCATGCCAGGCCTCCCTGTCCATCACCAACTCCCGGAGGTCACTCAGACTCACATCCATCGAATCAGTGATGCCATCCAGCCATCTCATCCTCTGTCGTCCCCTTCTCCTCTTGCCCCAATCCCTCCCAGCATCAGAGTCTTCTCCAATGAGTCAACTCTTCGCATGAGGTGGCCAAAGTACTGGAGTTTCAGCTTTAGCATCATTCCTTCCAAAGAGCACCCAGGGCTGATCTCCTTCAGAATGGACTGGTTGGATCTCCTTGCAGTCCAAGGGACTCTCAAGAGTCTTCTCCAACACCACAGTTCAAAAGCATCAATTCTGAAAGTCACTCAGTCACATCCAACTCTTTGCAACCCCATGGACCATACAGTCCATGGAATTCTCCAGGCTGGAATACTGGAGTGGGTAGCCTTTCCCTTCTCCAGGGGATCTTCCCAACCCAGGGATCAAACCCGTGTCTCCCACATTGCAGGCAGGTTCTTTACCAGCTGAGCCACAAGGGAAGCCCAAAAAGGGGGACACAAAAGGGAGACCTTTTATATTGGGTAGGGGGTTATATTTGAGCACTGGTCTATGCTGGACACAGGTGTGTGTGTGTGTGTGTGTGTGTAAAAGACCTCCGAAGAAGTCCAGGCATAGGTTCTACAATAATCTCATGGTCTGATAGAATCTTAGCAGCTGAAAGAAACTTGGGGCACATGACCCAGGGAAGTCTACTCTTTTCCAAGTAAAACAACAACTTCAGTTTATTCCTTGTATGAAATGGTCTCTAGATGCCTCTCCATGACTGCTTAGTAGGAGTAGGGGGAGTGAAGGAAAGACATAAATTTGCTTCAAAGCAGTGCCTTAACTGAAGGCCAACTGAGGAGGAGCTGGAAGGTCAAGAAAGCTTCCTGGAGGAGGTAGCCTTTGAACTTGGCCTTTAAGGCTAGGGGGAAGGTGACTTTCCTGGTGGTCCACTGGCTAAGACTTTGTTTTCCAATGCAGGGTGCCCTGGTTCAATCCCTGGTCAGGGAACTAGATCCCACCTGCCACAACTGAAAAAAGATTCTGCATGCTGCAATTAAGACCTGATGCAGCCAAATAAATAAATAAGAATAAATATTAAATAAAAGAGAGACTGGGGGAATGTCAACAGAAAAGCTGGATATGGGAAGGGGATTCTGGGAAGGACAGCAAAGCCATGGATGTGGAAGCCCGAGAGGCATTTCTGGGAAGGGCGAGCAGCCATATGCAGGGAGCTCCATCAAAGGGGAGCTGGGGCTGGACTGCGCTGAGCCTTAGGGACCAGCAGAGGCCTCTGGACTTCAGTGAGTGCCTGAGGTCAGCCTGACCTATTTTGACATCAGAATGCTTCTTGCCATGGCTGGGGAGGGAGAGGCTATATTCTAAGTTAATATTCCATTTTAATACCTAATGTGAAAGGGAAACAGAGGCATTTAAGCCTGGAGTAAACACAGTCACTGTGCTGTGTGATTAGTCGCTCAGTCGTGTCTGACTCTTTTGTGACTCCATGGACTGTGGCCCACCAGGCTCCTCAGTCCACGGGATTCTCCAGGCAAGAATACTGGAGTGGGTTGCCATGCCCTCCTCCAGGGGATCTTCCCAACCCAGGGATCGAACCGAGGTCTCCCACACTGCAGGTGGGTTCTTTACCATTTGAGCCACCAGGAAAGCCCCAACACAGTCACACTTGACCACAAAAGCATCGCAGATGGACTAATAAAAAAGGGAAAGGAATCATGGGTGAAACAAAGTACCTCTCTGCAGTGTGCGGGGCAGCATCAGCTCACGAACACTGGTGGCCTTTTACTGGCTGTGGCAAGGCAAACCCCAAGAGCTTTAGTTTTCCTGGAAAATCAGATCACAAGAAAATTGCCCTTAACAGTTGTTTGGGGTTGCATTGTGTCTTCCATAACGATATGCTGAAGTTCTAATCCCCTTACCTGTAGACGTAACCTAATTTGGAAATAGGGCCTTTGAGGTGGGGTGGGGGATCGTGCTCTGTAGAGACCAGCCAAGGGTCTCCCCAACTGCCGCTCCACCACCAGAAGCTGGAAGAGGTGGGGGAGGACCCTCCTCCTTGGGAGGTGGAAGCATGGCTGTGCCCACACCTTGATTTTAAACTTCGGGCCCCCAGAGGCGTGAGAGAAGTTTCTGCTGTTTTAAGCCACTTGGTTTGTGGCACTTTGTTACAGCAGGTCCAGGAAATTAAGGCAACATTCATTTCTAGATTCTTGAAACAGGTAACAAGTGTCCACTCACGGGGCCTGTGCTGGGGGGCCTCATGGCTCTTGGATGGGTGAAATGGGGGCAGCACAGGACGAGTGGATTCTCCAGGGAGGAGTCAGCTGGAGGCCAGTCCAGGACAAGTAGCAGTGGCCCTAGGGGGCCCTCTGAGAACTGGGGACCCAGTCTGGAGGACAAAGGCTAAGAGGCAAACTGTGAACGAGGGCACATCTTTGCATCTCCCAGTTCAGGGTTAGGGCTGGGGGCGGGTGGGCTGCTGATCGCCTCTTGGGGTCCTTTTCTTTTCTTGGAGGACCCGCAAAGAGGAGCACTCAGACAGGAGTGGAGGACGTGCCAATCTCCCGCCGGGGGTGAGAACATTCCGGCAGCAGTACCCGGTACTCTTATGCACTCGTGGTTGGCGGGCCCCGCAGGCTGGGAGGTGGTGCTTCGAGGGTCTTTGGCATCATCAGACCTGCGGTTACTCACCATTGCACCTTTGGCAACTTCTCTAACTTAAGCGTCAGTCTCTTTATCAGGTAAAACACTGACAAGCATAGTGAGGGTCTTAGGTCTGATGTGAGGATACATTGAGAAAACGCACGTTAAGTACTTAACAGAGCGCCCGCTGCCAGGAAGGGGGTGCTGGAGCTTAGCCATCACCATCACCATCACCATCATCAGAGCCTTGATGCAAAACCTGTGTCTGGGGGCTGCCCCTCACCATTGAAATGCGCGGCTCTATCAACGTGCCCGCGGGAGGTGGGCTGTTGGGGGTCGTCATTCGGCACCGGGGGGCTCCTGTCCTCCCTCGCGCATGCCCTGCCATTTCGGGGGGTGTCCCGGGGGTGACCCTGCTCCGGCCTCAGCGGGGTTCACAGTCCGGGGAGGCAGAATTTCGGGTCCGCAGAAGCCAGGCGACGACGTGGGGCGGAGGACACTGCGGTCCATCAGTGTCCCGCGCCGCGTGCCCAGAACGGCCACCAGGAGCCGCGCGCACCAGGAGGCCGGCAGGTGGCCGGGGACAGGCGTCCCGGGGGAGGACTGGCGACCCGGGGGAGCACAGGCGTCCCGGTGCGGTGAGTCCTGGCCCGCGGGCCGTCCGGAACGGGCCCGGGAGGGGCGCGCGTCCGCGGGGAAGGCGAGGCCGAGGCGGGCCGGGGCCCCGGGGCCGGGAGGCCGCCTCCCTCGGTCACCGGCAGGGGCCGCCATCGCCCCGCGCAGCGCCCCGCGCCGGGCCCGCTTCTCCCGGCTCCTCCCGGCTCCTCCTGGGCGGAACGCGGGGAGGACGCGCCGGGCCCAGTCACGACCCGCTCGTCCGGTACGCGAGCCCGACGACGGAGCCGGGAACCGGACTAACCCCGGCGCGCCCGCCCCTCGGTTTCGGGTATTAGGAATATTTAATTCGATGGCGCAGGGACTCCGGGAGCCAGCGTGGGAGCCAGCGTGGGATGGCTCTCGTTTTCCGCTGCCGGAGGGTCTTAGGTCTTTCCGGTCTTGCTGAGCTTGCTTGGACCAGGCCCTGGTTGGCTGGGAAGCTGCTGTCTGAGCGCGCAGGGCACGGGCCACCTTGGAGGTCGGAGCCCCTTCCCTTCCCCGTCCCTTCCCGTTTGGAGTCCACCCCCCACCATCCTCCATGCTGATGGCTTGCTGGACTCTCGGACATCGGAAGGAAAGTTGGTACTCATAGGCATCCCCCAAAACGCTCCCGTTACTGAAAGGTTAGGGTCCGCCCCCCCACCCCCTCCCCGCCCAGCCCAGGGAGCCAAAGAGGAAATTCTAGGGCCAGGCCCCAGAGGCGTGAACATAACAGCAACAGTAATAATAGTAATAGCTAATGACACTGAGTCAGCACTTACTACGTGCCAGGCAAAGTTCTGAGCTCCTTACCTACAGTTACCCGTTTCATCCTGACAAGCATTTTCCGAGGGAATATCATCACTGGTTTACAGATGGGGAAAGTGAGGCCCAGAATCTTCAATCTCTCTGGGTCTCAGTTTCCTGAAACTTCAACACTTGTGAAAAAAAAGCAGCCCCAGGTTAGTCATCAATTATTTTTACTGAAATAGCAGCCAATTCATGTAAGTGGCAAAGTGTAGGGGTGAGACCAGGAGACTGTTTTCTGAATGCGCCACTGGGGGACAATGGGGCTAGAAAAATTGCTGAAGGGGGCCTAAAGGAGAAACGGCTTGGAAATGAGCCGCCCCTGAATTTTTCTCTTAAGGCAACCCCCTGGTGGAAAAGGCAGGCAAGGCCACCACCTTGACAAGGTTCCTTGGAGGTCGGCCCTTGAAGGATGTTGATGGAAATAACCAGTTTTGCCCCGAGTGTGAGAGCCTCACGGTGTGGGCAAAGGGCAGGCTGACGTGAAGCTGGAGGGGACGGTCCCTGAGTCGCCCTGCTGACTGATGGCCCATTGAGAGGGAGCAGCTACGGACAGCCAGCTCGGGGCTGAACGGAGGACTCGGCCCCTTATTTGTGGCGTGTGAACCATGTCCCTGCAGAGGTGGAACTGGAGGGGGTGGTAAGCAGCGGCTTGAAGCTCCACAGCCATCCCAGAGCTGCTAATGCTGTCAGAAGCTCCAGCACTGGAGGTGGCACAAGGCTGGGTCCCAATTTTAACCCCCTTTGAACCTAGAAAATTCTTCCCGGTGCTGAGACAAGGCTTGCCTCCCAGAAACTGCCTTTTAGGCCCAGAGCCCTCCTTCCCCAGAGAGGGCATCTAATGCCCCAGAAGGGATGAGCTCATCGGATACCTTCTAGGGTGTGGCTGGGGGACCCCTGGGACAGCCGGAGAAGGGTGCTGACCTGTTTCAGAGCTTTCTCTGTAGTGAGAGCTCAAACCCTCCCCAGCTCCTGCCTTGGGTGTGGCCGTGGGAGCACTGTCGCAGGAGTCCTCACACCCCCATCAAAGAGCCGTTGGGTCCACTTATCGGGAAAGATTGAGGGCAGAAGGAAAAGAGGGCATCAGAGGGTGAGATGGCTGGATGGCATCACAAATGCAATGGACATGAACTTGGGCAAACTTCCGGAGATGGTGAGGGACAGGGCGGGCTGGCATGCTGCAGTCCATGGGATCGCAAAGAGTTGGACACAACTGGATGACTAAACAACCACTTGCCCTTGAGACTGATGTACCCCCGTGGTAGGATGAAGGGACATTCAAGGCTGTTGTTACAGAAGAGCAGGCCCCCTAGTATGATTGCCAGCTCCAGGGCACAGGGTCCCGTCTCATGCTGCTGCCCTCATGGTTGGGGGATCTCTACTCAGACCACCTGGTATGGTTCTCACCCACCATGTGTTGACTTCAGTTTCTGCCCAGACAAAGAAGCTGCCTTGTTTGGGGCTGGTTCCCATCCTTGAAACTAGTCATCAACCGTGCAGTGTCCAGCACTGGGTGGTATTTGAAAATGTCTATTTAGTAACCTAGTCGAAAGAGCGTGAGCTTTGAAGTCAGATATGATTGTAAATCTCACTGTTTATCAGCTGGAATATCAGAGCAAGTTTCCTCATCTATACATAGTGGCGGTGGTGATGGAGGGGGATGAAAATTATCTAATGGAACGTTGAGAAGATGAAATGAACACCCGTGGTGGGATTTTGCAAACAGGAGACGGGGGCAATCCAGGTGTCTGAGTCTTCAGGGGTGGTGTCTCCCGCAGGATTTCGGGTTCTGCCTCCTAACAGCCCCCTCCCCTGCAGGGCTTTTGGTCTTGGAAATACTCTGTGATACCCCATTGCTGCAAGCCTCTGCCTGACCTGGTTCCAGAACAAAGGCCCTCAGCTGTATGGGATTTACACAGGGGGCCACGTGGGAGGCAATTTAGAGGGAAAAGAAGATTTTAAAGTAACGACAGCTCATATAGTTGATGGAAATCTAAAAAAAGTCAGACAGTTAAGTCTGGGGAGGAAAAGACTAGGAAGAACTGAAGAAAGAGACAGAGATCAAGTCAGACACAGGAGAATTTCCTGTGAATCGAAGCATCAGAGGAGGGGGTCAAGGTGCTCAGCAGTGGTCATCAGCAAGAGCTCTGCAGCCAGACTGCTTGGATCTCATCCCAGCTTTTTTTTTTTTTGATATGTATTTTGATGTGGACCATTTTTTTAAGGTGAAGTCTTTTAACCACTGGACCACCAGTGTGTGCGTGCTAAGTCACTTCGGTCCTGTCTGACTCTGTGACCCTATGGACTGTAGCCCCCGCCAAGCTACAGTCAAGAATACTAGAGTGGGTTGCCATGCCCACATCCAGGGATTTTCCTCATACAGGGATAGAACCTGCATCTCTTATGTCTCCAGCATTGGCAGGTGGGTTCTTTACCACTGGTGCCACCTGGAAGCCCTGGACCACCAGGGAAGTCCCTAAATTTTATGTATATTTTGCCACTATTTTATTTTATTTTTTAAAGCTCCTCTATCCATGGGATTTCCCAGGCAAGAATACTGGAGTGGGTTGCCATTTCCTCCTCCAGGACATCTTCCAGGTATCGAACCCTTGTTTCCTGAGTCTCTTGCATTGCAGGCAAATTCTTTACCTCTTGAGCCATCAGGGAAACCCAGGTTTCATCCCAGCTCCTGCACTTACAAGCTTGGCCTTCAAGCATCTGTGCCTCATTTCTTCATCTGGTAATGGTCATACCCCTCTAAGAGCTGTTACAAGGATGAAATGAGTTCAGGTATGTGAATTGCCGAGCAGTACCTGACTTGTGCTGAGGGCTCTGTGAGCACTATCTAGTGTTATTTTTCCTTTGGAATGAAAACGTAGAGAATTAGGGAACGTGAACAGAGCGTCCACAGAGACTCTGAGCCTAACCATCTCTTTTACAGGTGAGCAATCTGAGCCCAGAGAGCTGCTCTCCCCACGGCCCCTGTGTGGATGTTCCAGCCTCACGCGCACCACCAGCTCCTTCTTTGCTGAATCGCTAGGTTCGCCTCCACAGCACTCTGGGGGACTGGGTCTTGCTGAAATGCAACACTTGGGCAGGGCCACTGTGGCCTGCTGTGAATCAGTCACAGTGCTTATGATGGACACCCTGTCCGTGGGATTCTCCAGGCAAGAATACTGGAGTGGGTTGCCATTTCCCCCTCCAGGGGGTCTTCCTGATCCAGTCTTCAAATCCAAGAGTCTCTTAGATCTCTTGCACTGGCAGGCACGTTCTTTACCACCAGTGCTAGCTGGGAAGACTTGGGATGGACAATCCAACTCAAAATAGGTTAAGGAAAAAAAGAAAAAGAGACGATTGCTCCTGTACCAAGGAGTCTGAGGTGACTTTCAGGCACAGGGGTATCCGGGTGTGAAAAGATCCCATCGGTCGCTGTCTCTCCTTTGTGTTTCTGTAGGGGGGCTTCCTCCTCAGGGGGGCTTCCTCCTCAGGTGGGCTGTCCGTGTGGGAAGTGTGGGGGACCACCTGCAACCCTAAGCTCACATTGTCCTTGCATTTGAAAGGTAGGCTTTGTTTTTTCCTTTCTGACTTACTTCACTCTGTATGACAGACTCTGGGTCCATTCATGTCTATTAACACATATGTGTGGAATCTAGAAGAATGGAACAGATGAAGGTATTTGCAGGAACAGAGATGCAGCTTTAGACAACAGACCCATGGACGTGGGGGAGGGTGGGACGGATTGGGATATTAGGACTGACACATATACACTCCTGTGTATAAAATAGCTAGCTAGCGGGAACCTGCCATAAAGCCCAGGAAGCTCAGCTCGATGCTCTGCGGTGACCTAGAGGGCTGGCGAGGGCGGTGTGCATGGGAGGGAAGGGGTGTGTGTATGCATAGAGCTGATTCACGTTACTGTACAGCAGAAGCTGACACAACACTGTAGAGCAGTTATACACCAATAAGAAAAATAAGATATGTAAGATTTATTATTGGATATGGGGAGGCAACAGATCCCGACATAATCACTGTTGAAAAGACATGTTTCTCACAGCTCCCAAGAGGAGCTTCCTGCATCGTACAGGACCACGTGGGGAAGAATCACGTGGGTCAGGAAGACACCTTTGCAGTGTCTACCCTGTTTGTAGCCGGAAAACAAACATGAGAACAAGAGCCTGTATTCTGGTGTTTGTGGGAACGAATGGATAACGGGAGTGAGCAGGCTAAGCAAGCACTGGCTAGTTTGAATAACTTCAGAGGGGCTGCCCCTGGGTGTCTGACACCTATCCTTGGGATGATTAGAAGAGGGATGACAAGGCCCTGGAGTGTAAGAGCCAGTGCAGGAGATGGGGCTGGGATCAGATCAGATCAGATCAGTCGCTCAGTTGTGTCTGACTCTTTGCGACCCCATGAACTGCAGCACGCCAGGCCTCCCTATCCATCACCAGCTCTCGGAGGTCACTCAGACTCACATTCATCGAGTCAGTGATGCCATCCAGCCATCTCATCCTCTGTCGTCCCCTTCTCCTCCTGCCCCCAATCCCTCCCAGCATCAGAGTCTTCTCCAATGAGTCAACTCTTCGCATGAGGTGGCCAAAATACTGGAGTTTCAGCTTTAGCATCATTCCTTCCAAAGAAATCCCAGGGCTGATCTCCTTCAGAATGGACTGGTTAGATCTCCTTGCAGTCCAAGGGACTCTCAAGAGTCTTCTCCAACACCACAGTTCAAAAGCTTCAATTCTTCGGCAATCAGCTTTCTTCACAGTCCAGCTCTCACATCCATACATGACCACAGGAAAGACCATAGCCTTGACTAGGCGAACCTTTGTTGGCAAAGTGATGTCTCTGCTTTTGAATATGCTATCTAGGTTGGTCATAACTTTCCTTCCAAGGAGTAAGCGTCTTTTAATTTCATGGCTGCAGTCACCATCTGCAGTGATTTTGGAGCCCAGAAAAATAAAGTCTGACACTGTTTCCACTGTTTCTCCATCTATTTCCCATGTAGTGATGGGACCAGATGCCATGATCTTCGTTTTCTGAATGTTAAGCTTTAAGCCAACCTTTTCACTCTCCACTTTCACTTTCATCAAGAGGCTTTTTAGTTCCTCTTCACTTTCTGCCCTAAGGGTGGTATCATCTGCATATCTGAGGTTATTGATATTTCTCCCGGCAATCTTGATTCCAGTTTGTGTTTCTTCCAGTCCAGCATTTCTCATGATGTACTCTGCATATAAGTTAAATAAACAGGGGATGGTCTTGATCCCTGTCTCCTGTACAATGTCACGAACCTCATTCCATAGTTCATCAGGCACTCTATCTATCAGATCTAGTCCCTTAAATCTATTTCTCACTTCCACTGTATAATCATAAGGGATTTGATTTAGGTCATACCTGAATGGTCTCGTGGTTTTCCCTACTTTCTTCAATTTCAGTCTGAATTTGGCAATAAGGAGTTCATGGTCCGAGCCACAGTCAGCTCCTGGTCTTGTTTTTGCTGATTGTATACAGCTTCTCCATCAAATGCAAAAAAGCAAAATGGCTGTCTGGGGAGGCCTTGCAAATAGCTGCGAAAAGAAGAGAAGCGAAAAGCAAAGGAGAAAAGGAAAGATATAAACATCTGAATGCAGAGTTCCAAAGAATAGCAAGAAGAGGTAAGAAAGCCTTCTTCAGCGATCAATGCAAAGAAATAGAGGAAAACAACAGAATGGGAAAGACTAAGGATCTATTCAAGAAAATCAGAGATACCAAAGGAACATTTCATGCAAAAATGGGCTCGATAAAGGACAGAAATGGTATGGACCTAACAGAAGCAGAAGATATTAAGAAGAGGTGGCAAGAATACACAGAAGAACTGTACAAAAAAGAGCTTCGTGACCCAGATAATCATGATGGTGTGATCACTGACCTAGAGCCAGACATCCTGGAATGTGAAGTCAAGTGGGCCTTAGAAAGCATCACTACGAACAAAGCTAGTGGAGGTGATGGAATTCCAGTGGAACTATTCCAAATCCTGAAAGATGATGCTGTGAAAGTGCTGTACTCAGTATGCCAGCAAATTTGGAAAACTCAGCAGTGGCCACAAGATTGGAAAAGGTCAGTTTTCATCCCAATCCCAAAGAAAGGCAATGCCAAAGAGTGCTCAAACTACAGCACAATTGCACTCATCTCACACGCTAGTAAAGTAATGCTCAAAATTCTCCAAGCCAGGCTTCAGCAATATGTGAACCGTGAACTTCCTGATGTTCAAGCTGGATTTAGAAAAGGCAGAGGAACCAGAGATCAAATTGCCAACATCCGCTGGATCATAGAAAAAGCAAGAGAGTTCCAGAAAAACCTCTATTTCTGCTTTATTGACTATGCCAAAGCCTTTGACTGTGTAGATCACAATAAACTGTGGAAAATTCTGAGAGAGATGGGGGTGGGATGGGCTCTGGTTAATTTGCATATGAAAGGCACACCGGTTTACCATCTTTTGGAACTGGCTGAGCGCTGAAGAATTGATGCTTTTGAACTGTGGTGTTGGAGAAGACTCTTGAGAGTCCCTTGGACTGCAAGGAGATCCAACCAGTCCATTCTGAAGGAGATCAGCCCTGGCATTTCTTTGGAAGGAATGATGCTAAAGCTGAAACTCCAGTACTTTGGCCACCTCATGCGAAGAGTTGACTCATTGGAGAAGACTCTGATGCTGAGAGGGATTGGGGGCAGGAGGAGAAGGGGACGACAGAGGATGAGATGGCTGGATGGCATCACTGACTCGATGGATGTGAGTCTGAGTGACCTCCGGGAGTTGGTGATGGACAGGGAGGCCTGGAGTGCTGCGGTTCATGGGGTTGCAAAGAGTTGGACATGACTGAGTGACTGATCTGATCTGAGCCCTGGGAGAGGCAGTCATGTCAGGGTCAGCAAGGCCCCGGATGTCAAAGCATCAGAAATATGAAAAGTTAAGGGAAAAAAAAACTCTAATGAGTACAGCTGACAGCTAGCCGCCCCTCAAAGGACTTGCCTCTCTCAGCATCACTGACTGACATCTGGGAGGGTTTCTGATTGGCCCACTCTTGTGATGCGCTTAGACCCACAGCATGGGAAGGACATGGAAAACCTGGGTTTCTCATCCTTTCTTGATGGGAATACGAAATAGTACAGAAGCTCTGAAAATGGTTTGGCAATTTCTCAAAACACTAAGCACTTAAGCTTCCCAGGTTGGTTCAATGGTAAAGAATCCGCCTGCCAATGCAGGAGATATAAGAACCGCGGGTTCAAACCCTGGTTTGGGAAGATCCCCTGGAGAAGGAAATGGCAACCCATTCTAGAATTCTTACCTGGAGAATCCCATGGACAGAGAGCCTGGCAGGCTCCATGGGGTCACAAAGAGTTGGACATGACTGACCACGCATGTAAGCAAGCACTTAACCTATGACCCAGCAAAGGGACATTTATCCTAGAGAAATGAAGGTGTATGCCCACACACAAACCTGTACATGAATATTCACAACAGTTTATTTGGAATAGTCCCCAAAAGCCAGTCTCAAATACACACTGTTTAATTTATACAACATTCTTGGATGAGAAAATTAGGGAGATAGAGAAGAGATTGCTGGTTGCCTGGAGTTAGGGATGAAGGTGGGTGGGAGTGGGACCACGAGGGAAACCTCTGTGATACTGGAGTTGTTATCTTAATGGGGTTGTGGTTATGGGAACCAGTCCACATGGTGAATGACATCACACTACACACGTTGTCTCAATGTCAATTTCCTGGCATTGATGTATTTGATCTTCAGTAGCTATGTATTTGGTCTACTATAGCTATGCTAAGTCACTTCAGTCGTGTCCGACTCTGTGCGACCCCATAGACGGAAGCTCACCAGGCTCCCCTGTCCCTGGGATTCTCCAGGCAAGAACACTGGAGTGGGTTGCCATTGCCTTCTCCAATGCATGAAAGTGAAAAGTAAAAGTGAAGTCGCTCAGTCGCGCCCGACTCTTAGCGACCCCATGGACTGGACCCCACCAGGCTCCTCCGTCCATGGGATTTTCCAGGCAAAAGTACTGGGGTGGGGTGCCATTGCCTTCCCTGACTATAGCTATAGCACAGACTATTTTCTTGGGCTCTGAAATCACTGTAGATGGTGACTGCAGCCATGAAATTTAAAGATGTTTGTTCATTGGAAGAAAAGCTATAACCAACCTAGACAACATATTAAAAAGCAGAGACATTACCTTTGCCGACAAATGTCCATCTAGTCAAAGCTGTGACTTTTCCAGTAGACATGTATGGACATGAGAGTTGGACTATAAAGAAAGCTGAGTGCCGAAGAATTGATGCTTTTGAACTGTGGTGTTGGAGAAGACTGTTGAGAGTCCTTTGGACTGCAAGGAGATCCAACTAGTCCATCCTAAAGGAAATCAGTCCTGAATGTTCATTGGAAAGACTGATGTTGAAGCTGAAACTCCAATACTTTGGCCACCTGATACGAAGAACTGACTCCTTGGAAAAGACCCTGATGCTGGGAAAGATTGAAGGCAGGAGGAGAAAGGGACGACAGAGGATGAGATGGTTGGATGGCATCACTGACTTGATGGACATGAGTTTGAGCAAGCTCTGGGAGTTGGTGATGGACAGGGAAGCCTGGTGTGCTGCAGTCCATGGGGTCGAAAAGAGTCAGACACAACTGAGTGACTGAACTGAAGTAAACTGACTGATAGCTATGTATGGATATGTATAGGGCTTCCCAGGTGGCGCTCATGGTAAAGAACCCACCTGCCAATGCAGGAGACATGAGATGCAGGTTCGATCCTTGGGTTGGGAAGATCCACTGGAGAAGGAAATGGCAACCCAGTCCAGTATTCTCGCCTGGAGAATCCCATGGACAGTGAAGCCTGGTGGGCTATGGTCCATAGGGTAGCAAAGAGTCAGGACTGAAGCGACTTAGCACCTAGTTATGTAAGACGTCACCATTGGGGGGAACTAGGTGAAGTGTACCTGGGACCTCTCTGTCTTATTTTTCCAGCTTCCTGTGAGTCTGTAATTATTTCAAAATAAAGAGTAAGCAGATCTTAAACAGGCTTTGTGGGGCCTCCGGTGTTAAGTCAGTGAACAGTCATTGTTGCCTTGAGGGGGAGGCATGGGTCCTGGCTGTGTTTTCCCACCTGTGTCCTGGGAGAAGGAAGTCTCTGTTTTGCTCTCTCATCAACATTACATGCTGTCACTTTAGTCGTTTCTGACTCTTTATGACCATGTGGACTATAGTCCGCCAAACTCCTCTGTCCATGGGATTCTCCAGGCAAGAATATTGGAGAGGGTTGCCATGCCCTCCTCCAAGGGATCCTCCTGACTCGGGGATCAAGCCTATGCCTTTTATGTCTCCTGCATTGGCAGGCGGGTTCTTCACCACTAGCTCCATTACTTGCAGCCATAATTGTGCTGGGTGGTGAACTTCAGAGCTAATCAACCTGGTGAACTTTAGAAATAGAGAAATAGACACCGTGGGTCTTTAGAAGCAAGAATGGTGATGGAATTTTCTTTTTTTTTTTAATAAAAATAATTTTTTTTGCCACACCACTAGGTGTGCGGGATCTTAGTTCCCCAAACAGGGATCTAACCCAAGCCCCTTCCAGTGGAAGCCTGAGTCTTAACCACTGAACTGCCAGGGAAGTCCCAAGGTGATGGAATTTTCCATGTCCAACCCAAATGAATCCTACCCAGCAACCTGGAAAACACTGATGATGGACAGTGAGATAATTAGGAGACAAAGTTCTGGGTCTTGTGGTCGTGTCTTTTATGTAACACGTAAAAGCATGTGGATAACAGCAGGAAGGAGACGGGCACAAGGGCACGCATGCACCTGTGCTTTGACGGCAGTGGAAGTAAGGGCACGTGTCCTTCACCTGCTTTTTAAACTCTGAAGTTGTTTGTGGTGGTATTCATTTTAAATTTCATTTTGTTTTCTAAACATACAATTTGAGATATATTCCTTGCACCCCCCCCCCCCCAGTAGCCACTTTTGTTTGCTTCTAGTGTCTCTTTGCATGTTTTCTTGGGGTCAATCCAAGCAAGCCTGAGGAAGAGTCTTATTTTTCTATCCTCTACTGTAGAAATGGAGCTAAATGAATTGTTTCTGGTTTTTTTTTTTTTTCACTTAGCAATCTTTCTGAATCCCTGCATGTTACCTTTTTTTCAAAACAAACAAACTAACAAAGGGGAAAGCAAGCATACAAGTGTCACCGCTGTGACTGCTAACACAGCAAGCAGACTTGGATCAGGCCCTTAGGGGCCGCCTTGGTGGGCAGAGTCCAGGCCATCTCCCTCCACTCCCCATCTTTCTCCCCCTCCTTTCCTAGGGAAACGAAGGACTCCCATTGTCTGCCATTTACCTGGAGGTGCTGGGCCCCAGTCCACGGAGCTGGGCAGGTATCTGTGGCCATGTGGGTTTGTGAGGTCTGGGGACAGACGTGAATGGGTTTCTGCCAGCTGCCGGGGCCTCTCTCTGCTGTGCCCTTGTCCTTACTGTCTTGCCCCCATCCCTCCAAATTTTGAGCTGCAAAAGCGGCCTTAATTACAACTAGCACCCCCTTACCCCCCACTTCTCCTCTCCTACCAAGGCTGCCTGCTCCCTCCTGCCTGTGCCCGTGGTAAACAAATGATCCCAATCCATCGGTCTCCTGGGACAAGTAAGGGCTTCCAAGCCCTTTGGTAGGGAAGCTGAGAGGCACCCCTGGCCGTCCCATTCCGGTCAGGGTGCCGACCCCCTCAGCACAAGGCTTGTCTGGATCTAGGTTCTGAACCCTGGGGGAGTCTGGGCGTGGCTGGCCCCACACCCTGGGAGGCAGGCGTGGGCTCCAGGACACCGAAGGCAGGATGCCATCAGGGATGGAGGGAGGCGGCCTGATACCAGGAACGGTGTTAGTCGCTCAATCGTGTCCGACTCTTTGCGACCCCTCCAGGTTCCTCTGTTTATGGGGATTCTCCGGGCAAGAATCCTGCTGCCCCAAAGCAGCAGAAATGCCAGCAGGGACAGCCTCTCTGTTGTTTCCTGACCTCAGCACTGCTGTGTCTTTCTCTTTTCCTGTGCCAGGATCTGGCTCTGGGGAGGAGCCCTGGGGAGGCTGACTATACAGAATTTGCCCCTAGAGGTACATTATCTGTCCTCAGGACAGGAGGCACCTGCAGCCCAGGGCTGACAGACCCGGATCACTTGGCCTCGGAATGCTGGTGAGCTGGAAAGAAGCCCCTCAGGGGCTGGGCTCTGCAGCCAGCTCCTTGTATTCAGTGGATGGTTCCTCTGTTTTCTCCTGGAAAGTGGATGAAACAGCCGCCTTCCCTTTTGTCCTGGGGCGCAGCAGAAGTAGATCAGATCAGATGGCAAACTCATGTATTCCTGCTGAGGAGGGAGGTGGTGCAAACGGGGGCAACAGCCCATAAAAAAAAGATATTTTCCCCTCTGAAACATGATGCCATCTTGACTTGGCTTTTATTTCTTTCCTGTGGCTCAGATGGTAAAGAATCCACCTGCAAAGCAGGAGACTTGGGTTCGATCCCTGGGTCGGGGGAGATTTCCTGGAGGAAGGCATGGCAACCCACTCCAGTATTCTTGTCTGGAGAATCCCATGGCCAGAGGAGCCTGGAGGCCTATAGTCCGTGGGGTCACAAAGAGTCGGACATGACTGAGTGACTGAGCACAGCACAGTACTTTGGTCTTGTGTGCGTGTGTGCTGAGTCATTCAGTCGTGTGAGATGTGCTCTGCAGTGACACTTGGTGACCTCGAGCCAGGCCTGTCACTTCCCTCTAGGCCCCAGTCTCACCATCTGTAAAATGAAGGACAGACCCTCACCTAGAGACTTATCCAGATCAAACCTCTCTGTGCACTTTAGGACCAATTTTTTTGGTGGGGTTGGGGAGGAGAAGGAGTTTTTGTAACATGAAATTAAAATGCAACAAATCTCACTCGTGGTTTTAGCAAGTCCTTGAGGCTGCTATGTCCAACAGAAATATAAGGTGAACCATGGATATAGTTTAACATTTTCTAATAGCATCACTGACTCAATGGACTTGAATTTGAGTAAACTCCTGGAGTTGATGATGGACAGGGAAGCCTGGCATGCTGTAACCCATGGGGTCACAAAGAGTCAGACATGACTGAGCGACTGAACTGAACTGAATAACCACATTAAAAAGCGAAAAGAAAGAGTTGAAATCAATTTTAATAATACAATTAATGCAATATAAAAATATCAGTTCAACATGTAATTAATATAGAAAGTAAGATTTTTTTTGTAATTTTACATTGTTAACGAGATATTTTGCATTCTTTTTCATACTGAGTTGTGGAGAGCCAGTATGTGTTTCATGCTCAGGGCACGTCTCATGTGCCTGGTAGCCATGCGTGACCAGTGGCTGCCATATTGGAGCGATGCTTTGAGGCAAGATGTGCCAACTATTCAGCCCCCATTCCCAAATGAGATGCCAGGTCACCTAAGGGAGGGGGAAAACAGTGCCTACCCTCCCCTCCTCTGACAAGATTTTTCCTTCCCAATGAAAAACCGTCTTCACAGTGCCGGGCAGACACCATGTTCAGTCTACCAAGCATGCACTGCTCTGCCATCCAGGCAGGGGCTTTTTCCACCATCTGTCCATCAGCTCTGGGACCAGTTCTGGGAAGGCAAGCCCTGCAGAGGAGAGCCAGAGTGTCCACTTCAGGGTGTTTAGCCTTCCACCACCTCTAGCCTTGAGAGCCACTGGGAACCTCTCCCGCAGCCCTTACCCCACCAGTGTGAACCCTGAAGGAGCCAGAGGCAGCTCTGAATGGAAGGAGAAGAAACTTGAGATGGGGAACAGAGAAGACCCCCACCGCACCTCCTTACCAAAAGCAGTCTCCCAGCCAGCAGCAACCCTGGATGAGAGTTCAGTTCAGTTCAATTCAATCGCTCAGTTGTGTCTGACTCTTTGTGACCCCATGGACTGCAGCACACCAGGCCTCCCTGTCCATCACCAACTCCCAGAGCTTGCTCAAACTCATGTCCATTGAGTTGGTGATGCCATCCAACCATCTCATCCTCTGTCGTCCCCTTCTCCTCCTGCCTTGAATCTTTCCCAGCATCAGGGTCTTTTCCAAGGAGTCAGTTCTTTGCATCAGGTGGCCATAGTATTGGAGTTTCAGCTTCCGCATCAGTCTTTCCAATGAATATTCAGGACTGATTTTCCCTTAGGATTGACTGGATATGAGAGTGAGCTTGAAATTGAAACGGTGTTTTGAAGTCCTTGATTGTTCCACTGCACGGGGTACTCTTTCCTGAATTAAGGCTACTTTTGTTTCTGAAAGTAATCAGAGGATTTGCTTTAAATATTTCAGCAAAGACAAAGTGTGTGTGTTGGCAGTGGGAGGGGTGAGGTGGAGAAATGGGAATTGATAAAGCAAGTAGGACTGTTGATAATTGTTGAAGCAGGGTGATTGGGTATATGGGGATTCATAATACCATTTTCCTTAGTTTGGGAGGTATGTGAAAATTTCCAAAATACAAGTTTTTAAAAAAGTATGTATTTATTTGGTTGTATCGGTTAAGGTAACGAGGGACCCTTTCATTGTGACTCACAGACTCTGGACTTGGCCACACTTGGGTGTCATTGCCCTGAAGCATGTGGGATCCTAGTTCCCTGAGCAGCAATCGAACCTAAGTCCCCTGCCTTGCAAGGCAGATTCTCAGCCACTGGGCCACCAGGGGAGTCCCTCCATAATATAAATTTTTAGAGGTGACTTTTTGAAATTGGGAATGAGCAGAATAGGCACAGAATCTACTGGAGACTCACTTAATGGGGTCGGATCAGAGCAGGTTTCAGTGGGTGAAAAACATGAGCCAGAATTGTAAAATAATAAAATTGTTTTCTGGGCACATCTCATGAGATCCACTTGTCCAGTGGGCTGATGGAATTTATAGGTCCTGAATGGCACCCCACCCCAGTACTTTTGCCTGGAAAATCCCATGGATGGAGGAGCCTGATGGGCTCCAGTCCATGGGGTCGCTAAGAGTCGGACACGACTGAGCGACTTCACTTTGACTTTTCACTTTCATGCATTGGAGAAGGAAATGGCAACCCACTCCAGTGTTCTTGCCTGGAGAGTCCCACGGACAGGGGAGCCTGGTGAGCTTCCGTCTATGGGGTCGCACAGAGTCGGACACGACTGAAGCGACTTAGCAGCAGCAGTAGCAGCCCTCCAACCATCCCCACTCCTGAGGTTGTGCCTTCTGGCTGACTCCCTTAGTGCTCACCCCAGCAGGCCTGGGCTCCCCAATATTTTGGATGGTTTTGTGACACAGTAGTTCCTGTGGCAGACACTCAGATGGATGTTCCTGAAGTGCAGAGGCCCTTGGGTCACAGAAGGACAACCCCTGTGAAGATATTGAGCACAGCAGGGACCATTAGTCACCAGGGAGCATTTGACATTTTGAAATGAACTCAACGCTTTCCCATAAATAAGCTCAAATACCAAATCACGCCTGGAGCAGGGAGGTGGTGGCTAGAGGTCAGCTGAAGTGCTCTGGGACGCTTGATAAAATGTCTAAATGCGTGTAGAGTGAGCAGCCTGGTGCACAAAGGTCCCTCCATTTGGAGCACCTGGCCCTGAAACCCACAGCCCGGGCCTCTGTGGACTTCTCCGCCTCTCTGAGAACGAAGCCATTTACTTAGTGATTGACTTTTGTTCCTGGATGTTATAGCTAATACTTTGTGAAGACATCCTGAGTGTTAGGCCTTGTCCAATGCTTTGTGTGAATTATTTCATCTGCAGAGGAACACTGTGAGGAAGGGATTATCATTTCCCTGCTTCCCAGGTGGCACTAGTGGTAAAGAACCCCCCTGCCAATGCAGGAGATGTGAAAACCTCCGGTTTGATCCCCGGGTCGGGAAGATCCCCTGGAGGAGGGCATGGCAACCCACTCCAGGATTCTTGCCTGGAGAATCGCATGGATAGAGGAGCCGGGCTGGCTACAGTCCCTGGGGTCAGAAAGAGTCAGACACGACTGAAGTGACTTTGCATGCACGCACACTGCAGAGATGACAAATAGGAGCGCCCAGAGGTTTCTGGTGAGTGACTTGTCCCAGGACAAAAAGGGAGTGAGTTGTGACCACACAGCCCAGCAACCTCTGTGGAAGCCCGCCTTCCAGGGAGCGTCAGGAAACCAGGCTCATTACGCAGACAAACCAAAAAGTGCCGGATGCGTGGGAAGACTCTGGGGTGAGGCTCCCAGCTGAGGTTGTGGAAGAGTTTAGTCGCAGGGCGTTTCTTACAGGACATTCCAGTACATGTCTGGTGACGCGTGACCCTTGCCAATCAGGGGTTCTTGGGTGACCTGGGAGAAGAACTGATTAAGGATTAATTAGTTGCTTTTTAAAATTGGTTATTTATTTCTGACTGTGCCAGATCTTCGTTGCTGCGTGTGCCCTTCTCTACAGTGAAGCAGTGTAGGAGTGTAGCAGCGGCTTCTCTTGCTGTGGAGCCTGGACCCCAGGGAGCTCCAGCTCAGTAACTGTTGCACATGGGCTTAGTTGCCCCGTAGCATGTGGGATTTTTGGCAGGTGGATTTTTTTAACCACTGGACCTCCAGGGAAGCCCTGAGTAAGAATGACTTGTGATGAGGTCAGATCTTTCAAAGTGGGAGAGGTTGTTTTTCCGTGTAACCCTTCTCTCCTCCCGGCCCACGTGGCCACACCCTTCGTTGGCTTAGCAAACCTTTCCTTTGGTGGCCCTGCAGAATCCATCAGAGACATGAGCTTTTTTGTTGTTCAGTCACTAAGTCGCGTCTGACTCTTTCTGACCCCAGGGACTGCAGTACGCCAGGCTTCCCTGTCTTTGACTATCTCCCGGAGTTTGCTCAAACTCATGTCCACTGAGTCAGTGACGCCATCCAGCCATCTCATCCTCTGTCGTCCCCTTCTCCTTTCACCTTCAATTTTCCCAGCATCAATTTTCCCAGTCATTCGCTCTTTGCATCAGGTGGCCAAAGTACTGTAGCATCAACTTCAGCCTCAGTCCTTCCAGTAAATATTCAAGGTTGATTTCCTTTCAGATTGACTGGTTTGATCTCCTTGCTGTTCAAGAAATTCTCAAGCATCTTCTCTAGCACACCACAGTTCAAAAGCATCAATTCTTTAGCAATCAGCTTTCTTTATGGACCAACTCTCACATCCATACATAACTACTAGAAACACCGTAGTTTTGACTGTAGGGACTTTGTTGGCAAAGTGATGCTGTCTAGGTTTGTCGTCGCTTTTCTTCCAAGGGGCACTTGGCTTTTAATTTCATGGCTTCAGTCATTGTCCTCAGTGATTTTGGAGCCTAATAACATGAAGTCTGATATGTGAACTAAGAATGTCTAACACTTTTTTGAGTTTACAAAATGCTTTCTAACACCTTCTTGCCTCTCTCTCCATGATACAGCCTTTCAGACCCTCTAGAGAGATTAGGAAGCAGAAGCCTGTGGTGGCCAGAGCTCCTGCCTGGCAGCATAGCCAAGACTCAAACCACAAATTCAAAATCAGATTTTCCAGTTTAAAAAAAGAAGAAAAAGGAATGGGAAAGGAGATGCCAGACTGAAGAGATTGTGTACAACCGCCCTGTGTGTCTTCAGGGTTTCTGGTCAAGCATACACCTTCCCTGCCTCCTCCCAGGCCTTCTTGCCGATGAGTACACAAAACTCTTTATCGTCACTCACTTTGGAAAATGAGGGCAGCGTGAGAGCTGGATTCATCAGACTGTGCAAGCATCCATCTGGATGAGCAGGCTTCCAGGTCCAGATTTCAATAAAGGCAGACAATGCCCGGCTGGATGATAATTTAGAGCTAATTAAATTGGAATTTTCTTGGAATACTTAGATCCATCACAGGAGCAGAGAACTCATTGCGGCCTCCTTCTTTAGAGGCCGAGGAAGATCAAAGTGGGGAGGTAGGTAGAGTGGGGAGGTGCGTAGAGTGGGGAGGGCTTGTGACTTGCCAGCCACAAGATTATCTTGGCTCCCAGTGGGAGCCAGGGGCAAAGAGAAGCCCCCTTTCGAGAAGCAGGAAGCCCTGTCTGCTGCTTTCTGGTTTCTTGGAGCTTTTGGTTCTTTGGCCTTTCTCCTCTCTCAGGGGCCTGCTTTCCTGTTCACCAGGACCTTCAATGCAAACCTCCGAGTCTTGCTTTGCCAACCTGCTGATAAGGACGCAGAAGAGAGGAATGTACTTCTCCAAGGTCCCACAGGAGGATGTGAACCTGAATTGTCTGAGTCCAGTCTTTCCACTCCAGTCGCCCGCCCTCTCTAATTCTACTGCCAATAGCATCTAAGAGTCACCTGTCAGTGAGGAATTGTTAGATTCACAAACATAATCCCCAGCTGAACTCGGAGCCCTTTGAATCAGCTCAACGTATTATAAAACAAACAAACAAACAAAATGTGGCGAGCCGGCAGAGCCCCCCAAACCAGAAACTATATCTTGTCCCTGGGCAGGACCTTTTCCTTAAATCTTCTAATTCCTGCTACTCCTTCGCACCCACCCCTCCCCTAACAGTCAGGGTGGGGTCTAGGCTAAGGTTTCCGTTTCCAAAAACTCTTTCTCACTGGCGCCTCCTGTGGACTTGCTCATCAAGAGCTCCCCACATCTTGGGGTTGCTTATTTGTGTATATAAATTAGTGCTACTCAGAGAATAAAATCTAGTTGATGTGTTTCATCCATTAATTATCCTGAATGCTCACATTGTCCCATATTTGTCCATTTGGAATTCTACTAAGCTCCTGAGTCTTTGTAGCTTCTTTTCCATCTCATATGACAAGATAGCATCATTGGCCTGATTCAATAGACATGAGTTTGAGCAAACTCTGGGATATAGTGGAGGACAGAGGAGCCTGGTGTGTTACCATCTATGGGGTCACAAACAGTTGGACACAACTTAGCAACTAAACAACAACAACAACAACTAGTTGATACATATTATACTCTTTTTATTTTCTCCTTTTTACTTTTAAAGTCCAATATTTTACTAGAATATGTCTTGGGGTCACTTAAGTGGTTATCCTTTTAATTCCTTTCAGACTTCTCCAAAATTTTGGGGAGAAATATGTTACCATCTCCTAACTGTAGTTACAATTTTGGATTTGCTTTTTTTTTTTTTTTTAACTTGTCAAATTTTCTTTCTACATTTTGAGGCCATTTTATCATATACATACAAATTTATATTTGTTACTGATAGATCTTTCTGGTGAGTCAACATTTTTATTATTATGAAACACTGGGTCACTTGATTTTAAATCTGTTTTTCCTGATATTAATATGGGTACTCTGACCTTCTTTAGGTTTTTTGATTGCTTTATCTTTTATAGTACTTTAACTTTTAACCTTTCTGTATCTTTTATTTTAGGTGTGCTTCTTATTAGCAGCTTTTAACTGGGTTTTGTTTTTATCAAGTCAGACTACCTTTTAATTGGAGCATTTAGTCCATTTCCATTTAATATAATTACTAATTCACTTGGGCTTAAATGTTATTATTTGCTCTTGCTCTGTCCCGATTAGTCTGTGTTTCCTTTGACTTTCTTGCCTTCGTTAGTTTTTTATAAATTACTATTTTTTGTTCCTTTTTTAGTTTGGTAGTTATAGCTCTTTAAAAAAATACATGGTTTTTAGTGATCGAACTTAGAGATTACAATACTTTTTGCGTTATCAAATTCTAAAAGAAATTAGTACTTTTACCTTTTTTTGACAATATGAATACCTTAGAAAAACCTTAATTCCAGTTATTCTGTTTCTGATATACACTATTTTTATGGATCCCTGCCCTACAGTTTGTTCTGTGCTGTGCAAGTCGCTTCAGTCCTGTCCCACTCTGTGTGACCCCATGGATTGTAGCCCACCACATTCCTCTGTCCATGGGATTCTCCAGGCAAGAATCCTGGAGTGGGTTGCCATGCCCTCCTCCAGGGGATCCCCCCAGCACAGGGCTCGAGCCTGGGTCTCCTGCACTGCAGGCAGTTTCTTTACTGTCTGAGCCACCAGGGTGGCTTACAGCCCAACAGCCTGTAAGTTTTGAAAAGCTTTGTTCAGTCTCTCATCTGCTCTCTGTGGATCAGCAGATGCACCCAGGCTCTGGACGCCTCTCACCCAGGGAGTTTCTGGTCTCCGTGAGCTCTTGGCCCAGTAATTTTTCACTCTCCTGTTAGCTCTCTGATGCCTTCATTGATTTTTATATCTAATCCTGCTTTTCTAGTTGTCCCTGATGAAACAACTGGTCTGATTTATTTGTTTTGTCATTAAGGGCCGTGGAGGTGGTGCTGTTAACTATACTGTACTCAAAGAAGACCCACTGGGCAAGTATGAGGGCAGCTATTGCCTATAGAAAGGAGGGCATGGCAGCCCACCCCAGGATTCTTGCCTGGGTGAATCCCATGGACAGAGGAGCCTGGCGGGGCTAAAGTCCACGGGGGTCACACAGAGTCGTCACACTGATTGACGAAGCACACAGCACACTGCCTGCAGAGCAGCTTTAGACACCTGTGGTGTCTGGGAAAGGTGACTCACAGACCCAGCAGGGGACGCTGTTCCGGGGCGGGGGTGTGTGTCTGCCGGTCCTAGGAGCTGCACGTAATGCTTATCTCCCTGAAAAAACACAATCCAAAAGGGCACCCGAGGTGGCCAGTGCGGTCCTGAGCAGATTTGGGCTCAGAGCCCAGGGCCCAGTGCCACGGGGGCCTCCCTGGCCTCTACAGGTCAATACGAAAATAGACTCTTTGTTCCACTTTCACAAAGATGGAAACAGCAAGCGCTCAGTGCATTGTTCAAAGACCTGGGCCAAGGGTGAGAGTCAGGCTGTCCTTGCCGGGGCTGAGGCAAGGTGAGGGACCGGCCATTCCTGGAGCTCTGGCATCATCTTCTCGGGACTCAATGAAGCTGGGGGCTCTGCAGGACTCTCACTGGCAAGGGCACAGCTCGGGTCTGACTCAACACCTCACACAAAGCCATTTCCTGGTGGTGTGAACTGAATCTGTGCGTTCTAAGTCACTTCAATTGTGTCCAAATCTTTGCGACCCTATGGACTGAAGCCTGCCAGGCTCCACTGTCCGTGGGATTTCCCAGGCAAGAATATTGGAGTGGGTTGCCATGCCCTCCTCCAGGGCATCTTCCCAACCCAGGGATCGAAGCTGTGTCTCTTACGTCTCCTGCCTTGTCAGGAGGGTTCTTTACTACTAGCACCATCTGGGAAGCCCACGAACTGAATGGTGTCCCCCAAAAGTTTGTATGTTGAAGTCTGAACTCCAATACCCAAGAATGCGATTATATTTGGAGATAAGGTATAATTAAGTGAACAGGGTCAGATGGGTGGTCTCTCATCCAGTAGGACTGGGGTCCGTATGAGAAGGTGGAGAGACAGTAGAGATGCAGATGCACAGAGGAAAGGCAAGCTGACAGCCACCCGCAAGCCAAGAGGAGGGGCCTGAGACCCAAACCTGCCCACGTCTCGATCTTGGACTTCCAGCCCCTCAGGACTGGGAACAAATTCCTATCAAGCTCCCAGGCTGTGGGTCTTTGATATGGCGGCCTTAGCCAACAAATACACTTGGGGTCACAGCCTCTCTTGGTTGATGGGAAGGTGATGCTGAGAACCTCTGTCCTCCTGGGAAACACCCCCACCCCTACCTGGCCCTGAGGTCTTGGGCTTTCTTCCCTCTACTTGTGACTGGGTTTGTTTGCCAAGGCTTATTTCATCTTCCTTTACCAACCACCCGCTTCCCAGTGAGGAGACTCTAGCAAGTTCTTGTCTCAGGGGCCAAGAGCCCTGATCGCTGGAGTTTCCGACCCCAGGGGACCTGGGATCTGAGATCCTGGCTGTGTGGGGAGCACCAGCAGGGCCGCTGGTTGGACGCCCTTGGGGTTGCCACACCGCAGTGGCGGTGACACAGATCCCTCATGGGCTCCTTCGTTAGCACCCCCTGCACGGCTGCATTTCTTGTTTTGCTCTTGTGAACACCGGGACTCTTGGGAAGTCTGAGAATGAACCGAACCAAGCTGTGGCCCTGGCTCTCCTGGCCCTGACAACCAGACCTGACCTGGTAACCCTCGACCCAGCAGTGGAGGAGGCGGAGGGAGCCCTTGAGGTTTCAGTTCCCAGGGCGGAGGCAAGGCGCTGGCTTCACCCCTGGGTGTGACCTCACCTGCCTGCAACTGCTCTCCAGAGATTTGTGAGTGTTCAAATCGCATTGCACATGCTTCATTTGGCAACAACACACACACAAAATTCACTCTTTACTCATTAACCACAAAGCACTAGAAACTAAGATTTCAGGCCCGAGTAACGATGATGGCAATAAACAGCTCCTGCTTAAACCCAGGAAACGCACAGGTGATTGCATACCTCCTGCAGGCTCATTCTCTTGGTCGGTCCTAAACCCTAAGAGACTGTCCCGGAATTCTCCCAGCATAAACCCTTGCTTTAGGTAATTCTGGATATCTGATTCGAACGCCAAAGTGGTGATTTTAAATTCTGAGTCAGGTACAAACTTCTTTCAAACAAATGAAATCAAAAGTCTTATGCTTCCCCCAGGGCTGATTTAAATGATTTTGCTTTTAATATTACTTAAATAAGTCTGGACACAGAATTATTTAAACTCTGTATGCTTAATAGCTCTTACATGACTCTCAAACCCAAGCCAACATGCAAATGAAATACAGAAAGTCCCTATGAGGCTGCCGCTGAAATTCCTCTTAGCTCACTTTTTTTTTTTTTTAAAGTCTTTATTGAGTTTGTAACAGTATTATTTCTGTTTTAAGTTTTGGTTTGGGGGCCTTGGGATCTTAGCTTCCCGACCAGGGATCGAACCTGTTAGCCCCTGCATTGGAAGGTGATGTCTTCACTACACACCTTTCCCTTGGGTAGGATGCCATGATGTTCATGAGGAAAAGCCTCTCTGTTCTTTTTAGAAATAGTAATTGGTCCTGAAATCTCCAGAAATATTTAGCTATGAGATCATCTTTCATGTGACATGGAACATGTTGACATTAATTTTTAAGATTGTCATTCAGATGAAAGTCAAAATTCTCATAGTGGGGGTCATGGAAACCCCTGAATGGGGCGGGTGCTTCTCGGGTCGTTTGCAGACCCCAGTTTGAAAACTCCTGGATTTGAGGATCTGGCTGTCATGTGAGAAGCTCTCCTGCTAGTCCCCAGCTACTCTCGAGTCCTGTGGGACCTAGCTTCCCCCTAAGGTACAGGCCCGGCTTGTTTTTGTTTTGCCTTCCCTGGCTGGAGCCAGACGGCTTGCACATCTGAAATTCAACCAAAACGCAAATGGCTCTTAACTACCCCCGGTCGGACTGGCTCCCGCTCCATTCCGCTGGGCCCCCAGCAGTCCCTGGAGGGTCCTCGGGTCTCTGGGAGGGGCTTTCGCCACATGACTGACCCTGCCAGGAGGTGGGTGGTTGAGGGTTGGGGGCCGGCTGCTCACTGTGCCTCCCCCAGGGGGAAAAAATAGCACTTCGGTCCCTGAAAAAAAAAAAAAAAACAACAAAAAAACCCCGAGCGACTCACACAGACCGGAATAGCAACTGGAGAAGGATTTAAAAACAGAAACACCTGCCTCTGAATTGTGACAGGAAATGAGATTTCAGAAGTGCCACAGTGGGTCCGTGGTGGGCGGTGGCAGCGGCCCCTCCCTCGTGTCTCCCCTGCTTTGGGCAGCTGACCCCCCGGGGAAAGCGGTGCCCACCCAGGCTGGCCAGTAGCGGATCCAGCCAGGCTGGTCCCAGAGAGACTCCCGGCTCCAGGAGGGTAACAGGGTGCTGGAGGGAAGGGGGCATGACCACCACCCGACCAACCTCCCCTTGGGGGCCTGGGCAGCTCCTGGCAGGCTCTCTTGACAGACAATGCCTCGTTAGGTGCATCCACAGGCTTTGGGGAGAGGTGGAGAGTGGTATATTCAGTCTGGGGTCTCCAAAGTGGGGTACATGCACTCCAGAGGGCGTGGAAGATGATTTATGGGGTGGAGGAAAGAAAAGAACAGTCCCTCTTATTTGGACTGATGGTTTACTTCAAAAGCGAAAGAGAAAGTTTGGCAACAGTAGGAAGGCTGCTGCTAAGTCACTTCAGTCGTGTCCGACTCTGTGTGACCCCATAGATGGCAGCCCACCAGGCTCCCCTGTCCCTGGGATTCTCCAGGCAAGAACACTGGAGTGGGTTGCCATTTCCTTCTCCAATGTGTGAAAGTGAAGTCACTCAGTCGTGTCCGACTCTTAGCGACCCCATGGACTGCAGCCTACCAGGCTCCTCCATCCATGGGATTTTCCAGGCAAGAGTACTGGAGTGGGGTGCCATTGCCTTCTCCGAGGAAGGCTGAGTGCTGATGAACTGTGGCCTCCTGGGTTGTCGTGGGGGGCAGGGAGGATGTCCTGGAGGAGGGAGGAGGGGGCCTGTGTGGGGAGTGGGTATCTCAGCACATTGTAACTTACATGTGTCCACCGAGGGGAACTGAGAAATCCTGTTATTTCTTTTGGAGTAAACAATCTCATGAAAATAACATGTGGCCTCTTTCTGGGCAGCTCAGCTGATGAAGAACCTGCCTGTAATGCAGGAGACCCCAGTTCGATTCCTGGGTTGGAAAGTTCCCCTGGGGAAGGGATAGGCTACCCACTTCAGTATTCTGGGGCTTCCCTGGTGGCTTAGATGGTAAAGAATCTGCCTGCAATGCTGGAGACCAGGGTTCTATCCCTGGGTTGGGAAGCTCCCCTGGAGGAGGGCATGGCGACCCACTCCAGTATTCTGGCCTGGAGAATCCCCATGGACAGAGGAGCTATAGTCCATGGGATCGTAAAGAGTCAGACACGACTGAGCGACTAAGCACTTTTAAACATTGTTGAAAGGAACCTTGGACTGGAGCTGACCCTAACATGGAAATCACAGGGCGCAGCTCCGGGTGGCAGACTTGAGCTGACCCGTCCCCAAGCTCGGGAGGAGTTCATGGTCAGCCACGTGCTTTAAGCAGATCTGACCAAGAGCTGGACAAAACTGAAATTATCCGGAAGACGAAAGGACTTTACATCTGGAACGGTTCATGGTGAATGTCGCCTGCAGTGTATATTGCGTCATGAGATACTGTTAATTTCAGCTGTATCTCATCCTTCATAATCTTTTTTGGATGCTTTACTTTGTACATAATATGATAGAATAGTACCTCACCATCATTGATAAAATAAGGCAATCAGAACTTGTAAACAGCTTTTTGTCCCCAGGGAAGAGTGGGTCACACAGGAGTTTGAGGACAGCTGACCTCAGACTTCACGAGCATCAGAGTCATGGGGTGGCTTGTAAAGACATAGACCCCAGAAGGTCTGGTTGGGGAGGTTGGGGTGGGATGTGAGAATTTGCAGGTTCCGGGATGATGCCCCTGGCCTGGGGCCCTCTGTTCTGTAGAAATGACCACCGTCTGAGGGGACACATTCTGAAGGCCCACCGAAGACCAGTGACACCCCCGTTCCTCCCGCCACACCCCCGACTGCCCAGATGTCCCCCTCAGAGGTGGATCCCCTCGTCTGAGGTTTTGGAGCTGCCTCTAGAAAGGGCTTCCCAGGTGTGCCGCGGTAAATAATTCTGCCAATGCAGGAGATGTGGGTTCAATCCCTGGGTCAGGGAGTTCTCCTGGAGAAGGAAATGGCAACCCACTCCAGTATTCTTGCCTGGAGAATCCTCATGGACAGAGGAGCCTGGCGGGCTACAGTCCATGGGGTCGCAGAGAGTTGGACACAACTGAGCAACTGAGCATACCCTAGAAGGGGAGGACCTGGGCAGGAATAGTAGGGGAGGACAGCCTGGCTGCCTGGGGCCGTGGGGAGCAGGGCCCTGTAGCTCACCTACTGGCCTCATCCTGAGGACCCGGCTGGGAGCTTTGCTGTCAGAGAGACGTGATGGGTTCTGTGAGGCCTTGCACTAGCTTTTGACCTCGGATCTTCACAGGACCCAAACATCCTACCTCCCTCCTTCTGCTGCTGCCTTCTCAGAAGGGTGGGTCTTGCTGGCTGAAGACTCAATGGGCTGAGCCGGCCTGTGAGGAGGGGCCTGGCGAGTCCTGATGGGCCGAGCTGACCCATGAGGAGGGGCTGGTGGGGAGTCCTGGGGGCTGAGCTCCGTGAGGGGGGGTGGTGGGTCTGAGCTGACCGGTGAGGAGGGGGGACCCCAAGGGGCTGAGCTGACAAGGAGGGGGGGCGGGGCCGGGGCAGGGGCTGGGGTGGAGGCGGCAGGGAGTTGGGGACAGGAAGAGGGAGCGCTGGACAGTGAAGGGGAGCGGGGCCTGGGGGGTGGGGACTGGGGGCTGGGGGCCAGGGGCCGGGGGCTGGGGACCGGGGGGTGGGGGCCGGGGGCCGGGGGGTGGGCCACTCGCTGCTCTGTGTCCCCTGCACACCCTTAGTTAGCACTAGGGTCCGGGACAGGAGGCTGGTCCTGCACCCGCGTCCATGGCCAGCCCAAGGTGGAGCCCTCCCCGGCCCTCTGCCTGGCACCTGCCCCCTCCCACTCATACTCACATCCAATTTTCTTTCCTTTTTTTCCCCCAACATTTTTTCCCCCACACCATTTCTCTATGCTTGGAAGTCGGAAGTAGTAAGACACCCAGGGCAGGATTTCTAGCACAGGTGGGGCAGTCAGGAGTCGGGGTCTTTGACATTGGACCCCAATCCTGCCATTTGCTTGTGAGGGAAGCCCACTGTGAAGTCACTTTTCTGCACCCATCTACACGGGATGCCAGTGAGAAGTGTTAACATCCCAGCCTCAGGTACCCAGGCTGTAAGGAAGGGAACAGGCTGCCCTGGGCTCCTGCCCAGCCCTGGCACACCTGTGCAGGTGCTGCCCTGCTTGGGTGAGGGGGTAGGGGGGCTGAGAGGGATGGGGTCATGGGGACCCCAGGATCCTCCCTTCCCCAGCCCTCTTCCTCCTGGGGCCTGAACTTCAGGGTGGATTATGGAGCCTCCTTGACCTGCACGCTTGGTGCTCAGAATCGCCGGTGTGGAGACAGCCAGTGAGACCAGGGTCTATACCCTCGGACCCCACGCTGAACCTCAGTTCCTTGATCTGTGAAATGGGGTGATGAGGGTGCATAATGCAGATGGCCACGGGGATGAAGCGAATCTGTGTGAAGTGCCAGGTCTTTTGACTGCTTTCTTAAATCCTTATTATGTGCTGATCCAAAATAAGTAAATTAAAAAAAATTCCTGTGGGTCATTCCACTGAGAGCTAATCATGGAGAATCTTATCCTGGCGTTCCTGGGGTATCTGAAGTTAAGAGGTATTAACTCATTCACTCCTCCACGCACAAATCAATATTGAGTGCTGGTTGCATGTCAGGCAATAAACTAGTAAACATATAAGAAGAAAATGCAGTGAAAGAGATCTATGGCAGACAGGTCTTGGAGCTCCCGTGGGCCTCCCTGGAGACTGTGGTGCTGGGTGGGGTGGGGTGGGTTGGTGTCGAGGCAGGCAGCGGGCCCTCTAGGTGGATGGAAGCCCCCAGGCCACAGAAGAACCACAGAGGGGCCCAAGTGAGAGGCAGGCCGAGGCTGGAGGCTGTACCCAAGGAGGCTGGAATGGCACCTTCTTGCTCTGGGTCAGGGCGAGGCTGCCGGTCTGCACGCATCCCTCCTCAAGTCATCCTGGAAACTGGGTCAGGGCTTTGGACTCAGACCTGGAGGCAAACCATGTGCCCCTGCTCTGCCTGGTGAGAGTCAGTTTAGTGCTCTGGGCCTCAGCGTTTCCATCTGTAAAATGGTGGTAATTACATCTCGTTGTTCATTCCACCTAGGAGAACCAGATGGGATTGTAAGAGGAAGTGCTTGCAGGACCATGGCATCTCATAGTTCACGTCTACCAGGACAGAGTGTCAGCCCAAGCAGTGATCTCCGATGGACTTCTGTATTTTTTTTTTTAATCAGTAACAAAAGCCCTCAAATTTAATAGTACCATGGAGCAATCTGACTTTTCAGCCTCCTCATGGTGTGGCACAGAGCCTACAGGTGGATGTGGGGAGAGGAAAAAAAACCCCAAATATCTGTGCAGCTGTGTGCCAAAGACAGGAACAGCCAGCTCCCCCTTGGTGGCCAGCCAACCCCGGTCTCAAAACCACCGCTCTTGTCAGCTCCCCGCAGCTTCAGCGGTGATCAAGATGCAGGGCTTGCTCAGTCAGCTTGGTGGGCAGCTGCCTCCTTCTAGATGGGCCCAGGGGGGCACCAGCACAGACTGTAGATGGCAGTGGCCTGACCACACTGCCCCCTTCCTTGCCTGAGGCACTCGGCATCTCCTGCTCACTACCCACCCCCCTAGCCCTCAATCCTTTCTGCAGAACCTTGACCCACAAAGCACAGCCCTGACCGGGGGACACCTTAGAGCAAAGGTCTGGCTCTATCTTTTGCATGCTTGTGAGCTAAGAATGGTTTTCACACTTTTAAACAGTGTAAAATGCTTCTCAAAAGAAGAATAACGTTCTCTGACATGTGGTAATCATATGAAATTCAAACATCAGGGTCCATAAATAGTAATTTGTTCATTTGTTCTGTAGTCTGCAGCTGCTTTCCGTGTGGCTGTGGCAGAGTGGAAAAGTTGTGACCAAGACTGTGTGGCTTGCAAAACCTAAAATATTTATACTCTGGCCCTTTCACAGAAAGTGTTTGATGATACCTGAGACCCCTTCCTTCCGGGAGCATTTGCACTTTAATTCACACTCATGCCTTAAGCAAAAGAAATGAAGCTCTAATGATGGAATTTAGGCATCTCTCTCTGACAGGTGGCTTCCTGTGACTGAACTTTCCAGGGGAGGGTGTGTCAGGGGGATTAGAGCCAGGTGCAAAGAGTCAGACACAACTGGGAGACTAACACTTCCACACAACACAAAGGCAGAGGCAGCAGGGTGTCAGAGAGCAGACTGGAACTTCTAATTCCAGCTTCAGCTAACTCCTAATTATGTGATTTTGAGCAAAAAGGCTTTTCACGTTCTGGTGCTTTTCTCATCCATCCAAGATCTGCCCTCTCCACCTCACGCAGGAAAGTAATAGCTGTGAAATGTTTTGAGAGTGTCACTCAAATACAAAGATGGGCCAATTCCGGTGCATCCTGAGATGCACATTGCTTCCCTCCAAGGCAAGGGGAGCGAAGGTGTGTGCAGGTGTTGTTGTTAAGTTGCTAAGTCACGTCTGATTCTTTTGAAATCCCTTGAGTTATAGCCCACCAAGCTCCTCCATCCATGATATTTCCCAGACAAAAATAATGAAGCGGGTTGCCATTTCCTCCTCCAGGGGCCTCTTCCTGACCCAGGGATTGCACCCGCGTCTCCTGCATTGCAGGCAGATTGTGTGCAGATGCAGTCACGCTATTCTCATCCCAGATTGAGACCCTTGGTTTGATGACAAGACTGTTGTAGATCCTTGGCATTTGTACAGCTGGCCTTGTAGCCATTCCTGGAAGGTCCTCAACTGGTGTATTTGCCATTTTGCAGGGGCACAGATCTGAGTTACTCACTTGCTATGGAGTGAATCTAGTGGACGGTCCGGCGACCTAGTCCAGGATGGCTCACCATTATCTTGTTATAACAGACAGTAACTAATAAAGTGATTAAAAACTGTTCTTTGTACATAAGTGTTCTGTATTCATGACACTGGCTCTCTCAAAAGCCTCAGGAGAGATTATTCATGAGGAACATGTGTCTCCAGTAAACTGTTTGCAACCAGGAGACTGGCCTGTGACAGCCATCTCTAGAAGCTGCCCAACACGCCTTGAAGAACAGCCCCAGAAAGTGCCATCCTATTAATGGCTGTCATAGTTTCCGGTTCCCAGAAACAGCTGATTCCAATGGTACCCGATGACCACACTTCACCTGAGGGGACCTGAGGCCAGGAGTGGGTGACAGCCACATTTTCCTTGGACACCAAAGGGGGTTGCAGTCTGACTTGCAATCACATGCTGCAATGACCCCAGAGCCTGTAGCAGCATTTGCACTGGTTTATTTCCATTCTACCTGGTGAACATGTGTGCTCTTAAAAATGCAGGCCGCACCTGAGTCTGTGCCAGAGACAGTTGCAACAAACTGTATCACCTGGATTTTTTGGTTTGGAATAGTTAGCCCATGTTGGCAGGGCCCGTTGGCGAGTGGTGTGCTATTTTGAAGCCTTCCTACTCCTTTTACCGTTGTGCCAAGAGGGCACCAAGGTGCCCCGAAGGAAGGAATTCAATCAGCATCAGAAGAATGTACTGAAGTCCTGTTTCCTGAATTCTAGGGGACACATGAGCGGGAGGGGAAGACCCAGCTAGTAGGACACGGTTTGTTTTCTGTGACTTTCCCCCAGGCCAAAGGCTGGGCCCAGCTGATACACATTAGTGGGAGGCCGTGGGCACGGGGAGGGGGTGGAGGCATTCTTCCTGAGGACTCATCCTGCCCAGAGCTTTCAGCTGCCACCTGCACAGCCCCGTTTGTCTGCCTGGCCTCGCCCAATGGGCCCTGGGAGCATGGCCGCAGGTTGGACCTGTCATCCCCTCCCCTTACCAGAACCCCCCAGCCCGGGTCAACCTGACTGAACTGAGCTGCTCTCTTTATCTGACCCTCCATCAAGATCCCTGGTGGCTCAGATGGTAAAGAATCTGCCTGCAATAGAGGAGACCCAGGTTCGATCCCTGGGTGGGGAAGATCCCTTGGAGAAGGAAATGGCAACCCATTCCAGTATTCTTGCCCAGAGAATCCCATGGACGGAGGAGCCTGGTGGGCTACAGGCCATAGTGTTGCAAAGAGTTGGACAGGACTGAAGTGACTAACACTTGCACTTTCTTTTTAAAAAAAATTAATTTATTAGTTTGAAGGTGAAGGTGAAGTTGCTCAGTCATGTCCGACTCTTGGCGACCCCATGGATTGCAGTCTACCAGGCTCCTCCGTCCATGGGATTTTCCAAGCAAGAATACTGGAGTGGGGTGCCAGTTCCTTCTCCAGAGGATCTTCCAGACCCAGGGACTGAACCCCGGTCTCCTGCATTGTAGGCAGATGCTTTACCATCTGAGCCACCAGGGAAGTCTAATTTATTAGTTTAATTGGAGGCTAATTACTTTACAGTATTGTAGTGGTTTTTGCCCACTGACATGAATCAGCCACGGGTGTACATGTGTCTCCATCCTGAACCCCCTCCCGCCTCCCTCCCTTCCCATCCCTCACGGTTGTCCCAGTGCACCCGCTTTGAGTGCTCTGTTTCATGCATCAAACTTGGACTGGTGATCTATTTCACATATGGTAATATACATGTTTCAATGCTATTCTTGCAAATCATCCCACCCTCTCCCTCTCCCACAGAGTCCAGAAGTCTGTTCTTTACATCTGTGTTTCTTTTGCTGTCTCACATACAGGTCGTTACCATCTTTCTAAATTCCATACATATGTGTTAATATACTGTATTGGTGTTTTTCTTTCTGACTTACTTCACTCTGTATAATAGGTTCCAGTTTCATCCACCTCATTAGAACTGATTCAAATGTATTCTTTTTAATGGCTGAGTAATATTCCATTGTGTATATGTACCACAGCTCTCTTATCCATTCATCTTTCATATCCATTCATCAACCTAGATATCCATCTAGGTTGCTTCCATGTCCTGGCTATTGTAAACAGTGCTGTGATGAACACTGGGGTACACATAACAGTTGCACTTTCTTTCCATCAAGTAACTGGACTGTGGCGCTGAAGGTCAGCTTTTTCTCTGACGTCTCTGCCTGGGGAGTCTCAGAATGGATACATTTTCCCTCTCCTCATGGCCTCCCCCGTTTGTGAAATGGTGTGCATATGAGTCCTGCTCTGCACTCACACAGGTCTTGGGCTGGCCGAGCTCCCTGTGCGCTGACAGCTCCACGTGCCCAGCCCCCTGCACCACTTCATTTTGGGGGCATAGGACCCCGCCCAGCCTGCCTCCCAGCTCTGAACAGTGCTGCATCTAGGCAGGACAGGGGGTCCTCACCGGGCCCTAGTAGGCCTCCAGGATGTCAAAAAGCACAGGGTCTCTTGTGGGGCTGGTGGGAAGGTCGTGGTGTAGAATGGAGTCTGCCCTGAGCCTCCATTTCCTTCTCCAGGGGCTCTTCCCCACCCAGGGATCGAACCTGGGTCTCCTCTAGGGCTTGAACCTGCCCAGGGGGCCAGCCCAACCCAGCAGGTGACAGAACGTCCTGTCCTATGTGACCCGCCCCGTCCCTGCAGGGCCCAGTGACACGGAGTGACAGGTGTCTGGATGTCCAGGAGAGTCTATTGCTATGAACACTGCAGAACAGACACGTATTTTTTTTTAATGAAGAAAACATTTCCCATCCAGGGGCTCTGTTTTACCATAATTAATATAAGCTGTGAATCCAGTGTTTAGATGCTGCAAATGTCCCGAGGAGAGGGAGGCTCTGGGTTGGCATCATGCGAGGTTGTTCCAACCAAATGTACAGCCTGGTCTTGGCTTCCCCAAGCTTTGCTTCTGGCCTCGGAGCCTCCAGCTCTCCAGTTCTGGAAGGTTCACTGAGTCTCATTTCCTCCTCTGCAGAACCGGGTCTCCACCCTGCCTCTGGGACTGGCAGAAGGGTCAGAGATAATATATAAGGAACTCGTTCTGGAATGAATGCAAAGTGAGGCATTGAACGAGGCACCAGAAGGTCCGCGTGTGAGGACTATGGTCAGGAAGCCTCTCCCCCTGGCTTGGGGCTCAGTGTCCCTTGCTCTACGGTCAGGGTTTTCCCCATCTTTGTCATCTTTCTTGGTCAAAATACGTTTTTTTGTCACCCAAGCAGAACTTCTTGTTCCTCTCTTACCTGTGCAGCCTCAGAAGCCCTCAAGAATCAAGAACCTGGCCCTGGGGAAGTCCAGGCACTGGTTCAAATGAGGAAAGCGGTTCCCAGAGGCCCAAGGAAGAGGGCCAACAGTCATTCACTTATCTCATGATGCAACTTCTCACACGGTAAGAGTGTGAAGGGATTGTAAAGACCCAGATCCCACCTGCCTCAGATGGAGGTATGTGATACATGATAAAAGAGCTTCCAGGCTCATCGATTTTACTCTTGGAAGTATATGCAAGAAGTTTAGTAATTTAAGATATTTTAATATCAAATATCTGGAGAAGGAAATGGCAACCCACTCCTGTATTCTCGCGTGGAAAATCCCGTGGTCAGAGGAGCCTGGTGGGGCTACAGGCCATGGGGTCACAGAGTCGGACATAACTGAGCAACTGAGCCTCAGTTATCAAATAAAGGTGTTTGTAAAATGCAGATTGTTCATGGACCAAGAGTAAACACAAAGCTTCAGGGAGGTTTCGGACTTGCGGTTTAACAAGGCTGGCACGGGGGAGTATGTGGAACACCCGCACCCCCGGGGAACACCCCCACTCCGTTGCCTCCACGCAGCCTCACCTGGCCCTCCCCATAGCCACTGAATCGGGACCTTAAGGGGGAGGTGTGTCTAAAAGGGCTCTCAGGTGGCTCTAAGGTTCAGATAGAATTAGCAATGCCGGCTCAAGGGTGTTTGTTCTTCGATGGAAAGGTCTGGAAGGTACTCCCTCAGTGGTAGTTTCTGGTGTCTTTGCAGATGAGCTAGTGGTTTCTTCAAGATCTCAGTGATACACTGACAAGTCTATTGGGAAGCTTTGCCGGATCAAAGCGGTGTGAACATCATACCCTTGAGGGTGAGGATGTCCTGCGGCGTCAGCTCCAGACGGCCTCGAAGCTGCACAGCATGCCCGAGACGCTGAGTACAGGTCTGCCGAAGAGGACCCAGGGCTCATGCCTGGGTGGCTTTTTCCATCTTTTGATAATGGGGAGCGAGTGATCTAAGGATACCTCTCAAAACCCTGGTAAAGAAAGGTAAGACAGCATCCCCCAAAGTCCCCCCCACCTCCCCCACCAAGGCCCGGAGGTGATGCTTCCTTCAGAGGACCAGGGACAGATGGAAAAACCACAGAAAGATGAGATTTCCCCGAGAGGTGCAGGTCCTAAGTTTTCAAAAAAATTCTTGGCACCCAGAACATGGATTCTTAGGCAGGCAGCTTAGCTCTTCATTGTTTGTTCCACAAAGAACATAGTGTCTTTCATCAGATAGATTTCTGAGGCAGTTTTCTGACGAAGCTGCCAGGTTGATGGACAGGGTGTGCTCGGTGGTGGGGGCGGTCCAGGGCCGACCTGGTTAGCTCTCAAGCCAGCCCTTGGGGAGTAGTTGTCCCGGGCCTGGCTGCAGAGAGGCCTCCAGAGGACTGGGAAAGGGGGAGACAGCCCTGTAAGAAGGGGGCCTGAGGCTCAGGAAGGCTGGCCAACTGTGGCATCTCAATTAGAATGTCAGCAAGGGCACAGAACAGAGAGGGGTGAAGATCGTGGGCGTCAGAGTCCCACCAACCTGGGCCGAATGCCGGTTCTGGCCCTCGCTCTGTGACCTTGGCAAGTACAGCCATCTGAGGTGGTCTTTTCTGTACGAGGGGGGGTGTTTCTTCCCCGACAGAGTATAAGGATTAAATGCGACTGTATACAAAATGGGGCTTCCCTGGTGGCTCAGACAGTAATGAATCTGCCTGCAGTGTGGGAGATCTGGGTTCAATCCCTGGGTTGGGAAGGTCCCCTGGAGGAGGGCATGGCTACCCCCTTTAGTATTCTGGCCTGGGACATTTGGTAGCACACTTACTCTATGGAACTCAATGGGTATTTTAGCCATTTAAAAATGTTTTTTTTTTTTTTTTTGTCACTTGCCCATAGAATGTCATGCTCAAGTTGACTGGCTAAATAAGGGCTTGGTTGAATGTTTATTTAATAAACTCAAATATTTTCCTAAAGTAGTGGTTCTCACTTTGCTGTACGCCTGAAACTAACTCAGTGTTGTAAATCAACTATACTCCAATAGAATGAAATTATCAACAACAACAACAAAAAGCAGTGGTTCTCAATCAGGGGCAATTTTGCACCCCAGAGTACCACTGACAATGTGTGACTGCATTTTGGATTGTCACAACTGTATGTGTGTGTGTGTGTGTGTGTGTGTGTGTACAACTGACATTTGACTGTCGGAGGGCAGGGCTGCTACTCAACAATGCACAGGACAGCACCCGCCCCCCTCCCCCGGTCCCAGTTACCCAGCCCCAGATATCAACAGTGCTGAGGTGGAAAGCCCCTGATGTAAAGGGTGAAGCTGAGGCTAGCCCACTCAGATGAGTGGAGTGGGGGAAGCAAATGGGACCCCCAAGTCTCGGATCTGACAGCAGATGAAATCTCTTGAACACATCCCTGAAAATGGAACCCTCTTCTTAATTAGGACACTTTTAGTGGTTAATACTCACAGGGTTAAGTAAGAGAATCTGGATTTAGAATTAAAACTCGGTGGACTGATTCAAATAGCTTTTTGGGAAGCTGAAAGTTGTGAAAAAGCAGTAAAAATTAGAGGGTCAGAAAGGGAAAGCAACTGGGGGTTGAAATGTGGTCCAGGAAAAAAAAAAGGCATCACCCAGTAGTAAAATAGATGAGACCTCTCTCTCATTTTTAAAAATTTTCTTCCTAGGACAAAACAAATTACATACTAAGAGACTGTAAGTAAAGGAAAGTTTCCATGATTCTGGAAAGATTAATTCCTCAGAAGGTCAACAGTTATCTGATTGGGCCAGTATCTGTTCATGGCTATGGTCTTAAATAAGAAATTAAAAACCTAAAGTGAAAATCCTGGTTTGACTACTGCTGCTGCTGCTGCTGCTGCTAAGTCACTTCAGTCGTGTCCAACTCTGTGTGACCCCACAGATGGCAGCCCACCAGGCTCCCCCATCCCTGGGTTTGACGACAGTTTCAGCCAATTTTGACATTCCATTTGCTTGTCAGAGCACTTTAGTGCCCAGCCTGAGTCCACAGATCAGCTCTGAAAGAAGACTTGGTGGGCTTCCCTGGTGGCTCAGTGGTGACGAATCCCCAGTGTAGGAGACATGGGTTCGATCCCTGGTCTGGGAAGATCCCACATGCTGCGGAGCAACTTAGCCTGTGTCCTAGAGCCCAGGAAGTACTGAACCCACGGGCTGCGCTGACTGAAGCCCATGCAGCCCGAGCCCATGTTCTAAAGCGAAGCCCCTGCAATGAGCAGCCCTCACCCCACAGCTAGAGAGTAGACTCTGCTTGCTGGTGAGAGGAAAGTCCAGGTAGCCACAAAGACCCAGCAACAGCCAAAAAATCCATAAACAAAATTAAAAAAAACAAAATGTGGAGCCTTAATCCAGTCCAAGTCCTTCATGCTCATGATAGTTTGAGAATATTTACAAATGAACCCAATTATATTAAGAAGTCCTACTGAAATTTCTTGATTGGCATGCCCAGGAATTAGAGGACCATTGTGTTCTGTGAAAAATGCTCATGCTGCAGTTGTAAGAAACTCATGAGACATTTCCCACGAAATCTTCCTGAAAATGCTTTTAGATGTGGGGTTTTTTATCTTTAAGTCAGTTACTTAGATTCTTAAACTTCAGCTTTTTTTTTTTTTCCTCTGCAAAATGGAGATAATAGTTCCTACCTGTAGAGCTGTGGTCAAGATTAACTAAGATTACACACCTTAGTTCACTCTGTACTAACTGGGTCACTCAATTAAAGGTCGAGCTTTCAAATCTGAACTTTCTTTGCTTTTACTTTACGTTGCTCTCAGCAGCACCTCAACATTGTCTTTCAGGGTCATGCTGGGTGTTACAAAGAGCCAAAAGAACAAGAAGGATGCTGCCAAGGAGGGGACAGGACCTCACGGTGTCTCCAGGGCTTGGTTCCTTACTTGGATTTCACGTAGGTAAATTATTTCCATTTTACGGAAATAAGGAAAATGAGATTCAGAGTACATAACCTGTCAAGCAGAGCAGTAGATGCCCTTTATGGAAGCCAGATAATAAGAGAACTGGAATTGCAATAGAGCCCAAAGCTGGAAAATAGGCTGCGTAGGCCCAGTCCAGGAGCAATTCCCCACAGACCAGGAACACATGGGAAATGACTGAAAATCAGCCATGATCAGTCAAAAATCACCTCTAAAGGAGGGGGGCACACCCAATTCCCTTCAGTCCTTTAACTTGGATTTAAAGGCCTCTGAGAGAAACTTGCAGTTCAGTTGATTCCATGTTTTACCCGGAAGGGTTTACCTCTGTGTGTGTGTATGTGTATGTGGTGTGTGTCTCTGTGTGTGTGTGTGTGCGTGTGCGCGTGCGTGCTCTCAGTCATGTCCAACACTTGTGACTCCATGGTCTATAGCCCACCAGGTTCCTCTGTTCATGGGATTTTTTTCCAGGCAAGAATACTGGAGCGGGTTGCCATTTCCTCCTCCACAGAATCTTCCCGACCCTGGGATCAAAAGTGAATTTCCCAGGTCTCTGGGACTGGCAGACGGATTCCTCACTACTGAGCCTGGGCGGGATTTACCTACAGGTGCCCAAACGGCAGGTGCAGTGGACAGGATCGCAGAAGGATGCTGGTTCCTGGGGGAAGGTTAAAAAAGGGAGGCACGAGGGCTGACGGGAGGTGACTGAAAAGGTTGAGGAAAATGGAATAGAACCTTTAGAAAGACTTGTCTACTAGTGAAGAGAGTAAAAGTAAAGGAAACATTTCTGTCATCCTTGACCACAAATAGAATCTTTGCGTGAGGGCATATTTCCCCCAAAGTACTAGATATCGCTTGCTTGGGAAGAGAAAACATAAAATATGATTCTGACTCAAGAGTGCTCACCACAGTCACATGAAAATAAGATCTCACTGGTTCTCATGCGGCTCAAGAAAAGCCACAGGAACAGGCCAGGAAAATTAGACACGTTTGGAGTTTGTTCTTTTCACATCCAGCGAGATGGTGGCTCTCTAAGAACTTTCATCTGTGTACTGAAAACACAAACTTGGGAAGGTATGTCCGGCTTCAAGATAACTGCAACTACCAGAATTAAAAAGAAACATTCCCAGCCATGCCATTGGGTGACAGTAAACAGTTTCCAAGTTCATATTCAGCAATGTATAGATTAAAAAAAGAAAGTTGCTTTTTAATCCACATACAACCAAAAACCCATTCATAGTCCATTCTTGATTTTTATCAATATAGGAGAAAAAAAAGTCCTTAACTGAGGTGTTAAGTGTGCTAAGTCGCTTCAGTCACGTCCAAGTCTTGGGGACCACCCCATGGACTGTAGCCCACCAACTTCCTCTGTCTGTGGGATTTTTCAGGCAAAAATACTGGAGTGTGTTGGGGGGGTGGTGGTTGCCATTTCCTCCTTCAGGGGATCATCCCATTGAACCCGTGTATCTTATGTCTCCTTCATTGGCTGACGGGTTCTTTACCATTAGCAAGAAAGTAGTTTTAAGGGCCACTTTAAAAGAAAACCCACATAATTACTTTCACACACAAAATTTTTAAAATGTACAGTAAAGTCTTGTAGTAGACTCCACCAGTGTGGAAGAAATGAAACAGTCCGTGTCTCCGGTTTTTTCTCTGTGATCTTGCTTTCAGAAAATCTTACTTTACGAAGAATTCCAATAACAATTTCTTAAGAGTAGTAGGTTTGGCTCTTTACTAGTTTTATTACCCATATTTAAAAAATTGTCACCCAATAGTGAACCTCAGAGGCTTTATATCTAGTGGCCACAAGATTGGAAAAGGTCAGTTTTCATCCCAATCCCAAAGAAAGGCAATGCCAAAGAATGCTCAAACTACCGCACAATTGCACTCATCTCACACGCTAGTAAAGTAATGCTCAAAATTCTCCAAGCCAGGCTTCAGCAATATGTGAACCGTGAACTTCCTGATGTTCAAGCTGGTTTTAGAAAAGGCAGAGGAACCAGAGATCAAATTGCCAACATCCGCTGGATCATGGAAAAAGCAAGAGAGTTTCAGAAAAACATCTATTTCTGCTTTATTGACTATGCCAAAGCCTTTGACTGTGTAGATCACAATAAACTGTGGAAAATTCTGAGAGAGATGGGAATACCAGACCACCTGATCTGCCTCTTGAGAAATCTGTATGCAGGTCAGGAAGCAACAGTTAGAACTGGTCATGGAACAACAGACTGGTTCCAAATAGGAAAAGGAGTACGTCAAGGCTGTATATTGTCACCATGTTTATTTAACTTATATGCAGAGTACATCATGAGAAATGCTGGACTGGAAGAAACACAAGCTGGAATCAAGACTGCTGGGAGAAATATCAATAAGCTCAGATATGCAGATGACACCACCCTTATGGCAGAAAGTGAAGAGGAACTAAAAAGCCTCTTGATGAAAGTGAAAGTGGAGAGTGAAAAGGTTGGCTTAAAGCTCAACATTCAGAAAACGAAGATCATGGCATCTGGTCCCATCACTACATGGGAAATAGATGGAGAAACAGTGGAAACAGTGTCAGACTTTATTTTTCTGGGCTCCAAAATCACTGCAGATGGTGACTGCAGCCATGAGATTAAAAGATGCTTACTCCTTGGAAGGAAAGTTATGACCAACCTAGATAGCATATTCAAAAGCAGAGACATTACTTTACCAACAAAGGTTCGCCTAGTCAAGGCTATGGTCTTTCCTGTGGTCATGTATGGATGTGAGAGCTGGACTGTGAGGAAGGCTGAACGCCGAAGAATTGATGCTTTTGAACTGTGGTGTTGGAGAAGACTCTTGAGAGTCCCTTGGACTGCAAGAAGATCCAACCAGTCCATTCTGAAGGAGGTCAATCCTGGAATTTCTTTGGAAGGAATGATGCTGAAGCTGAAACTCCAGTATTTTGGCCACCTCATGCGAAGAGTTGACTCATTGGAGAAGACTCTGATGCTGGGAGGGATTGAGGGCAGGAGGAGAAGGGGACGACAGAGGATGAGATGGCTGGATGGCATCACTGACTCGATGGTTGCGAGTCTGAGTGACCTCCGGGAGCTGGTGATGGACAGGGAGGCCTGGCGTGCTGCGGTTCATGGGGTCGCAAAGAGTCGGACACGACTGAGCGACTGATCTGATCTGATCTGATCTACTCCTTGGAAGGAAAGTTATGACCAACCTAGATAGCATATTCAAAAGCAGAGACATTACTTTGCCAACAAAGGTTCGCCTAGTCAAGGCTATGGTCTTTCCTGTGGTCATGTATGGATGTGAGAGCTGGACTGTGAAGAAGGCTGAGTGCCGAAGAATTGATGCTTTTGAACTGTGGTGTTGGAGAAGACTCTTGAGAGTCCCTTGGACTGCAAGGAGATCCAACCGGTCCATTCTGAAGGAGATCAGCCCTGGGATTTCTTTGGAAGGAATGATGCTAAAGCTGAAACTCCAGTATTTTGGCCACCTCATGCAAAGAGTTGACTCATTGGAGAAGACTCTGATGCTGGGAGGGATTGGGGGCAAGGAGGAGAAGGGGACGACAGAGGATGAGATGGCTGGATGGCATCACTGACTCGATGGATATGAGTCTGGGTGACCTCCGGGAGTTGGTGATGTACAGAGGCTTGGCGTGCTGCAGTTCATGGGGTCGCAGAGTCGGACACAACTGAGCGACTGATCTGATCTGATCTGAATTTACAAATATTTAACAATAGTGAAGTTCATAAACTATCAAGTATTCCCTCAACCTTTGTGTAAATCTTAGCTCTCAGTTTTAGATTTATCTTTAAAGTACAATGCCTAATTTCCATACATTAGCATTTTCCATCTATGTCTTGAAACCTCTACCCTACTCAGCTCTTGTTTAAATGCTTTTGGTAATTCCCTTGAAATTACAGTAACAGATCCTGTAAAAAATTCCACCGTAATGTCATGGAATAGATATGAACCTTGGTGTTTTAAAATAGGGAAATACCTATAATTTATTTTCATTTTAAATAATCATTATATTCATATAGTTCCAGGATCACATTTAAAAAAAAAAACCCTCATATTTTCATTTTGAATAGAGGGTATTGTTGACTTCTCCAAGAACATTCCGTGGTTGCTTCAGCAGCACATATACCAAGGAGAATATTCCACTTTAACAGAACTCATCTGTCTCGGCATAGGTCATCTCTGTATTTTGAGGTTTTGTGCATCCTTTAAGATGGTGATTTTTCTCATCTTGGTGTTCAAAGTTAATACGTGCAGTAAATTACGTACGACACTGCTAGATGCTTTAGGTAAATATTGAAACGTTGCTGGTAGGCACCAAACAAAGATTTATATATTCTTGGCCTTTGTTGTCTGTTTTTTTTAGTTTATTGAAATACTGAAGTATGCTGATTTACAGTATTGTTACTGTCTCTTCTTAAACGAGCAAGATTATTAAGCCAGTTCTTTGCAGCTTGTCACTGCTGTGTTTTCAGCTGAGTGTCATAGCTCTTAAGATTTTCATACTTAATAAGGTATTTTTGCATATGCTCTTGCAAAATTGAAGATTTATAATTTTAATCACAAAGGCAGCAAGGACTCCCCTCAGGTGTCAGATGACAAACATCTCTGTTTCCCATGAGCCCTCTAAAAATACCTCGAGGGCCTAAAAATGTAGTTCCTCTCCAACTGTTTTTCCTCTTTTGCCTTCCAATCCTGATTTCTGATCACTGAGCTCTGTTTACTGTTAAAGATACCTAGCCAAGAGATACGGAAGGACTCTTGCACTCGTGTGCAAATGCTTCTTATAAACCAGATAAAACATTAATAGGGAAACAGCATAGAAAGTCCCCAAATGGCAAGAAAATGTAACGTTCATAACTTTCAATTATTTCATGTGGTCAGCTGAAGACATGTACTGGGAATAATTACTCTGTGACACTCAAGTAGGAAGGCTGGCAGTTTAAAGAGAACAATTCTTATTTTATTCCATGGAATCTCCTTATTAGGTTTCTCAATGTCCTTTCCTATTTCATCAATGCTCCACTGCCTATAGTTACTTCCCGCTAATAGAAAATGGTTAAGGTATGGAATAGCCATAAAACAGTATTACTGCGACCACTAAACTATGCTATGAAAGTTCACTGACAATGGAGAAGAGGCTCACAAGATACAGGCATACCTTGTTTTATTGCGTCTTGCTTTTCTGCACTTTTTAAAAATAAATTCAGGGTTGGTAGCAATCCTGTCTTGTCTGTCAGCACCATTTTTCCAACAGCAGTTGCTCACTTTGCGTGTCTCATTTTGGTAGTTCTTGTGGTATTTGTTTCATTATTTTACCCGTTATGATGATCTGCAATCCTTGATGTTACTACTCTAATTGTTTTGGGGTGCCATGGCCCGTGCCTATAAAAGATGGCAAACAACTCATGAATGTGTTCTGACTGCTCCACCAATAAGAATGCTTCCATCTCTCCCACTCTTTGGGCCTCCCTATTCCTGGAGACATAATTTTGATCCTGTGCCAATTAATAACACTACAGTGGCCTCTTAAGTGTCCAAGTGAAAGGAAGTCACTTGAACTTTACATAAAAAGCTAGAAATGATGTAGTGCAGAAGGCACGTCAAGAGCAGAGACGGGCTGAACGCCGGCTATCTTGTGCCAGTTAGTCAAGTGTGATTCCGAGGGAAAAGTTCTTCAAGGAAAACCAACCAGTCACATTTCCTTAAGTCAAAAAGCCTAATCCAGAACAAAGCCCTAACTTTCTTCAATTCTATGAGGGTTAAGAAAGTTACAGAAAAAAAAACTCTGAAGCTAGCCAAGGTAGGTTCATGGGGTTTAAGGGAAGAATCTGTCTCCATAACATGAAAGTGCAAGGTGAATCAGCAAGTGCTGATGTAGAAGCTAAACAGCAAATTTATCCAGAAAATCTAGCTAAGGTAACCAATGTGGGTGGCTATACTGTACAGACTTTCAATGTAAACAGCCCTATATTGGAAGAAGATGCCATCTAGGACTTTCCTAGCTAATGAGAAGTCAATGCCTGGTCTCAAAAATTTTCAAAGGACAAGCTGACTCAGGTACTAATGTAGTTGGTAACTTTTAAGTTGAAGCCAACACTCATTTACCATTCCAAAAATCGTAGGGTCCTTAAGAAACATCTACATCTACTCTGCCTGTGCTGTCTAATGGTAGCACATCTATTTATAGCATGGTTTACTAAATATTTTAAGCCCATCAATGAGACTAACAGCTAGGGGAGAAAAAAAAGAATTCCTTTCAAAATATTACTGCTCATTGAAAATACATCTGGTCAACCAAGAACTCTGATGGAAGCTGTATAATGAGATGAACACAACATTCACTCAGCAGCCCACATGTCAAGGAGTTTCAACTTTCAAGTCTAATTTTTTGACAAACGTATTAGGACTATAGCTGCTATGGATAATGTGTTCTCTGATGGATCTGGGCAAAGTCGACTGAAAACCTAGAAAGAGTTCTTGATGCCATCAAAAACATTCATGATTCATGGGAACAGGTCAACACACTAACATTAAAAAATTGGAAGCAGGTGAATCCAACCCTCATAGATGATTTTGAGGGGTTCAAGATTTTAGTGATGCAACTGCCTGCAGATGTGGTAGAAACAGCAAGATGGGTAGAATTAAGCCTCGAGATGTGACTCAGTTGCTGAAACCTCATGATAAAGACTTAAGTGGAAGAGTTGCTTATGGATGAGCAAATAAAAAGGTCTCTTCAGATGGAACCTACTCCTGGTGAAGATAACGTTAAGGCTGGTGAAATGACAAAGGATTAAGAATAGGGCATAAATTTAGTTGATAGAGCAGCATGGGATTTAAGATTGACTCCAAATTTGAAGAAAGTTCTACTGTGGGTAAAATGCTACTAAACAGCCTTACATGCTACAGAAAAATCTTTTGTGAAAAGAAGTTAACTGATGTGGCAAACTCTATTGTTTTTAGAAAATGACACAACCTTCGGCAACCACCACCTTGGTCAGCAGCTATTCACATTGAGGCAAGAGCCTCCAGCAGAGATACTGACCCACTGAAGGCTCAAGTACTGGATAGCATTTTTTAGCAAAGAAGTATTTTAAAATTAAGGTATGTACACTGTTCCTTTGATACAATAGCAACTGCACACCGCACAGACTACAGCCCAGTACAAATAACTTTTATATGTGCTGGCCTTGAACTGAACTCATGGTATATCAGAGCTATGCCTGTATTATAAATATCACTATCTTGCATTATTTGTACAGAGTTTTGGAACGAGAAAGGGAGAATATTTGAGGGGAGGTTGGTAGTAGATTGAGAACGTGTCTGTTTTTACGCTAACACATTCACTGATAAGAATTTGAAGTGTAATAACATTCCTGTACCTATTTTCTAAACCTAACTCTTCTAGCCTTTCTCACTCTTGCTAAAAACCTATTTTGCAAGGGGATACTTTTGATAAATTCCTTTATAGAACGAGTCACATATCATTATAACTAAGCTGCTATCTGATCCTCACATTTGCAGCTTAGCATCTAGCCTCTAAGGCTGTGTAAATGAATAATGTCAAGTTTTCAACAGGTTTGTCTAATCCTTGATTACCCACACTGCAGATTATCCAGTATGGTGCAACAATTCCCTAGTAACACTGGTCTACAGGGTTCATGGAGCCCCTCTCCTGGTACTTCCTTAAACAAGAAAACGGATGTAGGCATATGAGGGAAGGCAGGTTCAGACAGGGGGACCTTGGGGGTGTTTACCAGTTTTGCTAATATTAATTTCAGACAAAGTCTTGGCTTCCTCTGGCAAGGAAAGCCTTGGAGATTATTTTCAAGGTCCTCTGAGAGATCTTGACCTTATACTATGTGCAAGTTAAAATTCATATTCACCTCTCAGTCTATGCTGGAATTGTAAAACTACAACATAGTCGAATAATTTGACTTTCATACTTCTGGAGGCTAATCCTAAAATGAGTGAAATAATTCCACAGGGCAATGATCCTGCCCATCACCAAATCTATACATTCCAGAGTTATCTAGCACAGCCTGGGAATTTGTTCAAAACTTACAATGGAAAGATTTCCTATGGCTGTGTAATACCTTAAGTATTAAGGACAGAATTTTGGTTTTAGTAAAACAATCTAGAAGTGTCTTTATTCTTGCTTTTCACCAAACAGCAACAATTCATTCTAGTCAGCAAAGTCATTTTCATTAATGGAGCAATATTTTTTTTTTTATCAACCACAAAGTCTTTCAGAAGGTACTTCAGAATTAAAAGTTAAAAACTCACACCTTCATACTAGAAAAAAATTAGTTTATAGCTTTGGTGATAAAAGGACAATCTGTAACAAAGGATAAAAACTAAATCTAAGTTGAGTTCAGGACGTTAGTTAACATTAGTATGTGTAAATCACTCACTATTTTATTCCTATTAGATTAACTGTGACTATGTGGTCAACTATATAAACATGCAACTATATAAAACCAGCCAGATCTCTAGATGTACTATAATGTGACACTTATTTAAAGGAAAAAGCTACATTCGGATAGGAGCATAAGCAACACATTCCACACCTAGAACACGGATCACTGGCTAGGGAGAGGGGAAACTCTTGTTAAAGGACGTTTTCAATTCTGGCAAGTAGCAGTCTTCCAGTGTAAACTAATGAATACATGAAAAACACCAAGGAGAATACATTCAAGTTAATGGAAACAAGTCTTTATTAAGTAACTTTTAATATCAGAAAAATAAAACTCTTATAATTCTCTTTACAGCAAATATATAATATCAGTGCTTTGGCCATCTTAAGTTAAAGGCCCTTTATCATAAAATATATGGTTTTAAACTTTACTCAAATTGAATTTATAATCCCTATGACTTCCCTACATATACATAACAAAAGAGTGTAGTAAAATTAGCAAATACTAAACTATATTGATAATTTATCATTCTTAGTTTGTGGTTTTTAGAAACAGTACACGCACCTAATATATGTCGATTCCTTGGCTTATTAGTTGCAGTGTACAATGCAACAAAATACAAAATACATGCTTGGTGAACATTCGTTTGTATCTACAAGACGGCAGCTAGAGATTAGGTTTCAATACTGACATTTAACTATTCTACAAGCAATTAGCATTACATCATAATATGCCATCAAGGCAATTTTTTATACTGAAAAAATCAAAATAAAAACCGTTATTTGTAAACTTTTATACGAAATGTAACTCTTCAAGTGGAAATAAAAAATAAAATTTGTCTATTTACTATTCAATACACATAGGATTTCAATTTTTGTTATACTGAGAAAAAAAGCTCTTTTGTGTTGGGAAAATAACGTTTCAAAAAATAATTAGTAGAAAAACCCACCAATATAATGTTTTATCCGTTCAATGCCAGCAGATTTGGGAACATACTGAGGATGAAAAGTCACAGACATCCACAGGTGAAATGTAAAAAGTGTATCTTAAAGAAATCTTTCCTTGTGATTGGAAACAAGTTTTGAAATGAAGTAAACTGACTGGAGGTCGTCACAGCTGCTTCTGTAAATACACTGAGGGCACTGTTACCCCTCTCCCCCTCCCCCTCCCCTAAATTACTAAAAAATAAAAATACATTTATAATGTGCAAGACAAATATGGATTGAACATAAAATGTTTCACATTTTGATCTATAGTCTAAAAATTAATCAATAGCTTGATCAGACTAATGAATGGAATGTTCGTATCCTCAATTATTAGCCAATGCAGGTGCACCCCAAAGCCTTTCCTGGAATGGAAAAACTCAGGTGGCCATTTCCACATTCACTGAGGGAGGCAATGGGTAGGAATTCACGATTGACACAACTGCATTCCTGCTCCACTGATCAGACCAGCCAGGAGCACTCTGGGCGAGATGAAGGTCAGTGTAGCAGTTTTTGTCCCAAATTATAACCAGTGATCGAGTAAACCGCCATCAGCCCTATTATTACCAATAAGCAACCACAATGCATTAAAAAGTTACTTGCAATCCTGCAGAATTAGGCATAAGTTGTTGTAAAATAAAAAAACAAACGGACCTGTTTTGTCAAAACTGGCAGTGTAAAGAAGGCAGCCCTGGAAGTGTCTGAGTCATCTGTAATGCCGAGTACCCTCCATAAACTCTTAATGTGGTTAGGCTTTGGGACCCATCATTTGGAAATCTTAGACATATACACTTTTCTCATTAGGTTCACACAACCTATGATGATCTTCACTCAGCCGAGTTGAATATCAGCTTTAGCAATTCTTACACAAGCTATGTCTCTGGGTCTACAGGATAAGATTAATAATTCAAACCAAACTAAGACAAGAGACCACTTAGGTTTAGTGTTACCATAGCAGCCTTTTATAAGTTTACTAACAACTTTAGCCTAATCCCAATAAAGCCTGATAACAGTCATAAGAATTCATTAGGAAGTTTACTGGGGTACCATTATACCCATGCCTTTACGAGTCCATATAGAGATATAGTATTTATGTATATATATATAGTTAAGAGTGAATTTGGATTGCCTGAGTAACAGCTGTCTGGCAAACTGGACATGATGGCGTTCTCTTTTCACAGATCTTGTTGGCACATTCCATGCAGAAGAGGTTGTGGCCACATGGAACTAGGGCAGCAATAACTTCATTCTCAAAGCAAATCACACAGTCGTGCTTTCGTCTTGATTCTGGAGGTGAGCTAGAGGTGGAACCACCATTGGAAGAGGAGTAACTATTGGTACCATTAGAAAAAGCAGGGATGTATATTGGAAGGCCAACATGGTTGCCTGTACTAGGTGGGTCGCTCCTAACCCTCCGAGCAAGTGGGTGTTCAATGCTCTCAGGAAAGGTAGGAGACAGACGAGGAGTAGATGGCTGACTTCCTCTACGCTGAGTCTTCATATTACCAGGAGGATCACTCCCAAAGCCAGAGAGTGGGTTAACTGGTTCAAACGGAGTCCAGATAGTTTGAGCGGATGTTGGTAGAGAGTCAAAGGCAGGAGAATCAACTGCAAGGTCTTCTGAGCCTACAGAAGGTAGTGTATCTCCAAACCAAAAGTTTCCTGTGCTAAATGGGCTTGTTGGACTAAAGTCAGCCAGCCTATTGCTTCCAAAGTAGGAATCTGTGGAACCGCTTCCCAGGGAACTGGAACTATCATTTCGATAATTGGAGATCATTCTGGCACGGCTAGGAGGAACGGGATTGGAGGAGAGCCACGCAGAGCCCAGAGTGCCGCCTTCAAAGCTGACGTCAGTACCGTTGTAATGGAAGTCATTCTCTTCGTTGAGCTCAATGTAGTTTCCCGTGCGCATGGCAATATGCATTTCAATTTCTTCTCGTGCTCGGTCAACATTTTCCGGCATCCCTGTCACTTCAAAGACGGGCTCCTTGTCTCTGCTTGGAGTTACTATGTACGTGTGGGTCTGCTGCTGGATTCTTTTGATGGTTGCTCCTTTGGGTCCAACTACCAGCCCTACCACGCGATAGGGCACTCGGACTTGAACAGTGGTCTGACCCGGCAGATTAGGACTGCATGACAGCCCTCCCAGGGCAGGGCCATTTTTGTTTCGAGATGCACGAATCATGGAGAAGTGCTCTGCAGCTGACAGGATTTCTCGTTTGGCCATGGCAACATCTTCTTTCCTTCCAGTGACAACAAAAATGGGCTCTTCACCACGAACTGGTGTTTTGATATACGTGTTCGTCTTGGCTCTCAGCGCTTTAATTTTACAACCTGTTAGAAAGAAAATATTTCTTAAGTATCAACATCTACTTCAACAATACTGATAAAGACAAATTATAGAAAGCTCCTTTCAAGATAACAGTCTGTTTTTGGGCAGTTTTTCTTTCCCTCTTTAAGTTTTAGAGTATTTCTTTATCACAAAAACTTACCACTAAATGCTGATAAAGCTTTCCTAGTTCCACTATGACTCCTGGATCCTGAGAGGTACTTTCCTGGTGATCTCTCATTCTCAGCAAAGAGGTGACGCCTCCACTGAAGGCCTTTAACTCAGAGGACAGGCTTATAGTTTTCTTCCTCTTGTTATTAGTCATTGCAAACGATGCATGAAATAGGCCAGCTATACTATGAGTGGATTTGATTTTCAGAACACTAATAGTTTACTACCTTGCAGGGTGTTGGTGGCAAAGAAAAAAAATGTACAATGTGAGACGATACCTATCATCTTATTTAATCTACATAACAACCCCAAGGCCAAGACTATTACACTCCTTTTATTGCTGAGGAAAATAGAGCGCAGAAATATTGTGTCACATGCCTAAGTTCACACAACAAGTAAGAGGCAGAGCCAAAGTTAAACCTAGGCTGACTTCATAGTCTATAGTCTTTTTTGTTGGTCCTAGAACCTCAAATTCCACAGAACTACACTGCATGAGAAAAGTTCTTCAACTGACTTCCACTTAGCTGTCTTGTCATTTTACCTCAACAGCATTCTCTCCTCTGTAAAAATGGATGACAATAGCAAAGTGCGCAAAGTTAGCACATCATTTCATTTCTGTTCCATCAGTTGGATTTCAGGCTTAACTAAGAATCAGTTGTCTTTATCCCCATCTGTTTATGCTAACTGAACTCATGCATTAACTAAATTAATTATTACATAAAGCAGTGATATATAAATCCAAGACATGGAACTTGTATCAAAATTGATTATTTTTAAAAATTTCAATAATGATGAGTACCTTAAAGAAAAAAAAAAGATGCTGTTGAACTATGGGTGAGACAACTGTAAAATCCTGGGGTAAAAAAACTAACCCAGAGTAATTTTGTATTCATTGTGAAGTTCTTGCTAAATTCAAAAGAAACATATTGGAAACTGTATGGCGTATGGTCACTGGATATGGTTTTATTGAAGGACTATAATGGTTGGCAGTCCCATTCTCAAATAAAAGGCTTTGGTTTTAAATCCTAAGTATATTTAAGTTAAATAAAATATCTAAGATACATATGTGTAACTACCCAAAGATTACTTTTTGGAGTAATCAGCCATTACCAGTGCCAACTGTGTAACATTGGAGGTTTTTGAACAGTAATTTAAAGATGTCAGATATAAGCTAAGGCATAAAGACTCTACGGTTATGCTTTTCAAAGATCTTACTGTGAAGCTTGCCGGAACAGATTTCCTCTCGTGACTGTATTGTGCTATTCCTAGTTTCTCAAAATAAAGCAGTTAGATGCTACTGAAAAACACACGCCACAACCTGAGCAGATCATTTTCTTAAAACTTTTTTTCCCTGCCCTCAACAAATTCATAATGTACAAAAACTAATTCTTTCTGGACATCATTCCTAACCTGTGTGACTGCACTAGTACCCTCCACCCCACACAAAATAGGTCTCCTTTCCTCCATTCTTGCCTCACTCCAATCAGCTCTCTACCTCCACTTTAGGTGGATGATGCTTTCTAAAAAAGCACCGATCGAAGGCTCACTTCTTTGCGTAAGGCTCTGACGACTCCCTCTTACCATAAGGATAAAGTCCAGACAGTGCGGCATGCAGAAACTGGCCCTGTGCCTGGACCTACCTCTCTCTCGCCTTATCTCGTACTCCTCCTTTCCTCTTCCTCACTCATTAAACTCTGTGGTGTGCTTCCCCCACATTCATCGCCTCTCCATGCTCCTTGCTTCCACGATCAGAATGTTCCTTTAACCGTGGCCCTCTGCTACCCGCTCTGCGTAATCCCTGATGGCCCTTCAGATCTTAGTGTATTGGGTGCCTTCTCTCTGAGCAGCTTCTGCTCCTTTCCCTGAGTCAGGTCTACTTTAACTTGGAGGTTAGATCTGAGAAGACCAGGGGGGGGGGGGGGGCGGTCGGGTGGTCCAGCTAAAAGCAAAACCACAAGGAATGCACTCAGTGGAGGAACTGGACGAGCTGAGAAGGGCAGAGTGACAGGGTGGGTTGGGGGCTATCAAGAAATTACTACAATTAGTCTAATTTATGCTACTGTAACGGAGAAGGCAATGGCAACCCACTCTAGTACTCTTGCCTGGAAAATCCCATGGATGGAGAAGCCTGGTGGGCTGCAGTCCATGGGGTCGCATAGAGTCGGACACGACTGAGTCACTTCACTTTCACTTTTCATGCACTGGAGAAGGAAATGGCAACCTACTCCAGAATTCTTGCCTGGAGAATCCCAGGGACGGGGGAGCCTGGTGGGCTGCCGTCTATGGGGTCACACAGAGTCAGACACGACTGAAGCGCTGCCGCAGCAGCACACTACTGTAAAACACAAAGTTATTACAGAGTGCTGCTCTAAGTTTATATCTACAATGAACTAAAGATTAAATTGACAGTGTGACTTCTGAGTATAGGAAAATCTATTCCTACTCTGCTCCACCACAGAAAGTGACTTGGAAGACCATAAACCTTCCACATCCACTTATCATTCACGCAGGCTGAATCTAGGAAACTCCCTCATGCAGCAGAGGCGGTGTTGCTTGAGGCTGACAACTACAATCATTTTCATTGGCCAGTGTCTGACTGATGGAGAGACTCCTAGGACAGTCTGAAGGGGTGGTGAGAACGCCTAATTCTTCCTATCGCACCCTCAGAAGAGTTACTATCATTATTTGGATACCTGAGCTTCTTCTCTGCACTATAACCTAACAAGAAGGCAGTCTGCTAGAATCACGCATTTCTAACAGAGAGGGTCCTGATCATCCTAGAAAAAAACACTTGGCCAACTCTGTTAAGGAAGAAGGGAGAGTTAGCTTGAGGGTCTAGGGCTGGCCCTTCTCAACCCTTACTATAGTGAACATTAGAAAGCTAAATTAAGAAACTTCTCAAAATGCTTCTGAGATAATAAGCAGCTGTCAGATGAACCTCAGTAGAATATATGGCAACCCACTCCAGTATTCTTGGCTGGAGAATCCCCACGGACAGAGGAGCCTGGCAGGCTACAGTCCATGGAGTTGCAGAGAGTTGGACACAACTGAGCGACAAATATGCACACGCCTAAATCAGATACTACTGAGCCTATGGTGGTTACTAATGAGTATGTGTTTGATAGTCTCATAAGGAAGACAGAGAAGACAGAATGTGGATTACCTCTGAGATAGGGATGTAAGATATCAAACCTGCCCAAAAGGCCTACTTACCAAAAACAAGCTAAAAAAACAAATTATTTACAATTCACATCACAAATGGCTAATTTCTCTTATACAGGTACCCATACACTTGCCCTTGTATCTCAAAACACCAAAAACCACAGAAAAAATAGGTAAAATAGCTCATAGAAAAGGAAACATATAAATGACTCTGAACAAGAATTTAGGTGTCATCTCCCACCTATAAGACTGTCAAATATCAAAAACAAACAGTGCTAGTAAGAATGGGGGAAAGCCCTGATATTTAGCTGCAGAGAACAAACTGCTCGAGGGCAGTTTACACTATCCACCAAAATTACAACTTCCTGTATCCTTCTGCCCCTGCAATCCCACTCACAGAATCAAGTCTGTAGGAATACTTGCCCAGGCACGAATAACCTCTGTATTCCTGTTTGTATTAGTGGGAGTTGGTACAGCGATGTAAGGGAATACTCTGCAGTCACAAAACTGGGAGACTAAGGGAGACAGGGTAGGAGGGTGACTTAATTTCCCTGGTACTTTTAAATTCTTACAAATTTTGGAACCATACAAATGCATTATTTATTTTTTTAAAGAAATGTTGTTAAACTAGAAAATTTTAAAAATTAGAGATGAAGAAGTGACAGATTTTACTAGATTAAATAAGCCCATCAGACTTTTGACTAGTTCTGAGATTTAGAAGAAAAAAAATTAACAGCAGGGTAAATGATTTCATAACCTCAAAGTTGAATAAAGCATTTTAAGTCTTAAGAGGTAGGGACTAGCAATTGTTTTCTCATAGCTACAAATAAATATATGGCAAGCTGTATACCAGACTGTGTAGAGATTAAGAACCAGGACAGCACTAATGACTTTCATGGTTACCATTTTATTTTGATTTGAAGTAAATCCCCCCAATAAAGTCTCTAACTTACCTCCCTCCTGTAGGAACCCATTTCCCCTTTCTATATCACTATGGCTAGGGCTGTGATTCACCTTAAAACTCTTTGGTTGCAGCCAGAATTCTGGTCTTCTCACTTCCTGGTATAGCAAAAGGTTGGGTCTGGCTTCTCCAGGGTAAAGTCTCTCCCACCAGCTGCCTGAGCAGTTAAAAGGGAGAGGGCCTCTGTTGCTGGGAAAGGAGTTTAAAGAAAAGGAATTGAAATGGTCTTCAGTGTTTCTCAAACCATGGTTTGCAGTATCAATTTAATAGGCTGCAAATGTTTTGATGAAATATGTGGACATTGACTGCAAAATAAAATATTCTTTTGATGGGGAAGGGGGGTGTCACAGAAAAGCTTAAAAGCACTAGACTAGACCTTTAAGGCTGCTTTTTAATTCCATGAAACGTGGAATGATATACTTAGAAGGATCAGATATAGAATTACAGTCTGCAATGTAGATATAATTACAGTCCAAATCAATTCACCTTAAAACAGGAAGATTATCCAGATCACAGGGGTGGGCCTGACCTCATCACAAGTTCTTTGGAAGAGCTTTCTCCGGTGGGCTTCAGAAGGCGTCAGATGTGCTCTGGCTTTTCTGGAAGAAAGCAACCTATGCTTGACCTGCCTGTGGAGGCCTCAAGGCAAGGAACTGTAGGTGGCCTCTGGGAGCTGAGAGCTAGGAGGAAAATGGAGGCCTCAATCCAGAAACCTTGTTCTGTTCTTTACTTTTATTATCTGCTTTAGTTTTCTAATGCTGCCATAACAAGTTACCTCACACAGTGCTTTCAATGTCACAAATTTTTTATTTTACACTTCTGACATGGGTTCTGACATGGGTTTCAACAGGGCTAAAATCAAGGTGTTTGTAGGACTGTGTTCTTCTCTGGAAGCTCCAGGGAAGAGCCTGCTCACTCGGCGTCCTGGTAGAGTTGAGTTGCTTATCATCACAAGACTGAGCTCCCTGTGTTCTCACGGACTGTCTGCTCAAGGCCATTCCCTGCCTCAGGAGGCCACCAACATAGCTTGTGGCCCTGTCTCTCCATCTTCAGAGTCAGCAATGGGGACTGGACCCTTCTTGTACTTCAAATATCTCCCAATCTCGTATGTGACCCAGCTGGGAAAGTTCTTCTGTGCTGAAGGACTCAGGTGATTACACTGGACCCACCCAGCTGATCTCAGATAACCTTTTCACCTCAAGGTCCATACTCTACATCTACATAGTCAGAGTTTCCGGAGATATAGGGTGTAGTCACCCCACTCCAGTACTCTTGCCTGGAAAATCCCTTGGACGGAGGAGGAGCCTGGTAGGCTGCAGTCCATGGTGTCGTGAAGAGTCGGACACGACTGAGCAACTTCACTTTCACGCATTGGAGGAGGAAATGGCAACCCACTTCAGTGTTCTTGCCTGGAGAATCCCAGGGACAGCGGGGCCTGGTGGGCTGCACAGAGTCCATGGGGTCGCACAGAGTCAGACCCGACTGAAGCGACGCAGCAGCAGCAGCAGCAGCAGGGTGTACGCATCTTCAGGAAAAGAGGGTTTATTCTGCCTACCACAACACCAATGTCCCTTTCCTCCAATTATTTCTCCATTCTTCCAGGCCCCTGGGCTTTTGAGCAAAGAAAAGTATTGGATTCAGAAAAATCTTAAACCCTAACCCAAGAATAGTGACCCACTGTCTGGAACAGTAGCAAGATACAAGAACAAGAAAAGTTTGGGGATCACAGGCACTGAAGTAGGGTGAAGGGATAAACCACCGATAAAAATCAAAATAGTTTGAAGAGAAATATATAAGCCAGGGTGTTGATGAAGACAGGGTGTTTATGTCTAGAGATGAGTGATTTGGTAAGAAATGGACAAGTGAACCTGGTCTCCACTTGTCCCGTGGGATGTGACGAAGTGTTCCTAGTTAAACCACTCCTCCTTCGGCCCAGAACACCCACCAGCCTGATGCTTCAACTTACCAATTCAAGTATCAAGTTCCCTATAAAGGTGCAGGTGGCTAATTCCAGGTGATATACAGAAACTACAATATTTTCTGCTCTCCCAGGAGCTGACAGTGTAGAAAGGAAAGTCATGAAAATAATACTGATATAAGGTAACTGCTTTAATGAAAACAAGCTTACAAAGCAGTGGGAGCACAGAAAAGGGCAGGGCTTTACTGCTTACAGAAGGGGAAAGAAGGCTTCAGATGCATTTGAACTTAGGTTTGAAGAAAGTAGTTCTGCCAGGTGGAAAGGAGAGTCAAGAGAACTGGAAGTGCCAAAGCAGGAATCAAGAGCCCAAGATGGCAGCCTGCATACCACACCTGGCTCAGTGCTAAAGGAGCTTTAAGTAGCTGGAGGGCAGAATGCCGGGGGAGCAGGTCAGGTGCAGGATGATTTAGTTTTAACAAAGGTGAACGTGAACGTGAACGTGAAGTCGCTCAGTCGTGTCCGACTCTTTGCGACCCCATGGACTGTAGCCTACCAGGCTCCTCTGTCCATGGGATTTTCCAGGCAATAGTACTGGAGTGGATTGCCATTTCCTTCTCCAAGGGATCTTCCCAACCCAGGGATCGAACCCGGGTCTCCCGCATCATAGACAGATGCTTTACCGTCTGAGCCACCAGGGTAGGGGAGTTTAAATTCTATCTGGTAGGTGCAAAGAACTTGTTTTGTTTTTTAAAGAAAGGAACCCCAAATGCTATGTGAAGTGTTGCTGATTTTCGACAGAGGGTTTTGTTTTCCGGAAATCAAATTCATTATATTTTCCACTCATTTCATAAACTAGCTACAAATATAACGTGATTTAAGAAAGCTAAAACCCTTATAAACACACCAAAACTAAGGTCTGTATATTTTTACTTTGGGTCATCCTCAGGTACATCTTTCTTCAGAAATTCTTTCCAAGAGGTTTTATTTTCAAAGGGAAATCAGTGTACATGCACATATACAAACATACCTGCTTTAATAAAAATAGGGAGGGTAGACTGAAGTAGTTCTTTTTATCTTCAAGAAAATTAGAATGCTGGGCTTGATATTAAAAATTACCTCCCCATCCCACCTCCCTTTCCCCATCCTTCTCCTAATTAAGTGGCCATCACCTACCTTCTCCCAGACTTCATCATCTCCTAAACGTGCTTGGTTCCTCCTGTCTCTACTCAGATATTTCCCTAAATAACCTGGAAAATCCTCCTAGCGCTGCCCCCTCACCCTATATCTTCTGAGTAACAAACACAGTCATTTGGAAAAGATGAGACTGTATGTTGAAGGCTCTATGAACCCAAGAGTAATACAAATATAGATATGACTATTACTATCACAGCTACAGCTTACTAATTCTATTCCAAGGTCTAGTTTAAAGGAAATGTAAGGATCAAAAAACTGGTTATCTGCTGGACTGGGCTCTAATCTACTACCAGTTTGCTTGTGGTTTTAATGTTAGGTCATTCAACCTCTAGGTCCTTCCCAATGCTTTTATTTTTGACTAAGTCCCTCTTCTCCTGGGACATACAAAATCACTTATTTCTGAAAACTACAAAGCATGTGGGACAATCTCACATGGATATACATCTATTCTTCCTTTTCTCAAGAAAAGCAGGTTGAGTAACAGCTGGAAGCACAAGTTTGAATAGACCATCACTAACCATCTTTGTGAACTCTGCTGCTAAGTCACTTCAGTCGTGTCCGACTCTGTGCGATCCCATATACGGTAGCCCACTAGGCTCCTCCATCCCTGGGATTCTCCAGGCAAGAACACTGGAGTGGGTTGCCATTTCCTTCTCCAATGCATGAAAGTGAAAAGTGAAAGTGAAGTCGCTCAGTCGTATCCGACTCTTAGCGACCCCATGGACTGTTGTGAACTCTAACAGGTCATTAAACCTCTCTCTTTCCTTGAGGCTGTGTGCTAAGTTGCTTCAGTCATGTCTGATTCTTGGCGATCCTATGTACCATAGCAGGCCAGGCCCCTCTGTCCATGGGATGTCCCAAGCAAGAGTACTTGAGTGGGTTGCCCTGCCCTCCTCCAGGGGATCTTTCTGACCTAAGGATTGAATCTACATCTCTTACGCTTTCCTGCATTGGCAGGTGGGTTTTCTTTACCACCCGCCCTGAAGCCCACCTGGGTGTCACCTGGAAAGCCCAGAAACTATAATGAAAGTTACTTCTCTCACTTGGTTGTTGCAAAGATTAAATGAAATAACGTCTTATAAATACTCATCACAGTGCCTGTTATTCAAGTAGGTGCTCGGTAAAGGAGAGCTTTTTAGGCTCTCTAGCCCCTCTCCCCACTCCACCCCCACCACTTCCAAGTATTTCATAAGTAAACTGAAGCCAACAGGCTTGCCTTTGAAATAATAAACTTGTAGTGCACTTTTCAGTTTTCAAAACTCTCCTATATTTTCATTTAATCATCGTAACAGAGTGATGACTAGCTTAATAGCTTTAGAAAGGATAGGAGACAAACTGAAAGAGGTTGGAAAGGTCTCCCAGCTGGAAAGCCCGACCTCAAACATAAGCTGTCTCCACACTCCTCTCACTACTCCATACTATTTTTCTCTAAAAGCATTAGAGAAACACATTATTTTATATTTCATGATATATTAGAATTAACAAGGGGGGATCATATTCTTTAATGATTGTACATATAAATAAGACCCTTTCCTCTTGGAATAATCTCGACAGACTATTCAAAAGTTCCTACAATTTTATAGGGACTCAATTTTTCAGTATTATTAGCTTCAAAGACTGGTGAATACCAGATAAACCCAGTAAGAGTGTTTCTCACACACACAACTTAACTCAACATTTAAATAAATTGTTTAGATTAACAATTTTATAGATTCTTAAATGTACAATATAGAAATAGCTTTCCTTTCCTTGCTCAAGGGTCCTTCTTGCAGCTCTAGTCAAAAATCGCTGAAATTTTCTGTTAAGAATACGGTTTCACATTAGACATCACTTCGTCAACACTTCAGTTTCATTTATGTGACTTTTTAGTTCTGCTTATTACTAGTATTCATACAGACATATAATACCCTAAATCAAGTAGCATCTAGAACAAACAGATCCAAACAACTTTTGGTTGACTGACTCCTCAGGTAAAGGGTTAGAGATAAAGGCAAGAGGGAAGAAAACCTCACAGTATAAAAACTATAATGATAAATACTAAAATGGCAAGTCTCTAGTCCAACAGTTCAGTTCCATAAAATAAACAGCAAATATCTGCTATGTTTCAGGTAATTTAACCGAGATTAAGACTGAGATTCAGTTCTGCTCTCACTGACCTGTATCCAACTTCAAGCATCAAAAGGATTTGTTGTCTATGTGTGTTCTTGTACAGATACTGATCAATCATTTTCTTTTCTTATACCATTGGCTGGTGGTGGTGTTCAAGTCTTTTATATCCTTGCTGCTTTGTCTGCTTGTTCTACCACTTACAGAGTTGGGAGCACTGAAGTCTCTAATTCTATTAGCTTGAGACCCTGGGTAAGTTACTTACATCTCCATAGACTTGTTTCCTTATCTGTATGGTTGCAATAAGAATGGATCGAATGAGAGGACATACTACTTGATACATTTAAATGTTATTATTTTTAAAGAAAAACTCAAATGAGTCAATTTTCTCTACGAAGTTAAAAACATTAAAAAACCCTTAAGTCCTAAAGATAAAACTTATATTTAGATTATGAAAAATATGTTTAAGATATTAATTTTACAAAACTGGGAGGAGATATGTTGAAGTCAATCTAATTGGTAATTTTAAATCTGGTTTACTTTTACATGATTTTAGGAACTCTTCTTGGGCAAAGATAAGAATATAAGGGTTACAAGAGATATAATCTAGTCCAATCTCACTTTATTTGTGGAGAAAACTCAAGCCAAGAATTGCCCAAAGTTATAAACTAATGACTCTGAAATGCCTCAATTCCCTAAACACGCCACTTTCTCAACCTGCCTTCTTTTCCCAGTTGATTCTTAGAAGTGCAGAATTCCCAAAATATATGAGGTATTTTTAAAAGCAGAGGTTAAACTAAATTTAAAATCCCCCCCTTCTCCTTCTCCTCTTGTGTAGACAAGAGGATCCACACACGCAACAAAAAAGGGTTCCCATTTGGCCTTTCACTAAACCTGTGACACCCAGAAGTGGGTGTCAATTAGAGATGAGAGGTAGAACAATTTTCTTAATTGGGGATTTTAAAATTATGTTCATGTCCATTAGAGGATGTTAATAGAAACTCAGAATTACTTCTATTTGGGAACCATATAATGGAATCAGATTCATCTGTAAATGATTCTCTTTCAGACTATAGACTGGATGGATCAAGTTTTTCCCCCAAGAGGAAACTGAGACTTAGTGAGGTTAAGTGATTTGTCCATGGTCACAGGCAACAAATGGTAAAACCATGTCTCTAACAAGTTTAACTCCAAGTTCAATGTCCTTACTGCAGGTACTGGTGGAAAGGTAGATGATAAGCCAAAGGCGAGGGGACAGTGGTATAGAAAGGAGGTCAGCCCAAAGGCCATTTTACACTGGTAACCTTCTAGAAGTTTGCAACTATTCCCTCCCCACTCTTCTCTGTGTTTAAGATGAAGCTTTATGCTTATCTTCAACAATATCTGCAGTTCATTAAATAATTTTATTATTTTAAGGCCTAGTCTTATTTTATTGCATGATACCTACCACTTTACTTATGGTCAAACCAGGCTTCCCTGCATACAATGAACTGCAGTTTCTGCTTATTGGACAAAGGCAACAAGCCATGCCCACATGAATTGTTCTTAAATCCTGAACCCTGGCATGAAAGAGGTGGTACAACTATGCAGTGTAACTAAGATTCTCAGAATCAATCACTGAAATAAAGACTCAAAAGGATTCAAAATAACACTGTGCTGTACATATTCAATTTAGTATAGTTTGGCTTGGTATTACTAATGTTAGAAAATCATTTAAAAAGCTTAAATATCAGGTGTAATCACTATAAATGTCTATAGAGTACCTAATGGTAGTATGGGGAGAAGAGTTAAAGACTAAACATGCATCATGGTATATAAGCCCTTTGGGAAGGATTAAGATGCAGTTTGATTAAACATATCATTTTAGAATCACCTGAAGATCAATGAGGTTTTAAAATAGATTATTCATATTTTTTTTTTTTTTGACCACAGCATGTGGGTTGTGGGATCAGATGAGCCCTCTGTAGTGGGAGCCCAGAATCTTAACCAGTGGACTGCCAGGGAAGTTCCTCAAGGAGTTTTAAATTTCAAACACCCTTTCCTATTTAGTATCTTATGAACATTTTTATCTCTTTTTTTTTCATTTTGAGATTAAATTACAAATGCTATTAAGGCAGAAATTACACTAAAAAAATTCGGCCATAATCCCATAGACTTTAAAATAGTACTGTGATAGTCATCATGGCTGTTCATGAATATTTTGGCTCTCTCCTGTGGACACATGATTGTAGTGCAATTTCTCACCCACTTGAAGTTAGGAGTGGCCAGATAACTTGTTCTGATTAATGAAATATGAGTGGATGTGATCACCGTGCTACTTCAGGTCTAACATTTAAAGACCGGTGTGTGCTACGCCACTGTCTCATCCTTCAGGCACAGAGAGGAAGACCAGCTACACTTGAGATGGTGGCTGCTTTGTTGGTCTAAGACCCTGAATGACCAAAATGAGCAGAGCCCCTATGAAAACGAAATAAATCACTGGTCATTTTAATACTAAGATGTTGGGGTTCTTTGTTATTACAGCATCATTTATGCCTATCTGGATAGAAGTGCCATGTGTCTAACAGGCATTTAGGTATCAGTTCCTTTCAGTTCTGTCACAGTAGAAGGATACAGTAATGTGTGAAACTGTCTGCTAAAGCAGAGAAAAGGTGAACGAGATTAACAATTAATTTCAGATTTAACTTAACAACAGTAGTATGTGCTTATCACTTAGTTTCATATATGTCAATTTATTTGTGTACAATTTACAGTCCCTAGAGGTACTGTAGATAACGCCTATATCCAGCTGAAGAAGAGGAATCTGAATCCTAGGGAGTGATTTGTTCAAGGCCACACAGTGACTTACTGGCACAGAGTAATCAGAATTTAGGAAGTTTAACTTCTGATTGCTGTCTCTTTCCAATATATCACAGCTGAGCAAGGACTGCGAAGGGCAATTTGGGACAGCTTTCAACATATATTTCTATAGCAAAACATATATTCTAAACTAATTTTTGTCTTCAGTTTAAGACACAAGCGACAAATTCTTCCATCTGTGCAAATATTAAATTAATTCAAAACGAGATCCACAAAATACAAAGCACGATCTTATAACTAAATTCCACCTTTCCTTGAAAATGTAAGATTTAAGATCTAGAATTCCACATCACAGACATTGCTGGAAATCTCCCTTGAGGAAATCTCTATAGGGCTCAAATACCTGACTCCCTGCATCAGTTTCTACCAGGGGGCAGAAAACACACCCTTAAATTACCACTTTATTTTCCATTTCCTCCTTAGTGAATCAAAATAGTTCATTAGCTGAATAAGGCAGGAAGAAAAGGCAGTGGATTCCCCACCCATCTGCAAAACAATTAAGGTTCCAGAGCTAATATAAACTATTATTTGGATCTTAAAGTCTAAAAAAATGACAATGTTTAATTTTTAAAGCTAGCATGTATATACATACAAATTAACTTTCTGAATTATAAATGATGGCAAATTTCTAGTTAGACATAATAGAAGTAGAATGTTAGAACAATGCTTGTGCCTTCTGGACACCAAAATCTTATTAAGTAAATTAATTTGGACAGTGATGATATTTTAAGCTATGAATATTAGAAACACAGCATCCTAAATCACGTTTAGGACTGAAATTGACCAAAAATATTCTTCCTGAACAAGATGCTTACTGAGGTAGCAATGTAGAATTGAGAACTTTATCCCCATTATCAAACAATTGGTCTAACTGCAAGTTCCACTACCTGAGCAAGGTATCTATTAGCACCTCAGTTTCTATGTCTGTAAAATGGTGATAACCACCTACCAGAGTTAAATGGCAGGTAATATAGTACCTGGAAGAGGGAATGCCAACAATCCTCCCCCCAAAAGAAAAAGACACTGTGCTTTAGCATTATTCTGAAACTATTTCTCCTCATGAAATAGATATTTCTTCTTAAACAGGGAATTTATGTACAATACCAAACTTTCTCTTTTTAGAACCTGAAAGCTTGTTCCACCCTAGGAAACTGGGGAAAAATTTCCCAAGGATGTATTTAAGACAACCTACAACAATGTGTCATATTGTCTGTTTTAAAAAGTGGAAATATATACAATCACTGGGGATCAGTGGAAACAGAGTAGCTGAATCAAGAAAAAAAAATTTCTAAGGAGGTCTAGCTCAGTAATAGCCAAAACAGGGTACAAGAAAAGTCATTGGAGTGCAGGAAAAAAAATCAACACACTCCAATTTCCATCTTTAACTCATCCTTTTAAACTGTTTACATGTTTTAAAAATGTATAGTATATCAGCATATGTATTATTCATAAATATCCACATATTGAGATTATTAGCTTAAATATTTTTTGACAGAGTGTACAACAAAAAAAGAGGCTTCCCCTATGGTTCAGCAACAAAGAATCTGCCTGCAAGGAAACACGGTTTCCATCCCTGGGTCAGGAAGATCCTCTGGTATAGGGAATGCCAACCCACTCCAGTATTCTTGCCCGAAAAATCCCATGGACAGGCGCGCCCGCATGCGTGCGCGCGCACACACACACAAAGCCAGAAATAGCTTTTCTCAACTAGGTTAGAGAACACACATATACCATCAAAGAAATCACTCATGAAAATAGTTAAAGATGTACATTACTCTTAAACTGTACTATAAAACCTTTACAAGTCTTTAAAACAACTGAACTTATGACATTCAATATTTATTTATACCATCATTAAGTAGAGTTGTACTTTAATTCATTTTTCAGTCTAACTGGTTCTCAACGACTATACAAATTGGAGCAAAGTCCATTGACTTAAATTAAACATCCTGTTAACCACTGTGAATTTATCTTGCAGGTACTACATTTTTATAAAGTTAGGTCGTCAATCTGTTGTCAGGTTTACTTTTGATGTCTATATTCCAGAACTTCTTTGATTATCAACAAGCCTCTTTAGTTCCTGGCTTTATTTTACAGTACTGTTGGTTTCAAAATGAGATGCAAACTTAAAAAGTGGGACCAATTTAACATTTGCAAATGACCATATGCTGCTGGGGAGTATAAATATGAGGTCAACACTGCCAACTTTCATGGCTATCAAAAGCAGTAGTTTGTTTTTCTTAAAGACACTGGAACTACAGGCCATCTACATGAGTTGCTAGTCTATATGACTCAGAATTCCATTTGTCCTACTCTGCTTCAGAGCTGAAGTCACTGATGTCTCCATCTGTGACATAATTATTTCCAAAACCAATTAAGAGTTGTCAAACAGAAAAATATGACTTCAGGTAATGAGTAAAAATGGCAGGAAGGGATAATTCTTAAGCAGGAAAATTTTGTTCCAAAGCAAGAAGTAAATTAAATGATTTGCCCTGTTTATTCACTTAGGGAAAGGGGAAATTATCACACTGTAAAAGGATGCGAACATTAGAAGTTGCCTGGTTCTCTGTGCGAGTGGGAAAATAACTACAGGCTTTATAATGGTGCTGCTGAGGTTGGGGGTGGCAAAGGGGTCAATGATCCACTAGTTGAATGGGTCAGAACAGGAGAAGGGTAAAACTTTTTGCTTTTTAGATAATCTTGAGAATGATGACATACTTTTAACAGTACTGTCAACTCTGGGAAAATATTAAGTGCAAAAGGAACAGTGAGCAACTTGTCTCTATGTCCTAAGACATAAATAGATTCACATTTCCTTATTAACTACTAAGCTCTGCCCTAAGAGGAAAAACTAAAGACTTTATTTCATTGCTATAATTTGGTGCAAGATTAAAACCTGGAATTCAATTTACTTTTAAATAATAGAGTGGAATAAAGGTAACAGTCTGCCTAATTAAGGGCCATTTTACCATGCTTTAAAGTGTATAATACAGAAGACAAAAATTCATATTAAACTAAACAAAAGCTATCAGTATCTCGTCCCTTAGTAAAACTGGCCTCTAAGCATTCTTTTCTTTTGTTATCCTAAACTGTCACCGTAAGCAAACTGAAGCAACTTGTGCTGAGGAAATACCAGCCTAAAAGGGCCTGAACACACCTTGCCATCACCTTTTCCCCACTCTGCTAAGTATCAGACTCTAAGTATCAAAACACTCCCCCTCACAACTTTCCAACTGTACCTAGAGATTATCTCTCCACACCTTTCCTCACCGTGTCCCTCAGTCTTTCTTCCACCTTCCACTTGTTAAAGTCCTATCCATTCTCCAAGGTGCCCCCACAGCTGATACATGTATGGCTTTGTCACACACTATAGTTAATGACATTAATTACAGATTAGATTAGTGCCACTCTGCTGTTTATATTAGACTGTTGACTTCTTAAGGGCAGCAAGTTAGTTGGAACTAACCTCACATTCCCAACTGCCATAAACTCAAATGCCTGGCGGAATGTAAGTTTGATATACAGCAATTCCCGGATGCTGTTAATGGAATAACCAACTCATTCTGGATCTATAACTTGAGATATTATAATTTTTTCCTATGTGAGGTGAAACAGTTCTCTCCTGGACTAGCATCTTCAGTACTGCAAAAACAAAACAAAACAAAAAAGGAAAGCAAAATTGATTCACCAAACTATGGGAATAAACTCTTAGGGGAATGGCATCAGCTTTGAACACTGTCTTTAAGTACCAAGCAGTCTGAAATAGGCTATCTCCTCCATCCAGATTTCAGATGGATGGATTTTTCATATTAAAATCCTAGAGGTAAGAAATGAGCCAACTCTGATATTTGAAACCACCATTTCGACAGACCTTATTTATGTGTACTTTAGACCACTTGGGAAAGATGAGATCATTTAAGCAGCAGCGCCATCATTTCTTTTTATTTGACCCCAACAATGCTCTCAACCTAACAGTAGAGAGACATGCATCAACCAGGTTCAATCATATTGTAATAAGTCAGCTGCAGAGAATATTCACTCCTTCAATAAAGGGGGAGAAGCTACACTAAAGAGCATAGGACCTTCCCTAAAAATGTCGGATAGAGAGGTACTCTGGGCATCCCCTTCCCCCACCTTCACAAATCTACTCCTGGAATCTGAGACATAGGTCCTTTGTCTGAACAATGTGGGAGGAGTCTGTCTGCAGTACTGGTGTGCTGGCAAGTGAGGAGAATCAACTGAAAACTGTATAAACGTAGAAAGTTCCTTAACTCAATTACTTTACTGTCCAATTTTCCTTCATCGTGTATCCTAAAGCGTTCTAAAAGGCAGCCACTCTGTCTTTTCTTGAGTTAAAATATATCGGAATACCGTAAGATCGATCAACAGAGTTAGCTAAGAAGCTAAGTTTCTGAACAGCAAAGGGTGGAGGGGGGTGGCGGTAAGAACGACCACTTGAACATCCCCTCTTCCCTCGCGAATGAGCTTCCTGCCCCCCCCCCCCCCCCCAGCCTCCATTTCTGTCAATTTCTTCTTCCCAGAAAGCCGTCGTAAGGCAGGCTGAGAGGTTTTTACAAAGACAGTAGTCGGCTGCGCAAACTTGCGATCTCGAAGCTTTTCGTGCACAACACCGAATCCACAACCGACCTGACCTTTTACCACCTCAGGTTGTTTCTTGTGCCACGCCAGCTGGGGTGTTCCAGGAATACAGCCCGAGTCAAGGGGACACCGCCGGGCTGGGTGGCTCAAGAAACTTATCGCCTTGCATTGTGCAGGAGGAGAGGGACATCGTGGGTGGGGGGCGTTCGCAAGGTGACCCATCTTCTTGTCTGGTAGCCCCTCGGGTTCATCCCACACCCCTTCCCGGTGGACCTAGGGCCCTCGCCAGGTTCGCCTTTCCAGCCCCAAGCTCCTTTTTTTCGTCTCTCCACCCACGCGCGGGGCCCAGCCCGGCTGGACACCCCCCCAACCCCCCACTCGCACTCACCCTGGCGACCGACAATCTCGGCGACATGCTCGGAGCTGGGCACCGGAACGCACTCGGTGGTGTTAACGCTCTTCCTCCGGAGCAGGGCCGCCTGCTCCCCGTTCAGGGCGGCCGCCGCCGCCGCCGCCCCGCAGCCGCCGGGGCCGTAGGCGTGGGACAGCATCGCCGCCATCATGCCCTGGGCATCGTCCCCTCCGTAGAGCACCCCCGCCGCCGCCGCGGCCGCGGCCGCCTCCCGAGCATCGAAGCCGGCGGCGGGCAGCAGCACCGACCCCAGGGACCCGCCCGGGATCGGCTGGGTCTGAGAGGCGGCGGCCGCGGGCGGCGACAGCAGCAGCAGGGACGGCCGGCCCTCCTCCTCTGCCTCCTCCAGCTCCTCCTCCTCCAGCAGGTCTCCGTCCAGCTCCGCGTCCTCCCCCTCCTCCTCCTCCTCCTCGTCGTCGCCGTCCTCCTCCTCCAGCTCCAGCTCGGCCGCCTCCGAGACCCCAGGTCGGCCTGGCGGCGCCCGCTCCTCGGGTGATGGTCCCGCCGCCCGCCGGGCCGGGCCCTGCGCCGCCGCGGCCCGGATCGCTGGGGCGCCGGGCTCCGCTGGGCTGGGGTCTTCGAGGCCCAGCGCTGCCAGGCGTTCCCTCAGCAGGAGCCCGTCCCCCTCGAGCTCCGGGCCGCCCGCGGGGGGCGGCGGCGGCGGAGGCAGCGGCGGCGGCGGCGGGGGCGGCTGCGGCAGCGGGGCCGGGGCCGCCGCCAGGGCCAGGGCCGCGGAGCTGCCGCTCGGCATCGCGGCGGCGCGCTGTCAATGGCGGCGGCGGCGGCGGCGGCGGCCGCGTCAGGCGCGGCGGGCGGCGAGCCCCATGGCGGACAGGGCCCCGGCCCTGCTCAGCGCGCAAACACTTTTCCTCAAGGGAGGCGGCGGGGCCGAGCGACCCGGGCCGAGCAGCGCCAGGGCCGCCCGGAGAGCGGAGAGGGCGGGGTGGAGGGGCAAGGGAAGGAGGCAGAGGCAGGTAGCTAGGTGGGTGGGTGGGGACGGCAGCGGGGCGGGCTGACGGAGGTTCGGCCGCGGCTCCCCTCTCAGGGATTCTTTTGTTTCATGGCCTCAACCAGCCCCCGGCGCGCGCGCGCGCGCGGCGGCGGCGGCGGCAGCGGCGGCGGCGGCGACGCCCCACGCCGCTCTCCTAAGGAAGCCGGCGCGCTCTGATTGGCCGCTTTTAATCTCCGGGAGCCCGCCCTCTCCTCCCCGCGGCCTTCTAACTCCTGTCCCTAGCCCCACTCCCCCGCCCGCCGCTTGGGCCCCGCCCCGCTCCTCCCCAGAGCTTTCTGATTGGGTGACTGGGACGAGCCCGCCCCTCAAAGCCTTCTCCGTCCGTCCTCTGCCCTCCCCCCCCCACCCCGCCCTCCCTGTTGCCTACTGGCTCACGAGGAGAGGGACTGTGATTGTTCGCTTTACACGTCACTCTTTGTGACGTAGCCGGGTGGAGGCGGGGCGAAAGCAAGGCCGAGGAGGGCTGAAGCTGGGAGCCTTCTGGAGCGGGTTCTCGCGCAGGCGCGTGCGGTCCAAGCGCACACCTGGCCGTCTGCGGTCTTGGGCATCCTTGGGGCCCACCTGGGTGGGGTCTTTGAGTTCCCAGTGGGGGCGGCTTTGGAGGTGTAGCATAGGCATAGGCCCGGAGGGCATGGTTCAAGAGGTGATTTCCCTCTTTCGGAGTAAGGGCCTAGGGAGAGAGTCATTGCAGGAGGGGCCAGTGAGGTGTCCTCCTATCCAGCCGCGGGGGTGGTTTCCTGAGCCGCGTGGCTCCTGGGCCTTCCCTGCACCACCCCGGGAAGCTCCTCCTTCCCGGGCGGGGACCTCCCACGCCCTGCCGGCTCGCCTTCCAATACCAGCCCGGTAGGTTCCATCAGGAACCTTCAGTGCTGAACTCCAGTTCTTTGGGGGCTTTTCTTCCTCCAAGACGTTCTTCCCACAGTATTGTCCGGGTGGTAGCACACAGTGGGTATATTTTAGAGGGATTTATTTTTAAATGGTTTGTTAAAAACAAATCTTGTTACTTTCCTTCATCTCGGGCTGTGACTGTCATTCCCCACTCCCTTGCTCCCCTTTCCCTCCGCCCCGGTTAGAATCTCCTCAGGGAATCTTCCCCAGGTTAGTCTTAATCACCAGCGTTGTCTTAAGAAGGTGAACAGCGTAATGTAATTTTAAGGTTTCTAGTGTCACCGTTACAAAAGAAAAGCACTTTTAGTAAATATAACGAGTTCAGTATATTCCAAATATCATTTCAAGATGCAATCAATATAAAGTTACTAATATATTTTATAGTTTTTTTCACCCTAAATCTTTGAAAATGGTATTTTGCCTTAGGATAGCTCAATATTTACTTCACACTGGCCATATTTCAAGGTCAAAAGAGTAGTGTTAGACTTCTTGAATTCTGAATTATAAATTGATACCCTATTTTGGATTTATTATATCTTGCTCCCTGAAACTTGTTTCTTATGATGAACTTAAATGAGTGCCTACTTTTCTAAATTGCCTGAGGTGCTACAGAGACACTTTAAGAGAAGGCTAAGGTATGTCTTCTCTTGCTCTATTTTATGCCCTTGTAGCTGTGCAAGAGTCTGGGTGACCTCCGGGAGCTGATGATGGACAGGGAGGCCTGGCGTGCTGCGGTTCATGGGGTCGCAAAGAGTCGGACACGACTGAGCGACTGATCTGATCTGATCTGATCTGAGAAATGGAGTATTTCTTGCCATATCAATAAGCCAGGATGTTATCAGTTCAGTTCAGTAGCTCCATTGTGTCCGACTCTTTGCGGCCCCACGCCAGGCCTCCTTGTCCATCACTAACTCCGGGAGTTCACTCAAACTCATGTCCATCAAGTTGGTGATGCCATCCAACCATCTCATCCTCTGTCATCCCCTTCTCCTCCTGCCCCCAATCCTTCCCAGCATCAGAGTCTTTTCCAATGAGTTAACTCTTCGCATGAGGTGGCCAAAGTACTGGAGTTTCAGCTTTAGCATCATTCCTTCCAGAGAACACCCAGGACTGATCTCCTTCAGAATGGACTGGTTGGATCTCCTTGCAGTCCAAGGGACTCTCAAGAGTCTTCTCCAACACCACAGTTCAAAAGCATCAGTTCTTTGGTGCTCAGCCCTCTTCACAGTCCAACTCTCACATCCATATATGACCACTGGAAAAAACATAGCCTTGACTAGATGGACCTTTGTCGGCAAAGTAATGTCTCTGCTTTTTAATATGCTGTCTAGGTTGGTCATAATTTTCCTTCCAAGGAGTAAGCGTCTTTTAATTTCATGGCTGCAATCACCATCTGCAGTGATTTTGGAGCCCAGAAAAATAAAGTCTGACACTGTTTCCACTGCTTCCCTATCTATTTCCCATGAAGTGATGGGACCAGATGCCATGATCTTTGTTTTCTGAATGTTGAGCTTTAAGCCAATTTTTTCACTGTCCTCTTTCACTTTCATCAAGAGGCTTTTTAGTTCCTCTTCACTTTCTGCCATAAGGGTGGTGTCACCTGCATATTTGAGGTTATTGATATTTCTCCTGGCAATCTTGATTCCAGCTTGTGCTTCTTTAAGCCCAGCGTTTCTCATGATGTACTCTGCATGGATGTTAAATAAGCAGGGTGACAATATACAGCCTTGACGTACTCCTTTTCCTATTTGGAACCAGTCTGTTGTTCCATGTCCAGTTCTAACTGTTGCTTCGTGACTTGCATATAGGTTTCTCAAGAGGCAGATCAGGTGCTCTGATATTCCCATCTCTTTCAGAATTTTCCACAGTTTATTTTGATCCACACAGTCAAAAGCTTTGGCATAGTCAATAAAGCAGAAATAGATGTTTTTCTGGAACTCTCTTGCTTTTCGATGATCCAGCGGATGTTGGCAATTTGATCTCTGGTTCCTCTGCCTTTTCTAAAACCAGCTTGAACATCTGGAAGTTCACGGTTCATGTATTACTGAAGCCTGGCTTGGAGAATTTTGAGCATTACTTTACTAGCATGTGAGATGAGTGCAATTGTGTGGTAGTTTGAGCATTCTTTGGCATTGCCTTTCTTTGGGATTGGGATGAAAACTGACCTTTTCCAGTCCTGTGGCCACTGCTGAGTTTTCCAAATTTGCTGGCATATTGAGTGTAGCACTTTCACAGCATCATCTTCCAGGATTTGAAATAGCTCCACTGGAATTCCATCACCTCCACTAGCTTTGTTCGTAGTGATGCTTTCTAAGGCCCACTTGACTTCACACTCCAGGATGTCTGGCTCTAGGTGAGTGATCACACCATCATGATTATCTGGGTCATGAAGATCTTTTTTGTACAGTTCTTCTGTGTATCCTTGCCACCTCTTCTTAATATCTTCTGCTTCTGTTAGGTCCATACCATTTCTGTCCTTTATCGAGCCCATCTTTGCATGAAATGTTCCCTTGGTATCTCTAATTTTCTTGAGGAGATCTCTAGTCTTTTCCATTTTGTTGTTTCCCTCTATTTCTTTGCATTGATTGTTGAGGAAGGCTTTCTTACCTCTTGTTGCTGTTCTTTGGAACTCTGCATTCAGATGCTTATATCTTTCCTTTTCTCCTTTGCTTTTCACTTCTCTTCTTTCACAGCTATTTGTAAGGCCTCCTCAGACAACCATTTTGCTTTTTTGCATTTCTTTTCCATGGGGATGGTCTTGATCCCTGTCTCGTGTACAATGTCATGAACCTCAGTCCATAGTTTATTAGGCACTCTATCTATCAGATCTAGTCCCTTAAATCTATTTCTCATTTCCACATTAGCAATTCCAGCTCTCCAGGGCAACCAGGAAGCAGAAAAATACCTGCCATCTGGCAAATGTTAGGCTGCAACCACTCCCTATGGTGAGCACTGAGGAAAAGCTCAGGGTACTAGCTCCAGATAGGTAAGATGCATGAAAGGAATGATTTCAGTGAGCCCAGACTTGCATTTTCCCATACATAGATAAGCGCTAAATTCCTTAACTTGAGGTATCTGGTTTTCTTTAATTCACAAAAATACTTCTGATGTTCAGACTACCTGCCCTTCATTGCAAACTTCTCTATAACCTGACTCCTCCCCGGCCCTCTCCTGCCTCCCTGGAGCAGTTCTCTCAGGGTCACTTGAAATGACCTGTCTCCTAGGCTTGAAGTCCTAAAATTTCACACTGGATAAAATATAACTCTCAGCGTTTAGGTTGTGACTATTTTTCAGGTTGACACTTCCAATCAAAGGCATAGAGTATTTTATCTAGCACCAACCTTTTCTGTTACTCCACTGTCCTTCTATAACCCTATAAAGTTGCCTTTCTAACAACTCATTTATATAGCAGTGGCCTCTGGAGCAGAGATTTCAATCTGGGTTATATAACAAATTCAAGAAGGGCTTTTAAAAATGGCAAGTGAAGAGCAGGAAGGGGAAGGTCTTGGATTTTGTTATTAAGTGCATCTAGAGTGGGAACCTGGACATGCCTTTTTAAAACTACACAGAGTTGAGCATACTGATCCAGGGTGTCTTGCTATTTACTGAAAAGTGATCTTTTTGTCCCCTACCTTCCCAATTCGGAGACAGAAATGGCAATCCACTCCAGTATTCTTGCCTGGAGAATTTCTTTGACAGAGGAGCCTGGTGGACCGCAGTCCACAGGGTCGCAAAGAGTCAGACACAACTGAAGCGACTTAGCCATGCACACACCTTCCCAATTAGGTACTATTTTCATGGATTTACTATGTTTATACCCTTTTGGGGATATCCCAAGGACATAATATTTTGTGGCATCTAAATAAAGGTACTGAATGTATTTTTTAAAAATTTACCAGTGAATAGCTTGTGTAACTAGACATTTACTTATAGACTATGCAACTATGTTTGCTGTCTGATATTTCTGTATAAGCAATAAACATTATTTGAAGGATTTTTCTAGCAGAGCAAATCTCATTTCAAGGGAGAAACTAAAACACACAGTGGCTACTCCCAGGATATTTTTGTCATCAGGAAATGCATAGCAGAATTACAAATGAAACTCAGAAGTTCCTTTCCCTAACCTCTTTTCATGACTTGTCATTTATTGCTCACCCCTTGGCCCTACATTCACTTCCAAAGAACTCCAAGCAAAAGCTGTAGCACAAGCGATAGTTCCTCATATAGCTTTCTTTCAAGAGGGGAAGTTGTAGGTAAGATCCATTCAGCTAAGATTTTTTTAAAAATGCTAAGTGGTTTAATGTATGTATTTTTAACATAAAAATTGCTTCCTGCTTCAGTCTCATGTAATAAATGAGGTTTCCTAAGTTCCTATACACAAATGTATACATTCATGCATTAATTTATATTTGATCAATATTGTGATTTATGAACAAAGTACAAATTATTGAAGTTCAGAGACCTTCCCATTTGGGTCTAAATTTATTGTCTTGTATTAAATTTTGTTTATGAAGCAAGTTTAAGATTTAGTTTTGCTCTAAATACATGACTGAGTTCCTTTCATTTAAAGCCACTAAACCTGCTGTTCCCCTCCACCCTCCCACAACCACACAGCGTTAATTTGCACCTGATTTAGTTTTCCCTTTCACTGTCTGCTGTTGTTTAGGACACAGGTTCATACACTGGGACAAAGGGATTACTTTAAGATCCCAGGACTAAAAGAAAGTACAAAAATGGCTACATTTTATCAGCTAGCAGGCTGACTGCTAAAACCTGATTGTAAGGATGTTAAGGTCGGAACAACTGCAAACTAAACAGACCTCCACAAAGATGTTTGTCCTAGTAAGGAGAAATTTAGATAATAACTTTGAAGCCATGTTGTAAAAACAACCACAAAAGCATGGTGAAAGACTTGGCTGACACTCTCACCTAGAACCCCCAAAGAAACATCTGCTTTGTTTTAATCAGAATGAGTTTCTTTAGGGTAGAATGTCCCCTAAAGAGCCTCTTCATGAAAGTGAAAGAGGAGAGTGAAAAAGCTGGCTTAAAATTTAGCATTCAAAAAATTCAGATCATGGCATCCAGTCCCATCACTTCATGGCAAATAGGTGGGAAAACAATGGAAACAGTGACAGACTTTATTTTCTTGAGCTCCAAAATCACTGAAGTTGATGACTGCAGCTATAAAATTTAAAGACGTTTGCTCCTTGGAAGAAAAGCAATGGCAAATCTAGACAACATATTAAAAAGCAGAGACATTACTTTACTGACAAAGGTCCATCTAGTCAAAGCTATGGTTTTTCCAGTAGTTATGTATATGGATGTGAGAGTTGGACCATAAAGGAAGCTGAGCGCCAAAGAATTGATGCTTTTGAACTGTGGTGTTGGAGAAGACTCTTGAGAATCCCTTGGACAGCAAGGAGATGAATGAAACCAGTCCATCCTACAGGAAATTAGTCCTGAATATTCATTGGAAGGACTGATGCTGAAGCTGAAGCTCCAATCCTTTGGCCACCTGATGAAAAGAATTGACTCATTTGAAAAGATCCTGATGCTGGGACAGATTGAAGGCAGAAGGAGAAGGGAATGACAGAGGATGAGATAGTTGGATGGCATCACTGACTCGATGAGCATGAGTTTGAGCGAGCTCCAGGAGTTGGTGATGGACAGGAAGCCTGGTGTGCTGCAGTCCATGGGGTCAAAAGAGTTGGACATGACTGAGCGACTGAACCGAACTGAGCTGAACTGAGGATGTCCCCTGGGAACGGGAATACTCAGCTCCATGGTAAGTCTTACTCAATGAACATATCATTCTCCTGCTTCAATAGCTTCCAACTGTTTAGGAATAAAATTTCCTACCTGAAATCCCTAGGCCTTCCACACTCTGGGACATTCTTCTAAGTGCTTGAAATTGTTATATAAACACACTCAAATCTCTCCTATATTAACAGAAACTCTTCCTTGATGCTGCATCTACCTTTTGTGACCAGTTGGTTCTCTCCTCCAAATCAACTTCTCCAATATATTGGCTGCCTGCTCTCCTTTACTGCATAATGCAGAGTGCCTGTGGCCTCTTGCTGCTTCATTGAAATTATCCTCATATTGTCATTGTACCCAGTGAGCACTTGTCCTTATTCCACTTCACCTTTCCACATCAGGATTGGACACCAATGACTGTTCCTCAAAGCACTGTCTTCCTTTGCCTGCCTTCTGCCTTCCTTCCTGCTCCATATTCCTGCTTCAGTCTCCTTCACAGGCTTAGTGTCCCGATCTCTCTTAAGGTATTCATCAAGGATTTGTCTTGGGCCGGCTTTCTGCTTACACCATACTCTCCACCTAAACATCTTATCCTTTCCTAAGATTTCTGCCACCTTATTGACAAATTCCAGACTTCTTGTCACTCCCGATCTCTCCATTGAGTATCAGACCTAGGAAGCCAGTGTTTTAGGTATATTTCCAGTTGGCAATTAAAATTCAACTCAACTTTCCAAACTGAAAGCTCGGTTAAAATGCTTTTTAGCTTTGTTTTGGATAGCACAACTCATCTACTCATTTCTTCTGGCCCTGAGCCTGGTGGCCATTTTTGACTTCTCTTTCAATCTCCATAGCCAGTCAAGGCCAGGTCTTATGATTCACACCTCTCAACTCTCAAATACATCTATCTTTCTTCATCTTTACCACTATTACCATGGTCTAGGCCACTATCATTTAAACCATGAACTATTGCAATAGTCTCCCAAACAATATCCTTACATCCAGCCTTGCTTTCCTCCAATATATTTTTCATACTGCAGCTGCAATGATTTTAATTCAAGTTTACTCCACCCACTTCTCTGTTGTTGTCTTTAGGTTTAACACCCCAGTTTCTTAACATCACTTAGAAAGTTTTCTGCATCTGGGCCCTGTTTAACTCTTTAGCCTCATTTCCTGCTATTCTTCTTCTTGTGTTCTTGGCCTCAGCCATAGAGACATTCTAGGAGCCGTTAATGTATTCTGTATACATACTCCTATTTTGCCTCAGGGCCTTGAGTATGGCTCTCCTCTGCCCACTCTCAGCTTAGCTAACTCCTACTTGTCTTTCAGAGCTCAGCTTATGTATCATTTCCTCTAGGATGTCCTCCCTAACCATCTAGGTAAGTTTGGGTGGCCTTGTAATAGGCACCAATTGCATCCTGCATGTCCCTAGCTACAGTCTGCATACCTTGCTTAATTGTCTCTTTTCTATTTTCATCCTAATAAAGCCAGTACCTACATTTTCCCTGGTGCATAACAGAGGCCAGTATGTACTTACTAATTGAAGGTTCTTCCAAATAAACTCAATACTTTAGCTACTTTGAGCTTTTGACCATTTTTCAAAGATGCAGTGTGGTCTCCCGTCTTTGGGCCTTTGCTTGTGCTATTTTTTCTGCCCCGATTGCTCTCACCTTTTATCTCCACCCTCCCCATCTCTACCTGTTTTAAGGCCTCAGCTTAAAACGTTGACTTCTTTTGACATATTTTCCTAATCACTACAATCAAGGGTAGTCCTTCCCTCCCTCTCCCCTTGAAAATGCACATGAAGGCAACGTTTTGCTTATGTCTTCTGAATGCTTAAGCAACTCCCTTTACAGTCTATCCATGGATCTTTTGGGGTTGCATAGACCTGTGACTCAGACTAGCTAGATATTCACTAACCCACTTCCTCTTCTTCCTGAGCACACAGCCAGACTACATTTCCTGGCTGCTATTGCACACTAGGGCAGCCATAGACTCAGTTTTACATAGAGTGTGACAACTGCAGACGTATCCCTGAAGAATCCCTCACACAGTCTCTTCCAATTGCAGACGTATCCCTGAAGAATCCCTCACACAGTCTCTTCCACATCCTCTTCCCATCTGTGATGTAGATGAGTATGATGACCACATGTTAAAAATGGCAGAGTCACGAGATAAAAGGTACATCACCACATGGGGGGGAAAGATACTCTGCAATCTGATTTGTTGTTTTAAACTTTGTGTGAAATAAAAAATTTTATTGAGTTTGAGGTATTATACATTTTTGTGTATATTTGTTACACTGGTTAACCTATCTTAACTTATATAAAATGCTAGGTTAACAGGGAACTCAGCTCAATATTCTGTAATAACCTAAATGGGAAAAGGATTTGAAAAAGAATAAATACTTGTATGGCTATAAATGAATCACTTTGTGGTACTCCTGTAACTAACACATCATTGATGATCAACTATAGTCCAATATAAGACAAAAATTAAAAACCAATACTGGGTTGAAAACCTGTGGTTTGCTGTATACCATGGAGCTCAACCTGGTAATCTGTGACAACCTAGAGGGGTGGGATGGTGTGGGGAGGGAGGCTCAAGTAGGAGGGGATATATGTATACTTATGACTGATTCGTGTTGTTGTATGGCAGAAATCAACATAATATTGTAAAGTGATTATTCTAATTAAAAAAAATCAGAAAAATATCCTGTGATTTGTAAGGAAAAAGTAAAATGATCAGCGATTAAGGGGTTAAGAGGGGAAAAGGATAAATGTGTGGGGCACAGAGGATTTTTAAGGCAGTGAAACTATTCTGTATGTAATCACAATGGTGGATACACGTCATAATACATTTGTCAAGACGCATAGAAGATACAGTACTAAGAGATAACTACTGGCTTTGGGTGATGACGATGTGTCAATGCAGGCTGCAGATTGTAACAAATGTCCTTCTGGTGCAGACTGTTGATAGTGAGGGAGATTATACTCTGTGAAGCCAGGGCGTGTATGGAACTCTTTGTACTTTCTGCTCAGTTTTGCTGTGACCCTAAAACTGATTTTAAACAATAAAATCTATTTAAGCAAAAAATGCACAAAAACATAAATGTTTTGTACATTTATGGTACGTAATTTGAGCTATTAATTTGCTCTGATCACAAACTGCCTGGGACTATCCCACTTTGTAGCCTTTGTGTGTGTGTTTGTGTGCGCACGCTAAGTCACTTCAGCTATGTTCAACTCTGCAACCCTATGGATTGTAGCCTGCCAGACTCCTCTGTCCATAGGATTCTCTAGGCAGGAATACTGGAGTGGGTTGCTATGCCCTCCTCCAGGGAATCTTCCACACCCAGGGATCAAACTTGAGTCTTTTATGTCTCCTGCATTGGGAGGCAAATTCTTTACCAGTAGGACCACCTGGGAAGCCACTTTGTAGCCTAGAGCCTGATAATATTTATTGTCAATCCACCAAGATGACATAGCAATCCTAAATGTATATGTACTAAATAACAGAGCTTAAGAGTATATGGACAACAAATGAATCAACAAAAACAGAAGAACTGATAAGGCTGAAAGGAGAAATAGACAAATTTACAATTGTAATTGGGGCCTTCCCTTTCCAGAAATTGATAGTGCTATTAGACAGAAAATTATCAAAAATATAGGAGGACTGAGTAATACCATCAGCCAACAGGATCTAATTAATATTTATAGATTGCTACATACAACAGTATGATATGCATTGCTTTCAAGTGCCCATACAACATAGACTATATCCTAGTCTGTAAAACTAATTTCAGCAGATTTAAAAGAAGTGAAATCCTATAGAGCATGCTCTCTGACAATAATAGAATCAAACTAGAAATCAATAACAAAGAAAACAAAAGAATATAAAAATGCCTGGAAATTATACACGTCTAAAAATGCATTGAACTGGAGGAAAATGAAAATAAAACATACCAAAATTTGTGGAACACAGCCAAAGCAGAGATGAAAGGATAATTTATGGCACTAAATGGTTATATTAGAAAAGAGAAAGATCTAAAATCAATAATCTAAATTCTTATCTTAAAAAAAGAACAAAATAAACCCAAAAAGCAGAAAGAAGTAACTAGTAAATAGCTGGAATCAATTACATTGAAAATAGGAAAACAGAAAAAGCAATGCAAGAAACTGATTCTTGCCCAAAATTCAATAAAATTGATAAATCTTTAGTAAGAATGACAAATTTGAGGGAAAACACAAATCAACAATATCATTAATGAAACAGACAATAGCACTATAGATTCTGCAACCATCAACAGGATAACAGAGAATACTGCAAATAATTTTATATTTAAAAATTTGACAACTTGGAAGAAGTGGGCCAGTTCCTCAAAATCCACCAACTATCAAAATGCAACCAAGACAATGGTAATTGAACTCTTGAAAAGGAAAGGAAAAGCTCCTTTCAGGAAATTTCCCAAACCTAATGGTTTCACTGGAAAATCCTATTAAATACTTAAAGAGGAATATAAGACCATGTTATATAATATCATCTAGAAAACAGAAGGGGAGGGAATACTTTGGAATCATTTATGAGGTCAGTAGAGATGCTGAAACCAAAGACAATGCAAAGAAAACAAAGCTACTGACAAAATCTCTCATGAACAAAGACACAAAAGTCTCAACAAAATATTATCAAATAAAATCTAACAACACATAAGAAGAATAATATACCAGCACCAAGTGGCATTTCTTTCATGTATTTACAGCTGTTTCAATATTTAATGGAGCAGTAAAGGTGGCTCAGTGGTGAATCAGGCTGTCAGTGCGGGAGACTTGTGTTCAATCCTTGGGTCAGGAGGATCCCTTGAAGGAGGAAGTGGCTACCTACTCCAGTATTCTTGCCGGGGAACTCCCATGGACAGAGGAGCTTGGCTGTTGACAGTCGATGGAGTCGTATAAGAGTCGGGCATGACTTAGCGACTGAACAACAGCAAACATATATTCACACAAAAACTTGTACAAGCACAAAGAGAATAAAATATAAAGATTAAAAAGAACAACTTGTACAGGAATGTTTGTTGCAGCATAATTCATAATGGCTAGAGAGTAAAAACAACCCAAACAGTCTCAACTGATGGATGGACAGACAGAGTGTGGTATATTCACACAATGAAATATTATCCAGCCATAAAAAAGGATGAAGTACTGAGATATGCTACAACACAGATGAACCTTATATACATTAGGCCCAGTTAAAGAAGTCAGCTGCAAAAGGCCACAAATTGTATAAATCTATTTATATAAGTAAATGGCAACCCACTCCAATGTTCTTGCCTGGAGAATCCCAGGGATGGCGGAGCCTGGTGGGCTGCCGTCTCTGGGGTCGCACAGAGTCAGACACGACTGAAGCGACTTAGCAGCAGCAGCATTTATATAAATACTCAGAAAAGGCAAAGACATAAAAATCAGAAAGCAGATTAGTGGCTGCCAGGGACTAGAGAGTGAGAAAGGGAGTGACTGTCGAGGAGTCTATTTTTCGGAGTAATTAAAATATTCTGAGATTAGTGGTGATGGTTCAAAAACCTTGTGAATGTACTAAAAACCATGAATTTATATGTTTAAATGTGTGGATTATCATACTGTAATTTATATCTTAAAAAGTCAATCAATGTAATCTACCATATCAACTGTCCAAAGAATAAAAATCATATTATCCTATCAGTTGGAGCAGAAAAAGCATATCACAAAATCCCATACCCATTCATAATAAAAAAAACTCTCAGAAAACAAAGAATGGAGGGAAACTTCTCCTTGATTTACAAAAAGCTTTTAGCCACCATTATAATTAACAAAAGACTGAATACTTTTAACCTAAAATAAAAAATGAGGCAAAAATGTCCACTCTTACCACTCTCATTTGCCATAGTACTAGGAGTTTTAATCAGAGAAATAAAGCAAGAAGAAGAGATTTAAAAAATATACAGACTGGAAAGGAACAAATATTTATTTATATGTTTGAATGATCAAATATAAATAAAAAGCGGAAGAGAAATTTCAGTGAAAATTTTCAAGTTTCAAAATAAAAGGAGAAAAATCACCAAAATTGATCTCCAAATTATATGGAATTGATTCTAATTCCTTTTTTTTTTTTTTTATCAAGAATCTCTTTTATTGATTATCAGAAACATTACAAACATCTAATATGAACAAATTGTAACATGACAGTATTTAGTTTGAACAATTAATACATTTCAGATATAATATTATACATATTTCAATGTTATTCTCCCCAATCATCCCACCCTCTCCCGGTCCCAGAGTCCAAAAGTCTGGTCTATACATCAGTGTCTCTTTTGGAATTGATTCTAAAGAGCTCAATATAAAAGAGTAGCTATCACAAAAATGTACAGTCAAGAAAAGTCAAAAATATACAAGCAACTCCTGCAGCTCAATTCCAGAAAAATAAACGACCCAATCAAAAAATGGGCCAAAGAACTAAATAGACATTTCTCCAAAGAAGACATACAGATGGCTAACAAACACATCAAAAGATGCTCAACATCACTCATTATCAGAGAAATGCAAATCAAAACCACAATGAGGTGCCATTTCATGCCAGTCAGAATGGCTGCGATCCAAAAGTCTACAAGCAATAAATGCTGGAGAGGGTGTGGAGGAAAGGGAACTCTCTTAAACTGTTGGTGGGAATGCAAACTAGTACAGCCACTATGGAGAACAGTGTGGAGATTCCTTAAAAAACTGGAAATAGAATTGCCTTATGACCCAGCAATCCCACTGCTGGGCATACACACGGAGGAAACCAGAATTGAAAGAGACACGTGTACCCCAATGTTCATCGCAGCACTGTTTATAATAGCCAGGACATGGAAGCAACCTAGATGTCCATCAGCAGATGAATGGATAAGAAAGCTGTGGTACATATACACAATGGAGTATTACTCAGCCATTAAAAAGAATACATTTGAATCAGTTCTAATGAGATGGATGAAATAAGAGCCTATTATACAGAGTGAAGTAAGCTAGAAAGAAAAACACCAATACAGTATACTAACGCATATATATGGAATTTAGAAAGATGGTAACGATAACCCTGTATGCAAGACAGCAAAAGAGACACAGAAGTATAGAACAATGTTTTGGACTCTGTGGGAGAGGGAGAGGGTGGGATGATTTGGGAGAATGGCATTGAAACATGTATAATATCATGTATGAAACGAATCCCCAGTCCAAGTTTGATGCATGATACTGGTTGCTTGGGGCTGGTGTACTGGGACGACCCAGAGGGATGGTACGGGGAGGGAGGTGAGAGGAGGGTTCAGGATGGGGAACATGTGTACACCTGTGGTGGATTCATGCTGATGTATGGCAAAACCAATACAATATTGTAAAGTAGTTAACCTCCAATTAAAATAAATAAATTTATATTAAAAAAAAAAGCAAAGCAAAAAAAAAAAAAAAAAAAGCTGAAAATTCCCCAAACTAGGGACTTCCCTGGTGGTCCAGTGGTTAACACTTCACCTTCCAGTGCAGGTGGTGTGATTTCAGTCCCTGGTTGGGGAGCTAAGATTCTCACAGGCTTGGAGATGATGGGGTGGAGGGGGAAGGAACATAAACAATAGAAGCAGTATTGTAACACATTCAATAAAGACTTTACAAATGAAAGTGAAAGTCGATCAGTTGTGTCTGACTCTTTGCAACCCCACGGACTACACAGTCCATGGAATTCTCTAGGCCAGAATACTGGAGTAGGTAGCCTTTCCCTTTTCCAGGGGATCTTCCCAACCCAGGGATCAAACTGAGGTCTCACACATTGCAGGTGGATTCTTTACTAACTGAGGTATGAGAAAAAATGATCCACAACAAAAAACAAACAAAAAATAGTCAAAGAAGAAGAAAAAAGCCACAACATATAGGCACCAAAAAGTTGAGAAAAGTAGGAAAGAATCTAATTGGCCAAATAGTTAAGCCCATTCAAACAGAAGGATGTGCTATGGCATATACCGCACAAAAATATGTAAAACAGTAAAAATTCATTAGAAAAGTAAAGCTAGAGAAACTAAAGAAGAAAATGAAGTGCAAATTGTATAAAACAGGGAAAGAGAAAAATAATAAGATGAATCTGGAATCAATAAATAAATATTAGTTGATTGAGAAGCTAAGGAAAATGTCTATAAGATTAAAAAATCCTATAGTACATTGCAAATTAACAACATGATTTCAATACATCTTAAATTTATGTTTAATAATAAACTATGTAAAGAAATTTGATTGAGTAAGTATATAAGTAATTATTCTTTTTCTTAAATTTCTGCTCTTAGTTTGGATGGCATCAACATGACTTAAGGTTCTTTACTCTCTTGTGGTCTCCACTTTTGATTATCTATCCATTTAAAAAATGGAATCATTCTGAAAGGATGCTTTTTCTAACTTCCGCAGTTTGTCAATTCAGAATTCAGCATCTCACGACTAAGTTCTAACCCACTGAAGCACAACGCAGTTTTGAATAGAGTGGTCAGGGTAGATCAATTGAGAAGGTGAATGTCTGAGCAAAGACTTAGACGTTAAAGAGTTAGCCAACTGGAAATCTGGGGGCAGCATGTTCCAGGAAGAATCTCATGTCTAGTTGTTCAAAGGTCTGAATTGGGAGTCGATCACACAGACCTTTGCAGGCTGTTTAACAGGCTTTAGTTTTATATGAGAAATGAGAAGCCATTGCTGAATTTTAAGCAAAGAAGTGATATTTTCAAAGGTGTGGAGGATCTTTACTGTAGGAGGCATGAATAGGAGTGGAATCATAAGGAACCGTAGGATTTGGGACGTATTTTTGAAGAAAGTGCGAACTGACTCCAAGATCTTGACTCGAGAAACCAGAAAGATGCTGATGCCATCAGAAGGGATTGTTGCAGGCAGACCAAGTCTGGGCTGAGTGCAGGGTTTCATGACCTGGGTGGCCTCTCTTGCGGCTTGAGTCCAAAAGCCTGTTCTCTGATTTGATGTTTCTCATGATCCTTCCTGCCAGTTCTCCTCTTCAGCTTTGCAACCTTCGAAGTCTTAGCTTTAGGGAGAAGGAGCAGCCTAGTTTTCTAGGCAGCCTAGTGGCTGGTTCCTCTTCCTCAGTATTTCATTATAGATCTGCTAAACATTCTCCCTCTGGGACAGTGGTCCTGGAGAGGATATATATGACTCCTAGTTGGAAAAGAAAAAAGCCTAATACTTTCAAATTTTCCTTAAAATTTTTTCATAAGATTAATTTAAAAATATTTTTCTTAAAATTGTATTTTGCAATAATTTTTCTTTTTAATATTTTTATATATTTTTTTGGCTGTGCTGGGTCTTCATTGCTGCACACAGGCTTTTTTCTAGTTGCAGTGAGCAAGGGTCTACTCTCTAGCTGCAGCGTGCGGGCTTGCCATTGCAGTGGCTTCTCTTGCTGCAGAGCACAAGCTCTAGGGCACGCTGGCTTCAGTAGGTGCAGCGTCTCGGCTTCTGGAGCACAGGCTCAGTACTTGTGGTGCAGGGACTCCGTTGCTCTGTGGCACGTGGGATCTTCCCAGATCAGGGATTGAACTGGTGTCTCCTGCATTGGCAGGTGGATTTTTTGCCACTGAGCCACTAGGGAAGCCCCTAAATTTAACTTTTAGAAGCAATTTAAAGCTCATTTTGCAGTACTAGAGGGTTAAATTTCTGTAGATAAGGAGAATATGGAAGCATCACTTCTTCCAGTTCTTAGCAGAATATCTGAATCTTGACCATGAAAAATTCCTCTTAAGGATGAGCAGGAAATACACTTTTCTTATCAATCTAATCTCTGACTTCTTTTTTTAAAAAAAATTGCCAAAATGAGATGTTTAATAAAAAACAATATATTTAATAAGATAAAAATATTCATTTTACTTTTCTGTTTTTTCCTTTAAAGACATTTTATTTATGTATTTTTAATTGAAGGATAATTGCTTTACAGTATTGTGTTGATTTCTACCAAACATCAAGATGAATCAGTCATAGGTTTTAGCCAAATGTCCATAGCCAAAGGTTCATAGCCAAAGCTTTAGCCAAAGGTCCGTAGCCAAAGGTTCATAGCCTAAGGTCTGTCTAGCCAAAGCTATGGTTTTTCCAATAGTCATGAATATGGATGTAAGAGTTGGACCATAAAAAAAGCTGAGTGCTGAAGAATGGATGCTTTTGAACTGTGGTGTTGGAGAAGACTGTTGAGTGTCCCTTGGACTGCAAGGAGACCCAACCAGTCCATCCTAAAGGAAATCAGTCCTGAATATTTATTGGAAGGACTGATGCTGAAGGTGAAACTCCAATACTTTGGCCACCTGATGCGAAGAACTGACTCATTGGAAAAGACCCTGATGCTGGGAGGGATTGAAGGCAGGAGAAGGGCACAACAGAGGATGAGATGGCTGGATGGCATCACCGACTCGAGGGACATGAGTTTGAGCAAACTCCGGGAGTTGGTGATGGAAGGGAAGCCTGGGTGCTGCAGTCCATGGTATTGCAGAGTCAGACACGACTGAGCAACTGAACTGAACTGATTGTGTTGATTTCTACCAAACATCAAGATGAATCAGCCATAGGTTTACCCATGTCCCCATTGACTTCTTTATTTTAGGTCATGTGCAGGGGTTGTTGAGTTTACAGTGGACAGAATGAATTTTGAAATACACCAACTGTCCACTAGGACCTGGGTTGAAGCCATGAACTTATTTTTTTCACGTCCCTGTGTAATAGTGACAGAGGCATTGGTCCCCAGAGCCAAATTTGCACTGAAGTCATTGCACAGCAAAACCTTCCCAAGGCTACATTTTTATGTTTCGTTTTCAGACTGTTGGTGCCAATGGAGCAATTAAAATTTGTGAATAATGTCTGTTTCTCCCTTGATAAATAATGTGAATGGCCTGCAGTCTGTTCATATTCATGGCAAGGGATTTAACAGGCTATTGTGTTAGTAACAATGTGGATGCAAATTATAAACATTTATCATCCCAAAGTTTCATACAGTTTTCAAAGCAATATCAGTTGAAACAGATGCTCTAAACCTCCTAAATAAAAGTCTTTAGATGATTTTCCCATATTCTCCAAAACCATTTTGTCTCTCAGTGACTTCTATTTATTATATCAAATGAAATTGTAAAATCTACTAAAAAGTGATGAGTAATGGATAAAAAGTTTAATGCAGTGTCCTCTAAAATTGATTTCCTATCTCTCTAGATGCTATGAGCTATTACTATATCAATAACACCATCCATATGCTGGAATATAATATGTTCCCTCTGCCTATTTATCAGCATGTTTATTAGGAGGTGAACTACTTATAGCTAGTGAAAATTTCCTGATATAATTATCTATTTATTTCAGAAATTTACAACTGATACTGTCTTCACTCCTGAAAATCACTGATCCTAACAGGAAATTCCAAAGATTTGGAAATCTTAAAATTGAATGGATATTTTTCCAAGAGGGGAAAACTCTTTAAGAATCATTATTTAAATCTCCTAACACAGCAGGTTGGAGGAGACAGACATGGATCAACAAGTGGTTTTTTTTTTTTAATAAAAAATTTTATTATTGGCTGTGCTGTGACTTGTGGGATTTTAGTTCCCTGATTAAGGATTGAACTTGCGCCCCGCCCTGCCATGGAAGTGCAGAGACCTGACTACTGGACCACCAGGAAATTCCTAATTTCTTCTGATGAAGACTTGGACTGAGCATGTGGGAATACAAAGAAACATAAACTGTGGACCTCAAGAGGCTCAGAATCTAGTCAGGATAGTCAAAAGTTAAAAATCTGGCAAGATAGTCAAAAGTTGAAACGTGCATGGGCAGAGAAGATGGTAATCTATTAAATAATAATTAAATGGATGTTGGAGAAGCATATTTCAGGTATTTTGAAAGGAATATTATTTTTGTGATAGTCAAGAAAGACTTTATGGAAGAAGTGGAATTAGGTAGAGATTCAGGAGAGGTGAATGCTGAAGAGTTTTAAAGGAGCAGGTAGGCAGCGTGTTGGTGATAAACACCCCATGTGAAGGAATAAGAGAAGCCCGCAGTCTTGGGAGTAGAGGTGACAGGACTTTGAGGTGAGTAGACAAGTCTGATTAAAGTAAGGGGTAAATCTGTGGCTATGAGAAAAAGCACAGCCTGGTCACATGGAAAAGGTGAAGGCACTTAGACTCCACTGTGAGGCCCTTCTACTGCAGGGAGGTCGGTTTCTTGTGTTAGGATTCAGGCAGAACGGAGATAAAGTCCCAGCTCCACCACATATGAACAGTATTTTACTTAGTGATTTAACTTTTTTGAACCTCAGTTTGCCTTCTTGCCAATGGAGATTATATCCACACACAGAGCTGTCAGGGCTGCATAAAGAACATTTCACCTTCATGTCGGCTGTCATCCCTCCCCAGTAAGTGGGTGGGGCCGGGAGGCCGCAATAAGTGCTTGTGAGAAGGAAAATGACATCATTAACCGGATGGACGTGGTGTTTGGGAAATGCCAGTTTTGTGGTGGTGTGCAGGGTGAGCTGAAGAAGAGGCGCGTGTGTGTACTGGAGGTGAGAGGAAGCAGGAAACCAAGCTTATCAGGAGACAGGGTCCTAACTAGCCATCCCGGCTATGGCCAAGCCAGTAGAGATGATGAAGGGACTGTCAGAAGGGAGGAATGGAGGGTGAAAATAGGGCCAAAGGTGAAAAATGAAATCCAGAAGAAAAATTGATTTCAGGATGAAGACAGATGTATCGAACTGGTAGCAGAAAGTATTGTTTTAAAACCTTCCAATGGATGTTTGTTTTTGCTCTGTTTCACTTTGTCTGTCCAGTACCTGCTCTCTCCTTTGGGTTAGCTGCTTTCTTCTCTCTCTAAATATGTCTTTATCTGGAAAATCGGAGCCCTTTATTGTCTTGGCACAATGGTTGGTCTGGAGATCAGGCCAGCCAGAGGATCAGTCCTTAGGATTTTTCTACCTGAAGATAAATCCACTTGACCTCTCTGAGTATAGAAACTAGCAAGATTTCTAGAGAAAGCTGTTGGTAGGAATGCAGGAAGCCAAATGGAAAGCATAGGAAATCAGAGAAGCAGAAGGATGGATTGGAGGTTTGGTAATGTTGATACTAGTTTCATTTCCCAAGATCCACAAGGTTGCCCTGATTTTGGTAGGATCTCTTTTAAAATTTCTGTGAACTACAATCCTTCTAACAAACCCTTTTCTGTTTAAGCTAGGTTATGCAACAGAAACACCAATAGATGTGACTGTGCAAAAGTTAATGTTTCTGCAAGCCAAAGTATTTTAAACAAAATCAAGTCAAATAAACTAGATAACATTTGCAACAAATACAATATGTCAGAAAAGGTAACTATTCTTATTGCATGGAGAGAGATTACATATCAATAAGAAAATGTTACTATTCCAGGAAAAAGTGAGCAGAGGTCATGAACAGACCATTTGCAGAAGAAGAAATACAAAAAGTCGATAAGTAAGAATCTGCCCCAATAACAAGCACAGAAATATAAATCAAATCAGCATCCACCGAGAGATGACTAGATAAAGAAGATGTGGCATATACAGGGCAAAAATAGAGACGCTGAAGTAGAGAATGGGCTTGGGGACATGGGGAAAAGGAGAGGTGGGCTGAACTGAGAGAGTGGCATTGACGTATATGAAAATGAAAGTGTTAGTCACCCAGTCGTGCTGGACTCTGTGTGACCCCATAGACTGTAGCCCGCCAGGCTCCTCTGTCCATGGAATTCTCCAGGGCAAGAATACTGGAGGACATTGCCATTCCCTTCTCCAGGGAATCTTCCCAACCCAGGGATCGAACCTGAGTCTTCTACATTGCAGGCAGATCCTTTACCACTGAGCCATCAGGGAAGCCCGTATGTACATGTTTACACCACCATGTATAAAATAGAGAACTAGTGGGAAGATGCTGTATAGCATAGGGTGCTCAGTTCGGTGCTCTGTGATGACCTGGAAAGCTGGGATGGGGTGTTGGGAGGGAGGTTCAGGAGGGAGGGGATGGACGCACGTTTATAGCTGATTCACACTGTCGTACGCCAGAAACTAACACAACGGACGAGGGGACGTACATATGCCTGTGGCTGATTCATGCTGATATTTGGCAGAAACCAACAAAATTCTGTAAAGCAATTATCCTTAAATTAAAAAATAACCTAAAAAATGAATCGAAAGAGCAAGATATGCTCTTCGTTAATCAAATTGCAAGGTGAAAAATATGGTAAAAATCCTTGCGTACAATGTATGTGTTCTACTTTTCTTGAGGGCTTTTCTGCTTTATGTGTTAAGAGCCTTAAAAATGTTCATAACTTTTGTTTGAAATATTCTTCTAGGAATGATCCTAAGGGTGTACTCAAAGGTGTACACAAAGATATACATATCCAGGTTGTTAATTGCAGTGATATTAGCCTAACTGTAAATGTCTAACTGGGTAGACATTGATAAATAATGAAGAATGGGAAGTCATATGATGAAAAATTAGGCTGCTAAGTCACTTCAGTCGTGTCCGACTCTGTGCGACCCCATAGATGGAAGCTCACCAGGCTCCCCTGTCCCCCTGTGTAAATCCCATTTTTGGAAAATATTCCTTGACATGAGAAATGCTCATTATATAACATTAATGGAAATCAAGTAGAATGCAAAATGATAATATGGTCCCAATTATTATTATTTTATGTATATGTGTACGTATATATGTTTTAGGAGAAGGCAATGGCACCCCACTCCAGTACTCTTGCCTGGAAAATCCCATGGATGGAGGAGCCTGGTGGGCTGCAGTCCACGGGGTCGCTGGGAGTCGGACATGACTGAGCGACTTCACTTTCTCTTTTCACTTTCATGCATTGGAGAAGGAAATGGCAACCCACTCCAGTGTTCTTGCCTGGAGAATCCCAGGGACAGGGAAGCCTGGTGGGCTGCTGTCTATAGGGTCGTACAGAGTCGGACACGACTGAAGTGACTTAGCATAGCATAGCATATATGTTTTAGGATGTGAAATGGGACTTTTTCTATTATCTGGAACTTTCTCAGCCAAAGGCCAAAGCTGAGTAATCGATACAAAGTATCGTTACATTCTCAAGGGGGTTAGACACAGTCCCACAGTATTTACATTAAAAAACAAAAGCAAAAAGGAATGAAATGTAGTAGTCACTGTTACTATAAGGCACAGTCTATATGAAATTTCTCAGAAAGGATTATTTGAAGTGAATTTTTTAAGGAAGCATATGCTTTTTGGCATAGGCCCTGGTGCCTGATGCTGCCTTGGAGGTATCTGAAGGTGGGAAGTTCATTGAAGCAGTCCACAATCATAGGCTAAGAGAGGGGAGTAGCAGCGTCCACAGGCCTTCCTTTCCCCTTGGATTCTTCCATGGGGTGAGTGGGGTGGGGCGAGGAGAATGAAAGACCAAATCACTCATTATCTCCTTCTCCGCTCCAAGTCCCTGAACTACAGAGAGGCCTGGGCTCAGGGAAAAGAGAAGCATTGACTTGATTGAGAGTGAATGAGACCTTTTCATTCCTGCACGAGAAAAACAGTTCCCCTACCGGAAGGTGACAGAAAGAAAAGCTATGGGCTGTGTTTGGATCATGGCTAAAGGCAAAAAATGGAAAAATGCAAACTGGAAAGAAACGGTAGGAAAAAATGTCAAGCCGCTTCATCTTTGTACTCCACTGTGTCCGTCCTATGAAGTCATCACTGCTAATCATATCCATCCATCTTGGAAAAAAAAAATTGTCAATATGTTGTCTGAAATCATCTCTGAGTGGTGAGAGCACTTAAATGCTTTCTTTATATTTTCTTCTGTATTTTTCAAATTTTCCAAAATAAAACATGTATACTTTTATAAGAATAAGAAAAGACATAAAAAAAGATGGAGAGGAAATGGCTCAAAAGGGAAGAACTGAGACCAAAGTTTTAAAAGGAGATGAATTATCTCCCACTTAGTCTAATGAGTATGTTATTCCTGGATTTCTCTTGAGCTGTCTTTACATCTCTTCCTCTTTTCTCAGTCATGTTACCACATGAGTGCTGAACCTTCCTCCTCCACGTTAGAAGACTGCAGTGACTTCATAATTGCTGTGTTTTCCACCTAGCAACCACCATATGGCTGATGGACCAAAATCTCTAAACATTTTCTCCCCTTTGGATTCTCTCATTGCTTCCTGCAATGGCAACCCACTCCAGTACTCTTGCCTGGCAAATCCCATGGATGGAGGAGCCTGGTAGGCTGCAGTCCATGGGGTCGCTAAGAGTCTGACATGACTGAGCGACTTCAATTTCACTTTTCACTTTCATGCATTGGAGAAGGAAATGGCAACCCATTCCAGTGTTCTTGCCTGGAGAATCCCAGGGATGGGGGAGCCTGGTGGGCTGCCGTCTATGGGGTCGCACAGAGTCAGACACGACTGAAGCGACTTAGCAGCAGCAGCATGCTTCCTGGCTGTTCCAAGATGGCCCTCGTAGCTTCAGTGAAGAGCAGTCTATTTACACTTCCTTTACAGTAGGACAGTTTCTTTACAGTAGGCTAAGCTAATCCCTACTTGGGCTCTTGTCAATTTCTGACATCCAAAGTGTCTTTTTAATGTATTCAAATTACAACTGTTTCCTGGAGCTCATCTTAGTTCACACCTTTTCAGTCATTTCAGGAGGCAAGAGGCACTTGCTTTGGAGGTTGGTTATGTGGCAAATAGAATTCTCTACTTCTCTGTGCGTGTAAATTGGATTTATCTGAAGACATAAATTCTACAGGTGATGGGGCCATGCAGTGTGCTTTTGTGTGTATGTCTTTATGTCATTTACCACATTGTTTAGCACATAATAATTTCAGAAAATATTGTTGCATTGATTGAATTTAAGTAGTCATCACAAAACTAATCTGTTAATTCATCGCCAGAACTACTAGAATTCTGGTACTTAAAATAGCCCATTCAGTTCCTTTCTTGAATTTTGGAAACAACTTTATAAATAATCTTTCTTTTCATCTGTGATATATGGTCATGTGAAAGTAATTTGACATCATAATATCTAAAATATAAAATAAGAGAGTAGATTTAGAGACAATAACCCGTATTTAGACGCATTCGTATTTGTATTTGAAATTTAAAATGAATTAGTACTTTCATATTACAGTTGTCATTTAAAAATTACTTTTTTTGAGCCTCCTAACAATAGTCACTAAAAACATGGAAAACTATTTCGCCCTTTTCCTTACTTGATCACCTAGGAAAAGATTTTTCTTTTGACCTTTCTGAATAGATCCAAAGGAAAAAAATAGAGGCTCCTACTTGTTTTCTCCACACTTAATGTTTTATTTGTAAGTAAATTTACCTTTGGATTCCCAGGTGCCTCAGTGGTAAAGAGTCCATCTGCCAGTGCAGGAGACGCAGGATACATGGGTTCAATCTCTGGGTAGGGAAGATCCCCTGGATAAGGAAATGGCCACCCACTCCAGTATGCTTACCTGGAAAATGCCATGGACAGAGGAGCCTGGAAGGCTACAGTCTGTGGGGTCCCAAAGCCTGAGACATGACTGAACAGCTTAGCACACACATTTATCCTTACTCAGTGCAAAGTGAAAGTGAAAGTGAAGTTGCTCAGTTGTGTCCGACCCTCAGCGACCCCATGGACTACAGCCTACCAGGCTCCTCTGTCCATGGGATTTTCCAGGCAGGAGTACTGGAGTGGGGCAAGGCAAGGGCTAAATAGCTTGCAAAAAAGAAAACGAAATTGGATATACACAAAGGTCAAATTTCCTCTGAAGTCTACAAGACAGCCATGTCCAATGGGACTGACATGCAATACTTTTCATGGGCTGAGTATTTCGGAAGCCATGATATATAGTATTAAATTTGATTTGACTTCATTAACATAGTACTGATCACAATACTGATCTACGTTAGCTTTTTCAAGTTTTTGTTTTTAATTTCTTGTTTGACTTCACATTGAAACCCACGACACATTTTCTTTAGTTCCCACCCCCTTCTACTGGAATCCCCAGCTCCATTGTCCTCAGCGGCGGCAGTGCAGTAGACCAGGCCTGTTGGCTGGGTTGAAGATCTCTGGAGGACCCTAAACCCAGAGGCAGCTTGACTCTCTCCCCTGCCCCCCACCCTTCTGAGCTCTCCTCCCTGTACAGCCTGGTTTCACCTCCCAGAGTCACATCCTTTCTACTCCCTTTTCTTAAAAGTTAAGCTCTCTAGACTTCCGTTGTATCCCTACCATGGGGTTGGCAGGCTGCAGAAGGTGAAAGCCTGGCTGTTGCTCCTGATGGCAGAGGCAGAGGTATGTTGACAGCTGGAACTCAGAACTCATTTAACTATGGAAACCAAGGCATTTTGTTAGCTAGGTTCTAGAGTACACACAGAGCTCCAGATGAGGTACGGAAGTGAAATGCACTCATGTGGGTTCTCCTGGGCATCTACTTACTCCTTTAGGGTTGTTTCCTTAGGAGAATGGCTTTGCGTTCCAAGTCATTGACCATAAACTCTCTTTGTGTAGAGGGAGCCCAAGGGGCAGAAGTTGAAATTGTTAGCTGGCTGTGAACCCAGGCAGGGGTGGGTCCCTCTGAGGGACTCAGCCCTCTTTACCACAACTCCAGGCCCAAGACTTCTGAGCAACTAGGGAAATGAGGAGGCGATTTAGAAGGAGCACAAGAAAGGGAAATAAGACATGAGTGGGGAGAGGGCACCCAAGAACGTGGTGCAAGGACCATGGGCGGGGCAGGAAGGGCAGGCGGTTTGGGAAAAGTACCAGCGAAGGTTTCCAGAAGGGCTTTTGGCCCGGTACCTTGAGATGCTAACAGTATTATATTGTTGTTAGTTTTTATGGACTTGAGTCAGACACTGGTGGGAAGCTTATCACAAAAACACAAGTGGAGCAAAGAATTCTATCTTCAGTTCTCTAAGAAATGGAGGCCAGGGGTAGAGTTATCTTGTATATGGCAGGCATTCTGCTGTTCAGTTGGAACAAAATAAATTTGTAGCTACAGTCACGGCCACTCCAACCTGGAGGCAATAGGAGGTGAAAGCAGGAATCCTTATAAAGTGATGAAAGAACTAGAGCCACCATAAAGCAGGAGGAAGAGTCGTCATGGTCATTTATGACTCTGACTTCCCCCATAGGAGGAAGAGAGAGCCAGGGCACTGGGATCCAGACAATGAGATGCAGGTCTCTGATCTAGGTTTAGCAAATAATTTACTGGTCTGGTGACTCTTTTGATTGTGTCCTGGGGGAACCTGGATGCTTTGATATACCCCTTGGTGTTTAGGAGAGGCAGAGATATGTTTATGTTAGTGGTAAAAAACCTGCCTGCCAATGCAGGGGAAATGCAAGAGACAGGTTCTGTCCCTGAGTTGGGAACATTCCCTGGAGACTGAAATGGCAACCCACCCCAGGATTCTTGCGTGGAAAATTCCATGGACAGAGGAGCCTGGTGGGCTACAGTCTACAGGGTTTCAGAAGTCAGACACAACTGAGTGCACACACATATGCATAGTCTATCAGCCCTCAATGAGTGCTACTAACAGTCTAAATAAAACTAAATAAAATAGAATTAATATATAATAAGACTATACTTTGAGGTTCAGACAAAAGGCAGAAAGAATTGTTGCTATAAAACTGAAGACACACTGTGTTGGTTTCAAAACTGATTTTAGCCTTTGTTTATCATCATAGCTGTTGAATGTGCCCATCCAGTCTTTTCCTTCAGGGGAACTGCATAGAATTAGGAAGACACACCAACCTTTGCTGTGACAGTTTAACATTTCTTTTATGGTCTTTCAAAGTGGTCTTCTGGGGGCTTCCCTACTGGTCCAGTGTTAAGAATCTGCCTTGCAATACAAAGGATACCGGTTCAAACCCTGGTCTGGGAAGATCCTGCATGCTGTGGGGCATCTAAGTCCGTGAGCCCCAACTACTGAAGCCCGTGAGCCCTAGGGCCCGTGCTCTACAACGAGAGAAGCCACTGTGACGAGGAGCCTGCACATCACAACTAGAGTGTGGCCCCTGCCCACTGCAGCTAGAGAAAGCCTGTGGGCAGCCAAGAAGACCCAGGACAGCCAAATAATAAAAGTGTTTAAAAAGTGGCCTCCTGGGGCTCTGAGCCTTATCTCCTAACTGAGAGTGTGGTGGGTATTCAGGTAGAGGATGGGTTGATTCCAGAATCTCAAAAGTGATGGAGATAGTGGTGGTGTTGGTGTTGGTGCTGGGTGTATGCATCCATGCGTGCTAAATTGGGATAGACTTTTGAGGAGAGGTATAACGCTTCTTCTAGCCATTGACTCCTATAGCTGGAAGGAGTTGTCCCAAGTGTTGGGACTGGAGTATGGCTGCAGAAATTGGCCTGACTATCCCCTCAAAATTTCAGCCTATGTGTTACCTTTTGCCACATGAGTTGGAGGTGGAAGGCAGACTAGTTTGCTCAAATGTATGCAAACAAAGTACATACTTTATAAATGCCAAATGCCCTTACTCACTGAAAGCACCACTTACCACCATTTATTTATTTGTTTCTGGCTGCACTGGATTCTGTTGCTGCACGTGGGTCTTCTCCAGTTGCACTGAGTGGGCACTACTCTCTAGTTGCCATGCGCAGACTTCTCATGGTGGCTTCTTGTTTCTGAGCCTGGGCATCAGTAGTTGTGATGCACAAGCTTAGTTGCCCCACGGCATGTGGGATCTTCCTGGACCAGGGATCGAACCCGTGTCCCTTGTATTGGCAAGCAGATTCTTAACCGTTGGACCACCTGAGAACTCCCTCCTTTTCTTCATTTCTACCGTTGCTACCTTAGTACAGGCCCTCGTGAACTTCTGCCAGAGATTTTGCAGTGGCCTTCTGCCTGAGCTCATTCCAGCTTCATCCTTGTAAAATCCATCTTCCCTGTGGCACCTACATAAGATGTTCGCAGTGCAAGCCTAGCTGTATTAGTACGATGAGTTCCACCGACCCTGCCCTCCAGTTTCTCACGTTTCTTTTTCCACTTCATTGGTCAACAAAAGCTTATTATTTCACCCACAGACTAAGTCCAGGCATTTGCATCAGTAGCTAAGACAGATTTGATAATGAGAAAGAGAGATGGTCAGTGTCCACTGATTTAATCTTTAAGATTGTCTTCAACACTTTATTTCCTACAAGATGAAGCAGAAGTTTTGCAGGTTGTCATTCACTGCCCTCTTTACCTTTTAAACTCCACCCTCCCCTCTCCTATCCCCCACAACTAAAACTCCATAAAGAAGAATCACTGCTTCAGCCAGATTTTTCTATAATATCAGATCAGATCAGATCAGTCGCTCAGTCGTGTCCGACTCTTTGCGACCCCATGAACCGCAGCACGCCAGGCCTCCCTATCCATCACCAGCTCCCGGAGGTCACTCAGACTCACATCCATCGAGTCAGTGATGCCATCCAGCCATCTCATCCTCTGTCGTCCCCTTCTCCTCCTGCCCCCAATCCCTCCCAGCATCAGAGTCTTCTCCAATGAGTCAACTCTTCGCATGAGGTGGCCAAAATACTGAAGTTTCAGCTTTAGCATCATTCCTTCCAAAGAAATCCCAGGGCTGATCTCTTTCAGAATGGACCAGTTGGATCTCCTTGCAGTCCCAGGGACACTCAACAGTCTTCTCCAACACCACAGTTCAAAAGCATCAATTCTTCGGCGCTCAGCCTTCTTCACAGTCCAGCTCTCACATCCATACATGACCACAGGAAACACCATAGCCTTGACTAGGCGAACCTTTGTTGGCAAAGTGATGTCTCTGCTTTTGAATATGCTATCTAGGTTGGTCATAACTTTCCTTCCAAGGAGTAAGCGTCTTTTAATTTCATGGCTGCAGTCATGATATAATATAGTATATAATATAATATAATATATAATATAATATAATATATAATATAATATAATTCTATAATATAGTTACCTGCAAGTCTCTCTCCAATGGTGGCTTGTTTGCACAGATCTTTCTGCCTACAGAGCACTTCACTTCTTTTCTGCCCATTCACGTGAACCAACCCTCAAGGGATTCTAATTCACACTGATTTTTTGCTCTTCTGGCTTCTACATCTTTGCACAACTTAAAAAAAAATAATTTATCACTTATTGCTTTGTATTGATATTTGATTGTTCATGAATAGGTCCTACCTCTGTCACCAGGTTTTAAGCTCTCTGGGGGACAAGCTCCAAGCTTCAAGCCTCTGAGTGCACCTAGCTCGTTGCTTTGCCTTAGGTAGATTTCTTTCTACAGGATCCATCTCTTGAGTCATAATAGCCCCACATTTTGGTGAATTTTCAATAAAAGGGTTCAAAGAAGACAAAGTCAATAAATTTAAGCTTCTAAATGTAAAAGTTAATTGAGGTTAGATTCCTCAATTCCCACAAAGGGGTTAATCACATTTGTAAGGTGCCTAGCAATAGTCTTAAGTTCTCCTGAGCTCGTCCAGGGAATTTGTAACTTTTGTGTCAATGAAAATGATAATTACTCAGTACAATAGCAATGCCATGGAAATCATGAATATTACAATGCATACATCTGTAAAATTGCTATTTCAAGGCACATGAAAGATACAAGCTCAGAACAAAGGAGAACAAGAAAAACTTTGGAACAAGATTTCTGGTGGCAATAAAGAACTGAAATTCCCTGGAGTTCCAGTGGTTTAGGACTCTACACTCCCACACTGCAGGGAGCACAGATTTGATTCCTGGTCAGGGGTCCTACATGCTGTATGGTTTGGCCAAAAAGGAAAGAAAAAAAATAAAAGCAGTTACTTTAAAAGTCTGGGATTTCAGTTTCTCTTTCTCTATATATTCTTATTTATTCTTTAGTGTTTCACCTTAAATTGGAGTTCATGAACACAGAAACTCTTCTGTTATTTTCATATATTTTATTTTTCTGCTTCCAAGATTCTGTCTCCCGTCTGTTTTCATGGCTTTATTATGATTTTAATGAACATTTCAGTCAATCCCCTGATCATCTTGACCCATTAAACATTTTTCTTCTAGAGGTTTTAGACAAAAGTTCCATTTCACTTATCTTCTCATAAAGTTTAGTATTCTTTCCATTGTAGGGGGTGTTTTGTACTTGACTTATACAAAAAAGGAATTTATTGGCTCATCTTACACTTTCATCATTGAAAGTGTAAGGCTAGATCAAGTTTTGGGCACAGCTGAAGTAAGTGGCAAAGAGATGTCATAACTGGTTTCTCACCATCTTTGTCTTCTGCCAAGTGTTCCTTTACTTCTGTGTTTAGTCTCTCAGTTGTGTCTGACTCTTTGTGACCCCATGGACTGTCGTAGCCCTCCAGGCTCCTCTGTCCATGAGGATTCTCCAGGCAAGAATACTGGAGTGGGTTTCCATGCCCTCCTCCAGGGAATCTTCCCAACCCACAGATTGAACCCCAGGTCTCCAGCATTGCGGGCAGATTCTTTACCATCTGAACCATCAGGGAAGCCCTTACTCCTAAGCTTAATGTAGTAGCAAGGGAGTAGCAACAGTTTGGGTCCTATATGTCCTCTAGTTTTAAGACAGTGGGAACAAGTGATACTCTCCTAGAAGTCCCACAGATGGATCTCATTGGCTTTCAGTGGTTTTGTGCCCACCCTTAAATCAACTGTCATGACCTTGATTTACTTGAATGGGATGAAGAGGAACGGTAGGCACCACCTGGCCTCAAGGGTGTAAACTGCTCCACCAGAATCTGATGGACTGAGTGTGGGTGAATTGGCATTAATCTTCGTAGAAACCCATCTACTGAACTGTCAGGAGCCGTCAACCTTGGTGACCACTTCTTTAAATCATCAATTTCTTTGACTTTCGTGATGCTTCAGTCTCCGGGTCCCTCTTTTACCTTGTCACTCTCTTTCTGGCTGTTAAATGTTCAAGCTTCTCAAGGGTGGGTCCTAGACACTCTTCTAACTGGCCTCTATTTGAGGTGATTTCATTCATAAGCAAGGCTTCAATGACCACCCAAAACCTGAAGATTTGAAATTTCCTCTGAAACTCAGAGGAAACTTTGCACCCCCTTCTATGTCCAACTGCCCACTGAAATTTCTATTTGATTCTCTTAGTCATTTCAAACCACAATGTTCAAAACCACATCCCCTGTCCCTCAAATAAACCTGTCCTGAGCACAGGTTTTCTGTTGTGGTGAATTGAATCTATCCAGTTGAGCAAGTCAGAAATCTTTAATATGGCCCTCAACCTCACTCCTTGTTCCTTAGCTGATCTATCACCAAATCCTCAATATCTCTCAAATCCTTCCACTTTTCTCCATCTTTATTGCCACCTCCTTAGTCCAAGCCGTTATCTTCAATCATCTAATTACTAAACATTTTCTCAACTCACTTTCAATGTGTTTCTGCCTCTTTTCAGTCTATGTTTTAATTTTGTAGTTGCAGTGCATTTCTTCAAAGTGCAAGTTCAGTGACTTTGATCATACAGTGACTTTCAAGATACAGAACAAAATCCTTACTCTGGTCTACAAACCTTTGCCGGTATGCTTCCTTCCTAGCTCCTCATCACCTGACTCTCTATACTCCGCTCTTGCCCTTTCCATGCCATCATAGTAGCATTCTTTTACTTTCTTGACACATTATGGTAGACATAATAAGGGTCCTCCAGAGATGTCCATAGCCTACTCACCAAGACATCTGAATGTGACTTTATAAAGGAACTTTGTAGATGTGATCAAGTTAGGGATTTTGAGACAGGAAAATTACCCTCTGTTATCCAGGTAGTCCCAGGATAATCAGAAGGGTACTTATAAGAGCAAAGGAGGAGAACTGAAGGCAGAGAAGGGCATGTGCTGGTGGGAGCAGAGGTCAGGGTGGTATGAGGAGGGGACTGTGCATCGAGGAACACCGGTTGGGACTTCCCTGACGGTTCAGTGGTTAAGACTCTGTGCTTCCAATACAGGGGTCATGGATTCTTTCCCTGGTCAGGAAACTAAGATCCCATATACCCTGCAAGCACAGCCAAAAAATAAATATAATTACAGTAAGAATAATAAAATAATTTTTTATAAAGGAACACAGGTAGTCTTTGGTAACTGGAAGAAGCAGAAGACAATACTTCCTCTAGTAGGCAGACAACCTTATTGACACCTCAATTTTAAGGCTTCAGAATTGTAAAATAAGAAATTTGATTCATTTGAAGTGACTGGAATGGTGATAATTTGTTATAGTGCCAAGAATAAACTGATACACACACCCTTGGGTTGAAGATCTTCGGTTTGTCCTTCCAGATTATTCTCCACCCTTCTTTGTGCTCTTCTATGCCCTGAGGCTGAGCTGCATGTTCTGCCTCAATGAGATTTCTTAACTTCTGCTGTGGCTGGGCTTGACCAATGGGAGATACCCCCAGGAGGCTGGAGGGCAGAGGAATGGGAAGTTGAGCTATCTATCTCCCTTCCTACCACCGTGTCGGGTCTCTGTGGGCTGGCGGCATCCCCTCTACTGAAGGCCACAGCTCCTGTTACATGGCCCTACCACATGTCTGTTTATTCTAGGTTCCAAGAACTGCCTTATTCTCTTGTGCCTTTAAGCTGGGGTGGTGGCATGGTGGTTACTAACAGTTAGCTGCAAGTGACTAGCTTAGGGTACCGTACCGTTCTATACTATCTTCCTTATACCCTGGCCTCATCTTGTAGACACTCCTTAAATTTCCTGGTTCAAAAAAGCTATGTCTTTCCCCACAGGAAGCTGACTAAAACAGGCCTTATTATCTTCTGCTATGCCTCAGGGCCTTGGTACATGCTTGTGTCTGCTGAAAGCCTTTCTTCCTATCTGTGATCTCTTCCTGGATTAATCTTCAGAGCCTTAAACAGCAGTTCCCCTAGATGAAGTCAGATGTTACACCATCACCTAACACTATGTATCTATACTTCTTATCACAGTTGCTTATGAGTTCTTTTGATTACTGTTTCTCTTTCCTTCTGGAGACATACTATCCTATATGGTGGCCACTAGCTACATGTGGTTATGGAGCACTTGGAAGTAGCTTCACTGACTAATTGAATTTTAATGATTAACTTTGATTAAATTTTCACATGGTAAGGAATCTGCCTGCAATGAAGACCGCAGTTTGATCCACGAGTATGGGAGATCCCCTGGAGAAGACAATGGCAACCCATTCCAGTATCCTTGCCTAGAGAATTTCATAGATGGACCATGCTGCTGCTGCTGCTAAGTCGCTTCAGTCGTGTCCGACTCTGTGCGACCCCACAGACAGAAGCCCACCAGGCTCCCCTGTCCCTGGGATTCTCCAGGCAAGAATACTGGAGTGGGTTGCCATTTCCTTCTCCAACGTATGAAAGTGAAAAGGGAAAGTGAAGTCGCTCAGTCATGTCTGACTCTTAGCGACCCCATGGACTGGAGCCTACCAGGCTCCTCCGTCCATGGGATTTTCCAGGCAAAAGTACTGGGGTGGGGTGCCATTGCCTTCCCCGAGATGGACCATAGGGTTACAAATAGTCGGACATGACTGAGCTACTAACATTTTGATTCATTTAAATTCAAGAACTATTAATAAAGTTATCAGAAAGCTTTTAAGAATATTTATAAAATCTTAAGGCATGGGGACCTACTTTATCAATGAACATTTATACAGATACAATTTTTCCTGACAAAAATTTAGTGTCTAAATAGACATAGGCCATAAAAAAAACCCCAAAAAACTAGATTTCAAAGACTTAATACAAAACAATGTAAAACATATAATTAATAATTTTAAATGTTGATTACATATTGAGATAATAATATTGGGATCTGTTGAATCAAATCAAATATATTACCAGAATCAATGTCACTTGTTTCTTATTACCTTTTCTAAACATGGCAAGTAAAAAATTTGGAATTCCATATGCGACTCACATTGTTATTTCTCTTGGTAAGTGCTTCTCCAGACTAGAGCATCAAGTTCAACAGGGCTGTTTTCTCACCTCTCTTTCTCTTTGCTACTGTCTGATGCTTCTTAGATGATGCTCCTCAAATATTTACTGCGCGAGTGAACAAATGGAAACGTGCCCTTAGGCTAACAGTGCAGAGGAGCCTTAGGGAGCACCTCATCTTGAGTAGCAACAGATTTCTGGTCTGCATCCCTATGTAGCTTAAGAGTCAAAGTTTTAGGGACAATGCTGGCAAGACCTGTGTATGTTTCTGTCTTTTGGAAGTTAAGATCCTACAGCTTGATAAGGATAGCTGTTGCAAAATGTACCTTATCTAGTGATGAGATGGTGTGTGGATTAGTAGCAGTGGAACAAACTTTGCTGCACTTGATAGGAAGCCAAGTTTTAAGGTGGTTTTGAGAGAGACAGGGCTTCCCTAGTGGCTCAGATGGTAAAGTGTCTGTCTGCAATGCAGGAGACATGGGTTCGATCCCTGGGTTGGGAAGATCCCTTGGAGAAGGAAATGGCAGCCCACTCCAGTATTCTTGCCTGGAAAATCTATCCCACGGACCGCAGAGCCTGGTAGGCTATGGTCCATGAAGTCACAAAGAGTCAGACATGACTGAATGACTTCACTTTCACTTGAGAGAGATGAGAGTGAACTGTACCAAAGTCTCCTGGCACTTATATTTAGGAATAAACCAGGGACTTCCCTGGCGGTCCAGTGGTTAAGAATCCGCCTGCCAGTGCCGGGAACATAGGTTCTATCCCTGGTCCAGGAAGATCCCATGTGCTTACGGAGCAACAAAGCCCATGTACTTCAATTACGGAGGTCCACGCTCTGGAGCCTGGGCTCTGCAACAAGAGAAATCACCAAAAGAAGAAGCCTGAGCACCGCAACTAGAGAGTAGCCCCCGGTTGCCACTACTTTGTTGCCAATGCATGGCAGCAAAGACCCTGCAGAGCCTAAATAAATAAATTAATTAAAAAAAAGAATAAACCAGGGCTGCTCCCCGCCAGCCGTGTTCCCTTCCCCACAGGGGCCATGTTTCCTTTTTGTGATTCTCCCTACTTTCCCCACAAGTGTCATCCTTATCACTTTACTCTGATTTCCCCCAGCCTAATCTCATAGGGTATCTTACCCAAGAGCCTGCTTCCAACCAAGGTTGCTTATTTTGTGGACAGTAGACTTTTAGTTCTCTGAATGGACCCTTCAAAGGGAGATGTGGCAACTTGCTGGGGTGAGAAATAGACCTTTTGATTTTTGTTGGAAGGACATCAATCATGTTCATCAGACCTCTGCATTGTGGGTCACACATCTCCATCTTTTCAGCCCCAAGCACCTCTTTTCAACTGGAAAAATGTCATCCTGCCAGGCAAGCTGGTCTCTGATGTTGAGTCCTTCTATTTTTGAGAAGACAGACACAGAGAAGATAGAAACTTCATGTCTTTATGATTAAGGTCCCTTGAAAGTTCACGCTGCCTGTCGACTGGGTATTTTGTAAGTTCTGAATCATAAGAAGGTTTGGAAGGGGACTTCCCTTGCTGGTCCAGCCCTGCTGCTCTTCCATCTCCCTGCATTTTTCACAGATTTCACACAAGCTGAATTCATCAGCTTATTTTCATTCATTCCGTCTTTACGCTTCCTTCAGAGCAATGACCTACTTAAGTTAAAGGGAAGTACAAACCTCCAAGGAGATTTGCTGACAGCTGTTTCCTGGGTAGAATTAGGTTGGGCATGTGTCTGAGAGAAGCTTATGAACTCTAAGAATCATCTTGGCTGAGGATGGAAGTGAGAAAGAAGGAATTGAAGGTTTTAAAAAAAATGTTAGGCACAAGTATCCCTGGGGAGCTGATGGGAGACTGGCGATGGCAGGGAGGGTTGGGTAAGGGTTTCTCAAGGACAGGTCTAAGCTGGAGTCTCCACGATCTCTTTAGTTCCCTCCCTCGGTTTCTTGCTCAGAAGCTCTATCTACTCCTCAGGTTATAGAACTTCAGTGTCCAGACAGCAGATAGAGCCAAGCCAGTATCAGAAATAAAACACACTTTTGGAAGGCAGTAAATCATAGGGCAGTTTGGAAGGTAATTTAAAGACAAAAGATCACAACTGGAAACAGCTTTGGATCAAGAGTGGAAACACTGGAATTTTTACCGTGAATTTGCCAGGGACTGGCTGTGTATGTCAAACAAGTCATTTTGACTCCTCTAAGCCTCACTTTTCTCGTCTGTGAAATCTGTGGTTCAGACGAGATCATGACTAAGTTACTGTCTTTAGTTACTAAATTGTCTTTAGTTACTAAATTCCTTGAGACATATAAAAATGATTTACCTACTGGCTCACGTAGCTAATAATCACTTTCACTTAGTAAAGTTATTAAAAAGTAGACTGACTTATGTTTCATCCTCTTTCTTTCTTTCAATGGTGGTATTTAAAGGATGGTCAAAAGATCAAAGATCCACATAAGCCCCAAACTGGACACTGGGCTCTGATTCATGGATGGCTGATAGGCTGTGGACGTACGCTGTCCTCTGGTATGAGTCTTCAGCCTTATCATCCCAAGCAGCCGATGCCATGAGGTGATCCTTTTCTCAAATGTTTGGTGCATGGGAGAACCAACTAACAGCCCAGAATCTCCTGGCTGAAACGTAAGGTGCAGTTTGCATGTAATTTTTGTTCAATTGTAATTGCATGAGTAGAGTAATCTCTGTATAATATTTGATATTAAATTCCACACCAAATCATCTGGTGTATATTAGAGCGGCTGAAAAAACTGGTTATAGAAGATCAAAGTAGTCTTAGGTCTGTTTATAAGCTTAAAATTAAGTGTTACAGAATTTAGCATTAAAAGAGACTCAGTTCAGTCACTCAGTTGTGTCCGACTCTTTGCAACCCCATGAATTGCAGCATGCCAGGCCGCCCTGTCCATCACCAACTCCCGGAGTTTACCCAGCCTCACGTCCATCAAGTTGGTGATGCCATCCAGCCATCTCATCCTCTGTCGTCCCCTTCTCCTCCTGCCCTCAAACCCTCCCAGCATCAGAGTCTTCTCCAATGAGTCAACTCTTCGCATGAGGTGGCCAAAGTACTGGAGTTTCAGCTTCAGCATCATTCCTTCCAAAGAAATCCCAGGGCTGATCTCCTTCAGAATGGACTGGTTGGATCTCCTTGCAGTCCATGGGACTCTCAAGAGTCTTCTCCAGCACCACAGTTCAAAAGCATCAATTCATGGCACTCAGCCTTCTTCACAGTCCAGCTCTCACATCCATACATGACCGCAGGAAAAACCATAACCATGACTAGACGGACCTTTGTCGGCAAAGTAATGTCTCTGCTTTTCAATATGCTATCTAGGTTGGTCATAAATTTCCTTCCAAGGAGTAAGCGTCTTTTAATTTCATGGCTGCAGTCACCATCTGCAGTGATTTTGGAGCCCCCAAAATAAAGTCTGACACTGTTTCCACTGTTTCCCCATCTATTTCCCATGCAGTGATGGGACCAGATGCCATGATCTTCGTTTTCTGAATGTTGAGCTTTAAGCCAACTTTTTCAGTCTCCTCTTTCACTTTCATCACGAGGCTTTTCAGTTCCTCTTCACTTTCTGCCATAATGGTGGTGTCATCTGCATATCTGAGGTTATTGATATTTCTCCCAGCAATCTTGATTCCAGCCTGTGCTTCTTCCAGTCCAGCATTTCTCATGATATACTCTGCATATAAGTTAAATAAGCAGGGTGATAATACAGCCTTGACATACTCTTTTTCCTATTTGGAACCAGTCTGTTGTTCCATGTCCAGTTCTAACTGTTGCTTCCTGACCTGCATACAGATTTCTCTGGAGGCAGGTCAGGTGGTCTGGTATTCCCATCTCTTTCAGAATTTTATTGTGATCCACACAGTCAAAGGCTTTGGCATAGTCAATAAAGCAGAAATAGATATTTTTCTGGAACTCTTTTGCCTTTTCCATGATCCAGCAGATGTCGGCAATTTGATCTCTGGTTCCTCTGCCTTTTCTAAAATCAGCTTGAACATCTGGAAGTTCACGGTTCATGTATTACTGAAGCCTGGCTTGGAGAATTTTGAGCATTACTTTACTAGCCTGTGAGATGAGTGCAATTGTGCGGTAGTTTGAACATTCTTTGGCATTGCCTTTCTTTGGGATTGGAATGAAAACTGACCTTTTCCAGTCCTGTGGCCACTGCTGAGTTTTCCAAATTTGCTGGCATATTGAGTGCAGCACTTTCACTGCATCATCTTTCAGGATTTTGAATAGCTCCACTGGAATTCCATCACCTCCACTAGCTTTGTTCGTAGTGATGCTTTCTAAGGCCCACTTGACTTCACATTCCAGGATGCCTGGCTCTAGGTCAGTGATCACACCATCGTGATTATCTGGGCCGTGAAGCTCTTTTTTGTACAGTTCTTCTGTGTATTCTTGCCACCTCTTCTTAATATCTTCTGCTTCTGTTAGGTCCATACCATTTCTGTCCTTTATCGAGCCCATCTTTGCATGAAATGTTCCCTTGGTATCTCTAATTTTCTTGAAGAGAGCTCTAGTCTTTCCCATTCTGTTGTTTTCCTCTATTTCCTTGCATTGATCACTGAGGAAGGCTTTCTTATCTCTTCTTGCTGTTCTTTGGAACTCTGCATTCAGATGCTTATATCTTTCCTTTTCTCCTTTGCTTTTCGCTTCTCTTCTTTTCACAGCTATTTGTAAGGCCTCCCCAGACAGCCATTTTGCTTTTTTGCACTTTTTTTCCATGGGAATGGTCTTGATCCCTGTCTCCTGTACAATGTCATGAACCTCATTCCATAGTTCATCAGGCATTCTATCTATCAGATCTAGGCCCTTAAATCTATTTCTCACTTCCACTGTATAATCATAAGGGATTTGATTTAGGTCATACCTGAATGGTCTAGTGGTTTTCCCTACTTTCTTCAATTTAAGTCTCAATTTGGCAATAAGGAGTTCATGATCTGAGCCACAGTCAGCTCCTGGTCTTGTTTTTGTTGACTGTATAGAGCTTCTCCATCTTTGGCTGCAAAGAATATAATCAATCTGATTTTGATGTTGACCATCTGGTGATGTCCATGTGTAGAGTCTTCTCTTGTGTTGTTGGAAGAGGGTGTTTACTATGACCAGTGCATTTTCTTGGCAAAACTCTATTAGTCTTTGCCCTGCTTCATTCCATATTCCAAGGCCAAATTTGCCTGTTACTCCATGCAAAGATGGGCTCAATAAAGGACAGAAATGGTAGGGATCTAACAGAAGCAGAAGCTATAAAGAAGAGGTGGCAAGAATATGCAGAAGAACTATACAAAAAGATCTTCATGACCCAGATAACCACGATGGTGTGATCACTCACCTAGAGCCAGACATCCTGGAATGTGAAGTCAAGTGGGCCTTAGGAAGCATCACTATGAACAAAGCTAGTGGAGGTGATGGAATTCCAGTTGAGCTATTTCAGATTTTACAAGATGATGCTGTGAAAGTGCTGCACTCAATAAGCCAGCAAGTTTGGAAAACTTAGCAGTGGCCACAGGACTGGAAAAAGTCACTTTTCATTCCAATCCCAAAGAAAGGCAATGCCAAAAAATGCTCAAACCACTGCATGATTGCACTCATCTCACATGCTAGCAAAATAATGCTCAAAATCCTCCAAGCCAGGCTTCAACAGTGCATGAACCATGAGCTTCCAGATACGATTTAAAAAAGGGAGAGGAAACAGAGATCAAATTGCCAACATCTGCTGGATCATCAAAAAAGCAAGAGAGTTCCAGAAAAACATCTACTTCTGCTTTATTGACTATGCCAAAGCCTTTGACTGTGTGGATCACAACAAACTGGAAAATTCTGAAAGAGATGGGAATACCAGACCACCTGATCTGCCTCCAGAGAAATCTGTATGCAGGTCAGGAAGCAACAGTTAGAACTGGACATGGAACAACAGACTGGTTCCAAATCGGGAAAGGAGTACGTCAAGGCCGTATATTGTCACCCTGCTTATTTAACTTATATGCAGAGTACATCATGAGAAATGCCGGGCTAGATGAAGCACAAACTGGAATCAAGATAGCTGGGAGAAATAGCAATAACTTCAGATATTCAGATGACACCACCCTTATGGCAGAAAGTGAAGAAGAACTAAAGAGCCTCTTGATGAAAGTGAAAGAGGAGAGTGAAAAAGTTGGCTTAAAACTCAAGATTCAGAAAACTAAGATCATGGCATCCAGTCCCATCACTTCATGGGAAATAGATGGGAAAACAGTGGGAAAAGTGTCAGACTTTATTTTGGGGGCTCCAAAATCACTGCAGATGGTGACTGCAGCCATGACATTAAAAGACGCTTGCTCCTTGGAAGAAAAGCTATGACCAACCTAGATAGCATATTGAAAAGCAGAGACATTACTTTGCCAACAAAGGTCTGTCTAGACAAAGCTATGGTTTTACCAGTAGTCATGTATGGATGTGAGAGTTGGACTATAAAGAAAGCTGAGTGCCGAAGAATTGATGCTTTTAAACTGTGGTGTTGGAGAAGACTCTTGAGAGTCCCTTGGACTGTAAGGAGATCCAACCAGCCTATCTTAAAGGAAATCAGTCCTGAATATTCATTGGAAGCACTGATGCTGAAACTCCAATATTTTGGCCACCTGATGCAAAGAACTGACTCATTTGAAAAGACCCTGATGTTGGGAAAGACTGAAGGCGGGAGGATAAGGGGACAACAGAGGATGAGATGGTTGGATGGCATCACTGACTCGATGGACATGAATTTGAGTAGGCTTTGGGAGTTAGTGACGGACAGGGAAGCTTGGTGTGCTGCAGTTCGTGGGGTCACAAAGAGTTGACATGACTGAGTGACTGAACTGAACTAAAGTGTTTTGAATAGCTCCTGGCATGCAGTTAGCAGTCAATATATAAAGAAGGCTGAGCTCTGAAGAACGGATGCTTTTGAGTTGTGGTGATGGAGAAGTTTTTTGAGAATCCCTTGGACTGCAAGGAGATCAAACCAGTCAGTCCTAAGGGAAATAAATCCTTAATATTCATTGGAAGGACTGATGCTGAAGCTCCAATACTTTGACCACCTGATGCGAAGAGATGACTGGGAAAAAACCCAGATGCTGGGAAAGATTGAAGGCAGGAGGATAAGGGGGTGACAGAGGATGAGGTGGTTGGATGGCATCACCGACTCAATGTACATGAGTTTGAGTAAGCTCTGGGAGATAGTGAAGGACAGGGAAGCCTGGTGTGCTGCAGTCCATGGGATTGCAAAGAGTCAGACATGACTGAGTGAATGAACAGCAACAACAATAGCAGCAACATGTTAGCTATCTTTATTATGACTTTACACCACATGTTCTGTGCCTGGCTTTGTAGAAACAATATCACACCAATGATAAGTATTATTCCTTAAGTTATTCATGGTCTGTTTGGAGTGTCAGAGAAACAAATAGACAGTTCTATCTGTGTGCTAGGAATGTGGTTGGAGGTGTGCTTGGGGCCATAGGCGGTTCAGGGGAGCACAGTGTTGGTGCTGAGAACCCTGAGTAATCAGGGCCAGGAAAATCCATGGACCCCCCATGAAGGCAGAGGGAAGGTCCCTTGGGGAGGCAGGAAGCTGAGACACTGTGTGCTCGAGAACTGATTGCCTGAAGTGAAGGGTGTGAGGCTGAACTGATGTGAGATGAGCCAGATAAGGCTGGGTCTGGATGTTGGAGGCCTTTGTTGGCCAGAATAAGAGATGATCTGATCTGTATCTTTCTTAAAGTTAAGAACCGCATTTCCCCAAGGTTTAAAGCCTTTTGAGGTATTCTAGAAGGGGAAGCCACATAGCGAAACCAACACTTACACGCATGAATGAGTGAGTAAACAAACACCTTAAAAGTCTTACTTTAATGGGAGAACGATGAATTGACCTGAGTTTCCTGACAGCGGTGGCTCTCAGCTGGGTGATTCTGCCCTCCCTGGGGACATTTCTCAGTGTCAGGAGACATGCTTGGTTGTTGTAATCGGGGTGGGAAGTGCTACTGGCACATAGTGGGTCGAAGCCAGGGATGTTGCTAAAAGCTCAAGGACATACACAGGACAGTCCCCAACGACACAAAACCCCCAGGTCCAAAGTGTCAATAATGCTGATACTGAGAAACCTTGCTTAAAACCTGAGAAATAAGGCTGGAGGAGAAGGAGGTTTTGAGCACCTTCATGCATATCTTTAACAACATGACAAGTATTTTGGAACTCATTGCACAGGCCATTAGGAAGCTAATGAAGGTTTTTGAGTAGAGAGTGATGGTGAAGGTTGTGTTCTGGAGGATTAATGTCTGTGTGGAGGGAACTCAAGGATTTCAGGACATTGCGCAGCCAAATAGGCCACTTTGGTGTACTGATTATTTTGAGCTGAAGGTACTTGAAAAACGTCCACTGAAGGGAGAGGTTTGCTTTGAACTCCTCTTAGCTACCTCAAGACAGATCCTCCAAGAGAAACTCAGCAGTGATAGAACCCCTGCAGGGAGTTTTGTCCTCCAGGGAAGACTGAGTCGCTGCAAGAGAGGAAACAAGAAGTTTACACCACATTAGACAAACTTTATCCCAGACTACCACACTTTCCATCACATCAGAGCAAATAGAAAGGGAAGAAGTAGAAACAGGGAGAGATTTCCTTTTCTTCGGCTCCAAAATCACTGTGGATGGTGACTGCAGCTGTGAAATTAAAAGACACTTGCTCCTTGCAAGAAAAGCTATGACAAACTTAGACAGCATACTAAAAAGCAGAAACATTATTTGCCAACAAAGGTCTGTCTAGTCAAAGCTATGGTCTTTCTAGTAGCCATGTATAGATGTTAACATTGGACCATTAACAAGGCTGAGCACCAAAGAATGGATGCTTTTGAGTTGCAGTGCTGGAGAAGACTCTTGAGAGTCCCTTGGACTGCAAGGAGAACAAACCAGTCAATCCTAAAGGAAATTAACCTTGAATATTCATTGGAAGGACTGATGTTGAAGCTGAAGCTCCATTACTTTGGCCACCTGATGTGAAGAGCCAACTCATTGGAAAAGACCCTGATGCTGGGAAAGATTGAGGGCAGGAGGAGAAGGGGGTGGCAGAGGATGAGATGGTTGGATGGCGACATTGACTCAATGGACATGCTGCTGCTGCTGCTAAGTCGCTTCAGTCGTGTCCGACTCTGTCCGACCCCATAGATGGAAGCTCACCAGGCTCCCCTGTCCCTGGGATTCTCCAGGCAAGAACACTGGAGTGGGTTGCCATTTCCTTCTCCAATGCATGAAAGTGAAAAGTGAAAGTGAAATCGCTCAGTCGTATCCGACTCTTAGCGATTCCATGGATTGCAGCCTACCAGGCTCTTCCATCCATGGGATTTTCCAGACAAAAGTACTGGGGTGGGGTGCCATTGCCTTCCCCGCAATGGAAATGAGTTTGAGCCAACTCTGGGAGATAGTGAAGGATAGAGAAGCATGGCATGCTGCAGTCCGTGGGGTCACAAAGAACTGGACATGACTTAGCAACTGAACAAAGACAACGATCATACCTCTCATCTATTCTTCGAAGGGTCCATTTATCTTTCTTAAACATCATTTGCTTTCCTTTAAATTGCCTGCATTCTCCCTCCCCTTTTGGTATTAAGATGATATAAAGCTCTTGAATTTCACTGCTTCTTTGAATATTCACTGTCACCCTCCCCGTGATGTCCTCATGCACATAATATTAAAATTAATATATTTGTATCTTTTTCTCCTGTTAGTCTGCCTGTTGTCAGTTTATTTAGTAGATCCGCCTAATGAAACTAGCAGGATTGAGGGAAAGTCTTTCCTCCCATACAGGACACCAGAGGGTAGGAGGGATCGGAGGCAGAGAATCTTGTAGGAGGTTATTGTGATTGTTAAGACTCTAATGGTAAACCTAAGTGCTTGGGAGAAAATGGAGAGGATAATAAGCTTTCTCTAGTTGTAGCGAGCAGAGGTCCTCTCCAGTGGCATGTTTGGGCTTCTCTTGTTGCAGAGCACAGGCTCTGGGCTAGTAGTTGGGATATACGTGTTTAGTTGCCCCACGGTATATGGGATCTTGCTGAGCCAGGGATTGAACTCATGCCCCTTGCTTTGGCAGGCAGATGATTCTCAACCTCAACTACCAGGGTACTCCAGGAATTGTGTTTTATTTAGGAGGCTGTCTGAAGACAAACCCAGGTGGCCATCTCTCTAGTAGCTCTGAGGGACTGCTCCAAAGAGTAAGGGAGAAATCAGGATATATGGGAATTTTTGCAACAAAAACCAGGTAGTTGGAATATCGAAAGATTACTGTTAATGAAAGAAAAGCCAGACATTTCAAGTCAATGATTTTAGCACTTTCTTATGTATGCGAAGATGCAAGTGTCTGGGTTCATTGAGATGATTCCTCTGATAGGCATGTAAACTATCTGGGCCAGTATTCTGTTTTGTCTGTCCTGAATCTCCTGGGGGGGGAGTTCACAGTGGTGGGGGAGGGCTGAGGCTACAGTGGCTGAGGGTTTGATGGCAGCAGCCTCTTTTGTCTCTAGATATGGCAGCTGGCATTCTCATCTTTGGATATGTGCGTAGCAAAGAAGGTTACAGGAGTCGTCAGGGTTGAGGTTATAGGAGTCATCAGGCTAGAAGTGACCAGCAAAATAGCAAAGGGCTAATTCTTTGGGTGGAAAGGGGTGGCAAGAGAAAAGCAGTAGCCTGAGAACTGAAGGCCATTCATGATGTCTCTTCTCTTTCCCCGTTTTTGTTAATTTTTTCCTGAAAGCCCCTATTTCTCACCAGTGTTGTAAATGAGAAGAATGGAGACAGGTGCTATTTCCAGCTAGCCTGACTCCACTGGTATTCAAGATCTTTAAGTGACTTTTCATTACATTGATTAGCCAGGTGTTTCCTGGAAGGTTGACTCCCATCTGAGGACTTATCACTGAAAATTAGCCTGATCATCAATGTTTCTAGTTACTTTGGTCTTCCTCTGGTCTAGACGGTAGATTTGTATTCACAAACGGAACGTGGCCTGGATCCTTTCCTTTCTCACTGTATGCTCCAGCACGCCTGAGGTGTTGGCATTCTGTAGATTGAATTTTTTTTTTTTTGCTTTATAAGTCCAGTTACCTTGGAGTTTATTTAAACTAAGAGAAAAAGGTCATGTTTTCATGCAATACATACTTCATTCTTTAAATAACAATTATTGTGACAAATAACAGACGTTATTAAGGAATGCTGCACTTGCGATCCATACAAAACACCAGCATTTTGAGTTGTACACAATTTAAAGAAATGTCCTGAACACTCTTCGAAATACTGTAATAGCCGATACATAGAGGCATGCCTTAGGTGGCCGCAGGAATGTAGTTTAGAAAATAAAGAAAAAAAATCATACTGGAACTACTTAATTTTTTCAGAACCGCTGAGCAAGAAAAGCAACATTGAACTTCCATACTGATTTTACATTATGTCTATACAGTGAAGTGAAGTTGCTCAGTCGTGTCCGATTCTTTGCGACTCCATGGACTGTAGCAACCAGGCTCCTCCCTCCATGGGATTAGACCTTGACTTAAATCCAAGAGTAAAAGTTAAGACTGTCCTCCTCTATTTTTGGTAAACAACTGTATGGTAAACTTGGATGATTTTTTCCCTGGATTTTTCCTGGGAGTGGACTTTTTTATTTAAAGAGGGCATGTTTGGCACTTTTATACTTATGTCACCAATGTCTATATTTCTTGGGATCTCAGGAAGATTCATATTCTTTACAGCTGATGCAGCACGGGCTGGAGCTCCTGCTAAGCCAGCCTCAGATTTCTCCAGTTTATTTTATGCATCAATTTGTGTAACAATCTCATTCATGTTGGTCTCCAACACCATTCCCCCATCACCATTTCTGCAAGAATATTGTGAACCTTGTCTACATGGAAAATTAAATCTAGTTCACAGATGTTTTCAAAACACTTGTCTAATGTTTCTACAAATACTTGAATTAGGTCTAAAATGCCAAGTTCACTTTCTGAGGAATCCACGCAGAAGACAAAATATAATGTTGCATAATGTCTATAAATCAGTTTGTTGTCAGATCCTCCAATTAATAATCCTCCTTCTAGGAAGTTGCAAACGTTTTCGTCTCTCTTAGATACCAAATGGAATGTCTCCCTGATGATTTGCTGTTGTATATCTTCACTCTGTGATTCCGAGTCAGACTTGGGTTGGGTTCTCCCCCACCCCTACTCTGGCGCCTCTCTAGAGATGCTCTGTAGATTGTATTTTTTTAAAATCTTATTTGGCCATGCCCCATGGCTTGGAGGACCTTAGTTCCCTGACCACAGATTGAACCCCCTCTTAGACAGTGAAAGCATGGAGTCTCCTTAACCACTGGACCACCAGGGAATTCTTTTGAATCTTGGTTACTGCTTCTCTGTTGTATCTCTTGTGTCTCACCATTGTTTTTCTCTCCCACAGAGCATATTAACCACAGAATTCTACAGTCTTTGCAAATGAAAAACTTGATCTGGGTGGATAGCAATGCAAGGAAGAAGGAAAGGGTATTAAGGAAAATAAAGAGACAAATGTATTTGGTTTAAAAAACAGTGAGTGATAGTCTCTCAGTCATGTCTGACTCTTTGCAACACCGACTGTAGCCTTGCAGGCTCTTTTATCTATGGAATTCTCCAGGCAAGAATACTAGAGTGGGTTGCCATTTCCTTCTTTATAAAAAAGGAGCAAAGCCATTTAAATGACTTTTTAGTCAAGCATTACACAGAACCTTAAGAAGGAAGGAAATCCCACCATTTGTGATAGCATGGATGGACCTGGAGGATGTTATGCTAAGTGAAATAAGCCAAACACAGAAAGACAAATATGTATGATCTCACAGGTGGAATACAAAGTAGTTAAACTCACAGAAGCAGAGAGCAGAACAGTCATCACCAGGGGCTTGGTGCAGGGGGAAACAGGGAGGTGATGGTCAAAGGGTACCAGGTGTCACTATTTTAATGGCTGTTATTTATTTACTCAAAATTTAGTTTTCTTGTTTAAAAAATTCTTTCTGAGAAACCACGCTGCGGTGAACAGCTTTCTGTGTAGATCATTTTACACATATGTAACAAGTACCACTAGAGAATACATTCCTAAAAAAAGAATTGTTGGGTCCAAGGGTGTGTGCATTTGGAGTTTTGATAGATAGTGCAAACAATCTTCCATAGAGATATACTCAGATTAACCTCCCACAATGTACAGGGTGGTTCTCATGTTTAAACTTATTTTTTGTCCTTCTGATAGAGAAATCATAGCTTGTTGAACTTTTCTTTTTACAGTGTGACTGAACATCTTTTCATATGTTCAAGAGATATTTTAAGACATTTAAGACATTCTTGGACTTTCCTGGTGGTCCAGTGGCTAAAACTCCGAGTTCCCACTGCAGGGGCCTCAGGTTTGATTCCTTGTGGGGGACCGAGTTCCCACAGGCCACAACAAAGAGTTCACATGCCACAACTAAAAATCCTGCATGCTACATCAAAGATCAAAGATCCTGCTTGCCACAACTAAGGCCTGGTGCAGCCAATTAAATAAATAATTAAAAAAAAAAAAAAAAAAACTTTGTAAAAAAATTTACATTCTTAATGCTCCCCAGTCTTGTGAGTCCTTGGCAAGATTCAGTTTGTCCATAGGTCAGCTGAGTCAGTAGTTTCCTCTCGTTGGGCTGGACCTTAGATTTCCTTCCTCTTGATGATGTTTATTGAACCGATGGGCCACACGTTCCCTCTTCCTGTGGCGCTGAAAGAGCTCTCCCTGCACAGAGGGTAGCTTGGCCTCCCCTGGCCTTTCTACCATCCTCTGCTGATGCAGTCCCTTCTCCCTCACTAGCATCACCTGCCTCAGATGGCTGATCTGTGGACGCCACAGTCGCAGCCCAGTCCTGGCCTCTGCTGCACTGACCCAACTTTACCTCTGACTTTCTTGGCTGCCTGCTGTCATCCAGGCCCATCTGGAGTCTATCCTTTCCCAGCTTGACTCTGGTCACCTACTCTCAATGCGACTGATGCTCTGAATAGCTCCCCGTAGTGATGACCTCTATCCCTTCTTTGAGAATACGCTGTATCTACCCAGCACTGTTGTCTTGGTCAGTTGGTGCTGTAAACAAAATACCATAGACCAGGTAGCTTATAAATGACCAAAGTTGATTTCTCACAATTCTAGAAGCTGGAAAAATCCAAGATCAGGCCCCGACTGATTTGGGATTAAAAGACGCTTACTCCTTGGAAGGAAAGTTATGACCAACCTAGATAGCATATTCAAAAGCAGAGACATCACTTTGCCAACAAAGGTTCGCCTAGTCAAGGCTATGGTCTTTCCTGTGGTCATGTATGGATGTGAGAGCTGGACTGTGAAGAAGGCTGAGCGCCGAAGAATTGATGCTTTTGAACTGTGGTGTTGGAGAAGAGTCTTGAGAGTCCCTTGGACTGCAAGGAGATCCAACCGGTCCATTCTGAAGGAGATCAGCCCTGAGATTTCTTTAGAAGGAATGATGCTAAAGCTGAAACTCCAGTATTTTGGCCACCTCATGCGAAGAGTTGACTCATTGGAGAAGACTCTGATGCTGGGAGGGATTTGGGGCAGGAGGAGAAGAGGACGACAGAGGATGAGATGGCTGGATGGCATCACTGGCTCAATGGATGTGAGTCTGAGTGACCTCCGGGAGCTGGTGATGGACAGGGAGGCCTGGCGTGCTGTAGTTCATGGGGTTGCAGAGTCGGACACAACTGAGCGACTGATCTGATCTGATCTGAAGGGCCCATTTCCTGGTTCATAGATGGCTGTCTTTCCCCTGAGTCCTGGAAGAAACGGTAAAGGAGCTCTCTGAAGTCTCTTTGTGAGCCCATGAACTATAATCTGCCAGGCTCCTCTGTCCACGGGATTTTCCAGGCAAGAACACTGGAGTGGGTTGCTGTTCCTGTCTCCAGGGGATCCTCCGAACCCAGGGATCAAACCCTGGTCTCCTGCACTGTAGGCAGATTCTTTACTGTCTGAGCCACCAGTGCCCTTTATGAAGGCACTAATTCCAATTATGAGGGCTCCATCCTTATTACCTGTTCTCCTCCAAAGGCTTCACCTCCTAATACCAGCTCATTGGTGATTAGGTTTCAACATGTGAATTTTGGTGGTAGACAAGGTGGGGATGGACACACATATTCAGTCTATAGCAACTGTGCTGAGTGTTAAGTGTTTTGCAGGAATTCTCTCTTTAAATGTATGTGTGTGAGACTCAGTCCTATCTGACTCTTTGCGACCCCAGGACCGTAGCCCTCTAGGCTCCTCTGTCCATGAAATTCTCCAGGCAAGAATACTGGAATGAGTTTGCCATTCCCTTCTCCTGAGGATCTTCCTGACCCAGGCATCGAATCCACATTTCCTGCATTATAAGCGGATTCTGTACCCCCCGAGCTACCAGGGAAGCCCCCTTTAAGTCTTTACAAGAACTCTATTTTAAGGAGGAGGGAACCAAAGCTCAGAGAAGGCACATAAACTCCTCAAGGGCAACAGGTAGAGATGGAGGAAGATTGAGGAGGGCCTTTGCTCTCAAGTGCATGCTGCCCATTGCCCCAGTGGCGGTGCTAACCAGATCTTGAGTTCTGGGGTTTGCTCTTGGTTGCTTTCTGGGGCTTGCCACCGTGTCTCTCCAGTTCATGTACACCTTTCTCTCTCTCAGTCTATAGATGTCTTCCTCTCAAACTGGCCGGATCTATTTTGAGGGAGATGAGTGGGAGGGGAGAAACCATGCACGGGCCGCTAGCACCGGGGCTGTAGCCCAGAATGACTCAGGTCTTGAGGTTTATCCTTCAGACTTCCTCTTCCTAAGACACCTATGCGCTGGGGTCAAAGGTTGAGGAGGGAGTGGAGAAGGATGGGGAAGGGTGTCGCATGTAGAGAACCCATCACTCCATTCTGCACTCACTCCCTCTCCTGCCTGGGCTGGCGTGCCCCTCCTTCCCAGATGCCTCCCTCCCTCACCCGGGATTATTCTCTCAGGAGCCTCTTTATTCTCCTTGCAATCAAGCTGGCGTCTGTCAGGCAACCCAGGGCATCAGATCCACGCATAGGTAGGTCCCTTATACCATGTGGTCCCAAAAGGCCTCCTCACCTCAAAAGGTTCTATCAAGTCAGGGGCTGCCCCTAGATCATTGTTTAAGGGTCTCTGAACCTTGCAGTGCACAAGAAGCTCACTTTGTGCTGAACATTCCGAAAGGCCAGCTACACATACAGGTATGCCCGGGCCTTAACCGTGGCTCCATCAGACCCTCCCTTAACATAATGTGCCCCTTCCTCTAAGCCCTGCTCTGTGGTCTTGCCTGGACAATGGTATAAACAGTCTCTTAAAGTTGAATTAACTTTCGCTTGTATTTCTGTCTTTGGTCTCTTAGTATCACTGTTTCCTTTCTTTACTTTTTTTTTTTTTTTTTCCATTTCATTTTTATTTAACTATTGTTGATTTATAACACTGTGGTGGTTTCAGGTGTACAACTTCAGATTCTTTTCCATTATAGGTTATTACAAGATATTGAATGTAGTTGTTTTTGCTATATGGTAGGTCCTTGTTGTTTATCTGTTTTATATATGGTAGTGTGTTTCTATTAATCCCATAATCCTAATTTACCCCTCCCCCTTGCCTTTTCCCTTTGGTGACCATAAATTTGTTTTCTTTGTTTTATAAATAAGTTGATTTGTATTATTTTTTAAGATTTCTCACGTAAGTGATACCATATGTTAGTCTTCCTCTGCTGGACTTGGTTGACTTTGTATGGTAACCTCTAGGTCCATCCAACATAGTCTCTTAATTGTCCATCTGGTCTCCGTGCCACTGCCTTGGGCAGCTGCTACTTCACTGGCTCATTCCAAAAAGCTGAATTCAAACCCTTCCTTCCCAGTGCCCTTCTCAGACACACATACACATACACCCTTGAAAGATCCAAGATTTTTGGAGACAAAAAAAGTCCTTTCCAATAGAAGCTTTATTTTGTAACTTGTGGCACCAACAGTCTGGCTGGAAATGAGGTGCTGTGGAGGAGCTGGGTCTAGTGGATGGACACAATGTGGGAGCAATAACCTCGGGGGCTCAATAGCTGGGTTCTACTCTGCTCATTTGAGTTCTGCAGGGAAATCACTTTGCTCCCAGAGCCTCATGTTTTCTCACCTGTAAATGATGGGACTGGACTAGCTGGTCTCTGTACTTGTGAGCAGAGGGAGACCGTTGTCAGTCTTCAGGAAAGCAGGTTAGCAGGGGCACCAACTTCCAGCCACAGAGGGAAGAGAACACATCTTTTCCTTACACAGTCTAGCCCAAGCTCTCAGTCTTGGCCTTATTGACATTTTGGACCAGATAATTCTTTGTTGTGGGGAGTAGTGGTTCCTGTGTATTATGGAATGTTTAACAGCACCCCAACCCATACCAGTAGAATCCCCTCTCTAGGTGTGACAACCAAAAATATTTTCAGGCATTGTCAAATATGCCATGGGCTTGAGGCAAGATCCCTTCCAGTTGAGAACTACTGGTCTACCTTATGCAAGGCTTCCCTGGTTGGCTCAGGCGGTAAAGAATCTGCCTGCCATTGAAGACCCAGGTTCAGTCCTTGAGTTGGGAAGATCCCCTGGAGAAGAGAATGGCAATCCACTCCAGTATTCTTTCCTGAAAAATTCCATGGGCAGAGAGGCCTGGTGGTCTACAGTCCATGTGATTGCAAAAAAGAGTTGGACATGACTGAGAGGCTAACACTTTCAATTTCACCCTATGCAACGTGTATAGATTTTCTTCCTGGAATAAATCTTTCTTCCAAGAGAGCCAGAGCGGAGACCACAAAGGGTACTACTGCCTTCCTCTGTAGGCTGTAACCCGAGGGCTGTGGACACTGAGCAGGTTTAGTTGTGGTGGGCTTATTTTCATTTCTCTGTATTTGCTCTGATCTTAAGCATCTTTACACTGGCTACCTGGGAAGCAGTGGTGTCTAATGAGCATTGGAAGCTCTGAAAGAGATGAATGTTGGCCCACAGGAAATATGTTTCCTCTAAATTCTTTTTTTAATTTTGGAGAGACAAGGAGACTATAAACTGACTCCAAGAAGCTTATCTTAGTTGACACTCCAAAACACCTAATCATTGCTCTAGGCTGCCTGTGATAAGACAGGAGAGCCTTCACTCTGAGGGGCCTGAGTGCTGGATGGGGCTGGTCAGACAGAGCATTAGTCACAGAGCAGCAGGATTTTGAAGCTGTGTTCAATAATGGAAGCCAATGTAACCAATCCATAGACCTAGGTCACTACAGAGGGCAGACCTATGAACCAGGAGGAAATCAGTTTGCTCCTCGGGGTGAGGGGGATGGGTGGGAATCACTCAATGTAACCTAAACAGATCCAGCTTCCAAGGGGTTCCAAGAAACACCACCCTCATGGGATGCAGGTAAACTGCGGGACTGGCCCCTGTCCCTGCACACAGTATGCCTGTCAATGCTAGTAAAGTAATGCTCAAAATTCTCCAAGCCAGGCTTCAGCAATATGTGAACCGTGAACTTCCTGATGTTCAAGCTGGTTTTAGAAAAGGCAGAGGAACCAGAGATCAAATTGCCAACATCCGCTGGATCATGGAAAAAGCAAGAGAGTTCCAGAAAAACATCTATTTCTGCTTTATTGACTATGCTAAAGCCTTGACTGTGTAGATCACAATAAACTATGGAAAATTCTGAAAGAGATGGGAATACCAGACCACCTGATCTGCCTCTTAAGAAATCTGTATGCAGGTCAGGAAGCAACAGTTAGAACTGGTCATGGAACAACAGACTGGTTCCAAATAGGAAAAGGAGTACGTCAAGGCTGCATATTGTCACCATGTTTATTTAACTTATATGCAGAGTACATCATGAGAAATGCTGGACTGGAAGAAACACAAGTTGGAATCAAGATTGCCGGGAGAAATATCAATAACCTCAGATATGCAGATGACATCACTCTTATGGCAGAAAGTGAAGAGGGGCTAAAAAGCCTCTTGATGAAAGTGAAAGTGGAGAGTGAAAAGGTTGGCTTAAAGCTCAACATTCAGAAAATGAAGATCATGGCATCTGGTCCCATCACTACATGGGAAATAGATGGGGAAACAGTGGAAACAGTGTCAGACTTTATTTTTCTGGGCTCCAAAATCACTGCAGATGGTGACTGCAGCTATGAAATTAAAAGACACTTGCTCCTTGGAAGGAAAGTTATGACCAACCTAGATAGCATATTCAAAAGCAGAGACATCACTTTGCCAACAAAGGTTCGCCTAGTCAAGGCTATGGTCTTTCCTGTGGTCATGTATGGATGTGAGAGCTGGACTGTGAAGAAGGCTGATTGCCGAAGAATTGATGCTTTTGAACTGTGGTGTTGGAGAAGACTCTTGAGAGTCCCTTGGACTGCAAGAAGATCCAACCGGTCCATTCTGAAGGAGATCAATCCTGGAATTTCTTTAGAAGGAATGATGCTAAAGCTGAAACTCCAGTATTTTGGCCACCTCATGCGAAGAGTTGACTCATTGGAGAAGACTCTGATGCTGGGAGGGATTGAGGGCAGGAGGAGAAGGGGACGACAGAGGATGAGATGGCTAGATGGCATCACTGACTTGATGGGTGTGAGTCTGGGTGACCTCCGGGAGCTGGTGATGGACAGGGAGGCCTGGTGTGCTGCGGTTCATGGGGTCGCAAAGAGTCGGACACGACTGAGCGACTGATCTGATCTGATCTGATCTGCCCTTCTGGGATCAGCCTTGAGGGAGAAGGGGCTGGGAAGAGACCTCATGCCAAGGTCAAGTGCAGCTTGAGGGGTAAGTCGGGAGGTTGGTGGGGAAGATATCAGATCTGGCTGTGAAGCCCAGTCCTCTTTCCCTTGGAGTTACTGATTCTCTAGGGGGACTTCAGCAAGAGCTCACAGTACCATCCCATCTGCATTCATCTTGTTCTTCCCTTAGTAATTTCTTCTCCTTCCCCAAATTCTCACCCTAGACCTGCAGCCAGTGTGGTTTGTGATTCCCCTGGGCTGACATTGCAGGTCAAGAGGAGATGCGGGTGACAGTGTCTGCATATACAGATGCTAGGAGTGTTAGAAGTGGGGCGTTTCTATAGCTTTTATTCCCTCATTTGCCTCCCACTCAGTCTCTGTACCTCACTTGTAAGAACTACTATTATGAACTCTGGATTTTTCCTATAGCATTGCTCTCCCCACCTACCTGAATCTCTCTCTCTCTCTCTCTTTTTTTTTAATTTCTTTTGGCCACACTGTGTGGCGTGTGGGACCTCAGCTCCTCTGACCAGAGATCAAACCTGTGCCCCTGAACCCATGCCCCCCTGTATTGGCAGCCAGGAGTTTTAACTACCGGACCACCAGAGAAGTCCCCACCTCCTCGAACTTCTGATTGTCCTTTAAAGCTTAATTCAAGGCTACTTCCTCAGGAAAGACTTCCTATCACCTTAGTCTGACTTGGAGTCCCTCACATATGCTCCTATAACATCAGTGCTCCATCTTTGAAGTCTGATCCTCTCTAGTCTGTGTCTGTTTTCATGTTTGTCTTTCCTCACCATTTGCTGGACTCTTTAAAGACAGAAATAAAATCTTCTGTCTCTGTATGCTTTAGACATTTCAGCATTAGCTCTAATTTATTAATAAATAGTCCTACTATTTATTCGGTAGGCTATAAACAAGTATCTATTGACCAAATCAATAATGATAATTTAGAGAGCCCATCAGAATTCCTGGGTGGAGTTTTCAAAATATACATTTCTAGATCCACTCCTGGATATAAAAATTCTCCAGGTCTGGACTGGGGTTTGTGGATCTGCCTTTTGAAAAAGACTCGTAATCATTTTGAGGTTCACTCATGGTTAAAAACCACAGACTTCATTAGATCTATTCTACTCACTCCGAAGCTAGAGGGGGGAAGGGACTTATCTAATATCATGCAGAATTGAACTAAATATCCAAATATACATACCAGCAATCATGCCCTTTCTTCTACTTTCTAAAAAAAAAAAAGAAAATAGAAATGTGTTAGGAAGAAGAGATTTGATGTGAGGCAGAAACACAATATCAGGATGAGATGAAAGTTCTCTGGCTCTTCAACAACAATAATTACCATTAATGATAATAAACCCCATTGTGGTTGGAAGGATAGACATTACTAATGATGGAGCAGATGTTTGGAAGAAAAACTCCGGCACCACTCAGCTGGTGGCAGTCAGGGGAGTGATACGGCCCCGATCACCCTGCTTCCTTGCTTGTGAGGCGTGGGGACCGCATTTGCCTAAATAAGTATCCATACACAGAGCCGTTCTTGGATTGTTGGCGGAGGGAGAGTGCAGAGTGCCTTTAGTCTTGTGATCCCATTTTAGAGAAGAGGAAACTGAGGCTGGGGATGGGAGTGGGGAGCGACCTCAGGAGCTGTAGCCAGTTAATGGAAAAACTGGGCCTGTAATCTAGTTCCCAACTCTTTGCCAAGTCTGTGCACACTGGTTATTCCTGAACAATGCAGTTAAATGTTTTCAGGTTGATTCCCTCAGGAGTCCCCCAAAGTCTCCACTTCAACCTGATCTTTTAACCTAGAAATTCAGATTTAATGGAGCCAGGGTCTCCACCATAAGGAATTCAACTTCCTATTGGAGGTATTCTTCCTGTCCACTCAATTGGGCCTCCTTGGACCACTTGAGGGGAAAGTGAAAGTGAAAGTTGCTCACTTGTGTCCAACTCTTTGCGACCCTATGGACTATACAGTCCATGGAATTCTCCAGGCCAGAATACTGAAGTGGGTAGCTGTTACCTTCTCTAGGGGATCTTCCCAATCCAGAGATCAAACCCAGGTCTCCTGAATTGCAGGAGGATTCTTTACCAGCTGAGCCACAAGGGAACCACAAGAATACTGAAGTGGGTGGCCTATCCCTTCTCCAGCCCATCTTCCCAACCCAGGAATTGAACCAGGGTCTCCTGCATTGCAGGTGGATTCTTTACCAACTGAGCTATCAGGGAAGTCCCTACTTGAGGGTATGGCCTTTGAAATCCCATAGGACTTTGTCAACAATGGTCTGTCTAGTCAAAGCTATGGTTTTTTCAGTAGTCGTGTATGGATGTGAGAGTTGGACCATAAAGAAAGCTGAGCACGGAAGAATTGATACTTTTGCACTGTGGTATTGGAGAAGACTCTTGAGAGTTCCTTGGACTGCAAGGAGATCCAACCAGTCAATTCTAAAGGAAACCAGTCCTGAATATTCATTGAAAGGACTAATGCTGAAGCTGAAACTCCAATGCTTTGGCCACCTGATGTGAAGAACTGACTCATTAAAAAAGATCCTGATGCTGGGAAAGACTGAAGAGAGGAGGAGAAGGGGACGACAGAGGATGAGGTGGTTGGATGACATCACCGACTCAATGGACATGAGTTTGAGTAGGCTCTGGGAGTTGGTGATGGACAGGGAAGCCTGGTGTGCTGCAGTTCATTGGTTCACAAAGAGCTGGACATGACTGAGGGACTAAACTGAACTGAGGCACTCTCACTTGTTTTGACCCTAGTCTTCATGATTGGAAGTGGACATTACCATCTGTCACCTTTAAGCCTGGAGGAACAAACTATTTACTCCCATCATATTTACCCGCATGCTTCCCAAAGCTCACTTTCTCTGCTGCTTCCAATGATTTCCTCCACCTTGAGTTCTTCTTCATGTCAACAACTCCACTTACCAAAATCCTTCCTTAGAAACCTGACACATGTTCCTGTTCCCTGTGAGGCAGCCTTTTCCATTCTCTGGGGTCTTAGAGCTGTCCTCCCTTTCAGCGCTTGCAGGAGTGTGTATTGTCCACACCAATCCCTTGGTGTATGTCATGCTACCTTGTTTTAAGCTTGGGGACACAGTTTTCCCTGCTGGGTGACAAGCCCCTGGGACCACAATACATGTGAGTTATTAATTCTCTGCAGAGTACGTGGTGCGGGGTAACTCAAATCAACAAACATTTATTGTGCTTTGTGTGGTACTACCTTGGGACTTCTTGTTATGGGGAAAATAAATGTACTTATTGTTCAAAGCTCCTTTTATTTGGGTTTGCGCTTCCCTGTAGCCAAAAGCTGCACGACTGATAATATACACCACTTAAGTAAATAGATGTGAGGGTGGACACAGGGTTTTTCTAAAGTCTATTTCAATGTGAAGGGTAAATGAAGGGGAATGAGGGAAAAGGGAAAGTTAAGAATCAGTGTGTGTGTATGCACGTGCATGTGTGTGCGCGTGTAAAATCACAAAGCTAAAGGAAGCTTCATAGAGTGAATGTGTGCCCATAGGAGAAGGCAGGAGAGAGGAGGACATTTATTTAGAAGCAGATGAAAATAATGAACTCCTCGTGCAGAATGACTCCAATATGGAGTGTTACAAGCTAGATATTCTTTTTAAAAATAAGCATTTTTCGAGTGCCCTGGGTTGGCTAGGGGTGGCTAATAACATTCTGTTTGTTAAAACTTCAACTCACCTCATCCAAACTAGTGCTTTCTAACATGAAATTTGATTTTACTCTCAATAGATAAGGAAAATAGTTTTTATTCTCCATTTAGGTTAGAAGCAATTCTGGCAGCAGTTCAGACACTCCTCAGGGCACCAAGAATAACCAGCAGCTTATCTTTGTGAAGGTCTTTTTGGGGCCCGTTTCTCATACTCTGAGATTTTTCTTTTCTAGCCTTCTGAATTTTCTTTCTTTTTATTTCACAGTTTTCATTTATTTTTCATCATGTCTGTCTTCTTTGACATTCCTCCATGGTTTCCTTTTTGAGGTCTCACATTTATTCCTCCCTGGAATGAGCATCTCATGTGAATGGAGGGGCTAGATTTGGGGTCCTCAGAGTAGACAGGAGAGCAGTTTGATAAAGTAGAGAAGTTCTTGGATGAGGGTGCGGGAGTCTGGGTTTGCGTGCAGGATTTTATCACTAACAGGCTGGTGACCTTGTGCAAAATCGCAACTTCTTGGTATTGCCTTAGGGCCCTTATCTCTAAAGAGAAGGATTTGACCAGTATGATCTCCAGGCATTAACTTTCTGTGCCGTTTATAAAAATACAGCTGTATTTAAGAAGTGAGATTTGCCTTGGTACTTGGAAATATGGGTCTTTGGTGATAATTAGGGCTGGATTTAAAAGTCGTTTTGTGTTCTGCAACTTTGTGGTTACTCGAGCTTCTAAATGAGGGCTGGGATTTGGGACCAGCATTTCCCAGGTTGTCATCCATCGAACACGAGAAACTTTTCCAGATAGGAGCCTACTCTGAAAGCAACAGGGAGATAGAGGAGTAACAGTCCTTAATTTGTGTGTGTGTTTTTAATTGTGGTAAAGACAGAAAACAAAATATACCCTATTAACTACTGTTTAAGTGTACAGTACAGTACTGTTAGCTCTCAATGCACTTTAATTTCCAGAACTGTTTCATCTGACATGATTGTAACTCTATTCATGGTAGAGCAACTCCTGTGCCCTCTCTTTCCCCCAGCCTCTGGAAACCACATTCTACTCTCCATTTCTATCACTTTAGATACTTCTTATCAGGGGAATTCACACAGAATTTGCTTTTCTGTGATTGCCTTATTTTGCTTAGCATACTGTCTATAAGGTTTATTGTGTTATAGAATGTCACAGACTTCCTTCTTTTAAAAGGCTGAGTAATATTCTTTGACTTGTATTCTAAACTAGACTTTTTCCTGAATCTTATACAAATAAAATTAAACCAGATATTTTGTCTCAACACACTTCCCTGCTCCTGTGGGTGGTTCATGGTGCCCTCACCAATGTAAAAACTTTTTGGGCAGATTGGCCTAGTACCCACTGACATATAAGGATGGTTCTCTTTACCCCTGATGTATTTTCAATGTTGCATGATTATTTTTTTTTAAACTATTTTTCATTAGAGTTGTTGTTCAGTCACTAACTCATGTCTGACTCTTTTTGACCCCCATGACTGCAGACACTGTCCAGTGATTTTGGAGGCCAAGAAAAAAAAATCTGACACTGTTTCCATTTTCTCCCCATCTATTTGCCATGATGTGATGGGACCAGATGCCATGATCTTAGTCTTCCGAATGTTGAGTTTCAAGCCAGCAGTTTCACTCTCCTCTTTCACCCTCATCAAAAGGCTCTTTAGTTCCTCTTCAATTTCTGCCATTAGAGTGGTATCATCTGCATATCTGAGGTTGTTGATATTTATCCCGGCAATCTTGATTCCAGCTTGTGATTCATCCAGCCTGACATTTTGCATGATATACTCTTCATAGAAGTTAAATAAACAGGCTGACAATATACAGCTTTTTCTAGAGTTAGGTTTATACATAGCAGAAATCTTTGTCTATAAACACGGCCTTTTAAATAGAATGATCCAACTTTTTGGGACAATCTAGATTCTTGTCTTGACTCTGCAGATCCTTGGGCAAACGTCTTCCCAATTTTGGCCTCAGTTTCCTCATCTGTAAAATGGAGAGGTGGGAGTAGATCAGTTGTCCTCATTGAGGGTCATTTTTTTCCTTCAGTGGACATTTGGCAATGTCTGAGGACAGATGCTGCTGGCATCTACTGAGTAGGGGCCAGGGATGCTGGCCTCCAGGGTCCAGGAGAGGCCTCCTCCCTCCTCACTGAAGAGCTATCCAGCTCCAAAGTCAACAGTGCTGAAGCTGACAAGTCCTGGGCTAGCTAATGTCTACCATCTCTAAAATGCCATGATGCTTTCCATCCCTTCAGCTTTCCCCTTCATACTCTCATTGGCTTGGGCCCGAAACACAAGTATAAAGTAGGAGAATTTGTCTACCCTCTCTCTTCTCCTTTCATACACTGTCCTTCCCAAGCTTTCATTCTCTTTCCTTATCCTTCACTGTTTCATCATAATGTGGGCTGGGTTTAAGGGGCATATTCATTTGAACAGAGTTGAAACTCTAGGTGGCATCAGGCTGGCTCAAGGGGGGAAGACCTCTGATCAGCCTAGGTCTTTGCTCCCACATGGCTTCCTTCTCATGCTTTGAGTCCATGTGTGACTACCCTTCCTCCCCCTTAACCTGCCCAGTTACATCAGGGGAGTTCACTACAGTTTAATTTCAAAGCAAGATGATGTTTAGTTTCCAGCTGCTGTTAGATTTTGCACTTTATGTTTTCTTACCCTCATAGTCCCTGTCTTACCCAGAATTTTAATGTATAAAAGTAAAATCATTGGTCTATCTGCCTATGTGTACTTATTCCAGAGAACTAAAGATACTCCTTGTATATAATCTTGTCTTTAAGGCAATCTTTAATGATCTCTGGCATGTCTTCTATAATAGAAATACATTAACTATTCAAGCACATAAGCCAGAGTCTATGTGTAATCTTTGATAACTCCCTATTTCTCATCTCTCAGACTGAATCCATCTCCAAGCCCTATTGATTTTGCCTCCTAAATATCCTCCAGATCCCACCAATTAATGCCCCCTCTGTCAGTAACTCCAGGGCGAATTCCTATCACCTTAACCTGGACCACAATCATCTACTCTTGATCACTCCAAACAGATCCTTCTTAGCCCCCTCCAGTCTTTTCTTCACATTGAGACAAGAGCCACCATTTCAAAACAGAAACAAGAGCACATCAACCTCCATTGTAAAATCCTTCACTGACTTCTTACCCCACTGAGGACAAAGGCAGAGCTCATTTCCAGGGCCCTTATGATCGCTCTTGGATCCTGCAGAGTCCTTCTCTACTCTCTTCCCTCTGCCCCCAGCCACTTCTCTGGACACTTCTTCTCCCGCTTCTTCTCCTTTTTTTTTTTTTTAATATTTATTTATTTGGCTATGCCAGGTCTTGGTTGTGGCACTGGGGATTTTTGATGGTCTTTGGAACATGCAGGATCTTTACGTGTGGCACGTGGACTCTTGTGGCATGTAAGATCTAGTTCCCTGACTACAGGTTGAACCTGGACCAGCACTGGGGACATGGAGACTTAGCCACTGGACCACCAGAGAAGTTCCTCCTCCCACATTCTCCTCATTATTTTCTGTTCTAGTGAGAGTGGCCATCTTTCAGTTCCTGGAACTTTTCATGTTCCTTCCCATCTCAGGGCTTTTGCACAAGGTTTTCTCCTATTCTCTCCTCCCTCACTCTGACTTCCTGTCTTAAGGTGGGTTCTCCAAGAAGTCTTCTCCTGACACTGGAACATGAGTTTGTATAGTTGGTGTGAGAAGCGGTCCAGAAAGCCCTGGTAAGGGAGTCAAGGAAGGGAGATGAGCTGGGGATGAAAGGAAGCCAAGACTAGATGCAAGGATGAGGAGGTGCCTGGTGAGGACGGTGAAGCTCAGTTTCACCAGGGCCTTCTAGAAGGTGGTGCAGATCATGCTTGGAGTTGTCCAACCTGGGGGCTTAGGAAGTTGAGATGTTTGTGCTTCTGGGAGTGCCAACTTTCTAGTACTCTTGGCTTGCCCTGTTAAGAATCGAGACCCTATGGCCAGAGAAAGCCCTTGGGCAGAGCACTGACATCATCTGCTATACCACGTGCCCTTCTTCACCAAGTTAATTTCTATTCATTCTTGGATTGCAGTTCAATCATCACTCTTTTAGGAAGCCTCTCCAGACCTTATTGAGGAAGTCAAGTGCCCTAATTATTAGCCCTTCTGGCACCATGGTCCTTTGTAACATCTGTGATTATTTCATTAATCACACTATGCAGTCTAGTGTAGTCTCTACCACTACACTGTAGGCAACACAAGGACAGGGACTTGGTCTATTTTTACTCATCTGTGTCTATATTGCTACCACAGTGCTCAGCCCAGGATTTGTGAAATGAATGTGAATGCTCTTTAATTGTATTCTTTTCCCCCTGTAACTGAATATACAGATTTTCTTTTATTTATACTCTTTTAAACACATCTGGTCCCATCACTTCATGGGAAATAGATGGGGAAACAGTGGAAACAGTGTCAGACTTTATTTTTTTGGGCTCAAAAATCACTGCAGATGGTGACTGCAGTCATGAAATTAAAAGACGCTTACTCCTTGGAAGGAAAGTTATGACCAACCTAGATAGCATATTGAAAAGCAGAGACATTACTTTGGCAACAAAGGTCCGTCTAGTCAAGGCTATGGTTTTTCCAGTGGTCATGTATGGATGTGAGAGTTGACCAACCTACATAGCATATTGAAAAGCAGAGACATTACTTTGCCAACAAAGGTCCGTCTAGTCAAGGCTATGGTTTTTCTAGTGGTCATGTATGGATGTGAGAGTTGGACTGTGAAGAAAGCTGAGTGCCGAAGAATTGATGCTTTTAAACTGTGGTGTTGGAGAAGACTCTTGAGAGTCCCTTGGACTGCAAGGAGATCCAACCAGTCCATCCTAAAGAAGATCAGCCCTGGGATTTCTTTGGAAGGAATGATGCTAAAGCTGAAACTCCAGTATTTTGGCCATCTCATGCAAAGAGTTGACTCATTGGAAAAGATCCTGATGCTGGGAGGGATTGAGGGCAGGAGGAGACGGGGACGACAGAGGATGAGATGGCTGGATGGCATCACCGACTCGATGGACGTGAGTTTGACCATCACCGGGAGATGGTGATGGACAGGGAGGCCTGGTGTGCTGAGATTCATGGGGTTGCAAAGACTCAGACATGACTGAGCTACTGAACTGAACTGAACTGAAACGCATCTAACAATTCCCATTTTTGTCTGGATTATATTTTTTGTGAAATCTATTCTTTTTTATACTAGGATTTGTCTTAAGTTATAGAAAAATCATAAAGGTAAAAAAATTATAAACAAGTGCTGAAACATTGCTGTATAGACATAGACAGAGGTGTTTAGATACAAAATTATTGATTGCCAGGCTGTGTTATCTTAATATGGCTCAGTTTTGTGTGAAAGGTGGTTTTGACGTGTTGCTCTTGGAAAGGAGTGTGAGTTCTACAAAATTCTAATGAGTGAAAGTTAAGGGCTGAACTGTGTGTTCATTTATCTACTCTGTGATTCAGAGTAGGACTAGCCCATAATAACTTCGCAGCCCATGGTAACTTTGGGGGTATGGTCTATTTCTTAAGGTAGATGCAATTGCTTCTTGGGAGTACATTAGTTGGGTCTCCAACAAAGACTACTATAAATGGGAAAAATGGGGCAAAATACAGGAAAGATGGAGTGGGGAGTCTGTTCAGTGGATGAGATTAAAATAAATATAACAGGTCACTTTCCATCACATTCTTTCTCTCCTTCTTATTCTCATTTCCTTCCCCTCTCTTCTTTGACTCTCTCTGGGTTTTTCATATTTTCTTGGGTTATACCCAGGCTACTTCCATGTCAAAGAAAAGATGACCACTGATATCCCCATGGGCTTCCCAAGTGGTGTAGTGTTAATCTAGCAAGTTTCAGTAATAAGAGAACACCTTTCTCCTAGTACCCAAGCACCAGGGAATTGATTGGTTTTGTCCAAGTCATGTATCTGTTGCTTGGACCAATCCCTGTGGTGTGTGAAAAGGAATACCATGATTGGTGAGCTTGGATGGAGGGTATGGGAATTATGAGTGGCAGCCCCACCAGAACTACATGGAAGGAAAAAAGAAGGTTGCCTTTCCTGAAATAAGGGGAAAATGCTGGGCACAGAGAAACAACAGATGCCCCTGTAAAAAGGAATGAATTTGATTTTTCATTAATTTATTCATTTGGACACTAATCCATTTATTCAAAAATCACCTAGTGATTCTCTTATTAGGACCGAATACTGTCAGATATAGAAACCAAAGATCATTTCCCATCTCAAGTAACTCAATATGGTGGAGGAGATGGATAAGGAAAGAGTTATAATAGGTATCAGCTTTCATCTATTGGAGTAACCCAACTACAAGATATTAAAAAACTTTTTCTTAGGTCTATCCAAAGAAGCTGAGAGCTACCCTGACAATGAGAACCATATTTATTCCTTCTGACTCCAGCCATGACAAAGCTCATTGGTTGCTCTTCTATTCTGTGGGTGAGGTAGAGGAAACAGTGAGGAGAAACTCAAAAATTGAACATCTACTCAGAGTTCTGACAGTAAGGGGAAATTACTGAGATTCCAAGGATTCTCTGAAGAAGAAAAGCTCTTAATCATCTCTCCTGGACTTTGAGAATCAACCCCTATGTCTAGGGCTATAAGAATCAACACCTTTCTGGTTTGTCTGGAGAATTTCTTAGCAAAACTTGATGATATGTTAAGCTTGTCAACCATCAAGCATTTACAATACTGCAATCGTTTGAACAGTGTCACTTCTAATAGTTTCTCAATCAAGTGTCCTCCTATGGAATGTCCATGACCTTGGCCAATGTTCTATGAAGATGTCATTTTCTGAAATTCAGTTTGGAAGTTCCTCTAGTCTAACCTACTTGAGAGGTTAAAAAAAAAAAAAAAAAAGTGATCCATAGTAATAATAACCAAAGGCGATCACTGCTAAGTGACTTTAGTTCCCACTGAAAACCAACAGGGATTTAGGGTGAAGCTGGCCAGAGCTGTTTGATTTAGCAATAAAGGACTGTTTTCTCTAAGTTCTACACGGCCTTTAATTTACTGTCTTACTGTTGTCTAACCCCCACACAGACCTCCCTAAACACACATTTCCAGCACTCTACTTGTTACAGCCCTCAACACAGGTCTGAGAACTTCCCAGCAGAGAGATAAAGGGCTATAACTCACACAAGTTCTGAAATTTCATGCAGAGAAGAAGCCTTCATCACTTCTGCCCCTGTAGCAGGCTTCCTAACACAGCTTGCACTTTGACACAAGGTTGCTACACCTGTCATCTCAAGCTTCCTGAAAGAGGTCAATCCTCAGAGTGGTTTCAAGGAAAGTCAGTGGCAGGAAGAGGAAGTACTCCTTTCTTTTTTTCCCCTTAAATTAATTGTGTGTTTTTTTTTTTTAATTGGAATATAGTTGATTTGCAAATGTTGTGTTAGTTTCTACTGTATAGCAAAGCAGATCAGTTATCCACTCTTTTAAGATTCTTTTCCCATATAGGCCACTACAGAGTATCAAGTAGAGTTCCCTGTGCTATACAGTAGGTCCTTATTGTGTGTTAGCTGATCACCCATGTCTGACTCTTTGTGACACTGTGGACTGTAGCCCTCCAGACTCCTCTATACATGGGATTCTCCAGGCAAGAATATTGGAGTGGGTTGCCATGCCCTCCTCCAGGGAATCTTCCCAACCCAGGGATCAATCCTGCCTCTTACATCTCCTGCATTGGCAGGCAGGTTCTTTACCACTAGTGCCACCTAAGGACAAACAAAAAACAAAAAACAAAAAAACCCAAAACAAACAAAAAAAACGACCGTGCCATCCTCATCTTTGCATGTTATCTCAGAATTGTCTGGTATATTGCACAAGGTCAGTAAATATTTGCTGGCAATTGAAAGTGAAAAGTGAAGTCTCTCAGTTATGTCTGATGCTTTGTGACCTCATGGACTGTAGCCTACCAGGCTCCTCTGTCCATGGGATTTTCCAGCAAGAGTACTGGAGTGGTTACCATTTCTTTCTCCAGGGAATCTTCCCAACCCAGGGATCTAACCCGGGTCTCCTGCATTGCGGGCAGATGCTTTACCATCTGAGCCACCCGGGAAGCCCTGGTAATTGAAGCAGCAAGCTAATTGCTGTCTGGAGACATTTGGTCAACCTTGTACTGATGACCACAATTTCACGCCTTGTTCTTTTAAAGCACAATCAGATCAGATCAGATCAGATCAGTCGCTCAGTCGTGTCCGACTCTTTGCGACCCCATGAACCGCAGCACGCCAGGCCTCCCTGTCCATCACCAGCTCCCGGAGGTCACTCAGACTCTCATCCATCGAGTCAGTGATGCCATCCAGCCATCTCATCCTCTGTCGTCCCCTTCTCCTCCTTAAAGCACAATATGTCTGAATTTTAAGAAATGGACAGTTGTCTAATTTTTTATGAGATTTAGTTTAGTTACGGTGCAGTCTAACATTTTATGTCTAAAGTATATATATATCTTTATATTGCAGCATGCATTGTCTTTCCTCATGGATAACTGGGTCAACTCCTTAACTAAATAGATACTATTTTCCCTTTTCTTTTCATATTCCTTGACAGCTGGTAAAATATTACAGCTGTTCTTAAAATTTCTTAATGTGGCTATAGTTTCTCTTATTGACTCCTGGTGGAGACAAGATGGGAGTCTATTCATTCTGTGGTTTTTCTTCCCTCCCGGTAGAAGCCCCTTGGGCAGCTGTCTGCTTTACTGGGGCCGGGGTGGAGGACTGAGCTCCGGTCTGTTTTGCTGCCATCCTGGCCAGAGATCAAGCCCTGAGTTTCTTCTGAACCTGAGGGAGTGGCTTAGGCAAATCTGGTCTGTTTGGCGATTGTCAGGTTCTCTGGGTAAGAGACTAGCAGCCTCTGGTGATTAGAGGGGAATAGAGTCCTCCACAAGCTGGCTAGGGGGAGGATGCTGCAATGAAAGTGAATCTTTGACAAAATTCTGCCAGATACACAAGTGTAAAAGAAGATATGCAACCTGCTCTTGCAAATTCAGAGGTGAAAGTGAAGTTGCTCAGTCGTGTCCGACTCTTAGCGACCCCATGGACTGGAGCCTACCAGGCTCCTCCGTACATGGGATTTTCCAGGCAAAAGTACTGGGGTGGGGTGCCATTGCCTTCCCCGAAGACAGCTAGTGGCTAAAATCAAAATAATGGTTGCAAAGCACTTTGGCTCCAATAAATGGCTCCAATCAACACTATGGAATATCTGGGAAGTTAAAAAATTTGAAAAAATAATATTGTAACAGGAATTGAAGTTCTTAGATGAAATTACATCACAAAATTGCCTTTTCTAAATCTTAGAACTTTTTGCTATCTCTTTGCCGATGTATGCAAAAGGAACTTTCTGGACATTTAGGCTCTTTTCCAACTTACATTCAACTTTGTTCATGTGTCAACAAAAAATAATTAAAAACAAAAATTAAGACAAAATAAAATATTCAAATCTCACCCTACTGGATTACATGTGTCAAGAGAGGAGTATGGGAGAAAGAAAGCAGCAAAATTTCTAGCTGGATTGGCAACTATAGTTAATTACAGATAGGAAAAGAAAATGAAAAAAAAGTTAGAGTTGCCAGTTCTTACACTTGGACATATTAACAGAACAAAAGACTTCTCTACAAGTTTAAGACAGAGGCTCGGGACTTTTTTTTTTTTTTTTTAACATAAAATCTCCAATCTTGAAGACACTTATCACAAAAATTATGCATTTAGGATTTCACATCATATTGATGATTGGACATGATCCTTAGAACAACTATTTAATAAAAATTCAGAGGTGGCTCTTCTCATTGACTTCATGAGCGTGTTACTTCAAGGTCAGTGCCATGGTTTCCGATGGTTTTGGAGTCAAGTCAAGCTCACAGCCCACGCTTGCCTATCCTTGCTGTCATAAGGCATTGCATCACCAATCCAATCTCTTGGATAGACCTAGAGAGTGTCGTACTGAGTGAAGTCAGGCAGAGAAAGACAAATGTCATATGATATCCCTTATATGTGATATAAAGAAATCTGAAAAGAAATGATACAAATGACCTTATTTACAAAACAGAAACAGACTCACAGACTTAGAGAAGGAACTTATAGTCACCAGGGATGGAGGTTGAAGGGCAGGGATAGTTAAGTTACCTGGGATGGACAGGTACACACTGCCATATTTAAAATGGATAACCAACAAGGACCTGTCGTATAGCCCATGAAACTCTGCTCAATGTTATGTGGCAGCCTGGATGCGAGGGGAGTCTGGAAGAGAATGGATACATGCATATGTATGGCTGAGTCCCTTTGCTATTCACCCGAAGCTATCACAGTAGTTATAGTTAGTTAGCTATACTCCAACATAAAATAAAAAATTAAAAAATATATAGATCACTGCATCCATATTGGATTAACGTATTCACACAAGGTGCTTGTTGGAGTCCCTTGCAGTGGTCCCCAACCTTTTTGACACCAGGGACCATTTTTGTGGAAGACAATTTTTCCACAGACCACTGAGGGAGATAGCGGTTTAGGGCTGATTCAAGCACATTGCATTTATTTATTATTTAATTTATTTATTTTAATTGGAGGCTAGTTACTTACAATATTATGGTGGTTTTTGCATACATTGACATGAATCAGCCACGGGGGTACATGTGTCCCCTCCATCCCGAGCCCCCCTCCCACCTCCCTCCCCATCCATCCCTCAGGGTTGGCCCGGTGCACCAGCTTTGAGCACATTGCATTTATTGTGCACTTCATTTCTGTTGTTATTGCATCAGCTCCACCTCAGGTCATCAGGCATTGGATCCCAGAGGTTGGGGACCCCTGCCTTAAAGTACAGGGATAGGATTTCTCTAAAGCATTCCCCCCAAAGTTATGAAGTCCTGGGCTTGCCTGGTCCTTAAACTTCATTTATATAGGTATGGAAGGGCATGGATAATTTCCAAAAAAATTTAGTAGAATATATATAACATAAATTTTTTCCTATTTTAGTCATTTTTCAGTGCCACAATTCCATGGCATTAAATACATTGACATTGTTGTGCAACCATTACCACCATCATCTCCAGAACTTTTTAATCATCTGAAATGGAAACTCTGCACCCATTAAACATTCAACCTTCTCCCCAGCTCCCCAGCCTGGGCAATCATGATTAGACTATTTCTACGAGTTTAACTACTCTGTGTACCTAATTCACAGAATCATGCAGTATTTGTCCTTTGGGTTCTGGATTATTTCAATTAGCATTAATGTTTTCAGTGTGAACATGAAGTCACTCAGTTGTGTCAGAATTTTTGCGACCCCATGGACTGTAGCTCACCAGGTTCCTCTGTCCTTGGGGATTCTCCAGACAAGAATCCTGGAGTGAGTTGCCATTTCCTTCTCCAAGGAGACTGGATAATTTTTATTTCTCGAATTCCACTTATTTTTATTATTCCTAACATCCTTTATGCTATTTAACAAACCTGTGGAGTAGATTTAGGTCACAATGTCTGGAGGGGCTTAAGCAGCCACCTCTGAATGGTTGAGTCTCGTTTAGGGTTTTTCATATGATAATGAATCACCTTTTACACATTACATAGTTCATAGTCTTAAAGGTCTTTAAAAAGTAAATGTACCACATTGACCTTATGACCTAGTTAAAATTCACATATCCTGACAGAGGTAATATTGACTATTAATAAGGAAAGGACTGTCTAAATTGAGTAGCAGATCACATTTGATTCTGTGAGGTGGCAGGGTTTCAGAGATGGGCTTCAGAATCTAGAGTTCTGCACAAAACTCTCTCTGTGTGTATTTCTGGGGTAATAGCTCAGGATTTTTACCAAATTCTCAGAGAGGTGTTTGTGAGCTTCCTAACAATGTAATGAGCCATGTTGAAAGGGAAAATTTAATTTTTTGCAGTGTTTTTGAGGAAACAAAAGGTTCAGATATCCACGTGGGGTGGTTTTTGAGGATGGCAAAAGGTCCAGTTATCTATGTGGGGTGGTGCAGTGAGCTGAATGCTCATGGCCCATTAAAAGTCATATGTTGGTACACTACCATACGTAAAATAGGTAGCTAGTGGGAAGTTGTTGCCCAACACTGGGAGCTCAACTCAGTGCTCCGTGACAGCCTAGAAGGGTGGGCTGGGGTGGAGGGTAGGAGGGAGGCTCAGGGTGGGGGAGGGGGACATACCGATACGTATATTAATGGCCCATTCACATTGTTGTATGGCAGAAACCAACACAGCATTGTAAAGCAATTATCCTTCAATGAAAAATAAATTAAAAAAATTCATATGTTGGAATCTTAACCTTCAATCTGATGGTATTAAGAGGTAGGGTCTTTGAGAAGTGATTATGTTGTTTCTCACTAGTGAGATTCGGGTCCTTATTAAGAAGACCCTAGAGAGCTCTCTCGCCCCTCTGCTGTATGAGCACACAGTGAGAAGGATTCCATCAGTGAGCCAAGGAGAGGTTTCTCACCAGATATGAAGTCTGCTGACACTTTTATCTTAGACTTTCCAGCCTCCAGAACTTTGAGAAATAAATTTCTATGGTTTATAAACCACTCAGTCTAGGGTGTTCTATCAACTGAACTGACCCAGATGGGTAGGTGGGAATGTTGAGAAACTCAAGGTTTATTGCTTCTGAATTCTCATGCTGCTGAGCCCTCTGGTTGACAGTTGCTCTCAGCACCAGGCTGAACTGAGAGAGCAGCTTTTTTGGCCTTCTGATCACCTCCTCTAAACAATAAGTCTTTGCTTTTATTGATGTCTGTGCCTCCATAAAGTTACACTGGTTAATAGCTCTAATTGTCACTTGGGCTGTGTGTGGTCCCTTAGCCTTAAGTATTTTATGGTCCTCAGTATGAGTGTTCATGTTTTGTAATTTCTCTTATCAGAGCCAGTGATCTCTTATAGGACCTGCAGCCTCAAAGCTTTTCCTTACTCATGAGGGTAAGAGCATCACACAACTTCAGGGGACACTGTTTGTCTTCATCCCCTGTGAACGAGGCAGCCTTGTTAATTGCCAGTGCTCTCTTGTGTGTGTTGATGCCACTGAGGTCTTCACCAGCACCCTCCTTTTCCCCATGGTCTGTCTGCTCTTTCATATGTGTATTTAGCATGCACTGTGTGAAAAGATCAAAGAAGAATCAAGAATAGGACCCTTGCTTCTGTGTTCCAAATTAGCAAAGTGATTGTTGGGATTTTGAAAAGACTTTTACAGTGATCAGCTAATGAGGACATTCAGGGTGATAAATAACATCAAGAATCTTTCACAGCTAATAATTCCCTAATTTTCTGTTTCAGCCTTTCCTCCCCAGATTCTCAATGCTATGCCAATTTGGCAAGCTGATATAAATCATTCTTTCCTACCTGGAATGTTCTTCTTCACTCTGACTGCTTGATTTCTCTACATTCTCAAAATCTCAGCTCAAGTTCCATGAAATCCATGAAGTCTTCTCTAATCTCTTTCACCCACCAAGTTCCCTTTTCCGAATTTAGTACCATTCAGGGTGTGCATCTCACTATTAGCGCTTACCACGTATGGCCACATTGCATTCATTTCCTTTTTAGACATGTGTGATGGGACAATATTTTGGTACATTATCTGGGATGATTCTCCTTGCTGGTAACTTCGGTTGCTCTGCAACTCTCTCTTTCCAGGGAGGCTGAGGCATCTACTGAATTGGGGGTGCAGATTTAGAAAAACAGTTCCCAAGACCATCCTCAGGTTTAATACCTCTCGAGTATTCACAGATCCCATTGAAAGCCATTTTGCTCTCAGTTATGGTCTGTTACAGGGGAAAGATGCAGGTTAAGACCTGCCATGGGAAGAGGTTGGAGGGAGAGTCCATGAAGTCCCAGGTGTGGAGTCTTTGGTCATCCTCCCCCACCGTCATGGACAGGGTTACTCTTCTGCCAAGGCTGTGTGATAATGTATGTGGGGGATTGCCAACCAAGAATGTTCGCCTGAGCCTTGGTGTCCGGAGTTTTTGTTTCATGGCTGACGATGGCTCATGTGGCTGACCACAGGCTCCAGCTCCATCTTCAGAAACTGAGCTGATAGCACTTGCCTCAAAACCTCCTCCATAAATCACATGTCTGGTATGGTCCAATGCCTCCAGGTAAGCAGGGACAGGGCAGGACATTCCAGGCTTAAAGGTAAGCACCCCAGGAGCCAAGGGCAAAGCCCAGACCTCTTTTGGGGCAAAGTTCAATTCCTCTGACACAGGGAGCTTTGCAGTATCTAGCTGAAGAGTAGAGACCACTTTCATTTCCTGGCTTCCAAGACAGGCTCTAAAAGTACGCATCAAAGACAACGGCTGTGATTTCCATCTGCAAGGTTTTAGTGTGAGGAGTCAGATTCTTTGAGAGAAGTGAGGTTTGTGTGTTCTCTGGGAGCCAATGCTGGAGGACTAGAGTTTGGCATTTATGCAGGTGAACAGTAGAACGGGATGAGGTGGGCTGTGACATAAGGTGCTTTCCCATCCCACAAGGAGGCAATGAGAATGCCTCCTGGGCTAGGAGGTGCTCAGGAGATGGAGAGAGAGAGAGGGGGGCATTGGCTCGACCCACCTGTGGGGCTGAAACAGGGGATGGAAGTGAGGGCAGAAACTCCCCAGATACATTTGAGGATCCACATGCAGAAGAAACACCTACTCTTCCTTCTGCCTTGAAATCTTGGAGGAGAGCAGCTCACACAGTTACACCAAACTGCAAAGATGGAGCACACAAAGCTTTCTGGGTTGTAAACAAACAACGGTCCCGCATTAAAATGACACATGTAGGACCACATGCATATCCATGCTTATGTTGCACAATCCATAGACAAATGGAAGTCTGCCCACATTGATGCTAAGAATTAGTGTTATTATTTCAAGCACAATAGGCAATTTACATCTTTCTTGTCTTTCTTGGTTAGTTGTATAATCTCTGAATAAACATTATTTTGGGCAATTTATAGCTAATTGTATCTGAATGTGTTTTCCTTGCTCAGATGTGGTTGACGAAACTCCCTGCCCTTTGGCCAGGCATTCATATCTCCAGTTTGACCTCAGCCCTCCTGCTGGCCTTTATCTTCTCTTCCTCCTATGCAGGCTGTCCACCCTCTACTAAATGGAGCTCAGTGGGTCCTAGAAGTGCTTCCTTACCGTGTCTTTAATTGGACTGTCGTTCCTTTCTGGCCTGACTTTCCCCATCTCCACTGGGCTGAAATTCCACTTCCTCTGTGAAGCCCTCCTTAATTTGTGGTGGAGACCACTCCTTTTGAGCTTGCTGAAACACAAGTTTAAATTGCTACAACCTTGGGCCTTTGGGTTTGGCTCTTTTAAAAGCCTTAAAAATGCAATTCTCTTCAACCCAGCCATTCTACCTCTGGAAATTTATCTTCAGGAAATATTCATGATAGTGCACACAGTCTGGCAAACATGCTCACAGTGATTCATTTTTTAGTCAGTTCAGTGGCTCGGTTGTGTCCAACTCTTTGCAACCCCATGAATTGTAGCACGCCAGGCCTCCCTGTCCATCACCAACTCCTGGAGCTTACACAAACTCATGTCCATCGAGTCAGTGATGCCATCCAGCCATCTCATTCTCTGTCGTCCCCTTCTCCTCCTGCCCCCAATCCCTCCCAGCATCACAGTCTTTTCTAATGAGTCAACTCTTTGCATGAGGTGGCCAAAGTATTGGAGTTTCGCTTTAGCATCATTCCTTCCAAAGAAATCCCAGGGCTGATCTCCTTCAGAATGGACCGGTTGGATCTCCTTGCAGTCCAAGGGACTCTCAAGAGTCTACTCCAACACCACAGTTCAAAAGCATCAATTCTTCAGCGCTCAGCCTTCTTCACAGTCCAGCTCTCACATCCATACATGACCACAGGAAAAATCATAGCGTTGACTAGACGAACCTTTGTTGGCAAAGTAATGTCTCTGCTTTTGAATATGCTATCTAGGTTGGTCATAACTTTCCTTCCAAGGAGTGAAAGTGAAAGTGAAGTCATTCAGTTGTATCCGATTCTTTGTGACCCCATGGACTGTAGCCTACCAGGCTCCTCAGTCAGTGGAATTTTCTAGGCAAGAGTACTAGAGTGGGTTGCCATTTCCTTCTCCAAGGAGTAAGCGTCTTTTAATTTCATGGCTGCAATCACCATCTGTAGTGATTTTGGAGCCCCCCAAAATAAAGTCTGACACTGTTTCCACTGTTTCCCAATCTATTTCCCATGAAGTGATGGGACCGGATGCCATGATCTTCGTTTTCTGAATGTTGAGCTTTAAGCCAACTTTTTCACTCTCCTCTTTCACTTTCATCAAGAGGCTTTTTAGTTCCTCTTCACTTTCTGCCATAAGGGTGGTGTCATCTGAACATCTGAGGTTATTGATATTTCTCCAGGCAATCTTGATTCCAGCTTGTGCTTCCTCCAGCCCAGCGTGTCTCATGACGTATTCTGGATATAAGTTAAATAAGCAGGGTGACAATATACAGCCTTGACGTACTCGTTTTCCTATTTGGAACCAGTCTGTTGGTCCATGTCCAGTTCTAACTGTTGCTTCCTGACCTGCATATAGGTTTCTCAAGAGGCAGGTCAGATGGTCTGGTATTCCTATCTCTTTCAGAATTTTCCACAGTTTATTGTGATCCACACAGTCAAAGGCTTTGGCATAGTCAATAAAACAGAAATAGATGTTTTTCTGAAACTCTCTTGCTTTTGGGATGATCCAGCGGATGTTGGCAATTTGATCTCTGGTTCCTCTGCCTTTTCTAAAACCAGCTTGAATATCTGGAAGTTCACAGTTCATGTATTGCTGAAGCCTGGCTTGGAGAATTTTGAGCATTACTTTACTAGAGTGTGAGATGAGTGCAATTGTGCGGTAGTTTGAGCATTCTTTGGCATTGCCTTTACTAATACAGAAACATCTACTGATGTATGACATCCTAAATGTATGACAATCAGATTTAGGTAAATTAAAAATAGATAAGCAAACATATGTACATATTTTTTTATCATAGAATTCTCTGAAGTTAGTAAACATGATGTTGAAGATTTGGGACCACTTTCCTTTAAACTCTGGTGCCTGGAACTTCTCTGGTGGTCCAGTGGCTAAGACCCTGTGCTTCCAATGCAAGGGACCCACGTTTGATCCCGTATGCTGCAGTGAAGACCTTGATCCTGTGTGCCACAACTGAGGCCTGGTGCAGCCAAATGAATAGATACATAAGTGAATATGTTTTTAAAAACCCTTCTGTTCCCTGATTCAGGGCTGGCTTATGTAGATGTTACTGTCCCCAGCCAGTCCATTCTGAAGGAGATCAACCCTGGGATTGCTTTGGAGGGAATGATACTAAAGCTGAAACTCCAGTACTTTGGCCACCTCATGCGAAGAGTTGACTCATTGGAAAAGACCCTGATGCTGGGAGGGATTGGGGGCAGGAGGAGAAGGGGACGACAGAGGATGAGATGGCTGGATGGCATCACTGACTCAATGGACGCGAGTCTGAGTGAATTCCGGGAGCTGGTGATGGACAGGGAGGCCTGGCGTGCTGTGATTCATGGGGTCGCAAAGAGTCGGAAATGACTGAGCCACTGAACTGAACTGAACTGTCCCCAGGAGTATTAGTTTTCTACCTGTGCGTACTAAGTTGCTTCAGGTGTGTGTGACTCTTTGCGACCCTATGAGCTAACTGTACCCCACCAGGCTCTTCAGTCCATGGGATTCTCCAGGCAAGAATACTGGAGTGGGTTGCCATTCCCTCCTACAGGGGATCTTCCCAACCCGGGGATTGAAACTGCTGCTCAGGTCTCCTGCATTGGTAGGCGGATTCTTTACCACTGGGCGGCACCTGGGAAGCCCCCTGCAATGAGGCACAGATCCCTTGATCTTTGAGACTGTCCCATGGTTGCTTAAGTTAAATCTTGCTGAGGCCAGAGCAGAAGATAAAAGTGGGACAGGGTTTCCCAAGCCCCTATTTTGGGGGCTGGACATGTGCACAGGTGCTGAGCTGTGGACTGCCTGTGTGTGATGCTGTGTGATCAGTCTCTCCCAGGAGGGCACAGCTCGGGAGGGAGTCTCATCTTCATATTTGGTGGCTTCTTTTTCTGTACCTAATCGATGGAGAAAATGGCATGGACATGAGGCTGAATCGCTGACCTACCTGACATTAGAAGGAATTTCTTGACATGAAAAGAGGCTCCGGATTCTTTGCCAAAGGAAGTAAGCAGTTCACCAAACTGCATGGTGCAGTATTATTTCATTTTTTAAAAACAGAAGCCTTATATCTTTCCATATTTATACTTACATCTACACCTCTATCTATATGCATGTAGAAAAACATCTAGAAAGAAAGCTTACCAAAATATTGACATCTGTTAGTCTGGGGGATAGAAATGCAGTTGTTTTGTTTGTGTGTATTAGTCTTTAAAGGTTTTGTTTTCTTTCTTTCTTTCTTTTACTTCTCCCTCTCTTTTTCTTTACCATAAAGATATACATATTACTAGTGTTCAGTTCAGTTCAGTTCAGTTGCTCAGTCGTGTCTGGCTCTTTGTGACCCCATGGACTGCAGCACGCCAGTCTTCCTTGTCCATCACCAACTCCCGGTATTTACTGAAACTCATCCATTGAGTCAGTGATGCCATCCAACCATCTCATCCTCTGTCATTCCCTTCTCATCCTGCCTTCAATCATTCCCAGCATCAGGGTCTTTTCAAATGAGTCAGCTCTTCACATCAGGTGGCCAAAGTATTGGAGTTTCTGCTTCAACATCAGTTCTTCCAAGGAATATTCAGGACTGATTTCTTTTAGGATGGACTGGTTGGATCTCCTTGCAAGTGTAATAGACATAAATAAAGATCCACCTCTGACTTCTTCTTCTGCTCACTAAACCATAGTAAAGAGCTCCTGGTTCGAGGTGCAAGAGGCCCTCATGGAGAGTCCGGTGGAAGGAGCCATTCATTCTGACTAGGGCTTCTGGGAGTGTCGTGGAGGAGGTGGACCTTGAGGGGGTGGTTCTATGAACGAAGGGGGAGAAAGGTCACACTGTGTTGAGGGAGCAGCGCCAGTGACCACGTGAGTGGCTTCATCATGGTGACGGTCACCTCTGGGTCTCTGAGGACACGGGTACCCCAAACGGCTGGGGGACAAGGGGGCTGACTCATCAGACAGTCACATTTAGGTCTTCCATCTGGACCTCAGGGCTGCCTGTAGTCATTCTTTGACCCTTTTCTGCTCAAAAGTCTTGTCCCAAAAGGAGCTTCACTTTCATGGGGGCAGATCCTTCTATGAAGTTCCCCCAGTAGGTTCCTCAGTGCTGAGCAGAGGGGAGACGTCCAGTGAGTCTCAGGACTTGAGTTGACATGAGGTCTATGAAGGCAGCTGCAGAGAACCCCCCAGCCCATGCGATCAGTCTGGAGGAAAGGTTGAGGGTGACCTATTTAAAGAGCGTCCTTCTCTAAGGCTGTTCTTGATAGAGATGAGAGGGATATTACTAGTAATTTGGTACTCTCAATAGTTAAATTTAGCTTAGAAATTATTCCCCTTTTGTTTGCTAGAACGGATTCAGGGATATGCATATTAAAATGTAATTCAAACTGGCTTTCTGGGAAGCTGCCTGTATGATGAACATGACATCTAGTCTCCTGCCTTCATGATCCACACAGTGTAGTGAGCCATTTTCCCTGATGGACCCTTTCTAGTGAATTCCCTCTCAGGCTTATACAAGCATGATTACAAGTCAGGGACAAAGCCAGCTGGCTGTACTACTTGGGGTCTTGTCAAATCTGCCTCTGACATGGACATGCACACGTGTGGTCCCCTGACTCACTTCCCTTGGTTCGAGGAAAGCTGACCCTGGAGACAGCTCTGCAGTGAGGGAGGTGAGAACACTAGAGAGGAGCCATGAAGGACGCTGGCTGGCGAGCGACAGGGGAGACCCAGGCCCACAGGTGGGAGGAGACCCCCCTCCCTCTCTCTCCAGAGCATCCCTGTGGCCCCTGAGGGCAGCCATCAAGGGAGCCAGGCTTATCAGTAGTGGGTGGCTCTCAGGCACTTGAAACTGAACACGAACACAAGGTGAGGTGTCCCAGGGGAGAAGGCCGCAGCCCCTGACCTCATTCCCCCACGATAGGCCCTGGGGAGCATACCGTCAGCTGGAGTGCTCACTCCAGACAACTGGGAAGTCACACTAGCTGCTGTTCAACTTCTGGAAGTGAAATGAATCCCACTTGTCCCGAGGTGGAGTCACTTTGCTGCTCTTCTTTGTCTTAGCCTGACTTCCAGAACCCACTGGGTGCACCTGGGAGGTTTTGAGAAGGTTTCTTGCTTCACAGACAGCAGAGAAGCCTGTCTTCCTATAAAATCATGACTTAGGTCTTTTGTTAGTGATTGACAGGTGCACAAAGTCCTGAGAGCAAAGCTATATTCACCCGCTTGCACTCATCTCACACGCTAGTAAAGTAATGCTCAAAATTCTCCAAGCCAGGCTTCAGCAATATGTGAACCGTGAACTTCCTGATGTTCAAGCTGGTTTTAGAAAAGGCAGAGGAACCAGAGATTAAATTGCCAACATCCGCTGGATCATGGAAAAAGCAAGAGAGTTTCAGAAAAACATCTATTTTTGCTTTATTGACTATGCCAAAGCCTTTGACTGTGTGGATCACAATAAACTGTGGAAAATTCTGAAAGAGATGGGAATACCAGATCACCTGATCTGCCTCTTGAGAAATCTGTATGCAGGTCAGGAAGCAACAGTTAGAACTGGACATGGAACAACAGACTGGTTCCAAATAGGAAAAGGAGTATGTCAAGGCTGTATATTGTCACCCTGTTTATTTAACTTATATGCAGAGTACATCATGAGAAACGCTGGACTGGAAGAAACACAAGCTGGAATCAAGATTGCCAGGAGAAATATCAATAACCTCAGATATGCAGATGACACCACCCTTATGGCAGAAAGTGAAGAGGAACTCAAAAGCCTCTTGATGAAGGTGAAAGTGGAGAGTGAAAAAGTTGGCTTAAAGCTCAACATTCAGAAAACGAAGATCATGGCATCCGGTCCCATCACTTCATGGGAAATAGATGGGGAAACAGTGGAAACAGTGTCAGACTTTGTTTTTCTGGGCTCCAAAATCACTGCAGATGGTGACTGCAGCCATGAAATTAAAAGACGCTTACTCCTTGGAAGGAAAGTTATGACCAACCTAGATAGCATATTCAAAAGCAGAGACATTACTTTGCCAACCAAGGTCCATCTAGTCAAGGCTATGGTTTTTCCTGTGGTCATGTATGGATGTGAGAGCTGGACTGTGAAGAAGGCTGAGGGCCAAAGAATTGATGCTTTTGAACTGTGGTGTTGGACAAGACTCTTGAGAGTCCCTTGGACTGCAAGGAGATCCAGCCAGTCCATTCTGAAGGAGATCAGCCCTGGGATTTCTTTGGAAGGAATGATGCTAAAGCTGAAACTCCAGTACTTTGGCCATCTCATGTGAAGAGTTGACTCATTGGAAAAGACTCTGATGCTGGGAGGGATTGAGGGCAGGAGGAGAAGGGGACGACAGAGGATGAGATGGCTGGATGGCATCACTGACTCGATGGACATGAGTCTGAGTGAACTCCGGGAGTTGGTGATGGTCAGGGAGGCCTGGTGTGGTGCGATTCATGGGGTCGCAAAGAGTTGGACACAACTCAGTGACTAATCTGATCTGATCTGATCTGAACCCACATATAACCTAATTCGAGATTAATTTGAGCCACAGTCTCAATCCCAACCTATGTCAAGTGAAGAAGGATGCCTTACTTAGAAGGGAAGTCTTGTCGAGAAGCCCTTCAGTGGATTTCTGCTCAGGTTCCATGGATGGGTCATAGAGTTGTGCCCCAGCTGCCGGGGAAGCTAGGAAAGCAGGTGAATGACATGTTCACATCTGCAGTGTGATGGGCTGTTCAGCGAGGAAGAGGGTTGGGGGGATGGATGCTTGTAGGCAGCCTTGAACATCTGACACATTTCCCAGATGTCTGGTTCTCCAAATATCTGATCAGGCCATTGACAATAAAGTACAAAAGTCCAACAAATCCCACTCTTCTAGCTCAGTTTGTTTCTTCTCTAGCTTGGAAGCTGTTGCTGGAATTGGAGATCCTGGTTCTTTGCCAGTGACACTTCATCTCCTGACACCATCTCTTGTCATTTTGCCGTGTTGCCCAGAAACGAGAATCATTGTTGTCAATCTGCCGGTGGTCTAACCAGTGGCCCCAAGGCTTGTTCTAGCCTTCTCATTGTCTCTTTAAATAGCTGTCTTCTTACTACATCTGTGTTCCCACAGCTCCATCCCCATCAATAGAGCCAGTTCTGTCTTCAGGCAGGGGGACGAGTGACTCCATGGCAACCTTGTTGAGTCGACCTTAGCGGGGTCTTCCAGCACCTGATCTGGTTTTTTTATGTCCTCTTACTTAGAGTCTGGGAGTCCATAATTTATAACAAGAACTCTAACTCATGGGTGTGCACCCTTGAGGAAACATCATTGTGTTTCTTCTCCCAGTGGGTTGGTTTCCAGAAGAACTTGTGTTCATGTTGTGTTTCTGATTCACTAGTTATAATTATAACTAACAGCTTATAACACAAACCTGATTGTGATGAACCAAACAGAAATATTGTTTTTCTCATGTGAAAAGAAGTCTGGAGAAAGGCAGCCTAGAACTGATGCAGGATATACATAATGCTGTCAGAGACTGTCTTTCTTATACTTCCGGCTTTATTGTCTGTAGTGTGTGGCTTTTGGCCTCAGGAGAGCAAGATGACTCCTTCACTGAACAAAATCACATTTCATTCCAGGCAGGAAGAAAGGGAGGACAAAGAATAGCAAAAAGGGAAAGACGTTTATTTTTCTTTTTTAAATGAGGAAACACGTTTTCTGAGAAGCTCTATTCTGTAGGCATCTACTTACATCTTATTGGCTGGATCTGGGTCACATGGGTGGGGTTTCCCAGGTGGTGCTAGGGGTAAAGAGGCCGTGTGCCAGTTAAGGAGACGGGGTTCGATCCCTGGGTTGGGAAGATCCCCTGGAGGAGGGCATGGCTACCCACTCCAGTATGCTTGCCTGGAGAAGCCCACAAACAGAGGAGCCTGGCGGGCTACGGTCCGTAGCGTTGCAAAGTGTTGGACACAATGGAGCGACTGAGCACAGCAGTACAGGTCACGTGGCTACTTCCTTACCCTCTTTCGGGGGATCTGAAAGAGATAAGCTGGCACATTTACTGAATAAATCAATGTTCTCTTGAACAAGCAAGGCTGGATACTGGGTGGGTAGCCAACAGTGTCTGTCACGGGAACCCATCTCTTCAGGTCAGGTGTGGTCTGGGGGAAGGAGCAGAGTACCTGAACCACACAAAGTTCCCTTTGTCCATATTCCCACAAGGCGCTCCATCTCCACTGGTGAAGAACAGCTTGCAGAACTCCCACATTCCCTAGAGGGCTGGGCGTGTTTGCTTACGGCCCTTTGTAGGGTCTCTGCCTTCCTCTCAGGAGAGTCATTCTGTTCTACCTTCTGTCTCCCTCCCTCCCGCTCTGCTTTCTTTCCTTCTTTCATTCCACCCTTCCTTTGTCCCATTTCTTCCTTCCTTTCCTCTCACCCTCCCTCCCTTCCTTCTTGAAATGCTTCCTGAGTCCCTGATCTGTATCTGACGATGTCCTGGGCACTTAGAGACACAGGGCAATGTTGCCCCTTTCCTCTGTTGAGCAAGATCCCAAGTGAGACTCCTGGACGCCACACAGGAATCATGGCTCTCCACCGAGCATCACCTGCTTGGAACTAGCCAGGCAGGGGACATGTGTCTGCAGCTTGTGAAAGGTTAAAGGGATTTCTGGAAATTGTGTTCCAACAGCCTACAAACCTTCTGAAAGCTTGCTCTAAGAGGGAAGACTCAGGCCCTGCCTTCTCCCTGAAGGACAGAAGCCATCCCCAACTCTCCATCTGTTGACTTCACGCTCGTGTGTGGGAAGCTTGTTTTCCCGGTTGCAGATGGCTGGACAAGCCAAGTCAACTCGACACAGCTGTGGCACAAGACGTCCCCCTTCCGCACTGCCCACTCCTACTCACATCAGTTGGGAATCTTGCTGGTGATGGACGTGGTGGGTCAGCCCCTGGAGAGGCCAGGCTTAAAGAGGCTTATGGCAATACAGTCACACATCCATATCTAGGACTCAAGACTGTTTTGAAAACTTCTCAACAGTGAGAAAGATGTGCAGGATTTTCAATTATCCATGAAGTTGGATGGTGTCTGCTGGGGAAATGCTGAATTAAACAGGAATAACTATAATAGTTTATATTGTTAATAATCACTTACATTTGTCTAACATGTTACACTTTTCAAAGTGCTAATGTATACCTGATCTCATTGGACTTTTGAAAGAGTTTTAAAGTAGGCTTCATATTATATATTTAAATATTGACAGCTCTTTCCCTATCACCTAAGGGGTTCCCAGGTGGTGCTAGTGGTAAAGAATCTGCCCGCAATGCAGGAAACGCTGGTGACATGGGCTCAATCCTGTGTTGGGAAGATCCCCTGGAGGAGGGCATGGAAACCCACTCCAGTATTTTTGCAGGGAGAATTCCAGGGACAGGGGAGCCTGGCAGGCTATAGTCCATAGGGTTGCAGAGAGTCAGACACAACTGAGCACGCACACACTCCCAACCACCTAACAAAGGCAATAAAACTTCCACAGACACTGAATATCAATATCTCAGGAGCACTAAACCCCAAATGTTTCACTTTCTCCTTTTACTTGCCTCACGAACCTGTTTAATTTACTTTTTAAAGTTTGTTTTTTAATATGGACCACTTTTAAAGTCTTTACTGAATTTGTTACAGCATCGTGCTTGTTTTATGATTTTGTTTTTTGTCATGAGGAATGTGGGATCTTAGTCCCCTGACCAGGGATCGAACCTGCACCCTCTGCATTGGAAGGCAAAATCTTAACCACTGAGCCGTTGGGGAAGTCCCATGATCCTGTTTTATAACATGCATTTTTGTGTTCCTAGTTCTTTTTCTGACGTTTTCACATTTCTGTTACCCCAGAGTGTCCTTATTCCTGACATTGGATCTTTGATATCCCACACTAACCCATTTTGTTTGTGCTGTTTAAAAAAGCAATTTATTGAGGTGAAATTTACATACAATAATCTGTACACATTTAAAAGCATTAATTTGCTAAATTTTGACGTATGTATAAACCCATAAAACCATCACCACAACCAAAGTAGTGAATGTATCCATTTATTTCAAGCGTTGGCCTTTATTGTTTCCAATCAAAGGAAGCTTAACTAAGATGCCATTTTATTTACATTTTCTGGTTCTTGAATATGTTTAGGGAATGCTCTCATTCCGGTTCTGTACTCAAGGGGCTGTCAGTTCAAGCCAGACCTCAGCCTTAATAAATGATATTTATACATATTCCATGTCTCATTATCTCTAGTTTCTATTTCAGCAAATTTGGTCCATCTAATGTGGTAGCTGAAAGAGGACATTTCAGAGCTGGAAGATCTGAGTCCATGTCTCTTCCTTGCTTCTTTCTAGATGCGTGACCTCGGACAATAATGACTATCATGACACATACCTTACTGGGTTATTCTGGATCACACGAGAACCTCCTCATGCAACAGGATGTGAAAATGGAAGCTTCTATTCAGTCCTCAAGCCACGATACATGCCATATTCCAATACCAAATCATCACATGGACAGTTTACAAAGAAAATGTCCCTAAACTGATTCAAGATCTCTTGAACTTCTCACCAGCTTTAAGATAATAAAAAGAATCAAGAGGTGGAGAGGACCAGAATATGTGAGGGAATTTTATTTTATTATTATTATTCTTTAACAACTGAAGTCTAGTTAATTTACAAAGTTGTGTTAGTTTCAGGGGGATTTTCTTGAGTGAGGACTGTTGCCATAATGTGAATCTCCTGCCCTCTGAGGTCCCCTGGTGACAGGTGACTCCCAGGGGATCGTTCAGAGAGCTTGATGTGCATTGCTGCAGTTGGGGAAGAGCTGACTTGGGGTGGGGGGACCTGATTCACCCCAAGAAAGATGCAGAGGACCAGGAGCAGCAGGTAGGTGGGTTGCCTGCACTCCTAGGGACTTGTGGGATGAAGGGAGCATGAGGACTTCTTGGAAGTCAGAGATTGGTTGACCTCCTGCCATTTAGCATCTAGAGAAGGTAAGGAGAGAATGAGGGGTGACCTGATGGAGTCCGTGTGGGCACTGCACAGGGCCATGGGTCATGGGGAGCAGTGCCCAGAGGAGCAGAACTCAGGGTCTGTGTTGTGGGAGCGTGGCCAGACGAGCCAGCAGCATGATCTCCAGTGGGTCCAAGAAAGCACCTGTGCGGGAAGAGGTGGCTCTGAATGTCCACCTACCAGCTAGGAGAGCAGAAGCTGTCGGTCACGGGGGAACCTCCTTGTCCCTCCTTACCCCTTCCTCTCATCTCTCCCCACATGCCACTCCATGGGGGACAGCATGCCACCTCCCAGAGGTCTGGGAGGGCAACAGAGGAGTCTCACCCTGAACATGTCTTAAAATTTCTGAATTGGGAGATTTTGCCTCCAAACCAGCAGAAGGGTCATAGGATCTGACTGTATTCTCATCTAGGAATAGGGGAAATGTACTCCTCCATATTAAAGGGGAAGTGAAAGACAAAAATAGAGTTGCATTTAAATTATATCACAAATGATGCTTGCTCATCATACAAGTAACACCCTTACACTGGAAATGTCATGTAAATCTTAATGACTGTTCAATACATCCTTTACGGTTACCTCTCACTGGTTTCACAACACCCATTGCAGTGGGTCTGGGTCTGGGGTGGGGACCAAGAATTTGCATTTCTAATAAGCTCTTGGGTGTCGCTGATGCTGCTGATCTGATGCCCGCCTTTGGAGAACCACAGTTCTTAAATCCTGGTTCTCCACCTTGGCTCTATACTGGAATTGCATGGGGGAGAATTAAATACTGATGCTTGGGTCCCAGCCCAGAAGTTTGATTGAATTGGTGAATCTATCTCATGGATTAAAATTGGTGTGACCAATTCATGGATTAAAAGCTTCACTGGGAGTTAGAGGAGGAATATTTACTTTTATTTTAAAATTCTGATTTACCTTTTTAAAGGTGGAGACCTTAACTTTCTGCCTTATACATTTTGGAATTATCTGAACTTTTAACAAAAAGCCTATATCACTTTATGGGGCTTCCCAGATGGCACTAGTGGTAAAGTGCTTTTTGCCTGCCAAAGCATTAGACATGAGAGACGTGGGTTCAGTCCTTGGAGGGGGAAGATCCTCTGAAGGAAGGCACAGCAACCCACTCCAGTATTCTTGCCTGGAGAATCCCCTGGACAGAGGAGCCTGGTGGTCCGCAGGGTCGCAAAGAATTGGACATGACTAAAGCCACTAAGCATGCACGCATGTCACTTTATAATTAGCAAGCAAACATGTGACTTTATTTTTTCCATCATTTGTGCCCATTTTAACATGTATCACAACTCTTTCAAATCACAGAGGACATTTGGAGCTCTTCTCCATCATTCCTTTGATCACTAAAAAATGCCCTCTGGGTCTAATAAAATCTAGCTTATTCCACATTCTGCCCAAATGTATTTTATTTTAATTTCAGTGATTACTATGGAATGTTGGAAAAATTTTATCCTACACCTTATACTTCATAAAGATTAGAGATCTTTTGTTCTCTCACAATCCAGAAAATTCTACGGATCCATTTCCCTTTTTGGTGTTCCAGGCTCCTGTATGTAGTGAAAGTGAAAGTTGTGTCTGACTCTTTGCAGCCCCATGACTATCCAGTCCATGGAATTCTCCAGGCCAGAGAACTGGAGCGAGTAGCCTTTCCCTTCTCCAGGGGATCTTCTCAACCCAGGGATCAAACCCAGGTCTCCTGCATTGCAGATGGATTCTTTACCAGCTGAGCCATAAGGGAAGCCCAAAGATACTGTATGGGTAGTCTATCCCTTCTCCAGGAGATCTTCCCAACCAGGGATTGAACTGGGGTCTCCTGTATTAGAGGTGCATTCTTTATCAACTGAGCTATTAGGGAAGCCTGTATGTAAGTAAACACGTTTATTTACTTGTATTCTCACAAGTATGTAGAAACACCTATTGAGGATTTATATTGAGAATTGTTTCCATTTTACAGATCTGGACACAAAGGCTTAGAATATTTCCAAATTCATTATTACAGGATTATGTGTGTAGCTTTATAGGTGTCTTTCCTACCCATATATTTATTGACTATCTATCATTTGTAAACAGCAGAAATGTATTTAATTTTTGACTTGATAGGTAGCTCAGTTGTCATGAATTCTTCAATCAGTCTTCCCAAATTCTGCCCAGAGACCCTGTTTATTGTAGATTGATTTCTGATGATTTCTCACGTGTCTGTCTTTTTTAAAGACACAATTGAAATATTCTTGCATGGAGGAAAGATTACTTTTGGGAGGCAGTTAAACATTTTATTATTATTCCCAGGCTCCCATTCATATGCAGTATTATAAATACACATCTGGCAGCTGAGGTTTTCTTTCTTTCAAACATGCTCATTTTGTATATTAAACAAAATTCCACCTCTACATGATTCCCTTTTCCTATTACTGACTTGTGGGAAGATGCCTAAAACCCACTCCCTTTATGTACAATAAAATTCTCTCTAGGTATTACTCTTTATTTCTTGTACTAAAATCACATCCAGTTTCTTCTCTCTCAGGGACATACCAACTGTGACTTTAATGTTTTTCATTTTACTACTTTTATGTATTTCTAAATTGTGCCTTTTCTATATAGATGTAATTTTATTAAGACCTACATATTTCCTTTGATTGCTGTCTCCTCAGAGCTCCCAATCTTTGTTCTTTTAAGATCAGGGCCCATTCACTCTGAACCCAGCATTTTTTTTGGAGGGGGGCTCTCATTTAATTTCTTTGCTGTCTTCTTTTTTCTCCTCTGTTGATTCATTGCAATGTAATTGACTATTTCCCTTCTTTTCCATGAGTTAGCCATCCCCCAAAGCTTTTGCCTATAAGATTTTATGACAAACATTTTCCACACACCTTCCACGTAGATGCCACCATTAACATTTTAGTGCAGTTACTTTATCACATGTCTATCCACCTATCTGCTCCTCTTTTTCCATCTATCACACCACCTTCGTTTGGATGCATTTTGAATTAAATGGCAGGTGTCAGAACCCATCAGACCAAACACGTCAGCTGAATATTTTTAAAGTTCAATATTTGTTTATCATTCTTTTGTCCTCTTTGAGGTCAAATTTATATACAATGAAATGCATAAATCCTCAATTTACCGTGTGGTGTGTTTTAACAAATACCGGTCACTTAGCCTGACTCCACAGACTGGGAACACAGTTCAGGGTGCAGGGCGGCTCTCCCGACCTCAGGGCTCAATGATTGCCTTTTTGGTCTGGTCATAAGGCTGTTCCTGCCCCTAACATCAAGGCCACACTCACGCCTCAACTATACTCTCTCTCTTTCTCTGCTTCTATTGGCTTCTTCTGTCCTTCTCTCCACATGCTTCTCTACTTCCGCTCCGTGTCGGCCACCTCTTTGTGTGTGCCATGACCAGACTTGTAATGAAAGAATCTGTTTGGTTCAGTTAGTCGCCAGCCACTATCGGCCATCCTTGTTTGGTAAAACTTGCCAGATTTCAGAGGACTGTTTTTGGAGTCAGGTGCCGGGGGTGGAGGGTGTGACCTGGCTTTAGAGGCAAGTTATTACTCTGGCTGCTCTCTCCTAAGGGGACTATGGAACTGGAAGGCTCAGAGCATCTTGTCCAGGACACAGTGAATCTGGCCCTCCCAAGCTAAAAATGTCACAGTCCCCAAATGAGAAGTCCCAAGCACACTGATGTTAACCCTTTCCTTCCTTTGCTATAGTTGATTTCCTAATAAACGACATATCCCTCAAGTCAAACCCCTGCTGTGTCTGTTTCTTTGCTGGCACTGTTAGTCTCCCTTAGTATATAATTCAAGCAAATTTTCCTGGAGGAGGTAAGCCTTGATCTGCAAGGGCCTAATCTTACTTAACTTATATGCAGAGTACATCATGAGAAATGCTGGGCTGGAAGAAGCACAAGCTGGAATCAAGATTGTCAGGAGAAATATCAATAACCTCAGATGTTCAGATGACACCACCCTTATGGCAGAAAGTGAAGAGGAACTCAAAAGATGAAAGTGAAAGAGGAAAGTGAAAAAGTTGGCTTAAGCTCAACATTCAGAAAACTAAGATCATGGCATCTGGTCCCATCATGTCATGGGAAATAGATGGGGAAACAGTGGAAACAGTGTCAGATTTTATTTTGGGGGCTCCAAAATCACTGCAGATGGTGACTGCAGCCATGAAATTGAAAGACGCTTACTCCTTGGAAGGAAAGTTATGACCAATCTAGATAGCATATTCAAAAGCAGAGACATTACTTTGCCAACAAAGGTCCGTGTAGTCAAGGCTATGGTCTTTCTTGTGGTCATGTATGGATGTGAAAGCTGGACTGTGAAGAAAGCTGAGTGCCAAAGAATTAATGCTTTTGAGCTATGGTGTTGGAGAAGACTCTTGAGAGTCCCTCGGACTGCAAGGAGATCCAACCAGTCCATTCTAAAGCAGATCAGTCCTGGGTGTTCATTGGAAGGACTGATGCTGAAGCTGAAACTCCAATACTTTGGCCACCTGATGCCAAGAGTTGACTCATTGGAAAAGACCCTGATGCTGGGAGTGATTGGGAGCAGGAGGAGAAGGGGACGACAGAGGATGAGATGGCTGGATGGCATCACTGACTCGATGGACATGAGTTTGGCCGAACTCCGGGAGTTGGTGATGGACAGGGAGGCCTGGCCTGCTGTGATTCATGGGGTCGCAAAGAGTCAGACACGACTGAGTGAACTGAACTGAACTGAATCTCTCTAATATATAAAGAGCTTCTAGAAAGCATCAAGAGAAAGACCTACAAGCCAATAGAAAAACAGACAAAGGTCATGAACAGCCAGATCACAGAAAAGTAAATTAAAAGAGCTTTAACATGTGAAAAGATGGTCTACTTTGTTTTTAATAGTAAGCAAATATATAAAATATAATATGAATAACATAATACATAAATATATAATTACATACAACAAGTATTATATAATTTTAATATTTCAGTTCAGTTCAGTCACTCAGTCATGTCTGACTCTTTGCAACCCCATGAATCGCAGCACGCCAGGCCTCCCTGTCCATCACCAACTCCCAGAGTTCAGCCAAACTCATGTCCATCGAGTCAGTGATGCCATCCAGCCATCTCATCCTCTGTCATCCCCTTCTCCTCCTGCCCCCAATCACTCCCAGCATCAGGGTCTTTTCCAATGAGTCAACTCTTGGCATCAGGTGGCCAAAGTATTGGAGTTTCAGCTTCAGCATCAGTCCTTCCAATGAACACCCAGGACTGATCTCCTTTAGAGTGGACTGGTTGGATCTCCTTGCAGTCCGAGGGACTCTCAAGAGTATTCTCGAAAACCACAATTCAAAAGTATCAATTCTTTGGCACTCAGTTTTCTTCACAGTCCAGCTTTTGCATCATACATGACCACTGGAAAAACCATAGCCTTGACTAGACGGACCTTTGTAGGCAATGTCTCCTCTTTTGAATATGCTATCTAGGTTGGTCATAACTTTCCTTTCAAGGGGTAAGCGTCTTTTAATTTCATGACTGCAATCACCATCTGTGATTTTGGAGCCCCGCCAAAATAAAGTCTGACACTGTTTCCCCATCTATTTCCCATGACATGATGGGACCAGATGCCATGATCTTAGTTTTCTGAATGTTGAGCTTTAAGCCAACTTTTTCACTCTCCACTTTCACTTTCATCAAGAGGCTTTTTAGTTCCTCTTCACTTTCTGCCATAAGGGTGGTGTCATCTGCATATCTGAGGTTATTGATATTTCTCCTGGAAATCTTGATCCCAGCTTGTGCTTCTTCCAGCCCAGAGTTTCTCATGATGTACTTTGCATATAAGTTAAATAAGCAGGGTGACAATATATAGCCTTGACGTACTCATGGGAAATAGATGGGGAAACAGTGTCAGACTTTATTTTTTAGGCTCCAAAATCACTGCAGATGGTGATTGCAGCCATGAAATTAAAATGTTTACATGTATAATAAAATAATAAAAGGAATAATAAGGGACACATGCATCAACACTACCACTAATAAGATGTTATTTCTAACCCAGCAGACCAACAAAACCGTAACCCTCTAACCTTTAAGAATCCATAAAGATCAAGTCTGGCACACAGGCCAGCTTCACGTGTCCCCCTTCTCCAAGGTATTAGTTAATATAGAAAATATTTCAGAATGATTAGAGCAATGATTAGAAAGTCCTCAAGGAAAGAGAAAATGTGTTATACCCAGATAAACTGCACAAAAGTAAATAAGCAACTGACAAATATTTTCAAATATGACAGAATCTGAAGAATCTAGTCATTTAGGAGCTTGAAATTAGCAGATACAAACCACTATATATAAAATAGATCAACAAAAAAGTCTTACTTTATTGCAAAGGAAACTGTATTTCATATTCTATAATAAACCATAATGAAAAAAGAATATGTGTATATATGTTGGCATAGGAAACTATTCAATATTCAGTAATAAATCATAATGAAAAAAGTAAATGTGTGTATGTGTGTGTGTGTGTATATATATATATATACACACACACACACGACTAAATCATTAAATCAGTTTGCTGTACATCAGAAACTAACATGACATTGTAAATCAACTATACTTCAATAAGAAAGTAATAATAAAAAAGTAGTCATAAAAAAGTGTAATCAGAGCTGCCACATGTGGCATACATGTATATGGCATTCCATAGACTGTAATATGAATGGTGTTCCCTGGAACTGTGCAGTGCACAACCTGCACAGATGTATGTAGCAGTGCTGAATATAGTTCATATTTCCTGTAAGACCTTGAAAAACTACTAAAGGATAAAATTTAATTGCATAAAAGGTAAGTGGAAGAGCTAAAACAAAAAGGACTGGCAGTAGGGATTGAATCTATCTAAATGCAACAATAAAACGAACAGCAGAGGCAATTATGGCTCAGAATATAATATGAACATTACAAAGAAAGATAATGTACAAAAATAATTAAAAACCTCAGACGGTAGAGAGACTGAGATGGAGAAGGAAATGGCAATCCACTCCAGTGTTCTTGCTTGGAGAATCCGAGACAGAGGAGCCTGGTGGGCTGCTGTCCATGGGGTCGCACAGAGTCGGACACGACTGAAGTGACTTAGCATGCATGCGTTCATTGGAGAAGGAAATGGCAACCCACTCCAGTGTTCTTGCCTGGAGAATCCCAGAGACAGAGGAGCCTGGTGGGCTGCCGTCTATGTGGTCGCTCAGAGTTGGACACGCCTGAAGTGACTTAGCAGAAGCAGCAGCAGCAGAGAATGAGAAGGTGGGTAATGTAAGTATATGGATCTTCTCATTTCTCACGGAGGGTGATCCAAAGATACTGTCTAAATCTACTAAATCAGGTAACAGGCTATCAATACATATAAAGCTATGAAAGTAAAAAAGTATCAGAAAAGAAAATTGGGTAATAGGAGAGAAGGGAGGTAGGAAGAAATTTCATCTTCATTCATAATGTGAAGCCAATAGGTTTCCTAAAAATGAGAGAAGCTGGACTTTTTTTTTTTAACTATATAGTTCAAAAATTCATAAATAAAAATGATAAATATCTTGGTTTGAAAAGCAAAACTATTATGAATAAAAGAATAGGGTTTGAAGTCAGACTCCCTAGCTTTGAATTCCAGTTAATTTGCTAGTTGTAATATCTTGAACAAATTAATGAAATGCTAATCCTTAGTTTTTTCATTCGTCAAGTGTGATTATAATAGTGCTTATTTCATAAGGTTATGAGGAGTAAATGTAATAATGAATCTAAAAGTCTTAGCAATAAATATTAATTATTATTATAAATAAATGGTATTATTATTTTGCCATTCATTATTTTCATTTCATTAAAAGATGCTTGCTCCTTGGAAGAAAAGTTATGACCAACCTAGACAGCATATTAAAGGGCAGAGACATTATTTTGCCAACAAAGGTCCATCTAGTCAAAGCTATGGTTTTTCTAGTAGTCACGTATGGATGTGAGAATTGGACTCTAAAGAAAGCTGGGCACCAAAGAATTGATGCTTTTAAACTGTGGTGTTGGAGAAGACTCTTGAGAGTCCCTTGGACATCAAGGAGATCCAACCAGTCCATCCTAAAGGAAATCAGTCCTGAATATTCATTGAAAGGACTGATGCTGAAGCCGAAATGCCAATACTTTTGCAATCAGGCCACTGATGCAAAGAACTGACTCACTGGAAAAGACCCTGATGCTGGGAAAGATTGAAGGCAGGAGGAGAAGTGGGTGACAGAGGATGAGATGGTTGGATGGCATCACCGACTCAATGGACATGAGTTTGAGTAAACTCTGGGAGTTGGTGATGGACAGGGAGGCCTGGCGTGTTGCAGTCATGGGGTGACAAAGAGTCGGACACCACTGAGTGACTGAACTGAACTTGTCTTGACTATTGTAAATAGTGCTGCAATGAACATTAGAATGCATGTGTCTTCTTGAATTATGATTTTCAGGGATGGAACTGCAGGATCATATAGTAGCTTTATTTTTAGTTTTTAAGGAAACTCTATACTATTCTCCATAGTGGCTGCACCAATTTCCAATCCCAATAGCATAGGAGGGTTTGTAATTTTAAATAGAATGGTCCAGAAGGCATCATCAAGACGCTTCCCTCTGAGAAAAGTCCTGAAGGAAGTGAGCAAGTAAGCCATGTGCCTGTTTAGGGAGGAGCAAGTTCAAAGGTTCTGAAGTAGAAGCATGCCTGGTGTGTTCAAGGGACTAACTATAGGGAGGTCAGTTGTCTGGAGCGCAGAGGTCAAGGGGGAGAATGATAGGTAAGGGAGGTCAGAAAGGTAATGAGGAGTGACGGATCATGTAGGATCTACTGTGAACATATGTGATAGTAGCTCAGATTGTGTCCAACTCTTTGAGACCTCACAGACTATAGCCCACCATCATCCTCTGTCCATGGGATTCTCCAGGCAAGAATACTGGAAACAGTAGCCATTCCCTTTTGTAGAGGATTTTCCCAACCCAGGGATTGAACCTGGGTTTCCCACATTGCAGGCAGATTCTTTACCATCTGAGCCACTAGGGAAGCCCTGTAGGACCTACTACTATTACTGTTACTACTACTATTATTACTACCTTTACTATTATTACTATTACCCCTATTATTACCTCTACCACCATTACCACCACCAGTGCTACAACTATTACTACTGCTATAGCTACTGCTGTGACTCCTAATTCCACTATTATTCAGGGTATGAGGATACAAGAGAGGGATAAGGAAAGACAAAATTTACAAATAAGTTTGCTTTTAGAGTAGAATTCTTAAATTTTTGCCATTGACTCTAGTGGCCCTTGCAAACCATAAACCCTGCATGCTGCTTAAAAATCCACTGCACCAAATTCACCACCTAAAAACAGGTGCTATGTCAATGAGAGATAATGGAGTAAATGAGAGAATGCGTACTGGCCACTGATGCAGGCCTGTCTCCCTACCAGCTTCTGTGCAGAATATAGAAGAAAGATGACTTGGTCCCTGCCTTCAAGAAATCTGTAGTCTTGTTGGAGTTTAAATAACTTACAGACAGACAGAAGTTCCCAGCTGGTAGTGGCGGCTCCAGATGGGAGGCAATGAGGACTCTAGAGAGGATGATGAGGGAGCTTCCTGAGCTTCACCTTGAAACGTGATTAGACAAGAGAGAGACTCACAAGCAAGAATAAATAAAAAACCTGCTCATGATAGCAGTGAGCTTGAGCTGGGAGTGCAGTGGGAGGTGAGGTTACACGGGTGAGGGTGAGGAGGACCTTGAAACATCAGCCAAGAAGTTTCAAAGGTAAAAGATTAATGTACCTCTCCACAAGTGCGAGCAGGAAAACGTACTAGTCTATTGTAAACCCTGATAGAGAAGAGATTGGCCAGAAGCCCACCTGGATATGGTGCAAGAAGAAATTCACTTGCAGAATTGCCGGGAGAGACTTATGCTGATTGAGCTCCCGGAACCTGGTGGGCTTCTGTCTATGGGGTTGCACAGAGTTGGACACGACTGAAGCGACTTAGCAGTAGCAATACTTTGCGAAGAAGAACTGAAGAGCCTCTTGATGAAAGTGAAAGAGCAGAGTGAAGAAGTTGGCTTAAAGCTCAACATTCAGAAAACTAAGATCATGGCATCTGGTCCCATCGCTTCATGGCAAATAGATGGGCAAACAATGGAAACAGTGACAGACTTTATTTTTTTGGGCTCCCAAAATCACTGCAGATGGTGATTGCAGCCATGAAATTAAAAGACACTTGCTCCTTGGAAGAAAAGCTATGACCAACCTAGATAGCATATTAAAAAGCAGAGACATTACTTTGACAACAAAAGTCTGTCTAGTCAAAGCTATGGTTTTTGCAGTAGTCATGAATGGATGTGAAAGTTGGACTATAAAGAAAGCTGAGCGCTGAAGAATTGATGCTTTTAAACTGTGGTGTTGAAGACTCTTGAGAGTCCCTTGGACTGCAAGGGGATCCAACCAGTCCATCCTAAAAGATATCAGTTCTGAATATTCATTGGAAGGACCGATGCTGAAGCTGAAACTCCAAAACTTTGGCCATCTGATGTGAAGAACAGATTCATTTGAAAAGACCCTGATGCTGGGAAAGATTGAAGGCAGGTGGAGAAGGGGATGACAAAGGATGAAATGGTTGGATGGGATCACTGACTCAATGGACATGAATTTGAGTAAACTCCGAGAGTTGGTGATGGACAGGGAGGCCTGGCATGCTGCAGTCCATGGGGTCGCAAAGAGTCCGACATGACTGAGCGACTGAACTGAATGCTTTGCGCTCTTCAAAAATTCCCTTCCCTACTTGCGGGCAATTAGGGGAGATCTCTTATCAGATTCCTGTCTCCAGTTGCAGCAAGATGGACTGAAGTCTGTTACATGAATGCATTTTAAATGCATTATTAGACTAGCGATTCCAGAAATGGCAGGGATAAAGGCTGCACTCATCCTGATTTCAACAGATGGAGGGGAATTCAGAGCGCAGAGAGACAAGAAAATCTGTTATTGAAGGCAGGAACCAAAGGGAGGGGCTTTTGGTTCCTGCCTTTGAACCAAAGGCAATCGGCCCTCCCCGCACCCTTCTCCTTGAATCAGAGTTGCCTCAGAAGGAAACCTCACACCCACGTTCTGCTGCTTCTCGCCCACCTCCAGACCTTTCAGAGCCCAAAGATGGGACACCATCACTTCATCTGCTCTTGGATCTGATCTTTAATCTGTTAAGAGAAATGTAGCCAGAGAAAAGAGGCACCATTTGGGGAGAAATTTCCAGCTGCTGCCTGATCTATAGGTCCCAGGTTGGCTTCTTTCAAGTAGTTTATTGAGACTTAAAGTGCATATCATTAGCAAAACGCAGCATGTCAGCCCTACCCCATCCTTACTTACTCACAATTCCCTGGTGGCTCACGTGATTAAAGAATCCGCCTACAATGCATGAGACCTGGGCTCGATCCCTGGGTCCAGAAGATCCCCTGGAGAAGGGAATGGCAACCCACTCCAGCATTCTTGCCTAGGAAATCCCATGGACAGAGGAGCCTAGTGGGCTCCTGGGTTCATGGCATCGCAAAGAGTCGGACATGACTGAGCGACTAACACTTTGACTTCCCCCACCTCCCCACCATCCTACTCTGTTGGTGAGAATGTAAACTGGTACAGCCATATGGAGAACAGTATGGAAGTTCCTTAGAAAACTAAAAGCAACTACCATGTGATCCTGCAATCCTACTCCTGGGCATGTATCTGGAGATAAAGCATAATTCAAGATGATACATACACCCCAATGTTCATTACAGCACTGTTTACAATAGCCAAGACATGGAAGCAGTCTAAATGTCTACTGACAGAAGAATGGATAAATATATGGTACATATATACAATGGAATATTACTCAGCCACTAAAAAGAATGAAATAATGCCATTTGCCACAACATGGATGGACCTAGAGATTGTCATACTGAGTGAAATGTCAGACAGAGAGAAATATCATATGATATCACTTATATGTGGAATATAAAAATAAATGATATAAATGAACTTATTTACAAAACAGAATACAGCCTCATGGGCTTAGAGACTGGAACTAATGATTACCGGGGGAGGAAGGGACAGAATGACATGTACACACTGCTCTATTTAAAACGGCTAACCAACAAGAACCTACTGCACAGCTCGGGAACTCTGCTCAATGTTACATAACAACCTAAATGGGAAAAGAATTTGAAAGGAATAGGTACTTGTATACATATAACTGAATCACTTTGCTGTACACCTGAAACTAACACAACATTGTTAATCAACTATATTCTAATATATTGGGTTGGCCAAAAAGTTTTTTACAAAGTCCCCTTTCTACCCCCACTCCTTTATATCCCCCACTCCCTGAGGCTACTTCTTTGGAATGCTAGACTTTCCCCCTCCTGTTCTTCAGTTTTCTTGGTATAGTCCCTTTCTACTCACATTAAGTCCTCTGCTAATTCTGGAACTTGTCTCCTTGTCTCTAACTTCAATTCTGTCAGCCTGATCCAGGACCTTCGTCTTATCAAGAATTATCCATCATCTTTGTAACTGGCCTTCTTGTCCTGTGTCTTGTCCCTGTCAAATCCAATCTCTACAGTGATTGATACACGGAAGTGAGGGCTCGGTAAACCCTTTACAGTCTGCCTGAGCAGGTTTAGCTCTAAGGACCTCACTAAATGCCCTAAGGGCTTCCCTGGTGGCTCAGATGGTAAAGAATCTGCCTGCAATGCAGGAGACCTGGGTTCGATCCCTGGGTCAGGAAGATCCCCTGCAGAAGGGAATGGCTACCCACTCCAGTATTTTTGCCTAGAGAATTCCATGGACAGAGGAGTCTGGCGGGCTAGGGTCCTTGGGGTCACAAAGAGTCGGACAGGACTGAGGGACTAACACTTTCAAACGCCTTTCTCAATCTGTCCTCTGATGGTCTAGCCTCCTCTCTCTTGACTGTCTCTTGTCTCAACTACTATAAACTCTGGCATCTGGGTTCTCTGTCCCTCTGCGCACGCACTCAGGCTCATCCTTGGGCTCCAAAGGGTGTTCTTTCCTTCTCCACCAGGTGGATGCTGTTCCGATTGCCGCACCTGGTCCTGCTTTCCTCTTCTGCAGGTTTTCCAACCCTAGCTGCACATTAGAATCAACTGCCAGGAGCTTTTCAAAAAAGTACGGAAACCCAGGCCTCACCCCTGGGGAATCTGACTTTCTTGATGTGGGGACAGATGTTTGGACATTGGTACTTTTAAATAGTTGCCTAACTTGGTGCTTCTTGAACTTTGCTGGGTCCACCCACCCCCTGGGGTTGTTTCTGAAATGCAGATTCTGATTCAGTAGGTCTCAGGGGGCCTGAGATTCTGCTTGTCAGATGTTATGAAGTTGTTGGTTCACAGACTGCACTTGGAATAGTGAGGGTCTGGCATAGATGGTTCTGAAGTGCCTGGAGGCTGGCTGCCCTTCTTCTATAGGACACTTTCAGGCCTCCTGATCATCACTCTTCCTTAGCTGCTCCATCTTTCTGTGTCCTGCCTTCTGATTTTTTTACATTTCTTATCATAATAAGATTTTCTCTGATTTTCTGTGCAACCTACAGTGATTAAAAACTCCAATAAAAAATAAATTTAGGTGGGAGGGAGGTTCAAGAGGGAGGGGACATATGTACACCTATGGCTGATTCATGTTGATGTATGGCAGAAACCAACACAAATTTGTAAAGCAATTATCTTTTCAATTAAAAATTAATAAATTAATAAAAATTTAAATATTAAATAAACAAATTTAAAAAATAACCTCCAAAATAAAATTCAATGAGCTGTTTCATGAGGGAGAAAATTTCATATGCTTTTTACTAGCAAACACTTTGGCATCAAGATACAATTTCTCTTTAAAATGCTTACTAGGAAATTGGTAAGACATCAAAGAAAAACATTTCCCACAGAAGCAAAGAAAAGCTGGTTTGTTCACTTAAGAAACACAGTTTAAGGGCTATTTGAAGTATTTGATATGAAAAGGAAATATGAAGAATTTGCAATAATAATGATAGTAATAATGATGATTTAATACTTTTATCATTAGATAATAGCTTTATATTATTATAGTTATATATTATATTAGTTATATACTAAATATATATCGGAGAAGGCAATGGCACCCCACTCCAGTACTCCTGCCTGGAAAATCCCATGGATGGAGGAGCCTGGTAGGCTGCAGTCCACGTGGTCGCTAGGAGTCGGACATGACTGAGTGACTTACTTCACTTTCACTTTTCACTTTCATGCATTGGAGAAGGAAATGGCAACCCACTCCAGTGTTCTTGCCTGGAGAATCCCAGGGACAGAGGAGCCTGGTGGGCTGCCGTCTATGGGGTCGCACAGAGTCGGACACGACTGAAGCGACTTAGCAGTAGTAGTAGCAGATATATATACTAGTTATATATTATAAGATAATCATTAAACATTTATTATCAAGGTAATGTTCTAAATGCTTTGTAATGACTCTCCTAAACCTAAAATTAAAAATCCTAAAATTGTCCTTTGAGATAGGTCCTATTAACTATCCCCATTTTTTCAGGCAAGGAAATGGAAACTCAAAGGTGTTAAGTACTCAGCTGTGTGAACTAGCAGGTCACTTAACTGAAACAAATGATTTAACACTAAAAAATAAAGAACTAGAATCATCCAGAGGTTATTAGAGATATCATTTAACACCTGTGAAAGAAGATCACCGAAAAAGTTTTCCAGGGAAAATACCCCTTGCTACTGCTAAGTCATTTCAGTCGTGTCCGACTCTGTGCGACTCCATAGACGGCAGCCCACCAGGCTCCCCCGTCCCTGGGATTCTCCAGGCAAGAACACTGGAGTGGGTTGCCATTTCCTTCTCCAATGCATGAAAGTGAAAAGTGAAAGTGAAGTCGCTCAGTTGTGTCCAACTCAGTGACCCCATGGGCTGCAGCCCACCAGGCCTCCTCTGTCCATGGGATTTTCCAGGCAAGAGTACTGGAGTGGGGTGCCATTGCCTTCTACCCCTTAACCAGCTTCTATCTACAACTTACACACTTTCAGTGGTGTTTGTGAACATCAACTAGGCAAGGAAAAGTTCTTGAGACACGTGATTCATGATTTTGAATGCAGTTTGAAAACCTGGGGAGCAATGAAAAAAATGCTTCCTTTTGCTTTAGGAAGTTTTTGTCATCTTTTGTTTAACCTTCATTGTATTCTTACTGTGAAATTCTTCAGCCAAGTCAGTTTGTGCTGTAAAATTCTCCCAAAAGAGTATTTTAAAGATTAAGTATTTAGATTTAATGGTAAAGAATCTGACTGCCAATGCAGGAGATGCAGGACACTTGGATTCAATCTCTGAGTTGAGAAGATCCCCTGGAGAAGGAAAGGGCAACCCACTCCAGTATTCTTGCTTGGGAAATCCCATGGAGAGAGGAGCCTGGCGGACTATGGTCTACACAGAGAGTCGGACACGACTTAGTGACTCAACCACCACATTTGCAATTAATACTTAGTAGATATCTAGAAAAGTAGGTACCAGCAGTTGCATAAAGCATATGTGGTATTTCTCTGGTGTGAAGGACTCTCTAGGAATGAAACCTACATTTGTATAAATACATCTGTAGGAGATAAGCATTCTTATGACGGCCTGCCAGCTCTCTGATAGGCTTGTGCCCAGGTGGATTCTTTAACACTTAATGTGCATGTTTTCTCAAGGGCCAGAACTGGATCCATTCAGCTTTGTATCCAGCTCCCTTCCAGGTTGCTCACTGTGTTTACTGAACTAAACCAGCCTCAATAGTTAGTGTGTACTGAGTGCTTCCTCTGATCCAGGCACTGTGCTGGGTGCTTTTGCAGGGATTAGCTCGTTAAAGCTCTCCATAAAGCCACGTGGTACGCACACTAACCCAGGCCTCTGATGACAGCTACCCTCCTGAGCACTGTGTGTTGGCTCTTCTTCACCTGTGGGTTTGGGCTGCCTTGAGGCCATGTGCCCTTGGCAGCTGCCACGGTGCATACAACATCTCGCAGCCCAACTTTTCAACAGACATTTTTCTCTTCCTGAATTATTATTATTTTTTCTTACTACCCAGCTCACGGACTTTCCTCTTCCTGAATTATTATTATTTTTTCTTACTACCCAACTCACGGTGCATATGACAACTCGCAGCCAACTTTTCAACAGACATTTTTCTCTTCCTGAATTATTATTTTTTCTTACTACCCAGCTACTCAGTAGCAGTAAAGCTACTGACACAGACCCCAAAATAAAAATTCCATTTTATCTGCATTCTGAGATTCTCGCTGAATCCCAAATCAAGTATATTTTTCCCATTTTAATTTTTGGAGAGCTAATAAGCTGCAATTGCATTCCAAGATTTTCTCAGAATCCTAACTCAGATATTTTTCCCAACATGACTCTTTAAAGAATGAACACTACTAAAAGCGTTACATTCAACTCCACATTTAATTAGAAGCTGTCTTAAATGTGGTTCCCTCTCTTGAATTGTCAAATAGCCTAATGATTTGGTTATTTTATCCATTTTACAGGTGAGAAAACAGGCATAATAGTGTTTTATTCAAAGTCACACTGCCTTTTTAAAAAATAGATATCACCATTTGTAAGATACAAGATGTATATAAGACAGATAATATAGGGATTGTTATCCATATTTTATGCATGAAGAAAAGAGGGTGTTAAAGGTAAGAACTAAAGAGACTTTTGATGAAAGTGAAGGAGGAGAGTGAAAAAGTTGGCTTAAAACTCAACATTCAGAAAACGAAGATCATGGCATCTGGTCCCATCGCTTCATGGCAAATAGATGGGGAAACAGTGGAAACAGTGACAGACTTTATTTTTTTGGGCTCCAAAATCACTGTAGATGGTGACTGCAGCCATGAAATTAAAAGATGCTTACTCCTTGGAAAACAAGTATGACCAACCTAGATAGCATATTAAAAAGCAGAGACATTACTTTGCCAACAAAGGTCCATCTAGTCAAAGCTATGGTTTTTCCAGTAGCCATGTATGGATGTGAGAGTTGGACTAGAAAGAAAGCTGAGTGCCGAAGAATTGATGCTTTTGAACTGTGATGTTGGAGAAGACTCTTGAGAGTCCCTTGGACTGCAAGGAGAGCCAACCAGTCCATCCTAAAGGAAATCAGTCCTGAATATTCATTGAAATGACTGATGCTGAAGCTGAAATTCCAATACTTTAGCCACCTAATGCGAAGAACTGACCCACTGCAAAAGACCCTGATGCTGGGAAAGATTGATGGCAGGAGGAGAAAGGGACGACAGAGGATGAGATGGTTGGATGGCATTACTGACTCAATGGAGATGAGTTTGAGTAAACTCAGGGAGTTGGTGATGGACAGGGAGGCCTGGTGTGTTGCAGTCCATGGGGTCACAAAGAATTGGACCCGACTGAGCAACTGAACTGAAAGATAAATAGGCATCATACTGTTTTGATTACTGTACTTTGCAGTATAGCTTGAAATCAGGGAGCATGATACCTCCAACTTTATACTTCTTTCTTAAGATTGCTTTGACTAATCAAGATCTTTTATGTTTCTATAGCACTTTTAGAACTATTTGTTCTAAATATTTGTGAAAAATGCCACTGATATTTTGAAAGGAATTTCATTGTATCTGTAGAATCCCTTGGGAAGTATGGTCATTTTAACAATCTATGAACACCAGCATATTTTCCCATTTGTTTGTATTGTCTTCAATTTCTTTCACAAAGTCTTATAGTTTTTCCCATATAAGTGTTTTGCTTCTTCAGTTAGGTTTTGTTGTTGTCATTGAGTTGCTCCATGGTGTCTGACTCTTTGCCACCCCATGGACTGCAGCACACCAGGCTTCCCTGTCCTTCACTATCTCCCAGAATTTGCTCACATTTCTGTCCATTGAGTCAGTGATGCCATCCAACCATCTCATCCTCTGTCATCGCCTTCCCCTCCTGCCCTCAATCTTTCCCAGAATCAAGGTCTTTTCCAATGAGTCAACTCTTCTCATTAGGTGGCCAAAGTATTGGATCTTTAGCATCAGTACTTCCAATGAATATTCAGGGTTGATCTCCTTTAGGATTGATGGTTCGATCTCACTGCAGTCCAAGGGACTCTCAAGTCTTTTCCATCATAAGAGCTCAAAAGCATCAATTCTTTGGCTCTCAGCCTTCTTTATGGTCCAACTCTCACATCTGTACATGACTACTAGAAAAACCATAGCTTTGACTATAGGGACCTTAGTTAGCAAAGTGATGTCTCTGCTTTCTAATACACTGTCTAGGTTTGTCATAGCTTTTCTTCCAAGGAGCAAGCATCTTTAAATTTCATGGCTGCAGTCACCATCCACCATGATTTTGGAGCCCAAGAAAATAAAGTCTGTCACTCTTTCTATTGTTTTCCTATCTATTTGCCCTGAAGTGAGGAGACCGGATGCCATGATCTGAGTTTTTTGAATGTTGAGTTTTAAGCCAGCTTTTTCACTCTCTTCTTTCACTCTCATCAAGAGACTCTTTAGTTCCTCTTTGCTTTCTGCCATTAGAGTGGTATCATCTACATATCTGAGGTTGTTGATATTATTATATGCCAGCAAATTTGGAAAACTCAGCAGTGGCCACAGGACTGGAAAAAGTCAGTTTTCATTCCAATCCCAAAGAAAGGCAATGCCAAAGAAGGCTCAAACTACCACACAATTGCACTCATCTCACACGCTAGGAAAGTAATGCTCAAAATTCTCCAAGCCAGGCTTCAGCAATATGTGAACCGTGAACTTCCTGATGTTTAAGCTGGTTTTAGAAAAGGCAGAGGAACCAGAGATCAAATTGCCAACATCCACTGGATCATGGAAAAACCAAGAGAGTTCCAGAAAAACATCTATTTTTGCTTTATTGACTATGCCAAAGCCTTTGACTGTGTGGATCACAATAAACTGTGGAAAATTCTGAAAGAGATGGGAATACCAGACCACCTGATCTGCCTCTTGAGAAATTTGTATGCAGGTCAGGAAGCAACAGTTAGAATTGGTCATGGAACAATAGACTGGTTCCAAATAGGAAAAGGAGTATGTCAAGGCTGTATATTGTCACCATGTTTATTAACTTATATGCAGAGTACATCATGAGAAATGCTGGACTGGAAGAAACACAAGTTGGAATCAAGATTGCTGGGAGAAATATCAATAACCTCAGATATGCAGATGACACCACCCTTATGGCAGAAAGTGAAGAGGAACTCAAAAGCCTCTTGATGAAAGTGCGAGGCGAGTGAAAAGTTGGCTTAAAGCTCAACGTTCAGAAAATGAAGATCATGGCATCTGGTCCCATCACTTCATGGGAAATAGATGGGGAAACAGTGGAAAGAGTATCAGACTTTATTTTTCTGGGCTCCAAAATCACTGCAGATGGTGACTGCAGCCATGAAATTAAAAGACGCTTACTCCTTGGAAGGAAAGTTATGACCAACCTAGATGGCATATTCAAAAGCAGAGACATTACTTTGCCAACAAAGGTTCATCTAGTCAAGGCTATGGTTTCTCCTGTGGTCATGTATGGATGTGAGAGCTGGACTGTGAAGAAGGCTGAGTGCTGAAGAATTGATGCTTTTGAACTGAGGTGTTGGAGAAGACTCTTGAGAGTCCCTTGGACTGCAAGGAGATCCAACCAGTCCATTCTGAAGGAGATCAGCCCTGGGATTTCTTTGGAAGGAATGATGCTAAAGCTGAAACTCCAGTACTTTGGCCACCTCATGCGAAGAGTTGACTCATTGGAGAAGACTCTGATGCTGGGAGGGATTGGGGGCAAGAGAAGAGGGGGACGACAGAGGATGAGATGGCTGGATGGCATCACTGACTTGATGGATGTGAGTCTGGGTGACCTCCGGGAGTTGGTGATGGACAGGGAGGCCTGGCGTGCTGTGATTCATGGGGTCACAAAAAGTCGGACACAACTGAGCGACTGATCTGATCTGATCCGATCTGAATTTAACTCAAACGACTTCTCAGCACAATTTTATAGGACAGTGGTCCTAATAGATATATTTTTGGATGTTTGTCCTACCTGTAGCCTCTTTTTCAAAATTGCTTCCTCCCTACCTATAGCCTCAGTTGAAGGAGTGGCAGAATCAGGGAGCCATGTTGACACCAGCTCCCTTCCCTGATTGCACCTGTGGTGGATACCTGACCAAGGTCCAGCCAATCCACTGCCTAACCAGCACCCAATTAGAGTCTCTCTTTTGAGAATTTGAAACAGGAGACACAAAGAGTTCTGAAAGGCCTAATGGACGTAGACTTGTGGATATAACACCAAGGAATCCTTCAAAGAGAAGTGGACAAGAAAGAGAAAGAGCTGGGAAAGAATACATAGCTCTTGAGAGTGGAATGAGATCTCTCTCCAGAGCTGCAATTTCTGACACACTCTTTCCTGCATGAGTGGATCTCTGTTCCTTGAAACACATTGATTCTTCACAGGATGGATGTAACCATGTGATTCTCTCTGAGTGTGGAAGTTTATATTGGTTTATATGTGTGTGTTGGTCGTTCAGCCGTGTCTGACTTTTTGTGATCCATGCTCTATAGCCCGCCAGGCTCCTCTGTCCATGGAATTCTCCAGGCAAGAACACTGGCGTGGGTAGCCATTCCCTTCTCCAGGGGATCTTCCTGACCCAGGAACTGAACCTGGGTCTCCTGCATTGCAGGCTGGATTCTTTACCTTCTGAGTCACCAGGAAAGCCCATTGATTTATATGTGGCTTGCTAATTGAAATGTAAAAGTTTTTTTTTGTTGTTTGTTTGTTTTGTTTTTGCTTTTGTTATTTTTCACTGAAGTGAAGCTGTGTTTTCACGGCAAGAGAATGTGAAGTCCCCAGAGTAGAATGTCCAATTGTTTGGGAAATATTTGAGTACCTGCCATGTGCCCAAGGGGATCATAGGGCTAGACACATCAGCACTACCTCCAGACAAGTTTTCATCAGCCCTTTCTTCATAGCTAAATGGTGATTAATAGCGACGATCAGCCAGCCTCTGGAGAATACATACTGCTTGCTTTTCTGTCTTCCTGCTCTGACTGCAGTTTCCAAATTCACTGTTCCTAAGCACCTAGACCCCTGGATAGAGGAAGGAACAGAAGAGATGCAGGGAAAGAAAGAGGAGACTAGCCAGTCTTGCTTTGTACTTTGAGTTCTAGTGCTATACTTGGTGGAGGGCCAGGTTTACAGATTGACCAAGAGGATGTTTCATGAAGAGCCCTTTGCCTCTGAACCCTCCCCCACACCTCCACCTGGTTGCCTAGAGTCCCTGCAGACAGGGAATTCTCTGGAAGTAGCAGACAGGTGGGAAGAATCCTGGCCTGGGAGCTGTGTCCCTTCTAGTCCTGGCTTTGCTTGAGGCGTGGCGGGGAACTGGGGCACGGGCTACTTACCATCGCTAGGCTTCTGCTCCCACATCTGTAAAAAGATAATCATCAATGCCAGTTTGGTCTAGCTCACAGGGTGGCTATAGGATCAAATGAGAAAATAGATGGGAAAAGATTTCTAAGCCGCAAGGAATAAAGAATGTGTGTGGGATCATTAGTCAGGCCACGGTGGAGAAATGTGTGCAGGCAGCAGAAATTCCAACCTGCCCTGACTTGTAGCCACTCCAAGATTCCAGTCTTGTGGCCAACACCCGCCCCCCCCCCCCCCAAACCAAACCCTCTGATTTTCTCAGGTTTATTCCCCTCTCGACCCTTTGTCTTCGTAGGGGGACAAACATGTTGCCAGTCAGGGCTATGGAACATAGAAACCAGCCTTCACTTTGGAATATTTAATTGAGTGTTCCGGATTCTTGATCAAAGGTAGATGTTTTTATATATCTGTCAATGCGAATAAGTCATTGTACTTCCTTCCCCCACTGCTTTGTTCAGAAGAAGATGAAAAAGCGGAATCGTCCAAAGGCCGGAAGCTTCCCTGTGTGCCTATTAGTACTACTGGTGGCTGTCCACCAAGACCCGCCCCGCCTCGCCCCTCATCCCCACCCGGCTCGCCCCCCACAATTCTTCCTTAATTGGTCCGGGGTGCGGCTTGCACATCTGTGCTTTCAGAAGGCACCAGGAGATTCTAATACACAGCCAAGGTTGAGAACTTACTGATCTTATCTAAATTCAATTTACCCTCGAGGATTTGGAGACCGATGTCTCCTAAACTACAGTCCTTCATTTAAATTCTTGTTGGCCTCCCTTGTTGGGAGTTTGCTACTGCTGCTAAGTCGATTCAGTCGTGTGCGACTCTGTGCGAGCCAATACCTAAATCTCACACATCCTAAAATGGAAAACATGTTCCTTTCCAACCAGCTCAAGCTATTTATTTATTATATTATTTTATTTTATTGAAGTATAGTTGATTTACAATGCGTGTTACTTTCAGATGTACAGCAAAATGATTCAGTTATGTGTATATATATAACACATACATATACGTATGTACACAGACACACACACACGTACATATATAGTGTTAAGTAAGTGTTAGTCGCTCAGTCATGCCTGACTCTTTGCGACCCCATGGACTGCAGCCCACCAGGCTCCTCTGTCCATGAGATTTCCCAGGCAAGGATACTGGAGTGGGTTGCCATTTCCTTCTCCAGGGGATCTTCCCAACCCAGGGATTGAACCCGAGTCTCCTGCACTGCAGGCAGATTCTTTACCGACTGAGCTACAAGGGAAACCCCTACGTACATATATACATACACTTTTTCAGATTACAAGTTGAAACTCTTAATGTCATTGCCATCATTATCCTCAAGGCCTCCCTGGAAACCTCAGGCAGCTTTATATTCTCCGTATCCCCAAGATGAACTCTGGAACTGGAAGGAATTTCTTGTTAAATTTCTTGTCTGTTTTTTTCTGTTTCCACTCTGCTCATGACCTCATCCATCAGCTGGTAAACTGGTCTCCTCGCTTCTCTCCATTCTTTAAGTGAAGTGAAGTCGCTCAGTCGTGTCTGACTCTTTGCGACCCCGTGGACTGTAGCCCACCAGGCCCCTTTGTCCATGGGATTCTCCAGGCAAGAATACTGGAGTGGGTTGCCATTTCCTTCTCCAGGGGATCTTCCCAACCCAGGGATCGAACCCAGGTCTCCCGTATTGCAGGCAGATGCTTTAAATTCTACCCCAAATAGGAGGCTCGGAGGAGGATGGGCTCTCAACTCCTCAGCCTGGTCTTAAAAGGCTCTGGTTCTTTGTTTTGTTTAAAATTTCTTTACTTATTTTTGGCTGCACTGGGTTTTTGCTGCTGTGTGCGGGTTTCTCTAGTGACCGGCATGGGCTACTCTCCAATTCTGATGTGCGGACTTCACGTTATGGTGGCTCCTCTTGTTGCAGAGCACAGGCTTAGTTGCCCCTAAGGCATTTGGGATCTTCCTGGACCAGGGATCAAACCCTGTCCCCTTTATTGGCAGGCAGGACTTGTAGCCACTGAACCATCAGGGAAGTCCCTGGCTCTTTGGTTTTATTCTCTCTTGCTGCCAGCTAGCAGACCTGGACCCTGGACCCTGGACCCCTACTTGCTGAACACACTTTTTTTTTTTTTTTTTTTTTAAGTGTCTGCTCAGGTTCTGCTCATAATTTTCCTTCTCCTTTTCTGCCTGTTGAATCTCACTTACCCTTCAAAGTCCAACTCCAGTGTGGCTACACCCACTAAGTCTTTTGCCATCACCTCCTCCCAAAGGGATTTCTTTCTTAATTCCTGCAGCATTTTCTTTGTGTTTGACATTGAGCACTTGGCAGATGCTGAGTTTCACACGGAGACTTTAAGCTCCATGGGGACTGGGGCCCTGTTCTGTGTGTCTCTGTCTCCCAGCTGATAGCCAGCACAGGCTTCTCTGTCATGGTGGGAGTGTAGTCAGTATTTGTTGTGTGAGTGACTGCAGGTTGAAAGACAAACAGATAAATGACTTTTGCAAGATCATCCAAGTTGTTTGATGGTCTGAGTAGGATGAGAATCTGCATCTTTGATATCTACACTTTATTCTGCTTCACGGAGCCTGTTTTGCTTAGACAGTTCACAAATGGTGTACTTTACAGAATATTAATTATTTCATGAAGGACACATGTTTGTTAATTTTGATAAGAATCACAAGTAAGAAAAAGCTGAACAGTTTGAAAGAGGAAAAAGTAATCTTGTAAGTGGCTCAACCAAAACAACCAGAAAACCAAACATTAAAGCGGTGTGGAGTACGACATTTTCCTGTCATTCCTGGGGTGGGTCTGGGAAACCTGGATGTCAGAGGAGGAAGGGACAAGAACAAGTTGAACAAAATGCTTCTCTTAAAAGATGAAGAGCCTAGGTTTTCTAACAGCATCTGGGGGACCTGGATGCTCTGTGCTGCTGCTGGCTTTTGACGGTGTGCAGTGGTGCACAGTGGACTTGGGTGCAGCCTGGGGTAGCAAGGGTTAGGGCAGTTTCTTCCCCATTATCACCTCATTAAACTTCTGAATGCTGGAGCTTTGCTAGCAGACTGGATTAGGTTTAATCTCTCCTGAATTCCACACATTGCATTTAAATTGCACAGTTAATTGCCTAAGGGGTAATTGAAAATGCAGCATGAAAAGTGTGGCCAGAGAAGGTTATTAGACAGACCTCAGAGTTCCACATTTCTGATTAACTCTGTGAGCTTAGCACACGTTAACCCTCATTCCCTTTGATGACCGGCATTGGGTTCAGGCCAGTGAGTTCCTGCTAAGCACGTGCGTTTGAGAATCTTAACTGCCACCTTGGTCCTCGCCCGGCCCCTCTCTCTATTTCTCTCTCCCTCCCTTCCTCTCTCTCTGTCTTTTCTATTCCTGAGATACTGGATTTCTCAAACTGTTCTCTATGGAAGGAAACCGACTCTGCTGAAGCCTAGAGAGCAAGCACGTGGTGCACAGTGATGGCTTGTGGAGAGTGTGGGGCCCCCCGGCTTCCCTCAGACACCTGCCCAGTGGCCCGCGGAGGTGCCTGGCCCCCGCCCAGGTACCTCAGCTCCCGGGGCTGACGATGGGGCCTGAATGTTCTGGACATGCTCCCTGCCTCCCGGGTTAGTATTCAACCTCTACACAAAGTGTAATATGCACGCAACCTTCTTTCCCCGCCCCAGGAAAGGTGGGAAAACAAATCCTTGTTTCTGTGTTCTTAGAAGAAGGGTCTCCCCTCTGGGAGATCTGGGTCCCAAGGTGACTCTGGAAGCCAGAGAGACGCATCTGCTTTTCCTCAGAGGTGGCCTGTGAGTCTCTGCTGGAAACACCTGGAAACGTTTATACAAGCAGGACCGAGAGGTGTGAATACACACATGGAAAATGGTTGATGAAGGACCGCCCTGGCGGTCCAGTGGGTAAGACTCTGCTCTCCCAAAGCAGAGGACACAGGTTTGATTCCTGGTTGGGGGAGTAAAATCCCACATGCCACACAGAATGGCCACAAAAGAAAAGAAAATGGTTGATGAATGATTGCACCCACCATGAGCCCCTTTGGAGAGTGGTGGGACACATTCGCCTGATGCTGATTTGAGGGGTGTGTGATATTGGATGCTCACGCAGGTGAGGGGTGTGTCAGTCAGAAAGGAGGTGAGGCTGGGAATCCTGGGCCCTGCCCTGTCACCGAGCATGTCTGGCCTCCTGGAAGCTGCTCACTGTCTCTGAGCCTGACTTTTCACATCTCCAAGACCATCTCCTGGGGGCCTTCCAGCTGTGGGAGACCGATGTTTAAGAAGGTTCTCTGGGCATCATCTCCAGTGCTAGAAACTACACGGAAATAAAAGCAAGGACTGGGCTTCTGATGCCAAGAATCAGAGAACCATCCAGCAAACAGTAACACAACACAGGAGGGTCTCCCTGTCAGCTGATGGTTAGCATCAGTTCAGTTCAGTCACACAATCGTGTCCGACTCTTTGAGACCCCATGGACTGCAGAACGGCCAGGGTTCCTTGTCCATCACCAATCCCGGAGCTTGCTCAAACTCGTATCCATGGAGTTGGTGATACCATCCAACCATCTCATCCTTTATTAATCTGTTGCCTAATTTAGTTGAGTCCTAGCCCTTCTTTTGGAGAAGGAAATGGCAACCCACTCCAGCACTCTTGCCTGGAAAATCCCATGGACAGGCTACAGTCCCTGGAGTCACAAAGAGTCGGACACGACTGAGCGACTTCACTTCACTTCACTTCAGCCCTTCTTTGCTAACTGACCTCACTCAGGATTGGCCATTATGGATTTATAGATTTTTCCTCTTCTCCCCTGGGCTCAAGTGTCTGTAGCAATTGAGGTCCTTGCTGGGTTGTGATGGGGAAATAAGAATGAAATTAACAGCGCTTTCCAACGAGGATAAACTTAATGGAGGTAACAGATAAAATGTCTAATTAAACAGGCATGTATCACTGTCTACTTTGAGTCTAAATAAATTTGCCTCTTAACTTGGGTGGGATAAGAGGTTAGTTAAAAACCAGCGGATGTGTAGCCACACCTGGGTGCTCCCTGATAAAGGCAGTGTCTGGGTTTGAGAAGGCGGGGGATGGTTCCATACAGTATAATCTCCATGCAGTGTAATGCTTTTGAAGGACACAGGCCTAGTGAGGGTCAGCTATGTCTCCTTTCTCCTCTCCTCCAATACACACACACACACACACACACACACACACACACACACAAGCATGCACCCACACATGTGAGTGTGAGTGAGTGAAAGTCACTCAGTCATGTCTGATTCTTTGTGGCCCTGTGACTATACAGTCCATGGGATTCTCCGGGCCAGAATATTGGAGTGGGTAATCTTTCCCTTCTCCAGGGGACCTTCCCAACCCAGGGATCGAACCCAGGTCTCTGCATTGCAGGCAGATTCTTTACCAGCTGAGCCACAAGGGAAGCACACACACAATGAATATTTATTTCCTGTGGATGAAGCTAACTCAAACATTGAACTGAAAAGAGAGACAGGAAACAGAAGGAAGACTGCCAAGTTCAGCCACATGGTGCATCATTCTGGGGGAAGGGAATACTCACCCCTAGTATTTCTCCTCCTCCCACCTCTAGGCAACTAACATTTATTTAGCCCTTTCATGTGGTCTACTTTAATTTTTTTTTTTTTTTTGGGTTGTGGTTAAATAAGCATAGGTCTTCTCAGGTGGCACAGTGGTAACGAGTCTGTCTGCCAAAGCAGGGGACACAAGAGACACTGGTTTGATCTCTGGGTTGGGAAGATCCCCTGTAGGAGGAAATGGCAACCCACTCCAGCAATCTTGCCTGGAAAATTCCACAGACAGAGGAGCCTGGCGGGCTGCAGTCCGTGGGGTCACAAAGAGTCAGACATGACTGAGTGACTGACATAAATGTGTATAACACAGAATTTACCATCTTAACCATTTTAAGTGTGCAATTCAATAGCATCAGGTAATTGTCATTGTTGTGGTATTCTCACCACCATCCACCTACAGAATTCTTCTCATCTTGTAGAACAGAAACTCCGTACCCATTAAGCACTAGCTCCTCATTCTCTCCCCCTCGTTTCTGACAACCACCCTTCCACTTGATCTTTATGAATATGATTATTCTGAGTACCTCATATGACTGGAATCATATAGTATTTGTCCTTTTGTGGTTGGCTTATTTCACTCAGCATAAGAGTGTGTCAGAATTTCTTTCCTTTTAAAGGCCAAACACTTTCCCACTGTATGTATAGACCACACTTTTTTAAATTCATCTATTGATGGACACTTGGGTTGCTTTCTCCTTTGACTGGTGTGAATAATACTGCTGTGAATATGGGTGGACAAATATCTCTTCAAGCCCCTGCTTTTAAACTTTTTTGGGAATATACCTGAAAGTGGAATGGCTGGATCATATGGTAATTCTATGGCTACTTTTTTGAGGAAGAGCCTTACTGTTTTCCAAAGTGGCTGCGCTGCTTTACACGTATACCGGCCGTAAACAGGAGTTGCAGTTTCTCTACATCCTTGCTAACATCTGTTATTTTCTTTTCTCCATCCCTCCCTCTCTTCCTCCTGCCTTCCTTCCTTCCTTTTTCTCTCCTTCGAGAAAGAGAAGAAGAAGGGGAGGCAGCTTGTTTTAATCTTTGTCCTCTCTTGCTGCTCCTTTGCCCCTTCTCCTGGGTCCTTTGTCCCCCTCATTTCCAGGGGAGGGGGCTTCATGGCAGAGTTGATTGGGATAGAAATCTGACAGTTTCTGAGTTTATGGTACCAGTTGGAAAATCATCCAACTCTCCTCCTCTGTCCCCACAAAGCCTGTCTGTGCACGTGGATGCCCACACATGTGTGAAGTATAAGTGAACGATGAAGGACAAATCTAGGCTCTGTGACCGCTGAGTTACTTCCATCCAGTTTATCAAATATTGAGTGTTCTAGCTTGCACTGTGCTCTAGAGAATGAAAGTAAAAAGTTAAGAGATAATCCTGCACCTTGAAATATGGGGGGAGACAAACTTCACTGACAAAAAAGAATCAGAGAACAATACTGGTTAGTATAGAAGCAACTGCTAAATCAAATTTTTAAATTTTATCATAATCAATGAGAATAATGTACTGGAAGCCGGAGAGAGGCAGACAGAGCTCAGTCATCGTGGCTGAAGGGTTGTTATAGGAGGCTCGCTGTGAGCCAGGAAGGAGGGGTCAGACTGGGACAGAGGAAACAGGGGCTGCAGAAACCGAAGGATTCTACTCTCGTTCCTGAAACAGCGATGGGTTTATTAGCTCTGTTTACCATCTTGATTGAACCCCATCCCCTGTCACTAAGGTTCCTTCGGCTCTGATGGGAAAGCGCATGTGTAGACCTTGCGATTGAAGAGATAATGTCCCACCTTGGCACTGACCTCATCTTCTTTCAAATACTTCCCCTTCTCTCTCTTTACGTTTCCCAATCAGGACTTGAATTTCTGGGCTCCTGTTTGTCAGATCTGCCCCCTGGGGGAAAAATATGAACACTTTCAGGAAATCCTTTTTTTCCAAATGATTACAGGCGGCGTTGGCCTCTTTAGGGACCCTCTGCTAACATCCAGCCCTAGAAATGAAAAAGGAAGAAAGATGTGGCATGTTCACTGTAGAAAAGCCATTTGTTACAGAATTAGAAGTGTTAGTCCCATGATCACTTGTTTTTAAAACCCAGGATATGTGACTACTTCTCTCCATCTCCGTGGAAAATTATCTAATCAAAATTCAGAGATACCAGCCTTGTAGGCTCCTCTTTGCTGTGGTTTGTGAGCAAAGAAAGCTGAGAATGAGAGATGGAAATATTCTCTAAAGATTATAAAGGTCTTCATTTTTATTTATTGTCCAAAATGCTCTTTTTTTGAGAAGGTGGCAACTTCGCCTGTAACATTTGCTGTTGTTTTATGGGAAAGGCATCTCTTTATAGAAAATGGAGCAAATTGATTCAGAACCCACACACACTTCCATCCTAGTTCAGTATGGTTGTTGATTGACCTATTGTGTACTAACTCAGCTGCTGAAATTTGGATCCTGCTATTGGGTCCAAAACTTATCTTACTCCTGTTTGTTTTGTCTCTGCTTTTCTTACCTCTCAAGATGTTTTCTTTGAAAAGGCAGCCCAAGGTTAACAATGGATAATTTGCCACTGATTGCCCAGAGCAGCCCTTTCCAAAGAGCTGCGTTCCCGTGTGTGCAGCGGAGGCTAGATAATGATACAGCTTTATCTTTGAAGGCAAACGTCCTTTCTACCAGTGGGCGCCCCAAATCCTTTCCAGGGTTAATTAATGCAGTTACAGAGTGGAAATAAAAAATGACAGTGGAGGGGAAGGGAAGAGCAGCTGGGGGCTGTTAGCAAGGGAAAAAAAGATAACACCTCATATTCTAAAGCATGCTCAGCAAAGCTAGTCCTCCCAGCTGCAGGACAGATTGTGTCTGGGCCAACTGAACACCTATTAAAATAAAGGCGAAAGAAGATATATGCAGGTGCCCATGTGTCAAGGTCTCTTCTGGTGTTACATTACCACAGCTGTTGTGGTGATCACACGCCAGTTAATGCAGGGGGTGGAGGCCATGCACCATGTGGGTGGAGGCCCTCCAGTAGCTGCTTCTCCATTAGGGTTTCTCCTCTCATCACTATTGACACCAGGGGCAGGATAATTCTGTGTTCTGGGAGGCTGTCCTGTGCATTTTAGGATGTTCAATAGCATCTCTGGTCTCTGCTCATTAGATGCCAGTAGGACCCCACCCTCAGTGTGTGGCCAAATATATTACGATGTGTGGCCAAAAATACCAAAAATATCTCCTGCTATTGCTGAATGCCTACAGGATCATGTTATTTAACCCTTCCAACATAGTGTGGGAGAAGGCAATGGCAACCCACTCCAGTGTTCTTGCCTGGAGAATCCCAGGGACGGGGGAGCCTGGTGGGCTGCCGTCTATGGGGTCGTACAGAATAGGACACGACTGAAGTGACTTAGCAGCAGCAGCAGCAACATAGTGTGAGGGACACTATTATTATCTCCATGTGACCAAGCAGAAACTTGAGAGATAAGAATGTTAGATGCCTCGCCCAAGGTCATAGTATATACGATTCAGGGCGGTGAGTGTCCTAACCACAAAACCAAGAGGTCTTTTAGGACACATTTGTGTGCTCTGCTGGTGAATAAGTAGCTATTTTTAGCGGTGAAGTGCTTCATTACTTACCCAAATACTAATCATATAGGATCCTTTATCATATCTTTCTACTCTACAAATGTTACTACTTAATACATCAGATGTCTTCAACTGCTGCTCCATTCATACTATCTAAAAGAAAATATTGCGAGCATATCAAAACAAAGAATGATACGACAGATGCTGGATACAGACCATATCGTTAGTTTAACTTATCTTAATGTTTTATCATATTTGCTTTAAATTATTTTAATTAAAAAAAGAAGATATTCTGATGTCTTCCAGTTTCTGTTCTGCTTTCTTCCAGCCCAGAGATAATCTCTATCCTGAATTGAGTGTTTATCATGCCAATGAATATTTTCATATTTTGTTACATAATTTGTATCCCCAAATGATATATTATATTATAGTTTCCCATGTTTATTTGTGTTATTTGAATGCTATTATAATGAAGTTATCACAGTGTATGGGTTTTGCTTACCATTTTAAAATTAATTTTAAATTTTGGAATAATTTTAGATTTACAGAAAATTCGTAAAGATAGTACAGAGTTCTTCCATACCCCTTTCACAGTTTCTCCTATTGTTAACAATTTATATTATGGTGATACATTTGTTAAAACTAAGAAACCAATATTCTTACTATTAATGAAACTATAGTTTATCCAGATTTTACTAATTTTTCCACTAATGGTCTGTTTCTCTTCTGGAATAAAGCTCATTGCATTTAACCTCATCTTTAAAAAAAAGTAACAGATTTATTAAGATATAATTCACATACCATACAATTCACTAATTTAATCAATGATTTTTAGTATATTCACAATCAATTTTAGAATATCTTTATCATGCCAAAAAGAAGCATTTCTATTAAAAATCATGTCTCATTCCCTTCCCTGCACCCCTCCCCCGAATCCTGCTGCTAAATCGCTTCAGTCATGTCCAACTGTGTGGGACCCCATAGACAGCAGCCCATTAAGCTCCTCTGTCCCTGGGATTCTCCAGGCAAGAATGCTGGAGTAGGTTGCCATTTCCTTCTCCAATGCATGAAAGTAAAGAGTGAAAGTGAAGTCGCTCAGTCGTGTCTGACTCTTAGCGACCCCATGGACTGCAGCCTACCAGGCTCCTCCGTCCATGGATTTTCTAGGCAAGAGTAGTGGAGTGGGGTGCCGTTGCCTTCTCCATCCCCCCAATCCTAGGCAACCACTAATCTTTTTCTGTCTCTGTAGATTTTCCTGTTCTGGACTTTTCATATAAATGAAATCATACATCATGTGGTCTTTTGGGACTGGCTTCTTTAACTTAGGTTCAATGGTCATTCATGTTGTAGAATTAAATAGTACATCATTCCTTTTTATTCCTGGGTAATATTCATGGTATGGATTTACCACTTTTTGTTTATATGCTCATTGATTGATAGATGTTTGGATTTTTTTTTTTTTTTGGCCGTGATGGAAGACGCTGCTATGAATACTCACATACGGAATTTTGTGTGTACGCTTTATTTTCTTGGGTACATATGTAGGAGTAGAGTTGCTGGGTCATATGGTAACACTATGTGTAATGTTTGAAAGCATTGCCAGACTGTTTTCCAAAGTGGCTACACCATTTTACATTCCCACTCACAGTGTGTGAGGATTCCAATTTCTCCACCTCCTTGCTGAACGCCTATCATTATCTAACATTTTTTGATTTTAGCCATACTTGTTCGAGTGAAGTGGTATCTCATTGCAGGTTCTCTTTTAAAGCTTGACTTTTATTTATTTATCTTTTGGCTGTGCTGGGTCTTTGTTGCTGCACGTGGGCTTGTCTCCAGTTTCGGAGAGCTGGGGCTTTGCTCTGGTTGAGCAGGTGCACAGGCTTGTCTTTGCAGTGGCATCTCTTGTAGCAGAGCACGGGCTTTAGGGATCACGGGCTTCAGTAGTGGTAGCTCCCGGGCTCTAGAGCACAGGCTCAATTGTTGTGGTGCTGAGGCTTGGTTGCTCAGTCGCCTGTGGGATCTTCTTGGACCAGGGATTGAACCTGTGTCTCCTGCATTGGCAGGCAGATTTATTACCACCGAGCCACCAGGGAAACCCCTCATTGCAGTTCTGAATTATATCTTCTGATGGTTCATGATGTTGTGTACCTTTTCATGGGCTTATTGCTCATTTATATCTTTTGAGAAATGTCCGTTAAAATCCTTTGTCCTTTAAAAAATTGGGTTGTCTTTTTATTATTAACTTGTAACAATTCTTTTTTAAATGACTTTACTGAGATATCTTTGACATATAAATACTGGATACATTTAAACTATACAACACGATGTTTTGATATATGTATAAATTGTGAAGAGATCATTACAATCAAGCTAACGAACATATCTATTACCTTCACATAGTTACAATTTTTGTGTATTTGCATATGTACTTTAAGAAGACTTAAGATCTGTCTTAGCAAATTTCAAGTAACTAATACAGTATTGGTAACTATTATCACCATGCTGTACACTGAATCTCTAGACCTATTCATTTTCTATAACTGATACTATGTACCCTTTGAACAACACCCATTTCTCCCTCCCCCCAGCCCCTGACAATCACCCTTCTACTCTCTGCTTCAGTGACTTTGACTACTTTAGATTCCACATGTAAATGAGATTGTGGAGTATTTGGTTTTCTTGGTCTGGCTTATTTTGTTTAGCATAATATCCTCTAGATTCATTCATATTGTTGCAGATTGACAGAGTTTCCTTCTTTTTTAAAGGCTGAATAATATTCTATATATATATAAAAAACACATTTTCTTTATTCATCTGTTGAAGAATATTTTGAAGGGCATTTAAATTGTTTCCAAACCACTATGAGGTACCATTTCACGCCAATCAGAATGGCTGCTATCCAAAAGTCCACAAGCAATAAATGCTGGAGAGGGTGCGGAGAGAAGGGAACCCTCTTACACTGTTGGTGGGAATGCAAACTAGTACAGCCACTATGGAGAACAGTATGGAGATTCCTCAAAAAACTGGGAATAGAACTGCCTTATGATCCAGCAATCCCACTGCTGGGCATATACACTGAGAAAACCAGAATTGAAAGAGACATGTGTACCCCAATGTTCATAGCAGCACTGTTTACAATAGCCAGAACGTGGAAGCAACCTAGACGTCCATCCACAGATGAATGGATAAGCAAGCTGTGGTACATATACACAATGGAGTATTACTCAGCCATTAAAAAGAATACATTTGAATCAGTTCTAAGGAGGTGGATGGAACTGGAGCCTATTATACAGAGTGAAGTAAGCCAGAAACAAAAACACAAATACAGTATACTAACGCATATATATGGCATTTAGAAAGATGGTAAAAATAACCCTATTTACGAGACAGCAAAAGAGACACTGATGTATAGACCAGACTTTTGGACTCTGGGACCGGGAGAGGGTGGGATGATTGGGGAGAATAGCATTGAAATATGTATAATATTATATCTGAAACGAGTCGTCAGTCCAGGTACGATGCCCGATAACAAATGCCTGGGGCTGGAGCACTGGGACGACCTGGAGGGATGGTGTGGGGAGGGGAGAGGGAGGAGGGTTCAAGATGGGGAACACGTGTACTGGCGGCGGATCCATCTTGATGTATTGTAAAAGCAATACAATACTGTAAAGTTAAGCAAAAAAAAAAAAAAAAAAAAAAAAAGGAAAAAAAAATAAATTGTTTCCATATCTTTGCTATTGTGAATCATGATGGAAATGAATGTAGGCTTGCAGATACCGCTTTGAGATAGTCCTTTGGTTATATAGCCAGAAGTGGGACTGCTGAATCAGGTGAAGGTTCTAACTTTTTAGGGAAGCACCATATTGTTTTCCATAATGGCTGTGCTAATACACATTCACATCAGTAATACACAAGGATTCTCATTTCTTAACATCCTCATCAGCACTTGTTATCTTTTTTCCTTTTGATAATAATCATCCTAACATGTGAGAGGCCATCTTGTTGTGGTTTTGTTAACATTTTTCTATTGATCAGAGATGCTGAGTATTTTTTCAGACATCTGTTAGCATTTGAATTTATTCTTTTGAGAAGTGCCTGTTAAAGTCCTCTGCTCATTTAATAAAACTAGGTTCTTTATATTTTTGGAATTGAATTACATGGATTTCTTATGTATTTTGGATATTAGCCCTTCATTAGATATATCCTTGCAAATACTTTCTCCTATTTTGTGGGTTGCCTTCTCATTTTGTTTGCTTTTTCCTTTGCTGTGCAGAAGCCTTTAGTTGAATTCAGTCTCACTTTCCTGTGTTTGCTTTTGTTGCCTGTGCTATTGGTGTTGTCATATCCAAAAAAATTATTGCCAAGGCCAACTTCAAGGAGGTTTTCTCTTATGTTTTATTCTAGGAATTTCATAGTTTTGAGTTTTACTTATAGATCCTTAATCTGTTTTGAGTTAATTTTGTATGTGGTGTGAGATAAGGATCCAGTTGAATTCTGTTGCATGTAGATTTTCAGTTTTCCCATCACCATTTGTTGAAGAGACTATCTTTTTCCAACTGTGTGCTCTTGGCATCCTTGTCAAAAATTCAGTTCAGTTCAGTTCAGTCACTCAGTCATGTCCGACTCTTTGCGACCCCATGAATCACAGCATGCCAGGCCTCCCTGTCCATCACCAACTCCTGGAGTTTGTCAAAGATTAGTTGATGGTAAATGCATGAGGTTTTCTTTTTGGATTTTACGTTCTGTTTCACTGGTCTGCGTGTCTGTTTTTATGCTAGTATCATACTGTTTGGATGACCATAGCTTTGTAAGATAGTTTGAACCAGACAGTGTCATGCCTTCAACTTTATTCTTCTTGCTCAAAATTGATTTGGCAATTTGGGGTCTTCTGTGATTCCATATGAATTTTAGGATTTTTTTTTCTGATTATGTAAAATATTTGGGAAATTTTGATAGAGATCGATTTGAATGGGACTTTAAGCAATATTAATTCTTCTAATCCATGAACATGGAATGTCTTTCTATTTATTTTGTATTTTAAAATTTCCTTCATCAATGTTTTATAATTTTCAATGCAAGTCCTTGACATCTTTGGTTAAATTAGCTCCTAAGTATTTTATTGTGTTTGCTGCTAATGTGATATTGTTTTCTTAATTTCTCTTTTGGACAGTTTGTTGTTAGTGTGATGTCATTGATTTGCATATGTTTAATTTGATCCTGAAACTTTACTGAATTTATTAGTTCTAACAGGTTGTGTGTATGTGTTTATTTTTTAGGTGCTCTGAGGTTGGGTGCAAATATATTGATAATTGTTATATCTTCCTGTTGAACCGACCTTTTAATTATTATATAATGCCTTTTTTTTTTCTAGTGACAGTTTTTGACTTCAAATCTACTTTTCCTTGTTATAAGTAGAGCTTTCCCTGCTCTCCTTTGGTTACACTTGCATGGAATATCTTTTTTTACATATTTGCTTTGAGCCTATGTGTGTCTTGATACTTAAATTGAGTCTCTTATAGACTGCATATTACTAGATCTTGTTATTTTTGTTTTGAATCCATTCACGTAAAATGACTCTGTGTCATTTTAACCAAGTTTTTAATTACTGAGTTTAATTCCTTGACACTTATAATATTTATTCATAGTTAAGAACTTACTATTCTATGTTAATTATTTCCAGTTTTGCACTTCATGTTTTTCCTTTCTTCTTTTCTTCCTGTCTTCTTTTTTTATTTGCTATTTTTTTTTTAAAAATTGTTATTTAGTTTTGTTCCTTTCTATTTTGTGTATCTACTAGGGTTTTTTTTTTTGTGTGTGTGTGTGTGTGTGGATACCATGAGGCTCATATACATCTTGCATTTATGAACATTTATTTTAGTTTAATAACAACTCAAATTCAAATGTATATAAAGCTTCTCCAATTTTATTCCCCTCACACTTTGTGTTCTTGAAGTCAAAATTTACCTTTTTTATGTTGAGACTGTTGCCAAATTTTTCTTGTTATAATTATTCTTAAAACTTTTGTCTTTTAACTTTTCTAATGGGGTTATAGCTACTTTGTGTACCACCACTATATTATTCTGTATTTCACTATATACCTACCTTTACTGGTGAGGTTTATACTTTCACATGCTTTTGTGTTGCTGTTTGTGTTCTGGGTTCCATTTGAAGAAGGCCCCATGTGGCCCTTGTAGCAAAAGCTATGGTGTGTTCCTGGTGGCTGTGATGGTTGTGTTCCTGGTGGCTGTGATGGTTGTGTTCCTGGTGGCTGTGATGGTTGTGTTCCTGGTGGCTGTGATGGTTGTCCTTACCAGTACTTTTGGGTCCAGTGGCAAGTGTGCCCGGATAGGCATGGCCAAGGTAGGAGGCAGAAGGGCTGGAGTTGGAGGTATGTGTGTGCAGTGGTGGTGGCCAGCAGTGGGTCCTGGGTCTGGCTCTTTGCAGGCATGTACATGGTTGTAGAGGCTAGAAGTGAGCATTTGTGTGGCAGCAGGGGTCAAGGCTGGTTGTGGACACTTGAAAAACAGCTGCTGGATCTCAGGCCTGGGGTACTGCAATGGCGCTGGCTGGGGTGGCTTTCAGGGGGTGGGATGAGGGTGGTTCAGGCAGCCTAAGTTCACAAAGGAGAAGACTGGGGCACTCAGTGGTGAGAGCCGTGGGAGTCATCAGTGGCTGCAATGAGCTATGGGGGTCTTTCATGGAGCAGGCTGCTAGTGATTGCAATGGCAAACACTGGGGTCCTGCATAGTGAAAGCTGCAGGGAATCCATGGCAGCACTAGTGCTGATGAGGTGGCAAAGGCTTCTGGAGTTTTCTGCGGAGCAAAAGTGACGGTCTTCTACAGAGCAGGCCACTGAAGACCATGGTCAGATCAGATCAGATCAGTCGCTCAGTCGTGTGCGACTCTTTGCGACCCCATGAATCGCAGCATGGTAGAGAGACCATGGTAGCTGGTCCACAAATGAAGGAGAGGTAGACTTTCTAGAAGTTGAAGGTGTTTATCACCACTAGACCTGCCTTATAAGAAATGCTAAAGGGAATTTTTCAAGTTGAAATAAAAGGACATTAATTAGTAACATGAAAACATATGAAAGTATAAAACTCTGGTAAAAATAAGTATACGGTCAAATTCAGGAAAATCTAATACTATAGTGGTGGTACAGAAATTACTTTTAACTCAGGTATAAAAGTTAAAAGACAAATATTAAAAATAGGTATAGTTACCATAATAGGTAATGGATACACCAAATAAGATGATGTAAACTGTGACACTGGTAACGGAAAATTAGGCAGGGAGTAGGAAAAGTGTAGAATTTATGTAGGCAATTAATTTGCTGTTAGCTTAAAATTGACTGCTATAAAATGTTTTATGTGAGTCTTGTCATCACAAGGAAGAAGTCTCTAAAAGATATGCAAAATGTAAAGACAAATGAATCAGAGGATATCGCTACAAAAAGTCAAATCACAAAGGAAGACAGCAAGAGAAGAAGGAAGGAAAAAAAACCTACCAAACAGTGAGAAATCAATTCACAAAATGGGAAGAGTTAAGTCCTTATCTGTCAATAATTACCTAAATGTAAATGGATTAAATTCACTAATCAAAAGACAAGAATGACTGAATGGATAGGAAGATAAGATACAACAATATTTACAAAAGACTTGTTTTACCTTTAGGGCATAATGGCCAAGATATGGAAACAATATAAGTATCCATCAGCAGATTAACAGATTAAAAAAAATCACACACACACAGAGAAATATTATTCAGTCTAAAAAAGAAGGAAATCCTGCCATTTGTGCAACCATGGATGAACCTGGAGGGCATTACTCTAAGTTAAGTTAGACAGACAAATACTATATGAAGCAGCTTATGTGTAGAATCTAAAATAGTCAAACCCATAAAAGCAGAAAGTAGAATGGTGGTTGCCGGGGCCAAGGGGGTGGGGGAAATGGGAGGTGATTATTAAAGGATACAAAAGTTTAGTTACATGGATTGAAAAGTTCTGGAGATGTAATACAAAACACAAATACTATAACTGATGAACGTGAACATGAATGTGAAGTTGCTCAGTCGTGTTCGACTCTTTGCGACCCTATGGACTGTAGCCTACCAGGCTCCTCTGTCCATGGGATTTTCCAGGCAATAGTACTGGAGTGGATTGCCATTTCCTTCTCCAAGGGATCTTCCCAACCCAGGGATCGAACCTGTGTCTCCCACATCGTAGACAGATGCTTTACCGTCTGAACCACCAGGGAAGTCATATAACTGATAATAACATATTATATACTTGAAATAGAATAGATCTTGTGTTCTCACCTCTCCCTCAAATCATAACTATGTGAGATGATGGATATGTTAATTAACTTGATCATGGTAATCATTTCACAATATATATATTAAAGCATCATGTTATACAGTTTAAATATATTCAATTTTTATTTATCAAGTACCATTATATGAGATGAAAAAAACTAATCTCATATTCTGCTATAGCTAATTAATTTGTCTTTATAAAGGGCTTTGAGATCTAAAATTGAAAATAGTTATAAAGCAGAAAATATCTTATGATGATTTATTTGTGTACTGTTGTTTGCTGTTATTTTATTACTGAGCTTATGTAATTTATTGTCATAGGCGAAGGAGAGCTCATTGCCTGGGAAAATGAAAATGTACGGTAGATACAGTAATATATCTATTACACATATTTTAAAGGGAGCCGCCTGCTTGCATTTATCACCTGTGTTATGTGAGGGTGAGTTATGAGACCTCACAAAACAGGTGTATCTCTTTTTATGGACTCATAATTTAGAAGTAGGGGCTTAATGGATTTCAGAGAAGTTCTCTCTCTTAAAAAAAAAAAATGAGCACCACAGGACTCAGATCAGCTCGGGGATTTGAGTGACTAGAGCCATTTCTCTGCCTAGAGGCGTACTGATGTGAACGAAGGAGAAAGTACATGCAAAGAAGAGAAGGCTAGAACTTTTGTCCTATTGCTGTACTTGAGTGTTGTACGCTGAAGACTACTAAACTAACATGAATATTTTGAGGTGTCATGCTACTTAAATAGGGAGGTCATTTTTATTTTTAGTGGTGGATTCATTCGTTATTTCCATTTTATAGGTTGAAAAACCGAGCAGGAGATAGATTATGCATCTGACATCTGGTGGAGAAATAAGTTCTTGTCATCTTAGCGCTAATCATTAAGAATAATAACCACGGCAGTTTATTGTGTAATAACTATGTAGATTACATAGCAAGGAGCCTGGCACACAGAGACCATAGTGTTGCTATGTCAGACACTGTGCTGAGGGCTTTGCTTGGATTACTACATTAGATTCTCACTTTAGCCATAAGAGGTACCAGCTCCCATTTGAGAGGTGCAGAAACAGTGGAAACCGTGGCTGACTTTATCTTTCTGGGCTCCAAAATCACTGCAGATGGAGATTGCAGTCGTGAAATTAAAAGACACTTACTCCTTGGAAGGAAAGTTATGACCAACCTCGACAGCATATTAAAAAGCAGAGACATTACTTTGCCAACAAAGGTTCGTCTAGTCAAGGCTATGGTTTTTCCAGTGGTCATGTATGGATGTGAGAGTTGAACTGTGAAGAAAGCTGAGCGCCGAAGAATTGATGCTTTTGAACTGTGATGTTGGAGAAGACTCTTGAAAGTCCCTCGAACTGCAAGGAGATCCAACCAGTCCATCCTAAAAGAGATCAGTCCTGGGTGTTCATTGGAAGGACTGATGCAGAAGCTGAAACTCCAATACTTTGGCCACGTGATGTGAAGAGCTGACTCATTGGAAAAGACCCTGATGCAGGGAGCGATTGGGGGCAGGAGGAGAAGGGGACGACAGAGGATGAGATGGTTGGATGGCATCACCGACTCGATGGACATGGGTTTGGGTGGACTCTGGGAGTTGGTGATGGACAGAAAGGCCTGGTGTGCTGTAGTTCATAGGGTCGCAAAGAGTTCGACATGACTGAGTGACTGAACTGAACTGAATCAATGTTTATAATTTAGCATTTATGACATTATTGTATAAAGTACTTAACTTATTATTACCTACTTTCTTAAGCAGTTATATAAGTTTATGGCATTCCATCGAATAGATACTTAACAGTTATCTTAACTAATCCCTTGTGGTAAGACATTTCAGTGGCTCCAAGTCTTTTGTTATTACAAAAATAGAGCCATAAACACATTTGTACATAAAGCTGTTTGCAGACTTAGCTTTATTTCACTGAGACAGATTCCCCAAAGTGAAATTTCTATTCTAATGTCTTTCTGTTTTGTTCTGTTTTTTTTAAGTCCCCTGGCAAAGACACATTACTTTGTTATGTTGGGTTGAGTCCTTGGACGTGGACATGGGTTTGGGTGGACTCCAGGAGTTGGTGATGGACAGGGAGTCCTGGTGTGCTGTGGTTCATGGGGTCACAAAGAGTTGGACATGACTGAGCGACTGAACTGAACTGAACTGAAACTGAGGTGCAAAAAGGTTCATTTAATCAGTGATGGATGAACATGCAAATCCATGTCCATCTAATTCCAAAATCTTTGTTATTAACCATCAACTCTCTACTGCTGTTCAATACAGTAGCTGCTAGCCACTTTTGGGTAGCGAGAGCTTGAAATGTGGTTAGTCAGGATCACAGCACAGAATTTGCTGTGAATGTAAAATACATACAACATTTTGAAGACAGAACAAAAAAAGAATGTAAAATATCTCATTAATGTTTAATAATATTGACTACATATTGAGATGACAGTGTTTTAGGACTTTTTGGATTAAACAAAAATGTATTATTGAAATTGATTTTACTTATTCCTTTTAAGTTTATGTTTAATGTGGCTATTAGACAATTCAGAATTGTGTATGTGGCACACATTGTATTCCTATTGGACTGCACGGCTAGACTCTCTTATTGTTCTAACCACAAGCCTCTGCCCATAGTAAGCCCTCCGCATGTTCCGGCATACCCATGATTTATATAATCAGGGTTGAAAGCCAAACAAGAGGGAAAACAATAAATTGACAAGTGATTCCTTTTGGCATGAGAAGACCACAGCTTGACAGACTCAGAAGACAGACGATAAAGTGGCCGTTTCCAGGGCTCAGGCCTCCATCATCCCACCTTCCCAGCCCTTCCTCCTTATCCTTCCTTCCTTTCATCGACAGACATGCTAGGAGCACTTAGAACAGGCCAGGGAATGTGCAAGGCACTGTAAATTACAATGGTAATAAGACCCAGTAACAAGATGTTCACTCCCTAATAGAGATATTGATCTGTATTAGTTTGCTAGGGTTGCCATAGACTGGGTGTCTGAATAGCAGAATTTTTTCCTCATGGTCTGGAGGCTAGAAATCAGACATCAAGGTGTTTGCAGTGACATTTTTTTCTGAGGTCTTTTTCCTTGGGGTGTAGATAGACGGCTATCTCCTCCTTCACATTGTCTTCCCTCGGGGTCTATGTTCAAATTTCTTCTCTTGTAAAGTCATATTGGATTGGGGCCCACCCTCATGACCTCATTGAACCTTATTGTCTCTGTAAGGACTGTCTCCATATATGGTCACGTTCTAAAGTATTGGGATTAAGACTCAGGCACATGAGTTTTGAGGGGCACAATTCAGTGTGTAACAGGACCTATGAAGCAAGGGCCATGGCCACTGGGGAGATAACATATGTGATGCCTTGTGACTGCATGTTGAGTTTTTGTCAGGGAAGACTACTCATGTGAGCTGGGGATTGGTGGGCTCTTTCCTTTTTCTTCAGTCAGATAAACTGCCTGCTGTTCTCAGTACAGGTAGAACTAAAGGCAGATATTGGCAGCTTTGCTTTGTTTCATACCTGTTCTCAAGTAAAAGTGTAGCAAGACACATTTTTTTTTTGTTTTCTTTTTGAGTGGCTTAGGAGCTGCCTCACCCCTTGGTATGTAGAATTGATGGTCAAGGAGGCAGTGATCAGCTTGCTTAGGGGTAGACAGAAACCAGCGATAGACACAAGAATGGGTAACAGACCCCCTGTAAAACACAATTACTTTGAAGAAAAAAATTGTCTACCTTTGTGATTAGGCTTAGACCCAGAGGGCCAGGTGTTTTTTAATGGGGTCCCGGTTTGGCCCAGGGTGTTACTGATGCTGGAAGCTTTTCAGGATCCCCTACATTTGAAGGATTTGAGATTTAGGGGCCATGAATGGATGTGAAGGTTTGGACCTGAAAAAGGTACTCGGGAGTCCAAGTGCAGGGTCTCTGAAGGGACTTCTACTAACGAGGGCGGCAGAGCAGAAGGGAAATGTGTCCATGGGATTGTGTTCAGGGGATAAGTGATTGTGAGATGCATATGAAGTGAACAAGCACCCAGTGTTTCCCAAATACAGCCTGGCAAGAGGTGGCAGTTGTGGGGACAGGACTCCACTTCTCTCTGTAGGATTTTGACAGAGGACCCTTCTGAGATGAAGTAAGCTCCTTTGATTTGTTAAGAAAAAAATTTAAGGGAAGTGAGAAGGTCCCAAGAGAAAGATGAGTGCTTAAATAATTCACTGGGAAAAGAATAAACAGTTGTATCTTGTGTGATGGAAGCTGTTCAGTGGGTTCTAGAGTGGGTAGCATACAACTTGGAAGGATGAACTGGAGATTTGTAGAAGTTAAAGGGACATTCCAGGCAGAGAAAAGAGCAATAGCGAAGCCCTGAAAGAATTTGATTTGTTAGGGGGTGGCTGCTAGTGTGGGGCATAGAGTTTTTAACGGGAGCAAGAGGAAGGGATAAAGCCAGAAAGGTACGGCGATCTGGCACAAAGCTTTCTGTGCCGTGCTATGGAGTCTGAGTCTTACCTGATAGGTATGATGGAGGGATTTGGTGATGGGGGCTGTGCTTCTTCAGCTGAAAAGTGGGTGAGAAGGAAGAGGGGCCCTGACCTGTTGTTGTTATTCACTGAGTCGTGTCCCACTCTTTGAGACCCCGTGGACCGCAGCGCGCCAGGCTTCCCTGTCCTTCACTAATCTCCCAGGCTTTGCTCAGACTCATGTCCACTGCATCAATGATGCTATCCAACCATCTCATCCAGCCACCGCCGTAATCTGGGTTCATATGATGGGGTCAACAAGTGGGTGGGGCTGTGGCAAATGACCCTCTGGGACCATGGACGAATAGTAGAACTTCTATTTCTTTATAATCTACAAAGCAAATCAGCTTTACTGGTGCTTATCTCTGTAATCACACAGCATCCTGACCTCGCTTGGATTGTAGGGTGCAGCCACGTGACTTCCAGGACACACGGATCCTGAGGTCGAGTGGAGGCTCCCCCGGGTGCTGGTGCTGACAATGGGCATGGCACACCTTCGCTTGCTGCCAGTGTATTTTTCTGCTCACTTGCTTGATTGAGTGAATTTACAGATGGTTTTTCTTGGTTATATCTCACTTAACATGCACAAAATACATGAGAGGCTTGAACAGTTCTAAAATGAAACTCTGGGCTTAAGGAGACATGAATAATGCAACCAGCAAGCAGAGCCTGGGCAGACGGTGGCGTTAACTGCTTCTACTTTTAGGACAAATTCTTTGTCTAACACAATATGAGGTAAAAATAGATCCAGTATAGTCACCCAACGAGAGATGGGATCCCAAAATTGAAATCAAGATTATTTAAAATACGAATTTATATCACCATCGCTAATGTCAAACCTTAACTGTATGTTGGCCAATAGTATACTTAGCAAGATAGTTAGCAGAAACATTCTCTGCTTCTTTATTGCATTTTTAAAAAATACCTTTTTTTGGTGTGTGTTTTATAATATACATATTATTAGAACAGTGGTACATGTACATAATCCATAAATAAGCAAATATATATATGTGTATAATTGGAGAGTGAATGTTCAAAATTTTTGCCAAATGGGTTTTCAACACAAAAATTTTGCAGTCGACTGCTTAAAATCATGAGAGATTGAAATCAGTGTGCAGACCCCCTGTGGATTCCTGATTGCCCTTTGGGAGTCCTGCTAGGATTTTTCCACACATACTCATGTGATTATTAGTTCACTGTCTCACTGCTCTGGAGGCTCTATGGTACCCACCATGATCTGAAGATACGGGTTCAGAAACTCCTTTCTGTGGTGTTTCTCCCCTCAGAGGTGTCAAGGGGTTTCTTTGGCTGAGGCATTGTGGGAAGGGTCTTCACAGCAGTCAAATTATGTAGCTCTGCAGATCTGAGGTCCAGTCAATGTTTGGCTACGTCTCACAGTTGACCTGGGCAGTGGGTAACCTCCTGGATGCAGGCTAGGCAATGCCCCCATCCATTCATGAACCTGTGACCGTGAATGGTAACCTGGTGAGTATCCCTGGCGTAAGGGGCCAGAGTCAAGTCTTGGGCTTAGCTTGGTTTTAGGCATTTGGGTAGTGTCCCTCCTCACAGTTTCTCTCCATGTCTGCCTGTTTGAACTTTCTAAGGCAGATACCTACAAACAAGGGCACAGGCTTTGGGTTTTGACCCAGTACCTCTTTCCTTTGGGTCCTCCCTACTCTATTTGGTTCCAGCCACAATCTCCTTTATTTTTCAGCATGCAAAATCCCTCTTTTCTATCACAAAATTTCCACCCACCTTCCCTTCCTTCCTCTCATCCTTTTTCCAGCTTTATTGAGATATAAGCGACCCATAACACTGTATGTTTATGGTGTGTTGATCTGGTACATTCATACAATTGTAAGGGGCTTCCAGATGGCTCAAGCTGTAAAGAATCTGTCTGCAATGCAGGAGATGCAGGAGACAGGGGTTCAATCCCTGGGTCAGGAAGATTCCCTGGAGAAGGAAATGGCAACCCACTCCAGTATTCTTGCCTGAAAAGTTCCAAGGACAGAGGAGCTTGGCGGGCTACAGGCCACAAGGTTGAAAAGAGTCAGACATGACTGAGCCACTGAACTGCACTGAATGTGGAAAAAAAATTGGAATACAGTCAGATGTGTTTCATGGGAAAAACACAATAAAAGAAACCCAATGTACTCTTAATTTGGCTCCTAGTAGATAGTTTTTTCAAATGACACCTGGACTCTGCCCAGTTCCTGCTCTTCTGTTCTTGTTTGCTGTGGTGACGTGTGCTATGGAGTTGGCCAAGATACAGCTGGGATGCTGAGTCTGCCTTGGTTTTCCACCATGCCTTCTCTGTTTCAGATGGAAGAGGGTCTGCCCTGGTGCCCAGGCTGCCAGGTCTGTCCTCATTTCCAGCCTACCCCAGCAACAACCTGAATTAGTTAGGACGCTTGGTTGAAAGTGACAGAAACCAACATTAGCTGCTGTTAGCCAAGCTGAGAATTTATTGGCTCACCTAACTGAGATGGATGTGAGAGCTGGACTGTGAAGAAGGCTGAGCACCGAAGAATTGATGCTTTTGAACTGTGGTGTTGGAGAAGACTCTTTAGAGTCCCTTGGACTGCAAGGAGATCCAACCAGTCCATTCTGAAGGAGATCAGCCCTGGGATTTATTTGGAAGGAATGATGCTAAAGCTGAAACTCCAGTATTTTGGCCACCTCATGCGAAGAGTTGACTCATTGGAGAAGACTCTGATGCTGGGAGGGATTGGGGGCAGGAGGAGAAGGGGATGGCAGAGGATGAGGTGGCTGGATGGCATCACTGACTCGATGGATGTGAGTCTCAGTGAACTCTGGTAGTTGGTAATGGACAGGGAGGCCTGGCATGCTGCGATTCATAGGGTCACAAAGAGTTGGACACGACTGAGCGACTGATCTGATCTGATCTGAACTGAGAAGTCCAAGAGTAGATCTAGATCCCCATGTAGCTGGACCATGGGGTCCACCAAGGCTGAGCTCACCTCCTCTTGGCCATGCTTGAATTCTCCTTGGCTTCTTTCTCACAAAGTTTTTCTCTCAGAGCTGCTCCAAGCTCGTTTTATAATTTTAGCTCCCAGGTCCAGCAGAACAAAGGCCATCCTTCTCTTTCAGAATCCATATATCAACTCTCTTGGAGGGGATTGAATTGGCTTTGCTGTGATCACCTGCCCATTCCAGAACCTGTCGCTGTGGCCAGGGGACTGGGAAGCCCTTCCTGGGCAGCTATGCCTTTGGTTATATGCCTTCCCTGCAGCTGAAGGTGGTTGTGCTGGTCCCGCCCAATTACCACATGGGTTTTCCACAGGAAAGAGAGGTTCTGTAATCAGAAAAAGGATCACTGGTGAGGCCAAAACAGGAACTCTCCTCTAGAAACCCTGATTAGGGACCACTTGTGCTGTAGTTTGTTGTTGCTGCTGATGTTCAGTCCCTGTTGTGTTTACCTCTTTGATACCCCATGGACTGCAGCACGCCAGGCTTTCCTGTCCTTCACCATCTCCTGGAGTTCGCTCAAACTCAAGTCCGTCGAGTCAGTGATACTATCCAACCATCTCATTCTCTTTTGCCCCCTTCTCTTCAATTAAAAGACACTTACTCCTTGGAAGGAAAGTTATGACCAACCTAGATAGCATATTCAAAAGCAGAGACATTACTTTGCCAACAAAGGTTCGCCTAGTCAAGGCTATGGTCTTTCCTGTGGTCATGTATGGATGTGAGAGCTGGACTGTGAAGAAGGCTGAGTGCCAGAGAACTGATACTTTTGAACTGTGGTGTTGGAGAAGACTCTTGAGAGTCCCTTGGACTGCAAGGAGATCCAACCAGTCCATTCTGAAGGAGATCAGCCCTGGGATTTCTTTGGAAGGAATGATGCTAAAGCTGAAACTCCAGTACTTTGGCCACCTCATGCGAAGAGTTGACTCATTGGAGAAGACTCTGATGCTGGGAGGGATTGGGGGCAAGAGGAGAAGGGGACGACAGAGAATGAGATGGCTGGATGGCATCACTGACTCGATGGATGTGAGTCTGAGTGAACTCTGGTAGTTGGTAATGGACAGGGAGGCCTGGCATGCTGCGATTCATGGGGTCACAAAGAGTCAGACATGACTAAGCGACTGATCTGATCTTCCCTCCCTTAATCTTTCCCAGCATCAAGGTCTTTTCCAATGAGTTGGCTCTTCTCATCAGGTGACCAAAGTATTGGAGTTTCAGCTTCAGCATCAGTCCTTCCAATGCAATATTCAGGGTTGATTTCTTTTAGGATTGACTGGTTTGCTTTCCTTGCAGTCCAAGGGACTCTCAAGAGTCTTCTCTAGCACCACAGTTCAAAAGCATCAGTTCTTCTGTGCTCAGCCTTCTTTCAGCTGAGTAGTTTGCTACCAGGCTACAAAGCAGTGAAGCCGTATTAGTAACAACAACATCATAAGAGATAGGAATCATGTGCCAGGCACTTTCAAGTGCTTCATGCATTCCATATTTAATCCTACAGCTATCTTAGGAGGTACACTGGAGCATAGCCTCCCATTTTGCAGTGAGAAAGTGGAAGTGAATGGCTTGTCCAGTGTCACACACATACCAGTACTCACTGTTTATATAGAGATTAGAATAAAATAGTTTGGACTTCCCTGGCAGTCCAGTGGTTAAGACTCTGTGCTTCCATTTCAGGGGGCATGGCTTCCATCCCTGGTAAGAGAACCAAGATCTCACACGCTGCATGGCTCAGCCAAAAGATAAAAAATAAAAAAAAATTTTTAAAAGATAAAATAGTTCTAGCTTCTACTCAACTCTACCCCTCTTCCTCTTCTTGCTCCTCTCCCTTATTGTTGCTGTTATTATTATTATTATTATCTTCTCCTTAAGACTCAGGCATGAATTGGAGGAGGCTCAGCTTGGCTGGCAGACTTGCTCAGAGATGCACTCTGTGATCCTCGAAATCAACATTTCCCACTGATCCTTTCCTCTGCACCCTGGCTCTCTTATCTTTAGATGTTGTTACCTATTTGGCTCCTTGTTGATTTTAGGGTGAACACTGCTGAGTTTCTCAAGAGGTCACCCTAGTTCCATTAGCCCTGCTTCTCCAGTAGACTTGCAGTGCAGAACTTTCTGAGATGTGTCCTCTGTTCTATTACTCCTGAGCTGTTACTTACTCTTCCAGGTGAGGAACTGGTGTCTAGAGAGAGAGTGACTTGCCCCAGGGCCCACAGCTGGTTTGTGATGGAGCTAGCACTTGACTTTGTCTAGTTCATGGCTATTCTTTCCATTCTCTATGCAAAGAGATTATGTCTCAGCCTTGCAATAGGTCCTGGGTGTGAGCCCTAATCCCCTAGCCTATGTCATGTTATAACTTCAAATCCTCTGGACTTGGGGTCAAAACTCTCTATCCCAAGCCTGGATTCAGTACCTACTGAGAGTCTTTGGGAGATCACTTCACTTCTCAGAGCCTCATGTTTCCCCTGCCCCCCGGCCCTAAACACTGAAGTAATACTATCAGCTCTGTCTACCTGTGAATGTGTTATTATTATTTGGTTTGTTGTTATTGTTCAGTTTGCCAAGTCATGTCTGACTCTTTGTGACCCCATGGACTGCAGCCTGCCAGGCCTCCCTGTTCCTCACCATCTCCTGGGATTTGCCCAAGTTCATATCCATTGAATCGGTGATGCTATACAACCATCTCATCCTCTGTTGCCCTCTTCTTCTTCCGCCTTCAATCTTTCCCAGCATCAGGATCTTTTCCAATGAATTGGCTCTTTGCATCAGGTGGCCATTATGTAGTTATCCATTTTATTTATTTATTTTAAACCTTTTATTTTGTATTGGGCTTAGCCAATTAGCAATGTTATGATAGTTTCAGGTGGCCAGTGAAGGGACTCAGCCATACACATACATGTATCCATTGTGAATGTATTAATGAAGGGTAAAAAGGGATGAAATATATGAATGAGTTTTGGAAGCTATATTTTACTCTATAAATGTATCATAGTATTTTAGTGTAACTCATTATAAATCTTCAGCAAATGTTTTCTTATTAAATGGTTCAGTGCAGAAGCACTTCTTTTTGAATCAGCTCCCGAGCCCTGGAATCTTATCTAGATAGTATTTTCTCTGGATTTTGGCCAATAATGGTTATTTACTTGTTATTCTCAGAAAGGATTCCAAAGTGATATTTAAGTCTTCTTTCCACAGTCTCAAGGAAGGTTACTGGATATTTGCTTGGAAAAGGCACATGTAATCCATAATAATGAGACCAATAAACTCTATAGACATTTTCTAACTGAAATGTTAACACATCTGAGATGCTGTGCCCTGTTGGTAGCACAATTATTAGAGCAACTAAATGAGGCAAGTTCAATCTGTTCTTGGGCAGAAGAAGCTGGAACTAAACTCACCTTTTGCATCCTTTGGGTTTCTGTGCGTCACCAAGAATAATGTGTCTTTCCGACTTAGAGAATGAACTCATGGTTACCAGGAGGGAAGGGTGGAGGGACGGTATAGTTAGGGAGTTTGGGGTAGACGTGTCCATACTGCTGTATTTAAAACGGAAAACCAGCAAGGTTCTACTGTAGAGCACGTGGAACTCTGCTCAATGTTATGTGGCAGCCTGGACTGGAGGGGAGTTTGGGGGAGAATGGATACATGGATGTGTATGGCTGAGTTCCTTTGCTGTCCACTTGGAACTATCACAGCATTGTTAATTGGCTATACTCCAATATAAAATAAAAAGCTAAAAAAATAAAGATGAGCATTTTTGAGCATTTGGTACTTTTTGGTTCGTAGGTGGTTGGTACCTTCGCATGGCTTTTCTTGTGTGAGCCTGTGTCCTCATCTCCTCTTCTTATTAAGGACACCAGTCATATTGGAGTAGCTGCTGCTGCTGTGTGCGTGTCTGACTCTGTGCGACCCCATAGATGGCAGCCCATCAGGCTCCCCCGTCCCTGGGATTCTCTAGGCAAGAACACTGGAGTGGGTTGCCATTTCCTTCTCCAATGCATGAAAGTGAAAAGTGAAAATGAAGTTGCTCAGTTGTGTCCGACTCTTAGCAACCCTATGGACTGCAGCCTACCAGGCTCCTCCATCTGGGATTTTCCAGGCAAGAGTACTGGAGTGGGGTGCCATTGCCTTCTCCGATATTGGAATAGAGAAGTTAGAGCCTGCCCTAACAACCTCATTTTACCTCCAAGACCCTATCTCCAAATGCAGTCCCATTCTAAGGCACTGTGACTTCAACATAGATATTTTGGGAGGATGTTCAGCCCATAACACCAAACAAGCAACTGAAGGTGTCCATGCATGGGTGGGCACATGTGTGTAGCCGTGGTGGGGAAGGGCCACAGTCACAGGTCAGGAGAGCGCAGGTGGAGGAACTGGACATCTTCACTGAAGCCCAGGATTAAGAATCATCAGCTAACTCAGGACTGAGTAGGCACAGTGTTGACCATCATAGTGCTGGACCTCAGATTCTGCTCCCAGTTCTTAAGAGATCAGGCCCCAGAACACTCTGCTGTGAGTCAGGGAACCAATGCCAAAGTTTAAACCTAAGAAGAAGCTTTTCAAAACTCTGGGTCAGCCTAAAAGACACATTAAGTAGAATGTCTCTTTAATATTTTCTTAGTGATTGAGATGATGGATGAGCAAGTGAGCCAGTTGAGTTAGCCGATGACGCTGCGGCTGTCATTAAATAACAGGTGAATCATTAACTAGGAACGCAGACAGGGGGCCCAAACTTCATCATTTTTATTCCCACCTTTGGGGAAGCCTGACAGCATAAATGCCCTCACCCTTGCCATGAGGAACTCCTCTGAAATGCAAAGTATGGCTCAGCCAGCAAAGTCAAAGGAACGGTAAATGGTCTCATTTCTATCTTTTTGAGTAATGATATGCCACTTTCCCCATAAATTGCATAAAGATGAAGAAGAAAAATAATTCTTTGACCTTTCTCGTTTATAACCACCCTTAGGTATTTCTTCTCATCTCTTATGCTGGCCACAGAGCTTCACCCTGCTGAAACTTCATTTCATGCAGTTGAAGCATTAAAATGGATAGAACCTCCTTCTCTCCTTCCCTCTCCCTTCTTCTGTGCCGCTGTCATTCAGGGCTGGGAAAGACACAGGACCTGAGTGAGGGGTGCTGCAAGTGAAATCCTTCCTTTCTAAGCACACCGTTTCCACAGCACAGAGCAAATAGGCGCCTGATAGGAGGGACCATGAACGCTGAGCATGTGGGCTGTGGCCGTCACACCCTCCAGGTGATGAATATCTTTTATCCAGATAAATGTACTTATAATTTGTTGGTTTTAATTACTGCAGCCTTGTGAAGTCTTAAGCCAGTAATTCCTTTCTCAACAAATTAGAGGCCTGAAATAATTCTGCGGGAAGACTAATTGCTCACCCTGGTTTTTGGCCATTTGTCTGAAACATTATTTCCAGAACTCAGCTGGGTGTTGTTAACCACTCAGTTATGAGGACTCTGGTTGCACTGTGACCTGTAAACCCCCTTGTTGGAGTGGCTTCTGCATTGCTAACATCGAAGTGTAAATCTCTGTTCAGTAATTACCTTCCCCAGCTCCTCTTTTAGGAGGGCAGAAAGATTTCATCTTAATAATGTGTAGCTTTTGTTCCAAAAGAAGAAAGTAAGGGAACCCTCCCTCTGTCTGATCCCAGCTCTTAAACGAAAAGAAGAGTCTGGTGTGGACACGTTACTGGAAGCACCAGCCACTGTTCACCCAACTCTGTCCCAGGATTGGGCACTGAACCGTTCAAAGCCTGCATTGGTAAAATATGCAAGCTTTCTCCCCTATTCTAATTTCTGTTCATTTTCTCTATTTTACTAATGTCTGTCTTTCCCCACCAAGTGAGAGCTGGTTTGGCTGGCTTTCTGTCAATAGGAAATCTCTGCTAATTGGCGTTTCTCTGCTTTGCAAGTAGAATGATAACCGATATTCATAATGATATTCCAGAAGCTCTGCAAGAACCTGAAGGGGCTCATGAATTCTCAAAGAATGATTGACTTCTGTGCAGAATAATTTTACTGTCAGGTGTATTTTATGGTTTTCTGATTCACTGCAAATTGGATGTCCTTGTATGGGTATAACTTTCAGTTTACCAAAGTATTAATTAAGCAGAGCCCAAGTCTTTGGGCTTCCCAGGTGGCTCAGTGGCAAAGAATCTGCCACCAGTGCAGGAGATGTGGGTTCGATTTCTGGGTTAGGAAGATCCCCTGGAGGAGGAAATAGGGATTCACCCCAGTATTATTGCTTGGGAGAAATGCCAGGGACAGAGAAGCCTGGCAGGCTACAGTCCATAGGATCACAAAGAGTCTTTTAGAGATGGAAAACTGGACCTTTTCTATTTGGCAGGTCCTGGTGGTAGGACGCCAGTCAAATCTACTTCTTCCTTTATCTTTGTTGTACTTAGTAGGTCCTTGGAGGATGCTGTGGGATAACTGCACTGTGCAGGGAAATGGAGAGCTGTGAGCTTGACAAAAGCCCATCCTCTCAGCAAGCTTGAGCCAGAGGCTGGAATGGTCTTGTCAAACCTGAAATGTCAAATGGATGGGATCAGAACAGGCTGCAAAAATATAGAAGTGAGGAAAACTCACATATAGAATACAAGTCAGAGCAGATGGAAAGATCTAAATCCAGGGAGTTGAGGCGTTGAGTATGTTTCCCAAAGATGGAAGTGCCTATGAGGACCCTAAAGCTCTATTTGTGGGTGACTGAGGGGTCCCTGTCATCACTCCGAATCACGTGGTACCAAGGATGCTGGATCCCTGAGGTCTTTATGGAAAGGGGAAAATACAGAAGGGTACTTGCCTGTGGGCCAGTGGCTAAGACACAGTGCTTCCAATGCAGGCGGCCCAGGTTCCATCCCTAGTGAGGGAACTAGATCCTGCAGGCTGCAGCTAAGAGTTCTTGAGACACAGCTAAGATGCCACATGCCATTAACTAAAGATCCTGCGAAGATCCGGTGTGCCACAACTACGGCCTTGCACAGCCAAACAAACACATACAAAATAAATAGATAAATAAATAAATTCTAGGAATAAAAGCCACCTTATGCTTTGTTAGTCGCTCAGTCATGTCTGACTCTTTCAGACCCCATGGACTGTAGCCCGCCAGGCTCCTCAGTCCATGGGGATTCTCCAGGCAAGAATACTGGAGTGGGTTGCCATGCCTTCCTCCAGGGGATATTCCCAGCCCAGGGGTTGAACCCAAGTCTCCCACATTGTAGGCGGATTCTTTACCAGCTGAGCTACCAGGGAAGCCCCCAAAAGGCAACTTAGTCTCCTTAGGAAAAAAAAGAAGGATGCAGGTAACCGGTTACTGAGACAAGCCAGCCGTGTCTTCTCACTTTGGGATTCTGACTGCAGCAGCCAGACTGATGGTGTCAGTCTGCTTTCATGGTCTAACCTATCCACTTACCTTCGTTGTGGTCTGTCTCCTTTACATGCCCCAGGAAGACACAAAGTCAGTGCCATTTGACTCCTGGCTAAACACTCTTGTACTCTGTGGGAGACCAGTTTCCCTTGCATATTATATGCCTTAAATTGTATTAAGTAACCCTGACATTTATTGCTCTCGCTGGGTCAAAGCACCTTGTAATGGAGAGGAGGTGAGAAAGAGTTCACTGTCTGTCTCTGTTTCACATACTAATTCTGTGTAACAAACCACCCCAAAGCAAGTGAGAAAGAGTTCACTGTCTGTCTCTGTTTCACATACTAATTCTGTGTAACAAACCACCCCAAAGCAAGTGCCTTAAAACATCTATGATTATTTTATTTCTTCATGAGTTTGAGGACTGACTAGAAGCTCTCCTTCTGTCTGGCTTCCTTTGGGGATGTTCCACGTGGCTACGTACAGGTAGGGGATTAACTGACTGCAAGATTTAAGAAGGCCTCTCTCACATATCTGGGGTCTGGGTGCAGATTGTTGGCAGGAATTCCCTTCTGCATGGCTCAGTTCTCTCTCTCTCCCCTTTTCTCTCTCTCTGGTGTCTCATCCTCCAGGGCTTCTCCACATCTCTATGTCTCATCTCTATGTCTCATCCGGGGTTTCTCTGCAGCACGGTAGCTTGGACTTCCTTACAGCATGGCAGCTGGGTTCCCAGGATGCGAAGGGAGAAACTGCCAGGACAAGGCTCAGCCTAAAACTGGCCCCGTGTAACTTTTGTCACCTTTGATTGGTTAGAATAAGTCATGGGGTGAGCTCAGACCAAGGGAAAGGGAAGTAGTTCTCACTTCTTGTTGAAAATGAAATTAAAAGTTTCTTGTTGAGAAGAGCAGGTAATAATTTGTGGCCATTTTTGGAAATCCACAACAGAGGGAATATATGTATATGTATGGCAGATTCATTTTGCTGTGCAGCAGAAAATAACACAACATTCTAAAGCAACTATGCTCCAATAAAAAAAGTTACTGATTGTCAGCCAAGGGGAGAGAAATACATTAACGTTTATCCTTTAGGTTGTTGTGAGGTTTAAACGAGGTAACTGCAAACATAGCATTTAGGGCAGGTAGATTAACAGTTATAATTCTTCTGCCTGATTTAAGGATCCATTCTCATGGGTAGGGATAGTTGTCACAAAACTGTAACTCAGGGATCGGGCTTCTGGTCGATTGTGGTTTAGTTATTCCCAAACAGGAATTAAATGAGATGATATATGTGAACTACTTAGAAGAGTCAGTGTCTAGGATGTGGTAATCACTCAATAAATGAAAGCTAGTACTATTATCTCTGGGAGATGGTGATGGACAGGGAGGCCTGGTGTGCTGCGATTCATGGGGTCACAAAGAGTCGGACACGACTGAGAGAATGAACTGAACTGAACTGAGTACCATTATCACTATCAGTATCGAGGCACAATGATTCTTAAAAACAAAACAACATCTCCAAGATAATAGGCAACCCACCTTCCTGATTATGAACATCCTTTCTTTCATTTGAGTTACTTTTAACCATTGTGTAACAGAATTTTAGAGATGTTTACAATCTCAGAGGTTTAGATTGGAAAGAAATTTAAAGCCAAGTTTTGCCAGATGACTTGTCCACCTCACATAGCTAATTAGAGGATTACTTCCAAATTTCAAGACTCCCGAGCTTCTAGCCAAGGGCTCTCTTCACTGCATCCTTAAGTGTAGATGTTCAAACTCATTTGCTTTAAAAATAAGAGCTAGGAATACAAAGCTGTATTTGGCAAGTATACCACATTTAAATAAGTAGTTTGGTTTTATACATCAGCATGTACTTTGGAGGAGAGAAGAAAAAACTGGAAAGATAGAGGACAGAGCAAGGACAGAAAGAGATGATAGATACATCCAGAAGAACAGGAAAGAGGGTTAAAAGATTAAAGATGATTTTTTTGATGACTTTTATGAATACTAAGTGCTGAAAAACTGTCGGGCAAGAATTGGTTCTACTGTGTGTCCCCAAAGTCCTGCCCCTCATCTGGCAGCAGCACCCTCACCACCATTTTTTGAAAATGCCCTCCTCAGTTCCAGGGCACTGGAACTAGTGCCTGCTAGTTCTGATGGTTCTGACAGTCACATCATTTTACTTTTGTGGCCATGAGGATTGGTCAGGTGGGGACCAGTTAGAGTACTTTTCTAGGCTTGATAGAGCAGAGCAAGAAAAGCATCTTGATTAAGGTTGGCTTGCTTCCAACCACTTTTTAGTAAAATCTGCCACAGACAGAGTAGCCATGTCCACCTTCCTTGGCTGTGTCCTCAATCTTCATAGATCCTACTGCTCTCTTCTTTGTTACTCATTTATTACATTTTTATTGACCGTTTGCTATGCACCTGGCATCATAATACAGTCATAGTCCTTTCATTCATGGACCCTACAGTCTGCTGAATATAGACATGGGTGATAGACAATTAAAAAGTTTACAAAAACACGATTATGATTTGTGATAAGAGCACTGTTGTAGGCTGAATAAAGGCCCTCAAAGATGTCTATGTCCTAATCCTCAGAACCTGTGAGGTTAGCACCCCAGTGTTACCTTCCATGGCAAAAGGGACTTTGCACTTGTGATTAGTTAAGCCTCTCCTGATGGGGAGATTATCCTGGATTATCTGGAGGAGCCCAATGTCATCACCAGGGTCCTTATAAGAGGGAGGCAGAAGGGTTGGACTCAGAGAAGGTGATGTGGTGATGAATGTATAAACAGAGATTGGAGGATGCTCTGCTTCTGGCTTTGATGATTGGAGTGGCCACAGGCCAAGGAAGGCAAGTGGCCTCTAGAAACTAGAAAAGGGAAGAACATAGATTCTTCCCTGGAGTCCCCAGAAGGAACACAACACCTTGCTTTTGGGAATTCTGACCTCCAGAACTGTAAGAGGACACGTTTGTATTGTTTAATCACTAAGCTTGTGGTAAGTGCTGGGAGTAGCCATAAGAAACTAACACAAGCTTCAAAGGAAAAAGGTGGATACATGAAAGAATGTGAGGAACCTTCCTAAGATCATGGGGTCAGTGAAGACGTTGGTGAAAAACCTATATTTTGGTTAAGAGCTCATGGAAAAGAAAGAACCAGCCTTAGAAAAAGAGGAGGGGTGTTGGCAGCTGCATTCAGGAACACAAGGCCAGAAAAAACCTTGAATTAGACAGGTGTGTCTGTTCTAACAGCAGAAAGAAGATAGTGGGGCAGGATGACAGGAGAGGGGCATCAGATGACGTCGCTGGTCCCTAGAGAGCCACACTTACTTACCAGAAGTTCCTTTCTTCCTCCTACTTGACTTTCTAAGTCCTTCCCACCTTCTCTTCCAGCTCTACCTACATCCTTACTCCAAAGCCTTCCATGATCTCAGCGGGTTTATTCATCTCCCTCTTTCATCCAAACTGTGCTTCCTCTTTCCAACTACGGTCCTTGGACCTATGAGTACCCACCCCACCCCACCCCACCCAGGTTTATCCTTGGGGAAGGTATCTTCAAATTTTTCAAGGATGTTTTAGTTTTAAAGATAAGTAATAAAATAGAATAAGCTTGGGCTATCCTTTAGAAACACCTGTTTGAGTTTCATTTTAAGATTTCAGAACCTTCGCAGGGTCACTTGAAGGCTAAATGATGTCCAGGAGAGCCATAGAAGCAAAGGTTTTGAAGAAGCTCGAGCAGAAGAGCAGAGGGAAATGAAATGATCAGAGGGCACACAGCATGTGGGGTTGAGCAGCAGAAGGCAGCGGCCTGCTGGCCTTACCCGCAGCTTTGTTCTGTGGATTCTTCCCTTCTGGGTTGTTGTTGTCGAGTTGCTAAGTTGATTGCAGCAAGCCAGGCTCCCCTGTCCCTCTCTATCTCCTGGAGTTTGCTTAAATTCATGCCCACTGAGTCGGTAACACTATCTAACCATTTCACCCTCTGTTGCCCCCTTCTCTTCCTACCTTCAATCTGTCCCAGCATCAGGGTCTTCTCCAGTGAGTCAGCTCTTTGCATCAGGTGGCCAAAGTATTGGAGCCTCAGCTTCAGCATCAGTCCTTCCAATGAATATTCTGGGGTGACTTCCTTAAGGATTGACTGGTTCGATCTCCTTGCAGTCTAAGGAACTCTTAAGGGTCTTCTCCAGCACCTTCTCATAACACTTCACTACTAGCAGATCTTTTTCAGTTTTGCCTTCTCTGTTAATTGATTAGTCTGTTATGCGTCAATGATTAAAAGTGAGATCATTGAAACCAAACACAGCAATGATGGCTGTGAACTCAATACTAATGACTCAAATGATGATCTGTCATGCTCAAAATCAGAAGATTTGTATTGATAACAAGTAAAATAGTAAACATGCAAATATATTTTTCCACAATTGTGTCCAATAGTACCAACCAATTTTAAGTAAAACATTGTGAATTATCACATTAAAGTAATGAAATTTTAAATTTCTTTGGTTTTATACTTTTATTTGTATTTAAAATTTTTGTTTTGATTTTGCCAAGAGAGATGTAAGTATAAGAAGTTTATAATTAATTTCATGTTGTACAGATTGCATTTGCTGTCCATTTCATATAGAATAATATTATAATAAAATATAACTTGTCAACACTGGGGAATCTGTGGAAAATGTTTTTCTTTAAAAGGAATCCATACCTTATTAAGTTTGAGAAACACTGATCTGTAACGTTCATATTGTACAGTTTTTGAAATACTAGTTCTTGAGTCACTACTTCGTCTGTGTGAGTTTATACCTATTACCTCAACAGAAAGGAGAGCTTGCTCAAGGTGAATGAAGGGCACACGTATGAGTTTTCTGAGAATCCACAGGTCCCCTGGCAGTGCTGGGCACACAGAAGATGCCCAACAAATACTTGGGGAACGTATTCATCATGTCTTTTTATTATCTGTTTCTGGTGCTCTGGGGCCTGCCTGACAACGGAGGGACAGCCTCTCCCAGGGACCGTCAATCCCTGGAAACAGCAACTTGCCTTCACCACGCCTTCCAAGCGTAAGGTGAACAATGCAGAGCCCACCCCTCCCCGCCCCTCCTCTATGGCTGTTATGCTCTGGACCACTCTCCACCTGCTCTCATCACCCCCACGGCCAGGTGCAGACCCTGAGGGACAGCCCCTACACCCCACAGCCCGCTGAAAGTTTTGAAACTAGTCGGTCCTGACCTGCCTTGAGTGTTCCTTCCTGTGTAAACCACGATAAGGGAGCTTGCCCACATTCTCCTCTTGCGCTTTCTGCCTCCTGACCGACCCTGATGCTTCCCTGTGGGGCCCTACACGTGGTGCTCCCTCCTCATGGGAACTTTAACAAACTCTTCATGGGGGGCTTCCCAGGTGGTGCAAGTGGTAAAGAACCCACCTGCTAATGCAGGGGATGTAAGAGAGGTGGGTTCATTCCCTGGGTCAGGAAGATCTCCTGGAATAGGATATGATAACCCACTCCTGTATTCTTGCCCAGACAATCCCCAAAACAGAGGAGGCGGGCAGGCTGCAGTCTGTAGGGTCGCAAAGAGTCAGACACGCCGGAAGCAATTTAGCACGCACGCACTGTCTCTTCAATGGCAATGGGCTCCTACTCTCTTGGCCATACCGTATCTGGATTAAAAAACCCTACATTTTAAAACAGAATAAATACATAATCCCATTGTTCTTCGCTCTTTATACAAAAATGTTGCAGTTTCTTTAGTCACCGAGAGAAAATCTCTTATTCCCTGTGTATCTGTGTGTCTCCACTGGAGAACGTAATGTCCTTCAGGGCCAGGATTGGGTGTGGATCTGGGCTGAGCTGTCTGCACTTCCAGCACAGAGTCTGTGACCACAACAGGTTTTTTAAAAATTGATTTAATAATTTTGATATGATTATTATTTAATAATCACCTAGGAGGTTTACTTTACATTCTATCCTCATAAGTGTCATGTTTTTGCTAACTCAGCTGATGGGCCCCAGTTTGACAGTGACCCTGTGTCCAAAACTCCTTGCCTAAAAGTGAATTCCTGTTTCACCCCAGGTCCCTTCCTCCCTCCGTCAGGCTCCATGTGTGTCTTCTAGCACAAGCCACACCTCCTCCTGGAAGCCCACCTTGACCTCTCCCGCCCGTCACAGCTCCCTCTTCTTTGGGTTCAAACACTCTTTGACTTATCTTCCCTTCATTACTCCCCACAAGCAGTGCTTGTTTTCATAGCAGGGTTTCCTCAAGTGTTTATTAACCACCAAACTGCTCTCCTCCTCTCCCTTTCCCTCTAACTGTTGCTGGCCAGGGCAACTCCATCCCACCCAGGGGCAGGGCTTGAAATGATGGAACCAGAGCTGTACAAGTGGAAAAAAACTGATTGCACAGGAAGAGGTTTACAGTTTTTATTTTCAACCGTTTCTCTCATTAAAAAAGTGTCCCATAGCCTTCTCTGGTCCCCGAGAAGCCACATTGATTTTTATTTACCTGGTCAGATTTCTGGATCCTCCTAGAGTTAATAGAGTTGGTTCACAGGGTATTTGTTAGAAACAAGAGCCTCTCAAATCAAGATCTTGCTCTCCCGAGGCAATTCCATCCATGGCCCTCCGAGGTTTTGCATCAACGCTAAGCTCATCACCCTAGCAACCAGGAACTTCAAACTGTCCTCTGGATTCCATTGACATCTCCTACATTTGATAGGTGAAGGGTGATGAGCCATGAGCTCTGATGATGGCAAATGGAAGATTCTTCCCCCGGAGCAGGCAGCTTGCAGTATGTGTGCCAAAGGCTCTCTTGGATGAATTTCAGTGTGTTCGGAGGTTGTCATGTCGAGCTCTCTTAAAATTGGACTCAGCAAAAGTTGATTATGGTACAAATCTAATCTGTCACTCTTTGCCTAAAACCCATAGCTCTCCTTTACCATACGATTTGGTTCAGTTTTCTTTGTAGTTTTTTTTTTTTTTTTTTTTAATTAAATTTTGAGATCACTGTCTCAAAATTTCACAGTGATCTGAGGCACAGCCAGTTTCAAGACATCCAGAGCCCCTGTACCCTTTACTGAATTTCTCCTAACAGTAGCTCTGGAAAATCAGATGTTGACATCCTGCAGAAAGGGTGGGATCCCAGGCAGAAAAAGTGTGGGTGTTCCTTTTTACCGCAGAGTGTGGGTGGGAATTCGGGCCTCCCCAAGGTCTCCATTGACACCAGAAAGGGGTGGTTTGTTATTGCTTGATGGGCAGTCAAGTCCTAGGTCCCCACCTGGCCTGTCTGCCCCTTCCCTGGTGCAGGGTTTGAGGCACCTAGCTAGAGCCTAGCCTGGGTGGAATCTAGGGTTCTCACTCAGCTTCTGCTGGTGGGGGTGGGACCATAGTTGTTTCCTGAGGTGTCTGGCTGAACTCAGGATAAGCAGTTCAGCCAGATAAGCAGTTCAGTTTAGAGGATAAGCAGTTATCATCTAAAAGTCTTGCCTTTCTAGGCTGCCCTTTTCCCCGTCCTTTGGCAAGAGAGAGCTGGCTTTTGCTGCACTTCTTTTGTCTGCTCTGCACGGCATTTCTGGGTTGCCAGGCACTTAAGCTCCAAGTCTGGGATATGTGAAGCCAAAAACAAACAAAAAACCCAGTGAACTCATCACTGTATCATTCCTTGGGTCCTGAGGTCCCTCCTTGGTTCCGCCTTTCTTTTTTTTTTTTTATTCAGTTCTCAGCATCTTACTTTTAACGTCCTGGATTTTAACTGTACTTAGCAGGAGAAATAGGAATAAGCATAAGGAGTCCATCTTTTTGGATGTGGGAGTCCCCAGGTGTCTTTTTCTTCTTTAAACATGAATGGCCCTGATCTGTCTGCTGCTCACCTCGCCAGCACTCGTCACACCTGCTTCTTGCCTGATGCTCGAGCACTAACTACCTGCAAAACAGCCCTGTTGCTGCCACTGAAGATCTCTTCATCCACACTCTTGCTAATAAAAGCAAGCACGTATAAAGCACTTATTATGTGCCAGGCACATTATATGTAATAATTATGAATTAAGGGCTATTATTATAGAGATGAAGAAACTGGGCCCCAAAGAGATTAAGCAATTCACTTGTGGTCACCCAGCCAGTAAGCCACAGAGCCTGGTTTTGGATCCAGGCAGCTGGTTCTGAAGCTGCTTCCCTGCTGGATCTGGCTGTCGAATTTGAACTTGAGTGGCATCAGAATCCCCTCCAGGGCTTGAAAATACAGACTGCTGGGCCCGCACCCAGAAATCGTGAGTCTAAGGTGGGGCCTTTAGAATTTGCATTTCTAACAAGTTTCCAGCTGACGCTAATTCTATTCTCTGGGAACCACACTTTGCAAACCAATCACTTTGCCACCCTCTCCTTCACCCCAATTTGCTTGGCTAATTGCTAAGCAGCCTTTTTGATTCAGCAAAGCTGAATGTGGCCTGATTTGACTTAGTCCTCCTCCTCCACCCTCAGAGGGTTTTAGCCGTCTCAGCATATCTGTCATTGTAGTTGCCATGTTATATGGAAATTATCTGTTTATGTATTTCCAAACCCCTTGAGGGCAGAGAGGTTAGTGCAGAACAAAGTATATGTTATTCATCTTTGTACAGTCATCTGGGGTGACTGTTGAAAACGGGATTCCTGGGCCCAGCCCACGAAGTTTCTAAATCAGTAGATCAGGGCAGGACCCAAGAAACTGCCCTTTAAATAAACAACTTGCATGATTCTGATGTGGTTGTGGAGGTGAGGGGGGGTAGGCACTTTGAGAAACTGCCCTAGAACTTTGCATTACATTTGGCACTAAGTGCCCAATAATTATTTCTTAACTGTGTGTTATTGAGCTGAACTTTGGACTGAATGGTAACCCTCGCCCCAGTTCCCATGATGGCAGCTTTTTGTGCTCATCCCTCCAAAACCTAAGATATCCATCTCCTCCAAATCATTCCTTGCTAATCAGAACTTTCATTCATATACTATATATATAACTGATTTCAGTTAGTGAGTCAACTTGGAAACATAAACAATTTTTGTGGATGGTATCTTTTTAAAAAAATATTAAGATGTAACTTACATAGAGAAAAGGCACAGATCTTAGTTGTCTGCCCTAGGTAAGCACCCCTCAGATGGCAACGTGGAACATTTCCAGCCCCTAGCAGATGCCCTCATGACTCCTTCTAGGCAATACATCTCAGTGGGGATTCTGACTTCTATCACCATAGATGAGTTCTGCTCGTTCTTGAATTTCGTATAAATGAAATTATATAGAATGCACACTTTTGTACTTGGCTCTTTATGCTCCACATTCTGTATTTGAGCTTTATTTATTTATTTAAATAGTTTGTTTCATGGCTGTGCTGTATTCCACTCTTTTTTAAAAAAATAATGTGTGAAATTTATTTTTAAAAACATTAACATTTTCATTGATGTATAGTTGATTTACAATGTTGTGTGTTTCTGCTGTACAGCAGAGACAATCAGTTATACATATGCATATATCCACTCTTTTTTTAGATTCTTTTTCATATAGATCATTACAGAGTATTGAGTAGAGTTCCCTGTGCTATACAGTAGGTCCTTATTAGTTATCGATGTATATGTAGTAGTGTGTATATATCAATCCCAATTTTTCAATTTATCCCTCTCCCCCTTTCTGCCCTGGTAAACATAGGTTTGTTTCTTGCAACTGTGATTTTATTTCTGCTTTGTAAACAAGTTCATTTATACTATTTTTTTTTTACATTCCACATATAAGTGACATCATAATATTTGTCTTTCTCTGTCTGACTTACTTCACTTAGTATGATAATCTCTGGGTCTACCTTTGTTGTTGCAATTGGTATTATTTTGTTCTTTTTCATTGCTGAGTACTATTCCACTGTATATATGTACCACATCTTTACCAATTCCTTTGTCAATGGATGTTTATGTTGCTTCCATGTCCTGGCTACTGTAAACAGTGCTGCAATGAATACTGGACTGCATGTGTCTTTTTGAATTATGGTTTTCTCTAGATATATGCCCAGGAGTGGGATTGCTGGCAGTTCTATTTTCAGTTTTTAAGGAGTCACCATACTGTTCATCACAGTGCTTTACCAATCTGTATTCCTTTCTAAGAATATAAAACCAGCAGCTGTTCTTAGATTGGATTTTTCTTTTTTTTGGTTGCTTCTTTTTTATTGGGATAAAATATGCATGTGTGCATGCTAAGTTGCTTCAGTAATGTCCAACTCTTTGCCACCCTATGAACCCTAGCCCACCAGTCTCCTCTGTCCATGGGATTCTCCAGGCAGGAATACTGGAGTGGGTTGCCAGGCCCTCCTCTAGGGGATCTTCCCAACCCAGGGATCGAACCTGCGTCTCCTGTGGCTCCTGCATTGCAGGCAGATTCTTTACTGCTGAGCCGCTGGGTAACTCAGATAAAATATACAAAACATAAAATTTGCCATTTTAGCTCTTTTTAATTGAACATTTGAATGGCATTAAGTACATTCACAATGTTGTATAGCCATTACCACTCTCAATCTCCAAAACTTTTTCATCTTCCCAAACAAAAATTCTGTACTCATTGAATAATAACTCCTATTACCCTTCCCCCAGCTCCTAACAACCACCATTCCACTTTCTGTTTCTATGAATTTGACTACTCTAGGCATCTCATATAAGTAAAATCACATAGTATCTATCTTTTGTGACTGGCTTATATATTAATACATATATACGTATATATTCCCTGGTGACTCAATGCCTGCCAATGCAGGCTAGACAGACTTGATCCCTGGGTCAGGAGGTTCCCCTGGAGAAGGAAATGGCAACCCACTCCAGTATCTCATCTGGGAAATCCCATGGACAGAGAAGCCTGGTGGGCTACAGTCCATGGGGTTGCAAAGAGTCAGACACAACTTAATGACTGAACAACAACAACATATATGTGTATATATATGTGTGTGTATATATATTATCTATACATGCACATATTATATATATACACACACATATACACACCACATCAATCACATTTTATTTGTCTCTCAGTTGTGGTTGGACATGTGCATCGTTCCTACCTTTTGGCTGCTGAGATTTCTGTTTTTTTCGTTTCAGGGTATCCATGGCTTATCATTGCTGCCTCAGGAAAGTGCACACATGCAGATTCCCAGAGCCACGTGATAAGGAGGGTGGTCTGGCAGGAAGTGTTAGCTGGAGCCTGAGAAACAGAGCATGAGGGTCTAGAGCCTGGAATCATAACAAGCGATGCACCACTGCGAATGCGCAGGAGAGAGCGGAGTGAGCAGGTGCAAACATAGACGTGGGTGAGACTGGCAGCCGGCTGGGAAATAACTCCACGAAAGCCAGTGATCTAGTGGACATTTTCACTTTCTCTGTTACATGACCTAGGGTTCCTTTGAAGGCTGGGTTTTTAAAGAGCTCAGTCCAGGCTGCTTACTGATGTTTGCTTCTATTGCCGAGAATTCTACCATCTTTTACATACTGCTACTGCTGCTAAGTCACTTCAGTCATGTCTGACTCTATGTGACCCCATAGACAGGAGCCCACGAGGCACCGTCATCCCTGGGATTCTCCAGGCAAGAACACTGGAGTGGGCTGCCATTTCCTTCTCCATTGCATGAAAGTGAAAAGTGAAAGTGAAGTTGCTCAGTCGTGTCCGACTCTTCGCGACCCCATGGACTGCAGCCTACCAGGCTTCTCCGTCCACAGGATTCTCCAGGCAAGAGTACTGGAGTGGGGTGCCATTGCCTTCTCCGCTTTTACATACTAATAGTTCCCAAATCTGTCCCATTAGCACTAACTTTCTCTTGGGCTCTAGACCCATATTTCCATCAACTAGCTGATATATACAGCTGTATGTTCAAGGATACTTCAGATTCAATATGCACTAAATTAAAATTTTTTATCTTCTATAGGGACTAATGTTATTACCATTAACTCAACTCTGGAAACCAAAATGCCTGGAATCATCTTTGACTCCTTTCCTCCCTGATTTCCATCTACTGATTCTACTTCTAAAATATCTCTCGACCATGTCCGTTTTCTCTTAGGTCACGTTTCCATGTCTGCATTCCACCCCATATCTTGTTTCATAGACACTAATACCTTCTTCCCATTTCTGTTAGGTAGGGTTATTTTTCCAAAACAGGCTTGATCATGTTATTTGTAGCACCTCCTCTTGTCTTTAAAACTTTGAAGTCCTCTGGTCATTGCCAATAGGCTAAACTTTATGCTCCTAATATGATTTATACGGCCCTCCCGACATGTCACTCAGTCACTCATCTAGCATCTTACATTTTACACCTTTCACATCACGCTTCGTTCATGCCTCATCATTTTTCACATTCTCTAATATTGGACTTTGTTTTATGCCACTACTTTGCTTGTGCTGTTTTTTTCTAAAAGCAGAACACTTAGAATTCTATTCATTATTTTCATTCTCATATCATTTTATTTTTTTAATTTTTGTTTGCCTTTTAGAAAATTTTTAAATTTTTGGCCAAGCCATGTAGCATGTAGGGTTTTTTTTTCTGACCAAGGATTGAACCCATGCACCCCTGCATTGGGAACACAGAGTCTTAATCATTGGACTACCAATAAAGATCTTTTTAAAAAAATTTTTGAAATGAATTTTTATTGAAGTATAGTTTAGCTACAATGTTGTATTAATTTCTTCTGTACAGCAAAGCGATTCAGTTTTACATATACATATATCCACCCTTTTTAAAGATTCTTTTCCTGTACAGATCATTACAGAGTACTGAGTAGAGTTACAAGTGCTATACAGTAGGTTTTTATGAATTATCTGTTGTAAAAGATGTCCTTTTCATTATAGCGGAATGGAATGCAAAAGTAGGAAGTCAAGAAACACCTGGAGTAACAGGCAAATTTGGCCTTGGAATATGGAATGAAGCAGGGCAAAGACAGAGTTTTGCCAAGAAAATGCACTAGTCATAACAAACTCCCTCTTCCAACAACACAAGAGAAGACTATACATGGACATCACCAGATGGTCAACACTGAAATCAGATCGATTATATTCTTTGCAGACAAAGATGGAGAAGCTCTATACAGTCAGCAAAAACAAGACCAGGAGCTGACTGTGGCTCAGATCATGAACTCCTTATTGCCAAATTGAGACTTAAATTGAAGAAAGTAGGGAAAACCACTAGACCCTTCAGGTATGACCTAAATCATATCCCTTATGATTATACAGTGGAAGTGAGAAATAGATTTAAGGGCTAGATCTGATAGACAGAGTGCCTGATGAACTATGGAATGAGGTTCGTGACATTGTACAGGAGACAGGGATCAAGACCATGCCCATGGAAAAGAAATGCAAAAAAGCAAAATGGCTGTCTGGGGAGGCCTTACAAATAGCTGTGAAAAGAAGAGAAGTGAAAAGCAAAGGAGAAAAGCAAAGATATAAGCATCTGAATGCAGAGTTCCGAAGAATAGCAAGAAGAGATAAGAAAGCCTTCTTCAGTGATCAATGCAAAGAAATAGAGGAAAACAACAGAATGGGAAAGACTATTCTGAAGGAGATCAGCCCTGGGATTTCTTTGGAAGGAATGATGCTAAAGCTGAAACTCCAGTACTTTGGCCACCTCATGCGAAGAGCTGACTCATTGGAGAAGCATCACTATGAACAAAGCTAGTGGAGGTGATGGAATTCCAGTTGAGCTATTTCAAATCCTGAAAGATGATGCTGTGAAAGTGCTGCACTCAATATGCCAGCAAATTTGGAAAACCCAGCAGTGGCCACAGGACTGGAAAAGGTCAGTTTTCATTCCAATCCCAAAGAAAGGCAATGCCAAAGAATGCTCAAACTACCGCACAATTGCACTCATCTCACATGCTAGTAAAGTAATGCTCAAAATTCTCCAAGCCAGGCTTCAGCAATACGTGAACCGTGAACTTCCTGATGTTCAAGTTGGTTTTAGAAAAGGCAGAGGAACCAGAGATCAAATTGCCAACATCCGCTGGATCATGGAAAAAGCAAGAGAGTTCCAGAAAAACATCTATTTCTGCTTTATTGACTATGCCAAAGCCTTTGACTGTGTGGATCACAATAAACTGTGGGACATTCTGAAAGACATGGGTATACAAGACCACTTGACCTGCCTCTTGAGAAATCTGTATGCAGGTCAGGAAGCAACAGTTAGAACTGGACATGGAACAACAGACTGGTTCCAAATAGGAAAAGGAGTTCATCAAGGCTGTATATTGTCACCTTGTTTATTTAACTTAAATGCAGAGTACATCATGAGAAATGCTGGACTGGAAGAAACACAAGCTGGAATCAAGATTGCTGGGAGAAATATCAATAACCTCAGATATGCAGATGACACCACCCTTATGGCAGAAAGTGAAGAGGAACTCAAAAGCCTCTTGATGAAAGTGAATGTGGGGACTGAAAAAGTTGGCTTAAAGCTCAACATTCAGAAAAGGAAGATCATGGCATCTGGTCCCATCACTTCCTGGGAAATAGATGGGGAAACAGTGGAAACAGTGTCAGACTTTATTTTTCTGGGCTCCAAAATCACTACAGATGGTGACTGCAGCCATGAAATTAAAAGACGCTTACTCCTTGGAAGGAAAGTTATGACCAACCTAGATAGCATATTCAAAAGCAGAGACATTACTTTGCCAACAAAGGTCTGTCTAGTCAAGGCTATGGTCTTTCCTGTGGTCATGTATGGATGTGAGAGTTGGACTGTGAAGAAGGCTGAGCGCCAAAGAATTGATGCTTTTGAACTGTGGTGTTGGAGAAGACTCTTGAGAGTCCCTTGGACTGCAAGGAGATCCAACCAGTCCATTCTGAAGGAGATCAGCCCTGGGATTTCTTTGGAAGGAATGATGCTGAAACTTAAACTCCAGTACTTTGACCACCTCATGCAAAGAGTTGACTCATTGGAGAAGACTGTGATGCTGGGAGGGATTGGGGGCAGGAGGAGAAGGGGACGACAGAGGATGAGATGGCTGGATGGCATCACTGACTCGATGGACGTGAGTCTGAGTGACCTCTGGGAGTTGGTGATGGACAGGGGGGCCTGGCGTGCTGCGGTTCGTGGGGTCGCAAAGAGTCGGACATGACTGACTGAGCTGAACTGATATAAAATAGTGTGTATATGTCAATCCCAATATCCCAATTTATCCCTCAAGCCCTTCCCTCCTGGTAAACATAAGTTTGTTTTCTATATCTGTGACTCTATTTTTGTTTTGTAAATAAGTTCATTTGTTCTCTATTCATTTTTGAAGAATCAGGCTGCCTGCCAATCTTCTCATCTTTGGTGCTTGTTCTTGTTGGAAGCTGTTGAACTTGTGCAGAGTCTCTAGTGAAGGCTTCTGAAGCTTTGGACACTCCGTTACACAGTCGCGAATCCCCACATACGACCCCCATCAGAGCCCAGTTTTAATGCCCCCTGATATGACCCAGCACACACTTCCTTGGGTCCTTCGTGGAGATGGTAAAAGGAACCTATCTGAATCTCCCTTCTATAGCCTAACACATTCTGATGTTTGGCATATGTGCCTCATTCATCAAATTGAGGTGTTATCTACTGTGCAGGAGTTCATGACATCACATGAATAGATACCTGTGAAAACCTTTTGTAAGCTGTGAACATTATATTAGTCACTGTTAATATATACTTCATTCTTTTACTCTTTCCTTTTTCTATTTGTCTTCTTCCGCTCTTTTCTCTCTTCATTTTTTTCTATATCTTTTCTCTTCTCTTCCTATATTTCTTGTATATATTTTCTTCTTTTTTCCCTTGCAATTGACAGTCACACTCATATGTAATTTTAGCCCCTCTGGGTACCCTAATAGATTTTGGACCCCTGCCTTGCACAAAGTAGTGCCAAGCCATCCCACAGGCTTGAAAAAAATCTTATATTGCCACCATTTACTTATACATTTCTTCAAGGCATTATCAACTCTTCTTGGCCTGGGGAAGACTTTTCCAATGTACACAGTCTCTTTGTCATTGGAGTTTTAAAAAAGACTTTCCATGTAACATTGTCAACTGATTAACCTTTAGGCCTGGAAAAAAATGGGAATATCAAAGCAGTAATATTTTCAGCTGTTTTTCCACTGAAGGGCACATCAATCACAGAAATGTCTTTGACTCCTGTTTGGTTACTGCACCAACAATTGAGTATAACTTTATGAGTTAGAGGGAGATAATGGTTTCTGGGGGTAATAAAGCTGTCAGGAGGAGGGAGACTTTCATCTAACTTCATAAAAAATGTGAACGCATTGGGTGGCAGTGCAAGGACATTGAGGAGATGGCAACATCTGGAGAATCTAAAGACCCAAACAGTCTCATAATTTATGGCCCTGAGAGAAATGCGCTGGGCCAGGAGCCTGGAAACCTGGGTTCGGTTCTCATCCCCATCACGGACTTCCAGAGTGACCTTGGGCAAGTTGCCTAATCATTTTTTTGCTTCTAGTATTCATATTATAGGCAATGATAAATAATAATAATAATGATAAACAATACTACTAATATTTATCCATTTGTTACTCAGAGAGAGTTTTTCTCTGTTCTCTCTCTTTTGATAGGTAAATGAAGAAGTTTTTGGTTTGAAGCTGTTGCATAAATTCAAGGTTCTCATCATACATGTATGTTTTTATTTACAAAGAGCTTTAATTTATTTTATTAGGAGTTCATTAGACCTGGGATGCCAGGAAGCTTAATGTTTAGGCTATGCCAGGTTTAAAGAGAGTTTTCCCCCCTCTCATTCTCTTTCTCTGGGTAGATAAATGAGGCACCCTTTTGAAGATGTGTAAGTTCAAGGTCTTATTTCCTCCCTCTGTCCCTCCTCCCCGCTTCCTCTCTCAGTGTGTATACACACACAGTTTTTACAAAGAGCTTAAATTAATTTGGTTAGGAATTCATCAGACCTGGGATGCCAAGCAGTTTAATCTTAAGGCCATGTCAATTTTAAAGAGGCAGTAGGTGCAGCTCAGAGAAATTGGTATTTATAGAATCAGAACTTTAAGATCCTATTAATCACACCAGTTTTCTCCTGATTAATCATGGATCCATAAGAAAAAGAGAAACTTTTCAAATAAAATCAGATGACCTTGGAAGTACAACTATCTTTATTTAATTTTGGCAAATGGGTCATGTTCAGTGTGGAATAGCAGTAAGATATCCACAGTTGAGCTGGGTGTTACACAGCAAAATGGGGTGGGGACGGGGTTAGGGCTCAGCCCACCTCCCTTCTTCTCACACAGACCTCCCAAGGCACAGTGACATCATACATCTTACTACTTGTAGCATTTATTTTTCAATTACAGCCTACTTCTTGAAATTGCTTTCTTTTATTGTGATTTGACTTTTAAGGGATGATTATTCCTGTGGTTACAGATTCATTCATGCCACAAATATTAAGTCCCTCAAGACCTCAGTCAACATGATGGCCTGGGGGATAGAGTGGTAGACCCCGCAGATGCGCCTCCTGCCTTCATTGACCTTGGCATTGAGAGGAGAGAGACCTCGGAGCACTGCCATGGAAACATCTGGTTGCAGTGGTGATAAAGTGAAGACGAGAAAGCACAGGAGCTATGTTAATAGAAGAGGAGATTGTCTGTAAGTGATTGTCCTGTGAGTGATCTTATTAGAGCTCCCAGATTTCTTTCATCTTCCTTGAGGCCACTCTATTTGCCCCACCAACATCTCTTCCATGCTTCTGTGTGTGTTTTTTTAATTTTAATTAGTTAATTCATTTTTAATTGTGGTAAAATACATATGATGTAAAATTTACCATCTTAACCATTTTTAAGTGGCCAGTTCAGTAGTAGTAGGTACCTTTACATCGGTGGGCAATCACAAGCTTCATCCAACCCCAGAACTCTTCATCTTGCAAAACTGAACCTCTACACCCATTAAAAAGCACCTCCCCACTCCCTCTTTTCCTAGCCCCTGGCGACCACCATTCTATTTTCAGTCTCTGTGAATTTGATGCTGGTAGGTACCTCATGTAAGTAGAGGAATACAGTATTTGTGTTTTGAGGACTGGTTTATTTCACTTCGTATAATGTCTTTAAGTTTTGTCCAAGCTGTGGCACATGTTAGATTTTCCTTCTTTTTTAAGGCTGAATGATAGTCCATTGCATGTATGTACCACATTTCGTTTATCTGTTGATGGACACTTAGGCTTGTGCCTATTGTGCATAGCACTGCTGTAAAGGTGTGTATAAATGTCTCTTTGAGACCTTGTTTGCAGTTCTTCTGGTGAGTACCTAGAAGTGGAGCTGCTGGATCCTGTAGCACTTCTGTGTTTCATTTTATCAGGAGTGTGTGTGTGTTTTGTACTTGGTTTCTGTTCTGATAGAGCCACACTGTCTCTGGCCAGTAACATACTTGGCGGCCAGTACAAGGCATGCCTAATTTATATTGTTTCTTTGGTTTCTTCTTCTCCCTTAAGAGTCTTGTGTCAACACCACGATGCACTTCTGCTTGTCCTTTTTTCTTTCCTGACCCACTCAGAACTTAGCTAAGACCCCCTCACCCCCACAAGGCAGTCTCTTTAAGGCACATACAAATTGTCTTTTCTGGATTCAATTCATCGAGTCATAGATTCCTAAGTATGGCAGATAAATGAGTTTAAGACCATCAGTAATAACTTAAATATCAAGGGGATGAAAAGTTCTTTGCTTAAAGTGTATGTAGAAACTATAAATGATGAGAAAATCAAGGCCATCAACCTCAAAAGCCTTTGGAATGCCCACCGTCTCCTCCGACCCCCACAAAAGTTTCTAAAATCTTCCCTTGCCTTCCAACCTGCCTTTAATTCTCTTTTTCCTCAAACTTGAACATTGAAGATAATGAAAAAAGCCATTTCTTATTCCACTCTATTGTTTTTCTGAGCTGTTTCATTACTAGTTTCGAAACTTGTTGTTTTCTACTATTTTTCCTGCAAATGTGCAGAATTTCAATTACCGTAAGATCCCTTCCAACCCTGGAATCCAATAATTTTGTATTATAGAATAAATAGGCCTTCTGAGGGATAACTTACAAACTTAACCACGGTCGATAAGATTTTTTTCTCTATGGGGAAATCTTCCTTGAGATTTGAATTCTAACCAAATGACTTCTAAGTAAGCATTTAGAAAATAGTTCTTTTGTAAGTAGGACCATTCAAATTATAAACTCTTGTGGGTACTGAACTGTTTTACATACAATCATCTCTTCCAAAAGGCCTACTAAAGATGCCTTACACAAAGCTTTGTGGATAGCAGTTAAAAGATTGAGAGACTCCACATTCTTTCTGGGAAATTCACATTTGGTGTTACAGAGCTTCTCGTGTCTTCTTTGTGCAGCTGAGGTCAATTTCTACTTGCTTTGTCCTTTGTTAAGCCAGAAGCTGATGATTTACAAAATATCTAATGCATCTCTTTTTATTTTTCTGCTCAAAACTATTCTTTAATTTTAATTTTATTTACATTGAAGTGTAGTTGATGTACAGTATTATTTAAGTAATAGGTGTGCGGGCATGCATGCTGTTGCTTCAGTCGTAGCCAACTCTTTGCAACCCCGTGGACTGTAGCCTGGTAGGCTCCTCTGTCCATGGGATTCTCCAGGCCAGAATACTGGGTTGCCACACCCTCTTCCAGGGAATCTTCCCGACACAAGGATTGAACCCATGTCTCTTATGTCTCCTGCTTTGACAGGTGGGTTCTTTACCGGTAGTGCCACTTTGGAAGCCCTAAATAATAGGTATACAGTATAGTGATTCACAATTTTAAAGGTTTGACTCCATTTTTATAATTAGAAATATTTCTATTTATAGAAATATTTATCAATAGAAAAATAGAAAACGTATACAGTTCCATTTATAAAATGTATAAACTCAACTTATGAAATAGTATCTATATTCCTTGTGCTGTACAATATATCTTTGTAGCTTATTTTATACACATGTTTGTACCTCTTCATTTCTTATCCTTTTATTACCCCCCATCCCCTTTTCTCTCCTTCCTGGTAACCACTATTTCTCTGTATCTGTAAGTCTATTTCTTTTTTGTTAGAATCACTAGTTGTATTTTTCAGGTTTCACATATAGCTGATATCATACAGTATTTGTCTTTCTCTGATTTATTTCCCTTAGCATTATGCCTCCCGAGTCTATCTATGTTATTGCAAATGGCAAATTTTCATTCTTTTTTCTAGCTGAGTAGCATGCCACTGTGTGTATGTATGTGTGGCATGTTCATTTGCTCAGTTGTGTCTTACTCTTTGTGACCCCATGAACTGTAGCCTACCAGGCTCCTCCATCCATGGGATTTGCAAGGCAAGAGTACTGGAGTGAGGTGCTATTGCCTTCTCTGACTCCAGTACTCCAGCCTGGAGAATTCCATGGACTGTATAGTCCTAGGGATCACAAAGAGTTGGACACGACTGAGTGACTTTCACTTTTCTTTTCCATTTGACACTTAGGTTGCTTCCATCTCTTGGCAATTGTAACTAATGCTGCTGTAAACAGTGGGGTGCACGTATCTTTTCAAATTAATGTTATTTTTCAGGTATATACCCAGGAGTGAAATTGCTGGGTCATATGGTAGTTCTAGTTTTTGTTTTTTTGAGAAACCTTCATACTATTTTCCACAGTGATTACACTAATTTACATTTCCGCCAGCAGTGTACGAAGGTTCCCTTTTCTCCATGTCCTCACCAACATTTGTTATTTTTGTCTTTTCAACAATAGCCACTGTGACAGGTGTGAGGTGATATCTCAGTGTGGCTTTGGTTTGCATTTCCTTGATGACTAGCAATGTTGAGCATCTTTTCATCTGCCAGTTGGCCAACTAGAAGCAACTGATTTTAAATACCATTAGGTTTTAAAAAATTGTGAAATGTCAACCATACAGAAAAGTACAGATTTATATACTGTATTTTGAGAACTATATACATATATCCACCATTTACAATGAACAGACATTGACATTTTGCAATATTTGCTTCAGATAGCTTTTTTCTTTGGGAAATAAAATATCACAGTTAAAAATCTCTCTACACTGACCCCTTTCCTTGTCCCTTCTTCCCTCTTTCCCTCACCAGAGAGAACCAACCTCCTTAAGTTGCCTTGTTTGATTTTCACCCATAATTTTATATTTTACTATATTTATATGCTTCCAAACAATGCAGTTATTGTTCCATGCATTGAAAGAGACAGCAGTACTAACATAAATAGTAAAAACTGTATACAGCCTTTGGTAATTTGTTATTCTTACTTAACATCAATTTTGAAATCTATCCATGTTGATGCATATGAATCTAATTCATATACATTAAGCGTTGTATAGATTTCCATCCGATGAATAAACCACAGTTGATTTTCCCTTTCTTTCTTGATGGATAAGGTTTCCTAAGAAGCAGAACCTAAGGCCAAAGCTTGCATGGAGACCAAAGCTTCTTAGACAGTTTGGTCCCAAGGAGGCAGGAGTGAAGAAGGGCAGGAGTCAGGAAAGGTGGGGAAGCTGGTGTGAGAATGCTGGCCACTGCCTCCCATCAGGGATGCTGATTGCTGAATTTTGTGGGACTCATCACATTATATAAACTTCTGTGTCTCAAGACAGTCTGTGGGGAAGGAGAAGAATGTAACCATCATCTATCTCCCATTTACCAAAGATTTCCCTCATGTAGGTTGTCAGATTTACACCAAAAAGTTTACATACTTACACCAAAAAGTTATTTGTTGTTTTTCTGAAATTCAAATATTTCAGATTAAATATCATGTATTTTTTTCTGGCAACCCCAGCTTTACTGGGTGTGAACATTTTGTGCTGCCAGAGAGTGCCTATGGGAAGGTATGGTCCTGGCATGATAGCTTGCACATCAGAGAATTCCAAGCTTGTTGTTGGAAAACAGCTTAAAGGCCATCTAGAAGGGTCATTCTCAGTATTTTTTCCATTTCCATGCTTCTGAGGCTCATAACACAATCCCACTCATAGTAATGACTGATAATAATAATAATGAATGGCATCTCACTGGGGCATCTGTGAGTATCAAATGAGAATCTGGTGACAGAGGCATTGTGTGTGTGTGTGTGTGTGTGTGTGTGTGTGTGTGGAGAGAGAGAGAGAGAGAGAGAGAGAGAGAGAATGACTGAGCTTAGATCAGGCCAGTGTTGAAACGCACATATGTTTTGAAAATATGTTTAGTCAATTCTAATCTATCCTCCAATGGTTGTGTAGCCCAGCCCCTCAACAAATCACTGATTCCCTTTGGGGATCATGGAAGACTCTTTAAGGAAGTTACTGTCTGGGCTAAAATTTGGGACTTGATTAGACATTAAGTATCAAACAGAAATGGAATTGAGGGAAGCATTTCAAGCTACCAGAACAGCTTTTTCAAAGCCCTCTAAGTGGGAAGGTGTAGTGTGTGTGTGTGGGAAAACTGAAAGACGGTGAGAGTGGCTGAAGGAAAGGAGGGGAGGAGTCGAGAGATGTGTGGCTGGAGAGACAGGTGGTGGCTCCTGCAGGGCTTAACATGCCATGCTAAAGATTTTGGACCTTATCCTTAATGATTCTGAAAAATCGTAAAATGATCTGCATGGGGGAGAGGCATGAATGAATCTCATTTTTCTTACAAGGATGAGATTTGGAGAACAAATTTGAGGGGCTATCACTAGATAATGAAAGTCTAGAGGGGATGTCATATCAGACTGGGTTAAGGAACGGCAGTGAAGACTCAGGGAGGTAGACTGATTCCAAAGATCCTGAGCAGGTTAAATCAACAGGACTTAGAGCTTTGGCAGGGAAAGAGAGGTATTCGTAAAGGATGTGTCTCAGGTCTCTGGCTTGCGTGGCTGGATGGTAAGTGATGCCAATCATTGAGACAGAAAACCCTGGAGCCAGGTGGGTGTGGGATTAATGTGGACCTAATTATTATGGCAGGGTTTTAGGACAGCTGAATGGAGATGTTCATGGCCACTCAATATCTGGGTATGACGTTTGGAGGAGTGATTTGGGCTGAAGCTGGAGGTTGGTGACTCAACCTAGGATCGTGAACAAGGATGCCTTAGCATAGAGATTTGAAACAAGTCGCCAGTCCAGGTTCGATGCCTGATACTGGATGCCTGGGGCTGGTGCACTGGGATGACCCAGAGGGATGGTATGGGGAGGGAGGAGGGAGGAGGGTTCAGGATGGGAAACACATGTATACCTGTGGCGGATTCATTTTGATGTATGGCAAAACCAATACAATATTGTAAAGTTATATAAAATAATAATAAAAAAAGAGTCGGACACGACTGAGCGACTTCACTTTCACTTTTCACTTTCATGCATTGGAGAAGGAAATGGCAACCCACTCCAGTGTTCTTGCCTGGAGAATCCCACGGATGGGGGAGCCTGGTGGACTGCCGTCTATGGGGTCGCACAGAGTCGGACACAACTGAAGCGACTTAGCAGCAGCAGCAGCAGACATCTAAGACTTTTCTTAACAGGAACTAGTGTTAATCTGACAAGCTAAGTTTTGATCAAATCTCCTGAGAGAAGAGATTTCTTTCATTGGCAATCAATGGAGCCCTCTGGAGAAATGCCTTAACCAGAACGGACAACTTCTGTGGGAGAAATTTAAGTCATGTGACAGTTTGGAGAGGGTGTATTTGATCAGGCAGGGCCTCATGGTGTCTCATAAGTCACACTGGGATGGAAGCTGCTTTCTGGTTCTACAACCATGATATCTATTCTGTTCCTGCACATGTTATGTGTACTAGACAGAGGGTGAGCAGAGAGACACGACATTTAACTGATGAATTTGTAATACCATCTGAACAGAGTACAGTTTTCTCTTTCATGAGAAAGTAGCAAATAAGAGAAAAACAGGCAGACCCAGGACTTTTTTGGTGGTAAGAAAACTCATAGAGGGTCTCCTGGCATCAGTACAACTCAGCACCATCTCCTACACCTTCTCTATCTTCTTTTACAGCTTTAAACTGTGAGCCCTGAGGACAATCATGAGTGTCATTTTATTGAGTGTCTTTATGCAGGTCAAGAAGCAACAGTTAGAGCTGGACGTGGAACAACAGACTGGTTCCAAATGAGGAAAGGAGTACATCAAGGCTGTATACTGTCACCCTGCTTGTTTAACTTATATCTAGAGTACATCATGTGAAATGTCGGACTGGATGAAGCATAAGCTGGAATCAAGATTGCTGGGGGAAATATCGATAACCTTGGATATACAGATGACACCATCCTTATGGCAGAAAATGAAGAACTAAAAAGCCTCTTGATAAAAGAGAAAGAGGAGATTAAAAAAGTTGGCTTAAAACTCAACATTCAAAAACCTAAGATCATGGCATCCGGTCCCATCACTTAATGGCAAATAGATGGGGAAACAATGGAAATAATGACAGACTTTATTTTGGGGGGCTCCAAAATCACTGTAGATGCTGACTGCAGCCATGAAATTAAAAGATGCTCCCTGGAAAACAACTATGACCAACCTAGAGAACATATTAAAAAGCAGAGACATTACTTTGCCGACAAAGGTCCATCTAGTTAAAGCTATGGTTTTTCTAGTAGCCATGTGTGGATGTGAGAGTTGGACTATAAAGAAAGCTGAGCACCAAAGAACTGATGCTTTTGAACTGTGGTGTTGGAGAAGATTCTTGAGAGTCCCTTGGACTGCAAGGAGATCAAACCAGTCCATCCTAAAGGAAATCCGTCCTGAATATTCATTGAAATGACTGATGATGTAGCTGAAATTCCAATACTTCAGCCACCTGATGCAAAGAACTGACTCACTGCAAAAGACCCTGATGCTGGGAAAGATTGATGGCAAGAGGAGAAAGGGACGACAGAGGATGAGATGGTTGGATGGCATCACTGACTTGATGGACGTGAGTTTGGGTAAACTCCAGGTGTTGGTGATGGACAGGGAAGCCTGGTGTGCTGCAGTCTATGGGACTGCAAAGAGTTAGACATGACTGAGTGAATGAACTGACTGTTTGAGTGTCTTGGGGCTTTCCAGGTGGCACTAGTGGTAAAGAACCCACCTGCCAATGCAGGAGTCATAAGACTTGGGTTTGATCCCTGGGTTGGGTAGATCCCCTGGAGGAAGGCATGACAACCCCCTCCAGTATTCTTGCCTAGAGAATCCTATGGGCAGAGGACCCTGGTGGGCTATAGTCCATAGGGTTGCACAACAGAGTCAGACACAAGTGAAGTGACTTAGCATGCATGCACTGACGGTCTTCTATGTATCAGACACATGGAACCTCTATGGTGTAGATATTATTACACTTCAAAAATAACCAAAAACAGAGGCTCAAACTGCTTAGTAATGTGTGTAATGTCTCACATTGCTAGTAAGAGACAGCCTGGGGATTTGATTCTAAGTCTGACTCTCAAACAATGCCATCTCCTATTCACTTTTCTATTAAGTGCACGGCATCAAGAAGCTCTAAAGTTTAGATGAGACTGAATTCTAAAACAAAGATTCCATTCTGTCCCCTAGCATTCACTTTGTAATGTAGGAAAGTGGACTCAGATGTTTTGGACTTCATTGGATGAAAGGGTTGTTAGGGAACTAGCCTTTCTTTAACTAGAAAATTCAATTAACTAGAACACTCCATTCCCCATATACTCCTGTTAATTGCTATTTTACTGGTGCCATGGGGGAGAAGAGATGGGATTGCTCTGGGGAAAGAGAATGAGCAAAGGCAAAGTCTGAGCATCCCACGGGTTTTTGAGGATAAATCATCTAGTTAAGATGGGAGCCCTCGCTTAGTACTTGACATTTTTACTGACTTTGAATTAAAATCAAATGCCACCCATGAGTTCTTCACATGAGAGTGGCATCATTGGAAATGATCCCTGTGCCTCCTCTGGGTTTCAAGTTGCATATTGGAAGATTTCTTGGTTCTGTTGGGCTGGTCGGCATTGTCATTATTTTTCCCCTGATGCCATTTTGGTTCCTAAGTCAGAGGGTTATTAATTTTTACTGTGCATTTAGACCTGAGAAACTTTGTGTAATTATGACCTCACTGTTTGAATAGCCTTCTTCTTAAGTGTGGAAAGAAAGAGGTAAAAAGGTCCAAACACTTCTAAGCCAACCCTTCAAGTACACATGGGTTTTGTGCTCATCTGGCTATTTTCAAGCAGGGCTTTCCAGAGGGAAAGGACAGTGGGAATAAACACTCTTCCAAGGACCTGCCCAGGGGTGTCATTTTAGAGCAATTAGAAGTCCCAGGGTTTTGGATGTCACCAAATCTGAAGCTGCTCCAAAATGTAAACTGTTTAGTAGAGGGAAAAAGACACCTGCTGTTCTGCCAGGCTGCATCTTCAGACTTGAGGAACAAAGGGTCCAATAATAATACCACTTACAGCAATACCAGCTGGGATTCTCTGTGCATGTGCTGTGTGCCAGGCTCTGAGCTAAGGGAGCTGACGTTTCTCCTTTCTCTTTTCCTTTTCACAGTACCCTTCTTGGATGGGTATTGTGTGGGTCGCTGCATATCCTCTGGACCCCAAGTCTTGCATCAGCTTCTATCGTAATGGTTGGTTCTGAGCAGGTTTCCAGCAACCCACTCCAGTATTCTTGCCTGGAGAGTCCCTTGGACAGAGGAGCCTGGCAGGCTACAGTCCACAGGGTCGCAAGGAGTCGGACATGACTGAAGCGACTTCGCACATACGAGCAGGTGAGCTTCGTGTGGGTACAGAGAGGGACCTATCCTAAGTCTCTCTACCTTTCTCTTCCCACCTTGAAGCTTCTCTGATACCTGGGGTTGGGAGGCGAAGCTTAACCCAGAAGTGCAGGAGTTATGGCTCACTTAATTGCTGCTGCTGCTGCTAAGGCGCTTCAGTCGTGTCTGACTCTGTGCGACCCCATAGACAGCAGCCCACCAGGCTCCCCCGTCTCTGGGATTCTCCAGACAAGAACACTGGAGTGGGTTGCCATTTCCTTCTCCAATGCATGAAAGTGAAAAGTGAAAGTGAAGTCGCTCAGTCGTGTCCGACTCTTCGCGACCCCATGGACTGCAGCCTACCAGGCTCCTCCGCCCATGGGATTTTCCAGGCGAGAGTACTGGAGTGGGTTGCCGGTGCCCTCTCTGCTCACGTGACTACCTTTGACCAATAGGGACAAGAGTGCCTAGATAAACACTTCCTCCTTCCGTCTCCAGGCGGACCCTTCCGAGATCTATTTTACAAGCCTCAGAAGGTGCATTTGAATTGTGGTGCTAGAGAAGACTCTTGAGAGTCCCTTGGACAGCGAAGAGATTCAACCAATCCATCCTAAAGGAAATCAGTCCTGAATATTCATTGGAAGGACTGATGCTGATACTGAAGCCCCAATACTTTGGCCACCTGATGCAAAGAGTCCAACTCATTAGAAAAGACCCTGATGCTGGGAAAGACTGAGGGCAAGAGAAGGGGGTTGGCAGAGAAGGAGACGGCTGGATAATGTCAATGGACATGAGTTTGAGCAAACTCCAGGAGATAGTGAAGGACAGGGAGGCCTGGCAGTGCTGCAGTCTATGGGGTCACAAAGAATTGGAGATGACTGAGTGACTGAAAGACAAGAGAAGGTCACAGTGGGCTGAGCACAGTCACCCGTAACCCTGGGAGCTCAACCACATCCTGTGGTTCGGTTCTCCTGGGCCCTCTTGCCTGCTTCCGTGAACATTTTTCAGGGAAGCCTGGTCTCAGGCTCTCCCCTGGGCTGTGGGGGCAATGGTGGGGACCCAGGCTGTACGAATATCATGGGGATTCCCTAAAGCCACTTGACCCTCTTTGCTGCTGCTCCTGCAGCACCCGTTGGCAAGTCTATGCTCTCCAGCTCTTAACAGGAAGGGCTCATGATGGCTTTCTTATCATGGGAGCAATTCACTGTTGGCTTTTTACCCCAGTGTTGCTGCTGCTGGTTCCTTGGGGGGCCTGCAGAGTTGTCATCTTTGACCCTCAATTCAGAAATTTGCAAGCACTACCCTTTTTGAACCTCCCCCCCCCCCCCCAACCACCACCCCGTGCCTCCAGTCCCAGCCCCAATCCAGATGTCTGACACAGGGGACTGTCTGTGTTGGGACCTCCCACGGCCAACTCTTAAGTGGTGATCCTAAAATCATGTTTCGTTGGACCTCTCGAGTGGTGCAGTGGATAGGAATCCACCCATGAATGCAGGGGACATGGGTTTGATCCCTGATCTGGGGAGATTCCACACGCGGCAGAGCAACCAATGCTGTGAGCCACAACTGCTGAGGCTGCATGCCTAGAGCCTTTGCTCTGCAACACAGGCGCCACCCCCATGAGAAGCCTGAGACGAAGAATAGCCCCTGCTGGCCACAGCTAGAGAAAGCCAGTGGGCAGCAACAAAGACATAGGGCAACCAAAAAATTTTTTTTTGGTTTTGTTGCTTCTCACCTGTTACCTTTTTCACTGGGAATTGTGGGAATTCCGGAGAGACTCCTGGGTGGGCAGATTTTGAGACCTGCCTGGGTCTGTGGTTTTAGCTGTGTCCTCTTCAGGGTGGGGGGATGGAGGGGTGGGGTGGAATCTCAGCTCTAGTCTGCTCCTCCCAGCTAGGTGTGCTCTTATCCCCATGTCACAGATTAGGAAACTGAGGCCTGGGGAAGCTTCGGAAAGTAACTTGCCCAAGGTCAGGTAGGTCCTAGCCGGCATTCATAACCAGGTTCCCCTTGCTCCGGCTCCCCAATCATAACCACTCTACCACACTGCCCTCCTTGGCCTTCCTCCAGGATGGGGCCTCTTTGTGAGCTCCCCTTCCAGGGATACCAGCGGAAGGCAGCTCCGCTGAGACACCTGAGAAGGAATCCGAACCTGGAGACAAAGAACCCATGGTGAAAACTTGAAAGCTCCATATCCTGTCTGTTTGCGTCTTTGTTGTCCCTCGTCTGTTGCAGTATAGCAGTTTAAAAATTAAAAAAAAAATTAAAATAATTTGGCTCAAGGTTATGTGCCAGCCTGGATGGGAGGGGGTTTTGGGGGAGAATGGATATATGTATATGTATGGCTGAGTCCCTTCGCTGTTTCCCAGTAACTGTGACAGTATTGTTAATCAGCTATACCCCAGTACAAAATGTTTTTGGCATTAAAAAAAAAAAAAAACAAACATTTTTATTATTGAAGTATAATTGCTTTCAGTTCAGTTCAGTCTCGATTGTGTCTGACTCTTTGTGACCCCATGGACTATAGCACACCAGGCTTCTCTGTCCATCACCAACTCCTGAAACTTGCTTAAACTCATGTCCATCACTTTGGTGATGCCATTTAACCATCTCGTCCTCTGTCGTCCTCTTCTCCTCCTGCCTTCAATCTTTCCCAGCATCAGGGTCTTTTCCAATGAGTCAGCTCTTCGCATCCGGTGCCCAAAGTATTGAAGTTTCAGCTTCAACATCAGTCCTTCCAATGAATATTCAGGACTGATTTCCTTTAGGATGGACTGGTTTGATCTCCTTGCAGTCCAAGGGACTCTCAGGAGTCTTCTGCAACACCATAGTCCAAAAACATCAGTTCTTCAGTGCTCAGCTTTTGTTATGGTCCAGCTCTCACATCCATGCATGACTACTGGAAAAACCATAGCTTTGATTAGATGGACCTTTGTTGGCACAGGAAGGCTTTACAGTGTTGTATTAGTGTCTGCTGTACAAAACAGTGAGTCAGCTGTGTGTGTGCATCTAGCCCCACCCTCTCAAGCCTCCCTCTCACACCCCCTTCCTCATCCCACCCGTCCAGGTCATCATGGAGCATAGAGCTGAGCTGACATCCTCACCACGAGAAGGGCTTGTGCGCTTGTCCATGGGGGCAGGAGGGGCAGGTGCCTCCTGGAGCCAGGACCCTTGCAGAAAAAGGGGAGCTGAGTGGGCGGGCCAGGGGCCACAGGCAATGGGAAGGAAGGCAGGAGTGGACGTGTGCCTGCAACTCCAGGGAAGGGAGGCCAAGGTGCAGCTCTGGGCCTAAGCAGGTGGCCCGGGTTGTGGTGGTAAAACACCAGCGTGGGCAGGGCTGGCTTCATGGGCTGTGACCAGTGCTCAGTTTTACACTGTGCCATCACAGTCTTAAAATTCTGAACAATTTCTGAACAAATCCTGCATTTTAATTTTGTACAGAAGCCTGAAGACTATGTAGCCAATGCAGAGAGCATGGTTTCCTAACATCTCTTTTATCTCACAGAGCCCATCAGAGGCCCCCTACTGATGGGATTTCACAAGGACTAAAAAGGGCTATTTGCTTCAAAGCACCTTTCTACTTTCCTTTTGCTTGGGAAGCAAAAGGAGTTAAGGATTAAAGTGCAAATTCCCCTAGGAAAGAGAGTGGTGGTTTAAATGCCTGTTAAAATTTAAAGAGCCAAATGCAGCTGGTTTGATTGGGAGCAGGTTTCAACCAGGGTGGAGAGAGAGACTGCTCAACCGTACCTGGAGCTTAAGGTGGGGTTGATGGGGGCTGGGACACAGTAGCACCCACCCAAGAAAACCATCCCAGGGGACAGGATGCTTCTATTGAAGACTCCTTTGAATATCATGACTTCCCAGGTGGCATGAGTGGTAACTGAACCTGCTTGCTAATTCAGGAGACTGAAGAGACATGGCTTTGATCCCTGGGTGGGGAAGATCCCTTGGAGGAGGGCATGGCAACCCGCGCCAGTATTCTTGCTTGGAGAATCCCATGGACAGAGCTTTTCTGAGAGCTCATCTTAGATGCAACTGAATTAAGTTAAAATTTATTCCCCAAACTTCTTTTACTTTGTCCTTGGTCATCTTTTGTGTAATGGAAATAATAGAGAGCTTGAAGGGTAGAAGTGAGGATTAAATCAGCCAACATGCAGGAAACTCCAGTCACACACTGAACACGGGCCATGTCTACGGCAGGGTCCATTTCCATTCTCTTACGCCACCGAGTGTGCTTTGAGTTCCAGGTGATTGAAAGAGCTCATGCGTTTACCTGGGTAATCTGGGTCAACACCTACTGTTGAGGGCCAAGGTCCAGCACTTTCCATGGTGGTGATGATATTTCTAGTGACTCTTCTGTGGTCTTAAAGGCACAGCTTCCAATTATAACTTTGTTCCAGCTGAGCAAGAGATTTTTATTTTTTTCAGGTTGTGAGTATTCCTGAAGAGTCTCCATAAAACTCCCATAGAAACTATGGCTTGACTCTTAAAAGATTCATTTGCTTTAATTTACCTACATGAGTCCATATGAGCTACTTGAGTATTGCTCTAGGGGGATCCTATTCTGGGGATCCATCTATATCATATTGGTTTTTTATTGGGGCCTTGTGTGTGTGTGTGTCTGTGTGTGTGTGTGTGTGCGTGTGGGCACACATGGGTCAACTCTGTTCTTCCTGTTTAAACATAATTTGTTATTTGGACGTAGTCAAAGGAAAAAAAAATAATAAACTTCATATTTTATTTGCTCACTGATTATAATGTTCTCTGGTAGCAATAATTTGATCAAAGACATGTAGCTTAAGAAAAACGGTGCTTCACTCTGGTGGTGGTTTAGTCACTAAGTTGTGTCCAACTTTTGCAATCCCATGGACTGTAGCTTGCCAGACTCCTCTGTCTATGGGATTCTCCAGGCGAGAATACTGGAGTGGGTTGCCATTTCCTTCTCCTGAGAGTCTTCCTGACCCAGGAATTGAACCCAGGTTTCCTGCATTGCAGGCAGATTCTTTACCAGCTGAGATATGAGGGAAGCCCCATTTAGTGGGTCAAAGAAGGTGTTTTTTGCTAGCGTAAGTGTTTAGTCTCAGCTTACACCAGTACACACCAGACTAGAATTTATAGGTTATGTGAATTTAAAATGAAAACCCAACTCAAACAAAACAGAAATCATTCCAATTATTCAAGCTCTTATTTTTCCTTTAAAAATTGTACAAGTAATTCATATTTGTTGTTAGAATATTAGAGGGTGAAAATTAGCAAAAAATAAAGGTAATATAGAGAATCTCTGGTAATGTCTTCCTGCCTCTCAACTCTGCTTCAGTCTTGAGGACAGAGGAACCTGGTGAGCTACAGTCCATGGGATCGCAGAATCAGAAGCAACTAACACAACACCCTGTAGTTTTATTTTTAATTTTTTGATGAGCCTCTACCGATTTACATTCCCCACAAACAGTGCCTAAGGATTGTCTTTTCTCCACGTTCTTGTCAATACTTGTTTCTTTTTTGGCTTTTGTTTTGATAATAGTCTTTTTAACAGGTGAGAAGTGATATCTTGTTGTGGTTTTGATTTGCATTTCCCTGATGGTTAGTGATATAGAACATCTTTTCATGGGTCTGTTAGCCATTTGTACATGTTCTTTGGAAAAATATTTATTCAAGTCTTCTGCTAAATTTTTTTTTTTTTTTTTTTTTGCTCTTGAGCTGTAGGAGTGCCTTATATATTTTGGATATTAATCTCTTATCAGATGTTTTGAGAATATTTTCTTCCACAATTGTGAAAAGGTGTTGAATTTTGATGAAAGATTTTTTTCTGCATCTGTTGAAATGATCGTGCAATTTTATCCTTCATTCTGCTAATGTGTTGTATCACATTTATTGATTTGGGGATATTGAACCATTTTTGCACCTCAGGGATGAATTGCACTTTGTCATGCTGTATGTTTCTTTTAGTGTGCTGTTGAATTTGGTTTGCTAATATTTTGTTGAGGATTCTTGCATCTATGTTCACTGGGATATTGGCCTGCAGTTTTCTTATGATGTCTCTGTCTGGCTTTGGCATCAGGGTGATGCTGGCCTCGTAAAATGAATTTGGAAGTGTTTCCTCTTCTATATTTTGAGAAAAGTTTAAGCAGATATTATTGGTATTAATTATTTAAATGTTTGATACAATTCACCTGTGAAACCGTTTGGTCCTGGGGTTTTCTTTATTGGGAGATTTTTGATTACTGATTCAGTCTCCAAGTTTGTCATTGGTCTGTTCAAGCTTTCTATTTCTTCTTAGTAGGTTGTATGTTTCTGAAATTAATCCACTTCTTCTAGGTTGTTCAATTTGTTGATGTATAATTGTTCACAGTTGTCTCACAATCTTTACTTCTGTGGCATCAGTTGTAATGTCTCCTCTTCCATTTCTCATTTTATTTGAGTCTTCTCTCTTTCTCACTTCATTTCTCTTTTTTCTCTTCTCTTTCTTCGTTGTCTGGATAAGGATTTGTCAATTTTGTTTATCTTTTCAAAAACCAGCTCTTAGTTTCATTGATTTTTTTCCTATTGTCTTTGTATTTTCTAGTTATTTTTGCTCTAATCCTTATTATTCCTTTCCTTCTGGTAACTTTGGATTTAGTTTGCTCTTCTTTATCTAGTTCCTTTAGGTATAAAGTTAGATTGTTGCACTGAGATCCTTATCCTTTTTTAATGTAGGCTTTTATTGCTATAAACTTTTCACTTAGCACTGCTTTTGCTGAGTCTCGTAAGTTTTGATCTGTTGTGTTTTCATTTTTGTCTGCCTCAAGGTATTTTTAAAATTCTCTTTTGATCTTTTCATTTGGCCCAATATTTGCTTAAGAGTGTGCTATTTAATTTCCCTGTTTATAAAATTTCCCATTTTCCTTCTGTTACTGATTTCTGGTTTTAATCCATGGTGATTGGGAGAGATATTTGGCCTGCTTTCATCCTTTTAAAATTTGTTAAGTCTTGTTTTACAACATAGCATGTGATCTATCCTGGAGAATGTTCCTTGTGTGCTTGAGAGGAATGTGTATTCTAGCAGGGTCATGCCAGTTGTTGAGACGTGTGAGCTGGCTTCTTTGTTCTTAGCCTCTGCACAATCTGGCCGTGCTGATACCCTCAGTAAAATGGGTGAGAGGAGACAAAGGTGGGCCTCTTGGGCAGCACCGTTAAAGGCTGTGGAGGTTGAACTTGTGAGCCCAGGGGATTTGTCTTGATCCTGAGTAGTGCTGGCTTGTGTGCTAAGTCCCTTCAGTCGTGTCTGACTCTCTGCGGCCCTATGGACTGTAGCCCACCAGGCTCCTCTGTCTGTGGGCTTCTCCAGGCAAGAACACTGGAGTGGGTTGCCATGCCCTTGTTCAGGGGATCTTCCTGACTCAGGGACTGAACCTGCGTCTCGTGTCTCTTGAGCTGGCAGGCAAGTTCATTACCACTAGTGGTGGCTTAGGGGACACATAATGCAGGTAAAGAGCAGCTGTTCTTTTTGTTCATTCCATTGCAGCTGTACTTGGATTTTGTGCTCTACTGGGATGCTGGACCTCTCAGCTGGACTCCGGAGTTCTCAAAAAGTTGTCTTCATCTGGGGATGGTGGTTAGATTAGTGTTTCTGTGGAAAGGATGAGGCTTGGAAATTTATTTTTTCCTTTAAAAGATATTTATTTATTTTGGGGAGCTTCCCTCATAGCTCAGTTGGTAAAGAACCTGCCTGCAATGCAGGAGACCTGGGTTCTATCCCTGGATCAGGAAGGTCCTCTGGAGAAGGAAATGACAACCCACTCCAGTATTCTCGCCTGGAGAATCCCATAGACAGAGGAGCCTGGTGAGCTACAGTCCATGGGATGGCAAGAGTCAGACATGACTTAGCAACTAAACCACCACCAGAGTGAAGCACTGTTTTTCTTAAGCTACATGTCTTTCATTAAATTATTACTTCCAGAGAACATTTTCATCTGTGGATGATGGTTACATTCTTGTTTCTGTGGAAAGGATGAGGCTTGGGAATTTTTTTTTTGACTTTAAAAAGTATTTATTTATTTTTAATTGGGGGATAATTGCTTTACAGTATTGGCTTGGTTTCTGCCATATATCAGCATGAATCAGCCGTAAGTATGGGTATGTCCACTCCCTCTTGAATCTTCCTCCCACCTCCTACCCCATCCCAACCCTGTAGGTTATCACAGAGCCTCAAATTTGAACTTCCTGCATCATGCAGTAAATGTCCACTGGCTACCTGCTTTACATATGGTGATGTATATGTTTCAATGCTACTCTCTCAAATCATCCCACCCTCTCCTTTCCCCACTGTGCCCACAAGTCTGTTCTCTATGTTTGTGTCTCTCTTGCTGCCCTGCAAATAGGTTCCTCAATACCATCTTTCTAGATTCCATATATATGTGCTAATACAGGATATTTGTCTTTCTCTGTCTGCCTTACTTCGCTCTGTATAATAGGCTCTAAGTTCATCCACCTCTTTAGAACAGAGTCAAATGAATTCCCTTTAATGGCTGAGTAATATTCTGCGGTGTTTGATAAGAGTAGATAGGTTATTGTCTTAAAGTTTCTGGCTTGTTAGGCTGCCCTTTTCCTGGTTCTTTGGCTGGACCAAGCCTCCTCTTGTTCTGAGTATTTTGTCTGCACTCATAGGCCTTTCTGAGTTTCAGGCTTCTTCTTCACCACCCAGTCTGAAATTCATGCAGCAAAAAGAAAACCTGGGGAACTCATCTTTGGGTCTTAAGGTTCTTAGCTAGCCTGTCTTCCTCCCTCCATCTTTCAGAGACTTCCTACCTTTGTTTTATGTATAATGTCCAGAGTTTTTAGCTATATTCAAGGGGATGAATAGTGAATGTATGTCTGCTCCATTTTATAGAGGCAGAGATCTCCTTACTGGTGTTAGTATGTATTTGTATATCTATCACATTATAAAAATATATGTATATCATATTAACATATAAAGAGTGTTTACTTTTGGGGAGTCAGTTTTTTAAAATATAATTATTAATATATATTTAGTGCTTTTACTGTTTTATCTTTTACATGTAAAACTTTAAGCCAGTGTTTATCAAAGGATAGCTTATAGATCTGTCTCTGGGCCCTCCTAAGAACTGAATCAGAATCCCTGGGAGTCTCTCTTTATGCCAAATTCTCCAGGTGATTAAATATATGCCAACATTTGAGATCTATAGTTTTATCTTTTTAGAAAATTTTTTTGATGTAAGCTGTGAGGCAGGAATCTCACCTATTTTTTCCCCTAAGAGCTTAGCCAATTGTCTTAAAACTGTTTATTAAATTGCCCTTCTTCCTTCACTGATTTAAAATGCCACCATGATAAAATATTAAATTTATCTATAAATACAAATATAAATATAAACAGTTGGGTCTGTTTCCAGATTTTCTATTCTGCTTCATTGATCTGTCTGACCATTCTGGCGCCAGTAACTTACTTTTTAAAATTGCTGTAACTGGAGTCTATGTAGACTACTGAATGTCGCCCTGCACTAGCCTCTAAAAGCCTTGTAAGAAACCACTTGCCAGCAGAGAATTAGATGACTCATCTGTGAAAATACTTTATAAATTGCAAGGATCTCTGGCCTCTCAACCCACCCCTGACACCAGTACTTCCTAAAACACTGATCTCATCCTGTCCCTTCTTGACTCCAGAACCTTAGTCATAAGATGAAGCTCATTATCCTGACATCCAGGGCCCTTCCTCTGCAAACGAGTCTCCATCTACCTTTCAAAATCGCCCCCACTTGCCTACAATTTAATCCTATTCCTCTAACCAGGTTTATTTACTATCTGTTTTCCAGATGTGCCTGACACATTTCTTGCCTTTTTCTTGTGGTTCTCCCCAACTTGAAGTGTGTCCTTCAAGACCAAACTCCTTTCCAGAAAGCTTTTTATCTGAATTTTCCAGCTTACCTGACCTCTCTCTGCACTCCCTGTACACTTAACATATGTTGACCTGTGACAGCTCTTGTCTGGTGAGATGACTTTGTTATTTATGCTTCCTGGAGTGTATATATATCATCTCACCCAGTGACGCTGTCTTATCCTCCCTTACAGAGGCTTTGCCTTTGTCTGTCTGTCTCTGTGTCTCCCTTGCAAAATGTGATGCATACAGTGGACATTCACTCCATCAGTGTTTCCCACCCAGGTAATACTAGACCTCAAAGAAAGTACGTGATTGACTTGTGTAGGTCGAACCCAGGAGGGAGATTGAGCTCCTTGTTTTGCCTCTTTTCAGGTGACTATTCAGTTCAGAGCAAAGTCACAGGCTCTGAAGCCCTGTGTTCTCAGCCATCACTGCTTTATATTAATGAGCGAGATGATGATCTCACGGGACATGATGATCCTGTGAAGAGATGTAGAAATTCATGACTGTCTTCCTTAGATCCTGGCAAATATCTCTGTGCAGCTCAGCGTGGTCTCGACTGGAGAGAGAAGAAGATGTTTTAGAGATGTTATCACTGTCTGCCCTGCCCATCACTGTGTATAGGGAATTGACCCATGAGGCCTCAGTAGCCATTAAAAAAATTTTTTTTTTAATAAAAGATTTTTTTTTTTTAATCACTTGCTCCCATGCTTCTGTGGCCACTGCTGACTGGACTGATCAAAGAGTGTGCAGTGATGATCTGGGTCAGTCTGGTTCTTACTCTGATCATTGGAACCCAGAAATACATAGGATCATTGCCAACTGGGTGTTGGTGCTGCAGCTGAAAGATCCTACAAGCAGAGTGAGTGCCAGGTGGCTGGGATGGCAAAGAGGAACTGAAATATGGAGAATGGGAAGAGAATGAGCCAGGAAGGGTTTCAGGCAGAGAGATGGTAAGAATATCTGGTCCTGGAACTATACTGAGTCTGGAAGCAGTATTTATCTGAGCTCTCCTGAGCTAATCCCCGCCACTGCCCACCCCCCAACACTGGGTCTCCTCTGTTCCCATCCTGGAATCTTCATGAGATCATTTGAGCCTAATGATAAACCCCGTGTTTCATACTTTTTTTGGACTAAGCTTCAGGGAGAGGTGAAGCTCTGCCTCTTTCAACCAAATTAGCCTGGATAGAACAGATGATAGTGAAGTGAGTGCTTCCTGGCTGTTTTTCTGTCTGGGAAGAATATAAAATATATTTAAACTATAACAGGAGCCATGTAAGTTAGAAGAGCTGGATGCTCTCACCAAGATTTTAAGTCTTTAAAACATTTTATTGTGAACTATTTCAAACATACAGCAAAGTAGAAAGAATAATAGAATAAACATTATCCATCTGCCATGCAGATTCAACCATTATTAACACTTTTTTTTCAAATTTGCTTCATCTCTTGTTTTATCATTGCCAAAACATTTTAAAGTAAATTATGGAAAATATAGCACATCACCTTAAAGACTTCAGCATCCATCTCCAAAAGGGAGCGTTTGTTTGCATAGCTACAATGCCTATCATTTATAACCAGATTACCATTGCTTTCTTACTATCACTAATAACCTGCCTATATTGAAATACTCATGGTTGTCCTTACATTGTCTTTTACAGATGTTTTTGAGCCAGGATACAAACAACGATGACACTGCATTGGATTGTTATGCCCTTCTGGTCTCACCACCCAGAACAGTTCATTCCTCTATCTTTTCTTTTTCAATGGAGAAATTAGGTCATATATTTTGTAGAATGTCCTACATTCTAGATTTGTCTGATGGTTTCCACTTATTAATAATATTGTTTCTCTAGTTTCTCTCTTCTGTTTCATTTCTCCACAAAACAAGGTAACGTTAAAGGCTAGGTTGGATTCAAGTCAGACCTTTTTAGAGACAGTACCTCACAGGTGGTGATGCCGTATGCTCTGCATCACATCACATCAGAAAGCACAATATATCTGGCTGACTGTCCCGCTGTTAGTGACGCCCCATTGGCTACTCTGTAAACATGGTGACAGCCAGATCTCTCCATTGTAAGGGAAGCACTCCCCTTTGTGATTAGCAAATAAGTCATGGGTGATACTGATCAGTTTCCATTAACCTTTCCCCTCATAATCTTGGTAATCAGTGTTGATCCTTTCCTGAATGGATTAAGTTTCTCACCACCTGGTTCTTTCTGATAATAGATCAGGTTACAAAGGGGAACTGAAAAGAGGAGACACAAATCTCCTTTACCAGAGGTCATTATACATGTTACTGTTTATTTATTTGTTTAGCTGTGCTGGATTTTTGTTTTTGTGTGCAAACTCTTAGCTGCTGTCTGTGGGATCAAGTTCCCTGGCCAGGGTTCAAACCCTGGGCCCCTGTATTGGGAGTACAAGGTCTTAGCCACTGAACCACCACGGAAGTCCCCCATGTTACTGTTAATATGGATGGAGTTACTCTTACCTACTGCAGACTAGTAAACCCTGCCAAGATATCGTGACTTAAAACAACAGTGATTATGGTCTCTGTGGGTCAGAGATTTGGGGGAGTGATGGTTGGGGGCTTCTTGCTTGGGATATTTCAGGTGGTTGTCCTCAGGCAGGGCAGGAGCTGGAAAAGCATAAACTTGCAATATATCAGGAGGCTGGCCAGATGTCTCTCCCTCTTCATGTGGTCTCTGCACGAGCTGGTTGGGTTTCCTCACAGCATGGTGGCCACAGGATGGTAGGACTACTTTACATGGTGGCTCAAAATTCCAACATAGTTCCAGCAAATAAAGTGAAAGTGGCATCATCTTTTGTAACTTAGCCTTGGAGATCACATAGCTTCACAAACATATTAGTAGACCAGCCATTGGCCCCAGATCAAGGAGAAAGGTCATGGATCCCACTTCTCTATGTTAAGAGTGTCAAAAAATTTGTAGACATGTTTTAAAGCCACCTCATTCTTTTTAAGAAGTATATGTAGGAAGTACATTTAGGAAGTTTTTAAAAAATCTTTTTAGAAAAAGACATCTACCTTGACTAATTTTTGTCTTTTTTAGGGAAAAAAGAATATGAATCAATGACAAAACTTTTCAATGGAACAGTGAAAAAGAAGACAAACAAAAAAGCAATAAAATGATGAAATATGTAGATGTACATATGTGATTCAAGATGAAATATGTAGATGTGCAAGGCACAGCTACATATGTGATTCAAATTCCTTCCATTAAGTGCCATGCTCACTTGCTGGCAGTGAAGATGAAACATGAAGGATTTTGGCCTTTATAGCTCTAGCTGTTTAGTAAAAAGAACTTTACAAATCTATCTGAAGAGTCACTTTTCCCCTTGACACTGATTTTAGGAAGGCTTGATTGATCATGTCCTTTCATCAGAGCCATTGAGAAACAAGAATTGTTGATGCCTGGCTTTTGTTGCTCTAAAGAGAGAGAAAGATGCTCTTTACGTGGACACTTGTGATATCACTTCTTTAAGGAAACAGAGATAAATACTAATACTAGCTTTTCCCTTGTTTCCACAGAGAACACAGATATACTGTAATTTGTTGCTTTCTGAAGTTCTGATAGTGTCTGCCTCAGGGAAGCCACGGTAATGAATTTTTAACTTTGGCTGCTGCACAATCGTGGGGGTGGGGACACTTTTTGAAAACCCTGATGCCCAGGCTGTTCCTCAGAACAATTGAATAAAATCTCTGTGGGTTGGTCCCCAATCAGTCATCGGTATTTTTTTTCAACGTTCCCCATGTGATTCCAATGTGCAGTCTGCATGGAGAAACATCGCTTTTGAGCTGAGCTTGGCAAACTTCTCCTGCAAATGGCCACATAAACAAACATTTCTGGTTTTTCGGGCAGCAGTGTTTCTGTTGCAACTATTTGCATTTGAGGCAGGAAAGCAGCCACAGACAATATGTCATGAAAGGGCGTGGCTGTGTTCCAAAGAGAGAGAGGCTATTTACAAAAACAAAAGGTGACTGGATTGGGGCATGGGCCCTGGTTTGCAACCTCTGGTTTAGAGGATTGGTTGGTTTACAGTTCTCAGGAGCACCATCTTTGTGCGTGGTGCCCTAGATACGCAGATGTGAAACATGAAGATACTTTTTTCAGCTATCGTGGCCGACATGGGCAGTTTAAGTGGCAGTCTGAGCTATTCTTTAGTATCTCTTTTTCAAAAGGAAAGAGGTTCATTCACAAAGTTATATACATGCTTGCCTGGGCATCCCCACCTTCCAGCTCCCCTCTCACCCCACTCTTTTGTCCTGAGGACATAGGTCTCTGAAGCTAGGGTGACCCTAGAAATCCCTCCTTGCCTGCTCCCTCCAGGAGGGCTGAGGTTGCTGATGTTGCTAGATCTGGGACCAGAATGGCAGAATCAGAGCTCGGGCCCTGCCATCTGGTCTAGAGACTCACTCTGAAACAGAGCAGGACCCTCTGGGGGATTTCTCAGACAGGCCTCCCCATATCCTCTGCTTTAGCTCCTCTCTGAAGTAGCTGGATAACAGTATTTGATGGAAACTTCTGGTTGTTTTGTAGATGTGAAAGTGCTTAGTCACTCAGTCATGTCTGACTCTTTGCGACCCCATGGACTATTGCTCTCCAGGCTTCTCTCTCCATAGGATTCACCAGGTAAGAATATACAGGAATGGGTTGCCATTCCTTCTCCAGGGGATCTTCCCAACCCAGGGATTGAACCTGGGTCTCCTGCATTGCAGGTGGATGTGAAAACCCCCTACCAAATGGAAGAGGTGAACTACTCGATGACTGTGAGCACATAACCCCAGGTCTCCTGGAGCTGAAGGACTGATAAATTTAATCCCTGTGACACCACCCTTTTTCTTCACCATCAGCCAGTCAGAGAATTGTGCACAAGCTGATCACAGACCTGAGACATCTCTCCCTCACCTGACTTTAAAAAATGTCTTTCCAAAAGCTTTCATGGCTCTTGAGGCTTTTTAGGGCATGAGCCCTCTTCTTGCAAAGCCTTGCAATAAACCTTTCTCTGTCCTAAACTCCAATGTTTGAGTTTGTGTGGCCTCACTGTGTGTTGAGTCCAAACAAACTTACATTAACAACTCCCACTTTCCAACTTCCTCAAATGTGCCCACTAAGCTTCTGCCCCTCTGCCTCTTTAGAGTACTCACTGCCATGAATCTTGGACCTCGGCATGGTCTCAATTTGCTTCCTGCTGCTGCTGCTGCTGCTGCTAAGTCGCTTCAGTTGTGTCCGACTCTGTGCGACCCCATAGACAGCAGCTCATCAGGCTCCCCCATCCCTGAGATTCTCCAGGCAAGAACACTGGAGTGGGTTGCCATTTCCTCCTCCAACGCATGAAAGTGAGAAGTGAAAGTGAAGTCGCTCAGTCGTGTCTGACTCTTAGCGACACCACGGACTGCAGCCTACCAGGCCCCTCCGTCCATGGGATTTTCCAGGCAAGAGTACTAGAGTGGGGTGCCATTGCAATTTGCTTCCTAAGCACTGTAAATTATTTGAGGCCAGGGTAAGCCATTGTTCTGTGTTCTCCACCCCTGCCTTCCAAGTACTGTGTCACCCCCATTTCTCACTGTTAGTAACACTCCTTTTACACCCAGGTCCAAAACTTAAGCCCCTTAACTTCACTGCTGATTAAGGCTTAGCAACCTTCCTTGCCCCAAATCTTACCTCAAACTTCTCCCACTGGGGCTCAGAGGCCCTATTCTCTCTTCATCTTATTTGCAGGCCTCTCCATATTTTGGCCACCTGATGAGAAGAGCAGACTGATTGGAAAAGACCCTGTTGCTGGGAAAGATTGAGGGCAGGAGGAGAAGGGTGTGACAGAGGATGAGATGGTTCCATGGCATCACCGACTCATTGGCTATGAGTTTGAGCAAGCTATGGGAGACTGTGAAGGACAGGGTAGGCTGGTGTGCTGCAGTCCATGGGGTCACAAAGAGTTGGACACGACTGAATGACTGAACAACAACTACAACTCTAGTCTTTTGGGCTTCCCAGGTAGTGCTCAGAGAAGGCAATGGCACCCCACTCCAGTACTCTTGCCTGGAAAATCCCATGGACAGAAGAGCCTGGTAGGCTGCAGTCCACAGGGTTGCTGAGAGTTGGGAACGATTAAGCGACGTCACTTTGACTTTTCACTTTCATGCATTGGAGAAGGAAATGGCAACCTGCTCCAGTGTTCTTGCCTGGAGAATCCCAGGGACGGTGGAGCCTGATGGGCTGCCGTCTATGGGGTCACACAGAGTCGGACACGACTGAAGCGACTTAGCAGCAGGAGGCAGGTAGTGCTAGTGGTAAACATTAGCCTTCCAATGCAAGATACTCAAGAGACATGAGTTTGATCCCTGGGTTGGGAAGCTCCCCTGGAGGAGGAAAAGGTAACCCACTCCAGTATTCTTGCCTGGAAAATTCCATGGGCAGAGGAGTCTGGTGGGTCCCAGTTCATGGGGTCACAAAGAGTCAGACGTGACATGAGTAGTCTTCTGGCATCTTCTAAAAGATGGTTCACACTGTGTTACTGTCAGTGCTGGCTTAGTCCTGAGCTGCTTTCCATCTGCGTAATCTTTTGAGTAATCTCATCTGCTCTCATGATTGTGGATTCCAAAAATATAATATTTACACAATTGCCTTGTCTTTGTCTGGTATAATTGTAGTTGCCCACTAGCTAAAACAGTCAATTTAAAATTCTTGTTGTATGTCAAGAAACTTAGCACAGAATGAGTTGTTCACATTTTGATTGCATTTACTAAATAACCGAATGCTGGATTTATCATCCTTCTTTGCCCTTAACATTTTCCTTTTAACTATGTCATGTGAATAAATTTATAGTTGTATGAGGTATAAAAATTATTAAATGGAAAGGTAGGGAAATTTGGGAGATCTGATTTCTTTTGGTCTTAATTACTGACTGTATTCAAGGTCTAGGTAATTTGATTCTGAGATAATTCTTGTGAGGTAAATATTGTATATATTCCTGTATAAAAAGATTCATTAGGAACAATCAAATAGGATTTCTCATCAGTTAAACCAGCTTTAAGTGTTAAAACAATTATTTTCTGTCTGGTAGGATTTTGGTAAATAGGTTAGCAACATAAATGGGAATACTTCTTTTAGAAAGCAGTTTGGCAACATGGAAGAGGTGTTCTTACAATAAAAATGCAGGGTGTATGATTCTACATTTGAATGTATTTACAATGGTTGGATAAAGAAAATAAAAACTTCCTGTATGCAAAGATAGGGAGGTGGGATATGGGACATTATAGCTTTGTTGCTGTCATTGTCCAGTTGCTAAGTCACGTCTGATTTTCTGTGACCCCACGGACTGCAGCATACCAGGCTTCCCCGTCCCTCACTGTCTCCTAAAGTTTGCTCAGGGTCATGTCCGTTGAGTTGGTGATGCCGTCTAACCATCTCATCCTCTGCTGCCCTCTTCTCCTTTTGCTTTCACTCTTTCACATCAGGGTCTTTTCCAATGAGTTGGCTCTTCACATCAGGTGGCCAAAATATTGGACCTTCAGCTTCAGCATCAGTCTTTTCAATGAATATTCAGAGCTGATTTCCTTTAGGATTGACTGGTTTTATCTCCTTGCTGTCCAAGGGACTCTCAAGAGTCTTCTCCAGCACCACAATTCAACAGCACAAGTGGAAGCTGCCAAGTTGATTTAAGCCTATGCTTGGAACTAGTACAGCGTTGGTACTCATTACATCGGCCAAAGCAAGTCTTAAGACCAACCCAGATTCAAAGGACTGGGATGGAGCCCCCTCTTCTTGATGGGTGGAAAGGCAATTTGTCTCTTGGAGAATCCCAAGCATTGATAGGATTGTAATTTTCTTCAAAGAAACCAACTTAAATAATCAGTAAATAATATTTATGTTATTTCAACGAAGAAAATGATAGATATAAAATAATTCTATGAATAACAAGATACTATAAGAAGTTGAGGTTTAGCTTGATGGAAAAGCATAGCTAAGGGTTCTGCTGCTAAGTCACTTCAGTCGTGTCCGACTCTGTGCGACCCCATAGACAATAGCCCACCAGGCTTCCCTATCCCTGGGATTCCCCAGGCAAGAACACTGGAGTGGGTTGCCATTTCCTTCTCCAATGCATCAAAGTGAAAAGTGAAAGTTAAGTTGCTCAGTTGTGTCTGACTCTTAGTGACCCCATGGACTGCAGCCTACCAGGCTCCTCTGTCCATGGGATTCTCCAGGCAAGAGTACTGAAGTGGGGTGCCATTGCCTTCTCCACAGCTAAGGGTTCTAGGAAATGCAAATCTTAGGAGTCCTTATTTAACTTATAAGGAAATCAAGTCTCTGTAAATACTTAACTTCTTTAAATTTATTCATTTAAAATTTTAAGTCATTAAATCTTTTTTCACTGCCTTGACAGAGCAAGGACTAGAAATACCTCAAGACTTCCTATTCAGTGCTTTCCCTTCTCTGCATCTCCTGATCATATGCATAAATGCTAAGGCTGGACAGTTGTGCCTGAAGAAATTTTTAACCACTTGGTTAAAATCAGAGTTTTTTTTTTTTTTTGCCTTTAGCACTATTGGTATTTTGTGTTGGATAATTCTTTGTCCTGGAGGACTATCCCCTGCATTTAGGATGTTTAACAGCTTCCTGGTTTCTACTCACTAGATATCTGTTGCATTCTCAATCTCCACCAAGTTATGAGAACTAAAGTGCTTCAGACATTGCCAAGGTTCTGACAGAAACCCAATGCCTTAGTCCAAGCTACTTACATTTACCAGGTTGTAACTTCCTGAACTGTCTACATTATGCTTAAGGAAGAACTATTTTCAAACCAAAAGGGCATTGATCTGATAAAGGACTCCTTCCTCCCCCAGTCTGTATAGTCATATTTATAAAATTTGTTTTAAGTTATAAATTAAATGCATATAATTAAAATTGCACTTGGTTACACATATTATATGCCCAACTCATAATTGTGGGCAAGTGTGTGCAGTTAACTTCACCTCTGATGGACCCCACTGGAAGGGTGATGTTTAATAACTGTGTTCAGAAAACACAAAGAGAAGCCGAGATGTGGCAAAATGTCTAGTTGATTTGAAGCAAGTAGACCAGAAAGCATTCAGTTTAAGAACACTTCCTGATTCCATTATTAAGGAGACTGACTTTCTGCACTAATCAAATTGTTCAAAAAGTACTCATTTCACTTTGTAGCGTGTCAAAACAGCAGAGTGTTTGCTAAAGGATTCTTTTCTAGTTGTTTACATCTCTCGGCATATATATTAAAACACTGGATTTGATCTAACAGTTTCCATCTTGTTCCCACATGAATGATAATGTTGATAGGACCAGGGGAGCAACACCAACAAGGAAATTAAATAATTTCAAGTTTTCTTGCTTAAGAAGTCCAAGGTTACCAGAAGGTGCCTGGGGACTGCAAGGCAGAGAGCACCCGTATGCTTCATACAAGTCATGATTGCTCAACAGTGGTTAAAATCCAGTCAAATCACATTTATTTCTCTTTATGTATCATAAATGGACCTGCAGAAATTCCGTAAATTAATCTTCATGGATTCCACACACTTAATAAATGCATGCTTAAATTTGTTCCTTCATTTGCGTTTTGAGATTTCTCTTTCATACAAATACCTATAATATTCCAACGTGCTGCTCTGCTCCTTTGGGAAAGCTGGCTGATGGTTTTGCCTCCGGCGCTTTGCGTAACTACTAAGCCAAGACGCTAAATGGCTCTCAAGTCTCTGCAAGTTAGTATTTCTGCCCAGTTCCTAATAAAATACAGCTGAAGTCTCAACCAGAAGATGTTATCTATTGCCTGATGTGCACTGACTGTGATAATGAAATGCTGCCTCCTTCATCCCTGAGTGCTGAAGTTTAATCCGCGTGGACTAATTTTGGGAGTCTGGTTTCACCCAGCGCTTCTGTAACACGGGAATGAAAATTTCTTTTGCCCAGTGACCCGAAAATTTCTTTTGCCCAAGACTTGGTATGGTTAAGGTGAATTTGGTGACAACACACGTGTTTATCGTCTTGACAGCTTGTTTTGCCTGCAGCTCTCCCCTTCCTGCCCACCCCCACCATGAAATTTCGTGCTGAGCCTCTGTCCTGATCTTCCTCTCTCTCTCACATCTGGATTCAAATTACCTTTAGTTATGTCCTCAAGGAGTTCAGTTTTCTCCACAGAAGAATTCTCCTGCAGAGCACCATCACTACATAAGAACCTGGCCAATTAATTTCTCTGTTGATTTTAATTTCTCCTGAGTATCAGAACTTTGGCAGAAGTCTAAAAGTGCACTGAGAAACTAAGACAGAAAGACAAAGAAACAACATCGCAAATCAGAAACAATTTATACAGACAAGTCATTGTAAGCCATGAGGACATTTGGTCCTTCAAACCAGAATGGTATTAGCTCAGCTCCACGAAATAGTCCATGCCGAGACTCCTAGAGAAACTGAATAAGATCTGCTGCACCTTCTGATTCGCTTCCTGTTAGAATTTTCTAGAATGTAGATGAGCTTGGTGAAGAGTTTCCTTACCTTTGTTTTTCTGAGAACATTCTTCAGTTCCCCAGGCTTGCAAAGCAAGATGTTTCAAAGCAATGAATCGCTGGATCCATCTTGAATAATGGAAAAGACTTCCTTTGTGAAAACCACAGAGGTGGCTTCTCACCTCCAACTTCAGACTCACACAACATCCGAACCTCTTAGTTCCAAAAGACCAACGCAAGACTGACATTAAGATCAACAAACCCAGGCACTTTGCTGGTGGTCCAGTGGCTAAGACTCCCCGCTCCCAATGCAGAGGGCCTAGGTTTCATCCCTGGCCAGGGAACTAGATCCCACACTCTGAGGCTGGGAGTTCACATGCTGCAACCAGGATCAAAGATCGAGTGTGTCACAACAAAGGCCAGGCACAGCCAAGGAAAAAAAAAAATCAACAAATCTCATTGAATGTTTTATCTCAGGTGTTGCAAAGAATAAGTGTAAAGTAAATATTAGCTGATCAATCTGGCATTTAAACTTAAATTGCTTTCTGAAAGTTCTTTATATGTGTTGACTTTGCTTTTTCCTTCTTTTCATAGTTTGATTTCAGATCAGGGTGTATTTGAGGCAGAACCTTACAGACACATGCATCCCAGGGACACCTACTTCCTGGTGGTCTCTGGCACCCCAGGTCTATTTCCTTGATTCCACGTGCTCTGGGGTCTAGTGTGTCACCAGGACACTAGGTACTGTGGGACCTGGGAAGCTTGAATGGGAGGATCCTGCGGACTATTTTCCAATCTGTTGAAGAATTCTTCCTGCTTTTCTAGAGTGTTCATTTTCAACAGATGGGATACTACCCTTGAAGGGGTGACCATTGTAATATAGATATTATAATAGTTTTTGACCTTCCAAAGTTCAATCAAAACTGACAAAAATCCTAGTCCTTGGTACTAGATATCTTTCAACAAGGGGAAGTTTAATTTAAAGTTAAAATGTATTCATTCATTTAAATTAACCTTAAATTTATTTTTTTTTCCTTAGCGGGGACAGTAATGGGGGGAAAAAAGGTTTAGAAACACTGTCCCTTAGCCCCTACATCTCTGTGGCTTTGGAAACAGCCTGTGATAAGCAAACTTGTATTCTTTTGTTATCTCCCTCAGTTAAAATCAATACTTTAAAAATATTTCTTACCAGGCCTCTTAAGATGAACTCCTGGGAAATTAATTGAAAAAAGCCTTCCAGAGAAGCAGAGGACAGATAACCGGATACCGTCCCAGCTCCGGGTCTCCCCACACTCTCCAGCCCTAGTTCCTCATCACCTTCCCCAAACCTTCCCTTTCCTTCACGTGGCACGTTTCTCCAGTTGGCCAGTAAGGACTGGCTTTGTGAAAGTCAGCAAGTCTGAATTTGGGCCAACTGTACATTTCTTAGGTTTTTCCTCCTTTGGACATGTTCACGTGATTCCTTTCAGGCAAGACACCGTTTCTTGACACAGCTGCCTTTCTCCCTGGCATGGCCAGCAGGGAGTTACATGCCCTTGACATTGAGAAAAAAAATGTGCACATAACTCTGGTAGCCCCTGGAGGTCCATCCTGACCTCCATTCCTGTACTCATACCCTGCCAGGGTATGAAATCTAGGTCTAGACACATCCCATGATATCTACATCCAGAGCCACCCAGACAATCTCCTTTGAGTCTCTCAGCAAGAAGGTGAGGCTGCTGGATGTTTTCTCTTCTTAATAAACAACAACATAAACGTTGCCTGATACACAACTACCGATTTACCCAAGATCACACAGCTAAGGAATAGTAAGGTCAAGACAGCTCTGTACCCAACCATACACACACTAGACTGTGAGTTCTTTTGAGGACAAGAACCATGCTTTTTGCTCACCATCCTGAACTCAGGGCCCACCACTTAGCAGGAATCTAGTCAACATTTGTTACATGAATACGTTTTTCTGAGTCTGGAGCCATCAGACCATCAGCGCAATGAAGGGCGTCTCCTAAAACCATGGGCCGTCTGTCTGCCTCATTCCCCGCTTTTAAAATTGTAGCACAAGAGTGGTGCTGAAATTTTCAAGCACATAGCTTCCTTGAACTTCTGAGAAGTTTGCCCTGGGGCTCGAGGGGAGTGTATCATCTTCAAGGTTATACTGTGTTTCACATTCCTTCAGAATGTTATCATCTGGGGTCTTGTTGAGATTGTTTGGCGTTACTATTAAAAGGGCAAGATTTTTTTGTTATTGAAGTCTCTTGTATTAAGGAGAACCAAACTGTATACAGAGGTGAAGACACTCTCATTTCTGTTTTCAATATTCATGTGTTCTGGAAGGTAGCAAATAATCAAGTTATGTTTACTTGAAACCAGTCATTTATTATCAAGGAGGAAGAAGTTACACTGAATTGTTACAAAGTTGGTGTGCAAACATAAACAACTTTCTTCTGCATTTTTGATAGTGAAATGTGTTCCAGTTAGCACAGTGGGTGTGGGGTAAATACATGTCTAATTGAAGAAAACCAGGTATTCCCAGTCATGTATGAGCCAATGGCTTTTATTATGTTCTAGTGTATATTAGGCAATGGGAGAGATAAAGATGGATTGAGAAAAAAAATTTTTTTGTCATTGAGGAGATTATATCATATTAAGGCAGATAAAATCTAGCAATAATTATATTGCACAGTAGGAAGTGAGAAGTGTAAAAGGCTATTAGGGTTAGAGGAAGGAAGGATTTGTTTCCCATCCCAGGATGTAGGAATAGGGGTGGGTAGGATCAGATAAAACAGTGTGGAAGCAATATTTACGTTGGATCTTAAATTAGGGAGTAATTTGGACTTCAGATATTAAAAATATGAGAGAAAGAGTACTCCAGGCAGAGAACATGACACATGTCATGGAGGCAGGAAGGTGACAGCATGTCAAGGGGACAACGCCTAGTTCATTGGGACTGCAGCAGGTGGAACACGAGTGTCTGGAACTGAGCTGAGGAAGGCGCTGGAAATATGGGAGGCAGTGGAGCTATTCTCATTCTGGAGTCTTGTTGAGATGGCTTTCGCCTTGAACTTAGGCACAACCAAACCTCTTAACTGGAATTTCCATAAAAGTGTATCCTGAGACAGAGCTTGGGTGCAGTGCAGAATCTTCGGGAAGTGATCTCAGGAAACAAAAGTGAGGATGTGGACCAGTGAGACAGGACTGGGGGAGAAGGTACAGGTGATTGGTTGGCAACCCACAGAAACCACGGGGATTGTGCCTCCTCATTGTGCCATCAGAGGAAAGGGGCGCTGGGGCATCCCCGACTCCCATCCTTTAATGGTCGAAGGTTGGCCCTGCGGCACTAACATCGTTGTATTTCTGGGCCACATTCTTGTGCAAGGCTCTGGAAATCCCTTGATGATAGAAGAGAGAAATAGGCGTACAAGGTGAGAGGCTGTCGGCTTGCTGGGGCCTGCGCTGTGGCTCCAGGGGAATTCAAGTGACTGAGGAAAGTCTCTGTTACAGCATATCCCTTGCTTTGGCCAATGAGCGTGGGCAGAAGCGATAGATGTGACTTCCGGGTGGAAGCTTTAAGAGACAGTTCACACAGGGATGGCTTGAATGATGGTTTGAAGAATGGAGGCTCCTTCAGCTTGTGTCCTGGAGTGGGATGTTGTGAGGCAGACTTGCAGCTGCTGACTGTGCCTGGACACATACTGTGAGTGAGAAACATGCTTATATTTCATGAGCACCTAAGATTTTAAGAGCTATTACTAGTGCAACATAACCTAGCCTACCCTCATTGATACATAGGGCTTCCCAGGTGGCACAGTGGTAAAGAACCTGCCTGCTAATGCAGGAGACACAGGAGACCTGGGTTCGATCCCTGGGTCAGGAGGATCCCCTGGAGTAGGAAATGGCATCATGCTCCAGTATTCTTGCCTGGAGAATTCCACGGACAGAGGAGTCTGATGGGCTACAGTCCATAGGATCCCATAGAGTCTGATCTGACTGTGTGCATAGGCATGCTGGTACACATCCATCACGTGATTTGTTATATGATGGCTAATTATGCTGCATTGCAGTTAATTCTGACACCATGAAAATCTAGAAGGCACAGCAAAGACAGAAGTGTATTTCCTTCTAAGGTCCAGTTCAAGAGGATTCTAATGTCCAGTTCAACCGTATAGGCTGGCTGGGCTCTCTCTAACCTCCAGCCCACCTGGGGACCCAGATTTCTTTCATCTTGTTGCTCTGCTGTGTCACACGTGCGTGCTCAGTCACTCAGTTGTGTCCACTCTTTGAGACCCCGTGGACACGGGCCCATCTGGGTCCTGGGTCCATGGAATTTTCCAGGCAAGAATATTGGAGTGGGTTACCATATCCTTCTCTAGGGGATCTTTCTGACCCAGGGATCAAACCCACATCTCCTGAATTGGCAGGCAGATCCTCTGCCATCTTCTAAGACAGGAGGAAGCAAACTTGTTTTGTGAAGGGCCTGATAATAAGTATTTTCAGTTTTGTAGGCCATATGGTCTGTTTGTTACAACTACTCACTCTGCTGTGATGGAGTAAAAGCAGCCACAGACAATATGTCAATGAAGGGGCATGGCTGTGTTTCAACAAAACTTCATTTCCAAACATAGGCAGTGGATTGGATTTAACCCATTTGCCCACTGGCCCTTGATTGAGACTTCAAATATAACTAAGGTGCTTAGTTTGGTAGCACAAATACTAAAACTTAAATAATTCAGAGGTTGGTATGTTTCCTTTGCAAGGATGATCTAAAGGATTCATGAAGTGTGTTGGTCTTTCATAGCACAAGGAAGATTTGGGAGGCAGAAGTTCCTAGATCACTGAGAATGAATACCAGCTGAGATTGTACAGAAATTAAAATGGACAATATAAAAGTGTAGCTCAGAATAAAGCAATAGGCTGAAAAAAAGAGAAAGATTTCAAAGAAGTAATATGTCTAAATTTTTATAGATTGAAAACCAAAAAAGGTAGCAGATCTTCACTGAACTTGACTTACATGAAGCAGGCATTACACATTTTTTATTTAGTGAGGACTTAATTATTAATACAAAATGAAAGAAAATGAGTCAGAAAATTGTTCTAATTAAATTCATAGCTTGAACAGGTCAGAAGAAATCCCTGCAACTCCTCATTCTTCCCTGAGTGAAGATTTAATTACCATCATGAAATGTCACTCGCACACAAAAAGGCTCACGTGCAATTTCTGGATGGGAACAAAAAGGCTGAGTAAATAGCAAATAGTCGATAGTATTCCACAAAGACAAATAAGTGCAGAAACTGACAGAGCTAGACAGGATGGGCGTGATGCTCTTAAAAGCAAAGCATAATGAGGATTTTGTGGTGTGATATTTACTGAACAAAATTTCTAAGGTTAGTAGAAATAATTTGAAAATTGAATACTTAGAATGGCCAAGCCATATGGATGGAAAATGAACTATGAAACAAATGATCACCATCTAGGATGGAGAATTCAATCTATCACTATTGATTAATAGGTAATTAAGTGACACAAAGTATCATACAAGAAATTTTAAAACGGTGTAACCATCAAAGGCGATTTGATCAAATTGTGGCAGGGACAAAAGTTGTGTTAAACAGCTAAAGTGTATCGTGAGTGAGTGAAATTGCTCAGTCGTGTCTGACTCTTTGCGATTCTGTGGACTGTAGCCTACCAGGCTCCTCCATCCATGGGACTCTTCAGGCAAGAATACTGGAGTGGGTTGCCATTTCCTTCTCCAGGCAATCTTCCTGACCCAGGGATCAAACTCCGGTCTTCAAAGTGTATTGTACACATCGTTAAAACAGAAGACAAAACCAAGAAGGTTGAAATAAGTATTTCATTGATTTTACACCTGCTGCAAAGAACATTAAAAAAAAATTAACTGAAGAACTGAAAAATCTTCAGACTCCTCAGTATTAATTTAAAAGGTGAAGGAAGGCAGCCTAGGACAATGCCACTAACGTGGCTGGTAAAGAAAAAGATGCACAAGCTAGACTTTTGTCTGAAATATACAAAACCATTCTTTGCACCCAACTGAATTACAACCATGAATTTTTCACTAGGCGATGTGGCCTCAGCCGTGCCAATTGCAATCACATTTTGAGGGAACAATTCAGAGATAAGGTATGATAATCTCTGGACCAATGTAAAGATGGCATATTTTGAAGAAACACATATCACTTTGATCTGCAACCACTCTCTGATAACATGGTTGGGAAATGTTGCAAAAGCAATTAGATTTAATTTAGATATGTTACAAGATGCTTTGGAAGAGTTAGGCAGAAGAGCAGAAGATTCTCAGATGGGGTGAACACAGATTTTGGCAGAACAAGAAATAAATGATGAATTTGTACTCTGATTGCTATTTACTATGAACTGACGTTTGCAAAAGGTTATAAGAAACCTAAAGGGATCTATGTTTAGCCACTGACTTTTAAAAGGATTCAAAGTATTTTAAAAACTTTTAGAGAAAATTTTTCTAGGCCAAAATGATAGGAGAAATATGCAATAAAATTACATTGCATTAAATATAAGGAAACTAAAACAGGGAAAGAAAAACATTTAAAGTAGTTCAGTTGTGTACGACTCTACAACTCCATGGACTGTAGACCACCAGGCTCCTTTGTCCTTGGAATTCTCCGGGCAAGAATACTGGAGTGGGTAGCCATTCCCTTCTCTAGGTCATCTTCCTGATTCAGGGGTGGAACCCAGGTCTCTTGTGTTGCAGGCAGATTCTTTACCATCTGAGCCACCAGGGAAGGCCAGTAATCATTATGAGAGACAGGATATATCGAATAATTTTGAAACTAATTTCCAGAGATACTTTTTGCTGAGCATTATAGATCAGGCAATGGCACCCCACTCCAGTACTCTTGCCTGGAAAATCCCATGGGCAGAGGAGCCTGGTAGGCTGCAGTCCATGGGGTCGCTGGGAGTTGGATACGACTGAGCGACTTGACTTTCACTTTTCACTTTCATGCCTTGGAGAAGGAAATGGCAACCCACTCCAGTGTTCTTGGGGACAGGGGAGCCTGGTGGGCTGCCGTCTATGGGGTCGCACAGAGTCGGACACGACCGAAGTGACTTAGCAGCATAGATCAGGCATAGTCACAGATGAAGATAGATGTGAAAAATCAAGAAATACATATTATTAAAATGTCAAAATGTTTTTGTTTTTTAGTAAAACCTGAACATTGATAGGCAACCCACTCCAGTGTTCTTGCCTAGAGAATCCCAGGGATGGGGGAGCCTGGTGAGCTGCCGTCTATGGGGTCGCACAGGGTTGGACACGACTGAAGCGACTTAGCAGCAGCAGCAGCAGAACATTGATAAATTTTAGTAGAACTTAAGAAATTTAGTATGGATATAGCTCTTTGCTTTAAAAAGTGGTGGAAATCTTAAGTGAATTTGGTAACTTTCTTTTTTGCTGATGACATATGAATATCATATCTGTATATGACACCTACAAATAGGCCACTTTGCCATAAGGATTATTTTCAACTGAAGGCAATGAAGAAGCTGCACATGTGGAAACAGCTTCTTGCCCCCACCTCCTATCTACCTAAAAGTGGGGCATAAACTTCCCTTTGTGAAGGTGACCCCTTTCTCCCTCCCTGTGTCTGGAGAACAACCCTTACCATTGAAAGCAGAAAGTTAGTGCTGAGATAGGGCTGCACACACAAACTTGACTGAAGTGACTCCTGGCTTGTGCTCCACAGTTTCCCTGTGTATTTACTTTCCCACAATTTCCATGGTCCTCCCCCGCCCCTGCTCCCTCTCAAGCCCCAAATCCTTTTCCTCTGCCTTGTCACTTCTCCATTCTGAAGGAGATCAGCCCTGGGATTTCTTTGGAAGGAATGATGCTAAAGCTGAAACTCCAGTACTTTGGCCACCTCATGCGAAGAGTTGACTCATTGGAGAAGACTCTGATGCTGGGAGGGATTGGGGGCAAGAGGAGAAGGGGACGACAGAGGATGAGATGGCTGGATGGCATCACTGACTGTAAACCACCAACTGACTGTACCAACTCCCGGTGAACTCCGGGAGTTGGTAATGGACAGGGAGGCCTGGCGTGCTGCAGTTCATGGGGTGGCAAAGAGTTGGACACGACTGAGCGACTGATCTGATCTGATCTCTGTGAATTTGGTTACTTTGCATGCATGCTCAGTCGCTCAGTCGTGTTCGACTCTTAGTGACCCCATGGACTGCAGCCTACCAGGCTCCTCCGTCCATGGGATTTTCCAGAGTACCGGAGTGGGGTGCTTTACCAGAATTTGACTACTTTAGGTACTTTGTATAAAAGGAATCATAGAGTGTTTTTCCTTTGTTTTTGGCTTATTTTAGCCTAATGTCCTCAAGTTTCATCCATGCTGTGGCATGTAGTATAGTTTCTTTCCTTTCTAAGGACAAGTACTATTCCACTCTAAGTCCTTAGCAAATTTTATTTGTCCAATCTTCCATGGATGAGCCCTTAAGTTAGCATCTCTTTTAACCCCTTTCAGTTACCTTTAATATTAGTCTTTTACATCAGTTGTGTCTGACTCTTTACGACGCTATGGACTGTAGCCTGCCAGGTTCCCCTGTCCATGGGATTCTCCAGGCAAGAATACTGGAATGGGTAGCCATTTCCTTCTCCAGGGGAATCTTCCTGACCCAAGGATCAAACCTGTGTCTTTTACATCTCCTGCATTGGCAAGTGGGTTCTTTACCAACCACCTCTAATAATTGTTTCTATTTGCTTAGCAATTCTTCATATCAAAATATCTGTTCAAATAAGTGGTATGATTTGATCTTCCTGACTGGATTCTGACTGATACAACAATCAGTAATTTTGAAAAAGATATCTTTCATATTTGAGTGGGAGTGGTCAGGAAGCAACAGTTAGAACTGGACATGGAACAACAGACTGGTTCCAAATAGGAAAAGGAGTACATCAAGGCTGTGTATTGTCACCCTGTTTATTTAACTGATATGCAGAGTACCTCATGAGAAACGTTGGACTGGAAGAAACACAAGTTGGAATCAAGATTGCTGGGAGAAATATCAATAACCTCAGATATGCAGATGACACCACCCTTATGGCAGAAAGTGAAGAGGAACTATAAAGCCTCTTGATGAAAGTGAAAGAGGAGAGTGAAAAAGTTGGCTTAAAGCTCAACATTCAGAAAATGAAGATCATGGCATTTGGTCCCATCACTTCATGGGAAATAGATGGGGAAACAGTGAAAACAGTGTCAGACTTTATTTTTCTGGGCTCCAAAATCACTGCAGATGGTGACTGCAGCCATGAAATTAAAAGACGCTTACTCCTTGGAAGGAAAGTTATGACCAACCTAGATAGCATATTCAAAAGCAGAGACATTACTTTGCCAACAAAGGTCCGTCTAGTTAAGGCTATGGTTTTTCCAGTGGTCATGTATGGATGTGAGAGTTGGACTGTAAAGAAAGCTGAGCACCAAAGAATTGATGCTTTTGAACTGTGGTGTTGGAGAAGACTCTTGAGAGTCCCTTGGACTGCAAGGAGATACAACCAGTCCATTCTAAAGGAGATCAGCCCTGGGTGTTCTTTGGAAGGAATGATGCTCAAGCTGAAACTCCAGTACTTTGGCCACCTCATGCGAAGAGTTGACTCATTGGAGAAGACTCTGATGCTGGGAGGGATTGAGGGCAGGAGGAGAAGGGGACGACAGAGGATGAGATGGCTGGATGGCATCACTGACTCAATGGACGTGAGTCTGAGTGACCTCCGGGAGTTGGTGATGGACAGGGAGGCCTGGCTTGCTGCGATTCATGTGGTTGCAAAGAGTCGGACATGGCTGAGCGACTGAACTGAACTGAACTGATCTGTGATGAGCCTGTCTTCTGGGTGGAGGAGTATTGTACCCAGACTAGTTGCATTGCTGGAGGCACAGCCCAGTTTCACTAGCTGCGGGACACTGTGGGTGTCTTCAGAGTCAGAAGAGCCAACTCACAGAGCTGTCCCCTTGCATTTGGCGAGAAATCACCACTGGAACATGCTGCTCCCTGCTTGTTCTTCCTGCTGCACTCCTTGTGTTCTTGCAGAGATAGATCTGTTTCTCTCCCTTTTCCTCCAACCCTGGAGCCAGAAGCCCTTCCCAGACAGACTTGCCACCGCTCAGCCTTGCTGTCCTGAAACCAGTTTAGAAGGAATACCCCCATGCCTCTTCTTGCTTTTGGAATTCAGGGATGTTGAGCTGGTTTGGCCTCTGGAATTATTCTAATTTCTATGGCAGCTTTCTCCTGACCTGCATTTTGGGCATGGACTTCATTGCCAGTCTGATCTTTATGCTTTCCACTTGGCAGGATTTCTTATCTAAGCTCTTAATGCCATGCCTTTTGGTTTTCTAGCACTGTATGTGTTTATTCCTTTGAAATGATACATTTCTCCCATTTTAAGGGATTTTGACTTGGAGCGGAGATATTCTTGGTTCACTATTTTAATCCAGTTTTCTATGTACTTCTTTATGATAGTTTTTTCCCAGATTTTGTATAAATGAGTTTTACTTTTATAATGAGAAAAAAAAGCTAGATTTCCCCCAAGCTGGTGTTACTTTCCTTGTAAACTATTAAACCCTCAGGGACATAAACTTTTAGTTACTTCAGAAGGAAACAAAACTATCATAATTCATGAAATCTCCAGAGGCAACTCATTGCAACTTAATTTCTTAGATGATGTTTATTCATTTCATAACTGCTTGGATAAATAATGTATGAAAATGAAATGGCAGTTGTGATCATCACATCAATGGAAATGTTAAAGTCATTTGAATTGACTCAAAGCTGGCAAGAATTTATTGTATATTAAAAAAAATTACTTATCTAGGTATCTTTTATTATTTGGGCTCAGAATCTCCAAGGATTTTCAGGAACTAAAGTGAAATAAAATCCCCATGAAATGAACTGAAAGTGAATGAGATGTTTGCAAATGCAACATGTATATATTGTAAATGCAGCATGTAGATATTCATTTATCAAGCACCAGGGTGCATAGATAAATGATGCTTATTGCTTTGGCATGCTCACCGAACCCACCACATGTCAGGTTTTGTTCTAGTGCTGGGCTCACAATGACTAAACAAAATAGACTTGTCCAACTTAATCCATAGGAACCAAAGCTCAAGTGCATTTTTGTAGCTTTCAGAATCATGTTCTTACCTTTTTTACTACTCTTAAACAATTTTTCTTTTTCAAGTACTTTAAGATTACGTATTAAAATGATGTTAATCATTGAACTTATACTCTGGTGGGGATATAGATGTGTAGACAGGTAGTTACCATATAGTGCACTAAATAATAGGATGAGATAAATCCAGGGAGACCAGAAAGCTCGAAGGAGTGAAACTTAGTCTTGAGTGTCAGGGAATATTAGATTGTGATGTTAAGAAATGATAAAGAAACTGACGAAAGAGCACTGAAGGCAGATTACAGGGACATGTTCTCTCTGGGCTCCTGTGTGTACTGTGATTAAACCGTGCCTTTGACCTGGAGTCCTGTAACAGCCACACTGTGTGGTGTCTCCTAACAAGCATGTTTTAAGGTGCTTGCCCTTCTCAAATGCTCTTCTCTGTGGTCCATTTATTTCTTGGGTTTCATAACCTTGTTTGCATTGTGTCATCTCCACCTTTTCTTCCTTTTTTCTTCCCTTCCTCTTTCCCTCTTTCCTTTCCTCTGTCTCTCCCCTGAATCTTCTCTATAACTTCTTACAACCAAGGTGGACACTTGTAGCCCACTCCATTGGCTGGACATTAACCAACCAGAGTGTGTCTTCTTCTTTTTTTAAAACCACTCTAAAAATTGTTTATTCTTAGGAACACATAGTACCAATGCCTTTGGTATAAGACTATTGTTTCCCTTGATAAACACATAAAATACATCCATTACCTTTTATACACATAGCTTTCATCTAATAGTATCGTCTCAACCACAAAGTGTGTCTTTTTATCTCTAGAGAATTTAAAGAGGCACAGGACCTGTATTGAAGCACTGTCTGTTGCATGAATAAACAATCACTCCTTAATTTAATCCATTGTTGTTGCTGCTCAGTTGCTAAGTTGTGTCTGACTCTTTGTGACTCCATGGACTGCAGGACACCAGATTCCCTGTCCTCCACTACCTCCCGAAGTTTGCTCAAGTTCATGTCCATTGAGTCAGTGATGCTACCTAACCATCTCATCCTCTGCTGCCCTCTTCTTCTCCTACCCTCAATTTTTCCCAGCATAGGGGATTTTCTAATGAGGCAGCTCTTCGCATCAGGTGGCCAAAGTATTGGAGCTAAAGCTTCAGCATCAGTCCTTCCAATGAATATTCAGGTGTGATTTCCTTTAGGATTGACTTGTTTGTTCTCCTTGCAGTCCAAGGGACTCTGAGGAGTCTTCTCCAGTACCACAATTTGAAGATATCAATTCTTCAGCGCTCAGCTTTCTTTATGGTCCAACTCTCACATCCATACCTGACTACTGGAAAAACCTAGCTTTGACTCTGCGGACCTTTGTCAGGAAGGAGATGTCTTTGCTTTTTAATATGCTGTCTAGGTTTATCACAGCTTTCCTTCCAAGAAGCAAGTCTTCTAATTGCAAGGCTGTAGTCACCCCCCACGGTGATTTTGGAGCCCAAGAAAATAAATTTGCCACTGCTTCTAATTTTTCCCCTTCTATTTGCCATGAAGTGATGGAACCAGATGCCATGATCTTAGTTTTTTGAATGTTGAGTTTTAAGCCAGCTTTCACTCTCTTTTTTTCACCCTAGTTAAGAGGCTCTTTAGTTCCTCTTCACTTTCTGCCACTAGAGTGGTATCATCTGCATATCTGAGGTTGTTGATATTTCTCTCAGCAATCTTGATTCCAGCTTGTGACTCATCCCGCCCAGCATTTCATATGATATACTCTGCATATAAGTTAAATAAACAGGGTGACAACATACAGCTTTGTTGTACTCCTTTCCCAATTTTGAACTAGTCAGTTGTTCCATGTAAAGTTCTAACCATTGCTTCTTGACCTGCATACAGGTTTCTCAGGAGACAGGAAAGGTGGCCTTGTATTCCCGTCTTTTTAAGAAGTTTCCACCGTTGGTTGTGATCCACACAGTCAAAGACTTTCTCATAGTCAATGAAGCAGAAGTACATGTTTTTCTGGGATTCCCTTGCTTTCTCTGTGATCTAAAGAATGTTGGCAATTTGATCTCTGGTTCTTCTGCCTTTTCTAAATCCAGCTTGAACATCTGAAAGTTCTTGGATCACATACTGCTGAAGCCTAGCTTGAAGGATTTTGAACATAATCTCACTAGTATGGGAAATGAGCACAATTGTTCAGTAGTTTGAGCATTCTTTGGCACTGCTCTTCTTTGGGATTGGAATGGAAACTGACCTTTTCCAGTCCTATGGCCAATGTTGAGCATTACAAATTTGTTGACATATTGAGTGCAACACTTTAACAGCATCATCTTTTAGAATTTGAAATAACTCAGCTGGAATTCCATCACCCCCACTAGCTTTGTTGGTAGTAATGCTTCCTAGGGTCCACTCTGATCCACAGGAATTCAAATTAAAGTACATTTTTGGAGATTTCAGAATAATATTCTTACCTTTATTATTATTCTTATAAATTGTTTCTTTATTAAGAACATTAAGATTATGGATTAAAAATGATGTTAAATACAACCACGTTATTTATTATTGTAAGTAGCAACAATGCATTAATTCCTCTCACCAAATCATGAACAATCAATATAGGTACTGATCATTTAAAAGCAGACATTTGTGTTCCAATTTGAAACAGACCAAAGATTTGTTAAGTAATCTTAGATTAAGTTCAAATGATTTTAATTTAATTTGGAGTGTAATATATGCTTTTAAAATAGGACTTGAAGGGAGGAGTTATCATCTTATTTGTGATATCTATAGTGGAACTGTGTGGTAGATTTCTATTTCAGAGTTTAACAAAGCAATTTGTTGAGCGGTAATATAGCAGAGTGTAACATTTACTGTCAAAATCTGCTGCATAACAGACCATCTCACAACTCAATGGTTAACTATAATTATTTTCATGGGCCTGAGTGTTGGCTCAGGGTGAGTTTGATGTGAGCTGGGCTAAACGACAATGACTTGGTTTCACTTCACATCCCTCATCCTTCTTCTGGGACTAGCAGGGGAGCCTGAGTATGTTCTTCTCATGGTGTGGATAGAGGTAAAGACAGCAAGTGAACACACTTCCTGAAGCTAAGGTTCAGAATGGGCACACTGTCACTTCTGCCTCATTCTTTTGGCCAAACCAAGACTTACGACCGTATCTGAGGGCAAGAGAAAAGGATGAGAGGACACTGCAAGGTTTCATGGAAAAGGCCATGATATGATACAGGACGGATGAGTAAGAAGGAGCAGTGATATAATCTATACACAGACACCACCTGGTTATTCACCAGACTGTTTCCTTTTCTTCCTCGTGTCCACAGCTAGACTGTATTGCCTTGCATCTCACGTAGTAATGTCTGTCTGGATGACCAAGTGTTTGCCAGGGCACTGTGAGCAGAAATGACTTGACTTGTGAAAATTTCTAGTGAGAACTCTTCTGTGTTATTTCCCATGTCTTTGGTTTGATACAGACAAGCTAGGAAAGCTTGAAAGCCATGTATTAAAGATAGTTAGAAACACAAGATGAAAGAGGCTGTGTCCAATTAAAAATCCCATGTTGACTTTATGTGAGAGAGAAATATATTTTTATGGTGTTGGAGTCGTTGCTCATTTTGAGATTTGTTTGTTAATCAGCTGGATGACCTTCAATAACATATGTGATACATACAGAGAAAGGCTCTGATAGCAGTCCCAGAGTTTCTTGAGAGCACTTTAAGACACACCACCCTCATGCTTGTTAGGTTTAATTTCAGTTCTTTCAGGGGGCATCTTCTCCCTGTTTGTGTAAATACAGGAAGAAATACCTGGGTTTTCCTGAGTCTGGGGACATATTCTTTCTGGTCACCAGGGCAGGACTGAGCAGTAACAAGCCTTTAATGATCAAAACAAGTCCTGAAGACCAGGATGGAAATATATTTTGGCATCAGTTAGTCTCTTTTTTTGCATTTTCTCTCGTTGGTCCCACTAGACTCCTTTAGTAAAAACAAAGGAGGGAAAGGACTATAAAAAGAAAGGGTTAGGTGTGTGGTTTTCCTCTGGTCCCATGAGCTGAGCCCTGCCAGGCTGTGCTTGTTGCCAAGGCCTAACTCACATCAAGAATCCTCCTCTCCTTGCTGGGGCCTTTGGTGATTCAGTGGTTCAGACTCCATGCTTCCAGTGCAAAGGCCACAGGTTTGATCCCTGACCAGAGAACTAAGATCCCACGTGTCACGTGGCCAAAATATAAAATAAATAAATAAAAGTCTGACTCAATCAATCATTGAAAAAAAGAAAAAAAGGTATCCTCCTCTCCTGGTAAACATCAGTATGCTGCTCTCAGTTAGAAAATCTGTTTTATTTTAGAGTTTAGTTTTTGGCATATAATCTGTTGTAAGTTTTAAAACCCTATCCATTTGGGCATATCATCCGAAACAGTTGTAAGAAGACTTTTTAATTTTTTCATTCGGAACGATTTTGCCTCAAAAAGAAGCAGTCACGCACTTGTTAGCGGTGATCCCATCTTGCTCATTCGTCACATCAATCCACCTTGCCTGTAATGTCAGAAATGCTACTTACCTCTAAGCTCTTGTTAGATGCTTTTCTCTACTTAGTAACAAGCAGAACATATCCATCACATCCACAAACCTGAAGGTAAACATTTAGAAATCACCTGCCTCAGAATTAGAGAAAATGCCCAATCATCTAGTTTTCTGGATATTCATCAATGCCTCTTTGGCTCTCAGGAGAGAAAGAAGAAGACATCCGTATTAGAGATGAAAATAGCTTCATCCCAGGCAGAAAGTAATTAGAATTCTTAATCTCCAGACCATCTGGGTTATTATTATCATTCCCCTTCTTTCCCTTTCTGCCCAGAAGTTCCTCAGCTTTGTTGGACTTTTTCCCTTGTAGTTAATAATAATATCTAATGTTTATTAAGCACCTACAAGGTCTTGGACATTTAACATACATTTGCTTGTTTAATTCTTAGAAAAATCCTCTGAGATGGCTTATAGGATCCTTATTTTATAGGTGAGGAAATGGAAGTGACCCAACTGGTAACAGATGGGTCCCTGCTTTGAACCCAGAAGTCTGATCCAGAAGTTGGGCTGTTTTCTGCTAGTCTGTTAGGTCAAAAGTCATGATTCTCAAGAGTGATCAGTTCTTTTGCTGTACAAGGGTGATTAACTGATGAGAATCTCCAATAACTTTGTCTTGCCTGATTTGATGGTGTCAGATAGATGAGGATGGTCACCTGTATATATTTGTGTTTTTTTAAAATTAATTTATTTTTTAATTGAAGGATAATTGCTTTACAGAATTTTGTTGTTTTCTGTCAAACCTCACTGTGAATCAGCCACAGGTATACTTATATCCCCTCCCTTTTGAACCTTGCTCTGATGCCCCTCCCCACCCCACCTCTCTAGGTTGACACAGAGCCCCTGTTTGAGTTCCCTGAGACATACAGCAAATTCCCTTTGGCTATCTTTTTTATCTATGGTAATGGAAGTTTCCACGTTACTCTCTCCATACATCTCACCTTTCTTCCTATCTCCCGATGTCCGTAAGTATTTTCGATCTATATTCCATGGAAATGGGGCTGGTATTCAACAGGAAACACCATAATGCTGGCTATGCTTGTTGTTAAACTCATGACATAAATGGATTGTCCCAACCTCCCAATCCCTTTACCTCAGACTTGCCCCAGAAGTTTCCATCTTTCGTACATCTAGCAACTGAAGCGTCAATGTCCTCTTCCTGCCCCCGGCTGGTCCTCTGCAGCAGTGTCTCTTGCCCGATCTTCATTAATTCATCTCTACCGTGCAACAAACAGTATCTGCTCTGCCTTTGTCAATTGGCTGACAGGAGGATCATGGGGGAGGAAATGGCTGGAGACTTGCTTTACAAACTGAGAAATACAAAGACCAGGGAACGTCACCATGTGGAGGAATTTCATTCTCAGCTTGGCAGGGGGCAAGCTGCCCTGCTACTGTTCCTCAAAGAATGACTAAGAGTTTGTACTTTTTTTCACAAGTGGAAATAGGTGTTCAATGTTTCTGTGAAGTTACTAATAATTTTTGTATTTTAAGTTCTTACAGAGTGTATGATTCTTTTTTTTTTAACCTTAGTTGCTTTCTCTTCTCTTTTTTCCATATTACACTCTCATTTTCACTCATTGATAAGTGTAATCAGAATGTGTACCAGTTAACAGCATGTGGGTGGGAAATCAAAGATTAAAAAAATTGATGCTGTTTGCTAATTGTTACTTTGAGAAACATGTATAGATGAAAGATTAGATTTAAAATTTCTTTCAAATTTAGTTTTCATCCTCAAACTTACCACCCTAGTATTCACTCATTTTAAAATGAGTATTTTAATTACCTTCTTTCCTATAGCATAAATCTTTATTTTGTTTATAAACATATATTAGTTTTAAATTATTTTCTTTGTTAGCACTAACACCTTACCCTTTTGCTTGAAGTTTTACAATTTTTAAAACAAAGATTCTATTATTTTAAGGTTGAGCATTTTCTTTTTGTGTTATCTTTTTTTCTCTCTTAAATAGCTTAAAGAGAGAAATTCATATACATTCCATTTACCCATATAGAATGTACAATTCAGCAGCTTTTAGTATTTTCACAGAGTTTTGCGTTCATTACCAAAAGTAATTTTAGGACATTTTCATCACTCCCCAAAGAACCTGGTGACTTTTAGCAGTGACTCTCACTTCCCCCAATCCTGTTTCCTGCAGCCCACTCCAACCCCAGCTCCAGACAACCACTATTCTACATCCTATTTCTGCAGATTTCCCTGTTCCGGACAGTTCCTAAAAGTGGAATGATACACTAATTTGTTGAATGACTCCTTTTACCTGACATAATGTTTTCAAGGTTTCTACGACACCTTGATAAGACGTCATGTGTCACACTCGGCTAACTCCTGCATTTCATTATTTTCAGTGTGTTTCTACATACTACCTCACCAAATAGGCCAAATACATCTAGGGATGGTTTTGATAGCTGTGGTTTTGTAAGCCAGGAACAGGACAGCCTGGGAAATGCTCCTTCCAGTCCTGTTTCTGGGGAAGCTTCTGGAGGGGGTCTTCATACTGGCCCTGCCCCCAGTGTTCAGTCTGGGATGAATACCTGACTCAGTGGATCTTCGCTGGGATTTTAGAGTTAAGAACTGAGACATGGGGTCTCACATCCCCTCTAGAGATGTGGCTGGAGAGGGTCATGTCTGCTGCTATGTGGAAGAAGGTGGTACATGGTAGAAGGGAAGGAAACCCACGCGAAGAGATGAGACATTTGGGACACCTGGCGGCATTTGCATTTCTGACTCCATTTAAATCTGAGGCCCGAATGCATCCCTGGCCCTCCTCTGCTGCCTGTGGGGCACCCTGTTGTATGCTTTAACATATTCCGTGCCAAATATTTAGATATGGGAATGACTGCTGCAGCTAAAGAATCTTGGGGACTTCCTGGTGGTATCTGCCAGGGAAGTTCTTGCAACCTGCCTTGTAGTTCAGGGGACACGGTTTCCATCCCTGGTTGGAGAGCTAAGGTCCCACACGCTGCAGAGGCAAATAAGCCCATGCGCCACAATTACTGTGCTCTAGAGCCTGCTCGCCACAACTCCTGAGATTTTATGTCACAACTAGAGGGTTCGTGTACCACAACGACAGATCCCACATGCCACAACTAAGGCCCGACACAGCCGAACAGAAAAATAAACATCAAAAAAGCAAAGTGTCTTGGGAGAGTTCAAAAGTGTGGGTCAGCTATTTCTGGAGGTACCATTTTAATGGATAATCAAGACCTAGATTAACTGATCTTAATATTTAGCATCCTAGGTATTTTATGTTAGTTGAAAATGTCTTCTATTAACAAACTTTAAGTTCTTCATTGATACTAATGATGCATCATCAAATTTTGTGGGTATTTTTCATCATTAAAACATGCATTACCAAGCACATGCTTATATGGAACATGTAGAATTTCTCCTTGCACATTTCATCTGTTTGAATAAACAGGTGCTCTTTCTTATTTGGGCTTGTTTAGTATCATGAAATAAGTAATTGGAAATTGAAGACAGGGAGAAATCTCAGGCATGCAGAACATTTTTTTTTTTACTTCAAGTGTACATTTTAGCATTTTGTACGTGCACTAAATAAATACTTAAAAAAAATCTCTAAAATGCAGAGTTAACCTATTACTACTTTGCAACATTACATTTATTTGCTGTTTAAAGAGAAGGTTTGGGTCTTTACACCTGAAAATTTATGAGATTATGAATATTTTTGTTTATTCAAGTGCATATAAAAGACAAACTCTAAGAAAATATCCTGACCCCTTAAACTACTTTCTTTCTGCATGGATATGTGTTATAGGAAGGAAGTCTTGGCATTTATAATAATTCTGCATGTTTGGTAGAGATTCCTGGCCTTTTATAGGCAACTATTTTTTTTTTCCTCCTCAGGGTCCTATTTTACCACTATTTGCAGATAAACCTTAACATCAATTCTTTTTACTAACTTATAAAATGGCTGCTTATGCAAAGCTCTGAAGGACCAAGATAAGAAAAAGAAAAAATATGTGTCTAAGTAATGAGAATGGGGAAGAGGAAAATATGGTGAGTCAAGATGAAGGAGTGGATCGTCAAAAAGCCAAGAGATAACAAATATTGGTGAGGATGCAGAGAAAAGGGAAAGCTTTGTGCACTATTGATGAGATTGTAAACTCACATAGCCTGTATGAGAAATTGTATGGAGGTTTCTCAAAAAATAAAAATAGACCTACCATATGATCCAACCATCCATTTCTGGGAATATATCCAAAGGAAATGAAAACACAACACAGATTCAAAAAGATATCTGCACCCCCATGTTCATAGTGGCATTATTTGCAATAGACAAACCATGGAAGCATCCATCAACAGACAATAAAGAAATTGTGATACACACACGTACATACACACCAGAACATTATTCAGCCACAAAACCCCAGGAAATCCTACCATTTGTAACAACATGAATGAACCTTTAAGTCATTATGCTGAGTGAAATTACTGAGACAGAAAGACACATACCCTATGTGGCAGAGGGTGGGTTTGAGGAAGAATGGATACATGTATATGTGTGGCTGAATTCCTTTGCTGTTCATCCGAAACTGAACAGCATTGTTAATTGGCTATACTCCAGTACAAAATAAAAAGTTTAAAATATATGAAGCAAAAAAAAAAAAAAAAAGAAAGGCATATAGTATATAATCTCACTTATTTGTGGAATCTGAAAGAAAAAAATTAAACTAATTGAAAAAGAAATTAGACTTGTAGTTCCCAGAGACAGAGGGGAGAGGCTGGGGAAATTGGAGGAAAGTGGTCTAAAGGTATACACTTCAGGTTATAAGATAAATGAACTCCTCTGTCCATGGAATTTTCCAGGCAAGAATACTGGAGTGGGTTGCAGTCTCTTCTCCTGGAGATCTTCCCAACTCAAGGATCGAACCCTGGTCTCCTGCATGATAGGCAGATTCTTTACCATCTGAGCCACCAGGGAAACCCCTAAATGAGGGCAGGGGATATAATGTACCAGGCAATGACTGGGGCTGACACTGCTGTGTGATATACAGAAAAGTTGTTAGGAGAGTAAATCCTATGAGTTATCAACATAAGGAGAGTATTTTTTCCTTTTTCCTTTCTTTTTTGTTGTATCTGTATGAGAAGATGGATGTTAGTTAAACCAGTTTAACTAAGCAGTGGTCATCATCTCACAATATATGTAAATCAAACTGTTGTGCTCTACACATTAAACTTATTATACATACAGCGATATGTATCTATTATTTCTCAATAAAACTGGAAAAAAGGCTCTCCTAAAAAAAACAAAACTGAAGAGGGAGTGGGATCTGAACTGAATTTCTGACAAGCCAGAGAGCACAATCCTTCGCGTAGGTGCAAGAGGCAGGTGGTGCCAATCCCAGGAGGGTGAGGTCCTGGATGTAGGAGGTGAACGGTGGGCCCTTGTCAATGAGCACTGAGTCTCCATCAGGGGATGGGTCCAATTTTAGGAGTCTGCAGTCAGCTGGAAGGTGCAGGACCTCACAGATGGGCAAGGTTTCTCACTCAGGTAGAACGTGGGAACCTGGTGGACTCATGCTGAGATAACACGGGAGGCTGGGAAGATCCAGGGTGTGAACCTGCGAAGGTCATCTGAGCTGCATGTATCACGTAGGATGGGGACTTCTCAAGCTGTTTACTTGGAGCACTGCCCAGGACTGGTGGAAACAGAGCTGACTGGGCCCTGAGCTCTAAACTCTCCGTCAACCACAGAAGTTCCTTCTATCTGGTTTTTGTACAAGTGTATGGGGGTGCAATGGCATCCCACTCCAGTACTCTTGCCTGGAAAATCCATGGACGGAGGAGCCTGGTGGGCTGCAGTCCATGGGTTCGCTAGGCGTCGGACAGACTGAGCGACTTCACTTTTACTTTTCACTTTCACGCATTGGAGAAGGAAATGGCAACCCACTCCAGTGTTCTTGGCTGGAGAATCCCTGGGACAGGGGAGCCTGGTTGGCTGCCATCTCTGGGGTCTCACAGAGTTGGACACGACTGAAGCGACTTAGCAGCAGCAGCAGCAGCAGACTTCATCTAAAATTCACAGAATACAAATTTCTGAGGGTGGGGCTCAGGAATACACATTGATGCCAAGTCCCAGGAAAACTCTTAGGCATTCTAACCTTTGAGAACTATTGCTTTAAAGCCCAGGATGGCTCCAATATTAAGCTATAAATCTGGAGCAATGTGACTCCACGTTGCCCTCCATAATGTTGTTCTTGACTAAATGACAAAGACTCTACAAATTGTGTTGCAGGGAATTACCGTGTCTCAAAAATTGCTGTACCAGAGGTAGGGATGAATCATACTGTAAGTGGACCTGTGACTGCTTGCTGGCAGAAGGAGGGGAAATCTTGAAATGGAGGAGAAAGACTGGAGACTAAGATGTTCCCACAAGGGGATCCCTCATTGAGATTTTAATTTTTATTTCCTTTTCCCTTTGGAATCTGGGAATAGTCATGTTTGATGCCCAGGAATAATCATTCCCTAGGTAACTCACATGCTTCAGTGAAGGCTGTTGCACACATACAGTGTAGTTTACATGGGAAATTAGGGGCAGACCAGTGAAGGGAAGTGTGGCTTCCTGAGATTCACCCATGGCAGAGGCCAGTGTGTATAGACAGCACTCATTACAGGCTGGAGCTTACAGAAGTCCATACTGGGGCAGTGGCTCATGCTACCACTGGGAGAAGAACGTGACAAGGATCAGTTCAGTTTAGTCACTCAGTCATATTCGACTCTTTGCGACCCCATGGACTGTAGCACACCAGGCCTCTCTGTCCATCACCAACTCCCAGAGCTTGCTCAAACTCATGTCCATTGAGTTGATGATGCCATCCAACCATTTCATCCTCTGTCATCCCCTTCTCCTCCTGTGTTTAATCTTTCCCAGCATCAGGGTCTTTTCCAATGAGTCAGTTCTTCGTATCAGGTGGCTGAAGTATTGGAGTTTCAGCTTCAGCATCAGTCCTTCCAATGAATATTCAGGACTGATTTCCTTTAGGGTGGACTGGTTTGATCTCCTTACAGTCCAAGGGACTCTCAAGAGTCTTCTCCAACACTACAATTCAAAAGCATCAATTCTTTGGTGCTCAGCTTTCTTTATAGTGCAGCTCTCACATCCATTCATGACTACTGGAAAAACCATAGCTTTGACTAGACAGATCTTTGTTGGCAAGGTCTCTGCTTTTTAATAGATTCTCTAGGTGACAAGGACAAGAGCTATCAATTGCTACTATCCCCACTTCTGCTTTTATTTTTGTCTTCAACCAACTCCAAACAGATTTTTATCTCTACTATCCTTATAACTGCTCTTCCCAATGTCTCCAGTGACATTTTATTGCCAAATTCAATGATAGGCTCAAAGATCTCCTGTTTGCCCTACCAATAGGCATTTGCCCCAGTTGACCATTTCCTTGTTGGAAACCTCTTCCCTTCACTTCCAGATCAGCCTTCAATCTTGGTTTTCCTGCTCCCTCACTGGGGGCTCCTTTTAAGTCTCTGTTACTTATTCTTTCTCAACATTGATGTCACCTAGGACCCAGTACTTGGGTATTTTCTGTTATTACCTTTACTCAACCCATGGATGGATGACTCTCAATATATTTATCTCTAGCTCCAACCTCTTCTCGCTTATAAATCCAACTGCTGACTGGCCTTCTCCATTGGGATGTGAAAGTGTTGAAAGCATTAGTCACTCAGTTGTGTCCAACCCTTTGCAACCCCAAGCACTGTAGCCTGCCAGGCTCCTCTGTCCATGGGATTCTCCAGGCAAGAATGCAGGAGTGGGTAGCCATGTGAAATGATGCTAATTGAACATGTCCAAGTTAAACTTGCATTTGTCCTGCTGCTGCTCCAAATCTGCTCCTTCTTGGCCTCCCCCACATCCCCTACTGCTTGGGTCCAAAGGCTTGGAGTTATCCCAGTCCATATCCAGTCTAGTAGCAAGCCCTGCTATCTCTACACCAGCAAACTATGCCCACAATCTGTCCACTTCTCACTTTCACCACCCAAATAGTGGCCCTAAACACTATGACCTCTCACCTGAATTTTTGCCATAGATTTAGATAAAAATCCAACTTTTCCTGTGCTTCCAACAGTAAAGGATTAACTCAGCAAGCCTGGGTTGTCCAAAGCTTGCACATTTCAAAGAAAACTAGCCTTTTTCTGGCTCCTGGGACATTACCTCTATGATTCTGGAATATCCAGCCCCCAAAATGTTACTTTCCAGGAGTCAGACAAGAGTCAAAATTCTTTATTGTGGCAAAATATACATAACATAAAATTAACCATTTTAATCATTTTTAGGTGTAAAATTCAGTGATATCAAGTATACTTACAATATTGTGCAACATTCATCACTATCCATTTCCAGAACTTTTTCATCTCCCCAAACTGAAACTCTGCATTCATTCCACAATATCACTTTCCCCCTTCCCTTCAGCCCTGGTCACTTCTATTTTATTTCCTGTCTCTATGGATTTACCTATTCTAGGTCCCTTATACAAGTGGAATCATATTAAAATATTTATCTTTTTGTGTCTGGTTTATTTGGCTTAGCATAAGCTTTTAAGCTTCATCTATGGTATAACATGCATCAAAATTTTAATTTCTTTATGGCTTAATTACATTCCATCGTATGTTGTTGTTGTTTTCAGTCCCAAAGTCATGTCCAACTCTTTGAGACCCCATGAAGTTCAGCACGCCAGGCTTCCCTGTCCTTCACTATCTCCCTGAGTTTGCTCAGACTCATGTCCATTGATTCAGTGATGACATCCAACCATCCCATCCTCAGTCACCCCCTTCTCCTCTTGCCCTCAATCTTTCCCAGCATCAGGGTCTTTTCCAATGAGTCTGCTCTTCGCATCAGGTGGCTAAAGCACTGGAGCTTCCATATCAGTCCTTCCAATGAGTATTTAGGGTTGATTTCCTTTAGGATGGACTGGTTTGATCTCCTTGCAGTTCAAGGGACTCTCAAGCGTCTTCTCCAGCACCAATGTTTGAAAGTTTGTTTTCACCATTTGGTTATTGTGAGTAATGTTGCCGTGAATATTGGTGTACAAGTATCTGAATTCTAGTTTTCAGTTCTTTTCATGTATATCTAGGAGAAGAATTGCCCGGTCATATGGAAATTGTGTTTAACTTTTTGAAGAACCACCCAGCTATTTTTCACAGTGGTTGTACCAGTTTATGTTCTCACCAGCAATACATTAGGGTGGCAATTCTCAGCATCCCCACCAATATTCATTATTTTCAATTTTTCAAATATCACTGCCATCTTAATGGGTATGAAATGGTATTGCATTGTGGTTCACACAGTCAATACCTCATCATCTTGTGTGTGAATTGACAAAGGGACTTGGGTCTCTCCTTGCCCTCCTCATTTGCCTTCCTCACTGCATTTGTCCACTGTTGTTCATGGCTCTGTGTAAAATGCCCCTGTAATAGATTGTCTTGTTGGCTCCCATCTCCCTGCACAAATCAACACTCTGCTGCCTGCAAAACAGTTTTCTGTCTACCCAAACTTCCGTCCCCACAGAGGTGTTCCTTAAATAGTTGCTGAGTAAACAAGTTCATAGACTTACTAACAGAGACTCTTTCCTGAGAAAACTTAGAGTCAAGTGTACAAGCTTATTTTATTTAGTTTTGGTCATGCGGCATGTGGAATCTTAGTTCTCCGACCAGGGTTGAAACCTGTGCCCCCTGTGTTGAAAGCAATCTTAACCACCCGATCACCAGGGGAATCCCTAGTATACAATTTTAAAATGAATAAGAGTCATAAGAGAGTCTCAGATAAAGGGGACTCAGGACAGAGAGGATTCATGGAGGAGAATGGGAATTGAAGAATGAGTAGGACTTTGGGAGGAAGAGAGAAAGGCACCTTCAACAAGGTAGAATGTTGTATGTGTCTCTTTTGGCTGAATCTTAAGGTATGCAAGAAAAGAACGTGTCCTTACTTTGAAAGACTTGAATGTCATGGTTAGGAGTTTTGAATCCACTTAGTAATCAATCTGGACTAATAAAGGTTTTAAGAGTCCTAAAGTTGCAAGGAAAGATGACACCTCTGTGTACTCTATCTGCTTAGGTTTTGAGAAAGAAGGTCCCAGAAGCAGGGGAATGGCTGGTAAGACCATTGGAACAATAAAAGTGCATATTTATTAATGAAGGTGGGGACTAAGATAGCAGCAGCAGAAAAAGGACATTTGGAGGTTGTTTTGAGTGATACTTTAAAGAAAAAGCCAATCAATGACTGAAATGCTCTCAGGAGGAAGGGGTAAAGGAAGATTCTGAAATTCTGAGCCTTGAGAACTGGGAGGCTGGAGGAATCCTACTAATAGAAACATAGAATCCATGCATGGAAGAATGTTTAAGATGAAAATGTTGAAAACATGGAGGCTAAAGTGTTGCTGTATTATTTCCTGCTGCTGCTGCTAAGTCACTTCAGTCGTGTCCGACTCTGTGTGACCCCATAGACGGCAGCCCACCAGGCTCCCCCGTCCCTGGGATTCTCCAGGCAAGAACACTGGAGTGGGTTGCCATTGCCTTCTCCAATGCATGAAAGTGAAAAGTGAAAGTGAAGTCGCTCAGTCGTGTCCGACCCTCAGTGACCCCATGGACTACAGCCTACCAGGCTCCTCCGTCCATGGGATTGTCCAGGCAGAAGTACTGGAGTGGGGTGCCATTGCCTTCTCCGTATTATTTCCTAGAAAGAGACTAACATGTGAGGTTGTAACTCAAGGGAAAAGTCAGGTGTACTAGCGTAGATTTGGAAAATGCCTTCATCATGAGGATGTTGGAAACGTGTGGCTCTAGAGTGCATATAGAGAAAAGAGTAAGGAAAGAGATGATAATGAAGGCCAACATTCAGGAATGTTTCTAAAGGATGAAGAGGGGTCAGAATACAAGAGAGAGACAGGGGTCTCTTCACAGCCCAGCAGGGAGAGAATTTCTAGGAGAAAGTGGTCAGCTCTGTTCTGAAGTTGCAAAGAGGTGTTTGAAGGATGCTTTGGATTTTGGCAATTAATGTTAAGTAATTCACAACCTTTGAGAAGATAGTTTATATTCACTGGAGGAGGTAAGGCAGAATAAAATATCAGAGAATAGAGCAGAGAATGTGAGGATGATAAATGGAGGTTCCTCTTTCAAGATGATTAGCAATAAAGGCTGGGGGGTGGGGGATAATAGAAGAGCTGGAGGGGGGAGGATTTCTTAAAAATGGGAAAACAAGGGTAGCAGCCCTGCCCTAGAGCTGAAGGTCCTGGTGTCTGTAATGTCAGTGTGGGAGACTTAGCATTATCTATGGTTTTTTTATTTTAATTATTATTATTTTTTAATGGCAGCTAAAGGTGTACAGACTATGTTAAATTAATATTTTTAAGGTGTAATTTTTCAGTTCATTTAGAACATGCAAGTATGGTCTTTATAAGCAAATGAAATACTTACGAAGTGGACTTTCTTCTAATTTTGGATTCACCATGACTTTACAATACCAACTAATGAAGATATTTACACTACCTGCCTAAACTTGTGTGTGTGTGCTTAGTTGCTCAGCCTGGTCTGACTGTGACCTCATGGACTGTAGCCTACCAGGCTCCTCTGTCCATGGGATTCTCCAAGCAAGAATACTGGAGTGGGCTGCCATTCCCTTCTCCAAGGGATCTTGCCGACCTAGGGATTGAACCTAGGTCTTCTGCACTGCAGGTGGATTCTTTACATTTGAGCCACCAGGGAAGCCCATCTGCTTAAACATAGAACTTTGCAAATACTAGGTTTTTCTCAGTGTTTCTTTAACAGACATAGCATGCAAAATTCGAAATTTCTAACATAGGTACGTAAATTATACATGGAATATATGTTCATAGTATTTCAAAATTCATGCAACCTCTTTGGAAAACATAGCTTCTTTGGAAAATGGACTGTAAAACTTAATAGATTTTCCATTTTGTCAACTGGAATATTTTATCTTTGTTTTTCAGTGCTCATTTTGTATTCTTTGTTCATTTAACCTGCAAATTGTTCTTTTTTTATGGTAAAGTAGCTTTTATTATTTGTTTCTTTAAAAATTTTGGTGCCTTTTCAAACTGGCATATTCTTCAAGTATTTTTCTTCCTTGATTAAAAGTGTGTGTTTAATCACTTCAACTTTACCAAATGAAACTAAGCCATACTGTTTTTAAGCCAATTAAGAAAACTGCAATTTTAAAATGTAACATTTTGGGGTGATGAACACATGAGACTTGACTTGATTTAGACTGAAAGAAACAGCCTTAAAAGAAATTCATTGAAAGTTTTAGTATTGTCTGAAAGTTTAAAGAAGGAAAAAGCAAGCAGTTTTGTTTTACAGTAAAAAATAATGTCTGATTATTCTACAATGTGAAAGAAGACAAAGCAAATTCAGGGTGCACAATAAGTTGTAGAAAGTGAAAGTTATCTCCCTGAAAATAATAAATTTGAAAAGAACAATGAAAATGTACTGAAAATTTGAAAGCATTAGGTCAGTTTTGATGGATTTATTCATAAAATGGAGGCGATGCTGGTGAATGTTGTAAAATATTATATGGGTGATACGTGGAAAGAGTGAGTTACAGTTTATTTTTTTTCTATTAAAATAACAATGATCACAGTCTTTAAAAGGATCTTTTAAGTGGGGCTGGCGTGGACCAAAACTCCCCCCTTTCTCTGGCTGATTTGTAGTTACTGATGCACTCAAGTACATGTTGAACATGCACGTGAAATATATTTGGCCAATGGAAATAAAAAATAGAAAAGACTGCAAATAGATCAATCTAAATGAATTCTCTGTCTAAATGAATCATGCAATTAAACAAACTAAAAGCAAGCACAGAAAGAAAAATGGAAAAAGTTTGATTTGGGGTGTTAGAACTGGAGGGGCGGGGGAAGAGGTGTGATGGGAAGAGAAGGGGAAGGAAGGATCAGGCAGTGGGGTGGGGGGAGAATGTACCCTGAGGCTCCCTCCTCCAAGAATGAAGAGATGGAGATGCTGCTGAACAAAACGTGGGTCCCCTAGCCCATGGGCAGGAAAGCCAATCTACTGACGCTGGGTGTGGTGAAGGCAAGTGCAGCGCTTATTGCAGGCACCAATCATGTAAGGAGTCCTGGAGAGCTTAAAAGGCCTGCACTTCCGAAAGGCTGTCAGGGCAAGATTTTTAAAGACAGAGTGAGCCAGAGGGTTGTGAGGTGTGTGATCAATTCACGGATGTTCTCCTAATTGGTTGGTAATGAGGTAATCGGGAGTCAACATCATCAACCTCTGGTTTCAGCCTGTCTTGGGTCTGTGTGCTCTGGGGCAGCATACAGTGGGGGTTGCAGTATTTGCAAAAGACTTCAAAGAACATGGCTCAGAATATTATCTGTAGCCCTTGAGAAGGAACTAGAAGTCCTTGGCTTCGTTTAATAGCTACCCTGTTATTATTTCGTCTGGCTTGACTGTTTACCTTTGCTTCTGCATTTTCTCACTTTGCTGATTCAGTTTATTCTTTGGGACTCAGGGCGGGGTCTAGGAGGTTCAAGTTTAGCTACAGATAAGAAGCAGGTGGAGGACATGGCAGGGAGGGAGTAGGTCTGTTTTGGGAGGGTTCAACCGTATGGGTCCTAGATAGATCCTGGGAGTTCTGGAGGAGGGAATTCAGGGAGTTTTGTCTGATGCCCTTGATCTTAGGGATGTAGGAGGAGGCAAGGCCATTGTCTTGGGACAAGGTTAGACACAGGAAGGGGTTAGACAGGAGGTTTGAGCAGGGGAAACAAAGTTTGTTTGAGTGCAGTGGATAGGGGATGGCAGCAATGTGAATGCACTTCAGGTATTTCTTGAAAAGTGTTGCAGAAGATGGGGGAGCATGAAGTCAGTTAAGCATTGGGTCCAATTTTTTTTTTTCTGCCTTTAAAAAGTGCAGGGCTCATGGGTGGGGGGGCTTCCCACCTTCCCAAGGTCAGTGGTAAAATATCTGCCTGTCAAGCCGGAGATACAGGTTCAAACTCTGGATTGGGAAGATCCTCTGGTGTAGGAAATGGCAACCCACTCCAGTATTCTTGCCTGGGAAATCACATGGATGTAGGAGCTTGGCGGCCTACAGTCCATGGGTGTCAAAGAGTTGGCCACAACTGAGTGACCAAACCACCACCACCACCCCCACCGGGTGTGGGGGGCGGTCTGGAGTCACACCCCACACTCAGCATTCTCTGTCACCTCCAGGCACACACACAGGTGGTGGGGGGGGGGCGGTTACACTTCTGAACTGGGTGCAGCCATCGGCACCCTGGGCTCTGAGATTATTTCAGCCTCTCATCTTTCCCCCTGAGCCGCTTTATCCTGTGAAAAACACATGCTTGAGACACAGCTCACACGATTTTGGCTCCCGTCTGAATCTACTCTGTGATCTCAGAAAGAAAATGTAGAAGAAAAATGGAAAAGCAAAGAAGAAAGAAAGAAAGAAAGTAATTTCCATCCGCAAACCCCTTATCAGAAAATTTCAGAGTTATCACCATGCCTGCTTTAGGCAGTCTTCTGTTATCGGGCTTAGAAGCTGGGCTGGGACTTGGCAGGGAGAGAATGCCAGGGGAAGCAGAGGAGGGCAGAGGTGGTTTGTCTAACTCCAGTTCCCGTTCCTGATGGAGCGATGACTTCCAGGAAGTCATTTTCTCACAAAGTCACCGTGTCTTTAGGCTGCGGTCCTGTATTTTGTCTCTATTGCCCTTCATCGTATCTCTCCTTTCTCTTAACTAATCAAAATCATTCAGGCTCTGTGATGCCCTGTCCACTTTGATTAAGAATGGTTCTGCAGTTCCGTCCTTGGTTTGATCTAAGAAAATTAGGTGAACATTGATGGGGATACGACCATGGGCAGGCCCTGGGTTGAGTGCTGTGAGTGGACAGGGCTGAGCAGGAAGACACAACGCAGGCAAAGAGGCCGAGCCTGGCAAATGTGGGGTCAGAGAGGGACAGGGTCTGGGAGATGGCTTCCAGTTAGGACGGCTTGGGAATGAGTGAGTGGGGCGTGACTTTAGAACCGGGCTTGCAGGGTTTAAGCAATGAGGCAAGATTTGGGCCAGATGCTAGGGAGAAGGGGACGGTCTTCCTGGTGGAGGAAACCAGGTGAGCAGAGGCTCTGGGGGTGGGAGTGGGGGTGGAGGTGGGGAAGGGCAGAAAGGAAGCCAGGAATACTCATGGGCTGCACCAAAAGCCGCGTGAGGAGGGGTGGAGGTGCCCTAGACTTGCGTGCTCTGCTCAGGAGTTTGGAACTTTTTCTGTGAGCAGTTGAAAGCCTTTGAAGGCTGCCTGATCATTGCCAAAGCTTTCTCGTTTATCTGCCTGTTTGCAGTTCAATCTGTGTTTCCCAGTTTCATCTGTTAAGAAGGAAACTCTGGAACTTCCTGGGCTGCTCTGAGGTCATTTTTGAAGCCTCTGCTCTCCGCTGATCCCTCCTTATCTGGGTCCCCCGTCCTTATCTGGGTCCCGCTGTTTCGCTTGGCTCATCTTGACTGCCTGTCAGCACTATCTATACAGAGTGGTTTCGTGTGCTTCCCTTCTGAGAGTGCAGGATCACATTTTGCCAGTGTTTACTTTTAAGACATTTTCTCACGTTTTCAAGGCTGTGATTAGGAAGAAAGCAAGTACACGTGTAATGAGCCATAGGTGGCATCCTGAATATTGTTATGGTATAGCTGAGATCAAAACATTAAGAAATACAGCAAGCATCTCACACCCTCAGACTTTTGGTCCTGAAACCACTTTATTTATTTATAAAAATAAAGATGTTTTTATTTATTTATTAAAAAAATTACAGTGTTGTGATAATTACTGCTCCTCAGCAAAGTGATTCAGTTATACATACATGTACGTGTATGTGTATATATATATGTATATATAGACACATCCTTTGTTTAAATTTCTTTTCTATTATGGTTTATCGTAGGATACTGAATATTGTTGTCTGTGCTATTCAGCAGATCTTTGTGCTTATCCAGCTGATACATGAAAACTTACATCTGTCAACCCCAGCCTCCTGCCCCACCCCCTCCGCTCCCCCTCGGCAGCCTTTACCAGGCTGTTCTCTAGGCCTGAGATCCTGTTTCTGTTGCACAGGTAGCTCCATTTGTGTTATATTTTAGATTCCACATGTAAATGATATCATATGGCCTTTGTCTTTCTCTTTCTGACAACACTTTACATAGAAGTTGACAGATCAGAAAATGAAAAGGGAGATCTTGATCCTTATCATTTTGCTTAGTAGCCTCAATGATGAAAGTTCTGGAAGATTCTTTTTGTGGCACTTAGTAGGTGCTCATTAGCTATTCGTTATTAGAAGAGCTCATGTCTGGGTGGGAGGCACCAGGCGATTTCCCTCCCATGCTGGGATCCCTCATGTAGATCCACAGTTCCACAGTGCGGTGTGTTATTTTTGATGAAAAAGAGCAAGCCATCAAAGGGAACAGTTTGGTACATATGGCACATCCATATGAAAACGCTTGTGTCATTTCTTAAAAGGTGATTACTAAAACCCTTATAGAACACTATAATGTAATGTTAAGAGGAGAAAGGCAGAATGGAAAACTGCATATCACGGGGGATTTAAACACTTTAAAAATGAGAGGTATCTGTTGCACAGACAACCTCTTGAAGACTGAAAGTTGGACCCAATGAAGATGGTCACTGGGAGGGGCTCACCAGATACAGGATTGCAGGCTAAGTCTGAAGCTAAGTGAGCAATACACATCCCTGAGTATGAATACGTTTTCAAAAGAGACCCATTTAAGGTAAAGAGTGTCATTTGCCGGCATCCAAGTATCAAGAAAACCAAATTTGCTTCCTAGCTACTCCCTGCTTTTCTGTTTTCTCGTCTTTCCAAATACTTTCCATTTGGGTTGTTTCCTCTAAAATTGGTGCACAAAATGTTGCTTAGCTGAATGCATTTGCACACCTCGTACAAAACACAGATGCTCCTGGTTAGGTCCACTGCTGCCCCTGGCTACAGCGTTCACAGAATCGTGAATTATATCTGTCTTTGTGGTTAATAGATGAACTCATCCACTTTAGGATTTGGGGCTGCCTCCTTCCCCAAGTGTCTGGGGACAGAATTGGCAGTAATGAGTGACCCCCTGCCTTTCACAGAAGCACAGAGTCTGGAAGTTAACTTAGGGAGATGAGCAGGTGGGTTTATGGTAGTGGACCCCTACCATATAGTCATAAAGTTGCTTGCACATTATGTGAAGACCCAGAAATAAGACCTTGCTGTTAAAAGAGAGAAAGAAGCAGCCACCGGGTGTCCTGAGCACCCTGTGTGAGGGGAGTTACTGCATATTTCTATTTCTGTGAATGAGGGTAACTATTTCAGCGCCTCCTCTTCTCTGATGCTCAGTCCTGAATCTCTTCACCCCAGTTATTAACCTCCAGCAGCTTCCTGTGATGATATTTATGGACTGTGCTCTCGGAGATGCCTTTCCCCTGGAGACCTCAGGGGGCAACTATAGCAGCTACTGCTTGTCTGTCCCCCTCCTGTGCTGTACACAATCAGCCACGTAAGGTCAGGATGAGAGGAGAAGACCAAACCAACGCCCTCTCAACCCCGCTTTGTTCCTGCTCTGCACTGTGGAGTTGAGATCTCACCCATTCCAAGATGTCCAGCCTGAGAAGTTATTTAAAGAAAGAAAGTGAAAGTGATGTCGCTCAGTCAAGTCCGACTCTTTCGACCCTGTGGACTGTAGCCTACTAGGCTCCTCTGTCCATGGGATTCTCCAGGCAAGGATATTAGACTGGGTTGCCATTTCCTTCTCCAGGGGATCTTCCCAACCCAGGGATTGAACCCAGGCCTCCCGCATTACAGGCAGATGCTTTACCCTCTGAGCCACCAGGGAAGAGTTATTTAAAAACCTGCTTAAATAAGCCAATCTTCTTCCTGCCAGCTCCACCTGTACACCCCTCTCATATCTGACTGGCATACCTCTGTGTGTGGGCGTCAACACATGGAACCGCTGAGAGACGGCTCATAAATGGTGAAAGCATGCAGTGAAGAGTTAGCTGACTCTTCGCCTTCCTTTCTTCCTAAGCCATCACCTCTTACTCTGGGAGACCCAGGGATCATGCAGAATGCAAACCGGATGGTTCTGTAGATGATCTGATAACATTTTCTAGATGGGGAGACGGATGCCCAAAGAACATTGCTCAAGATCACAGGCTGACAAGTGACAGCTGTGGGACCTGATCACTTCCATCCCAACCTGGCAGCCTTTTCATCATGGCATTAGACTTACTTGAGTTACATTCTCAATCCTGTAAACGTCTAAGAGGCTCTGCAGGAAAAGCCGGTTTGCTTCCCAACTTTGCCCAAATGCCATCTCTTTCATGACACTTTTACAGATGGACCTGGTCGTAAGAGACCTCTGCATCCTCCAATCTCCCTTAGCACTTTTTAAAACTGTGCAGAGTGTTTGGAGTCTACAGAATTGCCATCAATTAGGGTTAATCAGATACCTGTTTGAGCCTCCCTACTGGACAACAGGAGCTACTCGAAGGCAGCAATTGTGTCTCTTAAGTTTTTGTTGGTCTCATAATGTTGGCACAGTGCTTGGCAGTGGTGAACACTCAATAGAGGTTTGCTGCCCAAACGAAGGTGGGGATGAATGAATGAACAATGAACCCATTGGACTCGCACCTTGGTTTCCTCCTGGGTGAGGGTGCTATAAATCACAGGGTGGTGGTTCTCTGGGGACTGAGAGCTTTGTGAGTTATGGGGAAGTCTTCCTGTCTCTCTGGCTGAGCGAGCAGTGATAACATTAAAACTGCAACCTTGGAGTAGTGAACAGTTAGTAAATCACTGCTCTGGGAGGTTCATTCATATGGGCCCTTCATAAATAAATCAGTGAAATGGCTGCCACTTGTCAGTCAAGCAGGTCGGCTCCTCAACAGACCGGGTTTCTCATGTTACCCTGGCTAGGAAGTTGATTGCCACTGAAAATGGTTCCAGCATCATCAGTGTCCCTGCAGAGTCCAGGGCTTTTTGTCACCAGCATCTGCCTCTTGAAGGACCTTCCTCACCAACGAGAAGAGGGCAGCAAGAGCTCATTGTTGGATCACCGTGGTGATGGTAACGTGGGGCATCTTGTCACACCTTCAGGTCTGTCCTGCACGAGGCTGAACTTTTTATTTGGCCTGGATCTCCCCCCTCGATAAGTGTTCTTATGGGGGATTCTGTGGCTTAGGGAGCGGCAAGCGTCACATCTCCGTAAGAACTGTGGGAAGCTCTCCTGATAAGAAAAACTATAAATTCTGGTCCATCTCAAAGAATAAGTGACTTTTGGAAACCATTAAGTGACTCTATGCATCCTGCACCCCATTAAAATATTTTTGCTTCTTTATCTTTGTCCTAAATGCTGGGATCTCTGGATGTTCAAAGTAGCAATTAATTGAGTTGGAAGGCTGATTCATCCTCTCCTGAGGTAATAGGAGAGGATGAATGAAGTTTCTCCAAGTTCTTTCTTCTTCCTTTGCAATGTATTCAACAACAAGTCTTTATTAAGTACCTCATATGTGTCAAGAACCATGACAGGCTTTGGTGATAGGAACACGAAGTAGCTTTTGCTTTCAAAGATTTCATCATTTGAGAGGCTAGTGGATATGTGCATAGATGGTGTCTGGAGAGAACAGCCCTGTAAGGGAGATGGGGTAAACTGCTCTGGGAATAGGAATGAGAATGAAGCATGCTGGCTTGGGGAAAAGTCACTGAACTGGGGCAGCGGGAACAGCAAGGAGAAAGGACTTGAATTCAGGGCATCAGGCATTCATTCATCCACAGATCATTATTGATCAATCCATGAGGCTGGCTCTGTGCTGACCTCTGTGTCACTTTGGTATGTATGGGTCTGCCTGGGGTCTCAGTCTTCCAGGACTCAGCATTCAGATGGAGTTGACGTTGCTATGGAGAGAGTTGGGAGATGAGTGGAGGTTGGGCTGATAGATGGTGAGAGGCTCTGGTTTTGGACTAAGAAGTGGGGACTTTGGCTGACAACATCTTGGCTTATGGTCTAAACCAAAGACCAGTCCATTAATGAGGAGCGTATATGTGTTTCCATTCTTACAAACATTATTGCAGTGAATAACTGTGTTCTTGCATTATTTCATGCATGTGAGTGCCCGCTGGAGCATCAGGTTCTAAACTGGAGTCACTGGGTCAATGAGTGTGTGCATTTGTACATTATCAGTGTTTTTGAACATTATCAGTGTTCACAGTGTAAGAGATGCACTCACATCCCTACTCATCACACACACACACACACACACACACTCTTCATTCACTCACACAGAAATGAGGATAATCTTTCATTTCACTCTCTAATAAGTGCCACAGACGGCCAAGCTCCTGCTCTCTCTAAAGGCACGAAGGCATGTATTTGGGATGGATGAATTTCTGTCCTGGACAGACCCAAGAATACACCCTGTGTTCCACCTTGGTTCAGATTTCTGTCCTGTGGGGACCTGGAGTGAAGCAACATGGGAAGAAGTGATTGGCCTTCAGGCTGTTTGACTCAAAGTTGGGAGTGTCCCCATACACAACTGCTGAATGGGACTCTAAATAACTCACAGTGGGTGGGTCATTGATGAAGTCTTAACATTTTGCTCATTTTTCCCACCTGTATTTTCAGCTTATGCCACTTCTTGGGAAATGATTGCTTTAAGTCCCATTTGTCCACAGCTTTTAATCTTGGAGTGTGTGGACCTATTTAATGATCTACCACATCAATAATAGTTTATAATTTTTTGTCATTTTCATGGGGTAGTAAAAAGCTAGTAGCCTATGATTACTTGGATTTATCCCAAGAACATCAAACTTAAGTCTGTGTTTTTCAGGCCTCCTCCACGACCTTCTGCCACATACCTATGCAAGTGGAAGATGAAGGCAGAAATCTGTGGTTTTCAGGCATAAATCCCATGCATGCAAAACAAAAGATAACTGAAGTTTGGCCCAACGGTCTCAGTTGTCATTTCCATCCTCCCTCTGAGTACATGGGGATGAGCACTGGCAACAGACTGCCCCCATGAAGGGGGAAGTTTCTTGATAAATGTCTGTGAGGAATAAACTTGCAGCTTTTAGCAAAAATATCGAGGGCAAGTCATACAGTTACTTTAAGTGGCAGAAAACTGAATTTGGCAGCAGTGCTGAAGCCTTGGTATTAAACAGCTACATATTATATATGGGATTTAAAAAAACAATCAAGAAAATTGCCTTTTTAAGGATCTGCCCTGCGGAGGCACTCTATTAGATAGAATAGAAGGTATTTCTTATGTGGAAAAATAAGCAAATAAAAATTAGTCAGTGTCCCAGATTTTTGAAAAATTAGAAAGATGGGAAGGCAAATATATATGAACAGTTTAATGACTATAAGAGGGTTAATAGGCTTCTCAGGTGTCTCAGTGGTAAAGAATCCACCTGTCCAGGACACATAGGAGATGTGGGTTCAATCCCTGAGTTGGGAAGATCCCCTGGAGAAGAAAATGGAAATCCACTCCAGTATTCTTGCCTGGAGAATCCCATGGACAGAGGAGCCTGGCGGGCTACAGTCTATAGGGTCACAAAGAGTTGTACACGACTTAGCGACCGAGCGTGCAAGAGAATTAATAGTATATGTTACCAATATCTGAAACTATTCAGGGCCAAACAATGGGATCTGAATGTCTTATCCAGCTCTGAACTAGAGTTCCCAGCTTGAAAGACCTCATCATAGCACAAGGAAACTTTTTTAGGGGGCTAGGGTATACCTTGCCCCTACTTCCTATTCATTGAGCTTCAGTTCATTCACATTCTTGTTGTACATCTCCTCTATGCTTTGTCTGCATATTTTGTGTTGATTCTCTCTCCTTAGTGGTCTTTAGGATACCTGCCTCCTTTTTTTCCCCACACCTTCGGGCTCCACTCAGGACAGCCCCACCTTCTATCTAGCCAGGGCTTCATGACTTGTCTCTTCTCATTCATCCCAGCAACCTGATCCTGTGCTCCCGGTTCTCTTTGCTAGAGGATCAGTAAACTCCTTCAGGCCCTCAAAAAGTTAGGGAGTTACCATATGGCCCAGCAATCCCACTCTTAAGGGTATACTGCAAGAATCGAAAACAGGAATTAAAACAGGTATCTCTACAATTTACAGTGGCATTGTTTACAATAGCTAATAGATAGAAACAATCCAAATGTTCATCATGGATGCATTGTTAAACAAACTGTGGTATATCCATATGATGGAATGTTATTCAGCCAGAAAAAGGAATGAAATTCTGATACCTGCTATAACACACATAAACTATGAAACATTATGCTAAAAGAAGCCAGATCCCAAAGGTCACATATTTTTTTTGTTCATAGTTTTTTCAGTTTTTAAAAAATATTTATTTATTTGTCTGTGCCAGGTCTAATATGTATGTGGGATCTGATTCCCTGACCAGGGGTTGAACCCTGGTGCCCTGTATTGGGAGTTTGGAGTCTTAGCCATTGGACCACCAGGGAAGTCCCTCCAGTTTATTTTTAATTTCATATTAATTTCAGAAACATGCTTTTGAGCTCCAGCACTATGTCATCAGAATTTTAATTGAAATTGTATTAAGCTTGAACAAAACTTTGAAGAATTGCTATTTTCACAATATTTTGTTTTCGTTTACAGGAATATAGATGCCCTGTGGTTTAGTCGCTAAATCATGTCCAGCTTTTTTGCAACCCCATGGATTGTTGCCCTCCAGACTTCTCTGTCCATGGGATTTCCCAGGCAAGTATACTGGAATGGGCTGCCATTTCCTTCTCCAAGGAAGGTCACATATTATATAATTCCATTTAAATATGAAATAGACAGAAGAGGTAAATCTGTACAGAGAGAAAGCAGATTTTCCATGGATGCCATGGCTGGGGGGTGGTAAACAGGCGGTAACTATTTAATGAGCTTGGGGGTTTATTTTGAAGAGATACAAATATTTCGGAACTACATAGAGATGGTGGTTGCAGAACACTGTGAATGTACTAAGTGCCAATGAAAGGTCCACTTTAAAAGATCAATTTTATGTTATGTGAACTTTACTTCAATTAAAAACAAAAACAAAACAAATAACTCCTTCAGGAAATATGCTGTTGGGAGCCAGGAGGTTAAGTGCTCTTCCTCCTGATACAATTGCTTTCAGGGAGAGTGGGTCACTGCAGAAACAAAACATTAATTCAGGCGAGTGAGTTTCCGGGTTTAATTTAAGCAATGACAGTAATCCCTCTGACTAGTACAGAGCTTTATAGTTTAGGAGAGTACCTTAGGTCCAACCCCTTAGGCACCTTTTACAAATTTCCCCTCATTGTTCTTCCTCATCTTATCATCTTCAAAAGATCATAGTTCTCACTTCCTGTCACCTGGAATAATGTCCCCCTACCTCTGTGTTTGATTCCGATCCACTCACTGAGGCCCCAGTCAAATGCCATTCCTGAAGCCTCACTTGGAAATACAAGCACAGTCTGGTTGCTCAGAGCGCTTTAGCTACCCTCTCAGGTGTGCTCAAAAGGCCTTTGGAAAACAGGTGAGTCATGATGAGAAGGCTAAGCTCCAGCCAGACAAGGCGGTACCAGTGGGATTCTCTCAGACCTTGGAGTCTGAATGTTCTCCTTAAGGTTTAGGACAGCCCCTGGTTATAAGCCAAAATCACCGATGCTGTCTTGGGCAGTGATGACACATACTTTCAGTAGATACTTGTGGTCAACTAATTCATAAGAAAGGAGGCAAAAATGCACAACGGAGGAAAGGTGGTCTCTTTAGTAAGTGGTGATGGGAAAACTGGACAGATACATGTAAAGAATGAAATTAGAATATTTTCTAACACCATAAACAAAAATAAACTCAAAATGGATTAAAGATCTACCTACATGTAAGACCAGAAACCATAAAGCTTCTAGAAGAAGCCATAGGCAGAATGCTCTTTGATATAAATCATAGCAATATTTTTTTGAATTTGTCTCCTAAGTCAAAGGAAACAAAAGTAAAGGTAAACAAATGGGGCCTAGTTAAACTTAAAAAGCTTTTGCATATCAAAAGAAACTATCCACAGAATGAAAAGAAAACCTACTGAATGGGAGAAAATATTTGCAAATGCTACAAACAATAAGAGGTAAATATCCAAAATATATAAATAGTTCATACAACTCACTGTCAAAAAAACCCCACAAATAATGCAATTTAAAAGTAAATAGAACATTGTTATTTGATTATACCCCAATATAAAATGTTTTTGGTGTTGGAAAAATACATTAAATGCTAAAAAAAAGTGGATGGAAGACCTGAGTAGATGTTTTTCCAGAGAAGGCATACAGATAGCCAACAAGCACATGAAAAGATGCTCAATATCCTAATCAACAAAACCACAATGAGGTATCACGTCATGCCTGTCAGAATGGGTAACATCAAATAAATACCAATGTGGGCAAATAATAAATAGCAAATGTTGGCAAGGATGTGGAGACAAGTGAACCCTTGCACTGTTGGCGGGGGATATAAACTGGTACAACCACTGTGGAAAACTGTAGGGATATTCCCTAAAGAACTAATGATAGAGCTACTGTATGACCCAGTGGTTCCACTTCTGAGTATGTATCTAAAGGAAAGAAAAGCTCTAATTAGGAAAGACACGTACACCAGTGTTCATAGCAGCACTATTTATAGTAGCCAAGGTATGGAAGCAACCTAAGTGTCCATCAATAGGGGAATGGATAAAGAAAATGTGGTGGATGTGTATATATGTGTGTATGTATATGATGCACACACACAGTGGAATGCTCCTGTGCCATTTGGAACAACATGGATGGAACTGGAGGGTATTATGTTTGGTGAAAAAGGCAGAGAAAGACAAATACTGCATTATATCACTTATATGAAGAATCTGGAAAAATAAAATAGTGCATATAACAAAAAAGAAACAGACACACAGATACAGAGAACAAGCCAGTGGTTACCAGTGGGGAGAGGGTTGGGAGAGGGGCAAGATGTGAATAGGGGATTAGGAGGTACCAAGTACCATGTATCAAATAAGCTATAAAGACATATGGTACAGCCCAGGGAACATGGTCAATATTTTATAATAACCATAAATGGAATATAACCTTAAAAAACTGAATCACTATGTTGTACACCTGAAACTTTTATAATATTGTAACTCAACTGTACCTCAGTTACAAAATACTGTTGAGTTTAGCCCTTTTCCTTTATTCATTCCTTTTTGGGGAGAGGATGGTCTTTGAAAGTAAGGCCCCTGAAGATTAGGTCCACCACTGACATTTGTGGTGGAAGTCTGTAATTTGTCCTCCACAAACTTTTGCTGAATGATTGACTGAACAAAGGGAGAGAATGTGAGCTTCGGAGTCTGACGGTGCAACACTTAAATCCCATCTCTGACAGACAGGGAACATCCTATACTGTTGGTAGGAATGTAATTTGGTGCAGCCACTGTGGAAAACAGTGGGAAGGTTTCTTAAAAAACTAAAAATAGAGCCACCATATGATCCGGCAATCCCACTTCTGGGCATATATCTAGAAAAGATGAAAACTGTGGTTTGAAAAGGTACATGCACTCCAAGGTTCATAGCATCACTGTTTACAACAGCCAAGACATGCCAGCGACCTATGTCCATTGGCAGATGACTGGATAAAGACGGGGTATAGATATACAATGGAATACAACTGTCATAAAAAAGAATGAAAAAACGTCATTTGCAGCAACGTGGTAGTCCTAGAGATTGATTATAATACCAACTGAAGTAAATCAGACTAAGACAAATATATGGTATGACGTATATGGAATCTTTGGGATTGGAATGAAAACTGACCTTTTCCAGTCCTGTGGCCACTGCTGAGTTTTCCAAATTTGCTGGCATATTGAGTGCAGCACTTTCACAGCATCATCTTTCAGGATTTGGAATAGCTCAACTGGAATTCCATCACCTCCACTAGCTTTTTTCGTAGTGATGCTTTCTAAGGCCCACTTGACTTCACATTCCAGGATGTCTGGCTCTAGGTCAGTGATCACACGATCGTAATTATCTGGGTCGTGAAGATCTTTTTTGTACAGTTCTTCTAGGAGATCAGCCCTGGGATTTCTTTGGAAGGAATGATGCTAAAGCTGAAACTCCAGTACTTTGGCTGCCTCATGCGAGGAGTTGATTCATTGGAAAAGACTCTGATGCTGGGAGGGACTGGGGGCAAGAGGAGAAGGGGACGACAGAGGATGAGATGGCTGGATGGCATCACTGACTCGATGGACGTGAGTCTGAGTGAACTCTGGGAGTTGGTGATGGACAGGGAGGCCTGGCGTGCTGCGATTCATGGGCTCGCAAAGAGTCGGACACGACTGAGTGACTGATCTGATCTGATGTGGAATCTACAAAAATGATACAAATGAACTTATTTTACAAAACAGAAACAGATTCATAGACATAGAAAATAAACTTATGGTTACCAAAGGAGGAAGACTAGGGAAGGGATAAACTGGGAATTTGGGATTAACAGATAAATACACTACTGTATATAAAATAAACAACAAAGACCTACCGCATAGCACAGGGAACTGTATTCAATATCTTGTAATAACCTATAGTGGAAAATAATCTAAAAAAGAATGTATTTGACTGAATCACTGTGGTGTACACCTGAAATGTTATACATCAACTAGACTTCAATACAAAAATATAAATAAGAAATAAACCCATCTCAGGCACTCACTAGCTGTGTTGTCATGCAAATAGGGAAGATGGAAGACCCAACTTCATAATTTAGTACTAGACACCTTTAATAAATGGCAGCTGTTCTTCATCCATCACACAATGATTAAAACCAAACAACATGCAAACAACAACACATGCAATTCCCCTCGGCAACTGAAGATCATTCATTCTTGTGCCTTAGTCACGTGAACCTGGCCGAGCATTCCTTTATTCATTCACCCAACAATTATTTATTGAACTCTTACTAAGTGTCAGATACTGTTCTAGGAACAATAGGAAGCCCCTGGAAGGCTGTTACAAGAGGTACCATCCTTAGACAAGTGTGTTACGACGATCCTTATGCTTTGCTATGTGAATAATGGCCTAGAGGCTGGCAAGATGGAATGAGGTAGAATAAGAAAACATTTATTGCAGTGTCTTAATGGAAAGAAAGTAGCTTAGGCTAGAGTGGAGGTTGTGGAACTGGAGAGGAGATTTGGACTGTATATTGGAGGCTGAACAAAGAGAACTTGATGGGTGGAGTGAAGGAAAAGAAGGCAGAGGTTGCTGCTTCAAGTAACAGGGTGAGTGGAGCTGCAATTTCCTGATAGGTTGTGGAACTGGAGAGGAGATTTGGACTGTATATTGGAGGCTGAACAAAGAGAACTTGATGGGTGGAGTGAAGGAAAAGAAGGCAGAGGTTGCTGCTTCAAGTAACAGGGTGAGTGGAGCTGCAATTTCCTGATAGGGTGGACTCTGGGGAAGGAAGAGACTTAGAAAGAAGTTTCGACAATCACAATTTAGATGTGACACTTTTGAGAGATGCCTATTGGATAGGGACAAGATTGGAGTTATAGATATATATTTAAAAGTTGGTGTAAAATGCTTAAAAACATGAGAATAGATGAGATCCCCTTAAAACAGAAAAGAAGAAATAAGGGACTGGGCTGTGAGAGGCAACTAGGTAGACAAGGAGCCCAGCATGTGTGATCATGGAATCTAAGAGAAGAGTTTTCAGTGGGAGAAATGAGCATCTGCACTGAGTGCTGCTTAGAGAACTGAGTAAGATGAGGACAGAGAAGGGGCCACTGGAATCGGCATCGTGGAGATCGCCTGGGATGTGGTCCAGGCTGCTGCAAGGCAGTGAAAGGTGCGGAAATCCCAAAGGAGTGGGTGGAAGGGCCAGTGGGCGGTGAGGAAACGGAGCCAGTATAGACAGCTCTCTGGGGTTTTCGGTGACATGTAGCCGTGATGGGCGCTGGAAGCTCAAGGCAGCTGTGGGGTTCAGGGTGTTCTGCTTGGTTCAGTGAAGAAACAAAAACCCTAAGGCATGTTCTTCGGCTGACAGGAAGAATCAAGAAGAGACTGAAGGTTCAGGAGGGAGAGCTGATATCTGTAGGAGCAAAGCCCCTGAGAAGGTGAGGGGGCGGGGGATGCAACCCGCAGGCCAGAACTGTGCTTTGAGAGGCTGTTTTGGAAGGCAAGAGAAAAGAGGTATGGTCCATTTTATGGATTCTGGACATGAGAGTATTCTGGAGGGAAGGAAAGTATTCTTCCTTTCACTAGAGGGAAGTGAAATTTATGAACCCTTTAGCAGAATTTGGGGACAACCACACACACACACACACACACACACCTCCTTGTATAGACGTGCACAGTGCCTAGGGCACACACCAGGTGCATAATCTCTTTCTTGAAACAAAACACGATCCTGGGAGTAGAGGTCAGCTGCCTCCTACTGTAAAATATTACGACGAGAGCTGATGCTTCCAGGTGTGAGGTGGAGGGAAGGGAGATAGAAATTTGTAGGAGGGGAAGAGTGGAAAGAGGAGGAGTGTGGGGCCGGGGAAGAAAGCAGAAAGGGAGAGAGGAGAGCCCGAGGGGGAAGCGGGCCAGGGGAAGCAGCCTTGTGAGAGGCAGCGCAGGGCATCGGTGACTTTTAACCAGCTCGGCGCCGCGGGGCACAGGAAACCGCTGTAACCAGCACAGGTGCAGCGACGCAGCGCGCAGCCGGCTCCCGGCCTGTGAGAAAGGAAGTGCAGAGATGGGCCTGGCTATAATTAGCACCCCGTGGTAGCCTAGAAAGCTGCCTGCTCTGAGGTCGGTAGATCAGAGCCAGCACACAAGAGCAGGGGCTGCAAGCCGCCTGCGGGAACCCGGGGGAGGCCAGCCTCCTCCCTTCGCTCCTCCCCCGAGTCGGTGTCTCTGCTGCCTCGGCTCTGAGCGCGCTGCCCTGAAGGCTGGTGGTGCTGGGCTTGGCCCTGGAGACCGCGAGGCTAATTGAGGATGAAGGCGTCCAGAATTCCAGGACTATCACTGCTCTGTCTGGGCGAATGTCCTTCACGGCTGGCATCCTCTGGCTCCGGGGGTGGCTCCAGCCCGTGGGAGTGGCACTGTCTTGGCAGACCCGGGAGACTGGCCTTGGCAGACACGGGGGTGTAGCGGGTGGGGGCGAGGCTTTCCCAAGGCCTCGTCTCCTTGGAGAGCCTTTCTGATGCTTTGGCACGTCCATGCTGCTCTCCGCCCCCCGCGCCAGCCTATCTTTGGCTCTGCGGCTCCTTTCCCACGTGAGGACATCTTTTTTAAAATCATTACAGTGAAACAGGAAGGGAACCCTCCCCAGAGCTTTTCTTTGTGTGTGTGAGTTTGGAATTTCGGAGGGAAAAGGTAGAAGGCACCATCTGTTTTCGCTTCTCTCTACAACGGTGACGCCGTAGGTCCCCTGCGGCTGCTCTGTGACTGACTCGTGAAGTTCAGCTTGGGGCTGCCTCTGTGTCGTCCTCCCAGACCTGATGAGGCGTGTGTTCAAGGCAGACCGCCCCCCACCTCCCGCCCCGCACCTCGCCGAGCTCCTCCTAAGGCGGCGGCTCCTCCCCGCCTCCACCTGTGGGATGCTAACAAGGACCTTTTGCATTTGGATCTCATGTTAATTTCCTTGTAACACTCCACCTCCAATCTTATTCTTTTTTTCCCCAGGCACCCTGGAATTAGCTGGCTTTCCCTTCCAAATAGGAGCCTTTCCTCTATGTTTGTGAAACAAATCGTTACCTCCTGTCTGCTTTCTTTTTTCCAGACTCATCATCCCCAGCGACTTTGACCCCTCATCCATTCACCAATTATCTGCTTCTGGCCAGCCAGGCGCCTTCACAAGGCTAGGTCCTGGGATGTATCTACGGACAAAATGTAGCCCTGGAAACTGGAGGAACTCACATTGTTTTGTTTAAAAGAACAGTATGGGCAAAATAGAAACATGTTATAAAATTAGAATATGAGGTAATGAGAATAATGGAGATTAAAAATTTTTGTTGCTTCTTGAGGGCTTGTCACACCCCAATGCTAACTATGCTGTGTACATTATCTTAGGTCAGCACATTAGAACTTAGGTCAGCATCATCTACTTATAGACAGGTCAAGTGTTCTGCCCAAATTCACAAGGCTGTTTAAGATGCCAGTCAACCTTATAGAAGGGCAAATTCAGGGGTTCACACCACAGAGACAAATGCAAAGTTTCACCCTCAAGTGTATATACCACGAGCAAGAATCCAAACTCAGGCCACCTGGCTGCAGAGGGCCTATGCTTGACTACAATGCCATTTTGCTTTCCTGGAGGGTTGTGGGGATACCGAGGAAACATGGATATAGGGGTGTCCCTAGTGGGGCTACTGCCTCTGACCTGGGCTGCAGAGATGTTTTTAGATACTCCCCCAGCAGGAAGCCCAATGCACTAGCTCTGACCTTGCTGCGGTACTTGGCACAGGCTAGTCAGTTCCATGTTACTGACACCTCCGCTACTCTGAATACTCACTTTCTTCCAGCTTTCTCTCTACCCTGTAATCAGAGCTAGCATGCAAAGGCATGGCCACCCCCATGCACCTCCGGCAATGGTCCATTCTCAGAGGAATCACCTTGCAAAGCCACACTGGGAGCTATTGAATTAAATGCTGCTGTTTGGAGAAGAAAATGGCAACCCACTCCAGTGTTCTTGCCTGGAGAACCCCAGGGATGGGGGAGCCTGGTGGCGCAGAGTTGGACAAGACTGAAGTGACTTAGCAGCAGCAGCAGCAGCAGCTTAGAAGGCAGCTGTTGACCTGAATAGGATGGATAGAGCTTTTCCTCATCATCCAGCAGCCTTGTTCCAACTGCGTGGGGAGAGTGGATTGTCCTGGGTGCTTCTGCGACGTGCCCGCCTGGCACCTGTTCTGTGGTGCCCACTGTGAGGGGCACAGGATGGAAACCTGACAGCTGTCTCCCTTCACCCCACTTCCCTGCCAGGCCATGAGCAGGCAGTTCTTGGCAAGGCTTGTGATGACTCCGCAGGTTTGAGCAGCCCAACACGAGACCATGTTCTCTTCCATTTTCCCGGCTTCAAGCAGCTTTACTGATGATTGCAATTTTCCGTATGGGGTTGTGTGTCTGCTTATTATGTCATTCTGGTTGGAGATGTGACCTGTACTGAGCATGACATGCAGCAATAATTACTATCATCATCATTATTTTTAACATCAATTGTTCACCATTGAGAGCAGTGGGCGTTGTCAGGGAACAGAATTAGACCTGTTTTTTTTTTTTTTCCTTTCCCCAGTCAGCTCTCAATTTAAATTAAACAGAGATGGTTCATCAACAAGAGGTTAGGATGATGGTGGTGCTGGGGAGTGTTTGGTGAAAAAAAAAATATAATTCAATTTTTTCTGTTCTTTTTTGGGGGGCAGATATTAACCCTTGTAGTTCTCCCTTCTAATTTGGATGATTTTTGTCTTTTAATAAAAACCCACAATAATAATGATATCATGCAGAATTTGGACCTCTGGGGTCATATTTTTGTAGTTATTTTGTAACTCTGGGGGAACCAAGATTCATTAAATTTGAATTCACATCTGCATGAGACAGAGGGAAATGCCTCAATGGCCTTTGGAGAGCCTGGGCTGATGGAGGGGTCAGAGACTTTGCTCCTCTGAAATCTTGTTTGCTTTTTTCCCCCTGAGCAAGTATCTGCGGTGATTTCCTTGTTGATGAAGATGTTTATGTCTCTCTCTGTGAACTTCTGCCCTTACCCTCAGCACCAGTTCCAGAGGAATCTTCCCAAATTAGCAGGTTCAAGTGTGCCACCCCGTCTCTTGCAATTCTTCTCCCTTCCCCACTGGGCTGCCCACCCAGAGCTCAGATTTTCTGGGCTTTTAGGCTTCTGCTTCCCTCCCCTCTCAAAAGCTCCATTTTCTCATCAGCCCACAAGCTAATTTTGTTTCCTTCTGCTTGGGCCCTTGGTTCTGTCGCTTCTCTGGCCTGCAATCACGTCCCTTCCCCTCCACTCATCCACTGCCACCCCGAGTCCTGGCTGGCCCCTCTGGGGGCCTTTCCTGGTGCCTTGGTGTTCTCAGCCTCCTGTGAACGAACCTCCGTGGTACTTAACGGTGGGTGATGGGTATGCTGTGTCCAAATTCTTCTGTTGAAGCCCTAAGCCCCAGGACCTCAGGATGCAATTGTATGTGAAGAGAAGGTCTTTGAAGACGCGATTAAGTTAAATCAAATCCCGTCTGACTGGTGTCTTTATAAGAAGAGGAAATCCGAATGCAAAGAGAGAACCGAGGGGGCGTGTGCCCAGAAAGAAGAGCATGTGAGGCCGCGGTGAGAAGCTGGCCTGGGCATGTCGTGGACAGAGGCTGTGGGAGACACCACCTCGCCTGCATCTCAGATTTCTAGCCTCCAGAGTGACAAGACAACAGAGCTCTGCTGTTCAGGCCACCCGGGCTGAGGCACTTTGTGGTGGCGGCTGGAGCGGACTACTATGCAGTGGGAGCTTGTAGTACAGTCCCCGAAATTCTGTCTTCCCTTCCTTCTGTGAGGGTGTGTGTCCTCGCTGACGCCCATGATTGTGGTGCCTTCCCTGCCCTCCTGGGAGAAGTGGAAATGCTCGCTGTTGGACCTGGCCATGGGATGCACTGGACCCAGGTGGACACGGGGCACAGTGCGTGCCGTGTCCAGCAAAAGCTCTGAGCGCCCGCGTGATCACTCCTCACCCTCCTCCTCACTAAGGGAGCCTCGTGTATGGGACGGTTGTGCTCCTTCACCTGGATTCTGGGATGTGAAGACACATGGAGCTGAGCCAGGGACACTCCCGGCAGTAGCAGGCATGTAACGTGGATGAAAATTTACTCTTGTGAGATTTGGGGATTGTTATTACAGCAAAACTAGCACCCCAGTATTCTTGCCTGGAGAATCCCGTGAACAGAGGAGCCTGGTGGGCTGCTGTCCATAGGGTCGCAAAGAGTCGGACACGACTGAAGCGACTTAGCATGCATGCATGCATTGGAGAAGGAAATGGCAACCCACTCCAGTATTCTTGCCTGGAGAATCCCAGGGACAGAGGAGCCTGGTGGGCTGCTGTCCATAGGGTCACACAGAGTCCGACACAACTGAAGCGACTTAGCAGCAGCAGCACATCATTTATACTACAGTTTACTCTCTAATAACAAGGAGTTACTATTACCTGTGCTGTGTCTTCTTTTCTGGGAAAGCTTCCTGAACCCCCAGCCCCTCATATGTGCGCGGCTATATCTCTATGCAATCACTCATCTTCACTGAGCTCATGAACACAGTCAATGTTTAATGAGCATCTGCTTTTCACCAGACACTGACCTGGTGTACTGAATTGTGCTCTATCTTTTTAAGTGAATGGTTCCTTTGTTCATATATATATATATACTGGTTGTGTGGCGTGCAGGATCTTAGTTCCCGCACCAGGGATTTAACCTGCGCCCCCTGCAGCGGAAGTGTGAAGTCTTAACTACTGAACCCCTAGGAAAGTCCTTGAATCACTCTCCAGCCTCTCTTGTCTTCTCTACTAGCCTATGAACTGCTTTGGGTCAAGCAACTTGTCCTTATTCATCAAGGTATCCCAGTGTCTAGTGCGCTGTCCAGCATAGTATTACTCAATAAATATTTGTTAAATAAATAATGACTCTGCATGTGCCTGCACAATTGGATTATTAAATTTTTCAAGGTTGGTGCTTGTTTTCTCCATCTTCTGTACTCTTTCCCAAAATCTGCTACAGAGCTGAGCATGGAATATTAGAGCCTCACTCACCTATTGGAGCTGAGTCATAGCTGTGACTTCTTTGGGATCCTGACTTTGCTTATAGAACAGGAGTGTTTTTGATACCCATAGAGATGCATAATGATGCCTGTGAAGGCACCACTGTTCATATCTTCTCTGTTTTTGCCGTTGTCATCTGTCAGTGCTCTCCTGGAAATGGATGAGGACAGCACTCAAGACAACATACATACGTGTTCTCTTGGAATGAAACTTTTGGGATTCTGGGGAGGGAGGTACCACTTGGTGCAAGAGGATCAGAGGCCCAAACCTTCAGATTTCAGAGTGTGGATTTCTCTAGTCCTCTCTCTCAGTGGGTTAGCAGCAGCTGGTCATTGAATTCCAAGGAATCCTGGGAGAGGAAACCAACTTTTCAAATCAGGAAGTATGTCTGAAGGGAAGAGGAAGGCTAGGGACCACTTCCATCGAGCGAAGTGTATGTTTAGTTTGAAGCTCTGCAACCAGACAGGTTTCTTCCCTCTCATCACCATCCCTCACCAGCCTCCCCCCACCCTCCCCCGTCACCTGACCGAAAGACCCAGGGCAGCTGCTATGGGGCAGCACAGTGCAGAGGGAAGAAGCCTGGGCCTGTCCGGACACTTGAGTCTGAGTTTTACGGGTTTGAGTTTGACTGTTACTGGTTTATTAAATGAGCTGGACCTGGTGGGGTACCAGGAGGAAGATGCTTTATTCCAAGCAGCTTGGAATTCCATGTAGCTTTTTCCATCTACTTTTGAGAGCTTCTGTCTTTTGAGAGCTTCTCCAGGCACTGCACAGAAACCCAGTCAATGTCATATCAAAACCTTAAACTCTCATTTGAGAGTTGAGGATGAGATGGTTGGATGGCATGACCGACTCGATGGACATGAGTTTGAACAAACTCCAGGAGATGGTGAAGGGCAGGGAAGCCTGGAGTGCCGCAGGACACGAGGTCACAAAGAGTCTGACACGACTGAATGACTGAACAACAACAAACTCTCATCCAGTTTAAACGTTTTTCTCCCTCAGCCAGGGCCTCTCTCACCTTACGAAACCTGAAGTGTGGAAGCAGGAGGTGATCAGCTTCTTCTTCCTCTGTCCTCTTGCTCCCTCGCTTTTTTGCCATCCTGGCCCCTCCAGGGTGGCAAGGAGGAGAGGTTGTATAGTGGCTGTTAGATGCTGGTGTCCTCTGATCCTGTCAGGCTCCCAATGCAGGTTTTTTCCCCCTCTCATAAGTTGTGGGTAGCCAGCCTCCAAGATGGCCTCCAATGACCCCTGCGTCCTCACAGGCTCCTGTGTAGCACCTCCTCCTTCCCACCTTCGTACCCTGGGTGGTTTCTGTGACTGACAGAATATGGCGGGAGTGATGATGTTTTGAGGTTAGGTTATAAAAAACACCATGGTTTCTGTTTTGCAATTTCATTAGCTCTGAGAGAAGTGAGCGGTCATGTTGGGAAGCCACCTGTGGGAACGTCTGTTTACTGAGGAACTTGGGCTTTCAGTCATCAGCCAGTGAGGAACCGAGGCCTCTTCCCAACAGCCTCCTGCGTGAGTTAGAAGTGGGCGCTCCTGCCTCATCAAGCACCAGATGAGACTGCAGTCCAGCCGATGTCGGAACCCTGACCTCATGAGAGACTATGAGCCAGAGCCATCCAGTTAAGCTTCTCCTGGTGTCCTGACCCTCAGGAACAGTGTCAGGCAGCACAGCTTGTTGTCTGAAGCCACTACATTTCGGTTGTTCTTTGAGTCCTTTCTCCCTCAGGCACCAGCCCCGTGGATTCTGGTGAGGAAGTGCTCTGTTGGGGTCCTTCTGTGGCTCCACAGAGGAACCTGTCTCCTGAGGACCTGGTCTGATGATTCTCTTCAGGAGCATGAGGGCATGCGTGCCTCCCTGCCCCACCAAACCCTAGAACAGCAGGCTGTCTTCAGCGGGTCCTGTTTGCACCATCTCCACCACCTCAGGCTTCCCTGGTGTCTCAGATGGTAAAGCGTCTGCTTACAATGCGGGAGACCCAGGTTCAATCCCTAGGTTGGGGAGGCAACCCACTCCAGTATTCTTGCCTGGAAAATCCCATGGACAGAGGAGCCTGGTGGGCTACAGTCCATGGGGTCGCAAAGATTCGGACATGACTGAGCGACTTCACTTTCTTTCAGTGGTAGAGTGCTTGCTTAGCATGCGAGAGGTAGTGGGATCCATGCCCACATCCTCCAGTTTTGGAGAAGGAAATGGCAACCCACTCCAGTATTCTTGCCTGGAAAATTCATGGACGGAGGAGCCTGGTGGGTTAAAGTCCATGGGGTTGCAAAGAGGCGGACACGACTGAGTGACCTCACCACCACCTCCACTCCTTCAGACTTTGTAGGATTCCAATTATATTTCAGTCCCTATGTCTCCCAAGCCACAGGAAACACATCTCAAGTTCTTGGGTTATTTTTTAAAGGATCTGCCTTTCCCACATGGAAAGCCCCATGCCTTTACCCTAAGTGTGTGTGTGTGCATGAACTGTGTGATCCACGTACATCACTTTCTGTACTCGCTGTGTGAGGAAGTCACATGTCCAGTGCATTCTTCAGTGCTGGGTTGTAGTAGAACTTGTTTTTGTTCAGTGTCTCTGTATGTCCTGCCTGGATGGTCTAACACCTTGTTCTGGCATATGGGAGCACATGGCCTATCTTAAAACTCCAGTTTGTTTCAATCAGGAAATGTCTGGGTTTCAGGTCTGGCACTATCTAGCTGTGTGATATTAGGAAAGTCATTTAACCTTTCTGAGCCACAGTTGAGGGTGTGTGTACACGTACATGTGGAATCTCTTACAGCTAGAAAATTCTTTTCTGTTATCCTTTCCCTGAGTCTTTACTCTTTTTACAAAGGGAACTTATATCTCCTGAGTTATAGCATTTCACTTTGGGACCTTGTGCAGACTAAATAATGGCCCCCCAAAGATGTCCGTATTCTAGGCCTCAGTTCAGTCACTCAGTTGTGTCCGATTCTTTGCGACCTCATGAACTGCAGTACGCCAGTCCTCCCTGTCCATCACCAACTCCTGGAGTTCACCCAAACTCATGACCATTGAGTTGGTGATGCCATCCAGCCATCTCATCCTCTGCCATCCCCTTCTCCTCCTGCCCTCAATTTTTCCCAGCATCAGGGTCTTTTCAAATGAGTCAGATCCTCGCATCAGGTGGCCAAAGTATTGGAGTTTCAGCTTGAACACCAGTCCTTCCAATGAACACCCAGGACTGATTTCCTTTGGGATGGACTGGTTGGATCTCCTTGCAGTCCAAGGGATCTCAAGAGTCTTCTCCAACACCATTTTCCAGTGTCTAGAGGCCTCCCACATTTCTTTGTTCATGGCCCACTCCTCACATCACTCTGACCCCTACTTCCCTCATCACATCAACTCAATATCTGCTTCTCAGCTTCCAGCCTCCCTCTTGGAAGGACCTTGACAATGACATTGGGCTCACCTGAAGAATCCAAGTGATGCTCCCCAACTCACAATCACAAAATCAATCACATCTGTAAAGCTTTTTTATGCCAAATTAACATATTCATGAGGCCTAGGACTAGAACTATAGATACTAGGACTATAAAGAAAGCTGAGTGCCAAAGAATTGATGCTCCTCCACCCATGGAATTTTCCAGGCAAGAGTACTGGAGTGGGTTGCCATTGCCTTCTCCAGGGGATCTTCCCAACCCAGGGATGAAGGAGCCTGGTGGGCTGCAGTCTGTGGGGTCATGAAGAATTGGACACGACTGAGCGACTTCACTTTCACTTTTCACTTTCCTGCATTGGAAAAGGAAATGGCAACCCACTCCAGTGTTCTTGCCTAGAGAATTCCAGGGATGGCAGAGCCTGGTGGGCTGCCGTCTACAGGGTTGCACAGAGTTGGACACGACTGAAGTGATTTAGCAGCAGCAAGCCTCTAAGTGAAAGTGAAAGTGAGTTTGTAGTAATTTGTTACTGGTGAAAGTGAAAGTCACTCAGTTGTGACTTGTCTGGCTCTATGCTGAAGCTGAAGCTCTAGTACTTCAGCCACCTGATGCGAAGAGCTGACTCATTGGAAAAGACCCCGATGCTGGGAAAAGTTGAAGGCAAAAGAAGAAGAGAGTGGCAGAGGATGAGATGGTTAGATATCGTCACTGACTTAATGGACATGAATTTGAGCAAACTCTGGGAGATAGTGAAGGACAGAGGAGCCTGGCATGCTGCAGTCTGTGGGGTCAAAAGAGTCGAACATGACTTAGCAATTGAACAACAACAACAGAGCTTAAGTATTGTTTCAAAATTCTGTTTACCATTTATATATTTTCTTTTAATGAACTTCTCATGGCCTTTGTTCATTTTTAATATGTTGCTTAACCTTTTGTTACTGATTTGAATGATATTTGTATATTAAATTACCCTTTGTTCATCAGATGTTGCAAATATTTTTCCAGTTTTTCATTTGTCCTCTAACTTTGCTTAATAGCTTTTTGTTTTGCCATAGTGATTAAAAAAGAAAAAAAAAATCTGGTCAAGTTTATTGTCATTTTATGGTCTCTGAGCTCATAATTTTTAAAATGTAAATGAGGCTTCTATATCAGTAGGTTAGGAAAATTCAACGAAACCCCTCTAATAAGGACTGCACCCATGTTGTATGAAATTTGCCATGATATCCTTATGGACAAAGTGGAGAAATGAGAGTTGGATGGTGTATACATCAAAATGCCTTTATAGTTTGCTGAATGAATATACATGACGCATGATGACTAATAGACCCATGTCAGCCTGGATTCCCTTGGCCTTGATGAAGACATAATTCTCATATTTCAGACAGAAGAAAGGTCAAGATGGGATATTTAATTTCCTGGATAATAAAAATAAAGATCCAAGAAGATCTTGACAGGCAATAACAATGAGTTTAAAACCAACACAACAAATGTAAAAGAGATAAATCAAAGATTAGTATTTTTCTAAAAGTTCAAGTCTACAGGGACAGATGGGAAGGGCCAAGATACTAGATACTCATGTGAATAACATCACAACAGTGACACAGCTTAGTGTGAGTTAATGGTGTACCAGGAATACCAAGTGAGGATGGTCTTAGAGTCTTTCTGGACTGTGCTTTGTATTTCACCAGTTTCTATATTCACTCATTTGGATGTGTGTGTGTGTGGTTCCATGAAATTTTATCACAAGTATAGATGCACGTATTCGGGACAGTTTTTAATTAGTACGTGGACAAAGACTAGATTTATCTCTAGAAAAAGTTTGCTCCTCTGTTTCAGACAAATCAAGCTCAGGATTTTAAAAGAGTGGCATACCCCGGATAAAAGCATGCATGGGGTGAACTTGCATGAAGTACTCTAACTGTACCTTAATCATGCTATATTTGCATTCCTAAGGCTATATTCAAGTTGTATGTTGACACATTATAGAACTGAAGGGAAATGAGACAATTTGGTCACTCAGTTGTGTTTGACTCTTTGTAACCCCACAGACTGCAGCACACCAGGTTTACCTGCCCTTCACCACCTCCTGGAGTTGTTCAAACACATTTCCATTGAGTCGGTGATGCCATCCAACCATCTCCTCCTCTGTCATCCCCTTCTCCTCCTGCCTTCAACCTTTCCCAGCATCAGAGTCTTTTCCAATGAGTCAGCTCATCATATTAGGGGCCAAAGTACTGGAGGTTTAGCTTCAGCTTCAGCATCAGTCCTTCTAGTGAATGAATATTGAGGGTTGATTTCCTTTAGAATGGACTGGTTTGATCTTCTTGCAGTCCAAGGGACTCTCAAGAGTCTTCTCCAACACCACAGTTCAAAAGCATCAGTTCTTCGTCACTCACCCTTCTTTATGGTCCTACTCTCACATTCATACACGACTACTGGAAAAACCATAGCTTTGGCTATACAGACCTTTGTCAGCAAAGGTCCATATAAATGAGATGTTAAGCAATGATTTTCAAAGGCCCCTTGAAAACCTGCATACAATAAAGAGGTTAGGCTTATTCCATGCCAGTACAGAGGCTGCTAAGAGAGATTGGAGACAAGATACAAGAAACTGCCTCCTTGAGACTTTGACTCAAGAAAATTTTTTTCTAGCAAGGAGAGTTGGAAAACAATGGACTTTGGCTGCTATGAGAGCAGTAGCAGTTATTCAAACAGGCAGAGTGACCACATTTCAAGAGGGGGGATTCTTAAAGTTTGGATTAAAAGACCACTAAAGTTCTTCACACTTTGGCGACCTGATGCTAAGAACTGACTCACTGGAGAAGACCCTGATGCTGGGAAAGGTTGAAGGCAGGAGGAAAAGGAGACGGCAGAGGATGAGATGGTTGGATGGCATCACTGACTCGATAGACATGCTGCTATTGCTGTCACTTCAGTCTGTCCGCTCTGTGCGCCCTTGCGGGCCCACCAGGCTCCCCTGTCCCTGGGATTCTCCAGGCAGACACTGGGTGGGTTGCCATTTCTTCCCCAATGCATGAAAGTGGAAAGTGAGTGAGTCGCTCGTCGTGTCGGACTCTTAGCGACCCCATGGACTGGAGCCTACCAGGATCCTCCGTCCATGGGATTTTCCAGGCAAAAGTACTGGGGTGGGGTGCCATTGCCTTCCCCGATAGACATGAGTTTGAGCAAACTCCGGGAGTTGGTGAAGGACAGGGAAGCCTGGTGTGTTGCAGTCCACGGGGTCACAAAGAGTCGGACACAACTGAGTGACTGAACTGAACCTAAAGTTCTTCTCAACTCAGGCTCAGAGATTCTATATTATTTTGTAGATTATATTATATTCTGGAATATTTTAGGGTTCTAGACCATATTCTATATACAGTTTTAGGACAAGGAAAAGGAGAAAGGAGAGGTGGAAGGAAGGGCTGGTGATCCTAGGCTGCTTATGTAATACAGAAATAACCAAAAGCACTATAAAGGCATATCAACTCTGTAAAGAGCATGATTGTATTCAGTGATGATGCCTGTTAATTATGAAGACATAGAGGTCTGATAGCTATTTTTGTTACTCTTTTGGAGAAGGAAATGACAACCCACTCCAGTATTCTTGCCTGGAGAATCCTATGGATGGAGGAGCCTGGAGGGCTACAGTCCATGGGATCGTGAAAGAGTCGGACATGACTGAACGATTAACACTTTGTTACTCTTTATCCTTCTCTCCTTTGCCTTTCTCTTTCCTTTCTAAATTGATATGTTTTTCTTTAAAGAATGCTGTATCTAGTAGGTTCCAAACTATTTTGACTGTTTTATTTCTAATCTAACTTGAATAGACCTAGGTTATTGGCTGGTGAGTTTATATTTTTTAAGACACATGTTTCTAGATGGTAAGGATCCAAGGGGCCTGGGAGGCACCAAGAAGTGGCTGCTGTCATTTTCTGAGGGCTGGTATAGTTAGGATCCCCTGTCAGAGTGAAAGACTGTCCCATGGGGCTATATAGGAGAACGTCTCCTTTAAAACCATCTTCAGGGAGAGAAATGTTATCAAGCATATCTATACGTGTTTGGGTTCCACCCAATTTAATAAGATGTGACACTCAAACACAAGGACTTAAACAAATTGGAGATTTATTTTTCACATAAGGAGTTGAGAGGTAGTGATTGCCAGCTTTAGTTCTGTGGATCTATCATGTTAGGGCTGCGTGTCTCCAATTTTCCTACCTTTTCCCTCATGGTCACAAGAGGGCTGCTGCAGCTCCATTCAGCATATCTGCATTTGAGGAAGGAAGAAGGGAGAGGAGACAAGGGGAACGGAAGAAAGGGAAACTGAAAGGGTCGACACAAATTTTTCAGGAAATTCAAATGTTTTCCCAGGTCTTACAGGCCAGAACTTTCTCTCTTACCAACAATTTGGGATCACACAATTTGACTGATCCAATTGTATACTTCTTTAATAATAACATGAGAGGAGCCAAGAGAGGGGGAATAGAGGTTCTTCTACAATGTACAGATGGTTCAAGGATATTAACCTGTGAAATGGACTATGAATGTCAGAAATTTCATTCCACAATTATTCGCAGAGTCCTCCTTATACACTCATTTATGCCTGGGATTAAGAGAAAGAAGGTGCTGCATGAGAATTCTGGTAACTCTCCACTGAACTGAAATCATCTACAGTATAGTGTAGGAAACTGGTCATAAAAACTCTTCTTGCAAGTTTGCTACAGCCATTCCCTGGAAAATGATCAATTTAGAGCAATTTCTTCATAGTCCCTCTGTTTTTTATTGTAAACATGGTGAGATGATGTTCTGGGTTGCTGCACTGGAGCCCAAGTATGTTTCAGGAGATTGTCCTTCTCCATTTGAGAGTCATATTTCAGTAATTGAGACCAGAGCTTCACTCTTTGGGTCCACAATGTGACTAAATTAAATTAGGGATTTCATGGAAAGAACAATAAAAGCCCAAATTCTGTTACTATGCTATTTTCTTAATATGTCTGAGCATGCAGATCTTTTAAGTGGTAATATAAAACAGGCACTGCATTCTTGGACTCTAAGTGCTGGTTTTAAAAATGTATTTGGCAACATAACTCTGATTTTTTAAGAGGACTTTGAACATCTGATGAGCAAGGTTTGAATTAGCCCCTTTTTTACAAATGAGGCAAACTAAAGGTCAGGAGAGTTGAGGTACTTGCCTGAAGTTTCGTGAATAGAAATGAGATTCAAAGCGTGTCTTGTCTGACCCGTGGACCTTCCTCTTCATTAGGAGGATGCTCTATGCTACTGCTAAACTCCACAAAGTGAGGAGCTAGGGTGTGTGTAGGTAAAGAAATGAGGCCCCAACTGAAAGATTGTTCTGGAGGCCTGAGGTCACCGTAGTTTGATGCTGGTGCTCTGCCCTTGTGACTTAAAATATGTATGTGACCTAGTGATTTAGGTAAGACTCTGTGAGGCCAGTCTTCCTGTGGGTGTGGGTGCTGCCTGTCTCTGACTGCATTCCAACATGAAGGGCACACCTGCCTCATGTGTCTGTCCTCGTTCATTTTTCCAGTGGTCATGTCTGGATGTTAGAGTTGGACTATAAGGAAAGCTGAGCACAGAAGAATTGATGCTTTTGAACTGTGGTGTTGGAGAAGACTCTTGAGAGTCCCTTGGACTGCAAGGAGATCCAACCAGTCCATCCTAAAGGAGATCAGTCCTGGGTGTTCATTGGAAAGACTGATGCTAAAGCTGAAAAACTCCAATATTTTGACCACCTCATGAGAAGAGTTGACTCATTGGAAAAGACCCTGATGCTGGAAGGGATTGGGGACAGGAAGAGAAGGGGATGACAGAGGATGAGATGATTGGATAGCATCAACAGAGGATGAGATGATTGGATAGCATCACTGACACAATGGACATGAGTTTGGGTAAACTCCGGAAGTTGGTGATGGACAGGGAGGCCTGGTGTGCTGCAGTCCATGGGGTCGCAAAGAGTCGGACATGGCTGAGTGACTGAACTGAACTGAACTGATGACCACCTTGACAAGCCCTTGCTCTGTGGTCACCATTACACACTCGGCTACTAGGGCCACCCCAACCCGGCTGACCTGGCCTCCCAAAGCGGGGACAGAGCCTTGCTCCCCCTTAGCTCCTCAGCCTAAAGAGGAGACTGAACATTTCTAAGCAATCTTGCATGAATGTAGAAGAGGGATGGAAAAAATGGACAAGCATAGAAGGAGAGATGCCTCCAGCAGGAGTACTTCTGCCCGCAGATGGGCGTGGCTGGCACAGGCTCGTTTTCCTTCATTTCCGTTCTGCCTAAGGGACACTGTCCAGGGCCCCTACTCCAAAGCTTATCCTTGGAAGTTTCTCCTTGCCCACCTCCCTTGTGGGTGCCTGTCCCTTCCACTGTGGAGAGTCTGCAGGTGGGGTGCAGGAATGTGGGCCAGGGCAAGTGTGCATGTATTTAAGTCACAATCAAAGGCTTTTCTTCATGAACGGCAAAAGCTGGTTTTCCCATATTTTTAAAATGCCATGACTTTGGGTGGATAGTACTAATTTTGTTAAAATAAGAATAAAATGCACAGAAAGGATTTTATTTACATTCTTATTTTCATCTACAACACCCTAGTGTCCCATTTGACACTGCTTAAAGCATGCTATTATACATTACACACACACACACACACACACACACACACACACACATCTATATAACACATAAACAACCTAACATGTAAGTTGTTGTTTAGCCACTAAGTCGTGTTTGACCCTTTTGCAACCCAATGGACTGTAGCCATCATGCTCCTCTGTTCATGGGATTTCCCAGGCAAGAATATTGGAGTAGGTTGCCATTTCCTTCTCCAAGGGATCTTCCCAACCCAGGGATAGAACCTCTGTCTCCTGCATTGGCAGGCAAATCTTTACCACTGAACCATCAGGGAAGCCAACATACGTTTGCATATATATCCACATATATGTAGACATGTATTTAATACATATACATGTGTCTCTGTGTTTGGGAGGTAGTTGTTTAGAATACTGGAGTAATGGACTGAGCATACCTTCATCCATTCGCTTTCAATATAAGCAATTTAGCTTATAATAATAGGTATTACCATGAATCATAAAAACAGACAAATTTTTGGCCACAGTAATTCCTCCTTGGGAAATGATACCAAGAAATTCGTTTCGAAGAAAAAGAAAGTTAACATATATATTGCTGTGCTTTTGTAACGTACGGGTCACCCCTCCACCTGCTAACAGTATATAAGTCTTTTTCACACCTGTTACCTTGTTTCATCTTTGCAACAACCCTCCAGGACAGGTGGCTCTATTTTTCCTCTCTATTTTAGAAATGAGGGAACAAACTTAGGGAGATGGTGTGGTTTATTTAAGTTTGTACAGTGACAATGAGAGGTGGAGCTGGGAAAGTTTTTGCTTAGGGTGGAAAGTAGGAAAGCTAACCCAGAAAGACAGTATGCTAGTCCAAAAGACCCACAGTAAAGTGCGTGGATGTGTGTGTGCTTTGGAAGAGCAAATGGGAAATCCAAGTTCAGTGTTTCCTTTACCACACCATCACCATTCCCCAGGGGAGGGACTTTTCATTAGGCTGTGGCTTGCCGATTTGATGCACATTGTGGAGGCTCTATTCACTATAAGTACAGAGACTATGAAACAGGGTAGAAAGTGTCCATGGCATAATTTGTTACAAAAGGGAAAGCTATATCCGTAGTATAATTATAGATGTGTAATACATATTGGGGGCTTCCCTGGTGGCTCAGATGGTGAAGAATCTGTCCTGCAACCCAGGAAACCTGAGTTGGATCCCTGGGTTGGGAAGATCCTCTGGAGAATGGATTGGGTACCTACTCTGATATTCTTGCCTGGAGGATGGAGGAGCCTGGCTGACTACAGTCCATGAGGTGGCAAAGAGTAGGACAAAGAGTAATACATATACATACATATATTGCACAGCTATACAAGGATTTAAAAAATGGGGAAGGGAATATTGAAAAACAAAAACATGCCATTAAGGAGATCATAATTAAATCTTCATACTATTTTGTCCTTAGTATAGCTAGAATTGCATTCTAATGTTTCAAAATCCAATTACTAATAAAAACAAGCATTTATCAAGTGCAAGGACTATACAAGGCACCTTTCCATACCTAATTCCAGGCAATCACAACTCTATGGGGTAAATATTATTAGAATTTCCACTTTGTAGATGAGAACCTTATGTTTCAGGATTATTGAGTAATTGTTCCAGGGTTACAAAGCTAAAAGTCACGATGGGAGCACTTGGGTTTATGCTCTGTGTCCTCCAGCCCCAAATACCAACAGCGCTTTGGTGTCTGTCCTGTAAAGGGTACATCAGTCATTAAACTGGATAGTTCATCTTACTGTTGCTGTGTCTACACAGACTCTTTTTTCTTGTCTCAATGTGGAAGAACTTTAGTTGATTGACAGGTGCTAGCCATTCACAGAGTGTCTAATTAAAACTCTCTGTGGGCCATGTCTAGTGAAGGCTATGGTTTTTGCAGTAGTCATGTATGGATGTGAGAGTTGGGCCATAAACAAAGCTGAGCACCAAAGAATTGATGCTTTTGAACTGTGGTGTTGGAGAAGACTCTTGAGAGTCCTTTGAACTGCAAGGAGATCCAACCAGTCCATCTTAAAGGAAATCGCAGATGACACCACCCTTATGGCAGAAAGTAAAGAGGAACTAAAAAGCCTCTTGATGAAAGTGAAAGAGGAGAGTGAAAAAGTTGGCTTAAAGCTCAACATTCAGAAAATGAAGATCATGGCATCTGGTCCCATCACTTCATGGGAAATAGATGGGGAAACAGTGGAAACAGTGTCAGACTTTATTTTTCTGGGCTCCAAAATCACTGCAGATGGTGATTGCAGACATAAAATTAAAAGACTCTTACTCCTTGGAAGGAAAGTTATGACCAACCTAGATAGCATATTCAAAAGCAGAGACATTACTTTGCCAACAAAGGTCCGTCTAGTCAAAGCTATGGTTTTTCCAGTGGGCATGTATGGATGTGAGAGTTGGACTGTGAAGAAAGCTGAGCAACAAAGAATAGATGCTTTTGAACTGTGGTGTTGTAGAAGACTCTTCAGAGTTCCTTGGACTGCAAGAAGATCCAACCAGTCCATTCTGAAGTAGATCAGTCCTGGGTGTTCTTTGGAAGGAATGATGCTAACGCTGAAACTCCAGTACTTTGGCCACCATGCGAAGAGTTGACTCATTGGGAAAGAGTCTGATGCTGGAAGGGATTGGGGGCAGGAGGAGAAGGGGACAACAGAGGATGAGATGGCTGGGTGGCATCACTGACTCGATGGACATGAGTTTGAGTGAACTCCGGGAGTTGGTGATGGACAGGGAGGCCTGGCGTGCTGCAATTCATGGGGTCGTAGAGTTGAACACGACTGAGCAACTGAACTGAACTGAACTGGAAGGAAATCAGTCCTGAATATTCATTGGAAGGACTGACGCTGAAGCTGAAACTCTAATACTTTGGCCATGTGATGTGAAGAGCTGATTCATTTGAAAAGACCCTGAAGCTGGGAAAAATTGAAGGCGGGAGGAGAAGGGGATGACAGAGGATGAGATGGTTGGTTGGCATCATCAACTCAAGGGACATGAGTTTGAGTAAACTCTGGGAGCTGGTGATGGACAGAGAGGCCTGGCGTGCTGCAGTCCAGGGGGTTGCAAAGAGTCGGACACAATTGAGTGACTGAACTGTACCTGTCACTGTGGGCCATGCACACATACTGAATGAAATGCATTGAGGAATATAGATTTACAGCCTCCCTTGCAAAACAAGTGTCCAGAATAGCAGAGGCTGCTGTGAGGGGCAATTCTGAGTGTGTGAGTGCACTGCCAACAGAAGCTCCTCCATAGACATATTGGTAGCCCTGACCAGAATGTTAGCTTATGTGGTAAGCATGTTTGATAATCCATGGGATGCAGAAAGGGTGGGGAAGGAAGCTATATCTCCCATCCCAAGAAACAGTGCTAGCCCCAGACTTTCTCCTAAACCTCCAGGAAGAAAGCCAATATCTTACTACCTTTGGTCTGAATTAGTAGGATAAATACCTCAGTTCTCAACTGTAGTTTGTCCAAGCATTAACTCTTTGCTATGCAGAAAAGTCATCTTCTTTCCCTGAATTTCTTGGCTCTAATCAGGCCAGGATTTTTTTTTCCAAGATGTGAGAAATGAGTCCATGGTAGAAACACCCTTTCTCATTGCAGATTTGAAATCTCTTTGAAAGATTCTATGAAGGCTTTAGAGAATAGAACACAGAGCTTCTCTTCCCACAGTCCCCATCAAAGAGCTGGTCTCCCCAGGTCTCTCCCTTTCATAGCATGGATGTCTCAATCTGTAGGCTTCAGACACCTTACTCCTTACCTTTCCCATTTCTTCTTTCAAAGCCCATGCACTTTCAATTCAGTTCAGTCAGTTGCTCAGTACTGTCTGACTCTTTGCAACCCCATGAACCTCAGCATGCCAGGCCACCTTGCCCATCACCAACTCCTGGAGTCCACCCAAACCCGTGTCCATTAAGTCAGTGATGCCATCCAACCATCTCATCCTCTGTCGTCCCCGTCTCCTCCTGCCCTCAATCTTTCCCAGCATCAGGGTCTTTTCCAGTGAGTCAGCTCTTCACATCAGGTGGCCAAAATATTGGAGTTTCAGCTTCAGCATCAGTCCTTCCAATGAACACCCAGGACTGATCTCTTTTAGGATGGACTGGTTGGATTTCCTTGCAGTCCAAGGGACTCTCAAGAGTCTTCTCCAACACCACAGCTCAAAAGCATCAATTCTTCAGTGCTCAGCTTTCTTTACAGTCCAACTCTCACATCCATACATGACTACTGGAAAAACCATAGCCTTGACTAGACAGACCTTTGTTGGCAAAGTAATGTCTCTGCTCTTTAATATGCTGTCTATATTGGTCATAACTTTCCTTCCAAGGAATAAGTGTCTTTTAATTTCATGGCTGCAGTCACCATCTGCAGTATCAAGTGCTTTGTTTTAGGTCTTTTGGATGGGTGTTCTATCTTTCTTGGCTGAGTTTCCCTGTTTTCCAAAATAAGCGAAATGGAATCACCCTTCTCTGTTGCTGTCCCCTTTCCTTTACCTATCTGTTATTTTAAATCTTGCAGTAAGTTCTTATTCTGGGACTCTGATCCTTTGATATGAAGTTGGTCCAGTGTTAATCTTCCTTAACACTACATGGGCTTTCCAGGTGGCGCAGGGACAAAGAAGAATTGTGGGTTTGATCCCTGGGCTGGGAAGATCCCCTGGAGTAGGAAACGGCAAACTGATCCAGTATTCTTGCCTGGAAGATTCCATGACTGGAGAAGCCTGGTAGGCTACAAGGCCAAGGGGTTGCGAAGAGTTGGATGTGACTGAGTGACTGAGTGCGTGCATGTGCGTGTGCAGACACACACACACCACACACACACACTCACACATAGTAGCCCTCATATGCAAAACACATCACAAAGATGAATCATCTCAATATCCATTAACCTGTGGGGATAATGAATAGTTGGCTAATGACAGGAAGGAGAAGGAAAATGATTCTTCTCTTTTAATAAGTGTCATCAAGTTTCAAAGGATATGTCCTACCATGAGATAGAATACAGAATAAGGGAGAGAGAAGAGAGATTTTGAGTGGAAATTCCTTTGTCACAGTCGTGAAATTCTTCATCAAGGATGTTGGTGCAAATTCTTTATGATAAACTTTGTGGAGCCAGCTTTGTTTCAGGACTTGAGTTTGAACTTAATTCTAGTCTTAGTTTTCCTTCTGATGTAGAATTATAGAATGTTAGGGAATTCAGACCTTGGAGATACAGTCATTCAACAAATTGACTTGACAGATGCAGAAATTAAGGCAGAGAAAGGTCAGATCATTTCAAGGTCACATGAGGCAAGACTGGTTTGTTGCTTGGCCTGCCCTTGGCATCTCTGTTAGATAAGATGCCCATCATAAGATGGCCTTATGAGAGTGTATCAACTGATTATGTAACTGGCTAGTGCTGGGCTTAGATTTGGGGCTGTGCTCAAGCATCTGTCTGTGGTTCCTAAGTGAGGTGGAGTTTCCTTGCTACAGCCAGCACAGCTGGTGTGCGGAAGAAAGATAGAACCACCCTTGTGCAGAAAGTTTCTCTTAGTACATTTGGAGAAAATGGGATATAGAATACATCATTTATCTTCAAAGAAAGCCAACAAATATTTGATTTAAATAAACACTCTATTACAGTGTTCACTGTAGCAAATTCTGTAATTATAAGTTTTATGACAACTCCCATTACAAAATCATTTTCATCCCTCTCCTAGCTGTCTAAAAAAACCATAAATTGGGTGGAAATTTTCATGGTTGGACCCTGCCTGGTAGAGAATGGATGGCTTCTGGGAGCACAGGGAAGGAAAGAAAATCTCATTAGCTGCCTATAAGTTATTGTGGAATGGGAAAAAATGTGAGCATACTCCTTTTCCAGTTTGCAAGAGAGTTGAATGTTTCTCTTCTCTGTGTGGAGAAAAATGAAGTGGCAAGACTTTATTTTCAAAGCTGTATAGAGTCACTAAGAAATGGGGGAAAATCCTTTCCTGAGTCACTTCCAAGTATGCGTGGATGGAGCTGCTCCAGATTTCAGCATCCATCTGTCTCACTAATGCTTACATTTTAACATTTTCCTTTGCTCTGTTTTGGTCATTGTGTCCTTGAATTCCTAGGTTCCAGGAGTTAGATAAAGGATTTGAAACCCTCTCTTGGAGGAGAGAGTGTCGGCATACATCCTAGTTTATGAACTGAGTCTCAAGGGTTAAATGGATCAAACTGGTTTTGTACAAGGTTGATACACTACCACATCCCAACAGGTGACAGACACATTTTGAGGACACACAGGTTCAGAACAGGATTCTAAACACTTAACACATTATTGACCAGGGGATTTTTGCAGAAACTAATGTCTGTGGCATTAATGCATCTCTGGTCAATAATGTGTTAAAAATCTTCCTTCATCCTGTCTTTCAATGTAACTTTTATTAATCAGGAACAGACATCTTACTCTCAAATCAGTCACATGAATGTCTTCTTTATATGTTGTAGTTTTGACTCTGAATCCCCTCACCCCACCCTCCCATGGATCTTGATTCTAAGTCATCTTTCAAGGCTTATCTCAGTTTCTTGGTTTCTTCTATTTCCCGAAGCCTCTCCTAATTATCTTAGGCAATAAGCAGAAGTCTCCATTCTCAAAATTATTTGCAATAGTGCCAGATTAAAACACTTATTTAAAAGTGTTTTATATGGTTCACAAATAGTTTCATAGGCACCGCCTGTCTCCTACCTAGATTATAAGTGCTTTGGGGACAGTGACCATTTTTTTATGTATCCAACTTTAATATTTAGGAGAATTTCAGACATGTGCTGTGTGTTGTGCTTAGTCACTCGGTTGCGTCTGACTCTTTGTGACCCTATGGACTGTATAGCCCGCTAGGCTCCTATGTCCATGGGGATTCTCCAAGCAAGGATACTGGAATTGGTTACCATGCCCTCCGCCAGGGGATCTTCCTGACCCAGGGATCAAACCCAGGTCTCTAGCATTGCAGGTGGATTCTTCACTGTCTGAACCACCAGGGAAGCCCATTTTCAGTTCAGTTCAGTTGCTCAATTGTGTCTGACTCTTTGAGACTCCATGAATTGCAGCATGCCAGGTCTCCCTGTCCATCACCAACTCCCAGAGTCTACAAAACCTCATGTCCATTGAGTCGGTGTTGCCATCCAGCCATCTCATCCTCTGTCATCCCCTTCTCCTCCTGCCATCAATCTTTCCCAGCATCAGAGTCTTTTCCAATGAGTCAGCTCTTTGCATCAGGTGGCCAAAGTATTGGAGTTTCAGCTTCAGCATCATTCCTTCCAATGAACACCCAGGACTGATCTTCTTTGGGATGGACTGGTTGGATCTCCTTGTAGTCCAAGGGACTCTCAAGAGTCTTCTCCAACACCACAGCATCAATTCTTTGGCGCTCAGCTTTCTTTATAGTACAACTCTCATATCCATACATAACCACTGGAAAAACCATAGCCTTGACTAGATGGACCTTTGTTGGCAAAGTAATGTCTCTGCTTTTGAATATGCTGTCTAGTTTGGTCATAACTTTCCTTTCAAGGAGTAAATATCTTTTAATTTCATGGCTGGAGTCACTATCTGCAGTGCTTTTGGAGCCCCCCAAAATAAAGTCAGCCACTGTTTCCACTGTTTCCCCATCTATTTCCCATGAAGTGATGGGACCAGATGCCATGATCTTAGTTTTTTGAATGTTGAGTTTTAAGCCAACTTTTTCACTCTCCTCTTTCACTTTCATCAAGAGGCTCTTTAGTTCTTCTTCACTTTCTGCCATAAAGGTGGTATCATCTGCATATCTGAGGTTATTGATATTTCTCCCGGCAATCTTGATTCCAGCCTGTACTTCCTCTAGCCCAGCGTTTCTCATGATGTACTCTGCATATAAGTGGAGGGTACAATATAAATTGTATAAAATATATTGTCACCCTGCATATAAATAAGCAGGGTGACAATATGCGCCTGATGTACTCCTTTCCCTATTTGGAACCAGTCTGTTGTTCCATGTCCAGTTCTAACTGTTGGTTCCTGACCTGAATACAGATTTCTCAAGAGGCGGGTCAGGTGGTCTGGTATTCCCAACTCTTTCAGAATTTTTCACAGTTTGATGTGATCCACACAGTCAAAGGCTTTGGCATAGTCAAGAAAGCAGAAATAAATTTTTTTTTTTTTGGACTCTCTTGCTTTTTCGATGATCTAGTGGATGTTGGCAATTTGATCTCTGGTTCCTTTGCCTTTTCTAAAACCAGCTTTAACATCTGGAAGTTCAGATGTTTAACATCTGGATGTCTGGCTCTAGTTGAGTCATCACACCATCGTGATATCTTGGTCATGAAGATCTTTTTTGTACAGTTCTTCTTTGTATTCTTGCCACCTCTTCTTAATATCTTCTGCTTCTGTTAGGTGCATATTATTTCTGTCCTTTAGTGTGCCCATCTTTGCATGAAATGTTCCCTTGTATTTCTAATTTTCTTGACGAGATATCTAGTCTTTCCCATTCTATTGTTTTCCTCTATTTCTTTGCATTGATCACTGAGGAAGGCTTTCTTATCTCTCCTTGCTGCTTAATCAGCAGTTATTGAGTTGTAATACAGTATGTGTGGGAATGTTGTCTATTCCTTACAGGTGGTGAGGTCTTCAAGGATAAATTTTTTAGTAATTCATCTTTTTGTGCCTTACACTCATTTGATGTTTAATAAATATTTGTTAAATGAGTAGTTTATCATCACTTGAACTTTTCAGAGAGGTCATTTGTCTCTAGTTTCCCACCAAATCTCCAGGTGCTCAAGACCCTTAGAGACATTGAGGACTTCACTTCTGATGGAACATTTTCATCATTATTGCTAATTATTTGTAGTGATCATAGGTGTTTGGGAGTCCCTTTGGAAACTGTTGCTTTTCCTCTAATACCCTTGTCTCGGCAAAGATTGTTTCTGTGGAAGATGCCCATTGTGCTATTTTCCTTCATCCTTATACACAAAGGTATGGATTTGGTATTACTGCCCTACTGTGCACCCTGCTTCCTTGTGATGCCTCTTGTAGTGTCCTTATTCTTTATTTGGAAGGAAGTGGGGATAAAAAACTTTGAAGAAAAGTATTCTCAAAACTGTATGCTAAGTCACTTCAGTCGTGTCCAACTCTGTTGACTCCATAGAAGGCACCCCACCAGGCTCCCCCATCCCTGGGATTCTCCAGGCAAGAACACTGGAGTGTGTTGCCATTTCCTTCTCCAATGCATGAAAGTGAAAAGTGAAAGTGAAGTAGCTCAGTCCTGTCCGACTCTTCACGACCCCACGGACTGCAGCCCACCAGACTCCTCCGTCCATGGGATTTTCCAGGCAAGAGTACTGGAGTGGGGGTGCCATTGCCTTCTCCCAAAACTTTATAACTTGAAGCAAAAATTCCCATAGTCAGCCCTCTGCCTCTATTCCTTCTCCAATGCTGTGGATCCATGACTGTGCAGTTGGGTGGTGCCTTCAGGGGGGCCTTCCTGCATTATTTTTCTTTATCACTGAGGTTCATAAATCACTTTGCCAGAGAACCTCAAGTCCAAGCTGCTCTGATGGCCTAGTTAACCTTTCTTGAACATTTTTATTTCCTTACTTAAACTTATCAGTATTATTTTGTAAAGAAATAAGAAGTTTATTTTTGAGTTGGATTCTATTATAACTCCTATAACTATTCCTTCACTAATGAAATTATTAAAATGTGATAGTTTAAATAGTTCCTCAGACTTGCTCAATATTCTGAATTATCCAAATAAGAAGAGATACTTCATTTAGTTCTTCACTGAACAGAAGTACTCAGCGTTTCCTCTGTGATATTTTGTGAAACAGTGCAAAAAAGATACATCTTTAACCTGTTTTCTGAAATTTGAAATCATTTATTTGGCTAATTGAAATCTAGAGGATGATCAGAATGACATCAATTTGAGGATCTGAGACCTGAAGTAGAAGCAGAGGCTGTACTTCTGGGGTCTGGGGTCTCAGAGACAAGAACCATTTGTGATGGTTTGGGTAATCTGAAAAGCCTTTCCTAAGAGGAAGCTTTGAAATGAAGTCTTGATGGTTGAGTAGACAAAGAAAGGGATGGGCTGGAGGTTGGGGAAGACTACTCTAGACAAGGAAAGAGTCAGAAGAAAAATCAATGGACAAAGTGCATAAATAGTCGAGGAAGATGAAGGCGGTAGGCTAGGGAGGGAGTCAGGGGCTGCTCTTTGTCAGGGTATATGACAGATAACAAAAGATTAAGACACTCTTTTCCAAAGTAAAAAGTGATACTCTTCTTCTGTTTTATTTCTTGCTGCTGAAATGATTAATGTGGCAATGTAATTAACATTGTTCCTGTAGATGGACCAAAAGTGCTGATGCCAGTGCTAAGAGAAAGAAGGTGTTTGGAAAGATGGCAATGAATCACTGGTCGTGACACCTTGATGCACTGGAGGAGCCTGGGTTGAAGATACTCAGTGCAAGAGCAAATATTGCAAAAAGTTGAAGTCTGGGGTCCTGAGCTCTGAACTTAACTCTGTGATTTTTGGGGAAATCATTCATCTTTCTAGGTCTTACAATCTTCATCTGCAAAATGACAGAGTTGCACAAGAAACCCTTTAAACTTCTCTTGGCTCACCCTATGATGCTTGCAGCCAGTGTCTTTCAAGCTTCCTTTGGGGATCTTACTCCTGAGAGTCAGTATTAGGAGGTAATTGTACTTTCTACTAAGACTCTGATGCTGCTCATTTTCTCTGAGGATTCTTCGGCAGGTAATCCCTGCTGAGGAAATTTGCAGAGTCTTTCCAGGCTGATTCAGCCTTCTCTGACTTTGCCCTTTCCAGCTCTAGAGTATCGATTCCTGGAGGACAAAGACCTATTTTTTCAGCATTTCTTACTTCTCAGTACTGAATCCCATGGAATGTTGGACTTACTTATTTCAAAAACTCTTAAATTGAGACTTCCTGGGTGCGATGCACTGGAGACAAAGAGACAAAATTTTCCCTTAAGGAACACTGTCCATTTGGTAAGACATCCATGCAAATGAAGCAGATACCTGGCAATATGTCAATTGATGGAATGGACATTTCATAGTTTCTCACATTTGATGCCCTACATATTTACCAATTTTATCTAGTATCCCACTAAATAACAGTTCTTCAATATCTTTGAAGGAATGTAAGATGAGAGATGGGTAAAGATCAAATATATATGTTAAGTCACTTCAGTCATGTCTTTGCAACCCTATGAAGTGTCCACCAAGCTCCTCTGTCCATGGGATTCTCCAGGCAAAGACACTGGAGTGGGTTGCCATTTCCTTCTCCAGGGGATCTTACTGACCCAGGGATTGAATCTGGGTCTCCTGCCTTGCAGGCAGATTCCTTACCATCTGAGTTACCAGGGAAGCCCCAAGATCATATGTCATTGTCAATTTATTGAGTACCTGCAAAGGAAGGGATGATTTGTGAACTCTTGGTACTAGTGCCTTCTTGATGAACTGGCTAGAGATTAGATGCATATTTAGCTGATCTCTAGAATTTCAGGCTGGAGTGCCTTGTTTTACCTTTTCCCTCTCCTCTCTAATTTTTGTCTGTTTTATCTCCCTCTCCACCTTTCTCTCCATTTCTCTACTCTTTGATCAGTTTACTTCCCTCATCCTTAAAGGTACCTTTATTGAGGGTCAACTCTGTGCCAGGCACAGATCATTATTTTGCTTTGATCATTATTTAATCCCCCAAATAATATATATATTTTTTTAAAGAAAAGCCTTCTTTTTTTGTGTCTGGGTCTGTGTTTTAATATTATTTTACTTGCTTTTGGCTGTGCTGGGTCTCTGTTGCTCTGCGCGGGCTTTCTCTGGTTGTGGCCAGTGGGGGCTACTCCCTGGCTGTGGGCTTCTCATTGTGGCGGCTTCTCTTTTGTGGAACATGGACTCCAGGGTGTAGATTTCAGTAGTTGCGTGCATGGGTTTAGTTGTCCCTCAGCATGTGGAATCTTCTAGGGATTGAACCCATGTCTCCTGCATTGTAGGTGAATTCTTAACCATTGGACCACCAAGAAGTCCCCCTGAGTAATATATTTATGGAGAAGGAAACTGAGACTCAGTGATACTGGGTCATTAGGCCAAGGTCACATAATAATGAACAGAGTGCCAAGAGAAACCTAGGCCAGTCTGGTATTTCCAAATCTAACCTATACAACTTCCTCGCAAAGCAGCTTTCTTTTGTCAATTAAGTGTGCCTGAAACTTTTCAGACAACCCATGGCAAGTTAAGATGACTGCGCCTTTTATAACAGATACAGTTATTTGAGAAACCAGGGGCTAAAACTTGCAAAGTCTGCAAGAAAGAACTTCTGGGCTCTTTGGAGAATTTTCCCCAAACACTAACATCTCCTCAAAGGCAAGAAACAGCGATTACAATAAAAGAGACTAGAAAATAAGAGGAATAAACAACATCGTGATTGTACTGGAAAGACCGTGACCTATCTTATATTTCCATTTTATAATGATCACTAATCTTTCCAGGGTTTTTGGAGCATGTGTGTCATCTTAAAACACTTTTTGAACTCTGGCATTTTCATTGCCTTTACAAGGACAGCCGTAACGAAGGGAAGACTCCCAGTTGCCGTGAGTGCAACAGTTAATTGTGTTTACCTGCTGGTCTTCCAAACCCCTTCTTGATTAGAAACAAAGGGACGAACCAACTTAGTTGTAAGGATTTTTACAAAAACTATTGTTTTCCCATATTACTTAGAATGTTGTGCTTTTGATTTTTTTCAGTAGAGCTGAGGCAGAAAATAATATTAATTAAGAGTGAAATAGAATTTTATTGCCCTTTTAGTTTTTTATTGTCTCCTTACCCAATCGTGGTTTGGAATTAACCTTGGAATCATACCCAAGTTAAACTAGTTACTGAATCCCTCTGAGTTTGACATTAATGATATGATTAGGAGACCAAGAGACCTAATTCATTGTCTTTTTCCTTATTTCACGAGGCTCTTACAGTTGGCAGTAAAATTTCCCTTTAATCAGAGGAAAGAATGACCTGTCAGTTTCCTTTGAGACTTAATCTAGAACCCCCATGATTTTAGAATTATAGTGCCTAAAGACCTAAAATTGTGCTAACTTATATCATGACCAACAGCATTTGTTCAGCATTTACCATGTATCAGGCATAAATTAGGTACTAAGGATACAAAACTTAATGCACAGTCCCTGTTTTCAGAGTTTCCTTATCCAACCCAAAGCTGGGGAGAATAAAAGTTTTCTAATAACTTAGAGTTGTAAGGGAAAATGTTGATTGAATTTCTTTGTTAGTAAAATAGTAAGTTCAGAATTGAAACAGTCAACTGTCCATCATTGGTAATTTTTTGGCTATTATGTAATATTTTGGAGTGGAATTGTATGATCACATGCTATGCATATTCTAAATTTATAAGAAACTGCCAAGCTTTTCCAAAGTGATTGTCTCATTTAACACATCCACCTGCATTAAGTGGGAATTCTAGTTGCTCCAAATTGTTGCCAACAATTAATATTATTAATATTTTTAATTTTAGCTATTCCAGTGCTAGTAGGTGTGCAGAATTATTTCATTGGGGTCTTATTTTACATTTCCATGTGACTGTTGATATCAAGCACCTCATGTGGTCATTGGCTATTCAAGTAACTTGTTTGTAAAGTGTCATTGGGCAATTCTAAGTTCTATTGTTTGTCTTGTTACTATCAAATTGCGAGTTCTGAAATATATTCTGGTTCCACATCCTTTGGCATATATATGAATATTTTCTCCTAGTCTGTGGCTTACTTTTTCATTTTATCAGTTTTCATTTATCAGTTTCAGTTTATCAGTGTCTTTCATCAAATAAAAGTGTTTAGTTTTGATAGTTCATTTCATCAATGTTTTCCTTTTAAGATTTATGCTTTTTATATCCTATCTGAGCTGTCTTGGTTTCCTTCAAGGTCACAAACATTCCTATTATGTTTTCTTCTAGAGGCTTCCATTTTATGGTTAGGTGTATGGTACATTTTGAATTAACTTTTGTGTATGGTGTGAGATAAGGATTAAGGTTACTGTTTACCCATGTAAATACCCAGTTGTTTTAGCACCAGTTGTTGAAAAGACTGTCTTTTTAAATTGAATTTCTTTGGTGTCTTTGTGAAGGTGAAGTGACTGTATATGTGCGTGTGTATTTTTGGATTCTTTATTCTAGCCTATTGATTTATATCTCTGATTTTATGACAGTATCATTCTATCTTGAGTACTATAGATTTATAGTAAGTCTTGGTATCACATAATACAAGTCCTCTAATCTTTAAAAAACTATTTTTTAGAAAGATTGCCTTGATATTTATGGTTCTTTGCATTTTAAAATCCGGGGAAGGCAATGGCACCCCACCCCAGTACTTTTGCCTGGAAAATCCCATGGAAGGAGGATCCCGGTAGGCTCCAGTCCATGGGGTAGCTAAGAGTCGGACACGACTGAGCGACTTTACTTTCACTTTTCACTTTCATGCATTGGAGAAGGAAATGGCAACCCACTCCAGTGTTCTTGCCTGGAGAATCCCAGGGACTGGGGAGCCTGGTGAGCTTCCGTCTATGGGGTCGCACAGAGTCGGACAGGACTGAAGCGACTTAGCAGCAGCAGCAGCAGCATTTGAAAATCAACTTGGTCAATTTCTACAGAACTCCTGCCAGCATTTTTGTTGAGATAACATTAAATCTGTATATTAATTTGTGGAGAGTTGGCATCTTAAAATATTGTATCTTCTATCCCTAAATATGGCATCTCTCTCCACTTATTTGAATTTTTGATTTGTTTCAACAATACTTTATCAGTTTTATATACAGATCTTATACATATTTGTTAAATTTATTCATAAATTTTTGTGTTTGTGGATGATAGTGTATATTATTTTTAAATTTCAATTTCAATTACTCATTGCTAGTACATAAAATATGTTGAATTTTGTATATTGACCATACTTTAGCACTTATTATAGCTCTTTTTTTTAAGGTTCTCTAAGAATACTCAAACTACCGCACAATTGCACTCATCTCACATGCTAGTAAAGTAATGCTCAAAATTCTCCAAGCCAGGCTTCAGCAATATGTGAACCATGAACGTCCAGATGTTCAAGCTGGTTTTAGAAAAGGCAAAGGAACCAGAGATCAAATTGCCAACATCTGCTGGATCATCGAAAAAGCAAGAGAGTTCCAGAAAAACATTTATTTCTGTTTTATTGACTATGCCAAAGCCTTTGACTGTGTGGATCACAAGAAATTGTGGAAAATTCTGAGAGAGATGGGAATACCAGACCACCTGACCTGCCTCTTGAGAAACCTATATGCAGGTCAGAAAGCAACAGTTAGAACTGGACATGGAACAACAGACTGGTTCCAAATAGGAAAAGGAGTACATCAAGGCTGTATATTGTCACCCTGCTTATTTAACTTATATGCAGAGTACATCATGAGACACGCTGGGCTGGAAGAAGCACAAGCTGCAACAAAGATTGCCCGGAGAAATATCAATAACCTCAGATATGCAGATTGTGTTCAGTACAATGTTGGATAGAAGTGGTGAGAGTAGACATTCTTGCCTTTTTTTGCTGTTTGGGGGAAAGCTGTGGATGAAAGTGAAAGAAGGGAGTGGAAACCTGGCTTAAAACTCAACATTCAAAAAACTAAGATCATGGCATGCAGTTCTATCACTTCATGGCAAATTGATGGGGAAACAATGGAACCAGTGAGAGACTATTTTCTTAGTCTCCAAAAGCACTGCAGATGGTGACTGCAGCCATGAAATTAAAAGATGCCTGCTCCTTGGAAGAAAAGCTATGACCAACCTAGACACCATATTAAAAAGCAGAGACATTACTTTACCAACAAAGATCCGTCTAGTCAAAGCTATGGTTTTTCCTGTAGTCATGTATGGATGTGAACCATAAAGAAACTTGAGTGCCAAAGAATTGATTCTTTTGAACTGTGGTGCTGGAGAAGACTTATGAGAGTCCTTTGGACTACAAGGAGATCAAACCAGTCAATACTGAAGAAAATCAATCCTGAATATTCTTTGGAATGGCTGATGCTGAAGCTGAAGCTCCAATACTTTGGCCACCTGATGCTAAGAACTGATTCATTGGAAAAGACCCTGATTCTGGGAAAGATTGAAGGCAGGTGGAGAAGGGTATGACAGAGCATGAGATGGTTGGATGGCATCACCGACTCGATGGACATGACTTTGAGTAAGCTCCAGGAGTTGGTGATGGACAGGGAAGCCTGGCGCGTGCTGCAGTCCGTGGGGTCACAGAGTTGGACACGACTGAGCAACTGAACTGTACTGATTTTAGATATCATTTGTCAGATTGCTAATTTGCTGAGACAGATCTTTCTTTCTTTCTATCATGAATGAGCGTTGAATTTTGTCAAATGCTTTAGTTTCTCAATATGGCAAATTTCCTTGATTTTTGAATGTCACATCACCATTTGTGACATTATTATATACATAACTACATACATACACATATATGTATATATAATATAACATATATATTTATTTATTATGCCTCTGCCCTCAGTTCATGACACAAAACTCCTAAAGCCCCTGTAATTTCCTGAGTATAGAGGCACATCCTTGGTTCCCATGAGGTAACTCTTGGTGGGTTTCTGGATAGCTTCTGGATGGGATCATATCACAAAAAAAGACCAAGCTACGATTAGAAGCTTGGAACTTTCAGCGCCAAGCCTCATCCTCTAGGGAGGGGAGAAAAGAGATTGGAGATTGAATTGATAATTGATCATGCCTACATGTTGAAGTCTCCATAACAATAAAACTCTTAACTACAGGATGTGGAGAGCTTCTGGGATGGTGAACACATCCTCGTAACAGGAGGTGACACGTCCCAACAGCACAGGCTGAAGCTCCTCTACTCAAGGCTTTTCTGAATGTCACCCTGTATACCTCTTAATCTGGCTCTTCATTTATGTGCTTTATATTAAACACTGGTAAACATACGTTAAGTGTTCTTCTGAGTTCTGTGAGCTATTATAACAAGTGATCAAACCTGTGGAAGGGATCATGGGAATCTCCAATTTGTAGCTGAGTTGAACAGAAGTGTGTGTAATCTTGGAATCCACTGCTTACAATGGGCATCTGAAGTTGGGGGCAGTCTTGAGACTGAGCCCTAAACCTGTGGGCACTGTACTAACTCTGAGTAAGTGCACTAAGTGTTACTGTCAGAATTGAATGAAATTGTAGGACACCAAGTTGATGTCTGCAGAAAACTGAAGAAGAGCTTGATGTGAAAAATCCATGCCCTTGGTGTTAGTACTGTTATGAGTAGAGAGAAAATTTTTCCTTTACTATTGTTTCCTTTGATAAATCCTTTTTGGTCATGGTATATTATCCTTTAAGAATCATATATATTGTTTCCGATTGCTTAGTTTTGTTAAAGATTTTTATTCCTAAATTTACGAGTGATATTGTCTATAGTTTCATTTTCCTTGTAATGTCTCTCATTGGTTTTAGTATCAAATCAATACTGGTTTAGCCCCTGTTTTTGTTCATCTCCTCATCCCGGTCTATCTGCGTGGATACCTGCCCTAAGTTTCTTTTCTTGATCTCATGCTCATCTTACCCTGAAAACTACCTTCCCACGAGGTCTTACACCTGGTACTTTGTGTTATCAGTGAACTTCTGGTTGAAGGTTTCAATGTCTTTGGAACTATTGCATCTTAAGGAAGAGAGTCCAGGTCCTGGTTTATCCCCCTTTTTTCTCCCTCCTAGATACTGATCAATCATGGTTTTCCAAGACCTAAAGAAGCAAATGTGTTGGCAGGTATTCTGATCAAACCAAACTAAACAAACAAACAAAAACCCAGATGCAAACTAATGTCTTTAGTAAGACAGTTCAATTAGTACATTGAAAAGTTTCCCTGTAAACTGTAAGAATTTTGAGCCAAAGTCTTTCTCCAATTTGCTCTCAAATTTTGATGTTCCATAGGGTCTTTTTCTTCTCATTTGATGTGCTTCTTTTTCTTAATCGAAGTACAGTTGATTTACAATGTTGTGCCTCTCTATGCCATATAACAAAGTGACTCAGATATACACAAACATTCTTTTTTCATGTTCTTTTCCTATAAGGTTTATTATGGGATGCCATCCATTAGCACCTTGCTGTTAATCCATTCTAAATATAACAGTTTGCATTTACCAACCCCAAACTCCCAGTCTATCCCCCCGACCCCCTTCCCCATGGCAACTACAAGTCTGTTCTCCATGTCTGTGGGTCTGTTTCTCTTTTGTAGATAGGCTTGTTTGCGCCATATTTTAGATCCCACGGGTAAGTGATATTACGTGGCGTTTGTCTTTCTCCTTCTGACTTACGTCACTTAGTATGATAATCTCTAGTTGCCTCTTGGATGTGAGTCACAGCTTTGACTACCAACTGTATCCTCAAACTGCCAGATCTACCCCAGCACAGGCCCCTCTCTGGAGTTCCAAGCCCGTATATTTCTCCTGCCTATCCGATATCACCTCTTTCAGGCTCTATAAAGCTTCCCACCCTGGTGTGTATAATCTTTTTTGCAGATCTATCTCGGTTGTATCCCACTTCAGTGAGTGGTACCACTAGTTAATGCCTTGTCCAAGCCAGAGAGCCTGGCTACATCTTTGAATCTACACTTGCCTTCATCTGCTGCCACTTACTGATTTTTTTTTTTTTCTATTTTGGCCATACAGTGCAGTTTGTGAGATCCTAGTACCTTGAACAGGGATTGAACCCATGCCCCCCTGCAGTGAAAGCACAGAATCCCAACCACTGGACTGCCAGGGAATTCCCATCTATTTATTGATTTTATCTATTTAAAGTTTCTCAACTCCACTTTAAAAAAATTTTTTTTATTGCTTTATAATGAAGCAGTCTATACATTAAGAATATAGTATAAGAAGTATAATATATAGTTTAAGGAATAGCCCAACACTCAGGTTGAGAAGTACAGCATTATCACTATCTTAGAAACTCCCCTCTATTATTGCTTTCCTCTGTACTTTCCCCCCTTAGAGGTTACCATGCCTTGACTTCTGTGTTAACCATTCCCTTGCTTTTCTTTCTAACTGTTAAGTATTACTAAACGACACATTATTTAGGTTTTGAAACACTGAGTAGCAAGAATAAGTAGAACTGTGCCAGAACAAAGGCAATGGCACCCCACTCCAGTACTCTTGCCTGGAAAATCCCATGGACGGAAGAGCCTGGTAGGCTGCAGTCCATGGGGTCGCTAAGAGTCAGGCACAACTAAGCGACTTCACTTTCACTTTTCACTTTCATGCTTTGGAGAAGGAAATGGCAACCCACTCCAGTATTCTTGCCTGGAGAATCCCAGGGACAGAGGAGCCTAAAGTGGGCTGCCGTCTATGGGGTCGCAAAGAGTCGGACACGACTGAAGCAACTTAGCAGCAGCAGCAGCAGCATAAGATGATGAAGAAGGCAATGGCACCCCACTCCAGTACTCTTGCCTGGAAAATCCCATGGACAGAGGAGCCTGGTGGGCTGCAGTCCATGGGGTCACTAAGAGTCGGACACGACTGAGTGACTTCGCTTTCACGCTTCACTTTCATGCACTGGAGAAGGAAATGGCAACCCACTCCAGTGTTTTTGCCTGGAGAATCCCAGGAATGTGGGAGCCTGGTGGGCTGCCGTCTATGGGGTTGCACAGAGTTGGACATGCCTGAAGTGACTTAGCGGTGCAAGAACAAGCAGTGGATCAAGGGTCTCAGAAGAGGAGGCCGAAGAGAGTCGAAGCTCCCCTAAGAAATCTGAGAGCCGAGAGGTGCTCCTCTGGGGAGAGAGAATGAGCAAAGTCCCAAGAGATTCCTCCAAACCAAGCCTCACCCTGGTTGGGCTCTTGGGCAAGCAGGTACTATGCATCCAACAGGAATACAAACACAGGAAATGGGCTGCCTTGTATCTTTTTCTTCAAAGATCCCCATGACTTCTGAAGCTCTCAGGCCGAGGTCAATGCAGAATATTTCTGTGGGAAAAAAAACAAGAGTCCTAAGCCGAAAGGGCAGCAAGTATGGTGGGGAGAGAAAGGATTTCATTAGCATGTGTTGAAGTCAAGACAGACACAGATTAGACTCTGGACCAGACTCACCGCTGGCCTTCTGTTCTTAAGAGCATCACACAGTGGCTGTGGGCGTCCTGGTGCCGTCAATCTTCTGAGTCGCTCTGCTCTGCTCTGCTCTTGAGAGCGTCCCTGTCTGATGCACGGCAGTCATTCTGGGATGAAGCTTCACTGTCGACAGTGAAGCTGCATCCCAGGAATTCCCTTTCCCTCTCTCTTTCTTGCATTTATTGCTCTCTTGGTTTATTCTATGGTACTGTATTGGTACCATCTAGTTACACCTTGAGAATGAGAACGTTAAGAAGTAAAGGTTTTTAAGACATTTCCTATTTTTAAATATCTTTATTTTCCATCTTCATGTATGGTTGATAATTTATATCTGATTGATAATTTAACTGGGTAGACAATTCCAAGTCAGAGATCATGTTCCTTCATAATTTGGAAGGCTTTGCTATAGTACCTTCTTGCTTCTAATGTTACTGATAAAAGTTGGAAGCCATGCTCATCTTTTCAACTTTGTAACTTACTTTTCTCTCTGGAGACTGGGAGAGTTTTCCCTTCGATCCCAGTGCCACTGTCTAATCTATTGTGTTAGAAACTCAGTGAGCCTCTTGGATCAGGTAATTCCATGTCTTTTCCAGTCCAGAAATTTTTCTTTAGCTATTTTATTGCTAATTTTCTCCTCTTTGCTTTCTCTTCTCTGTTCTTTCTATCTGTTTATAGAAATAGTTTTCTATGATTTGATTTTTGGGTCTCCTGAATTGGCTCTTTATCTTTTTTTTCATCTGTTTTTCATATTTCATTGCTGCTCTAATGTCTGGCACATGTTTGGAATATGATGAATATTCCATAAGTGTTTGTTACAGAATTGCCGTTAGTGTTGTTGCTAAAATTTTTGAAATATTCACTTTTGCTAGTTTTATATTGCTACCAAGAAGTGAGACTCAAGTTTTACTGAAACTTAACTATGCATATATACATATTTCACATATTATAGTCCCTGACTTCTCAGAGTTCATCATTTAATAGCAGAAACAAATTTTAGCAGATTTTTCCTTTATTTTGACGTTTTGGTTGCCCAGGCCTTTGTTGCTGCTCCTGGGCTCTCTCTTCCTGCGGTGGGTCGGGGCTGCTCTTTGTTGTGGGTGTGGGCCTCTCCTTGCACTGGCTTCTCGTTGGGGAACACAGGCTTTGGCACGTGGACTCGGTAGTTCTGGGATACGGGCTTAGTTGCTCCGAGGCATGTGGCATCTTCTCGGACCAGGGATCGATCTCCTGTCCCCTGGATTGGCAGGTGGGTTCCTGTCCACTGTACCACCAGGGAAGTTCTTAACCAATTACTGTTCTTTATTTACAACAGAAGTTTAAACCAAATTTGGACATGTAAATTGGCCAATGGATCTTTAGGCAGTAGACATTGGAATCTCTTGTTCTTTTAACACCGATTGTAGCTGTAACCCAGCTTTATATAAAGAAATGCTTCTTAAAATTTAATATATATTCAAACTGCCTGGATATATTTTCAACATTCAGATTCTGAGTCAGTAGGTCTTGAGTGGGACCTGAGATCCTACATTTCTAAGAGTCTTGTAGGTTTGGCCAATGCTGTTTGTCAAAGACCACACTTAGAATAATAAGGCTCTAGGGCACATTTTTTTTTTTAACTTTTAAAGTCCTCTGAGTTTAAATCCTGGAGGAGGGCATGGCAACCCACTCCAGTGTTCTTGCCTGGAGACTCCCATGGACAGAGGAGCCTGGCAGGCCTGCAGTCCATGGGGCCGCAAAGACTCAGACATGACTGAAACAACTTAGCAGCAGCATGTTTAGAATATAAATTTTTTGTCTACCTTCTTGCTGATTTTTCTTGGGAGCACTTTCTTAATAAGTCCTCATCTCAAGGTCAGGTGGTAGTCCTGAACCTAGGATGGATGTCAGCACCCTCCCTTTCTTATCACTCAAATACTAATTGCTTAAAGTAACTGCTGGAATTCACCTTTGTTCCCTCTTGCATGATAAACAACCCTAACTCCCAATTTCTTCCAATAAAGCTTTTGATGAACTCATATTGTTAATGAATGACATTCACCCTTTAATGTTTAGTGACCTATAAACGAATTTAGTAATGATGAAATGTCTGTTGTTTCTTCCTTCTCCCTTACACAACCTGCAGCATACATTTATTTTAACCATTTTAAGAACTTGTTAGTTTTATAGTTATTGTAACCTCAGATATGCAGATGATACCACCCTTATGGCAGAAAGTGAAGAGGAACTCAGGAGCCTCTTGATGAAAGTGAAAGTGGAGAGTGAAAAGGTTGGCTTAAAGCTCAACATTCAGAAAACGAAGATCATGGCATCTGGTCCCATCACTACATGGGAAATAGATGGAGAAACAGTGGAAACAGTGTCAGACTTTATTTTTCTGGGCTCCAAAATCACTGCAGATGGTGACTGCAGCCATGAAATTAAAAGACGCTTACTCCTTGGAAGGAAGGTTATGACCAACCTAGATAGCATATTCAAAAGCAGAGACATCACTTTGCCAACAAAGGTTCGCCTAGTCAAGGCTATGGTCTTTCCTGTGGTCATGTATGGATGTGAGAGCTGGACTGTGAAGAAGGCTGAGCGCCGAAGAATTGATGCTTTTGAACTGTGGTGTTGGAGAAGACTCTTGAGAGTCCCTTGGACTGCAAGGAGATCCAACCGGTCCATTCTGAAGGAGATCAGCCCTGGGATTTCTTTGGAAGGAATGATGCTAAAGCTGAAACTCCAGTATTTTGGCCACCTCATGCGAAGAGTTGACTCATTGGAGAAGACTCTGATGCTGGGAGGGATTGAGGGCAGGAGGAGAAGGGGACGACAGAGGATGAGATGGCTGGATGGCATCACTGACTCGATGGGTATGAGTCTGGGTGACCTCCGGGAGCTGGTGATGGACAGGGAGGCCTGGCGTGCTGCGGTTCATGGGGTCGCAAAGAGTTGGACACGACTGAGCGACTGATCTGATCTGATCTGATTCAGATACTAAACCTTTTGTTGTCAGGATTTTGACTCTGGTTCTTAAGTCTAGGTGGCCATCCATGAAAGATCAGTCTGATAGTGACCAAGCTCTTAGGGAGGGAAACAATGGTTATTGCTCTTAGAGGTGGACAGGTTTCCAGTAGAGTCAGTATTAGTGATGGGCATCTGGCCTTGAGAAGAGCCCTGACTCTTCCCAAGCACCTTGGAGGAAGAGGATGCAAAGCTATTGAGTTCAACCCTTACTGAGATTGCTTTCTCTCCTTGGGATGATAAATGGTTAAAGGAGACACTCCAGCTCAAAACTGGGAACAGCTACCAGTGAATTTATCTCCAGAAAAATTGTTTGCTCTGATTTCTAGTCCTTGAAGAACACTACCCAGTCTAGGGTCAACTAAGAGACAGATGATTAAGGGTATTATTTTCCAAAATTGATTTTAGTCCACTTTGTAGCAGAAAAAACTATTTACTTAGATGACTTTTGATTTGGAGGACACAGCTACTTGGCTGCAGTCCTAGGAGTGAAAGGTGAGTGAGAAGCGATGTGCAATCATTTTCAACAAGCCAATGTCAACATGAGAGGGTATCTCAACTGCTCCAGGTATGTGTGGGGTGCAGGGCTAGAGACACTTCCTGGTTACAAGTATCTGTTTCCATTCACCGAGTAGCCTCCCAGATAAACAATGACAACAGAGACTCTGTCCACAGTTTGGGCTGCAGATACATACAGACACTTCAGTTGGATGTGGGAGAGGAATGCAGATATGGGAGCGTGGAGGGGGTGGGGCACTGGGCAAACAAGATCAGAGAGGAAGTGCTGTTGGCTTTGGTGAGCAGTTATTCACCTGCTATGGATCCGCTATCCCTATGCAGTTACCCTCATGGTACCTGTGGGCTCAGGGACCCTCACTGTGTACAAATTGAATGGAGGAAGTTGACAGCATTGTGGGGTTCCAGAAAGACAGGCTGTCCCTGTACCCCCACCTTCCACTTTATGTACACATAGGTCAGAGGAAAGAGCAGCACCCCTACAGATGTTCAAGAGCATCACGGGCTACATCTGGGTTTGAGACCTATGGGAGCATCTTGGCTCCATTGCAGAGATGTCTCTGAAGGCCAGGAGAAGCTTTGGCCTGCAGACCCTGGCCCGGCTTATTCATACTGGTGGAGGGGGCAGAGTACCGAGGGGAAGAGTGACCTGCGGGTGTGGTCTGGAGGAGGCTTCTGGTTCTGGATGAGGGAAGGCCGAGGAGTAGGGAAGGCTGGGGGTGGGGACGCCTAGACAGTGACTGGAAATTTCACTGTGAAGGGACTTGGACCTTCCAAGAATGTGTGGACTGAGGAGAGGGCAGGAGAAAAAGGAGAGACCAGGGTCTTGGGGAATTGCTGAGGAGACTGTCTGCTCAGGGGAGTGGGGAGGAGGCTGCTGTGAGCCCTAAATAGGAGGAAGCCAAGGCAGGACCTTTCTTTGATCAGCATTTGAGTGCTTTTTGAAATGGAAGTTGGAAGTGGGGTGACCCAGAAGAAGAAAAACAATTCAAAGGCATAGGCTGGAAAAAAAAAGCCAAAGGGACAACTGAAGGGAGCATGAGAACAGAATAAACTTTGGAAAACAGGTTATGCTTTAAACTCACGCCAAACTGGCTTCATTAATATGAGCATGTGTTAGTTGCTCAGTTGTGTCTGACACTTTGTGCCCCCATGAACTGTAGCTTGCCAGTCTCTTCTGTCCATGGGTTTTCCCAGGCAAGAATACTGGAGTGGATCTCCAGTCTTCTCCAGGGGATCTTCCTGACCCAGGGATTGAACCCAGGTCTCCAGCATTGCAGACAGATTCTTCACCATCTGAGCCACATTTTAAAAATAAATTAACATGCAATATGAACATGTATGCATGTGATTTATAAAAATTCATGTGGCACAACTCAAGATTCTGTCACTCTGTCATTAAATATATGTGCACTGGAATGGTCTCAGCTATCATGCAGGGGATCTGTTTAGGGAGAAGAGAGAGGGGAAAAGCTGTGGTTCTAAGAGGTTCCAAAGGCCTCAACTTAATGAGCAAAAAGTCCAGTAAGTAGTACTGACCGGGGGCTTCCCTGGTGGCTCAGACGATAAAGAATCTCCCTGCAATGTGAGACACCCAGGTTTGACCCCTGGGTCAGGAAGATCCCCTGAAGAAGGGAATGGCTACCCACTCCAGTTTTCTTGCCTGGGAAATCCCATGGACAGAGGAGCCTGGAGGGCTGCAGTGCATGGGGCTGCAGAGTCGGACACAACTGAGCAACTAACATTTTCACTTTCTACTTTCAGTACTTACTGGATGTCCATCCCTGTGTAATGTGGTGGAAACTTAAAGGCCTATGCTCCCAAAAAATGTCTGGTGGTGATTCATAGCTACTGTGTGCTAGGATGATCAAAAGCGGGGGAGCAGGGATCCATGTCACAGCCTGGTAATGCCTGGATTGATTAGGGACAATGACCAGACATTTTCCTGGACATGTTCATTGCATATTTGGAAGTGTTAATTTTAATGAAATATAAAGATGTTATGTTCCATAACATCATACAGGAAACTGGAACGAACTTTTGGACAACTCAGTATTTCAAACATATAGGATAAAATAATGGATATCCATGTGCCCATCACCCAAATTAAGAAACAAACAAAAAAACCCATAGATGAAACCCCTTATGTTTAAAATTCCTGAGATAGTTCAGTAAGTTGTTAAAATCCTAGCTAGGCCAACTTCTTAAAGGACTTGTCTTGGTTTGGGCTGCTATCCCACAGTACCATAGATTGGGTGGCTTATAAACAACAGAAATGTATTTCTCATAGTGCTGGAGGTGGAGGAGTCTGAGATCAAGATACCCATAGATTCAGTGTCTACTAAGGGCCTTCTTCCAGGTTCTTAGGTGACTGTCCCCTCTTCAAGCTGTGTTCTCACAGGGTGGAGGAGGTGAGGGAGCTCTTTGGGGTTTCTTTTAGAAGACACTAACCCAAGGAGATCCAACCAGTCCATTCTAAAGGAGATCAGCCCTGGGTGTTCTTTGGAAGGAATGATGCTAAAGCTGAAACTCCAATACTTTGGCCACCTCATGCGAAGAGTTGACTCATTGGAAAAGATTCTGATGCTGGGAGAGATTGGGGGCAGGAGGAGAAGGGGACGAGAGAGGATGAGATGGCTGGATGGCATCACCAACTCAATGGACATGAGTTTGAGTGAACTCCGGGAGATGGTGATAGACAGGGAGGCCTGGTGTGCCGCAATTCATGGGGTCGCAAAGAGTCGGACATGACTGAGCGACTGAACTGAACTGAACCCCACTCTTCTTAAAAAAGTATTTATTTCTGTATTTGATTGCCGGGTCTTAGTTGCAACATGCAGGATCTTCTATCTCCGTTGTGGAGTGTGGAATCTTTTCAGCTGCAGCATGGGAGATGTAGTTCCCTGACCAGTGAACCCGGTCACCCTGCCTTGGGAGCACGGGAGTCTTAGCCATACTTGACGGCTCCACCTTCATGACCTAATCACCTCTAAAGGTCCCGCCTTCCAACGCCATCTCATTTGAGACTGTTTTCGCTTATGAGTTTTGAGGGGGCACAGACATTCAGTCTGTATCAGGACCTTCACACTTACCAGTCATTGGGATCAATTAGGACAGTGATGCTTGAGGCTATGAAATAAGGTTTAGTCCTAAGAATAGCTTCCTGGAGAAACCTCCCTTTTAAACTGAGGGCTTGTTCTTTCAGATCAAAATTAGGCGATCAGGAGACCTTCTGTGAAATGCCCAGACTTGGACTTGATTTCTTTCTGAATCTGAGGGCTTGGAGTAATCCAGGGCAGAAATAAGAGCATAAAGAAGCCCTTCAAACCCCATAGACAGGCCTAAGTGGCTCATCTATGTTAGAACACAGGAGATTCTGAAAAGAACAATTGTCTCTCTTTGAAGAAACTGTCAGTGGAAAAGCTTTTAAAAATAATTTCTTTGCAAAGTGCATAATGCTCTTGTGCAGAACTCTCTGACACTGCAGTTTAGCAGCCTCTTCCATTTGTATGAGCTCTGGAATACTAAACATTCCTTGTGCAGACTCAGAAAATAGCTTGCTTATCACACTGTGCCTGTCAGTTGCCTTGTAACGTACGCGCCTTGGCACAGTGGAGCTGCAGGCAAGGCCAGCTCAATGTGATGTGTGTGTTGCTGAGATCAGGGTCTTTACATGTCCCAGGGCTTGAAAGTTTGTAAAGGAGGAGATGAATTACCAGGATCTTTTCCCCCAGCAATCTGTCTGCCTTCCCTTCTGGAAATTCTGAAGGCTTAAACACTCTGTAAGGTCCTCAGAGATTGCAGGGGAGGGGAATCCAGTGATCCTGGCTAACATGGTCCCAGTTCTGGCTGTTGTAATCACAACAGGAACATAGCTAGAAGGTTCCAGAAAGATTCAGCTACTCTGAGGCCCAGTAGTTGGTGTGATTGTCTAAATTCCATAAAGCTATGATGAAAATAACAGCAATGCACCATTTCTGAGCTCATGCAGTGGACTAAATCTTTTATATACATTACTGTATTGATTCTTACTCCAAATCCCATCAGGTAGACTTTATTGTCACCATTTTAGAAACAAAGATCAAGCTAAATAACTTGCTTAAGTTCACACAGTCCAGAAGTAACAGTGCTAGGTTTGAACCTAGGTCAATCAGCCCTCAATCGATCCTCCGGGTCTAGGTCTTTTCACCTTCCAATGATTCCCAAATCAATATTGGTTAGAATCACCTACAGTGTGATTGAAATAATCAGATACTTGGTTCTTACCACCTTGGGATGGATTTATTCAGGCTCGCGTGGGGCTGCTTTTCTAACACACATTTTAAACACGCTTTATGAGCAACTTTGAGGCAGGTGATTAGGGGGCCACATTGAAAAATGCTGGAAGGTAGCCCTCCCGGTGGCCACGCCGCTTTCTGGATATCTGCGGCCATGACAGAAGTGGAATGTTAATTGCAATGTGTTAGTTTCCTTGCCATGGAGACCCTTGAGGGATGGACTTCAGCTTGCTCAGTGGTTTGGATCTCAGTGTGAGAGCCACACAATTGCATGTCATCAGCAGGGGCCTCGGGGTCTGCTGGAGAAAAGCTTGAAGGACCAAACATTTCCAGAACTCTTCCGTTTTCCACTTAGGGTCAGAAATTCTTGGCGGCAGCCCGTGGGGGCCGGGTCTCTTTGACCTTCCCGTCTGTACTGTCGTTGCTTGGGACTGAACTGACTTGAGGCAGAACGCCTGACCCCATTTCTTGGCCACACACTCCCAACGGCACACACTCCAGTCCTTACTGGGGAGCCACTGAGTCCAATTCTGCTTTAGAACGAGCCTGGACAGGAAGACAGTTCCAACCAATCCTACTGGATCGGGCACAAAGGTAACCCATCAATCAAAACTTAGTGAATGGTTGCTCCCCCAGAAACCACTGTCCCCACCAGCCTTCAACAAAGGCAGGCAGGAAGCCAAGCTGGAGGGCGTTTTCCTCTTTCCTTCCCCTGTCCTCCTCTGCTTCGCTGCCCTGGGTTTGCTTCCTCAGTGCTGGGGTCCTTAGGCTCACAGAGGACCCTCCTGAAGGGAGGCTTCTCAACACACTCATTAAGATGTACTGGGGTTCACTGAGCTAGTTAAAAAAAAAAACACAAAAACTCTCTTCAAATTGCCACACTTAAATCCGGCCAATTTCATCCTGGCATGTAGAGGACATAGCTGCCAAGCCATTTATTGAGACGATCCCAGAGACACAGAAAACTTCCCATCAAAGCTGGCTGACATGTCTAATAGCCACAGGGCCTGAGGTCAAAGAATTTCTTAGTTAATTCGAGACTAAAGGTCAGTGATTTATGGTGCCCGTGAAGTTGCTTCAGTCGAGTCCGACTCTTTGTGACCCTCTGGACTGTAGCCCACCAGGCTCCTCCAACCATGAGGTTTCCCAGGCAAGGATATGGGAATGGGATGCCATGCTCTCCTCCAGGGGATCTTCCTGATCCAGGGATTGAACCAATGCCTCCCGTGTCTCCTGCATTGGCAAGTTCTTTACTGCTAGCTTCACTTGGAAAGCCCCCTTGGTGTGACAAAAAGAGACCACACTCTAACAAAAGCGTTTTAGGAGGTGACAGTGACCAGCTTGCTGGCTGAAAATGATGGGAGGAAAAGCCCACAACTGAACCATTCAGATCTGAGACCTTGGGGAGGATTAGCTTGTAATTTATCCTGTCGTGGTCCTTGCTACACACATCCTGGGACTCTGCCCACACTTGGATGGCTCAGCATTTCCAGATGAGGTGAGTGTTTGGATGCTGGCTGTTCCATCTGCAGTCATCTTCTGAGGGAGATTCCTGGCTGTGGTTCTCCTCAGAATGGCTTCTCTGTGGCACTCAGGTCATGGGGCTTCCCATTTGGCTCTTTGGAGGTCATCCAAGCAATTTATTTTTATTTTGAAGCTGTATTACTGTTTAGGACCACAGAAAGGGCAATTTTAATAATATGTGACTGCTGCTGCTAAGTCACTTCAGTCGTGTCTGACTCTGTGCGACCCCATAGACGGCAGCTCACCAGGCTCCCCCATTGCTGGGATTCTCCAGGCAAGAACACCAGAGTGGGTTGCCATTTCCTTCTCCAATGCATGAAAGTGAAAAGTGAAAGTGAAGTCGCTCAGTCGTGTCTGACTCTTAGCGACCCCATGGACTGCAGCCTACCAGGCTCCTCCGTCCATGGGATTTTCCAGGCAAGAGTACTGGAGTGGGGTGCCATTGCCTTCTCCAATAATATGTGACAATACCAACCAAAAAATAGGCACCAATCCTCAGCATATTTTTTGATCTTTTTTCTTCTTCTTCTTTCTTACTTTATTTTTTAAATTGAAGTATAGTTGATTTACAGTGTTGTGTTAATTACTGCTGTACAACAAAGTGATTCAGTTATAAATATATATATTTATGTTTACATATACTTGTTCTTTAACATTCTTTTCCATTAAAATTTAGCACAGGATATTGACTAAAACAGTTCTCTGTACTACACAGTAGAACCTTGTTTACCCGTTCTATGTGTAAGAACTTGCATCTGCTAACCCCAACCTCCCCACGCCATCACTGCCCTAAATACTCCCTTCCCCAAGCAACCGCCAGCCTGCTCTCTATGTCCAAGGGTCTGTTTCTGTTTGGTATGTAGGTTCATTCACATCATATTTTAGTCCCCACGTGTAAGTGCTATCATAAGGGGATTATCTTTCCCTTTGTGACTCACTTCGATTAGTACGATCATCTCAAGCTGCTGCCAATGGCATTCTTTTGTTCCTTTTTTATTAATGTGACTGAGCGGTATCCCGTTGCGCACATGTCCCACATCTGTTTTATCCACTCCTCTTGCCTCCACATCTTGGTGAATAGTACTGCTAGGAGCATAATGGTGCCTGTATCATTTTGAATTAGTTTTGCCCATCTGAGCAATTTTTAATTCACTTGAACTGGGGCTGATTTTTGCCGCCCCCCCCCCCCCCCCGGTTACATTTAGTGATGTCTGAGGGACATTTTTGGTTGTTGTATGTGGGGTGGCAGTGGTGTTGCTACTGGGAGACTGTGGGTTGAGACCATGGATATTGCTAAATATACAACATGTGCTGGACACCCCATACAGCAAGGAACTATCCAATCCAAGCCCCAACAGTTAAAGTCAAGGAACCTGGGGCCAGCAGAAGCCTGTCAGGAGATAGGCACGCACAGCACGTGGCAGTGGAGACAGGTTACGGCTGCAGTGGGAGTGGGTGTGGGGGTCTGCCTGTGAGTTACAGGCCTCAGGAGCTGCAACCCATAAATTCAGTGATGCAAGGTGGCATGGCTCGAGGAGAGGAAGCTAGAGTCCAACCCACCCTTTTCTCACGTTCCCCAGGCTCCCCTCCGTACCAAATGTGCCTGCCGTGGGCCCCCAGGTCCTGAACTACATGGAAGGGCTGTGGACAGGTGGGGCACGGGGCTGGGGACGGCCCTCTGGTGGTAGGTCGAGCCTTTCTTGGAGAGGGTCCTTAGCCAGAAAGGTCCGAGGGGGTCAGGGCCCAGCTCTGCCTTGCGTCCCCAGCTGCTAGCCCAAGTGGACACATGTGGGGCACTCATTACGTATCTGCTGGGCGCATGAATGCAAGCGTGTCCTACTGAGGTGGAGTAATTCTTACATGTTTCTTACCCCAGACTCTGGGAGTGGCTCTCGGTTGAAGAGGAGGGAAGCTGCTGATGGAGTCGACAGGAGATGGCTCTCATTTCCTCTCCCATCTGTGGCTGTGAGCCCTCCCCTTGTTCAGGGTGATGTGGTGGGGAGCGGACGGGCTTTGCAGCCCGGTGGGCTCATGCCTGCATCCCAGCTCTGTTGTTTCCAAGTGGTACTTGGCCAAGTGACTTAACCTTGATGAGTGTCAGGGAAATTAAACAAATAGTCTGGCTTAGGCTTCAGAGACAAAGCAGAGTGGGGCCTCTGACCTTGCTTCGAACCTGCCTGGACACTGCTCTGGCTGGGAGTGACTGGGAGTGACTGCCTGCTGTGAGTGCAAGACTTATAGGGCCACAGATAAGATGCGGGGGAAATCTTGAGAGTGTTGAGCCCCTGGAGGGGCCTTGCCAACCAAGCTCCAGGCTTAACAGCATTCCAAGTTTTACACAATAAAGCAGACAGCATTAACATAAAATCAGAGCTGCAATTTGTTCAAGGATTGATGATGATAACAGCTTGCCACCTTTCTGGGATTATAAATGGAACCCCCAAACTGCCATCTTTGAAGTCTCACCTATGGAGCAGACACGCTGCCTGGGACCCTTTCCTGGTTGGTACTCCAGTGCTGTTTAAGTCTGGATGTTGGTCAAAACCCAATTAGGTGATGTATTCTCTGCTCTATTTCTCTTTTCTTTTAACGTTAGTATGTTGAGAGTAAGCTAGATAATTCTCTAATAAATATCTGTATTATTTATTTGTACATGGTTCGTCTAGTCAAGGCTATGGTTTTTCCTGTGGTCATGTATGGATGTAAGAGCTGGACTGTGAAGAAGGCTGAGCACTGAAGAATTGATGCTTTTGAACTGTGGTGTTGGAGAAGACTCTTGAGAGTCCCTTGGACTGCAAGGAGATCCAATCGGTCCATTCTGAAGGAGATCAGCCCTGGGATTTCTTTGGAAGGAATGATGCTGAAGCTGAAACTCCAGTACTTTGGCCACCTCATGCAAAGAGTTGACTCACTGGAGAAGACTCTGATGCTGGGAGGGATTAGGGGCAGGAGGAGAAGGGGACGACAGAGGATGAGATGGCTGGATGGCAGGATGGCATCACTGACTCGATGGACTTGAGTCTGAGTGACCTCCGGGCGTTGGTGATGGACAGGGAGGCCTGGGGTGCTGCGATTCATGGGGTCGCAAAGAGTCGGACATGACTGAGAGACTGAACTGAACTGAATGAGTGGCTTATTTTGTTAACAAATCCTTTGAACCTGAGATGAAAGTGAAAACTTCTGTCAAAACAGTGAGCTTCAGATTAGATCAGTCGCTCAGTCGTGTCTGACTCTTTGCGACCCCATGAATCACAACACCCCAGGCCTCCCTGTCCATCACCAACTCCCGAAGGTCACTCAAACTCATGTCCATCGAGTCAGTGATGCCATCCAGCCATCTCATCCTCTGTCGTCCCCTTCTCCTCCTGCCCCCAATCTCTCCCAGAGTCAGAGTCTTCTCCAATGAGTCAACTCTTCACATGAGGTGGCCAAAATACTGGAGTTTCAGCTTTAGCATCATTCCTTCTAAAGAAATCCCAGGGCTGATCTCCTTCAGAATGGACCGGTTGGATCTCCTTGCAGTACAAGGGACTCTCAAGAGTCTTCTCCAACACCACAGTTCAAAAGCATCAATTCTTCGGCGCTCAGCCTTCTTCACAGTCCAGCTCTCACATCCATACATGACCACAGGAAAGACCATAGCCTTGACTAGGCGAACCTTTGTTGGCAAAGTGATGTCTTTGCTTTTCAATGTGCTATCTAGGTTGGTCATAACTTTCCTTCCAAGGAGTAAGTGTCTTTTAATTTCATGGCTGCAGTCACCATCTGCAGTGATTTTGGAGCCCAGAAAAATAAAGTCTGACACTGTTTCCACTGTTTCCCTGTCAATTTCCCATGTACTGACAGGACCAGATGCCATGATCTTCATTTTCTGAATGTTGAGCTTTAAGCCAACTTTTTCACTCTCCACTTTCACTTTCATCAAGAGGCTTTTCAGTTCCCCTTCACTTTCTGCCATAAGGGTGGTGTCATCTGCATATCTGAGGTTATTGATATTTCTCCCAGCAATCTTGATTCCAACTTGTGTTTCTTCCAGTCCAGCGTTTCTCATGATGTACTCTGCATATAAGTTAAATAAACAGGGTGACAGTGAGCTTACAATATTGTAAAGTAATCAGCCTCCAATTAAAAAACAAACAAACAAACAAAAAGTGAGCTTGTTTCCTCATCTGTAGCTTAGAGATAATAGCAGTTCTCTCCCTAGTGCATAAAGTTTTAACAGATTACATGAAATGATGCATGAGAATTAGAGATGGCCAAGAGATTTTCCCAAGAAGCCTGTAGTTAGGAGGTCAGATAGAAGGGTAAACAGGCAGAGTAGAACAGTGCAAGTGTCGTAGGGGAAATATACATGAGCTAATAGAGGAAAACACCTACATAATGCCTGCATTGGGCTGCCTTGCACATGCCTGCAAGGTCTGTACTTGCTCCGGTTCAAGACTAAAGAGAGAGCCCAGCGTCGCAACAAAGGCATCAATGGTTGGGGGAGCTCACACGTCTGAAATGCAGTCCTGGAGTGGCACCCCACCGTGTGCAGTGGACAGCTGGCAGGGCCTGATGGCAGTCTTCATTTTGTCGGGGAGAAGAGGACATACCAGTTATAGGGGAACTGACGTCAGGTTGGCTAATCGGTTACAAGGGAAAAGAGTAGCAAACAGTATGTTCCTCACGGCTCCTTTGAAAAGGACAATCACTGGCTGGGGCGGAGGTGCGCATGTTGGAAGGTCAGTCATGTGAGTAGGGTGTAGGTGAGGCAGGCACCGGTCAGGCAGAGGATGTACAGAGAACAAGGGAACAGTTATCGTGAGTGGCCTGACAACACAGCCTGGCACTTGGGAGGGATTCAGGAACCCGAATTCCATTCTCCATATGAAAAATGTCGTGGGACCTCAGAAGAGGGACCACATGAGAGTAAAGCGGGGTGTGCGCTCTGAGTTCTAGAAGGAGGAGGTTATTAAACAAGTTTATATTTGATTGCCTCTCTTTAGTCCACATAATAAAGAAATGCCATTTCCAGAGGGAGGAGAGGAAACGGGGACTTGGGAAGCTGATGTGGGAAACAGGAAAAGGTATCTAGCAGGAAGAGAAGGCGGAAGCTAAGACCCAGCTGAGACTGAAGTTATCTACTGAAAGTGAATAGGCAAAGCTGTCTTTGTTTTTTCTGGTTTTCTCCGACACTGTGGCTCTGTGGGTGGAAGATGCACCCTTTGTGCGAGTTTGGGCCCAGAGGCTGCTGGGAGAGCAAGGATGCTGATGAGAGCACAGGGGCATCAGAGGGGGCTTGAGGCAGTGAAAAGGGCTGGGAATCAGGAGTGGGGAGCAGACTAGGAAGAGGAACCAAGGGCCTGGGATTCTGAGGAAGCAGGGAGAGATAAGGCACAGCAGAAGGGCAGGAAATGGCTCAGTCAAGAGCATCTGAGTTTGCTTTTTGCAGGGGCAGGAGTTCTGGGTGATGAGAAACTCCACAGAGAGGCTGTGTAAAGGTATTCCTAGGGGAGGCGGAGGTTCTTAGACAAGAAAAGACCGAATTCTGTGCACGTTGATGTTGGCCAGTGGTGGGAAGTGAGGTGAACTGGAAATAGAGTCATGTAGAAAACTCCTGGTGTCTGTTACAGTTCAGATCGTTTTCCCTGTGAAAGCTGGGTTTCCCAGCTGGTGCAGTGGTGAAAAATCCGCCTGCCAATGCAGGAAACGCAAGAGACGTGGGCTCCATCCCTGGGTCAGGAAGATCCCCTGGAGAAAGAAATGGCAATCCACTCCAGTGTTCTTGCCTGGAAAATCCCATGGACAAAGGAGCCTGGCAGACTACCATCCATGGAGTTGCAAAGAGGTTGGACATGACTGAGCACACATAGCATCCCTTGAAAGATACATTGAAATCTTAACCCCCAGGGCCTCAGAATGTGATCCTATTTGGAAACAGGGTCATTGCAGGTCTTAAGGTGAGATCACACTGGAGGAGGGTGGGCCCTTCATCCTTCTGACTCATGTCCTCATAAGAGAGGAAGACCTCATGAGAAAACAGAGACACACGGGGACAAAGAAGATGGTGCCGCATGATGACAGAGGAGGTGACTGAAGTGATGCATTTACAAGCCAGGGAACGCCAGGATTGCTGGCTACCACCAGGCAAGGAAGGAGTCTCCTCTACAGCTTTCAGGGGGAGCATGGCCCTGCTGATGGATTTCATATGTTGGCCTCCAGCACTGTGGGAGAGTAAACTTCTGTTGTTTTAAGCTGCCTTGTTTGTGGTGCTTTGTACAACAGTCGTAGGACTCTAATATACACTCCTCTCCCCAGTCCAACTTCACTCTTAGAGCCACATTCAAGTTCCAGTGCCTCCAATAAACCTTTCCAGTCTTCTGGTCATGCCGACCTCCCCTGCCTCCCTTCTCTGCTCTCCAGCTACACTGGAAGTCTGGTGCAGTTATGCATGAAATCAGCATGTAATTCCACTAAGTTTTATGATTGCCCTCAAATTGTTTCAGGATTTGTCTTCACTAAGGTGCAAGCCTCTTGTATGTGTTAGTTGCTCAGTCGTGCCCAACTCTTGGTGACCCCATGGACTGTAGCCTACCAGGCTCCCTCTGTCCATGGGGATTCTCCAGGCCAGAATACTGGAGTGGGTTGCCATTCCTTTTTCCAGGGGATCTTCCCAACCCAGGGATAAAACCCAGGTCTCCCACATTGCAGGCAGATTCTTTATCATCTGAGCCACTAGGGAAGCACCTTAGGTAAGCATCTTACCTTTTGGAATTTCCAACACTGCTTCAGTCAGCATTGGGCTTCTGATGGGTGCTCATCCATTACTTGTAAATCTCTTGCTGGCAGTTTCAGAGTGTTGCCTAAACTTGATCCTTATTTAGGTCACTTGCTGTGTGTTTTTCTGGGACACCACTATCCTGCTGGCGTTTCAATACTGATGCTCTCTCTTGGATCATTATGGAAAAGTATAAAACTGCATATCATCCAAAAAGTCATAATGTATTTTTTTTTTTATCATGAGAACAATTCAAACACAGTAATACTCAACTGAAGAAAACCTCCACACACAACTGATTAAATGATTGAGAAGGGAAGAGAGAATTTTTTATTAACACAAAGTTTTTTTTTTTTTTTTTTTTTTATAATCATCTAATAGGTCTTCCTTGGTGGCCCAGGGGTAGAGAATCTGCCTGTAATGCAGGAGATGTGGGTTTGATCCTTGGGTTGGGAAGATCCCCTGGAGAAGGAAATGGCAATCCACTTCAGTAATTCTGGCCTGGGAAACCTGGCAGGCTACAGTCTGTAGGGTTGCAAAGAGTCAGACACGACTTGGCGACTAACCACCACCAACGACAACAAAATAACCTAATAAGGCTTAGAATATTTTTTCTTTTTATATGACTTTTAAAACTTTTTTCCTATCTACATCTATCACAGTAAAATGATATTTATGCAACTTTCTGAGGACATGGGGACTGTTTAAACTAATTACACTGAGGCCGAACAAAACTTAGAAAAAAAAAGCAGCACCTTTCTCTGAATGGGGCGCTGTGAATATGTTAAGTGCAGGTCTTTGCAGAAAACACCTTTTGAAGTTGATTTAAGAAGATGGTAATAGTGACTGTCTCTGGGGAGGGCAACTCCAGAAATAGTAGGCAGGAGGAGGGAATAAAGGAAGACTTTCTGCGTGATTCCATTTAATGGCTCAGAATAGGGGACACTTGGAAAGCAAAGACAGGGTCCTTGAAAGGATAATCTGTGCAGGGATGTAGTAATAGCCTGCACTCAGAGGAAGTCATGGAGAAGCGCGCATGCACACACATACACACACACACACACACATACACACACACACAGGCTTTTAATGATCAATTCTGCTATCTTCAGAAGCATATTCTCATTAAGCTTTTCCGGGGCGAGAAGATGATGTCATTCTCAATGTCAATCCAACCCAGGCGGGGTCTCTCTGCCTGCTTAATTGCTCCTGTCTGCATCTAATCTGCTCCCTGGGGGACCTCACTTACCTTGGTCCCTTTGATTACCACAGACCTCCCTTTAGCCCTTGGCATAGGAGAGTCATTTCCTCTGTCATTTCCCCCTGCCCTCCTCTCTTTCCATAATGATTTGATGCAGCGGATGATGGTGACATTGGAAAAAATGGGCTCCAGTCTGCCCAGGTCACAGAGCCACACAGAGCTGTACCCAGGTCACAGAAGTGACATTGCTGTTAGACTGCAGAGCTCCTAACTTCTAACCTCTAACCTCCGAGCCTGTAAGCAGTGCCCTTCTGCAATCCCACAGTCTGATACTCAGATCACACACCTCCTGTTACATGAGAGTGATGGGCAGAACAGGGAACCCTGGTGGAAATGCTGTGGAGACAGGGTTTGCAATTCAGACAGCACAACTGAGTTACTGGCAAGACTCCTTTGAGAGATTGCTAGCTTGAATGCATTGGCTAGCTCTGCTAAAGGAACAGCTTCTGGATGACTCACTCATCAGTGGTTTGGTCCTTAACACTCTGTGGACTGTGTCTGATTTATTCCAATGCTTGACACATGGTAGGCTGATCACAAATTTGTGTTGAGTGAAGGAGCTGACTTATGGTTTATATGGAAGGGAGACAGCTAAGTCCTTCATTCTAGCTCTACAACTAAACTGAATCCATTTGGAAGAAGAATCCAGATAAAAAGGGATGTGTCGAGGGAAGAGGGAAGGCTGAAACAGAGGCTGTGCGAGCCCACCTCTGGGTGTGTGTGTGTGTGTGTGTCTGTGGGCGTGTGTGCGCAATGAAAGGAATAGGAAGGGAACCAGGCGTGGCTGCTGGCCTTGGCCCTCAGGGACAGTGGGCTCGCAGTCCCCTGGCCTGGTGGTACAGTGCTGCTGGGGAAGAATGAGGCTTTGGCGGAGGCGGGTGGACAGACAGCAGGGCTGTGTGTTCTGAGGCAGCTTGCAGGGGAAAAGAACACCAGCTGGGACACGAAACAGTCCAGGAGCTGAGAATTGGTGCTGGAAGGTGCGGGGATGGGCAAGCAGGGAATGGGCACGAGTTGCAGACGCACGGGCCACAGAGGTGCCAAGCTGCATGTGAGGTGTGTGGGGTTGGCCACCTCCCTCCCTCCCACCACGTACACCTCAGAGCAGCCGAAGCAGAGATCTCCTCCTACTGAGAGTCTGCAGAGTCTGTTACAGAGAGAATCTCTGGACCAAATGGGTAGGTAGCCAGAATTCCTAGGCCGTCAGGACTCTTAGGTACATCATCGTTTTCTTGACTTGGTGAAAATTTTAGAGAGAACCATTGTTCCCTCCCCCAGAGAAATATAAATGAAGGCCACCCAGACTCTGGGTGGGAGGAGTTTCATGTCCTCTCCAGGGACCCTCGGAAGGGCCTGAAGAAAGCTTTGAGTCCACCTGATCTAACCTTCATTTTTACAAAGGCTTTGAGATGCAAAGGAAGGACCCTGACTTACTCAGGATCCAGAACCAGCAATGCTGGGGGCCGGCATGAGGACCTCCACCCGTGGCAAAGGTCATGAGGAAGGAGGCTTGACATACGCAAATGCAAGATTTAGCCTCAGGAGTCCCCCTGGATATTTTTGAGCATCTACCCCCATAACCAGAGCCTGCCTACTTTACTACTTTGTGCTCTCACCTACACCTCTGACTTTACGGGAGGCTGTCTCCCACCACCTCTTTTGGAGAAGGAGTTAACTTAGAGCTCCAGTTAATAATAATTCCTGGGTGTGATAGTGTTTTAACCTACAAACTCCTCTGAAGGTTCTCTAGCCTGCCTGACAGGCTTGTCCGGCCACATGTGATTGCTCACAGCCTCCCAACAGTGGGAGGCACGAGATGCTTTAAACTGTCTAAAAGCAGGTTCTTTAGAGAAGTTAGAAAACTGTTAATATAAGTATAGTGGGCTGACTAGAAATTGTATTGGTGAAGGGTTTTTCATTTGTTGAGCCAATGTTTGCTGCTAAGTCTCCACATCCCCTGCCCTTACACACATTAATGAATATATAGAAGAAATAAGTATTAACCTTTGATATTAATCACATAGACCTTAGGCTAAGTAAATTCTTTCCTTAGTTAAAACCCACTACACCCTCACCCTATAGGAATGTAACTTTATCTGGTATCTTCAGAAGGTGGAGTCTGTTTTAAGAATAATCACCCCTGGGAAATAAGTGTTGACCGACCGCTGTCACAAGGAGAGGGTCATAAATTGTCAGCAGGCCCCCAGCCAGAAGATGATGTAACACCCCTAAGACCTCTGTATACATTTGTATGAAGCACCTGACTTTGATAAAAGACAGGACTGCTGACCCCACGTGACTTTTGTATAACATCTCAGTGTATAAAAGCAGACCCTGGAAAATACAGAATTGGAATCAGTTCCTAGAAAGACTGGTCTCCCCATGTCGCTCTCTCACTCAAACTGGCTGAGTCTCCATCGGGAGCACGGAGCCCACCAAGCTTACTAATCATGCCTGGGCTTCTAAGATCCGACCGGGGAGGCCTCAGTGTCTCCTCTCCTTTGGGAGAACGGGAGGACACCTGCGGCCTACGTAAGTGGTGCAAACTTCTTGTCTTGAAGTTTTATTGGTTTCCCGCGTAAACCAAGCTACTCAGCCTCTTTTCTCCACTGAATTTTCCTGCTGAGCTATCCTCATTCTATGACTCTTTATATCTCTAATTAATATCTAATTGAAGCTATCGTATCCTGATCCTCGCCGACGCCATCCCCGCTTCGAATTCCCTGGATCAGCCGGGGCTGGACCTCGGCACAGCAAGAAGTGGATGTAATGGTCAAAAGGAGGTCTTCCTTTTTGAAATTCCATTCCAGCAGTGGCTTCTTCACTACGGCTTCTGCAGGGCCTCTTGAGGTTCATGTGAATGCAAAATGTGTCCACCTGGCTAGACTTTCCTCTATGAAGTGTTCAGATGCCCAAACATCATTTCTTCCTCTGCAACTTGGATCTTGGGTCAGAACTTTTTTTCTCCCTAGCTGAGCTGATCTGAGCTGTGATTGGGTGGGTCCTGTGACTGGAGGAATCCACTGGGTGGCATGGGTGATACGTGCTTAACTCTATCAGAGTCAAGCCTATTAACCCAGCAGACCCACTCAAGGCTGCGCAGTCTGCTTGGCTGATGTCACCTTTCTAAGCAGCCCCACTCTGTGTCAGAATAGCCAAGCAGAAGACAGCAATTTGGTAAAAGTGATCAACTTGGCAAAAGTGATCAACTCCTGGGGTGGCTGATGTTGACACAGGAGTAGAGGGACCAGCAATATGAGACTCCTTCAAGCCCTGCTGAGCCTCTAGTGTTTCTTGGGTATGACCACCTACTTCATATTTATGCACAACTATCAGTGCTTCACTGAGCAGTGTAGTGAGTGCTGCAGACACACTGAACTGAATTGTCTTATTCAGTTCTCAGCCTGGGGTGTGGGCATTATCCCCCATCTTGCAGATGAAGACAGAGGCTTAGAAGAAGAATCAAAACACTGTTAGTAAGAGAAGCCAGGATTGATTAATTGATTGAAGTATATTTAATTTACAATGTTATGTTAATTTCTGCCCTAAGGAAAAGTGATTCAGTTATATATATACATATATTCCTTTATATTCTTTTCTATTATAGTTTATCACAGAATACTGAATATAGCTCCCTGTGCTATTCAATAGGACCTTGTTTATCCATTCCTTATATACTACTTTGTATCTGTGAATTCTAGGCTTCCAATCCATCCCCCTCCCACCACAAAACACTTGGCAGCCACGTGTCTGTTCACTGTCTGTCTCATAGGTAAGCTGTTCAATTGTGTCATATTTTAGATTAATGATATTATATGGCACTTGTCTTTCTCTTTAATTCTTTTGTATGGCTGAGCAGTATTCCATTGTATGTAGGTACCACATCTTCTTTACCCATTCCTCTGTCGATGGGCATCCAGGTTGCTTCCATATCTTGGCTATTGTAAATAATACCGAGGAGCTGGGATTTTAACTGACAGACATCTCTCTGCCTTGTATTTCCTGCGTCCTAAGGCTCTGCACAGGTGCTTTTTTGCCCCTGCCCCCTCCTGGATTTCCATAAGACATTCTACTTTTCAAAATCACTAGCTGTGCGACTTTGTCTTTCTGGGGTTGAAATAGCATAAGCTTTTTTATTCTAATAAAAGCTTGAGCGAGGGAGAGGCCATCTGATTTTGGAGTGTGGGCAGCGCTGATGCTTAATACTAAGTTCTTCATCTTCCTTCCTGTCCTCCCTGTAGACTTGGAGGGGGAATTTGTGGGTTCACTAGGAAAATTGTTCCATGAATGCTGGGCATTGTTCTCGTCTGTGGTGGAGAGAATGGCCAAGGGGAAAACCTACCCAGTTGGCCCTGGAAAGGCAAGTGGCTCGGTCATCCTGACACGGACGGCTGGGCCAGTGGAGGTCAGCCTCGCTCCCTGTGGACGAGGCCCTGGGACGTGCTCAGAAGCACAGGAGAAACCCCTGTGGCGCTTGTGGTGCCCCGTGAAGAACGCAGACTGAGAGTCCAGAGACCCGGATTCCTCCACGCCTTTGGAAATATCTCCTCCTGGGCCCCTGTTAGACCATGTAGTCTGTCCATCTCTCACATGTCCTGTGAGAGATGATTTCTGTCAGCAAGATAGCTCTGGTCTATCTGTCTTATCTGTGATACCATGAACAGAGGATCTTGGCAGACTGCAGTCTGTGGAGTTGCAAGAATCAGACATGACTTAGTAACTAAACCACCACCACCTTTATCTGTGATATCACAGAAAAGAGATTGCAGGTAAGAAAAATTTGATTCCACATACAGGAATGATGATCTATCTTTCTTATTGCAGATTCAGAAAAATATGGGATTAGCATCTGCTTCCCCCAGTAGTGTTCTCCTCAATAGGTTAAACATTCTCACATGCTATTCTTTCTAGACCCAGACCCTCTGCTCTCAAATACAGAATTGATCAAACCCTTTTGATAGGGTTTGGCTGAGTGGAGAGAGTAGAGAGGGACTTGCTTTGACCTGGGTGCTATTCTTCACTCACACCATCCTCTCTAAAAATGTTTCCCAGGTCCCCTGTTCCCCCTGCAACCTGATGAATCATAGTCAAATTATTCTACTTACACCAGTTATAACAAGATGATCAGTGGTACAGAGCACATAGTTATCATGTTGTTGTTTATTAAAAGGCTGGCTAACTTGGGAATGACTATAGTTTTGCTGTAACTGTTGATGAATTTGACAAAACCTCTACTTTTGTCAAAGGCTTTAAAGAACAAATCCTTTGTTTCAAGGACTGATGAGGAGCTAATAGTCCCCATTTTGGCTTTGGGAGAGATGGGAAGAAAGCCCAAGAAACTGGGAAAGGAAGCAGTAGAAAGTGAAGCCACGTTTGGACAATCCGACCCCAAGAAAACCCAAGGAATATTTATTAGGCTCCACCTGGTAAGTCACGCTATTACAGTCTGCCTACATCAGTCCTAGCTCTACTATTTGATAGAGGCCCCTGCACAGATGAAGGTAAACCTATTTTTCAAGAGGGCAGATCTCTTCATTGTAGGATTAGTGCCCTGAATACTCAGGAGCTGCCCTGGTCAACCAGACCACAGCTCCAGGGTGAAAAGCCATCAGCCTGGGAAAACTTCTGTCATGAAATAAAGGCACTCAGAACTTCCATGTACTAGTCTAGCTTTTATTTCCGAATGGTGAGGGGGAGCAGATGTTTCTCGGTCATTTCAGCCCTTGATCTTGAGCCCTGTGTTTCTACTTCTGCTCTGGTTTCTCTAAATTGTGCCATTCTCACCCCTCTGCTTATGGACTATCTTTGCAGACCCGAGCCCTGCAAAGCCAGACTCCCTCATCACTCTCTGCTTAGTTCAGCATAGGGGAAAATGAATTAGAAGGACCTGCCTGCCCACCCAAAAGGGAAGGTTCACTCTGCCTGGTCTGACAGCTCTTCCAGTGAGTCTCTCTCTGAACCTCCCCTGGACACAACCATGCAGTCAGGAAAGCCAGACCCTGGCCATCTGTCTCTGTATTCTTCAGAGCCCCCACCCTGCTTGCGAACTGGACGTTCCTGAACCTCCTTCCATGACAGTAAACAGAATAAATGCATGCTCAGGTGTGTTAAGGTTCTCAGGGACACTTACGTTTTAGCATTCTCTAGTATAGGGTTCGGAGAAGGCGATGGCACCCCACTCCAGTACTCTTGCCTGGAAAATCCCACGGATGGAGAGCCTGGTGGGCTGTAGTCCATGGGGTCACTAAGAGTCGGACACGACTGAGCGACTTCACTTTCACTTTTCACTTTCATGCATTGGAGAAGGAAAGCAACCCACTCCAGTGTTCCTGCCTGGAGAACCCCATGGACAGAGGAGCCTGGTAGGCTGCAGTCCATGGGGTCACTAAGAGTCGGACACGACTGAGCTACTTCACTTTCACTTTTCACTTTCATGCATTGGAGGAGGAAATGGCAACCCACTCCAGTGTTCTTGTCTGGAGAATCCCAGGGACAGAGGAGCCTGTTGGGCTGCCGTCTATGGGGTCGCACAGAGTCAGATACGACTGATGCGACTTAGCAGCAGCAGCAACAGCAGTATAGGGTTGGGCTTCCCTGGTGGCTCAGCGGTAAATAATCTGCCTACAACGCAGGAGATGCAGATTCAATCCCTGTGTCAAGAAGATCCCCTGGAGAAGGAAATGGCTACCCACTCTAGTATTCTTGCCTGGAAAATCTCATGGACAGAGAAGACTGGCAGGGTATAGTCCATGCGGTTGCAAGAGTCAGACATGACGTAGAGACTACACAACAGCAACAATTGTATGGTTGTCAGACTTTTTCCTTGAAGGGCCGGGTAACAAATACTTTAGGTTTTGCAAGCTGTATTGTCCCACAAAGGCAGCCATAGAAAAAATATATATGAACCAGAGTGGATGTGTTCTCATAAAACTTTACTTATGGGGACAGAAATGTGAATTTCATGTCATTTTCATGTGTTATAAAATATTCACCATTGCTTTAAACTATTTAAAAATGTAAAACCATACTTAGCTCTTGGGATGTAGATAGTGGGCTAGGTTTGGCCTATAGTTTGCTAATCCCTGATTTAACTAAAAGCAATGGACACCTGGCTGAAATGTCCAAGTACTGCCATGCTCTGTTAGGTCCTGCCTTTCTGAAACTTTAGTTCTTCTGGAGCCAATTTAGATCAGGTCTGGGAGGCCCCACCGGAGAAGGCAATGGCACCCCACTCTAGTACTCTTGCCTGGAAAATCCCATGGATGGAGGAGCCTGGTGGGCTGCAGTCCATGGGGTCGCGAAGAGTCAGACACGACTGAGCGGCTTCACTTCCACATTTCACTTTGATGGATTGGAGAAGGAAATGGCAACCCACTCCAGTGTTCTTGCCTGGAGAATCGCAGGGACGAGGGAGCCTGGTCTGCTGACGTCTCCGGGGTCGCACAGAGTCAGACACGACTGAAGTGACTTAGCAGCAGCAGCAGCAGCAGGGAGGCCCCACCACTGATGGGAGCTAGAGTTACCATTGTGGCTAAAGGTTTAGTTGCCCCCTACGTTCTCCCAATTCCTCAGAGAATTTGTAGACTTGGTGGAATTGCCTTTTTTTTCCTCTCCAGAGCTGGCTGGGTGCATGCATAAAAGTTTCCTATTGTTCCCATAATGAGTGACGACAGATTCAGCTGCTTAAAGTAACACAAATTTATTATCTCATAATTCTGGGCGTCAGAAGTCCAGATTTAGGCCATGTTGAGAGGGGTTTCTACCACTTGCAACATATAACATAACTACCCTGTGTTCTGTTCGTTAGATCTTTACCACTAGGCTGTAAGTTCTACAGGAACTTACAGGAATTGGTCCCTTACATTTATCTTCCACAGTAACGGGCACTTAATAAGTGTCTCAATTAGGAGGCATTGACAGCCTGTTGCAGGGGAGAAAGAGAGACCATCTGAGCAGAAGAAGGAGTTGAGAAAGCAACATGGGTGTAAAAGAGCCAGCACATGAACACATGTGCTCACACATGAATACGTGTGCTTGCACACGAAGCTGGAGCAGCAGAAAACTTAGGAGAAAGAGGAAACAAATGTGGCTCTTACTCCACCATCTCTTCCATTCCCACCCACGTGTGTCTGTCCAAATGTCTCATTAACAGTAGTGGACACTTGGCTATAATTTTTAGGCACCCTCAGATTTTTTAGCTCTTATGTTTCTGGTTTGAATTGGCTCAGGAAGTAGAGAAGATCCAGAAAAGAGCTAAGAATCTAAGGATGCCTCGAAATTATAGCCAAGTGACCACTACTGTTGATGAGACTGTCAGACAAACAGACAGACATGGGGGCCCCACAGGTGATAGGAACTGCTGTTAATGTGCTTTCTCTCTCCCTCCCTCTGTTTATCTGTCTGTCTCTCTCTTCTGTACCTCATATGCAAGAAGTCCCTGATTTTCTAAGAATCATCCCTACCCAGATCAGCACTTACTCCTCACCTTCCCCACTCCACTCCCATGCCCCGCACAGGGGGACAGAAAGATTTACGAAATTGTTTCTGTGGCTAAGGCTGAAGTGGTGAGTGGGGAGGTAGGCAAGGAAACATTTTTTTTGGTTTGACACTATTGAGCAGATAAAGCTTCTCCACTCACGTTTTAACATTGGCTCTGGGCTCCAGGGTCAAGTCCTAACTCTGCCCTTAACCTCTGGGAGAGCTTGGTCTCAACATTATTTGCAGAATTGTGTAAAATAATATTTCTGATATCATGTGGTTGCTTATGTGTGTGTGTGTGCTAAGTCACGTCAGTCGTGGTTGATTATGAGGATTATGTCATATAAAACATCGTTAAGTAATGTAAAACCTTATGAAATAATATAAAGCATGTAAAGTTCTTAGATGTGGGATCCAATGAGCACTAAGTAAGTAAAACTCATTCTTACTTTTTACTGTTTTATTTTTTTGTTATTCTTTTCCAAAATCAGTGAAACTGTCCAGTAGATCCACCTCCCAAAATGTTTTGCTGTGGATCACTCTAAGGATGGATTTGGTAACAGAGTGAAGAATAAATCTACAGAATCTGTTAACTGTAACAGAAGTTCTGATCCATGGAGGCAACTTTTGTGCAGAGGCTGTGACTATAAAGAGACAAGGTTCTCGTATGGATGTAGGTAGCCACCTCCATATGTTGGGCTCACACAGAAAACTCTGACAAGTCACAGTGGATTCTGAAAGATGGAATTCAAACTTCCAAAAGAAGGATAATTAATCCATGGATTTTGTGGGAAATTATTACTCTCTTAGTTTCCAGGTGCCAAGAAAGAAGATAAAAAAATAATTTTCAATGTGAATAGGAATTTTTGTAGTTCACTTGAAGAAAAGACTTGATCTTCCCTTGAATATAGTAGTCATTTTAAGATGAATTGTTAGCTTTTACATCTCAATCTGATGTCACATATTCCAACTTTATTGCTTTGATTTAATATTCTATCTTAAGCATGGTTCCAATGAGAAACCGCAGAAGAATTATGGCTGGGGAGGAGATTTTAAGATTTCCAAAGGGCGAACATGAAGGAGTTACATATAAAAAATGGGTTTCTGAGGGTTGTTTTTTTTTTTTTGAAAGAGTTGTAGAATTTTTAGTTTTACTCTTTTTTTCTAGAGCAGGATAGATGCAGTTTTGGAAAGCTAGATCACTGGACACAGCTCTTTGATCACGTAGTTAAAAGTGATCCCCACATCCTTGAATTCCTTCAAATACCATGCCAGTCTGATACATCCTGTGACTTTCCCCTATATTCTACTTATATCTGTGTTTTATTTTTCTTTTTTGATACTTAAACTACTTAAGAGGAGAAAATATACAAATATACATACATATATGTGCATGCACGTGTGCTAAGTTGCTTTAGTCATATCCAACTATTTGTGACCCCATGGACTATAGTCCGCCAGGCTCCACTGGTCATGGGATTCTCCAGGCAAGAATACTGGAGTGGGTAGCCGTTCTCTTCTGCAGGGAATTTTCCCAACCCTGGGACAAAACCCAGGTCTTCTGCAATGTAGGAGATGCAGGAAATGCGAGTTCTATCCCTGAGTCAGGAAGATCTCCTGGAGAAGAGAATGGCCACCCACTCCAGTATTCTTGCTTGGGAAATCCCATGGACAGAGGAGCCTGGCAGGCGAGTTGCAAAGAGTTGGGCATGACTGCTTGACTGAGCATACCCACCCCCCCCCACACACACACACATGCACACATACACACACATAAGTACCCATCTTTCCCAATAGCGAACCCAAGGTTTTGTATGCAACAACAGCACTTGATAAATGGGTAGTTTGTGGAAGTGAAGCATAGTGGAGAGTGATTCCAGAACACTATACAAGATCATGGTCATCATCCATGATCTAGATCTCATGTTATCTACCTCCTTGGTGAATGGCCTTGAGTCTCAGCTTTCTGATCATCCTGAGACTGGGTGATGTCACTGGCTTTGTAGGAAAACTTAAAATTCCATACATGATAGAGCCTGGTATCTGACATGAAATAAGCCCCAAGTTATATAAAAATTTAAAATAATGGCCATTTCCAGTAATATGGATTTTTAAATAACTATTTTCATTTTCTTCCCATTACCCACCAAGTGGAAAAATCATCTTTAATTTTTTTTGAGAGTTTAAAGTTTCAATGTATCCTATGTTCAAAGAAGAATTTATGTATTATTTGCAATGGAATGTTAGACTTGGAGAGGCTCTTTAAGGTTGCCTTAAGCCCTGCTCCTGATGCAGAAACTGAATGTGATTTCATAGAAGTGGGCGTGGGACCTTACAGAGAGAGTGGAATTAGCTAAGGGAAGAATTAGGAAACGGAGATGGTGTTGATTCTAGCAGGAGCATGGAGGTGATAGATGGGATGGGGGCAGAGGGGTGAATTAAAGGGAAGAAGGAAATTACTAGGTGGATTTTAGAAATGATGAGAAGACAAGTCAGACTTGTGAATAAGGGGACCTGCATTTCATAAGCCAGGCACGATGCCAGGTGCTTTACTGAATGTTCACAATAACTCCATTATGTCCCTGATGCTCTTCATCCGTTTTACAGATAAGGAGGCTGGTCATGAAAGTTAACTTGTCATTGCTATGTAGCCATGTGTTTCCCCATTTATTATTCTGTGAAGGCTCACAAAGAAGGGACAAGTGAGTGATTTTCTAGACAGGAAGGGAGGTTGGGGCTATTTTATAAAGGCTTTGATGTCAGGCAAAGGAGAGGCTCATCTTAGAGACAATAGAGACACATTCAAGGTTTCCGGTTTGGGACTTGGGGAAATGAGGTTTATGATACAATAAAAGAGGTGAGTTAGGAAGCTTCAACCCATTGGTTGTAAATCCCTCACCTCATCTTTTAAATGCGAGCTTTTCGCTTTAGTTCCTGTCAATCCTAATTTGTGTATTAGGTTGTACCCTTTCTCCAAGGGGAATGGGGAAAGGCAGAGTATCTAAGACTCCGTGGATCCACCCTGGCACTCATTAAACATATTGTTACGAAGTACAGGAAGTTTTCCCAACTTGCTGCTGGCAGAATCCCTAGCAGCGGAGGGCAGGCGAGTGCTTTCTTAGCAATGTGGAACAACTGTGCTCATGACAGCATTAGAAGTGCTCACTCTGAATTTTTCGTATCTTCCCCATTCCAGTTTTATCCCCTCAAGTGACTAACTCCAGGATTGGAAAGTTTTTAGCTCACCACCAATTTCCTTGCTGTTGAGGAATAGAGGTGTCATTGACATTATTACATTATCACCCATAATAAGTTTAATATGAAATGGAATTATGTGACAGGACTCGACATCTATTGCCTTGAAAATTAACACCTCACCTTCACCCTGGTGTTTTTCCTTCATAACTGCTTTACCTCATCATTTATCTTTCAGCAGCACTGTTGTCCATCCCTCCATACAATTAGAGCAGCTGACTGCCTCATTAGCCACGAATCTACCTTGGCATACTCTCCATTCCCTTTTTATACTGTGGGTCCATCGAGTTCCAGATCTCATGGTATTACTCCCCTAGCAGCCAGGGTGACCCTGGGTCAAAGGCATTGGCAGTGGTCTTCTCTTTCTAATTCTACCATGCTGACCCTGGGTTGCCCAGAAATGCCCCAATACAAAGCCCCCAGAAGCACGGGCACTGACAAATTGTTGGGACTTTCTCAGCTGCTTTCTGCTCTATTAAAACCTACGCCTCCTTTCTTTTGCTGCAGAATGTTATTCTCAGCTGGGTGATCAGAAGAGGCAAGAAACAATTCTGAAAAATTTTAATCTCCACTCATGAGTAGGTGAGCTAATGTATTAAACTTTCGAGTAACACAACGCAGACCCCTTCTCGTCATCTCTTCTTCCCATAGAGAATTTAGGGCCATGAGGAACGTCACAGACCATTGTGGTCCAAGCATCAGCAGTCCTGATCCAGTAAATCATGAGTTGGGGTAAGTACATGTATCGTGAAAAAGCTTCAGTTGGTTATCAAGGGTCACAAACACTACTCTGGTGAGAGAATGAGGGAGAGGTCCTAAAACTACACTGTTGCACACAGTAGCCACCTGTCACATGGGGCAATTTAAATGGAAATGAATTAGAATGGAATGAAATGGAAAACACAGTTCCTCAGTCCTACTACGTGCATTTCAAGTGCTCATAGCCACACTACTGTGGTTAGTGGCTACCGTACTTAACAGAATAGACAGAGAAAGTTTCCATCGTCACGGGAAGTTCTATAAACGGTATTGCTTTACGGCACAAATTCAGTATTGTTTGCTGTTAATTCTAAGTGGAAAACCAGTGCCTTAGGAAGCAGGGGGGTATGAAAAGTCAGAAGGCAGTCTTAGAACCTACCATCTCTGATGGGGAAAGCCCCAGTCAGTAGGCATTTCCCTGGTGCTCAGAATATCAGTGCACTCTGGTTAGAGTATAACTTCCCACCTGGCTGTGTTTTCATCAGGCTTTTAACAATCAGAATCGATGTCGTCTTACAGTGATGTACTATTTCTAATAGAACTTCTACTATTCAGGTTTCTCATTTACAAAGGAGCTTCATGTCCATTCATGTAAATGATGCTCAGGATAACTGTAATACAAATGATGCCAGTGCCCTTTAACAGTGTGAGTAAATGCATACTCACTAAGGGCAGAATGTGAAGTCGCTCAGTCGTGTCTGACTCTTTGTGACCCCATGGACTGTAGCCCACCAGGCTCCTCCATCCATGGGATTTTCCAGGCAAGAATACTGGAGTGGATTGCCATTTCTTTCTCCAGGGGATAGTCCCATAAATAAGTAATCAACTGTAAGAAGAATGTGTCAGTGCTATGCCTGTTGATTTGGAGGGATTTCCCTGAGATTTCTTTGGTTGAGAAAAGCAGGAATGGGAAGGGGTGCATAGCGTTATCCTGGTTACCTGGAGGTTTGCTGCCTGAGCCCTGCTTCACTCTTACCCTGCTCTCTTCTACACTACCAAGTGACAGAGACTCGAAGATGGTGGTTTCCAGGTTCCTGTCCCTTAGCTTCCAGTTGAGTTTAGCTAGTAGGAGTCGTGGTGGAGGTTTGTGGGGTGTAGACAAGAGCAGAGCCTGGGCAGCCACTGTGGGCAGCATCTTTGGGGGTACCAGTGTCTCCCCTCCACGACTCCAGCCTCACTGGACAGCTTTGCTCCAGTGTCAGCTTCCCATAGCTGCTGAAACTGATGACGCTGCCTCCCTCCTTTGTACCTACAGCCCAGGGCTGGTAGCGACTCCCTGCTCTTGCCAACCTGTGGGCTGCCTCACCATTCTGTGCCTGGCTTCTTAGCTCTCCCATCACAGTGTGACCAGTATCCTGCATTCAAATCTCTCTCTCTCTCTGAACTATATTAGAGCAGTTTCTGTTTTCTTCATTGAGTCTTGACTGAGATAAATACAATCTGCTAAACAATGATAATCCATACAAAATGAGTGTGTGTGTGGTATACATGCGTGTGCATGATTGTGCGAGTATGCAGAATACCGTGAAAGTACTAGGTGGTTAACGTGGGCTACGGAGATGGGGGTGAGTGCCTGTGAGGGTGGAGGGGATGGAAGAGGGGAAGGATGAAACTAAGCTAAAAAGGAGGGAAAAAGACTGCAGTAAGAATGCATGATCTAGTAACATGTGTGCGTTCACATAAAGTGCATGTTTGAATAAGCGAGATGATAAAACTGGCAGGAGTGACTTACTGACCTGTCCGTAGGCCAGTGAGTGGTAGAGCTGGAACCCCAACCCAGGTCTTCTCACTCAAAATCTGGGTTCAGCATAGTGGTTGAGAACCCAGGCTGTGGAACCAGACTGTCAGTGTCCTTGATTGTGGCTCCGTTACTTATCACCTGTGCATCCTTAGCATGGAGTCTTCATTGGCAAAACAGGGATCATGACAGTGACCACTTCTTAGACTTTTTAAAGTAATTACATGAGTTAATATTTCCTAAGCAGTTAGTTCTGTGCTTGGCACATAGCAGGTCCAACATCAGTGTCAAAAGGGTGTTTTCCTTTATGTCCCTTCAGTTCAACTCAGTTCAGTCGCACAGTGACGTCTGACTCTTTTCGACCCCATGAATAGCAGCACGCCAGGCCTCCCTGTCCATCACCAACTCCTGGGGTTCACTCAGACTCACATCCATCGAGTCAGTGATGCCATCCAGCCATCTCATCCTCTGTTGTCCCCTTCTCCTCTTGCCCCCAATCTCTCCCAACATCAGAGTCTTTTCCAATGACTCAACTCTTCGCATGAGGTAGCCAAAGTACTGGAGTTTCAGCTTTAGCATCTTTCCTTCCAAAGAAATCCCAGGGCTGATCTCCTTCAGAATGGACTGGGTGGATCTCCTTGCAGTCCAAGGGACTCTCAAGAGTCTTCTCCAACACCACGGTTCAAAAGCGTCAATTCTTCGGCACTCAGCTTTCTTTATAGCCCAACTCTCACATCCGTACATGACCACTGGAAAAACCATAGCCTTGACTAGATGGTATCTTAAAATAAATGTTTGCATGGAAAAGGCTAGAATGACAGATGCTTTGGGAATGAAGGGAAAAGACCATATACAATTTTTCGACAGGCCATCGAGACTGATTTGAGGTACAGTCTTTTCGTTTACTGGCTGTTTGATATCCATCTCCAGGCTTCTCCTGATGTATTGGAAGTCTTCACTTTGGGGTAAAGATAGGGATTGGAGGCAACGTGCGGGGCTGTGTGTCTTTGCCCTGAGCTGGTGCTTCACTGGGCTGTGCGTGTGCAGGGGGAAGTCTATCTGTCTGAGGGCAGGCTGTTTCTGGATTTTCGGGGTGACCAGGGGATGATTGGAGGAAGTGAGAAGACTTCCCTGACTTGCATCTATTTTTCCTTCTCCCCACAATGAAGGCTTGTCTCTGAGTCAAACTTAGAGGCCCAGTCAAATCAAGTCAGAAATTGCTGCTGGCATCAGCAATCCAGATAACTCTGATTCAGCCTCGGGTCGGAGCAGCCTGCCGAGGTTAGGCGGTGTCCTCTCTGCAAACACTTACCATAGTTTGCTTTGCACTTATGTAATACCTTTACAGCAGTTTTTGAGGACAACACAGAGGCAGTGTATTCTTTTTATATTTTTAAAAATTTATTTATTTTTGATTGGAGGATAATTGCTTTACAATATTGTGTTGCTTTCTCCTGTACATCCACGTGAATCAACCATAGATGTACATATGTCCCCTTCTTTTTATTTTTTAAGAAACTTTTTTGAGATGCAATTCACACTTGTTTAACATGGACATCTCACTGGTATTTATTATATTATAGAGTTGCACAATCATCAGCACTAGTTAATTTCAGAACACTTCTATTACCCCAAAGAAAGCTTATTAGCAGTCATTCCCTATTATCGCTTTCTCCAGCCCCTGACAACCACTTAGCTGCTTTCTGTCACTAGGGACTTTCCTATTCTGAAATTTCACACAAGTGAAAACAATTTGTGGGTTTTTGTATGCTGTCACATTTATTCCTGTTCTCACGAAGCTCAAGGTTGTTCAACAGGTAATCACACAAATAAATAAATAGCGGTAAACTATGGAACTTACATGAAGGAAAAATTAAGATCAAATCTAACTTGTGGAAAGGAGGGAAGTCTCTTTCTGGTGAGAGTGCACTAACGCTGGTCCTGAAGGATGCATAGAGGCTACATATGGGAAGGATAGAAGGATACAGGATTGTCACGTTAGGACATATGGGCTCCCCAGGTGGTGCTAGTGGTAAAGAACCTACCTGCCAATGCAAGAGACATAAGAGACGCAGGTTCGATCCCTGAGTTGGGAAGATCCCCTAGAGGAGGGGATGGCAACCCATCTCCAATATTCCAGCCTGGAGAATCCCACAGACAGAGGAGCCTGGAGGGCTACAGTCCATGGGATTGCAAAGAGTGACTTAACGTGCATGCTTGTTAAGACATGCCAGTGGCAGGAATGGACATGTTCATGTTTATTTTCAGGAAAGGGAAAAAGGCCACTGTGGCTGGGGTGTCGTGAACAGAGGTGTGGATGACATGTGTTTTGGCTGGTGAGTGAGGCAGGGGCCAGGTCATGTAACATCTTATGGGACTTGTAAGTGTTTTAAAATTTTATCTCAAGAACAATAGAAAGTGATTAGATTGTTTTAAGCAGGGGTGGCGGGGGGTCATGGGGGAATGGGAGAATGTTCAGCTGCAATTTGTTAGTAAAAGAACCCTTCTGGAGCTTGCGGAGAAGGAAGACCAGATGGAGTTTCCAGGGATCCAGGCCTACAGGACAGCAGATAGCCTCATGCAGGACTAGTGCAGCACTGGAGCAGGTGGGTGGGTGGGAGGTCTATACTGGGAGCAGAGGCCTCAGGATTGAGTCACTGGTTGGATTTAAACACGGAGGGAAAGAAAAGGGCCAAGATGACACCCACGTTTCTGGCAGGAGCCAGTGCCTGGATGAAAGGGCCATTCACTGAAATGGAAAAAGCTGAAGGAGGAACTAATTAAAGGGTCAGGGCTGGGAGGATCAAGACTTCAGCTTTAGATGTAATAATGTTTGAGATGCTTGGGAGACAGAGCAGTTGATAGCAGACAGCAGGTAGGCAGCGGATGGTCCCGTCTGAACCTCAGCAGAGAGGCTTTGGCTGGAGATGCGTCTTTGAGAGTCTCTGGCACAAAAAGGGTGGTGGGATGTTTGAGATCGCCAAGGGAGAAAATGATAAGTGATGAGTGAGGAGGGCCCAGGTCCCAGCCCTGATTAATTTGCACTCATGTTCAGATGGAAGACAGGAGCCAGCAATGCAGATCCAGGAAGGCAGACGGAAAGCAGGGAAAGTGGGGTGTGAAGTCACAGAAGCCACAGGAAGACAGTTTCTCTGTACTTGTCACATGAACTTCAATGAACCCAACAGTAGTGGGAATCAGAGCATGCAGGAGGCTGCTGCTGGGTTGGAGTAAATTGCAAAATAAAGGCAACTTGAGGACTGGAGACGGGACATGCAGACAGTGCTTTGGAGGGCCTGGGCTGTCAGGGAAAAGACAGAAGTATGGGCACCTCTGGCTCAAGGGAAGCTTTCCGGTTTTAATGTCGGTTCTTTCTTTATAAGACTGGAGAGAACAGAGCCTTTTGGGAGGCTGGTGGAGAGCAGGTTGAAGGTACTTGCAGGAGTGAGAGGCAGTTCTGAAGTGGTCAGGGCCCAGCAAGGTGAGAAGGAGAGGGATCCAAAATTCATGGTGCTGAGCCGGGCTTTTCGAGGCTGGAGCGATTGTAACAGGACACAGTTGGGAGACCATGGTGGAGATGCAAACAGGTGAGGAGGCTCAGTGGGGAGCGGGGGCCAGGCATTGCCTCCTGATGGGCTTCTGGTGGGTTTCCTTAGGAAGGGAGAGGTGAGAGTCTTTGGAAGTGAAGAGGTGGATGAATCTGTCAGGATGACAAGAGGTATGAAGAAGGGATAAAATAATTATTGCAGGGGATGGGAGAGCAAACTCATTGTAGAGACAAAGCAAAAAAAAAAAAAAAAAACACACCAAAACCAAACAAACAACAAAACTCAAGTCCTTTGCTTGTCAGTCACTCATGCAAAGCCTTTGTTTTAGACGCCGAGATGAATAGGACATAATTCCTGTCTGCAAGTTGCTCAGTAGGGACACAAACACCAATACTGCACATAATTTAAATGTGATTAATGCCCAAACAGAAGAATGCCGAGTGGACTATGGGAGAAGACAGAGGCATGTATATAGAAAACAGGAAGGCCAGGTACAGGAGGCATTAGTGATGGTTATAGGAGGTTTCCAGAGAAGGCAATGGCGCCCCACTCCAGTATTCTTGCCTGGAAATCCCATGGACAGAGGACCCTGCTGGGCTACAGTCCATGGGGTCGAGAAGAGTTGGACACGACTGACATGACTTAGCAGCAGCAGCAGCAGCATAGGAGGTTTCCTGGAGAAGCGGCTGAGTGAGCTGAGAACAGAACAGAAGGAGTTGGTCACACAAAAGCCTGGGAAGGGGAGTGACCGGGACAGCCTGAGAAACCCAAGAGGGCTCAGCAGGGGTGGGGCCTAATGTGCAGGGGCGCTGGGCAGCGGTGGGCGCGGGGGCTGGGGCTTGGACAGAGAGCCGGGCGTGGAACAGAGCGCGTGTTAGGAGCCTGGCTGCATCCCGTGCGTGCAGGTGAGCCTCCCCGGCTCTGTGCAGGGTGGCAGCTGGGTTTGCCTTCTCCATGGATCTCTCTGGCTATAGTGACAGAGATCTGAGGGAGGAGGGAGTGAGACCAGAAGGGGAGATCAGCTGGCAAGATGTGACCACAGTCCCCTAAGAGGAGATCTCTACCCGCCTCCACTGTTCCATTGCTCCCTTGAGATTAAATGAATCAGGCGGGAACTTCCTGTTGGTCAGACCTGACTCATTCCTAGTGCCCGGGTTGGGGAGAAGGCATACCTGCCCCTCTGAGCTTCCCAGGCTTATCTGCCTGCAATGCAGGAGATGCAGTTTCGATTCCTGGGTCAGGAAGATCCTCTGGAGAAGGAAATGGCAACCCACTCCAGTACTCTGGCCTGGAGAATCCCATGGACAGAGTTGGACAGGACTTAGCAACTAAACCACCACCACCCCCTGAGCTTTCCAGCGGAAGATAGAGCCTTACTTCCTAATTACCCCTCTAATGTACAGAAGTCCAACCAAATAGCAAATTTTTATTGCTATTGCTGAGCAACAGAGTAATGGCAGATGACCCTCCACTATTCATTCTAGAACCTTCCTTCTTACACCCAAATGCTTTGGAGATTTCTTCATATTAGTAGGTATAGTGTTACCTACTTTTTTTTTTTTTTTTTTTTAAGCTGCTGCCTGATTAAATTCTTAATCAGTGTATCTCAAAATGTGATTTGTCTGGATCTTCTGGACCTACCCAGGCATACCTAACTGTAACTTTGACTCATTTATTTCCTAGATTTAGGCCAAGGCCAGGCAAATTCTAGTTTAAAAGGTCTAGCTACATAGTGAACTGTTCATCGGGCTACATTTTTCTGAGTTTGTCTTCCAGATATACATAGAAAAATTTGAGCCTGGGTAGTTACAAATGCTGGGGTGTCATGGGATCAGATCATAAGTGAATTTCATTTTAGACAATATAATTATTTTCATATTCTAAATAATTTTTAAAAATGTTAAACACCAACAGATAAGAGGGAAAGGAACCACCATCTCTTTTGCGCTTGTTACATGCCAGCAACTGCTTAAGGAGTGGTCCCATTTGTTATCTGGCTTCATTGAGAGGACCTGTTTTCAGAGTAGGAGAGTCTTCTCTGGCTTGACCCCTGTTGCCTCATTGGGTGGGTGGCATTGGTTACAAGGAATGTGTATCTTTGGTCTCTTTCCTGCAGGCTTTAGGAGTAATGATGAATTGTATAATCAGGCAGGTGTGTCTGGGAGGACCAGGTAATAGTTTGGAGATGTTCCGTCACCACAGTTAAAGAATAGGAGTTGGGAATCCGGGTGCTTAAGGTGAAATACGCTGAGCAGTACATAGTTACCAGAAGCGACCGGAAGCTAGGAGTACAGAGCGGACATGCAGATGGCAGTTCAGACCAGTGAGCCGGGCCCAGTGCACACGTGGCTTGGCGGGGGGGCTACATCAGCTAGGGCCCCATCTTCAGAGAGGGAAGGGCCCTGAGCCGGTGTCTGGCTTGAAGTTACCAACACAGCAAGGTTCAGACACGTTGGAGCAGGTTTCCATGTGAATCACTTTCTTCCCACCCATGGGCTAAGCAAGGGCAGGCTTGTCATTTCTGTCTGATTTGTGGTTTTCTGGGGTTTCTGGCATAATTGGGTTGCTTCGTCCTCTGGTCTCCCTTTCTTTAGCATGTCCACCTCAAATACTCCATAGCTGACTTGTCCGAGCCACGCCTTCCACACCTGCCAAAGCTTCCCCAGCTCCGGTTCACCATGTGGTTCCCTTAGAGTAGCTACCAAGGGGGAATGCAAGGAGTTGTTACCAGCTTCCTGGGAGAAACTCACCTGCTTTCCTGGCAGCTGGGCTTTTAATTCAGACTTGTCCTCAAAACCGAGGCTGACTCCGGCAAAATTCTGACAGATGCATTCTCCAGTGGGTCCCCCACATCCTTCAAGCAACCCTGTTACCTCAAACCCATCCTGGTCCTCACCTGCAACCCTCAAAGGAGGGAAACAGCAGCTGAACAAATTTCTCTGGGACACTGATCGCCTGTCTATGGGAAATATGTTTGCTTGCTTGCTTGTTTTCCCAGAGAGCTCTTGAGTCAGAAATAGCACGTCTTATTTCTTAAGACCTGGGGTTCTTGGAGTCAGACACATTTGCATTGAGTCTGATTGATCTTAGATAAGTTCTTTAAGCATAAATTTGCTCATCTGTGTAGTGAGAAAGGCACTGCACAGGAAAAGCTCATGTTTAATGCCCGCCCTTTATTCCAGGACTAGCTTCTACTTTGAATCTCTACTCTCTTATCCACTCTGTTGAGCCATGTTGCAAACCCTAGAAGGATTCTGACTTTTCATCTTTCCTCCTAAGCGCTAGAGTACCCTGCTGTCTTAAGCAGGAATGGATTTGTTGGCTTTCCTCTGGTCCCTACTTTGACTTTTCAAAGTTAAAGTTACCCACTTCCCCTCCCCCTGCCAAAGTAAGCAGCTAAAACCCAAATAAGAGAGAAAGGAAAAATTTCCTAGACCTTGGAAGACTGCCAGCTGACAATTCAGTGGAACCATTTGCTATGTCCCAGGGTGGCAACACTTTTCCCACAAGGGCTATTACTACTAGATAGCAATACTGTCTAGCATAGATCAGAGTATAGGCAAATACAGAGACAGGCCACTCCTAAGTTCACTTTTTGATTCTACACCTAGGTCTGCCTAAGTCTAGAGAGAAGTGAGAGAAAGAGCACCATTTACAGATTGCTGGAGAAGGCAATGGCACCCCACTCCAGTACTCTTGCCTGGAGAATCCCATGGACAGAGGAGCCTGGTAGGCTGCAGTCCATGGGGTCGCGAAGAGTCGGACATGACTGAGAAACTTCACTTTCACTTTTCACTTTCATGCATTGGAGAAGGAAATGGCAACCTACTCCAGTGTTCTTGCCTGGAGAATCCCTGGGATGGGGGAGAGCCTGGTGGGCGGCAGTCTACGGGGTCGCACAGAGTTGGACACGACTGAAGTGACTTAGTAGCAGCAGCAACAGCCCAAGAATATCTCACCTGCTTTAGGACAGTACCTCATTCTTGCAAGAATTGTCTCCAAGAAGCTGTTCTAACTGTGTCCACAATGGGCTCATCCACAATTCTGTAAAATTGGTCGCCTCTGGGGATGAGATATAGGATAAGACCAGTAAATCCTTGTATCTATTATAAATTAGTTCCTTGGTCAGAAGCAGTGTTGTATATAAGATATGCTGATGGTGAATAGACGTTTAGTAAGTTCAAGGATGATGGTGTTAGCAGAAGGACGGTGAACAGCTAAACATGAATTAGTCCAGAATAAGTGTCTTTTCTGGTGGCAATTTCCCTTCTCGATGGTAGAGGGTCAATGTGCTTAACTGCCACTAGGTGGCAGTCTTGACTACTGGGGACCTGGTACCATGTTGGGGTTGCAGGGTTGGGTGCTACAGCTGGCAAACTGGGCACTGAGGACTTGAACCCCTAAAGATAATTTATACTTGTGTTCCTTTAACTGCTTAAGAAAAAAACCCTTTTGGTGAAGATCAAAATCTCATTATCACCGCATACTGATTTTTTGATATATTCACCCTAGTACAGCATACTTTCAGTTAAGAATAATTACATTTTTTATATTCTCTATCTTCACTAGCCAGAATATGTTTGTGACACCTGGAGTTTCCAAAAAAAGTTCACTTTTAAATAGAAAATAGTATATTAGTTAAAATATTTATTTATTTATCAGTGGAAGCCTTTCCCTAATTCTGTCTTTTCCTTCCCCTGCCAAATGCCCGCTTCTGATTTTTTAATGCCAAGAAAGGAGAACATCTGTCCTACTGAATTTAGTTTTGTTGGTTTCAGCTACTGTTCAAGATCTTATCTATGTTTGTTTTTTTTTTTTTTTCCCAAACTGGTGACCGTATTTGGTGTCCAAAAGATTTTCAGTCCTTTGGGTTGTAATTGATAATCTAGGAGCTTTGTAAAGATGTTTCAGTGATCTGTAGGAACAATGAAACATACTGTCCTGATAAATCCAAAATATATAATCGCCATGAGTATGATCTTAATTGTGTGACTTTAGATAAGTCATTTTTGGTCTCTGGGCCTCTGTTGTCTTAACTGTGGTTTATGGATGTGGGTCTGTGCTGTTGCTAATGCTACTGCTAAGTCACTTCAGTCGTGTCCGACTCTGTGTGACCCCATAGACGGCAGCCCACCAGGCTACCCCGTCCCCGGGATTCTCCAGGCAAGAACACTGGAGTGGGTTGCCATTTCCTTCTCCAATGCATGAAAGTGAAAAGGAAAGTGAAGTCGCTCAGTCGTTCTGACTCCTAGCGACCCCTGGACTGCAGCCTACCAGGCTCTTCCATCCATGGGATTTTCCAGGCGAGTACTGGAGAGGGGTGCCATTGCGTTCTCCAGGGTCTATGCTAGTGGTTTCCAATTCTAATAGATGGAATAACTCCTTTGAAGTGTTGTTAGTGTTTTGATTCTCCTTGATGTGGCTGAGCTTCAGTGTTGTCTTTGTTGTCCCTTTCATTTTGCCACCATCTTGTCTTGCATTTTTTTCCTCTTGGTGTCTGGCTGAGTGTTTTGTTGGTCATTGGCTGGTGGTCAGAGTTGCTCTTTGGGGTTGTGTCAGTGCGTGTGTGTGCTCACATTGTGGTGTGCTGTTGTTTTGCGTGTTGACATTATGGTTCTTGTGTCCAGTTCTCTTCCTTTGTCCATGTCTCTTCAGTCTTGTGTGTTGTCGTGTGTGTGTGTTGTGTCGTGTCCTCTTCCCTCCTGTGCCGTCCTCGCTTCTCGGCAGATGCTGGTGGGTGTCCCTTTCGGGTTTTCTGCCTGGGTCCTGGGTCTCCCGCATGCAGTTCTTCTGTCCCGGGCCCGTCTGCTGCTCGGCTCTCTTTCTCTCCGCTCGTGGTTGTGCTGGGCTTCCCTTCTTTTCTTCCCCCTTGGCCCCTCCGTCCCAGGGATTCTCCAGGCAAACACTGGAGTGGGTTCCTTTCCTTCTCCAATGCATGAAAGTGAAAGGTGAAAGTGAAGTCGCTCAGTCGTGTCAATTGACCATCATTTATGGTTCCATTTTGTCTCTTGTATCATCTTGTTAGCTATACCACCTTTTTGAATTTTTTTTTTTTTTAATGGCAGCTTTAAGGTTTATGGCACACATAAACCCTGTGAATGGCAGTCTGCCTTCAGGGAATATCATACTACTGCACACATCATAACACCCTTATTACAGCGTATTTTCGTTTCTCTCTGGACCATCCATTGTGGTGTGCATGTGTGTGTGTGTATATATACATATATATGTGTGTGCATGTGTGTGTGTATATATACATATATATGTATATATATAAAATAAAAGTATTTATTTATTTAGCTTAGATTCTTAGGTAGTGAGTTGGTTTTCTTCATCAAATTTTGAAAAATTTCAGCCATAATTTCTTCAAATATTCCCCCCTCCTTTAAGGACTTCAATTATATGCATGTTAAGCTGCTTACTGATGCTCTGATTATTTTCTTTTCAGTTTGTTTCTCTGTATGTTTTGTCTTGGACAGTTTCTATTGCTGTATCTTCAAGTTCACTAATCTTTTTTTCTTTAGTGTCTACAATACTATTAATATTAATTTCATCTAAGGTATTTTTTCATCACAGGCATTGAATTTTTCATCTCTAAAATTTCAAGTTAGGTTTTCTTTATTAATATCTTCTATGTCTCCACATGGCATGCTTAATCTTTCCTCTATATTCTTGAGCATATAGGATATAGTTTCATGTTTTAATATTTGTTTATTAATTCTATAGTTATGTGTAATTCATGACCCAGTTTCTATTAATAGACAATACTGCATGTTTAATGGCCCATATTTACCCATTTCTTTGCATGCTTGGTAACTTTTTGTTTGATGCCATATATTTGGAATTTTACCTTTATAAGGTACTGAAAGTTTTTGTATTATTATAAGAATATTTAAACTTTGTTCTAAGGTGTAACTGAGTTACTTGGAAATAGTTTGTTCCTTTTGAGACTTTGCTTTTAACTGTTGTTAGGGCTAGAAAAACTTTTGTCTAGGGCTAATTTTAGCCTACTACTGAAACAATACAAGTTCTGGATACTGTGTACTCCGCTGAAATGTCCAGTGAATTACAAAGACTCTCACTCTGGCTGGTGGGAATAAGTGCTATTTCTGGACTTGTGCGAGCTTTGAGAATTGTTCCCTCTGCCTCTTTCCCCAGCAGTAGGTAACTTCCTCATATACATGCACTGAACTATTAATATAGGCTCAACTGAGGACTTCACAGAGACCCTCTTCTGACCTTTGGAGTTCTCTGTCCATTTACTTTTATCTTATCAGGGCTTTCTTCTGTGAAGTCTAATGTCTCAAACTCCAGCTCCCTCTCTCTTCAATTCAAGATCACCAGACTCCAACAGAGTTCTTCCTTTTTACATAGCAGTTTAGAAATTCCCTCCAATAATCTGGGGGCCATCTCAGGGTTTATGCTATTCGTTTCCTCTCTCTCATGGATCACTGTCCTGTTGCCTGGTGCCCGATATGTGAAAACTATTATCTCCTATAGTTTATTCTTTTTGAAACATTGTTTCAGACGGGTAAGTTAAATCCAGGCCCTCTCCCTTCATCTTGGTTGGAAGCAGAAGTCTCCGGTGCCTTCTTTCTTTTTGGAAGTTTGGGGCAACTTTGTTGTCTTTTCCATTGTCCATGTAAATTATATGTTTATAATGTATAATGTATCTATGGTAAACATTTGTAAAATCATCCAGGCATGGGTCTTTTACATTTTGCTTGTTTTATTTTGCTGTTGTGGGAAAGAAGTAGTGATTTTATTTATCACTCTATTTTAAAATTACTGCTCTTTTCAAATAGTCTATTTCTTTTTGTGCCGATTGTGCATTTCACATTTGTCTAAATTCAGTCTTTGCATCTAGGTTTTCAAAAAGATGGGCGTGTAGTTTTCCACATATGCTTTTATGGCCCTTACTACTTCTGTGTCAGCAATGTATCCCCATTTCCCCTGTAATTTGTTCATTTTTATCTTTTATTAGTCCTCCCAGAAAATTATCTGTGTTATTGGACTTTCATAGGAAAACATTTTTTTTTAAATCAGTATTATTATTTTTTGGTCTCCTTTCAATTTTCCCCCCTGTTGTTCTTCTTGTCTTAGATTGATTTCATTATTCTTTATCAAATATTGCCTTTATTATTATTCACTTAAAGTATTTCACAATTCCTTTACAATGTCTATTTTATCTAATGCCTGATCTAAAAATAATTATTTTAATTTCCATACAAATGAATAATACAACAATGTGTTTATTAGTTGTCTGTAATTTTTTCATCATTTTATTGTGTCTATAATTTTTAAGACTCTGAGACAGAGTCTGTCTTATAATGATCATTTGGAATTAATTTATATTTCTTCTATCACTTAATACATGTTTAAAAAATATATTTCATAGCTACTCTAGAAGGATCATAAGCTATATTTTTGTGAGGTGACTGTTCAAATATCTATTCATGTTTGATTTTTGTCTGCTTGATCTATAATTTTTGGACATAAATGTGTTAAAATCTTCAACTATAATGTACTATAGACTTGACTACTTTCTTCTTTCTATCCATTGTTGCATTGATGCGTTATACAATTACGATAGAAAAAGAAGAAAAAATATATTATTGATACATATCCATTTATGATTGCATACCTTCTTATAATATTTTTCCTTTCACCATTTTAAAACTTTGAGTTATTTTAGAATTTTTACTTCAGTATTGTCACTCATGTGTTTTAGGTTTTTGCTTCTTTCATATTTGTCTTGTGTATCTTTTAAAAACTCTTTTCATTTTCAACTTCTCTGCTGTCTCTCCCTTCACCTTCTATAGGCAATAATGATGTATCTTTTTGAAAGTTAAAAATAATCTGATAATCTCCTTATTTTAGTCACTGAGCTTAATTATTCTGCTTATTATAGTTATTACTGTATTAAGACTTATTTATGATGTTTATGCGGGGAAGGCAATGGCACCCCACCCCAGTATGTTTGCCTGGAAAATCCCATGGACGGAGGATCCTGGTAGGCTCCAGTCCATGGGGTCGCTGAGAGTCGGACACGACTGAGCGACTTCACTTTCACTTTTCACTTTCATGCATTGGAGAAGGAAATGGCAACCCACTCCAGTGTTCTTGCCTGGAGAATCCCAAGGACAGGGAAGCCTGGTGGGCTGCCGTCTCTGGGGTTGCACAGAGTCGGACACGACTGAAGCGACTTAGCAGCAGTAGCAGCATGACATTTATGAGCATGAGAGTGCATTTTATATTTTCTATGCTTATTATTTTTCTTTTCCCATGCCGACCTTTCTATTTTGCTATACTGATTTGAAAGGACAAGAATTTTTGTTTTCTTTTCTTTTTTCTACTGATGAGAAGCATACGTTCTATTTTTATATTTTCTGCTAGTTTTTCATACTCACGAAAAACAATTCTGATACTCATATTTCCCCTATCAATGTCTTAGGCTTATCACTTACAATGTCTTCACCTTAGACAGAATAAGAACTGTACCATACTTTCAGCTTTTTTGGTGTCTTCTCCTGCTCCAGATCTCTTGTAGGTATTATTTAAGATTTTATTTCTAGGTAATTAGTCAGTATATATTTTTGAAGTTATTTATTTAGAGATTTTTAAAAATATATTTATTTATACATCCCATTGTTTCCCTTTGGGTTAATGTTTATTTTTGCTAGAATGCTTTTAAGTCTTGTATTGACTACAAATATCTTTATTTTATTCCATGAAAATAAAAGTTGTTTTTTATTTTCTACTAAAAGTAATCTGTTGAGAAGATAGATGTTTATTTGATTCCTATTTTGCTTTTTTTTTTTTTTTCACAGAAGTCAATGGCACCCCACTCCAGTACTCTTGCCTGGAAAATCCCATGGATGGAGGAGCCTGGTAGGCTACAGTCCATGGGATCTGGAAAGTTGGACACGACTGAGCGACTTCACTTTCACTTTTCCCTTTCATGCATTGGAGAAGGAAATGGCAACCCACTCCAGTGTTCTTGCTTGGAGAATCCCAGGGACGGGGGAGCCTGGTGGGCTGCCGTCTCTGGGGTCGCACAGAGTCAGACACGACTGAAGCGACTTAGCAGCATTTTGCTTTTTCCTCTTCTGTAAACTTTTCAACTATTGATGCCAATTCTGAGGTACCTGGGTGTGGTTTTTTAATTTATTTATATTTATTAAAATATTAAATATTATTATACATCGTTGTTAGGCATTCTATGATCCCTTTCAATCTGTGATTATTTTTAATTACTAGGAAATTTCTCAGTTATTATTAATAGGTCTTCACTTATTGCCTCTCCTTTTTCTTGTCCTTTTGAGATTTTTATTAAGTTGCTATTGGCATTTCTTTTTCTGACCTTGTCTCTCTTACCATTATTAGTATACCTTTCACCTCTTTGTTTGTTCCAATTTGTTCGACTCTTGGCTTATAAATTTACTCTTTGGCTTTTCTAAGTCTATCTTTCATTATGTACATCAAGTTGTTAACTTTGACAAATACATTTCATGGGCACTGTATTAGTTTTCTATCATTGCTATCGCAATTTAGCACAATCTTAATGACAAAAGTTTGTTATCTTGCAATTCTGTAGGTCAGAAGTCTGACTCAGATCTCACTGGGTTAGAACCAAGGTGTGGCAGAGCTGTGTGGAAACCCTTGGGGGAGAATTGTCCCCAAGCTCAAATAAGTTTTTGGCAGAATTCAGGCTCATGTGGTTGCTGGACTGAGGTTCCTGTCTCCTTGCTAGCTGTCCCCTCTGTATAGTTCTTTGGTTCCAGCAGCTGCTCACACGCCTTGGCTCATGAGTTCCTTTGTCTATAAAGCTAGCGATGTTGAGTCCTTGTCATGCCTCATCTCTTTCTCTCTCTCACAGATATTTAAAGGCTGAATTTTAAGGGGTCTTATGATTAAATTGGACCCACTTGTATAACCCAGGATAGCCTTCCAATCATAAAATCTGTAATCTTAATTGTATCTACAATATCCCTTTTGCCAGGCTACATAGCATAGTCAGGGACCACATTGACAGAAACCAGACAGAAACACAGTTGATTCTGGACTTGGGAAGCCAGAGCTGAGGGTGCTGCTGAGGTTCTAGGGAGTTCTTCACCTTACTTGATACCTGGGCCTATTTCCTCTAATAACTTTTGAAGGCTGGTTGGCTGAAGGTGAGTGCTCTGGGGTCTGTGCCCAGACCCAGCTCCTCTCGCATTACTGCTCTTTCATTCAGGATGTACTAAATCCCTAGTATCAGTACCTGCCTTTACATTCAGAGCTCTTACATAAGGAGTATCTGTGCTTGGTCGCTCAGTCGTGTCTGACTCTGTGTGGCCCCATGGGCTGTAGCCCGCCAGGCTCCTCTGTCCATGGGGATTCTCCAGGCAAGAATACTGGAGTGGGTTCCCATGCCCCCCTCCAGAGGATCTTCCTTACCCAGGGATGGAACCCAGGTCTCCCGCATTGCAGGCGGATTCTTTACTGTCTGAGCCACCAGCGAAGTGTGCCTAGTTTGCACGATATTGAATCTTTGTTGTAATCATAGTGCACATATTTCATTGCATTTCAAATTAAGTTACATGTTGTTCTTTATAAGGCAGACCAACAGTTTTCTCTAGATTTCCTTTCTCACATAATTGTTTATTCAGTCAGTGAATCTTGTCTCTTCCATCCCATCGTTCTATCCTATCCCATCATCCCATCTCATTCCATCCCACTCCATATTACAAACATGTGTTGGGTACCTCCTAAATGCCAGGCCCTATATGGGCTGTTGAGGCTACAGGGGAAAGCCTATGTCTGGTGCTTTTTGGAATCTTTGTCAGATCACTCCTCTCGTGTCCCCCCCCACAGCACCCAGGCCTCCCTGTCCATCACCAACTCCCGAGGTCCTCCTCGCATCCTCGTCGTGTCCTCCCCATCTCATCCTCTGTCTCCCCTTCTCCTCCCCCTCTCCCTCCCGCTCTCTTCTCCATGGTCCTCTTCCGGGTGGCCTTTGGGTTTCAGCTTCTCTTCCTTCTTTCCAGGATTGATCTCCTTCAGTGGCTTGTCTTCTTCGTCCGGGACTCTCTCTTCCCCACCACAGTTCAGCATCTTCTTCGGCGCTCGCCTTCCTCCTCCACTCTCCATCCATCATACCGGGCCTGCCTTGACTGGCGACCTTTGTTGGTGTTGTCTCTGCTTGTTGCTTCTGGTTGGTCTCTTTCCTCCGGCAGCATCTTTTTTTCGCTGCAGTCCCTCTGCAGTGATTTTGGCCCAAGTCTGACACTGTTTCCCTGTTTCCCATCTTTTCCCATCGTGTGGACCAGTCCATATCTTCCGTGTTGGCTTTGCCCCTTTTCCTCTCCCTTTCACTTTCTCGGGCTTTTGCCCCTCCTCCTTTCTCCTGGGTGGTGTCATCTGCTTCTGGGTTTGTTTTCTCCCGCTCTTTTCCACTTTTTTCTTCTCACATTTCTCCTCTCTTGTTCATGTGACTTCCCTTGCGCTCTCTTGCAGTCTGTTGTTCCACTCTCGTGCTTCCTGACTCCGTCTGAGGCAGATCAGGTGGTCTTCCCTCTCTTCTTTCCTGTTTTGTGATCCACACATCGGCTTGCATAGTCATCAGATGATGTTTTTCTGGACTCTCTGCTTTCCGTCAGCGGATGTTGGCATGTCTCTGTTCCTCTCCTTTTCTCCAGCTTGACATCAGAAGTTCACGGTTCACATTTGCTGGCCTGGCTTGGAGATTGAGCATACTTACTGCGGTGAGATGAGTGCATTGTGCGGTAGTTTGAGCACTCCTTGGCATTGCCTTCTTTGGGATTGGAATCTTTGTACTGAGACATAAAGTTGCTGAGAGCAGAGACAGGACTGGTTTGAGGGACAGTGGAAGGGACCCTGGGCCATTCGCCCATTCTCAGCCCGAGCTAAGCGCATCACACAGGCCCAGACATTCCTTGCTTGGTCTTTGGTGCACCTGGCTGTCCACTCCTTTCTGCTCCCTCTGCTCTGTACTCCGTTTACCCCGCAGGTGCTAGTGAAACCTTCCCAAGACAGCATTAACGTCACAGCTCCCTGCTGTCTTCTTTCTTTGCTGATATCCTGCTGCATACAAAAGGCCATTTCAAGTCTTTCTGCCCAAGTTCTTCTCTCTGAAGAAGGGAATAAATGGAAAATTCCATGGCCTGAGGATAGAGCTCAATAGATGAATTTTTGCAAAATTGCAAAACCGGTATTTAAACAATAAATCCTTGTACTTTGTCTTTGGCATTTCACACGGACTTCTGAATGCTTTAATGTAAGTCATCTTAAAATGATTTTTGGTGAAAATTTTCAATTTCTGTACACATCCCACCACGACTCTAAAAACTTTGACCAGTTAGAAATATGCATCTACTCTGTTTTGTGGCTCCTCATATTCTCTGCTCCCTGCTCCCCGCTGCCTCCCGCTGTGTGTTATTTCTAGGGACCTGGGAACTCTGAGAGCTGAGCTTAATGAATGAAAACCAAAATTCTTAGCTTAGCTGTCAGGGCCTCCAGAAAGCTGCCCTCCTGACTGTTCAATTGTTTTCTCCAGATCCACCTTCTTCTTAGAGATGCATATTCACAGTGGTCAGGTCACATGCCTGTGAGGGCAGTTTCTTGACGTTGAAGAGTGTGGTTTTGCTACACCCAAAGGCTCATCAGTTTGGGAAAACAAACTGATTTCCCAGTTTAATCCCATTACAGATGTAGCTTTAAGAACCAGTGCTTTTTCTTCCTTCCTTTCCCAGCTTCCTCTTTTCTGCTCTGTTTTCTTCCTTCCTCCTTCCCCTCTCCTTCTTCCTTCCTCTCCTCCTCTTTACCAAAAAATCAGGTATAAATATTTATTTCTTGATCAATCATGAAACTTTTCCTACCACTGTTTCTTCCCACACTCTATTTGAATTCAAGTGTAGGGTGACTGTGCTTCCCGGATTCCTAGGTACACCTGTTATCCTTGCAAGGTTATGACTCCTAGTCCTTTCACTCTCAAAAATGTCAGGATTTGGGAGATGAGGTAAATCACAACACTACTGTCATATGAACCTGTTATTCCTACTAAATATGTTGCTGGAGTTGGGAACATGATGAATTCAGCTGGATGTGCAGGACACTTTATGGGTAGTGACCCCTCACCCTCTCCATGCGTCAGCACTACCTTCCAGAGTTACAGGGAATGGCTGAATTAGTTCAAAATGATCCTTTCTCCATATGCTCTACTGCTGAGGTTTTAAAATTGTGAATATAGATGCATGTGATCCCAATGTTAATAATTTAAAATACAGTAGAACTGTGGTTAATATTATGGATGGGTTAATGAAACCTTTCCTGTGTGACAACTGAGCATGGTCCTTATGTGTTTTCATTTCTTGATGGTGGGGGTGGGGGTTTGCCAACATGAACCATAATCTAACAAGCGACCACCATTTAAAACAATTTTTAACTTTAAAAATAGTTTCCCTCCCATTGTCTCCCTCTCATGATAACTTTGAGGTAGAAACCACAGGTGTTATTGTTACCTATTCTGTGGATGAAGAAACTGAGGCTTGAAGAGTTTTGTTGAGTTGCTTCTGGTCATATGGTAAGTTGGAAGCAAATAGGGCTTCTAACACTGCATTTCTTTTTAACAAGCCTAGGCTAGCCGAGATAAAAGGTAAACTCCCTGATTTTAGTAGCTGGAAAAAACAGACTTCTCACATAAAATCTGCTGTGAAGTAGTAGCTTCCTTCTATCTCATGTCAATGTCACTTGGAACATTAGAATTCCAAGGTCACTGCAGCAGGAAGATAGAACCATGGAAGGGGTCCCTGGCTCTTAATGCCTTAACATGGCAGGATGCCAGTTATCGCTGCCCTTGTCTTTAGCTAGGAAAAGTCACATGACCCTGACCCAGGTACAAAGACTGGAGGATATGGTAACCCCCAGCTGTTTCTGGCACAGCCACATACATATTGATCTTCTGGAAAATCTTTAATATATCAAGCAAAACACTATATTTTCTGAAACAGGCTTTAACATTCCATAAAGAAAAAGTGGGGAGGACTGAAGGATGAAAGAATATTGACAAAGTGTTGTTAACTGTTGAAGATGAGGGATGAATACATGAATACATGAGAAATTATGAAATTATTATACTTTTGGGTATCTCTGAAAATTTTCATTATATATATATATATATTTATCTAAATAAATAAAAGAATAAACATTGATCTAGGGGGCCCTTAATCTGTATATCTGAGGTGAATATTTAGCAAAATTTTTCCAGATAACCTGGCTTCAATCCCTGAGCGGGGAAGATCCACTGGAGAAAGGAATGGCTACTCACTCCAGTATTCTTGCCTGGAGAATCCCACGAACAGAGGAGCCTGGAGGGCTACAGTCTATAGGGTTGCAAAGAGTTGACCACAACTGAGTGACGAACACTTTCATTTTCATACGGGCTTTCCTGATGTCTCAGCAATAAAGAATCTGCCTGCAAAGCAGGAGACCCTGGTTGGATCCCTGAGTCGGGAAGATTCTCTGGAGAAGGAAATGGCAACGTTCTCCAGTGTTCTTGGATGGGAAACCCCATGGACAGAGGAGCCTGGCAGGATACCAGCCCATGGGTCACAGAGTCAGAAATGACTTAGCCACTAAACCACCACTATATATATACATATATATGTATACATATATACACACATATACATATTTATGTATAAATATGGGATTTATAATTTATGGGATTCCCTGGTGGCTCAGATGGTAAAGAGTCTGCCTGTAATGCAGGAAACCCGGGTTTGGTCTCTGGGTTGGGAATATCCCCTGGAGAAACAAAAGGCAACCCACGCTAATATTCTTGCCTGGAAAATACCATGGATGGAGAGACTGGCAGGCTACAGTACATGGGGTTGCAAAAAGTCAGACACTACTGAGAGATTTCACTTTCTTTCACCTTCATACTTATTTCCAGCTATTGGAAGTTTAGTTCATGAAAATGATTGAGTTTCATTATTTGCTTTCTGATTACATGTTGAATTTTCCTTAACTTTGAGTCTTTTTGAATCTGGTGATTCTTGATGTTATGAACTAAATGTTCCTTTCCTGTGAAGAAATGAAAAAATTAAATAAAACCCTGCTGGGGCCAGAATGTTAAGTCCTCACCACTTCTGCATTTTGGAAATCTGATGCTGTGGTTTAATTCAAAAGGGCCACTGTTCCTTTGCAGTTTCTGCCATAGAGAATGGGCTCTATTTTTCTACCCTTGGATTTGGATGGGCCTTGTTACTTTGACCAATAGAATGCAGCAGGAAGGATTTGTAGGAGGTGTCAGCCTAGGCACAGGCTTCTGTTCTCAACCTCCAGTGATCAGCTGCCCTGTGAGGAAGCCCACACTCGCTTGCTGGAGCTGTGTGACCCAGTCCACCGTCACACCAACCACAGGACATATGAGTGACAGCTGTGGTTAAATCTCCAGATACCTACAGGTATGTGGGAGACTCTAAGTGAGATCAGCGCAAGAACTACCCCTCTGAGTCCAGCTCAAACTGTTGACCCTCACATTCATAAGCAAATCAAATAGCTGTTATTTTAAGCCACTGAGTTTTGGAATAGTTTGTTATGCAGCAGAAGACAAGCGATCACATAAAATAGTGTTCCACCTACAGGCCCCCAAGGCAATGGTTAAGATTTCAAAATGCATTTTCTATTTTGGGGAAGCTTTTTTCCTTTTTTCTCATTTCTTAAAAATCTCTAGGCAGCACAACTTAGAGATGATAAGAACTGAGTCTCAGAAGTCTCTGAGCTAAAAAAATGAGAATTATCAAACTGTATTGCTCTTGGAGGGAATTGGTGTCCTTTATTCACTCAACTTTAGTTTTATCTACTTTTATGACATCTGAATTGCACAAGGATGTGATTTAATTTTGGGCTTGGAACAGAATTTACATTGGTACTGGGGGACTTTTCCTGAGAGATAAATTTCAAGGAAACACATATTGTAATTCAAGGGAAAGTGTGAGTTTCAAACCAATATGATTTTGAAAGCAACAGAGTTGGGGGGCTGAAGACTAACTTAGTCCTCAGTGCAGTGGATATTTACCTCTTCTGGGATTAACCCAAGAGCTTCATGAGGCAGGAGATGTTCTCTATGGAGGTGAGGAAAGTAAGACTGAAAAAAACCCAAAACTCAAACCTCTTTCACTGTGCTAGTTTCTATCACAGTTGGGAGAGGTATAATGTTCTTCACGATTGCACCAAGGACCTAGATTTTAATGAAGCAAACCCTCCCTTTCCTATCAATCTTCAGTGGATCAGATAGAGAGAACCATTGTTTCCCAATCACTCTTCTGAGTCTCTTGGCATTTAGAGAAGTTTGAGAAAGAAACTTGCGTACCAGATAAAGCTCTGTATATGTCCTGAAGCAGAGTAAAGCTGAGTTCATGAATTCCTGAACTCCACCAGTGAGTCTGAACCACATGAATTCCTGAACTACACCAGTGAGTGTGAGCATCTTTGGGAATGATTTGCTAAACTGCTGTTTTTCAGGTTAAGGTACCTTTGCTGCAGACTGAATCTTGCCTATGAGAGCCAGTCTAAAAAAGAATCATGAATTGAAATGTATCACTTTGGAGAGTGCCTTTCATCTTCAGAATACTCACTGTATCTATCAGAGTTTACAATCCAGAATCTTTGACCCTTGGTAATCATTTCCAAAATATATTGTAGCCAAGAATAACTGTTTTTTTCCTGCCCCTAAGAGGTTATATTAGATTTATTTTTCAGTGATGTGAATAGTTCACATCTTTTCAACTAAAAAAAAGTCATGAATGGGAACAAAGATATTTACCAGGAGAGAAGGCTGAACACTGCATGAGGGGTTAAATGGATAAAACAGATAATTTATTCAAGCCTGGCAGCCTACTGACAAATAAAGTGCTTGAAAGAGCAGAGAAATCCAACAAGAGGAGTTTGATGAGCTGCTTCTTTGTGCAAGGCCTTGAACCTGGGGCTGTTATGACTCCAAAAATAATGAGACACAGCTTGTCTATCCTCAGGAACTTACAGCCCATGAAGGCATGAAAGACATAATGTATCTGAAAAGTTAAGAGCAATGTAACAGGGAAGCACCAACAGATCAGACTGTACATCACAGTAGTGCCAGGTAGACATGAAATGACTATATAGTGCATGCTATAGGAGCTCAGATGCAGCAGAGATCGTCGAAGCCTGGGCCTGGGAGAAGGTCATGCATTTTATGCTGCTGGAGTGAATTAGGATCCTGAAGAATGGACAGGATTTGGAAAAGCTGAAAGGGATGGGGGAGGTAATTCAGTCTGCAAAAGAATAGACAAATTGGTATATGGGATGATAAAGGGAAGAGGCAAGACAGTATATGACACGAAGCATATTTGGTAGACAGTGAATAGAAGAGTTTAACTAGAACAGACTGGGTGTTGATGGATTTGGGGGCAATGAACTGTATTTGAACCTGATTGTGGCTCACCTCTTTAGTGGTTAAGGAGTTTGATCTATATTTTCTTGGTAATTGTGATCTTATACAAATCTTTTGATCGTTTCAAACATTTGTTAAGGGACACAAAACACTAAAGATTTTGTGGGGCCTTGAATGAACAGATACTTTCTGAAGGGTTATAAGCTGAAATAAGATACATCGCTCTTTCCATCTTTGGATTTAAAAAGTGATCAGAAACCTAGCCAATCTATTAATTAAGATCAGGTTGAGAACCTCTCTATGCCAAAATATGAGCTTGATTCTGTCATCTAATTTGGGTTTCTCACATGAAACTGGCAAAAAGAAATTGAACAATAAGCTTCACCATTCTTCTCTACCCAAAAACACACATGTGCACTCAAAGATGATATTCAAAATATCCAACATTCAGAAAGTAATTGAAAACGTATGTTACAAATGATACATGTAGGGATACACGTGTCATTGTACTGCTTATTGAGTGATTTAAAATGGGGTGCAAATTGCTCATAAAATCATTTTAATAATTTCCAAATAATCTGTTGATGAACAGAGATGGTGATTGCAATATTTGACATGAATGTCATCCAAAAAATAATAACCTGGTCTCAACTTTGGTTTCATGAGGGAAAATACATCGAACGGCACCAAACTGTTCCAAAGCAATTTCACTGAATTGTGAGCCTTTAGGTCCTTGGGGACCAGACACTTTGTAGTGGACAGAAGAGAGAGGATGCACAGTCTGCCTTGTGGCCTGGCATCCGCTTGGGCACAAGGGCTTTTCATGAAGCTGGGGCTGGCCTGAAGATCTGTGTTGCCTTCCTCCTCCCCCAATACCCTCCAAAGGTGGCTCTTGGAGCTGGAAGCAGAGATGTGGACACCCCTTGCTTCCTCTTGTGTGCAGCATCAGCTTCATTACCATGAGGGTTGTGTTTAATGACGTTATAAAAGAAGTGACCGAAGCAGGACTTAACATTTTCTGAGCAACGAAGGCTGCCACTTCTGCCTTGATTTCAATAGGATGGATCCGTGCCTGTAACTGAAGTGACTCAGCAGCAGCAGCAGCAGTGCCTGTAACAGTGAGTTTAAAACACAAACAAAAAACAGCAGAAAAACTCCTCAAGTTGTAGTAAGAGAACTTGGGCACAGGCAGACCTCTATGTTAAGTCAGATGTTGGCAAAACTATGCCCGAAGGTGACTGCAGATAATTCTAACAGCAGTATAGAGAGCATATGTGTGTATGTGTGTGTGTGTGTGTGTGTGTGTGTGAGTGTGAGTGTTAATAGCTCAGTCGTGTTTGTCTCTCTGTGACCCCATGGACTATAGCCTACCAGGCTCTTCTGTCCATGGAATTCTCCAGACAAGAGTACTGGAGTGGGTTGCCATTCCTTTCTCCTGGCTATCTTCCTGACCCAGGGATCAAACCCAGATCTCCCATATTGCAGGCGGATTCTTAACCCACCAAGCCACTAGGGAAGCCCCCTAGAGAGATCTGTGTCACAGAAGAGAATGCAGGCTAGATGAGCTTTAGCCTCTTTCAGAGGCACTCATCATTTTTTTCAATTAGGAGACTATGTTCAAAACTCAGTTACCCATCAGCATGTATAGGAAAAGGAAATTGGTTTTCTGTACAGAATAGCCTGATCTGTCATCTTTATAAAATCTCAAGGAAAATAACCCTCTTTGGATATTGCTTAATATAAATACCAGGACTAGGTAGACCATTCTTGCTATAAATGTCAAGAGCAAGTAAAACAGGTAAGTAGCTCCCGTTTCAACATTCTATAACCATGAAGTCTACTACAGTCTGGACACACTAAATACGTTAGTGTCTGAATAGGATCACAAAGGATCATCTTGGTTCAAGATTGAGAGGTTCAATCCTTAAAGTGCTTTGTGACGGCCAAAGGAAGTTGTAGAAGCACAGATATTGGGTTCCATTCCAGAGATGCTGATTCAGCAGGGAAGGGCTCTGGAATCTTCTTTTTTTGGCAAATGCCCCCATGTGGCCCTGTGTTACCGAACCTTAAGAAACACTGAACTAAAGCTTTTCGTTTCAGGAGATTGTAACTGCAGACTTTTTGAAGGAAGGAGAGAATGATTAAGGGTGTGGGATAGAGGGAAGATAATGATGGTATTCTTGTTATCTACATCAAGAAGTGAAACCATCGGTGAGCAGCTTCAATCTTCCCAAGAAGTGCCCGAACAGTCACAGTTTTCTAGAAGCTGTACAAAACAGGAAGGTTCTGCTGTTAATTTCTCACAAAGTTATAATCAGATTATGACAGAGACAGAAAGCAGGGAGAGGGGGAGAGGCGGGTGTCATCCTGCTAGTTTCTTACTTCCAAACCTATTATCATCTCTGAATGAAATGAACACACTGCCAATTCTCATTCTAGATCATTAACCAAGAATTTAAATTTAATAAAATCCCTGACTAATCCAGACAATTGGTGGCCAACTAGAAACTTTCCCATCAAATTCTTACATAGTATTTACTTTTATAAGATGCTGATGGTTTCCAAGTCAATTATCATGCTAGAGAATATTACACATGAGTCAGAAGAAATGAGCTTGATTTACATGTAGCAACATGGGTGGATCTCAAAAACAAAGGACTGAATTGAAAAAGAAACACACAGAGGTTGATAGTAAAATACCACTTATGTAGGTTATATATATAACCTTATGCACTTAGGTATATAATATGCACACACAAAAACAGTGCTATCTATTTTTCTAGCCTGAGTACACATCTAAAAAAAAGTTAGATGTGGAATGGAAATATATGTGTTAAATAGACTAAAATGAGGGTCTGTGTTGGGAAAATTAAAACTGGAGATAGACAATAAAAAGGAAAAATAATTCACACTATACCAAACCAAATAAAACCAGGACCTTGCCACAGATAAATAATAATTGTGGATCTTGAGTTGAACAGTATGATACAGACTCAATTTGGGACCTCTGAGGGACAAAAGGAAAAATGTTGATGACTTGGTCTCTGTACTTACGGAATTGCAGTATAGCTGGATTACATACATGGAATAAATATGATATTGTAATAGAACCACAGTGGCTCAGTGGTAAAGAATCTGCCTGCAATGCAAGACACACAGGAGACACGGGTTCAATCCCTGGGTCAGGAATATCCTCTGGAGAAGGAAATGGCCACCCACTCCAGTATTCTTGCCTGGAGAATTCCATGGACAGAGGAGTCTGGTGGGCTACTGTCCATGGGGTGACAAAAGAGTCAGACACAACTTAATGTCTAAACAACAACTATAGAGCCTGTCCTGGTGCAGCCATTAGCAGGCAGCCATTGCTTCACAGTCAAGAAACAACAGTTAGAATCAGACATGGAACAACAGACTGGTTCAAATTGGGAAAGGAGTACGTCAGAGTTGTATATTGTCACCATGATTATTTAAATTATATGCAGAGTACATCATGTGAAATGCTGGGCTGGATTAAGCACAAGCTGGAGTCAAGATTGTTGGGGGAAATATCAATAACCTCAGATAGGCAGATGACACCACCCTTATGGCAGAAAGTAAAGAAGAACTAAAGAGCCTCTTGATGAAAGTTAAAGAGGAGAGTGAAAAAATTGGCTTAAAGCTCAACATTCAGAAAATGAAGACCATGGCATCTGGTCCCATCACTCCATGGCAAATAGATGGGGAAACAATGGAAACAGAGACTTTATTTTTTTGGGCTTCAAAATCACTGCAAATGGTGACTGCAGCCATGAAATTAAAAGACGCTTGCTCCTTGGAAGAAAAGCTATGATCAGCCTAGCAGAGACATATTAAAAAGCAGAGACATTACTTTGTCAACAAAATCTGTCTAGTCAAAGCTATGATATTTCTAGTTGTCATGTATGGATGTGAGAGTTGGACTATAAAGAAAGTTGAGCACTGGAAAATTGATGCTTTTGTACTGTGGTATTGGAGAAGACTCTTGAGAGTCCCTTGGATTGCAAGGAGATCCAATCAGTCCATCCTAAAGGAAATCAGTCCTGAATGTTTATTAGAATGACTGATGCTGAAGGTGAAACTCCAATACTTTGGCCACCTCATGTGAAGAGTTGACTCATTGGAAAAGACTCTGATGCTGGGAGGGATTGGGGGCAGGAGGAGAAGGGGATGACAGAGGATGAGATGGCTGGATGGCATCACCAACTCGATGGACATGAGTTAGAGTGAACTCCGGGAGTTGGTGATGGACAGGGAGGCCTAGCGTGCTGTGATTCATGGGGTTGCAGAGTCGGACACGACTGAGTGATTGAACTGAACTGAGCGACTTAACTGACTGACTGTTTCACATAACCCAACTCCACCCGCCCCCTGTTACTAGGCAGCAGTTGCATGGGACCATTCATGATTCTGCCCAGCCATTGGTCAGCACTGCAGGGGCTCCTCCGCCAAGCTAGCAACTGTCACTGAACGACCATTAATGGATCTGCTCAGCCATTGGTCAGTGATGCAGTTGGTCCCTCCCCAAAATGAGCACCTGTCTGTGAGCACAATTAGTGGGACTTTTCAGCCAAAGTTGGTAGAGTGGTGGTCGTCTAGAGGAGAGTGAGGTAAGAGGCTTCTCCCCTCCAGCTCACTCGGCCTCGGACCAGCAGGAAGAGGCTGAGGGCTGTGTCCTGTGGCTCCAGAGCCCTCCCAAGGCCACCCACTGGCTTGGCCCAGGCCTCGAGGTGGTGGTGAACCTCTCCCCCAGCCCTGCCTCTGCAACATAATGGTGGTGGCCATCTGCATGGGACAGTGGTCTGAGGGACCTGGTTCCTGCCATTTGGGCGGCCTGAGGAGCCTGAGGGCTGGCTGGTCCTGGGCACCTGGCTCCCTTAGCGATGCAGCTGGGCAGCGTCTGGGGACCGGACCCTGAGGGACCTGCCACCTGAGACCTGCTTCGTCTCAGCCAGGGCTGGACCTCAGGGTGAAAGTCATCCCCGGGGACCTTGCCCTTACTTGTCAGAACAGAGAATAACATTCATTTGGTAGAGATTTATGGGAACTTTGTTACCTGACAGTGACCTTACTTCAAGAACCAAGGCTCTAACACCAAGACGTTTGCAACAACTCACCGTGCCCCTCCCTCATCTTTCTTAGAAAAGGGCTTTTCTGAGAACTTTGGGAGAATTTGGGGTTTTTAAAGCATGAGCCACCCATCTCCTTGCGTTATTGTTGCTCAGTTGCTAAGTTGTGTCTGAGTCTTTGTGACCCCATGGACTGCAGCACACCAGGTTTCTCTGTCCCCCACTGTCTCCCAGTGTTTGCTCAAATTCATGTCCACTGAGTCAGTGATGCTGTCTAACCATCTCATCCTCTGTCACACCCTTCTTCTCTTGCCCTCAGTCTTTCCCAGGATCAGGGTCTTTTCCAGTGAGTCAGCTCTTCTCATCAGGTGGCCAAAGTATTGGAGCATCAGCTTCAGCGTTTGTCCTTCCAATGAATATTCAGGATTGATTTCCTTTAGTGTTGACTGGTTGGATCTCCTTGCAGTCCAAGGACTCTCAAGAGTCTTCTCCAGCACCACAGTTTGAAAGCATCAATTCTTGGGTGCTCAGCCTTCTTTATGGTCCAACTCTCACATCCATATGTGACTACTGGAAAAACCATAGCTTTGACTATACAGACCTGTGTCTGCAAAGTGATGCCTGTGGTTTTTAATACACTGTCTTGGTTTGTCATAGTTTTCCTTCCAAGGAGCATGTGTTTTTTAATTTCATGGCTGCAATCACTGTCTGTAGTGACTTTGGAGCCCAAGAAAACAAAATCTGTCGCTGCTTCCATTTTTTTCCCCTTCTATTTGCTAAAACCTTTCTCTGTTCCAAACTCCAACATTTTGACATTTGACCCCACTGTGCGTTGGGCACACAGACTTGCATTTCAGTAGCAAAACAGTCAAGTGTTAGGCAATACCAGTGACTACTATAAATAGTTCAGAGACTAGGAAAAAAAGAAAGAGAAAATTACAGAAAATTTTAAGGTGAAAGGAAAGGAAAAAGCAAAGATTTGTCCATGTCTGCTAGTGGTCCTTAGATGGATTTTCCTGTGTGACAATCTTTGAAAGTCTCTTATTTTCACCATTTCCTCAAGGGTCTGCAAGAATTAATACCAATATAGATCCTCTAGGCCTATCCCAGTTTCAAAGAACTATTTTGTTTACTTTGTTCTTTTCCAGATGACTGAACTTTGCATACATGAGGAAGATGTTATTTTAACCTAATTTCATATATTTATTCTTATTGTTTTTTATATTGATTTTTAAAAATATTTTTTCTGTAAGGCAAGGTAATACATGCAAAAGTTTTCCACTGTTAAAGTGTGCTTTTCTGCCTCACATTAGTTAAGGTGATGCTAACTACAGTAGACACACATCAGAGGCTGAAGACTCACAGTGCAGGACAATGATGGTTCTCCTGGTCTACCGGCTCTTCTCCACGCAGTGATTCCGGGCTTCAGTTTCCTGCAATCTTCAATCTTTGCCATGTTGTACATATGATTCTCAAATTTCTCTGGGGGACTTTTCCATTCCAGCCTGCTGGAAGGGGAAAAAAGGATGGAAAACCATGTTTGGAGAATTTGATGGACCAAGACTGGAAGAAGTGTTACGTCACTTCTTGGCTAGAGCTCAGACAGAGGGCTAACAAGACGCTTGTGAAAGGTAATCTTTCCATATGCGCATGTAACTCCTACTTATTTATTTATTTTCATCGAGCTTCCCTTGTGGGTCAACTAGTAAAGAATCTGCCTGCAGTGTGGGAGACCTGGGTTTGATCCCTGGCTTGGGAAGATCCCCTGGAGAATTCCATGGTCTATGGCACCCCACTCCAGTACTCTTGCCTGGAAAATCCCATGGATGGAGGAGCCTGGTGGGCTGCAGTCCATGGGGTCGCTAAGAGTCGGACACGACTGAGCGACTTCACTTTCACTTTTTTGCTTTCATGCATTGGAGAAGCAAATGGCAACCCACTCCAGTTTTCTTGCCTGGAGAATCCCAGGGGCAGGAGAGCCTGGTGGTCTTGGGGGGAGCCTGACGTCTATGGGGTCACGCAGAGTCGGACACGACTGAAGTGACTTAGCAGCAGCAGCAGCAGCATACAGACCATGGGGTCGCAAAGAGCTGGACACGACAAAGTGACTTGCACTTTCACTTCACTTTTTTCATAAGGTGTAAAAATAGAAAATGTTAAAACTCATAGGAAATATCCCTTTGACTTAACTTGATATGTTTGATATATTGAATCTGAAGTTGGATAAAAGGACTTGGTTGTGCCCTTTTAAAGTCTTCATTAACTGATCATAAAATAAAGAAGGCTATATGAATAGCACAACTGTATGAATTGAAAAAGTTTGCAAGCCTTCACCTGAAAAATATTTTGGCATCTGGCCAACAGGGGCACTAATCAGCCATTCACCTCTCCTTAAGCTGCCTTTTCTGACTTCTCTGAGCCAATAAATATCCAGATGTCTGAATCTTCCAGTCTTTATTAAATTTTATGGATTTTACCCCTGACCTGCCCACAGGGAATAGCCTGGCCCTTTATGCCTTAGCTGTTTTCCTTGGACTCCATTTCCTGACAGCCTGAATTTCTCTGACTAATTGCTTCAGCCATGGCTGTGCTGGTATAAAATTTCCTTCCAACTTTTTCAAAGCAAGGATCAGCTCCTTCCTAAGTAGCTACATTCTGAGTAGTGCTATATCTTGCTTAGTATCACTTTGTTGCTATCTTCATCTCATTGTAACTATGGCATACTAATAGTTGGGATTTATATGTGAAATCCCCACAAAAGAGCTTACTATTTTATCCTGTATATGTTTGAAAGAGTGCTGAGTCATCCAGATATTTCAAATAGAAATTTAAATCTGAATCCTGTAAGAAAGTTCTCCTGGGGATATCTGCTCCAGTGTCTCTGCCACGTGTTTGGGAATTTGCTCATCATTTTTGGTAACTGTTCAAAATGTGGAGGGAATGGAATCAAATTTCAACTCAGGCCTAGGAAAGTCAATGTGACTGAACATAGACTTTGTTCCTTTGGATAATCTGGGATCTAAAGTGTGTGCAGCTGGGTTATCAATTCATGATACAAATATTGGTAATATATCTTTTAATCACACTTTTACATAAACTGATTAATAATGAATAATGCAATCATCTCCTTGCCTTTGCCTTATTATAAAGGCCAGATATTGGCAAATTACCATCTGTTGGTCAAATCTGGCCCACTGCCTATTTTGGTAAATAAAGTTTTATTGGAACATAGCAATACTCATCCTTTCACTTATTGTCTGTAGCTACTTTCATGCACAACAGCATAGCTGAGTAGTTGTGACAGAGACCATAGGGCTTCCCAGGTGGCTCAGTGGTAAAGAGTCCGCCTGCGAATGCAGGAGACACAGGAGACCTAGGTTCGATTCCTGGGTCAGGAAGACCCCCTGGAGGAGGAAATGGCAACCCACTCCAGTATTCTTGCCTGAAAAATTCAATGGACAGAGGAGCCTGGTGGGCTATAGTCCAGGGGGTTGCAAAAGAGTCAGACACGACTGAGTGACCGAGCACACACTACGGAGACTGTACGGCCATCACAGACTAAAATATTTATTATCTGGTCCTTTACACAAAAAGTGTGCCTATTCCTTATATGATTTATATGATTGTATGACTCCTAACATCCCTAACATGATTTATATGACTTATCTGATTCCTAACATAGAATATGGCCAGTGAATGTGAATTGTTGATCCCATCTTCCTTTGCTTAGACTGTTGCTTCTACCCGGAGAGCTTTGACTCTCCAATCATTTATTCACTTATCCAACAGGCACTGTTCTTGGTGCTGGGTCAGTGAAGATCACACATAGGATATGCTCTGTTGGGGCTTCTGTTCTTCTGAGGTAGGAGGCGAGGTTCCAGGTAAACGAGTAGGTGTGTAACACCACGTCTTCTCACAATTAGCCTCACGAAGGCAAATAAAGCAGTGCACAGGGTCTCTGCCTGTTTAATTCCTCCTCGTTTTCCAAAGTTTTGCTCAAGCCCCACTTCCTTCACGAGATGTTCCTTGGTCTCCCCATTTTGTCTTTCCCTCCCTCTTAGCTCACAGATCCTTCTATTTTGTGCTTTTTTTGTGTTATTCCACTTTGAAATGGAGTTCTTTGTCGATGTTTTTCTTCGTAACCAGAGATTGTGAGCTATAATAACAAGAGTCATGTGACAACTTTTTTGTTCCCAACAGTAACTAACACAGTAACGGAAAATAGGAAATTGGTGAATATCCCCAATTAAGCCAGGTTCTAACAATGAAGGTCTTCAGTAAAGAACAATTTAATGCACCCGCTTGATAGTCTGTAATATTCCTGAGTTTGTGATCATCACTGTGGTCCACCAGTTGCTTACAAGAGAGGAGAAAATTTCTCACTTTTTAAGGAGCTGGGATCCTTTCAGAAATTAACTACACCCATAGATATATCTGAACCATAAGTTTTATCTTCTCTTTTGTTATAGAAATCAGATAAAATTTTAATTGATTATACCCTAAATTTCCCTCAGTCATGGGGGAAAAGTCCAAGCAATCAAGCAAATAAAAGAGAGAAAGGGAGGAAGTTGCATATACCAATGCTATGCTATGCTATGCTATGCTATGCTATGTTATGCTAAGTCACTTCAATCATGTCTGACTCTGTGTGATCCCATAGACGGCAGCCCACCAGGCTCCCCTGTCCCTGGGATTCTCCAGGCAAGAACACTGGAGTGGGGTGCCATTGCCTTCTCCATGCATATACCAAAGCAGTTACCAAATAGGTGATATAAATTAGAAATTCTTGGCTTTTTGTTGCTGTATTAAATCATTAAATCTCACACACACACACACACACACACACACACACACACACACACACACACACACACCTCTCCAAGTTCATGGGCTGGTCTGTCAAGAAAAAACAGGTTACTTTGTTGGAAAGAAGCTAGCGTTGGAGGTTGCATTAATCAGTGCTTAGGGATCAGCCAATTTCTCCTCTGCATGGGATGAATGGGGTTATTCATGAGAGGGCATCTGCAAAGGAAGTGGGGGAAGTTGTGGCTTGCTGGGCTGGCTAGTGCCTGAGAGTGGAAGGAAAATCTGTCATCAGAACAAATGAACATCAGTGAGGTGAGGGCGAAGGCCAAAGGTGCTGGTGGAAGCTGAGTGAGAAGGCAATGAAGAGCTGCAGCCTGTTAGCAATTCGCGCGTTTCTCCAGGCAAAGCCAGAGACACAGAGCTGGGCTATAGATTATGAGCATATTGTATTTCACTCATCACAGAGGCCTCTGCGGAAAAGACCCGAGTCTGTAACCCTTGGCCTGGAAGAGACTAATTTTATTATTGCTTCCTTCTCATCAGCATCATCACCAATGTCCCCCAGTGTTTCTCAGCACTGACTTGGAGGAAAGAGCAGGTATGGAGGTCTTGTAATGCCTAATAAAATCGTACAACTCCTAGATACTTGTAGCTTCTATCTCAGGACACCCAAGTGCTACTGAACTAGAAAGTCTGGAAATTTCTGTTGATGATGAGGGTGTTTATAAATTGGAGACAAGGCAGCAGTCCCCCTGCTGTGGGACCTTGGATAAGATCCTCTCCTCAGCCCACAGTGTAAACCTTCCCTTTGAACTTGACCCATGCTCATTCCCACTCTGTTACAACCACATATCCTTGAAAAAAGCAATCAAGGACTCTGGTCTGTTGGAATTCAGACTGTGTTTTTGAGAACAAACTGTTTTTTGGGATAAGCTGCAGGCACCTGGGCTAGGAGTGCCCCCTGGGACAGACAGTGCAGTGGTTGGTTAGGCAGCGGGCTTGATTGCTCTGTAGATTTCTCTCACTGTGTATTTAAAGTCTTTCCCATGAAGGCTGTACCTCCAGATCCTCATGTCTTTGCATATTTATAAAATGAGACTGATTCCATTCCTAAGATCCTGTGCTTATGTTTCTAGTACAGTCTAAATTCCCCAACTGAGTCAGTAAGGAAAATAAAGTGTAATCTTTGGAAGGTGAACACTATCACTGTGAACTTGAGCTGTCTATAATGACAGTCACAGCATTTGTCCTGTAGTAAATATAAGTGCATTTGTCCAATGATATAGTTACTGCTGTTATAAAAGTGGGCCTCCTAGGTGGCGCTTGTGGTAAAGAACCTGCTTGCCAGTGTGGGAAACATTAAGAGACACAGGCTCAATCTCTGGGTGGGGAAGATCCCCTGGAGTAGGAAATGACAACCCACTCCAGCATTCTTGCCTGGAGAATCCCCTGGACAGAGGAGTCTGACAGGCTACAGTCCATGGGGTCACAGAGTTGGACACGACTGAAGCAACTTAACATAGCACTGCTGCTGCGAAGTCGCTTCAGTTGTGTCCGACTCTGTGCGACCCCTGAGGTGGCAGCCCATCAGGCTCCCCCGTCCCTGGGATTCTCCAGGCAAGAACACTGGAGTGGGTTGCCATTTCCTTCTCCAATGCATAAAAGTGAAAAGTGAAAGGGAAGTCACTCAGTTGTGTCCGACTCTAGCGACCCCATGGACTGCAGCCTACCAGGCTCCTCCGTCCATGGGATTTTCCAGGCAAGAGTACTGGAGTGGGGTGCCATTGCCTTCTCCGTAACGTAGCACACATTATAATAATAGCTATCATTAATCAATAACTTACTATGTGCCTGATAACCTGCTAAACTTAAAAATTATTTGATATATATTGCAAAATGATTGCCACTAGTTAGCTAACACATCCATCATTTTGCTGCTAAGTCACTTCAGTTGTGCCTGACTCTGTGCAACCCCATAGACAGCAGCCCACCAGGCTCCACCATCCCTGGGATTCTCCAGGCAAGAACATTGGAGTGGGTGGCCATTTCCTTCTCCAATGCATGAAAGGGAAAAGTGAAAGTGAAGTCGCTCAGTTGTGTCCTACTCTTTGCGACCCCATGGATTGCAGCCTACCAGGCTCCTCTGTCCATGGGATTTTCCAGGCAAGAGTACTGGAGTGGGTGGCCATTGCCTTCTCCATCCATCATCTTACATAATTACAATTTTTTTGTGTGTGATGAGAACAACAAAGATCTACTCTTTTAGCAACTTTTAGGTGTATAATACAATATTATTACCTATAACCAGCAGTACATTATACATTAGACTCCCAGAATTTATTTGTCTTATTACTTTGACCAACATTTCACATCTACCTCATTCTCCCACCTCCCAGCTCCTGGCTAGTAGCATTCTACTGTGTCTCTGTGAATTCAGCTTTTTTAGATTCCATGTATAGATAATGATATACAATGATATTTGTCTTTCTGTGTCTGACAGTTTATTTATTTATTTATTATTACTTACTAATTATTAACTTCGGAGAAGGCAATGGCACCCCACTCCAGCATAATACCCTGAGGGTCCGTCCATGTTGTTGTGAATGGCAGAATTTCCTTCTTTCTCATATATAAATATAAATATATATAATATGAATATATATATCTTCTTTGTCCATTTATCTGTTTAGGGACACAGACATTTGGGTTGTTTCTATGTATTGATTACTGTGAATTTTGAACAATGCTGCAATAAATATGGGAATACAGATAAAAACATATAAAGTAACATTTTCAATAACACTATGAGGTAAGTACTAATATTCTTCCCATTTTATAGATGGGGAATGTGAGGCTTAGGTTAAATATCTTTCACAAAGACTCATAGTCAGTAGGCGTCAGAATCTGCAAAGCTAATTCCAGAACCCAGGCGCTTAGCTTCTGTGTTATAATTGCTCCAGTTCACACAGCCTTTCACTTTTCACTTTCATGCATTGGAGAAGGAAATGGCAACCCACTCCAGTATTCTTGCCTGGAGAATCCCAGGGACGGGGGAGCCTGGTGGGCTGCCGTCTCAGGGGTCGCACAGAGTTGGACACGACTGAAGCGACTTAGGAGAAGGCAATGGCACCCCACTCCAGTACTCTTGCCTGGAAAATCTTCTTGGGGAAGAAGTGGAAGTCAGGAGAACTCACGGCCTGATGCTTAGTAACTGTGCATTTTACAGTGTAGGTTAGCTCTGTGCATTTATGGAAGAATGAGACATTGCACTGAGATGTAGAAATAGTCATAGGCACTTTTAAAACTGTGCACTTGTTGTAAACTGTGGCAGGGAGGTTGCAGTTATATCTGTTTCAAACACTGTGAAGTTACATTGACCTTTTTTGATCCTATGTAGCAGTGGACTCAACTCTAGGTAGAAAAAGAAAATTGCAGTCAGTGGAGAAAGAGCTTTGTCAATTCTGTTTTACCTGAAGTGATTAGCTTATTACCGTTAAATATAATTTATGAATAACTGCAGTTTACCTTCTATGACTTTCCCGTTATCCAAAATGTTTCATATTTCAGGCTGCTTTGGCCAGATCTGTGTTAAAAGAATTTAACAGTAAGAGAAAGAGTGAATTTCTATCTTATTTGAAATATCTTCTTCCTTGTGATTAACCAGCAGAGAGGTTTTCTGTTTAGCTAACAAAGAAAAAGGAGCTTATAATATAGTATTTGGAATTTGAGATCCCAGTAACCTGCTTCACAATTTTCCTTTAATATAAGCAAAATGATCCACTCTCTGATTTACTAGTTTCCTCTTTCAAAGAGGCTCAGTTCAGTTCAGTTCAGTCATTCAGTCGTGTCTGACTCTTTGCGACCTCATGGACTGCAGCACGCCAGGCCTCCCTGTCCATCACCAACTCCTGGAGTTCACTCAAAGTCATATCCATTGAGTTGGTGATGCCATCCAACCATCTCATCCTCTGTTATCTCCTTGTCCTCCCGCCTTCAAAGAGGTGGCATATGCTATTTCCACAGTATTTGCCAGAGTTTTGTTTAACCCATGTCTTGATTTGCATCTAGAATTGCACAGTGTATATTACCAAGTAGATCCTGAGTAACATGATGGAATGAGATTCTTTAGATTCTGAATCCAGTCTCTTAAGCCTCAGCTTCCTGTTTCAATCTGTTTCATCTATAAGCCTGTAGGAAGGCTGCTGAAATCTTTGGGATGGTGGTGCAGGTGATGGTGATTAGTTCAACAAATGTTTTTCGCTGCCTTCCAGAGACATGGTCAGTAGAACTTCCTGGCTGCCTTGGAGTTTGGTGGGGCCTCTGTGACCAGTTCTGGCAAATGTGTTAAGTTTGGAAGTGTGTGTCCAAAGTCAGGGCATTCCATTGGCAGAGCATCACCCTCCAGAGCTCTTTTTCCATCTGCTGTGGACCAGCAACGAGCCTTCTACATCTGTCCTGTTAGCCTTGTTCTTAGAATGGGGTCTTCATGGAAAAATGCTGACACACAGGATATATAACATGAGCAAGAAATCGAGTTGTTTTTAAAGTACTAAAGTATGGGGGTTTGTTAGCAGAACAGAAGCCAGCCTATCATGAGGCCAGTGTTATCTGTTAGAATACTGTATGAAACTAGCTAAGCCCAAGAATCCTCATCGGGATAGTCCTGAAGAACAAGGTGGGCAGGGCAGGCTCTCCTTTTGTATTAAAATAAAGCATATTATTATAAAGCTGTGTTACTTAAAGCAGTACAGTATTGTTAAGATGATAAATAAAATGGCCAATGAAAGAAAAGTGAGATTCAGAGCAGTCTCAAACTTACTGGGGAATTGTATATTTGATATAGTAATGTTGCAGATTGTTAAGGAAAAATAGAAAAGTCAAGAAATGGTGCTGGGAAAGTTGGTGATCCAAATGGAAGAAAATGAATTTAGCAGTCTATCTTGTACGCAAAAATCAATTCACATGTTGGTTAAATAGCTAGATATGAAAGGTAAAATTTTTAAACGTCTTACGAGGCTTTGAGTAGAGAAGGAATTTTTAAAAGAGAAATAAAACATTGATAAATTAGATTATATAAAAATTAAGAAATCAAAAGCCTTTATAAAAATTTATGAAAAAAGAGAAGCTACCACAGCAAATGAATATAATTTGCAAAGGATTACATATCAGAAAGAAAAAGATAACTGTGTAATAATTCAGTTCATAGGAAAAATCTTTACGCCATTTCACAGAAGAGGGAATACAAATGCCAAATAGATACAAGAAAAGACATTTACATCATTAATTATCAGAAGAATGCAAATTAAGTACACATAAGCACTCAAAAATTTAGAAGTTATACCAAGTTGTTAGACCACTTGGTATACCAAGTGCAGGAGAGGATGTGGATAAATATGAATTCTCACGTACTCCTTATAGAGGAGTAACACTTTGGAAAACAAATTTCGTTCTCTGTAAAGCCAAACATTTCATTTTTCTACAAATGAGCAATTTCAGTCATAATTTGTCATGAAGAAATACTCTAAATATGTATACTAAGACATATTGAATGGTATAGCCATTAGGGAGAGCAGTTTGGACGTGCCCCTAGAATGACAAATGGAATTACCATATGATCCAGCAATTCCACTTGTGAGTATATATGTCAAAGAAATGAAATCAATATCTCAAAGAGATATCCGCATTCTCCTGTTCATTGCAGCAGTATTCACAGTAGCATTATACGGAATCATCCTGTGTCCATTGACAAATGAATGGATTAAGAAATGGGTCTCTAAGTATGTATGTGTGTGTGTGTGTGTATGTGTCTGCTCTTAGTCATATTCAACTCTTTTCGACCCCATGGACTGTAGGCTGCCAGGCTCCTCTGTCCATGGAATTTTCCAGGCAAGAATACTGGAGCATTCGATTTATTTAAATATATGTATACTATTCAGCCAGTTATTTATGACAATATGGATGAAACTGGAGGACATTAGGCTAAGTGAAATAAGCCAGGAACAAATAATGCAGGATCTCACTTTTACATGGAATCTAAAAAAATTGAATTCGCAGAAGCAGAGAGTAGAATTGTGGTTTTCAGGGTCTAGAGGATAGGAGAAATAGGGAGATGTTGGTACAAGAGTATAAGCTTTCAATTATGCAGGATGGGAAATTTTGGAGAGCTAATAGCATAGTGATTATACTTATAAAATACTGTATTTTATAGTTGAAATTTACTGAGAGTACATCTTAAGTATTCTCACAACCTACACACATAAAGTGGTAACTATGTGAGGTGGTGGATATGTTAATTATCTTTATTGTGGTCATTTTACAATGCATACATACATCAAAGCATTGTAATATATACCATAAATACATACAATTTTTATTTGTCAATTATACTTCAATAAACATCGGGGAGGTGGAAAGATACATGCAATACTATTCATGGCAACACTGTAAGAGCAAAAATACTAAAATCAAATCAAGCAAATCAAAATGCCCAGTGACAGGAACATAATTAATTGTGGAATGGCTTTAAATGGAATATTATACATCAGTGAAAACTAAATGTATCATCCATGTGTCGTATTTGTTTGATTTATGTATGCTGCTGCTGCTGCTAAGTCGCTTCAGTTGTGTCCGACTCTGTGCGACCCCATAGACGGAAGCTCATCAGGCTCCCCCATCCCTGGGACTCTCCAGGCAAGAACACTGGAGTGGGTTGCCATTTCCTTCTCCAGTGCATGAAAGTGAAAAGTGAAAGTGAAGTCGCTCAGTCGTGTCCGACTCTTAGCGACCCCATGGACTGCAGCCTACCAGGCTCCTCTGTCCATGGGATTTTCCAGGCAAAAGTACTGGGGTGGGGTGCCATTGCATTCCCCGGATTTATGTATAATTATGAATGAATATTTGAAAAAGGAAAATAAGTCATAGAATAATACATACAGAATGAAACCATTTTTGAATGCTTAAAAACAAGAACAACTAAACAGTATATAGAGAAAGAAGCTGGGGAATGAGTGAGCAAGGGTAACAGCACATGCAGCTACAACGATTTTGATAATTAAGTGTTTACTGGGTGATAGATCCATACATGTTTGTTTTATTAGAATATTTTCTCCTTTATTTATATGTCACATATGTAACAGATCTTATTAAATAATTTTTCCTAAAGATCTTATATATGTCCAGTGAAGTATTTGAGAAGTGTCCAGTGAAGTTGGAACAAAAGATACATCTTCATTGGAAACCTCTTTCCAGCAACATGTTAAACACCTTTGAACAGTGTTCCCAATCAGATCAGATCAGATCAGTCACTCAGTCGTGTCTGACACTTTGTGACCCCTGAATCGCAGCACGCCAGGCCTCCCTGTCCATCACCAACTCCCAGAGTTCACTGAGACTCACGTCCATTGAGTCAGTGATGCCCTCCAGCCATCTCATCCTCTGTTGTCCCCTGCCCCCAATCCCTCCCAGCATCAGAGTCTTTTCCAATGAGTCAACTCTTCACATGAGGTGGCCAAAGTACTGGAGTTTAGCTTTAGCATCATTCCTTCCAAAGAAATCCCAGGGCTGATCTCCTTCAGAATGGACTGGTTGGATCTCCTTGCAGTCCAAGGGACTCTCAAGAGTCTTCTCCAACACCACAGTTCAAAAGCATCAATTCTTTGGCGCTCAGCCTTCTTCACAGTCCAACTCTCACATCCATACATGACCACAGGAAAAACCATAGCCTTGACTAGATGGACCTTTGTTGGCAAAGTAATGTCTCTGCTTTTCAATATGCTATCTTAGGTTGGTCGTAACTTTCCTTTCAAGGAGTAAGTGTCTTTTAATTTCATGGCTGCAGTCACCATCTGCAGTGATTTTGGAGCCCAGAAAAATAAAGTCTGACACCGTTTCCACTGTTTCCCCATCTATTTCCCATGAAGTGATGGGACCGGATGCCATGATCTTCCTTTTCTGAATGTTGAGCTTTAAGCCAACCTTTTCACTCTCCTCTTTCACTTTCATCAAGAGACTTTTTAGTTACTCTTCACTTTCTGCCATAAGGGTAGCGTCATCTGCAATATCTGAGGTTATTGATATTTCTCCCAGCAATCCTGATTCCAGCTTGTGTTTCTTCCAGTCCAGCATTTCTCATGATGTACTCTGCATATAAGTTAAATAAGCAGGGTGACAATATACAGCCTTGACGAACTCCTTTTCCTATTTGGAACCAGTCTGTTGTTCCATGTCCAGTTCTAACTGTTGTTCCCAGACCTGCATACAAATTTCTCAAGAGGCAGATCAGGTGGTCTGGTATTCCCATCTCTTTCAGAATTTTCCATAGTTTATCATGATCCACATAGTCAAAGGCTTTGGCATAGTCAATAAAGCAGAAATAGGTGTTTTTCTGGAACTCTCTTGCTTTTTCCATGATCTAGTGGATGTTGGCAATTTGATCTCTGGTTCCTCTGCCTTTTCTAAAACCAGCTTGAACATTAGGAAGTTCATGGTTCACATATTGCTGAAGCCTGGCTTGGAGAATTTTGAGCATTACTTTACTAGTATGTGAGATGAGAGCAATTCTGGGGCATACTCACAGAAAACCAGTCAATCTAATCACACTAGGACCACAGCCTTGTCTAACTCAATGAAACTAAACCACGCCTGTGGGGCAACCCAAGATGGGTGGGTCATGGTGGAGAGATCTGACAGAATGTGGTCTACTGGAGAAGGGAATGGCAAACCACTTCAGTATTCTTGCCTTGAGAACCCCATGAACAGTATCAAAAGGCAAAATGATAGGATACTGAAAGAGAAACTCCCCAGGTCAGTAGGGGCCCAATATGCTACTGGAGATCAGTGGAGAAACAACTCCAGAAAGAATGAAGGGATGGAGCCAAAGCAAAAAGAATACACAGCTATGGATGTGACTGGTGATAGAAGCAAGGTCCAATGCTGTAAAGAGCAATATTGCATAGGAACCTGGAATGTCAGGTCCATGAATCAAGGCAAATTGGAAGTGGTCAAACAAGAGATGGCCAGAGTGAATGTCGACATTCTAGAAATCAGCAAACTGAAATGGACTGCAAGGGGTGAATTTAACTCAGATGACCATTATATCTACTACTGCAGGCAGGAATCCCTCAGAAGAAATGGAGTAGCCATCATGGTCAACAAAAGAGTCCAAAATGCAGTACTTGGATGCAATTCCAAAAACGACAGAATGATCTCTGTTCGTTTCCAAGGCAAACCATTCAATATCACAGTAATCCAAGTCTATGCCCCAACCAGTAACGCTGAAGAAGCTGAAGCCGAACGGTTTTATGAAGACCTATAAAACCCTTTAGAACTAACACCCAAAAAAGATGTCCTTTTCATTATAGGGGACTGGAATGCAAAAGTAGGAAGTCAAGAAACACCTGAAGTAATAGGCAAATTTGGCCTTGGAATATGGAATGAAGCAGTGCAAAGACTAATAGAGTTTTGCCAAGAAAATGCACTGGTCATAACGAACACCCTCTTCCAACAGCACAAGAGAAGACTCTATACATGGACATCACCAGATGGTCAACACCGAAATCAGATTGATTATATTCTTTGCAGCCAAAGATGGAGAAGTCAGCAAAAACAAGACCAGGAGCTGACTGTGGCTCAGACCATGAACTCCTTATTGCCAAATTCAGACTGAAATTGAAGAAAGTAGGGGAAACCACTAGACCATTCAGGTATGACCTAAATCAAATCCCTTATGATTATACAGTGTTCCCAAATACAGTTGCTTTTCCCAACATTTTTTCATTTCTGATTCTGACATTCATGAATGCCTCTGAAATCCTCAGATAACAGAAGAAGGGCCCTTCCCTGACAATATATTATTTTCCTCCTTTTCTTTCTCTTTCTTCTCTTCCTTTCTCTTTTTATTTTCATTTAAAAAGTTCAACTAAATCATGGATAGTTTGTTGCTTTAATAGTTGTTATTATGTTTCTTCCTTAGACATGCATCATTTCTAAGACATTTGCTTCTAAGTACATTTGCTTCTTTGGTCAACACAAGGTACCTTTCTCAGATGATAGCTTATCTTCTCAATATTTTCATTTAAGTTTTCAGATAATTCTTTCCTGCCTCTGTGTCAGTGTCTGCAGTTTCCCTGGAACCCCACTAACTGTAATAGCTCACGTTCATATAGCACATACTATGCTTTAGCTTATACTCTTAGTGTTATCTCATTCAGTCCTCATAAACCTCGCTAGTATTATCCCCATATTGCAGATGAGAAAATTAAGGCATGAAGAGGTTAAAAATCACCAGTGGCAAAGCTGGGATTCAAACCAAGTGCTCAAGATACAGTTTCCATGTTTCTAACCAACTACCACATCATCACACCCACCCCGTGCTTTTAGAGCAACCAGTTTTCTGTCAGAAGCAATAAAATTATCTATTGCTTTCCAAAAAAAATTTCCACTGGGCATCTTCCAACATGCCTGTATTGAATTTATCTCTGGATGAGATGCAAGCCTTTACCAAGAGTGTTGCCTGGTTTTCAAGTATTGAATTGTTCTATCTGATCCTGAAATATGAAAGCCTAGCTAATATAGTCTGCTAGACTAGTTTGGATACAAATGAAGTTCTGTCTTTTTAAAAAAAAATCATCAATCTCAATTATCATTGTATCTGTAATACACTTACCTGATTCAAAATTCTGAAATTACAAAAGAGACTATGCAGTCTGAAATAGTTTCCTCCTGCACCTTTCACCCAGGCTCCCAGATTCTCCCTACCGTGCAATAAACTTTTCCAGTTTCTTTAACACTGCAGAGAGAACTTCTTACAAAATTTATTTTTAATTGGACGATAAGGGCTTTACATTACTGTGTTGACTTCTGCCATACATCAACATGAATCAGCCATAGGTATACATATGTCCCCTCCGTCTTGAACCTCCCTCCCACCTCCCACCTGATCCCACCCCTCTAGCTTGTCACAGACAACCTGTTTGAGCTTCCTGCATCATACAGCAAATCCCCACGGCTGTTTTCCGTATGGTAATGCGTATGTTTCAATGCTTCTCTCTCAGTTCATCCCACCCTTTTCTTCTCCCACTGGGTTCACAAAATCTGTTCTCTAGGTCTGCATCTCCATTGCTGCCTTACAAATAGGTTAACCAGTACAGTTTTTCTGGATTCCATACATATTTATTAATATATGATATTTATTTTTCTCTAACTTACTTCGCTCTGTATGATAGGCTACATGTTCATCTACCTCATTAGAAGTGAGCCAAATGTGTTTCTTTTTAGGCTGAGTAACATTCCTTTCTATACACGTACCATAACTTCTTTATCCGTTCATCTCTTGATGGACATCTAGGTTGCTTCAATGTCCTAGCTAATGTAGTACTGCAATGAACATTGGAGTACATGTGTCTTTTTAAATGACAGTTTCCTTAAGGTATATGCCCAGTAACGGAATTACGTCATATGGTAGTTTTATTCCTAATTTTTTAAGGGCTCTCCAGCCTGTTCTCCATAGTGGCTGTATCAATCCATATTCCCACCAACAAGGCAAAAGAGTTCTGTTTTCCCCACACTCTCTCCAGCATTTATTGTTTGTAAACTTTTTGGTGATGGCCATTCTGACCCGTGTGAAGTGATATTGCATTGTAGTTGTGATATTGTGTTGTAGTTTTGATTTGCATTTCTAAGGCAATGGCACCCCACCCCAGTACTTTTGCCTGGAAAATCCCATGGACAGAGGATCCTGGTAGGCTCCAGTCCATGGGGTCGCTAAGAGTCGAACACGACTGAGCGACTTCACTTAATACTTATATGCAAAGTACATCATGAGAAACACTGGACTGGAAGAAGCACAAGCTGGAATCAAGATTGCCGGGAGAAATATCAATCACCTCAGATATGCAGATGACACCACCCTTATGGCAGAAAGTGAAGAGGAACTAAAAAGCCTCTTGATGAAAGTGAAAGTGGAGAGTGAAAAAGTTGGCTTAAAGCTCAACATTCAGAAAACAAAGATCCTGGCATCTGGTTCCATCACTTCATGGGAAATAGATGGGCAAACAGTGGAAACGGTGTCAGATTTTATTTTTCTGGGCTCCAAAATCACTGAAGATGGTGGTTGCAGCCATGAAATTAAAAGATGCTTACTCCTTGGAAGGAAAGTTATGACCAACCTAGATAGCCTATTCAAGAGCAGAGACATCACTTTGCCAACAAAAGTTCGTCTAGTCAAGGCTATGGTTTTTCCAGTGGTCATGTATGAATGTGAGAGTTGGACTGTGAAGAAAGCTGAGTGCTGAAGAATTGATGCTTTTGAACTGTGGTGTTGGAGAAGACTCTTGAGAGTCCCTTGAACTGCAGGAGATCCAATCAGACCATTCTAAAGGAGATCAGTTCTGGGTGTTCTTTGGAAGGAATGATGCTAAAGCTGAAACTCCAATACTTTGGCCACCTCATGTGAAGAGTTGACTCATTGGAAAAGACTCTGATGCTGGGAGGGATTGTGGGCAGAAGGAGAAGGGGACGACAGAGGATGAGATGGCTGGATGGCATCACTGACTCGATGGATGTGAGTCTGAGTGAACTCTGAGAGTTGATGATGGACAGGGAGGCCTGGCATGTTGCAGTTTATGGGGTCGCAAAGAGTCGGACACGACTGAGCAACTGAACTGAACTGAATAATGACCGATATTGAGCATCTTTTCCTGTGCTTATTAGCCATCTGTATGTCAACTTTGGGGAAATGTCTGTTTAGATCTTCTGCTCACTTTTTGATGGGTTGTTTGTTTTTCTGGTACTGAGTTGCATGAGCTGCTTGTATATTTTGGAGATTTGTCCTTTGTCAGTTGCTTCATTTGCTATTATTTTCTCCCATTCTGAGGGTTGTCTTTTCACTTCATTTATAGTTTCCTTTGCTGTGCAAAAACTTTTAAATTTAATTAGATCCCACTTATTTTATAGACAAATAAATATGCATATTTAAAAATCATTTTGAATATGAAATATTCATTTTGCACTTAATTTCATGTCAGGCACTACACTTAACCCTTTTGCTTAATCTTTCCAATAGCTCAATCAGGTAGATTTTACTGCATCCCATTTTGCAGATGAGGAAACTGAGGCACAAGAATCACACATACTCTACCAAACATAGCTGAGATTTGAACCCAGAGAGTCTGACTCCAGAGCCCATACTGTTAACTGCTATGATATATTCTCTTTCCCTGATGAAGCGTTTTATGAGAAAAATGAGATAAGCAGATTCTTTAAAGTTTATATAGTCCACATAGGGGACAATATCTCCATTTCTTTAGGGAGAGTAAAATATTGTACATTTCTTTTTTACAACATCTTTAGTGAGATATAATTTGTTTACCATAAAATTTACCCATCCATAAAATTTACCCATTTCAAATGTACAATTTGATGATTTATAGTATATTCACAGAGTTGTGTAACCATCATCACAATATAAGTTTAGAACAGTTTCATCATCTATAAAAGAAACTCTATTCCCATTAACAGTCACTCTCCATCCCCACTGTCCCTATAGCACTCGGCAACCACTAACACACTTTCTGTCTCTGCAGATTTATCCATTCTGGACTTTTCACATAAATGGAATCATACAGTATATAACCTTTTGAACTGAGTTCTTTCACTTCGTATAATATTCTCTATTAATCGTTCAATCCCTGACATGTCCCTTTAGCAGGAAGTTAATATTTTTGTCCTGTGGGCTTCTCCCTGTCTCCAGTTTCTTAATTAGTTCAAAATTCTGGCACAATAATTGGTTAAACCGGTCAGTCTTGCTGATGTTTTTGTGGCTCTGCTGATATCTCATTTAGAGACTAGTCTTGTACATTTCAGTGGACTTTTCTAGACCATGGAAGGATGCACTTACTCACCCAAATTCTGCTTGGAGTGCCACATGCTTGATCTCTGGGATCTTTTTGTTGTTGTTGATCATGTTTACATGCCTACCCACTGCTTTTTCCAAATAGGAGTCATGGTGTCAGTTGGCCACGTTTCAAAGTGGGTGTCTAGCTCCAGCCTGGACCAGAACATCTAGATTCCTCTGTTAGAACTGGGACGCTAGTGCAGTCTCATTGGTGATTTTACTCTTAGGGTCCTTGGGGTCTTGTTTGGCCAGTGTAATTTGGATCAGGCAAATCTTGTCTATGCTGATAGTCTTCCTTAATTTTGAATTTTAGGGAATAGGAGTTGGGGGTCTGTGTTCCTTTCTTCACAAAAACCTTGAGGAAAATCATTCAACTTCATATACCCTCTGCTGGCACTAGTTTCACCCTTCAAAATCATGCCTTGTTGGAACATAAAGGTATTTGCTATGTCTACTTCTAGACCAATGACTGGCTATCAGATAAGGGAGCTGCCCTTAAAATTCTTTGAGCAAGGAAGACCATTTCCAAGGCTACTTGCTATATCCAGCTAAGCAAAGAAGTGGAACATAGCTTCAGCAACCCATTATACAATGCAAATGTTTCACATCTGGTAAATAATTCCTTTTCATTGTTTAAAAGACCATCTATTGCATCAGCTCAGTGCTGTTCATAGTCTCCACTGACATTTCCTTGAAATTTCAGAGTTCTGTTTGTGCATTTAAAATTTTTCTTTAATTTTTGTTTTTAAATTTTTTGAGATATGATTAATATATAATGTTGTGTTAGTTTCTGCTGTACAGTCAAGTGTATCAATTATACATATATCCACTCTTTTTTAGATTCTTTTCCCATGAAGGTCATCACAGAGTGCTGAGTAGAGTTCCCTGTACTTTACAGTAGGCACCTATTAGTTATCTGCTGCTGCTGCTAAGTCGCTTCAGTTGTGTCCGACTCTGTGTGACCCCATAGACGGCAGCCCACCAGGCTCCCCATCCCTGGGATTCTCCAGGCAAGAACACTGGAGTGGGTTGCCATTTCCTTCTCCAATGCATGAAAGTGAAAAGTGAAAGTGAAGTCGCTCACTCAGTCATGTCCGACTCTTAGCGACCCCATGGACCGCAGCCTACCAGGCTTCTCTGTCCTTGGGATTTTCCAGGCAAGAGTACTGGAGTGGGGTGCCATTGCCTTCTCCGATTAGTTATCTATTTCATATATAATAGTATGCATCAGATCAGATCAGTCGCTCAGTCATGTCCGACTCTTTGCGACCCCATGAACCGCAGCACGCCAGGCCTCCCTGTCCATCACCAGCTCCCGGAGGTCACTCAGACTCGCATCCATCGAGTCAGTGATGCCATCCAGCCATCTCATCCTCTGTCGTCCCCTTCTCCTCCTGCCCTCAATCCCTCCCAGCATCAGAGTCTTCTCCAATGAGTCAACTCTTCGCATGAGGTGGCCAAAATACTGGAGTTTCAGCTTGAGCATCATTCCTTCTAAAGAAATTCCAGGATTGATCTCCTTCAGAATGGACTGGTTGGATCTTCTTGCAGTCCAAGGGACTCTCAAGAGTCTTCTCCAACACCACAGTTCAAAAGCATCAATTCTTCGGCGTTCAGCCTTCTTCACAGTCCAGCTCTCACATCCATACATGACCACAGGAAAGACCATAGCCTTGACTAGGCGAATCTTTGTTGGCAAAGTGATGTCTCTGCTTTTGAATATGCTCTCTAGGTTGGTCATAACTTTCCTTCCAAGAAGTAAGCGTCTTTTAATTTCATGGCTGCAGTCACCATCTGCAGTGATTTTGGAGCCCAGAAAAACAAAGTCTGACACTGTTTCCACTGTTTCCCCATCTATTTCCCATGCAGTGATGGGACCAGATGCCATGATCTTCGTTTTCTGAATGTTGAGCTTTAAGCCAACCTTTTCACTCTCCACTTTCACTTTCATCAAGAGGCTTTTTAGCCCCTCTTCACTTTCTGCCATAAGGGTGGTGTCATCTGCATATCTGAGGTTATTGATATTTCTCCCAGCAATCTTGATTCCAACTTCTGTTTCTTCCAGTCCAGCATTTCTCATGATGTACTCTGCATATAAGTTAAATAAACATGGTGACAATATGCAGCCTTGACGTACTCCTTTTCCTATTTGGAACCAGTCTGTTGTTCCATGACCAGTTCTAACTGTTGCTTCCTGACCTGCATACAGATTTCTTAAGAGGCAGATCAGGTGGTCTGGTATTCCCATCTCTTTCAGAATTTTCCATAGTTTATTGTGATCCACACAGTCAAAGGCTTTGGCATAGTCAATAAAGCCGAAATAGATGTTTTTCTGGAACTCTCTTGCTTTTTCCATGATCCAGCGGATGTTGGCAATTTGATCTCTGGTTCCTCTGCCTTTTCTAAAACCAGCTTGAACATCAGGAAGTTCACGGTTCACATATTGCTGAAGCCTGGCTTGGAGAATTTTGAGCATTACTTTACTAGCGTGTGAGATGAGTGCAATTGTTCGGTAGTTTGAGCACTCCTTGGCATTGCCTTTCTTTGGGATTGGGATGAAAACTGACCTTTTCCAATCTTGTGGCCACTGCTGAGTCTTCCAAATTTGCTGGCATATGCATAGTAGTATGTATATGTCAATCCCAATCTCCCAGTTTGTGTTCGTGCATTGAGTATGGCAGTCTGGACTTGGAAATTTGCTCATTCACATTCTCTTCTCCTACCATTAAGTTAAAATCTTCTGTGTCCCTTTCAGAGAGATGGATTGTCTTGCCTTTCGGGGAGGTAGATTTGACATTCTGTGTATCCCATCAACTTTTCTCTCTCTCTTTTTTTTTTTGACACAGTGAAGAGCAAGAAATTTAAAAGTTTAAAGAAAATTTGCAAAGATAAAGGGGAGAGCAGTTTGCAGGAGATCCACTTACTGTAAATACGCCTGCAGACGGTGTCAGCCGAGTGACTGCCAGCTGCGGTGAGCACAGCTGCTGGTTGGAATGCAGAAGCATTGCTTGCAGAGCTTAGAGCTCATCAGTATGGGGTTCGGTCCTGGCCGTGCTGTGAGAGTGGGGAGCATCCCCAGTTCAGCAGGTTTAAATCCAGGGCCGCTCGTGTTAGAATTCTGTTACATACGTTTGTAATCGGAGAAGATTTCTAGTACTAATATAATGAGTCGTTTTCCCTTCTTGTTGCCCTCAAGGCATTACTTTTATTATAATAGAGTCTAGCTAGTTTATGAGAGCAAAATGAAGCCAGTGACTGGAAAGGCAAGAAGTTACTTTTTTTTCTTAAGGAGGAAAGTAGATATTTCATATGTATGATTTACAGTTGCTTATCATGCAAGATGACTGACTGCTGGCCCCCAAAAGGTTCCATTTTCTGGTTCAGATCTAGAAAGGGCCATACAGACAAATATGGTAGAATGTCATATGGAAGATTTAGATGGTTGGACTTCTGCCAGCCTTCTCAGGGTGAGGAAGCATGCAGACCAGACAGGAAGCTGAGAGATCCCTCCATTGCTTGTGCCTGGGCCCCTTCTTCAGGCCACCTGCTATGCTAGGTACTTTCCTTGTGGAAAAAGAAAATCAATAGCCCCATCTATCTATCTGTCTATCTATTTAATTTTGGCCTTCCAAGTGGCTCAGTGGGTAAAGAATCTCCCTGCAGTGCAGGAGACCTAGGAGATATGGGTTTGAGCCCTGGGTTGGGAAGATCCCCTGGAAGAGGGGATGGCAACCCACTCCAGTGCTCTTGACTGCAGGAGCCCGTGAACAGAGGAGCCTGGGGGACAGCAGTCCGTAGCGCTGCAAAGAGTCAGCCACGACTAAAGCGACTATGCATGCATGCAGGCACACTTTTAATTGAAGTATAATTGGTTTACAATGTCATATTAATTTCAGATGTACAGCAAAGCTATTCAGATGTATATATGTATGTATATATATGAGTGTGTGTATGTGTATATTCTTTTCCCTTATCAGATCAGATCAGATCAGTCGCTCAGTAGTGTCCGACTCTTTGCAACCCCATGAACCGCAGCACGCCAGGCCTCCCTGTCCATCACCAGCTCCCGGAGGTCACCCAAACTCACACCCATCAAGTCAGTGATGCAGAGTACATCATGAGAAATGCTGGACTGGAAGAAACACAAGTTGGAATCAAGGTTGCTGGGAGAAATATCAATAACCTCAGATATGCAGATGACACCACTCTTATGGCAGAAAGTGAAGAGGGGCTAAAAAGCCTCTTGATGAAAGTGAAAGTGGAGAGTGAAAAGGTTGGCTTAAAGCTCAACATTCAGAAAACGAAGATCATGGCATCTGGTCCCATCACTACATGGGAAATAGATGGGGAAACAATGGAAACAGTGTCAGACTTTGTTTTTCTGGGCTCCAAAATCACTGCAGATGGTGACTGCAGGCATGAAATTAAAAGACGCTTACTCCTTGGAAGGAAAGTTATGACCAACCTAGATAGCATATTCAAAAGCAGAGACTTTCCCTTATAGGTTGTTACAAAATATGGAGTAAAGTTTCCCATGCCCCCTATGCTATATAGTAGATCCTTGTTGGTTATCTGTTTTATGTATATTAGTCTGTTTGTGTTAATCCCAGACTCGTAATTTATCCTGGCCCCTTCCCCTTTGGTAGCCATAAGTTTGTTTTGTATATCTGTGGGTCTATTTTGTTTTGTCTGTAAGTTCATTTGTATCTTTTTCTTTCTTTTTTATTTTAGACTCCTCATATAAGCGGGAAATAGATGGAGAAACAGTGGAAACAGTGTCAGACTTTATTTTTCTGGGCTCCAAAATCACTACAGATGGTGACTGCAGCCATGAAATTAAAAGACGCTTACTCCTTGGAAGGAAGGTTATGACCAACCTAGATAGCATATTCAAAAGCAGAGACATCACTTTGCCAACAAAGGTTCGCCTAGTCAAGGCTATGGTCTTTCCTGTGGTCATGTATGGATGTGAGAGCTGGACTGTGAAGAAAGCTGAGCGCCGAAGAATAGATGCTTTTGAAGTGTGGTGTTGGAGAAGACTCTTGAGAGTCCCTTGGACTGCAAGGAGATCCAACCGGTCCATTCTGAAGGAGATCAGACCTGGGATTTCTTTGGAGGAAATGATGCTCAAGCTGAAACTCCAGTATTTTGGCCACCTCATGCGAAGAGTTGACTCATTGGAGAAGACTCTGATGCTGGGAGGGATTGAGGGCAGGAGGAGAAGGGGACAACAGAGGATGAGATGGCTGGATGGCATCACTGACTCGATGAATGTGAGTCTGAGTGACCTCCGAGAGCTGGTGATGGATAGGGAGGCCTGGCGTGCTGCAGTTCATGGGGTCGCAAAGAGTCGGACACGACTGAGCGTCTGATCTGATCTGATAAGCGGTATCGTATGTATTTGTCTTTCTCTGGTTTACTTCATGTAGTTTGATAATCTCTAGGCACATCCATGTTACTTCACATGGCATTATTTCATTCTTATGCCTGAGTGATAGCCCATTGTATAAATATGCCATGTCTTAAAAGTCATATTTTTCTACTCACAATTTTTCTAGGTCACAAGTGTGGCTGAACTATTGCTATAAATCTCAACAGAGTTAGAGCAAATAGGAGTTGAAAAGAAGACTTAACTCAAGTGACTATGGGCCTAGAAAGCCTTGGGCTAGTTCATTATCAAGATAAGAGATTAAAGGCTATTGACAAGTCAATTACTATAAAATGACAAGCAAGAAAGAACTTTAGCCAGGTAAGACAAATGTTCTTTTGAAATAGTATCTGTAGGAATTCTGAATTATTAAATTTCTCATTATGTTATTTGCTGAAAAAAAATAAACTCTCCTTTGCTGATCTGCCATTTAAAGTATACATATTTATTTCTGTGGAATATAACCTTTAATTATATGGCTAGGTTTATTGCAAAATTCACTATTTTGGTAAGAAATTCGATTTATACATTATAAGTTCAATAAGAAAGGGTTTTGTTAGAAAATGCTATAGAAATTGAGTTAATTTGCCTCAGTTTTGACGCACACACTGATCATGAACTCTTGTTTATGACATTTTAACTTCATTCTGTCATCTCCGTATATTGTTGTTCAGTTGCTCAGTCGTGTCCGACTCTGTGTGACCCCATGGACTGCAGCAGCCAGGCCTCCCTGTCCATCACCAACTCCCGGAGCTTGCTCAAACTCATGTCCATCGAGTCGGTGATGCCATCCAACCATCTCATCTTCTCCCCTTCTCCCGCCTTCAATCTTTCCCAGCATCAGGGTCTTTTCCCATGAGTCGGCTCTTGGCATCAGATGGCCCAAATATTGGAGTTTCAGCTTCTTCAGCATTAGGCCTTCCAATGAATATTCAGGTGACCTCAGTATATAAATGACAAGAATTTGCTTGTTAGAAGAAAGTGTGAATGTCTCATACTTTGGCTTTTGTTCTTTTGTCCCCTTTAGCAAAACAAATGTGTGATTCAGACAGATTCATTTTTAATCACATTTGAAGTTTTTTTTTGTTGTGCCATTGTTATTGTTTTCAGTCCTCACAAAACCCCTCTGAGACAAACTGCATTATTGCCAGGGAAATAACTGCTGGGAAAACTGGGGCTTAGAGGCTTAGAGACCTTCTGCTCCCAGGAAACACGGGAGGTGACAGAGCCAGGAATCAAATCCAGACCTGTCTGTACTCATGGCCCAGCTCTTTTCATGGGTCAATGATGCAAATGTTAGAGGTTTTAGAGTAGGACCACAGGTCTCTGGGTCTCCCTCCGAGTTTTTCTCAATCTATTTTTTTTTTTCCATCGTTCATATTGTGCCATTTCCATCATTCTGTTTTCAAGATCACTCATTCTTTCCATTGTCATCTCTGTTCTGCTGTGAAGCTTGTCCATTGGGTTTTCATTTGGATTATCATATTCTTCATTTCTAAAATTTCCATTTGGTTCTTTTTTATATCTTCTGGTTTTGTTGTTGTTGTTGCTGCTGACCTTTTCTATTTTTTCTCTTGTTTCAAGCATACTTGCTATTGCTTATTGAAACATTTATGCTATGCTATGCTAAGTCACTTCAGTCGTGTCCGACTCTGTGTGACCCCATGGACGGCATTCCACCAGGCTCCCCCGTCCCTGGGATTCTCCAGGCAAGAACACTGGAGTGGGTTGCCATTTCCTTCTCCAATGCAGGAAGGTGAAAAGTGAAAGTGAAGTCGCTCAGTCGTGTCCGACCCTCAGCGACCCCATGGACTGTAGCCCACCAGGCTCCTCCGTCCATGGGATTTATACAATGGCTAAATTTACATTTCTTGTGAGATAATTCTGTCATTTCCATGTCGATATCTGTATATTAGTTTCTTAGGGCTACTGCAACAAATTACCACAGATTTGGTGGCTTCAGACCATAGAAATTTATTCTCTTACCATTTGGAGGTCAGAAATCTGAAACCGTGGGCTTCCCTGGTGGTTCAGTGGTAAAGAATCCACTTGCCATTCAAGAGACATGAATTTGATCTCTGGGTTGAGAAGATCCTCTGGGGAAGGAAATGGCAACCCACTCCAGTATTCTTACTTGGGAAATCCCATGAACAGTGGAGCCTGGTAAGCTACAATTCAAGTGGTCACAAAGAGTCTGATGTGACTTTTTGACTAAACAACAACAATGATCTGAAATCAAGTTTCTGGTGGGGCTATTCTCCTTTGAAGGCTGTAAGGGTGAATGTATCCTTGTTTCTTCCAGTATCTGGTTGGTTAAAAGACTTACAGGAAAAGTTTGCTGCTGCTGCTGCTGCTAAGTCACTTCAGTCGTGTCCAACTCTGTGCGACCCCATAGACAGCAGCCCATCAGGCTCCGCCATCCCTGGGATTCTCCAGGCAAGAACACTGGAGTGGGTTGCCATTGCCTTCTCTATTGTGTGAAAGTGAAAAGTGAAAGTGAAGTCGCTCAGTCGTGTCCGACTCTTAGCGACCCCATGGACTGCAGCCTACCAGGCTCCTCCATCCCTGGGATTTTCTAGGCAAGGGTACTGGAGTGGCTTGCCGTTGCCTTCTCCACAGGAAAAGTTTCTGTACTCATAATTCCATTTCCAAGACTCTGGATGCTTTATAGATGGCAAAATCAACAGCTTCAATTTAAGGCTGAGGTTGGCGGGGATGCAGTTACTATTGCTTCTGCCACTTTTGGGAGACCAGAAGAATTTGGGTTGTTTCCATTGACATTTTTGGTTCATTGCTGTGTTTGTGGTCTTATTGGGGCAGCCATGAAGGTTGTTGAGCATCAGCGAACCGCTTGGACAATCTAATCCTGAATGAAGATTCAGACTTTCTTTTATGAATCCTTTTATGAATTTCTTTTATGAAGCCTCCTTAGCATCATTCCCCTTCATCTTTTTATCACCCATCCCATTGCCATTGGCTTTCTGTCTTGCCTGAACAATTGTCAGTTTCTACTCCTAATTTTCCTTGTATACCTACCTTAGAAAAGCAAAAGTGTTAGTTGCTTAGTCGTGTCTGACTCTTTGTGACCCCATGGACCTCTTCTGTCCTATTCTCCAGGCTAGAATACTGAAGTGACTAGCTGTTTCCTTCTCCAGGGGGTCTTCCCAACTCAGGGATCAAGCCCCAGTCTCCTGCATTGGAGGCAGATTTTTTTACCATCTGAGCTACCAAGGAAGCCCCATAATATAGTTAAGGGTATTAAAAATAATTAAGATAGTATAAATTAACTGCGTGGTCCCAGAACCACTTCTGCCCATGTTTCCTGACACAGAGAGGAGGCTGAAGAATAGAGTCGGTGTTTAGAATAAAACAGAAATGAGAGGTTGAGAGAGAGGCCTGGGTATTGGATCTCTGAGGTCTGTCTTTTATTAGCCAGTAACCTGGGAAAGTTAATTAACTTCTGTAAACTCTGTATTTTTTAACCTATGAAATAGGGAAATTAAAAGTAATACTACTTAGACTTCTTATGAAGATTATGTGAAATAAAAAGCATAAAAAGTGCTTAACAGTGTCTAGCTAGAGTAAATGCTCAATAAACTTTAGTAGTAACTCATTATAACTAAAGGTAGAAGACAGCTTCCTCCTCTTTTTTCTCATCCATAGCAATTGGGGCTTCTCTGTCAGTATTTAGGCTTAAGTTCCCGAGTGGTGCAGTGGTAAAGGATCTGCCTGCCAATGCAAGAAACACAGGAGACTCAGGTTCGATCCCTGCCTTTGGAAGATCCCCTGGAGGAGGAAATGGCAACCCACTCCAGTATTCTTGCCTGGAAAATGCCATGGAGAGAGGAGCCTGGTGGGCTATCATCAACGGGGTCTCAAAGAGTTGGACACAACTGAATGTGTGCACACACACACAGACACACACACATCACTGACTGTGGGCTAATTGTGGGACCAATTTCCGGTCCCCAGTGTCATCTTAGCCCATCTCTCAGGCTCATTATCGTCCTTTGATGTCTCACTCTACTCACCCTTATTTCTTTAAGACATTTAAGTAAATTCAATCTTAACAAACATTCTTTGAGAATATTTTCATTTAATTGCAATAAGATTAAAATATTTAAGGTACTAAAATGCATTAGGAGATGGGACCAGTGAAGGTTTTTTTTTTTTTTTTTTCCATTTTTGGAAATCTAATACATTGTAACACAAAGTAATTTTGATTGTTTCAAGCATCACATTACCAAGTGGGTACCTTATAGGAAGAATGTATTTGACAAGGGCATTCTGTAGGCAATTCAGCCTGCTCAGCACAATTGCTCCAAGAAGTTGAAATATTTTTTCTCTTATTAACAGACTGACTTCATATTTTTATGGGAAAACTGATAAACTTTCCTTTGTAGTGTCCTCTTAAGATGCATATGAACTCTATTTTAAAGCGGGCAGCCAGTGACCTTATTGCATTTCTCTCTTCTGTGCCTCTGACCCAGTTTTTTAAAGAAATGCAGCCTCAGCACCTCTCTTATCTTTTCCTTTAGCTGCTTGAGATCTAAGCAAAATTCCCCCAGAATACATCAGTGAGGTTAGTCTGGGAAGACTCTAATGATCTCTGCTATTTCTCTTTAATGTAGAGAAATATTAAAGGCTGTTTTGACTGCCCCAGTGGACATAATCTCTGGGAAGAGCAGTCAGTGATGGCAAAGTAATAAGGAACCCCGGACAACACGAGGGGCCCTTGGTTCCAGTCTTTATCCATCAATTGCTGTGCACCTGGCTATCTTTTTTTTTTTTTTTCCTTCTAGATATCTTTATCCTCATCTGTAAAATGAGAAGCTTTACTAAAGAATGTTTAGGATCCATAACACAAGTGTACTTTATAGCCTAGAGATAACCTCAATATTTCAGGATCAACATGAATATGAATTTGACACTCTTTATTCCCTGTTTAAACATGCTGCTGCTAAGTCGCTTCAGTCGTGTCCGACTCTGTGCGACCCCATAGACAGAAGCTCACCAGGCTCCCCCGTCCCTGGGATTCTCCAGGCAAGAATACCGGAGTGGGTTGCCATTTCCTTCTCCAGGAGACCTTCCCGACCCAGGGATTGAACCTGGGTCTCCTGCATTGTAGGAAGATGCTTTACCATCTGAGCCACCAGGGAAGTCCCATTGGGTATAGTTTAATTCAGGCCTGTAAACTGCAAGAACATAAACCTATCAGACTAGTCCAGAGATAAAGGGAGATTATTGAAGGACTGCAAGGAACTCTACTGAAAGCATCCCAGGATAGGAGGTGAAGTTCTGCCAGGCCACAGCAGAGCTAGGGAGAGTCAGGAACAGAGCCGCCCCACTCCAGAGTCTCTCAGCACTGCCTTGGTTGGGCATTTGGTCTGTTCCTCTGCTTTCTGCTGCAGACAGGTCGATTTCTTCTAATTAATTTTGAATTTGTAGCTCCCTTGTAATTCTGAGCTGTCTTGGCACAGTGCTGATGCTAATTAAAACTTATGCCTTTTTTTTTTTTTTTTGCTATTTAAAGCTTTTATTTTATATTGGAGTATGATTGATTTACAATCTTGTATTAGTTTCGTGTGTACAGCAAAGTGATTCAGTTACACACATACACACGTCTATTCTTTTTCAAATTCTTTTCCCATTTAGGTATTATAGAATATTGAGCAGAGTTCCCTGCGCTATACACTAGATCCTTATTGGTTATCTATTTTATTTATAGTTAGTGTATATATGTTAATCCCAACCTCCTAATTTATCTCTCTTCTCCCATCTTTCCCCCTGGGTAACCATATGTTTGTTTTCTAAGTCTGTATAAGCTCTATGATGTTTAACTAAAAGATCTGATACCTCTCATGATCCAACTTCTTTAGCCCTTTAGAGATCTTCTTGTTCTACAGCCTAAATAAGAGAGTGCCCAGTTTGAGTCAGGCATCCATCCTGGGTCCCACCAGTGGTGGCCAGGGGCCATGCAGTGCTCAGAGTCACTCCTGTCACGGGCTGTGTGTAGGGGTAGAGGCGTTAATACAATGATGAACATGTCTACTAAAGGCCTAAGGAAATCCAGTCTAGGGGCCCTGAGGCTTGAGTGGAACTTCATCTCATTTATGAAAATCCACCGGAGAGATTGGGGGTGGGCAGACACTAAAGAGGCTCCTAGTCAATCAGTTGCTCAGCAATATTCAGTAAAGACCCTCACAGACAGATGACATCTGTGTATTCAGTAATCTATGCAGAGTGCCTGGTGGGGCGCTTACCACTGAGCACGTGCTGTTTGATTGATGACTCCCCTCTCAGTCGAGCTGTAAAAATAAAATGTCCTTTTATCCAGTGATGTATAGGGGAAATGGGATGGGCCTTTGAATTCCGAACAAGGGAGAGCTCTTTAGGGGTTGAAGCTGAAGGTCAGAAAAATCTCAGGTGACTGTCTAGCCTTGAGGGGCGGATAGAATTCACACAGGATACAGAGAGAGAGGAGTGAAGAATGCATTCAGATTTCAGGAATATAAGAGAAAAAGAGGCCAGCTGCTGAGATTTATGGAGCAGAGAGCAGACCATTTCTGGTTGGGGTGGGGAGTTTGCCAAGTAGATAGCAAAGGCCCTAATGCTTCAGGATGGAAGGCTTGCTCAGGGACTGTTCATGAGTTGGGTGAAAGGTAGAGCAGTTCCTTGATAGGCAGACTCCTAGGTGTTCACTGAGCATGACTTGACTCAGAAATACTGTCAATGGCCCAGTTTGCCATGAGGTCCAGCACATGAGGCACTTGATGACCTGGCACTTAGATGATTTAGAGGTTTATTAGGTAAGCAATGAAAAGGTATTTAAAGTACTACTTCTCAGAAGAAAGACTCCTTGAAGGCAGGTAGATGCCCTGGTAGCAGATGAGAGCTGGCTAGCGGGCATACTTATGACCCAGAAAATGAACATAAAGTGTTCCACACTGAGACTGTTCTGTTGAGATCAAATACATCACATTGCCAAAAAGTTTTTAAGAATGGAAAAGTTCATTATAAAGGCTTGCCAGATACAAAACTTAATTTTTCTCTAAATTACTCCATCACTTAAAAGTCTAGTGTGTCCTGAGTTTCACAGGTGCTTATGTTTCTTACTGAATATAGGATTCCCCACCTTGGGGATGATAGAGGTGGATACATTATCTCTGTTGGGTCATGCTGTTGTGAAACACATGTAGCCCTGAGTATCAGTTATCTGTTGCCGTGTAACAAATTACTCCAAACCTAGCAACCTAAAACAATGAACATTTATTCAGTTACTGAGTGTGAGGTATCCAGGAATGGCGTAGTTGAGTGGTTTTGGTACAGGGTCTCTAATGAGGTTGCAGTTAAGCCATTGGCCAGGAATACAGTTATCTGAAGGCTTAACTTGGGCTAAAGGATCTGCTTCCAAGCTCATTCACATGGGTTTTCATGGTTCTTTGCTGGCGTTTGGCTGGAGACATCATTTCCTCACCACATGGACCTCTCCTGGGTGGCCCGAGGCCTCCTAATATGTCTTGAGAAGTGAGAGAGGAAGAGTGAGAGGGAGAGAAGAGAAAGAGAGCACCTCCCAAGACTGAAGCCAGTCTTTTTTTTATCATCTAATCTTATAAAGAATGTGCCATTGTTTCTGCTGACTGCTATAGGTCACACAGCCCAATCCTGGCACAATATGCCTTGGTCCAGGGACCAACTGGTCATCTTGGAGGCTGGCTATCATATCATGAAGCTTTGGGTAAGATGGCTAACTTCTCTGGATCTCTTCTTCCCCTCCATTAAACAGGAATAAAGATGAGCTAGAAGTGCTGACTTCATGGGGTTTTACAGAGGATGGAGTCAGGTGATGGATGAGAAAGCCCTTTGTAAACTGTAAAATCTATTGGATGAAAAAGTTGATACATGATCTGGAGGTGAGAACTAAAAGGCAAAAAACAGTGGGAAATTCCAGCCCAGCAGAGGGGAATCCTGAGTTCTCTTAGGCCATAAAACCCTTCCCCTTCTCACAGACACTGTGAGTCCCCTAGGGCTTGGCAGATGCAGACTATGTAGAGTTTAGGGTTGGAGTGCTTTTTTTTTTTGGAATAATAAACTTCATGTTTCTAAGGAAAATAAATGAAGAAACAAGTCTTCCTGCAAGGTTTAAAAGGTTTGAGGCCATCAGCTTGTTCTTACAATACACTTTGTTAATGCATCAATTGTCAATGAATTTAAAACATGTGGATTCAATTTTACTGAAATGGTTCATCACTTGCAAAAATACATTTGGGGTTCCATTGAATGCAAGGACATCTAATAAAAGTGCCCATGTCCTGAGCTCACATACCCTTTTTCAGGCCAGCATCAAAGGCAAACATTCTTGCCCACAAACTGGCTGGGCTTATTCCTCATTTGCATGTTATCTCTTGACATGATTAGAGCTGAGTTTAAGTAGATAATTTTGACAAAAATGTGCAAGATTGACTAGAAAGTAGGTGCACACTGGTCAGAATGACCATCACCAAAAAAAATCTACAAACAAAAAATGCTGGAGAACGTGTAGAGAAAAGGGAACGCTCCTACACTGTTGGTGGGAATGTAAATTGGTGCAGCCACTTGGAGAACAGTACAGAGGTTCCTTAAAAAACTGAAAACAGAACTACCATATGATCTAGCAATCCCACTCCTGGGCATACACCCAGAGAGAACCATAATCCCAAAGGATACTTGCACCCTCGTGTTCACTGTAGCCCTATTTGCCACAGCTAGGACATGGAAGGAAAAAACATTCGTTGATGGAGGAATGGACAAAGAAAACGCGGTACATATACACAATGGAGTGTTACTTAGACATAAAGAAGAATGAATTAATGCCATTTGCAGTGATATGGATGGATCTAGAGATTGTCATATCATATGATATCGCTTATATATGAAATCTAAGAAACGGGACAAATGAACTTATTTACAAAATAGAAATAGAGAGTCACAGATGTAGGAAACAAAGTTATGGTTACCAAGGAGGGAAGGGGTAGATATATTGGGCGATTTGGATTGACATGTACACACTATATAAAATAGATCACTAATAACCTACTATATAATGCAGACTCAGATGGTAAAGAATCAACCTGCAATACGGGAGACCTGGGTTTGCTCCCTGAGTTGGGAAGATCCTCTGGAGGTGGGCATGACAACCCACTCCAGTATTCTTGCCCGGAGAACCCCCATGGACAGAGGAGCCTGGTGGGCTACTGTCCATGGGGTCACAAAGAGTCCGACATGACTGAGTGACTAAGCACACACATATAGTGTAGGAAACTCTACTCAACCTCTGTAATGACCTATTTGGGCAAAGAATCCAAAGAAGAGTATATATGTGTAACTGATTCACTTTGCTGTACACCCAAATCTAACTATACTCTAATAAAAATTAATTTAGAAAAAGGAAGTGGAGGGAGTGGATAATGGTAAACTAGATAATTACACCCAAATCCCATGGACGGAGGAGTCTGGTAGGCTGCAGTCCATGGGGTCGCTAAGAGTCAGACACGACTGATCGACTTCACTTTCACTTTTCACTTTCATGCATTGGAGAAGGAAATGGCAACCTACTCTACTGTTCTTGCTTGGAGAATCCCAGGGACAGGGGAGCCTGGTGGGCTGCCATCTATGGGGTCACACAGAGTCGGACACAACTGAAGCGACTTAGCAGCAGCAGCAACCGTTTTGTTCAAGCCGCTAAAATAGCCAAGACAAATCTAAAAATTATTTTCTTTAAAGTGTGAAGGAACTAAAAAGATAACGAGGAACTACAAACTATGATCTTGGCAGACATGGGAAACTAGAAAAGATGAGATCATCTTTTAAGACCACTTTATATACACTATCATGTGTAAAATAATTACTAAAAGTAGAAGAAAGAAATGAGAATCTAAAAATTAACACAGACTGAGAAAGTAAAATCTGCCCCGCCATGTTGCCATCAGGTGGACATAGCCACAGATAAAGCCAGCTGCAAAGTTAGTGGGAGACAATGTTTCTTCAAGGACATGTTGCCCTTGTAAAAAGTCATAACGACTTCTTTGCTATTTCCTTCTCCAGGAGATGTTCCTGATCAAGGAACTGAACCCAGGTCTCCTGCATTGCATGTTTCTTTGCTGACTGAGCCACCAGGGAAGCCCTATTAATCTGGCTTTATAGAGCTATGGGGTTTGCTGCTGGTTGTCTTACACTGATAGGTTAGTAGAGGAAGAAGTCATTTTTCCACTTCTGACAGTGACTATAAGCCCTTACAGCTTTGATATTGGTTTCTGCAGAATCAATGGGGTTAACTCCAGAGCTTCTGATTAGAAGTGGTGGGTGAGTTTCAACAGCAGTGGCAATCACGTGGGTTAGTGGACTCTGAACTGGGACACGAAGCAGCTTCTTGGTCTCTGGGTGACTTACTGTTTTCCTTTTGTTCCTCTAATTCTTTTAACATTTTACAACCAATTCTCTCTTCTGCTTTTTTCATCCTTTTGTCTATTTTTAATCTTGATAGATTCTTTTAACCTAATTTTCAGTTCAGTAATTCTTCAGTTGTGTCTAATTTAGGATTAAAGCCAACTATTGAATGACTTTTTTTGTTACAGCTTTAATTTTTACTTCTAAAATTTCCAGGTTTTTTTTTTTTTTTTTTTTCCAAATCTGTTGTTACTTTTTTAGTCTCCATTTTCTGAATTTTTGGCCTTATCTGTATTTTTCATTTGTATGCTCTTAATAACATGCTCTCTCTGTGTGTGTGTATTTGATAGAATTTCTAAGAGAAATAAATAAATCTGCTGTCATAATTGAAAATGACAAAATCTCTCTCTCAGTAATTGATAGAAGAAACAGACAAGACTTAAAAATAATATAGATATGAATAGCACAGCTTACAAAACTACTTAATTCCCATATGTAGAACACTGTACCCAACTGAAAAATGTTTATTATTTTTTAATTATATGGAGAATAGTTACAGAAATTGACTACAGACCTATAGATCTATACATTCATTAGGGAAGATATGTATCAAAGATGTCAGTTCTTCCAAATGGATCTATAGATCCAATGCAATCCAATTAAGAATACCAGCAAAGTATTTTCCAGAACCCAACAAGCTTATTTTAAAATTTGTACTAAAACTAAAAGAATGAGAAGTGATATTCTTGAAAAAAAAAAAAAACTTGGCCTACTCATTGTTAAAATTTATAAATTTATAGTAATTAAGACTAGTCTAGTATTGGCAAAGGAGACTTCCTAGGTGGCCCAGCAGTAAAGAATTCACGAAAGAGATGGGCTTGATTCCTATAGTAGGGGTCCCCTGTAGTAGGAAAGATCCCCTGTAGTAGGAAATGGCAACCTGCTCCAGTACACTTGCCTGGAATATCCATGGACAGAAGAGCCTGGTGGGCGACAGTCCCTGGAGTCAGAGTCAGATATAACTGCGCAGGCATGCAAACCTGACACACAAAGTCTCGGCCAAAAGCTTAAAAAAACAACCAATGAAACAGAAGAGAGGACCCAGACATTCACTGACGTATGTATGGACTTGAGTTGTGACAAAGGAAACCATAGACTGGAAAAAGAATGTTTTTCCCAATAAATAGAGTTATGATAATTGGATAGTCGTGCAGGCAAAAATGAAATAGGACCCTTTTCTCATATTACATATAAAAACAATTCCAGGCATATACAGACCTAAGTGTGAATGGCAGAACATAAAAGCTTTTAGAATGTAATATAGGTGAGCATCTTTAAGACCTCAGAATGTGGAAAAAACAAGACAGACGAGTCACTAACTGTAAAATAAAGAATTGATATATCTGATGACATTAAAAGTAAGATATTTTGCTCACCAGAAGACAAATAATGAGAGACAAAAAGCAAACTACAGAGTGGGAGAATAATTCCATAACATATCTAACAAAGAAAAGGTTTGTATCTATATCCTATTTCAAAAGTCCTTCAGATGAATAATAAAAATGCATGTTATCTATTAACAATAGAAAAACTGGGGAAACACTTCAACCATAGTTTATTATCTGCTGCTGCTGCTGCTGCTGCTGCGTTGTGTCTGACTCTGTGTGACCCCATAGATGGCAGCCCACTAGGCTCCCCCATCCCTGGGATTCTCCAGGCAAGAACACTGGAGTGGGTTGCCATTTCCTTCTCCAGTGCATGAAAGTGAAAAGTGAAAGTGAAGTCGCTCAGCCGTAGCTTCTACCATTAGATTGTCATCTTAGCAAGGACAGGACTGTCTTGTCTGTTTTGTGTTATGTACCTGAATGCCCAGGCTTCCCTTGTAGATCATCTGGTAAAAAATCCAACTGCAGTGCAGGAGACCCTGGTTCTATTCCTGGGTCGGGAGGATCCTCAGGAGAAGGGTTAGGGTACCCACTCCAGTATTCATGGGCTTCCCTGGTAGCTCAGATGGTAAAGAATCCACCTGCAATACGGGAGACCTGGGTTTGATCCCTGGGTTGGGAAGATCCCCTGGAGGAGGGTATGGCTACCCCCTCCAGCATTTTTGCCTGGAGAATCCCATGGACAAAGGAGCCAGGCGGGCTACAGTCCATGGGGTTGCAGAGTCAGACACGACTGAGCAACTAAGCACAGCACAGCACCTGAATGCCCAGGACAGCATATACTTGGCACATAATTGTTGCTCAAAAAATATTTATTGAATTTATTCTCATTTAACTGTCATAACAAACCCACAATTGAAGGACTGCTATTCTTCCTAAATTACAATGAGGAATCAGAGGCTCAGAAAGCTCAAAAATGGCCCATCCAGGCTCTCTAGATAGCAATTAATAAGGGCAAGACCCAAATTCCTACCTTCAGATGTCAGAAGCCCATTTTATGTCCACTGTATTACCCGAGCCTCTTTACAATGCTGCTAATGGCCAGTCATGGGTAGCCAGGTGAGAGTACTTCAACATGCAGGCCCCAGGTAGCTTATACTTTACACGAAAGACTACATCAGGCCAACATAAGTGGTTCAGGATAATGGAAATTGTCAGATCCTGGTCATCTAATTTAACAGTTTTCCAATGAGATGTTTCCCTCAAGGGGCAGGGCTGCTTAGCCTCCATTCCACAGAGTAAAGGAAGAGGCTTTCTTCTCTGGCTTGACCATTTACTCTTTCCTTATGAGATACTCTGAATGAAAACTACAGTTTTCTTCATCTGCTAACATTCAAAAGGCTCAGCTAAGAACTCTCTTTCCTTGTCGTCTGCCAGCATTCTTTATTAGAGGCTCTGAGCTTGATGTACAATTAATGCAAGGTTGATTATATTGAGATTATAAGAATTTACAGTGGTTTACTCATTCTTAGATTTAAACAATGTCATATAGGATAAAGCCTCATGAAAATGCCAGCCATTTATCTTGAGTTCCATGTAGGCCAGTCAGATGAGCAGAGTGCAGCATGTTGACCTCCAGGGCTAGGACCTGCCACAGAGGGTGGACACATTCCAGTCTCCTCACTGGCCACAGGATGGAGAAAGACTCCTAGGAGTCTTGAATGAATCGACCTTGGAAAGAATGCAGTAACGGTGTTTTTTTTTTTTTTTTTTTTTATCCTCACAAGGAGATTTTTTGCAGTGTTTAAGAGAAATTAGTACCCAGGAAGTTTGAGAGTCACACAGGAAAGACGCTCGCCTCACTGTCACAGTAATTCAAAGATATTACTACCATTCTGAGCTTCAAATGAGATTTGTTGCTTGATTAAAGAATAGGGCTCCTTTGTGTCTATATGTTTGCTCTTTCCCATAGGTTACCACCTTTTCTCTCACTTTTCCAAGCCCTTTCCATTCTTCATGATCTGCCTTTTTAATGACTCATGCTGTCTAAGGTTGGCTGGTCAGGAGGATAAGAAATTGTGGCTGTGTATTACCAGAAATGGGGCTTCTCTGGTGGGTTAGTGGTAAATAATCCACCTGCCAATGCAGGAGATGTGAGTCTGATCCCTTGGTTGAGTAGATCCCCTGACAAGGAAATGGCAACCCATTCCAGTATTCTTGCCCAGGAAAACCCCTGGGCAGAGGAGCCTGGCAGGCTGCCATCCATGGGTGGCAAAAGAGTAGGACATGACTTACTGACTAAACAATAACATTACTAGAGCAGAGGCACAGACCCACCTGGATAGTGAGCTGCTGAACAATAAGACCAGCATCCAGAACAGTTCAGTTCAGTTGCTCTGTCGTGTACGACTCTTTGCGACCCTATGGACTGCAGCACGCCAGGCTTCCCTGCCCATCGCCAACTCCTGGAGCTTACTCAAACTCACATCCATTGAACTGGTGATGCCATCCAACCTTCTCATCCTCTGTTGCCCACTTCTCCTCCTGCCTTCAATCTTTCCCAGCATCAGGATCTTTGTTCTTCACATCAGGTGGCCAAAGTATTGGAGTTTCAGCTTCAACATCAGTCCTTCCAGTGAATATTCAGGACTGATTTCCTTTAGGATGGACTGGTTGGATCTCCTTGCAATCCAAGGGACTCTAAAGAATCTTCTCCAACACTATGGTTCAAAAGCATCAATCCTTTGGTGCTCAGCTTTCTTTATAGTTGAACTCTATAGTTGAACTCTATAGTTCAACTCAATCCAAAACTTGATCTTCTGAGTATTGCCATCCCCAGGTATGGATCTGTCTTGTGGGATTATGCCCAGTCATCTCTGAACTGTGGTGCTTCTCCTAGTGCCTTGGTTTTGAGGGTCCATACAAGTTGAATGTACAGCCATAAGCTCTGCATGGGAGCTTTCAAGAGCGCGTGGGTTTGTGAAGGTACCAAATGCAGTGGGTTGAATGGCAGCTCTAAAGACATGTCTATGTTCTAATCTATGGACTCTATAATAGTGAAAAAACTAGGCTTATTTGGAGAAAAGTTCTTTACAGATGTAATTAAGGATCTTGAGATAAAATTATCCTGGATTAACCACATGGAACCTAAATCCAATGACATGTGTCCTTACAAGAGACACACAGATGAAAAGACACAGAGAGAAGGAGGCCATATGAAAAGAGGCAGACATCGGACTGATGAAGCCACAGGCCCAGGGATGCCTGCAACTACAAAGATATGACAAACCTAGACAGCATATTAAAAAGCAGAGACATCACTCTGCTGACAAAGGTCTGCATAGTCAAAGCTATGATTTTTCCAGTAGTCTGTATGGATCTAAGAGTTGGACCATAAAGAAGGGCTTGAGGGCCAAAGAATCGATGCTTTCAAACTGTGGTGCTGGAGAACACACTTGAGAGTCCCTTGGACAGCAAGGAGATCAAACCAATCAATCCTAAAGGAAATCAACCCTGAATATTCACTGGAAGGACTGATGCTGAAGCTGAAGCTCCAGTACTTTGGCCACCTGATGTGAAGAGCCAATTCATTGGAAAAAAAAACCTTTGATGCTGGAAAAGGTTGAAGGCAGGAGGAGAAGGGGATGACAGAGGATGAGATGGTTGGATGGCGTCACCACCTCAGTGGACATGAGTTTGAGCAAGTTCCAGGAGTTGGTGATGGACAGGGAGGCCTGTGGGCTTCACTGGTGGCTCAGGTGATAAAGAACCCACCTGCCAATGCAGGAGATGTAAGGAGGGCATGGCAACCCATTTCAATATTCTTGCCCGGAGAATGCCATGAGTCAATGGAGCCGGTGCATACACATCAGCTGGAGAAGGGTGGGTGCTGAGCTAGAAGAGCAGGAAGAACGAATCTACAACAGTACTGCTTCATGGTGCTCTTGTGAGTGCCGAGGGGCAATATAAAGCAGCAGGACTTTGTTTACTGTGTGTTACGGTTAAAAACTTGAGAAAACCTAGGAGGAATTCCAAACCTTCCAAACCTAACGACTGGAATTGTTCTGGAGCTGCAAGTTAAAGGTTTCAGAATCTGTAGCCAGGCCAAGCCAGGAGGGACAGCACGGACTCCATGGAGAACCTTCCCTTAACTCCACACCATATCCATCCCTCCTTTCGAGAACTGCCTGCAGCTTTTACTGCACATGATGGGCTTTGATTATACTTTTTCAGTGCTGCACGTTATGCTAGCATTTAAAATTTTTTGCTTCAGATATGTAAGTCGGGTCTCCATGATATTCTGAAGTCCTTCAGGGAAGAAGCAGGATCATGGGCTTCTCTTGTAACCTCCGCAGTGCTCAGAGGAGAGTGAAGCTGGCCACTCCCTGGAAATTGAATTACATATGAAGTAGAAGAGGCCAGAGAGCCTCCTGGTCTTTCATCAGACCTGGTGCTTCAGACCTTGGTTCACACTGAGGAAACTATAATGAGTTGAACTTAAAACCTAATTCGTCCTAAGAAAAGTTTCCTTTAATGGATAGTAAGGATATAACTGAAAGCCAGAAGTCATTTAGAGTTGCTAGACTCTAAATGGAACCTTTGCAGGATCCATCTTTGAATTTTTTCCCCTTAGACTTTGACCTTCTTACTTCAGCTGCAAACCCAGAGACCACCCAGACTTGCCTTTCCAATTATATTTCTAAGAATCTCAGTTCTCTACAGAGCCAAAGCATGTCAAAGAACATTCTGAATCTGAAAAAATGGAAATTCTACATCCCACTGAGTCCTAGGTTTTGCTAGTCACCATTTGGGTAATCTTGAGTCTTGAGTGGGTAAAGTGGCCTTGGTTGCTCAGCTATCTCATCGTCAAAGCCACAAGGAGTTACTGCGAGGCTGAAGAGAGTGGTAATCAGGGCAGTTGGGGTTCAGAAAGAAGTTTCAAGGGTAGAGATGGAAGGCTTTTCCTATCTTCTAAATCCCATAAAAGAAGCTATGTTTAGTTCCAACCTTCTTCCTCTCCAGTCCTTCGTAACAGACAGAGACACAGACACACACCCCCAAGAGGATCTCGTCTCTACTGTCTCTAAAGGTGGCTGGCTGCTGGTGGGGTGGGCATCGGTTGTCTTTGCTGGAACCTTGGGTGAACGTGACATCAAACTTGGGCTGAGGAAAGCTGCTCCCTGGTCATTTCTAGCATTACTTTACATACAGATTGGTTTTCTGAAGAAGCAACGTGGATTTTAGTTGTTCTGCACAGGGAGGGAGAGACACGGGGCTCAGGATATTGTGTTTGACATCCCTTACTTTCAAGGAAAATAGATGTTTTGAGAAACACGCAGTTTGCTTACAAAGCTTAAACATGTGTTTACCAACTCCATGCTTTCAATATCCATTACCATCTATTATCCTCAAGAGTAAGAAGGTGGTAAAGAGAGTTCTGTCTGTTACAAGCTGTGTTGTATCCCCCAGAGGACTGCTGAAATCCTATCCCTGGTACCTGTGAATGTGACCTTGTTTGGAAATAGGGTCTTTGCAAGTGTGATTGAGTTGACATGAGGTCGTATAGGACAAGCATGTGTGCTAAGTTGCTTCAGTCGTGTCTGACTGTTTGTGACCCCATGGAATGGGGCCCGCCAGGCTCCTCTGTCCATGGGATTCTCCAAGCAGGAATACTGGACTGGGTTGCCATGCCCTCCTCCAGGGGGGAATCTTACTGACCCAGGGATCGAACCAGTGTCTCCAGAATCTCCTGCACTGCAGGCAGATTCTTTACCTTGGAGCCACCAGGGAAGCCCCATATGATGAGAGAGGACCCTAAATCAGTATGACTGGGGTCCTTCGAGGAAGAGAAGAGAAGACGTCCACAGAGGGAGATAATGTGAGGAAATGGAGGGGAAGCCAGGTGACTATGAGGCAGAGCAGGGAGCAGTGCTTCTGTAGACCAAGGAGCGCTGGGGATTGTTGCTGTCAGTGGAAGCAAGGAGACAGGCAGGGACCAAATTATCCCTCAGCAGGAGCTAACCCTGCTGACACCTTGATTTCCAGCTTCTAGACTCTAGACCGGAGACAGAATCAATTTCCCTCAGTTTAAGCCACTCCTTTCTGTAGTATTGATATCAATACTTTGTTGTGGGGGGCCCTAGCCAACTCATATATTACCTCCTTTCCTAGCCAAGGGTTGTAACATGGTCTTAGCCACTACCAGCTTCTACAGAACTTTCATGATTTCTACTCTTAATGTTTTGAATGTTATAGACTTTATGTTTACCCTATAGTATCACACATCTGGCAGATGTTGTACATTTAGCTCTTCATTGCAACATATTTTAACATCCAGAGTTTTCTGGGAAATGATAAGGCTGGACTCAGGGCTCTCGACGATCCCTTTGAACCCATCCTCTGATTGGAGCACCCTGCTTAACAAACCTCTGGGGATGAAGCTTTTTAAACAGAACTCTTCCAGTTGGAGAGATACCTGGGTAAAACAGGGCCTCCTCGAAACTGAAGATCATCACACAGAAAGGCTCTCAGTGATGCTGAGAGGGGCACTTGTGACTAAGGGGATGGTCTGGCAAAGGGGAGCATCTGGTCCCCTCCAGGGAGGGCCAGGAGCGAGGTGCAGGGATAAATGGAGGCACAGAGAAGCCCTCCTTCAGATGTGTGGCCTGCTCCTTCCCACAGGGCCGACACGCTAGGATGTCATCCCTCTTTTAAGAGCAGAGGACGGGCTGCCTTAGTGACCCTCTGGGCCAGGCTTCGTCCAGCTCCACATCGTCGTCCTTCTGAAGAGCCACCCAGACCCACAGGGCTGCCTCCCATCACACAGATCTGGCTTGTCGGCTTTGGTTTTCTTTGGTTCCTCGGTTCTTCTTCGGAAGCTCCTCACGGGGCAGTTAGGCAGGGAACTGTGGGCCCGCTGTGGTGGTGGTTGTGCTGATTGATTGAACACCACAGGCGACACCAGCCAGAACATTCCTCACTCTGATTGTCCTGAGGATCGGGCTCACTAATGAACGGGCTCTGATTACAGCCCGGCCTCTGAGAGCCTCCCTTCGGCCCAGGGGCTGACGCTTCTGCTCTACGTACATCTTGAAAAGCATGGCAGAGTTCTCAGTGGGATCTACTGCCGTGGGGCTGAGATTTGTTCAGCCTGCTCGTTGTTCTCAACACTGTTGCGAGGTGGCAGGTGATTCCACCCAAGCCGGGTGCTGCCACATGAAGCCACCTGCCAGTGAGCAATGGGGAAGAGCTGGCTTCCTGGATCCTGACATTAGGCCTGCGTGTTCCCAACTGCAACCAAGCTGGGAATCTCTCAGAGTTTGCTGGGGAGACTAAGAGGGTGTGATGGCTCCTTCTAGCAAGGTCAGCTCTTCCCATTCAGAGACTGCTGCTTAAAGCTTTGGAAAACGATGAGGTTGACCTGTAATTTCGCCTGCGCCCAGTTCTTGGTCAGTGACCTGATAGGAAAGGGACCCTAGGCGTTTCGCTCTTCCATTCTCTATTTCTGTCTCCAACTCCCTGGGTTATAATAGGCAAACGGAGATTGATCCTTTTTTTTTTTTTTTTGGTAAAATAAAATGAATTCAAGATGATTTCTAAAGTATCTCCTTGTTTTTTTAAAAAGTCTAGTGTTTCTATTTTAACTATTTCCACCCACATGTCATCTTCCGTGGGCTCAGGGCTGCCCATCCCTTGAAATGTGTTTCTGTCCCGAGGAGAAGCACGTGAGAAGCTGAGCAGGCAACTTGGCTCCTTTCAGATTTACCCCAGACATGATTAGGCAGATACCCAGAGTGATGCTGTGCTGTCCAAGGTTCCCAGCCTCCTTGACCTGGGCATAGACACTGCATTCTCCCTTACTTGCGAGGAGCATCCTGGGTTTCTGCCTACTGAGCTGCTTGGGCCTGTGGTAATTGCATATCCTGACTGGGGCCAGGCTCTGAAGATGGTTACAGTATCTGGAGAGCTGCCCAGTGTCATGCATACCACGCTCTGCACAGACTTCTTCAGCGCTGGCTGGGGTGGATGAATGGGAAGTTGGTTTCAAGGCTGAAGGTTTCAGCTCATCATAACAGGCTGAAGGGTTGAGGAGTCTAATTTAGGAGGCCTAGGGGAAGGAACGGGGAAGGCAATGGCACCCCACCCCAGTACTTTTGCCTGGAAAATCCCATGGACGGAGGATCCTGGTAAGCGCCAGTCCATGGGGTCGCTAAGAGTTGGACACGACTGAGCGACTTCACTTTCACTTTTCACTTTCATGCATTGGAGAAGGAAATGGCAGCCCGCTCCAGTGTTCTTGCCTGGAGAATCCCAGGGACGGGGGAGCCTGGTGGGCTTCTGTCTATGGGGTCGCACAGAATCGGACACGACTGAAGCGACTTAGCAGCAGCAGCAGCAGGGGAAAGAAGAAGGGACATTTGTGGGGCTTGTAGAAGCTAAGACTCTGATGCCAGGAAGAACACAGGAGAGAAATACAGGGCTTAAATCTGTGCATGAGAGGGTAAGGCAAGATCTGAACTTTCTTCCAAAAACCTTTGTTCAACAAGGTTTAGTTTTAGGAGAAAAGATTACAGTAGGCCAGTTAGAAGAACCTGGCTATGAGTTGGCAACTGCCTTAATAGCTTCTTTGGATTGAATTGTACCCCCTCAATAATAGATGTTGAAGATTAATCCCCAAATCTGTGATTGTGACCTTAGTTGGAAATAGAATCTTTGGGGATGTAATCAGAGTAATATCCCCCAGTGGGTTAAATCTGATGTGACTGATGCCCTTGGAAGAAGAGGGAAATGTGGAAGCAGATACTCAGGGAAGAAGGCTGTGTGAAATGGGGGCAGGGATAGAAGTCACGCGCTTCCTTGCTAAGGACCATTACCACATGCTGGCAACCCCCAGAAACTAGGAGAGAGGCATGGAAAAAATTTTCCTTTATAGTCCTGAGATGGAGCCAACTCACTTTGATTTCAGACTTCTAGCCTCCAGAACTGTAAAAGAGAATAAATTCACTTTGCTTTAAGCCACCCAGTTGGTGGTAATTTGTTATGACATTGTTAAGAAACTCAGTAACCAAGTTAATCTGATGTGGAACTGCTGAAGCGCTGGTCTGGCCCTGCTTATATATCCCCTGTGTGAGAGTCAGATGGGTTTCAAAGAGGGATAAAGGGCTGAACCAAAAAGGGGGCTGTGAGGGGAGTGGCTCTCGAATGATGTGGCTGGGTTGTTTTGAAGGTGGGTGTGTGTTGGTGTGTAACATAGCCACCAAGGCTCTATTACTAAATGTATCTGTGTGTCATGATTACCAAGGTGGGATCATTTGTAGTAAGTGATACACCATATCTGTAGCTCGGGTCCCTGTCCTTGAAGGCACAAACTTGCAACTCTCCATCCTCCTACCTTAATTCCCTGACTTCTTTCCAGCATGCAGTTTCAAAAACACATGTTAGAGATACGTAGGGCAAAAATATAAGGAGATTCCCTACCTAGTTCATCTGACAACTCTGTCTTAGGGAAACGCTAGATGATGTAACAAACAAACCCTAAAAATGTTACTGTTTCACATAGTAAAAGTTATTTTCCTCACTGCTGCTGCTGCTGCTGCTAAGTCGCTTCAGTCGTGTCTGACTCTGTGCGACCCCATAGACAGAAGCTCACCAGGCTCCCCCGTTCCTGGGATTCTCCAGGCAAGAATACTGGAGTGGGTTGCCATTTCCTTCTCCAATGCATGAAAGTGAAAAGTAAAAGTGAAGTATTAATAATAGTTCAGCAGGCCTGGAAGGGAGGACAAGCTGGATCTGCTCCACATGGTGATTTGGGACCCGGCTCCTTCCACTTTGACAATTACATCCTTAACCGCCTTGGAGTTCCCTGTTCTAGGGAAGGGGCTTATAAAAGTTCCATGTATGTCTCAAAAGCCATGGTCTGTGAGTGAAAGTTTTGAGTTCCTTCATATTCTGTTGGAAAGGCAGACACATGGCCCTGCCTGGGAGGGAGTCGGGCTGTGCTGGGAAATGTGGTGTCTGGCTCCATGTCTCCCAGTCATGCTCCCAGGACAGATGGGCCCACTTTCTTGGTGGACAGCTGCCCATTTTTGTCATGGTCTCTTATATAATTTCAGAAATTTCACCACATAGTTCTCAGAAACTTCCTTTATAGCAGATAATAGAATTGGCAGCTAACTACAATAAAAAAATTGGTAATTTTTTTTCAAATAAGACCTGTGTTTTAATCCTGGCCCCAACATTTAATAATTGGCTAAATCTTGGGCAATTTACCTAAATTTTCTGAGTCCCCATATCCAGATGTGTAAAATAGAAATAGTAAAATATTTATTTGAAGTGTAATGATTAGAAATTATAAGTATACAGGGCTTGCATTTAATAAGTGCTTATTAAATGGGAGTGTTTCTTTTAATTTCAATAGAGTTATCAGCAATGGATTTTTGTAAGTTAACATGTGACTGTTAAACTAAAAATTTCCTTAAGTCAGAGATTTTTTTTTCCTGTAATTTAAGTGTTTCCACTTAATCATGGAAGTTAGAGTTAAAAATCTCTTGAACATCACTGTATTTGATTTCTGGGGATTTGGAATGACTTAGTCAAGGTTACCGGGGAAGGCAATGGCACCCCACCCCAGTACTTTTGCCTGGAAAATCCCATGGACGGAGGATCCTGGTGGGCTCCAGTCCATGGGGTCGCTGAGAGTTGGACACGACTGAGCAACTTCACTTTCACTTTTCACTTTCATGCATTGGAGAAGGAAATGGCAACCCACTCCAGTGTTCTTGCCTGGAGAATCCCAGGGACGGGGGAGCCTGGTGAGCTTCCGTCTATGGGGTCGCACAGAGTCGGACACGACTGAAGCGACTTAGCAGCAGCAGCAGCAGCAGTCAAGGTTACAGAAGGATTTAGTCGCAGAGACAAAACTAAACCTCACGACTTTTCAGCTTGTAATTTAGTGGTCTATCCACGTCCTCCTGTTAAATTTATTGAAGATTGAATACACCATAATAGTAGCTTCCAAATAGGAACTTTCGGATAAACTTTTTGTCTGCTTTGGTTGGGTATGATTTCTGGGCTAGCCGTCATTTTCCTGAATCCCATCTCGTTTTTAGTATTGTTGTGCTAGAAGGCTTCCCTGATGGCTCAGATGGTAAAGAATCTGGCTGCAATGCAGGAGACCTGGGTTCCATCCCTGGACTGAAAAGGTCCCTTGGAGAAGGGAATGGCAACCCACTCCAGTATTTTTGCCAGGAGACTCCCATTGACAGAGGAGCCTTGAGGGCTACAGTCCATGGAGTCGCAAAGAGTCAGACACGACTGAGCTACACACAATTGTTAGTTACACACAATGAATTTTGTTGTTTCTAGAGAGGTTATTCCTTCCTAGTCATTAAAATATGACTTTTGATACATTTTCTCCTAAGAAAAATAGCAATGCTTTTAAAGGACATGAACACTGATTTGCCTGTGTGCTGTGTTTTAAACCAGTATTTTTCTTTTTGCTCCTCCCTTTCCAAACCTATGGACTGCCTTTCTTTCAGTGATTTTCTGGTGGTTAAGAACAAATCATCTCTGTATGTTTGTGTGTATATGGGTGAGTGTGTGTGTTATCATTTAATAAATAGATTATAATATTGTACAGTGAAAATGCCAAACAATTAAGCAACTTTATTTTGAGAGAGCTGAATTTCTGATAAACATTATCAAGAAGTATATAGAGCTCCAGGTCTGACTCTATGGTCATGTGTTGAATATTAGTAGGAAGAGTGAGTAGTCATAGCTGGACATAGTAGCATATTAACTGCATCCAGCATGGTTCTTTCCTCTTTCTTCTTAAGGGGTGGTCTTTGCCAACCTTGGTAGTGAGGAATTAATAACCAGGAACCAGAACTGTACTGCCTGACAAGCCTGGAGGGGGTCTGCTGTCGGGCTTCTGTAACCCTGGAAGACTAGGTGATGGTCACTCACCTCACCAAGGCTTCACCAGATCAAACGCTCTAGGCTGCGGGAAGATCATAAAGTATTCTTAATATTAGAGGCTTACGGCGTGGAAATGTCAGAGACTGGAGCCTGTCTCCAGCAGGATTAGTTCCTCTAGACATGCTTCCAAAGGGTAGTTCAGACTCAGGCCTTGAATGGAGGCTCTTCCGTGAGTGTTCCTTCTCCTTCCTCTGTGTCTTCCCTGTTCTCATGCATATCCTCCTTGAAAACTCATCAGTTTGGATCTGTTCATTCTCAGCTTCATGAAAGGCCTTCTCCTGCCCACCTTCAGAAGCAAAGATGGGATCCCTGGTCCCTCCATGTCTTGGAAATGAGAAAACTCCATTCTTTGTCCAGATATTAATAAAAATGTTCCTTAGCTGCAATAGTTTGATCAGAGTATGTTCTGGCCCCCCAAAATAGAGCCCATTTCCTTATTATTCACCTAGGAAGTAATCTCATTTGACCAAATTGAGGGTCCTAGAAGGCAACCCCATTTAATATCTCAAGAAGAACAGAGGGTTCTAGAGGTAACATGGATTTCACTTTACCTGTGTTGAAATATAGGATTGGCCAAAAATTTTGTTTGGGTTTTCCTGTATGATCTTATGGAAAAGCCTGAAAGAATTTTTTTGGCCAGCCCAATATTAAGCCCTTGTATCATTGGGTTCAAGCTGGTTTTAGAAAAGGCAGAGGAACCAGAGATCAAATTGCCAACATCCGCTGGATCATGGAAAAAGCAAGAGAGTTCCAGAAAAACATCTATTTCGGCTTTATTGACTATGCCAAAGCCTTTGACTGTGTGGATCACAATAAACTGTGGAAAATTCTGAAAGAGATGGGAATACCAGACCACCTGATCTGCCTCTTGAGAAATCTGTATGCAGGTCAGGAAGCAACAGTTAGAACTGGACATCGAACAACAGACTGGTTCCAAATAGGAAAAGGAGTTCGTCAAGGCTGTATATTGTCACCCTGTTTATTTAACTTCTATGCAGAGTACATCATGAGAAACGCTGGACTGGAAGAAACACAAGCTGGAATCAAGATTGCTGGGAGAAATATCAATAACCTCAGATATGCAGATGACACCACCCTTATGGCAGAAATTGAATAGGAATTAAAAAGCCTCTTGAGGAAAGTGAAAGTGGAGAGTGAAAAAGTTGGCTTAAAGCTCAACATTCAGAAAACGAAGATCATGGCATCCAGTCGCATCACTTCATGGGAAATAGATGGGGAAACAGTGGAAACAGTGTCAGACTTTGTTTTTCTGGGCTCCAAAATCACTGCAGATATTGATTGCAGCCATGAAATTAAGAGATGCTTACTCCTTGGAAGGAAAGTTATGACCAATCTAGATAGCATATTCAAAAGCAGAGACATACTTTGCCAACAAAGGTCTATCTAGTCAAGGCTATGGTTTTTCCTGTGGTCATGTATGGATGTGAGAGTTGGACTGTGAAGAAGGCTGAGTGCCAAAGAATTGATGCTTTTGAACTGTGGTGTTGGAGAAGACTCTTGAGAGTCCCTTGGACTGCAAGGAGATCCAACCAGTCCATTCTGAAGGAGATCAGCCCTGGGATTTCTTTGGAGGAAATGATGCTAAAGCTGAAACTCCAGTATTTTGGCCACCTCATGCGAAGAGTTGACTCATTGGAGAAGACTCTGATGCTGGGAGGGATTGGGGGCAGGAGGAGAAGGGGACAACAGAGGATGAGATGGCTGGATGGCGTCACTGACTCGATGGACGTGAGTCTGAGTGACCTCCGGGAGTTGGTGATGGACAGGGAGGCCTGGCGTGCTGCGATTCATGGGGTTGCAAAGAGTCGGACACAACTGAGTGACTGAACTGAACTGAACTGATCACTGGGTTAAAGACATTTTGACTTCTTCCTACTTCTAAGTGGCCCAACAAGGGTTTCCTCATCCTACTTACTATATATATCTGGCACGCTCATATTGCTATCCAGAAAGTGAGGCAATAGTTTTGATTATTTCCCTCTATTCAAATATACCAAATATGGGGGTTGGCATCCAGGCTATTTTCACTCCATTCTTCCAATAAAGAACACAGAAAAATAAAAGACACTCACTAATAATTTGGTTTAGATTAGAAAGATGTATTAGTAAAAACTCATCTGTGCAAGTGACAGAAAGTCAACTGAAGCTGAGAAGAAAAAAAAGTTAATTAATATAAATGTGAAGTCCAAGGGTAGTAAATTTAGCTCCAGATTTGGCTGGTCCTAGATAGCATATTAAAAAGCAGAGACATTACTTTGTTGACAGAAGCCCGTATAGTCAAAGCTATGGTTTTCCCAGTGGTTATGTATGGATGTGATAGTTGGACCATAAAAAAAGCTGAGCTCAGAAGAATTGATGCTTTTGAACTGTGGTGTTGGAGAAGACTCTTGAGAGTCCCTTGGACTGCAAGGAGATCCAACCAGTCCATCCTAAAGGAAGTAAGTCCTGAATATTCATTGGAAGGACTGATGCTAAAGCTGAAGCTCCAATACTTTGGCCACCTGATGCAAAGAAGTGACTAATTTGAGAAGACCCTGATGCTGGGAAAGATTGAATGCAGGAGGAGAAGGGGATGGCAGAGGATGTGATGGTTGGATGTCATCACCGACTTGATGGACGTGAGTTTGAGTAAGCTCTGGGAGTTGGTGATGGACAGGGAAGCCTGGCGTGCTGCAGTCCATGGGGTCAAAAAGAGTTGGACACGATTGAGCAACTGAACTGACTGACTGGCTGGTCCAGAGATACTGAGCACTATTCTCTCTCTTATCTCGGTGAAACCCTTGCTTTGGATTTCATCATGGATTGGCATGACTGCTGGCCGTCTCAGAGCCGACTGTTGTTACAGGTCCTGAATCCTCTTGGACGATGGCTCCAGAAGGGATCTTGGCTTAGTGTACTTGTCATCTGAGAACCACTCACTGGAGAGAGGGTCATTTTACTCATTTGATAAATCTGGGTCTTATGTCCAATTTGGGTGGCAGAACTAACCCAGCTCAACCAAAAGGATAGAGCAGAATTATCTTAGAAAGGTGGAGGGCAAGTTTCTCTTAGGGAGGAATGCTGTGTAGATAACAAATCTCCATGTGTCCACTCTAGGAATGGTCTATGCTGTCCTAATGGGAAACACCTAATATACAATAACAAACGGTGTGTAATTAAACACTGAAACGCAGATCCCAGAAGGGCAGTGTGGAAGGAGCTTCCCCAAAGATGGAAAGCACAGAGAAATGAGGATAATCAGAGAATATTTCATACAGAGGGGATCTTCAACCTGGATTTTAGAGAAAGGTTTCAGACAGATAGTGGTTAGTAAAAGAAACGAAGACACTGGCAGGAAAGCAGAGTGGGGAAGCCTGAGATAGTGAGAGTTCACTCCAGCAACAGCACGGTTCATCCCGGACAGAAGCCGGTCCAAGGTGCAGCTCCCTACCTTGGCAGTTTCCCTGTCAGCAAGCTGACTTATGATGATTCACTCCTCTCTGTTCACTTGGCTTCCTTCAACAGAATCAAAGCACTGCTTGCATTTGGGGAATCTGAGACCTACTAAATGGTAGAGGCTTTGGGGACTGGAGAAGGGAGTGGAGAGACTCTAGGCTTTATTCTCAATCCCCTTCCTTCCCTGCTGTCAGGTGCTTGAAATTGCATCCAGAAGACAATTTTCATTGACAAGACTTTGTTTTGGGGGCTCCAAAATCACTGCAGATGGTGACTGCAGCCATGAAATTAAAAGACACTTGCTCCTTGGAAGAAAAGTTATGATCAATCTAGACGGCATATTAAAAAGCAGAGACATTACTTTGCCAACAAAGGTCCGTCTAGTTAAGGTTATGGTTTTTCCAGTGGTCATGTACGGATGTGAGAGTTGGACCATGAAGAAAGCTGAGCACCAAAGAATTGATGCTTTTGAACTGTAGTGTTGAAGAAGACTCTTGAGAGTCCCTTGGACTGCAAGGAGATCCAACCAGTCCATCCTAAAGGAAATCAGTCCTTAGTATTCATTGGAAGGACTGATACTGAAGCTGAAACTCCAATATTTTGACCACCTGATGTGAAGAACTGACTCATTTGAAAAGACCCTGATGCTGGGAAAGATTTAAGGCAAAGATTTAAGGAGAAGAGGACGACAGAGGAAATGGTTGGATGGCATCACCGACTCGATGGATGTAAATTTGGATAAGCTCTGGGAACTGACAATGGACAGGGAGGCCTGGTGTGCTGCAGTCCATGGGGTCGAAAAGAGTTGACACAACTGAGTGACTGAACTGAACTGAAATGCTCATGAAATGCCTGATGTGCCCATTCCTGGAGAGAGGGGCTGTGTGACAGATTCTTTCATGTGATGAGGCTTATGAATGAGATCAGAAAAGTCAGGTTGGTAAAGTAGGTAAAGGACTGAAAGTGTGAAAGTGAAAGTGTTAGTCACTCAGTCGTGTCTGACCCTGTGTGACCCCATGGACTGTAGCCCGCCAGGTTCCTTTGTCCATGGGATTCTTCAGGCAAGAATACTGGAGTGGGTTGCCATGCCCTCCTCCAGGAGATCTTCCTGACCCAGAGATGGAACCTGCGTCTCCTACATTGGCAGGTGGGTTCCTTACCACTGAGTTACCTGGGAGTTACCTGGGAAGCCCTACAACAATGTAAAGCAGTGTAAATATTTCTGTGTGGGTACATCATGTCTTATATGCCGAGGGAGTGTGTGTGTCTGTGAGTGTAAGCGTGTGTCATGTTGTGTTATCTGAAGAACTGTGTAACCTTTGGGTTTTAGGTCATATTACACTGGGGAGGAGTGTCCTCACTCTGGTCCACAGCACAGGGTTCAGTGAGTGAGCTGAAGGACCAGGCAGCTCCGTGGTGTGCCCCCGGCACGATCACGACGCAGCCCTGCTCCTGGGGGCCCTTTGTGACTTGCTCTGGGCTGCACTCCCATGTCTATTTAGGGAATAACGGAGACTCAGAACCCAGCATGACACTTGCCTGACGATTTATTTTTAAAGGGGTTATAAATATGTAACTCCTTGAACAAGAAATCAAAGCTCTTCAAGTATGTTTTATAATCAGCTATAATCTCTGAAATAAACTGGCTTACATCTTACTGCAATTCGCATTAATAATTTCATTTTCTTTAAAGTATCAGCATTTGCTTTTCTGGCATGTGAGACACGCTGCTAACGGCTGTCTGTTGCAAAGAGGCTCAGAGGCCTGTCGCAGGTGCCCCTGACAGAGTGCCTCCCGCTGCGGCTCATGCAGGGTTCATATCCCCTTTCTTACTTTCTGAGACGTTCACTCCCAGTTCTCCTTTTTGTCCTGAGCCTTCTTTTCTGATATCATGAACAGAAACACTGCTACTGCTAAGTCGCTTCAGTCGTGTTCGACTCTGTGCGACCCCATAGACGGCCTCCTACCAGGCTCCTCTGTCCCTGGGATTCTCCAGGCAAGAACACTGGAGTGGGTTGCCATTTCCTTATCCAGTGCATGAAAGTGAAAAGTGAAAGTGAAAGTCGTGTCCAACTCTTAGCGACCCCATGGACTGCAGCCTACCAGGCTCCTCTGTCCATGGGATTTTCCAGGCAAGAGTACTGGAATGGGGTGCCATTGCCTTCTTCGACAGAAATACTGGTAGAGCAGAAAAATAAGAAGCAGAAAGATGGACGTAGGTGTATTTTGCATAACTTTCTGGGACGGAGAGTATGGACTTGAGAGTTAGACATGAGTGGTTAGGTTCAAATCCAAGATCAGTCATTTGTTACCAATCTTGGGACATTACTTAACTTTTCTGAGTCAGAGCTGCCTTATTTGTAATAAGCATAATACTTTCTTCCTCACAGGGCTGTTAGGATAAAATACTGAAAAGACACCGCATATAAAGTACCAAGCAGGGAGTAGTCATGAAGTGCTAGTTTCTTCCAATAAGGGCGAGTTTCCTCCTTTACTTAAAGCAAAGGCAGGAGCTTTCTACCTTGTGAAGGAGATACAACACTGACTTCATTTGGGGACATAGTCAGGATAGGTGATGGTGTTGCAGTAACAAACAATCCCGAGATCTCAGTGACTTACAAAGCAAAGGTTTATTTTTTATTCTTGCTACCCATTCATTGTGGGTCAGTTGCATCTCTTCTTCACCGTGGGATCCAGGAGGACAGGGTGGACACTACTGGAATATACTAGTCACGGTGAGAGAGACAAAGAAGCTTATGAACAATGCTGCTGCTGCTGCTGATGAACCATGAGCCGCCTCTTTTACCCAAAGTGACATATCTCACTTTGCCTACGTTTCATTGGCTAAATCAAGTCACATGGCTAAGCATATTGATTAAGGTACAGAATTAGAATGCTTTATCCTTTTGTGACTAGGAGGGGCTCCCTATTGAGAGCATAGGATAAAACTGAGGTCTGAACCAGGACATGGCATACATGACAAAGATAAACATCAGCTATCTTTGTACATACATGACAAAGTCCTAGTGAATCAAAATCTTGTGAGAGGCCCATGAACATACATTTTTGCTACTTTCCGCAGATATCTGCTGTGCATTGTCTGCTTAACAGCCACTGTGTTAGAAGGTTACCGCTGATCTAAAAGTCAGGAAAAATAGTAAGCTAATTAGCTTTGGAGGGAAGTGTTATAATAGAGAAAACTTGACTTTTTTTCCTGTCTTACAAATCTTTTTTTTTTCCTGTTATATCTTTATTGAATTGTTCCATGGTCTCCTTGTTTATAATTTAGGAAGCAGGTGAACTGAATACTTACTGTTTCTCCAGGGAAAATAAAGAACTAGGTTGCTTTCCATTTGTTTGTGGACCTCCATTGATTTTCCGCCGGGTCAGGGGCTCGCAAGGCCAAACAGCATCCACATCTTTGACTTAAATCTTTCTGGGCTGTCTGAGGATGGGTGCTGAGAGTCAGGCTTTGATCAGCCGTTTGCTTTGGGTACATTCTACCGTCTGCTGTATGGATAGTCTTCTGTTAGCTTTTCATTGCTTTGTTAGTCAGTCAGGCATATTGAGTTTACCTTCCTAGCACACTCATTTTTCCTGTGGTACAAAGTAAGGCTAGGAAAGAAAATCACTGGGGATGTGCGTACGAGAGACGAAGACATAGGAAAGTGAAGGGGCAAAGGAGCATGTCTTAATTGAGTGCCCTGACTTCAGATTGCCTTTTTAACAATGCTGTTTCTTTAATCTTCATTAATCTCATCCTTAGGTTCCAGGCGTTTATTTGACCAAAGAAGAGCCTGAGCCAGCACCTCCCCCAACATCCAACCAAGGAAAGACCCGATCCATACTCCAGTACTTACAGACGTTTAGTAAAGATGTCTTACTGATGGGAGGGAGGTGGCAACAAGTATTTTCCTGGATCCAAAGAACACATCATAGTTCAAGACTACAAAGAACTCTCCGTGGGATTTTTTGGAGTCAGTGTGACTTCTCCCAGGTCAGTGCTTACCCTGGGGTTTGGCTTTTTCTTCTCATGTCAGAAAAATGGGAAACTGAATTATAGAAAGTTTAAGCAAATATTCAAATACCTTAGAAGCTGGAGGCCCACCAGTTGCAGGACTTTGATTAGTGTGACCTTGTTCTCGCACTCTTCACCTTGACTCTCTGTGTGCTCACACGCTGGGGAGTGCCTGAAGGGCCGACGCCGTGTCTTGGCAGGAGCGCCTTGCACCGAGGTCTCGGAGCAGCGGAGAGGTCCCTCAGCTCCCCTTGCCTGCTGTCAGGTGAGCTGGGATTGCACTGACTGGAATATTTTTTGGTTTAAGTTTTCAGTTTTTGTTAAAATGGAAATGTCTCTGGGAGGAGTCAAATCTCATTTTATGTGGGGCGTGTGCATGCGAGTGCTTTCTGAGGAAAGAAAATGTATGCTGGGAAATTATAATACTGCTCTACAAATGTTTGCTGATTTTTTTTTTTTTTTTTTTTCTGAGAGAGTGACACAGATGGCCAGCTCTTCTACCATAATATAGATTCTTCCCTGGGAAGTAGCTGCCCAAGGTCTACCCTCTACCAGCCCCTTTTATATCTAAGTGTGGCCACGTAAATGAGTTCAAGCCTATGAAATGTGATTGGAAATTGTCAAGTAGAGTACCTTGCACTGGTTCTCAATGCCTGGGGAGGGCTCCCACTACATGGAAGATAGCAAAGATCATCACAATGCCAGCCACTAGGAGTGGAAGTTCAAACATTCTGCCTGCTGTGTCCAGGTATTAGAGTTCCAGGGAAAACACTGGGAGTCAAGAACTGGATAGAACAATGCTGAACTTACCTAGGAAAAGGCAGAGCAAGATCAGTTCCTGTGGATATCAGCCCCCCAAGGTCAGGGAGTCTTTCCTGGCAGTCCATGCTAAGCAGCTGGCCTGCACACACCCCTGCAGTGAAAGGAATCCACATGAGGTCACATTAGATGGGGCTGGAGGACTTTTTAAAGAGGCATGAAAAGGTCAGGGGTTGATTGAACCCCCCTTTTTTCCAAAGGTTCTCAGCAGGTCTGAATAGGGTGTGGCTCTAAAACAAATATTTACTGATGCCCTAGGGACAGAGGCAAAGCTGTATAATGAAAATTGGACACGTAAACTGGAAATTTCTGCATGGTGAGTACCAGAACTATGGGAGTTCAAGGGAGAGATTTCAACTATGGACTTGAAAAGTGGCCCCAAACTATGTTATACAGAAGGTGAGTAAGAGATAGACAGATAAAAGAAGGGATGGCTAAGGTGGGCGAGTGCACTGAGCTCTGCAAAGGGAAGTGTCTCTCAAGCCACCTGCATCTTCTCTGCTGGGCCTGGGGAGAAAGGTGTGATGAGGGAGCAACTCCCTGGACTGAGGTTGGTCCACATCAGAGACTAGACCCATCCTTCCTCACAATGCTAACTAGAGGCTGACGCTGTGGTCAAGTCCTTGCAACAGTGATGTTCACAGACATCTACCCCTACACCTGTTCCTCCTTAAAGGCTGAGCTGATGGACCAGAGGTGGAAAGTCTCATTCAGCTCCCATGAGGTGTGGAACTCAGTGGAAAGCTCTCATGTTGCTCACGTGGGATCCTACCTCCTTTGAGGAAGCCTAATTCATTAGGCTCGTTGACCACACCATAGACTCAGGTATAGAGGGAAGTTCGGCTGACACTAGGGACCTGAGCCTGAGAATTGGACACAATTTTTTTCTATTTTCTCTGAGTCTTTGCCCAACTCACATTCAGCCAGAACTCCACCTCCACTGAGAGACCTGCATATCTGGGTCAAAGTTACAGCTTCAGTTCTACCAGCCGGACTATCTAGTTCTGACAGCTGCTTCTTGTGGCTCAGCTGGTAAAGAATTTGCCTACCATTTAGGAGACCTGGGTCTGATCCCTGGGTTGGGAAGATCCCCTGGAGAAGGGAAAGGCTACCCACTCCAGTATTCTGCCCTGGAGAATTCCCTGGACTGTTTAGTCCATGGGGTCACAAAGAGTTGGACACAATTGAGCAACTTTCACTTGCACTTTGCCTGCCTATACATCCCAAGTCCGAGTTAGACCTGAGGCTTTTTTTTTTAAGGTCTTCTGGCCTGGATTTTACCAAAGACAGAAACAAGCCTATTCTTTTCTCCTGGTCCTCCTGTCTTGTCTCTCAACCTGCCCCCAGGTGAGCCCATGCAAATCACCAATGTGTTCCCCAGCCTGATTCATCATCAAGCAGACTTAGGAAGTATATGCCCGAAAGACCCCGGTGTCGGCAAAGGTGAAATGTTTTGGTTTATTGTAGCATCTGGGAAATGGCAACCCACTCCAGTGTTCTTGCCTGGAGAATCCCAGGGACAGAGGAGCCTGGTGGGCTGCTGTCTATGGGGTCGCAGAGTTGGACACGACTGAAGCGACTTAGCAGCAGCAGCAGCATCTCTCATGCAGTACCTCTTCCCACCCACATGAGCATGATCATTGGATACTTCATTTACTCAAAGGCCTAAAAATGACAGAAAAATTTGAAAAAGGATTTGAGAGTGTGTTTTTAGCAGGAACAAAAGCTTCCATGCAAAAGTATCAGAGTGCAATTTCTGGCTTTTTCAGGTTGATGGGGATATAGCATTAAGAATTCCCTATTCCTAAAATAATACCTCATAGTTTGAATGCCAGAAGAAGGTCTAGTATATAGTATGTGGTTGTGCCTTGAAATTCAGGAGAGAAATGGAAAGGATATTTAGAGTGGGTAGGACCTGGAGAGAAATGCTCATTTGCTTTTTTTTTTAAAGTGGACTAAACTAGAGCTTGAGTATTCTCTGGAGATCAGAAGATGGAGAAAAGATGTTAAATAACTCCAGAGAATGTAAAAGCGAAATTGCTAGGGACATTTGGTAGGATTGCTTAGCAGTGTCTAGTATTTATCTGGGATTTATGTCATCAGATTAAGATGACTTGGCATAATGAAACATGTTTTTTTTTTTTTTTTCCTCCTCCCTAGGAATATTCAGGTGTTACAGAGAAGATTCAGGATATGTAGATATTTCAGTTTGACAAGGATTGGGGTTTTCTAGGTGTGTGTCAAGTGGAGTTGGGACAGTGGAGCTAAAGATGTTTTCAATGGAAGTCTAAGAGGGGTTACATGATTCATCTCAGGTCACATAGCAAGTTAATCACAACAGCCCCGAATATGAACCCAGGTCTGCTACTCCATCGTTAGAAACCCCTGTCAGGGCCCTGACGCTTTAGGCTGGATAAAGTGGGAAGGGAGACAATGAGGGGTGGTTTCATCCAGCTTATTCATCTGGTCTAATATTGTTTTGTTTGTTATTGTATGTGTGTGCTTGCTAAGTCACTTCAGTCGTGTCCAACTCTGTGCAACCCTATGAACTGCAGCCTGCCAGGCTCCTCTGTCCATGGGACTTTCCAGGCAAGAATACTGGAATGGGTTGCCATGCTCTCCTCCAGGGCATCTCTCCAACCCAGGGATCAAACTGGCATCTCTTATGTCTCCTGCAGTGGCAAGCAGGTTCTTTACCACTTAGCGCCACCTGGGAATAAGTTCCATATTGCAAATATGGTGCCAAATAAATTTGACATGTTGCTTTAACGTTAACAGGAATCTGCTTGTATTTAAGAAAATCATCTCCATGTATGCTTGTGGTCAAAGAGAACAGCTGTGCCTTATCTAGGAGGTTGAGTGGAGGACTCACTCAGAGTTCTGAGCAGCCTTAGCCGCACTCTTCACAGTTAGGGAGGCACAAAGTCATAACACGTTTTATGGGAAAACCCATGAAAACTTCAAGCCTTCTGTAACACCAATTATGAATAATTTAAATCATTCATATTGTATTAGAAAATGTCAGTGGCTGTGAGCTAATTCATTTCAAATGGATTTTATTTGTATAAAATTGGTATTTTAAAAAGTGAATTTATTGCTCACAATCATCTCTTCCAATGTGAGATTATTGCCATATTAGTAGTAAATGTGCTCTGACTGAATCTATATCATTTAATCAAATATTCCTAGATTGAAATCCTAATCATGTCTTACAAGATTAAATAAAAAGACCCAGAGGATGTTTTCGCAAGGCCTCAACCAAGGAGGACGAACTGGTGACTTAATACGAACATTTGCTGTTTTGACTGCCTGGAGTGTGAAACCACCTATGTTTGAGGAATCCCCCGTTTCACAAATCATAGCAGGAGGCAGAATCCTGCTTGAGAAGGTGGCTGGGTAGCAAACTGAAAAGGCCAGATCCTTTCCCGGTCTCCTTTGCAGCTAGCGTGGTACTGTGATCTAGGCTCAGCCAATCAGACGCACCTTCCCCAGCCCCCACCGAGGCTTTGAATCACTGCTAAGGACAGCACAGGTGATGGTAGAAGCAACTCCAGGTCTAAGGCCAGCGGCAGAGAGAGTGCAAGCTGGCCTCCGGTGTTCTTGCGTTTAGAAGACGTGTCACTGTAAGTCAGTGGTAAGTGGGATGATGATACATCCTTGTTTGCTTGGGGCAGGCCCAGTTCATGCCTGTTGTCTTGTGACAACAGGATTCCCCTTCGTTTTCAAAATTGCTCCAGTTTGTCAAGTTAACAATCTGGCAGCCTCAGTCGTAATCAAGATCCTTTAGATCTGCAAACGTCTCTTAGAGTGTTCCCTTTACCTCCTTGCTTTGAAATCGTGTTCTTTCCTGAGAACGGTTCTTTATTTTCATCCCTCCTCAGTGATGGCCATCTTTCTTCCAACACGCCTCATTCTTCTGTGCCCAGAAGGAGAATATATGCCTTCCTTGTCATTCTTGCTTCTTGGTCCAAATTTCAACTCATTCTCCAAATCGTTCCTTTCAAATGTAATAACCCTAGTACTTTCTCACCACCTGTCACCCTTTTAGTGTCTCATTTATTGTCACTTATCGTGTTTAATCCCTCAGTTGGGAAAGAATCCGCCTGCAATGCAGGAGACCCTGGTTTGATTCCTGGGTTGGGAAGATCTGCTGGAGAAGGGATAGGCCACCCACTCTAGTATTCTCAGGCTTCCCTTGTGGCTCAGCTGGTAAAGAATCCTCCTGCAATGTGGGTGACCTGGGTTCGATCCGTGGCTTGGAAAGATCCCCTGGAGAAGGGAAAGGCTACCCACTCTAGTGTTCTGGCCCGGAGAATTCTATATAGTCCATAGGGTGGCAAAGAGTTGGACCCAACTGAGCGACTTTCATTGTCTTTATGGACTTGAATCCCATGATTCATTATTATTATCATGCCTTTGTATATATCATCAGCTAGCTTGATCTTTCTCCCTCTTATGTACTTGCCTGGTAAAACCTTCACCCAGATTCTATCCAATAACAAGCTTGAGATCAGCTGAGGTGAAACCACTCAGTCATGCTGTGAAGAAGCTTTTAATTTTCTACCCTAGCAGCCCTTTCTCTGTTTTTTTTTTTTTTTTAGTAAAATCACACTTCAATTTCAGCTGATTGCATGGAAAAATGGGCATCTCAAATGCCCATTGAGATGAAAGCAGAGCTGTTTTATAAAATTGTAGGGAAATGTTCCCAAAGAAAGGGTGTATGTGTGAGAACACCTATAGCTTTTTTTCTTTCCTGAAAAGAACACATTTGTGAGGGCTGGAAGCTGAGCATCTGTCTTAGGCAATGTGGTCATGTGTTAAGAAAGTAGAGTTTGGGTCCTAACGATCATGATCATCATGCATTGGAGACCTAGACCTCCTATTTCTGGACCCATGTCAGAGCAAAATGAACTTTTGTCATGTTGTGCTAGTCAGAAAAATGATTCCTAAAGATGTCTATTCCCTTATCTCAAAAATCTATAAATATATTTTCCTTACTTTGGCCAACGGGACTTTGCAAATGTGGTTAAATTAAGGGCCTTGATGAGAGGACCCTGGACTATTCAGGTGGGTCCAATCTGATCACATGAATCTTTAAAACTGATAATTTTCCCAGCTGTAATCAGTCAGAGAGAAAGGCGTGAGGATGGAAGTTGGGACAGAGAAACGTAGCATTTCAGGCTTTGATGATGGAGGGAGAGGATGAGAGAAGCTGGAAAGGGCAGGAAAACGGATTCTCCTTTAGATTCTCTGGAGTTGAATGTAACCTGTCAACACTTGATTTTTACCCTCAAGACTCATTTTGGACTTTGGACCTGTGGAATCGTAAGAGAACATGTTGGTGTTGTTTTGGGTTGGTAATTTATAATGTCAGTAATAGAAAGCTGACACACTTGGTTTATACATTGTTATCTTGTGTTTATATATTACTCACAAATATACTCAATCTCAAATAATATACATACTGAATGGTTTTAACTGAGTACGATACACAGTGAAGAATCCAGGACTGCTAGTCTTGAGGAGGTTTTTGAAACTACCCACACTTTGTGTTGAGTTGACCAAAAAATTCATTTGGGCTTTTCCATACCACCCCACCCCAGTACTTTTGCCTGGAAAATCCCATGGACGGAGGAGCCTGGTAGGCTCCAGTCCGTGGGGTCGCTAAGAGTCGGACACGACTGAGCGACTTCACTTTCACTTTTCACTTTCATGCATTGGAGAAGGAAATGGCAACCCGCTCCAGTGTTCTTGCCTGGAGAATCCCAGGGACAGGGGAGCCTGGTGAGCTTCCGTCTATGGGGTCGCACAGAGTCGGACACGACTGAAGCAACTTAGCAGCAGTAGCAGCAGCATACCATCTTACAGAAAAACCTGAACAAACTTTTTGGTCAGCCCAATACTATATTTCCCCTACTGACTCATACTTCTCCTCTTTCAAATGGCATCTTCTCTATTCTTCAAACCTCAAACATTTCCTTCCCATAACATATACCAGTGCCTTTGCTTCTTATTTTATTTAGAAAATAGAAGCAATGCAAGGGGAACCTCCTCATCCTCTCTCCACCATACATATTAACTTGTTTCTTGTTGTTATTAGTCACTCAGTCATGTCGGCCTCTCTGCGACTCCATGGACTGTAGCCTGCAAGGTTCCTCTGCCCATGGAATTCTCCAGGCAAGAATACTAGAGTAGGTTGCCATTTCCCTCTCCAGGGGACCTTCCTGATTCAGGGGTTGAGCCCTGGTCTCCCACTCCCGTCCTCTTGCCTGGCAAATCCCATGGACGGAGGAGGCTGGTAGGCTGCAGTCCATGGGGTCGCTAGGAGTTGGACACGACTGAGTGACTTCACTTTCACTTTTCACTTTCATGCATTGGAGAAGGAAATGGCAACCTACTCCAGTGTTCTTGCCTGGAGAATCCTAGGGATGGGAGAGACTGGTGGGCTGCCATCTATGGGGTCACACAGAGTCGGACATGACTGAAGCAACTTAGGAGCAGCAGCTCCTGCATTGCAGGCAGATTCTTACCAGCTGAACCACCAGGGAAGCCCATGTACTAACCTACTCACATTTTATCCATCTGCTGAGCCATCTTTGCCTGTTTCATGGACAGTGTATTAATGCTTAGTTTAGACTCTTCACATGTGCACTGTGAAAAGTATTCCTTGCCCTAGTCTCTATGCAGAGATCTTGTTCCTTTAATTATACCCTTTTGCTCCAGCATCATCAGTGTTTTCTATTTGATTACTTCTTCTATGCTTTTTGCTTTTACATGGAAAGGGAGAATTGAGGTAATGTATAGGTGGTGGTGGTGGTGGTGGTGGTGGTGGTCTATCTATGCTATGCTATGCTATGCTAAGTCACTTCAGTCGTGTCCGACTCTGTGTGACCCCACAGACGGCAGCCCACAAGGCTTCCCTGTCCCTGGGATTCTCCAGGCAAGAACACTGGAGTGGGTTGCCATTTCCTTCTCCAATGCATGAAAGTGAAAAGAGAAAGTGAAGTTGCTCAGTCATATCCGACTCTTAGCGACCCCATGGACTGCAGTCCACCAGGCTCCTCCATCTGTGGGGCTTTCCAGGCAAGAGTTCTGGAGTGGGGGTGCCATTGCCTTCTCCGGGTCTATCTATAAATATTAGTATTTATTCTCTGAAGCCTTAACTAGAAAATCAATACATATCAACACATGTTTGTTTATAATCTATAAAATGCCTATTTATTTAATAAAGAGTTATGAGGTTATAAAGTGATGTGTTTATCACAAGTCCTAGCTTATTTAGAGAAGGTCTAAAATAAAATACTTTTACTACTTATCTCCATAACTACATCTGTCACGGTCAGCCTAAGGAACTAATTTTGGGTTCCAAAAATAAGTCAATCTATCCGTTAGATAAGAATGAATTCAAGACCATCTTTGAATTCATGAGGGGTTAGCACACATGAAACACTGAAGGATAAAAGATGCAACTTGAGAGGGCAGCATGCATGCGTGAGACTGGGGGGCAGGAGAGTCCGGCTCTGCTGGAGTAGCAGAGATTGTCCCGTCCAGGCCTGAGCAGGACGACTGCTAAGCCATGAGTGGTTTTGGTTGCAGTGCTGTGGTTTGGCTAAAACTGCCCTGCAGTGTAGACAGGCATCCAGCTTTGTTAGAAATGGCCATTGGTCAGAAGAGCTGTGCCATTTCCACTCCACCGGCCATGGAAGAGTTCCCCTTGTTCTACAATGTTATAAAGACCTGTATTGTCAGTCTTTATAATTTTTAGGCATTAGGTGGATATGTAGTGATCTCTAACTGTGATTTTAATTTGCATTTCTCTGATGAACAATCATATTGAGCACTTTTTAAATAGATGTTTTGGCCATTATGTATCTTCTTTTGTGAAGTGCCTGTTAAAATCTTTTGCCTATTTCATTGGGGTACTTGTCTCATTGTTACTGATTTGTGGAAGTTCTTTATTCTAAATAGAAATCCTTTGTCACCTAGAAGCCAAGAATACTTCTGAAAGCAAATAAAGAACTTGACTAGTGGTGACTTAAGCAGTCACAATGGCAATTATCTGATAAAGCAAAAAGTGCAGATCCAGCGAGTTCATGGCTTACTAAGCGGATCTGCAGGCCTTGGCAATTTGGCTTTTCATTTTGCGCTTGTGACCTCATGGCTACAAGATGGCTGCCATTGCTTCAGGTGCTAGGTCTGTATTCAAAGACCAGAAGCAGTGAGGCAACCAGGGAGGCAACATAAAAATGTCTTTGTATGATTTTTGCCTTCTTTCAAGGGAGACAAACATTTCTCAGTAGCACTCCCAAACTTCCTTTGGTTTCTGATGGGTCACACACAGTCCAGCAGCAGAAAGGCTGGGAAATGAGCATTAGGCAATGGTCTGTATATTAGTCAGGGTGGCTAAGATGGTAAAGAATATACAACCTGAGTGCAATTCCTGGGTTGGGAAGATCCCCTGGAGAAGGGAATGGCTACCCACTCCAGCATTCTTGTATTCCATGAATGGAGAATTCCATGAATGGAGGAACCTATCAGGCTATAGTCCATGGGGTTACAAATGGCTGGACCTGGCTGAGCAACTAACACTTTGAGCGCTATATGTAGTCATGACGGCATTAGGCCATTGTGATTCTTGCCCTGGGGCTGGGCACGTTGCATAAGCACAGGCGCTGTTATTTCGTTTTTATTTATTCATTTTATTTTTGGCTACACTGGGCCTTTGTTGCTGCTCATGGGCTTTCTTCAGTTGCTGTGAGTGGGGACGCCTCTTGGTTTCGTTGCAGGGGCTGCTCATGACGGTTTCTCTAGTTACAGAGTGCAGACTCCAGGCCTGCGGGCTTCAGTAGTTGTTCCAGGGGCTTAGCTGCCCTGCAGCATGTGGAATCTTCCCGGACCAGGGATCAAACCCACTTCCCCTGCATTGCCACAGGGACTCTCAACCACTGGACCACCAGGGAAGCACAGGTGCTATTATTTAGAAGCAAGGAATGACACCGCATAGGCACTTAACAAGGAAACATTAAAACCCCCAAACCTATGTGTTACTCCCTGATGCAATGAGGCATTCTCTGGAAAATGTTAGGAAATCTTGGTAAGCTTATGGACATCATGGAAGTCTTATAAAAAAAAAGTAGAAAACTAAATTGTTTGACTTAAAAGCACAAGCTTTCCTTGAATGTCTGATCTCAAAGAAGCCCTGCTGGCTTAAAGAGCTAAATCAAGTTGTTAGTTCTGATCATACTTCATTGCTGCAATAGGAAGTCAGGTTTCATATCTACATTGTCCAGGGGAACAAGGTCAGATGGGGTGCCACAGGAGTGCTGAAGACAAGTGGGGGGTTAAAGGGTCTATGCCTTTGTCTGGATCTCCTTTGAAAGTGGAGCCTGAGATAGGGAGGTTTGTGTTTGAGAAGTGATCCTAGGAAGCAGGAGCAAAGGCCTGGGGAAAGGCAATGCAGAAGCATATGAAGGGTAGGACAGGCTGCTTCTCTAAGTGTGGCCCTTGAATGAGCTGCACTGGCCTCACCTTGACTGGGTTATACATGCAAATTCATGGCCCCCTCCTTGATCTCCTGAATCAAGACATGTGTTGGGGAGGGGACCAGGGTGTTGTATTTTAACAAAGTCTTCAAGTGACACTTACACATATTCACATTTGAGAAGCAGTGGTTTGCCCCACAGAGAGAGCGTTCATTTAATTGGCTCACATGCCCCAGTGATCAAACCATGTGGGGTTAACTTCCTTTTACTTTAACGTTGCTCATGCTCTAGCGCATTGCTCACCACCTGTCAGAGGAGCCCAGGATGGAAAGTAAGAGTCTTCAGTGCAGCTGAGGCAAGGCCTATCTACGAACACTCCCAGGATGCTAGTTTCTAGCAACGGTTGTGGTAGAAGGAGGGACAAAGCCACATCAAGCCATCCGTGCATGCTCAGTCATGTCTGTCTCTTCGGGACCTCATGGATGGTAGCCTGCCAGGCTCCTCTGTTCATAGAATTTACCCAGGCAAGAATCCTGGAGTGGGTTGCCATTTTCTACTCTGGGAGGTCTCCCCAACCCAGGGATCAAACCCACAGCTACGTCTCTTGCATTGGCAGGTCACCACTGCACCACCTGGGAAGCCCAAAGAATGTGACAAGAGCTGTCTGATCCACGAGAGGAGAACAAGAATAGGCCAGTTTAGATCTGACAGCTGCTGTAATACCCGAACTTCAGAGAGGAAGCCAGGAAATCACTTTGTAAAGCATTAAGCGCTTCATCAAGGGCCTTGAGCTCCCAGAAGGAAACACACTGTATAACTGCATGGGACTTAAGTGTACAGAATGCTTTAACAAGACACATGAGAAACAGGAGTATTTAGGCTGTAGTGTACCCTTGAGGCAGGTGGAGTGTTTCCATCTGTTGAAAGTGGCCTCAGTGATGTCTCCCTGCTGGGATCAAGTTAAAGAGAATGGATTTGTCACTGTGTTGGGAAAGAGCTTCTCAAAAGAAGATACTCACCAGCTCTCCCTTGGTTTCTTCGGAAAGTTAAATCTGTGCATTTTCCCATATCTATTCTCTTTCACATAGCCCCAGGAAAACTTCCGCTTCTTTGCCACAAATTGCTTCCCATCCAGTTTTCTCCTTTCTCCTTTGACCCTAAAATTGTCACTGGTCTGATTTGAATTATTCGAAGAAAGGAGAAAAAAATAGCCTGTTGAGACTAGTTAATGTGGGTTGGTGGGGTGGGGATGATTAACTCAGGTGTGGAGTAGAGGGATTCATCTCACAGGTCCTTCATGAGTGATGTTTGATTCAATACGAGAAATTTCCAAATTTTATTCAGAAGTATCATTAAGCTGGGAGGCAATAACATGAGCTGTAAAGATGGAGAAAGAGAACATATTTGCAGGCTTTTTCTACTGTGGCTGGGAGGTGCTTGAAAATTCAATTTGAAAAGTTATAGCCACTGCATTTTCACATTTATGTGTCTATGTGTATACAGATTTCCCTGGGGAGAACTGATCAACCTCTCCACCACCACGCTGCCCCACTCCCTTTTAGGGCTTCCCTTCCAGGGCACATCTCTTAAGCACCCGTTGTATCTGGTGATGACATTTAGTTTGTCTCCATTGTTGGAAACAGAAAGTGTCCAAGACACAGGTCACGGCCTAGGCTTAGTATCTCAGAAAGCTTAGTAGTGCTCTTCTAGTTCCCTTTGAAAGAGAAGATGGTCGGATCCCATCTTCCAAGAAAGAAACAATTCTCCCTTGGAATAAAACTGTTTGATTCATCTTCGTAAAATGTACCTTTTCTCGTGTTCCCAGTCAGCTCTAGACTGCAGTGATCTTTAATAAAACAGCCCGGAAGCCGGCCTAGGTCTCTGCCCTCCGGATCCAGGCAAAATCAATCCCAAACTCTGTACATTATAAGCCCCCCAATGATGCCTATGGCCTGTGAGCTGATGCACAGGATGGAACTGTCAAATCAGACTCATATCAGTTGGAGATCTTACCTTTGGAGTTCTCTTCCAACCATTAATATTTCCATCTTCTCCCTGGCCTCTGGGATGGCCATTATCAGAACAGCACTGAATCTCATTTTTTCTGTTCCTTTTATCACAACTGAGGCAAGTCAGTTTTAAAAATGGACTACTCACAAATGAAAAAAACAGGGACATACAGGGAGGATGTTTCTGAAATTACCTTTTCTAGCTCACTTTCAGGCTCACATGTTTTTTCACGTCCCCAATCTTGTCCTAGGAAACAGAGTTCATTATGGGCTAACCTCCAAGGCTGTTTTCCTCCATATTTATGGCTCTGTCAAATGGTTCATGGACCCAATAGTGCAGCCTTGATTCCTAGCCTCACAGTCAAGGAAGCAGAGAGTAACCCTACCACTTGTATTTGTCTAGGGCTACGGCCCCACCTTTTTAGGAAAGACAGAGGAACCAGAGATCAAATTGCCAATATCCGTTGGATCATACAAAAAGCAAGGGGATTTTAGAAAACATCTACTTCTCCACTGACTACGCTAAAGCCTTTGACTGTATGAAAGAAAGCAAAAGTGAAAGTGTTAGTCACTCAGTTGTGTCTGACTCTTTGTGACTCCATAGACAGGAGCCCGCCAGGCTCCTCTGCCCATAGAATTCTCCAGGTGAGAATACTGGAGTGCCTTGCCATGCCCTTCTTCAGGGGATCTTCCCAACCCAGTGATCAAACACAGGTCTTCCCCACTGCAGGCAGTTTCTTTACCATTTGAGCTAACTGGGAAACCCAGACTTGTGACTGTGTGGATCACGACAAACTGTGGAAAATTCTCCAAGAGGTGGGACTACCAGACCACCTTACCTTCCTCCTAAGAAACTGGTATGCAGGTCAAGAAGCAACAGTTAAAAATAACAGACTGGTTAAATAACAGACTGAAATAACAGACTGGTTAAAAATTGGGAAAGGAGTACAACAAGGCTGTATGTTGTCACCTTGCTTATTTGACTTATATGCAGAGAACATCATGTGAAATGCTGGACTGGATGAAGATCAAGCTGGAATCAAGATTGCAGGGAGAAATATCAATAACCTCGGATAGGCAGATGACACCACCCTTATGGCAAAAAGTGAAGAGGAACTAAAGAGCCTCTTGATGAAGGTAAGAGAGAGTGAAAAAACTGGCATAAAATTCAACATTCAAGAATTCAATATTCATTCATCACTTCATGGCAAATAGATGGGGAAACAATGGAAACAATGACAGACTTTATTTTCTTGGGCTCCAAAATCACTGTGGATGGTGACTGCAGCCATGTAATTAAAAGATGCTTGCTCCTTGGAAGGAAAGCTATGACAGACCTAGACAGGGTATTAAAAAGCAGAGACATCACTTTGCAAGCAAAGGTCCACATAGTCAAAGCTATGGTTTTTCCAGTAGTCATGTATGGATGTGAGAGTTGAACCATAAAAAAGGCTGAGCACCCAAGAATTGATGCTTTTGCACTGTGGTGTTGGAGAAGACTCTTGAGAGTCTCTTGGATTGCAAAGAGGTAAAAACCATTCAGCCCTAAAGGAAATCAACACTGCATATTCGTTGGAAGGACTGATACTGAAGCTGAAACTCCAGTATTTTGAGTGAAGTGCCAGCTCACTGGGAAAGACCCTGATACTGGGAAAGATTGAGGGCAAGAGGAGAAGGGGCAACAGAGGATGAAATGGTTGATGGCATCATTGACTCAGTGGACATGAGTTTGAGCAAACTCCAGGAGATAGTGAAGGACAGGGAAGCCTGCCATGTCACAGTCCATGGAGTCACGAAGAGTTAGACAAGATTTAGCGACTGAACAGCCATGAGCCCCACTAGGAAGCTGTCTTTCTGAAGAGCAGTCCTCTCTCCCTATTGGCAGATCTGTTGAGATTAAGGAAGTGAATGGCCTCCACCTATTGATGTTATTCTTCTTATACACAGGGAATCCTTTGCAACCTAAAACAGGCCCACTAATTTAGTGCTAAAATTCTTGATCTTAGTTATGAATTTTTAAAAAAATGTTATTTGTATGTTTATTTTTGGCTGTGCTGGGTCTTTGCTGCTGAGAGGGCTTTTCTCTAGTTGCAGAGAGCAGGGGCTATTCTCTAGCTGCGGTGTGCGGGCTTCCCATTGCTGCGGCTTCTCTTGCCTCAGAGCACAGCTGGGCACTCGGACTGCAGTAGCTGTGGCTCTCGGGCTCTAAAGCGCAGGCTCAATATTGTAATGAAGGGTTAGTTGCTCCACTGCTTGTGGGATCTTCTTGGATCAGGGATTGAACCTGTGTCTCCTGCATTAGGAGTCAGATTTTTTACCACTGGGCTGCCAGAAATGCTCCTAGTACTAAAATTTTAAAAAATACCCAAACACCCAGAGCTATGGTGGAAGAAACTTTATTGGAGAGTCCAAACATTACCATCTCTGAGCAATAAAATTATTCTAAAGGAACTCACAAATAATTTTGTCTATTTTTCATCATACCCTTGTCATCATTCAAGATTTATTTTATAGCCTATTTCCCCCAGGCTGTGATTGATCAGTCTATGATTCCACAGTTGTTCAATCTGACACATGTTTTGGCAGGCAAATACTCTTTTGAATAATAATTGTAAAAATATAAATGATCCTTCTTATTCCTTAAATCTATACAGAAAGTAAATTACCAAACTGGACTGGATCTCAGCTCTGTTGAGCTGCAAGTTTGGTTTGAAGTTGAGTTAAATCAAAAAGAGTGCTACCAAAAGAAACCACTGCTTCTGGCAGTGAAGTAGCTCAGTCGTGTCCGACTCTTTGCAACCCCGTGGACTGTAGCCTACCAGGCTCCTCCCTCCATGGGATTCTCCAGGCAAGAGTACTGGAGTGGGTTGCCACTTCCTTCTCCAGGGGATCTTCCAGACCCAGGGATCAAACCCTGGTCTCCTGCATTGGAGGCAGATGCTTTAACCTCTGAGCCTAACAAATATCCCAGATACCTTTGGGAGGGTTAGTAAATCATAATGACCACATGCTTGCCATATGAATTAATATAGGTTATCCTTTCTTTATAGTGGGTTTGTGTAAGAGAGAGAGGACAGGGATGCATAAAGGACTAAGGGGCATTCAGTCTGATGTCTGCCTTTGTGATGGTGTCTTCACAGGTGATCAAGATATCTTTAATCTACAATCATATCATGAATGTACAATTGCACGGACTCCACACATATTACTGCCATAGTTCTGACCATTCTCTCTTTCCCTTAACGAGTTCAGAAATCAACTTTTCCCCTTGCTAATTCATGACAGTGGGTGATGAAGAAGTGAATTTCTCTCAAGTATTTTAGCCTGGGAATAAGATTTCTAGCAACACATTGCCTTTCCTTAGATTTCAGTAGCTCACACCGTTTTTCAGGCCTAGTGGATTTTGACAGAATGTGATTTTTATGCTAAGTATTTCCTGTGAATATTTGAGTCTGGCTCTGCTCTAGGAGACCCACAGCCTAGCCTAAAAGGGGAATATGCAGGAGAGATGCCATTGGTGGGAGGCTCAGACGGAATATAGTCTCCAAGGTGTCCAGCCCATGAAGTACTAGGAGTCCTAAATCCTATGGGCAAAACTCCATCACTTCCTGTCTCAGCTCCCCATGGGAAAGCCTTAGCCTTTGGGTAATAAGAAGGAAATTCGAAAGAAATCCTGTCTAGGAGTTCACATATGTATGGGGTAACATGTTTCCACTGAGACCCCAGATAATGCTGGGTTTATTCAGAATTTGCAGTCATGTTCCTGTCCCATTCATTTCCTGATCATAACCAGGACTTATTCTATTAGGAAAGTCAGTTTCCATAGATTATCAAGATTATGGATTGGGGCAGGCAGAATGAACAGGGCTAAGCTTCCTGTTGGCTCATGGCTATGATGAATGCTTGGGGCTTGAGTGAAATGGAGAGATGGAGGTGGTGATGGGAAGAGATGTTGGTACTTTTCAGGTCCTGGACCAGGAAGCTTCTCTCTTGTGCTGCTGTAAAGAAAATCACCACAGCCTCAGTTAATACTTGATTTCTACAAGAAGTTTTATGTAAGCAGAAAAATTACTTGTATGCCATTTTCTGTTTAGCTTGTTGGCAAACGTCACATTCTATTTTTTAAACATCATCTGAACCAATTTTATGAGTCTCCGAAGTGTCTTGTTTTCAAACTCAGAGATTCTCTTAAAAATACTCACTAGCCGAAATAGTCCAAACCAAATTTTTCAGTATCATGGCTTAAACTGTTTTTTTTCTCCCCCGACAAAATTTGAACTGCTGAAAGCTTAGTTTCAAGGGAAATGTAAACACACTAGAAATCAAAACAAATAGGATAAAAAAAAGGGACAGCAATGTGATAAATACAAGATCACTAATATGGATCCTGATGCTAGGGTGTATTTTAACTCTAAATGACTCTCAGTAGGTGATACTTGTAGAGGAAAAAAAATACCTGTTAGTTGCATCTTAGTAACCAGTTGTGTGACCATTTTATCTGTCTTAATCACTCCATGAAACTATGGGACTGGACTATGATATCATAAGAACCCCTTCTCTTCTCACATACTAGAAATCTGGCCAATATCTTTTATTTTGCATTTAAGAAAACATAAATTTTGAAAATACATGAGATTTAATTTAAATTTGAGAAAATACTTAGTTATATTTAATCTATCATCAATTTAATTTTAGTTGAACAAAACTTCTTAGGGTGTGTCCTTTAGATTTCCCATGACCTTTGACCAGAATAGTAGATGATCAGCTTTGCCATGTGAACGGAGATGGAACAATGGAGTTGTTAGCTGCTTAGGGCTTCCTTCAAGCAATTCACATGATCCAGGGCACATTTTCTCATCCAAACCGCTATATACCCCAACAGGCTCTTGTGATACTGAGGGTCAGTACAGCCAGACACCCACCATTCTCTTCCCATGCACTGACTTAACCCAAATGACACTAGAATGGGACCAGAGCCATTCTTTCCAGAGGAGACATACCATGTTGGAAGATAAGTCAGCAGATGAGTTTTGTGATATGTACCCCTCCCAGAGGACAAAATGTTGTTCTATAATCTTCCATATTGCCATTCACAATTGACAAATAGCCAGGTAGGACACCTTAATGAGTGTGGTCCTCAGGATCATTTAGAGAAAAGCTAGATCAAGTGCCAGGTCCTAACTGATTGATCAGATTTACTTTTTTCTAAATTGAGGTATAATATATAGGATACATAATATATAAAATATATACTATTATATACGTTTCAGATATACACAGTGATTCACAATTTTGAAAGATTATACTCCAGTTATAGTTCTTATATTCCCTATGTTGTACGGTATAACCTGATGTGCATGGGTGCTTGCATGCTAAGTCATCTGTCATGTCCGACTCTTTGCAACCCTGTGAACTATAGCCCACTAGGCTCCTCTGTCCATGGGATTCTCCAGGCAAGAAATACTGGAGTGAGTTGCCATGCCCTCCTCCAGGGAATCTTTCTGATCAAGGATTGAACCTGAGTCTCTTAGATCTCCTGCTTTGGCAGGCTGATTCTTTACCACTAGCACCACCTGGGAAGCCCACAATATAACCTTAGAGCAAATTTATTTTATACATAGTAGTTTGTACCTCTTAATCCTCTACCCCTATCTTGCCCCTCCTCCTTCTTCCACTAGTAACTATTAGTTCTCTGCATATATAAGTCTGTTTTCTACTTTTAAATTGTTCACAAGTTTGTTTTATACTTTAGATTCCACATCTAAGTGATATCATACAGTATTTGTCTTTCTCTGTCTAATTTATTTCACTTAGGACAATACCCTTCAAATCCATCCGTGTTGTTTCAAATGCTAAAATTTAATTCTTTTATGGCTGAGTAGAATTCCATTATGAATTCCCCAGGAGGTGCAGTGTAAAGAATCCACCTGACAATGCAGGAGATGCGGGAGATGCTGGTTCTATCCCTGGATGGGGAAGTTCCCTTGGAGGAAGAAATGGCAAGCCCCTCCAGTATTCTTGCCCGAAAAATTTCAGATAGAGGAGGCTGGGGGGACTGCAGTCCATGGGGTTGCCAAGAGTCCGACTGAATGACTGAGCACACGGAATTCCATCATATATATATATATACACACCACATCTTCTTTATCCATTCATCTGTCAATGAACGCATAGGTTACTTCCACATCTTGGCAGTTGTATTAAATAAATAATGCCGCTATGAATACTGGCAGGCATGTATCTTTTCAAATTAGCGTCTTCATTTTTCTTCAGATATATCCCCAAGAGTGGAATTGCTGAGTCATATGGTAGTTCTATTTTTAGTTTTTTGACACAGATCTGTAATGTTTTCCACAGTGAATACACAAATTTTACAGTCTCATCAATAGTGTACAGAATTTTCCTTTTCTTCACATCCTCACCAATGTTTGTAACTTGTGTTCTTTTTAATGACAGCCATTCCTAACATCACATTAAAAAGCAGAGACATTACTTTGCCAACAAAGGTCCGTCTAGTCAAAGCTATAGTTTTTCAAGTAGTCATGCATGGATGTGAGAGTTGGATTATAAAGAAAGCTCAGCGCCAAAGAATTGATGCTTTTGAACTGTGCTGTTGAAGATGACTCTTGAGAGTCTCTTGGACTGCAAGGAAATCCAACCAGTCCATCCTACAGGAAATCAGTGCTGAATATTCATTAGAAGGACTGATGCTGAAGCTGAAGCTCCAACACTCTGGCCATCTGATGCGAAGAACTGACTCATTGCAAAAAACCCTGATGCTGGGAAAGGTTGAAGGCAGGAGGAGAAGGGGACGACAGAGGATGAGATGGTTGGATGGAAACGCTGACTCAATGGACATGAGTTTGAGTAAGTTCCGGGAGTTGATGATGGACAGGGAAGCCTGGCGTGCTGCAGTCCCTGGGGTTGCAAAGAGTCGGACACGACTGAGCCACTGAACTGACTGACTCTAACAGGTGTGAGGTGACAGTTCATTGTGGTTTTAATTTACATTTCTCTGATGATTAGTGATGTTGAGCATCTTTTCAAGTGCCTGTTGGCCATCTGCGTGTCTTCTTTGGAAAAATGTCTATTCAAGTCTTCTTCCCAGTTTTGGATTGGATTGCTTTTTTTTTTGTTTAACTTTTGAGTTGTATGACCTCTTGATATATTTTGGATGTTAACCCCCTCTTCATTATATGATTTGTAAATACTTTCTCCCTTTCAGTGGGTTGTCTTTTCATTTTGTCAATTATTGTCTTTGATGTGCGAATGTTTTTAAATTTACCTATGTACCAGTTGTTAATTTTTGCTTTTATTTCCCTTGCTTCAGGATACAGATTAAAACCTATTGTTATGATTTATGTCAAAGAATATTCTATTGTTTTTTTTTCTAGTAGCTTTATGGTTTTTGGTCTTACATTTAGATGTTTAATAATTTTTTGACTTTATTTTTGTACATGGTGTTAAAGAATGCTCTGGTTTCATTCTTTTGCATGTAGCTGTCAAGTTTTTCCAGCACCACTTACTGGAAAAGACTACATTTTCTCCACTGTGGTGGTTTTTCCTCCACCCACCAAGTAAATGAGGAAGTTGGACAGTTTCAATATTTTCTTAACTAAAACCGTATTTGTCACAGAGTATTACACTTGAAGAGTTGCTATGTACTATAAGAAAAGACGGTTCCATGATTGAATGTTTGGGAAATGGTATGTGAAACAATGTTAACAGGTTCTTTACTACAGAATTTCTCCTAGTCTCTTCTATGCAGATATGCTTTTGACTCTAATATGGGAGTTGAATTAAGCTTTTATTTATTTGAAAATGATTTTTTGAGGAGCGGCCTGTGATATTAGTGTTCACAAAAGTTCTTTCAGCTTTATAAATCTCACCAATGCACTAATCATTTTAGAAGATTTGACTGTCCATTAAATTCAATGAAGAGCCACATTCTCCGGGAAGTCATTGTGTATTTCACTGTTTTCCAACGGGAACCACCTCCTCCTGTCAATGGAGAGAATATTTTCTCTGATTAACTGAAAAGGGAATTACCAAAGAGAGTGCTTCTGAATAGTTTGATGCAAATTTCCTTGACTTTTATTGACTCTCCCATCTCCACATAATGATTTTTTCTTCCATTTTCTGAAATGTAGCCTTATGTAAAAAGTCAATATATGAAAATCCAAACATATAAAGCATAAAAGATGAGGGGAGAGCTATTTATATAACAGGAGAATTTTTTACTTTACAAAATGATTCCTCCCAAAGTCTATTTTAGAGCAAAAGTTGGAGACATTGAAGAAAATTCAGTGGTCTCACAGTTTCCTTTAACTTCACCATCTATTACCTTTTAGTAATCTTAACTTTTAAAAGGCACTTCCAAAGTGGTGTTAGTGATAAAGAACCCACCTGCCAATGCAGGATACATAAGCGATGAGGGTTTGTATGATTGTCTAGAAGAGGGCATGGCAACCCACTCCAGTATTCTTGCCTGGAGAATCCCATGGGCAGAGGGGCCTGGTGGGCTACAGAACATAGCATGGCCACGATTTGGACTTGACTGAAGCAGCTTAGCACACAGATGCCTCTGTTTACCCACCAGTGGGACTGATTTAGCCTTAGAATGGTACCTTCCTCTTCCACATGGCCGGTGGGCTACTCCCAAGATCCTCTGCTGGTCAGGGAGGTCTTTCCCACCAGCTGGGGACCACTGTTTAGTGCCAAGCAAGCTCCAGCCAGAATCTCATTATTTATTTTTCTAGTGTTGCTTGTGGCTTGGAGACTTATTTATCTGCAGAGATTATCACCCATTGGAAACAAATCTTTGTATATCATTTTTAAAATCATGCCTCTGAAACATGTATTCTGTTTTGCCAGCTGTCTGAGTTGCTGGACGTTCCCCCTTGGTTGAGAAAACCGCTTCTCAGACAGCCACGATGAATCAAGACGTACACAAACTTGATTTTTAAAGGTGTTTCCTGCCTTGTTAACCCAATCATTATGAAGACAAAGGAACAGTTGGATCATTGATACGTTGGCGAAAAGCATTAGCTTTCTTGTAAGGGCAATTTGCCACTTCAGGCATAATTAGGCTAGTTAAACACATCTTTGTGAGTCAGTGGCCTGGGAAGTCTTTATCCTTATCGTGAATGATGTAATTCAAAGAGGCTCTTAGCTCTAAATGGAGATGCCCTTTCAGGGCAAGGTAGTTCCTATGATGCTGGATATTTTAATCTCTAGGCCTAACTAACACATTGGTTTATGTGCCTCAAGAACCATCACCTCTAAAATATTTCTGCAGTCCTTCATTTAGTAGGGTTTGAAATCCTTGGCTACACTTGAGGAGAAGAGAAATCGGTTAAAACACCAAGTCCCGACAGTGAATGTTCTTTTTCAGGTTATTTTGTACTAGTTGTCTGAGAAAAGAGAATGGAGTATGTAAGGGGTGAGGAGGAGGCCAAGAAATCCTTGCATTCCCACAAACCCACACTCTGCCTGTAGCTCAAGCCTGAGGACAGACACGGATGACGGAAGATCGGTGTGCTTGGCTAACTTCTATGGCAATGAAGCATATGGATCTGCCCTTGAGAGTGGAGTGGGGGGGGGGGGGGGGGGTTCTGATCCTGTTCCTGGTTCTGCTTTTCCAACCAGCTTTGTGATCACAGTGATCCATCAGCCTCTGAATTTTCTCACAGGAAAGCGGGGATCCATCTCTGCTTTGCTTGGATGCACAGAATGTTGTGCTGAGGGCTGTGCTACTAAGATCATGGTTCTGAGGATTACAGATTATGATGATTAATAAGGGCAAAGGTCATGACTTTTTTCTTTGCTTCTTTTATGTCTGTTTGGTTTATGTGGGAAGAGCACAGGTATTAGAATTGCACCCATCTGAGATGCTTCTGCTCATTACTCAGTTTCCTCATCTGTACACCAGGGAGTGATCATCTGTGTCACGGGGACCATGAAGTCTTGGCAAATTCTACTGCTCTTAGTTGCGTCATCTGGGGTTGGGCCTAGCAATCTTTCCCTAATAGCTTTCCCTCTTGTGTGTTTGGTCAATGGCAAATGCAGCTCCATCAACCCATTCCTAAGTCATTCATGGCACTTAGTTGTTGGGTTGTTGCTTTATAAGAAAAACACTAAATTGTGACATTTCCACATTCCCTGCTATGATGTTTCTTTGCTTGTAACATATAAAGTCGTTATATCATGTAATCTTTTTGAAGACACTTAAAGCAGCAGTGCTCAACCTCTTTGGCACCGGGGACCAGTTTCGTGGAAGACAATTTTTTAACAGATCACAGAAGACAAGGGGATGCTTTCAGGATGATTCAGGTGTATTGCGTTTATTGTGCATTTTATTTACATCAGCTCTACGTCAGATGATCAGGCATCAGATCCTGGAGGTTGGGGACCCCTGATTTAAAGCAATAATTAATGATCCAAGTATAAGTTAAAATTGAACTGCAGGTTAAAACCATATTAAGATACCAACAGAACATTTAAAAAAAAAGCAAAAATTAGTTCTAGTCCCCCTCCCTCGCTCCTGCCCCCACCCTCAACACATGCACAATGGAAACAAACCAAGCAACCAAACAAAAACTAAACACAGATCTGACAATATCAATTTTTGGCGAGGGTGTAGAACAACTGGGATTCTTATATATTGTTGGTGAGAATGCAAACTGGCATAACCATTTTAGAAAACTATTAGTAACTAATAGCGAACTAAAATGGACTGGAATGGGTGAATTTAACTCAGAGGACCATTATATCTACTACTGCGGGCAGGAATCCCTCAGGAGAAATGGAGTGGCCATCATGGTCAACAAAAGAGTCCGAAATGCAGTACTTGGATGCAATCTCAAAAATGACAGAATGATCTCTGTTCGTTTCCAAGACAAACCATTCAATGTCACAGTAATCCAAGTCTATGCCCCAACCAGTAACGCTGAAGAAGCTGAAGTTGAATGGCTCTATGAAGACCTACAAGACCTTTTAGAACTAACACCCAAAAAAGATGTCCTTTTCATTATAGGAGACTGGAATGCAAAAGTAGGAAGTCAAGAAACACCTGGAGTAACAGGCAAATTTGGCCTTGGAATACGGAATGAGGCAGGGCAAAGACTAATAGAGTTTTGCCAAGAAAATGCACTGGTCGTAGCAAATACCCTCTTCCAACAACACAAGAGAAGACTCTATACGTGGACATCACCAGATGGTCAACACCGAAATCAGATCGATTATATTCTTTGCAGCCAAAGATGGAGAAGCTCTATACAGTCAGCAAAAACAAGACCAGGAGCTGACTGTGGCTCAGACCATGAACTCCTTATTGCCAAATTCAGACTGAAACTGAAGAAAGTAGGGAAAACCGCTAGACCATTCAGGTATGACCTAAATCAAATCCCTTATGATTATACAGTGGAAGTGAGAAATAGATTTAAGGGCCTACATCTGATAGATAGAGTGCCTGATGAACTATGGAATGAGGTTCGTGACATTGTACAGGAGACAGGGATCAAGACCATCCCCATGGAAAAGAAATGCAAAAAAGCAAAATGGCTGTCTCAGATCAGATCAGATCAGATCAGTCGCTCAGTCGTGTCCGACTCTTTGCGACTCCATGAACCGCAGCACCTCAGGCCTCCCTGTCCATCACCAGCTCCCGGAGGTCACTCAGACTCGCATCCATCGAGTCAGTGATGCCATCCAGCCATCTCATCCTCTGTCGTCCCCTTCTCCTCCTGCCTCCAATCCTCCCAGCATCAGAGTCTTCTCCAATGAGTCAACTCTTCGCATGAGGTGGCCAAAATACTGGAGTTTCAGCTTTAGCATCATTCCTTCTAAAGAAATTCCAGGATTGATCTCCTTCAGAATGGACTGGTTGGATCTTCTTGCAGTCCAAGGGACTCTCAAGAGTCTTCTCCAACACCACAGTTCAAAAGCATCAATTCTTCGGCGCTCAGCCTTCTTCACAGTCCAGCTCTCACATCCATACATGACCACAGGAAAGACCATAGCCTTGACTAGGCGAACCTTTGTTGGTAAAGTAATGTCTCTGCTTTTGAATATGCTATCTAGGTTGGTCATAACTTTCCTTGCAAGGAGTAAGCGTCTTTTAATTTCATGGCTCCAGTCACCATCTGCAGTGATTTTGGAGCCCAGAAAAACAAAGTCTGACACTGTTTCCACTGTTTCCCCATCTATTTCCCATGCAGTGATGGGACCAGATGCCATGATCTTCGTTTTCTGAATGTTGAGCTTTAAGCCAACCTTTTCACTCTCCACTTTCACTTTCATCAAGAGGCTTTTTAGCGCCTCTTCACTTTCTGCCATAAGAGTGGTGTCATCTGCATATCTGAGGTTATTGATATTTCTTCCGGCAATCTTGATTCCAACTTGTGTTTCTTCCAGTCCAGCATTTCTCATGATGTACTCTGCATACATCGCTGTCTGGGGAGGCCTTACAAATAGCTATGAAAAGAAGAGAAGCGAAAAGCAAAGGAGAAAAGGAAAGATATAAACATCTGAATGCAGAGTTCCAAAGAATAGCAAGAAGAGATAAGAAAGCCTTCTTCAGCGATCAATGCAAAGAAATAGAGGAAAACAACAGAATGGGAAAGACTAGGGATCTCTTCAAGAGAATCAGAGATACCAAAGGAACATTTCATGCAAAAATGGGCTCAATAAAGGACAGAAATGGTATGGACCTAACAGAAGCAGAAGATATTAAGAAGAGGTGGCAAGAATACACAGAAGAACTGTACAAAAAAGAGCTTCACGACCCAGATAATCATGATGGTGTGATCACTGACCTAGAGCCAGACATCCTAGAATGTGAAGTCAAGTGGGCCTTAGAAAGCATCACTAAGAACAAAGCTAGTGGAGGTGATGGAATTCCAGTGGAGCTATTCCAAATCCTGAAAGATGATGCTGTGAAAGTGCTGCACTCAATATGCCAGCAAATCTGGAAAACTCAGCAGTGGCCACAAGATTGGAAAAGATCAGTTTTCATCCCAATCCCAAAGAAAGGCAATGCCAAAGAATGCTCAAACTACCACACAATTGCACTCATCTCACACACTAGTAAAGTAATGCTCAAAATTCTCCAAGCCAGGCTTCAGCAATATGTGAACCGTGAACTTCCTGATGTTCAAGCTGGTTTTCGAAAAGGCAGAGGAACCAGAGATCAAATTGCCAACATCCGCTGGATCATGGAAAAAGCAAGAGAGTTCCAGAAAAACATCTATTTCTGCTTTATTGACTATGCCAAAGCCTTTGACTGTGTAGATCACAATAAACTGTGGAAAGTTCTGAAAGAGATGGGAATACCAGACCACCTGATCTGCCTCTTAAGAAATCTGTATGCAGGTCAGGAAGCAACAGTTAGAACTGGACATGGAACAACAGACTGGTTCCAAATAGGAAAAGGAGTACGTCAAGGCTGTATATTGTCACCATGTTTATTTAACTTATATGCAGAGTACATCATGAGAAATGCTGGACTGGAAGAAACACAAGTTGGAATCAAGATTGCTGGGAGAAATATCAATAACCTCAGATATGCAGATGACACCACCCTTATGGCAGAAAGTGAAGAGGGGCTAAAAAGCCTCTTGATGAAAGTGAAAGTGGAGAGTGAAAAGGTTGGCTTAAAGCTCAACATTCAGAAAACGAAGATCATGGCATCTGGTCCCATCACTACATGGGAAATAGATGGAGAAACAGTGGAAACAGTGTCAGACTTTATTTCTGGGCTCCAAAATCACTGCAGATGGTGACTGCAGCCATGAAATTAAAAGACGCTTACTCCTTGGAAGGAAAGTTATGACCAACCTAGATAGCATATTCAAAAGCAGAGACATCACTTTGCCAACAAAGTTTCGCCTAGTCAAGGCTATGGTCTTTCCTGTGGTCATGTATGGATGTGAGAGCTGGACTGTGAAGAAGGCTGAGCGCCGAAGAATTGATGCTTTTGAACTGTGGTGTTGGAGAAGACTCTTGAGAGTCCCTTGGACTGCAAGGAGATCCAATGAGTCCATTCTGAAGGAGATCAATCCTGGGATTTCTTTGGAAGGAATGATGCTAAAGCTGAAACTCCAGTATTTTGGCCACCTCATGCGAAGAGTTGACTCATTGGAGAAGACTCTGATGCTGGGAGGGATTGGAGGCAGGAGGAGAAGGGGACGACAGAGGATGAGATGGCTGGATGGCATCACTGACTCGATGGATGCGAGTCTGAGTGACCTCCAGGAGCTGGTGATGGACAGGGAGGCCTGGCGTGCTGCGGTTCATGGGGTCGCAAAGAGTCAGACACGACTGAGCGACTGATCTGATCTGATGCATATAGCAAAACTCACTGAATTGTACACTTAATATCTGTGTGGGGGATTTTTTTGGTAAATTATTTCTGAATAAAAAATAATGCACAGTTGCATAAATATTTGAGTGCTGAATTGTAAGTTGCATTTTTATTTTATATCTATTTTAAGATCTCTAAAATTACGACATCTTTTCATTGCAGCCTAAAGAAACTTTCCAGCCATCTGGCAGTGAATTTTTAAAAAATAATATCAATATTTATTTATTTAGCAAAAATGTTACTGAAGTATAAGATATATGCAGAGATCTTAAGTGTACAACTTGATAATTTATTATAAAATAAATAATCCTATATAACTACCTCTGAGATCAAAATATAAAACCTTCCCAGCACCATGGAAGCTTCCCACTGCCCACTCATTACTATGTAGTGTTCCAATGAGTGAACACACCACAGTTGATTCTGATATTAGTTTCTGGTGGTTTTAAATAAAACTGTCAGGAACATTCTTGTATACTTTTGGTGTGTATACGCATTTGTTTATGGGTCATAAGGTAGACATATGTTCAGCTTTCCTAGGTACTAATCAGATCAGATCAGATCAGTCGCTCAGTCGTGTCCGACTCTTTGCGACCCCATGAATCACAGCACGCCAGGCCTCCCTGTCCATCACCAGCTCCCGGAGGTCACTCAGACTCACACCCATCAAGTCAGTGATGCCATCCAGCCATCTCATCCTCTGTCGTCCCCTTCTCCTCCTGCCCTCAATCCCTCCCAGCATCAGAGTCTTCTCCAATGAGTCAACTCTTCGCATGAGGTGGCCAAAATACTGGAGTTTCAGCTTTAGCATCATTCCTTCCAAAGAAATTCCAGGATTGATCTCCTTCAGAATGGACTGGTTGGATCTTCTTGCAGTCCAAGGGACTCTCAAGAGTCTTCTCCAACACCACAGTTCAAAAGCATCAATTCTTCGGCGCTCAGCCTTCTTCACAGTCCAGCTCTCACATCCATACATGACCACAGGAAAAACCATAGCCTTGACTAGGTGAACCTTTGTTGGCAAAGTGATGTCTCTGCTTTTGAATATGCTATCTAGGTTGGTCATAACTTTCCTTCCAAGGAGTAAGTGTCTTTTAATTTCATGGCTGCAGTCACCATCTGCAGTGATTTTGGAGCCCAGAAAAAGAAAGTCTGACACTGTTTCCACTGTTTCCCCATCTATTTCCCATGTAGTGATGGGACCAGATGCCATGATCTTCGTTTTCTGAATGTTGAGCTTTAAGCCAACCTTTTCACTCTCCGCTTTCACTTTCATCAAGAGGCTTTTTAGCCCCTCTTCACTTTCTGCCATAAGGGTGGTGTCATCTGCATATCTGAGGTTATTGATATTTCTCCCAGCAATTTTGATTCCAACTTGTGTTTCTTCCAGTCCAGCATTTCTCATGATGTACTCTGCATATAAGTTAAATAAACATGGTGACAATATGCAGCCTTGACGTACTCCTTTTCCTATTTGAAACCAGTCTGTTGTTCCATGACCAGTTCTAACTGTTGCTTCCTGACCTGCATACAGATTTCTTAAGAGGCAGATCAGGTGGTCTGGTATTCCCATCTCTTTCAGAATTTTCCACAGTTTATTGTGATCTACACAGTCAAAGGCTTTGGCATAGTCAAGAAAGCAGAAATAGATGTTTTTCTGGAACTCTCTTGCTTTTTCCATGATCCAGCAGATGTTGGCAATTTGATCTCTGGTTCCTCTGCCTTTTCTAAAGGCATGCTACATGCATACATTCAAGTAATTGTAACTCCAGTCAAGATATAAACATTTCCTTTCCTTCTCCACTGTGCTTCTTCCCAGTCAATTGTCCACCTCTTCTACCCAGAGGAAGCTATTCTTTTTTTTTTAATTCTTTTTTTCTAATTGTTGAAATATAGTTGATTTACAATATTTCAGGTATACAGCAAAGTGATTCAGTTATACACGCATATATATTCTTTTGAAGATTCTCTTTCATTATAGGTCACTGCCAGATACTGAGTATAGTTCCCTATGTTGTACAGTAGCTCCCTATTGTTTATTTTATATACAGTAGTGCATGTACCAACTGGTCTTAATTACAGCACATCAGGTTAGCTTCACTTGTCCTTGAACTGAGTAGAATTAAAATAGAAATAGAATCACAAAGCCTATGTACTCTTGTGGCTGGCTTCTTCATTCAGCATTATGCTTTTGATATTCATCCAAATTGTTGAATGCACCAGTGGTTTATTTTTTATTTTATGAATATGTATTTTTTTCATTTCCCTGTTGTTAGATATTTGGGTTATTTCCAGCTTGGAGCTACTGATGAATAAGACTGCTATCAATATTTTTTTTTGTGCAAGTTTTTCTTGAAATGTGTGTCCTAAGAACTCTTTGCCTCTTAGGTAATGAAGTCATTTCTTATGTCCTTTAAAAAGCTTTTTTTTTTTTTTTTTTAATGTTTGTAACTGTAATCTATCTCAAAATAATTTTTACATATAGTATAAGGTGGGGATCAAGTTTCATTTTTATCTGGTTGTTCAAACCCTGTTTGTTGAGAAGAAACCTTTCTTTCTCCATTTGATTACCTTGCATTGTCTGTTGAGAATCAATGAATCACTTATGTATAGATCTATCCACGAGTTTCTGCTCAGTTCCATTGGTCTATGTACTTACCTTAATTCTCATAGCACACTGTTTTAATTACCGTAGCTGTAGAATAAGTATTGAAATCATAGAATGAGTATTTATGTATTGATTTTTCTCATTAGGTAATACAAGTGCATTTATAGACCTCTTGACAATGAAGATAGGTGTCCTATATGGTAAGTCGATTTTATGTTAGATGAGAAATAATCACTCTGATTTCAAAAACCTTTCAGGCAGGATACCTTAAAACATGGAGGTGTCTCTGCTACTCAATAAAATTTTTACTACTGTTTATCCTCCTTATTGAGGGTAGTAAGTAAATTTCTTATGGTTCTGTTGACATTTCTGCCCTTACCATGAAGTTCTTAGTACATCTAACCATATTAAATAGTGGCTTTAGGTATATAGTAATTGATAAACATGCTTTTATTTACATTTCAGTCTCCAGTATCACTTTTAGCATACTTAGTTGGTCCGAATTTTCTTTTTTTTCTTTGTTTTTTTTTTTCCCTAAATGTTTCACTTTTTATTTTTTTGCTTAGTTTTGCCTTTTTTTTTTTTTTTTTTTTTTAGAAAAGGTGTTTTATAACCTCAGCCCAGAGCAATAAAGATTGACCTTAAAATAACTAGGTGGTCTCATTTCTTATATGTCAGTGACTGGTTGAGGTGTGGGAATGTGGTGCAATTCTAGGCAACAAAAGGGGATGGGGTACGGCCTCTGGAGTTCCTGTGAAAGGTTTTCTGGCTGAATAAATGAATTGGGGGTTGTGAACAAGGCAACAGTTACCCTCCTGCTGTTATTGTTGCTGGATGTTGTAAAGTCAGGGGGGATACCTGGAAACTTTGTAGTCATCTTGTGACCAGGAGACTTACAAACCGATTTGCTGAATTAAGCAGAGTCAAGCTGCTGCTAAGTCGCTTCAGTCGTGTCCGACTCTGTGCGACCCCATAGACAAGAGAAGGAAGAAATTTGAGTCCTCAAAAAAATGAGGGAGTTAAAAAATAATGTTTTAATATATCCCCAGTCTTCTAGTTATGGGGCTTATATTTTTTTGCTCTTTGTCAAAGTCATTTGAGTTGGGATTTTTCTTATTTGCTCCCTAAAGCATGCTATCTGTTAAACCATGCTCTCTTGCATTTTAGCAGCTCTTTGATGTGCTAAGAACTCATACTCAGAAAATTAAATGAATGAGGCATTAGATTAAGAACAGAAGCATGAGCAAAGGCATACTCTGTTGACCAATTTTAGTCCTCAAAATGTATGATTCTAAAAGTGAGGGGGGACCACTTACCTTCATAAAGTTTGAAAATACCTGCATGAACTTGATACTGCTATGTCCTGGGATATGGATATTCATGACTCAGGTAACTATAGATAAGAGTAGAATGTTGGGGGCAGGAGAAGTAAAACCAACTATAGATTTTGAGATGAAGTTCACGATCATGTCCCCTGCCTAAAGAACCACTGAACTATAGAGACCTGAGCTTATGAGAGATGTCAAGTAGAGCAGCTAAGAAAGCTGAGGGTAAGGCAGGACCAGACATAGAGCTCCTGAGTTTCTGTGTAGGAGGGGCTTAACGGCTGCAGCAGATTTCTGTTTGGACCTGCCATTGCAAAGAACTTTTCCTATTAGCTATCCATGTCAACGAATGGGGTGGGACGGTAGCCAAGACACTGGTACCTCCTGCCTCGGATTGAGAAAACCCACAGTCATTAAAAAAGCAAGCCAACCTCAAGATCCATAGCTGTTTTATTTTGAAATGAAGTCATTATTTCAAGTCAGAAGTGCATAAAGTATTCCTGAAGGGTTTTCAAGACAGAAAAATTTCAGTTCTGGTTGGTTTGCAATCAAGGTAGTCTTTCAGTTTTCAATTTCATTGAAGGGAATTCTCCATAATTTGAACTCTTGATGCTGAAAATTGAACTGAAAATGAGACTCTCATGTTGTTCAACCACTGCTTTGTTATTGGCCTGGTTATTATTAGTAAGTCATCTCATCCATGTCGGAGGAGAACAAGAGACTCCGTCCTTGCCCTCAAGGTGTACAGGCAAGATCCCTGGAAATCCTTTTTTCAAAATAGCCTGTGCAAGGTAGGGAATGGTATCTTCCACTGGTTTGAGTCATGGTTCTTTCCATTTCAAGCAAAGGGTCTTCTTTTTTGGCTGAATTTCTACATTTTAAAAGTTCTCCCAATGGGAAAGAGTCAATATCCCTATTATACAGGACATGGCAGCATGAAATCCATAGACTGAATTGCCTGGGTTTCTTTTAACCACTGTACACAGGCAGGGTTGGGAGTTCTTTGGGAGACCTGTCTTTCTTGCTAATATGTTAGCATGGTACTTTTCTTGGTTAATACATTTATATGTTTGCAGGGGTCTTTGGAAAAATAATGTGAAAAGCTATTTGTTCATAATGCATGTTTTACCTACCATGGGGTGGATTGAACTGAATAATGTATGTTTAGCTCATCTAAAAACTATAGACCAAGGGAAAAAAAAGACCTCGCACCAAATTGTTTCCATTTCAAATTTAACACTGGAGATTACTGTCTTTGTGTTGTCAGGCTTACTCTGTGTGTGTGCGTGTGTGTGCGTGTGCGTGTGTGTGCTGTGGAGTGTGGCCTTCAGGGTAAAGCTTTTCTACCAGCTATGAGCATATTTTTTAACTTGAAGAAAATACTACCAGCTTTTACAAAAAAGTAAAGCCTGCCTCTCATGAATCACAGAAAATTGTACCAAAGAGTATACAGCCCTAAAGTTTATGGAGGTCATACTGAAGCAGATGCTCAGAGCCTGTTCATATCGTGCTGCTGAGTTATTAAACAGTAAATTAGCCTATGCTGCATACTGATACTGTTGACTGATGAGTAACTTGGGTGACCTTTTTCTAAGTTTGGGGCACTTCTGATCTGACCCTAATATGTATGAAAGGAGGCGGGAGCTGCTGTTCAATATGATCATGTGACAGAGGTAAGCTTACTGAAGCAGGGGTGCAATGGCTTTTCCCTCCTACACCTTCGGGGAAATGTTTGCCTGCATGCCTTTTTAGGATCAGCAGGGTAAGGACAGGGCAGTACAAATGGGGAAATCAAGAGACTGGGCCAGTGATGACAGGGAGAGTGGATGTGAGGAAAGATGGGAGGGGAGGAGTTTGGAGAGAATGAAGTTCTTAAAGAGGATTTGTGGAAAAGGGGAAGGTTCTGGGAAAATAGCAGCCAAATGGGATTCTGAGGAGATAGTAAGAAAGCATAATTTTTAGTATTTTTTTTCCTTTGTGTCAATTTATTTCCACTTTTTGAAATCTTCAAAAAAGATGCAATCAAAATTGCCTTTGGCCACTGGAGGTGGTCCAACTTTATATGTGTACAATCACTTATTTCACGTTATACAACCTGTTTCTATCGCTCGTCTTGCAAGTTCCCAGATTAGTTATTGAAAAGTTTCTTGAAATTATGTCTTGGTGTTGCTCCGCTATCAGGCAGAAAGTGCTATAGTTTGGTGAGGGTCCAAGAGTGAGCATGTGGTCTGGCATATTAGACTTAAAAGATTCTGTTGGAGGACTTTGAAAAGGTGCTTCCCTGATGCAGAGAGAGAATGCTTACGAACTGAAGGTCTCTTTCTGTCCTGGCCACCCTTTGACCTAGTTTTTTGATAATTTTTTTGGTGGCTTGTGACCATTAAGTGACTTCCCAGAGGTAAAACGACAGCCTAGGATGGAAATATGGAAGGCACTGGGGTCCTTTATGACTCTGTTGAGCTGGTTCTGTATCGTCTACCTTTAGAGTACTTGTTCAAATCTTCTTAACCACTATTTCTAACTATGTATTTTTCTGCATTACTAAATTTTGTTAATCAAGAGTGAATTTCCTTATGGTTAAGCCTCTAGTATTTAACTCTTTTCTCACCTGTAGCCAAAGTCATTACTAATTGGCATACAATACATTTAAAACTTTCACCATTCATAAGGTGCAACCAAACAAAACAGAAATAAATTGGAAATTAGAACCTATGAAAAATTGCACTTGTCATCTGTACCATCCGATTTTTCAAATGTTTATATGGGTCAGAAATGTTTGGCCTCATTGATTGACTTTATCATGAGCAAATATCATAATTGAACTCAAATATAAATGTTCATGAATAAATGTTTGCAGTGTGTCTGTTTTACATATTGGTGTTCAATTAAAATTTCATTTGAAAAGAGCTAAAATAACTAAAAGGCTCTAAGAAAAGCCAAAGGGAAGTAGGATAGTTAAATATTTGTGTTCATGTATATGTGCATGTGTCGATCACTGCATTTAATATCTGATCATTTAAGTTTATTAAACTCCTATGTGGGGTCCACTGTTCTGAGGGCTAGAGATACAACACTTAATTTGATACAGATTCTGACATCTACAAGACTCCAACTTGATCAATGGTGCCACGATCTGACCACATGCTGAGGATGAAAACCTCAGTAGTGATCCTTCAAAGACTTCACATGTCCCATTTGTAATGTGTGAGCAAATCACTTTTGCTCCACCCCCGGGTACAACCCCCTCTTATGCTCTTCATTTCTCCTGCCTTGAGCTCAAGCCATCCCTGTCTCCCACTTGTCCTCTGTAGGTTCTTCTCTACGTGGTAGCAAGGGTGATTTTTTTTAAAAACCTCAAGGAGATCATGATGGTCCCTTCTTTTCAGCTTTTTCATGGCTTTGCATCACTATTAAAAAAATAATTTAAAGACCTACTCCTTGTGCACAGAGCTTCGAGATCTAACACCAGTTACCTCTCCATGTAAATTCTGCCTTCACTGAATCCAGCCCGAGTGTTCTGGTCTCCTTGCTGTTGTCCCACAGCAGGTTGTTCCCTTCCGGGTAACCTTGCCCTGATCTTCTCGCTTCAGTCAGGTCTCTGCTCTGAGTCACCTCAGGTATATTGTGTATCTACTCATTTATTCTCTGTTTTCCTCAGTTGAATATTAGTTCCAGGAGGGCAGGGTCTTGGCCATTCTAATAAATCCAAATGAGTGAATCAGTTAATGAATTGTGGGTGATCAGCTCTTCTTTTTTCCCTCGTCTTGATTCTGCCCTGAGTGGCAACACTTTCTGGGCCGGATTTGGCCACTGTCTGTGCCTGTGTGTTTGCATTTGTGAGACGAGGGGAAATTTCAGGCCAGTTTGAGGGTGGGAGGTTTCCAAGCACGGGCCTGGTGGCTCTCCTCCCATATTGCTGCGGTGGCTCCCACCTTTGCTTATGCATCAGACCAGCTTGTTGCCGGGCAGGGTAAGCAGCAGGACTGTGCAAAAGTGCCACCAAAGCAGGTATCTCTGTCTCTATCCAAAGAAGAAAAGCCAGCTCAGGTTGCCCCAGGCAGACAAACACGGGAAGTCAGCAGTGCTTTTTCTGGCCTGGCGTCTGCTGTGCACAGTCCTCCGCCTGTTTCTGCTGCTCCTGCCAGTGGACTGAGTGGGATCCTGAGGCCCTGTTTTACATCCCAGGAGAGTGGATTAGAAAATATAATCGATCCACAGAAACTCAGCATATATTCCCTTCTATGTGTGCACTGAGTGGCAAGAAGATGTCTAGAACCACGCACACCTGTGTCCAGCTGTGGCTCTTCTCTAGCTGTGTGACCTTGGGCAGGTGTCTCTACCTTTCTGTGCCTCAGTCATATTGTCAGCAACATGGGAACACTAAGACCCACCTCATGTGGTTGACACAACAGCTATGTGATATCTAGAAGATATATATCTAGCATCGCAGCCGAGAAGATTGTAGTGAGCAGATGATGGGTCGTTCATCACTGTTTTGGCCCCCTTTGTCTTTTTAGCAACCTATAAATTCACTCTCGAGGTCATTTCTGTTCAAATAAATCTCCAGTCTTGTTGACAAGACCTGGGAACTGTGGGAAACCAGGCTGAGGCAAATGGGAAACAATTGTGAAAACCTGAACACACTCATACACGCCAGGACCCATTTCAGAAGAAACTGCAGCCTGTACACTGTTCATGGGACACCACTCTGAGGCTGGAGAGGCTGTGGAACCCACAGCGAGGCTCCCCTCTCCCACCGGGACTTTGCTCCAGGTGGGCAACCCTGCAGCAGCCAGGGCTGGCCTGGATGGCAGACCCCTCATCTGCAACCCCAGCCTGGCTCTGGGGGCGGTGGTTTCCCTGCCCCACCTCCTCACTGTTGGCCCCCTTCCCCCGGTAGGATGGGAAGGTGGGGAGTTGGGTGGTGGGGAGTCCAGCTCACTTACCAGGCCTGTGAGAAGGGGGCCCAGTGAGCATCACACCAGCCTGTCCTCCACGCAGCTCAGCTCTCCCTTACCCGCCACGTTTCAAGCTCCTTTGTGGGAAGGCAGGGTCTGGGGTGGGAAGGGGTCTGCTCGGGAGTGGATGGAGTCTTGTCAGTACCTCCACTGGATCATGGAGTTTGTCAGCAAAGGAAAGCCCATGTTGAAAGACCAGGAGTCCTCAGGACAAAGGGGTTTGGTTCACCTGAAAGAACTAGTCTTAGGACCCTGGAAACAGAAGTTTTGGGGGTAGAGCTACTCTGAGATGGCGAGTTCAGACGGAGGGCTGGGAAGGCCCTGGGTCTACCAGAGAGGGAGAGGCTGGCTGCTGGGATAGGATGAGGATTCGGGATTCCAGCCAAGGGAGGGAGAGAAAGAAGTCAAAGGAGTTTCCTGTGTCCTGAAACGTCGAGGTCGTTTCCGCCTCAGGGTCTTTGCACATGCTCTCCCTGGAATGCTCTCCATTCTAAGTCTGCATGGCTTCTTCCTTGCTTCAAAGATCCAGGGCTTGTCCAAAAGATGCATAATCCTTGAGGCCTTCCTGGATTTCCTCTCTCCCAGTATGAAATCCCCCTTCCCCTTACTATCGACAGAGCATCTCCAAGTGTTTTACTTGGTATATTCAACACTCCCATGAGGTTCTAAGTCAGTGTTCAACAAGTAAAAGAATGAATTTTATATCAGAGACTCCCCAGCTGACGAATGTCCCTACTTTGTAGTCAGTTTCCAGAACATAAGTCTGGGTTCAGAATAAACTGTAGTAACTTTGGCCAAAAGCAGTAATATTCAGACAGACCTGACGAGTGTGGCTGGCTCCTCTTGTGAGCAGAGGCTGTTTATCCTCAGGTGTTCTAGGGTTCCCCTTCAAGGCACATTTGTGAAGGTAAATAAACATGAGCTGTTTTTGTAAAGTTACAATTAATCTAGTGCAAAAGGGTCACAATCATGACTGTCCTCTTACTTCAAACTTCATTCTCCAAGCTAAATGATGAAGGCCATTATTAGAGGGACAAGAATCATTTTTAAAACACTGACATACTGCAAGCTTGTGTGCTTCGTTGCTCAGTCACGTCCGACTCTTTGTGACCCCATGGACTGCAGCCCGTCAGGCTCCTCTGTCCATGAGGATTCTCCAGGAAGGAATATTAGAGTGGGTTGCCATGCCCTCCTCCAGGGGACCTTCCCAAGTCAGGGATAGAACCCAGGTCTCCTGCATTGCAGGCATATTCTTTACTAACTGAGCCACCAGGGAAGCCCAACGCGGAGTGAAAACATTTTGTTTTAGCCATCCGTGTGTATTTCTAATTTTTTTTTTTAAGTGTTAGTTGCTCAGTCTTGTCCGACTCTTTGCACCCCCATGGACTATAGCCTGCCAGGCTCCTCTGTCCATGGAATTTTCCAGGCAAGAATATTGGAGTTGGTTGCCATTCCCTTCTCCAGAAGATCTTCCAGAACTTAGAAAAGAAATGCTATAGAATGTTAATTGCTATGTCTGTATGTCTTACCAGGCTCAGGCAATTCCTAACAAACTGGACTGATGGCTGTGAAACTGTTCCACTTTGGTAGAGAGAAAAGGCAGGCAAACTGGCCACCTCTAGCTCTCTGTGGATCCCAAAGATTAAGCTGCGACTGGTTCAGCCACAGAACCAAACACATAGTAGCTTCATTCATTCACTTACAAAATATTCATGGGATCCCCAACCACGTGCCATGCATTTTTCTAGAGGTTGGGGATTCAGCAGTGACCGACAGGTGTGTCTGCCTGCAAGCAGCTGCCCATTCTAGTTGGGGAGACAGACAATATTACAATAGACGAAGTACCCAGGATGGTGGAAGGTGACCCAAAATGCAAAAGAGGCAGAGGAAGGCAGGGCAGGATGCAGGAAGCTCTCAGGTGACATCTGGACAAAGATCAAAGGCAGTCAGGAGCACAGCGGGGCGAGGGGTGTGCCAAGCAGAATGACCAGGGGAGACTCTATGTATATTTGAGGAGGAGCAAGGAAACCAGCGCACGGGGACCACTGTGAGCAAAGCAGCGGACGAAGGGATGATGAGCCAGAGAGGAGCACAAGTGGTGACCACTCAGCGCCTGCAGCCAGGGGAAGGAGCCTCGGGCTCTATTCCGAGTGAAACACCAGGCCAACCCAGAGTTTCACAGTGGAGCCATATGATAAGTTCACAATGTAAAAGGACTCCTGAATTCAATTCTTGGACAGCCTGTGTTATTTTGGTCAAAACATTCAAATCTAAAAAAGGGCTTGCAGGCAGCATCATCGCTGGGTATAGTGGGGTCCCTGATGAAAATCCCCATCCATGCAGCAGATACTTACCATCCGCCAAAGCCTCTGCATTTTTTCTCTTGGCAACGCTGAAGACCAGAGCCAGGGGCAAAAGGGTTTGAGCCCGCAGCCCATCTTGGCCCTGCAAGGTCACCCTCCCCCCTCTTTTGGCATCCCTGACTGAGGGAGGAACTGGGAGTGGGTCAGGGAAGCCCAGCCTGGGGTGGGGGTGGGGGGTCATGCTGATGCCCAGCTTGCAGAGTCCTGGTCACCGCTGACCTCCCCCTGCAGATTCTGAGGCTAAGATTGCCCCCATCATTCCTCTCAGCTTTTGGCATTGATGCAATTCTTCATTTCATGGTTCATGATCAGTGATGCCTTTTAAACCTGGGGCACTCTGTCTAATGGGATTTTTGAGTTATTTTAAAGTTTGAGAAGTAGCATGTGAGATGTGATTTGGATGCAAAATGTTCAAGTTAGCCTCTCTGGGGTTTTGAGTTACTTACCTTATGAAGACACTAAGGTAATGAGTCCTGGCCAGTCCTCCTAACGAGATGGGCCAGGATGAGGCGTTAAGACATATCCAGAGCTTCAGGAGCTGGGAAAGCAGGAGCCGCTGTTTTGTACAAGATGAGCTCACCAGCCTTCTAACTGTGTCCCCTCAGAGGGTACAGAGGGCACTCCCTTCACCAAGGTTGGGGGAGATACATTTATGGGGGAGCCCCAGTGTTCTCTGTGCAGGCTCTTATCCATGGCCAGAAGTGATGGTGTGGGCAGCTGCCATCCCACAGGGCTCCTTGACTTCGGTGGGGATGATGGAACACAGCACCAAGATGGGTATTGCATTGCTAAAGACAAGGTGGGTGTGTTTCCTGTAAGAGTTCGAAGAACCCAGAATAGCAATCAGAATAGTATGGCCTGCAGAGCCATTAAATGGGCCCGTTGATCACGATGTTCCTTGAGCAGAAATAGATGGGCAGGCTATGAAAGCCTTACTTGACTTGCATAAATGGAAAAGCTCTAGCTCTGGTCAATAGAATCACCACAATAGAAAGCAGTGATCCCTCAACCCATTCTCAGACTTGAGTCATTTCATAGACACAGAGCCTCTTGATAAACGGGAGGAAAAGTCTCCTTGGAAATTCTGCCACACAGCCAACAGTTTACAGCCAACTGTGACTCTTTCTTCTGACCCTGGCTAAAGGGGCCTTTGGCAGTGTATTTGGGTGACTGTGCATGGTAACCGGTAAGGGGTGTAACCAGACTGTCAGGGACAAGAGGACCCTAGAGACCCAAATTGCCATTGCAGTCCACTGACCAGGTGATCAGGGGGTCTGGCTCTGTTCCATCTCATGGTGGGTCCAGGGGGGCCCCAGACCCACTCTGGGGTTATTTCTCCAGTTTCAAAAATCATAGTTGGGAAAAAAAAACATGACCCAGTGCCCTCACAGGGGTCAGAATCCAGCACCTCTTCGTTTAAGCGCTTCTTCTTCCTGAATGCCGAGTTTGCCCAGTGCTCAGAGCACTCTCCGTGCACAGATGACCTCGCATAGACAGCTGTCTCGGGGCTGTGTCTCCAGGGCCCGGCCACCCTGGCTTCTCGGCCGGTTGCTCGTGAGGCTGAACATGATGGAATGGGTGGTGGCAGGACAAGGAAGGACTGTAGAGGACAAGGAGGAGAAATCTGGTTCCAGTTCTGCTGTTAGCTCCCTGCGTGTTGCTGGACAGACCACTCTGCCTTTCTGGGCTAGAAGCCCGTGATTCTCAACCCTGGCAGCCTATTGATACGAACACCAGAATGACTCATTATCTGTGGAGGACATGTTCCAAGACTCTCAGAGGATGCCTTAAACTGGGGATCGTCCCGAATCCTACATACACTGTTTCTTCCTATGCACACACACCTATGATATGTTTATTTTATAAATTAGGCACAGAGATTAATAATAATAATAATAAAATAGATCAATTATAACTACTGTAATAAATGTTTGGATATGTAGTCATTTTATCTCTCAAAATATTGTACTACTGAACTCAACCTTCTTCTTGTGATGCTGTGAGATGATAAAATATCTATGTGATGAGACAAAGTGAGGTGAATGACCTAGGCGTTAGGCTCTGGACCTTTGGACCACGTGTCAAAAGCAGGTCACCTGGAGGAGGTGATCCTGCATCGAGTTCCCATGATGATGTCAGTGGTTGGGGACCCCAGGCTGTACGGTATAAGACTTCATCACAGCGCTCCAAAAAACATACAATGTAAAACTTCTGAGTTACTTATTTCTGAAATGTTCCATTTAATATTTTTTTGAGCTATAGTTAACTGTGGGTAACTGAAAATGCAGCAAGCGAAATCACAGATAAGGGTGGTGGGTCTACTGGACTTAGACCCACACTAGAGAATTATATTTAATTGGTCTGGGGTGGGGCCCTAGCATTGATCTTTTTTTTTTTTTTTTAATCAAATATACATCCATTCTACTTGGATCTCCAACTCATTCTTTTATTTATTTATTTGGCTGCGCTGGGTCTCGGTTGCAGGATGTGGGGTCTTCGCTGCCGCTCACGGCCTCTCTAGCTGTGGCCTGTGGGCCTAGTTCCTCCACAGCACGTGAAATCTTAGTTCCCTGACCAGGAACTGAATCCTTGTCTCCTGAATTCCTGCTATAATAGGCTGAGTTTCCACGATGTTCCTCCCCAAGAGAGGAAGAGCATCGGACACATTTGAAGTCAAAGCTCCAAAGGGCCTTCAGAGAAGAAAAACCCCCAGATCCCTAATTCCCAAATTAAAATCTGCAACATTTCTTCTTGGAGGGGGAAATGTGATTGACCAGAGCACAGAGCAGTTGGGTTGGAGAATAGCCCAAATATTGGTCTCAGTCATCTCAGTGACGTTTTGGAGGGTTGCTCAAAGGTTTGTCTGTGGTGTGTGTCTGTGTGCTAGACACAAGTCAAAATCTGTCTTCTGTGTATCAATATATAGATTCAGAGAGACAGACCCAGACCTTTATTTATTTACTGATGGATGCTCTTCTGTGTCTTGTTCCTACCTCCATCTCTGCCCAGCCTTTAACAAGAGCTCCTGTCCTGTGAAGAGCAAGATTGGTTCTAGTTTTTGAGCCTGACCCAACCATAAAATAGCTATGTGACTGTGAAGAAGCACCTTTTCTCCTTAGGCCTCCATCTTCTCATCTTTTAAATGTGTAGCTCCAAGGAGTCTCATAGGTGAAATGACCTACAGGAATGAAGTTTTATGAAACCTTGCTTATCCATCCAGAATATTAAGCTGAGCTGCTTTCCTGAAGCAAAATGGACTCCAAGCTGTCGCCAATGGATTGTGCTCACTGATAGCAGAGCTGGATTTGCAGAGACCATCTCTCCAGCTTGCTGCTGCTGTTATGTCCTTCAGTCGTGTTCGACTCTGTGCGACCCCATAGATGGCCTCCTACCAGGCTCCTCTGTCCCTGGGATTCTCCAGGCAAGAACACTGGAGTGGGTTGCCGTTTCCTTATCCAGTGCATGAAAGTGAAAAGTGAAAGTGAAGGCGCTCAGTCGTGTCCGACTCTTAGCGACACCATGGACTGCAGCCTCCCAGGCTCCTCCGTCCATGGGATTTTCCAGGTAAGAGTACTGGAGTGGGGGTGCCATTGCCTTCTCCTCTCTCCAGCTTGGTCAGCCTCAAAAGAACGGTCAGTCTTTTCCGATGGCTCAGTCAACAAACCCAGCTTCGAAGTACTTAGAGAGAGGACTGCTAGGTGGCGCTGTTTCCCCAGATTTCCAGGGAGTGTTCGGTTAAGCAGATGGCTTTTGGAGAAGAATTAACGATTAACGTCCACAGTATGAGCCAGAGCCTGTAGAAAATATGTTATGTTCTAGAAACTACAGAGAGCCGAGATTGCTCAAAGACATGCTGCTGCCAGCCTGGTTCTCGCCTGGCCAAGAATGTAATCACACAACCTGTCCCATCCACAAATTAGTGCCACAAACATGGGACATTAATAACAAGGGTAAATAAGGAATATTATAATAAATGATTTGTATGCTTGTTTTTTTAGTCTTATTGCATTTTATTTTGGAAAATTTCCCTGCATATAATAGCTAGAAAAGAATTGCCACTGGGCAGGAGGGTAAACCAGTTCTGATGTGAACTCAATTTCCAACAGCTTAAAAAAGGAAATCACCAAATGAGATATCTAGACTTTTCCCCTGAATTCATACAGATGCTTATGGGGTATCCCAAACAAGGGTGCCAGGGCTGTGATGACTGGCAGAAAATATTTCTTGTGTTTTCCTGACTTTTCCTTTTCTAGAAAAAAGCCATTTGAGTTAAGGACTTAAGCTCTGAGGCTATCGCATTCTTCATCAAAGGCAAGGGTGTCCTTTGTCACACAAGGAGTGCAGGAAGGTGGGAAGAGGGAAGGGCGAAGAGGTCATTCGGCCCATTTTTAGCTCTGTTCCTTGCATTTTTTCCCTTGAATGATTGTAAACTTGATTATTTCCATGGATGCCTTTCTACGGAAAGGTAAACTCCTCCTGGACAGCAGAATTTGCGAGGAGGATGCCAAAGGTTTTGCTTCCCTGCCCATCCTCCATGACATGTTTCTCGTAGAAATGACCATACGGAGGGGCAGCGAGAGGCACAGCGACCGGTTGGGTCAGGAGAACCACAGGGCACTTCTCTCTTGAAGGCCAGGACATGCTCTGAAATAGAACTATCTGTACCTCCAGAGCCATGCACTGCCCCCTCTCCGCACTGGCTCCTGACTTCTCCCTTGCCCAGAAACTGCAACTTGTCAAAATTAAATCAACTGCCTCGCCCTCCCTCTGCCATGCCCCCCTCTGCCACGCCCTTTGCAGCTGACAGTTTGTAGGAAGCAGAGTGAAACCTCTGCATTTGTTTCCTGTTTCCACTTTAGTTTAATTTTACCTTTCATGAATTCATGGTATGCATTGTTAAGTCTATAAAAATGTTCCCAGTGCCAACTCCTCTGCTATGCATCCAAAAATAAATCATTTGCAATGAGCAGCATCAAATACTCAGACTCCAGCCTGGTGGACGGGATCCTTGCGGGGAGGGGGTTGGGGGGGTCCGCGTCACTGGGAAGCAGAGCATCTCCCCTCCTGGCAGGGAAAAGCGAGGCGCCTTGACCCCTGGCGCCAATTACTATCTTAACCACCCTCCCCCAGGGCCCAGGGGCAGCTGGAAAGGAAACCGCACCCTGGGGGTCCCCTCAGCGTCTTGCTGGCTCTCTAAGGCTCCGGGGCATTTGCCCATCTGGTGCGGCCTGCGGGACGGGAGGCCTCATTAGGCGTCATCTGGCCACCTGAGAAGGCTCGATGGGTCTCCCTCGGGGCCCCCTCCTCCAGGCAGGACTCCACTCTGCCAGCTGCGGATCTCCGGAGCTTGTTTGCTTGAGCAGCTGCCCTGGCTAATTATTGGATCGCAGTGTCCCCAGGTGGCTGCCCCAGACTGGAGGGGTTGGGCCGTGAGAGGGCCGGGGGGACATAAAAGGACAGAGACGGGGACAATAGGAGGGCTGGTCAGAGAGGGTTGGGGGGTGAAGGAGCAGAGAGCATTAGATGAGCATCGCAATTCAAATCTCTTGAGCTGGAAGACAAGCTGACCTGACCTGCAGTGGGAAGCTGGTCCCATAGCGGGAGCTTATCCATGAGAGACACCCCTGCCCCGCTCCGCGCCCACCCTCACCTCCCACCTCCCACCATGCCACGATAGATTTCTCTTTTCCTGCTCTTTACTGCCCTTTTAGTGCAGGGTCTAACGGGCAGTTTTCCACTAGGAGAACACGGCCTTACAGCCCTACTTTTGGGGAGTCGCTGTGGGAAGAGGATATTGTTAAACTCAAAACTATTCTTGGCTCTTGTTGGACGTCTAGGCGTGTGGGTGTGTATGTGTTTTAAGAGGTATTTATTTCACCCTTTGTATGTCTAAACTCGGCTTCCCTGATGGCTCAGACAGTAAAGAATCTGCCTGCCATGCAGGAGGCCTGGGTTGGGAAGATCCCCTGGAGAAAGGGAACAGCTACCTTCTCTAGTTGGGAGGAGCCCAGAGAGTTGGGCAGTTGCTGATATGCAGGCCAGGCCTTGCCCATCACTTCTCGGGCATCTTTCCTTTGTCTTCTGGGCAGTCACACCCTCAGGGTGAGACATATGACAAATGTCACAGTGACAAAATTGTTGGGAAAATTGAGGGGAAGCAGATGGAGAGTAGGATCATCTCCAAAGGGCTGTGTTGGCAAAGATGCCACGTCCAGGTCACCGATGGCCTGCTGTCTGTTTGAACCCTGGCTCTCGAGAAAACTGGGCTGAGCCACCAAAACACTTAACTCGGTGGTTTTCTCTTGTGTAACATAGGATCGTTTGAAGCAGTGAGATTCTGTTGAGTAGGGGGAGGATCCCTGGACTAGGTCAAAATGAAGTTTAATTTCTGGTTCTATTATATCTGGGGTTTGGACCATCATAGTTCATTGAGTTTCCTCTTTCCTCCAATGTTCTCACTGGAAGATGTAAGAGAATGTTTCTTTAATGTTCTAGAAGTTACCAATTTCTGAACGTATTAGAAGTTATAATATTATGTTTTTATATTTGGCTTAGCAGGGTTCAAAGAGGAATGGGTTTCTCCCCACCAACCCCCCGAACTACCACAGTGCAGTTTTGCTCAAGGAAAGTAAAACTGGCATATGGGGAACAGCTATTGCGAGACTTGTGTGCCCTGCACAGCAGAAGGGTGGGCTGTACAGGTCTGCAGCAAGAATCGGAAGGGTGGCAGGAAGATAATCTCATTAGGTTTTTGAAGATTTGTCTGGTTCCCACATGACTGTCTGCCCATCCTTGTGAATCCGGGACTGACATGGGAAGCCTCAGACTCAGAGATTTAGATCCGTCCAAGGAGATTCACAAAGGTGAGCAGCTCTTTTCAGAACACTCACATCCTTTGATTCCAATAGTTATGGGCTGTGGTCAACTTTGGCTCCTCCAACGGGCCTCTGGGCATAAAATGCAGGGATGCAGGGTAAAGCCCTAGAAGCAGAGAGGGGAGCAAATGAAGGGAATCTTCCTACTAATGGGTGCTGCCTTCAGCTGGGCATGCAAATGGAGGGAAGTTGCATTTTTCAGTCGCAGAGGAAAGGTCATTATTTTAAAGGGCCCTTGGGGCCGAGATAAATCTTAGAGGGATAACTGATACTCTTTTCTGCAGGCCACAAAGCACCCCAGTTTTGTCCTTGAACTCCAGTAGAAAATGATTAATCTCTTTCTGACTTATTTCACTCTGTACAAAAGACTCTAGGTCCATCCGCATCTCTACCCAAGTTTGTTCCTTTTTATGTCTGAGTAATATCCCACTGTATATATGTACCACAGCTTCTTTACGCAGTCCTCTGTCAATGGACACTGAGGTTGCTTCTGTGTTCTGGTTATGGTAAACATGAAAATTGGGGTGCACGTATCCTTTTTAAATTATAGTTTTCTCAGAGTATGTGCCCAATAATGGGGATACTGGGTCATATGGTAGTTTTTATTTTTTTAAGGAACGGTTTTCAATAGTGGCTGTATCAATATACATTCCCACTAACAGTGTGTGATGGTTCCCTTTTCTCCACACCATCTCCACAGCATTTATTGTTTGCAGATTTTTTCTGATGATGACCAGTGAGAACCCACTGTATAGTACAGGACTTCAGCTCGATGCTCTGTGATGACTTAGGTGGGTGGGTTGGAGGGTGGTTTGAGGAGGTCCAAGAGGGAGGTTATATATACCTACATATGGCTGATTCTCCAAGCCAGGCTTCAGCAATACATGAACCGTGAACTTCCTGATGTTCAACCTGGTTTTAGAAAAGGCAGAGGAACCAGAGATCAAATTGCCAACATCCACTGGATCATGGAAAAAGCAAGAGAGTTCCAGAAAAGCATCTATTTCTGCTTTATTGACTATGCCAAAGCCTTTGACTGTGTGGATCACAATAAACTGTGGAAAATTCTGAAAGAGATGGGAATACCAGACCACCTGATCTGCCTCTTGAGAAATTTGTATGCAGGTCATGAAGCAACAGTTAGAACTGGACATGGAACAACAGACTGGTTCCAAATAGGAAAAGGAGTACGTCAAGGCTGTATATTGTCACCCTGTTTATCTAACTTATATGCAGAGTACATCATGAGAAACGCTGGACTGGAAGAAACACAAGCTGGAATCGAGATTGCTGGGAGAAATATCAATCACCTCAGATATGCAGATGATACTACCCTTATGGCAGAAAGTGAAGAGGAACTAAAAAGCCTCTTGATGAAAGTGAAAGTGGAGAGTGAAGAAGTTGGCTTAAAGCTCAACATTCAGAAAACGAAGATCATGGCATCTGGTCCCATCACTTCATGGGAAATAGATGGGAAAACAGTGGAAACAGTGTCAGACTTTATTTTTCTGGGCTCCAAAATCACTGCAGATGGTGACTGCAGCCATGAAATTAAAAGACGCTTACTCCTTGGAAGGAAAGTTATGACCAACCTAGATAGCATATTCAAAAGCAGAGACATCACTTTGTAAGGCAACTATACCCCAAATATAAAAAAAGGAAGGAAATGACTAAATCTTTCATTAAAGCCTATAGATTCTGCAGGAGGATTTTTGAGGCTCAAGAGTTGATCTGGCCCAGCACGTCAGTCTGGTGGGCACCTCTCCCTAGTCTCAGATGAAAATCAACCCTCTGCTTGACTAGCCCCCTACAAAAGTCACCAGTACATTCCATTGTGGGCAGTTCAAGGACTTAGAGGACTGTTCCTCTTAGAAACCTGCTCCCAGTGAGTGAGAAAACTTCTGCCTGCTAATCCTTGTTCTGCCCTCTGAAACTACACAGGATAAATATAATCCCATTTTTGATTGAAAGCTCTTCAAGCAGTTGAAGCTGGTGATCACATTCCCTAAGTCTTCCTTTGAACAAGACATGCATTCCAAGTACCACATGGTATCCAGCTTCTACTGTGGACGTCATCTGGGTTTTCAGCATTTGCATCAGTCAGACCCCGAAAAGAAGACAGCAATCTTCTCAACATTTCTAGTAGAGGGAAGGTAACACTGGAGCTTCTCATATAGCTACATGAGGACAGAGAGTAAATGTGAGATAACCCAGACATGAGTCACTGAAGGAAGCAGCTACCATCCCTATAAGTTGGGGGTGAAGGAGAGGAAGTTTGCAGAGAAGAGAATTGCAGAGCAGAGCCACCAGGGGGCCACAGCGAAGGTCCCGTGGCCATGCTGGAATGTCTGAAGGGGCACCAGTTTATTGATGCTGGGACTGCCAAGGCTGTGTTAGCACTCTAACTGTGCTTACAGCCAACTAAACCCCTTATTTACATAAAGGAGATGCAGCCAAACCTGTATTCTTGATAATGAGTGTCTGAAGTTCAGGTCTTTTTCGTGTTGTTCAGTTGCTTAGTCTCGTCTGACTCTTTATGGCTGACTCTTTGTGACCCCATGGACTGCATCATGCCAGGCTTCCCTGTCCTTCACCATCTCCTGGAGTTTGCTCAAACTCATGTCCATTGAGTTGATGATTCCATGCAACCATCTCATCCTCTGTCACCCCCTTTTCTTCCTGCCTGCAATCTTGGCAGCATCAGGGTCTTTTCCAGTGAGTTGGCTCTTCGCATCGGGTGGCCAAAGTATTGGAACTTCAGCTTCAGCATCAGTCCTTCTAATGAATATTCAGGACTGATTTCCTTTAGGATCACTTGGTTTGATCTTCTTGCTGTTCAAGGGACTCTCAAAAGTCTTCTCCAGCACCACTGTTTGAAAGCATTAGTTCTTCAGTGCTCAGCCTTCTTTATGGACCAGCTCTCATAGCCGTACATGACTACTGGAAAAATCATAGCTTTGACTAGATGGACCTTTGTCTGCAAAGTAGCCTCTGCTTTTTAATATGTTGTTTAGGTTTGTTGTAGCTTTTCTTCCAAGAAACAAGCATCTTTTAATTTCATGGCTGCAGTCACCATCTGCAGTGATTTTGGAGCCCAAGAAAATAAAATCTGTCACTGTTTCCAATGTTTCCCCATCTATTTGTCATGAAGTGATGGAATCAGATAGCATGATCTTAGTTTTTTGAATGTTGAGTTTTAAGCCAGCTTTTTCATTCTCCTTTTTCACTTTCATCAAGAGTCTCTTTAGTTCCTCTTCACTTTCTGCCATAAGGGTGGTATCATCTGCATATCTGAGGTTATTGATATTTCTCCTGGCAATTTTGATTCAAGCTTGAGTTTCATCTAGCCTGGCATTTCACATGATGTACTCTGCATAGAATTTAAATAAACAGGCTAACAATATACAGCCTGTTGTACTTCTTTCCCAATTTTGAACCAGTTTGTTGTTCCAGCTGTTGCTTCTGGTTCTAACTGTTGCTTCTTGACCTTGCATACAGGTTTCTCAGGAGGCAGGTAGGGTGGTTGGGTATTTCCATCTCGTAAGTGGGTCTATTTTTTCTTTCTTATTCCACATACTACCCCTTTTCTCTAAGAACCGTGCCCTTCCTTTTCCCTTGGGGCCATTGCCCTCCTCTATCCACACGACCCCAGCTGTTCTGATCAAAGGGAAGGAGGCACATGAAACAGCGTTTGAAACTTGGGCCGAGACACAGAAGGACCAACGGCCAGCGGAGCTGAAGCTATTGGTGGCGCTTCCTTAAGGAAGCTGTGTCTGAGCTCTGTGAGCTCCCTGCAGCTCCTCTGACCAGGGGCCTTCCCAAGACTCTTGTTTGCCTCTTCTGCTATTGAAAGCATTGCTGAGTAGCCTCTAAAAAGTCCTTTCTCGCTTAGTCAGCCAGGGTCTATTTCTACTTCTTACAAACAAAGAACCTGGAATGATACACGGTCTTTACTTGTATTTCCGAAAGCAGGAAGACAACATCTGTTTTGGTGGAGATCTATCAAATGTTGACTCTAAAACCAGCTTCTTTCTCTCCTCACAAGTATTAGAAGCACAATGAATTATTGCTGACCTGAAAGGCAAAGGTCTCAGAGAGAGTTGAAGAGATGGATCCTTACTGTTACAGAGTTCCAACATCTGTAATGCATGTAAATATGTGAAAATCAGGTCTGGAAAGAGATTTTGATGTGACTACTTTGATTTGGTCATATTAAAATGGGTGTATCAAAATACAGGCACATCTTTTTTCCTTCCCTAGCAAAGTCAATAATGAATTTCACAGTCTCATCTCACTCTCGAATTTGACCTTACTGCCTCTCTAAAATTGACTCAGAAGTGGGACGAAGGTCAGGAAGTGAGTGTGTATGTAATTATGTTAATTGGCATTTGAAAAAAAAATTCTTTAAAATTAAATTATTTCACAGGGCTGTCAAAATACCTTCAAAATAATTGTATCAAAATATCTTGTACCTGATTTCTGTATATCCACATGAGTCATAAACATTATTTATACACTGTGTCTATCTTTTCCTTGTCTGTTTTTTCTGAGATTTTGTAACATTTTTTTGTCCAAAGTTCATTTTGTGATATCAAACATGATTCATAAAATATTAAATAAAATATGTATGTTTTACTTTAGAAACACACAGTTTCATCTGTGTTATCTGTATTAATTATAGTTTTCACATCAATCATTAGTCACTCTAATTTGGAAAATTATGTGATTAGGTCTCAGTGTTAAAGAACGTCAGAAGACGGTTTGTATTCTGAAATGTCTTTATTTAGAATTGATTTTGCTTATTTTACTTCAGTTACCATTCAGATCAGATCAGTCACTCAGTCACGTCCGACTCTTTGCAACCCCATGAATCACAGCACGACAGGCCTCCCTGTCCATCACCAACTCCCGGAGGTCACTCAGACTCACGTCCATCGAGTCACTGATGCCATCCAGCCATTTCATCCTCTGTCGTCCCCTTCTCCTCTTGCCCTCAATCCCTCCCAGCATCAGTCTTCTCCAATGAGTCAACTCTTTGCATGAGGTGGCCAAAATACTGGAGTTTCAGTTTTAGCATCATTCCTTCCAAAGAAATCCCAGGGCTGATCTCCTTCAGAATGGACTGGTTGGATCTCCTTGCAGTCCAAGGGACTCTCAAGAGTCTTGTCCAACACCACAGTTCAAAAGCATCAATTCTTCGGTGCTCAGCCTTCTTCACAGTCCAGCTCTCACATCCATACATGACCACAGGAAAAACCATAGCCTTGACTAGATGGACCTTTGTTGGCAAAGTAATGTGTCTGCTTTTGAATATGCTATCTAGGTTGGTCAGTTACCATTACTACTTAACAAAAAATATTTGGGCCATCTATTTGTTTTAAAAAGGTCTTTATCTTTACTGAAATGGTTGCCCTAATAAAAGTCTTCATATCTGTAAAAAATATTGCAGGTTTTGATACTTTTACCTTTTTCTAAGATTCGTCCTTTCAAAGTTTTTGTCTCTGTTTTGTGTATTATTTATTTTATTTTTTAAATTTATTTTTTATTGAAGTATATTTGAATTACAGTGTTGTGTTCATTATTGCTGTACAGAAAAGTGACTCAGTTATACACATGGCTGTTGTTCAGTTACTAAGTTGTGTCCAACTCTTTTTGGCCCCATGGACTGCCGAAAGCCAGGGTTCCCTGTCCTTCACTATCTCCTGGAATTTGCTAAAACTCATGTCCATTGAGTCGGTGATGCCATCCAACCATCTCATCCTCTGTTGCCCACTTCTCCTCATGCACTCAGTCTTTCCCAGCATCAGGGTCTTTTCCAATGAGTCAACTCTTCACAGCAGGTGGCCAAAGTACTGGAGCTTCACCTTCAGCATCAGTCCTTCTGATGAATATTTAGAATTGATTTCCTTTTAGGATTGACTGGTTTGATTTCCTTGCTGTTCAAGAGTCTTCTGCAGCCCTACAGTTCGAAACCATCGATTCTTCAGTGCTCAGCCTTTTTGGTCCAACTTCCATACTCATACAGATCAGATCAGATCAGTCACTCAGTTGTGTCTGACTCTTTGCGACCCCATGAACTGCAGCACGCCAGGCCTCCCTATCCATCACCAGCTCTCGGAGGTCACTCAGACTCACGTCCATTGAATCAGTGATGCCATCCAGCCATCTCATCCTCTGTCGTCCCCTTCTCCTCCTGCCCCCAATCCCTCCCAGCATCAGAGTCTTTTCCAATGAGTCAACTCTTCGCATGAGGCGGCCAAAATACTGGAGTTTCAGTTTTAGCATCATTCCTTCCAAAGAAATCCCAGGGCTGATCTCCTTCAGAATGGACTGGTTGGATCTCCTTGCAGTCCAAGGGACTCTCAAGAGTCTTCTCCAACACCACAGTTCAAAAGCATCAATTCTTTGGCGCTCAGCCTTCTTCACAGTCCAGCTCTCACATCCATACATGACCACAGGAAAGACCATAGCCTTGACTAGGCAAACCTTTGTTGGCAAAGTGATGCCTCTGCTTTTTAATACACTGTCTAGATTTGTCATAGCTTTTCTTCCAAGCAGCAAGCATCTTTTAATTACACACACACACACACACACATATATATATATATATATACATTCTTTTCCATATTCTTTCCACTATGGTTTATCACAGGATATTGAATATGCTGTACAGTAGGACCTTTTTTTAAAAAAATTGGAGCATATGTCTGTGCTTGAAAATCCCCTCAAATTCTCCAGCACTCACTGCACTGGACCTGTGGACCTGAACTCACTTGAGGTGCTTGGTATTTCCTTGTTGTCTCCTTGCCTATCTCGGGGTTCAGTTTCCTACAAACTATGTTTGTTTAAGCCTTCCAAGTTTGAAGGTCGCTTTCCTCGATAGAGAAAGCAAGATAGAGACCACTTGTCCTGGTTTTCCTCTGTTAGCTTTCAACAGGACATTCTCTGACCCTGAGCACGGGGTTCTTCCTTTCTTCCGTCTTCTTGCTGTTCTGAGCTCAGCCCAAAGCCAGTTAGTGCCCTGACACTGTCTTTTTAGGCCTGGGGCAATTTTAGCTCTCTTTTTCTTGGTACATTAAGAGTGGCTAGTATTTCTTGGTTATAAATACTTCTTTTCGTATTTCAGGCATTTCTTTTGTAATCTGAGATCATTAGAGAGCTATCTGCCTAGATTTTGTTTGCTTTTTTTTTTTTCTTTTTTGAAGGACACTTTCCTCTTCTTGATCGATATCATTTGTTTTTATGGACTGAATATTTGTGTTGTCTAAAACTCAGGTGCTGAGATAAAATTCTTAATGTGATGATATTTGGAGATGGAGCCTTTAAGGGATTAGCGCCCTTATATGAAGTCAGAGAGCTGGATAACTTTCTTTGTGCCATGTGAGGATTCATTGAGAAGTCGGCAGTCAGCAACTCAGACGAGGGTTCCTGCCAGAAACTGAGCGTGCTGGCACTCTGACCTCTGACTTCCAGAACTGTGAGAAAGAAATTTCTGTTGTTTATAAGTCATCCAGTCTATGGTACTTTGTTTCAGCAGCTCAAACAAACTAAGACATTAGTGATTGTTCTGATAGAATTCTTTTCTATGAATCTTTCCTCTTTTAGCCATTTTAACTTTTATCATGTCACCAAGGAGTCATACCACCCCTTTCTCCAAACTTTATAAATTACTTTCTTCTTAAAGTCTAGACTTTATGTCTAGTTGTGGCCAATGTTTCCTTCCTTCTTTGGCTGCTAATAGTTTTACCATGGTAACAGTCAATTTATCTGAGTGTTCATTTGACTGTACTAAGCTGGTTTTGCCTAGCGATTGATAAGAAGGATGCTGTCATAGTTGAAAGGGCAGGGGCCTCTGAATTTGGCGGATCTTGATTCAAATGTCCCACAGATCTGCTGATGATCTTGAACAATATGCTTGACTTGTCTGACTCACAGGGCTAAAATATTGTCATTTACGGAGAAGGCAATGGCAACCCACTCCAGTACTCTTGCCTGGAAAATCCCACGGACAGAGGAGCCTGGTAGGCTGCAGTCCATGGGGTCGTGAAGAGTTGGACACGACTGAGTGACTTCACTTTCACTTTTCACTTTCATGCATTGGAGAAGGAAATGGCAACCCACTCCAGTGTTCTTGCCTGGAGAATCCCAGGGACGGGGAAGCCTGGTGGGCTGCCGTCTATGGGGTCGCACAGAGTTGGACACGACTGAAGCGACTTAGTAGTAGTAGTAGTAGTATACAGTTTTGCAAGGATGCTTTTAAAATCATAAAGAAGGTACAATGCCATTGCTACTGCTAAGACACTTCAGTCGTGTCCGACTCTGTGCGACCCCATAGACGGCAGCCCACCAGGCTCCCCCGTCCCTGGGATTCTCCAGGCAAGAACACTGGGGTGGGTTGCCATTTCCTTCTCCAATGCATGAAAGTGAAAGTGAAGTCACTCAGTTGTGTCCAACTCTTAGCTATCCCATGGACTGCAGCCTACCAGGCTCCTCTGTCCGTGGGATTTTCCAGGCAAGAGTACTGGAGTGGGGTGCCATTGCCTTCTCCATTACAATGCCATTAGCTATTGTTATTACTGTTTGAATAGTGCTTTTGATCTTCTGGGAATCTTTCTTGCTCTAGCATATGTGTTAGTATACGCATGTGAGTTGGTCACGTAGCGTGAAGAAATTAAAGCTACAGTAGGTAACATTAGGGCTGAAGTATAGACACACTGGTGGTAAATAACACACTGGTTGAGCACATTGGTTCTGAAGCCAGACTATGACTCAGAGTTCTACTGTGCTGCATATCAGCCTTGAGATCCTGAGAAAAGGGCTGGAACATTTCGTGTTCTCATTTCTTTATCTGCAAAACAACTCTACTTCATGGAGTTGTTAACTAAGATTTAAATTAAATGTATGCAATTGTTCAGAACATTACCTTGTACCTACCCAGCACTTAATAATGTTAGCTCTTATTATTAACATGTTGAGGATGGCTTGGATGAACACCAAGCCAGAAGCACCAGCATTCTTGGGTCAACCAAACTATCTGCAGCAAAGCTGAGAAACCTTAGAGATCAAGGCTACAGAAATGAACAAAAGAAAGTTACTGAAAAATGTTGACAAGAAAGCTGAGGTTGATGCCATTCCATTGGCAAACATATGGACACTTTTGGAGGGAATGTTTTCAGAGTCATGAAACCATAAGGGATGAGCTTCTAAGAGCAGCTGAAACCTGACCATCTTTTTGGGGTGCATATTGCTGAATCGCTAGAGCCCCCATCACTGTGCTCGTGCTCCCTGCCCTCTTAGGAAATTGTAGGTGTGCACCATTCTCGATGGGTTGGCACTGGACACGGGGGTGGACAGTTACACATCTTTATAAATCCTCCTTTTTTTTTTTTTTTTGCTGTCAAGCCATCCAGCTTTTAAAATATGGGTCCTCATATTGTGAGATTAAAGTCTGGGAGAGTTGCAAAAAGGCAGGGCACTTAAAACAAGGTCAGTGCCCCTCAGGACTATTCCCTAGACTCAAAGGGAGCAAAACATTGCTCAGAGATGGAATAAACATGTTTTCAAGTTTGAGAAACTCTCCTCAGGGAATGGAGTTGTTTTCCAGACAGAAAGAGACAGATAAATAGTTATCCCTCTTCCTACAGTCTCATAGTTACTTAGGAAGTTGACTCCAAAGCTGATGACCTAATGCCCTTTACTTTCAAAACATAATCATGTGTGCACCCAAATGAATATCAAGTCTTCCGTCACATATCATCTTTCTAACGTTTCTCTTCCCATGTAATGAACTCAGCAAATTCCCCTAAATTTCCACCCAGGCTAGGTTGTCAGTGCAGCTGATTGTTAGAGAGAGTTGCTGTCACTGGACTATTAGGGTCTAAATCCTGTCTCTACCATTTTCTACCTGCTACATCTTGGCCAGGTTTATGTCATTTTAAAACCCGCATGGTAACAGTAATACCTCACCTTAAATGTTTGGATAAGGATTAATGAGTTAATACCGTGGCTGGCACTCGGTGAACACTAAGCAAAGTTTGCCTTCTCCTTGGAGGCCTATTGAAGAACTGGGAAGTCACAAACCAGGAAGCTTTTCTTTGGGAATTCCACTCTCTGTCACCCATAAATATTTTTCCTTATCAAAAGAAATATTTGAGGTGGACTTTTTGGAGATACTGGTCTGTTTAAACCCAGGCTCTACATAAGGTAGAATGAACTCAAAATTATATGGACTCTTCAGAGCTGATTCAAAACACTATTTCTCTAGCAGCCCCTCCAGGGACTCTGAATTGTATGAAAAAATTTAAAGTATTAGTCACTCAGTTGTGTCCGACTTTTTGCAACCCCTTCTGGACTGTGTAGCTCGACAGACTCTTGTGTCCATGGAATTCTCCAGCCAAGAATACTGGAGTGGGTAGCCTTTTCCTTCTCCAGGGGAGATAATATATGCTCCGTATTTTTTAATATAATGAATGCATTTACTTCTCTTGTATACTCCCAGTTTGGCATATAAAGAGCAGATTGTTTGGTGTAATTTTTAAAAATGCAGAAGTATTGAGTCGGGCTCCTCACCTTATTTTGCTTCATGACCCTATGCAAGTTATCTTAACTGTCTGAACCTTGGTCTCTTCATCTAGAATATAAGAATGACTGAGAGGAAGGAAATGGCATAAACCACATGCTCAAGTGCTTGGACTAAAGCAGATGCTGGACTCACATGAGCCAACTCAAATGTTGGCTCCTCACCAGTATCAGTGGGCACCCTCTTCTTAGGCGACCTTGATCTCCACCCATCCTCTTGGTCCTTAATCAATTGACAATCAATTAGTTATCAGTTTCTGACACTTAAAAAATAAAATCAGCCTTGGGTTTTGATTGGACTCCCAAGACCTTTTTAGGGCCATTCTCAAATCTTAGGAGCTCTTAATCTATATACAGTATAAATAGTACAGGAGTGCTTTTAAAAATGCAAATTCCCAAACCCTATAATGAATGAGTCTGATTATTTAATTCTGAGAAGGGACTCAGGAATCTGCATTTTCAGCCAGGACAAGGTGATGGTGCCAGGTGGCTGCAATGTAAATGCTGCAGGAGGCACACTTTGAGAAATTGCTAGTGAGGTTATTATACCCTATAAATAAACTGCTCACCTGGTCCATTCAAAAATGCCTCCTAAGCAAGGCTTCTTGACCTTGGGTGCACACTTGGGATTCAGGGTTTCTGTGAGCTCCCCGAATTTGAAGGCAAGTCACGTGTATATGCATTTCTTTGCGGAAAAAGTTTGACCTGTAGCTTTTACTTTACATAAGTTATTTTTTTTATTTTCTATTTTTTAAAATTTTTCTTTATTTTGACCACACCACGTGGCATGTGGAATCTTAGTTCCCCAACCAGGGATGGAACTCATATCCCCTGCATTTGACATATGGAGTCTTAACCACTCGACTGTCAGGGAAGTCCCTACGTATGTTCTTGAGCCCTCTATCCCACTGCCAACTCCTACCAAAACCACAACCAAACAAAAAACTTGAGAACTGTGTTTCCAAGCTCCAGGCTATTTCCCACCCCAGTTCTCACAGTCTTTCTCTAATAACCAACTTGACAGAGCTGTGTGAACAGCTAGTTATCCCCTCACCGACTGACCTTGCCCTGGAAACTCGTGTTAAAAACATTTATTTATTTATCTGTGGCTGCGCTGGGTCTTTGTTCCAGTGCAGGCTGCTCCCTGGTTGTGGTGAGCAGGGACACCCTCTAGTTGCAGTGTGCTGGCTTCTCTTGTTGCAGAGCGCGGGCTCTGGGCTGCATCTGGTTTCAGTCACTGCAGCATGTGGGCTCAGTAGCTGGGGTGCCGGGCTCCAGGCACAGACTCACTACTTGCGGTGCGAGGGTTTACTTGCCCCGGGGCTTCTGCACCATGAGAGATCTTCCCAGACCAGGGGTCAACCCGGGGTCTCCTGCATTGACCATCCAGTTCTTCACCGTTGAGCCCCTGGGGAAGCCCCTCATTAAGGTTTTCACTGCCGACAGGTGTTCTTCCTTGCCAGGCACGGACAGGAGCAGAGCATGCGGATGTAACTTTTCTGGTTTCTCTTCAGCTGTTTCCTGATCATTTTGTGCCCCTGTGGAGCACAGGTCTGGGAAGAACCCTGCTCTGGTTCCCGTATGGGCCTACAAGGGGCCCAAAGATGGCAGTCTATCAGTCCTCTCTGGGTTTAAAGCTGTTTGCCAGGGTCTCTTGTCAGAAGCTCTGTTTTTCATAAGAAATGCAGAGAGTATCTCCACAGAGGTCTAAATCATCTACCCTGAGGTAGGATTGAGCCCCCCCCCATTACCAAGGTGGTTCTCTCTCTCTGGAGGCTCTGGCTGCATTGCAGACTCTAGCCATACTGCCTTTGGTACCAAGCTTGAATCAAGGTGTGATTTCCCTTTCTGCAGGAAACACAGTGCAAACAAATCAGATCCCCAGGGGATGGGAAACGCTTGCTGCCTGTACTCATGGTCCCCTAAATTTTCACTTTCTCTGCTGTCAGCTTGTGGGGTGGGACCCATCTAGACCCATGAACATTTAAGTACCTTGTCTCCTAAGTGTCTCTCTTGACAGAGGAATATCAAAGTCATCCATCCACCACCTCCACCACTACTACCAACTCCTGATTCCCTAGTGAGAGAATCCTATTTCGCTTATAATGAGCTTCTACACTGTCCCAGGCCTTGGGCCAGCTATAAACAGCTGTAAGATGATGCCTGCAGGCATGTGTTTTTTCTCTGGGAAGACCCTCTTTGTCCCGGTCTTTAGAACTGATGACATCTGGATTTTGTGTGTACTGGAGAGGAGGGGGTGTGTGTGTGTGGGGGCGCAACAATGGGACATTGGTGTGGTCAGGCAGCTCTGCCTGATGACCCTGGGGATCTCTGAGTGGATCCAAGTCCACCTTTTTGTCCTTTGTGACTAAACCTTTCCTAGAGATGCCCAGCATTGGTTCCTATATTGTTAGTGTCTACCTGGCTGGTAAAAGCAGTCTGGAGATAGTAAAGGGCCTTTGACGTTCACTCTCATCCCTCCAATCACTCTGTTCTTCTGCCTAGTGTTCTATACAAAGAGCTTAGCAGCACTGGACTCTAGAAGAGAACAGGCAAGCATGGTGCTTAAAAAATGCTAGCAACAGCAGAGGCAAGACGAGTTTCCTTTAAATCCACATGAGCAGTTGCTTCTCCTAGTGGGTTTTTATTATTAAATTCATTTCCATCATTTGACTAGATAGGTCTATCCTCATGTTCACTTAGCATGTGCTAAAATCATCTTGCTTGTAACATCTGAAACGAAGATGTTCATTACACCAATTATAAATATAGCCAGATGGCCCCGTGTGCAACTGTCAACGCAGATGCATGGATGTCCCTTCCCTTTGTATTTGTGGGGAGTGAATGCTCACCTTCTCCTACAGAAAATGGGGTGTTTCTGAGCTTTTAGGCTCTTGCCTGTCATTTTCATAAGGATAAAGTGAAACTTTTGGGGGCCCAAAGTTATCAATACTTAAATTGATTTCAAATATATTACCCTTATCTTAGGCCCAGAGGTCCTGAATCTAATCCTTATTTTGCAACTAAATAAAAACCAGCACCTTAATGTTAAGCCATCTCTGCTCCTTCCCTCTGTGAACTTGTGAATTTTTTTTCATTTCCAACTTCCAATAAGAGGAATCAAAGTTCATCAAGCTCTTTGGAAATTAAGCTCAAATGAGTCTTATACTTTCTACTCCCCACTCCAAACTGAGGTAGAAGTTTTCACGATCACTGTTAGCAGCAGCAGCACTCACATGATCACCATCACCATTCTGATGTATGCTTATTACATGTGATATTAACTTCATATATGGCAGAAATAGCATATTATATATTTTTGGCTATTTCCAGCTCAGGAATCCAGGAATCATAACATTCCAACGCACCAAGGGACATCGGGAAGTCATCTACCCCACCCTCTGCTTTTCAGAGATGTTCAAACCATATGGAAAGACTTTATTTTCAAGCAAAATATTTGTGCTTGAAATCTGTGTGCATCACACACAAGCAAAATGTGTGTGTGATGAGATGGCTAGTGAAAGGAAAATAGACACCAACAGGAAGTTGAAATGAAATGCTTCCTTTTTTCCATAGGGTTTTTGTTCGCAATAAAAGACCTTCAGTGCTGTGGGAGAAAGGCCATCATGGGCGGTTTTGTGAACCCAGTGATAAGCCCGCCACTGAAGAGGGATGTGCAGGGAACCTGATTATTTCTCCAAGTGCTGTCATTTTCACAAGAACTGGCACTTGCAGCCTCTTGAAGAACACCAACACTGTCATCACAGCTCCAACTTGAGCCATCAATCAGGGGTTTGAAACATTAAACTCTAATATATAATTTCAAAGAGGATAATTTTAGGAAAATTCACCCCGAACAGAAACAGTTTCAGTTGGCCCTTCTTCAACAAGAGGGTCACTGCTCTTCTTGGCCCTGACAGTTGCCTCCCCGCACTCAGTCTGCTCTCCTTCTCAGCCAGAGGAGATGAGGCGCCATGGATTTATGAGGTTCCCTGAAAAGAATACCCAGAAACCTTCCCAAGGAGACAAACACAGTCTGCTTGGGAGAATTACCATGCTGTCTAGAATAGGGATGATACAGATGGGAAAGGTGGTGTGAACGTTATCTCTGACCCTAGTGAATATCATAAATGATACAACTTTGGCTCTGGAAACTTCACAAACCAATTTAAATTTAAATTCATTAGCTACATTGTCTTGGCTAATCGCATAGCCCTTAATTTCTTCTTAGCTAGCCAAGGGGAAATTTATGTTGTAGCAAACACTTTTTGTTGCATCTAAATTAGAAATCTATAATTAGGCACCATTTGGATCTCAAGAGAACGCTATTTGGAACATGGGACAGGTTTCCGTTGCCTGTGTTTGGTAGTCTAGGTCCCTGTCTTCTGGGTCTGTTACATGAACTAACTACCATTTTTGCTTCTGTTTCTGGTAATTGCCTGTGTTCCAGTTGGCTGCTGTGTCCCATCCAGAGTTATAAATGCTACCGTGCAGCCATTGTCTTGTTGGATGCTAACCACTTGTCCTACCACAAAGAGAACTGCAGTGACAAACTCTAGTCCCACTGCAGACTGCATCCTTTTCAACCTCCCAGTCAGCAAAAGCTCAGCAGTGGTGACAACTGGAATATCCTAGATGAGTGTCCTGCAGCCCAGCTTTATCTGCCCTTGACCAGAAGGGGTGACTGAGAAAAGAAAGCAGCTCTGACAGCTGGAAACTCACCTGGCCCCATCAGGGAGGCTGTGCTGTTGCTTGGAGCTTTCTGTCCTTTACAGCTAAACTGTGATGCCGTCTGGCTCAACATCAATGATTTCAAAGAACACTAGCATCAGGTGAGGCCGCTCAGACAAGACACAAGCAAGATCATTCCGTAGTTGTGTCCGAACATAGACGAAAACATAAACAATGTCCCTAAAACAAAAATGATCAAACATCACCCATCCTGTATGCTTCCAGGTACGGATTATGAAGTTACCCGATCATAGAATCACCCCCACTTCTCTACAGCACCCAAAGCAGAGCGAAACCCCGTTTCCTTGCACGATTCCCAAATCACCTACGAGAAACCCAAATTCTGTAAGACGTCCCTTCTCGCACCCTCGCCCTGAGGTGCTGTGCAGGTTCCCATCACACGCTGCTGCTTGTTAGCCAGCACACCCAGCTTTGCTCGGGAGCAGGCAGGTTTCCGGCACTTGTCTGTTTCACATCTTGGTCGGTGTCACCCCCATCTCCTGCATCCTGCTGTATGTGCAGGAGACACGATGACACACTGGGCATTTCCCTCTCAACGTCATCGTGTGTCAGTCACAAAACCTGATGATTTCACCCCATAAACAGCTCTCTGAACCAGTTGCTTCTCTCTGTCTTCAAAGCGACCTCAGTGGCCCGAGAGACCAGCCTCTCTCATTTTGTCTGTGGTCTCTTGGCTGCTCTTCCTGTAGCTCCAGTGACTTTCTCCAGCGTTTCCCACACTGCAGCCAGAGTAATCCTTTCTAATTAGAAATCTTAAAAAGTCATGTCGAAAGCCCTTTAATGCTTTCTAATGCTCTTGGAATAAAGCCACGCTTGCTTAAAATGGCTTACAAGGTCATGAGGAGTCTGACCAATCCTTGCCTCTCCCGTGTCTTCTCATGTCACTCCCCCATCTTTCTGGTCCAAACATTGGCCTGCTCTGATTTCCTTGATCCTCACATGCTTCCTGCTACCCCAGGGCCTTTGTATATGCCCTCTCTCTGGATATTCCCTCCTCTCCCTCACTGAGTAAACTCTCCTTTGCCTTTCAGACCTCAGTCCGATTGTGTCTCCAGTTAGTCTCCTTGGACTCCTGAGTAAGTCAGCTCATCTTATTTATATCTCGTAGCACAGACACCTGTCCGTGGTAGCACTTATTATAGTCATAGTTTTATTTGCGTTGTGTGATTCTTTGGCCTCCTCCAGAAGACTCCTTACACTTTGTAGGTGTTTAATAAACAAATATTTGTGCAGTGAGTGATGCGTCCCTGCTCCCCACTGGTGAGCTGCCTCGTTTTGAACTTATCATCTAACCTTCTTAACTTAGTCTCCTCCAGCTGCCATAATGAACTACTTCCGGCTGTGGGGCTCATACAACAGACATTTATTTTCTCACAGTTCTGGAGGACAGAAGGCAGAGATCGAGGTGTCATCAGAGTTGCTTTCTGATGAGGGCTCTCTTCCCAGCTTGCAAATGGCCACCTTTCTGCTGTTTTCTCAGATGGCATTTTTATCGGTGTAGAGAGAGGCGGGGTGGAGAGATCCCTAGTGTCTTTTCCTCTGCTCACAAGGATACCAGTCCTTTTGGGTTGAGCGACACAATTCAGTCCATAATCTTAACCCTTAGATTCATCACCATAGCAGGAATAATTATGAGGGCTTTTTCCCTGGAAGATGTTTTGAAGGCAAAATGGAATACTGTATGTGAAAGCCTCTTAATACATACAAAGTGCTCACCCATGGAAATAGGTGGGATTCCTCTCTTTGATCAAAGAGGATTTTTGTTAATACCCTCTCAGTGTAGAAATAGGTTACAGATAGGGAAGCTTAAATCTTATCTGTATAAGATAGATGGAGGTAAGGATTGTTATAGTTTAATATCAGAAACATAGCATAGTGGAGGTGTTTGATGAAGGGCTAGGCTTTTTGGAAGCTTGTTGAGTCCTCACTCCTGTATTTCTGCAGGACATACTATGGAGTGGAAGGCTGGACCAGGAGTCTTCCAAATTCTCTTTGAACTTTGAATTTGTGCCTTATACTGTGTCACATGTTACCCTTACTTCATAAGGGATGGAACTTGAACTCATCTTGCATATTAGAGGTTGGCAAACTTCTGGAAAGTGATAGCTGGTGAATAAATATTTTAGGCTTTGCAGGCTAAGTGGTATCTTTTGTGGCTACTCAGTTTTGCTATTGTAGCAGGAAAGTGGCCTCTGACACACATTTATTCATTAATGAATACTTGTGGTCCTGTTGCAATAAAACTTTACTTTCAGGTACTGAAACTCACATTTCATATGACTTTCCTGTGTCATGAAATATTCTTCTTTTTTGATTTTCCTCCCATCCACTAAAAAATGTAAAACCCATTCTTCTCCAGTGAGCCTACACAAGTGGGCAATGGGCTAGGTTTGACCTGCGGGCCATAGTTTGCCAACCTCTTGATATTGTACATCATTGACTGATAACTTGAAATACTATTATCTTTCTGGCTATCCTTAGACCACCAAACTGCATTGGTTTTCGGGTCTGGTTGGATGCATCTCCTTTTCTCTCATTTAACTCACTGGCTAGGCAGAACATTTACTTTATTTTTTTTCATGTTTAGTTTTACAACCGGCTGTGAAAAAATTGCTTATTCCACTTGCCAGGTTGCAGCAGCTGATGCTGAGGCTCTTAAGCCAAACCTGGCCTTTTCCACACTCCCTCTGCTTCTGTGCAGCCTTCGTCCTGCCATATTCTCCAAGCCCCTCAGCTGCTGACAATGCCAAATTCTCAACCGGTAAGCCAGCCTCTTCCAATAAGTATATCCAATCTCTGGATTTTAAAAGTACCCCAATGCCATATTTAGATTCAATTACAAAGCATGGACATGCACATAGAGAAGGGAAGAGTAAAAGAAGTGACTGATGCTCTTCCAGCAACTCTTAGGCCACTTGGCAAGAACGTGCCACTGATTTAAACTGTGGGTAAAACATTGTCACGTTTCCCCCAATAGCCTCAAATAAGAGAGCACAAAGGCTTCTTCAAATGCACCCCATGGACTGTAGCCCACCGGGGTCCTTCATCCATGGGATTCTCCAGGCAAGAATACTGGAGTGGGGTGCCATGCCCTCCTTCAGGGGATCTTCCCCACCCAGGGATCGAACCCAAGTCTCTTGCTGCGAGGAGATTCTTTACCGTTTAAGCTACCCAGGAAGTTCCTTCAAATGCCCAGCCAGATGTAACTCTTCCATGGGTATTTTTAGTGCTGGCCTATTATTTAGTGATCAAGGGATGTGTGGAATCTTAAGCTTCAGATTTCTTCTTGGCTACTAAATGGTCTAGCTGTGCACCCCAGCCTTCCTCTGCTTCATAGATATGAGACTGGTTAGGGGGATGTCATATGTACTAGCGGTGACCCATATGGCTTGCGATATATGGGAAAAAAGTGTAGAACTGCTTCTCGCTAGCCAGGAGTACATGGATTATTCTAACTACAGAGCTTAAACTTTATAATTATAGTCCTGGGGCTTTTCTGTGAACAACTATCCAGCTCATTTATTGATCAATATTTATTGGCAATTTCCCATGTTTTATGTGGCATAAAACTGCCAATCAGATGATTACATGCCCATGTCCTGATTTGAGAGGTGCCGTTTTGGGTTACAAACGTGCGTGTGCGTCCTCAGGTAGTGCAGTGAAGTCTTTTCCACTTATATGTTCATGACATATATGTTTATGTGTTCATTCCATCCAGCCACCATTCTGTCTTACACATTGTATTCATTCTTGCTAGAGATATTTTGATCAAGCACTAAGAGAAGAATTAGGTAATTAGGATAAAAAAGATGAATAGACACAGCCTCCTTTGAAAAATAGCATGGGTATTTAGTTGTGGGGAAGTCAGACATTTTACGGAGAAGGCAATGGCACCCCACTCCAGCACTCTTGCCTGGAAAATCCCATGGACGGAGGAGCCTGGTGGGCTGCAGTCCATGGGGGTCGCTGAGGGTCGGACACGACTGAGCGACTTCACTTTCACTTTTCACTTTCATGCACTGGAGAAGGAAATGGCAACCCACTCCAGTGTTCTTGCCTGAAGAATCCCAGGGACGGGGGAGCCTGGTGGGCTGTGGTCTGTGGGGTCGCACAGAGTCGGACACGACTGAAGTGACTTAACAGCAGAAGGAGTAGAAATTTTAAAAAATATGTCAATTCATGTGAAAAATGGCATAGCAGATGTGGTGGGCCAAGTGTCTTAGGACTAGTGAGAAAGATATGAAAGTTTGGAGGCAAGCATGTTATCACTCAGTCCTGTCTGGCTCTTTGCAAGCCCGTGGACTGCAGCCCACCAGGCTCCTCTGTTCATGGGATTCTCCAGGCAAGGATACTGCAAGGCAGGTTGTAAAAGACTTCACAGGTGGCTTATGAATAGGTTATGAAGGACGAGTGGTCTATCAGAGAGAAAATAGGAAAGAACATTTTAACAGAGTAAACAGTACAACCCCCTTACCATGCCAGCTCATGCTTTTTTCCTATACCCAACCTCAATCATATCTCCACTCTACCCATAGCTCACTTGCCACCTTCTGCTACTCCCCTTCTGGAGTAGACCACGGTGACCTTCCGTGGTCACCCTTTCCTAGCCAGGCTGGTATGTGGAGAACTTGACTGACTGGTAGTTGGCAGGTGTTATAAGGAAGGACTTGAAAGCTAAGCCAGTCTCTTTCCACTGGTGGTCATAGAAAGGTTTCTGAGCAGAGAAGTAAGCTGAGTATATTGTGGAACACTCTGCATGGCTGTGGGAGGTAACCTGAGTTGGAGGGAAGAGGCTGGTTGTTGGGAGGTCACCTGGGAGACTTTGTTGGGGAGGTACCTTCTGACTCTTGTGGCATGAAACAGGCCCCACATTGAGGGGGCGATTGATGGGCTGTCTGGGTCCTGGTGGAGGAGGTGCATCCGCACATGCCATGGAAGCTCCTCTGAGAACAAGGCAGAGCCTGGGAGGAGAGGCTTGGGCTTAGCTTGCGGCTCTCTCAGCCTTACTGGGAAGAGCCTGGAATCACTCAGCAATCAGGGAAACTTGGCCAACGTGGCAGATGGGCAGGAGCAACACGAGTGTTTGGCCTGAGGTTGGAAATGAGGTCGGTTGCCATCATGCTGAGTGGGGACAGGAGAGAGAGAGGCCCCTGGGAAGGATATGGTGAGAGCTGCCACGGTGTGTGTCAAGCAGGACTCACAGAGCTCCAGAAGCCTGTGCCAAGAGGCGGAAGTGGTAAGTAGATACAAGGCTTCCCGCCGAACCCTGGCAGGTAGAAGAGGGTTATCAGGAAATATCCTTTTCTCACCATAGAAGGAAATTTGTTACTTGCCGGGTCCAGATATTCCAAAAGCTGCTTCCCTTGAAGGTATCATCAAAATTAAGATGTCAAGTGATGGCAGCCGTGCAACACTGCTGTTGAACCGATAAATAGATCATCAAATGGTTTTTAGTTCCCTGGGAGACAGTAGGGGAGAGTGGGATGGCGGACCTGGCTTCAGCCCAGTTCATCCTTCCAAGTGCCCGTGACCCTGGGCAGACCACTGAACTGGCCAGACCTCAGTTTCCTAATGTATACAAGGAGGAGGGAGTCTTCCATTTCTAACACTGTTTTCCTATTACAAGGTTTTGTGTGTGCATTTGAAAGAAATTATCAAATTTAAAATGATGGTAAAATCCAAATCACTGTTAGTGGGGAAAAAATTAGCACAACTCATTTGGAAAGCAGTTTGCAATCTATGTCAAGAGCTTTGAAAGTGTTCATATCCGTTGGCTTGATGGTTTGTCTCCTAGAGAACTACTCTACAAAGAGTTCTGAAATTCAGGAAAAAAAAAATTTCACCTTACTGTTTTTTCTAGTAGTGAAAAATTATCTAGGATTGGACCGAATGTATAATTGATAGTCTGTGCTCCATACAATGAATTTTTTTAGCCATTAGAAATGATTATTGAGCATATAAAATGATAATTTTAAGTCACTTAAATGGTAAATAGGGAAGTTATTGAAATTCTTGAAGTAAGCAGGGAAATGTTTATAATAGTAAGTTAAAAAAAACCTAGAAAATAAAAACTGTAATCTAAATTATGTCAAAATGCATAAACATATTGGCAGAAAATATTCATTTAAAATGTTTGGAGATTATTGATTTAATTTATTTTTCTTTGTTCTCTTCTAATAATCTATAGTAACTTCATATTGCTTTCATTACAATAAAAACTGAAATAACTCAAGTTTATGATTATTAATTGGTGGTATATATTAAGATACTGTCAGAAAAAATGGAAATAACCACAATTATAGAACTTTATTTGTTAACATGATATGAAATGATGTCTACAGTGCTCAGTGGTACATGGGTTATTGGAAAGGTCCCTGAACTCAGTCAAGCTCTAATTCAAATCATGGTTCTTATATTTCCTGGCTGCATAGCCTCTAGTGATGAGAGCGTTCCATCTCTGGAATCTCAGGAGTGTCCTCTGTAAAACAAATTAAGAGGGTTCCCTTTTCTGCACACCCAGAGGGATGGTATGGGGAGGGAGGAGGAAGGAGGATTCAGGATGGGGAACACATGTATATCTGTGGCAGATTCATTTTGATACATGGCAAAACCAATACAATATTGTAAAGTTAAATAAAATAAAAATAAAATTAAAAAAAATAAATTAAAAAAATAAAACAAATTAAATTAATATTAAACAAAGTATTTATTGAATATCTACCATTGAACTGATTTATTCGATAAAACAAATATTTATCAAATATCTACCATGTGCTAGTTATTTGTGAAATGCAGTAGTGATACAGAGGTAAAGAAAATGATTCCCACTAATAAAAGATTCATAAATTAATGGGCTGAGTCTTTAAGCTCAAGCAGTGAAACAAAAGATTCATAAATTAATGGGCTGAGTCCTTAAGCTCAGCGAGTCAAACAGGACATTACAGATAGAAAGAAGAGGAAACCCACTTTCAGGGACCTACTGAAGTGCTTCATGCAGTGGAGTGGTCTGGCAGCATGGTGAAACAGGACCACAGTCCTGGCGCCATAGGTCTGGGTTCAAACCCTGACTGTCTTTGTTGTATGGCTCGACCTCTCTGTGCCTCAGTTATCTTCATCTTAATATAAAGATGATAGTACTTACATCTCATGAAAAGCATATGACAAAGCCATGATCTCCCTTCAAAAAATATGTACTGAATTCCTGGTACGTGCAACACATAGGGACACATTCTGAGACTAAATAAGCCAGACAGACACTTGCTCTTGCTCTTTCATCTAGAATAAATGATGTTATTATTGCTGTTATTAGTATTAATCACATAATCGTTAGAAAGATGTTCTCAACATTTTCTAGGTGTTGAGTGGCCCTGTCGGTTTTCATCACTGCAGTGGTTTTCAACCCAGGGGCATGTCGGATTGTGCCATCAGACATCACGATATAAATGGTGGATCTGCTGGTGGAAAATGTCCCTTCGGGTACCCTGTGATGCCCCTTCCTCCTTGCTACCCCATTGAGTCTCCTGGCAGGGGGAGAACAGATGTTGTGTGGATGATGGTGGGCAGGATGGGATACTGCGATGGCCCCCCGGAAATGGGACGCCCCCAACCCCTGGCAGCCAGGAATGGCTGTCCCCCTACCCAGAGTGGCAGGGACGGAGGAAGGGAAGGAGCCAACGGCACACTTCTTCCAGAGGGCTCCTTAGAGCCACAGCAGGTAATTATGGCAATATCTCAGCAACCCCAGGGGCAGGAAGGGGTACGGAGGGGACAGCCTGGTTAATTACGGAGCAGATGCCCGCAGCACCTTGGGATGAATGCATTAAGGTCGGGGAGCTGTCATCTCACTCACCCCACCACATTTATTTACAGACCCCTAGGCACCCAGCTGGAGCTGCCTTTGTGCGGATTCCGGCTCAGTTGGATAGATATGCAAGTTCAAAGCCTGTGCCTTCTTTCCAAATGGGATTCCCCCTCCCTCCTTCTCTCCCTTGCTTCCCACCCCGCCTGCCTCCTATCAGGACTCTCCCCACCCCACCCCATAGCTGCTTCCTGGCCTCCTCCTAGCCTACAGACAGCCTGAATTGTTTTGCCTGCACTGGTTTAGAAAGGAGGGTTTCAGGCCTTCAGGCGGATTGGAGGAGGGGGCTTCCTGGCCCCCCAGCCCACTCCTGGTCCCCTCCTGGGCCTGCCCACGGCTGACAGCAGACCTTTGTATGGATGGACGGTGCCCTGAGAGGAGTCTTCAAAGCTCTGCTGTCCCTGCAGAAATGGGATCAGCTGGGAACTGTCACAAAGAGCAGAGGCCCCACAGCTGTGTGCCCAGCCTTCTGCCAGCTTGCAACTGTGCTGTGGGCCCCCGGGGCCACAGCGGTTTAGGCCGGAGGTAAAATGTTCCAAGGCCAAGTAGGGGCAGAAAGGAAGTTGGGGACCCCCCAGGTTGTCCTGGCTCATCTTCAGTCTCCTCATTGTCTTTCCCACTTGCATCCCAGGCTGCCAAATGGAGATAAAACTTGCAAATCCGAAGAGGAGAATTGAATTTGCACCCTCTGACTTCCTGCCTGCATTTTAGAACATGACTCACCTCCCCAGGGGCCCGACTCCATCCACCTCTGCTACAAAAAAAGAGCAAACTCCTCTACCACCTCTCATCTCTCTCCCTGCTGAATTTGTCCCCAAGTTAGCTCTTGCTTTTCTGTTAATAGGCAGAGATCCTTTTGCTCTCTGGCTAGATTGTCAATTTCTGGAGAAACTACGCCCACTTCAGAGCCACCCTGAGTTAATCTGGTGAAACAATAGAAAGGGTGATCTTTTCCTACAGCCTGCCTCATTCTGCACATGCTTGCCCTGGGGGTAACAATTTTGGTCAGTAAAGCAAAATGCCACCAGTAATTAGGCACGTCTATAATCTCTGGCACAAGCATCCAAAAAAAGGATGAGCAGGTCCGGCTTATATTTTACCCATAGTGTGTGATTCAGTGATAATTTTTCCTGCACAAATGAGATGATTGAACACTTTGAGTAATTTAAACCAGATAACACGGGTGGACTCTCTGGAAGTGAAGTATTTAATGCATCGTTGCCTTCATTATTGTTATGCTGTTATTATTCTCATAATTTCAAGCTGGGGGTTGTCAGTTAGATTCAGAAGCGACCTTTGAAGTCACCTAGTCCAGTGTGCTCCAAAGATAGCTCTTTCGTTTGGCCAACACTGAGGTAAAATGCTACGACAGTTTACAAGGAATGTGGAATTGCTGTGAGGTGTTTGCCATGCTGGAGAAGAAGCCCAGGGTCTGGAATAATGGGGTCTGTCTGGCTTTGCACTCTGAGATCTATAACCTTCTAGGATACCATTTCAAGGCCGAGGCAGCAAACTGGCTCCTCAAAAGTTGAGTCCCACCTGCTGAGGTGTTTGGTTTGACCTGTTTGGAATTTAATTTTTTTATATGAGTCAACATTTAAAAATCAGGAGAGTTCACAGAAAAAAAAAATCAGAATTATTGGCTTTACTTTAAAAAGTGAAGCTTTGAAAACAGTGGCCCTGCAGTTATACTTGGAAGCAATTAGCTGAAAGAGTGTCCTGTAGATCTGGGTGAACGCTTGTTTACCATGGTCCTCACTGCTCCCCATCCCCTCTCTGTTCCTAAGCCCAGGTCCCGGTTGCCACGTACCCTTATGCTTCTTTTTATTTTCCTTCTTTTCTTCTTCCTTTCCTCCCCTTTAAACTCCCTTCTTTTATTCTTTTTCTTCTGGTAAAGATGGAACAACAAAAGACAGATTAATATTATTTATGTTTCATGCTGGAAAAGACCCTGATGCTGGGGAAGATTGGGGGCAGGAGGAGAAGGAGGCAACAGAGGATGAGACGGTTGGATGGATGGACATGAGTTGAGCAAACTCCGGGAGATGGTGAAGGACGGGAAAGCCTGGTGTCCATGGGGTCGCAAAGTCAGACACGACTAAGCAACTGAACAGCAACAACAGCCACCCTTTAAAATGCTGCTCACACATCTGTGCTTTCCTTCCATAGCTCTTGTGCTCACACAGCTTGTTCCATGCCTTCCTCCCTCTTTGGACCGTGAATTCTAAGCAGCCATCCACTGCCGGTCTAGATCACCACTATACCTCATGCTGTGCCCAACAGTGTCCATATCTGATACATGTTCTTGGACTGTTATTAAATTCTCTTACTCTTGTCTGACAGGTAGCGAGATACTTCCTCAGCCAGAATTGACTACAACCTCAGCCATAACAAGATAAGCGGGCTGTAAAAATTCAATGGCGTAGGATGCGGTTGACGTCATCGGGAGGTAGAGAAAGGGCTCTTATCCGGTCGGTCTGTACTGTCACAAGGAGCTGAACGGGGGAAGGATAATGGGCACACATCTGCCACTTCCTCACCCGCCTCTCCCCACCAGAATATAAGAAGCAAACCCACTCACATTTGAGAATAAGAGCTGGCAGAGTGAGGGAGCCAGACATCGCTGGAGATGTACAAGCACCTGTAATTACAGCCACGGTTTCTCAGGACCCACAATCAGGGCGTTTCGGTGAGCGCCGCAGCTCTGGCTTGTAGCTGTGCAATAAAACTCCCGTGTCTTGGCTGGCTAACCAAGGTCCCCTGCAAGTAGCCCAGCTAAGATGGTGCTGGCTTTGGCGTCGCTGTGTTGCTGTCTCCTCCACTCACTTTGAAGCCTCGGGGAACAGGCCTCGTCCCCATCTCTGAGCAAAGTGCCGGCCCACCGTACATGGCAGACGCACTGGCTGCCTGGTCCAGCGTGAGTTCCCAGAGGGAGGCGTCTCTGCCTGGTGGTGGGGACCACCAGCTCTGCACTCTGAGGGGTCTGCCTTTCTCCAGGAGCCTCGAAACCCCGTGAGCAGGGAGCTTGGATCAGAAAGGGCTGCTAACCTTCTCTTGGGGTCTGTATCAGAACTATGGTATGTGTCAGGGAGTCCCACTCCTTTGGTAGGACTTTTGGGGTTGGGCAGGTGGCGGGCATGACTCCTGGGAGGCTTATGTTAGCATCCATTGGCATCTACTGTTCCTTGCCTGAAAGGAACATCTAGCCCTTGTACTTGCTCATGCTCTCATCCCTTTGGGCTTTGCTGGACTCCTGGGTGGGGAACCCGGCTGGAGCACCTGAAGATCATCCCCAGATCCTGGTCTAACCCAGTGTGTGGGTGAGGCTTCTTGACTACATGAGACCCTCAGTGTCTGCTCAATACCCAGCCCTGTGTCCTTTGTCTGATCACATATGACTGTTCAACATTTTTGTTGTTGTTCAGTCTCGTCCGACTCTTTGCGACCCCATGGACTGCAGCATGCCAGGCCTCCCTGTCCTTCACTATCTCCTGGAGTTCACTCAAACTCATGTCCATTGTGTCGCAGATGCCATCCAGCCATCTCATCCTCTGTCACCCCTTTCTCCTCCTGCCTTCAATCATTCCCAGCATCAGGGTCTGTTCAAATGAGTCAGTTCTTCGCATCAGGTGGCCAAAGTATTGGAGCTTCAGCTTCAGCATCAGTCCTTCCAATTAACATTCAGGGTTGATTTCCTTTAGGATTGACTGATTGGATGTCCTTGTTGTCCAAGGGAATCTCAAGAGTCTTCTCCAGCATACAGTTTGAAGGATCAATTCTTTGGTGCTCAGCTTTCTTTATGGTTCAACTCTCACATCCATACATGACTACTGGAAAAACCATAGCTGTGATTATACAGATCTTTGTTGGAAAAGTGATGTCGCTCCCATATGGAAAACCAAAGAAAAGTGACTTCACCTACTTGAACTCTCTGCTTTATCATTTTTAAATGAATATTTTTCTTTGGCCAATTCTTTATGCCCTTCTTGATACAGCGTCTGGGAGGCATTGGAGCAAGTCGGTGCTGAAGCAGGGGTGGCTGAACCCTCGTCGGGGGGTGGCTGGGGAGGTGGGCTTGCAGGAAGCCATGGTGATGACTGTGACAGGGCAAATACCTGGACTTAAGGAGTGGAACTTGGCATTAGTGATTCTGATGATTGGACATATATTTCTTGCACCAGAAGTGATGATTGTGCATCGAGAGGGACCTAATAGGCCAGTTTTGATAATCCAAGCTACCCAGCAGGCTTCTTTGCTTCTACAAGCAGTCGGTAGAAATCCCACTGTGCTAAGCTGTTGGCAGGTTTTTCTAGGATTCAAAAGTCACCTGGGGGTCATCTCTAATCCCTTCTGATCTGGCAGACGCCTTCCACTCTTCCCTCTCCCCCAGAGCCTCCTTGTCTAGAACTGTCTGTTTCAATTGTGGTTTTATCTGTCCTCGCACTGACACTTTTAGTACCTTATTCTTGTCAAAATCTTTCACAAAACCACTGCCTCAGCTTCCTGGGGTCTGTTCCCCCTGAACACATCCCTTCATTAATGCTCCATTTCTCTGATGAGATCCACCCTTCATCTGTTTAACCCGTTCGCTGTGCAGTTTGAATCCTTCCCTTGGAAGACCATCTCTTTCTATTTACACTGTTATTCAGGACATGTTTGAAATGTGCATTATTCATGTGTTATTCATGTGCATTATTGGAGATCAGTGTGCAAATCAGCTTTATTGGGAACCCCAGAGATTGCAGCAGAATCCTGGGTACTTACACATTGCATAGTATCATTTTCTGAAGAGCAGGCTTGCTCTGCCTGTTGGGGGAAAAATGACAGGTTGATGCAACTTCCAGGAACAATCATGCCTTTGAAAGAGATCATACAGCCATTTAATTTGCCATTTGATGTACGTCCAGGCTGGGGAAGTCCTCAGCTAGATTTGATTCATTGGATTTTGAGAACATATTCAGATGATTGGACATATATTTCTTGCACCAGAAGTGATGATTGTGCATCGAGAGGGACTTAATGGGCCAGTTTTTTTGCTTAACAAGCATGGAAAGGCTACTGTAGAGAATGTCCCCAGTCGAAGGACACACACAAGCAGCAAAAGGGATGAGCATGGTCACAAAGGGAAGACTTGGATGTGACTTGGGTGCCAAGCTTGCCTTTCTGAGTGTGTCTTCTCTGCTCAAAGTTCCCTCCATGCTCTGAGGCTTTCTTGTCTTGGAGAAAGTGATCCATGCCATGGGCTGTAGAAGCTGACCTTACTGCTCCTCCGAGGAATACTCAGCTAGTGTATCCAATTGGGATAGTTCTGTTGATGGAGATCAAGGGTTGTGGTTCTTTGGTGGGAACACCTGGGGAACAGGATGGCTTTCCTAGAGTCTCTCTAAATCCTGTTGTGTATGTGACTTAGATCCCCTCTGAACTTTGAACAGACAACTCCTTCTCTGCCTATAGGTTATAATAGGCTCTGTGCCAAAGTGAACTAGACCCTCTGACTCCATTTTCTCTGTACTCATTTCCCACATGCTTCACTAGTCCTCAGGGGTAAATTAGGGTTTTTGGAAAATACTCACTCTGTGAGGCTTCTGTACTATAAGCAGGGTGTATATTCTAAGACTATTAAAGTTGATTTGTTCCTGGAGACCAAAGTGACACCATAAAAACAGCTCCTATGCCATTGATGGGAATGGGCAGAGTTCTCACAACTCTGCCACGGTTCTGGCTTTATTCTATTTATAGACGCTCTTATATGAAAACCTTTAATTGAAAGGTTTTTGTAGAGGGAAAAGGTGAATGACTCCCTTAAAAGTGTAAAGTGTTCGTTGCTCAGTTGTGTCTGACTCTTTGAGACCCCATCAACTGCAACCTGTCAGGCCCCTCTGTCCATGGGATTCTCTAGGCAAGAATACTGGAATGGCTTGCCATTTCCGTGTCCATAAAAGTGTAAAGGTAAACTTTATTTTTGTATGCATTTAGCTTCTCACAGTGCATTTGTATGCATTTAGCTCCTGACAATCTCAAATTGTCAAAGCTCTCTAAACCTAAAAATTTTGGTTCATTCATTCACAAATGGGATAAAAAAAAAATTGTGAATGTTTACGCGGTGTCAGCACTATCCCCGCTAGGTGCGGGGATAAAGTGAAGTGTGTGTGTGTGTGTGTGTGTGTGTGTGTGTGTGCGCATTCTTCATCATGATCATGCTCAGTTGTGTCTGACTCTTTGTGACCCCATGGACTGTAGCCCACCAGGCTTCTCTGCCCATGGGATTTCCCAGGCAAGAATACTGGAGCGGGTGCCATTTCTGCACCCAGGGGATCTTCCCAATCCAGGGGCTGAACCTGCATGTCCTGCATTGCATGCAGATTCTTTACCACTAGCTACCTGAGAGGCCCATGTACTCTCCCGACACACACACAAATGCACACACGTGTTACAGGGCACTGTAGTCCAATAGTTATGGCTCAGTGGGAGTCAGATGCAAGGAAGGTGAGGATGTTAGGGAGTGAGCAGATAAAAGGGCCCAGCTCGAGGTTGGAGGACCACAGCCAGGGACATGAGCCAAAGGAACTGATGCCTAAGCCCATTCTTGAAGGATGATGAAGACTTCTGTGCGGAGAGGAAAGAGGGTGGTCAAAGCAAAAGAAGCATTTTTTTTTTTAAAAAAAGGCACAGAAACAAGAGGGAACAAGACTGCTTACAAAACTGGGATGGGGTCTGTTGGGAGGTATGAAGCATATGGGGATTCTAGCAGGAGAAAAGGTTAGAGAAGAAAACTGGATCACACCAGGGGGGTGGGGACCCTCCCTTAAAGCAACGGGAAATTCCTGCTGATTGAAGCAAGACCGAGTGCTTTGGTGAGACCACTGTAATGTGATGGTGGAAACTGGATTAGAGGGCAAAAGATGAGAATCAAGAGAGTAGTGCTGGGACCTTTTCCAGGTGGGAAAGGCTCAGCAAAGATGGGGGCAAGGGGGCTGGGGAGAAGGGGATGAACCAGAGAGTCACTGATGAGAGAAAACGAGGGGATACTTAGGGGAGGCAGAAGATGGTTCTCAGGGTTCAGATGTGGTGACCGGATGCTTAGCAGACCATTCCTGAGATACAGAACTTGAGGAAGGTCTTCCTTTAGGTGAAAGAAAACGCATTACCTCAGGGAACTATTCCAAAACAGAATTAACTTGTATTAAGAAAAGGGAATTTTAAAAGATATAAACAGACAGCCCACAACAGGGAGTACAAATTCTAGGCCCAGTGGGGTAACACATTTCAGACAAAAATGTCTCTTTCCTGGGGACAAAGACCAGTGATATTAAGGATGGTGACTTTGAAGCCTTGTGAGTCATTATCAAGGCTGAAAGATTCAGTTATTTGCCTCAAAGCAGGAGAGTGCACTCAGGTATTTGCTGCTGCTGCTGCTAAGTCACTTCAGTTGTGTCCGACTCTGTGTGACCCCATAGACGCAGACCACCAGGCTCCCCCATTCCTGGGATTCTCCAGGCAAGAACACTGGAGTGGGTTGCCATTGGTATTTGAAGTTATTCCAACTCCGCATGGTGCCTACTTTGAGTCTGTTTAGAGATTTTGACTGTTCAAGATAAGACATTTCTGGGGAAAGCAGGAGGAGTTGGAGCTTTCTCAGCTCTGGAGTTGAGTAGACATTGACACTGGATGATATAATATCACAACAGTTTGGGGTTCTTTCTGCTGAGACCAAAAAAATTGAACTCATTCCTTCTGGATGATATAAAGAGTGTGCCTTCATCACTTGTAAAAAATACTTCTGCAGTAAAACTAAAACAAGGTCCATTAATCATTATTTCTAGTATGGTAACAGCAGTCATGAAGTCATCCAAAGTTTTTAATGGGGAATATTTGTCTTCATCCCCAAGGCCACAGAGTCATCCTTTAAACAATCTCGAAAAGCCTCTCTTCTTTGAATTCTACGCCCAGACTGCCAATTTTCTGTGCCTGGACCGCGGTGGGACTTCCTCATGGCCTCGTCCCCATCACTTCCTGTCCTCTTAGACCCATCTTATGTGTTCCCCTGTCTGCTCATCTATACATGAAAGATACCCTAACCTTCCTGGCCTCCAACTTCCCCATCGATTCATACATCTGACGCTCTGATATTGGAGCAACATCACCATGAGGGCCACCCAGGGCCTCCTCCTCCTAACACATCCAAAACCAGATTGCCATTTTGTCTTCAGCCTTGCTCTTCCTGCCGTCTTCCCATCTCAATGAATGACAGTTCCATTCTCTGGTAGCTTGTTTCAGCAAATTCTGTTGGCTCTATCTTCCTAATATGTCCAGATCCTCACTACCTGTCACCAGCTCTACCATCGTGGCAAAAGTCATTGTCATTTATCACCTGGACTGTTCATGAAAGCCTCCTATCTTGTTCCCTGCTTTTACACCTGAGCCAAAAGAATGTTCATGGCAGAAGAGTCAGAATGACCCTATTAATATCAGTGACTGAGTCCTTTCTCTGATCCTCTCCTGTGGTTCCCATCACATTCAGAATAAATCTGATGGTGTTGCAGTGGCCTGGGGGCCCTCTTCTCTGGTCTCTGGTAACTTTCCTCTTTTCACTTAGTACCAGTCCCCACTTACTAAGTGTGTTCTGGCTGCACTAACTTTCTTCCTTCCTAAGCTTCCAAACCCCATCTTGCCCAAGCATGAGTTCCTGCCCGGTTCTCCAGTTTTGGCTCATACTGTTCCCTCCTGAGTCCTTTTCACTTTTCCAGCTCCTTCTTACTTCTGAGCTCACCTCAAGCTCACTTCCTCCAGGAACACGCACATGACACTCGGATGATCTTTTTCCCAAACGCTGATGTTAGTTTTTGACTACTGTGTTCATCTCTTCACATGTGATAAACAGCCTGGTGTCCTTACTTGAGTGATGCAGCTGGGTTTAATGCTAGCCAGCCAGTGGGATGAGGGCCACTTCTTTCGTTTCTGGCTCCTGAAGACCCTCAGCATGGCCTGCCTGTAAATAAATCTCTTTTGGATTCTGGTAGACGGTCTGCATTACTATATCAGGCTAGGAAAGAAGGTGCAGGAGAACTGATGGGCTCTACCTTAAATGTCATCTCGAATGACTGCTGAGCAGTGAGGGGGAAGGAACTATGAACGCATGTCACAGCATGGATGGAGCGCAAAGGTGAAGTGAAAGAAGCCACACCCCAAAGGATTCATAATCTATGATCCAAATGGTGTGAGATTCTGGAAAAGGCAAAATTACAGGGCTGAAGTGTAGACCGGGGGTTGCCAAAGGGTTGATTGAGAGTGAGGAAGGCAACAGAGAGTTGGCAGGAGGGAATTTGGGGGATGATGGGTCTGTTCTGTATGACCATGGTGGGGAATTCACAGGCAGGGAAGTCTGATCATTGGCTGAGAATAAATTTGGAAAATACATGAAAAAGAGACCACTGATAAACAATTCAACTGCTTGATAAATGTTTCCATTGCGTGTGCTCAGTTGTTCAGTCTTGTCTGACTCTCTGTGGTCTCATGGACTATAGCCCGCCAGGCTCCTCTGCCCATGGAATTTTCTACGCAAGAATACTGCAGCGGGGTACCATTTCTTACTCCAAGGGATCTTCGCGACACAGGGATCAAACCCGTGTCTCTTGCGTCTCCTGTATTGGCAGGTGGATTCTTTACCACTAAGGGAAAAAAGCTTGCTTTGCAGAAAATGTGGACTATACCAATTGCAAAAATATATTTACCTATGGAGTATTACCTGGATGAAACATACATAAAAAGGATTGCAAAAATAGTTTTCAGTTTGTGAATATCCAGTTGTATTTGTGGTTGACAGAGATTTTATCTTGGAAAGAATGAAAGAAAATATTGTGAAATATTGCAAGTAGGTGCCAATTATTTTAAATAATACAAATAAAATAATTGTATAATTAAAATGTTCTGATGTCCAAAGAAACATGCCGTCATCATTGTAATGAATGTGCAAAAGATTTTTTTTTGGAAAGGCACACCTTTACAGATAGCTATCATCTCATTTTTCAGAGATAACAACTGTCAAGGGAATTCAGTTTGAGCCTAGTGGTGCTGGGTACTTGCATTTTTTAGGTCTTATAATAATCCTATGAGGAAAGCAATATTATCCCCATGGGATGGATAAACACGATGAAACCCGGAGAGGTTAAATGAACAAAGGGCTGGTGAGTGGCTGAGCTAGGGTCCCCCCGGGTCTGTCTGACTTGGATGTTGCACTTGACACAGACACGGGATTGTCTAGCTGTGCAGATGGAAGGCAGCCAAGGGGGCCTTCAGCCTGAATAACAGGCAACCGGGCTTCTGCAGAGACCTCCGTCTGGCCTCCGGACATGGAACCTCATCACTCCTGCCCTGTTAGTGACCTCAGTTTGCTCACCATGGTGAGAAAACTGTCCCTTTACAAAGGCAGGGCCAGGCTCTTAAGTCCTCTGTCTCTCAGCTGCAGTCCCAGTTTGAAAACAAACAGCCTTGGAGGGGGCCGCTCTGTCGGGAAGATCAATGCTGCCTCCGCGATTCTCTCACCAGGAGCTCGTCCTAAGCGGCAGCTGCTAGATGAAAACGCTCTGAAGGTTGAACTCAGGAGTCCAGCGCCGCCCCTTCTGGCAGGCCTGCCGAGCAAGGCACACGCGCAAGACAAATTAAAGTCCCCGTCACAGGCTAGGATAGAAAGTAAAATGCATGACTCATACAACTTTTCCAGGGAGATCCTTAGAAAGTTGCCAGGACTGAGCACTCTGGATTCTCCCCACCTTGGAATTACCGCCACCCACCCCAGGATTGACAAAGAATGAACGGCAAGGGCAAAGGGCATTCCTGCAGGCAATGAAGTCATAAGAGGGGAGAAGTGTAAAGTCTCCCCCTTTGCAGGAGATGGTGAAAGGTGTCATTTGGGATTGTACGTATGTGTGTACAGATATTTATACTGTACCAGTGAATGGCATCCCTCATCCCTCTCTGGAACTCGCTCCCTCATGTCACTGCCCTACTCCTAGCAAGCATCCTCAGAGAGTGGGGGCTCAGGGAACATCCCCCAACTCCCCATGTGCTGGGAAAGTGGCACGAGATCTCAGATGAGATAGGGGCAGGGATGGGAGCAGAGGGTCGAGTCCAGTCTTCACCTAGCTTCTCACGACGGGAAGAATCCATCCTAGTGCAGTGGCATATCTCTCCACTAGGTGGCACTCAGAGCCTGGCTTTATTTTTGTCTCTATCCCTGGAAAACTTTGCCCTGCTGTGGAGGGATGCAAGACTTTTGCTTGCTTCCCAATTAAGGTACTGACTTCATGTACTGTCATCTTTGTCTTCTATACAATTATAATTTATTGTTTCCCTTTGGGCCTTGGCAAAGGTCACTGTAAGAGGATAGCTGTTATAACCTAAGGGGAAGGGTCATTTCATCGTCATCACACACACACACATACACACACCCCACAACTGCTCTAGGGGTGAAATAGCGAAAGCGCAAGTCACTCAGTCGCATCCGACTCTGCGACCCTGTGGACTGTATCCCACCAAGCTCCTCTGTCCGTGGAATTCTCCAGGCAAGAATACTGGAGTGGGTTGTCATTTTCCCTTCCAGGGGATCTTCCCAATCCAGGGATTGAACCTGGGTCTCCTACATTTTTGCAGACAGATTCATTACCATTTGAGCCACCAGGGAAGTTTAGATCTTGCCATATTTTTCTTTTCCAGTTTTCCTTACCTCCTGCCTCTCTAGCCCTCCTTTGTTCCTCTCTGCAGTCAAAATGGTGTGACTGGCTGGCACACTCTGGTGTACAGAACCCTACACAGGATTACCTTTTCAGTATATGTCTTCGTTCCACGGTGGTTAAGGCTTGGATATGTAGCCTCCAAAAAAGGCTCACCCGTGAGTCTTAAAGATCAAAGGCCAGAGAGAAAAAGATGATGGCAGACTTGTCTTTGAGAAAGGACATTAGAATGGTGTGTGTCTGGGACATTGTGACTGGATTTCATCCAGCCGTTCTCTATGAGGAAGCAGAGACTCTAGGACTGTGCTGACCAAGGTTCTTGGAAGCCTCTATTAATATTATTGGACACAATTGGCACCCCACTCCAGTACCCTTGCCTGGAAAATCTCATGGATGGAGGAGCCTGGTAGGTTGCAGTCCATGGCATCGCTAAGAGTCAGACACGACTGGCGACTTCACTTTCACTTTTCACTTTCGTGGATTGGAGAAGGAAATGGCAACCCACTCCAGTGGTCTTGCCTGGAGAATCCCAGGGACGGGGGAGCCTGGTGGGCTGCTGTCTTTGGGGTCGCACAGAGTCGGACACGACTGAAGCGACTTAGCAGCAGCAGCAGCAGGACAAAGGATATAAGATATGGTCTCTGTCCTCAAAAAATCCAGTCTACTTAGAGAGATCAGAAATGTGGCCATTTCAATAGTATTATTGGAGTAAGGCAATCTCAGCTAAGAGCTTCATGTCAACAGATTTGCTCAAAGAGTTCATAAAGCCTGTACCTGAGTCCCGGGAGGTTGGGGGAGTTAAGGGGAAGGATCAGCCTAGGTGGGCTTTGATAGGATTAAGGTGATACAGGGGGTGGGAGAGGGAATACTCTGGGAAGCAGGAGGAATCTTGCAAGAGAGGCTCAGATGCAGACCTGCAAAGCCACAGATAGCCATGTCTCAATTACTTGGTGCCTTCAATGATAAATGGTTCCTTTAAAAATCCCATCTTATGAAAAGACCAAACCACAGTAAATTCCTCCCACTCCAGCATGGGATGATGGTATCTCCAAGCTCCACAAAAGCATTCATCTTTAAAGCAGTGTTTATTCTTATTAAGTATTGAGGGTGACCTCATTCATCCAACACATATTTATGAAGTACTTTCATTGTGCTGAATGTTTTGTGGGAAACCAAGATATATCAGGCAGGATTGTTTTCTCTAAGAGCCTTCTTGCTAGGAGGGAAGACAAGAAATGTGCATATAATAACTATAAATGTCTGAGAGAAAGACAGAATCTTGAAGGTACGTATAGAAAAATATTATAGGAGTTAAGCATAAGAGCAAAGTGGTACTCAGCTGTGGGTTCAGTGGTGGGGTAAGATCATGTAAAGATGAGGGGAGGGGAAGGGTGCTTCTCACGAAGGAAATGACAAGTACAAGATAAAATGTTCAGAAAGAAAGAACTAAATGGGGACACGCATATAGGAGCAGGGCCATGAGAAAGCATGCTGCAAGTTTAGGCCAAGCCTGGCGCGAGCCAACCGCGTATGGCAGGTTAAAGAACATGAACTCAGTAGAAAGTTACTGTATAATTTTGAGTTCATGTATAAACTGATCTTTAAAAAGGCCTGTGTTTCCAAAAATTAACACCTGACACCAACATATATGAGGGACTGGGCAGGGGAGAGGCGAGAAATTAAGGACTTCTCAGCTCTGGAAGGAAAATGACTTCATGAGTTGGCATTTGCTCATGTGTGTGCATGCTCAGTTGCTAGGTCATGTCTGATTCTATGTGACCCCATGAGTTATAGCCCGCCAGGCTCCTCTGTCCATGGGATTCTCCAGGCAAGAACACTGGAGTGGGTTGCTACGACCTCCTCCAGGGGAACTTCTCAGCCCAGGGACCAAACCTACATCTCCTGTGCGGACAGGCAGATTCTTTACCTTGAGCCACCTGGGAAGCCCCATTTACTCGTATCATTCTGGAAATGACCAATAGGACAAAAGCGAAGTTAAAGACGTAAAGCCCTGGAGATTATTTTTGGTAAAATTAGGAGACATGTATAATTCACAGGTCCCCAAATGTGTTAAGTCTCAATGAAGTAGCTGAGAGCACAGAGAAATGATACATGATGTGAAGAGAGAGGTGCAGAGCAGAGAGAGGAGGCAGCTGTGTCGGAAAGCACCAGTGCTCCTGAAGGGAAGGTTGCAGTTACCCAGTTCTCTGGGTAAATTGGAGATCTGAGCATCAGATCAGATCAGATCAGTCACTCAGTCGTGTCTGACTCTTTGCGACCCCATGAACCGCAGCACGCCAGGCCTCCCTGTCTATCACCAGCTCTCGGAGGTCACTCAGACTCACATCCATCGAGTCAGTGATGCCATCCAGCCATCTCATCCTCTGTCGTCCCCTTCTCCTCCTGCCCCCAATCCCTCCCAGCATCAGAGTCTTCTCCAATGAATCAACTCTTCGCATGAGGTGGCCAAAATACTGGAGTTTCAGCTTTAGCATCATTCCTTCCAAAGAAATCCCAGGGCTGATCTCCTTCAGAATGGACTGGTTGGATCTCCTTGCAGTCCAAGGGACTCTCAAGAGTCTTCTCCAACACCACAGTTCAAAAGCATCAATTCTTTGGTGCTCAGCCTTCTTCACTCACAAAATGGATTTGGTAGAGAGAATCCAAAGATGGGAGCTTCATGAAGAGCTGAACCAACAGGCATATTTGCAGGATGCTGCTTCTCTGTGGTTTCATAGATTGTGTTCTAAACACCTGCTAGCCTCTCTGTCGTCATAAAGGGTACTTCTTCCTCCAATAAAGTAATTCCCTGAAAAAGGCTGGCCCAGGGGATCCAGTGATGACTAAGGAAAAGATGAGCAAGTACTAAACCAGTGCAAAGTTACTCTAAAAATAGAAGAAGCAAAAGCGCATCAAAACTTTATAACAAATGGTGAACATTTACCAGAAAAAATATTGGTAAAATTAGGGTAAAATAGAGTAAAATTGTGACCAAACATTTTACTACATTTGAAAAAAAGAAAAAGAAGCCACATGATGCCATCACCTCTACAAACAAAGAATTCAAAAAGAATATAAGAACTTGGGAAAGAGACGAGCAGAGAGTAAGAGAAGACAAAACGTGAGGGGTCAGATCTCAGGAGAGAAGTAGGAACGGACAGACAGCCATCACAGAAATGATGACAACGTTGTGGGAAGCACAATGAAGAGCGTGCCTCATGGAGAACATGACAAAGAACACAAGGGAAGAAAGGAGAAAGGTCACAAAAATGAATGCAGTTCTAAATAATAGATGAGGGTTAGATGCAGCATTGTAACTAGCGAGGAATGGCAAAAGGGATTCTACATTTGTGTAACTGCAGTCTCTGAAAATGAAAGTACAAAATGGAAAAATATTTAAAGTGTGCAATTTAATAAAATTTTATTTAAATAAAAAAAGACAAACATCGAAGTCAAAAGTTTACAGCGTGCAATAAGAAACATCAACCTACAATGGTCAATATGGAGACAGATTCAAGCACACTTGTTAGATGTAAAGATTTTAACACATTTTCTCAGCATCCAGGAAAAAAGATCAAAGCAATAAAAGGGAGTAAACTCAGATGACCATTGTATCTACTACTGTGGGCAAGAATCCCTTAGAAGAAATGGAGTAGCCATCACAGTCAACAAAAGAATCTGAAAGGCAGTACTTGGATGCAATCTCAAAAACGAGAGAATGATCTCTGTTCATTTCCAAGGCAGACCATCCAATATCACAGTAATCCAAGTCTATGCCCCAACCAGTAATGCTGAAGAAACTGAAGTTGAACGGTTCTATGAAGGTCTACAAGACCTTCTATAACTAACACCCAAAAGAGATGTCTTTTTCATTATAGGGGACTGGAATGCAAAAGTAGGAAGTCAAAAAATACCCAAGTAACAGGCAAATTTGGCCTTGGAGTACAGAATGAATCAGGGTGAAGGCTGATAGAGTTTTGCTAAGAGAACACAGGGTCGTAGCAAATACCCTCTTCCGTCACAAGAGAAGACTACACATGGACATCACTAGATGGTCAACACCAAATTAGATTGATTATATTCTTTGCAGCCAAAGATGGAGAAGCTCTGCACAGTCAGCAAAAACAAGACCAGGAACTGACTGTGGCTCAGACCATGAACTCCTTATTGCAAAATTCAGAATTAAATTGAAGAAAGTAGGAAAATCACTAGACCACTCAGGTATGACCTAAATCAAATCCCTTAGAATTATAAAGTGGAAGTGACAGATTCAAGGGATTTGATCTAATAGACAGAGTGCCTGAAGAACTGTGGATGGAGGTTTGTGACATTGTACAGGAGGCAGTGATCAAGATCATCCCCAAGAAAAAGAAATGCAAAAAGGCAAAATGGTTGTCCGTCCATAGTTCTTCAGGCACTCTGTCTATTAGATCGAATCCCTTGAATCTGTCACTTCCACTTTATAATTCTAAGGGATTTGATTTAGGTCATACCTGAGTGGTCTAGTGATTTTCCTTACAAATATCTATGAAAAGAAGAAGAGCAAAAGGCAAAGGAGAAAAGGAAAGATAAACCCATTTGAATGCAGAGTTCCAAAAGAAAAAGCAAGGAGAGACAAGAAAGTCTTCCTCAGTGACCAGTGCAAAGAAATAGAGGAAAACAACAGAATGGGAAAGACTAGAGATCACTTCAAGAAAATTAGAAATACCAAGGGAACATTTCATGAAAAGATGGGATTGAAAAAGGACAGAAATGGTATAGACCTAACAGAAGCAGAAGATACTAAGAAGAGGTGGCAAGAATACACAGAAGAACTGTACAAAAAAGAGCTTCACGACCCAGATAATCATGATGGTGTGATCACTGACCTAGAGCCAGACATCCTGGAATGTGAAGTCAAGTGGGCCTTAGAAAGCATCACTACGAACAAAGCTAGTGGAGGTGATGAAATTCCAGTTGAGCTATTTCAAATCCTGAAAGATGATGCTGTGAAAGTGCTGCACTCAATATGCCGGCAAATTTGGAAAATTCCGCAGTGGCCACAGGACTGGAAAAGGTCAGTTTTCATTCTGATCCCAAAGAAAAGCAATGCCAAAGAATGCTCAAACTATCACACAATAGCACTAATCTCACATGCTAGTAAAGTAATGCTCAAAATTCTCCAAGCCAGGTTTCAACACTATGTGAACCATGAACTTCCAGATGTTCAAGCTGGTTTTAGAAAAGGCAGAGGAACCAGAGATCAAATTGCCAACATCTGCTGGATCATGGAAAAAGCAAGAGAGTTCCAGAAAAACACTTATTTCTGCTTTCTTGACTATGCCAAAGCCTTTGACTGTGTGGATCACAATAAACTATGGAAAATTCTGAAAGAGGTGGGAATACCAGACCACCTGACCTGCCTCCTGAGAAGTCTGTATGCAAGTCAAGAAGCAACAGTTAGAACTGGACATGGAACAACAGACTGGTTCCAAATAGGAAAAAGGAGTACATTAAGGCTGTATATTGTCATCCTGCTTATTTAACTTATGTGCAGAGTACATCATGAGAAACGCTGGACTGAATGAAGCAGAAGCTGGAATCAAGATTGCTGGCAGAAATATCAATAACCTCAGATATGCAGATGACATCACCCTTATGGCAGAAAGCGAAGAACTAAAGGTCCTTTTGATGAAAGTGGAAGAGGAGAGTGAAAAAGTTGGCTTAAAACTCAGTATTTAGAAAGCTAAGATCATGGCAGCTGGTCCCATCACTTCATGACAAATAGATGGGGAAACAATGGAAACAGTGGGAGACTTTATTTTGAGGGGCTCCAAAATCACTGCAGATGGTGACTACAGCCATGAAATTTAAAGATGCTTGCTCCTTGGAAGAAAAGTTGACAGCTTATTAAAAAGCAGAGACATTACTTTGCCAACAAAGATCTGTCTAATCAAAGCTATGGTTTTTCCAGTAATCATGTTGGAATGTTTTGGAATGTGAGAAAATTGAGTGCCAAACTAGTGATGCTTTTGAACTGTGGTGTTGGAGAAGACCCTTGAGAGTTGCTTGGACAGCAAGGAGATCCAACCAGTCCATGCTGAAGGAAATCAGTCTTGAATATACATTGGAAGGACTTTTGCTGAAGCTGAAACTCCAATACTTTGGCCACCTGATGCGAAGAACTGACTCATTCGAAAAGACCCTGATTTGGGGAAAGATTGAAGGCAGAAGGAGAAGGGGACAGAGGATGAGATGGCTTTGATGGCATCACTGACTCGATGGACGTGAGTCTGGGTGAACTCCGGGAGTTGGTGATGGACAGGGAGGCCTGGCGTGCTACAGTCCATGGGGTTATAAAGAGTTGGACACTTTGAGTGACTGAACTGAACTGAAAAGTTAAGCAGGTCTCAAACTTGGTTATAGCAAAATTCCATGTCAAAGTATAATGATGCAAGACTTAAACTTCAAATAAGAAAGTATAAATGAAGAATTTTCTATGTAAAGTCTCCTGTAAATACAAAGCTAGTGTATAAAACTGAAATATGCAAAAACTAAGGGAGTTTAATTATTATGAGAACTTTTAAAAGAAATTTCTGTAAGATAAACTTACCTTAGTTAAAAAATAACTAGGAAAATTACAACAAAAGTTAGGACATATTGAATGTATTTCACTCTAGAATTAACACTAGTGCAAATTTGGAGATTAGCACAATGAACCATAATATGAATCTTGTTTTCTGACAACACAGAAGTGTTACAACTAACAAATATTTTGAGGAAGTTTGAAAGAAGGTGGGCAGTGGAATGGTTTTGCTGATTGCCTTACAAAATAGTAGTCAGTAGTTATTATTAAAACAGCCTATTAGAAAATTGACATAATTAAGTGTACAAGAGTAAACATTAAAAAAGATAGCCTTATTCACTAAAAACACATGTTCGTGGAACATGAAATGTGTTAATTTTATCATTTCTAAAATTAAGGAATTGATACGTACTATAAAGAAACAAAGGCCTAGGGGATTATATGCAATTATAAATAAAAGTTTTATATATCAGAATAAATATGACCAATACTCCAAGCAAAGAAAATGCATCCCATAGTTAAGGAGAGAGAGAAACACAAAATAAAATGCAGACCTATGATACTGATCTCATATTAATATTAATAGGTTTAAATCAGTTATCAAAAGGATTTTAGACTGGATCAGATAAAAAACAAACCATGCTATATGGTGTATAGGAAACATATGAAAACAAAATAATTCAGTAAAGTTGACAATAAAAGGTGAGCAGAGATATAGTAAAGAAATGCAAGAAAAAAATGTGGTCCTCCCCAAGCAAAAAATAGACCCTCCAAGAGCAAACAAAAAAGGAAACAAACAAGCAAGAGTCATGATCTTATTTCTAGAAATTAGAATTCAGGCAAAAATAAAGAATCAAATAGGATAAAGAAAGCCATTTCAATCTTTTAGTGTGCAGCTCATGAGTTTTAAACAATTATGCTGCTGCTGCTATTTACACATAAAATGTCATGGCATCAAAATTGATAAAGCAGAAATTACAAGACATGAAAAGGAGAAACATGAATAGTCAGGGACCCCACTCACTTCTTTCCATCTTCAACTGGGCAAGTGAGCAAAAACACGGAGAAAAACAAAGTGATATGATTCTCAGTTTGATGAGATGGATATAGTTCAAACTCTACACCGTGAAAATAGAGAACACACATTTTTCTCATATGCCTAGAAAATAGTCACAAAAATTGGCCCTAACCTAGGTCTTAGAGAAAATCTCTGTACTTTCGAGGAAGTAATACGGACACATTCCTTCCATCTTGTTGATTTCTTATCTGCTAGAACCCCCTGGTCCTCTGCCCTCCAACTTGCAGAAGACGGGGAATGATCATGGCAAAGGCACACCTTTCCTAAATGCCTTGGCCTGGAAATGACACCAAATTGGTTCACCTTCCAGGGTGGCTGGAAAATGTAATCCCTAACCAGGCAACCAGTTGTCAGGAGCAACCTTGGAGCTGTTTTGGTGAACATCTAACCATCTTTGAAACACTTATCTCCTTGTATAGTCAGGCTACATATTATAAAAACACTAATTCTTCCATGTCAATTTTTAAATTTAATGTCATCACCATTCCAAATGGTTTTTAAAACAGACATGGTATGTTAAAGCTTGAATGGGAAACTGAAAAGTAAGTATAGCCAGAAAAACTCTTAAAAAAAGAACAGGTGTAAATGAGGTGTAAACAGTTTTTCCAAGTATCAAAATGTTTTAAGGTCCCAATGATTAAAATAGTAGATACCAGTGCGTGAATTGTTGAATGAGTCAGAGGAAAATTGAAAGCCAAGAAATATTGAGTTGGACAAAAATCTCCTTTGGTTTTTTAAGTAAAAATAAAAGACATTTTTCACTTTTACCAAGAACTTTATGGAACAACATATTCACTGTTTTGTTCCACTATCTTCTGTCATTTTTCAGATAACTTCACAATTCTATCTCCCCAAAACTTTTTATCTTTTTGAGCAAAGAACTTTTCCAGGTGCCTTTTACAGTCTTCCAGGTAACTGAACATTTTTTCCATTAACAGAATTTTGCAAAGAGTGAAATAAAGGGACATCTGAAGGTGCAATGTCTGGTGAATATGATGGATGAATCAGAACTTCCCAGCTAAGTTGTAACAGTTTTTGCCTGTGATCAGAGAAGCATATGCAGTCTTGCGGTATCCTGATGGAAGGTTATGCATTTTCTGTGGACTAATTCCATACACTTCTCGTCAAGTGCTGCTTTCTGTTGGTCTAATTGGGAGCAGTACTCGTTGGAATTAATTGTTTGGCTTTCTGGAAGGAGCTCTTAATAGAGGACTCCCTGCAAATCCCACCATATATACAACATCACCTTCTTTGGATGAAGACCGCCTTTGGTGTGGTTGGTGATGGTTCATGTTGCTTGCCCTATGAGCTCTTCCATTCCACGTTTTTGTTCAGTATCCACCTTTCATTGCCGGCCACAATTAGTTTTAAAAATGGAACTTTTTTTTTTAAACGCTCTAAGTAGAGAATCGCATAAGGAAATACAGTTAGGAAGGTTTATCTTTGACTTATCTTATGTGGAACCCAAACATCAAAGTGATTAATGATGCAAATGATATTCAGCACTTGATTTGCATATTTTGAGTATGTCAGCCCTCTTTCCCATGGTGTGATGGTGATTGTTCTCAATTAATGTCTCCCTATCAACTTCAATTGGTCTACCTGATTGTGGAGTATCATCCAGTGAGAAATCTCTATCACAAAACTTCACCAGACCCTTTGATACATTTGATCAATCACAGCATCTTCACCATACACTGTATAAATCTCCTTTTTATTTTTGCCTTTAAGTTGCATTTTTACCTTTCTTGAAATAATAAAGCATAATATGCTGAAAATGTTCCTTTTTTCTCTTCCATCTTCATATTAAAATGGCTATACAAAAATTCACCAATTTTTATTTTTTTAAATGCACACTGATATGACAGCTGTTATAACACAATCTAACAAAATTGTTTTGAATGAAGTTAAAGACAACTAAACACTATTAGTGGGCTTCTCTGGTGACTCAGTGGTAAAGAACCTGCCTGGCAATGCTGCAGACAAGAGTTTGATCCCTGGTCTGAAAGGATCTCCTGGAGAAAGAAATGGAAATCCACTCCATTATTCTTGCCTAGGAAATCCCATCAACAGAGGAACCAGGAAGACTACAGTCCATGGGGTTGCAAATGAGTTGGACACAACTTAGGGGCTGAACAACATACAGAAGCACTATCAGAGCCATGCTACAGAGCAAAATGAACGAACCTTTTGGCCAACCCAATAACTAAGTCAGAATAAATGGAGGATATAACAATCAGGGAAATGATCAGATCAGATCAGATCAGTCGCTCAGTCGTGTCCGATTCTTTGCGACCCCATGAATAGCAGCACGCCAGGCCTCCCTGTCCATCACCAACTCCCAGAGGTCACTCAGACTCACATCCATCGAGTCAGTGATGCCATCCCCAATCTCATCCTCTGTCGTCCCCTTCTCCTCCTGCCCCCAATCCCTCCCAGCATCAGAGTCTTCTCCAATGAGTCAATTCTTCGCATGAGGTAGCCAAAGTACTGGAGTTTCAGCTTTAGCATCATTCCTTCCAAAGAAATCCCAGGGCTGATCTCCTTCACAATGGACTGGTTGGATCTCCTTGCAGTCCAAGGGACTCTCAAGAGTCTTCTCCAACACCTCAGTTCAAAAGCATCAATTCTTCGGTGCTCAGCCTTCTTCATAGTCCAGCTCTCACATCCATACATGACCACAGGAAAGACCATCAAAATAAACTCCAAAAGGATTAAAACTTAAGGAGAAAGGATAAAACTATAAAAATAAAAAATAAAATGTGCAATGTTTAAAATCTTAGGTTGGAAAGATCTTTTTAATCATAATACAATAGTCTTGAAGTCCTAAAAATAGTTGGTTAATTGGACCACATAAAAATTGAAGAAAAGAGTTCTGCGTGGCATTTGGGTCTCCTACTACAATACCCTTTGTTTTAGGTCTGAACTACTCAATCTAATTGAAGTAACAGTAATAGAATATCTGTGACAAAGTTCTAAATGAATAGGTGATGGCTGCTGCATTACTGTGCCACCTTGTTGACAGTTCTACCATTAATTGTAAGATCAATGTACATCATTTTTTACATACAAGTGTCAATATCAGTGACCTGTAGTTTCATACAAATACTTGGATTACTGAGAGTAACACAAGCATCCTGTATGCTAGTTCAAATCCAAGATGAATAGCCATCTAATACTCAATCATTGACAACATACTTAATGGCCTCAAAAGATTGCTTTAATGATTTGTGTATCATTCATTGAAAGATTAATTCTATTAGTAATCTTCTCTAAAAAGATTATATCAGTAATAAGCTTAGCTCTAGATTAAAATTGTCAGAACATTTGTCATACTCGTTTGCCAACCACCAGATGCTATTATTGGGTGTTTAGTTTAAAAAAGAATGAGTGGAGTTACATTTTATTGTCTATTTACATTTACACACGTGCACATGTATACACCCACATACCCACTCACATGTATATACACAACACTGTTTCTCAATCCGCTTTAGGCTGCAAAGGACTAATAATGTCCACAGCAGGGAAGAATAATAAGAGCATATTCATGAATCTGATTTCTGTTTTTAGTTCTATTGTTAGTGATAATTGTTTGTTACCATAAATAACAGTATATGCCTTGGTTGCAGTTTTCAATGTGGAGAAATATTAACTATTTCTATTCCTTCTGTGAAAAGCAAGCTCTGCTGATTTAATTCTGAGTAAATCTAACTTAATATTAGGCACTAATTATTTAAGTGGACACAGAAGACCTTATTTCACCCAAATAAACAGCAAACACAGTGTCCCAAACCACTGGTTCTGTCACCTGAGTGTCATCCGGTACAATTAGAAAAGATCAGCCCATTTGGAAAGTGCTTGTCACCATTTCTTTTCAAGAAGAGTGACCCCAAAATCAAATTCCAGAGTTTTATTTTTTGTTTTTGCTTTTTATGGCTGTCAGGTTACAAATTTGATCCAAATATGTCAATTCTTCCTATTTTTTTTTTTTCTTGTTTTTTTTTTTTTTTTTTTGAGTAAACAATCTGTCATGGGCAGAACCCAAGGATTTCTGTTAAAACTATTGTTTGGTCATTGAATAAACATGTCAATGGTTCCTTTACGCCATAGATTTTAGTTCTGGAGGAGCTGATGGCTGTAATATTCAATTTATAGTACCTAATCCTAACAACATAAATCTTTCAGAAGTGGCTTTGAAATTTTTATTTTACTTTATTTTGGGGGCCACACCATGTAGCTTGTAGGATCTTAGTTCTTTGACCAGGGATTGAACCTAGGCCCTTGGCAGTGAAAGCTCAGAGTCCTAAATCCTGGCCCACCAGAGGATTCCCAAAATACTGATTTTAGAATGGAAACCGCCATAAGGAATATAAAAAATCTTCTAAGCTCGTGGTCTTCTAGAATAGTTTAAAATGTGAGGATTCAAGGAAATCTACCCTGAGGGTGGCTGACACCCTCTTCACCTCTCTACGGTGCTGGTGGCCTCCTGGTCTGCTGACATGGCCTGCTGCTAAAGAGTTAAACCATTGGCATGCTTGTCATTGCCCGGCCTGGCGGTCCCCTCAGCAAGCCACACATCTTCCTTGGTCTGGATGACAGCTAATGAACTGTAAACGTCTTGCACCAATATTTCTACTCCATCTGCAAGCTTGAAGAAAGCGAGTTTGTTTTTCATCCTCGAAAAGAATCAACTGTATTTCTTAGGCCAGCAAGGATGATTTGCTTGCATGGACCTCCTTTTAGCTGGGAGGATGTCTTTTGAGCTTGGGAATTTGATTCAGAAAATCACAAGCTTCTAATTATTCTTGGATGTTTTATGTGCCTGGATGTGTTTTATTAGCTTAACTATATGGCAAGCACTTCTAACTGAGTCTATGACCTTGAGCAAGTTACTTGACCTCTCTGGGCCTATTTTCCTCCCCTGTAAACTAAGAATTCTAATATATCACTAAATTTCCTTAGGAGGTCAAATGAGATAGTGATGATTACGTTTCTAAAAGATCACTTAAAATCACCTTATGAGACATTATATTAATCATCAAACTGTTTAAATCATATTAATCACAATATATGTATATATATGTATATATATATATATATATATAGTGTGTGTATATAAATTTAGATATAAGCATATTTATATTTGTAAAAATATACATTCCTATACCCTTTGAGCAGTTTCTGCAAGGTGTAACTGTTTCTGAAGATTAAGTAAATGAAGCATAATTTGACATGAGAAAGCAACTGTTTAGGAGCAAGAGTAATGATATGTTTTTAAGAGGCATCTTTTGCATATTTTGGATTAATTTTTCTGTGCATGCCCTAGTGAATCCGCCTGCAATGCGGGAGACCTGGGTTCAATCCCTGGGTTGGGAAGATACCCTGGAAAAGGGAAAGGCTACTCACTCCAGTATTCTGACCTGGAAAATTCCATGGACTGTATATGCCATGGGGTCGCAAAGACTTGGACATAACTGAGCGACTTTCATTTTTTCTTTAGTGAAATTATACTTCGCCTTAAATTTTGACTGGTGTCACCTCACAAACTTTAATGTCCTTTTAAATTGTTCTTTCAGTTGAGCTCTGTTTAGTATTTACCAAAATGGTATCATTCGAAATGCTGGTATTTATTCTATTTCTAATTTACCCTTTTGAGAGCTTAGCAAGAATTCTGGTCCTTTCAGTTGTTGCTCCGTTTCTCGGCATAGCATTATTATAGACCAAGTTCTGGGCACTAGGTGTGCTGGTGGCATGTTGTTCTTTTAGGCAAACTTAGCTGACGAGCAAATAAATATATTTTTACATAATAACATGTATTCTTAGGCCTAGTTATAAATATTTCGATGTTTAATCCTTTGTATCTATTTCAAGGTAAATGTGAATTCATACCAATGTCTCCAGTACTAACCCATTACTGCATGGGTCATTCTAGCCTTTGCTCATTTGTTCATTACAACAGTGCTCCCACCATCTGCCATTTATACGTAACTGTTCAACCCCAGTACACGGGTAGAGCAGAGTCAGAGTCATTAACCCATATTCCTGTAGGAAAAACTTTGTCAACTACAATTCAGGCTTATATACCATTTCTTCTGCCTTTTGTATTCTGATCTCTATTCATTTCCAAAGACGCTTAATTAGTACCTCTTCTACACCCTCTTTAGTGATTGTATCATATACTAGTAATACAGTTATTATTTTTTCACATTCTGCATTTCCTCCTATGATCCCCCTGCCCCCTTAATGATTTTTAAAATTGGTCTTTATTTAATTTTGTACTTTAAATACTGTGTGGCATCAAAATACTGCCAACTACCTGCATATTTGGGGTTCCCTGGTAACTCAGATGGTAAAGAATCTGCCTGCAATGCAGGAGACCTGAGTTCAATCCCTGGGTTGGGAAGAGCCCCTGGAGGAGGGCATGGCAACCCACTCCAGTATTCTTGCCTGGAGACTCCCCATGGACAGAGGAGCCTGGAGGGCTACAGTCCATGGGGTTGCAAAGGGTCAGACACGACTGAGCAACTATCACACGCATACACACACCTGCATATTCGTATCCTGATTTTGCTGGCCTTTTCCAAACTCATATACTTGTTAATGCTTAAATCAAGTACAAGGCATACGCTCTCTGTATTAAGCTGTGTTCTCAGTTGCAGAGAAGAGAATCCACACTAGGTGGTTAGAGTTGTAATAATAACAGTATTTAACAGCAGAAACAGCAATAATAGGACTAGTATTTGTGTGTTTACTGTGTTCCAGGCTGTGTTCTAAATGCATTGTGTGTGTGTGTGTGCGCGCGCGTGTGTGTCTCTGTTGCTCAGTCATATCTCACTCTTTGTGACCCTATGGACAGTAGCCCACCAGGCTCCACTGTACACGGAATTTTCCAGGCAAGAACACTGGAGCAGGTTGCCGTTTCCTACTCTAGGAAATTTTTCTGACCCAGGAAACAAACCTGTGTCTCCTGCATTTGCAGGTGGATTCTTTGCCACTGAGCTACATGGGCAGCCCCTCTAAATGCTTTGTGTAAATTAATTCCTTTATACCTCACTACCTATTTGCTCCATCACGTAAGGAAGTTCTTGTTGTTATTCAGTAGCCAAGTCGTGTCTGACCCTTTGCAAACCCATGGACTGTGGCATGCCAGCTTCCTCTGTCCTCCACTCTCAGATAAGGGAACTGATGCATAAAGCAGTGAAGACAACGTTTGAAGTCACACAGTAAGTGACAGAGCTGGGATGGGAGCCCAGACTGCTTTCTTTAACTCCTAGAATCATTGGAAGAGCCAGTGGGCCATCTCTAGGCTGGTTTCCAGAAAAATTCATGTAAACACCCTGCAGACGTGTCCTGGTAAGTGAGCTGCTGCTGGTCCCAGCATGCTGGGACCACACTGCCCAGCCTTGATGCTGCCACTGTCCTTCCAGTCCCAGAAACGTGTGGCTTCGGCTCCCATTCAGGCTGCAAAATGGAAGTTCCACACCCACCAATTTCCTTGCTTCCAAATCAAAGGCTCTGAAGGTGGGTCTGGTTGGAGGGACCCACATCACATTTCTGAACATTTATATAACAGCAGGTATATGCGCCTTGTGGGCTTCCCAGGTGGTGCTTGTGGTATAGAACCCTCCGGCCAAAACAAGAAACGTAAGAAACACAAGTTCGATCTGGGTCGGGAAGATCCCCTGGAGGAGGGCATGCACTGTAGCCTGCCAGTTTCCTCTGTCTGTGGAATTTCCCAGGCAAGAATCCTGGAATGGGTTGCCATTTCCTTCTCCAGGGGATTTTCCCGACCCAGGGATCCAATCTGCGTCTCCTTCATTGGCAGGCGGGCTCTTTACCACTGGGGCTTACATGTTGATCAGCTGTCTGTGATTTGGGCCAGGTGCTCGTGAGGACCACAGAAGGAACTAAGCCTGGGGCGGTCATACTCTGCTCCCAAGCTTTCCGATCAGTTCAATCCCCTTCCCACCCTCTGTTGGGGACAGTGAGTTACCACTAAGAGAGGGGATGTCTCTTCACATGAAAATGTACTTCCCTGGGAAAACAAGTTCCGCTCTCCAGAATCCTGGGAGACTGTGATCCTAAAGCAGGTAAGGAAGAAGTGGAAAGACCACGTGGCAAGAAGCCCTGTGCTTTCAACCTGGGCCCATCACTGCCTCTGTCATCCCAGGCAGATCCAGTTACCTCTTGGCCTCGGTTTCCCCCCTTTGAAAAATGTAAGTAGTCAGACCAGCAGGGCTCACCAGACCGGATCATTCTGTGAATCCAGTAAGACAGTATGTGTGAAAATGATTTGAAAATTATGAAGCACTAGTAAGATATGATTGAAGTTGAAAGCATATATACTCGAATCATTGGGGAATTGGGGATTGTATAGTATTTCTAGGCCCAATTTTATTTTTGCTAATAAGTAAACTGAATCAGAGAGTTAAGGGCATTTTTGGACTGTCACATCCAGGTTTCTGGACCCTCAATCCAGGGCTATTTCTCCTTCATCATCATGTAAATGGTTTCTGAGTCATAACCATGCCTGGAAGCCAAGAACTTGTTTCAAGAAAAATTCTCCCTTGTTTGGATTAGCCTGAGACTGAGTCTGCTATGGTTCTGCTGAGCTGCATAGTCATTTTCCCTTTGCACAGGGAATTGGTGTTCCTCTTGGGCACTCTCTTCTTTCTGAGGCATGGGAGGTGGTGAGAGGGTGACTTAGCCTGGAGTCTCGGCCGTGGAAACACCAGCAGCCCGACAACCATCAAGCTTTCCCCACTCAGCTCCCCACGCTGCTCCCAGCACTGCCATCAATTTAGTGTGTTTAGCGTTTTTAAAAGTGTATTCGTCAGATTGTCCGTTTTTTATTTTTTTTTAATTTTTATTGGAGTCTATTTGATTTACAGTGTTGTATTTCTGCTGCACAGGAAAGTGATTCAGTTATACATACACATACTCTTTTCTCGTATGGGTCGTTACAGAGTGCTGAGTAGCATTCTCTGTGCTCTACAGTAGGTCCTTATGGGTCACTTATTTTATATATTGTCAGTTTTTAAAGATATGTATTATTACAGTGTGTATTAACTCGCTCAGTTGTGTCTCTTTGTGACCCCACGGACTAAAGTCCAACAGGCTCCTCTGTTCATGGAATTTTCTAGGCAAGAATACTGGAGTGGGTTGCTATTTCCTACTCCAGCAGGGATCTTCCTGACCCAGGGATGGAACCTGCATCTCTTGGGTCTTCTGCATTGGCAGGCCGATTCTTTACCATTAGCGGCACCTGGAAAGCCCATTTTTAAAGACAGTTCACACTCAAAGAGTGTCTGTGCTTATACGAGCTTGGAAAACACTGATGCACAGTCATGTCCGTTAACATAGCTAAGGTCTTAAAATCCCATAGCAAACAGAGACTGTTTATTATTTACTGTTATTTACCCCAAGATTCCCAAAACCTATTTAGCATTGAAACACTTTTTTTTTTTTTTTCAAGGAACAGCTACCAACATTCTGGTTTCTTGTGGTGAATAAATCTCATCCTCAACCACCCTCCCAACCCTTCCTGCCCCTTCCCCCTATACTGGAGATGAGGCACCTTCTCAATCCTGGCTCTGCATGGAAAGATTTTATTCCAGATACCTAAGCTGTCCCCAAACCAATTAAATTCAAATCTCTAGAGGTGATACCAGGCATCAGTACTTTGTAAAGCTTGCCACCCAAGTGGCTCCAATGCAGGGCCAAGGCTGAGAGCCTGCATTGAGGAAATCACCTCGGCAGTGACATTCACTGCCACAGCCTGCCAAGTTCAGGTGAGTTGCCTTTCCTATAGTAAGGGCAGGCTCATGATTGCACTGGAAATAGGAAGAATGTGAAATGTTCTTGTTGACTAAGTGGACTATTTGTTGCAAATGCTTCTATGTGGGATTCCTAGGTGGCCCAGTGGTAAAAAGAACTCACCTGTTAAAGCCGGAGGCAAAAGAGACCTGGGTTCGATCCCTGGGTTGGGAAGATCTGGAGAAGGGAACAGCTACCCACTCTGGTATTCTGGAGAATTCCATGGACTGTATAGTCTATGAGGTCACTAAGACTGAGTGACTTTCACTTCACTTCACAAACTCTGCTCTCTGCTAGGACCCTCTGCAGAGACGAACCTGGTCGCAGAAACTTTAGGAAAACCTGAGCAGCAGCTCAGGCGGGAGCACCCCTTCCTATGCCCCACCCTTCTCCTTGTCTTCCTCTCCACCTGCCTGGCCGAGCTCAGGCTCTGTCCTCACAAATGAAGCAAGCAGCATGGTGAAGGGGTTCAGCTTTCTTCTCCCGGGATGGGATGGGGGGTTCAGCAGAACCCTTCTCAGGACAGCAAAGCCCCTGATATTTAGCACCTGCCTGGGGCTGAAGTATAAGTAAGATACCTGGAATCAGGGGGTGTGGGAGGACATGATTAATTTGAGAAGGGGGGAGAGAGGTGGGCCAATGATCTTATTTGTAAGGACAGAGCCAGGAGTCCAGAAGGAAGATGGGGAGGGGAAGGGTTGGAACCAAGCAAGAGGGTGTGTCAGAACAGTTTGGCACCGTCATGGAAACTTTCTGCGGTGAAAGGTTCAGCTCTGCTCTAGGGGAGAAGCGGGTGAGTGTTTCTGGAAGAGTGAGGGCATCAGCGGGTTCTGCAGTCTAATGGCTTTGAAGGACCAAGTCTTTGACTGTGAGGCAGAGCTCCCTGCAGACAACTACCTGTCAGAGAAATGGTGAAGTCACCTCCCACCCCCGTCTCCACCTAGAGAGACAGCTAGAGCATCAGAATCACCTGGAAGGCTTCTGAGCAGATCACTGCATCCCGCCCCTGGAGAAGCTGATTCCGCAGGTGTGGGTAGGACCAGAGATGTTGCATTTCAGCAAGCTCCCTGGTGCTGCCCAGATGGGCAAGGATATCTCCAGGCTGGAGATGTCCCTGTGGAGTGGGGTGGAGATGAGGGGTTGGCCATGAGATCAACTTTGGAAAAAGCCTCTCTAGGTCAGCCTGCTTCTATGCCTCTTCTGACTTTCCGCAGGAGTCTCTCTCTTACTCTTCACCACCAGCCAGCCCTCCTGCTTGTTACTCCAACCCTCAACTTCACAGTTTTCCAAGGCACGCTGTGCATTAGGTGTCTGGCCAATAGAAATGCTTTCTTTCATCTCACTGAAAATCCTTTTGTTCCCTAAAAAGTGCAGGAGGACCCTGCATCACAGGGGCTCACCCCTCCTGAGAGCCCCTGGATTGTGGGCTGTCACCAGTTCAGAGTTAAAGGTTCAGAAACCAGGACTTCTTTCCAAGGGGAATGTTATGCTGAATTTTATCCTGAATTTAGGTACTGGGGTTTAGTCACAGTCCCGCCACCCGCTACCCAGACATTTAGAAGGATTATGCAAATGAGGCCCTACAGCCTGCCTTAAGCATCTCAGAATTCCCCCAGGCAAGTATGCAAATGAGACCGAAATAGTGACCCCCACTCACAAGAACGAAGTCAAAGTCAGCTTCATTTATTCTGTGTTGGTTTTCTCCACCTGCCTTCTTACCTCAGTCTCCCTGCCTGGAAAAGACATGCACTTGGTTTTCTGCTCCAAGTGTCTATAATGACACTCACTGAGGCAGCTGCTAGTTAAGAATCAGGCTATGTTATTGTTCCCTACACTGTACTATACACAAAAAAAACATATGTCAGTGGGCTTTGAAAGCAGGCAGGAGGCCTGAAGGAGCTAGCTCCAAATGGGAGAGGCGGAATGGAGAAGCTGCCCCCTCACTCATCATAGAATTCCTAATGTGCGGTTTATCATTCAGAATGCTCTGCCTTTTGGAGGCAATTCAAAGCAGACAACCTGAAATGGAAACAAAGGAATAAAAATGACTGAAGGGCACGTCCTTTGCCTTTTCCACATGGAACTGGTGACTTGGACCAGTGTCCCGTAAGCCTCCAAGCTGAGTGAGAGGTAAGGGGGTGGGTGATGCCAGACTGATGTACATATTTGCAGCTGTGTCAGAGGTCCAAATGCTGGACATGGAGGAGTGGGTGTCCCCCTCCATCCGCAGTTTTGTCCCTTATACACAAAGGGACATGGAACCGTACATACAAAGGGCCCAACTATTCCTTGGGCAGTCTATGAAGCTCTGCATATATAGCTCATTCAGTCTTCATATGCATATCGGCGAGGAAAGTTTTATTAGCTCCATTTTCTAGCAGAAGAAATAGAAGCTTACAGAGTCTGGGTAACTTACTCAGATCACAGCTAGTGAGCTGCTGCCCCTGTGCCAAGTGGTCTCGGGGTGTCGCCCAGTTCTGTGATGCCTGCAGGTTCCTGAAGCTGTCCTGGCCTCTCCCAGAACCCTTCCAGAATTCCAGATCCCGCTTTCCTGCCCAGTGCTGCTGCTGCTTCCTCTCTTGGGGCTCTCCTGATAAACTAAAATTTAGGGTGCTTGTGCCTGCCCCTTGGAGGGGGTTTCATTACTGGAGACCGGCAATAGCGTAAAGAATGACCTGTGGAATAAGGTCTTAAAGGGATCGAGAGAGGAAGGGATGCAGAGCCCAGAATCCACCAAGCCACAAGTCTTGTCCTCCTCTGAGAGGAGGAAGGAGAAAAGTTGGAACAGAGGCAGAATATTGCTGGGAAATGGGAAAGAAGAAGTTGGGGAGTTGAGCACCTCATGGCTTCTAGTTTCCTGGGGGTAATGCGGGGCACTATTGGTGTGGTATCTCCTTTCAGGTCTCACTTCATTTGAATGTTTGTCTTTAGTCTGGACCAGTGTTTTGGGCAAGGTAGACTTCGGAGGGCTCATTGCTACACTTCATGGAAGCCTGGCTGCAAGTTCTGAGTGCTCCCATTAAAATTACCCTAAAGACTAAAAATTACCCTCTCTGAGAGCAGGAGGCCAGTCAGTTCCCCTAAGACAATTTATAAAGCGATTTCGAGAAGTTGTACTGATATTTTAAAATCCAAAAAGTATACCACACTTTACCAGGAGGGGAGACAGCTCATCCTGATGGTTAACAATCATCTATAAAGAATCAACTTTTAAAAAAAAATCAACTATTTTGGATAAAATATACTTTAGAGCTATTTCTGAAATAAGGCAGAGAAATACTTATTATCAAATTTATATGTGAAATCTAAAACAAGCAAACAAATGAAAACTCCCTTGAACTCAAAGATACAGGAAATAGCGTGATGATTGCCAGAGGTGGGAGAGCGGGCACAATGAGTGAAGTGGGTCCAAATTTCCAGTTGTACATAAGTCACGGGACTATAAGGCACAGCATGGTGAGTGCAGTAAATAATATTGTATTGTGTATTAGAAAGTTGCTGCTGCTGCTAAGTCGCTTCAGTCGTGTCCGACTCTGTGTGATCCCATAGATGGAAGCCCACCAGGCTCCCCCGTCCCTGGGATTCTCCAGGCAAGAACACTGGAGTGGGTTGCCATTTCCTTCTCCAATGCATGAAAGTGAAAAGTGAAAGTGAAGTCGCTCAGTCACGTCCGACTCTTAGCGACCCCACGGACCAGAGCCTACCAGGCTCCTCCGTCCATGGGATTTTCCAGGCAAGAGTACTGGGGTGGGGTGCCATCGCCTTCCCTGAGAAAGCTGCTAGGAGAGTAGAACAAGACAGTGCTTGTCTTGTTTATCTAACACGGGTCTCCACCATTGTAGATTCTTTACCATCTGAGGCACTCGGGAAGCCCCATTATAGGCCAAAATTCTCCCTATATCTATTAAGGGAAGCACACTGATTGAAACCGCCCACCCTGGCCAGGCAGCATAGTAACCATTTGCATGAGTTGTTTTATGACAGGAGATCCTGATAAGAAATATGGAACTAATAAGCCACAACCAACCGGAAGAGTCCGGGAAAGGTCTAAAGGAGACACCGCGTGTCCGTCCACTTCCCAGAATCCCTCTTGCTAGCATCCATCTTGGCTGAACGATGCGTGCGCCACCAGGAAAGACTCTGAATTAGAATGATTGGCCAAAGACCACCCGGAAACTAAACCCATCACCGTAAAACCCAAGATTGCGAGACATGTGGCAGAGCTGTTCTCCTGGGTTCCCTTACCCCACTGCTCTCCACCCGGGTGCCCTTTCCCAACAAAATCTTTTGCTTTGTCAGCACATGTTTCTCCTCAGACAATTCATTTCTGAGTGTTAGACAAGAGCCCAGTTTCGGGCCCTGGAAGGGGCCCCCGCTTCCTGCAACATACTCACTAAAAACCCCACTTTGCTGTGATGTTAGATGGATCTCTGGGGTATTAAAGTTTCAGGACTGCTGGGTTTTCCACTTAATGGCCCAGGGATATGAAAGCACTTTTCGGCTCTGTGTCAGCTTTGTGTGGTTTTTCTGTCTCCTCCCCATGGTCATGCTCTGTGTACTGTGTAAATATGTGTGTATCTGTGCAAAGATAGAGAAATCTATATAATGCATGTCACTATGAATTTTAATGATGAATTATTATCCTAAGTATCGTTTTTCTCAAAATTGTACATGAGCTTGTGCTCAGTCGCTCAGCCATGTCCAACTCTTTGCAACCGCGTACTGTAGTCCACCAGGCTCCTCTGTCTGTGGAATTTCCCAGGCAAGAATACTGGAGTGGGTTGCCATTTCCTCCTCCAGGGCATTTTCCTGACCCAGGAATCGAACCTACAATGAGCTTCATGATCTCACTTTCTCACCTTTCTTTGGACAGATACAATTGTAAGTACAAAAAACCTTGAAAGATTGCTTACAAACTGGGGACTGTGCAGTTGGACAGCATCACTGACATGAACTTGGGCAAACTCTGGGAGATGGTGAAGGACAGGGAGGCCCACACTGTGTGCTGCAGGCCATGTGGTCGCAGAGTCAGACTTGACTTAGCGACTGAACAGCAACAACAGCAATGGGGACTGTGTAACTTTTCAATTGCTTTTCTTTTGGTGCCACCAAGTTTGCTGCTGCTGCTGCTAAGTCACTTCAGTCGTGTCTGACTCTGTGCGACCCCATAGATGGAAGCCCACCAGGCTCCCCCGCCCTAGGATTCTCCAGGCAAGAACACTGGAGTGGGTTGCCATTTCATTCTCCAATGCATGAAAGTGAAAAGTGAAAAGGAAGTCACTCAATCGTGTCCAACTCTTAGAGACCCTATAGACTGCAGCCTACCAGGCTCCTCTATCCATGGGATTTTCTAGGCAAGAGTACTGCCAAGTTTAGGCAACCATTTTTCTTTGAATAACGCCAGGCCTTCATGTTGGTAATTGATTTTGTAATCAGTCCTTCCGGTAGCACTTTAAAATTAATGTTCTCACATATGGATTTAATTGGAGTTTAATAAGACATTCAGTGCATAATAAGTAAAAATCACATGATACTAAACATATTTACTGAAGATTAACCACCATGGCGATACAAATCTATTATGTAGAAATCCCAATAAATATTTTTAGAATGTTAAATCATATGTAAACATTGTGTATTGCTTCAAGTAAATCTAGATCTTCAGCTTCATTTGTTATCTCTCTTCTAAGTAAACATGGCTGTTTTCTACAGTTAAATTCATTTTCATCTTCTACAATTGGTTCAGCCAAATTCAGAGTCAGGGGAAAAAAACATCCTCAACCTTAATGTAAAGCAGACTTTCTCATTCGGTAAGTTTGAGGTGGGACCTGCCGATTTGCAAGTCTAGCAAATTTTTGGGTGATACTACTAGTCTAAGGACCACACATTGAGAAGTGCTAACGTCAAGCATTGTCTTGTTTTAAGATTAAAGGAAGACTTTTGTTCCTCTGCCCTATTTTAATGTCTGGTCTTAGCTAAAATCCCTGGTAGCTCAGTTGGTAAACAATCCACCTGCAATGCAGGAGACCCCGGGTTGGTTTCTGGGTCAGGAAGATCCCTTGGAGAAGGGATAGGCTATCCACTCCAGTATTCTTGGGCTTCCCTGGTGACTCAGATGGTAAAGAATCCACCCACAATGTGGGAGACTGGGGTTCAATCCCTGGGTTGGGAAGATCCCCTGGATAAGGGAAAGGCTACCCACTCGAGTATTCTGGCCTGGAGAATTCCATGGACTACAGGCCATGGGGTCACAAAGAGCCGGACATGACTGAGTGACTTTCACTTTCACTTAGCTAAAATCTGCAGTAACAGGCTAAAGATGGTCACACCTTCTTTGTTACTGTCGCCATTCAGAGGTGGTTATTTCTCCTTCCCTTGAATCAGGGCCTGTTCTGTGATGGCTTACTCAACAGAATGCAGAGGAAGTGATGCTTTAACACGACAGGAAGCTTCTATTTCCTCCTTCTTGTGCCCTGCTGTGTCATTTGTGAGTCAACCCAAGCAGTCATCTCCACATGGGTAAGAGTCAAGGCCACTATCCACCAGTCTTGACTGAGCTCGCAGGCAATAGTGAGAACCAACTGACCAGTCATGAGAGGGAGCCGTCTTGGAACTGGAGCTGCCTCAGTTTACTCGAGTTGGAGCAGAGGGAAACCATCCCATTTATAACTGTGGTTTAACTGTTAGTTGTGTCTGACTTTTGCAACCCCATGGACTGCAGCCTGGCAGGCTCCTCCATCCATGGAGTTCTCCAGGCAAGCATACTGGAGTGGATAGCCATTCCTTTCTCCAGGGGTTTTCCTGACCCAGGAATTGAACCTGGGTCTCTTGCACTGCAGTCACAGTCTTTACCATCTGAGATACCAGGGAAGCTGTCCAAATTGCCAAGCCAAAGTAAATAAATTGTTGGTGAAGGTTTATTTTACAGCAGTTGATAACCAAAATTTACCTGTCTACAAGTTGATGGGGGCCCAGCAAGCAGGCTTTCAAGATAAATTGGGCATCAGTTTTGACTTTCCCCTTCTGAGTTTGTGTTGTAACATCTTAATAATAACGTCAACCAAATGAACTGGGAATGGACAAAAAGTTCATTTCGGAATTTTATTTTGCCTGTCCTCTGAGACTTTGACTTTATTTGGGAGCAAAATAAGTAACTGTCAATGAGGACATCATTTGAGGATGTGAGGAAGGTCCTTCCAACCCTTAGCATCACACCCATGGGTGTATTTTCATAATTAGGGCTCAGTTCCTTTGTCTTGAACAAATGAGCCTTGGCTGTTAAAATGCAAAGGATGACGGATGATTTAATATCTTAGTGCTTAGTGGCCATTTACATGCTTAAAATCTGGACTTTATCCTCAGGCCTAAAAAATGAGTTTGTCCATCTTCTTCACAGTGGGCACGCAAGATCCCCTTACCACAATCAGGAGTCTGTGAGTATTTGTGTGGACTATTTCTTTTTTTTGTATAGAAGCGAAGTCACGATTCTCATACCTGTAGCAGATCATTCCTGGAAGAAGCAATGAAGTTGAAAACAGGTTTACTCATGGAATAAAGGTCAAACTTGGAACTTTTACATTATTGATCAAGAAACTTATATATAACTTTAAAAATTTATGACCATGAACGCTATTCTTAGCAATGATTACTTTTGTAGGTACAGTCTACAGTTTATTCAACATCCATGGTTTGTTCAATAGACAATGGAGTATCAGTTCAAAGTGATCTTTACATCAGGAAAATAATAAATTGTGCTTTGGAATATGTTCCTACTGTATTTTTATTTCAACCACCAGAAAGCAAAGCAATATTCTTATAATAAGGGATTCGACTCAATTCAACAAATTATTGCCCAGAGTGTTAGACACTCCACTGTGCACTGCAGGGGATTGAATGATCTCAATGATTTCAATGAAGTCTATTTGGTGTAATAAAACCAAAATAAAAATGACTTCAATCCTAGGCAGACTACTGGCAGCATCAGAAAAGAAATGCAAAGTTTTCAAAGAAAAATCTGTTAAAATCTGGTTGGGGAGACAGAGAAATCTTCTTAAAGGATTCAGGGTAAATTTAACAATAAAAAACAAGATTCACTTATACTGATATAACACTCTATACCTTATATAAAGGAGGAGAAGAGGGCGAAAGATGGTGAAATGGCTGGTGGCATCCCCGACTCAATGGACATGAGTTTGAACAAACTCTGGGAGATACTGAAGGATGGGGAAGCCAGGCGTGCTGCAGTCCATGGGGTCACAAAGAGTTGGACAGCACTTAGCAGCTGAACAACAATACTTTATAAAGCAGTTTTACATGTATTGTCTTATTTGATTCTTGCAATATGTAGGGCAGAAATTCTCAAAGTATGTTTCCCTAACAGCATTAATATCTCCTGGGAGCTTGCTAGAAATGCAAATTCTCAGGTCCCACTCAATCAGAAACTTTAGGGATGGGACCCACCCAGCATCCTGAGTTTTCACAGGCCCTCCTTCCTGATTCTAATGCCTGCTAAAGTTTGAGAACCAGTAATGTAGGGCTGTTTTCATTGCATGATGTCCTTTTCATTTCACATGTGATGATTAAGAATTATTGAAGTTGGATTTTTGCCAAGTTTCTAGAACTATACCAGGAAATCCAATTCCAAAGTTATTTCAGATTGAATGTACTCTTTTGAATTGCATCTTGAAGAATGAATAAGATTTTCACATGTGAGGATGGTTACATGTTAGAGGTATGGAGGAGGCTGGAGTTATTTTGACTGGACAGAAAATTATCTCTGAGATTCTTAAAGATGTATTTTAGGAAACTTTGATTTTTAGGTTCTTTTCCTGAAGAAATATGTCTGTGGTTATTTTTTTGTTCTGAATTTCTTATTCTATAAATACAGAACTTAAAAAACCATAATTCTTGCTATTGTGTTTGGGTTGGAATTCATTTCCCCCTAATGTGTTTGAAGCTTTGCAGTCCTTATGCTGCTGCTGCTTCTTTTTTTTTTTGGTTTGTTACTTTGAGAATGAATGTTAAGAACCAGGGACTAATCCTATTTCTTCTTTTACTTCAAAGGAGGACAATTTTTTTTTTTTTTTTTTTAATTTGGAAATTACTTATAATAAGGGATCAGAAGTTCTTGAAAAGCTCCAACACATGCAAGGACTTTTTGCCCTTGGTCTTCAATTAATAGAAATTAGACCAGGCCAGCTCCAGGCAGATGGAGGCAGGCATTGCTAATACCATTGGAAATATTCCACTGTTCCTCCTGGTATCTCAACCACTGAGGCTCTTCTGGGACATCCTGAGGGTCGACCCAGCTTCCAACTTGAGGTTTTGAGAACTCAGACAAATATCCTTGATGGTAACGCCTTAAAAAAGTAAATTAGCCCTTGTTACTTTACTGGAGCACTTTTAAAAAATTGAAGGATAATTGCTTTACAGAATTTTGCTGTTTTCTGTCCAAACTTCAACATGAATCAGCCATAGGAATAAATGTATCCCCTCGCTTTTGAACCTCCCTCTTGAACTTCCCTCCCGTCTCCCTCCCCATCCCACCCCTCTAGGCTGACACAGAGCCCCTGTGTGAGTTTCCTGAGCCATACAGCAAATTCCTGCTGGCTGTCTATTTTACATACGGTAATGTAAGTTTCCATGTTATTTTTAGCATACATCTCACCCTCGCCTCCCCCCTCCCCATGTCAATAAGTCTATTCTCTATGTCTGTTTCTCCATTGCTGCCCTGCAAATAAATTCTTCAGTTCCATTTTTCTAGATTCCACATATATGCATTAGTATATGAGATTTATCTTTCTTTCTGACTTATTTCACTCTGTATAATAGGCTCTAGGTTCATCCACTCCGTAGAACTGACTCAAACATGTTCCTTTTTATGGCTGAGTAATATTCCATTGTGTGGATGTACCACAACTTCTTTATCCATTCATCTGTCAAAGGACATCTAAGTTGCTTCCATGTTCCAGCTATTGTAAATAGTGCTGCGATGGACAATGCGACACAGGTGTCTTTTTCAGTTTTGTTTTCCTCAGAGTATATGCCTAGCAGTGGGATTGCTGGGTCATATGGTGGTTTTATTCCTAGCTTTTTAAGGAATCTCTAAACCGTCTTCCATAGTGGCTATATCAATTTACATTCCCACCAACAGTGCAAGAGCACTCCCTTTTCCCAGAGCACTTTTAATACAGGATAAAATGTGGTTTGATTTTTAATTTGACAACTGTATATTGATTTGACTTTTATCAATCAATATAATAAATTTTACAATTTTGCTGTATTTTACTCACTTTTAAAAACATATAGTAAAATTAACTCCTGGTGGTGTACAGTTACACAAGTTTTGACAAATGCGTATAGTTGTGGTAACCACCTTCACGATTCTGATACAGAACCACCTCAAATGTTCCCTCTCAGTGTCCCACTGTACTCAACCCTTTGCACTGTTGCCAACCCTTGGGAACTAGGACTTTTTTCCTCAGAGGACTTTCTTTTTTATATAAATGGATTCTAGAAATTGGTTTCAGTGGTACCCTGCATTTGTATCGTACTTTTACTTTGGGTAGGTATAGTGCAACGCATGTAGTTTCATGTTATACAGCTGTGGCCCATGGAGCCCTGACTCAGTGATGCAATCAAAAGAACACAGAGCAACAACCAAACATAGTCTTTAAATAGCTCAAATTCTTAACTTGGAATCTTGAACACCCCAGAGGAGACTAGATCCTAGAAACACTTTCCTGCGCTCTTCCTATTCCTTCACTTCCCTCACACACTATGGCTCTTGCAGCTGTTTATAAACTGTTTCTGACTCACACTGCATATGTATCTGAAACTACTCATTCACCATTTATAGAGCAAACACTGAGGGTGTATATATTCATATACCACACCATCTTTATCCACTCGGATGTCGGTGGCACTTGGGTTCCTTCGGTCTCTTGGCTATTGTAAGCAGTGCTCCTGTGAATCTTGCGATGCATATATCTTATCAGGTTAATGTCCTCATTTTTACATCCTCTCCATATCATCTTTAACATTTGTTATTTGTAGACATTTTGCTGATGGTCATTCTGACAGGTGTGGCTTGAGACACCTCACTGTGATTTTGATTTGCATTTCTCTAATAATTAGTGATGTTGAGCATCTTTTCATGTGCCTATTGACCACTGGTATGTCTTCTTTGGAAAAATGACTGTTTAAGTCTTCTGACCTTTTTTTGAATTGAACTATTTGGCTTTTAACATCGAATTGTATGAGCTATTTAAATGAATTGGATATTAACCCCTTCTTAGTAGCATCATTTGCAAATGTTTTCCTACTCCAGAGATTGTCTTTTAGTTTTGCTGATGGTTTCCTTTGCTATGCTAAAGCTTTTAAGTTTAATTGGGTCTCATATGTTTATTTTTGCTTCTCTTTCTTTTGCCTTGGGAGACTGGTTCAAGAAAATATGGCTACTCTTTATGTTAAAGAGTGTTTTGCTTATGCTCCCTTCTAGGACTTTTGTGGCTCTGTGTCTCATATTTAGGTCTTTAAGCCATTGTGAGTTTATTCACTGTGATTTTGATTTGAATTTCTCTGATTACTAATGATGTTGAGCACCTTTTCAGGTACTTATTTGCCATTTGTATTTATTCTTTGGTGATGTGTCTGTTCAAATCATCTGCCCAACTTTTATTAAGAATTTTTGTTTTGTATTATTGAGTTCTGAAAGGTCTTTACTTGTTCTGGATTCATGTCCTTTTTTCAGAGATGTGTTTTGCAAATAATTTTAATGGGTATTTAAAGACTTAACACTTTACTTTCCCTTTGCTCTGTGACATGGGACGAACGTCATGTCCAGTGCTAAGCCGCAGTACTGGCATGTCACCTGGCGTCTGCGTCACGCGATGATCTTCAAGAAGCCAGTTCTCTCCATTGTGATCTCATCAGGAAAAATTTACATTCAGGCTGAAGCCAGGAAAACACATCTCCAGAAATATTATGCAAAATGGTTATAGTTAGACTGGAGAAATATAAAGGCTGGAACTAAGAGAATAGAGATATAAACTCCTGAAAAATTGGTATGGTATCATTAATTTATGGGCCACCTCTTAAAATGCTATAAATACCACTGATGCAATTGGTAGAATTTCTAGAATTTCTCATCTGGGGTTATACATACTGGCACAAGAACAATCAGATTTGTATATATACAGGTGACCATATGAACCCCCCCCCCCAAACTGTCATTGTGTCGACAGTATTGGTCTATCATCTTATCTTCAATCACTGATAATTTAGAATGTTAGATTTTTAATAACCCTGTGGCTGAATTTCACCATATTTTTTCATCTGTAAAGACACTGATGATGTTGTGAAGTAAGACTGAACAAAGAACAATGGCTTCCTTGTGAAATATAAATGCTTCATTTTTTTATATGACCATTTATATAACTCCCTGGAGAAGGAAATGGCAACCCACTCCAGTATTCTTGCTTGGAGAATCCCATGGACAGAAGAGCCTGGTGGGCTACAATCCACAGGGTTGCAAAGAGTCGGACATGACTGAGCAACTATTGCACACATTTACATAACTACGTCTCTTGACTGTACCACTTGGATAGTGTTCATTCAGATCTGGCCTTGGAAATACCTGGAGTAAGGCTGTGAAGTGTTGCTATCAATAGCTGCTGCAAACAGCAAGCTGTAATGCTTGAATGGTCTTATTGGTTTTTCTCCAGCTAATCCCAGTTGTACTGATGCTTTTACTCAAGTCCAATAGCCAACTCTCACCAAACTGCTGCTGCTGCTGCTAAGTCGCTTCAATAGTGTCCAACTCTGTGCGACCCCAGAGATGGCAGCCCACCAGGCTCCCCCGTCCCTGGGATTCTCCAGGCAAGAACACTGGAGTGGGTTGCCATTTCCTTCTCTAATGCATAAAGTGAAAAGTGAAAGTGAAATCACTCAGTCGTGACCGACTCTCAGCGACCACATGGACTGCGGCCCACCAGGCTCCTCCGTCCATGGGATTTTCCAGGCAAGAGTAATGGAGTGGGGTGCCATTGCCTTCATCTCACCAAACTGTGTGTGTTAAGTTACTTCAGTTATGTCCAACTCTTTGCAACCCTATGGACTGTAGCCCACGAGGCTCCTCTCTCCATGGGATTTTCCAGGCAAGAATACTGGAGTGGGTTGTCATTTCCTCTTCCAGAGTATCTTCCTGACCCAGGGATGGAACCCACGTCTCCTACATCAGCAGGTGGATTCTTTACCACTGGCATCACCTGGGAAGAGTGTCAGACTTTATTTTTCTGGGATCCAAAATCACTGCAGATGGTGACTTCAGCCATGAAATTAAAAGACGCCTACTCCTTGGAAAGAAAGTTATGACCAACCTAGATAGCATATTCAAAAGCAGAGACAGTACTTTGCCAACAAAGATTCGCCTAGTCAAGGCTATGGTCTTTCTTGTGGTCATGTATGGATGTGAGAGCTGGACTGTGAAGAAGGCTGAGCACCGAAGAATTGATGCTTTTGAACTGTGGTGTTGGAGAAGACTCTTCAGAGTCCCTTGGACTGCAAGGAGATCCAACCAGTCCATTCTGAAGGAGATCAGCCCTGGAATTTCTTTGGAAGGAATGATGCTAAAGCTGAAACTCCAGTATTTTGGGCACCTCATGCGAAGAGTTGACTCATTGGAGAAGACTCTGATGCTGGGAGGGATTGGGGGCAGGAGGAGAAGGGGATGACAGAGGATGAGATGGCTGGATGGCATCACTGACTTGATGGACGTGAGTCTGAGTGACCTCTGGGAGTTGGTGATGGACAGGGAGGCCTGGCGTGCTGCGGTTCATGGGGTTGCAAAGAGTCGGACACGACTGGGCCACTGATCTGATCTGAAAAGGGAAATGAGTATGGTGCCACCTGCTGGTCATTTCTGCCCCGTGCCTGGGTGAGCTACCTGAGCATCTGCAGGTCCCTTCAACTCAGTCTTTAAAGCAATCTTGGTTGTATTTATATGACTGGGCTTTTTGGTGTGCTTCTTGCACCAGAGTCTTGCCCTTACCTGAAGCTATATGGAGACTGGACATGCTGTGTAGCTCTTACCAGCCCCTCCTCCCATGGTTAGTTCTTGTACTGCATGTCATCAGTAACTGGCTTAGATTTTGCTTTTCTGTTCCTGCTCTGGGGCCAGCAGAGGGGTCTTCATTCATATCATAGGGTCCTCCCCTAATCTATTGTCTGTCCCATTTGAAAGTTCGTATCTACACATTAGTGTTTGACTAATTTCTTCTTCCCCCTTGGGTCACAGGTGTTGATATTTTCCTCTTTGAAGCTTTGCCAAGAGTAAATCACTCACCTCTTAAGCAAGAGTATATCTATTACATTTAACTAAAGGATAAGATGTTTCTGTGTGGATACTTTATGTATCGGCAAATGTGCTGCCTGAGCTGAGTCAGCATGCATCACCCCCGTAGCCATCCCTTCTTCTATCACTTCTGTATAGTAACGGGGGTCCAGAACATGACCACCAAAGGACAGTCAGATGCCACACACCTCTGCTGAGTTGACCTCTTGCAACTTCAGTTTCCTCATGCAGGCTAGTTTGTGGTTTTTGCTGTCCCTCAAACTGAGTCTTGGTCACTTAGTTATCGGTCAGTCTGAGCATGGTGGTGGTTTAGTTGCTAAGTCGTGTCTGACTCTTGCAACCCCATGGACTGTAACCTGCCAGGCTCCTCTCTCCATGGGATTTTCCAGGCAAGAATACTGGAGTGGGTTGCCATTTCCTTCTCTTGGAGATCTTCCTGACCCAAGTACTGAACCAGTATCTCTTACATTGGCAGGTGGATTCTTTACCACTGAGCCACTAGGGCAGACCAACCTATTCCTGTGTGCTTTAGTTGCTGTCGTGTCCGACTCTTGGTGACCCCATGGACTGTAGCCTGCCAGGCTCTTCTGTCCATGGGGATTCTCCAGGCAAGAATACTGGAGTGAGTTGCCATAGCCTCCTCCAGGAGATCTTCCCATCCCAGGGATGGAATCCGGGTCTCCTGCATTGCAGGCAGTTTCTTTACTGTCGGAGGCACCAGGGAAGCCCAAACTATTCCTAGGTAAGCATTATCAAATTTACATGTATGTAAGGCAGCACAGAAGTGATTATGAAGCCTGAAAAATAATGCTCACACATTTATACAGTAACTAGAAGAAAGAATAGTTAAAACATTTCAAGTCTATGAGAGGCAAACAAATGTACCTTGTGACTATCTTCCATGCATTTCATGAGAGACCCTGCTAATTTTGGAGGTATGTGAGGTACAGTTCTGAGAGTCAGAGGACTGGTAACCTTGCTTTGTAAAATCAAAAGTTCTGTGCTCGCTTAGTTTTTAAGTAGAGACCCTAAAGAGGTGAGGGTAAGAAGATAGCCACATCTCTCTTCTAGGCAAATTCCCTTTTATACACATACCTGTCCTAGCCAATTCTGTAAGTAATGTACTAGCTATAATTCAAGCAATGATTATACAATTGGAAGAAGTATGTTACCTTCCATAATAATAAGGGTGATTATTTAAAAGATACTAGTTTGATGTGAAACTGTCAGTTTGTTTACTTAAAAAAAAAATCAGTCCCAGTCCCAGTTTGTATGTGGGTTGAATATCCAACTGTGAAAACTCATTTAAAAAGTCATCTTGCTGAGTTACTTAGTCAGTGAAAACCTGAGGGAGGAGGTAATTAAGAAGTGGGAGTTGGAGACACTGAGAGAACAATATGATTTGCTCACAGAGAGGAGACCCAAGCGAGGACGTGCTGGAGCAGGCATGGAGGCCCAGAGCTGTGGAGCTGCGGAGCTGCCTCGTGTCCCCTGGGTTTTCTTAAGGAGGGTGACGCACCCCCAACGCTGAGGAAGTGCTCCTGTGATGTTTCAGTGCTGTGACATTGATTCCTTTGCCGTTGAGTGTAAGCTGTGAGATTAGGTACCAAAGCCAAAGAAATGGAGGAAGCAGAGATTCAGCCAACAGGTAGGAAAGATTAAATTTTTGTCCTAGGAGCTAAGTGATGAGGGAGGCAGACTTGTTGTTGCATGAACTATTGTTCAGCTCTTTAGACAGCTCTGTCCAGCAGTTTTCTGTCAGGATGGAGATGTTGTATATCTGTGCTGTTCAATATGGTGACTACTAGCCCCCTGTGGCTCTTGAATCCCTAGAACGTGTTAATGAGACTGAGGAATCAATGTTTTAATTTTATTTAATTTTAATTAATTTAAATTTAAGCCACATGGGTTCAGGTACTACCCTACTGGATAATATTTTAGTAAATAACTTAGTTGGACTAAGTTCTGTAATTGGCCTTCGAACCTGCACGTGCTTTTTTCTTAATAGTGAACTTTGCTACTTGGTTTCTTCTTTTCAGTTCAGTTCAGTCGCTCAGTCATCTCGGACTCTTTGCGACCCCATGAATTGCAGCACGCCAGGCCTCCCTGTCCATCACCAACTCCCGAAGTGCACTCAGACTCACGTCCATCGAGTCAGTGATGCCATCCAGCCATCTCATCCTCTGTCGTCCCCTTCTCCTCCTGCCCCCAATCCCTCCCAGCATCAGAGTCTTCTCCAATGAGTCAACTCTTCGCATGAGGTGGCCAAAGTACTGGAGTTTCAGCTTTAGCATCATTCCTTCCAAAGAAATCCCAGGGCTGATCTCCTTCACAATGGACTGGTTGGATCTCCTTGCAGTCCAAGGGACTCTCAAGAGTCTTCTCCAACACCACAGTTCAAAAGCATCAATTCTTTGGCGCTCAGCCTTCTTCACAGTCCAACTCTCACATCCATACATGACCATGGGAAAAACCATAGCCTAGACTAGCCAGATCTTTGTTGGCAAAGTAATGTCTCTGCTTTTGAATATGCTGTCTAGGTTGGACATAACTTTCCTTCCAAGGAGTATGTCTTTTAATTTCATGGCTGCAGTCACCATCTGCAGTGATTTTGGAGCCCAGAAAAATAAAATCTGACACTGTTTCCACTCTTTCCCCATCTATTTCCCATGAAGTGATGGGACCAGATGCCATGACTTTCGTTTTCTGAATGTTGAGCTTTAAGCCACTCTCCTCTTTTTCACTCTCCTCTTTCACTTTCGTCAAGAGGCTTTTTAGTTCCTCTTCACTTTCTGCCATAAGGATGGTGTCATCTGCATATCTGAGGTTATCGATATTTCTCCCAGCAATCTTGATTCCAGCTTGTGTTTCTTCCAGTCCCGCGTTTCTCATGATGTACTCTGCATAGAAGTTAAATAAGCAGGGTGACAATATACAGCCTTGACGAACTCCTTTTCCTATTTGGAACCAGTCTGTTGTTCCATGTCCAGTTCTAACTGTTGCTTCCTGACCTGCATACAGATTTCTCAAGTGGCAGGTCAGGTGTTCTGATATTCCCATTTCTCTCAGAATTTTCCACAGTTTATTGTGATCCACACAGTCAAAGGTTTTGGCATAGTCAAGAAAGCAGAAATGTTTTTCTGGAACTCTCTTGGTTTTTCCGTGATCCAGCGGATGTTGGAAATTTGATCTCTGGTTCCTCTGCCTTTTCTAAAACCAGCTTGAACATCAGGAAGTTCACGGTTCACGTATTGCTGAAGCCTGGCTTGGAGAATTTTGAGCATTACTTTACTGGCGTGTGAGATGAGTACAATTGTGCAGTAGTTTGAGCATTCATTGGCATTGCCTTTCTTTGGGATTGAAATGAAAACTGACCTTTTCCAGTCCTGTGGCCACTGCTGAGTTTTCCAAATTTGCTGGCATATTGAGTGCAGCACTTTCACAGCATCATCTTTCAGGATTTGGAATAGCTCAAGTGGAATTCCATCACCTCCACTAGCTTTGTTCGTAGTGATGCTTTCTAAGGCCCACTTGACTTCCCATTCCAGGATGTCTGGCTCTAGGTCAGTGATCACACCATCGTGATTATCTGGGTCGTGAAGCTCTTTTTTGTACAGTTCTGTGTGTTCTTGGCACCTCTTCTTGTTATCTTCTACTTCTGTTAGGTCCATACCTTTTCTGTCCTTTATCGAGCCCATCTATGCATGAAATGTTCCGTTGGTATCTCTAATTTTCTTGAAGAGATCTCTTGTCTTTTTCATTCTGTTGTTTTCCTCTATTTCTTTGCATTGATTGCTGAAGTTGAAATATAATTGACCTGTAACACTGTTAGCTCAGGTATACAACATAGTGATTCAACATTTCTGTATACTACAAAATGATCACCATGATAAACAGTTACTATCTGTCACCAAAGTTATTATAATATTATTGACTACATTCCCAATGCTATACATTTTATCTCTGTTACTTGTCTATTTTATTGCTGGAATTTTGTGCCTCTTAATTTCCCTCATCTATTTCATTTATCCTCCCCTCTCCCTCTGGCCATCCCCTGTTTGTTTCCTGTATCTACAAGCCTGTTTCTGTTTTATTATATATATATATATTTTTTTACTTTCATGTGTAGGTTAAATCATTATGAGATGTCTCACATCTTATTTATTCATTCCTCTATTGATAGACACATGGCTTCTGTATCTTGGCTATTGTAAACAATGTTGCAAGGAGCATAGCGATATATATGTATGTATACATATATATTTTTATCTTTTCGATTGTTTTCTTCATTAAAATACCTAGAAGTGGAATTGCTTAGTTGTATGTTAGTTCTATTTTTAATCTTTTGAGGAGCCTCCATACTTGTTACACTGGTTTACATTCCTAGTAACACAGTGCACGCAGCTATATTCCTACTGAGAACATACGAAGCATGAATGTCTTTAACGTTTTCCCTTCTTCGCTTGTTCCCTGTGTTTGCAGCGTTAATGACAGGCCATAAGGCGACGCTCATGCTGAAGGACGGTCTTCAAGGGAGGCCCAGCTGCCTGGTGCTCCCAGCTGGTGCCCTTCCAGGACTCGACGACCTGCACCCTGACCCAAAGCTGTGCGAGCAGACATATTGTACTTGACAAGGAAATCCATGGGTCACCTTCGTGTCAGTCCCTGCCTCTTGTGTTCTTCCTTTTTCTGGGAAGACACTGAGTGAGAGAGAAATCCTGCTGTTCCCAGCGGCCTCTGGTACAGAAGATTCATTGTTGAAACTAGCACGTGTGTTGTGGGGGCTGCCTTTCAAGAAACTGCACCCGGGCCAAGGCTGGAGGAGACTTTTCTTTACCCACCAGGCAAATGCTAGCTCTTTTCCCTTAACTTGTGTGAGAGATCTAACATCTCTGTCAACTCAGGGCCTACCCAGGAAGAGTGTAGGCACAAAATATAATTGCTTTTGTTTCAAATCTTGCTGACTTTACTTATATACCTTAAACCAGCTCAAAGGGCAATCAAGGATGCTGTGACGCAGTGTCTTCGTTTTCCAAATAACTGTGCCCTTGACCCAGGGAGAAGGAGTGCCTTGTCCAGGGTCAGGGTTGGATGACTAGTCCCTGCCAAACCTGGACGGAGTTGACTGATTCTTGACATTGATTTGTATTTGATTATATTTTTCTCAATCATTAAAAATGTGATCTATTCAACTGATACCACTCTAATGGCAGAAAGTGAAGAGGAATTAAAAAGCCTCTAGATGAGCATGAAGCAGGAGATTGAAAAAGCTGCCTTGAAACTCAAGATTCAAAAAAACTAAGATCATAGCATCTGGTCCCATCACTTCATGGCAAATATATGGGGAAAAAGTGGAAACAGTAAAAGATTTTATTTTCTTGGGCTCTAAAATCACTGTGGATGGTGACTGCAGCCATGAAATTAAAAGATATTTGCTCCTTGGAAGAAAAGCTATGACAAACCTAGACAACGTATTAAAAAGCAGAGACATCACTTTTCCAACAAATGTGTGTATAGTCAAAGCTATGGTTTTTTCCAGTAATCATGTCTGGATGTGAGAGTTGGACCATAAAGACAGCTGAGCACCGAAGAATTGATGCTTTTGAATTATGGTGCTGGAGAAGACTCTTGAGAATCCCTTGGACTGCAATGAGATCAAACCAGTCAGTTCTAAAGGAGATCAACACTGAATATACCTTGGAAGGACTGATGCTGAAGCTGAAACTCCAATGCTTTGGCCACCTGATGCGAAGAGCCAACTTATTGGAAAAGACCCTGATGCTGAGAAAGATTGAGGGCATGAAGAGAAGGGGATGAAAGAGGATGAGATGCTTGGATGGAATCACCAACTCAATAGACATGAACTTGAACAAACTCCAGGAGATAGTGGAGGACAGAGGAGCCTGGTGTGCGACAGTCCATGGGGTCACAAAGAGTCAGACATGACTTAGCAACTGAACAACAACAGCAAATTCGACTGAAGGATATACTATTAACAATAGTCGTCCTAATCTTCTCCAGAAGTTTGAAAAGACCTTTTCTTTAAATGTTCTCAGGTTGCCACATGTAGGGAGCCGCTGCAGTAGGAACAATTTGCCAGGGCAGTAATCACACTTTGTGCTGTTACTTTAATTGCCATCAGAGTCTTGGTTAGAATCCCCTGTGCCAGGACTCTAGGCTCGACGCTGGGAAATAAATTCAGTAAATATGACTTCAGTTACCCATAGAGTCCATGCACTCTCAAAGGCAGTAAATATGACTTCAGTTACCCATAGAGTCCATGCACTCTCAAAGGTGACTTTTGCACTCAGTGAAACTTCTGAGCTAGAGAGCAAGCCTCTGGCCGACTGGAAATCATCCTCCTCCAATGACTGTTGGTTGTTAGGACTGAGATGAGTTGCTTGGGAATTCCACAGCATTCTGCTAGAAAGAGGCATGATCAACAAGAACTACTCTGGAGGGAATGAGCCTTCTGAATGCTGTCTCTGGTCTCAGCAGAGTTGCACTCTACCCACGGCTTCTGTGAGTTCATGATCACCCTGAACCTGACTTCTGTTAGTGGATTTATATTCTGCATCTCTTTCACCTAAGTTCCTATTTCCTTTTACGTTCCTGCCTTGTTCTTGGCCATGTCCTGTGTTTCATGCCCTGGACTAGCCCTGTGGTCTTGACAAGTCTGTCTTACATCCTCACCCTGTATAGGGTCACCGTGTTTCTCGTTCTTTCTCTGACCTTCTGCCTGCCTCTCTGCGGCCACCCTGGACAGTCTGTCTCTGCCGAGGAGAGCAGATTCTGATAGCCTGCCCTCAATTCCAGTCCCCATAAGTATTTTTCTAATACTTTTCTGAATGAAGAGGAAAGACCACTGCCCTACAATTCAGTCCCTGTCTTGTCCCTGTCCTGCTGCTGGGCTGGAGGAGAGAAGGCCAGATTTGGGGTGGGGTTGCCTGGGGTGGGGGTACTTTGGCTCAGGCTCCTAGGGTCCTAAACGCAATCACTGAGTGTAGAGGTCTCTCACTGGGCTTTCTTATATTGTATTTCTGAAAGTTATGCTTCCACTACTTTACTTGTTTTGATTAGCATCATCATAATCTACCAAGTTTCCCGACTAAAATACCTCTGAAGGGAAGTGAAAGTTGCCCAGTCATGTCTCCATAGACTTTGCAACCCCATAGACTACAGCGCACCAGGTTCCTCTGTCCATGGGACTTTCCAGGCAAGAATACTGGAGTGGGTTGCCGTTTCCTTCTCCAGGGGATCTTCCTGACCCAGGGATCAAACCCAGGTCTCTTGCACTGCAAGCAGATTCTTTACTGACTGAGCCACCAGGGAACTTCTGACTCATCTTCTATTGTTCTCTCTCTGCCCACTAACACCGAGTCTTATTCATTTTATTCTCTAAATATTTTGCCAGTTTGCTCTTCCTCTACTTCCCTGCATGGAAGTAAAGGTGTAATTCTGGTCTTTTCCTTATATTTCTTGAACAATTAAAATTGTCTCCCAACTGGGTCTTCCCCACACACACGTGACATGACGTGAAGTCGCTCAGTCGTGTCCGACTCTTTGCGAAGAGTCGGACACGACTGAGTGACTTCATTCATTCATTCCCCACACACACCTACCCAACAAATATAGTTCTTGCATTTGCTTTCAGAGTAGCCAAGATTTTCTTCTAAAACATATATTTCAAAATTTCCCTTCCTTTGATAAAGCCTATATAGACAATAGGGTAATGTCCCAACTCCTTCGCAAGGTTCTCTCAGATCTTATTTACAACTTCTTTCCATCACACAGCCTCAGTTCAGTTCAGTCGCTCAGTCATGTCCGATTCTTTGCAACCCCATGAATCACAGCACGCCAGGACTCCCTGTCCATCACCAACTCCCAGAGTTCACTCAGACTCACGTCCATCGAGTTAGTCATGCCATCCAGCCATCTCATCCTCTGTCATCCCCTTCCCCTCCTGCCCCCACTCCCTCCCAGCATCAGAGTCTTTTCCAATGAGTCAACTCTTCGCATGAGGTGGTCAAAGTACTGGAGTTTCAGCTTCAGCATCATTCCCTCCAAAGAAATCCCAGGGCTGATCTCCTTCAGAATGGACTGGTTGGATCTCCTTGCAGTCCAAGGGACTCTCAAGAGTCTTCTCCAACACCACAGTTCAAAAGCATCAATTCTTCAGCACTCAGCCTTCTTCACAGTCCAGCTCTCACATCCATACATGACCACAGGAAAAACCATAGCCTTGACTAGCCGGACCTTTGTTGGCAAAGTAATGTCTCTGCTTTTGAATATGCTGTTTAGGTTGGTCATAACTTTTCTTCCAAGGAGTAAGCGTCTTTTAATTTCATGGCTGCAGTCACCATCTGCAGTGATTTTGGAGCCCAGAAAAATAAAGACTGACACTGTTTCCACTGTTTCCCCATCTATTTCCCATGAAGTGATGGGACTGGATGCCATAATCTTCCTTTTCTGAATGTTGAGCTTTAAGCCAACTTTTTCACTTTCCTCTTTCACTTTCATCAAGAGGCTTTTTAGTCCTCTTCTCTTTCTGCCATCAGGGTGGTGTCATCTGCATATCTGAGGTTATTGATATTTCTCCTGGCAATCTTGATTCCAGCTTGTGTTTCTTCCAGTCCAGCGTTTCTCATGATGTACTCTGCATAGAAGTTAAATAAGCAGGGTGACAATATACAGCCTTGACGTACTCCTTTTCCTATTTGGAACCAGTCTGTTGTTCCATGTCCAGTTCTAACTGTTGCTTCATGACCTGCATACAGATTTCTTAAGAGGCAGATCAGGTGGTCTGGTATTCCCATCTCTTTCAGAATTTTCCACAGTTGATTGTGATCCACACAGTCAAAGGTTTTGGCATAGTCAATAAAGCAGAAATAGATGTTCTTCTGGAACTCTCTTGGTTTTTCCATGATCCATTGGATGTTGGCAATTTGATCTCTGGTTCCTCTGCCTTTTCTAAAACCAGCTTGAACATCAGGAAGTTCACGGTTCACGTATTGCTAAAGCCTGGCTTGGAGAATTTTGAGCATTACTTTACTGGCGTGTGACATGAGTGCAGTTATGTGGTAGTTTGAGCATTCTTTGGCATTGCCTTTCTTTGGGACTGGAATGAAAACTGACCTTTTCCAGTCCTGTGGCCACTGCTGAGTTTTCCAAATTTGCTGGCATATTGAGTGCAGCACTTTCACAGCATCACACAGCCTAGACTCCATCAAAGGATCTTTTAGAGACCTTCTAGACCTTCCTGAGGAGAAGGCAATGGCACCCGACTCTAGTACTCTTGCCTGGAACATCCCATGGATGGAGGAGCCTGGTAGGCTGCAGTCCATGGGGTTGCAAAGAGTTGAACACGACTGAGTGACTTCACTTTCACTTTTCACTTTCATGCATTGGAAAAGGAAATGGCAACCCACTCCAGTGTTCTTGCCTGGAGAATCCCAGGGATGGCGGAGCCTGGTGGTCTGCCGTCTATGGGGTTTGCACAGAGTCAGACACGACTGAAGTGACTTAGCAGTAGTAGACTTCCTGAGCCTTTGTGAAAGCTTTTTTTTTTTTTTTGTTAAATGAAAAGGCCTACACTTTTTGCCCAAAGGAGTCCTCTTAGGTCTTCAAGGTACAACTATTTCCCCTCTGTGTATCTGTCCTTATTCCCTCTATGAAACACTCGTGGGCTTAACTTGTGTACAACAGTCCTTTGTCTATTCCGTGCTTTTTTCTTCTGTCATCAGGGGATATGTGTACTTACTGTTCTGTTTGTCTAAATCCCAAACAATGGAGACGGTGAGGATTAGTTCTTCATCTTGTAACTCTTATATTCAATCTGCCATATTTCTTGTTATCATACAAGTCTTCCAAAGTGTTAGTGCAATATCTAACAAATATGTAATGCTCATTAAATATTAATTTTCTTTTCTACTCCAAAAAAGTAAAAGTGTCATCTATGTAGGGATTACTATGTTTTAGCCACTGTGTTTTATGTACCTTATTGAGTTTAGATATCATTATCTCCATATTCTTTGCAAAGATACTGAGACTTCTCTATTTGTCTTTTCTTCCAGGATATTACAAAATATTCATCAGTCAATCTAACAAATTAATCTGCCATAAATTATTTATGGATTCTTTTGGGTGACTGTGTTGCCCTTTTTCAGGCATGATATATGCTCTTCATTAGGGACCTTCTAATCTTTTCCCTCAAATAGTGACACTGATGATTAGATGGGGGTGGGTCATTGGTGTGCAGGAGTCAGATTGTACTGGTTTCTGAGAGTCAGTTGTTAAATTTTCATGAATTTTACAAGCTGGTTGCTAAACTCAGTCTTTATTAAAAGTTAAATTGTGACTGCAGCCATGAAATTAAAAGACGCTTGCTCCTTGGAAGGAAAGTTATGACCAACCTAGATAGCATATTCAAAAGCAGAGACATTACTTTACCAACAAAGGTTCGCCTAGTCAAGGCTATGGTCTTTCCTGTGGTCATGTATGGATGTGAGAGCTGGACTGTGAAGAAGGCTGAGCGCCGAAGAATTGATGCTTTTGAACTGTGGTGTTGGAGAAGACTCTTGAGAGTCCCTTGGACTGCAAGAAGATCCAACCAGTCCATTCTGAAGGAGATCAATCCTGGAATTTCTTTGGAAGGAATGATGCTAAAGCTGAAACTCCAGTATTTTGGCCACCTCATGCGAAGAGTTGACTCATTGGAGAAGACTCTGATGCTGGGAGGGATTGAGGGCAGGAGGAGAAGGGGACGACAGAGGATGAGATGGCTGGATGGCATCACTGACTCGATGGATGCGAGTCTGAGTGACCTCCGGGAGCTGGTGATGGACAGGGAGGCCTGGCGTGCTGCGGTTCATGGGGTCGCAAAGAGTCGGACACGACTGAGCGACTGATCTGATCTGATCTGATTAAAAATTAAATTATTTAAACTTATAAGACAAATTATATTTTAAAAGTTGGTAAAAGCTCCCCATTTCCTAATTATTTCACTAGCATCCATACTCTTGAGGTTACACATTTGTTGCATCCATGTGGTACAAATATTACAAAACTGTGTACTTACTATGCACCTCTTCCCAACTCCAAGTTTAGTGATATCACATTGGTAGCCTAAACTTGGCCATGATGAGTGTATTTACACCATAGGAACTGGAAACACTGCAACTCAGTGTTTCTACTCCTGCTTCTCCCCTGGTTATTAAACACTGAGATGGGAGCATATTCAAAGATGACATGCCATCTTTGCTAGTGTATACCAATATGGCCATAGTGAATGACAAATTATAGGAAAACTTCTGTTCACTTCAGTTGCTCAGTCATGTCTAACTCTTTGTGACCCCATGGACTGCAGTATGCCAGGCTTCCCTGTCCATCACCAACTCCCGGAATTTACCCAAACTCATGTCCATCAAGTCGGTGATGCCATCCAAGCATCTCATCCTCTGTCATCCCCTTCTCCTCCTGCCCTCAATCTTTCCCAGCATCAGGGTCTTTTCCAATGAGTCAGTTCTTCCCATCAGGTGGCCAAAGTATCAGAGTTTCAGCTTTAGCATCAGTCCCTCCAATGAACACTCAGGACTGATCTCCTTTGGGATGGACTGGTTGGATCTCCTTGCAGTTCAAGGGACTCTCAAGAGTCTTCTTCAACACCACAGTTCGAAAGCATCGATTCTTCAGCGCTCAGCTTTCTTTATAGTCCAGCTCTCACATCCATACATGACTACTGGAAACTTCTGTAGTGATTGGTGATAAAACCTGCTGCTCCAATATCCTCAAGGGCCCCAGTTGTCTAGGCCATCAATCCCTTTAGTGAGACATCTGAGACCTGCCCATGAGCTAGCCATTGAAGGATCACTGCTTGGCCCAACAGGCACCTCCCAGACTCTGATCCTGCGCCGAGTCTTCAGTTCTCTACTATTTCAGGCACAGTGAAGGGACAGAGGGGAGCCCATTTTAGGTGCAAGCGTCCTTCACTGGTTGTAAGATTATACCAAGTAGGCAATCACTTATTCAACTACACACAGCATCAGCCTGAAAACATCAGTCTTCATCCTTCTCTGATGGAAAGGGTCCCTAGTGTCACGGAACAGCCTGTTCTGAGCATTACACATCATAGTGGGTCATCATTTTCATCTCACGGTTTGATTTTCAGCCTTAGCTGCACATTTGGGTCTACTGAGGAACCCTTAGGAAAAATAAGAACTCTCAGGTCCCAGTTAACTCCAAATACATAGGGGTGGTTAAGTGGGAAATAGGTACCCTAACATCATCATTTTTATTATTTTTCAACTCACTGAGTGACTCCAATAAACAGCCGCTGGTCTAACAAATAGGATGAGGTGAGAGATGAATAGACCATGCATCTTTGTTGGAGCTCTACCATTCAATAGCTGTGTAATAATGGGCAAGTCATCTACATTCTCTGAGCCTTGAGTTCCATATCGTGCAATGGGAGGATTTATAACCTTCCTCCCAGAATGCTCTAGAAATTACATGAAAGTATAAAGGGGAGCAGTTCCTGAATGGCAAAGTGCTAAACAATACAAGTGACTTTGACTGCTACCAGATACTTGCCTTGTCCAATACATAATCTTATAGCCAAGTTGCAGTGTTAGAGTGGTTTCTTAACACTAGCTGAAATCCTCTTCTCATGTCTGGGGAGTGCTAATAACTCTAAGCACACCTGGTGTAATTGTGGGATCTGGTTTAAATGCACATTGTCTTCCAACACTATTTTTGAAAGCCAGCTAAGGTGCTGACCTGGGTAACGTTCCAGGGCAGAGTGCTCCAAAGGTTAATGACAATTGAATGCTCCTATACCATTTGTAATGCTGAGCTGTTACATGTCACCCAGTGTCTCCTTGTTCTTTTCATGGAGCAGGAAATCCCACCACCCCATGACCTTTGATTCTCTTCCCTTTATTTTAGAAGCAAATGCACTTTGGCTTCCATGATTAGACAAGTAGAAAATTGTGAAAACAATATTCCAATTCCTTTGTTTGCAGAAGTAGGTGAGATTCTGGTTAGATGCTTATGTGTCTGGGAGTAACAGATGAGATGTCTCATTGTTATTAATCTTCAACACTAGCCTGGCTAGAAACTGGGCCTTAAGCTGCTTCTTTCAGTACTTAAATTTCAGGAGGATAGAAAAATGGAGTGGCCTGTCTCAAAGACCCAAGAATGCCACAGCTGATATTCAAGAACAAGCTGTTGTGTGTAGGAGCACCAGATGTCCTGACATCAGGAAGCTGATGTCACAGATCTGAGATGAGCTGTGCAGGAAAGAAGCAACTGACAAGAATTTTCTTCTTTTTTTCTAATTCTGATCTTATGATTAATGAATGCTTATAGTAAAAAAAAATCAACACAGAAAGAGATAATACATTTAAGTATCCATAATTATACCTAACAGATCTTCGTTTTACATTTTGGAGCATATTCTTTGAATATTTTTTGGCAGAATTTCTGCTTATCACATGATTTTCTTTTTTTTCAAATAATCAAATATTATGAATAGTTTTATAAAGTAAGACTAAGCATATTAATATCATCCCTTTTCTCTCTCTTTGTACGTTTGCCCCCTCCCCACATCCCACCCCCAGGCTTCCACACACACACAGTTTCCTAGGCACTGTGCTACTTGTGAACTTTTAATTAGAGCCATTTTGAAAATGGGCATTTGTTCTCAGTATTATCGCAGACTTCCTGGGCTGGCAGGGATGGCCAGAGTTTATCTAAAGGCTCTTTTTTTGCCAGGCCGATTTCAAGTTTGCATCCATAATAATCCTATATAATACCTTGTAGTATTCGTATCACCCTCTGCTTCTTATCTTGGAAAAGCAAACAAGGTTAAAAGTATCTTCATTTTAAACGATACTAGCTATAAAGCAGATCTACCAACAGCTCTGATGGTCCTGCTAGGCCCTAGCCAGCTGTGAAAGAGGCTCACGAGAGCAGGAGCGGGGAGAGGACTGCTGGGACATGTGGCCAGAGCCACCAGTGTCCATCCTTGGCAGACGCCCATCAGCTGGCTGGACGAAGGTCAACTGCCCTTGCAGCTACTTTTAGCATCCTCAGGAAAAGGTCTACCTAAAGCAGCCAGGCTCAGCCAGAGATAGAACCACCACACTGGAAGAGTCAAGGCAGTGTATCAGCTGGGCCAGCTTCCGCCTCTCCAGGTGGGACAGAGGAGACTCTTCCGTTTCAGCCACTGTTAGGATCCCGAAGTCCAGTGGTCCTTCCCTCAAGTCTGTATCAGCTCACCCGCGCTCTCTAGTGTGGAATCCCACCCCATCCTCATCCCAGTCCTCGCCAGTTGCTCCCTATATGATGGCCTTGAGATTCCTCTCTTCCCAGATCCCTCTCTTGGTTCTCACGCTGTCACGATGCATTCCCAACAACTGATGGACATTTCTCAGAAGGATTGAAGGTTATTGATTTTCTTTTAGGCTTGATAGCTTATTCATATATAGTTCTTTACTAGCTCATGGGGATATATTCATTTATCATCTATTTAATTACCAATTAAAAGAGATTTACAGGATATCCATTAAATACTTCGGGGAATACAGACAACTGCAGGACCTGGTCTTAATCCTAAAGAAGCTTCCATTGTGGAGGTAAAAAATTGACACCTTTGAAACATTTCAGAGTTGCTGAGGCAGAATACAATTTAAGATGGGTTTACGTAGTATTATAAAAATGGGCCAGAGCAAAGGAGAACTGATGAAAACCAAAGGGCTCTTTAGGACTTCCTCCAAGAAGGTGGGGCTTTATCTCACCCTTCATAAATGGGTGAAAAAGGTTTGAATGGACTTGGGTAGAGGGACAGGAGAGAGAGATGTTCCTTATGTCATAGTGAGTAATCAACAGTCTGAATTTGTGAGAAAGTGGCTCAAAGTTGAGTAAGGCTGAATGCCTCCAATTTCCCTAGAGTGTCATTAAGTTAGAAAATGCTACTCCACAGTTAAGTTCTGCAAGGCTCAACCTTATTCTTCTTGAAATCTTTTTTTGTTATAGGTCAGTAACTCCAAATCAGTGATGGAAATGATGACCGATGAAACGTCATATAGCTATTTGATATGGTTTGGGATAGTCTGTAGGGTAATGAAGACACTGACTTAATTTAATTTTCCAGTAATAGTACTGATTTTTATGGAATCCGCCCCCTTTCTCTCCCTTGGATGAACTCTGTATTTTAAACGTGTCTGGTCATGGGCTTGAATAGGCTCACCTGTATTTTTAACCTAGAGCCTCTGCACATCAGCTCTGTGTGGATGTGTTCAGTGGATCAGCCCAGACAGAGGTCAGCTTCAGGGAACGTTGATTCAGTCCTCATGCAAACTGATCATTAAAACATGCCACAGTCCCTGTGGTTCCCTATTCCTCCTCCAATCCCTTCTTCAGGCCATTGAGAGACAAAAAAAATTAACAATATCTTTGTAATGAATCCTTGGGCTTTTTTGCTGGTAGTTACAATTCAAGGGTTGAATCCCTCTTGGTATTCAAACATCATGAAACCAGTCTAAACCTCCTGAGCCTGAAATGGACTAGATTGTGAGAATATCTAGTTAATCCCTTCCATGCTTCATATGAGGGAACTGAGGACCTGAGAAGGAAACTGACCTTTTCTGTTTCATTAAAATATGGCTGAGTTGGCCCAAGGCTGTCTCTGTGGCGCATTCGGCTGTTAACCTAAAGGTTGGCAGTTCGAGCCTCAACTTCCTGCTTCTGATTCACTGCGTGACTTCTGCCTTCAGTCACCCCCATCTGACTGCCCATCTCAATCATGACCACTTACCATATAAGTGTGTAAAATAAAAATATTTAAATCATAAAAATCAAATAATAATAATCAAATAATCTCCCCATAATAGTAAAACTATGGTCAAGACTTTGATTTATATATCTTCAAGCTTTATGTGTATGGTTATTGGTTATATAACATATATATTTTATTTGTTCTGTAACCTATTTTTCTTACCTACAGTTATCATGAGCATCTTTTCATGTCACCAGATACAGAAAGGCATCTGTATTTTTAAAGACTGCATTGCAATTTATGTTATGGGTGAACTATAACATTTGGATAAAATATCCCACTGCTATACATTTAACTAATTATTTTGCCAGATGTTCATTTATTTCCTTATGACAAATTCTAACTTGCTAGGTTATCCTGTGCATTATTTTAGATTTTTGATATGTGTTACCAAATGCACTCTGATTGGGACAATTCACAATCTCAGCAGCTGTACAGAACATTCTTTCCTTCACCTTCATAAACAGTAGACATGAACATTTTTATTCTTCTTTTACAATATGATAAGTAACAATTTTATGCTTTCTGTTTTAACTTGTATTCTTTGGTAACTGGTGAAGTTAAACGTTTTTTTCCCCATAAGTTCATTGACTGTTTATAGACAGAAATATTGTCTTGAAACTAATATGCTCAGATTTTCCAAAACATACTGACCTTCATGGATCCAATTAAAAGGCTACTGAAGAGATGAGCTAACTGGTTTATTAGACCCAGTACACATGAGCTGAAGATTATGTACTGCATTGCCCTTCAAGATTCCCCAGGAATGAAAACTAAGCAGAAACAAATGAACCCACAAAGGCAGCAAAGTGTTTTTATATTCTTAAAGCTGCACAGACATTGATTTACACCCAGGAGTTATCAGCTTACTTTTGTTATTGTTCAGTTACTCAGTTGTGTTCTGTTTTCGAGAGCTTGCTCAAACTCATGTCCATTGAGTTAGTGATGCTACCCAACCATCTCATCCTCTGTTGTCCCCTTCTCCTGCCTTCAATCCTTCCCAGCATCAGGGTCTTTTCCAGTGAGTCAGCTCTTTGCATCAGGTGGCCAAAGTACTGGAGTTTCAGCCTCAGTGTCAGTCCCTCTAATGACTATTCAGGGTTGATTTCCTTTAGGATGGACTGGTTGGATCTCCTTGCAGTCCAAGGGACTCTCAAGAGTCTTCTCCAGCACCACAATTTGAAATCATCAGTTCTTTGGTGCTCAGCCTTTCTTATGGTCCACCTCCCACGTTCATACATGGTTACTGGAAAAACCATAGCTTTGACTATATGGACTTTTGTTGGCAAAGTGATGTCTCTGCTTTTTGATAACCTGTCTAGCCATTAAGTCTATACAAATTAAGGTTGCTGCTACTGCTAAGTTGCTTCAGTTGTGTCCGACTCTGTGCGACCCCAGAGACGGCAGCCCACTAGGCTCCCCCATCCCTGGGATTCTCCAGCCAAGAACACTGGAGTGGCTTGCCATTTCCTTCTCCAATGCATGAAAGTGAAAAGTGAAAGTGAAGTTGCTCAGGGTGTCTGCTTGAAAGTTACACAGTCGTGTCCGACTCCTAGCAACCCCATGGACTGCAGTCAACCAGGCTCCTCTGTCCATGGGATTTTCCAGGCAAGAGTACTGGAGTGGGGTGCCATTGCCTTCTTATTCTCCCTAGTTCCCCAAATAGCCGCATTGTATTAACCATTTATTTTTGTGTCCACTGCTACAAGTCAGCTCGGCTCACTCTTCTTACTGGGCTAGAACAAAATGCCTCCAGCACTTATTGAACAAATATTTATTAATAGAAATAATGGGCCAAATAGTAGTTTCTGAAATAAAAATGTTGAAACAGCCCAGTGATAATGCAATGTGATAAGAATTACATGGAAGGAAGTGAGTGTATGAAGAGAACAGGTCAGAGGAGGCCCTATTTTGGGCTAAAAGGGATGGGAAGGGAAGGATTTTCAAGGGGATGCAACATGGGAGCAGAGAGCTGTAAGATCAGGCCCATAAACAGGCTTCTATCAGATGAAAGGGATGGGAAAGAGAGGTGAACAGCCTACTTAAGGGGCTGGTCAGCTAAGGGCCCAGAAGGGTGAGCTGACATGGAGCTGAGAGGAGCAGCTGATGCTGTAAAGGTAAGCAGAGAGCCATCACCACCCATCTATGTCTTCTGTCTTACGATTTTGTCCTCTGGCTTCTCAAGCGGCACTAGCAGTAAAGAACCCGACTGCCAATGCAGGGGACATAAGAGATCCAGGTTGGGTCCCTGAGTCAGGAAGATCCTCTAGAGGAGGGCATGGCAACCCACTCCAGTATTCTTGCCTGGAGAATCCCATGGACAGAGGAGCCTGGAGGGCTACAGTCCATGGGGTCACAGAGTCGGACATGACTGAAGTGACTTGGCATGCACATGCTGATAAACCGGCAACCTGTTGAATTATTTTGTGTGGATGGTGGGATGAGCCATGAGATGAACAGACTTACGTTTTTGGAAGGGTTACTCTGGCTACTGTGTAGAGACTGGGGTTGAGTGAGCAGAGAATGGAGACACAAGACTTACTTTTTTTGCTGGGAGTTTTTTATTTTTCCAAGCAGATGATGGTGGCCTAGAATAAAGTAATAGGAGTGAACCTAGAAAGACATGCTCTGAATTCAAGATATTTTTAGAACAGAGAGGAATGTGATCAGTAAATTTCCTTGCTGGTCACAGGAATGGAACTGACTCACACACAGAATTTTTGCTTTATTGAAGGAATCTGGAAGTTGAGAAAGAAACCCTCTATGATGTTTTGGCAAAGTTAGAGGTCCTAGGACTGGGGAGGTGCCTGCTCACTTGTCCTGCTGATGCTTTTGCTCCTGATTTGGGATGTTTCCTTATTAGAGGCTATGATTGTTTAAGAAGAGACACTTGTGACTTTGCAAAATGTCATATGTTAGAAGTAATAAGTCACAGTCTAAAAACCTGGATATTTATCTCTTTTTAAGTCTTTTGTGGAGAAAGCAATGGCACCCCACTCCAGTACTGGTGCCTGGAAAATCCCATGGGAGGAGGAGCCTGGTAGGCTGTAGTCCATGGGGTCGAGAAGAGTCAGACACGGACACGACTGAGCGACTTCACTTTTCACTTTCATGCATTGGAGAAGGAAATGGCAACCCACTTCAGTGTTCTTGCCTGGAGAATCCCAGGGATGGGGGAGCCTGGTGGGCTGCCACCTATGGGGTCGCACAGAGTCAGACATGACTGATACGACTTAGCAGCAGCAACAGCAGCAAGTCTTTTGTAGACAACCATGTTTGAGGTAGTTTGCCATTGAAAACTAGCTAAAAATAGATTGATCAGTCAGGATCAACAGAGGAATAATTCCCTGCACATTTTGTTGTATGTGTCCATCATTAGAAAGCAAAAATAATGAAAAGAGCAGACGCTACATCATTTCTCTGATGCCTTAGGGGTCATACTTTTATAATCTTGAAAACTCCTTTTCTGAAAAAAAATCCCATCTTCCTCATACTGGAGTATAATCTCCTGCTGCTGCTAAGTCGCTTCAGTTGTGTCCAACTTTGTGTGACCCCACAGACGGCAACCCACCAGACTCCCCCATCCCTGGGATTCTCCAGGCAAGAACACTGGAGTGGCTTGCCATTTCCTTCTCCAATGCATGAAAGTGAAAAGTGAAAGTGAAGTCGCTCAGTCATGTCCGACTCTTAGCAACCTCATGGACTGCAGCCTTCCAGGCTCCTCTGTCCATGGGATTTTCCAGGCAAGCGTACTGGAGTAGGGTGCCATTGCCTTCTCCGGAGTATAATCTGAATAGAGGCAAAATGCCATGTTGATGGTTCTGGGTTCTCTCAGAATTCATACACATCTAGTGTATAAATAGATATTTTGTAGATGAATGAAATTATACCTCATTTGTTCTATAACTGTTCCTTCATACTTTATCATATTCTCTAGTTCTGATATTATACTCTTTCTTGTATCTATTGGATCATATAAACCCAAGCTACAATTACTATTATTTTTGTCTTTATTTTTAAAAATTATTTATTTAATTATTTTTTAACTTTACAATATTTTTGTCTTTGATATTAGCCCTTTTTAGTCTTAATTTCCAGCCCCCCCCCCCCAAACTAAAAAAAAGATTCTAAAGCAGCAGCAGCCACTTGATGATCATATATTTTATTACACTTACATTTTGGAGAAGAAAGAGAGGAAAACACAGAAAGCCTTTTGGGTCCTTGAAGACACCCTTACATTGCTGTTTTGGTGCTGGAATTTCCTAACTTAAAATTTAATATATGAAAGATTTAAATGTGTCCACTCGTTCTTGAAGCCACTATTAGTTAGATATTCTAAGATTTCAGGCGAAAAAGCAAATGTCTAACTGATAGATACTTCCATCTTCATCGATAATTTTCTAATGACTCCTGCCCACATTTTTGTTGTTTCAAATTCTGTATTGTCTCTACTATGGGATTTTTTTTTTTTCACACAAGGAGTTTTCAAAATTATATAAGTATTTGCATGTATCAATCATCATTGACCCCTAAGGCATCAGAGAAATGACGTAGCGTCTGCTCTCCTCATTATTTTTGCTTTCTAGTGATGGACACATACAATGAAATGTGCAGGGAATTATTCCTCTGTTGACCCTGATTGGTCTGTCTATTTTTAGCTTGCTTTCAATCACAAACTACCTTGTCTTTGCTTCTCGTGTCTTGCCAACCATTTAACATGCGCACATCTTGCCTCTCTAAAGGTTTTCTAAGCTTCTTTTAGACAGGAACCAGATTGTCTATGTGTTATTTTACATATTCCACGCAATGACTTTCTCAGGTTCGAATGATACGATTCTTGTCAACTACCTGAGTGTTTATCCTACAAAGTTAAGCATCAAACCAAAAGCATTAAGGTCTGTCACTCGCCCATGTGGGTGGTGTCCAAAACCAGCTGAAATCAGCCTTCTTTTTAAACAATTTTTATTTTATATTGGAATATAGTTGATGTATAATGTGTTAGTTTCAGATGTATGGCAAAGTGATTTTTGTTATGCATACACACATATCTATTCTTTTTAAAATTCTTTCCCCATATAGGTTATTATAGACTGCTGAGTAGAGTTCCCTGTGCACACAGTAGGTCCTTGTTGATTATCTGTTTTACTTATAGTAGTGTCTATGCGTGCACGCATGCTGAGTCTCTTCAGTCATGTCCGACTCTTTGCAACCATATAGACTGTAACCCACCAGACTCCTCTGTCCATGGGATTCTCCTGGCAAGAATACCAGAGTGGTTGCCATGTCCTCCTCCAGGGCATCTTCCCCACCCAGGGATGGAACCTGTGTCCTGCATTGGCAGGCAGGTTCTTTGCCACTAGCGCCACGTGGGAAGCCCAATAGTATGTATATGTTAATCCTAATTTATCTCCACCAATCTTTCCCTTTTGGTAATCATAAATTTGTTTTCTATGTCTGAGGCTGTTTTATAAATAAGTTCTTTTGTAACATTTTTTAAGATTCTATGTATAAGTGATATCATGATATTTGTCTTTCTCTGTCTAACAGTTCACTTAGTATAATAACTTCTAGGTCTGGCCATGTTGCTGCAAGTGGCATTATCTCATTCTTTTTTTATAGCTAAAATCCCATTGTGTATATGTATCACATCTTTTTTCATTCATCTGTCAATGGATATTTAGGTTACTTCCGTGTCTTGGTTATTATAAGTAGTGTTTCAATGAACACTGGGGCGCATGTATCTTTTTGAATTATGTATTTTTTTTTCCTGGATATATACCCAGGAGTGGAATTGCAGGATTATATGGTAGCTCTATTTTTAGTTTTTTGAAGGCCCCTCCATACTGTTCTCCACAGTGGCTGTACCCATTTACATTCCCACCAACAGTGTAGGAGGGTTCCCTTCTTTTCTACACTCTCTCCAGCATTGTTATTTATAAATGAAAACAGCGTTCTTTTCTTGCCATTTTGATGCTCTGTGAATGAACAGAATTGGACACTGAGATATGGAACAAAGTTTCTATGAAGGGGAGACGAATGCATTTTTGGCTAATAGTCCATTTTATGTGTTTGTCCTTTTTAACCTCTTAGTTGTATGTTTTTAATGACTTCCTTGGTCTGTGGATATTTGAAACATTAACATAATTATCTCTGTTAACATATTATTTTTACCACCTGCTGGGGATGAAACATTGAAACCATCTCTAGTAACTCATTAACAATAACACTAGTCCCTCATTAACGGTGTTGACCCAATTGCATGTTGTGTATCCCAGAGACAAACAACTGTAATTGCAACTCAAAAGTGAGTTCATAAACACAAAGGTTTTTTTTTTTTTTGAAATGCAAAGTGGCATGCATTTGAATTTTCCACATAAATACAGGTTTCAATGAAAGAGAATCATTCAACCAAATAAAATAAAAATTCAATCTAAAGAGAGGCCATTTGGAATCAATGGGTACAGCGCACATTCTGCTTTGAAGGATCAAAACACTTTCTTGCTGGGTGTAGAAATTAAACAAGTTAGCAACAGTGAAAGCCAGACATCTGGTAAGTGACATCTACCCCGGCTATCAGCAGGTAGTGATTTTCTTTTGGAACCATTCAGAGTATTGTCTGTTGCCTGGACAATGGAAGCGTGATGAAGCATTGATATAATCTGCCTGGAGGTTTTAAAGCTCCACTGAAGAGATGGAAAGCCAGGGAGATTTGTGTGGGGGGAAAAAAATCCATTATATATATACATATATATGTAGACATAAATAATTATGCCTCTGCCCCTCCTGTGGAAGAGACCTGTATAAATAGAAGCAAATGTAGTGTGATGTATTGGAAGAGCAAAGGGATGCTATTTTATGGAGACAATTACTAGGATACAAAATTGGGCGAAGATAGCCCAGGGAAACCCACAAGAGACAGCTCTGCGTTAGAGTCAAGATGTTAAAAGCAGAGACATTTCTTTAAGAAAAGCAGTCTCCTCCGCAGCCTCTTTCCTGGTAATAGAAAAATGCTCTCAGAGGAACGGGGCCAGGGGATGCGGAGGAAGGAAAAGTGGCAGGTGCATTTGAAACTTGCTGCCCAGAAAACCAGCTGCCAAGGTGTCTTAGAAAGTCTCAGTTCAAAAACTGTTTAGTGCAGTGGTGGTGGTGGGGCCTCCTTTTGTACTTTAACTTAACAAGGTAATGTGGTTGATAAAAAATGCTCTATTTTAAACATGGACTTTAAAACGTTAAAATGACCAAACACATACTGAGTGTCAGAAACCTCTCAGGCACTGCTATGAGTGTTGGAGGCGTTCCAGAGGTGAACATGACTGCCTTTCAGGAAGACATCCTTCTCCTGCATTAGCATGAAACACCGAGAAGAAGAGAGCTTTCACAATTTTACTTGTCAATTATGCCTCAATAAACTTAAAATTAAAAACCAGAGTGCTTCGGTTTACACTATACCCAAGGAACAAATAAAGTCCTAGGGCCTCCTTCTGAGCTAAAAGAACATGAGAAATACAGTGAGCTCTGACTTGAACACTTGTAAGCTGAGTGATGCCCCAGTGAATTACTCACTCGGAGTCTCGTTTTCATGGTTTTAAGTCCTGTTACTCTCCCTGCACGCGTGCTCAGTCGTGTCTGATTCTTTGTGACTCCGTGGACTACAGCCCGCCAGGTTCTGCTACTCATGGGGACTTTTTAGGCAAGAATGCTGGAGTGGGTGGCCATTCCCTTCTCCAGGGATTGAACTCACGTCTCCTGTGTCTCCTGAACTGGCAGGTAGATTCTTTACTACTGGGCCACCTGGGAAGCCTGTTACCCTCCCTACAAGTATCAAAGGGTGCAAGATGGGCAAACAGTGCCTCTAGGATGGCAGTACACACGAGGGAAGTGTTGATGCAATCTCGAGGGGAATGCGCAGAGCTGAAATTGATTCTGGTGGGAGGCACACTCTGGGAGCTCCATGAAACTCTGCAGCAAGGCTGGGGTGCTTGACTGCTTGGAATGTGCTGAGTTTGGGAGTTAATCTGACCCAGTGAATCAATTGTAATTGAATTATGTCACACAGTTTTTGCCAATTCTGCAGGAGTCTTTGATGGAAAGTCATTGGGACATTGTGTAGTTTCTTAACACGTACAATCTTAAGGAAAATATTTCTTTGCTGGCTTTCTAAAATGAGCCCCTTCAGCCTCTTTTCTTCCACATTGCTGATGTATCTTTAATAATTTGTAGAAAAGCACATCTTAGCCTCCTGCTGTCTTCAACATGTGTCATTTATTAGCTTATTTCAGTTTTACAACAAAACTCAGATGCAGTCTTTTGTCCATTTCACAGAGGACGTCAAGGAAGCACAGACATAGTTGCCAAGCAACTCAATGCTTAACCAAGGATAGAGCAAACAGAAAAGTTGAAGTTTTTCTACTTTGTACTATTTTCATAGCCGTTCTTTCTTCCATGAACTCAGCATGACTCTGGACATTTTCATACTCAAAAGCACGGAATGAGACAGAAATGTATCCTGCAACTAGCGCCTTCTGTCATACTCAGCATCACTATGTTCTACTGCATCTCTCCCTACCCTGGACTGAGGTTTATTTTCATTTTTTGCTTCTAATAAAAGAAATTTTCACATGTTGAGGTACGGGTAAGTCATTCTGGCTTCAGTTCAGTTCAGTCACTCGGTTGTGTCCGACTCTTTGCGACCCCTTGGACTGCAGTACACCAGGCCTCCCTGTCCATCACCAACTCCCAGAGCTTACTCAAACTCATGTCCATTGAGTCGGTGATGCCATCCAACCATCTCATCTTCTGTCATCCCCTTCTCCTCCATCTTTCCCAGCAGCAGGGTCTTTTCCAATGAGTCAATTCTTCATATCAGGTGGCCAAAGTATTGGGGTTTTAGGTTCAGCTTCAGTTCTTACAATGAATATTTAGGACTGATTTCCTTTAGGATGGACTAGTTGGATCTTCTTGCAGTCCAAGGGACTCTCAAGAGTCTTCTCCAACACCACAGTTCAAAAACATCAATTCTTCAGCGCTCAGCTTTCTTTATAGTCCAGCTCTCACATCCATACATGGCTACTGGCTTACACAGGGGTTAACTTGAATTTTATGCTAACTGAAATAGCCTGTTTGTGGCTCTCAAACATAACATTGTGCTACTGCTTTAATTATTAAAGAAAAGGACATGTTGACTAGAAATAGAGAAAGTCCATGCTAAAAATAAAGATTAAATGCCTCCCTTCCTGGCACACCAAAGCTGGTCCTCCTTTGATGATAAGACTCTCTTCCCTGATACTGAGGCCATACCTGACTGACTCACTGTGAATGTGCTGTGTTTCTGATCCTGAAACCTTGAAGGATTGTATCCCTGACTTGTTTGATGTTCTTTGTTCTGACAAGACAGAATATTGTGCTGAAAGCCACGTTTTTCTGTAGCAGTTCCTTATAGTTATCTGAGAGGCTGTTTTCTGGCCTGTGATCCTTGCTTTGGTGCAAATAAAACTGTTCTCTAGTGCTATTACTGATTGTTCATTATTTTCACCAACACTGCCCAGAGTTGAAAATTTGGTTAGCTAGCAAGCTATGGTTTCCACAAAACGAAGGTAAATGATAAAGACATTATCTATAAGGTTATTTATATACTCGTTCCAATAGCATCACAATGGCAAGCATTTGTTTCCTGATTTTCAGACTTTGGTTAAACTCTCTTTCTCTGTCTCTCCCTCATACATGTGTGGGTACACACACACCCACACACTACCCCCATCAACACCTCTAAATGGGACACCCACCTGCTGAGTGTGAAGTGAGTCCTGCCTTCTTGATTTTGACTATGAGAGGTTCTTTCAGTGGTAAGGAGGTCACAGCACCAACCTGGGGATTGTAATGTATCACAGTTCCCTAGGTGTGGGATAAGAGAAGGCTTCTTGGATTCAGGGTCAGGACCTCTTGACTTCATGCCCTATAATTTTTTCAAAACAATTCTCTGTAGCAGGGGCTCCTCACTACAGAGACATGCAGTTTCACCTTTTCTGAATATACTGGAACAGCAGTTAAAATAAAATTTGGAAAATAGAGTAATGTCAGTGTAGAATTCTAATCAGTGCTTTTCCCTCCTCCCCTCTTCTGCTCCCTCCCACCCACCACTTCCCCCAAATCAATCTCAAGGTCAATCCACAAGGTCTTGTCTCAACCACAGAAAAAACGATCTGACAGAACAGAAGCACAAAAAGAAGTTTTGCAGGAAAGACAAATGTGAAAATTCCCACATTTTTAATTCACTAAATGAAGTTCTCTTGGCAGAGTTCTGATTATTTTGCAGTAGGACAAGAAGCTGCCCATACTGTATCTCTGTATAGCAAGAAATATTACGCCAAGTGAAAATACCAGAATGAAATATCTTTTTACACCTGGCAATGAGAGTCAATATGTGTTTGCTGTATACAGTGTGTATGTATGAAGTTTGGGCTTCCCAGGGGGCACTTGTGGTAAAGAATCTGCCTGCCAACGCAGGAGATGCAAGAGACACTGGCTTGATCCCATGTTTGGGAAGATTGCCTGGAAAATTCCATGCACAGAGGAGCCTGAGTCCAATGTGACTGAGCAACTGAGGGCACATGTATGAAGGTCAAGGTGTCAACAATCTTTTGTATCACACAGCTCCGTGACTACACACTGTTTGGTAGGGTCTATCGTTTGATCTTCCCATTTTTTTTGTGAGGAAAATCCAGCTAAGGCAGGTACATGCAGATGTCAAGCCAGATAATAACGGTCTTTATTATGAAAGGTATCTTCAAGGTTTCTTTACCCACCCTCCCTAACCTCATTTTTGGAAACAGCATCCTAAGTTTTCATTGCGTGTCTCCTTTCTCCAGCTCTGAGCCTCTGTGATTCAAGAGTTGCCAATCAGATAACATGACTCAGGTTTAGCCAGTGAGAATGTATCAAGGGATTTTAAAAGTACAATTATCTCGAAAACGATGCATTCACCTTTGAGCAAGCCTAGGGCTGTGCACCATCATCTTGGTCAGTGACACTACACAGACACCTTTTCTTCACATGAAGCCATCACAGAGGACAGAGAGTGAGAGATGGGGAGAGGCAGACTGCATCCCACACCATGATCTTTGCCTGTCTAAATGGAGGTGTTTGATAACTAGAGAAAGCTGTCTCCTCTAGATAAGAGCCAAGCTTGGCAAATAAACACTATTGGAGAAGGTCATAGGAAGAACGCAAACGCTGGTTGACCGGCTAGCTGGACCCCAGCATAGGCGGCTCTTTCCCCATCCCATCCTTCGAATGTATGTTCCATCCATGGTTCCCATGGTGGGAACCAGTTTCAAGGACACAGCCTCGAGAGAGCAGTGTGTTAATGAGTCCATCTGGACTGAGTATGTGACCGAACCCCATTAAAGCCTCTATATAAACTTTTAAGATTCTAGCAGGCACCCAAGGCCATCCTTGTATATAAGTCCCTTTGCTTTTTGAAACTGACGACTAAAACCAGTCTGGAGCAATGCACATTTTTTTTTTTTTTTCCACCTCTCCTTGCTCTCTCTGTGTTTGGGAGCCAGTTTCAAATTTCAGCCAGGGAAACCCACCTTTGTGCAAAGGAAAAGAGACCTTTCGCTTTGGGAGGCTGCAGCTCATGCCAGAATGCATGATTTTAAGAATGGGGGTGGGCTGGTTACATATGTGTAACATATGTACACACTGAATGGCTGCATGGAATGGCCCAATCTTTTGCCATTTCCTTGCATCCCTGGATCCAGCCATTCCTGTAGCCATCATACCCCTGGACTTGGCCATCCCATGAGTCAATCCTTTCTCTTACTGTGCAAGGAAGTGAGAAGTCACTAGCAGTCAAATGAGTCTTGCACTTGGTAAATGGAAACAGAGAGATACAAGTGTCAGATCTCATGTGAAACTGGTTGAGTCAGGGTGTAGGCTGAAAATTTGTCTCTGTTAAGCGGTAGCTAAGTAAAGGGCTAAAATCTGGCTTATTGAATTGCAGGACTCAGAGAACAGTTTCTATTAAGGCTTGAGTTTTAGAGTTCAGGTAAAATTAGTCTGTGGCTTTAATTTTCCTCTTTCTTTCTATTAATAACATTTTTATCCCAAAGTTATGTGTTGCTTGCAAAATGAATTGGGAAGAATTTCAATTGAAATGGAATCATCTTACCTTTAAATGTATGATCAAACTTACCAAGACAACTGACTGGGACTAATCTTTATTGAAATAATTCATTGGAAAAACAATTTATTTCTTCCATTGTTCTTGCTCTACTCAATTGCTCTACCTGTTATTAAGTAAATTTTGCATGCTTTTATGTTTCTAGAGAGATTTCTCCACTCCTGATGTCATGTATTTAGACTTTTTCTTATTTCTTGATTAATCCCTGGCAGAATATATATATATATATTTTTTTTTTTTTTTACATGCAAAAGCACAAAAAAAGAGATGTGATTTTATTCATTGCCAGCCGGGTACTTGTGAAATATTTAAATAACCTTTTAGACTTTTATGGTTTGGTGGTTTTCTGTATGTGCTTGTGCACTTCTGAAACTGACCACTTGGGAGGAGGCAAATAAGAACTGTATGAATATTTCTCAACAGGCTGCTTCATATTGCCACTTCTTTGGTAGCTTGAAATATTAGTAGAAGTCAAAAACAGGAAAGCTTGTTATATTTCTAGTCTTTTTTTTTTTTTAAGTTGAAGTGAAACATATAGAAGACTGTATAAATTTTAGATGTACAACATAATAGTTTGAGACGTGTATATATTACAAAGTGATCACCACTGAACGTTTAGTTACCATCCATCACTATTGTATATTTTAAAGTCCCAATATCTTGCATTTTGAAAAAGAATTTATGTTATTTATCCCTTTAATATTTGATTGCTTTGTTCTTTTATCGTTATGATTTGTTCATTTCTACTTTTCAGTAGATTTTGCTGTTATTTTTCTAGTTTCTAGAGTTGATTTTATTCCTTCTTCATAAAAAAGTGAAAGCATTTAGGCTGTAGATTTCTTTCCCCCAGTACAGCTTTTGCCATATCACTTAAGTTTTGGTAAGTTGTATTCTTAATATAATTATTTTTTAAATAGTCTGCAATTATAGTTTAGATTCTTTCTTTGAGTTAGAAGTAATTTAGAAGCATGCATTTGCTATATGTGTGTGTGTGCACGCGTGTGTTTATTTTCATGTCACTGAATTTGTTTCTTTTTATCATATAATTTAACTACATTGTACGCATGACACACAAAGATCCTAATATATATTCTAAAAATAAATTAGAGTTTAGTCACATAATATTCAGAAATTCTATTGGCTTCAAGGTGTTCTGAAAGGAATATGGGACTGACTACCTGATTTTAAGACATATTTTTTAGAAAGATAATTTTATTGTTTTGTAGGTGAATCTACCTGCCAAATATTTCCACTTTTTTTTTCTATTCTCATAATCTCCATCCCTGATACTCATCATCATAAATACCTAAAATCCACAAAAAATAACTAGAGTCACTAATAAATAAAGACCTAGGGGAGACTTCTGAGGCTTGCTTTTATAGGGTTTGCTTTCTTATTATGATGATCCAGGCTTTATATCACCATTAATTAGATTATTTCAATCTTTTCAAGCATTTTGAGCCCCCAAATAATTCAGTTCTGTGACGATCCTACCTATATTTACCACTTAAACATAAAACTATCCTGAGTTATAGCTACTTATATCTTCAGTGAAAGATGAGTTCATTAAGATGATTTTGTCTGGACATTTAAAAAATAAGATTTAATAATAACAAAACTGTGTTATCTTTTATATTAAATATGGCTGTTTTAAGGGTTGTTAAACTTATGGTCCAAAATAAACATGGACCCAGCTTTTCCTTATCTTTCTGCTCTACCTAATCTTCACATCATCACCCATACACTTCTCCACACCTCCCCCCTCCCCGCCACTATGTTTGCAGAAGTGTCTGGCAGATCTGGGTACAACATAACCTACACAATATTAATCAAAGGGAAGAAAACCTTCTTTTATGAAGAAAAACTTTCTCAGAATGTCCCTAGCAGATATCCCCTCACACCTCTCTGTTTAGAATTGTGTAACTATTCCTGTCCCGAAGCAGTTACTGGCAAAGGGAAAAGTGTTGAAAGTAGTCTCTGCAACCATGAACTGTAAGCCCACCAGTATCCTCTGTCCATGGAATTCCCTAGGCAAGAATACTAGAGCAGGTAGTCATTTCCTTCTTCAGAGAATCTTCCTGACCCAGGGATCAAACTTGGGTCTCTTGCATTGTAGGCAGATTCTTTATTGTCTGAGCCACCAGGCAAAAGGAATAGGGTACACTCCATGGCCTAGAGTAATCAGGATTCCTTTCCTTAGGTAATGAGGGGGAGGTGAAGCTGGCCTCCCCTGAGCCCCGAGCAGGTGGATATTTTAAAAAGTCAGTGTGGATTATCAAGGAAAAAGGAAAAATGGCTGTTGTTTAAACAGCCAAGAGTGTCTGCCACTAATTTCCCATCCAGAGGTCTCAAATGAACAATGGATAAGAAATAGACTGTTCTTAAACTGGGATGACTGAGAATGAACATTTCTCAATAAGAAAAAGAGGAAAAAGAAAGAGAATTTATTATTATTATTTATTTATTTTATTTTATAAATTTACAATGTTGTATTGGTTTTGCCATATATCAAAATGAATCCACCACAGGTATACATGTGTTCCCCATCCTGAACCCTCCTCCCTCCCCATATCAATCCTCTGGGTCATCCCAGTGCTCCAGCCCCAAGCATCCAGTATCGTGCATTGAACCTGGACTGGCGACTCGTTTCATATATGATATTATACATGTTTCAATGCCATTCTCCCAAATCATCCTACCCTCTCCCTCTTAAACTCAAAATGGATTAAAGATCTAAACATAAGACCAGAAACTATAAAACTCCTAGAGGAAAACATAGGCAAAACACTCTCCGACACACATCACAGCAGGATCCTCTATGACCCAGCTCCCAGGATATTGGAAATAAAAGCAAAAATAAACAAATGGGACCTAATTAAACTTAAAAGCTTCTGCACAACAAAGGAAACTATGTTTCAAAGGTGAAAAGACAGCCTTCAGAATGGGAGAAAATAATAGCAAATGAAGCAACAAACAACTAATTTCAAAAATATACAAGCAACTCCTGCGGCTCAATTCCAGAAAAATAAATGACCCAATCAAAAAATGGGCCAAAGAACTAGACTTTTCTCCAAAGAAGACATACAGATGGCGAACAAACACATGAAAAGATGCTCAACATCACTCATTATCAGAGAAATGCAAATCAAAACCACTATGAGGTACCATTACATGCCAGTCAGAATGGCTGCGATCCAAAAGTCTACAAGCAAGAAATGCTGGAGAGGGTGTGGAGAAAAGGGAACCCTCTTACACTGTTGGTGGGAATGCAAACTAGTACAGCCACTATGGAGAACAGTATGGAAATTCCTCAAAAAACTGGGAATAGAACTGCCTTATGATCCAGCAATCCCACTGCTGGGCATACACACTGAGAAAACCAGAATTGAAAGAGACACGTGTACCCCAATGTTCATAGCAGCACTGTTTATAATAGCCAGGACTTGGAAGCAACCTAGATGTCCATCAGCAGATGAATGGATAAGAAAGCTGTGGTACATATACACAATGGAGTGTTAACTCAGCCATTAAAAAGAATACATTTGAATCAGTTCTAATGAGGTGGATGGAACTGGAGCCTATTATACAGAGTGAAGTAAGCCAGAAACAAAAACACCAATACAGTATACTGACACATATGTATGGAATTTAGAAAGATGGTAACAATAACCCTGTATACGAGACAGCAAAAGAGACACTGATGTATAGAACAGTCTTTTGGACTCTGGGAGAGGGAGAGGGTGGGATGATTTGGGAGAATGGCATTGAAATATGTATAATATCATACCTGAAACGAGTCGCCAGTCCAGGTTCGATGCACGATGCTGGATGCTTGGGGCTGGTGCACTGGGACGACCCAGAGGGATGGTATGGGGAGGGAGGAGGGAGGAGGGTTCAGGATGGGGAACACATGTATACCTATGGCAGATTCATTTTGATATATGGCAAAACCAATACAATATTATAAAATTAAATAAAATTAAATTAAAAAAATAAAATAAAATACCTTGCTCCTCAGTAAAGTTTGCCGCATTTCTACTGGTATTCAGTTCAGTTCAGTCGCTCAGTCGTGTCCGACTCTTTGCAACTCCGTGGACTGCAGCATGCCAGGCCTCCCTGTCCATCGCCAACTCCCGGAGTTTACTCAAACTCATGTCCATTGAGTCGGTGATAGCATCCCACCATTTCATCCTCTGTCGTCCCCTTCTCCTCCTGCCCTCAAGCTTTCTTGGTTGTGTCCTTGTAAATCCAATGTATTTAATGTTGAATTCCCTGGTGGCTCAGTGGTAAAGAATCTGCCTGCCAGTGCAGGATACACAAGAGACTCGGGTTTGATCTCTGGCTTGGAAAATCCTCTCAAGAAAGAAATGGCAACCCACCCAATCTTCTTGCCTGGGAAATCCTGTGGACAGAGGAGCCTAGCTGGCTACAGTCCATGGAGTCGCTAAAGTTAAACACGACTTAGTGACTAAGCAAGTCCGATTTACTTTTTCTTGGATTGCTTGTACATTTGGTGTTGTATTTATGAGATCATTGCCAAACTCCAAGGTATAAAGATGAACACATTTTTATCTAAAAGTTCTTTAGTTTCAGTTCTTACATTTAGGCAGGGAGACATGTGCATTTGAAGTGGACTCAGAGTCTGGATGTAAATATTCACTGAATTCATCTGTTGTCATTACTGTACTCCTATCCTAAACTGTGCCTGATTTTCCCTGAACAATGTCTGTTTTCCTGTATTAGAGAACGAATTTCCCCTCTTCTGCCAGCATTGGAGAGGTAGAGGCATCTAGCTGCTAGGTTAGGTGTAGAATTCAGGCACTAACAGCTCCTGGGACAAACTTTCAGTGACTGCTCCTGTCTGTAGCTCCGCCTCCATGGCTGAGGCTGAGGTCAGGGGCTTCAGGTGCCACTGATAACTTAAATGAGATTATCAAGTGTTAACAGCTGTGGGATCAGGTGGGCTGTTTCTGAGCTTTCTTTACCTCTGCTTTGGGATCCAGCATGCAAAGGTTTGGTGAGTAACTTGGCTGTTTTTTATTTACATTTCAGTTTTTTAAAATTGCACTGCTGTTTTAGTCTTTTATCTCCTTTTCTTTCTTTTGGTCTTACATCTGAAATAAAACACGTCCTGTAGTTGCAGTAAAAATTCAGAAGGGAGCGGAGTGAATGCCTGTGTTCCCCTGCCGTCTTCATCTGGAAGTCAGAGTGTCTTTTATCAGATTTTCTCTGTCCTGAAGCAAAGTCAAGCTGTGCTGTGTGAGTTTTTCCTCCTCTAGTTCTACCTACTTAATAATTAGTGTCAATTCCTCTCACGTTCTGTTTTTATGTTTTATGACAGTCTTGGTTTCCAAAGTTGTGGTAAATCTTTTTTTTTTTTTTTTTTAATTGTCTTTATGGATATCTTAGTGATAAGTTGATAGAGGATATATTGGAGTCTTCTAGGCAAAGTCCATTTTAAACCACAAACCATTGATTTTGTTTAGAAAATTGTGTGACTTGACTGAATGAAAAACTAAAACGGAAGATGGTGGGTTTGCATGTTATATCCCTTTAGAGAAAAAGCCTTTTACCACTTTAAAAGACTTGTGCCACCACCCGAGGCCTATTTCAGTCTATCCAGGGCATCAGTCATCACTGCTGTTCACTGAGTGCGCTCAGGCAGTTTTTTTGGAGTTTCTTTTGTAGTGAAAACTCCTTGAGAGATATCTGTAGCTACCTTATCATTCTCACTCCTTAGTTAATAGCAGTCAATTCCACGACTATAAAATGCTCTCAGTAAGATGATGGGTCCAAAACTTGTAACTCAGTTTCCGACCTCTTTGTCAAGTGTGGACTCATTTGACCAACTACCACTTGGATGTCTGGTATGCATTTCAGAAAAGAAGTCGTAATTAAGTTCTCCTGCTCCTTCCTTCCCAGCTTGTCTCTACCATGGTAAACGACTCTACCATTCACCGTGTTGCTTGGGCCAAAATCCTAAGAATTTTTGTAGGCTGACCAACCATCCTGGTTTGACTGAGTTTTCCCAAGACATGGGCATTTTGGTTCTAAAACCAGGAAAGCCTCAGGCAACCTGGGGTGAGTAGAATCCAAGGTATTATATCTACGATGAACAAATGAATGATGGTTTCTTGACACTCCGGTATTCTAGAGACTCGCAGCGTGATGGGCTTCCCTGGTGGCTCAGATGGTAAAGAATCTGCCTGCAGTATAGGAGACTTGGGTTTGATCCTTGGGTTGGGAAGATCCCCTGGAGGAGGGAAAGACTACCCACTCCCATTTTCTGGCCTGGAGAATTCCATGGACTGTATAGTCCATGGGGCTGCAAAGAGTTGGACACGATTCAGTATGATCAGATCAGATCAGATCAGTCGCTCAGTCGTGTCCGACTCTTTGCGACCCCACGAATGGCAGCACACCAGGCCTCCCTGTCCATCACCAACTCCCTGAGGTCACTCAGACTCACAACCATCGAGTCAGTGATGCCATCCAGCCATCTCATCCTCTGTTGTCCCCTTCTCCTCTTGACCCCAATCCCTCCCAGTATCAGAGTCTTTTCCAATGAGTCAACTCTTCACATGAGGTGGCCAAAGTACTGGAGTTTCAGCTTTAGCATCATTCCTTCCAAAGAAATCCCAGGGCTGATCTCCTTCAGAATGGACTGGTTGGATCTCCTTGCAGTCCAAGGGACTCTCAAGAGTCTTCTCCAACACCACAGTTCAAAAGCATCAACTCTTCGGCGCTCAGCCTTCTTCACAGTCCAACTCTCACATCCATACATGACCACTGGAAAGACCATAGCCTTGACTAGATGGACCTTTGTTGGCAAAGTAATGTCTCTGCTTTTGAATATGCTATCTAGGTTGGTCATAACTTTCCTTCCAAGGAGTAAATGTCTTTTACTTTCATGGCTGCAGTCACCATCTGCAGTGATTTTGGAGCCCAGAAAAATAGTCTGACACTGTTTCCACCGTTTCCCCATCCATTTCCCATGAAGTGATGGGACCAGATGCCATGATTTTCCTTTTCTGAATGTTGAGCTTTAAGCCAACTTTTTCATTCTCCACTTTCACTTTCATCAAGAGGCTTTTTAGTTCCTCTTCACTTTCTGCCATAAGGGTGGTGTCATTTGCATATCTGAGGTGATTGATATTTATCTCGGCAATCTTGATTCCAGCTTGTGTTTCTTCCAGTCCAGTGTTTCTCATGATGTACTCTGCATAGAAGTTAAATAAACATGGTGACAATATGCAGCCTTGACGTACTCCTTTTCCTATTTGGAACCAGTCTGTTGTTCCATGTCCAGTTCTAACTCTTGCTTCCTGACCTGCATACAGATTTCTCAAGAGGCAGATCAGGTGGTCTGGTATTCCCATCTCTCTCAGAATTTTCCACAGTTGATTGTGATCCACACAGTCAAAGGTTTTGGCATAGTCAATAAAGCAGAAATAGATGTCTTTCTGGAACTCTCTTGCTTTTTCCATGATCCAGCGGATGTTGGCAATTTGATCTCTGGTTCCTCTGCCTTTTCTAAAACCAGCTTGAACATCAGGAAGTTCACGGTTCACATATTGCTGAAGCCTGGCTTGGAGAATTTTGAGCATTACTTTACTAGTGTGTGAGATGAGCGCAATTGTGTGGTAGTTTGAGCATTCTTTGGCATTGCCTTTCTTTGGGACTGGAATGAAAACTGACCTTTTCCAGTCCTGTGGCCACTGCTGAGTTTTCCAAATTTGCTGGCATATTGAGTGCAGCACTTTCACAGCATCATCTTTCAGGATTTGGAATAGCTCCACTGGAATTCCATCACCTTCACTAGCTTTGTTTCTAGTGATGCTTTATAAGGTCCGCTTGACTTCACATTCCAGGATGTCTGGCTCTAGGTGAATGATCACACCATTGTGATTATCTGGGTCGCGAAAATCTTTTTTGTAGAGTTCTTCTGTGTATTCTTGCCACCTCTTCTTAATATCTTCTGCTTCTGTTAGGTCCATACCATTTCTGTCTTTTATTGAGCCCATCTTTGCATGAAATGTTCCTTTGGTATCTCTGATTTTCTTGAAGAGATCTCTAGTCTTTCCCATTCTGTTGTTTTCCTCTATTTCTTTGCATTGATCGCTGAAGAAGGCTTTCTTATGTCTTCTTGCTATTCTTTGGAACTCTGCATTCAGATGCTTATATCTTTCCTTTTCTCCTTTGCTTTTTGCTTCTCTTTTCACAGCTATTTGTAAGGCCTCCCCAGACAACCATTTTGCTTTTTTGCATTTCTTTTCCATGGGGATGGTCTTGATCCCTGTCTCCTGTACAATGTCACGAACCTCATTCCATAGTTCATCAGGCACTCTATCTATCAGATCTAGGCCCTCAAATCTATTTCTCACTTCCACTGTATAATCATAAGGGATTTGATTTAGGTCATACCTGAATGGTCTAGTGGTTTTCCCTACTTTCTTCAATTTAAGTCTGAATTTGGCAATAAGGAGTTCATGGTCTGAGCCACAGTCAGCTCCTGGTCTTGTTTTTGCTGACTGTATAGAGCTTCTCCATCTTTGGCTGCAAAGAATATAATCGATCTGATTTCAGTGTTGACCATCTGGTGATGTCCATGTATAGAGTCTTCTCTTGTGTTGTTGGAAGAGGGTGTTTGTTATGACCAGTGCATTTTCTTGGCAAAACTCTATTAGTCTTTGCCCTGCTTCATTCCGTATTCCAAGGCCAAATTTGTCTGTTACTCCAGGTGTTTCTTGACTTCCTACTTTTGCATTCCAGTCCCCTATAATGAAAAGGACATCTTTTTTGGGTGTTAGTTCTAAAAGGTCTCGTAGGTCTTTATAGAACCATTCAACTTCAGCTTCTTCGGCGTTACTGGTTGGGGCATAGACTTGGATTACTGTGACATTGAATGGTTTGCCTTGGAAACGAACAGAGATCGTTCTGTCGTTTTTGAGATTGCATCCAAGTACTGCATTTCGGACTCTTTCGTTGACCATGATGGCCACTCCATTTCTTCTGAGGGATTCCTGCCCGCAGTAGTGGATATAATGGTCATCTGAGTTAAATTCACCCATTCTAGTCCATTTCACTTCGCTGATTCCTAGAATGTTGACATTCACTCTTGCCATCTGTTGTTTGACTGCTTCCAATTTGCCTTGATTCATGGACCTGACATTCCAGGTTCCTATGCAATATTGCTCTTTATAGCATTGGACCTTGCTTCTATCACCAGTCACATCCACAGCTGGGTATTCTTTTTGCTTTGGTTCCATCCCTTCATTCTTTCTGGAGTTATTTCTCCACTGATCTCCAGTAGCATATTGGGCCCCTATTGACCTGGGGAGTTCCTCTTTCAGTATCCTATCATTTTGCCTTTTCATACTGTTCATGGGGTTCTCAAGGCAAGAATACTGAAGTGGTTTGCCATTCCCTTCTCCAGTGGACCACATTCTGTCAGATCTCTCCACCATGACCCGCCCATCTTGGGTTACCCCACGGGCATGGTTTAGTTTCATTGAGTTAGACAAGGCTGTGGTCCTAGAGTGATTAAATTGACTAGTTTTCTGTGAGTATGGTTTCAGTGTGTTTGTCCTCTGATGCCCTCTTGCAACACCTACCGTCTTACTTGGGTTTCTCTTACCTTGGGCGTTGGGTATCTCTTCACGGCTGTTCCAGCAGAGCTCAGCCATTGCTCCTTACCTTGGATGAGGGGTAGCTCCTCACCGCCGCCCTTTCTGACCTTCCACGTGGTATAGCTGCTCTAGGCTCTCCTGCGCCCGCATAGTCACGGCTCCTTGGACGTGGGGTTGGTCCTCCCAGCCACCGCCACTGGCCTTGGGCGTGGGGTTGCTCCTCCCGACCGCTGCCCCTGAAAACCCCTCTGCCCACTACTCCATCATGTTCTCCATCACATCCTTTTTGTGTCCTGCTGATTTTCTGTCTGGCTGCTTGACTCCGTAGGTCTTTGCTGCTCAGTGTGGATGCAAACCAGTGTGATAGAGGTGGCCAATCTAAAGTGCTGGTGAACCACCATCTGTCTCCCTGTCCCTTTTGTAATTATAAAGCCTAAATTGCAGATGTTGAAAAAGCTGGAATCTCATGCTGAGAATCAACAATCACTTATTGTTCAGTTCTTTCAAAATGACTTGATATTTTGTTCTCTCTATGCATCAGTTTACAGTTTAATAGAATCTTGTCTGTTTGGAAGAGATTCCCTAGCCCGTCCCTGTGTGTTATTGGAGTTATAATTGGGTTAGGATTATCCCTTTTTCATGTGGTTAAGTAATAGCGATAACAACCACAAACAAATGTTTTTCAGTCAAACCTTTTGTTTTCTGGTGACAGAAATTCAATTCCAACTGGCTTAAGCCAAAAAAAGGGAAATTATAGATTAAAAACTCAATCGTTAAAAAATTCTGGATGCCAGGTTCTTTCTTAGACACTGAGAACAAGACGATGAATGAGAGACTATCTCATAAGCCTTTGGGAGAACCAATAGGAATCATCAAAGATGTATAGGTAGGACTGTATTATGAGGAAGAGAAAGCCAAAATAATGGATAAACTAGGCACAATTCTCCTCAGTATCTATGGTGGGTGTTGGTTCTTAGAGCCACCATGATAACAAAATCCGTGCTATGCAAGTTCCATATAGACAATGGCTTGTTACAACTTCCTCTCTGTGTCTGTGAAATTTCCATCCTTGGTTGAATCTGTGGGCTTGAAATCAGTGGATGCAGAGCGCCATGGAGTGTGAAGAGGTGGAAGAGTGCAGGAAGTTGCTGTCTCAGATAATGTCAGAAAGCCTCTCTGAGAAAGTGACAACTGAGCAGAAGCCTGAAGAAATGAAGGTGTGAACCTCACAAAAATTTCAGGCAGGAACATTCCGCACAGAGGCAAGAATGTGGACAAAGGCCTGCTTGGGGAGAGCAGGTCAAAGGGATTCAGGGGAAGGAAGTAGCGGATGAGGCCAGAGGATGGAGGTAAATCACTGTGGGCCCTAAGCTGCAGAAAGGGCTTTGGATATTTTACATATGACATGAAACCAGGGAAGGGTTTTAATGTCTCTGGCTGCTGTTTGGAGAATAGACCTCAGGAAGGCAAGAGTGGTAGGAAGGCCTGTTGGAAAGTGCTTCCAGGCACCCGGATGGGAGGCTTAGACTCGGGTGGCAGAGGTGAAGACAAGTGGTCAGAGTTTGCCTCTGACTCCAGGGAGATCCAAAAGGATCTGATGAATTAGTTGGGGGCTTCCCTGGTGGCTCAGATGGTAAAGCATCTGCCTGTAATGCAGGAGACCCAGGTTTGATCCCTGGGTCAGGAAGATCCCCTGGAGAAGAAAATGGCAACCCACTCTAGTACTCTTGCCTGGAAAATTCCATGGACGGAGGAGCCTGGTAAGCCAGAGTCCACTGGGTTGCAAAGAATTGGATATGACTGAGCAACTTCACTAAAGAGAGAGAAAGGAATCAGACATTGGTCTGAGCATCTTAGTATATATGGATTTGCCATTTACCTTGCAGGACACGAGGCAGGGGGAGTGCCCTATCTGTGCAGGGGGAGAGTTTCATTTTAAAGATGAGTTGTAGATTCTTATCAGATGTGCCCACAGCAATATTGAGCAGGCAACCAGGGAAACAGATCTGGAATCCCAGGGAAACACTGGGGTCAGAGGCATAAATTGGGAGATGTTAGGGAGGAGATGTAGGTAAGTCCGTGAGACTGGGTGAGATAAGCTAAAAGGTTGAAAATAGGGATGAAGTCTGAAAATGGAGACTTGGGGCATTACTGAGATGATATCTGACAATATACAGCCTTGACGTACTCCTTTTCCTATTTGCAACCAGTCTGTTGTTCCATGACCAGTTCTAACTGTTGCTTCCTGACCTGCATACAGATTTCTCAAGAGGCAGATCAGGTGGTCTGGTATTCCCATCTCTCTCAGAATTTTCCACAGTTTATTGTGATTTACACAGTCAAAGGCTTTGGCATAGTCAATAAAGCAGAAATAGATGTTTTTCTGGAACTCTCTTGCTTTTTTGATGATCCAGCGGATGTTGGCAATTTGATCTCTGGTTCCTCTGCCTTTTCTAAAACCAGCTTGAACATCAGGAAGTTCACGGTTCACATATTGCTGAAGCCTGGCTTGGAGAATTTTGAGCATTACTTTACTAGAAACACAAGCTGGAATCAAGATTGCCGGGAGAAATATCAAAAACCTCAGATATGCAGATGATACCACCCTTATGGCAGAAAGTGAAGAGGAACTAAAAAGCCTCTTGATGAAAGTGAAAGTGGAGAGTGAAAAGGTTGGCTTAAAGCTCAACATTCAGAAAATGAAGATCATAGCATCTGGTCCCATCACTACATGGGAAATAGATGGAGAAACAGTGGAAACACTGTCAGACTTTCTTTTCTGGGCTCCAAAATCACTGCAGATGGTGACTGCAGCCATGAAACTAAAAGACGCTTACTCCTTGGAAGGAAAGTTATGACCAACCTAGATAGCATATTCAAAAGCACAGACATCACTTTGCCAACAAAGGTTCGCCTAGTCAAGGCTGTGGTCTTTCCTGTGGTCATGTATGGATGTGAGAGCTGGACTGTGAAAAAGGCTGAGCGCCGAAGAATTGATGCTTTTGAACTGTGGTGTTGGAGAAGACTCTTGAGAGTCCCTTGGACTACAAGGAGATCCAACCGGTCCATTCTGAAGGAGATCAGCCCTGGGATTTCTTTGGAAGGAATGATGCTAAAGCTGAAACTCCAGTATTTTGGCCACCTCATGCAAAGAGTTGACTCATTGGAGAAGACTTTGATGCTGGGAGGGATTGGGGGCAGGAGGAGAAGGGGACAACAGAGGATGAGATGGCTGGATGGCATCACTGACTCGATGAATGTGAGTCTGAGCGACCTCCGAGAGCTGGTGATGGATAGGGAGGCCTGGCGTGCTGCAGTTCATGGGGTCGCAAAGAGTCGGACATGACTGAGCGACTGATCTGATCTGATCTGATCTGAGATGATATCTGCAAGACACAGCAGATGTTATTTATCAAGTATTAATGGTAAACCTTTTTAAGCACTTAATAAAGTGTGATCCCAACACTTGGAAACTGGGTAGTGGAGGCGGAGAGGAGCCAGCAAGGCAGAGGGAACACTGGGAGGGTGTGGTCTTATGGAGACTGAAGCAGGAAAGAGTGGCAAGCAAGATGTTATGACCAGCTTTTGTTGAAAGCTGCTAAGAGATCAAGTCACATGAGGCTAGAAAATGAAAAGGCTTTTGATGCAATAAAGCTGGATAGTCTGAGGGTGGGAGCAGAGAATGGAGGCTTCAGGCTGAAGGAGACAGCAGAACCAGATATTGAGGGTTGATAGGCTGTGGACAAGGGGATGGCACCTTCCTGAATCTTGAAGGCTGTGCCTCAGAGGTGGGGCTGGCCACCAGCATGGGTACCTAGACAAGGCTTACCTTGCATACAGATGCCTTGAGAGCCTGAACAAGGGACTCTCTGAGAAGAAAGTCAAGCCACATGCAAGGCTTCTCAGCATCAAATGGACAACAGTGGCTTTGGCAGCAAGCTGGGCTAGTGAGATTCGGCTCTAGACAGAACAACAGTGCTGGACAGATGCTAAGCCTGCTGCCAAAGGTACATCTTGGGGCTACAGCAAAAATAGCTGCCCCTGCAATCATGGCCTGAAAGACCTCTTTTGGAGAATTGGGTGAGTAATGCTGGAGACATTTCTTTGATATTGGGCAGGCTGAGGGTTGAGCAGAATTTGATTTGATTTGATCAAATGGAGACATGTACAGTGCTGATGCCTTCAGTATATGATGGAGCAGTTTGCACCCAGTTCACTGACACTCCTGTGCTGTGATTGTGTCCTCTTGTGAGAGTGCCAACATTGCTTCCGTATGTCTTGGTATTAGCAGTGCAGTCAATGTCACTTATGTTGGGGTGACCTCGGTTTCAGGGGCTGCTTTTCCTTTAAGATGATGGAGAATAATCACGAGCGAGTGTGTAATTAGCAGAGCTCTTGGTTACCGGTGTGCATGATGCAGATGTATTTTCGGTGAATCTCTTTTCTGCCGAGAGAACCTTCCTGCAGCATCATGGATACAAGGTTTGCAAGTTGTCTCCTACGGTCTGCTTGCCCTAGTACAGGATAAGGGCTCCTCATGCACAGTTGAACGTCAGTCCCCCAGGAAACCACTCAGGGCATCTCCATCACTACCGGTAACTCTATATCAAAGGATTGTATAGTTACATTACCTTACATAGCCCCAGGATTTAATCATAGTTTCCCTAAAGTCTGGCAGCATAGAATCTCTGACCTTCAAATTCCTGGGCACAGAGTGCAACATTTGACATTGCAATAGTAATTTGGCAGAGGAAATTGAATACAGTTATAAAACATGATGTAGAAATAATCACACTTTTAGGCTTTTGGTTAATTTATACTGTTTATACTAGTGTAATTATGTTAGTTCTAGGTGTTCTGGCGGCTGCTTTTTATTTTGGTACTAACAGTGCTGAAGTTCTTAAAGGCAGTCTTGATTACATTTGTTGATGACTAGCCTGCTAAGTCGGGGAAGGCAATGGCACCCCACCCCAGTACTTTTGCCTGGAAAATCCCATGGACGGAGGAGCCTGGTAGGTTCCAGTCCATGGGGTCGCTGAGAGTCGGACACAACTGAGCGACTTCACTTTCACTTTTCACTTTCATGCATTGGAGAAGGAAATGGCAACCCACTCCAGTGTTCTTGCCTGGAGAATCCCAGGGACAGGGGAGCCTGGTGAGCTTCCGTCTGTGGGGTCGCACAGAGTTGGACACAACTGAAGTGACTTAGCAGCAGCAGCAGCCTGCTAAGTAGAGGTACTGGGATGGCTGGATTAGAATGGTAGGTAAGGACTGGATTGACACAGCTGGGCCTGGGGTGTGGCCCCTCACTGCTGGGTGAGCTGCAGCTGCACGGGATGGGCAGCTGGTATCTGAGGGACCCATCTAGATCAGAGTAAAGCAGAAGGTTTACTCTGCACGTATGTCTGGCAGGGTGTATGGGGTAAATGGAGGTCTGGAGAAATCCACAAGGGCAGAGCCAAAGCTGCTAACAAGTTCAAGTCTGCTGGGCTTAAAGGCCAAAGGTCAGCACAGGTAACTAAGGCAGCAGAGTTAGGACTTAGGGCAAAGAGCAGACATTTGTGCAGAGTCCCAGCTGCCGGCAAGGTCATCATTTTGAACCATTTAGCCTCAACCAGGGGGTCTTCATACCTTCCTTATTAGTGCAGGAGACAATCTACTCGTGTGCTCAACCGGGTGGAGATTCATTCATTTATACATTCATTCAATGATGTTTCAGATTCAACACGACACAGGAGACATTGGCCTAGCTTTCACCTAGTCTGCTGGGTAAGGGTGACCCTATTTTAACACGGAGTGATGAGAATTACTATAAGAGTAAATTCTGGACAGGAAAGAGGAGTGAGGAGGAGAAAGAGGAAGGCTGCTGTAGTTTGGGCCATTGATGTCTCTCAAACGTGGTTTTAAGTTGAATTGCTGGGTGGCTCAATCATTGCCTTGCCCCTGGAATGCCAGAACACTCCAAGCAGAGGTCACTTGAATGGGTCAACCCACCCCACACCAGTACCATCTTTGAGCGGCTGAGGTTGCAGGGGCCAGGAACTGGCTTGGCCCTTATCATGCTGCTGGTGACTTCATGGTCTCTTGAGAACAGGGCTCCAGCCTCTCTACTCTGTGACAGCTTCTTATCCTTCCCTAGTTCTTCAGGACCTGGGTATCTTACTCCCTGCAAAGGCTCCCCAGCCTGGAGTGTCAGTTCCCCCTGGATAGCACCTCTGCCCCTGGATCCCACATGCATCTCCTCTCCTCCTTCCTACTCAGGTAGACACGTCCATCATGAGGTTGGTAGACTCATCCTTCAAATTATTCCTTCCTGCTGCTGCTTTCAGATGGATTTCTAGGCCTTTGAATGAATTTGTCTTTTTTCTTCATGTCTCAAATTTTAACCTGTAGCATGGAATCCACTTTTGTCTGTATGTGCATGCTCAGTCACCCAGTTGCATGTGACTCTGTGGCCCCGTGGACTGTAGCCCACCAGGCCCCTCTGTCCAAGAAATTTTCTAGACAAGACCATTGGAGTGGGTCGCCACTTCCTACTCCAGAGGATCCTCCAACCCAGTGGTCAAACCCATGTCTCTTGAGTCTCCTTCATTGGCAAGCGGATTCTTTACCACTAGCACCACCTGGGGAGCCCTGTGTAACCAGATGTAAGCATGTTTTTGGATGGACCCTCCAAAGGTAGGGACTGTCTATCTTCCTCCTTGGAGCCTAGCTTGGGGGTGACACTTTGACCTCAAATCACTTATGAAAGAAATACACATGGATGAGGAGATTTCCAGCTTGGTGCGTTTAATTTTACGGTTCCTCAGGGCAGGACTTAGCTCTTCTCCTTGGAACAGAATGACTAGCATTTGTATATTTTGCTTCATTTTAAGCATTTCCAGGAGCACTATGCTTTAGAAAATGCACTGCCACAGCAACATTTTCTAAAATAAAAGAATTAGTGTTTTTCCTTGACTGAATCTAATTCTTAATAATGTAATTTTTACACTTTAGCCTTTCTAGCTTAAAATGTGTACCTACTGGAAAAATAAGGGGAACACCCTAGAAGTTGTATGAAAAGGATGGAGGACCTTTATTTCCATGTGATTTTTTTTTTTTTTTTGCCTTGGACTTACGTGCTAAATTTCTCAGATTTTACTCGATGAGGACATTGATTGTTTCCCATATCCATACTGATGAACATCACTACCATCAATAAATGCTTAGTACTTGTTTGTTAGAATAGATCTTAGCACACCTATATATGAAGGATAATACACAGGTTCTTATCTAGAAAATAACCTATTGTTTTAACTGCCAGATTTTGAAGCAGTATTTAGTATTAAGGAGGAATTACTGCAGTGTCACTCAATGATATATATTTGAAAGCAATTCAGGATTTTTAAATGTTAAAAGTAAGCGTAACATCATGAACTATCCTTTGAGGACATGCTCTGTAGACACACACACACACACAAATACACATTTAATATTAGAAAAATAACTTTATGAATAATATGTGTGCTTTGAATAGACTTGTCAGACTGCTGAAGGGGAGAAAGTCATGCTTTGGAGGACCAAGGTGGAGGGAAACAGAGAGGCTATATCACAAGCAGTTAGGACTAATGGACCAAAAATGAATGCAAGGTCTGAGATGAAGGCTGGTTTCTAGAAATAACCTCAGGAATATTTATCTAGTTCAGTACCCTCACTGGAGTTAACTGGGACCCAGTTGAGGAGACGAGATTTATGTATGTAATGGTATGTATCCTGTAACTTTGTAAATAGTCATGTAAGGTAATAGAATATAGTGAGTTAGCCAAGAAGTTCATTCAGGTTTTTCCATAAGTCTTACAGAAAAAACTAAGCGAAGTTTTTGGCCAATCCAATAAAATGATTGGTGGTCAGTTCAACTCAACAAAGACCTTCTCTGTGTCACATAGTATGCTGACGACTTAGGATACAAAAGTAAATGGCACAAGTGTCTGCCCTGCTATCCAGAAGAGAGTACTGAGGAAACAGGATGCTGTGACGGCTGAAAGTGCTGGCTCCACAGCACAACTGCCTGAGTCCAGCTTTGTTTCCAGAACTTACTAGTTCATCAGTCAAAGTAAGTTACCTAATATCCGTGCCTCGGTCTTCTCACTGGAGTAATGCTGTTATCTTCCTCTTAGAATTTAAGGAGGTAACACACTTGGAACAGTGCCCAACACATTGTGAGCAATGGGGGTTCTCTGTCATTATTTCTGTAGGATTTTAGAATAGTCAGGTCTAACGTGGATTGGAGAAGGCAATGGCACCCCACTCCAGTACTCTTGCCTGGAAAATCCCATGGATGGAGGAGCCTGGTAGGCTGCAGTCCAAGGGGTTGCTAAGAGTCAGACACGACTGAGAAACTTCACTTTCATGCATTGGAGAAGGAAGTGGCAACCCAGTCCAGTATTCTTGCTGGAGAATCCCAGGGACAGGGGAGCATGTTGGGCTGCCATCTATGGGGTCGCACAGAGTCGGACATGACTGAAACAACTTAGCAGCAGCAGCAACGTGGATTATGTGAAAGCTTGTATGAAACAATGTTGGGGAATAGGGAGAAAACATTGACTTAGATTTTTTTTTTAACTTAAAGAAATGAAATTTAATGAGTGTCAGCAAAGAGGTTGAAACTTGCACCTTCATTCAATAGGATGGCAGGTGTGTGTCACAAGGGTGTAAGGGAGAACTCAGAGGGATAGAGGGGTGTCATTTGCTTTTAGTATGCTGAAATATATTGCATTTGACATACAGTTGGATAAGTAGATTGATTATTATTATTTACTGTTTAAGTCCCTTTTTTGTTAAATTTTTGTTTTGACAAGAACTTCCTTTATACCCTTTGTGCATTTACCAAGATTTGTACGTTGCTTACATTTTTCTCAATTTGCTTTATTCTATGTCTGTGTGAGTGTTCTGTGTGTGCATTTTTGTGTGTGACCCATTTGAAAAAAAGTTGGAGACACTGTGCTCTATTATTCCTAAACATGTTACTGTGTATTATGGATGGACAAGGAAATTCTCTTAACAACATTGCAATGATCAAAATTGTGAATATTGAACAGTGATGTAATTGCTATTCCTCGCTCCAGGATCCAATCCAAATCACATGTTACGTTTAATTGTCATGTCTCTTTGGTTTCTTTTACATCTGAAACAGTTCTTGAGCCTTACTCGGTTTTTCTTGACCTTGACATTTTTTTATGAGTACCAGCCAGTTACTTTGTAGAATATGCCTCAATCTAGATTTGTCTGTTTGCTCCTGATTGGATTCAGATATGCATTTTGGGCATATATACCACAGAAATGATAATATGGCTATTTCTGTACACCATATCCAGAGGCATTTGATGTTGGTTTGTCCTACTCTTGGTGGTGTTAAATTAGACCCTTGGTTAAGATGGTGTCTGTCTAGTTTACCCGTTAGAAAGTTTGTATTTAAGTATTTGTACTTTGTATTTAGTGTAATTTTTGGAGAGACACTTTGAGATGAAGTAAATAGCTGGTCCACAATTTCAGCAACTTGCCTTAGCCTTGTTCACTCTTGTGTTTATTACTTTGCTTATTACTTGCTTTGTTTATTTTTATATTTATCAGTTGACATTCTATATAAGAAAAAATGTGTTTATGAACTCATGGGTTTTTATTTTGTGGATTATAGCCAATTACTCTCATTTTGATGCTCCAGTTGTTCCCTATTTGGCCAGTTGACTCTTTTGTGACACCTTAGACTGTAGCCTGCCGGGCTCCTCTATCCATGGGACTTCCAGGCAAGAATACTGGAGTGAGTTGCCATTTCCTTCTCCAGGGGATCTTCCCAACCCAGGAATTGAACGCAGATCTCCTGCATTGCAGGCAGATTTCTTTACAGATGAACCACCAGGGAAGCTCCTCATTTGGCCAGTATTAATTGGGCTTCCCTGGTGGCTCAGCTGGTAAAGAATCCGCCTGCAATGCAGGAGATCTGGGTTCGATTCCTGGGTTGGGAAGATCCCCTGGAGAAAGGAAATTCTACCCACTCCAGTATTCTGATCTGGAGAATTCCATGGACTGTATAGTCCATGGGGTCACAAAGAGTTGGACACATCTGAGTGATTTTCACTTTCACTTTTTAGGCCCTTAAATTAGGCCTTTAAAGGACCTCCCAGGTGGTACTAGTGGTAAAGATTTTGCCTGCCAATGCAGGACACATAAGACGTGGATTTGACCCCAGGGTCGGGAAGATCTCCTGGAGGAGGGCATGGCAACCCATGTCAGTTGTCAGAAAATGACAACCCACTCCAGAACTCTTGCCTGGAAAATTCCATGGGCAGCAAAGCCTAGTGGGCTATAGTCAATGGGGCTGCAAAGAGTTAGACAGGACTGAGAGACTGAGCCCAGCTCACATCATCAGGCGTAGATCTGGAGCCGACTCATCTGACCCCTACCTTGCCCCAGTCCTGGAACTGGCCTTTTCTCCAGGGAGTACTGGTTGCTTTTATTACAAATGGTAGCAGATAGGGAAAAACTTCTCTGCCCAAGGAAGAGGTCAGGCAATTTTGCATACCTTTGTAGGATCTTGATAAAAATATATGTCCCTTAAGAGTTCTGGGTATAGAAATGCTATCCTTCAGGTTTGAGGTTTATATAACCTGTGTTATCTCAGAACTCTCAAATGCATGTATTTAACAAAGATATTAATATTAAGAGTCCCTTGTTGGAAAGCCACCTAAGTAACTGGCAGGGAAAGTACAAAATCTCTTTGGAGGGAGGAAACCTTCTTCTAGGCTTCACAGTCCTCTTACAGACAAATCTGCACTGAATATGAGCTCATAATTGAGAAATATGAGCCTCATAAGGAAACAGTGCCTCATGAGCCAGAGTCAGTCAAAGCAAGACTTAGATGGACTCTACTTCCTCCTCTCCCCCAATAAAACATTTCATTTAATAGGTATCAGAGAGACTATAAAACTTGCTGAAAGTTAACACACACAAAAACAAAGGCCGAAATGCTATATTGTTGGGGGAGAAAAAAGCAACATAATTTTTAAAAGAACCAGATTAGATTTTAGAAGTGAAAAAGAAAAGTATCATTGACATTTAGCTGCTTTTAAATTTATCCATTGACTTAAAATACAGGTTAAGAGTGACTGGTGAACTGAAATACATGTCTGAAGAATTTACATATTATATCTCATAGGACAGGAAGAAGATAAGAATAGGAGATATTAAGAGTCATGAATAAAAGGTTTAACATCTGTTAATAAGAGCTCCAAAAGGAGAGAATGCCACTGATATTCCAGAATTAGTGAAAGACATTAATCTATACATATCACAGGGAATCTGTAGAACATCAAAATCAATGAAGATTTTAGAAACAACCAGAGAAGAGAAATGTTGGTTAATTAGAGTATGTAGCTATAACAGTTAACACAGCCTTTGAAAATTAAATACCACAAAAAACAAAGGCACACTTCTGTAATTTTGTTCAGCAAACTTTAAAGTCATATATGCCACTTGGTATTTTCCAAAACTTTAGCAAACTTAAGCACACACATGGGGAGCCCCATTTGAAACTATTCACTTGAGTAAAAAGGCAAAAAGCCACGTGCCAATGCCAACATACTCTTTCTTCTTGTTATGACAAGAATGTCTGATTGGATTCAAGTAAAATAATCTCAAACTAGACTCAGTTATCACTGAATATTTGGATGATACATTGGAAAGCATGGCTGATGGTTCAAAGAGACACATTTTAAAATATAGACTATAGGAGGTTTTGCCTGATGCTAGGAAAGATTGAGGGCAGGAGGAGGAGAGGGCAACAGAGGATGAGGTGGTTGGATGGCATCACCTACTCAGTGGACATGAATTTGAGCAAACAACTGGAGATAGTGAAGTACAGGGAAACCTGGCCTGCTGCAGTTCATGGGATTGCAAAGTCCATGGGTTGCAAATGACTTAGAGATTTGCTGTATAATTGAAAGGAAGTATATACATTTTTTTTTTTTTTTAGCAAGTTTGTGTTCGTGGTATTTGCTAGATTAGGATTTATTTGTGATTCAAAAAGGAAAGGATATGCTAGAAGAGAGGTATTCTCCAAAGTAAGAATTTGTTTAATGTTAATTAATATTTTATCAGAAAACCAAGCATGTTCATTGATAGAAGAGCTGCTTTGAGTGGAGTAAAAATGGGTTGAGTTCTAGGCCCAGAGGGCCCACATGTGAAATCTATTAGCTGTACAACGTATGGACAGAGCATTCCAGTAAACAGATCGAAGCCTGTGGTGCACAAAGTTGTAGGAAGTCATCAGTATCGTTAGTTTTAAATAGCAAGTCCTTTAAAATTACCTAATACTATTGAGTATATGTGTTTACCCTGAAAATCTTTTGTATCACACAGAGTGATTCATGACTTATCTTATGGCAAAGTATGTGGCTTATCCAACTTATAAACAATGTATCTGTGTATATATTCTTAGACATGTCCTAGATTGTCACTTTCTGTGTTGACAAATGCTGTTTTCATGGTATTGAACAGTGTATACTACTAGGCAGATAAAAGGAAAAACTTTGCTGTTAATAAGGTGATTTTTTTTTAAACAGTGAGAAAGTGATTGGGCTTCCGAGGTGTCCCTAGTGGTAAAGAACACATCTGCCAGTGAAGGAGACATAAGAGACATGGGTTTGATCTCTGGGTTGGGAAGATCCCCTGCAAAAGGCCATGGCAAGCCATTCCACTATTCTTGCCTGAAGAATCCCATGGACAGAGGAGGCTGGTGGGCTATAGTCCATAGGGTGGCAAAGAGTCGGACATGACTGAAGTGACTTAGCACAGCACTTACGTGATTGAGGATTGTTAAACATTTTTTGACTGATGCTGACTCATCTTCTGGTCAGAGGCTGGGTGACTAGAGCAGGGAAAAATTAGCTGAGATGGGGTTGCCAGTGGAGACTTCAGAGAGATGCAGTGAGAAAAGGAGTAAGACTTAGAAGGCAGAGTCCTCCTATTAGGGTTAGAATGACTGCAAATAGGTCAGTTTTCCCAGAGAAAAGGGGTGAAATCAATCACTAAGCAGACTCTCTGTATCTATTGCGTGCTCCACTCTGTCTTGTGACTCTGGACCGAAAGCACTCCCCCTAGGGACCTAGAGTCTTCCACTCAATTATTTGTTGAGTACGTGTTATGGGCTTTTATTCCTGGTGAGAACTAGCATATAGGCTGTCACGGAACTTGCCCTGTAAGGAAGAAGATAAGATCAAAAACAAATGATAATTGTAGACATTTTATACTTAGTAGTAAAGAATCCACCTGCCAAGGCAGGAGATGTAGTTTCGATCCCTGGGTTGGGAAGACCCTATGGAGGAGGAAATGGCAGCACACTGCAGTATTCTTGACTGGGAAATCCCATGGACAGAGGAGCCTGGCGGGCTACAGTTCATAGGTTTGCAAAGAGCTGGACACAGCTGAGTGTGCATTCATATGTTAAAGAACTTAATGGCATTCTTATACTAAAGAACTTAATGGATAGTACACATGGTAAGAGATATTCAGAAAAAAGTTGACTTTTGCTGACTGGAAACCTTTTGAGATTTGCTACCCCACTTCCTTTGATGGTTGGATGGCATCACCAACTCAATGGTCATGAGTTTGGGTAAACTCTGGGAGTTGGTGATGGACAGGGAGGCCTGGCATGCTGCAGTCCATGGGGTCACAAAGAGTTGGACATGACTGAACCACTGAACTGAACTGACACCACTTCCTGCCACTCTTATCCTGGTTGCAGGTCCTTTACAAGTCGAAGCTTTGCTCAGTCTGTTATCCTAACCAGGATGCTCTTGGGACATCTCATTCTTGCTCATTATCTTAAGTCTCATTTCAAATGGCTACTCTTCAGAGAGGCCTCTGACAACCACTGTAGAGAACAATCACTCCACTGAAATCAAACGTTTTATAGGTGATTCCCTATCATAGGGGATTCCCTTTATAGCATTTTTTGTAGCTGACTATTGCATATTAACTTTTCTTGTTTCTTCTTTCTCCTTCTCCCACCCTCAACCAGGGTGTAAGCTTAAAGCACCATTGTATACTTCAGTTCAGTTATACTTCAGTTCAGTTGCTCAGTGATGTCCGACTCTTTGCGACCCCATGGACTGCAGCACATCAGGCCTCCCTGTCCATCACCAACTCCCAGACTTTACTCAAACTCACGTCCATCAAACTGGTGATGCCATCCAACCATCTCATCCTTTGTCATCCCCTTCTCCTCCTGCCTTCAATCTTTCCCAGCATCAGTCTTTTCAAATGAGGCAGTTCTTTGCATCAGGTGGCCGAAGTATTGGAGTTTACACTACAACGTCAGTCCTTCCAATGAATAGTCAGGACTGATTTCTTTTAGGATTATACTTAGTATACAGTATAGGAGTTGACACCAAAGTAACAACTATTTATCAAACAAATGATAAGAATTAGGATTGGATCATGGAGAATAGAATCTTATTTTGCTGTCATTGTTTAGTCACTAAGTCATGCCTGACTCTTCGCAACCCCAGGGACTGTAACCTGCCAGGCTTCCCTGTCCATGGGATTTCTCAGGCAAGAATACTGGAGTGGGTTGCCATTTCCCTCTCTAGATGATGTTGCTGACTCAGGACTGAACCTGCATCTCCTGCATTGGCAGGTGAATTCTGTACCACTGGGCCATCAGTTCAGTTCAGTCGCTCAGTCGTGTCCGACTCTTTGCGACCCCATAATCGCAGCACGCCAGGCCTCCCTGTCCATCACCAACTCCCAGAGTTCACTCAGACTCACGTCCATCGAGTCAGTCATGTCATCCACCCATCTCATCCTCTGTCATCCCCTTCTCTTGCTCCCAATCCCTCCCAGCATCAGAGTCTTTTCCAATGAGTCAACTCTTCGCATGAGGTGGCCAAAGTACTGGAGTTTCAGCTTTAGCATCATTCCTTCCAAAGAAATCCCAGGACTGATCTTCTTCAGAATGGACTGGTTGGATCTCCTTGCAATCCAAGGGACTCTCAAGAGTCTTCTCCACCACAGTTCAAAAGCATCAATTCTTCAGCACTGAGCCTTCTTCACGTCCAACTCTCACATCCATACATGACCACAGGAAAACCATAGCCTTGACTAGATGGACCTTTGTTGGCAAAGTAATGTCTCTGCTTTTGAATATGCTATCTAGGTTGGTCATAACTTTCCTTCCAAGGAGTAAGCGTCTTTTAATTTCATGGCTGCAGTCACCATTTGCAGTGATTTTGGAGCCCAGAAAAATAAAGTCTGACACTATTTCCACTGTTTCCCCATCTATTTCCCATGAGGTAATCAGGCGAGATGCCATGATCTTCGTTTACTGAATGTTGAGCTTTAAGTCAACTTTTTCACTCTCCACTTTCACTTTCATCAAGAGGCTTTTGAGTTCCTCTTCACTTTCTGCCATAAGAGTGGTGTCATCTGCATATCTGAGGTTATTGATATTTCTCCCAGCAATCTTGATTCCAACTTGTGTTTCTTCCAGCCCAGTGTTTCTCATGATGTACTCTGCATAGAAGTTAAATAAGCAGGGTGATAATATACAGCCTTGATATACTCCTTTTCCTATTTGGAACCAGTCTGTTGTTCCATGTCCAGTTCTAACTGTTGCTTCCTGACCTGCATACAGATTTCTCAAGAGGCAGATCAGGTGGTCTGGTATTCCCATCTCTCTCAGAATTTTCCACAGTTCATTGTGATCCACACAGTCAAAGGCTTTGGCAATAAAGCAGAAATAGATGTTTTTCTGGAACTCTCTTGCTTTTTCGATGATCCAGCGGATGTTGGCAATTTGATCTCTGGTTCCTCTGTCTTTTGTAAAACCAGCTTGAACATCAGGAAGTTCATGGTTCACGTGTTGCTGAAGCCTGGCTTGGAGAATTTTGAGCATTACTTTACTAATGTGTGAGATGAGTGCAATTGTGCGGTAGTTTGAGCATTCTTTGGCATTGCCTTTCTTTGGGATTAGTATGAAAACTGACCTTTTCCAGTCCTGTGGCCACTGCTGAGTTTTCCCAATTTGCTGGCATATTGAGTGTAGCACTTTCACAGCATCATCTTTCAGGATTTGAAAGAGCTCCACTGGAATTCCATCACCTCCACTAGCTTTGTTCATAGTGATGCCTTCTGAGGCCCACTTGACTTCACATTCCAGGATGTCTGGCTCTAGGTGAGTGATCACACCATTGTGATTATCTTGGTCATGAAGATCTTTTTTGTACAGTTCTGTGTATTCTTGCCACCTCTTTTTTATATCTTGTGCTTCTGTTAGGTCCATAACATTTCTGTCCTTTATCGAGCCCATCTTTGCATGAAATGTTCCCTTGGTATCTCTAATTTTCTTGAAGACATCTCTAGTCTTTCCCATTCTGTTGTTTTCCTCTATTTCTTTGCACTGATCACTGAGGAAGGCTTTCTTATCTTTTCTTGCTATTCTTTGGAACTCTGCATTCAGATGCTTATATCTTTCCTTTTCTCCTTTGCTTTTCGCTTTTGCAGAATCTGAATAATGATGAGAAAAAGAGAGACATCTAAGGATGGGGGAAAAATTGGCTCAGGAAACCTACGGTCATGAGGTAATGTAAGATAGACTTGGAAGACAGATTAGGGCCAATTTAGCTTAAGCAGAAGGCTTGGGAAATGTATGACCGAGCAGAACATGAAACAGAAAATGTAAGCCAGAATGTGGGATATTTTGAATGTCAGCCTAAGCATATCACAAGGCAATTTGGATTTTATCCTATTTATTGTCAGTAGGGAGTCACTAAACTTTGATGGAAGTTATAAATTAGAAAGCTCAATTTGACATGTCCCTTGGCACTGATTAACTGAACTGAACACATCAAAACCCCTGCTTGTTTAAGAGTTACTGCAGAGATTTCTGCCCAGAGGTGCTGGGGAGAGTGTTGGCTAAATGCATGTAGTGGTGGGAAAGAGACTTGATCACTTGCAGACAGAACTCCAAGTTCAGTGAACCGCTGGATAGATAGGAAGTGGGAGGTGTACTTTGAAATTCAGGATGTACGTCTTCATTTCCTTTTCTCCCAAGTGTATGTGTGTGTGTGGTGTGTGTGCACACACATGAGTGTGCACACACACAAGCTCAGTCATGTCCAATTCTTTTCAACCCCATGGACTTTAACCTGCCAGATTCATCTGTCAATGAGATTTCCCAGGCAAGAACACTGGAGTGAGTTGCCATTTCCTCCTCCAGGGGATCTCTCTGACTGAGGGATTGAACCAGCGTCTCTTTTGTCTCCTGCATTGGCAGACGGGGTTCTTGGCCAACTGCACCAACTGGCATGCCATCTCCCAAGTGTACCCTATATTAAAAGGCTTTCTAAGAGGCTGGACTCTAGCTCAGTAAGTTATAGAGTACTACTCTGGAAAAATGCAGGCTCTGCCAGTTATCTGGGGTGATGGTCAAGTTGGAGTAACTTTCTCAGCCTCCGCATCTAAAACCAGAGAATGGACAGATTAATAGCCCTCTTGTCAGGATGAGAGAGATTGTATCTTCACCACAGACATGTTATTACACTTTATCCCTGATACTTGGCTCTGCTGCTGCTGCTACTAAGTCACTTCAGTCGTGTCCAACTCTGTGTGACCCCATAGACGGCAGCCCACCAGGCTCTTCCGTCCCTGGGATTCTCCAGGCAAGAACACTGGAGTGGGTTGACATTTCCTTCTCCAATGCATGAAAGTGAAAAGTGAAAGCGAAGTCTCTCAGTCGTGTCCAACTGCTAGCGACTCCATGGACTGCAGACCACCAGGCTCCTCCATCCATGGGATTTTCCAGGCAAGAGTACTGGAGTGGGGTGCCATTGCCTTCTCCGGATACTTGGCTCTACCCTACTCCAAAGCAGCTAAGCAAACGATGGAAATATTCCTTATACGGCACTTACCACAGCCTGACTAACCTATTCACAATTTTGTCCATGATCACGACAGTGTTGTCAGTGTTCTCGAGGTCTAGATGCAGACTTTTCCTATTATTTTCATGTCTCTGAAACTGTCAAACTGTTTGTTAGGAGCAGGATATTCAGTTACCAAAGCATTTGAATGCTTTTTTAGGATGGACTTGCATTTTTAATTCTTACAACCTCATAGTTCCAAACAGCATTTTCAAAATAATAAAAGAATCATCCGTAAATAATTTTTTGGTTTGTTTTTAAATTTATTTTTCTTGTTGTTCAGTCACTCAGTCATGTCTGACACTTTGCAACCCCATGGACTGCAGCATACCAGTTTTCCCTGTTCTTTACCATCTCCTGGAGCCTGCTCAAACTCATGTCTGTTGAGTTGGTGATGCCATCCAACCAACAGACAGTTTAGTCCTTTTCTCCTCCTGCCTTCAATCTTTCCAAGCATCAGGGTCTTTTCCAATGAGTTGGCTTTTCACACCAGGTGCTCAAAGTATTGAAGCTTCAGCTTTAGCATCAGTCCTTCCAATGAATATTCAGGACTGATTTCCTTTGGGATTGACTGGTTTGATCTCCTTGCAGTCCAAGGGACTCTCAAGAGTCTTCTCCAACACCACAGTTCAAAAGCATCAATTCTTCGGTGCTCAGCCTTCTTCACAGTCCAACTCTCACATCTATACATGACCACTGGAAAACCCATAGCCTTGACTAGATGGACCTTTGTTGGCAAAGTAATGTCTCTGCTTTTGAATATGCTATCTAGGTTGGACATAACTTTCCTTCCAAGGAGTAAGCGTCTTTTAATTTCATGGCTGCACTCACCATCTGCAGTGATTTTGGAGCCCAGGAAAACACTTTATTTTTAAAAATCTTAAATTGAGGCAGTACAGTTAGAATCCAATGGTCTGTTTTCTGGGTCTACCTCTGGAGATACATGGTTGATGCCCTGGGACACTTGGGGCCTTATAGTCCTCACCTGTCAACTGAGGGGTTGGACTAGATGATTTCTAGGAGGTTTTCTCCTGTGAGACTGTAGGGTTTTGGGGCAAATTATATCCTCCTAAATTCTCTGAAAATTAGTGCAAAAAAAGAGGCTTCTGTGTGGTGTGGGAGGTGAAACCATATGACCTCTAAGGTCCTTTTAATTTCCAAATTCTGTGACTAAATGGATTCAGTAGATTCTCACAGATAATAGCTACTTAAAGATATTGACATCATCCACTTATCCATGTTAGTAAAACTCTTCATTTCAAAGCTTATAAATATTTCAGAAAACATGCCAGAATTCCACCTCTCCATCCCTCCCTGCTTAGATCATCCTTAGGTAATTGTCCCTTTAAGGTCCCCATGACCTCTGGATAAAGAAAGTTAGCCAGGGTGTGTGGAACACTCTCCTGCAAACACGAGTTTCAGGATATCTATTCCAATCTTTAGTGGCTTTGTGTCCTTGGACAAACTGACTTAACATAGATGGAGATACTAAGTTCCAGAGGTTGCCAAATGTAACGTAAAACATAAAATGGTAATGGCTTGTTAAAAACATGCCTGACTCAGGGCAATGACTAGCACTTTCTCCACACGGATAACAGCAGCTGAAGGGTCTGACTTGCTCCCCAAATTGCTTGCAAGTTGGAAACGATGAGAGTCATAGCAGTCCTGGCCATGGTTCAGCTGGGGGTGTGGGTGCTCCTTAGTATCTAGTGGGATGTTTGTTATCATTTTATTGGTCTGTTAAGAAGCTTGTTCTTCAGTGTTTGTCCTGCTTCTCCCTTAGTTTATAGCAAACAGTGGCCACCTTCAGTAGAACGTGAGTGAGCTCCTTGAAGGGGACTTGTGTGAATTCATCTCTTATCACCATTCCTTTGCCTGACTTAGCACAGCGTATGGCATCTGGATATAGGTACACTTGTTGAATTAAACTTTAATTGTAATGATATGTGGATAAGTAGAAAAATAATAAAGTGAGCTATCATCTAAAGAGCATTTGCTATTTGGTAGTTACAAGTATTAATGTATCACAATTCATTCCATGCCAGGAGGGAGGAATTCTTATTATCTACCTCTTAAAAATGAGGAAACTGGGACAGAAAGGTTAAGTAGGATTTTCAAAGTCCAAAGCAGCCAAGTATGGATGGAACAGAGTAAATTCTAGAGCCCTGTCCTCTTGACTACCACAAAACAACTATATTGACTCTTTCAGTCCTAAGTATTCTACATGATTTCTTCTCCTAATAAACCACTACTCTCCTTTCAAGACTCAACTCAAAATACTATTTCTATAGATTTGTCTTTGAGCACTTTCATTTGTGACTCTCATTTTCCAATCCCATCTTAATTTCTTATTGATTCATTAATCCAACCAACAATGATCTTAACACTTACTATATATTAAGCATGATAGTCTGGTCAGAGAGAAAGCTGTTACTCAAATAATCATGTAAACAGATGTAAACTTTTAGCAGCTGTGAGGCAGAGTTAAAAAAAAAAAAGAATGTAATATTTGATCCACCTCTGAAGGCTGAGTAAGAGTTAGCAAGATGAAGAGCAGTGGGTGAAGGCAAAAGGACAGGAATGTTTATTTTAATGCCCAATGGCAGAGAGCACAGCCCTTCAAGGGACTGCGCGGTGCAGGGGAGGGGAAGGTTCTTGACCGGTGGTGAGATCCCAGGGAGGGGGTGACGTCATCAGCTTTGTATTTTGGACAGGTTGCTCTGGTCGCAGTCCATAGGGCCGGTTAGAGTGCACATGGGCAGAGCAGTGTGAAGCTATTCTAGAGTTCAGTGTATTAACAGATAGAGTTAAATACACTGTAAAGAGGTCACATTTATATACATGGTGAGAGCTTAGATTTGGCACGGGGGGAAGGGGTGATGACTATTAGGGCACCAGTTTGTGTAACTAGGCTGATGATGAGATAAAGAATACTGTAAGAGGACCCTCTTATTTTTAATTTTCTTTTAGAGGTAGTGATGATATGGAAAGTGGAAGAATCTCATTAGTTTACCAACTGCATTCATTAGGGTAGGTGATAAATCTGCTGCTGCTGCTAAGTCACTTCAGTCGTGTCCCACTCTGTGTGACCCCATAGACGGCAGCCCACCAGGCTCCCCCGTCCCTGGGATTCTCCAGGCAAGAACACTGGAGTGGGTTGCCATTTCCTTCTTGAATGCAGGAAAGTGAAAAGTGAAAGTGAAGTCACTCAGTCGTGTCTGACTCTTTGCAACCCCATGGACTGCAGCCTACCAGGCTCTTCTGTCCATGGGATTTTCCAGACAAGAGTACTGGAGTGGGGTGCCATTGCCTTCTCCAGGTGATATAGATTATCCTGCAATTAGTTTGTGAGCATCTGTGGTCCAGGAAACACTTTTAATTTTTACTTAGAACCCCAGAGCTTGGTCTTCCCTGGTGGCTCAGATGGTAAAGAATCTGCCTGCAATGAGGAAGACCCAGGTTCAATCCCTGGGTCAGGAAGATCCCCTGGAGAAGGGAATGGCAACCCACTCCAGTATTCATACCTGGAGAATCCCATGGACAGAGGAGCCTGACGGGCTACAGTCCATGGCGTTGCAGAGTTGGACAGGACTGAGTGACTTTCATTTTCACTTTCACTTTCCAGAGCTTACCTTACAGGTTGATTTATTTGTCTGATAGCCTGATTTTCCTTTACATTTTTTTTCAAATAAAGTTAAGTGCAGAAATATTAAAAAAAAAAAAAAAAACTTTTAATAAGAGCATGAGTTTCAAAGAAATATACATGGAGGTTTTATCTTTTCTGGTTAATTTGAATCATAAAAGTTTAATCCAATCTTGATCTTTTCAACTTGATAATAAGCTATTTTTAAGAATATTCAGAATCCCTATTCTGGTGTTAGAACTAATTCTTAGCCTTAGGGATTGTCCTCGTCTATTTTCTTCCACGCCTTTTCAACTTTTGGCTTCTGGGCTTTTGGCTTGGTCCTCTGGTGAAGATGACAACAGGCTACATTTTTTCCAGTCCTGTAACTTCTGTGAGTAAAGCTAATTTCTTGATTCTCGGAGACCCTGTAGCAGGGAAAGGCTCTATCTGTTGTTTCAGTCTTTGTCCACCAGCTACGAAAGCACTGGAGACTGCATTCCTTTCTAACTCCCCTCTGTGAGTTGTCCTTTCCACCCTTCCCTGGGGAAGAAAGGAGCAAGAAAGATACAGTGACAGGTCCATAGAGCACAAACCTCTGATGTTTTTCCCAACAGACTGTCTTTTGGTTACTTGATTCCAGCTCCTTTAGTGAAAGACTCTACTTCTGCCTCCTCCCTTCAGAAATTATTCTGGGTCTCCCCATGCTAGTTCCTCTCGCCCTAACATGTGCATCTTCTCATTAAGTGCTGAATAAATGTGATCAGTATCCCATTCTCATCCTTATAGCCCTTTACTAATTCACTCTGGTCAGGGGAGGACGATCACATACAGCCCTTCCTCCTGGGCATGTGTTCATTTAAAGCACCTGTCAATATTGATGGGGAGAGAGGTTCTTTGAGAAGAATGGCACCGATTGTGGAAATCATTGAGGGTAATCAGTGGGACAGTGTGGTGGTTAGAAATGGCTTTTTATGCCTGAAGGAGATGAGAAAATCTTCCCGAGAGCTGTCAGATGATGGATAATTTGAAACCCCTTGAAGTTATTTATTGGAAACAGCGACAAAAAACTCAGCCGCAGTTTTCAGCTTGACAAGACGGGGTTGTTTCATATTTTAAACATTCAAAGGAAACAGCAGGAAAGCTGTCATTAAGAGATCAGTGAATCAAGCCAACGAGTGAGATAATTGTTCACTAAGAAGAGAGTTGAATTTTTAATGCCTCCTCAGTGATGGAGGGATGTGGAGATGTATTGTCGGCTGGATTCTAAGTCAGCTACCTGATGAAATGGGCCTGGGTAACAGGAAGCAGAAGACAAATATCTTTGGGAATCTTGAAAAATGAAAATGATCCTGGATCTGTCTTCTGATGGTTGTGCCAGATTCAGCAGTGATAATCTCTTGGTGTTTATTTGCCTGTTGCAATCAAAATGAAGAGCTATTTGGGAGAGATTCTGTGTAAGTGGTGGCCTTGGAGAGGTGGCCCATTTTGAGCACTGCTAATTGAAGGAGCTATGGTCATTTGAGTGGAACCAGAGACAACTCAGAGTGGCAAAATAGTGAAACACAGAATCAGCGCAAAAAAACAGGAGAGATAATAGCAGGAGGAGATTCAGAGGCAGTTGATCCAATGGTAGTATATTTACTAGAGAAAAATCTCCTGTCCTGTTAGCTGGTGAAGGTTTTATGAGAGTGGAGTATCACTGGGGCTTGGAAGAGCTCTCAAAGTAACAATCCTGCTCTCCCCCAGTGAGGTTCAGAACCAGTTAAGAAAGGAGTCAGGAGATATACATTTTGTTTTCTTTTTCGCTTTTTAATTTTATATGTTTTTAAATTGAAATATAGTTGATGTATACCTGTCACTTATATTATGTAATACAGTGATTCACAGTTTAAAAAGTTTTGGTCTGTTATGCTTATGATAAAATACTGGCTACATTCTCTATATTTGCATAGTATATGCTTGTAGCTTATTTTATACAGAATAGTTTGTACCTCTTAATCCCCTACTGCTATGTTCCCGTCACGTCTCTTCCCTACTGGTAGCCACTAGTTTATTCTTTATACCTGTGAGTCTGTTTCTTCTTTGTTATATTCACTAATTTGTTGTATTTTGAGATGCTACACATAAGTGGTAACATATAGTACTTGTCTTTCTGTCTGGTCTCAGCAAGAGTTGGAGAATTGGCAACACAGCTTCGAGGGGCTGAACTTTTAATCTAAGCTTACTGTAGGCCGGTGTAGACCACAAGAGATGGCAGATTTCGGTAAAGAATATGGGAGATTTAAATGAATTCTGCCATTTCTACAATATAATTAGTTACACCATAAAGAACCACTGAGAGGCCAGATGTGTTTCTCTAGGGGAGGTCACTATGTCCAGAAATACAAGGGGAGTGGGAGTTCATATTCTCCCCACAAAGGAATTCTGACCATTAGGTCATAATATAGAGTATGTCATTTAGTAAAATCGTATTATCTGTCTTTATTCCATGAGCGTTATTAAATAGCATCCATCATGCCGTGCTCATCCCAGGAAGTGATGTTTCCTGTCATTAGAGGTACCAGCAAAGGCTGACGTGCATTTGCTCGGGGAAGGCTTGTGCATTGGGTGTGTCTGTCCTTCTAGGGCCTGCAGCATGCGTTCTGTTATTGCAGCAGAGTGTGAAGGGCCCCTGTGTCCACCAAGGATGACCCTTCATCCCACGCACCAGTTGTTACCCTCATTGCTTAGAGGATGGGAAATCATGGTGTGACCCTCATTTTCTTACTTTCTAGATGAAGGATTAAAAAAAAGGGCTGGGAGTGCATGCAGGAGACCAAGTTAGTTCTGATTGCTGGCAGGTTATGGGTGGGTTAGCAGTAAGGGGCATTCCAAAGAGGTCTGAGCGCTTTCTTCATTTTCAAGGCTGGGCAGCTACAAAGGCTTGCAGGCCTGTGGGGTGCAGCCCAATAATCATATTTGGGCTGGAATCAGTTATTCCAAGTTCCCTCTAATCTTCCGTCATCCTAACCAACATCCTTGGGATTGAAACCAGAAAGGAGCTTTTAGATTCACTAAGGAAGAAACAAAATGGTCACTTTGGAAGACATGGTACATCATCTCACATTTGTATCTTCCCAACCAGAAGGTGCAGCTCAGGATTCTCAGCTCATATGGTTCCCCTTCCACTATAAGTGGTTGAGTCTGAGCTGTGAAAGTGGTTGCTTCTGGGTGAAGGATTTTTCCCTTTGTATTTTCCAGTTACCCAGTTACCATTTGTGTAGTAAAGGATTCAACCTTACCCAGACATTTGCCCCGGTCTTCCAAAGATAATCTCTAAAACCCTTGAAAAGTCTTTGTCTGCCTGCGGGCCTTGGGTCACACTAGATAATCTAAAAGTTTCATATAACTCAGGGGCTGGCCTCGTAATACAGTCTTACAATGAGATTTAGAGTAGGGACTTTGGGTCATACAATATTAGCTTGACTTCCAGAGGGACTATAAACTGAAATCAAGAATTTGGGGAGTCACTAAGCCTATGCAGTGGAGCCCCAATAAAATCTCTGGCTACTGAGGCTCAGGTGAACTTCCCTGACTGGTAATACTCCAGGCCTATTGTCAGCCCAAGCATGTTGTCACTCCTCACTGCTGGAAAAATCAGTGCTGCTCATGACTTAGTTGGGAGATGACTCTGGTAGCTTTCTGCTTGGAATTTCCCTGGACTTTGTCCCATGTGTCCCTTCCTTTGGCTGATGTAATCTGTACCCTTACACTGTACATCTGTACCCTTAATTCTTATAAACCATAACTGCAAGTGTAAAGCTTTCAGTGAATTTTATGAGTCTTTGTGGCAAGCTATTGAATCCCATGGTGGTCTCGGGGACCCCCGAGCTTGTGGTTGGTGTCAGAATTAAAGGAGTTTTGTGGACTTTAACTTTGCATTATCACCATTTTGGTCAAAGTCTCATTCTTACTGAGGGGCTTATCTGATTCTGCTGTGGAGTCACCTCATAGCTGCTTTCCAAGTTGTGGAGAAGGGTGAGCCCTTTTGGGTCTCTGATGCATTGTGGGATATGCCCAAAGGTTATATTCTATCTAATTCAGTTCAATAAATCGCTTACTGGTTTGACGTTCTTTTTCTACCAGATGGATTAGCAGAGTTCCTGGCTTCAAGGAACTTCTCAGTTTCTCCCAAGACAGAAGGTGAAAACTGCCATGACATTAATAAATCCTAACTAGTCTGTAGAGTTTGGAGAAGGCAAGGCACCCCACTCCAGTACTCTTGCCTGGAAAATCCCATGGACGGAGTACTGGAGTGGCTGCAGTCCATGGGGTTGCTAAGAGTTGGACACAACTGAGCGACTTCACTTTCAATTTTCACTTTGATGCATTTGAGACGGAAATGGCAACCCACTCCAGTGTTCTTGCCTGGAGAATTCCAGGGATGGGGGAGCCTGGTGGGCTTCCATCTGTGGGGTTGCACAGAGTCGGACACAACTGAAGCGACTTAGCAGCAGCAGCAATCTGTAGAGTTAAATGAACGAAGAGAGATTACAGCATATTAGAAAGTTCAGCACTGGGGCCTTTGTATTTATGTCTCGAAAGCATAGAATTATGAAGATTCTTGTATTTTAGAGATTATATGCATTAATCATAGAGTGGGAAACCATAAAAAAGTTAAAAAACTGTTTTTTTCAAAATACAGTCCTTAGACAAGACTCAAGCTTCCCCTAAAAGTTTTGTGGAGGGGTGGAGGTCCCTAGTGGAAGTCTGATTGGGAAGAGTTTACACTTCTTTCCTCTGGGCTTAATTAGGAGCTCTCTATTTTTTAAAAAAATCTATTTTATAAATGCTTCCACTTTTTAATAAAATAACTTCCTGTTAAGACACACACATATATATATATACAGATACATAGATCTAGCAGTCCTCTCATCTTATATACTTTGTAAGGGAAGAGTTTTGAAATAAGGATGACATTTCAAGGCTGTACAAGGAGACCTATCAGTGATGAACACAACCAGTTATAATGGGGAAGAGGTGGCAGCATTTCTGACGACATGGGGGACTGAATGAGAGCAGGGAATGGTGATACAGAAATAGACGTTTCGGAAGCAAGAGGGACTGGTGTGTGAGCAACCGGGAAAACAGAAAGCAGAACCAATGATCACTTTGAGGTGACTGGATGACTCTATTCACAGCCACTGAGAGGGCAAAAGACTGCTCTCCGTGAGATGACAGGGTTCATTTTGTGGAGGTTGAGGGTAGAGTGCCGATAGTGCCAGCAGGCAGCTGGAAACGTGGGATCAGAAGTCACCTACGCAAGTACACTCCAGAATCCATTAGCAAGGCCAATGCCATTAAAGAAATGAAAAAAAATTCCACCCAGGAGACAGACCCTTTAAATTACCTCAATAAATCTCTGAAGGATGTGTTTTAAATGCATTCAAGTTGTACCACCTATGAAAGATGACTTACTGACACAGATCCATTTTAAAATCTCATATTTTAATAGGAATGTTAACACTTCTGGCTTCTTCTTACCTGGGAGAGATGAATCTTCATAAAATTCTGTTTTGATCATGTCAGTTCCCTGATCTAAGTGTTTAGTAGCTATCCGTGTTCAGATCTGCCAAAATTAGGGAAGTTTCCTTTCCAGGATGAGGTTTTAATTCAATTCTTTGAACTGCAGCAGGGGAAAAATCACAGAAAACCAAGACAAAGACTGGTCAGAATGATTCCACATCCCCCTACTTTATATCAGAAAGGATGTGAAACAATGTCAAGATGCTACCTATCCTGCTTCCCGATGGAGGTAAACATCTTCCGTTCAGCTGGTCCTAAGCCCTCCCCATCTTATCCACTTTTCTCCTCTTCCCAGCCCAAAACACTTGTTTCCTGATCGTGAGCAAGGAGCTGTACTGGTTATAGAGGTAGTTTCACCAAAACTTGTGTGAAAATTCTGTATAACAGAACTATACCAGAAAGAGTTGTTAGTTAGTTAGTTGTACTGTACTTACAGTACAGGTACTGCACTCTGTACCCAAGGCAAAAACCTATTAACCTCCCCCCAACCCCAACACACACACACACACACACACACACACACACACACACACTGCTTTGAGGCGAATCCAAAATGTACAAACACATACCAAAAATTTTGCCTGAATTATGCTAGTGTTGCACGGAAAAGGAATGGTGAATTAGGGTTTAAATGTAGTGTGCTCTAATCCATGCTCACAGAGTTCTTTCTTAACTTTAGGAAACTCTAGATTCCATGGTTTGCTGTGAGAGACAGATAATATATGTTAAATCGTAACCGATGTGTTTCATCATCTCAACCCCCTTTAGTGTACTTGCAGCTCTGGAGACCTCTCATGGTTTAAGAGCAAGGATGTGTGAAAAAGGAACAAAGGCATCAATGCTTAGCTTCAGTGCTTCAGAACAGGTTCCTTACATGTGCTATAAAGATAACAGACACGGGGAGGGGCTTTTGATGAAAAGAGCCAGACTTCTGAGTATGAAAAGTTACACTGTGAACTCAGAGCTTAAAGTATTATTAATATCTGAGAAGTTTTGATGAATTACCCATCTGCCTTAATCATCTGCAGATACAAAATGGAAGGACACATGTGTCAAGATGAAGAGGCATCGTAAGGAAATAAAAGAGCAGGAGTCATAGAAGAAAATGGACACGTGGATTCATTTCTGGGAGTTAGTTCAGTATGAAGAAGAGCTCTGGGGCTTGTAGTAGCAGAGATTCATGAACTTCCCTCTCATGTCATCTTATTGTTAGTACAGAGGTTGCATGAACAGTTAAAAAGAGAAGGGAGTCACATTAGCAATCAACAACCCTTATCAAGAACTATCACATAATATCATATATTGTTAGAAGGAAAAGCCTCATGTGATAATGGGCATATGCAGAATCTTGGAATAAAACCTCGATTTCCAGGCTCCCTTGGGAGCTGTGTGTCAGCCAGGTAACTAAGTTGTGGTCAATGAAATTAAGTGGCAGAGGTGAACACTCTTCTGGGAAGAGTCCTTTAGGGAGAAAGATATTTCCTCTCTTCCTTCTTACTATATTGTATGTGAAGACCAGGTTGGTAAGTGTGGTGGGGTCAGCTCAGCCCTGAACTGCCAATATTTACATGACAGGGAAAGATATCTCTACTTGTTTAAGCTACTGTTATTTTGAATTTTCTGTTGCAGTTAAGCAATGAATAAAATTAGGTCTTCTACATGATAAACTCAGTTTTTTAAAAAGCTTTTATGGATCTCAGACCAGCATCATGTCAATCTAAGTTACATTTTACCTGATGCCTTAAAGGATGTCAGACAAGCAAAGAGATTACCCTGATGGACTCTGCTCACTCAGCCTGGAGACTTCATGAGCAACTCCACCCCTCTCATCCTATACCTTAGTCATACAGGGATGTTTCTTATGACAAATAACAGAGACAGTGGCTCCATGGCTTTCATTGAGGAGGGAATTTCTAGAAGTCCTTACTCTCACATTCTAGAAGTTCCATCCTCTGACAATGTGATCTTGGAAGGAATGCCCTTCCTACCACGCTTATTAGTGGACGTATAACTAAGCTATGGCAAGTGATACAAAAAGAAGTTGCTGGAAAGTCCTGTAAAAGATCTCCCTCCCTAGAAAAAATATAAGGAAAACTCTTCCTCACCATCCCCTCCAACCCCACCCTTGTTACTTCTTACTTTCTTATTTTTGAAAACAGGTATGTATGGATGCTTAAAACTGTTACAAACCCTCTTGAATTATCTGAGATCAACACAGACCCCCCTACCCAGTTTTCTGATGTCCTCAAACCCCAGATCCAAGCGTAGAAATTACCCAGCTCTACTGGGAGTTTTTGTAGTATCATTCAGAGGTGTCAATAACTAGGCCTTATTTAATGGAAAAATGACTTTTGATAGAGCTAGGAAATCTCCCTTCTTAGAAATTCTGTCAAAGGTCCCTTTAAGAGAGGTAGTAAAAACTACCAAAAATCAGATCTTCCTTTGGGTAGACTGAGATGATATGTAAAGATCTCTACGAGACAGTGTTCAGTTCAGTTCAGTCGCTCAGTCGTGTCCAACTCTTTGCGACCCCAAGAACTGCAGCACGCCAGGCCTCCCTGTCCATCACCAACTCTCAGAGCCTACCCAAACTCATGTCCATTGAGTCGGTGATGCCATCCAACTGTCTCATCATCTGTTGTCCCCTTCTCCTGCCTTCAATCTTTCCCAGCATAAGGGTCTTTTCAAATGAGTTAACTCTTCGCATCAGGTGGCAAAAGTATTGGAGTTTCAGCTTCAACATCAGTCCTTCCGATGAGTACTCAGGACTGATCTCCTTTGGGATGGACTCTTTAGATCTCCTTGAGGTCCAAGGGACTCTCAAGAGTCTTCTCCAACACCACAGTTCAAAAGCACCAATTCTTTGGTGCTCAGCTTTCTTTATAGTCCAACTCTCACATCCATACATGACTACTGGAAAAACCATAACCTTGACTAGACAGACCTTTGTTGTCAAAGTAATGTCTCTGTTTTAATATGCTATCTAGGTTGGTCATAACTTTCCTTCCAAGGAGTAAGTGTCTTTTAATTTCATGGCTGCAGTCACCATCTGCAGTGATTTTGGAGCCCAAGAAAATAAGTCAGCCACTGTTTCCCCATCTATTTGCCATGAAGTGATGGGACCTGATGCAATGATCTTAGTTTTCTGAATGTTGAGCTTTAAGCTAACTTTTTCACTCTCCTCTTTCACTTTCATCAAGAGGCTTTTGAGTTTCTCTTCACTTTCTGCCATAAAGCTGGTGTCACCTGCATATCTGAGGTTATTGATATTTCTCCCAGCAATCTTGATTCCAGCTTGTGCTTCTTCCAGCCCAGCATTTCTCATGATGTATTCTGCATAGAAGTTAAATCAGCAGGGTGACAATATACAGCCTTGACGTACTCCTTTTCCTATTTGGAACCAGTCTGTTGTTCCATGTCCAGTTCTAACTGTTGCTTCCTGACCTGCATACAGATTTGTCAAGAGGCAGGTCAGGAGGTCTGGTATTCCCATCTCTTTCAGAATTTTCCACAGTTTGTTGTGATTCACACAGTCAAAGGCTTTGGCATAGTCAATAAAGCAGAAATAGATGTTTTTCTGGAATTCTCTTGCTTTTTCAGTGATCCAGTGGATGTTGACAATTTGATCTCTGGTTCTTCTGTTTCTCCTAAATCCAGCTTGAACATCTGGAAGTTCACGGTTCATGTATTGTTGAAGCTTGGCTTGGAGAAGTGTGAGCGTTACTTTACTAGTGTGTGAGATGAGTGCAATTGTGCAGTAGTTTGAGCATTCCTTGGCATTGCCTTTCTCTGGGATTGGAATGAAAACTGACCTTTTCCAGTCCTGTGATCACTGCTGAGTTTTCCCAATTTGCTGGCATATTGAGTACAGCACTTTCACAGCATCATCTTTTAGGATTCAAAATAGCTCAAGTGGAATTCCATCACCTCCACTAGCTTTGTTTGTAGTGATGCTTCCTAAGGCCAACTTGACTTCACATTCCAGGATGTCTGGCTCTACGTGATGTGTAAAAAACAAGAACTAGAGCCAATTCTTGTTCTACCAAGACTGAATTCCATGCTTAAGTCAAATTTTCTCAGATTTATTTTTTCTTGTAAGATTAGGAGCATATAGGTTGCTTTTAACTCCAAGTCAATTATCTCATCCTTAAAGGATGATTGTCTGCCATCTTTTAAGGCATCAGGTAAAACGTAACTTAGATTTTAAGACAGTTTCCCAGAACTAGTGAAATATTTGTTTATTCCTTATTATTCCATTCAGCCATTTTTATTCATTTTTTAAACTTGAGATATAATTGGTGCAACATTCTACTAGTCATAGGTATAAAACACAATGATTTGGTAGATACATATATTGTAATATAGTTACTGCAATAACTCTGTGAAAAATGCTATAAGAATTTTGATAGGGATTGCATTGAGTCTAGATTACTTTTGGTGGAATGGATGTTTTAACAATATTCCTCCAGTCTGTGAGTATAGATAATCTTTCCTCTTCTCTTTCATCAGTGCCTTAAAAATTTCAGTGTACAGGTACATGTATGTGCAAATAGTGACAATTTTATTTCCTTTTGTACTGTATTGAATAAAAGAGGTGAGAGCAGGCATCTTTGTCTTATTCCTGAACTTAAAGCTTTCAGTTTTTCACTATTCAATATTACTTAAGCTATGGGCTTGTCATATATGATGCTATTACATTGAGGTATGTTTTCTATATACCTGCTTTGAGAGTTTTATTGTGAATGGATGTTAAATTTTGTCAGATGCTTTTTCTGCATCCATTGAGATGATCATGTTATTTTTATACTCTTTTTAAAATGTGATGTATCACATTGATTTGAAGATGCTAAGCCTATCATGCATCCCTGAAATAAATCTCACTTGATCATGGTATATGGTCCTTTCAATGCAATGTTGAAATTCAGTTTACTAATATTTTGTTGAGGATTTTTATATCTATATTCATTAGAGATATTGGCCTACAATTTTCTTGTATTATCTTTGTTTGGTTCTGGTATCATAAATGGCTTCATAAAATGACTTGGGGTGTTTTTCCATCTCTCATATATTTTGGAGACTTTGAGAAAGATTGATGTGAATTCTACCAAACGTTTAAAGAGTTAATTGCTGGAGTCACTTGGTCCTGGAATTTTATTCATTGGGAGGTTTATGATTACTGATTTAATCTTCTTTACTAGGAATTATGTCAGTTCAGATGTTGTATTTCTTTGTCATTCAACCCTGGTAATTTGTATGTTTCTAGGAATTTATCCATTTCTTCTAAGTTGTTCAACTTAACTGGCATATAGTATATAATAGCATACAGTATATAATTGGTCATAGTATTCTCTTATTCTCTTATGACCCTTTGTATTTCTGTACTATCAGTTGTAAGTCTTTTCTTTCATTTCTAATTTTAAATCCTCCCTTTTCCCCTTTAGTGACCCTAGCTAGAGACTTGTCAATTTTTTCTCTTTAAAAAAAAACTCAGTTTATTGATCTCTTCTATTGTCTTTTAGTCTTTATTTCAGTTATTTCTGCTCTGTTCTTTATTTCTTTTCTTCTAGTAAATTTGGGCTTAGTTTGTTCTTTTCTAGTTTCTCAATGTGCAAAGCTAGATTGTTTATTTGATATCTTTCTTGTTTCTTAATGTAGGTATTTAATCACTATGAACTCCCCTCTTAGAACTACTTTTGCTGCATTCCACAAGTTTTATTATCTTATATTTCCATTTTCACTTGTCTCAAGATACTTATTCTTTCATGTTTTAAAATCGGTGTGACCCCTAAAGGAAGATGGTTACTTATTATATTTTATTGTGATTCTTTAATAACTTAGTGCTATTCCATATAGATATTTTTGTACTTGGCTTTCAGAGAACTGTGGTGTTGGAAAAGACTCTTAAGAGTCCCTTGGACTGCAAGGAGATCCAACCAGTCCATCCTGAAGGAAATCAGTCCTGAATATTCATCGGAAGGACTGATGCTAAAGCTTAAACTCCAATATTTTGGCCATCTGATGCAAAGAACTGACTCATTGAAAAAGACTCTGATGCTGGGAAAGATTGAAGGCAGGAGGAAAAGGGGATGACAGAGGATGAGATGGTTGGATGGTATCATGAACTCAATGGACATGAGTTTGAGTAAGCTTCGGGAGTTGGTGATGGACAGGGAGGCCTGGCATGCTGCGATTCATGGGGTTACAAAGAGTCAGACACAACTGTGTGACTGAAGTGAACTGAAACATTGTTTTCCCACAATATCATATATGAAATGTCTGATATAATAAAATTATTTGTAAATATATGATATAAAATAGAGTCAGGAAAATTATGTGAGAAATGGAGTGGAAATGCAGGGAAATACTAGATGAGGTATGTTAGTGAAAGAGAAGAGTACCTTTCTTGGCATTGATATGAGCAATGCTATTTTGGGGATATGACACCCAAACTATAGGCAACAAAGCAAAAAGTAAACAAATGGAATTGCCTTAAACTAAAAAGTATCTGCACAGCAAAGAAAACCATCAACAGAGTGAAAAGACAACCTATGAAATGTGTGAAAATATTTGCAAGTCATTTATCTGACAAGTGGTTAATATCTGATATATATGAGGAACTCATGCAACCAAATAGCAAGAAACCAAATAACCCAGTTAAAAAATGAGTAAAGGACCTGAATAGACATTTTGCAAAAGAAGACATGCAAATGATCCATAGATGTTTTAAACAGTGTTGAACTTAGGGAACTGCAAATCAAAACTAAAATGAGATACCACCTTACACCTGTTAGAACCCCGTTATCAGAATACTATATTGCATAGAATACTACACACACACACACACACACACACACACACACAAAATGGAATACTATTCAGTCTTAAAAGGAAGGAAATCCTGTGTTTTTGATGATACGGATGAACTTGGAAGACATTAGTCTAGGTGAAATAAGTCAGACACAGAAAGACAAGTTTGGTATGATCTCACTTATGTGTGAGTGTGAATGCTTGGTCATGTCCGACTCTGCAACCCCATGGACTGTAGCCCACCAGGTTCCTCTGTCTGTGAGATTTCCCAGGCAAGAATACTTGAGTGGGTTGCCATTTCCTCCTCCAGGGGATCTTCCTGACCCAGAGATGGAAACTGCATCGCTTGCATTGGCAGGCAAATTCTTTACCACTGTGCCACCAATAGGTTTTATGATCTTACTTATATGTGGACTCTAAAACAGACTCACAGAAGTAGAGAGTAGAAAGTTGGATGGCAGGGGCTGAGGGGGTGGATAAATTGGGATACAAAGGGTACAAAGTTTTAGTTATGCAAAGTGGGTAAGTTCTGGAGATCTAGTGTATAACACTGTGACTATAGTTAACAATATTGTATTGTGTACTTGAAATTTGCTAAGAAGGTCTATTTTAAATGTTCTCACCATGCTCTGGAAAAGGTGATGACTATCAGAGGTGATGGATATGGTTACATCAATCAGCTTGATTGTGGTGATTACACAAAGGATACATATAATCATGGTGTGTCAAGTTATACACCTTAGATATATTTAATTTTTAGTTGTCAGGAAGACTCTTGAGAGTCCCTTGGACTGCAAGAAGATCCAACCAGTCCATTCCGAAGGAGATCAGCCCTGGAATTTCTTTAGAAGGAATGATGCTAAAGCTGAAACTCCAGTATTTTGGCCACCTCATGCGAAGAGTTGACTCATTGGAGAAGACTCTGATGCTGGGAGGGATTGAGGGCAGGAGGAGAAGGGGACGACAGAGGATGAGATGGCTGGATGGCATCACTGACTCGATGGATGCGAGTCTGAGTGACCTCCGGGAGCTGGTGATGGACAGGGAGGCCTGGCGTGCTGCGGTTCATGGGGTCGCAAAGAGTCGGACACGACTGAGCGACTGATCTGATCTGATCTGATACCTCAAAAAAGCTAAAAGGGAAAATGTTAGCTGTAGACATTCTTCAATCTCATTGCTCTGTACACCAGAAATAACCACTCCTGTTACGGTAAACATTTGTAGTATTCTCTATTTTCATAAATGTTGCTGCTGATGTTACTTATACTGTGTGTTTGAGACAGAAAACTGGGTAGGTGGGGGGATTTTGAGTAGCCTTGTGAGCAGATGACAGCCATTTCTGAGCTCTTTACCTGTGAAACATTTCTTTCATTGAGAGAGAATGTTGACTTTTGGAGGAGTTTAAGATGTTGTCCTTACATATGATTTCATCCATAAGGAAAAATATGATAAAAACATCCACTTTGATAACATTTCTTAAAGCTGTTTATTCTAGGACACATTCAGCAGTTCTTCAAATTAGCTGTCATAATAAAAAATATTTTACTCTGGGGACAATTAGCACCATCATGTCAAAATAGATTTCTCCTCACAGCTCCCTCCATGGCTGTTGAGAGATCACAGAACGAGAGCAAGAAGCGTGTTTTGTAGAGCAGTGCTCTGGAGCCTGACAGGGTGAGGCCCTGTTCCTTCCAGCCTTGACGATGGGTCACCAGAGGCTGTAGGGGCCCTTTTAAGAGCTACTTGGGTTGGCAGGTGTTGTTTGTTGGCGTTCTGGATGCAGTGCTGGAGGAGGTGTCGTCATTCATATGACAATGTGTGAGTGGGAGCCGAGAGCCGACTGTGTATGGATATCATTTGGTGGGAGCTATTCTTAGGTCTTTGGACAGCCTGAGGACTCAGAGCCTGCCTCCTTGGCAAAATAAAGAATACCACTGTAATTTTTAATAAGATCAGAGGCTCTTTGTACACAGCATGTTTTCTCATCTCTTACTAATGTAGAAGGTGCAGGCCAAGCTTTTGACAGGGAAAAGCTAGGGAGAAATCAACAGCAGCCTAATAATTCCCCTGTGTCTGTCAAGGCTGTTTAATGTTGTTGTTTACTTAAATTACATTTCCTGAAGTCAATGGTTTTAATTTAATTTACGGTAATGTCCCCAAGGACCCAGAGAGTGCCATATTGGATGGGATCATTCATAAATTTGGGGTCTCCTGTGAGAATGTTTTTTTTTTTCCCCAGCCTTATGGTTCTGATATTTCAATCTCAGTGTGAATAGGAGAGAAAGTTCAGTTCCTTCACAAAAATGCAAAGTTCCAGTGCTGCCTGTTGTTTTTGTTAAAGGTGAGAAGGTAAAAATTGTGAAAGACCCGTTTTCAAATATCTAGGTGCATTTCTTACATTTTTTTGTTGTCCCTTAATTTAAAACCCAAAGTAGACTATTCGAAGCCACTGGCCAGCCATTAGGGAGAAATAATTTACATCTTGATGTAATCTCTTATAGCATTTTTAACTTATTGACTCAGAGGCAATATTTTCTTTAACTTCCTCCCTGAGGATCTGGAAAACTCAACAAGTCAGTATTTATAACCTTCATTTGAATATGATCTCCTTTGAAGGCAATGGCACCCCACTCCAGTACTTTTGCCTAGAAAATCCCATGGACGGAGGAGCCTGGTAGGCTGCAGTCTATGGGGTCGCTAGGAGTCGAACATGACTGAGCGACTTCACTTTCACCTTTCACTTTCACCTTTCACTTTCATGCATTGGAGAAGGCAATGGCAACCCACTCCAGTGTTCTTGCCTGGAGAATCCCAGGGATGGGGGAGCCTGGTGGGCTTCCGTCTGTGGGGTCGCACAGAGTCGGACACGACTGAAGCGACTTAGCAGCAGCCGCAGCAAGACTCTGGTACTTTAAATCTAGAATTTGGCTGTGTTTGCATGGGCATGGTGAAATAGACAGCTATGTAGCACATTGAGGTATTTAAAAGAGAAAGTGACTGCCTAATGAGTGTTCTATAAGGTACTTAGGGTATCATGAATCACTAGAGGTCTGGTCTCCCCTCACCCTTTTAGTGTCCTCACCTCTGTTCTAGTTCAATATGCTCAAATGTAAGTATGATCAAACACAAAGATACATCTTTATGACTTCTTTGAATCTTATTAAAAAACAAATGATAAATTAAAACAATTGCAATCCTGAAAAACAAATAAAGATGAACAACAAAAGCTTTCAAATATCAGTAACAGAGTAGTTTATGGACATGTGGTAAGTGATTGATGTGAGCCAGCAATGGGAGAAGGGGAGAAACAGTTTGATTTGTATTGGAATTCCTAAAAGACACAGCAATTAGAACCATCAGGTAGCCCTGAAAGTGAGATTGAAAATAAGAGGATTGACTGAGAGCCTGAAGAAGCAGTTTAGACTCCACATCATTACTCTTCCCATCTGGAAGACTTCCCTCCTCAACTCTAGGTACAAGGGTGGAGGTTTATCCCCAGGAGAGTGGGTATTCAGACAGCTGGGAACATATCACACTGAGAGTAGGGGTAGCATGTTGAAAAATGCCAGATAATGTAGAAGAATTATTAGGAACCTTGAAATCTCCCAATTCCTTCCCTACCGAGGCTCCCTCACTGCAGGTAGGGTAATTCCCTTCATGCAGAGGTTGAAATGTTCTTGGATCTGATTAATGCAAGAGAAAACACTGAAAGATCTAATCATTTAGTTTCTAAGTGACCCACTCTTTCATATGAAAGGCTAGCGAAGAGTCATCAGTCATGTTTCTTGCAAATCCAACATCACGTGGCAGGTGGCAAACACACAAACCATAAGTAAGCACATAGGGAAACAGTTTTATTAGCAGTCTAAAAGAGTTGGAAGATACATCATATATGACCCTAATGAAGATGCCATTAAGACAATTCTTTCAGAGGGAGAAAAGGTTTTGAAAATTAAGAATAGTAAGAATGAAAAAACATCAATAGAAGTATGAAATAAATTTGAGGAATCTCTTAGGAAGCAGAGCACTAACACTGACACTCACAAAGTTTCTTAAAAGCAAAGAAATAGTAAGAACAGTAGTATCGTTCAAACAGGCTCGCCACCTGGCTCACAAGATTCAGACAGGGATAAGAGGGAAACTAAAGGGAGTAAATTATCAGAAATAATTAAAATTCTGGGACTGAGGAACCTGAGTACCCATACTTAAAGAGCTCACTAAGTACTCAGCAAAATTATATGAAAATACATAACAAGGCACATCATAGTGTAATTTCAGAGTATGAAAATTTATGCTAAAATCCTAATGTTTTCAAGAGATGAAAAACAAGTGCAAATACAAAAACTCAACAAAAGCAATTGTCCACAAAGGGTTAGCAATTAGAACCAGATGGAGCTTACCCATTATAACAATTTGGGCCAGAAGATCTAAGTTTCTATATTCCCAGATCCTCAAGTGAACAGAAATAGATATTTTTCAAACATACAAAGTCTTGGAACTGTCTACCATGCTGTCTTAATTAGGAAGCTACTTGTATGATCCATCTCAATGATATATGTAGTAAGCGCAAAATAAAATATACTATGAAATAGAATAAATACAAAGTAAATGAATGAAACCCAAGCTACATCTTTTATTCCAGGCCAATGAATGTAGGTTGTTGCCTCAAGTGAAACCAGAGACTTGTGGAAATTGCTGTTGTGTTCATTGTGATAAGGTTTTTTATTCTAACACTCAAATTCAGTTCTGGGGCTTCAAGAGAGTCTTAAAGTTGTATGTCTGTGTTGTATGTTGGGGAGCATCTCTGCACACCCTTCTTGGACACCGACGACTGAGAACTGAAGACCATAGGCCGTCAAACCTAGGAAGCCTCATGGTCAACCAGTTAAGAGCACTGAGGTTGATCTGCAACATTGGAGCCTTTTCTGGGCTCACTCTCCAGCCTGCTGCTTTTTGGATATTATCCTCCACACCGTAGGCAATGATCTTCCCTTGGTTTGTGTGTTATCTGTATCCACTTTATATGAAAGCACTTGTAATGCATCTCTCTGAGCCTTTAAGGCAACACATACCTGGAGAAGAAAGCTAACCAATGATAGTACTGTTGACCCCTGAACAACATGAGTTTGAACTGCATGGATGTTTTCAATAAATATGCACTACAGTGCCAGTCCATCCTAAAGGAAATCAACCCTAAATATTCACTGAAGGAACTGATGCTGAAGCTGAAATACTTTGGCCACCTGATGAGAAGAATTGACTCATTGGGAAAGACCCTGACACTGGAGAAGACTGAAGGCAGAAGGAGAAGGGGGCAACAGAGGATGAGATGATTGGATGGCATCATTGACTCAATGGACATGAATTTGAGCAAACTCCAGGAGATGGTGAAGGACAGGGAAGCCTGGTGTGCTGCAGTCCATGGGGTTGCAAAGATTCAGACATGACTGAGCGACTGAACAACCACAGGACTACACCATCTGCAATTGGGTTCAGTCCACGGATATGAAAGAATCCAGGATATGAAGGGCCGACTATAAGTTATATGTGAATTTTCAGCTGTGTGGTAGGGCATGCACCTAACCACTACCCCTTTGTTCAAGGGTCAGCTGTATCTTATATTTGAACAATCCTTGGATTTTGTAAAGCACTTAAACAAGCTATTTTTTTAATCTGACCCTAAAAACAGGACTGTGAAGTAGAAATGTCTACCCTTTTTCCAGTTAAGTGGCTAAGAGAATTCTAAAGCTAATTAGGAGTAGAGAAAGAGGCAATTCCTGGGACTCCAGATTCTTATTGCAGTGCTCTTTGCCCTTTATCATGTGGATTCTAAGAAGAGAAGCAGCAGAAGAAGAGACGTCTGGCAGGACTAGTTCCCATCATCTTTGCCCCCATTTTACAATGAGCACTTTCTTTGGGCTCCCAAGGCTGAATTCTTCTTACCTGGTGACAATGATCATTTCAGAACTAATGCATAGTAAATGTAGTGGCTCTGCATTTCTTTTTATTTGTCTCTGCTGCTGCTGCTGCTGCTGCTAAGTTGGATCAGTCGTGTCCGACTTTGTGCAACCCCATAGACTGCAGCCCAATAGGCTCCTCTGTCTCTGGGATTCTCCAGGCAAGAATACTGGAGTGGGTTGTCATTTCCTTCTCCAATGCATGAAAGTGAAAAGTGAAAGTGAGGTTGCTCGGTCGTGTCTGACTCTTAGTGACCCCATGGACAGTAGCCTACCTCCATCCATGGGAGTCTCAAGGCAAGAGTACTGGAGTGGGGTGCCATTGCCTTCTCCGTTATTTGTCTCTGCTTCCCCATAAATAAGTCTTCCGTTTTCCAGAATATTCTTCAAAACCCTTAATCATTTCCCCCAGACACTAACAGGAGATTTCATTGGTTCATGTTCTGGTTGTACCAAGCCTTCAAAAGCTGGATCCTTCAAGTTTCTTCCCCTCCCTGGGAATCATGTTAGTCACCTTATCTATCTATCTTTTAATAGGACAAAAGAATTGAATCACTCATTCTCTAAGATTGCTCTAGTGCTGGTATGCTCTGTTCCCTAATTCCTTTCATTTTCCAGGTTTAATGGCACTGCATTGTTTAGACAAGGGATATGAGGATATTTTATGGTTTTGCTAAGTGTTTACCTAAGAAAGATGATCAGAAAGAAGGCAGAATGTGGCAAAAGAACTGGAATGTTTCTTTTTCACAAAATTATATATTAATAAAAGCCATATTTTTTTAAACATTTACTGTATGCCCAGAAATGTTCAGGGGATATTACATACCAACATACATGCATGTCCTGTTAGTGTCTGGGTTCGCTAATCTTCACGTCTCTTTAAAGTAAATGCTGTTGTCTTCATTAGCCATTTTTAAAAACAGAAGAATATTCACTTTTTGTCCATAAACACACATAATCAATCAAATTATATAGAGAACTCTAAGTTTGCAAAGTAATTGAAGAGTACATTGAAAAACCCCACCCCAACTCCTATCCATCCTCAAACCAACTCATCAGAGCTGCAATGGTTTCCTGTGTGTTCTTCCAATACTGAGAGAGTAAACGGCTGGAAGTAGAGTTGTTGGATGAAGAACACCCATATTTTAATGTTTCTAAATAGGACCTGTTTGTCTCAGGGCCCAGCAGGAAGGGCAGGTTAAGAATCATGAGGTTGGAGATATATGAAACATACTCCACTTACAGCTCACTCAGTTTACTGCACACAATTGGCACACAATATAGATTTGTCAAAGTAGGGGAAAGGGGGTAACAAGCAACTCCACAGAGAAGTTTGGGACGAGGGTGTCTCAGCAGGAGCAGTGGTCTCTGGTCTGGAGTGCTACCTAAAGTAATACTCTTAGTGTATCTCTCTAGTACACTTGCAGTCCTACAGTGGACGTTTCAAAACAACTAATTTGGAAGTCCACATTGGCCACTGTGATGCTAGTTTTAAATACTTAACATGTCCTAGCATAGTTTAAATCTTCTAACTTTCACCCAAGATGAGTAGGAATCATAATGAGAAAGAAATCATGTCATAACAAGGCTAGATTATTCTCCTAAGATGTTGTGCTAATTTATATTTCCAGCAACATGCAAAAAGAAATTTCTGACAGGTCTTTTTCCTTCTGTGGTTTATGACTCACAATATAGCCAACACAGAATATCATTAAACCTTTAAAATCTATAGCCAGTGAATAGAAAATGCACCTCAATTTTTAAATTTTTTGATGCTGAGTAAGTTTCTTAATCAGTGACCAATTGCATTTCTTTCTGTGAAATACCTCTGTATAATTTTAAAAAATATATTGAGTTATTCTTTCTATTCTTGATTTATGAAAGCTCTTTATGCATTAAAACCTCAGGCCCCGTTCTGTCATTTGCATTAAAAATGTTTCTCAAACTTGTTATATATACTTCTCAGGCATTTCCCACCTTCTCCCCACACTCCCCAGTACTTTAAACACGTTTCTGGCATCTGTTTAAATGATAAAAGATTTCCCCTTACCAAAATGACAAAAAATTTCAATCAAACTTTTGTATATTTGTTTTTAAGTTTGCTTCTCTGATTTATTTGATAAAGCTCTTAGATGTTTCCATATTAGGAATGAGGCTTATATCCAACTGGTGTTTTAATTCTATCACCCATTGATAGCTGGACAAATGTTCACACATAATTTTTTCAGTTGTTTTCTCAATGACTTATTTAAAAATCATCTTTTTAGTATTATAAGTTCCTCCTATGTCCATTTTGGATAATTTATAGACTATTCATACTGTAATACACATTATAAGAAAAGAAAGAAAATGAAGTCGCTCAGTTGTGTCTAACTCTTTGTGACCCCATGGACTGTAGCCTACCAAACTCCTCTGTCCATGGGATTTCCCAGGCAAGACTACTGGAGTGGGTTGCCATTTCCTTCTCCAGGGAATCTTCCTGATCCAAGGATTGAACCTGGGTCTCCCGCATTGTAGGCAGACACTTTACCCTCTGAGCCACCAGGGAAGCCCAATACTCATTATAATTCTGTTCAATTTATCTGTTTTCCTGAGTCAGCATTAAATTATTTTTAATTATTTTAATTTAAAAAGATTTTATTTTTGGATAAAAGAGTCCAACTCGTTTTTTGTCTTATTTTTCTGGCTTGTATCACATTTACTTTACTAAACGAATATGTTCATTGTGTTTTATGCTTCTGATGTACTATGGATTTAATATTTTAATTTTTTATTCATTTGAATCAATATTCATATGTAAAAATAGTAAGAATTTTTTACTGAAAGTGCGGGCAATTGTATTTATCCAGTTTTGTTATCAACCTTATTCTACTTTTACAAGAAGCATTTGAAATTTTTTCCTATGGTAGGAATAACTAATTCCCATTGAAAAGACAAAAGTGAAGCTTTAAGAAGTAACTTGATTTCTAACATAATTCCACAATGATAAGTAAACAGATTCTATGATTTCAATACCTTTAGACTGAAAAATTTGCACCTTGTTCTATGTCCCTGGATATGTTCCAGTGTCTCCTAATATACAGTCTGTGGGAACTTGAATAGAATTTGTATCCTACTGTTGTGAAAGTTGTATAAATCTTAATTATGTTGAATTGATTCACAGGGATTTTCAGGCCTACTATATCCTTCTGCTTCTCTGTATATTCATTCTATTAATTTTTGAGAGCTTGATATTAAAACTCCAACTAAAAAAAAATCTTAATTTAGCTACTTAAAAAATAATTGTAACATATAGTGGAACTATATGTAACCTTGTTCTGTATTTTCCAAGTCTTCTGTAAATGTGTTACCACACTTTCATAATTTAAAAGAATAAAACTCTTTTTTAAAAATTGGGGAAAAAAAGGAACATGCCCAAGGTCATACATCTGTTAAAGAACAGAGGTATGATTTTCACCTATTGAATTGGGAAATATTTATCCTGATTGGATAAGTAGACACTGGAGCATTTGCTCTGAAATAAGACACTAGATATTGACAACATCCTTAAAATTTATAAAATGTAACTCATGTATACCTTGTATATAAATAATAACCATATGTTTATAAGCTCATATTTTTCAAATAATGCTAATGCCCACTTCACCATCTTTTTCTCTAATACCCCTTCTAATACAGGGAGGAAACTAAAGGTCGTGTGGCACCTGGGTCAGACCAGAGCTTGGAAACCCCAAACGGTAATGACCAAGTGCATGCTGTGATGTGCATGCTGCTGCTACTGCTGCTAAGTCGCTTCAGTCGTGTCCGACTCTGTGCGACCCCATAGACGGAAGCCCAGCAGGCTCCCCCGTCCCTGGGATTCTCCAGGCAAGAACACTGGAGTGGGTTGCCATTTCCTTCTCCAATGCATGAAAGTGAAGAGTGAAAGTGAAGTCGCTCAGTCGTGTCCGACTCTAGCGACCCCATGGACTGCAGCCTACCAGGCTCCTCCGTCCATGGGATTTTCCAGGCAAAAGTACTGGAGTGGGATGCCATTGTCTTCCCCTAAGAATTAGCTGTAGTCTTTCCTCACTCAGAAGAATATGACAAGTTTTTCCACAAAGAGAGTCAACATATTTTGGTTGAAACTTCACTCTGTCAGAGAGGCTGCTCTGTCACCATTAGAGCTTTTAAGCAAGGATGAGATAATGACAATAATTATCTTCCATTAGCAAAATGATCTGGCACCAGATTCTTCCTCCGGTTCTCACAGCCTCCCTTCTGGAGTGAGGAGCATCTGAAATGGGCTTCAAGACTATTTGCAGTGGAGAATAATCAGAAGTATAATAATGAGCTAGAGGTGGGTAAATTAATCAAAGGATCAGGAGGGATGATGGACCCCAAATCAGAAAAATCTGCTAATTTGGGCTAATATAACCTAGTTTTCATCTTTTCAAAGGATTCTCTTTAGGCTTTTAATTAGTATACTTGCATCATAGCATCAGCAAGGCACAAAACATTTGGATGTATCAATCCAGCATTTATCCATCTAATTCATTTCCCCCTTAAGGGTAGTAAATAAGGCTGATAAAATTATACTCATTGCTTTAATTCAAGGTTTAATGTAAACACAAAAAAATCTCCTATGGTAACTCAAAAAGAATTCATGACCTTTGACTAGGTCTTTTCTCTCTTTTGCTCAGATATAACTAGACCCTGAGAGAATTTTCCCATTTGGTGGCTCTTATTTTTTAAAATCACCACCTCTATCAACACCACAGCTGTAGTCAGCATCATCATTATCATCATTTTTACCATCACCATTTTCTACTGTGTGAGGAATGCTGTTCTGAGTCTTTTGAAGGAAGTTGCGAAGAAAATTGAAGCCTATACTTGCCCAGACAGTGTTTGTAACAAAAGGGGGAAAGTATTATTATATTATCACATTGATAAAACTGTCAGTAAATGCAAATGACATACATCCTAAGATAGTCATCTACAACATTGGCAAAAGGAACACGTGAAAGACAGGTCTACAGGTTTGTTAGACTCACCAGGTTGTCTGTTCCAAGAATGCAGAGGCCACGTCTGCTTTGTTTATCGCTGTATATCCACCACCACGTGCAATATCTAGCATTTGCTAGGCCTCCATAACTAGTCATTGAAATGCAAGTCGGGGCACGGTTAACAGAGGGTTAGCTACGGTCATTGAGGTGAATATAATTGTTTCTAGAATTTACTATGCACTGAAATCACCTAGGATCTTTAAAAGTTCTTATGTCTGGCTATTACTCCCAGACTTTCAGATTTAATTGGTACTGGGTGCAGCTTAATTTGTTAAAGCTCCTAGATAATTTTAATGTTCACAACTTTTGGAAATCACTGTTAATACAATTAAAATCCAATGTTGCACACAAGGAAGTCCTAGCTTACGATCTTACTAAGCAGTCAGTCAACTTTGCAGACACTTATTGAGCACCTATTAAGCACAAGGCATTCTGTGTGGTCATAGGGAGTGTGGAAAACATAGCATGACTGTTAGCGTTTCCCATTGATCTAGGAGACAAATGAAACCACACAAAAAAGATGTTTCTTAAATAAAACAAAGTGATAATGTTGAAAAATATTATAGAATATAATAATTGGCATATGATTTACAAGTGAACCAATAAATATTAAGAAGCTTATAGGAAGAAGAGAGCTTTCCTTTTGAAGTTGTCAAGGGAGTATCCACAGAGGAAGGGACTTCTACACTGGGTCTTGAACTGAGCGTATGAGAATAAAACACATTCTGGAATAGAGAACTCAAAGTAAGGGCGGGCTTCCCTGGTGGCTCGAGTCAGCAAAGAATCTGACTGCGATGCAGACCTGGGTTTGATCCCTGAGTCGGGAAGATCCCCTGGAGACGGTAATGGTTACCCACACCAGTATTCTTTGCCTGAAGAATCCCATGGACAAAGGAACTAGCAGGCTACAGTCCATAGGGTCCCAAAGAGTTGGACACGACTGAGCAACTAACACTTTCTTTCACTTTTTCCACTCAAAGTCAGGGCACCCAAAAAATGTAAGAAGTGATGCAGTCTCAAGAGTGATAGTTTCAAAACACTGCTAGGTATATTATTCAAGGGTCTTATTTTTCATAGGTCACTGTGGGTTATTGGAAGGTTTCCAGAGCTATGCCAGTGTTGCCAGCAACCAACACTGTGGTGTCTCATAGAGTCCAAGTACTTAGTTGGGAACTATCACTCCGACCCAATCTGAAAAGTCTTAGTTGAGTACTAACAAGGCAGTGAAGAAAGGAAACCTTTAACAGAATGAAAGAAATAGACCATTTCTAGCAGAGATAAAGGTGTGAACAAGGAGGGAGTGGTTGGGATGAGGTCAGTGGCCATGGAAACAGATTTTCTCGGTGGGAAAGAAATGGGGGGTGGAGAGGCTCCAGCTGAGATATCTTAGTAACTTAGGCCTTGTCTTGCACCCTCTGCTTTTACAGATGGCTATTAGCTGTCAGGCAGAATTTAACCCAAGGGTCAATAGGACTTAATTATAGCCTTTGTTAAAGTCTTGATGACTTGCTATTTATTTTTAATAAGCTTGTCATTCATGATGTCTCTTACTTAAATGTCAAGATGGGAGGGAATGAAGGGAATATTGCCTTGGTTCTCTGTTCTATCATCACTGTCAACCAGTCATTACTGGAACCCTGTTCCTTGTCCACTGCTTTTGACAATCTATTTCTGGGGAAGTAAAAGGACACACTTCCAGTAATTTAAACCCCCGGCTTAATAACGAATAAATGGAAAATAATTAGAAAAATGGAGGCAGGGCTATCTCTGGGGTCTGCTAATTTAGGTACTTGCCTTCAGGGGACCCTGAGTTTAAAAACAGATGGGAAGAAAGGGGGATGGATTAGCTGCTGCTGCTGTTAAGTCACTTCAGTTGTGTCCGACTCTGTGTGACCCCATAGATGGCAGCCCACCAGGCTCCCTTCGCCCTGGGATTCTCCAGGCAAGAACACTGGAGTGGGTTGCCATTTCCTTCTCCAATGCATCAAAGGATTAGCTAATTAGTATTAAAAAAAGATCCAGCATTTATGTATAAAACGTTAACCAAAAAGTCTTCAGTTATTCTGCCTACAAGTAAGAAGATGACCCGTCTCTCTTCCTTTTTACCCTTTGCTTAGGCAGCCCCTTTAGAAGGGTCTCTCTTCCATGTTTGGGGACAATGTTCACAGGGGAGAATGACAACAGGGAGAAAAGATGATTGGAAAGTGGGGGTGCGATAGAGGGACAGGCTTTCCCCTGTTTCCTTTGGGGCGAGCTGAGCTGGGAGGTTGGAATAAGGTTGTTCAAAATACAGCAGGACTAACAAATTTTCTGCAAACACAAATAGGATAAGTGTTTTAGGTTTTGTGAGACACCTATAGTCTCTACTACAAAGAGATACCTATAGTCTCTGTCGTGCAGTCTTGTCTGTGCTATTGGTTTGTTTTTCTATCAGATCAGATCAGTCGCTCAGTCGTGTCTGACTCTTCGTGACCCATGAATCGCAGCACGCCAGGCCTCCCTGTCCATCACCAACTCCCTGAGGTCACTCAGACTCACATCCATCGAGTCAGTGATGCCATCCAGCCATCTCATCCTCTGTCGTCCCCTTCTCCTCCTACCCCCAATCCCTCCCAGTATCAGAGTCTTCTCCAATGAGTCAACTCTTCGCATGAAGTGGCCAAAATACTGGAGTTTCAGCTTTAGCATCATTCCTTCCAACAAACACCCAGGGCTGATCTCCTTCAGAATGATCTGGTTGGATCTCCTTGCAGTCCAAGGGACTCTCAAGAGTCTTCTCCAACACCACAGTTCAAAAGCATCAATTCTTCGGCACTCAGCCTTCTTCACAGTCCAGCTCTCACATCCATACATGACCACAGGAAAGACCATAGCCTTGACTAGGTGAACCTTTGTTGGCAAAGTAATGCCTCTGCTTTTGAATATGCTATCTAGGTTGGTCATAACTTTCCTTCCAAGGAGTAAGCGTCTTTTAATTTCATGGCTGCAGTCACTATCTGCAGTGATTTTGGAGCCCAGAAAAAGAAAGTCTGACACTGTTTCCATTGTTTCCCCATCTATTTCCGATGTAGTGATGGGACCAGATGCCATGATCTTCATTTTCTGAATGTTGAGCTTTAAGCCAACCTTTTCACTCTCTACTTTCACTTTCATCAAGAGGCTTTTTAGTTCCTCTTCACTTTCTGCCATAAGGGTGGTGTCATCTGCATATCTGAGGTTATTGATATTTTTCCAAGCAATCTTGATTCCAACTTGTATTTCTTCCAGTCCAGCATTTCTCACGATGTACTCTGCATATAAGTTAAATAAACATGGTGACAATATGCAGCCTTGACGTACTCCTTTTCCTATTTGGAACCAGTCTGTTGTTCCATGTCCAGTTCTAATTATTGCTTCCTGACCTGCATACAGATTTCTCAAGAGGCATATCAGGTGGTCTGGTATTCCCATCTCTTTCAGAATTTTCCATAGTTTATTGTGATCCACACAGTCAAAGGCTTTGGCATAGTCAAGAAAGCAGAAATAGATGTTTTTCTGGAACTCTCTTGTTTTTTCCATGATCCAGCAGATGATAGCAATTTGATCTCTGGTTCCTCTGCCTTTTCTAAAACCAGCTTGAACATCAGGAAGTTCATGGTTCATGTATTTGTGAAGCCTGGCTTGGAGAATTTTGAGCATTACTTTACTAGCGTGTGAGATGAGTGCAGTTGTGCAGTAGTTTGAGCATTCTTTGGCATTGCCTTTCTTTGGGATTGGGATGAAAACTGATCTTTTCCAATCCTGTGGCCACTGCTGAGTTTTCCAAATTTGCTGGCACATTGAGTGCAGCACTTTCACAGCATCATCTTTCAGGATTTGGAATAGCTCAACTGGAATTCCATCACCTCCACTAGCTTTGTTCGTAGTGATGCTTTCTAAGGCCCACTTGACTTCACATTCCAGGATGTCTGGCTCTAGGTCAGTGATCACACCATCATGATTATTTGGGTCGTGAAGATCTTTTTTGTACAGTTCTTCTGTGTATTCTTGCCACCTCCTCTTAATATCTTCTGCTTCTGTTAGGTCCATACCATTTCTGTCCTTTATCAAGCCCATCTTTGCATGAAATGTTCCTTTGGTATCTCTCATTTTCTTCAAGAGATCCCTAGTCTTTCCCATTCTATTGTTTTCCTCTATTTCTTTGCATTGATCGCTGAAGAAGGCTTTCTTATCTCTTCTTGCTATTCTTTGGAACTCTGCATTCAGATGTTTATATCTTTCCTTTTCTCCTTTGCTTTTTGCTTCTCTTCTTTTCACAGCTATTTGTAAGGCCTCCCCAGACAGCCATTTTGCTTTTTAGCATTTCTTTTCCATGGGGATGGTCTTGATCCCTGTCTCCTGTACAGTGTCACAAACCTCATTCCGTAGTTCATCAGGCACTCTATCTATCAGATCTAGGCCATTAAATCTATTTCTCACGTCCACTGTATAATCATAAGGGATTTGATTTAGGTCATACCTGAATGGTCTAGTGGTTTTCCCTACTTTCTTCAATTTCAGTCTGAATTTGGCAATAAGGAGTTCATGGTCTGAGGCACAGTCAGCTCCTGGTCTTGTTTTTGCTGATTGTATAGAGCTTCTCCATCTTTGGCTGCAAAGAATATAATCAATCTGATTTCGGTGTTGACCATCTGGTGATGTCCATGTATAGAGTCTTCTCTTGTGTTGTTGGAAGAGGGTATTTGCTATGACAAGTGCATTTTCTTGGCAAAACTCTATTAGTCTTTGCCCTGCTTCATTCCGTATTCCAAGGCCAAATTTGCTTGTTACTCCAGGTGTTTCTTGACTTCCTACTTTTGCATTCCAGTCCCCTATAATGAAAAGGACATCTTTTTTGGGTGTTAGTTGTAAAAGGTCTTGTAGGTCTTCATAGAACTGTTCAACATCAGCTTCTTCAGTGTTACTGGTTGGGGCATAGACTTGGATAGCCCTTGAAAAATGTTAAAAAAAAAAAAAAGGAAACTGTTTTTTGTTGTTGCTGCTGCTCTTGCTGTTTGCTTGTGGGCTCTACCAAAGCAGGCCATGTGCTTCCATTAGGGGCTATATTCTCTACATTGGCTTTTTTTTCCTTTGATATAGGGAAGACTCTGCATTTGTAGCACTCCATAAGTCTGAGAAAGGAGAGAAAGACTGGTTGTCAAGATGGAGGAGCACCTTCTTTTTGCTTTCTGAACCTCCAAGTCCCTTTCCTTTTATTCTTTCTTTCAGAGACAGAAGAGTTCCTTTCTGATTTTTGTTGGAGGCCTCATGTTAGACTTAACTGCTTAAATTGTTTCTGGTTGACCTGCTATACTAAATGAAATTGAAATGCTTTCTGCTGCTGCTGCTGCTAAGTCACTTCAGTCATGTCCGACTCTGTGCGACCCCATAGATGGCAGCCCACCAGGCTCCCCTGTCCCTGGGATTCTCCAGGCAAGAACACTGGAGTGGGTTGCCATTTCCTGCTCCAATGCACAAAAGTGAAAAGTGAAAGTGAAGTCTCTCAGTCGTGTCCGACTCCTAGCGACCCCACGGACTGCAGCCCACCAGGCTCCTCTGTCCATGGAATTTCAGTATGGGCTAAATAACAACACTCATCAAGTGCTTCCTCTGCCTTGTTCTAAATGCCATATGTGTTTTCCACTTAAACCCCTGTGAAGCAATGCTGTTACTCCCATTTGGCAGATAAGGAACCTGAGGCATGAAGAGATCAAATTATTTGCTAAGGTTATGAAACTTGGAAGAGCAGTACTTGGATTTGAATCCACTTATTCCAACTCGACATTCCAACACTCTTAGTTACAATACCCTTTTATCTCATTCCCCACATGTTGAATGTTGACATAAACTAACAATTTCCTGTAAACCTAGGGCATTTATGTCAGTCAGGATGGATTCCACAATAACAAATCACACCCACGTCTTAGTAGCATAGAACAGCAAAGGTTTATTTCTACTCACATGCCGTATGCACATAGTAGAAAGCTCTGCCCCATGCTGTCCCTCAGGATCCAGGCTGATGGGTTATCTGCCAGTTTCCGCACCTTCTGGAACATGCAGCACCCTCAGTCTCTGCAGCAAGAGAGGCTGAGAATCTCACATGCAGCTTTTGCAGCCTCTACCCATAAGGGATGCATGCCAGTTCTCATATTTATTGTCCACAACTACTTACTTTTTCCCACCTGACTGAATAGGAACTGGAAATGGTAGGGAAGCAACAGGCCTATTTGATGTGCAATAGTTCCTGTGTAATAGCATTTTGTGATAACTCAATGTATCTTCATATACAGTAGCTAGTCCAAACTTTGCAATGTTTTCAGAAAGACAAAGCGTGCATTCTTACCCCTATTTCACAGATGAAGAGGCTAAGGTTAGAAGTGTAGTGATCTGCCCGAGAGGAATGACCAAATGATGTTGGGCTTAAAACAAAGTTTTGGTTTAAAATTGGCTTCTGTTGCTAACTTGTGGAAAACTACTTAACGTCCTCACACCTCACCTCACTAATCTCTGTAGCAGGAAGACTTATCCCTGCCTTAGATTTGTCAAAGAGATTCAACAAGAGGTCTATAAAGTGCTTTGCCTTATGACTGACCCGTAGCCTTGGTTCAGCTAAATGACAGCTGAATTTTGATGTTTTCCTCATGGTTGGATTATCTTACTGGGACAGAGCTGAGAAAGGCCTTCAGGGCTTTAGGCTCTGAACCGATTGTGCCATTATCATTCACTGTGCTGCATGTGAAAGGCCATCTACAGGAAGCGTAAGACAACAAAGGTGAGATTTTCATAGATGGTCCAATGGGAGAATAATATGTGATCTCATGGAATAAGGCAAAGATGGTCACCGACGGAGAAATTTAGAAAAATCCATTTAATAAAAGGAGAATTGCAGGCGAATTCAGGTGGCTTCCTCTGCTCTATCATAGGTTCTGCTATTTGTCCTTTAAATCCTGGTGCTGTCGGGGGCACCTCTCCATCCTTGGCTCCTTTTACTCTTTATGCAATCTCACAATCATTATAACCAAATGCCTGTTGTTGGTTCCACTATACAATGGTTCCACTGGCCTATGTCTTTTCCTGGGATCCTGATCTATATATATCTACTTGACATTTCTGCCAGATGTTCCACAGATATATTGAAATGACTGCTTCCACACCTGTACTCCTCCTTACCCTCACCTACACCCACGCATTCTGTTCTAATTCATTCTGTTTGCCTCAGTAATTTTTACAACCATCTTTTCAGTGGTCAAGTCAGAACTGGTAGAGCCATTTTAGGGTTCTATCCCACGCCTGTTCAATATGTCACCACATTCTGCAAATCTTACCTCTTCTTTGTTGAATGTTTCCTCCTGTGTATTGAGTCCTCAATACAAAGTGTCAATTTGAGGAAAGAAATGGGCAACTGAGTCAGAGGAGTCAGGGCTGAGGGCTGCTGCAGCTTTTGTGAAAAAGCTGTGTGACCCACTCATTGCTAATGGGCTGCCTATTGGGGGTGTCCTGGACTTTAAGGTCTTTTAAAACAGATTGCTGTAATCGGACAATTGGAGCAATTATCTGAGGCTTGAGGTTAAAGATAACTTCTCTGCTTCAAATTCGTAGATATTTCAGATTAAATTAATAACTACTTTTCTGTGATTGGACACATCTTGATAGGTAGGATTGTTGCTTTCTAGGTGATGGATTAACTGGGTTCTGATTGTGAACCTTCTGGGTCACTGTTGTTTGTCTTAGGATGCATCCACGATTCTTATCTATATCATCCAGATATCTGAACCTGTGGGTGTGTGGTTAGAAATTACTCTCATGTTCCTGAACCCCTGGCCTCACTGAGGTATTATGTGGGAGGGTTGTGTTGATGAGTGGTCTCCTTGGAAGCATCACACCCTGAAATCGTCCTCTGAGGACTGTAAAGAAAGCAGAGGGTGCTCTTCCGTGAACAAGTGCTCCTGGCATGTTATGGAAAGCAACTATGTGCGGTGGGGAATAAGTGTGACATTCATCTCTGTCTAGCTGTGTGATTTTGAGGAAGTCTCCTAATCAGCATGGGTTTTGCTTCATCCATAAAAGGAGGGATCAAGTTAGATAGTCTGCAAGGTAGGCTTTCATCTTCAAAGGCTGATATTTAACTTAAGTCAACCTAACAGTTCATTCTTGACTGATATAGACAATAGCCCCATCTCTAGCACATAAACTATACCAAAATCTATTTTTCTACATTCACTTTCATGGGAATTGCACTTTATATTAGATTAAGAGTTGAGTTTTGATTGAAAGAAGAGAAAGGCATAGAGATTTTGTCCCCCAGACCAGGTCCCTCAAATGATCTGTGGACTCCTATGGATTGAAGCATTAAAGAAGAAAGCTGATACTATTTGTTATGGGCTGAATTGTTTCCTACCCCTTGCTTCCCAGTTCATATGTTAAAGTCCTAATCCCTGCTGCTGCTATGGCTGCTAAGTCGCTTCAGTCGTGTCCAACTCTGGGCGACCCAATAGACGGCAGCCCACCAGGCTTCTCCATCCCTGGGATTCTCCAGGCAAGAACACTGGAGTGGGTTGCCATTTCCTTCTCCAATGAATGAAAGTAAAAAGTGAAAGTGAAGTCGTTCAGTCACGTCCAACTCTTAGCAACCCCATGGACTACAGCCTACCAGGCTCCTCCATCCATGGCGTTCTCCAGTTCTAATCCCTAGTATCTCAAATGTAACTATATTCGAGAGAAGATCTTTAAAGGAAAAATTAGGTTCAGTTCACTTCAGTTGCTCAGTCGTGTCCGACTCTGTGACCCCATGAATCGCAGCATGCCAGGCCTCCCTGTCCATCACCAACCCCTGGAGTTAACTCAGACTCACATCCATCGAGTCAGTGATGCCATCCAGCCATCTCATCCTCTGTCGTCCCCTTCTCCTCCTGCCCCCAATCCCTCCCAGCATCAGAGTCTTTTCCAATGAGTCAGCTCTTCGCATGAGGTGCCCAAAGTACTGGAGTTTCAGCTTCAGCATCATTCCCTCCAAAGAACCAGGGCTGATCTCCTTCAGAATGGACTGGTTGGATCTCCTTGCAGTCCAAGGGACTCTCAAGAGTCTTCTCCAACACCACAGTTCAAAAGCATCAATTCTTCGGTGCTCAGCCTTCTTCACAGTCCAACTCTCACATCCATACATGACCACAGGAAAAACCATAGCCTTGACTAGACGGACCTTTGTTGGCAAAGTTATGTCTCTGCTTCTCAATATGCTATCTAGGTTGGAATGGGGCAATTATTGTGAGGCCCTAATCCAATATGGAACAGAATATTATCCAACAGAAGCAGAAGATATTAAGAAGAGGTGGCAAGAATACACACAAGAACTGTACAAAAAGGTCTTCACGACCCAGATAATCACGATGATGTGATCATTCACCTAGAGCCAGACACCCTGGAATGTGAAGTCAAGTAGGCCTTAGAAAGTATCACTACAAACAAAGCTAGTGGAGGTGATGGAATTCCAGTTGAGCTCTTTCAAATCCTGAAAGATGATGCTGTGAAAGTGCTACACTCAATATGCCAGCAAATTGGGAAAATTCAGCAGTGGTCACAGGACTGGAAAAGGTCAGTTTTCATTTCAATCCCAAAGAAAGGCAATGCCAAAGAATGCTCAAACTAGCACACAATTGCACTCATCTCACATGCTAGTAAAGTAATGCTCACAATTCTCCAAGCCAGGCTTCAGCAATATGTGAACCATGAACTTCCTGATGTTCAAGCTGGTTTTAGAAAAGGCAGAGGAATCAGAGATCAAATTGCCAACATCTGCTGGGTCATGGAAAAGCAAGAGAGTTCCAGAAAAACATCTATTTCTGCTTTATTGACTATGCCAAAGCCTTTGACTGTGTGGATCACAACAAACTGTGGAAAATTCTGAAAGAGATGGGAATATCAGACCACCTGACCTGCCTCTTGAGAAACCTGTATGCAGATCAGGAAGCAACAATTAGAACTGGACATGGAACAACAGACTGCTTCCAAATAGGAAAAGGAGTGCATGCAGGCTGTATATTGTCACCCTGGTTATTTAACTTATATGCAGAGTACATCATGAGAAATGCTAGGCTGGAAGAAGCACAAGCTGGAATCAAGATTGCTGGGAGAAATATCAATAACCTCAGATATGCAGATGACACCACCCTTATGGCAGAAAGTGAAGAGGAACTAAAAACCCTCTTATTGCAAGTGAAAGAGGAGAGCGAAAAAGTTGGCAGAAAGCTCAACATTCAGAACACTAAGATCATGGCATCTGGTCCCATCACTTCATCGCAAATAGATGGGGAAACAGTGTCAGACTTTATTTATGGGCTCCAAAATCACTGTAGATGGTGATTGCAGCCATGAAATTAAAAGATGCTTACTCCTTGGAAGAAAAGTTATGACCAACCTAGATAGCATATTTAAAAGCAGAGGCATTATTTTGCCTACAAAGGTCCGTCTAGTCAAGGCTATGGTTTTTCCAGTGGTCATGTATGGATGTGAGAGTTGGACTGTGAAGAAGGCTGAGCACCGAAGAATTGATGCTTTTGAACTGTGGTGTTGGAGAAGACTCTTGAGAGTCCCTTGGACTGCAAGGAGATCCAACCAGTCCATTCTGAAAGAGATCAGCCCTTGTTTTTTGGAAGAAATGATGCTGAAGCTGAAACTTCAGTACTTTGGGCACCTCATGCGAAGAGTTGACTCATTGGAAAAGACTCTGATGCTGGGAGGGATTGGGGGCAGGAGGAGAAGGGGACGACAGAGGATGAGATGGCTGGATGGTATCACTGACTCAATGGACCTGAGTTTGGGTGAACTCCGGGAGTTGGTGATGGACCCGGAGGCCTGGCATGCTGCAGTTCATGGGGTCACAAAGAGTTGGACATGACTGAGTGACTGAACTGTACTGAACTGAATCCAATATGATTTGTGTTCCTTAGAAGAAGAGGAAGAGATAGCAGGGGTATATGTATTGGGTTGGCCAAAAAGTTCAGTTGGGTGTTTCCATAAGGTGGTATGGAAAAACCTGTACAAACTATTTGGCCAACCCAATACATGAAGAAAAGTCCATATGAGGACCAGCTGCAAGCCAAGGAGAGAAGCCTCAGAAGAAACCAAATCTGCCAGCATTTGATCTTGGACTTGTAGCCTCCAGAACAATAAGGGGAAACGTGTTGTTTAAGCCTCTCAGTGTGTGGCTTTTTTTTTTTTTAAAGACAGCCTTAGAAAACTAATAGGCTCTTGTTCAAGAGCCACTGTGATTTCTGTGATCTCTTGGCTCAGCAAAGTAGGTGGCGAGTGAGGCACAGAGTGGAGAAGAAAGCCCTAACTGCTGATGCGCTCGGCTCTTGGAGCCCCAAAGTCTGGGCTGTGGAGCTTTCCGAGGCAGCAGGACTTATCTGGATGCTGGAATCCCTTCCATCATGACCAGTGACCACGGCACATCATCTGAAAGGAGCTTTGCAGGATGCAGCCAAGATGGACAGGTGGGAGCCATAAATGGAGTGAGAAAATGGGGCAGGAAACAAGTAAAGAGGTCCACACCTCAGTGGGGTGGGCTCTGGAGACATCTGGCAGCCCTTTGTGTGAAGTGATGTTCTACTAGGTTCTTAAAATTTTGACATCTTGGGTCACACATATTACAAAGAATACATGCTGCATTGTTCCTTTTATACACTTCTTGAACTTACAGCCCATTTTTGGAGAAGCCTGCCTCATCCCTTAAACTATATCACCTTTTTTGGTTACTAAAGTTTCCAGGTCCAAATAAAAAAAAAATTCCCAGTGATTGATCTGCAAGCTATCATCATCTCTTCACATAGCATAATTGTTCTGCACTTAGACCAAGTCTCATATGCTTTAATGATTAGCTCTTTTCACCCCCTTTAATTTATAAGCAAAATTGATTCTTCAGATCAATATTCCCGGGGGCACAAGAATCTGGGCTGCTGGTGGAGTCTGAGTGGGCCTGTCTGAATGTTAATTGTGGCTTCTGATGGTTCCCGGAGCAAAGATGCCGCTCTCAGTTTCAGAGCCAAACCCTGGCTACATGTCAAAATCTATAGGAAAACACAGGAGTCATTTTTCTCCAGATCCCCAAATTAAGAGATTAATCACCTTTGTCTCCCTCACTACCTTTCCAGGAGAGCTTTTTTCAAAAAGTTGTTTGTTGACTTAAGTTTTGAAAGACTTAGAGGCTGGTGAATGATGAAGGGAAGGTTTGAGAGGCTTGTGAGCATGCTGTGCTTAGGACTGGCCTTACTTAGGACCAATCCTCCCCAACTCAGACTTCATCAGCAAAGCAAACTGGGAAACTGAGGCAAATCATCCTGAGTAGTGGTTCTCAAAACGTGGTTTCCAAACCAGCAGCAGCTTCAGCACCTGAAAACTTGTTAGAAATTTGAGTCCTTAGGATCTGCTTTATATCTCCTGCCTGAGTCACAGGGAGGAACATGGTGATCTGAGTTTTTGTTTGTTTGTTTAATTAATTTATTTTCAGTGGAGGATAATTACTTTGCAGTATGTGGTGGTTTCTGCCATATGTCGACATGAATCAGCCTGGGGTGCACATGTGTGCCCCCATCCTGACCCACCTCCCTCCTCGCCCTATCCCTCTGGGGTGTCCCAGAGTGCTGGTTTGAGTGCCCTTCATGCGTCGAACTTGCACTGGTCATCTGTTTCACATATGGTAATATACATGTTGCAATGCTGTTCTCTCAAATCATCCCACCCTCGCCTTCTCCCACAGAGTCCAAAAGTCTGTTCTTTATGTCTGTGTCTCCTTTGCTGCCCTGCATGTAGGATTGTCATTACCATCTTTTTAAATTCCATATATATGCATTAATATACAGTATTGGTGTTTCTTTTTCTGATTTACTTCACTCTGTATAACAGGCTCCAGTATTAGAACTGACTCAAATGTGTTCCTTTTTGTAGCTGAGTAATATTCCATTGTGTATATGTACCACGACTTCCTTATTCATTCATCTACTGATGGACATCTAGGTTGCTTCCATGCCCTAGCTATTGTAAACAGTGCATTTGAGTTTTAATGAGCCACCTAGGTGATTCTGATTTAAGTTTGAGAACCATTGCTCTGGACTTCTTAGCTGTGAATTGTTTTCTCAATTCCTAAGGAAGAAGTTTCTATCATTCTTTCTTTGCCTAAACCTGATCCACACAGAAAAGATTCAGATGGTCTCCGGGCACTTACTTCTTACAGGCTTTCCCCAAGAAACAGAGTCTTACCCATGGTTTTGTAACACCTGTATATCATGCCAATCCTTCAATCTATCTCCCTGCCTTCTAAAATTTTTTTTTTTTTTTAAAGAACAGCTCAGAATGTATACTACATGATGTAAGTTCAGCAACTGTCTCTACTTTGATGTGTGTGTAATTTTTATCTCTATTTTTATTTGAACGATGGTCACCAATACGGTTGGACATACAACATACAGACTTTACATATAAATGATAATTTGTATATTAAAGTGCTTGAACTGCTGAGACTGATGGCAAACAGCAGACTGCCTGTGTTTCCTTCTAGCAGTTTTATGGTTTCAAGCTTTACATTCAAGTCTTTAATCCACTTTGAGTTGATTTTTGTGTTTGGCATAAGGGAAAGATCTACTCTCACTTTTCTGCACATGGCTGACCAGTTTTCTCAACACTGTTTATTGAGGAGACTATCCTTTCTCTCTTGTATAGTCATTGCTCTTTTGTCATAAATTTCTTATCTCCATATGTGTGGGTTTATTTCTGGGCTCTCAATTCTGGATATGTCTCCTCAGACACGGGAAACAAAAGCAGAAATAAACAAATGGGACTGCATCAAACTAAAAAGCTTCTGTACATAAGAGAAAATAATCAAAACAAAAAGACAACCTACTAAGTGGGAGGAGATATTTGTAAATCATCTATTCAATAAATGACTAATACCCAAAACATATAAAAACGTATACAACTCAACAACAACAATAAAAAGCAAACAACCTGATTAAAAAATTAGCATAGGATCTGATATTTTTCCCAAGACAACATACAAATGGCCAAGAGGCATACCGAAAGATGTTAACATTCCTTGTTATTAGGCAAAGGCAAACCAAACCCACAATTAGATCCCCTCACACTTGTTAGAATGGCTATTGTAAAAAGGACAAGAAATAACAAGTGTCATCAAGGATATGGAGAAAGGAAATCTCTCGTGCAGTGTTGGTGAAACAGTATGGAGATTCTCCAAAAAAAATTGAGAATAGACAAATCAATATTGTAAAGCAATTATGTTTCAGTTAAAAATAAATTAATTTTAAAAATTGAGAATAGAATTATCATATAATCTAGCTATTCTATTCCTGGGTATTTAGCCAAAGAAAATAAAAACATTAATTTGAAAAGATATATGCCCCTCTGTTATTACTACTATTTTATATTAAATTATATATTAAAAAGCAGAGACATTACTTTGCCAACAAAGGTCCGTCTAGTCAAGGCTATGGTTTTTCCAGTGGTCACGTATGGATGTGAGAGTTGGACTATAAAGAAAGCTGAAGTGCCGAAGATGTGATGCTTTTGAACTGTGGTGTTGGAGAAGACTCTTGAGAGTCCCTTGGGCTGCAAGGAGATCCAACCAGACCATCTTAAAGGAGATCAGTCCTGGGTGTTCACTGGAAGGACTGATGTTGAAGCTAAAACTCCAATACTTTGGCCACCTGATACGAAGAGCTGACTCATTTGAAAGATCCTGATTCTGGGAAAGATTGAGGGCAGGAGGAGAAGGGGATGACAGAGGATGAGATGGTTGGATGGCATCACTGACTCGATGGACATGGGTTTGGGTGAACTCCAGGAGTTGGTGATGGACAGGGAGGCCTGGCGTGCTGTGGTTCATGGGGTTGCAAAGAGTCAGACACAACTGAATAACTGAACTGAACTGGATGCCCCTCTGTGTTCACTGCAGCATTATTTATAATAGCCAAGATATAGAAACAACCTGTGTCCATCAATAAGTAAATGGATAAATATGTTGTGTGTGCACATACATATACACATACACACAGAAATGCTGCTGCTGCTGCTAAGTCACTTCAGTCGTGTCCGACTCTGTGCGACCCCATAGACAGCAGCCAACCAGGCTCCCCCGTCCCTGGGATTCTCCAGGCAAGAACACTGGAGTGGGTTGCCATAAGAGAAATACTACTCAGTCATAAAAAAGATGAACTCTCTCCATTTGCTACAACATGGATGGAACTTGAGGATGTTATACTAAGTTAGAAAAAGACAAACACCATTTGATTACACTCAAATGTAGAATTTTAAAAAAACAAACCAAAATTCTCAAAACAAATGAATAAACTAAACAGAAGCAAACACATAGACACAGAGATACAGAGAACAGTGTAGTGGATAGCAGAGGGCAAGGAACTGGAACAAAATAATAATAATAAACAAAATGAGGGTCAGCTGAATGGTTACAATTTGTTGGTAAGCACATTAGTTTATACAGAAGTAGAAATATAGTGTTGTATACATGAAACATGCAGTGTTATAAATCAGCCTTACCTCAATAATAAAGTGCTTGCATATTCCAGATAGTAGGCTAACCACTTTATTAACTATGTTCTACTGAAGCCCAAAACAACGTATTATATGATGAGGAAGATGATGGAAAGTATCATAAAGGAGTCAAATAACACTGTAAAGGTGTAATTCCTATATAGACCATCTCCAGTACCCTTACTTGGAACACTGCGTTGATATCTGGTATTGGAGTCGGCAGAGGAGCTGCTTAGCTTGGGTATTCTCTGTGTTAGCCTCATGTCCCTACTATGTAACTCGGAATGGAAACATAATGTATTTTAACACAGTGATTACACTTTCCACCTACTTTGTCTCTCTTGGAGAGATACCACATTGGCAGCAAGAGATCCCTAGTCTCCTACCTGGTATTTTTGGTAAAGAAGGCACATAGTCAGATAACCAAGTCTGAAATTGTAATCTCTTGCAGGAAAACTTACAGGCCTTGAGTTTGTGACAAGGTATCATTAATATTCATTATGTAAACCAGCTAACTCATCAACGGTATCTGTTTATGAAGGAGTGAGAGAATAACTTTACTATGAAGGAGAGAGAGTGTAAATTTATTATGAAGAAGACAGAGTAACTACATATATTTTTCAAAATTTTTATATTTTATATTATAGTTGATTTACAATGTTATGCTAGTTTTACTTGTACAGCAAAGGGATCCAGTTATACATACACACACACACACACACAAATATATGTATATGTATATATACGTGTATATATACACACACACACATATATCTCCATTCTTTTTTGGATTCTTATCCCATATAAGAACTTTACATATTTTGACTTGAGTATTTCATTACTCATGTAGGAATAATAGACAATTATTGGATGTGCAAAAAGTATTGACTCTAAGTTAGAGAAGTAATTGGCTTTGGGATTGGGACCTGAGCATTTGAGCAGAAGTTCACACGTCAGAGTGCCAATGGGTAGAGCTCTTGGAGAGCCTGTGAGCCACTGTATCTGGTGCAAGATTTTTTTTTTTATTTTAATTTATTTTTTAATTGGAGGAAAATTGCTTTACAATGTTGTGTTGGTTTCTGTCATACAACAACATAAATCAGCCATAATTATATGTATTTCCCTTCCCTGTTGAGCCTCCCTACCTTCCCCACACCCGACCCCTCTAGGTCATCACAGAGTGCCAGGCTGGGCTCCCTGTGTTATATAGAAGCTTCCCAAAATTCTTAATAAGGTGGCACAGCTCTCTATTTTTAATAAGAAAATGCCTCCATCTACAAGGGCAAAGTCTTTGCACTCCTTTGATCTCCAACTCTTTCACCCATGCTTGTCTGCTCCTGAAAGAATTCTAGCATAATAGGGAACAGGGCTGAGTACTGGAGGAATTCCTGGAGAAGGGAGTAGCTTAGATTCTAGGTCCATTTCTGCACTAAGTTCTGTCACTAGGAAACATTACTTAAAACTTCCTTGGGATCTTAATTTCCTCACCTGTCAAATGAGAAGACTGGACCAGATACTGCCTAGGATGAGGTTATGTGTTATAAGGAATAGACCCAATTCTTGAAATCATCAGGATGGATCTTGATAGTGACAGAGTCTTCAATTTGCTTTATCTAATGTCAAAGTGAATTTTTCTCTGATTTAAGGTAGCCTGCCTCATTTATTAAGCAGAGCCTTTCTGTGATGACTGTGTCACCTTATGGGAAAAGGTATCAGGACTAACAGTAGTTTACATTTTGTTTTGCTCTGTTATTTAAATTTAGATTCATGTTAATTTTATTCACATAAAATCAAGCTTATAAATTTATTCATATTGTTTTTCAAATTGTTATCTTTATTTAGAGCTTTGTTCATTTGATCTTCTTTGCCCAGTCTGCACACAAATATCAATATCTCATGCTTTCACTCTATTCATATGAGGAGATTTATATTCATATATGTCCACAGTGGGTTTTTCCTTGAGTCTTTGTTTGGAATTAAATGATGTAAAGAATCATTTTCCTACATTTTTTAAATACTATGCTTCATATATGTTTATCATCTAGTGGCTTTAATTTTTTAAATATGATTATATAAAATTCACTAGTATGACAGTTGGAGAAGGCAATGGCACCCCACTCCAGTACTCTTGCCTGGAAAATCCCATGGATGGAGGAGCCTGGTGGGCTGCAGTCCATGGGGTCGCTAAGAGTCGGACACGACTGAGCGACTTCACTTTCACTTTTTCGCTTTCATGCATTGGAGAAGGAAATGGCAACCCACTCCAGTTTTCTTTCCTGGAGAATCCCAGGGGCAGGAGAGCCTGGTGGGCTGACGTCTATGGGGTCGCACAGAGTCGGACACGACTGAAGTGACTTAGCAGCAGCAGCAGCAGCAGTATAACAGTATGATACATTATTCATCTGCTTCTCTGTTAGTAAGCAAATAATTTATTTCCAGTTTCTGTCCATTCCTAACAGTTCTGCAGAAGGTTTCCAGGAAGAATTCAAAAGTGTTGTATTAAGGACTTTATCACAGCTATTATTAGATTTTTCTCCAAAGAGGCATAGCACTTAAAGTTCTCCCAAAAATTTTAAAATCCCCTTTCCCCATAACCCTACCAACATTAGGTGTTATGGTCTCTTTTATCTTGTATCAGTCTGATATAAAATGACAATCTATTATTTATTTGCACTTACCTCTGTGTTCATCAATATGAGAATCTTTTCATATATTTTCTCAATTTTTTTGGTTCATAAAATTTTCATGTATGTCTTTTACCCATAATTATTTTTCCTTCTAAATAGTCTTTCTTAATGATTTATAAGAGTTCTGGGTATATTAAGGACAATTTTCTTCTGTCTTACATCTGTCACATTTAACCTCCATTTTATTGTTGCTTTGTTGTGCAGTTGCTCAGTTGTGTCTGACTCTTTATGACCCCATGGACTGCAGCAAGCCAGGCTTCCCTGTACTTCACTATCTCCTGGAGCTTGCTCAGACTCATGTCCATTGAGTTGATGATGCCATTCTACTGTCTTATCCTCTGTTGCCCCCTTCTCCTCCTGCCTTCAATCTTTCCCAGGATCAGGGTCTTTTCCAATCAGTGGCTCTTAACATCAAGTGACCAAAGCATTGGAGCTTCAGCTTCAGCATCAGTCCTTCTAATGAATATTCAGGGTTGACTTCCCCTAGGATTAACTGGTTTGATCTCCTTGCAGTCCAAGGGACTCCCAAGAGTCTTATCCAACACCACAGCTTGAAAGCATCGATTCTTCAGCATTCAGCCTTCTTTATGGTCCAACTATCACATCCATACTATGACTACTGGAAAAACCATAGCTCTAACTAGGTGCTATGGGAGCAAATGTCACAAACCTCATTCCATAGTTCATCAGGCACACTAGCTATCAGATCTAGGCCCTTAAATCTATTTCTCACTTCCACAGTATAATCATAAGGGATTTGATTTAGGTCATACCTGAATGATCTAGTGGTTTTCCCTACTTTCTTCAATTTAAGTCTGAATTTGGCAATAAGGAGTTCATGGTCTGAGCCACAGTCAGCTCCTGGTCTTGTTTTTGCTGACTGTATAGAGCTTCTCCATCTTTGGCTGCAAAGAATATAATCAATCTGATTTCGGTGTTGACTATCTGGTGATGTCCATGTATAGAGTCTTCTCTTGTGTTGTTGGAAGAGGGTGTTTGTTATGACCAGTGCATTTTCTTGGCAAAACTCTATTAGTCTTTGCCCTGCTTCATTCCATATTCCAAGGCCAAATTTGCCTGTTACTCCAGGTGTTTCTTGACTTCCTACTTTTGCATTCCAGTCCCCTATAATGAAAAGGACATCTTTTTTGGGTGTAAGTTCTAAAAGGTCTTGTAGGTCTTCATAGAACTGTTCAACTTTCAGCTTCTTCAGCATTACTGGTTGGGGCATAGACTTGGATTACTGTGATGTTGAATGGTTTGCCTTGGAAACGAACAGAGATCTTTCTGTTGTTTTTGAGATTGCATCCAAGTACTGCATTTCAGACTCTTTTGTTGACCATGATGGCCAGTCCATTTCTTCTGAAGGATTCCTGCCTGCAGTAGTGCATATAATGGTCATCTGAGTTAAATTCACCCATTCCAGTCCATTTTAGTTTGCTGATTCCTAGAATGCCGATGTTTACTCTTGCCATCTCTTGTTTGACCACTTCCAATTTGCCTTGATTCATGGACCTGACATTCCAGGTTCCTATGCACTATTGCTCTTTACAGCATCGGACCTTGCTTCTATCACCAGTCACTCCCACAATAGGGTATTGTTTTTGCTTTGGCAGGAGACAGGGATCAAGACCATCCCCATGGAAAAGAAATGCAAAAAAGCAAAATGGCTGTCTGGGGAGGCTTTACAAATAGCTGTGAAAAGAAGAGAAGTGAAAAGCAAAGGAGAAAAGGAAAGATATAAGCATCTGAATGCAGAGTTCAAAAGAATGGCAAGGAGAGATAAGAAAGCCTTCCTCAGCGATCAAAAAAATAGAGGAAAACAACAGAATGGGAAAGACTAAAGATCTCTTCAAGAAAATTAGAGATACCAAGGGGACATTTCATGCAAAGATGGGCTTGATAAAGGACAGATATGGTATGGACCTAACAGAAGCAGAAGATATTAAGAAGAGATGGCAAGAATACACAGAAGAACTGTACAAAAAAGATCCTCACAACCCAGATAATCCTGATGGTGTGATCACTCATCTAGAGCCAGACATCCTGGAATGTGAAGTCAAGTGGGCCTTAGAAAGCATCATTATGAATAAAGCTAGTGGAAGTGATGGAATTTCAGGTGAGCTCTTTCAAATCCTGAAAGATGATGCTGTGAAAGTGCTGCACTCAGTGTGCCAGCAAATTGGGAAAACTCAGCAGTGGCCACAGGACTGGAAAAGGTCAGTTTTCATTCCAATCCCAAAGAAAGGCAATGCCAAAGAATGCTCAAACTACCACACAATTGTACTCATCTCACACACTAGAAAGTAATGCTCAAAATTCTCCAAGACAGGCTTCAGCAATACGTGAACCGTGAACTTCCTGATGTTCAAGCTGGTTTTAGAAAACGCAGAAGAACCAGAGATCAAATTGCCAACATCTGATGGATCATGGAAAAAGCAAGAGAGTTCCAGGAAAACATCTATTTCTGCTTTCTTGACTATGCCAAAGCCTTTGACTGTGTGGATCACAACAAACTGTGGAAAATTCTGAAAGAGATGGGAGTACCAGACCACCTGACCTGCCTCTTGAGAAATGTGTATGCAGGTCAGGAAGCAACAGTTAGAACTGGACATGGAACAACAGACTGGTTCCAAATAGGAAAAGGAGTATGTCAAGGCAGTATATTGTCACCCTGCTTATTTAACTTCTATGCCGAGTACATAATGAGAAACGCTGGGCTAGAAGAAGCACAAGCTGGAATCAAGATTGCCTGGAGAAATATCAATCACCTCAGATATGCAGATGACACCACCCTTATGGCAGAAAGTGAAGAGGAACCAAAAAGCCTCTTGATGAAAGTGAAAGAGGAGAGTGAAAAAGTTGGCTTAAAACTCAGCATTCAGAAAATGAAGATCATGGCATCTGGTCCCATCACTTCATGGGAAATAGATGGGGAAACAGTGGAAACAGTGTCAGACTTTATTATTTTGGGCTCCAAAATCACTGCAGATGGTGACTGCAGCCATGGAATTAAAAGACGCTTACTCCTTGGAAGAAAGTTTATGACCATCCTAGATAGCATATTGTGGGGAAGGCAATGGCACCCCACCCCAGTACTTTTGCCTGGAAAATCCCATGGATGGAGGGGCCTGGTAGGCTGCAGTCCATGGGGTCGCTAAGAGTCAGACATGACTGAGCGACTTCACTTTCACTTTTCACTTTCATGCACTGGAGAAGGAAATGGCAACCCACTCCAGTGTTCTTGCCTGGAGAATCCCAGGGACGGGGGAGCCTGGTGAGCTTCTGTCTATGGGGTCGCACAGAGTCGGACACGACTGAAGCGACTTAGCAGCAGTAGCAGCAGATAGCATATTGAAAAGCAGAGACATTACTTTGCCAACAAATGTCCGTCTAGTCAGGGCTATGGTTTTTCCAGTGGTCATGTACGGATGTGAGATTTGGACTGTGAAGAAAGCTGAGCGCCGAAGAATTGATGCTTTTGAACTGTGGTGTTGGAGAAGACTCTTGAGAGTCCCTTGGACTGCAAGGAGATCCAACCAGTCCATTCTGAAGGAGATCAGCCCTGGGATTTCTTTGGAAGGAATGATGCTAAAGCTAAAACTCCAGTACTTTGGCCACCACATGGGAAGAGTTGACTCTTGGAAAGACTCTGATGCTGGGAGGGATTGGGGGCAGGAGGAGAAGGGGATGACATAGGATGAGATGGCTGGATGGCATGACTGACTCAATGGACGTGAGTCTGAGTGAACTTTGGGAGTTGGTGATGGACAGGGAGGCCTTGTGTGCTGCGATTCATGGGGTCGCAAAGAGTCGGACATGACTGAGAGACTGAACTGAACTGAACTGATGTGAGCAAAGTGATGTCTCTGGTTTTTAATATGCTGTCTAGGTTTGTCATAGCTCTTCTGCCCCAGGATCAATCATCTTTTAATTTCATGGCTTCAGTCACCATCTGCAGTGATTTTGGAGCCCAAGAAAATAAAGTCTGTCACTCTTTCCTTTGTTTTCTATCTATTTGCCATGAAGTGATGGGACCAGTTGCCATGATCCTTGCTTTTTGAATGTTGAGTTTTAAGCCAACAACTCTGCATAGATATTAACTTTTATTTGTGGTATCTTTCTAGGTAAACCCCTCTTTTCCTTTTAATTTTCCAAAAATGTTTTTTAGATTCTGATTTTTCAGTCTTAAGTTTCCATGAACCTCACGTGGCACCATAGATTCATTTTTGTTTGTTTGTGTTTATGATATTTATTAAAAACTTAGTTTTAAAAAGCCTTAAATACATATAGAGTTTTTAATTTAAATGAGAGCTGTTTTTTATCTTCTTCTGGATAGATAACCAGCTGTGCCAGCTCAATTTTGAAATAGTTGATCCTTTTCTCACAAACTTTTGAGGAAACTTCACACAATTTTCCATAGTAGCTGCACCAAGTTACATCCCACCAACAGAGCACAATGGTTCTTTTTCTCTACATCCTTGCCAGCATCTGTTAGTTCTTGTCTTTATGATAATAACTGTTCTAATGTGTGATGCCATATCTCATTGTAGTTCTGATTTGTTCTTCCCTGATAATTAGTGGTGCAGAACCACTAATGTACCTGTTTGCAACCTGGATGCCATCTTTGGAAAAATGTCAATTCGGATCTTTCCCCCACTTCTTACTTGGATTGTTTTGTTTATTTGCTACTGAATCATCAGAGTTCTTTGTATATTTTGGATATTAATCCTTTATCTGATACAACTTTCAAATATTTTCTCCCTCTCCATAGGTTGCCTTTCTATTTTGTTGATGATTTCCTTGGCTGTGCAGAACATTTTTAGTTTGACGTGGCCTCAATTGTTTTTGTAACCTTTGCTTTTGGTGTCAAATTATACCCTCCCCTGAAAAAAATTACTATGAAGACTCATGTCAAGGAGTGTTTTCTTCTAAGAATCTTATGATTTCAGGTCTTACATTCAAGTCTTTAATCCATTTAGAACTATTTTTTTGTGTATGATGCAAGAGAGGGTTTTTCCTTAGCAGTTTTTTAAGAAAAAACTCCCCATTGTATATTCTTGTCTCCTTTTTCATGAACTAGTTGGCCACATGCGTGTAAGTTTATTTCTGGGTATTCTCTTCTGTTCTATTGGTCCGTTTTATGTTTATGCATTTGTCCTACATTTCTCCATCTTGGGAAACTCCTTAGCATGATGAGCTTTTAATTTTCTTTAATTAGCATCTCATGAGTTTCTATCTATAGAAGTATACATATTTTCTTTCAATATTTATGTTATTTAATTTGCTCATTTTATTGAATTTACTGAAACTGCCAAGTTAATTTTAAGTAGTAGTAGTGATCATGGACTTCTGTGTCTAGTCTTGATTTTTAATTGAAATAATTTTTGTTGCATATGCTATTTGTGGTTTTTGACAAACAAGATTAATTAAATATAAATCATTTATTTATAACCTCTTGTTTGTCATATCTGATGAATTTTATGAAATGTTTTTTTAGAACCTGAAGGTATAATTATTTTTCTATTTTTATTTTAATGTTTTGTGTTATGCTAATATGTTTTCTGGTATTAAAACACAATTTCTCCCCCGGAATAAACTCAATTTCTTCATAGTGTGCTGTGTTTCATATATTGTCTGGCTGTTTTATAAATGTGTACTTAGAATTTTTATTATATTCATAAATGAGAATGGTCCATAGTTTCTTTTTTATGCTGTCTTAAACTTTTGATAATAAAACTGATTTTAAAACTGAATTAGAGACTTCTGCCTTTTGCTTAGAACAACTTTTTAAATTTTCTAAAGATTAGATATCTAATGGCTTTCATAATTCTTTCTATGCTATGCTAAGTCACTTCAGTCGTGTCCGACTCTGTGCGACCCCATAGACGGAAGCTCACCAGGCTCCCCTGTCCCTGGGAATCTCCAGGCAAGAACACTGAGTGGGTTGCCGTTTCATTCTCCAATGCATGAAAGTGAAAAGAGAAAGTGAAGTCGCTCAGTCATGTCTGACTCTTAGCGACCCCATGGACTGCAGCCTACCAGGCTCCTCTGTCCGTGGGATTTTCCAGGCAATCTCACTTTTGATGATTCTTTATAAACTTTACTAGTTTGTATTTGGCCAAGAAACAGTCAATTTTCTCTGCTGCTGCTAAGTCGCTTCAGTCGTGTCCAACTCTGCGACCCCATAGACGGCAGCCCACCAGGCTCCCCTGTCCCCGGGATTCTCCAGGCAAGAACACTGGAGTGGGTTGCCATTTCCTTCTCCAGTGCATGAAAGGGAAAAGGAAGTCGCTCAGTCATGTCCAACTCTTAGCGACCACATGGACTGCAGCCTACCAGGCTCCTCCATCCGTAGGATTTTCCAGGCAGGAGTACTGGAGTGGGGTGTCATCGCCTTCTCTGCCATTTTCTCTAGGACCCCCAAATTTGCTGCCCATAATTGCAAATAACATTCCTTTCCTCTTTATCTCAGTTTTTAACCAGTCTAAGTTCTAGACATTTTATTTTTCCTCCTTTTACATGATCAGGATTACAAATGTTTTTTATAGTGTGTTCAGTTCAGTTCAGTCACTCAGTTGTGTCCGACTCTTTGCAACCCCATGAATTGCAGCACGCCAGGCCTCCCTGTCCATCACCAACTCCCGGACGTCACTCAGACTCACATCCATCAAGTCAGTGATGCCATCCAGCCATCTCATCCTCTGTCGTCCCCTTCTCCTCCTGCCCCCAATCCCTCCCAGCATCAGAGTCTTCTCCAATGAGTCAACTCTTTGCATGAGGTGGCCAAAATACTGGAGTTTCAGCTTTAGCATCATTCCTTCCAAAGAAATCCCAGGGCTGATCCCCTTCAGAATGGACTGGTTGGATCTCCTTGCAGTCCAAGGGACTCTCAAGAGTCTTCTCCAACACCACAGTTCAAAAGCATCAATTCTTCGGCGCTCAGCCTTCTTCACAGTCCAGCTCTCACATCCATACATGACCACAGGAAAGACCATAGCCTTGACTAGGTGAACCTTTGTTGACAAAGTAATGTCTCTGCTTTTGAATATGCTATCTAGGTTGGTCATAACTTTCCTTCCAAGGAGTAGGCGTCTTTTAATTTCATTGCTGCAGTCACCATCTGCAGTGATTTTGGAGCCCAGAAAAAGATAGTCTGACACTGTTTCCACTGTTTCCCCATCTATTTCCCAGGAAGTGATGGGACCAGATGCCATGACCTTCATTTTCTGAATGTTGACCTTTAAGCCAACTTTTTCACTCTCCTCTTTCACTTTCATCAAGAGGCTTTTTAGTTCCTCTTCACTTTCTGCCATAAGGGTGGTGTCATCTGCATATCTGAGGTGATTGATATTTCTCCTGGCAATCTTGATTCCAGCTTGTGTTTCTTCCAGCCCAGCGTTTCTCATGATGTACTATGCATAGAAGTTAAATAAGCCTGGTGACAATATACAGCCTTGACGTACTCCTTTTCCTATTTGGAACCAGTCTGTTGTTCCATGTCCAGTTCTAACTGTTGCTTCCTGACCTGCATATAGTTTTCTCAAGAGGCAGATCAGGTGGTCTGGTATTTCCATCTCTTTCAGAGTTTTCCACAGTTTATTGTGATCCACACAGTCAAAGGCTTTGTCATAGTCAAGAAAGCAGAAATAGATGTTTTTCTGGAACTCTCTTGCTTTTTCCATGATCCAGCGGATGTTGACAATTTAGTCTCTGGTTCCTCTGCCTTTATAAAACCAGCTTGAACATCAGGAAGTTCATGGTTCACATATTTGTGAAGCCTGGCTTGGAGAATTTTGAGCAGTACTTTACTAGCATGTGAGATGAGTACAATTGTGTGGTAGTTTGAACATTCTTTGGCATTGCCTTTCTTTGGTATTGGAATGAAAACTGACCTTTTCCAGTCTTGTGGCCACTGCTGAGTTTTCCCAATTTGCTGGCACATTGAGTGCAGCACTTTCACAGCATCATCTTTCAGGATTTGAAATATCTCAATGGAATTCCATCACCTCCACTAGCTTTGTTCATAGTGATGCTTTCTAAGGGCCACTTGACTTCACATTTCAGGATGTCAGCTCTAGGTGAGTGATCACACCATCGTGATTATCTGGGTTGTGAAGATCTTTTTTGTACAGTCCTTCTGTGTATTCTTGCCACCTCTTCTTAATATCTTCTGCTTCTGTTGCTGCTGCTGCTGCTAAGTAACTTCTGTAGTGCACTGGTTCTGTTAGGTCCATATAATTTCTGTCCTTTATTGTGCCCTTCTTTGCATGAAATATTCCCATGGTATCTCTAATTTTCTTGAAGAGATTTCTAGTCTTTCCCATTCTATTGTTTTCCTCTATATCTTTGTATTGATCACTGAGGAAGGCTTTCTTATCTCTCCTTGCTATTCTTTGGAACTATGCATTCAAATGGGTATATCTTTCCTTTTCTCCTGTGCCTTTCACTTCTCTTCTTTTCACAGTTATTTGTAAGGCCTCCTCAAAAAACTATTTTGCCTTTTTGCATTTCTTTTCTTGAGGATTGTCTTGATCTCTGCCTGCTGTACAATGCCATGAACCTCCGTGCATAGCTCTTCAGGCACCCTGTCTATCAGATCTAATCCCTTGAATAGATTTCTCACTTCCACTGTATAATTGTAAGGGATTTAATTTAGGTCATACCTGAATGATCTAGTGGTTTTCCCTACTTTCTTCAATTTAAGTCTCAATTTGGCAATAAGAATTTCATGTTCTGAGCCACAGTCAACTCCTGGTCTTGTTTTTGCTAACTGTATAGAGCTTCTCCATATTTGGCTGCAAAAATATAATCGATCTGATTTCAGTATTGACCATTTGGTTATGTCCATGTGTGGAGACTTCTCTTGTTTTGTTGGAAGAGGGTGTTTGCTATAACCAGTGTGTTTTCTTGGAAAAACTCTATTAGCCTTAGCCCCCCTTCATTCTGTACTCCCAAGGCCAAATTTGCCTGTTACTCCAGGTATTTCTTGACTTCTTATTTTGCATTCCAATCCTGTACAATGAACAGGACATCTTTTTTTTTTGGGGGGGGGGCGGGTGTTTATTCTAGAAGGTTTTGTAGGTCTTCATAGGACCATTCAACTTCAGCTTTTTCAGCATTATTGGTCAGGACATAGACTTGGATTGCTGTGATATTGAATGGTTTGCTTTGGAAATGAACAGGGATCAGGATCATTCTGTCATTTTTGAGATTGCATCCAAGTACTGGATTTTGGACTCTTTTGTTGACTATGATGATACTCCTTTTCTTCTAAGGGATTCTTGCCCTTAATAGTATATATAATGGTCACCAATTCCAGTCCATTTTAGTTTACTGATTCCTAAAATGTTGATGTCCACTCTAGCCATCTCCTGCTTGACCAGTTCCAATTTGCCTTCATTCATGGACCTAACATTTCAGGTTCCTGTGCAATATTGTTCTTTGCAGCATCAGACTTTATTTCCATCACCAGTCACATCCACAACTGGCTATTGTTTTTACTTTGGCTTCATTGCTTCATCCTTTCTGGAGTTCTTTCTTTTTTTTTTTTTTAATTTAATTTTATTTTATTTAACTTTATGATATTGTATTGGTTTTGCCATATATCAAAGTGGATCTGCCACAGGTATACATGTGTTCTCCACTGATCTCTAGTAGCATATCGGGCACCTACTGACCTGGGGAGTTCATCTTTCAGTGCCCTATTTTCTGCCTTTTCATTCTGTTCATGAGGTTCTCAAGGCAAGAATACTGAAGTGGTTTGCCATTCCCTTCTTCAGTGGACCACATTCTGTCAGACCTCTCCACCATGACCTGTCTATGTTGGGCGGCCCCACGTGGCATGGCTCATAGTTTCATTGAGTTAGACAAGGCTGTGATTCATGTGGTCAGATTGGTTAGTTTTCTGAAGACAAATGGTCCTAAACTTAAGCTGTATAAAACCAAGTGATGTATCAGTTAAATAGTTTCCCAGTAGAATTATATGGTTATAAAATTATTTCTGCTTTTTAAGTAATTTTTGATTTTTATATTTAATTGATACATCCTTTGATTTACACAGCTTAAGACAATTTGTATGTTTTTTTAATTTTAATTGGAGGCTAATTAATTTACAATATTGTTTTGTTTTTGCCATACATCAACATGAATCTGCCATGGGTGTGCATGTGTTCCCACTCCTGAACCTCCCTCCCACCTCCCTCCCCATACCATCCCTCTGGGTCATCCTAGCACACCAGCCCCAAGCATCCTGTATCCTGCATTGAATCTGGACTGGCGAATCATTTCCCATATGATATTATACATGTTTCAATGCCATTCTCCCAAATCATCCCACCCTCACCCTCTCCCACAGAGTCCAAAAGACTGTTCTATACATCTGTGTCTCTTTTGCTGTCTCTCATACAGGGTTATCATTATCATCTTTCTAAATTCCATATATATGCGTTAGTATACTGTATCGGCTTACTTCACTCTGTATAATAGGCTCCAGTTTCATCCACCTCATTAGAACTGATTCAAATGCATTCTTTTTAATGGCTGAGTAATACTCCATTGTGTATATGTACCATAGCTTTCTTATCCATTCATCTGCTGATGGACATCTAGGTTGCTTCCATGTCCTGGCTATTATAAACAGTGCTACAGTGAATATTGGGGTACATGTGTCTCTTTCAATTCTGGTTTCCTCGGTGTGTATGCCCAGCAGTGGGATTGCTGGGTCGTATGGCAGTTCTATTTCCAGTTTTTTAAAGGAATCTCCACACTGTTCTCCATAGTGGCTGTACTAGTTTGCATTCCCACCAACAGTGTAAGAGGGTTCCCTTTTCTCCACACCCTCTCCAGCATTTATTGCTTGTAGACTTTTGGATCGCAGCCATTCTGAGTGGCGTGAAATGGTACCTCATTGTGGTTTTGGTTTGGATTTCTCTGATAATTAATAATGTTGAGCATCTTTTCATGTGTTTGTTAGCCATCTGTATGTCTTCTTTGGAGAAATGTCTAGTTCTTTGGCCCATTTTTTGATTGCGTCATTTATTTTTTTGGAATTGAGTTGCAGGAGTTGCTTGTATATTTTTGAGATTAGTTGTTTGTCAGTTGCTTCATTTGCTATTAATTGCTCCCATTCTGAAGGCTGCCTTTTCACCTTGCTTATAGTTTCTTTTGTTGTGCAGAAGCTTTTTAATTTTAATTAGATCCAATTTCTTTATTTTTGCTTTTATTTCCAATATTCTGGGAGGTGGTTCATAGAGGATCCTGCTGTGATTTATGTTGGAGAGTGTTTTGCCTATGTTCTCCTTTAAGAGTTTTATAGTTTCTGGTTTTACGTTTAGATATTTAATCCATTTTGAGTTTATTTTTGTGTATGGTGTTAGAAAGTGTTCTAGTTTCATTCTTTTACAAGTGGTTGACCAGTTTTCCCAGCACCACTTGTTAAAGAGATTGTCTTTTCTCCATTGTATATTCTTGCCTCCTTTGTCAAAGATAAGGTGTCCATAGGTGCATGGGTTTATCTCTGGGCTTTCTATTTTGTTCCATTGGTCTATATTTCTGTCTTTGTGCCAGTGCCATACTGTCTTGATGACTGTGGCTTTATAGTGGAGCCTGAAGTCAGCCAGGTTGATTCCTCCAGTTCCATTCTTCTTTCTCAAGATTGCTTTGGCTATTTGAGGTTTTATTTGTATTTCAATACAAATTGTGAGATTATTTGTTCTAGCTCTGTGAAGAATACCATTGGTAGCTTGCTAGGGATTGCATTGAATCTATAGATTGCTTTGGGTAGTATACTCATTTTCGCTATATTGATCCTTCCGATCCTTACCATGTTCATTTGTCTGTTTTTTAAAGTTGTTCTTTTACTATTGAAATTGACAGTTTATATTTTATTCCTTGTTTTTGATCTTTAGAACCAAGTTGTTAATTATTAATTTTGCCTCTTTTGCTTTTATATTTTTTGCACTGGACTAGTATCCCTTTCTTTTTTTCTTTTACATCACACTTCTTTATCAACTTATTGTGTGGGTGTGTGCATGCTAATTCACTTCAGTTCTGTCTGACTCTATGACCCTAGGGACTGTAGCCCGCCAGGCTCCACTGTTCATGGGATTCTCTAGGCAACAAACTGAAGTGGGTTGCTGTGCCCTTTTCCAGGGAATCTTCCCAACTCAGGGATCAAACCTGTGTCCTGTGTCTCTTATGTCTCCTACATTGGCAGGCGGGCTCTTTACCAGTGAGTCCAATGGGAGGCCCAAGTATGGGTGTTTCCTTCAAGTAGCCTATAGGCAGGATTTGCTTTTAATCCAGGTTGACAGTTTGTCTTTTAATGGGGCAATTGAATATATTTTTGTTTAATGTGAGAATTTTTTGTTTTTTATATCAAAGTTTTTCTACTTGGGCTCTTCTGATGAGTCTTTGTTGTGAAAGCTATCCTATTCATTGTAGACTCTTTAGCAATATAACCTGGCTTTTACCCACTAGATGCCATTTGCATCCTCTCAGGCTGTGACAACCAAAAATGACTCCAGGTGTTGCCAAATGCCCTTTCAGGGGTGAGGGGAATCCCCTATCTTCCCCAACCCCAGTTAATATCTGCTTTATATCTTTTTATAAAACCTCAGTTGTCTTATTCCAGGCCTGGAAGTTCCACACCTAGGTTTGTTGGATTTTATTGAGGTCAAGTTCATCAGTGTTACATGCACCTAGGGTGACCAATCATCTCCTTTGTCTGGGCTGAGCGGATTCCTCAGACATGGTACTTCCAGTACTAAAATCAGAAAGTCTTGGGAAAACCGGAGTGAGTTGGTCACCTTGGATTCCCCTCTTCAGTCCTGTTCTTGTAGACTTGACCAAAGAATAAAGCACAGTAAGGTCCATTCAGCCACTAACACAGTTCTCTTTTTTCATTGTTTCTGCATTTGATGCAACCTGCTCTAAGTATATTCTGAAGTCAGAGTTGTGAAATTGTACAAAAATCCTTAGACATTTGTCTCTGAGAGTCATACTAACATGTTTATACATAGCTATAAGGCATTTATAGATATACCCTTTTAGACATAATCATATCTATATATTATGATTCATAGAGGATGAGATGGTTAGATAGCATCACTGACTCAATGGACATGAATTTGAGCGAACTTCAGGAGAACAGTGAAGGACAGGGAAGCCTGGCTTGCTGCTATGGGATTGCAAAGAGTTGGACTCTTAGCAACTAAACAACAACAACATTAGTATTTATTCTTTACCAGAATTTCCTCTGTTCTTAAGTTTTCCTCAGTCTTTAAATCCCCTCTGTATAATTTGTTGTTTCATTAATCTTCCTGCCACCATCTCCCAAGTGTTTTCCTCAGAATACTTGGCTAAAATTGTTTCTGAATTCTTCTTTATCCTTCAATAACTTAATTTACCCGGAAAAATTAAATTAGTAACTTAATCTATAACTTAATTTTAGCCTGATAAGTGAATAATAAAAAGTCTACACTCTGCTGACTATAGAATTCTAGAGTTCTTGTTCTTTTCTCTCTTTATTTTTTCACATGGTCTTCAAGCTTTTATGATTGCATATGAGCAGAATGATGCCAGTTTTATTCCTTTATATTTGTGTTTATGCTGTCTGTTTTGTTTTGTTGGCTGCAGCATGAGGCTTGTGGGGTCTTAGTTCCTTGACCAGGAACTGAACTCAGGGCCACGGCAGTGAAAGCACCAAGTCCTAGCCAGTGGATTTCCAGAGAATTCCCTCAATTTGTGCTTGTATGATTTTTTTCTTTTGTTCTTGCTTTATTTCCTTTAAAAAACAATAAGCACTCATTACTCTTTTACACCTATCTCCTCACTGCTACTGACAAAGAATGAATCTTGTGATGGTGGAGAGGCTGTCCAGGGAGGAAAAGAACTGCCTCTCACCTTCTTGAGCTTATGGGCAAGTATCCATTTCTCAACAAATATTTGGTCTGGTTTTAAGGAATTCACTGGTTGCTAAAAAAAAAAAAAAAAAAGATCCATTTGGCATTTATCTGGAAGATCTCAGCCGCCGCTCTGCATTTCCGCCACCCTAGAGGCCCTCCCAAAGGAAACAGGCAGGAGTGGGGGTTAGGAGAAGAGGAGGGTGTCTTCCTGTCTCCCAGATTCTGACAGTTGTGAAGAGCATGAGGAGCTCTGCTTGTGGCCCAGAATCCTCACTTGTGGGTCAGAATGCCATCTGGATTATGTTTTCCAAAGAACATGATAACTCAAAAGATTACTCAGGAAATTCACATTCTGGGTCTGGTGTCTGAGATGTGTTGATCTATGCACATGAAATGCAGAAGAGAGCCTTCTTCTCTGAGCTCTCTTCCTTTCTGTCAAAGCAGTTTTTCAAAGCACACTTTATAATAATCCCATCTTCTGAAGAAAAGATGGTAGATAGTTGAAATCTCTGTGGCCTCACAGAAGGGAAACATGTCAATTATGATACCCTGAGATTATTGGGAGCTGTCAAGAATCCAAAGAGGGCTTTTACCCCAGGATCTTGGAGCCCCTATTTTTGGATGAGGGGCTTTAAAAATGAATTCATCCCCCTGTGAGGTTCCATTCCAATGCTACCTTCACCATGAAGTTCTTGACAGGAAATAGTTTCTTGCTGCTGCACATCCCAAGAACACTTGAGGTCGCTCATAATGCTCATGCCGTCATAGATCTTGAGTTATTTTTGTTCACGTCTTCTTTGTCCGTCTACGGGATATTTGTTATTGGCTATCTGATCCATGTTTATTTAACTTATATGCAGAGTACATCATGAGAAATGCTGGACTGGAAGAAACAGAAGTTGGAATCAAGATTGCCGGGAGAAATATCAGTAACATCAGATATGCAGATGACACCACCCTTATGGCAGAAAGTGAAGAGGAACTAAAAGCCTCTTGATGAAAGTGAAAGTGGAAAGTGAAAAGGTTGGCTTAAAGCTCAACATTCAGAAAACGAAGATCATGGCATCTGGTCCCATCACTGCATGGGAAATAGATGGAGAAACAGTGGAAAACAGTGTCAGAATTTATTTTTCTGGGCTCCAAAATCACTGCAGATGGTGATTGTAGCCATGAAATTAAAAGACGCTTACTCCTTGGAAGGAAAGTTATGACCAACCTAGATAGCATATTCAAAAGCAGAGACATTACTTTACCAACAAAGGTTCGCCTAGTCAAGGCTATGGTCTTTCCTGTGGTCATGTATGGATGTGAGAATTGGACTGTGAAGAAGGCTGAGCGCCAAAGAATTGATGCTTTTGAACTGTGGTGTTGGAGAAGACTCTTGAGAGTCCCTTGGACTGCAAGAAGATCCAACCAGTCCATTCTGAAGGAGATCAATCCTGGAATTTCTTTGGAAGGAATGATGCTAAAGCTGAAACTCCAGTATTTTGGGCACCTCATGCAAAGAGTTGACTCATTGGAGAAGACTCTGATGCTGGGAGGGATTGGGGGCAGGAGGAGAAGGGGACGACAGAGGATGAGATGGCTGGATGGCATCACTGACTTGATGGGTGTGAGTCTGGGTGACCTCCAGGAGCTGGTGATGGACAGGGAGGCCTGGCGTGCTGCAGTTCATGGGGTCGCAAAGAGTCGGACACGACTGAGTGACTGATCTGATCTGATCTGATCTGGTCCATGGCTGTATTCTCCTTAGCCTTTAGCCTAGTGTCTGAAGTATAATAGATGCTCAATACTGGCAGAGAGGTGGATGGGTGGATAACTGAAAGAAAGAAACTTCAAATCTGATTATTTGATATATAAACTTTCTTCATCTGTCTGGTTAATGATAGTTTTAGGTCATATTACATTCCATTGCTATATGTCTCCCAGCCACCCATGGTTTTTCTTCTGCTAATTTAGTTTTTTGTATATTTAAAGCCGGGTCAGAAAGATCTTGCATTAAATAAGCCTCCAGGCTGTCAATATACCTCAGGTAGCCATAAAGTATATTTTAGTCATGAATTTGAATTCCAAAAGTTTCCCAGTTTTCCTTTTTCCTTACTTCCTTTCACCCTTCCTATCCTTGGATCGTCTTTACTGCCCCTGGCCATCCCCTCTTACCTACCCCCATACACAAAAACAGCATATACGGAAACACTGTTATTTTGTTTGTGGACTAATATTGGTACTGTGTTCTATTTCCGTTGTGAATTTCTTTAGATCTTTGTTGTTAAGATTAAAGATAGTTCTTCCCCCAGTAAGGGAAGCATCTTAATAGGAAATGGATTTTTAATATGGGTACAGAGGCTAGTGAAGGCTATGGTTTTTCCTGTGGTCATGTATGAATGTGAGAGTTGGACTGTGAAGAAGGCTGAGCGCCGAAGAACTGATGCTTTTGAACTGTGGTGTTGGAGAAGACTCTTGAGAATCCCTTGGACTACAAGGAGATCCAACCAGTCCATTCTGAAGGAGATCAGCCCTGCGATTTCTTTGGAAGGAATGATGTTAAAGCTGAAACTTCGGTACTTTGGCCACCTCATGCAAAGAGCTGACTCATTGGAGAAGACTCTGATGCTGGGAGGGATTGAGGGCAGGAGGAGAAGGGGATGACAGAGGATGAGATGGCTGGATGGCATCACTGACTCGATGGATGTGAGTCTGAGTGAACTCTGGGAGTTGGTGATGGACAGGGAGGCCTGGCGTGATGCAATTCATGGGGTTGCAAAGAGTCAGACACGACTGAGTGACTGAACTGAACTGAACTGACTGACAGAGGCTTGAAGAGAATTTGAATTTCAAAAGATTCTTCTATATTTCTGGACTTTGAATATGCATCTGTGAGTTACAACAGAAAACACTGACTGGAGTACTAGTCTTTACCTCCTTCTTATTTTCAGACTACTTCAAAAAAATCCTTTATCTTGATCTACATTTAAAAACAAGGTCATTTTGCCAGTAATGATTCCTGAGAATATTCACTTAGCTGTAGGACTTGTTACTGAATGAGCATTATGATTGAGATTTTCTCCAGCAGTCTTCAGAAAAGATGACCAAATGCGTAAGACTTCAAAGATTATAAATCTGTGTGCAACAGAAACTCACTTACTAGAAATTGTATATTCTCTCTTGGTTAGTGTGACTTTTCTTGGTTGAAAGGAAGAACAGCACAAACTATGATGCAGAAGGGAACCTACTAATTTTTCTATACTTAACCACAGTGTTAGAAGGATAAATGTGTAGTCATGCCTCAGTGCGACTGAATAGAGGGTGGGTACCACCAGCTCTTCTTTTTCCCCTGTTTCTCTCTGCATGCTGACTTCACTGATACAAACTGCCTTCTGCCACAGGGCTGGAGTGCAGGCTATCAGCAGCTCCAATATCCTGTATCTCTTACCTTTGCTTCTGTGTTGAGACTAAAAGTCAATCTCTTAATCGAAATTTGAAAAGCATTGAACAATAGTTTAAGTTGACTCAGCCTGGATGAAGAATCAGGTAGTCATCCCAGAACACTGTAGGTAAATCCATGTTGATAACCAAATATTCAAACTCCACGTTTAGCATAGGAGAAAGACTGTTCCAGAAGATTGGAGCTGCTGCTTATTCTAGGTAGACTGAACATTAGGTGTCTATTTCTTTTTTAAATGAAAGATAAGGGGCAAACTTTTGAGATAAGAAACTTCTATGAAGAAGCATTTGTAGGGGATCAAAATTACTTCTTTCTTCTTGGGGAAGAGATCTCCTGAGGGTGAAAACTCTAAGAATATACAAGTAATCTCATTTTTTTCTTGAAGGTTGATTCAACCATCTCTCTTTCTTTGAAATCTCAAACTGCAATCCCAGGTATAAAGTGCGTTCTCAGTAAGCCCTTGTAAACCTAACTTAGAACACTTACCATCTGAACTCCACCATCCGACACACCATTATGCGAGGGGCTTCAGTATTCATAGAGCATGATTGTTATTTCTCTTATCTGTCAAGTCATGCCGGTAGATTTGTGACTTTGGGAGATAAGGGTGAATGGGATGTCAGACTCAGAGTCTCCAGACCTTAAATGTCCTGACTGAAAATAATACTCCATGACTTGGTTGGAATGAGCCTGGCCCTTCCTGTGTATTTAACTAGATGCTTCTCCAAAAGTCTATAAAATTTGGTATTTTCCCATTTTAATTTTGCATTTCAAGGTTCAAGAAAGTAAGTCAGTGTTTGCCAATAATGGTGATACTTGGGGTATTTTGTTTGGAATGAGGTTGAGAATGCGGCCAGATAGGTGTCCCAGTTTGTCAGTATCCCTGGAAATCATGTCAAGGGAACTAGTATTGGAGAAAAGTGTAGCCCACCAGTCCCCTCTGTTTGGTGGGATTCTCCAGGCAAGAATACTGGAGTGGGTTTCCATGCCCTCCTCCAGGGGATCTTCCCAATCCAGGAATCAAACTTGTGTCTCTTACATCCTCCGCATTGGCAGGTGGGTTCTTTACCACTAGCACCACCTGGGAAGCCTTGAAACAAAGTGAAGTGAAAGTTGCTCAGTTGTGTCTGACTCTTTGTGACCCCATGGGCTATACAGTTCATGGAATTCTCCATGCCAGACCCCATGAACTGTAGTCTACTAGGTTCCTTCATCCAGGGGATTTTCCAAGCAAGAATACTGGAATGGGTTGCCATTTCCTTCTCCAGGAGATCTTCCTAACCCAGGGATTGAACCCAGGTCTCCTGCATTGTAGGCAGACGCTTTACTGTCTGAGCCACCAGGGACGTCAGAAGCCTTGGAAAGAAGCATTTGGAAAGAAGCAAATGCATTAAATGTTAGACTATCATGCCCCCAAACCTTGCAGATGTATATTCATGGAAAACATCTTTATTGCCCTGAATTAATTCTCTTGGGGAAACTGAGACTCCTATTCTATTGTCGTTTCTCCCAGCCTCTTGGCATCAGAAAGATCTTTATGTTCACCTACTTCAACGTTTCTTAAACTCTAATGTGCGTCAGCGTAATCTGAGATGTTCGCCAAAGGTGTAGATCCCTGGCGCCATCCTGGTGCCCGAGATTGGTACCAGCAATCTCTGGTACCAATTGGAGGTCAGCAAGGAATCTGTATTTTTTTTTTTTTTTTGACAATCAGATCACATACTCTGAGGCATACAGCCTGCAGCCACGCTGTGACAAATATATTTCCCTTTGCCTTTCCTGTCAGTGGATGTGTATCCTCATCAGCTGAGCAGGAGATTTATGGAGAGAATTCCAGCATAAGATGTAAGGCTGAATCACAGTGAACTTTTCTGAGTCCTAAAATCTACGTTTTGATTTTTTTTTATAATATCAACGATTAATCGTTATCCTCACTCTTAGAATACTTCTAGTGACATGATGCCCACCACATTAAAAAATATTGTCTTCTTTTATTACTAGATAAATCTAGTTAATCATACTTGATTAAATGAAAGTCATCTCCACATTGACCCCCATGCTATTCTCTGTGCCAGCAGAGCAAATCTCCTGCTTTCTCTGCAGTGCAGGCTTTCAGATATTTAAAGACATTTATCACACTCCACTGTTCATACTGTTCATGGGGTTCTCAAGGCAAGAATACTGAAGTGGTTTGCCATTCCCTGACTGTGTGGATCACAATAAACTATGGAAAATTCTGAAAGAGATGGGAATACCAGACCACCTGATCTGCCTCTTGAGAAATCTGTATGCAGGTCAGGAAGCAACAGTTAGAACTGGTCATGGAACAACAGACTGGTTCCAAATAGGAAAAGGAGTACGTCAAGGCTGCATATTGTCACCATGTTTATTTAACTTATATGCAGAGTACATCATGAGAAATGCTGGACTGGAAAAAACACAAGCTGGAATCAAGATTGCCGGAAGAAATATCAATCACCTCAGATATGCAGATGACACCACTCTTATGGCAGAAAGTGAAGAGGGGCTAAAAAGCCTCTTGATGAAAGTGAAAGTGGAGAGTGAAAAGGTTGGCTTAAAGCTCAACATTCAGAAAACGAAGATCATGGCATCTGGTCCCATCACTGCATGGGAAATAGATGGGGAAACAGTGGAAACAGTGTCAGACCTTGTTTTTCTGGGCTCCAAAATCACTGCAGATGGTGATTGCAGCCATGAAATTAAAAGACGCTTACTCCTTGGAAGGAAAGTTATGACCAACCTAGATAGCATATTCAAAAGCAGAGACATTACTTTACCAACAAAGGTTCGCCTAGTCAAGGCTATGGTCTTTCCTGTGGTCATGTACGGATGTGAGAGCTGGACTGTGAGGAAGGCTGAACGCCGAAGAACTGATGCTTTTGAACTGTGGTGTTGGAGAAGACTCTTGAGAGTCCCTTGGACTGCAAGGAGATCCAACCAGTCCATTCTGAAGGAGATCAATCCTGGAATTTCTTTGGAAGGAATGATGCTAAAGCTGAAACTCCAGTATTTTGGCCACCTCATGCAAAGAGTTGACTCATTGGAGAAGACTCTGATGCTGGGAGGGATTGAGGGCAGGAGGAGAAGGGGACGACAGAGGATGAGATGGCTGGATGGCATCACTGACTCGATGGATGTGAGTCTGAGTGACCTCCGGGAGCTGGTGATGGACAGGGAGGCCTGGCGTGCTGTGGTTCATGGGGTCGCAAAGAGTCGGACACGACTGAGCGACTGATCTGATCTGATCTGATCTGATCACACTCCACTAAGGGTTTTCTTTTCCAAGATGAACTTTGCTAATTGCTTTAATCTTTCTACAACTTGGTCTCCAGGTTAATCTTCCTAGGCTTGTTCTAATCATTCAACACAATGATCTAGATAGAGCTTAACTACTGGGGAAAGCTAGGGACTGAGTTTTGAGGAATGGGATGTGGGGATGAGGGGGAATGGGCACAGATTTCAGCCATTGCCCCCACAGTAGAAGACCATACTTCTATTGACTCTCTGTAAAATGGCATTTTCCCTAAGGAAAAAAGTTAGATTATTTTTTTGGCTCATATAGATTCCGTGGTAAACAAACCTCAGATTGTTTTGATTTCTAGGAACTTCTGATTTCAAGCTGGTTTTCCTCCATTTGACTTGAATTTTGTTTTTTTCTGAACTTAAATGTGAAAGCGTGTAAATGAAAGAATGGATTTGTTTTGGTTAGTAAGGGATTCTTTAGACCATTTATCCTATCCCCAACAACAATTTTCCTTGTGTGGCCTAGACATAGAATAACTGTGAGTCCATATAATATTTTTCAAAATTTCTAACAGGTAAACTGCTTTAAAGTTTACCTCTTGCCCTCCCTATACACTGATGGTAACTATGTGAGATGATGGATGTATTAACTTGATTGTGATAATTATTTCTCAACATTATACATATAGTATCAGATCAGATCAGTCGCTCAGTTGTGTCCGACTCTTTGCGACCCCATGAACTGCAGCACGCCAGGCCTCCCTGTCCATCACCAACTCCCGGAGGCCACTGAGACTCCCATCCATCAAGTCAGTGATGCCATCCAGCCATCTCATCCTCTGTTGTCCCCTTCTCCTCCTGCCCCCAATCCCTCCCAGCATCAGAGTCTTTTCCAATGAGTCAACTCTTCGCATGAGGTGGCCAAAATACTGGAGTTTCACCGTTAGCATCATTCCTTCCAAAGAAATCCCAGGGCTGATCTTCAGAATGGACTGGTTGGATCTCCTTGCAGTCCAAGGGACTCTCAAGAGTCTTCTCCAACACCACAGTTCAAAAGCATCAATTCTTCGGCGCTCAGCCTTCTCACAGTCCAGCTCTCACATCCATACACGACCACAGGAAAGACCATAGCCTTGACTAGGTGAACCTTTGTTGGCAAAGTAATGTCTCTGCTTTTGAATATGCTATCTAGGTTGGTCATAACTTTCCTTCCAAGGAGTAAGCGTCTTTTAATTTCATGGCTGCAGTCACCATCTGCAGTGATTTTGGAGCCCAGAAAAATAAAGTCTGACACTGTTTCCACTGTTTCTCCATCTATTTCCCATGTAGTGATGGGACCAGATGCCATGATCTTCTTTTTCTGAATGTTGATCTTTAAGCCAACCTTTTCACTCTCCACTTTCACTTTCATCAAGAGGCTTTTTAGTTCCTCTTCACTTTCTGCCATAAGGGTGGTGTGATCTGCATATCTGAGGTTATTGATATTTCTCCCAGCAATCTTGATTCCAACTTGTGTTTCTTCCAGTCCAGCGTTTCTCATGAGGTACTCTGCATATAAGTTAAATAAACATGGTGACAATATACAGCCTTGATGTACTCCTTTTCCTATTTGCAACCAGTCTGTTGTTCCATGTCCAGTTCTAACTGTTGCTTCCTGACTTGCCTACAGATTTCTCAAGAGGCAGATCAGGTGGTCTGGTATTCCCATCTCTTTCAGAATTTTCCACAGTTTATTGTGATCTACACAATCAAAGGCTTTGGCATAGTCAATAAAGCAGAAATAGATGTTTTTTCTGGAACTCTCTTGGTTTTTCCATGATCCAGCGGATGTTGGCAATTTGATCTCTGGTTCCTCTGCCTTTCGTAAAACCAGCTTGAACATCAGGAAGTTTTGAGCATTACTTTACTAGTGTGTGAGATGAGTGCAATTGTGCTGTAGTTTGAGCATTCTTTGGCATTGCCTTTCTTTGGCATTGCCTTTCTTTGGGATTCTTTGGCATTGCCTGTCTTTGGGAAAGGATGAAAATGAACCTTTTCCAATCTTGTGGCCACTGCTGAGTTTTCCAAATTTAGTATACATACTTACATATATATATATATATATATACACATACATATATATATATATATATATAATCACACGGTACGCCTAAAATAAATAGAACATATCAATTTTATCCCATTAAAGCTGGAAAAAAATTCCAAACAATTCTGAGGGATGAGAGCTAGCACACACCAGCTGAGTCATGCTGGCTGCATAAAAGGTTTCTCTCCATGACTACTAGAGTAAAACTGTTCAAAAGTGGGACAGAGAGTAACCTGTCACTCTATGGAGACGTACATCAGATAGACTATTAAACCCACACCCACCTAGAGGATGCTGACTTTTAATGGTTAAGGTATAACCTATGTTCTAGGCACCTTACCTAAGAAAAAAATGAATTATTTTTGTTTTTAAAACAATAAAATGAACTTGATCTTCTAGGATATGGAAATTCTTTGCCTTAATTTTCTATTTTTTTTGAACCCTGAAAAGCTAGGGAATGCTTAGGTCCTTCTTCCAATCCCCACCTTTCCTATGTGATCATCATGGCGTTTTTTATATTTTTGCTTTATGATAGCTCAGACAGAACTTGTATTTTCCTTTTCATCTCTAAGTCTCAAGGGCCTTGCTATGTATGTATGCAGTGTGGGGTACAAATACCATTTGATTAATATTCCACTCAGTGGCAGATAAGTTGCAGTTAAATATGAGGATATAATTAATATAAAAATTTACTATGTTTTTTTTTTTTTCTGTTTATCCTACTTAATATATTTGTAGGGTAATAATCAACCACATCATGATTCTTTTAATATCTGTGTCTGGAGGCTATACCATGTTGCCCTATTTGTTTATCAGTTCAGTTCAGTCACTCAGTCGTGTCCAACTCTTTGTGACCCCATAGATCGCAGCACGCCAGGCTTCCCTGTCCATCACCAAATCCTGGAGCTTGCTCAAACTCATGTCCATCAAGATGGTAATGCCATCCAACCATCTCATCCTCTGTCATCCCCTTCTCCTCCTGCCTTCAATCTTTCCCAGCATCGGAGTCTTTTCCAATGAGTCAGTTCTTCGCATCAGGTGGCCAAAGTATTGGAGCTTCAACTTCAGCATCAGCCTTCCCAATGAATATTCAGGACTGATTTCCTTGAGGATTGACTGGTGTGATCTCCTTGCAGTCCAAGGGACTCAGAGTCCTCTCCAAGACCACAGTTCAAAAGCATCAGTTCTTCAGTGCTTAGCCTTCTTTATGGTCCAACTTGCACATCTACATATGACTACTGGAAAAACCATAGCTTTGACTAGATGGACCTTTGTTTGCAAAGTAATGTCTCTGTTTCTTAATATGCTGTCTAGGTTTGTCATAGTTTTTCTCCCAAGGAGCAAACATCTTTTAATTTCATGGCTGTAGTCACCGTCTGCAGTGATTTTGGAGCCCCCAGAAATAAAGTCTGTCACTGTTTCCATTGTTTCCCCATCTATTTTCCATGAAGTGATGGGACGAGATGCCATGATCTTCATTTTTTGAATGTTGCGTTTTAAGCTAACTTTTTCACTCTCCTGTTTCACTTTTATCAAGAGGCTCTTTAGTTCCTCTTCACCTTCTGACATAAGGGTGATGCCATCTGCATATCTGAGTTAATTGAAATTTGTATCTTCATTGTATACCATATATATAACATATAGCTTATAAGTGTATATCTACTTTTGTGTCTCTGTTCTTTCGCTCTTGTGTATAGGTGTATATGCATAAAAATTTGATTTACGTCAATAATACCTGCTTTCGGAGAAGGCAATGGCACCCCACTCCAGTACTCTTGCCTGGAAAATCCCACAGATGGAGGAGCCTGGTGGGCTGCAGTCCATGGGGTCGCTAAGAGTCGGACATGACTGAGCGACTTCACTTTCTCTTTTCACTTTCACACATTGGAGAAGGAAATGGCAACCCAGTCCAGTGTTCTTGCCTGGAGAATCCCAGGGACGGGGAAGCCTGGTGGGCTGCCGTCTATGGGGTCACACAGAGTCGGACACGACTGAAGTGACTTAGCATAGCATACCTGCTTTAGTTTAGTGAGGTCATTGATGTTAATTTCAGTTGTGCTTAGAGCTAGGTAATTCATTCTAAATTAAACATCTAAAAGTTACCTAACAGATTGAGAATCCTCTAAAATATGAGAGACAGTGACCAACTGTCTTTTCCTCAAACTCACCATCCAGGTTCCTGAATTTCTCTGTCTAAGAGACTCACTCTCAAACCCCTATTTAGAATGCCATGTATCTCAAATATATATATATATATATTCCGTTCTAAGAACACAAGCATTAAGGTGTCAAGAATTCATTTTCGGTTTGGGGTTAATATCCATTGAAGTGTTTTGGCAGGGACAGAGCATTTTGACAATACAAATGCCTTTCTGCATTCCTCACAGCACCATTCTGAACTTTTCATAATCAAGAAAGGAGAAAATAACTTCTCTTTTCCATTGAATATTCAGTGGGCAAATACTAATCTGAAAGAAAATTAAAATTCTCTCTGTGGCACACTCAACAAATGACAGTTTAGATTATATTAGAAATACTGTAATTCTCTTCAGGTCAGTTAACTGAGTGAAAAATGGAAGTCTAAAATGAAGCTAAAGCATTGTATTGAGTATTACAATTGTGACTCCATCTATCAGCAGCACGGGGTGGTGGGAGGTCGAAGGCATTGGAGGCAGGACAGACTTGAGGGAGAAGCTGGTCTCTGGCACACGGAGCTGAGTGGGCCTATTGGATGGCATTCTTCATGAGTCAGGGTGCTTCACCTGGGGGCATCAAGGTGCCGGTACCCTCAACCAGCTGAAAGCTCTGATGAGACATATGCAAGTCCAGATCTAAATCTAATGAGCCCTGGACTAGGTTGATTTTCTCGGGGGTGACACACTTTCCCCAGTGACATAGAAACTCTGCATAGGATGCTCACTGGTGATGTTGGAGGTCAGCCCCTCTGGGGTCCTTCTTGGGCCCTATTGATCTGGACCATTTTGAGGGCTGGAATACTTGCTCCAAAAAAGGCTGTGATGATTCCCCGAGCAGCCTTCTGTTCTCAAATAATTCTTTTTGTTTGTTTATCTATCCCAGTAAGACATCCTTTAGGGCTCTTTAGTGTTTGAAAGAGGTATTTGTTCTGCCTTTTTTCTTATCTGTTGTTTGCTTGTAAGTGCCTGTGTTGGACTGAAGTGCTACCCAAGCACTGCTAATTGCTTTGCTTCAGGCTTGTCTTTCTCCTGCTGCCCTTGTGGCCAAATGATTGAGTTCTTATCCACAGTGATCCCTCCTTCCCATCACCTGGGATTGCATATTGTGCCAGGGTTTATGGTGGCTTTTCCCTTTTGATTTGTACCTAGAGAGTCCTTAAGCAGAGTCTGCAGCTTCCCAGCTTTCTGCTGATGGTGTGAGCTCAAGGCCCGCTGGAATCAAAGTCAGTGGGATAAGGATTCTTTCATCAAGACCCTCCCATCCTCCTCCTAAGCCCCCTCCCTGAGGGACTCTGTTCTCATTCTTAAAAGTTCATCGATGGTCCAAGAATCACTTCCCTTTTCAGGGTTTCATTTAGCCCCCTGTTATCTAAAAAAGGACTTAGGCCAGCCTGTATCTTCCTTAAGGTTCCTGAGTATGATCAGGTTAATCCAGGGTTTGGCATAATCCAGGGCCTGGAAGCCTAAAGCTTTATTGGAATACAGCTAAATCCATTCTATTGCCCAGTGTCTGTGGCTGGTTTTGTTCCACAAAAGTAGACTGCAGTAGTTACAACAGAGACTGTCTGTGTCCCATGGAGCCAAAAATATTTACTCTCTGACCTTTTAAGAAAAAGTCTGCTGGTCCCTGAACTAATGGAAAGGGAAACCATCTGAGATAAAATGACAGTGGTGATGATGCCTAGTGGAACTGTTCTTTGCAGATAGCTCATTGCCACTTTAGAGGAACGTTTGCTGTTTAAAACCACAGGAGTGATTCAGTCAATGAACACAAATAATCACTGGGGAGTGGTCATGCCATTCATGGCCTCCTGTAATCGCTGGTTGGGAGTTGGCCGCTTGGTTATGAGATATGTGGGGGGTTTTCAAAGTCCGATCTCTGGATCTTCAGTGTCTCCTGAAATCCCACTAGAAGTGTATGCTCTCAGGCCCTGCTCCAGAACAACAAAATCAGAAACTCTGGGGGTGAGGCCATCAATCTGTACTTTAATAAGTCCTCCAGGTGATTCTGAAGGATGCTAACATTTAAGAACCACAGATGTACTTTTAAAGGGTTTGGTAAACTTTGCAGAGTGAGGTAAGTAAAAAGCGGCACATTCTGTTCCACGTTGAACCAGCCTTGATGATACAGAAGGAAGAAGAAGGAAGAAAAGCATTGGGGTAGAGTTCTTATTCTTTTCTGGTGCTGAAGAAGCTAAAAAGTGATATCCACTGTGCTCTAGTAGTGAGCATACAGAACTAGGTTCCCAAGGTTTAGATCGCATCTGGAGAGAGAAATAAAAAGGTGAAGTTAACCACTGGTGAAATAGTTCAAGTGACGATTCCTATACATAAACTGTTCTTCATGATCTTTCAGGCTTTCTACTTGAGATTAATTATGATCTGCAAATGGTCTGTGAGCAGTAGGTTCAGCCATAGATATGATGATGATGGTTCCACCTTATAAAGAAATCATAAGATGAAAATGAAGCTTAAACATCAATTTATCCAAGCAAACCCAGCCAGTCAAGTAACAGAAGCAGGCTACAACCCCAGGGCTGTCTGTCAACGGACGTGACTCTTCAATAACACACGCTTGTCCAGGATGGAACCAAGGGAAGGTTCTCTAAGGCCTTAGTGATGACACCTGTTAGAAGCGCTTCTGCTGAGCTGTCCTGCATTTGTCTAACTAGGTTTGGACATTTGGGTCTCTGACTGAATATGAAGTGATTAGAAAGCCCAGTGTCTGGCAATAAGGATGACAGATCTTCAGGAGCACAATGTGCTTTACATAACCTTGGACAGGGGGTGCGGTTAGGGGTGCCCTGCTAGATTCTATGTGCTGTGGGGACCCTCGGGCATGTGGAAGCCTGGGGAAAGTCATTTCATTGCATCTTAGCTTGAATGTACACATATGGACCACAGATGCTTCAGGACTAAGTCCAGTTCACCCAGGGAGCCTTTTGGGGAGGGCGAGGCTTGGCAAAACATTTTTTAAAAAGTCAGTATTCCTGTTATTTTTCTAAAACAAATTGCTGAGGTTATCCCTTGACATAATGTTCTTGGGGATATACAAACAGTACATAATGATAGCATGTAGCAGGCATGAATTTAAGAATACAAACGGAGGAAGCATCTCAGTGAATTGTGGACTCCTGGAGGACTCTCTATATCCCAGTGCGTGCTGCAGTGCCCTGAACACAGAAGGTGCTCAGAATATGTTCAGAGAATGATAAATCTGTCCAGAGACATTAATTATTATAGGCATGCCAGGAAGTGATTCCTAAGCACAGGAGTCTATTTTCAAGGCTATTTTTTTTTTTTTTTTAACACATGTCAAGGTCCTGTACTATTATGAAAGACATTAATGAATGGGTATGCTGCAGATGTTGACAGGGTCTTAGTCTCTTGCCTATAATCCATCACCTTATAAACAAGTCTTTTTTTCCTCTCAATGCTCCACTGTGGCCAGGTCACAGCAACCTTAGAAATGCAGGTTGCTTTTGCCATTCGATGAGTGTCTTCCCTTTGACTGTGCGGTCTTCTTCCCACGGCCTCCAGCCCAGATGCCCTCACAGGGCAGTGGGAGGCCGACAGTGGCCAGGGGTTGGGGGAGGGTTACCCTGCATGAGCCTCTAGCCTAGACCTGGCTGCCCCTAGTCCAGGACCAACGCCAAGATGTAAGAACACTCTGTATTAGGCTCTTTTGGAGGCTGTACTGTGGCTGTGCATGGGAATGTGGAGGAGAATGATGAAGAGGCTTACGGGGGAAAGAGAGATGCAATCTTAAACTCTGCTGGACACAGAGAACTTTGGAAAGAGTCCAAGTCAGTTTGGTGTAGATTTGGTCGCTGCGTCTGCTAAAATAATTTCAGTGAAAATCCAAATCTGTAGAAAACAGATATAAGTAGAAGTGAATCCAAATGAGGTATTGATCGTATTTCCCGCTCACCTCTCTTCTGGTGATGAATCACCCTCATCTCAACTCGCAGCTCCCCTATGACGGGGAGAGCTTTATTTCTGGACCTCGAAGGCTAACACCAGGGTCTTATCCATTGTGCGACAGAAGCGGGCATTTCAGTGATCAGGATGGGGGAGCTGAGGGCAGGGCAGTGAACATCTCCCAGAGCCCCACATGGCGGCAATGCTGGGGGCCTCTGTGAGGACAGCTGGCCTTCCATGAGCAGTCATGGCCCCAGGAGCATCTCAGCAGAGTGACCACATGGGACTGGGCACAGGGGCTGGGGCCAGGGCTGGGACCCATGGGGGAGACACTGTCAGTTGCCTAGAAACCACTGTCAGACCTTTCTCCTTTTTCCCCCATGTCTTGCTTGACAATGCACTGAACAAACTGAGACCCCTTGGAGCTACAAAGGATGCACTGTGACCGACCTACGCTAATAGCGGTTACTTCGTTTTCCTCTTCCAGTGACGGATTTAGCTGTGGGCATGGAAAATCATCCTGGCCATGGAGACATAAGGAGAAATTCTCTGGAGGCTCCTGGGAAAGATTTTCCTGTGTGGATTTATCTTTTTAAGGAAGGGGGTTATCGATGCAGGAGAAGAGGTTTTCTCTCTCAGAATCCATTGTATGAGAAGGTGATACCTGCATCCAAGACTGTCATTTTTAAGACTGTATGAGTTTCCTGTGGCTGCTGTAACAAATGAGCACAAACTTGGAGGCTGAAAACAACAGAACTTGATTCTCTTGCAATTAAGGAGGCCAGAAGTCCAAAATCAGTATCACTGGATAAAAGGCAAGCCCCTGAAGGCTTCAGGGGAGGATTCTTGACTCGTCCAGGTTCCGGTGGCCACCAGCATTCCCGTGCTAAGGGCAGTGTCACTCCAAGCTCCACGGCCATTATCTGAAAATCTTTCTCCGCTCCACCTTTATATCTTCTTCTTTTCCATATGTTGTCAAATCTCCCTTTGCCTCGCTTTTATAAGAATACATGTGAGTCTCTTTAGGGTCCTCATGGATTGTCCAGGGTAATCTCCCCATATCTAAATACTTAGTCATATTTATAAAGACCATCTTGTACTGTATAGAGTAATAGCCCCAGGTTTCAAGGCTTAGGATGTGAATTTTGGGGGAGAAGGAGACATTTTTCAGTTTGCCACAGTGACTACGAGGTAGAACCAAAAAAAAAAAAAGAAGAATAATTTAGAAGTCTCTCTGGAAGCCTAATGCCACTGTTTTTGAGTTAAGAAACCTTGAATATATTTCCCAGTGGACTTCAGGGGTCACACAGCTGAGGAACCATCTGATATCAAAGGTGTCCCCCAGGGTCTTAGGGACATCTGGGTCATCTGTAGAGGCCTGAGCATCATTCAGGGGCAGGTGCATGACCTCATGAGCGCAGCCTCCTCTGCCTGGCATCCCACCCAATCCTGCAGGCTGCCACCCTGGCCGTCTGGCACCTCTGAGGAGACTATGGTCTGGCTGGAGTGGTCAGTCCCATGCCAGACTTGTGTGTGGCCACCTGATGCTGGTCAGATCAGAGAGGCCAGGTGACATCCAGACTCCTCCCAGACTTCCTGGCTGGCCCCCTCCTCCAGCAGGAGCCCTTGCTGATCCACAAAGCCGGCCCACAGCTCCAGAGCATGTCCTGGTCATCACCTGCAAAACTGCTGACCAGACCTGCTTTACCAACACCAGGCTCCTCTGAGGAGAGCTGGACATGACAGTGGCCACACTGTGTGTCTTGATGAGGCCCCTCAGTCTCAAGGTGTCATTCTGGCCACAGCGTGGCATGTCAGTTGCAGGGGGCCACGTAGAATAGGGGGCAACTTCTCCTGGGGCAGACGTGGGCAGGGTCTGCCCCAGACTCCAGCCCTTTGCATCCTTCTTTTTATAGCCAGTCATTTACTCTTATTTTTAAAACCATGATTTATGAGGTATTTTGCTACCTGAACTTGAAAATACTTGGATGGAAAAAAAAATGAGATAATTTCTTGCCAATTCCTTAAAGTATCCAGGGGGAGAGTAAGGGAAGCGGTTTACATTTTTGAAGTGGGTTGATTCTAGCATATAAATGGGTAAGAGTCCAGCAGTTTCTCAAAGCTGGCACTATTGATATTTCGGACCACACAAGTCTTCGTTGTGAGTGACTATCCTGGGTACTATAAGATGTTTAGCAGCATCCCTGGCTTTTAGAATCCCTGCCCCAGGTGTGAATGTATTGAACGAATTTTAGGAGACTGGCAGAAAATCCTAGAGATAACAGTTCCTCAATTCAAAAAATAAACTGTGATGAACGGAGTCATGGCATGGAATGGAAAAGGGCATATCTAATGCAGTGACTGAAGTGACTGCTAAGTGTCAGATGTGGACTATGAAGGAGAGAAAGGATTAGCTTATTTTTCCCTCTGATGGATGCATGGAGTGATGTCCAGGAACTAGCTAAGTCTAAGTGGGCTTAAAAGAGCTCCTCCCATAAATTTTAAATTCTGCGTTTAGATGATACAACAGCAGTGGGCCATATTTTGTTTATTGTGAGAATTATTTCCTAGTGGTACATCCTATAATGGAACATCTAACATGCAATGCTTTCTTAGATTCAATAAAAATCAGCCTCAAGGGGGTTTTAATGACATGACAAGATGAATCAAATAAAATTATTCTTATTCAATAAAAAAAAGCAATATCTTATGATTCAGGCATAGAATTTAAGAACTTGGAAGGAATCCTGATTTCTAATATTCTTAGTTATTATTTGGCAAAGATGTTTACCCTCTCAATGACTCTCTTTCTTTTCTCCTTTCTTAAAGTTCTTATATTTTAGTTACCTTTGAATATTGGGATTCCATTGCTATCGTTAGTAAGAAGGGAACCAATAATATCGGCAGGGTCATCTGTATTTACAAGGTCTAATCTTTGTGCTGAAGCCTCAGTTGTCTTTCTGGCTGTGGTTCTGCAACAGGGCTTCCCAACCACATGCCATGAACCTGTTCTGGTAAAAGCAAACATTCATCTCTCCAGACACATTGGAAGACTGCTTCTGGCCATGCAGAGCCCTTATTTTCACTAAAGTGTTATATGAACATTAACCTTTTCTAGGTACATCAGAGACATCACTTTTCTTACAAAGGTCCATTTAGTCAAAGCTATGGTATTTCCAGTAGTCGTGTATGGATGTGAGTTGGACCATAAAGAAGACTGAGCCTGAAAAATTGATGGTTTCGAACTATGGTGCTGGAGAAGACTCTTGAGAGTCTCTTGGACAGCAAGGAGTTCAAATCAGTCAATCCCAAAGGAAATAAATCCTGAGTGTTCATTGGAAGGACTAATGCTAAAGTTCCAATACTTTGACCACCTGATACGAAGAGCGACTCATTGGAATAGACCCAGATTCTGGGAAAGATTGAGGGCATGAGGAGAAGGGGGTGACAGAGGATGAGATGGTTGGATAGCATCATCAATGGATCATCTCAATGGACATGAGTTTGTGCAAACTCTGGGAGATAGTGAAGGACAAGGAGGCCTGGTGTGTTGCAGTATATGGGGGTCGCAAAGAGTCGGACATGACTTAGTCACTTAACAGCAACAACAAGGTACACTCTAATGTGGACAGGATGCTTGTGGCTTCTCTGAAAGAATATGAATAGATAAAATGAAGGATCCCTTTGTCTCTAAGGTCCTGCCACCAATTGCCCAGGTTATGTCCAAAAATTTGCCAAGAAGAGTTCATACCATTGCTGCACTGGTTTAGGAGTGTTTGTCTCCACATTTGCAACCCCAAGGAAGTTAGATAAGAATTTATACATCCTACTAGATTGGAAGGAGGAACTTCAGTACAGAGCATGCAAGTATTGAAACCAGCATCGATTCTACAAAGGGGGTCCTCAAAATGGGGTCTTTGGGCAAGCAGAATCAATGTCACTGGAAACTTGTTAGAAAGGCAAAATCTTGAGTCCCAATTGAGAGCTCTGAATCAGACACTCTGGGATGAGCCCCGTCTTCTACCCCTTAAGAAGCTACGCAGATGATTCTCATGTTTGTTTGAGCACCACTGATCTATAGTTTCCAAAATGTAACAGATAACAGGAAAAAAAAATATTGGTTTCTTATCCAAAAGACACTGGATTCTGGGTCCCAGGATGGGGATCATGTTTCTACTGTTTTTTTTGTGTGGCTTTGGGTCAATGACTTAGCTTTATTGGGTCTTAATTTTTTTTTTAATTTGAAAATTAGGCATGTGATTAGATTTTCTTCTTCCTTACAGTTTTACTCATTGCCCCATATTTTTAAGTTGCATCTAATGCTGTAGCATCTTTTACAGAAGTGGAGATGGGGGTGTGAGTGGGAGTTGCCAGGTTTTCAGGACCCTTTCATGATGCTGAGGAAGAAAGGAACCATCCTCTGTCAACCTTGTGCAACAGGAGTTCGACTGAACAGGACTTTTTCTGCTTGGTGGGTAAGAGACGTCTGTGAAAGGGGTGTGGGCTGAAGAATTCATTATCAGTCTTTGGTTCCTATTCCTGGTCTTGATAGCAACTCTCACTGTGATGTCAGGCAAGTCTTAATAGCTCTCTGCATCTCAGTTCTTTTATCTGGAATATAAGAAATCAACTAGGTAAAGAGAGCTTTATGGACTTAGAACAAGGATCAGCGAGCAGGTAGCCAATAAATGCTCCATTTTCTTTCCTTTACAATTCAAATATTCCATTCTTTGGGATTCTCTAGTGTTAAAGATTCAGAGAAGCAATGGCAACCCATTCCAGTACTCTTGCCTGGAAAATCCCATGGACGGAGAAGCCTGGTAGGATGCAGTCCATGGGGTTGCTAGGAGTCGGACACGACTGAACAACTTCACTTTCACTTTTCACTTTCATGCATTGGAGAAGGAAATGGCAACCCACTCCAATGTTCTTGCCTGGAGAATCCCAGGGATGGGGAAGCCTGGTGGGCTGCTGTCTCTTGGGTCGCACAGAGTTGGACATGACTGAAGCCACTTAGTAGCAGCAGCAGCAGCAGCAGCAGTAGTGTTAAAGATTGCTCTGCAGATGCTGAGTCTTGATTGCAGCATTATTGTTCGGGTTCCTAAGGTTAACTCCCAAAGGAAACATTTGTTGACAGCAGTCAATGATCTTGCTGGCTCATGTTAACTTATCCAAGGAAGCCTGATTACCCACCTTCAGTGAAAGTAGCTCAGTTGTGTCTGAATCTTTGGGACTCCATGAACTGAAGCCCACCAGGCTCCTCCGTCCATGGAACTCTTCAGGCAAGAATGCTGGAGTGGGTAACCATTCCCTTCTCCAGGGGATCTTCCCAAGCCAGGGATTGAACCCAGGTCTCCTATGGTGCAGGCAGATTCTTTACCAACTAACTGAGACACCAGAGAAGTCCACCTTCCACCCAGTATTGATTGAGAACTATTGGCACTTTTGACAACTTATTGCTTATATGTACCAGCAGCTTCAGAGTTTCCCATAACTCCGGGCTTCCTCTTGAAAGCTGTTGGCCAAATTTCATAGCACATCCTTGTTTAAATCGGGCAACATGGATGTGTGAATATTCATATATGTCTTGTTTTAATTAAAATTGTTTTACCAGTGAGAGATTAGAGGCAATTTCTTATTGGTATTTATGTATTATATATTCATATCAGATCAGATCAGATCAGTCACTCAGTTGTGTCCGACTCTTTGCGACCCCATGAACTGCAGCACGCCAGGCCTCCCTGTCCATCACCAACTCCCGGAGGTCACTCAGACTCACATCCATTGAGTCAGTGATGCCATCCAGCCATCTCATCCTCTGTCGTCCCCTTCTCCTCCTGCCCCCAATCCCTCCCAGCATCAGAGTCTTCTCCATTGAGTCAACTCTTCGCATGAGGTGGCCAAAGTACTGGAGTTTCAGCTTTAGCATCATTCCTTGCAAAGAAATCCCAGGGCTGATCTCATTCAGAATGGACTGGTTGGATCTCCTTGCAGTCCAAGGGACTCTCAAGAGTCTTCTCCAACACCACAGTTCAAAAGCATCAATTCTTCAGCACTCAGCCTTCTTCACAGTCCAGCTCTCACATCCATACGTGACCACAGGAAAGACCATAGCCTTGACTAGGCGAACCTTTGTTGGTAAAGTAATGTCTCTGCTTTTGAATATGCTATCTAGGTTGGTCATAACTTTCCTGCCAAGGAGTAAGCGTCTTTTAATTTCATGGCTGCAGTCACCATCTGCAGTGATTTTGGAGCCCAGAAAAATAAAGTCTGACACTATTTCCACTGTTTCCCCATCTATTTTCCATGTAGTGATGGGACCAGATGCCATGATCTTCCTTTTCTGAATGTTGAGCTTTAAGCCAACCTTTTCACTCTCCATTTTCACTTTCATCAAGAGGCTTTTTAGTTCCTCTTCACTTTCTGCCATAAGGATGGTGTCATCTGCATGTCTGAGGTTATTGATATTTCTCCCAGCAATCTTGATTCCAACTTGTGTTTCTTCCAGTCCAGCATTTCTCATGATGTACTCTGCATATAAGTTAAATAAACATGGTGACAATATACAGCCTTGACGTACTCCTTTTCCTATTTGGAACCAGTCTGTTGTTCCATGACCAGTTCTAACTGTTGCTTCCTGACCTGCATACAGATTTCTCAAGAGGCAGATCAGGTGTTCTGGTATTCCCATCTCTTTCAGAATTTTCCACAGTTTATTGTGATCTACACAGTCAAAGGCTTTGGCATAGTCAAGAAAGCAGAAATAGATGTTTTTCTGGAACTCTCTTGCTTTTTCCATGATCCAGCGGATGTTGGCAATTTGATCTCTGGTTCCTCTGCCTTTTCTAAAACCAGCTTGAACATCAGGAAGTATAATGATATTTTAAAGGAATCTTACAATTTTTAATATCAGTGATATGCCAGATGCTTTTCAGTAGGTTAATCTATTTAATTCTTACAATTCTTCAAGTTGGTAAAATAGGCATTATTGCCACCACTGAAGACAAGGAAACTACGACTCAGTTTGAGTAACTTTCCAAAGGTCACTGAGTATGTGATGAAACCAGGATATGAACCTGAATGCTTTCCTTTCTAGGGTCAGTGCTTTTTGTACAGAAGCAAAGATCTCCTAAAACTCATGTTTGCTGGGTAAATGGCTTTAGTGTTTACATAAGGGTTTCTCTGATTGAGGAAGGTGCTGAGAAGGTGTTAAAATTCAAGTTTAATCAATCAACCAATTAGTATTTATTGAATGCCTGCTGGGTGCAAGGATTACACTTGGTGGTATGGGGGATAAACAACAACAACAGAAAGATGAAACTGATAATAGTGTCGTGGAGGAAGTGAAATATACATGCATACAGAGCGACCTGGGAGGCCTCAGAGAACAGGAGCGGGAAAGACAGGCCCAGAGTGGCATGAAACTAGACTACCCAGGTCCCCTGCAACTGGGCTGGTCAGGATAGGTTATTTCTGTTTTGGTGTATATATCCGATTTTACTATGTTTCTGATATTATATTGTTGAATTTCTGCAGCAGCCCTGTTTCCATTTTAGAGTTGGGTAAACCAAGTACCAGATAGATGAATTGAGCCTCGCCCATATATATACAATCGGAGAAGGCGATGACACCCCACTTCAGTACTCTTGCCTGGAAAATCCCATGGACGGAGGAGCCTGATGGGCTGCAGTCCATGGGGTCGAGAAGAGTCGGACATGACTGAGCAACTTCACTTTCACGCATTGGAGAAAGAAATGGCAACCCACTCTAGTGTTCTTGCCTGGAGAATCCCAGGGATAGGGGAGCCTGGTGGGCTTCCGTCTATGGGGTTGCAGAGTCGGACACGACTGAAGTGACTTAGCATCAGCAGCAGCAGGCCTGCCAATGCAGGAGACACCGGAGACGCAAGTTAGATCCCTGGGTTGCGAAGATCCCCTGGAGTAGGAAATGGCAACCCACTCCAGTATTCTTGTCTGGAAAATTCCATGGAGACAGGAGCCTGGCAGGTTACATATCCATGGGGTGGCAGAGTTGAACATGACTGAGCACACACATGAACAGCAGCATGGGAATCACACTTGGGCCTTTGAGTCCATGTCTAGTCCTCCGTCTACATCATTTATTAGAACAAGAAAAGGCTTGTTAACATTTATGCTTTTTCCAGAGTAGACTTGGAATCATCTAAATGCCAAGAAATGGGGGTTTAAAGACCAGATTTCCTTTATTCATTCAGAATTTCAGAGTTGTATAAAGAAAGAGCAGTATTTCTTTGAAGGAATGTTTTTGTTTGGTTGAAGGTTTTTTTATGTGTTTTAAGCAGTCATGCTGGTGTTTGTTAAGGTGCTAAAGATTCAAATATTAGGGACTTTCCTAGTGGTCCAGTGGTTAAGACTGTGTTCCCTGTACAGTGGGCCTGGGTTCAATCCCTAGTCCGGGAACTAAGATCCCACATGATGCACGGTGTAGCCAAAAAAAAAAAAAAAGGACTGAACATGAAAAGAGCAGCTTAGAATTTTGTACAGCTCTGCAGAGAGACTCCCACCCTGTACTTCTCAAACCTTTGTTTGTTGTTTAGTCTCTAAGTCGTGTCTGACTCTTTTGTGACCCCCCATGGATTATAGCTCACCAGGCTCCTCTGTCGGTGGGATTTCCCAGGCAAAAATACTCAAGTGGGTGGCGATTTTCCTCCGCCACGGGATTGTCCAGATCAGGGATCAAACCCAGACCTCCTGCAATGGCAGGCAGATTCTTTATCACTGGGCCACCAGGGAAGCCCTTCTCAGCCAATTAATCCACACACTAAGTTGCCTTCTTGTTTGGGAGGGGAGGTTGTGGCCTCTGTCGATAGAGGATGCCCAGAGCCTTGGACAGTGAGGCTGGGCGGAGGAGGGGTTAAACCTGATTGGGGATGGGGATGAGACCTCCGAAGGGTAAGGGTCACCACAGAGCTCAGCGCAACACCTTCTACTGGGGAGTCACCGGTGAAGCCAAGCAGAGGAACAATTTTTAAACAGTTCTGGAAGTTCAGGCAACTTCTCTGTAGCCTGTCCCTGGGGTGGTGCCGGGACCCTGGGGAGCGGCGCTGTCTAATGACTTACCTGCGGTGGTAACGTTGGCAGACATTAGCCTGCGGGGCTTTGACGGGAGGCAGAAAAGCAGACGGAGCACCTGAAGCTTCCCCACGACATGCAAAGCAAATGTCAGCACCGCCCTGAAGAGCCAGGCAGCCCCGAAGGGAAGCAGAGGCACAAACTGTTTGTCCAAGGAGAAAATGGAAATTTTCAAGAGGGAATTCCAAGTGCTTGCTTGTATTTTGGTTTGTTGATAAAGAAAAATTTTAAATATGAAGACTTTCAGGAAAGAAGAATGCAAGTTTTTAAGTATTTATTTTTATTTAATCATATAAAAATTATATATTCTGATAAGAAAGAAATGGCACCCCACTCCAGTACTCTTGCCTGGAAAATCCCACGGACGGAGGAGCCTGGTAGGCTGCAGTCCATGGGGTCGCTAAGAGTCGGACATGACTGAGCGACTTCACTTTCTCTTTTCACTTTCATGCTTTGGAGAAGGCAATGGCAACCCACTCCAGTGTTCTTGCCTGGAGAATCCCAGGGACGGGGAAGCCTGGCGGGCTGCCGTCTATGGGGTCACACAGAGTCGGACACAACTGAAGTGACTTAGCATAGCATAGCAAGAAAGAAACAGGAATAAATAGAAATTGAACTGCTGAGGTTTTAAAAAAAAAGCTTCTTTTGAAGCAGAAACTTAGTATCTTCGATAAGAATGTCCAATATATTATCAAAGAATAATCTAAGTATAATAAGATCCCTACTGCTCATTTACTTCTAGATAATGGAGCAGAAATTACCTTCCATGGTAAGCACAGGCATGGTCCCAATTTGAAAAGTTGAAATGTATTAATTATTAAAATGTCCTTTAAGGATCAAACAAATTAAAAATTCTGTAATAGCCACTACAAAGATATATGTGTATCTAACACTCAATAAATATTTATGGATAAGTTAATCTTTTTTTCAGAGGCTTTTGTTAGAATCCTAATCTTTTGGATTCTCATATCTGTGTGTAAGTCCGGTGTTAATTTTATTCTAATCAGCAGGGAAATATTAATACATCAGTTCAGTTCAGTTGCTCAGTCGTGTCCGACTCTTTGCAACCCCATGAATCTCAGCACACCAGGCCTCCCTGTCCATCACCAACTCCCGGAGTTCATCCAGACTCACGTCCATCGAGTCAGTGATGCCATCCAGCCATCTCATCCTTTGTCGTTCCCTTCTCCTCCTGCCCCCAATCCCTCCCAGCATCAGAGTCTTTTCCAATGAGTCAACTCTTCGCATGAGGTGACCAAAGTACTGGAGTTTCAGCTTCAGCATCATTCCTTCCAAAGAAATCCCAGGGCTGATCTCCTTCAGAATGGACGGATTGGATCTCCTTGCAGTCCAAGGGACTCTCAAGAGTCTTCTCCAACACCACAGTTCAAAAGTATCAATTCTTTGGCACTCAGCCTTCTTCACAGTCCAACTCTCACATCCATACATGACCACAAGAAAAACCATAGCCTTGACTAGACGAACCTTTGTTGGCAAAGTAATGTCTCTGTTTTTGAATATGCTATCTAGGTTGGTCATAACTTTCCTTCTAAGGAATAAGCATCTTTTAATTTCATGGCTGCAGTCACCATCTGCAGTGATTTTGGAGCCCAGAAAAATAAAGTCTGACACTGTTTCCACTGTTTCCCCATCTATTTCCCATGAAGTGATGGGACCAGATGCTATGATCTTCGTTTTCTGAATGCTGAGCTTTAAGCCAGCTTTTTCACTCTCTGCTTTCACTTTCATCAAGAGGCTTTTTAGTTCCTCTTCACTTTCTGCCATAAGGCTGGTGTCGTCTGTATGTCTGAGGTGATTGATATTTCTCCTGGCAATCTTGATTCCAACTTGTGCTTCTTCCAGCCCAGCATTTCTCATGATATACTCTGCATAGAAGTTAAATAAGCAGGGTGACGATATACAGACTTAACGTACTCCTTTTCCTGTTTGGAACCAGTCTGTTGTTCCATGACCAGTTCTAACTGTTGCTTCCTGATCTGTATACAGATTTCTCAAGAGGCAGGTCAGGTGGTATGGTATTCCCATCTCTTTCAGAATTTACCACTGTTCATTGTGATCCACACAGTCAAAGGCTTTGGCATAGTCAATAAAGCAGAAATAGATGTTTTTCTGGAACTCTCTTGCTTTTTCCATGATCCAGCAGATGTTGGCAATTTGATCTCTGGTTCCTCTGCCTTTTCTAAAACCAGCTTGAACATCAGGAAGTTCACGGTTCACATACATATTGCTAAAGCCTGGCTTGGAGAATTTTGAGCATTACTTTACTAGCATGTGAGATGAGTGCAATTGTGTGGTAGTTTGAGCACTTTTTGGCATTGCCTTTCTTTGGGATTGGAATAAAAACTGACCTTTTCCAGTCCTGTGGCCACTGCTGAGTTTTCCCAGTTTGCTGGCATATTGAGTGCAGCACTTTCACAGCACCATCTTTCAGGATTTGGAAAAGCTCAAGTGGAATTCCATCACCTCCACTAGCTTTTTTCGTAGTGATGCTTTCTAAGACCCACTTGACTTCACATTCCAGGATGTCTGGCTAGGTCAGTGATCACACCATCATGATTATCTGGGTCGTGAACCTCTTTTTTGTACAGTTCTTCTGTGTATTCTTGCCATCTCTTTTTAATATCTTCTGCTTCTGTTAGGTCCATACCATTTCTGTCCTTTATTGAGCCCATCTTTGCATGAAATGTTCCCTTGGTATCTCTAATTTTCTTGAAGACATCTCTAGTCTTTCCCATTCTATTGTTTTTCTCTATTTCTTTGCATTGATCGCAGGAGAAGGCTTTCTTATCTCTTCTTGCTATTCTTTGGAACTCTGCATTCAGATGCTTATATCTTTCCTTTTCTCCTTTGCTTTTCACTTCTCTTCTTTTCACAGCTATTTGTAAGGCCTCCCCAGACAGCCATTTTGTTTTTTTACATTTCTTTCCCATGCGGATGGTCTTGATCCCTGTCTCCTGTACAATGTCACGAACCTCATTCCATAGTTCATCAGGCACTCTATCTATCAGATCTAGGCCCTTAAATCTATTTCTCACGTCCACTGTATAATCATAAGGGATTTGATTTAGGTCATACCTGAATGGTCTAGTGGTTTTCCCTACTTTCTTCAATTTAAGTCTGAATTTGGCAATAAGGAGTTCATGATCTGAGCCACAGTCAGCTCCTGGTCTTGTTTTTCTGACTGTATAGAGCTTCTCCATCTTTGGCTGCAAAGAATATAATCAATCTGATTTCAGTGTCGACCATCTGGTGATGTCCATGTATCGAGTCTTCTCTTGTGTTGTTGGAAGAGGGTGTTTGTTATGACCAGTGCATTTTCTTGGCAAAACTCTATTAGTCTTTGCCCTGCTTCATTCCGTGTTCCAAGGCCAAATTTGCCTGTTACTCCAGGTGTTTCTTGACTTCCTACTTTTGCATTCCAGTCCCCTATAATGAAAAGGACATCTTTTTTGGGTGTTAGTTCTAAAATGTCTTGTAGTTCTTCATAGACCCGTTCAACTTCTGTAGCTTAATTACTAGAAATATTCCATCATGGTGTCCTATGGCTGCCACATTATTGTTAAATGGACAAAATGTAATGTGTATAATTAACAAATATGAAGACTGCAAAATGGGCCAGCTAAGAACAAGTTTTTCCCAAAGAATCACTGATAATGCAAAGTTCTGTTGGCGGTTCTCACTGTAAAATTTGCATGGATCCCTACTTCCTACTTTTGATCCCATTCTGGCTTGTTAGGTTAGATATCATGAAAGTTCCCCAACCTACACCCCTAAGCTATTTAGACACCATAAATAAGTAAGTAAAGTCTCTCAGTCGTGTCTGACTCTTTGCGACCCCATGGACTGTAGCCTAACATGCTCTTCCATCCATGGGATTTTCCAGGCAAGAGTACTGGAGTGGGTTGCCATTTCCTTCTCCAGAGGATCTTCCGAACCCCAGGGATCGAACCTGGGTCTCCTGCATTGTAGTCAGATGCTTTACCATGTGAGCCACCAGGGAAGTCCTATTTTGACACGATACATTTTATATACTTATACGAAAATATTGGCTGGGAACTTATATCTCCTCTGTATCAGTAATCTTAAGGGTGTAGATATTAAATCCCATAAGAAGACAACCAACTAAAAATAATTCAAGGAGTTAAATTTTAGATCCAGGAAAAACAAAACAGAACTAGTTATTATCAAAACCAGCCAAGCCTCTTCCTGATGGGTGTGAAATCTGAGGCCAGAGACAGCCAGTGACTTGTTCAAGCTCAGCCAGCCAGTCACAGGCTCGTGGTGACCACCCTGGACTCCTCAACGTCCTCAGATCAGTGCTTCACGTGCCAGGCAATGTTTCCCAGTAGTTCTTCCCATCACGGACTCGTGTTGCATGTACCTCGGTAACTGCTGCTTTCCCTCGGGAACAAAGGGATGAATTGGATGGTTGATCAAACCCCCTTCTGGCACAGTGTGCTGAGGCTAGCTAGAAAATTTCTGTAAGGCCTGTTATTTTCCTCAACAGTAAATAAGCAGTGCCTCCACTTGCAAGCAGGCAGCACTAGGTTATAAAAGAAACTGAACCCACAGTAAACTTTAATCAACATAGAGATATTGAGGTGACTTCCAGGTTTGGGTCAACTTGAGTGTGAAGTTAGCATTCCTACAGATACCACGCAAAGGCACCATCCTCTTGGACCTGTGCCGAGATTCTCTAAGGACCTTTTGTCTCTTCTTATTGGATCATTCTTCTACCTTCTCCCAGTTGGAATAATTTCCATCTCCATTTGGATTTGAGCAGTGTTTTCTTATCATGTGTTCTTCCATTTTCCTGAACCAGAAAAATCGAGAGGGAAAAACAAAACCTGCCAACGTTCAAGGAAAGTAGTGAAAAATGCTGTTAGCAGAGCAATTTTCCTTTCATTCATGATGATTTCCATTTCTTTATTCTGCATTCTCTATCCAACCTCTTCAGTATAGCTTGTGCCCTTTATAATAGGTGGCCTCACAGAGTCTCCACTTGCCCTTGTACCTTAGCATCAAGCCTTTCTTTAGCACAGTCTCCTTACCTGGACTCTAGACCATAGCTGCCTGCCTACCAGAAACCTTCATCTGAATGCTCCTCATTCTTAGCATCTCCAACATGAATTTCTCAATCACGCCTTCCCTTTTAATCCAGAATCTATGAAGTTGCTCAAGCCACACACATAAACTTTCATCATCTCTCTCTCACCATCACTTCTTGACTCCACTTGCCAAAGAATGCCGCAGATTTCTCTCCCTTTCTCCTCCTATTTCAACAGTCTTTTTTCATCTTTTCTTTTCTGGAGTCCTGTAACAGCATCCTATCTGCCCTTCTCGCTTCTAGTGTTGCCCTCTGAAGGCTAGCATCCATAATATTTGAAGTGTCGTCTTTCCTAAAACACAAATCCTTTTCTTCCATCCCATGTTTATAAGCCTTCAATGGCCCTCATTGTGTTTTTTTTTTTTTTTTTTTTTGGCATAAGTCAAAATTCCTCTCTCTGATGTGTCTCAGTTTGTTTTGTAACTGATAGAATAGGTAAATTCTTAGCATTACATTACAGATGCAGGGGTTTATTAATAGACATTTGGTCAGAGAGATGATTTGAGTCCAGGAACATAAGCCCTCTACTCCATTTTTTTTTTTTCCTGTCCCTCCTGGGAGAGAAATGTGCTAGGCAGGGTTATGTTTTCAGTCCTGCAAGCAGATTTAGGATACCATGCAGATGACTCCAATGAGGCTCTTTTGTGTCTGGCTTTGCTGTGACTTGTATGATGAAGTTAATTCTGAATAAATACTTTTGTTCTTTGGTTATCTAATCGGCTTTCATTTTAACAGTTGAGCTCATCGGAGCATCAACCCTTTCATTTTAGGCAACGCCAAACTGTCCATATATAATGCACTTTAATGATGAGAGCAGCATTTTAAACTTAACCTAAATTAAGCAGGTCTCCTATTAGCAAACTTATTAGAATAGTACTAATACATAATTTATATTATTGGCCTTCCTGAAATTTCTCTAGGATTGCTCACCAGGGCAGTATGCTCTGGGAACCAGATCAAAGGGACCTTTTCTATCTGCCTCCAGCTTCTCTGTTGCGCTGTCCCTTTATTTTCTAAAGTCAGGTTTGTTGTGGTATAATTTATACACAGGAAACTTCTCCGTTACATAGTTCAGTGTGTCACATATTTCCAAGTGTTTGAAGGATATGCACATTTACCTACCCACTGTAATTGAGAGGAAACATTCCCATTACTCAGAAAAGTTCCTTATGCTTTGCAGTCCATTCCTTCCCCACACCTGTTATAGAGAGAAGCAAGGAAATGAATTCTGCCAACAATGTAAGTGATCTTGGAAGCAAAGTCTTCTCCAGGCAAGCCTTGAAGTGAGACTGCTGCCTTCCAGAACCAAAGCAGCTAAGCCATACCTGGACTCCTGACCCATAGAAACTTAGATAACAAACATGCATTTTTAAAAGCCACTAAGTTTGTGTTAGTTTGTTATACTTGTTGCCAGAGCAACAGACAACTGATATAGGCTGGTTGTTCCCAGTTTCTGGTGGTTACAAACAAAGCTGTTACGTGCATTCACATGTAAGTCTGGGTTGTGACCTATATTCTTATTTCTTTTGGGTAAATACCTAGGAGTGGGATTGCCGAATCATATGGTAAGTTTGCTTAACTTTTAAGTAACTGCCAAGCTGTTCTCCAAAGTATCTGTGCCACTATATATCCTCACCAGCAATGCTTAGAGTTCTAGTTGCTCCATATGCACATCAGCAGTTGTGATTGTCTGATTGTTTAAACTCTTAGCCATTCTAAGAGGTGAATAATGGCATTTGCATTTGTGTAAGTTGTTCAAGCTGGTTTTAGAAAAGACAGAGGAACCAGAGATCAAATTGCCAACATCTGCTGGATCATGGAAAAAGCAAGAGAGTTCCAGAAAAACATCTATTTCTGCTTTATTGACTATGACAAAGCCTTTGACTGTGTGGATCACAATAAACTGTGGAAAATTCTGAAAGAGATGGGAATACCAGACCAACCTGATTTGCCTCCTAAGAAACCTATATGCAGGTCAGGAAGTAACAGTTAGAACTGGACATGGAACAACAGACTGGTTCCAAATAGGAAAAGGAGTACGTCAAGGCTGTATATTGTCATCCTGTTTATTTAACTTCTATGCAGAGTACATCATGAGAAACGCTGGACTGGAAGAAGCACAAGCTGGAATCAAGATTACCAGGAGAAATATCAATAGCCTCAGATATGCAGATGACACCACCCTTATGGCAGAAAGTGAAGGGGAGCTAAAAAGCCTCTTGATGAAAGTGAAAGTGGAGAGTGAAAAAGTTGGCTTAAAGGTCAACATTCAGCAAACTAAGATCATGGCATCTGGTCCCATCACTTCATGGGAAATAGATGGGGAAACAGTGGAAACAGTGTGAGACTTAATTTTTTGGGGCTCCCAAATCACTGCAGATGGTGACTGCAGCCATGAAATTAAAAGACGCTTACTCCTTGAAAGGAAAGTTATGACCAACCTAGATAGCATATTCAAAAGCAGAGACATTACTTTGCCAACAAAGGTCCATCTAGTCAAGGCTATGGTTTTTCCAGTGGTCATGTATGGATGTGAGAATTGGACTGTGAAGAAAGCTGAGCCCTGAAGAATTGATGCTTTTGAACTGTGGTGTTGGAGAAGACTCTTGAGAGTCCCTTGGACTGCAAGGAGATCAGTCCTGGGTGTTCATTGGAAGGACTGATGCTAAAGTTGAAACTCCAATACTTTGGCTACCTCATGCAAAGAGCTGACTCATTGGAAAAGACTCTGATGCTGGGAGGGATTGGGGGCAGGAGAAAAAGGGGACAACAGAGGATGAGATGGCTGGATGGCATCACCGACTTGATGGACATGAGTCTGGGAGAACTCCAGGAGGTGGTGATGGACAGGGAGGCCTGGCGTGCTACAATTTATGGGGTCACAAAGAGTTGGACATGATTGAGCGATTGAACTGAATGAGCAGTGACACTGAGTACTTTTTATATGCTTATTTTTCTACCCTGAGCTCTTCTTTGAATTATCTATTCAAGTTGTTGGGAGTTCTTTATGTATACTAGGTATAGTCTTTTAACAGATATGTGTTTTGTAAATATTGTCTCATTGTCTGTAGGTTGACTTTTTATTTTCCTAAGTGTCTCTCAATATCAGAAATGTTTAGCTTTAATGAAATAAAACTTAGTATTTTTATTTTATAGATAATGATTTTATATTATATCTAGGAAACTTTTGCCTAATCCAAGGGTACAGATATTTTCTTCTATATTTTGTTCTAACCTTTTTATAGCTTTAGGTTTTACTTTTAGATATCTGATCCATTTTGAGTAATTTATACAAGGTACAATGCATGTCTCTAGAGTTGTTTTTTTTAATTATAAATGTATATTGAATTTTGTCAAAACACTTTTGTCCATCTACTGAAATGATACTATAGTCGTCTTCTTTAGTCTGATAATATGGTGAATTACATTTACTGATTTTTAGAATTGAATCAGTCTTACATTACCAGAATAAAACCCGCTTGGTCATGATGTTCTTATCCTTGACATTCCCAGCTTTGATTTAGGCTCGAGTGAGGTCAGATCCTCTTTACTTTTGGCTTCCACTGTACAGTCTGTCCTCTGGTCTTTCTGCAGTACCTTTACTTTCCTAACCTGAACGTATTGCCTCGCATCTTTGTCTTACAACTTCAGGGGTATTTGCTTAGTCCACCAAATGCCTGATTTGTCAAGAACTGTATTCTCATTTCTCCCAAGAGGGTTAAGGCCTTGGGAGCCTTGTTTGTACCTTATGATCCTGACTACAACTGATTGGACCAGGAGTGGACACCTGACCTAAGTTGGAACAGTCATTTCCTCTTTCCCAGGAACTTGGATTGGAGATTCAAATATACCAGTTGGTTTATGCTGATTGCTAGAAGTGAGAATGTGTTGTCAGGGGCAAACTACCTTTTGGCATAGTTCAGCCAATGCAAGAATCATGGAGGAAATACGTTGGTTTGGACAGAGATAGGAGACTATTGAATTTCTTAATCCTTTTCTTTGGTTTAATGATTCATTCCTATATTCTTCCTTCCCCATATATTTCCTTTATTTCTTAAGATACTTTTGAATCAGGTTTTCTACTTGGAACCAAAACTGCCTTGGCCACTTTATGCTTCAGTGACTTTGTACACTCTGTTCCTATAGCTTAGAATGCCATACTCTAACTGGTTTTCTCCTGATTCTTCTAGATGTCTAGGCAGCTTATGTTCAAGTTAAAATTATTCTGATTCCCTTCTCAGGTAGAGGCAATATTTCATTATGAAAGCTATCATTTATCCCTTCTATCACATTTATTATACATTATTATAATACTTGTGTTAGACTCCAATCTCAAAGAAGTTGGTCTTTAGTATTTCATATCACTGGGTTTAGTGTTTGGTCCAACTTATATCCTAGTAAATGCTTAGAATGAAAAAATTAATGGAGTAGGTTAGGTGAAACACTTTACTTTGGTAAACATTCAAGGGGCCTTTATCCCTTATCTTCAGAAGCAAGGGTTAGAGAGGCAACACTTCCAACTTCTCTTTGTCTCTGTCTTCCATAAGATTGGTTCTCAAAGGTGGTTGCATATTAGAATCATCTGGGGGAGCTTTTAGAAAGTCTTGGCACTTAGCCTAATCCCTGCACCAATCAAAGCAAAATCTCTAGGGAAAGACCCAGAATTAGATTTTTAAAACTATAATCACTTGGCGGATGAGGCCTAAGTAATATAAACATTGCAATACTGATGACTTGGTCAGCCCTCCATAAATGCTGAAGTAATTGACCTAGACTGTGACTGGGAAGTAGGGTCTTTAGAAGCTCCCCAGGCAATTCTAATATGGAGCCAACTTTGGGACCCACAGTCCTAGTGATGTCCTCATTCTCTGGTTCATAGAGAAATTCTTTAGAAACTGAAAATGCATGGCATAACAGAAAGTTATACCTTCCGTACTGTATGGGAAGCAGGTGGGGAAATCTGCAATGCAGATCGTACGACCTCATTTTGCAGGCCCAGGAACTTGGTACTAATTACATTTGTCTGATTCAAGAATATCAGTTACACACCTGTGCCAAGTTTTTTCCTCTCACAAACTGTGCCATAACCCTGCTTATAGTTCATGAGGATCCTTAGCTTGGTAGATACAAAGTAGACCACAGATGCTGCAGAGGGTAAGTAGGAAGTTGCTGACAGAAGCAGCACACACCCCTCTTTGTTGCTCTGTCCTTGGTGCTGACTTTGGTAAGGAAAGCATTGCCTCCACATCTTGTGGCTTCCTCTGTTTTGACTTCAGGAATTAATGGTGTTTCTCTGCTTAACTTACAGAAATTAATGGTGTTTACACTGGTGGGGGAAAATTAATGCTGTTACATTGTTATGAGACACAAAATAAGCGTAAGAAATATTTAGCTGGTAATCAAGAATATATCTTCTGATGAGTCTGACTTGCCCCCTTTTAGCTAGTTTTATGCATGGCTGCTTCCTAAGACTGCTCAGTGGGTTACAGTGGACAGAGGGGAATCAAAAATTAGGGCCACTTTACTGAGGCATGGCAAAGCTGCAAATCACGTGGAATGGAGCCATCAAACAAACCCAGAGTGGGGTTTCTTTGTTCCCAACACTCAGTCAGGGCCTCCTTTTGTAATCTGCCTCTTGAGCATCTTAGAAGGTACCATTTCTTTTGTACCTAAATTTATTCTTGTTACTCAGTGACTATGGTTTTACTATATGCTATCTGCCTAAATGTCATCCTCTCTGAACTCAACCCAGAGTTGAGTGTTGGGTATGTGATCTCACAACATCCAAAGCCTTCATCCTTGTTGCTGTTGGGCAAACACAGGGCAATATCATCACATAACCCCTTAACAGCACAGCACTCTGTTTCAAATAATTGGGATACACATTTCTTGCCCAGCCCTCACTTGACTTCTACCAGCCTACCCAAATGATTGTATTTTTGAGTTCTGCTAGTCAGATCTCGGTGGCTTAACCAGACAAATGTTTACTTCACTCTCATGGTCCATGTTGATTGTTGGTTGACCAGGCTGTGCTCTGCTTTGTCCACTCCCAAACTCAGGGCCTTACAGCAGCCACCAACAGCGTGGTCAGTTCCCATGGCAGAGGGGGACATAATGTAGCAAGTTACGGACCAACTCTGTTACCACTTGTCACAGTTCACTGGCTAAAGCATGTTGTAAGATCATGCCTGTTTCAAGAAGGCAGAAACATGTAATCTTACTTCTGCCCAGAAGGGGAAATGAGAGTATTCAGAGAACACATGGGAAAACATGTTTTGGATGTTAGGATAATAGTTTACCCAGAAAAACACTAAGAATTACACATAAAATTAAAAGCTGAGTTCAAGTCTCTAGTGAGTCAACAAGTTAGAACTAAATTAGAAGTGAATTGACTCTTCCCATCAGGTGACCAAAGTGTTGGAGCTTCAGCTTACACATCAGCCTACCATATAAAAGAAGAAAGACACATTTCTGAAAACAGCACTCAAAAATGAGAGACCATTAGGCATCCCTAAAGATGACCTGAGGATTAACTAGGTGAATGTGCGTGCGACTTTGGGACCAGTTCAAGTATACAGAGAGGCCTAAATTCTTCAGATCCACATTAGAAGTTTGTCTACATAATAAACACTTAAATTGAGTTGTTGTTGTTCAGTTGCAAAGTCGTGTTTAATGCTTTGTGACCCCATAGACTGCAGCATGCCAGGCTTCCCTGTCCTTCACTATCTTCCAGAGTTTGCTCAAATTCATGTCCACTGAGTCGGTGATGCCATTCAACCATCTCATCCTCTGTCACCCTCTTCTCCATTTGCCTTCAATCTTTCCCAGCATTAGGGTCTTTTCCAGTGAGTCGACTCTTCTCATCAGGTGACCAAAGTATTGGAGCTTCAGCTTAAGCATCAGTCCTTCCAATCAATATTCAGGATTGATTTGCTTTAGGATTGACTGGTTTGATCTCCTTGCAGTCCAAGGGGCTCTCAGGAGTCTTCTCCAGCACCACAATTCAAAAGCATCAATTCTTCTGCACTCAGCCTTCTTTATGGTCCAACTCTCACAACCATACGTGACTACTGAAAAACCCATAGCTTTGATGATAAAAACCTTTGTTGGCAAAGTGATGTCTCTGATTTTTAATATACTGTCTAGGGTTGTCATAGTTTTCCTTTTAATTAACACTTAAATTGAGAGCCAAAGAATAATACTGTTGGCTGCAATAAAAAGACAAGCTTGAAACCCCCACAAATAGATGATGTAATCATGCCGAGAGAGGGAAAGGTTTTTACCCTCAGTATCCCATAATGCGTAAGAGGCAGAACTAAATAGAGATGAGTTATGATTCTGAGTCCAGTGGTCTTTATGTCTTACAGTAGTATCTGTCTTACTGTATTGATTCTAAGGAAAGTTTCCAACTGTTGACAGTTGTGGACTCAGACTATATGAACTTGAAACAAATTTGCTTCCAGACATCATTTCTGACTCTGCTCTTTGGTTGAGGGCACCATCCAATTTATAATAGGACTTAGAATTCCTCGCTTATGACTTCTAAGCGTTAATTTGGGGTGTAGATTTTTTTCCTCCGTTTTGTTTAATGGATGAATTAGGTTTGATCAACATTCTAGTAATGTCTTGTAAAAATATAGGTTTAGAGTACATAATCCAGCAGCTTGTGAGAAAATCATTTTCAAGGGAAATAAATTTGCTCCAATCAGAAACAGGATTAGTCAGGCTTGACCTGCTAAATTGAATCAGAGAGTTCTATAGCATCAGATGTTCCTGGCATTGACCTTTTAATGAGAAATGGTCGTATAAGATCTGTTTTACTCCTCTGTGAAATATTTTATGAATTTGAACAAAGCTTTCCATCATTTAGATACTATCAGGAGCTGAAGATGGGTTAGGCTGAGACTGAGTAAAATTAGTTTCTGATGGCCTGGCCGGGTAGAACATGTCTCATTTGTTAACTTGCTGACCCTCTTTCTTCCCCAAGCCAAAAGGCTCAAAAGAGCAGACCCTAGTAAATACCTTTTATTAAGAGAAGGAAAAGACCAAAGCAACCTAGCAGAAGCTCTTTGGGGAAAAAAAAAAAAAAAAATCTCATAAGTATGCAGTGTCTCTTGCCAGGAGGAACAGAGCAGCTGGGCTTGTGGCTTTCACATCGCATCCACAACTCCTGTCCTCAAATGCAGCTTTGGGGCTTGACAACTGGAGTTGACTGGTTAAGTGGGTTGTAAGTTCCGTCTTTAAAATCACCCAGCTGTTCCTTTTCTCAAAAAAGGAAAACCAACCCAGCTGGTAGGTGGGAGTTTCCCACTGTGACCCAGGAAGCCGAGGTCTGGAGACAGGTGCAGAAGGGGAAATGTGGGAAGAGGGAGTGGGAGGAGGTGAGGCAGGGCCGCAGCCTTCACCTGGTCTACCCCGGCTCTATGGGGCCGCCCGCCGACAGGGTGGGGGCTGTCCCAAGTAGTTATTTGGAAACGAGGCTTGTATTTCCTGCTGTGCTTTGCAGTCAGATAGGAATGGAGGGAAAGGGCATGATAGGATCCTTGGATGAAGCTGGAGGAGGTTCTACAAACTGAGTAATCATTTTGGAGATGATGAAGCTGAGCTCTACAGGGTACGTGCTTGGCCCACGGACACAATTGGAGTCTAGTTATTCCAACACTACTGAGACCTCTTCTCTGTCTAATAACTCGACACAGTGTGGGACAGATGCAGACCTGGCATTAAAGACCCTGTAATATCACTGCAGAGACAGTATAATTATATAAACAACTTATAATAAATAATGCTGTTAAGCACAGAGGTCTTTATTTCTATGCCACCAAAAATGCTGAATGTACTTAAACAAGATCCTTAACCTCTCTGTTGCTTGGGTGCTACCTCTGTAAGATATTAAACATTTATATACCTATAAATCTAGGTAGTAAAAAATAGAATTAAATTAAAAAATTTTTCGTATTTAGAGAACTAATGATCATCGTCCTTGGGATGGGGAGAGAAAGTCTACAGTTAACTCTGGAACTTCCCCCAACACGGCTGCTCACAGTTCAGAGACAGAGCACTGTGGCCTACATCCTCTCCTATGTCTTCCTCAAAACGGGGCCCTTCTCTGATAATCCACCTTTGGGGTCTCACCTTTGGTGTCGCCCCAATGTATTCCTTTGAAATAGAGCGCCTACTGTCTCTACTCAAGACCTTAATAAAGTTATGTTTTTTTTCCTCTCATTCTTTGACAGATGTCGAGTCTAACAGAGAGTTGGGAGGTAAGGGTCAGAGAAGTGATGACTCTGCTTCGTCCTCTCCTCTCCAAGGTGACAAGTGATTTAGCTGGTACTTTCGTGGTGTACGTCAAAAAATGAGACAAATGATAGCATCTGAGGACTATGTCTTCTGTGCTCTGACATCCTTTAAGAATTCCTCATTGATTCAGTGAGTCTCCAGGTCTATAGATAAACACGATGTAGACAGGTCTAGAATGGTGCCGGGAAACCTGAGTTTTATTCTTCCCTCTGCCAGGCTGTGTGAGCTTGAGTGAGGACTTATATCTCTGATTCCCAGTTTCTTCATCTTTAAAAGGAGACATTTTCCTGCTCTGTGTGACCTCCAAGGTTGTTAAGGGACTGTAATCAACCAATATATGTGAAGACATTCACTATAAAGAATAACACATATAGGAGAAAAAACCCTCCCACACTGTTGGTGGGAGTGTAAACTGGTACAGCTACTACTCAACACAGTATATGGAGGTTTCTGAAAAAACTAAAAAGAGAACCACTGTACAACTCACCCATTCCTCTCCTGGGTATATATTTCAAAAAAAGAGAAAAACACTGATTTGAGAAGATACATGGACTCTAATATTCACAACAGATTGTTTACAATTGCCTAAATATGGCTTGCTAGGTGGCTCAGTGGTAAAGAATCTGCCTGCCCATGTAGAAGACTTGGGTTCAATCCCTGGGTCAGGAAGATCCCTTGGAGGAGGAAATTGCAACTGATTCCAGTGTTCTTGCCTGGAAAATCCTGTGGGCAGGGGGATCTGGCAGGCTTCAGTTCATAGGATCACAAAGAGTCAAACACAACTTAGCGGCTGGGCACACATACCTGCCCGGAGAGATAAGGAAGCAGCGCAAGTATCCGTTAATAGATGAATGGATAAAATGTAGCGTGTGTGTGTGTGAGTGTGTGTGTGTGTCTACACACACACATACACGGGGTGGGGGCCAGATTGCAACTGCCCTACTGCCCTGTGCTCAAGCGTCCCCTCTCTTCTCTGTGTCTCCTACTCACTGCCCTCCTCTGATCCCAGCAGATGAACTGGGCCATGAGCCCACCGTGCACTGGGAGGGACAGCTGCCCCAGCCTGCACTCGCCTGGATGCTACAACAGTGAACATGTGTCTGAATTTCCCTTTCCGATGGAGAGCTTGACCCACGTGTGGTTTCTCCAGACAGAGCATCTTCTGACCCAAACAGTCAAAAACTTCGAAAGTCTAAAAATGCTCTTTTGAGAACTTGACCTGTACCCTTGGCCTCCGGCCACAGAACTGGTGGCAGAGAACCACTGAAGTTGAAGTTAGAGGCATCTACTCCCTGGCAGTTGAAGATGAAGACAGAACACAGAAACAGTCCTTTTCAGGGAGGGGCGAGAAGGCTGGATGTGGTGTTTTGGTGGAGAACAGCTTCAGGGGCATCAGAGTCTGGGCAGGACCCTTGCAGCACAGCTATTTTTAGGTGTGTTCTCAGGAAGAGGGAAGCACAGCAGAACATCTTTCATTTCAGCTTTTGGCAGTCAGACTGTGGCTATAGTCAGACGGGCATCCATTCTGCAACCTTCTTCCCTCCTACACTTGAACTTCTGTTTCAGTACAATTCTGCCTGAGGATTACATATTGAAACTAGAGCAAATCCACACAGAAAACGAAAACAGACAAAACCCAAACAGCAGCCCAAACCCAACTTGTTATTTCAACTTAGAGTTTCCAGGCTCTTGTTCTGTTTGTCGGTGCATTTATTCTGTATCCATCACATGTTTGAGTTTTGAGGTGTACTGGATACAACATAAATAAACCAATGCCTCTTGTCCCTGGTTGCACATAGAGCTCAGCACGGGGGTGGGAGGAGTGCATACGTAGTTCAGTGGACATTCAAGTGAGAGTCTATACCTCAACATCTTTGGGGAAGTCACTCTGATTTTGGGCAGGATTGGGCTTCCCTGGTGGCTCAGACAGTAAATAATCCACCTGCAATGCAGGAGAGCTGAGTTCAAACCTGGGTCAGAAAGATCCCCTGGAGAAGAGAAAGGCAACCCACTCCAGTATCCTTGCCTGGGAAATCCCATGGACAGAGGATCCTGGTGGGCTACAGTCCATGGGGTTTCAAAGAGTCGGACATGACCGAGCAGCTAACACTCACTTTTCAGTTGTAAGAACATTTGAAGTATGCAGATGTTGTTCTTTTGTTGCTAAGTACTGTCAGTGTTCTTGCCTGGAGAATCCCAGGGACAGGGGAGCCTGGTGGGCTGCCGTCTATTTGGTCACACAGAGTCGGACATGACTGAAGCGACTTAGCAGCAGCAGCAGCACTGTCTGACTCTTGCATCTCCATGGACTGTCTATGGGACTACTCAGGCAAGAATACTGGCATGGGTTACCAAGTCCTCTGGGGCATCTTCCCAACCCAGGGATCCAACCCATGTCTCCTGCATTGCAGGCAGCTTCTTTACCTCTGAGCTACCTGGGAAGTCCAATAGGTGGTGTATTTCACTCAAATCTGAGGACTGATAGGTTGCCCCTTGCAATCTCTGAATCCTCTTCAATAAGTGGATAGACTACTTATACCTAATTCGTCTAGGTCTAGTGCATGACACAAGAATAGAAAATCACAGAAAATCCTTGGCATACCACCCTCATGTTTCTGAGTTTGGATTTAGTTCCTTTCAACTGAAGGCACAGGGTTTGAGTGGCAGAGGGTGCTTTCATGGGGAGCCCTTTGTTGAAGGCAGAGGAGTGTGCCATTGGCCTCAGCTCTGGCAAAGCAGGTGGCAAATGTGTGCATCTGGGTTTGCACATTAAGCAAGAAGCAGATGGCCCTGAGGAGTCCTGCCCGGTGCTTCTCTGAGCTGGTTACAACCTAAGGAGTAGAGCACTCTGCTTGTGAGGACGGCTCCTGTGGATCCAGCGCCCTAGCCCCAGTACTGGTCTGGACGGAAGTGCCATTGCATCATCTCTTACTCGGAGAGAGTTTGCTGGAGTCATCTGCCTCATGGGGAGATCTGATCATGTACATTTCCCTGAACTCTAAGGGTCTCTGCAGTCTGGAGGCAAATCAAGCAGTTACAGCCTTAAAACACATGAAGGAGAGCTGCGATAAGACATTATCAAAGGTTTTGTGGCAGTGGGTCGTCAGTCCTTCTCCACCAAGGAAGAGACTTTCTCTTTCTCTCTTGCTTGTGTTCTTGCCCTGGAAGTAGCATCCCTGAGCTCTGCGTGTCCACTGCTGGGGGGTGGGGGGGGTGGGGGCGGTCAGTGGGTATAATCAGCTTCCAGGCCCTGCCCTGAACCAGACTGGAGGTGTGTGAGGCCCTGACCATGTGCCGACTTCCTCGGGACTCTCAGCTCCCAATGGCTACAACTGCCTCTATAGCAACCTCTTGGTGGGTAAAAGGCTTCCTCCCGAGTTTGTCTTGGCCCAGCATTTTACACGGTGAAACCAGACTCCAGAGGTGATCCCTGCAGCTCTGCATGTGAAAAGCGTTTGCAGGACATGGAAGAGATGAGAAACGCTTCTCTTTCAGGTTGGAAAGCAGAGAGAAGCTGGTTATCTGTATGCATGTGGGCTTCACGTGGGGAGCTCATGGAATGAAATGCTGGCCCTGCTGCCAGGCCCAGGACAGGCCCTCAGTTGGCTGACCGCTAGGGATGGAGATTTTGCTGGCTGAAGACTTCCCATCTGGCCTCTGGAGCAATTTTCAACAGCGTCATTTGGAAGTTAATGCTTAATAGGATGTGGCAAGAAAGGATTTCTCCTAGTTGGAGCCTTGGCTGCAGCCTGGAGCCACACCTGAGACTACTCCTCTCGTTACACACAGCTCTGCAGAGCTTCTGCTCTGAGAAGGGGTGGCAGGAACCATACAGCTGCTCAGAGTGATCTCGAGAGTGGGGACAGGAAGAGAAGGTCATTTTAGAGATGTGTGACCAAGCAGTGTGTCGGTAGCCATCCTGCCATAAACCTCCCTAAAGGCAGCTTACCTTACCCTCATTTCAGAATTAGGAGGCATGAGATGCTGTTAGTTAGCAGAGTGATGAGACACTGGTTAGAGCCCACAGCTTCTGATCTCATACTTGTTTCAATTCAAGAAACATTATTTGGGACCAACTCTGTCCAAAGAACTATGCTGGGTGATGAACAGGACATCCACCCAAACCACAGGAGCTGATGGTCCATCACTTCCTTGCTTACACCTCAAAAAGGCCATGTTCAGAGACTGATTTTTGTCTTAGAGTGATGTTCATGACAATTTCCTTACTGGGAAATCTAAACCATAATTCAAAAGGACACATAGACCCCAGTGTTCATTGCAGCACTATTTACAGTAGCCAGGACATGGAGACAGCCTAAATGTCCAATAGCAGATGAATGGATAAAGAAGATGTGGTGCACACATACAATGGAATATGACTCAGCCTTGTTGCTGTTTTTCAGTCTCTAGGTCATGTCTGACTCTTTGTGACCCCATGGACTGCAGCATGCCAGGCTTTCCTGTCCTCCACTATCTCCCTGAGTTTGCTCAAACTCCTGTTCACTGAGTTGGTGATGCTGTCTAACCATCTCATCCCTTGCTTCCCCCTTTTCCTTTTGCCTTCCATCTTTCCCAGCATCAGGGTCTTTTCCAATGAGTCAGCTCTTCACATTAGATGACCAAGGTATTGGAGTTTCCTCTTCAGCATCAGTCCTTCCAGTGAATATTGAGGGTTGATTTCTTTTAGGATTGATTGGTTTGCTCTCCTTGTAGTCCAAGGGACTCTCAAGAGTCTTCTCCAACACCACAGTCGAAAAAACGTCAATTCTTCGGTGCTTAGCTTTCTTTATAGTCCAACTCTCACATCCATACATGACTACTGGAAAAACCATAGCTTTGACTAGACGGACCTTTGTTGGCAAAGTAATATGTCTGCTTTTTAAATATGTTGCCTAAGTTTGTCAGAGCTTTCCTTCCAAGGAGCAAGTGTCTTTTAATTTAATGGCTGCAGTCACCGTCCACAGTGATTTTGGAGCCCAAGAAAATAAAATATGCCACTATTTCCACTTTTTCCTTTTCTATTTGCCATGAAGTGAAGGGATTGGATGCCATGGTCTTAATTTTTTAAATGTTGAGTTTTAAGCCAGATTTTTCACTCTCCTCTTCCACCCTCTTCAAGAGGCTCTTTACGATCTGCCATTAGAGTGGTATTATCTGCATATCTAAGGTTATTGATATTTCTCCTAACAATTTTGATTCCAGCTTGGGATTCATCCAGCCTGGCATTTCATATGATGTACTGTACATATAAGTTAAAAGGGAAAAAATTGAGTCATTTGTAGAGATGTGGATGGACCTAGAGTCTGTCATACAGAGTAAGTCAGAAAGAGAAAAACAAACATCATATATTAACTCATATGTGTAGAACCTAGAAAAATGTTGCAGATGAACCTATTTCCAGGGCAGGAATAGAGAAAGGCAGATGTAGAGAAAGGATATGTGGACATAGGGAAGAGGTGGAAGGGTAGGGTGGGGTGAATTGGAAGATTCAGTTCAGTTGCTCAGTTGTGACTGTTTGTGACCCCCTGAATTGCAGCACGCCAGGCCTCCCTGTCCATCACCAACTCCCGGAGTTCACTCAAATTCACGTCCATTGAGCCGGTGATGCCATCCAGCTATCTCATCCTCTGTTGTCCCCTTCTCCTCCTGCCCCCAATCCCTCCCAGCATCAGAGTCTTTTCTAATGAGTCAACTCTTCGCATAAGGTGGCCAAAGTACTGGAGCTTCAGCTTTAGCATCATTCCCTCCAAAGAAATCCCAGGGCTGATCTCCATCAGAATGGACTGGTTGGATCTCCTTGCAGTCCAAGGCACTCTCAAGAGTCTTCTCCAACACCACAGTTCAAAAGCATCAATTCTTTGGCACTCAGCCTTCTTCACAGTCCAGCTCTCACATCCATACATGACCACAGGAAAGACCATAGCCTTGACTAGGCAAAACTTTGTTGGCAAAGTAATGTCTCTGCTTTTGAATATGCTATCTAGGTTGGTCATAACTTTCCTTCCAAGAAGTAAGCGTCTTTTAATTTCATGGCTGCAGTCATATTAGGGTTGGTATATATACACTACCATATGTAAAATAGCTCGCTGGTGGGAACCTGCTACACAGCACGGGAAGCTCAGCTCTGTGCTCTCTGGTGACCTGGATGGGTGGGAGAGGGGGTGGGACAGAGGTTTACATGTATACATATAGCTGATACACTTCGGCTGATTCACTTCATTGTACAGCAGAAACTAACACCACCTTGTAAAGCAATTATATTCCAATTTAAAAAAATGCTGGTGAAAATCATAAAAGGTAGATAGTCATGAAGAATGAAAGAAAAACGAATCATAATCTCACCCAAACATGCAATTACTTAATGATTCATTCTGTATTATTATATCTGTGTCCCTTTAAACATAATTATTTTCTGGATATATTTTCACAGTAAGAAGAAAATATGGTCACGTTATAAACACAAGCTCTTTTTTTCTCTTGCCTATTCTTTTCTGCTCAAGCATTTTATGTGCTTATTATTTTTTTTATTATTTTGTAATTTGTTCTGCTTAGTCAGTTTTTGTGATTTAAATATATATTTAATTTATTTGTTTATTTATTTTACAATCCAACAGGAAATTTGACCAGAGTTTCATTTTTTAATTTTTTTTATTGAAGTATAGTTGCTTTACAGAATTTTGTTGTTTTCTGTCAAACCGCAACATGAGTCAGACATAGGTATCTTAAACTCTTACTATTTACATCCTGATTTATGTTGGGTTCACTTATTTTCACTGCAGTTCTTAAAATTTTACTTAGGTTATTATTTCAAATAATAAAGATAAAAAGATATTCCTGACAGACAGGAGCATAGAAAGGACACATGTGCTGTCAAACATTAATGTTGACTGTATTTGCTTTTAGCTGTTTTTTTTTTTTTAAAGAGATGAAGTGTTGCAGAGTTGAGCCTCTCTGCATGCACCTTGATTGTGAACTCCTGCTTGCCTTGAAGACTGACCTAACTTATAAAAATGAAGAGCAGAGCAGTCCTTTGCCTCCTCAGTAGGAGGCAAGAAGTTTTATCCAGCTATCCTGAGGGCTCTCGATTCTGCCCGCAGGGAATTTCCGTCTTAGTGTCCTGATAGTTGTGCTCTGGGAGGAACAAAGATGAGGACTCTAATTCTTTACCAAAAAAGATTACATTTCTATGATAATGTTTCACTCAAAATAGGGTGACTCCAGAGGGCACCTAGTGGTTGAAAGTTTACTGCCGTAGTTGATTCACAACACTGTTAGTTTCAGATGTGCAGCATCATGATTTATCTACACACACACACACACACACACACACAAGTATATGTTCTTTTTCAGATTCTTTTTCATTATAGGTTATTATAAGATACTGAATATAGTTCCCTGTGCTATATATTAATTTCATTTATTTTATACATTTATATATACATTCAGCTCATTTACTTTATATATGGTAGTATGTATCTGTTCATCCCAAACTCCTATCCCTCCCCTACTTCCCCTTTGATAACTACAAATTTGTTTTCTATGTCTGTGAGTCTTATTCTGTTTCATAAATATTAGATTCCACCTATAGACAATATGGATAAGGCAATGGCACCCCACTCCAGTACTCTTGCCTGGAAAATCCCATGGATGGAGGAGCCTGGTAGGCTGTAGTCCATGAGGTCACTAAGAGTTGGACACGACTGAGTGACTTCACTTTCACATTTTACTTTCATGCATTGGAGAAGGAAATGGCAACCCAGTCCAGTATTCTTGCCTGGAGAATCCCAGGGACGGGGGAGCCTGGTGGGCTGCCGTCTATGGGGTCGCACAGAGTCGGACATGACTGAAGCGACTTAGCAGCAGCATAGACAATATAATATGAAATGTGTCATTTTTGGCCTCAGATCAGTTAATACAATAGTCTCTAGGTCTATCCATGTTGCTACAAATGGCATTATTTCATTCCTTTTTATGGCTGAGTAGTATTCCATTGGGTATGTATTGTTGTGGTTGTTGTTTAGTCACTCAATCATATCCAACTCTTTAGCAACCCCATGAACTGTAATGTACTAGGCTCCTCTGTCCATGACATTTTCCAGAAAAGAATATTGAAGTGAGTGGCCATTTCCTCTTCCAGGGAATCTTCTCAACCCAGGGATTGAACCCACATCTCTGCATATCCTGCATTTCAGTCAGATTCTTTATAACTGAGCTGCTGGGGAAGTTGTGTACCATATCTTATTTTTTTTAAATCTATTTATCTGCTGATGGACTTTTAGGTTGCTTACGTGTCTTGACTATTGTAAATATTGCTGCTGTGAACATTAGGGTGCAGAATCTTTTTGATTTAGAGCTTCCTTTGGATATATGCCCAGGGGTGGGAGTGCTGAATCATATAGTAAACCTATTTTTAGTTCTTTAAGGAATCTCTCTACTGTTCTCCAGAGTGGCTAGGGCTTAGCTTCTGTTAATAAAAATTAGCTGATAATTTTGAGCCCTTAATATGTATTAGTCACTGTTTTGAGAGTTTAACCTGCAATATCATTTAATCTTCACACTGACTTTCTGAGCAAGGTGTAGTATTACCCCTATTTTACAGAAGAAAAACTGGGGAGTACAGACGTTATTTTCCCAGAGCCACACATTTAGGGGGTGGTGGGCTGGTGTTCAATCCAGGCAGTCAGCCAAAAGAAAATACACTCTAAGTAGAGGTTTCTGGCAGCCCCTGAATGTAGGCATAGAGGTGGTTCTGTACACCGTGGTGTGACATAAGGAGTATGTGAAGGCCGCCTGTCCATAGCTTTCTCCCTGTGCAGGGGTGGTGATGGTCCAGATGCACTGTGTTGGCTTCCTGGGGCTCCCATAACAAATAACTATGATCCTGGCAGCTTAAAGCACACTTTCTCTCCAGAGGTTCTGAAGGGTATACATTGGAAATCAAGTTGTCAGCAGGGATACACTTCCTCTGAAGGCTCCAGGGTACTTCCCTGACTCTCCTTCCTTCTGATGGCCCCCAGTGTTCTTTGACTTGTAGCATCACCCAGTCTCTGCCTCCATGACCTTCTCTGCCTTCTCCTCTTCCTGTCAGCTACCAGTCATTGAATTGAGGGCCACCCTAAATCTAGGGTGGTTTTGTCCAATATCCTTATCTAATTCCATCTGCAAGGATTTTATTTCCAAATTTTACTCTCATCACTTAAGATATATTCTTATGGATTTAGACTTGCTTTGTCCAGAGTTCTCTTGTTAACAATCAAAACGGAGGAAAGATTTTTTTGCGAATGAGTTTTGGGATTGTTTGCTCTGGAGCTTCAGCAACCTAGGAGTCTCAAAGGAAGACAGGAAGTAATAATGAGACACAGCAAGGGTAGATGAGAGGGAAGGGATTGAACACAAATTTCAGTGTATTTGTAGTTTGGATAAAGGTTTGGCCAAGAGTACATTCTCCTGAGAAGCCTTCACAAGAGGGGACTGAAGAGGCAGTCAACCACCCAGTGAAAACCTCCATCTATGGGTTTGCTAACATGACCTCTAAATTGCATTGGGGCCTGCATAATTTTTTGAAACTGTGTTCAGAAGTACAGATTGTAAGTCTCACTTGCAACAACAAAAGCAATTTCTAATTGCATAGAAGGCAAACTGCCACTAGCAAAGCAAATCCACTGCCCCCTCATTTTATGGAACGTGTAAATTGTCTCTGTTACGCTTAAACCCCCAAAATGTCAATTTGCAGAATCCATCTGGCCTGCTCCATGAATATTTTTTTGTAGCATTTTAGGAAAAGCTTTGCTTGATGACTAAGAAAGGATAGTACTCAACATGAGACCAAAACCATATCCCACTGAGATCTCAGTGACTGAAGGCCAGCCTTTTACATCTCATTGCCTTTGTCTCTCTATGAGCCAATTTACCTCCCAGGGATCCTGTGAGTATTACAGACACACATTTAGACAAAAGCAGGCAAACTTAATGCCAAGAATGTGTAAGGAGCTATGTGTGTAACTGTGTGACTAACTGCATATGTGTGCTGTGGTAGCAGGTGATACCATCTTTCTAAACAGGCAGGGGTTTGTACATGTCTAAGAAGCAGGGGTTGTACACCAAAATAATCCCTGATGCCCTCATCCTTGATTTATACAAGAAGAGCCTCCAGAGCTAGCACTTGAAAAGTGTTAAACTGGAAAGAGTACCGTACTAAGACTGCAAGTGTTATGAGAATCTCAGTTTTAAATTGATGAAGATGGTGCAGAGTTAAATGACTTGCCCAAGGTCAATGGTTGCATTATGCAATTTAGATTAGAATGGAAAGACATGCATTAAAATATTCATTCATCTGGCATTCATTCTAGCTTTTTACCTTCAGAATAAATTCCAAATCCAATCATTTCTCACCATCTGTACCGCTACTGGCCTGTTCTAAGACATTATTCATCTTGCCTGAGTTTTTGCAATAGCCTTTTAGGGGTTCTCACTTTTTCTACCCTTGTTCATCTTCTGGCTTCTAATCTGCGTAGCAATCTGAGTTACCCCTTTAAACCGTTAGGTCACTGGCATCTGTGCTCAGAACCTTCAGTGGCATTTCTGCTTACCCAAAGCAAAAGCCAAGGAGAAGGCAATGGCACCCCACTCCAGTATTCTTGCCTGGAAAATCCCATGGACAGAGGAGCCTGGTAGACTACAGTCCATGGGGTCGCTAAGAGTTGGACTCGACTGAGCGACTTCACTTTGACTTTTCACTTTCATGCATTGGAGAAGGAAATGGCAACCCACTCCAGTGTTCTTGCCTGGAGAACCCCAGGGATGGGGGAGCCTGGTGGGCTTCCGTCTGTGGGGTCGCACAGAGTCGGACACGACTGAACCGATGTAGCAGCAGCAGCAGAGCAAAAGCCAAAGTTTATTCAATGTCCTGCAATGTCTTAAACAATTTGATCTACTCTTGGATCTTTCTCTGCTTTGTTCACTTCAGTCTGACTGTACTTGCTTCCTGTCTATTCTTTGAAAATGCCTTAAATGCCCTGATTTTAGGACCTATAATGTCTTTTTAAAAAGGTAGTGTTAAGTTTTACTCCATCATCTAAAAGTCTCAGCTCTTCCTTCAGAGTCCTTTATAAAACAGCACCTCCCATACCATTAATCCTCACCCCCTTTCTCTGAATGATTGATATCTATATCTTTTTTTTTTTTTTTTTGCTTCAGGACATAATATGTGTTGATTTACTTTTCTTTTTCTTTTTTTTTTGCAGGGGAAAATGGACAAAGGAGAGGATCAATGAGGTTGGGAGGGAAATGGGAAGGAAAAAGGAGAGTGGTGGTGGGGAGGAGTATATGTAATTTCTTAACTAATGGCTTTCTGTTTTTAATCACAAAGAACATTTAAAAAATCATATTAAATTCATCTTATATTAGGAGGTTTGATCTGGAAATTAAAAGCTCATGAAACTAAAAGTCCAGTTTGGGTGTCCTCATCTTAGGCACATCTTGGTATTTTGTATTGGTAGGTCTATCTTTACAATATATTATTTAGGACAGGATCACATTTGTCACTTTTTCCTCCCAAATACCCAAAGTGGTACCAGACCCATAAAATAGTCAATAAACATTTACAGAATGAACAAATAAGTCTATTTTCTTTTTAATTTTTTTAAAACTCTCCTGAGTGAATTGAATTTTTTTGAGGCTCATAAGTGAATATGTTTTCCTCTTTACTTTGTCTATTATAGCCAGATTGTATGAGTGGGGTATTAAAGTCTCCCACTATTATTGTGTTGTTGTATATTTCTTCTATCATACTAATTAGTGTTTGTCTTAGATATATCAATGCTCCAATGTTGGGTGCATATAGAATTGTTATAACTTCTTTTTGGATTGTTCCTTTAAGTTGCTATGTGTAACCTTCATTGTCTCCTTTTCAGGACCTTTATTTCAAAGTCAATTTTATCTGATATGAGTATTGCTACTCCTGTTTTCTTTTGGTCCATATTTGCATAGAAAATCTTTTTCCAGCCCTTCATTTTCAGTCAGTATATATCCCCTATTTTAAGGTGGTTCTCTTGTAGGCAACATATATAGGGGTCTAGTTTTTGTATCCATTTGACCCGTTTTAATCTTTTGGTTATCTCTTGTAGACAAGGTATGTAGGGGTCTTATTTTTGTATTAATTTGGCCAGTCTTTGTCTGTTGATTAGGGCATTCAGCCCATTAATGTTTAAAGTAATTATTAATAAGTAAGATTTACTTTGTTGTTTTGGGTTCGAATTTATACACCCTTTTAGTGATTCCTATCTAGAGAATGTCCTTTAGTTTTTGTTGGAGAAATGGTTTAGTGGTGCAAAATTCTCTCAACTTTTGCTTGTGTATGAAGCTTTTGATTTCTCCTTCATATTTGAATGAGATCCTTGCTGGATACAATAATCTGGGCTGTAAGTTATTTTCTTTCATCACTTTAATTATATCTTGCCATTCCCTCCTGGCTTGGAGAGTTTCTATTGAAAGATCAGCTGTTATCCTTATGGGAATTCCCTTGTGAGTTATTTGATGTTTTTCCCTTGCTGCTTTTAATATTTATTCTTTATATTTAATCTTTGTTAATTTGATTAATACGTGTCTTGGGGTGTTTCGCCTTGGGTTTATCCTGTTAGGGACTCTCTGGATTTCTTGAACTTGAGTGGTTATTTCCTTCTCCATTTTAGGGAATTTTTCAACTATTATCTCCTCAAATACTTCCTCATGATCTTTCTTTTTATCTTCTTCTTCTGGAACTCCTATGATTCGAATATTGTAGCATTTAATGTTATCCTGGAGGTCTCTGAGATTGTCCTCATTTCTTTTGATTTGTTTTTCTTTTTTCTCCTCTGATTCATTTATTTCTAGGATTCTATCTTCTAATTCACTAATCCTATCTTCTGCCTCTGTTATTCTACTATTTGTTGCCTCCAGACTGTTTTGGATCTCATTTATTGCATTATTCATTATGTGTTGACTCTTTTTTATTTCTTCTAGGTCCTTGTTAAACCTTTCTTGCATCTTCTCAATCCTCGTCTCCACACTATTTAACTGTGATTTCATTTTGATTGCAAGATTTTGGATTAATTTCACTATCATTATTCGGAATTCTTTGTCAGGTAGATTCCCTATCTCTTCCTCTTTGGTTTGGTTTGGTTTGGTGGGCATCTATCCTGTTCCTTTAGCTGCTGGGTATTCCTCTGTCTCCTCATCTTGTGGAAATTGCCAGGTAGAGTGTCCTTACTACATTCTGGTAGTTTGTTGAATTCTCTTTATTGAGGCAGTTTACTGGTCTTTTCAATATCTGATCTCTGCCTTATTACAGAGGGGACGGAGATGAACACCCAAATCTAAGCCGGCCAGGTTCAGGCACTCAGATAGTCCTCAGAAGCACAGACTCAGCTGAGTCTGCATTTTGTGCCCTTCCCAGGTCCGAGTAGCGCAGGTGATGAAGTGTTTAGCGAGTGCAGCTGCTGCAACTTATCGCCTCCCCATCGCTCAGTCTTCTGGGTATACAACCAGCGCACCTTCTCAGGCGGATGTTGACCATCCAGAGCCCCAAGAAGCGTTAGTTAACACAGAAACCTGCTTACAGTTTTGTAGATAATGTCTCTCTAGGGCTGTGATTGCCTGCTTTGGCTCTGGCTGCCTGTCACTGGAGTGGGACGGTCTGCAGCCAGCTATCTCTGTGCAGTCCTTTGTTCTGTACATAATCCTGGTGGTGTCTTAGGTGGCTTTTGATGTAGTAGATATCCGACAGTCTGGTTATTTCGCTCGGGTAGCGCTCGGGATAGCCAGGCCAAATCCTTTCTCAAAGCGATGCAGACCGCACCGCTCCTCCTAGCCCAGCCCCCACTTGCTAATAGCAAATGCTGGTGTCTGCGCTGCTTCTCCACAAAAGGAGTTACCACAGGGCTCGTAATCTCCTTTCAAAGACAATGAATTGTCTTTCTATGTGCCTGATGTCCTCTGCATTCAGAAGTTGTTTTGTAGAATTTACTCAGTGTTCAAATGTTCTTTTAACAAATTTGTGGAGGAGAAAGTATTCTCCCTGTCCTACTCGTCCGCCATCTTAGCTCCTCCCTGATTTACTTTTCAATGCCTGTATCTCTTTAAAAAAATGTGAGCTTTATGACACAGTGAACTATTTTTCCACCTCTGTATCACCAGTGCCTAGAAAGATGCCAACCATGTAGCAGAAATTTAATAACCCACTGGGTAACTGAAAGACCCTCATTTCCTTGGGGAGAAGGAAATGGCACCCCACTCCAGTATTCTTGCCTGGAGAATCCTGTGGACAGAGGAGCCTGGTGGGCTGCTGGCCATAGGGTCGCACAGAGTTGGACACGACTGAAGTGACTTAGCATGCATACATGCATGCATTGGAGAAGGAAATGGCACCCCCACTCCAGTATTCTTGCCTGGAGAATCCCAGGGACAGAGGAGCCTGGTTGGCTGCCGTATATAGAGTCACACAGACTCGGACACGACTGAAGCAACTTAGCAGAAGCAGCATTTCCTGGACCTACTGGGAAATAACAGTAATGCCTTTATGTTGCTTTCCTTAGGGTTCTCTCTGTGTGTATGTGTGGAGTTATAGAAAGTCCTAGAAATGAAAGAGCTGCATAAACTCTTAAAATGATGTGCACAAGTGTGAGATGGGTTATTATTTCTAGCCTGTGTCTCAGATGGTTCTCAAAAGAACCTTGCCTTGAGTTCAAGAGAGTAGGGTGGCATTCCCCTGGAAAACTTTGGGATACCGTGTATTAATATTATGAGGTAATTTAAAATATAAGAATCTGTGGATTTGCAAAGAATTTGAAAGTTAAAATTAATAAGCCTAACTTATTTGATATTTAAATTTATTTCAGCACATCCCTGACATCTTGCCTCTGTTCGAATGCTCGAAGTGGCTGGCAGTTAGTCCACTGTTTTTAAAGGCAGTCCTTTCTAAGGGTGGATATTAGTTGCTGGAACATTATGGAGCATTCTTATTTGTGGGAAGTTGATATCTGCTTTTCTGCGACATCCACACAGCAGTTTCCTTGCCCCCAACCCCTGCCACTGAATCCATGTGGAAATACTCTATTCTGACCCTCAAGGTTTCTCTCTTTATCAGTTCACCTGATGACGTACTTCTTCCCTCACTAGAAATCTGAAGACTGCTGCTTTCTGAATACAGCAGACCATTCTGACAAGAATGGAAATGATCATTTAAGCTACAGTTCAGGGAAAACGTAATGCCAGCTGCCTCCCACCGGGGTTCCCATTAGCTTGTCACTTCTTTGTGCTCCTTTACTGCTTCCATGACAGGGACATAGCAACTATCAAACATTTCCTCCAGGTCCAATTTTGCCTCTCCTCAAGTGCTCCCAGTTGTAACCACTTATTTTCTTGCCCGCTTCTTTGCTCTGATGCTCTCAAACCCTCCTTTCACTGTCTGCAGGAGGAAAAATCGTTGTTCACCTCCTTCCGAAGCGGCCTGATCCCCCATTGATTTTCCTGGTTTTGACACTAACTGGCTCTGTGACCTTGAGCAAGTCATGTCTTCTTTCTGTAACTATTCTCGTAGGTCTTTCTCAGATCTGAAATGTTGAATATAAGACTCTGAGTGAGTTCTTGTCCTAAAAATTAGAATTGAAAAATACTTAAGCTCAAAATTAGTTAAGAATTTAATTAAATCAGTATTTGAGCACCCATTGGGACTATATATATATATATATATATATATATATATATATATATCAATTTGAGTAAAATTTATAGTAAATTTAGAGTAAAATTTGTACTGCAAGGAGATCAAACCAGTCAATCCTAAAAGAAATCAATCCTGAATATTCATTAGGAGTAGTGCTGAAGCTGAAGTTCCAGTATTTTGGCAACCTGATGCAAAAAGTTGACGCATTAGTAAAGACTCTGATGCTGGAAAAGATTGGAAGAGGAGGAGAAGGGGATGACAGAGGATGTGACAATTGGATGGCATCACTGATTCAATGGGCATGCGTTTGAGCAAGCTCTGGGAGATAGTGAAGGACAGGGAAGCCTGGTGTGCTGCAGTCCATGGGGTTACAAAGAGTTGGACAAGACTGAGTGATTCAATATATATATGTGTATATATGGGTGTGTGTGTATATATGGGGTGTGTGTGTATATATATATATATATATATATATATATATATATATATATCTTCTTTCAAACCAATTAATCTCCCTAGAGAAATAGATAGACATGTGTGAAACAATTTTTTAATTAAATCCTACTTGGATGAATGAAAAAGGAACAATTGGTAGAAAACTGTTGGCTGTCTATCCTGGAAACCTGAATTTTGTATTGATTCACTATGGCAGTTAGAGTCAGAGTGCCTGGTTCTAAAACTTACTCCCCTTTTCACTAGATAAGGAAAATCAGGGAACATGATTTGATCTTTCCCTTCCTCAGTTTCTGTATTTTAAGATAGATATGATAAAAATCACTTTGTAGATTTGGTGTGAGGATACACGCAGTAAAGTATCCAGATTCCTGGAGAAAAGGCTGTACATGGTATGTGTTCATTGAGTGGTTGCTCTTTCTACATTTGTCAGTGTCCTTAATCTCTCTGTTTCTTACAGTGTCTGTGTCATATTTGTTCTCCTCCTCTCCTAGTGTCTCATACAGTCCTTGTGTTCTCAGTGCTTGAAGTTCTAAGATACTTTCAGATTACAAAATAGCCCAGCACATAATTTGCAGTCTTGGAAGACTTGTGGTAAAGTTGGTGGAGTCATAGGCTTGGGGATAGAGGTATAAGTCCCAGGCAATGATGGTAGCCTAGGATGATTTATATGACATAAGTAGAAAACAGTCAAGTCCCCATAAAATATATGATATCATTTCTTTTTTGTTTGAATTATTTTAAACAACAATAGCATGGTATTCATGTATATTTCAGACAGAGAAATTGAGGTGGTTAAATATGGTCATAACTTTTTAGTGAGATATCAAAGATTTTCTTCCTTTTATTATTGAAGACATATTACCAAAGAATATAGGTAAAATGCCTTAATGCCTGTTATTTAAGCCCCTGAGTATGGCATCATAATGCTTCTGTTGAAGAAAAGAAAGAGTAACCATAAGGTTCAAATTTAGACACACATCACAATGTTCTAGTCAATGGTGTATACACTAGAAATGAAATATTCTTTCTGTGGATATTGGGCTTTCTTGTTTGAAAATTATACCGCTTTTACCTAGCTTCCATCCTTTCTCTGGGTGAGGAAAAAAAAATCTCCTTGCTTTGTCAGTCTACCTCCCTTAAAAATCCATGGTTGAATTATGTGCATAAATTAACAACAGTGCAAAACCTCCCTGCAATAAGAATTCTACACTTCCAGTTTTGGTTGGAGCGAGAGTGGGATTTCTTTCATGTACCCCAAACCCCCACTGATAATGATAATTATCGGTACTGTGGGCAAGATGTGGTTTTCAGCACCAAGGAGAGCTCCTACTGCGTGAGTGATGATCAAAGCATTGTTTCTTATCTTGGGCTATTCTATGGAACCTACTTCCTGGGTCTATGATTTCAGTTATTTATTCACCGTAAATATTTCCTAAGTGCCTATTAACTTCCAGGAATAATCCTAAACCCTAGTGATATGATGGTTAACATATCATGTGCCATTTTGTCCTGTGATTCTCTAGACCTCAAAGAACAAGCACTCTCAAACAAGTCTTTAATCTTCTAGGGTCAGGTGGCAAACAGTTCCTTAAAAGTGGAGTCATTTCAATACTTAACAGCTGCTTTATTTGGAGTTTCATAGAAAGGATTTTTATATTTTTTTGGCTACATATAAGTATCAACATTTAGTCTCTTCTATGGTCAAACAGCTATGATGAAGAGTATAAACAAAAGTGAAGCAATAAAAATCCAAGCAGAGGCTACTGTAAGTGTCACTTCCCCATTATTCTATTAGCCTAGACAGCTCTCAACCCTGCTCATAATCAAGAGGAAGGGACAAAGGCCTTCCATAGTGATGATGTGATCTTGAGTGGAAAGGTCACATTATAGATGAGCATGTAGTGTGGGGTATTTTGTGGCCATATTTTGGAGATATGCACTATTCTTATTCATTTTATCTTCCTGTAATTGGTCCTAATATATTTAATTTTACATATAATAAAACTGAGGCTCTTAAATATTTAATTTTTATTTATGAAATTTCTAAGAGAAAAGAAACAATAATCTCATATCTGTCACAAATTTTCTCACAATTCAGAGATTCTGTATTGGCTACTAATGATAATTACATTGGAATCCAAAGACTCAGTAAATACTCATTAAGTGGTAGAATGAATGAGGGATTGAATGAATATAGATTTAGGTGTCTGGGTCTTCCTGGGTATTGTAGACATAGTTAAAATATGATTTTGATATTAAAAAAATATTTGCTTCCCTCATAGCTCAGTTGGTAAAGAATCTGCATGCAATGTAGGAGACCATGGTTCAATTCCTGGATCTGGAAGATCCACTGGAGAAGGAATAAGCTACCCACTCCATTACTCTTGGGCTTCTCTTATGTGGCTTAGCTGGTAAAAAATCCGCTTGCAATGAAGGAGACCTGGGTTTGATCCCTGGGTTGGGAAGATCCCCTGGAGAAGGGAACAGCTACCCACTCCAGTATTCTGACCTGGAGAATTCCATGGACATAGTCCTTGGGGTCCCAAAGAGTTGGATACATCTGAGCGACTCTCACTTTCACTTTCACTTTGATATTAATGACAACATTCTAAATTTTATGATTTGATTGTGTACTGATAATATGAGAAGTAGGATCAGGACTAGTTGGTTACTAGAGCTGTTTTGTATCATCTTGGCTAAGATAATTGTTAAATATTCAGAAATTTAGCATTTGGTAATTAAACAGTTGTTAATGGAAAGTATGTGCACCATAAAATTGACAAATACTACCTATAAGTACAAGTTAATTTTTTGTTTTGTTTTGTTGGGTAATATTTCACCAGAATACCACTGGACCATGGTGGGTAAGATTCTTTGTCTCATGGGAGTGACATGACTCCAAGATGTAGATGCTACATCTCTTGGATATAGAACTCCAAGATGAAGTTCCACACCATTTTCACAAATAAATTTAGATCTCTATAAAGAGATGGAGGCCATATTATAAGTTTTGCCTATGAAGTCTCAACATACCCTGGTCTGGATTCTTAGCTGTAAGTATATCTCTTTCTATAGGATTCACATTGAAAGTGAAGTCGCTCAGTTGTGCCCGACTCTTTGCGACCCCATGAATAGTAGCCTGCACCAAGCTCCTCCCAGGCTCCTCCGTCCATGGAATTTTCAAGGCAAAAGTATTGGAGTGGGTTGCCATTTCCTTCTCCAGGGAATCTTCCCAATCCAGGGATTGAACCCAGGTCTCTCACATTGTAGACAGACGCTTTACCGTCCGAGCCACCAGGGAAGTCCAGGATTCCCATTAGGGGTAGCCATATCTGTGGTGTGTGATGTGCAGTGTGCAGAGTCCTGGCCTAAGGGGGCAAAACATAATCTTGAAGTCATGACACTTCTTAAGCAGGATTAGTGTCATTTTTCATAGTTGTTATCTTGTAAACCCTACTAGAGTAGTTTCAACAATTGTGAACATCAATAATTAACATTTTGCTATTCTCTCTTCCTTCTCCTCCAATCCCTCCATCTCTCCCTCTTCCCCACTGACCTACCATTTATTTTGATAAATCATTTAAAAATATATTATAGACATTGTGATACTTTATCCCTAAATATGTGTGCATGTCCTAACAATAGGAATATTACCCCTACCTAATTATGTTACCATTATCAGACCTTAAAGAAATTAATGATAATGTCTTCAGTTCAGTTCAGTTCAGTTCAGTAGGTCAGCCATGTCCGACTCTTTGCAACCCCATGAATCACAGCATGCCAGGCCTCCCTGTCCATCACCAACTCCCGGAGTTCACCCAGACTCACGTCCATCGAATCAGTGATGCCATCCAGCCATCCCATCCTCTGTCGTCCCCTTCTCCTCCTGCCACTAATCCCTCCCAGCATCAGAGTCTTTTCCAATGAGTCAACTCTTCTCATGAGGTGGCCAAAGTACTGGAGTTTCAGCACCATCTAATAACCAGTCTGTATTCAAATTTCTCAATTTTCCTTCCACCACCTACCAAAAAAGCTCTTAGATTTTTTTTTAGAAAACAAAATTTAGTCAAAGCTTATAGATTTGGTGCCCTTGTTGAATATTACAGTTGAGAAAATAGGATTAAAAAATTAAGGTCATGCAAACAGTCATATATTGTGGGTAGGTTTCAAACTAACTGGCTCCATGACCCTTATCCACTTCATACTATTGGAAAAAATTTCCAGTGATTATGAGAGAGAGACAGAGACAGGCTGACTACAGCTGGAGGCCACATGTTACTGAGTTATTCTTTTAGGTAAATTTTGGGTAAGAGAAAATTAGATGGCCATGATCCTCTATTGGCTCAGACAGAAAATAGATTAGAAATTTAGTCATGTTGAAAGAAGACAAAAGAGTTTTTTTTTTTTCTTTTTTGTTTGTGTTTATTTTTAAAACAGCCAGAGTGACAGTACTCAGTTAGCTTATACCTTTTGCAGACCTGAAGAAAATGCAATCTTTTTGAGTTTGCTTTGAGTACCTCAGGACTTTTTCAGTTCTCTCTGTTCCTTCTTAGACCTTAAACGGCTAGTGTGAGTCAATGATACATAGTCCTGAAGAAGGAATGTCAGTGTTTTCTATCTGGGAGGCCCTTATTTGTGTCTGACTCACCAGTGAGGGCCCACTGGATGCTTTGGGGCTTTCACCATCTTTGTGGTGATGATTTTTTCCAATATTAGAGTCCTAGTTGTTTATGTCTATTTCTCCATAATTTGAGAACCCTTAGGAGTACTTTCCAGATTTCCAATAAGTAAGCTATTTTGTAGAATTCTCTTAGGATTCTTTTAGAATTCTTAGGATTCTCTTGTGTTTCTTTTGTTTCAATAAGAGATATGTGATGTTCTCAATGATGTAGACTTGGCCATCATTTGTCCCAAAGCAGTTATTTGGTTCAATATACCAAATGAAAGTGCCTTAGGGGCTGAGATCCATTTTAAAGCAGATTAAAGTCCTCTGGTGAAGCCATGCTTCTACCTACAGATTTTCAAAACATGTGAATTAATTTCTGGTGGGACTTCTACCAAGTCCCAAAGTCATGTTGCCTCAATATTCATCTATCTGTGTAGAACCTCAAACTTTCTCTAAAAGATCATATTCATTCTTAAAACCATCCATGAGAGATTATGGCATTTAACAATGATTTGTACTTAAAGTATGTGAACTTGTTGCCTTAAACACAGATCTGTGATATTTAACACTCTTATTTTTAAATCCTGGCACCTCTACTATGACTGGATAAAGACTCAGAAATCCCTTGGTCTGGAGATGTATTTTGGAGTAAATAGAACTTTGGGTATTGTTTCTCCATGTGAAGTGAGAATTACTGTCTTCATTGTGATGGTAATGGTGGTAGTTTGCTCTACTTCCCAATATTATAGACATAAGTAAAAGAAATTTTATTAGTATTTCTTGAAAAGATGAATAATATTTCACTTAGGCCTTCTTAAACCAATATATCAATCTCTGAAGATAATGCAGATGTAAAATGTCACAGTTACTAGATAAAAGACATCTAATTTAGCATCTTATGCTAGACACAGAAATATTGGGCTCTCTATTAGTTGGTATAATATAGCTCTATAAATTTGACCCCTCTAAGAGCATAGGTCCTTAACTATTTGACAGTCACATTGGTTTGTGTTGAAAAGAGATGTCAGCACTCAGATAATTGCAGTGACGAAGGAGTTAACAGAACCGGAAGCTGATGAAGTGAGATGCTGGCAGCAGATGGTGTTGTCAAATAGAGGTTTAATTGCATTTTTAAAAATCCCTTCAAAATAGTTTCTCAAGCTTACTTAGGTGACATTTGGCAGGCTCTGGAAATCACTTAAATGGGTACAGAAATAAAAGAATTACAGAGGAAAATGTCACCATCTGAATGTCTTGAGTCTTACTGAGTCAAGACACATGAGGTTCTTGTTAATACTTTGCAACTATTTGCAGCCTGTACAATAGGACGTGTCATTGTTGCATTAACTTTAGCTCTTTTGTGAGGGAAGATCTTTTGTGGCAGTCTAGAGAATGTAATGGATTTAGTGCACTTTTCAAACATGAAGTCTATGGGAAAAGAAGTATAAATTATCTTAAACTCAAATACAAAAAAAACCCCCAACTCACTGGGGCTTTTAGAGAAAGGTAATTAATGCAATTGAAAACTACAGGAAAAATAGTCTCTTTTTTTCCATTTTATAGTTTGTCAGTTTTACTGAATATGGCACAGCAAGAATGAAATGTAAAGTGCTTTTATAGCATTTAGCAACATTGCTAATATTGATAGGAAATACGGGCTTTTTGGTTGCATGAGGTTATAGAATATATGAAAGCCCTGAGATGTCTACTCATAAAAATTTAGAGCTAGAACACATGTGCACTTATTACTTTTAACTTCTTAATTTATAGGTAAGGAACGTAAAGAGCAAATATAAGCCTGAGCTGAAATTTTATTTGGCATCAAGGATATAAGTGAAGTGAAGTGAAAGTTGCTCAGTCATGTATGACTCTTTGTGACCCCATGGACTATACCATCCATGGAATTCTCTAGACCAGAATACTGGAGTGGGTAGCCTTTCTCTTGTCTAGGGGAGCTTCCCAACCCATGGATCGAACCCAGGTGTCTCACATTTTGCAGGCAGATGTCTTACCAGCTGCGCCACAATGGAAGCCCTCAAGGATATAAACCCTTTGCAATTATTAAAAGTTTAAAAGATCTTATGGTCAAATATATCTATATGAAGTAATTATCTTACTACAGCCATGAGTATAAACCAACCCCAGTGTGCAAAATCCTAGTAGGGGGAGGAGATGGTCCTGATGAGGGCATAGGTTTGGCATCAGCCCCTGACTCTATTCCTTGTTAACTTCAATGAAGTTAACTTGTCTGACCTTTGGTTCTTTTCATCAAGTATGCAGGTATTACCATGGGCTTACAATGGCAGAACTATTGTAAATTCTGAATAGGGCATGGTTTTACCTCCAAACTCTTGGAACCACCTTTTTGATTCTCCAAATGTAACTGCCAGCAGGTTACACAGAGCATTTTAATTTGTCACAAACATTTAAAAAATATCACTGGATCTATTACATCATAAGGAGCAAAGATACTCACACAGAACCTGAACAAACTTAAGAACTTTTGTTTTTTTTAAATTTTAGGACATTGGTTCCCAAACTCTGATCCCTGAACCAACAGTTTTCACATGAAAACTTTGAGAAATACTAATTATTGAGCTTCACTCCAGACCTACTGAATCAGAAACCTTATGAGTCTGGAGCATCAGAAACGTTTAAAATAGGAATTTGCTTAAATAAACTCTCTAGATTCTGATAGAGGCTAAAGTTTGAAAATCAATGTCTGGAACACAAAGTTGTCAACTATTTTTATCATCTGGTGCATGTTCAGATGTGTTCAATTTTGCCAACGTAATAAAGATAGATGTATTACCATTGTATGGTGGGCAGGGAGCTACTTGTCCTTCTTTTCAGAGTGTATTTCTTGACATTGACCAGCTCATTCACCCAGAGAGTCTGCTGAAGTGTCAGGCCACTGTATTTTTGTTGAGTCATCTCCTACCTGGCATGTAGGTTCTGTACCATGTCATTTAGAAACTGTTAGCTCCAGTTTACTTGGCATCTTTTGGCATGAATTTACCACTTTATTGGTCAAAACCGATGTCCTGTAGGGATGGGAAGATGATTAGGACCCCCACAAGCTAAAAAGTGGCCAGAACCAGAGGGCTGAAACATAATGCTGAAAGTTGGTGAAGTGTGGTACACTTCTGTCCTTTCTATCACCTAGGGGTTACTTCTCAGATTCTGTCACCCATTACACTTTCCAACCTGTCTTGCCTTTAGTAGGTAAGTCATGGAACTTGGCCGTGGCCACACAGGGATCCTAGCATTTCCTTTGTGTTTTTCTTAAAGTATTTTTCCCCCCTATAATTGATTTCTATCCTCATAGCTTTGTGGTTGGAGATATGATTGATGTGATTTCATATCATATGCTTGATATGATTTCAGTTTTCTTAAGTTTCCTGAGGCTTGATTTGTGACCCAAGACATGATCTATTGTGGAGAATATTCTGTATGCACTTGAGAAGTAAGTGTATTCTGCTACTTTGGGTGGAATGTCCCATAAATATCAATTAAGTCTATTTGGCCTAATGGGTTATTTAAGGCTTGTGTTTTCTTAATTTTCTGTCTGGATGATCTGTCCATTGGTGTAAATAGGGTGTTAAAGTCCCTTACTATTATTGAATTACTGTCAATTTCCCCTTTTATGGCTGTTAGCATTTTCACTGTATATTAAAGGGCTTCCCTGGTGGCTCAGATGATAAAGAATCTGCCTGTAATGCAGGAAACTGGGGTTTGATCCCTGGGTCGGGAAGATCCCCTGGAGTAGGGAATGGCAACCCACTCCAGTCTTCTTGCCTGAAGTGCTTCAATATTGAGTGCCAACATTTCCTCTGAAATAAGAAAGTCAACATTAAATGTGATGACTTTTGTCAGCATTTCTGACATACAAGAAATAATTTCCAGGGTCCTTGTGATCCTCACAATTAAGTGTAAATAAAGTATTTAAGCCTATATCATAAATAAATAATTTATCCATGCATTGTTGGAAAGAAATGTCTTCTGAGTCATCATAGGGAATGTAAGCAAAAGAGGAGGATACATTCACTGCAACGTTTCTGTCTCTCTGATTCTGCATTCTTTTTCTTTGTCATATATTAAGAAATTTCTGGCTTCTCAACTCTATTTACTCTGGGCTACTGTTGAATCCAGGTTCTGGTCAACCAATTGAGCAATAGTCCACTAGTTGTGACTTAGCTGGTAAAGAATCCTCCTGCAATGTGTGAGACATGGGTTTGATCCCTGGGTTGGGATGTCCCCTGGAGAAGGGAAAGGAAAAGTCCAGTATTCTGGCCTGGAGAATCCCATGGATTGTATAGTCCATGGGATTGCAAAGAGTCGGACATGACCAAGCAACTTTCACTTCATTCACCTAGTTGCTTATGCCAGTGTATTGAATCCAGTGTCTGATAACTGCACCCATATTGATGTATTCACCCCAATTTCAAATCAACTTTCTACTTTGTCAGGTGTCCTCCCAACTTTCCTCATACGTGTTCTTCAGGTTTTAGATGATCAATATTCTATAGGTCTCTTTCTTGTGACTAAACCTTTCCTCCAGATCCTGACTTTTGTATTATTTCTGTCATCCTAGTTGTCTAGAGTACTTTTGGGGCATTTGAGTAGAGCATGATGAGAAATGCATCACCTCTGTAAGACAGATGCTACAACTGAGTCATTACACAGTCTTTAAGCAAGGAAGGGATCACTGATGTGGTGGGGGAGGAAGGTCTTCTGCCAGGGGAGTCCTGGCAGGTGTGGAGTGCCAGGTATTTTGCCATCTATAGTACAGCCTCCCACGTTCCCCCACCTCAGTTCTCTCTAGTCCCTTCTTTCTTACAAATATGTTAACTTCCCTAAAAAGTCTTGATGAATTCATCTCACAGTTTTCACTAACCTGCAGTATCAAACCGAAGGCAATGGCACCCCACTCCAGTACTCTTGCCTGGCAAATCCCATGGACTGAGGAGCCTGGTAGGCTGCAGTCCATGGGGTCGCTGAGAGTCGGACACAACTGACTTTACTTTCACTTTTTACTTTCATGCATTGGAGAAGGAAATGGCAACACACTCCAGTGTTCTTGCCTGGAGAATCCCAGGGACAGCAGAGCCTGGTGGGCTGATGTCTATGGGGTCGCACAGAGTCGGACATGACTGAAGCGACTTAGCAGCAGCAGCAGCAGTATCAAACATTGAGTGATTTTTCAACTGTCTTAACCCTGCAGCTGTAAGAGATAAGAGATTATTTTAGAAAGTACCTGTTTATTTTTGACCTATATCTTAAGCCAAGAATTTAATATTTTACACTTGTCATATTATTTCTTTAAAGTGTTCAATACTGTTAGTAGCATACGTCTCAATTTGACAATCCTTGAATTTCTGAAGCACTTCATTTTTTTAAAAAGAGGCCAGGAGGTTCTCCTTGAGTCTTGACTTCAATGGACACATTATTCCAAGTTACCACAGGAGATAACTTCTATTTCTGCACTACATGAGTACCTTGAGCTGCCAGATTTACAAATCATCATTTCCCTGAGGCCCTATTTTCTCTTTTCCCTGAAGCCTTATTGCCTGTATTGATTAGATTTCTTAACTGAAAGCATCATAAATCAAGATACGCTAACTTAAGACCCCAAAGAATTAACTAAAATATACTGAGCTGTCCATAGAATCTCTGAAAGGTTCAGGGAACCAGACTTGGTGGCCATAATTAGGAACAATGTAAAAATTATATTACTGCTCTTAGCATGCCACTTGTCCCAAAGTATATGAGTGATGGTTGTGCTATGAAAATCAGACAACAGAAAAAGATGCTAAACACTGTCTTTATAGAAACTTTCAATGGCTGCTTTGTGTCTTGAGAGATCAGTTAGGATTGTTCCCATGGATTTGTAAAGGCTACATTTGCTGCATTTCATGGCACAGTGCTATTTGTTCATCAGCAAATATGTGTTTGCTATTTCTTATCTGCTTCTTCTTTAGACTGTCATAAGGAATTGAGGGAAACACACAGAGAGTACTTATTACTTGTCCTCAGAAGCTACATAATCCGAGAAGCCTGTGTCCCAATAAAAGAGACACGGGCTTTTATTGAAAGTGCTTTGTGAACTTTGGAGGTGTTACACATATCCTCTGATTCACCCTCTCAATGGCTTGACTGAGTCTCCGGTTGATAGGAAATGGAGTCTCAAAAGGTATATAACTAACTTGCCCAAAGTCATGCTGTTAGGAGAGGAACAAGTCCAATTCATGCCAAACCTAATTTGAGGATTAGATCCCAAGAGTTAGAAGATCTAGTGTAGAGGAAATAATGTAGGGTTTGAGAATTGGACTCCAAATCAAAGAATTCTGACTTTGGCAATGTGTGCAAACTTCAAAGAGGCTATGGGCAGAAAGACTGTGTAGACTGTCTTTTGATTGTCAAGACTAGAGTGAGTCTGTCCCTAAAATACTGGCCGCCCCTCTTATGCCTGAACTTCCTAAAAAATAAAGAGAACCCATGGCTCAGGAAAAAGGCCAGGTTGGGAGTCTGGACACATTATCTTACGAAATGGGCTGAATACAGAACCATGTCCTCACGGGTACCCATGGGACCTTCCCAGAACAGTGACTCATAAGATCTAACCATCCCACTGACTATTTCTAGATCCAGCTTACTAGTGGGGTTGATTGATCTGGGTTTTGTTGACTGGTTCCAGGATTGAGCCTGCATGTGACTAAAAACCCAGTAGCCCCCTGGAATTTATCTGGAAAAAGCCAGGGACTGGAAGAGAGCAGCAATCATCTGTTGGGAGCCGGTTTGGATTAGCACTCTGCCCATGACAAAGGTCGTGAGGAAGGAGGCTCAAAAACGCAAGGGCAAGATTGAGCCTCAGGAGCCCCTTGGAGGTTCTCGAACATCTACCCCCAAAAAGCCGGAGTCTGCCTACTTTCTGCTTTGTGTTCTCACCTCTGACTTTACAGGGGGCTGTCCCCCACTACCTTTCTCTGAAAAAAGAGCTAATTTACAGCTCCAGTTAATAATTCCTGAGTGTGACAGTGTTTCAGCCTACAAACTCCTTTTGGAAATCCTCTAGCCTGCCTGAATAGGTTTTTCCAGCCACATGTGATTGTTTAGAGCCTCGCAACTGTGAGAGGCATGAGATGTTCTAAACTTTCTAAACACAGATTCCTTTGAGCAGTTAAAAGATTGATTAGAAATTGTATTGGTGAAGGGTTTTTCACTTGTTGGGCCAATGTTTGCTGCTAAGTCTCCATATCCCTTACCTACTGTGTCCTTGGCAGTGTATTGAAATGTAAGTAGTAGCCTTAATGTTTGTAACCTGGGACCCTTGAGTACAACCCACCACAACTTTGCCCTATAGATATGCAACACCAGTGCTTCTGGAGGGTGGCGCCTGACTTTAAAATAATCACCTTTAGAGAAAATAAGTTCCTTAAAATGTTAATAGGCCTCTGGGCCAGAAGATGATGTAACTCACCTAAACTTTTGCGTGTGATAGGTTTGAAAGCCTGGCTCAGGGACTGCTGTCCCTGCATGACTCCACCCCTTCCCTCATTATCCTCTATGCATAACTTAAGAGATAAAAACTACTTTGAAAAGTAAAGTATGGGGCCTTGTTCACCGAAGCTTGGTCTCCCCATGTGGTTCTTTCTCTTACCTTCTGGCTGAATTATTCAGCCTCCTCTCTCCACAAAATGTTCTCACTGAATTTCCTTCTCACTGAGCTATCATTTCATCTGCTTTTCTTCACTGAATATCCTCCTCACTGAGCTATCTTAATTTTCATCACCGTTTATATCTTTAATTAATATTTTAATAAGCAATTATTTCCTGATCGCCTATGCTGTCTCCCCTTCGAAATCCCTGGATCCACCGGGGCTGGACCCCAGCAATCATCTTTTCTCATTACAGAGACAAGGGCACTAGATGGGTTGGGGTGATTTGTGGGGCACGTGTTGTGGAATGCTTGTGGTGATGGTTACTGTGGTGTGGTTACTGGTCCCAGCTGTCTTGGTGACAGTGATTATAGAAGCAGAAGAGATGACATGTGAGAAGTATATGTGAGAGGTCCCACCAGCGTCATGACTGATGCTCTTATAGAATCCCTAGAGAGAACTGCCTTATTTAGTGGCACCAGAGTGACTCAGCATTTACTAGGTAGAAATATCTCTTTTGAATTTCAGAGCAACAGTTACAAGGCCACACTTCTTTCTAGGATAATTGTGAGTGAAAAAAATCCTGCCAGCTGTCCATAATAAATCAACTGAACAGTTTTAAAATTCTTACAGTTTGCTAGCTGATCTCTATTTTCCAAACAAACTTTTATACCTTATAGGAGGTAAAAACTCTTTATTGCCTTAAATTCCCTAATTTTAGCTCTGAAAAAGTGTTTAGTTGCTCAGGCATGTCTGACTCTTTGTGACCCGTGGACTGTGGCCCACCAGGCTCTTCTGCCCATGGAATTCTCCAGGCAAGAATACTGGAGTGGGTAGCCTTTCCTCCTCCCTGAGTTTCCTGAATTGCAGGCAGATGCTTTACCCTCTGAGCCACCAGGGAAACTCTACATGCCTATAAATATATATCACAAACATACATGCATATATGTTTATGTTCATATTAATATATACATATTTAGTGATAGGATTTCAACTTTACCCCTAGATTCTGGATTCTTGATCTTACTGTATTTGCTTGTTGCATTTGCATCCTGATTTACCTATGAAACATTGTATAGTATTTATTGCTCTGTGTGCATCTTCTTCGCATGAGGTGGCCAAAGTACTGGAGTTTCAGCTTCAGCACCATTCCCTCCAAAGAAATCCCAGGGCTGATCTCCTTCAGAATGGACCGGTTGGATCTCCTTGCAGTCCAAGGGACTCTCAAGAGTCTTCTCCAACACCACAGTTAAAAGCATCAATTCTTCGGCACTCAGCCTTCTTCACAGTCCAGCTCTCACATCCATACATGACCACAGGAGAAACCCTAGCCTTAACTAGATGGACCTTTGTTGGCAAAGTAATGTCTCTGCTTTTGAATATGCTATCTAGGTTGGTCATAACTTTCCCTCTGGGAGGGATTGGGGGCAGGAGGAGAAGGGGATGCCAGAGGATGAGATGGTTGGATGGCACCACTGGCTCGATGGACTTGAGTCTGAGTGAACTCCGGGAGTTTGTGATGGACAGGGAGGCCTGGCGTGCTGCAATTCATGGGGTCGCAAAGAGTCGGACACGACTGAGCAACTGAACTGAACTAAATTGAACTGTGCATCTTCTAGGAGACATTATTTGTGTTTTGTGCCTGTGTGACAGGGTTATGGGATTTTAAAGAGAACATCCTTAGTCTCCAATGTCCCCCCATTCTGAAATCTAACAACACAATGCCATTGTCTATTTTGAGACTGGAGGGGAATAGAGAAGCATTGTGGTTTATTGCTTAAATCTTGGCTCTGCCATTTACTACTTATGTAATCTTGGGTAAGAAATGCAATCACTTGGTCAGTCTCTTCATCAGTAGGATGGGGTTAATAATTCTTCCTCCTTGAGGTTATTGAGAAGAATAAAAATGAGCATAGATATTGCCTAGCATAGTATCTGGCATGTAGTGACCATTATAATAAAATGTCCAAACTGCAAGAAATCTCAGAATTAATAATGTAGACCAACCTCATCCTGTAGATGAAGAGCATGAGGCCTAGAGGAATAGAGTAACTTACCCAGAGTTTTTCCTAATTAGTTGACTAGTAGAGTTGGCACTGCACTACAATTAGATTCCCATGAAATTCTAAGGAAATGTCAGTGTTTGATCGTCAGGGAGCAGATGAAGCATCAGTTCAGTTCAGTCACTCAGTCATGTCTGACTCTTTGTGACCCCATGGGCTGTAGCACGCCAGGCTTCCCTGTCCATCATCAACCCCTGGAGTTTGCTCAAACTCTTGTCCGAAGTATCAGTGAAGCCATCCAACCATCTCATCCTCTGTCGTCCCCTTCTCCTCCTGCCTCAGTCTTTCCCAGCATCAGATAAATCATGCAATGGGGCACACTGAAGGATATTCTTTCTTCCATTTCTAGATGTGGGAGAAAATTTTGTAATATTGGCAAAGTTTCCCAAATCAGAAACCCCATTTTGGATATCGGAGTTTATCTTTATTAATTGATATCTGAACTTTTTTCCCTAGAATTTCCAGTTAGCAATCAACAGGAATTTTAGAAAGCCTGACTTGGCTTTTTAAAAAGATACATCCAGTAAGGTATAATTTATATATCATAAAATTCACCTCCTTTAGGTGTATGACTCCAAGATTTTTAGTAAATATATCAAGTTGTGCTATACCATCATAATCCAGTTTTAGTACATTTTCTTTAACACATTAAGCTCCCTTGAACCTGTCTGAGCTTTACATTGCTCACCTCCAGCCCCAGACAACCACTCATCTACTCTCTGTCTGTACAGATTTACTTTTCTGAACATTCCATATAAATGAGTTTATGTAATATGTGGCCTTCTGTGTCCAACTTCTTTCATTTAGCAAAATGTTTCTGAGGTCACCCACGTTATAGTGTGTAGCAGGTTTTGCTTCTCATTGCTGAATCTGTGTCGACTTTAGATATAGGTTCTGGTGATAAAACAGGGAAGTCGGGTGGGGGACAGGGGGCAAGAAATCATTTCCGCCTCTCCAAATTTGTCCCCAGAGAGGCCCAGTTCCACAGAGTTACCCAAAGAGCAGCTTCCCGCAGGGAATTCACCAAGGTTGGGTCATCTGGCCCTCTTCCCAGGCTGCAGGGAGGTAATGTTTACCTCCTTGTCTCTGATAATTATGCCACTAAATGGTTGGAAAATTGCCCAAGTAGGAGGCAGCAACTCAGGTTCCAGCAGGCTAATAGCAGCCTTGAAGTACATATTAGTGAGCAGACACTGATGCACCTGCCATTGAACTTGGGAGTTTGGGGGAACATCGTGAATCCTCACGGGGAGGCTACAAAGTGGTTTGTGTAAGTGCCACAGCTGGGGGTGACCCTGGCAGGGGGCAGGTGTGTTTCCTAGCTTTTCTGGTTGTGAGAGCAAAGTGGGATTGGGTCCAGCACACAGGTTCAGAATCAGACAGAATGGGTGGACTGGGTGATTTGGAGCAGATGGTGAGGCCTCTTGGAGCTTTTGTTTCCCTCATTTATAATGGAATATCTAGTCCATACCTTCTAGAGCTGTGAACATGAACTGAGACGGTGCAGGCAAGATGCTTAGTAGAATTATTTAGCGCCTATAAATTATTCAGTAGATGTTAGCTCTTCATTTTTATCTCCTAGACTCTAAAAAGTTAAATCTAATCTGGAGGTTGGTTGGCTCCATTTATAAATGTCTTAAAACTAAAATTAATTATCTGGAATTAGGAAAGCTATAAATTTCTAAAATAAAAAATATTCAAAGGATTAATAGGAACAGTTTTACCTTTAAACTAATAAACTAGTTGGCTTTCTTTATTTCCTTCCTTTCCTTGCCCTTGCCCACCATCTCTCCCTCTGTCCCTCCCACCCTCAGCTTCCTCTCCTGCTAATATAACTTGAAATTGTAAGTACAATTCCAGCTGCTAATATTTATGGTAACCGTGTTAGATTATAAAGCACTTTTTAAAATAACTTCACCACATATGATGCTCACAGCAGTTTTGGACAGAAACATCATCATCCCTGGTTTAGCGCCGGGGATAATATGATTTGCCCAGTGTCCCACCGCTCATAAATGGTAGATCCCACCAGCATTATTCGATATTAGGAATTGGATAATGTATTCTCTTCCTATGGCTACTGTCACAAATTACTACCAACTAGGCAGCTTAAAACAACACAAATATATTCTCTCTTGTTTCTTGGAGGTTGGAGGTCTGCTGTTACGGGGTCGGGAGGCTTGATTCCTCCTAGAGGCTCTGAGGGAGAACCTATTCCTGTCTTTCTCCCAGCTGGCAGCATCGGGCCACCCTTGGTGGTCCTTGGCGGTCCTTGGCTGTAGCTCTGTAACTTGATCGCTGCCTCTGTCTTCACAAGGCGTTCTTCGCTGTATGCCTGTACGTCTTTTGGGTTACTGTGTCTGAGTCACTCTCTTCTTCCTCTGAATAAAAGCACCAGTCTTTAGATTTAGCATCCACCTGATCCAGAAGCTTCATCTTAACTAACTTTATCTGCAAAGACTTTATCTCTAGAAGGTGGCTGGGCAGGGAAGCCGGTTCTTTTGTCTAGAATTCTAGATCAAAGGCTGCCTTCTGCCTGGCCCAGGAGTGTGTCTCATAGTGGGATTGCCCACCTGCCCCTCCAGACAACTGCTCCCCAAATTTGCCCAGGTGGTTGGCAGAAGCTATCAACTCACTCTTCTTTATTTAACCTCGCCCAGGTCATCCTCCTGTCAAGCGACTTAAGCAGCAGCAGGCTTAGCAGGATAACCCTGCTCCTCCACTGCTTTTCAATCCAGAAGGGCTTCTTTATAAACTGACATATTCCTGAAGAGATTTCTTCCATTCAAAAGCAAGGAGGGGTAAGGGCCTTTTGGGCAGATTTTCCATCACTGAAGCCACAAAATGAGAGTGGAGAAAGACTCATTACTTTACATAACTTACCCCCTGGGGCCCATCTGGGATCTTTTCTTCTGTATGTTTGTCCATTCTCTGCTTGCTGAACCCCAAGACATCAAGCCCCAAAGCTTTTCCTATCTCTGGTGTTTCCTCCTGCCAATTTACTTTTTCCTTTAGCCCTTTTGGCATTTAATTCATTTCCATAGCTCAGGTGGTCACCCCACTTAAGAAGGTGACCCAAGAGGCGGTGTCTGGTCACAGCTGGCTCACATTATTTGCCATGAGACGTGTCTTCCTCTTTCCTTTCAGTACTACTTACTGGTAGGTGTCTGGATATTCAGGAGAAAGTTGCTTTGACTAAAAAGTGCTTTCACGGCCCAAACCCCAGAGCACTCACACATGGATTTTCATTATAGTGCTTGTGTATGTATGTGTCCTTTTTATCTTATCAGATCAGATCAGATCAGATCAGTCGCTCAGTCGTGTCCGACTCTTTGCGACCCCATGAACCGCAGCACGCCAGGCCTCCCTGTCCATCACCAGCTTCCGGAGGTCACTCAGACTCGCATCCATCGAGTCAGTGATGCCATCCAGCCATCTCATCCTCTGTCGTCCCCTTCTCCTCCTGCCCTCAATCCCTCCCAGCATCAGAGTCTTCTCCAATGAGTCAACTCTTCACATGAGGTGGCCAAAATACTGGAGTTTCAGCTTTAGCATCATTCCTTCTAAAGAAATTCCAGGATTGAAGCCTGGTGCCCTTCCGTCTATGTGGTCACACAGAGTCGGACACGACTGAAGTGACTTAGCATAGCATAGCATAGCATATGTGGTTAAAACCAAAACCTCTTCCTTAGATATCTAGCAACTTAGGTCATAATCCTGTCTCTGTCATTCTCTCAGCTAAGTGATCTTTGTGCAAGTCACTGGACTTCTTTGGTTCTCACCTTCCTCTCTATAAAATTAGGATGCTGAGCTTGTGATTTCTGTGGTCTACAATCTACTCTAAGATCAGTGATGATCTATTAATCTCCTCTTATCCACATAATTGGTGTACAGGTATCCTAATTTAACTAAGGAACAATTCAAGAAAAAGCTAATGTTACATACTTTGGTACTGAATTCTAAGTACAGCTAAGTACTAAACAGTGGAGCTTGAACTTACTCTTGAAAGAGAGAGGAGGGGGAGGAGCTAAGATGGTGGACGAGTAGGACGGGGAGAATATTTTCTCCTCCATAAATCGATTAAAAGAACATTTGAATGCTGAATAAATTCTACAAAACAACTTCTGAATGCCGGCAGAGGACATCAGGCACTTAGAAAGACAATTCATTGTCTTCAAAAGGAGAAAACAAGCCCTGCGGTAACTCCTTTTGCGGAGAAGCGGCGCAGACACCAGCATTTGCTATTAGCAAGCAGGGACTGGGCTAGGAGGAGCAGCGTGGCCTGCATTGCTTTGAGAAAGGATTTGGCCTGGCTATCTTGAGCGCTATCTGAGCGAAATAACCAGACTGTCGGTTATCTACTGCATCAAAAGTCAGCCCTAACTTAAGACACCACCAGGACTACATACGGAACAAAGGACTGCACAGAGATAGCCGGCTGCAGGCTGTCCCACTCCGGTGACAGGAAGCCAGGGCTGGAGGTGGGCAATCACAGCCCTAGAGAGACACTGTCTGCAGAACTGTAAGTAGGTTTCTGTGCTGACTCACGCTTCTTGGGGCTCTGGATGGTCAACATCTGCCTGAGAAAGTGCGCCGGTTGTATACCCAGAAAACTGAGTGGCGGGGAGGTGATAAGTCACAGCAGCTGTGCTCGCTAAACACTTCATCACCTGCGCTACTCGGATCTGGGAAGGATTATCCGAGTGCCTGACCTGGCCGGCTTAAATTTGGGTATTCATCTCCACCCCCTCTGTAACAGGGCAGAGATCAGATATTGAAAAGACCAGTAAACCGCCTCAAGAAAGAGAATTCAACAAACCAGAATATAGTAAGGACACTTTGAAGTTGGCAATTTTAACAAAATGAAGAGACAAAAGAATACCCAGCAGCTAAAGGAACAGGATAGATGCCCACCCAACCAAACCAAAGAGGAAGAGATAGGGAATCTACCTGATAAAGAATTCTGAATAATGACAGTGAAATTAATCCAAAATCTCGAAATCAAAATGGAATCACAGTTAAAGAGTCTGGAGACAAGGATTGAGAAGATGCAAGAAAGATTTAACAAGGACCTAGAAGAAATAAAAAAGAGTTAACACATAATGATTAATACAATAAATGAAATCCAAAACACCCTGGAGCCAACAAATAGTAGAATAACAGAGGCAGAAGATAGGATTAGTGAATTAGAAGATAGAATCCTAGAAATAAATGAATCAGAGGAGAAAAAAGAAAAACGAATCAAAAGAAATGAGGACAATCTCAGAGACCTCCAGGATAACATTAAATGCTACAATATTCGAATCATAGGAGTTCCAGAAGAAGAAGATAAAAAGAAAGACCATGAGGAAATACTTGAGGAGATAATAGTAGAAAACTTCCCTAAATTGGAGAAGGAAATTACCACTCAAGTTCAAGAAATCCAGAGAGTTCCTAACAGGATAAACCCAAGGTGAAACACCCCAAGACACATATTAATCAAATTAACAAAGATTAAGTATAAAGAACAAATACTAAAAGCTGCTGCTGCTGCTAAGTCGCTTCAGTCGTGTCCGACTCTGTGTGACCCCATAGACGGAAGCTCACCAGGCTCCCCAGTCCCTGGGATTCTCCAGGCAAGAACACTGGAGTGGGTTGCCATTTCCTTCTCCAATGCATGAAAGTGAAAAGTGAAAGTGAAGTCGCTCAGTCGTGTCTGACTCTTAGCGACCCCATGGACTGGAGCCTACCAGGCTCCTCCGTCCATGGGATTTTCCAGGCAAAAGTACTGGGGTGGGGTGCCATTGCCTTCCCTGATACTAAAAGCAGCAAGGGAAAAACATCAAATAACTCACAGGGGAATTCCCATAAGGTTAACAGCTGATCTTTCAATAGAAACTCTCCAAGCCAGGAGGTAATGGCAAGACATAATTCTTACAGCCTAGATTATTGTATCCAGCAAGAATCTCATTCAAATATGAAGGAGAAATCAAAAGCTTCACAGATAAGCAAAAGTTGAGAGAATTTAGCACCACTAAACCATTTCTCCAACAAAAACTAAAGGACATTCTCTAGATAGGAATCACTAAAAGGGTGTATAAATTTGAACCCAAAACAATAAAGTAAATCCTACTTATCAATAATTGCTTTAAACGTTAATGGGCTGAATGCCCTAATCAACAGACAAAAGACTGGCCGAATCGATACAAAAACAAGACCCCTACATACCTAGTCTACACTGCTGCTAAGTCACTTCAGTCGTGTCCGACTCTGTGCGACCCCATAGACGGAAGCTCACCAGGCTCCCCTGTCCCTGGGATTCTCCAGGCAAGAACACTGGAGTGGGTTGCCATTTCCTTCTCCAATATATGAAAGTGAAAAGTGAAAGTGAAGTCGCTCAGTCGTGTCCAACTCTCAGCGACCCCGTGGACTGGAGCCCACCAGGCTCCTCCGTCCATTGGATTCTCCAGGCAAAAATACTGGGGTGGGGTGCCATTGCCTTCCCCGACCTAGTCTACAAGAGACAACCGAAAGACTAAAATGGGTCAAATGGAAAAACTAGACCCCTATATATGTTGTCTACAAGAGAACCACCTTAAAATAGGAGATATATACTGACTGAAAATGAAGGGCTGGAAAAAGATTTTCTATGCAAATATGGACCAAAAGAAAACAGGAGTAGCAATACTCATATCAGATAAAATTGACTTTAAAAGATCCTGAAAAGGAGACAATCAAGGTCATACATAACGACTTAAAGGAACAATCCAAAAAGAAGTTACAACAATTATAAATATATATGCACCCAACATTGGAGCTTTGATACATCTAAGACAAACATTAATTAGTATGATAGAAGAAATATGCAACAATACAATAATAGTGGGAGACTTTAATATCCCACTCATACTTATCCAATCTGGCTGTAATAGACAAAGTAAAGAGGATAACATATTCACTTATGAGCCTCAAAAAACTCAGTTCACTCAGGAGAGTTTAAAAAAAAATTGACTTATTTGTTCACTCTGTAAAGCTTTATTGACTATTTTATGGGACTGGTACCACTTTGGGTAGTAGGGAGGAAGAAGTGATAAATGTGATCCTGTCCTAAATAATATATTGTGGTAAAGATAGACCTACCAATACAAAATACCAAGATGTGCCTAAGATGAGGACATCCAAACTGGACTTTTAGTTTCCTGAACTTTTCATTTCCAGATCAAACCTCCTAATATTGGATGAATTCAACATGAATTTTTTTAAAGTGTTCTTTGTGATTAAAAACAGAAAGCCATTAGTTAAGAAATTACATATACCCCTCCCCACCATCACTCCCCTTCTTTCTTCCCATTTCCCTCCCACCCTCATTGATCCTTTCCTTTGTCCATTTTCCCCTGCAAAAAAAAAAAAAAAAAAAGAGAGAGAGGAGTTAGTCCAAAACAAGGAGAAGGTGGTGTGTTTCAGCATATATAATTCTAATCCAAAATTTAATTGTCTCTGTCATGATAAGTCACATGCTATTGCATATATAACACATAATTTTAATAATCTTAGTTTGTATGAGAAGGGTGAGAAAAACAGAAGCGTGCACACACACACGCTCACACACATACACACACATAGGTACAACTATTAAAGAGTTATGGGCTGGGTACATCTGAGCACCTAAAGAATTGGAATAAGATCTAAGGTCCTTCAACATCAACACCAACACATTTACTGGATCATGCTCCCTGTGTAGGAGCTACTACTCCCATCACTGGAGTTTTAAAAAATTAATGCCATCTGGCTCAAGAACTTTTTAAAGGTTAGAGTATGTGTTCTTTGAAGTTATCTTTATTGTAGAGCAGGAAATTCATCACAAAAAAATAACTCTCTTGTTTGGAGTCACATTTCACAGAATAGAGCACAATTGCCTCTTTTTTTAAAATCTAGTGTTCCTGAATGGTCATCTCACTAACTACACAGAAAGTAGAAGAAAGAATTCTTGACCAATATAAGTCTCATTTCAGAGTACCTGTGATATTTATGTTACTAATTTATGATAAATTAGTATACAGTGACAAGGTATAAAAACAAATTTTCATATCTCTACTTTTTACATCTTTGCCAAATGAATGTTGGTAACATAAACACTCAGCAAATCTGTTTTAAAGCTTAATTTTGTTGAGAGTTTTAACCTTCTTAAAGATTAGAACAGTATCTTCTTTACTTCACTTTAAAGTAAATGTCTATTGACCAGTGACTCTTCCAAGCATTTTTCTAGATGTGTGTGCATGCTAAGTTGCTTAAGTCATGTCTGACCCTTTGTGATCCTACAGACAGTAGCCCACCAGGTCCCTCTGTTCATGGAATTCCCCAGGCAAGAATACTGGAGTGAATTGACATGCCTCTCTCCAGTGGATCTTCCTGTCCCAGGGATTGAGCCTTCATCTCCTTTGGTCCTGAATTGCAGGTGGATTCTATACTGTTGAGTCACTAGGGAAGCCATTTTTCTAGACACTGGGGAACTAAATGAGGTAGGAAAATTCCCTGTTCTCAAGGAGCTGAGGGGTTTAGCCAGAGACTAGAGGTGGGTTTGTCTTATTTTGTACAAGGAAGACTTGTCTGAATAAGTTACATTTGAACAGAGATGAAAATAAAGGAGCCAGCCACAAAGATATCTGCAAGATAGTCTGCATGTTAGTATTGTACAACTGTACATATAATATGATAAAATATTGCATTGTCTTGAGCTCATGAATATTAATAGACTAGAAAAGGTTGAGGTTACTATGCAAGCTCTGTTTGCTCTTGATTAGGGATTTGCAATAATTTCTGATGAAGAAACTTACTTTTCCTGTTTCCAGATCCAGAAGGATGATAAAGGTGAAAATATAGCTCCTAATTTAAATCAAACAGAAAAAGTAGCAGAGTGAAAGAAAGGGACACTCCCAGATAGTATATGAGGTGGGCAGTGTCAAGTGGAAATTAAAGTAAGCAAAGGCCTTGCTTTAAAGTCCCCAGACAAGAAAACAGATTCAAACAGGGACAGTGGGCTCAAAATTGTGACAGCTAGTTTGTCAGGAAAAACAAGGATTCAGGGTTACGGGAGTTACAGTTCAAAGCAGTTGAAGAGAAGCAATGCTTGGAAGCAATTGGGAGCAATAAAATCAAGGATGTAGACAGACCCAGCCCTTCTTGGCCCATATAAGGTCAAGTACTGTACCAGCGCCCAGAGAGAGAAGGGACTTTGCCTAGTTTAACTGTAGATACAGTCATATAGGCTCTATTAGTTATGAATGTTTTATTTATTTTCATAATATATCAATTGTCATTTTGTTGTAGAAATCAAGAATAGCTCAACAGGAGCACTGACTCTGGAGTTTGACTGCTTGGGTTAGAAGTTGATTCTGCCCCATCTAGTTATGTGAACTTGGTTTAAGTTTTTCTATCACTCTCTGCCTCAGTTTACCCATCTGTAAAATAGGATCATAATAGCACCCATCTTCTTGGGTTATGGGCTTCCTTGGTGGCTCAGCAGTAAAGATTCCACCTGCAATGCAGGAGATGTAGATGACCCAGTTTTGATCCCTGTGTCAGGAATAACCCCTGGAGGAGGGCCTGGCAACCCATTCCAATATTCTTGCCTAGAGAATCCCATGGACAGAGGAGTCTGGCAGGATACACTCCATAGGGTTGCAAAGAGTTGGACATGACTGAGGGACCGAGCATGCACCTTGGGTTATAATGAGGATTCAATTAATTAAAATATTGCATGCATTTAGATAATATTGGTGGTGTACACATTTATCCCTTTTGATTACGTGTCAATTTAGGAAGCTAAGCATAATGTTGGTTAGCATGGTACCTGAGTGTGTATAAGCCTCGCTATCCTTGTTCACAACTTTGACATCTAGACTGAGAATGGCAACTTGCTTGAATCAACCTGTATGAAATGACTGGATACAAAAGGGGCTAAGATATAACCACTTTTTTAAACTTAAAGAGGGATGACAACAATTGCACAATTATAATTTCACCATTAATCATGGAAATATGTCAGCAATCTTAGGCTACCTGAAGACTGGAATGATAAAAGTATTACTTAAAATAACAGCAGCTCTATCAGGAGAGGTGCTGTGTTGCTCTTGATTGCTGTTTGTAACTCAGCATTAAGTAGTATAGAAGCCCAGTGAAGATTTTCTAAAAGATTAAATGTGTGTTTTCACCAGTGTCCTGAAACTTAGAAACCTGAGTCATCTTTAACAGAATTTATACATGGCCCCACTGATGTCAGAATGACCTTCAGGTCCAGATTTCAAAACATAAGACAGAACCAGGTGCATTTAGGACAAGACAGGCTCTAATGCTGGTGTGCTGGATTTCATCGTTCACCTTGTTCAACATGCTTGGATTATTATAATTAAATGGACATTTAAAAAAAGTAATTGCCCCTCCAATATAAAAATTGGTCCACTGATGGATTATTTAAACTAATGTGTTTGTGGTGGTGAAGGGCCTCTTCTAAACCAGGTCTCAGACAGCTGCAATTTTAACCCTGGGAACAAATATCCAAAGGAGCCATTTGAAAGGGTGAAGTTGAGGGCACTCCTTAGGATGTTTAATTTCAAGCATGTTTCTTTGGAGGTCAGTCCTGTTTTCTTTATGCCTGACCTTGCATCTGTGAAAGAATTTCAGTCTAAAATAGAACTGGAGGAAATGAAATAGAAAATTTCATGCATGTGCCCTCAGAAGAAGAAAAGTTAAGGATGGGGAGACTTACTTACAGAAAACTGATAATATTGGGATTCTCTTAGATAATACAAAGCTGGTCAGGGATTGCCTCAATTTAACCTTGGGAAATTGTGCTTATGGTTTCCAGAGGAATGCCCAAGAAACGACCCAGGTTGGGTTGGTCCCGCAAAATAAGCTGAAATGAACTTTGTTTGTAGAAGACTGGTTTTGTCTGCTTGGGGAATTTTCAAGCTACTCTCTACTCGTTTTGATGTTAATGAACTATCTATTCCCCACACATCCTGACTGTAAATACAACCTACTCCAAGCCCTCAACAGACCTGTCCATAGCTTGCTACAGTTGGCATGTTCCCAATTGCAATTCTTTTGCTATTCCCAGATAAATTCATCTTTCAGACAATTTTGAGCTTTCCTCATTTTACCTTTTCATTAGGTTTATATGTCTCTAGTGAGGCACCCCACCCCAGTACTTTTGCCTGGAAAATCCCATGGACGGAGGAGCCTGGTAGGCTCCAGTCCATGGGGTCGCTAAGAGTCGGACACGACTGAGCGACTTCACTTTCACTTTTCACTTTCATGCATTGGAGGAGGAAATGGCAACCCACTCCAGTATTCTTGCCTGGAGAATCCCAGGGACGGGGGAGCCTGGTGCGCTTTCGTCTATGGGGTCACACAGAGTCGGACACGACTGAAGTGACTTAGCAGCAGCAGCAGCAGCAGTGAAAGTGAAAGGGAAGTCACTCAGTCGTGTCCGACTCTCAGCGACCCCATGGACTGCAGCCTACCAGGCTCCTCTGTCCATGGGATTTCCAGGCAAGAGTACTGGAGTGGGGTGCCATTGCCTTCTCTAACAGCGGCTAGGCATATTATATTTACTTGGAGCTGGTATACTTGGTGACAGCCTTAGTGCCCTCGGACACAGCGTGCTTGGCCAGCTCCCCAGGTAGCAGCAAGCACACAGCCGTCTGGATCTCCCTGGATGTGATAGTCGAGCGCTTGTTGTAATGCGCCAGGTGCGATGCCTCGCCATTGATGCGCTCGAAAATGTCGTTGACGAAGGAGTTCATGATTCCCATTGGCTTGGACGAGATGCCGGTGTCCGGATGGACTTGCTTCAGCACCTTGTACACATACACGGAGTAGCTCTCCTTGCAGCTGCGCTTGCACTTCTTGCCATCCTTCTGGGCCTTGGTCACAGCTTTTTTAGAGCCCTATGTCTCTGAGAAGAACAAATGAAAAGAAAGGTGTAAATTTAGAGTGAATCAGTGAATCACTGCAAAACTCTGAAAAACTCAGACTCTTGAGAATATGTGTGAATATTAGTAAATTGAACTTTTTTCCCAGTAGGTGTCTTATCCGGCTGGAATTACCCTTTAAAATCCATTCTATGTATTATGTGAGAAAGAAAATTTTTACTTCCCGTTGAGTTCCCTGTTTCATAATTTGAATGATTTATGAATGAAGGCTCTATGTTCAGTCATATTTGTCCTTGGCAGGTTGGTAGTCTGATCCATTCTCAGGAATTAGATGATCAATTCAATTTTGCAGATCTGATGACCAGATTGATTAGACAGTAAATGATAAGGCCAAGTAGAAATTACCATTTGGCATCAACTAATATGACAATTAAAAATGGAATTGACCTCAAGATGTTGAATATATTGTTCAGTATAGAAAAAGATCTAATAGTTATTCGTAGAGCAATGGTCCTTAAACTTTGAGTGCATCAGATTCATCTGGATGACTGACTCAGTGGGTCTGGCTGGGGCTGGAGAATTTGCCTTTCTAACAAGTTCCCAGGTGATGCTTCTGCTTCGGAGATCATACTTTGAGGAGCACTGCTCTTTAAATAAAAGAAGAAGAAAAAAAGCTATATTTTAGTTGAGTTTAACGTATCAAACAAATATAAATGATAATAACTTTCAAGCAGGAGAGATTTGAACTGGGGTTATGTTTAGATATAGATTGAGGAGTACAGAATATGTAATATTCGTACCCCTGATCTTGAATATTAGGTAGCAAAATCTTTCATAACTATACATCTAAACTCTGGTTTAAAAACCAGAAATTTCTGGTGATTGAACATAAAGACAGAGTGCATTTCAAACGAGGCCTTCTGACAAGTCATTGGTAGAGTTCGCTGCTAATAAAATAAATGAGCAGTAGTAAGTATAAGCAATGAAATCACACTTAAACCATGATAACTTGCTGTGTGCTGAGAGTATTTTAAAAAGACTGGTAGGCTAGTCCTTGTCTAGAAATCCACAAACTAATGAAAGGAACATGTTCCAAACATACGGAATAAATAGCAGCACTAAGAAGCAGTGCATTCTTGGGGTCATAATGGGTGGTACCAAGAGTCTAGTTTTCAGCATACAGAAGGAGGCAAGATACTGGGGACTCGAGTGGCCAGGCCTCAGGGGGAGCTGGCCTTGGCTTTTACTGAGTGCCATTCCCCAGTGATGCCAAGTAAAACCAAGTGTTGAGGAGACTCTGCTGGTGCAATTTCTGTTGCTTCACATTTCTTATGAGGAATATTCCCAGAGCAATGAAGCAGGTTAATTAAGATGCCAACTGCTGCCACAATTTCTGAGCAGACTAACACCACACATGATTTTGGTGTAACTAACTGGTGTTTGTTCCTGCTTGCAAAATCTGTGTTTGTACAACTGGGGCAGAGTCCAAAAGGACTGTAAGAAGTTAATTAGATCAGTTTGCCAAGGCCTTGTCATCTGGGCCCAGGACCAGGGAACAGGATAAACACAAAGAATACAAATCTGTACACATATGTAAAAGATGGTGGTTAGGATTATGAGTCATATAATTATCCAGTTTCACTTGATCAAAGATTTTATTAATTATTAGCTACAAATGGAACATAGGTCAGGAATTTTATGATGGAAAACGAGATAAGAAATGTTTATCCTGATATCAATGGTTTCTCTGCCATAGTCTTGTGTCTCAATAATCACCTGTGATGTTTAAAAACAATAGAGATTCCAGGCTCTCATCTCTAGAATCTGATTCAGAATATATGGAATGTATCCTGGAAATCTGTATTTTTTTAATCAGTTCACTTAGTGCCTTGGTTTCATGGCCATATTTGGAAAATATTGGTCAAAATGTGCATACAGGATGTGCATACAACACTATGCCCTGTACTGAAAGGACTGAAAAGGCCTACAAAAGGGCTTTGTAGGCTAGAAGCCCACAATCTGGTGAAATGAACATGATCCAGACATGTGGGGTGATCAGCAACCCTCTGAAGCAATGCGTTGTTGGACGGTATTGGGTGCTGCTGAGTCTATTTCAGGACAGGGAAAGCGGAAGACCCACTTTCCCAGAAACAGGTCATTAAGCAGTAGGTGGCCAAATTGTTTCCTAGATATCACAGTCAAGGGAGAGTTGACTGGGGATCTTTAGCCTTTGCAGTAGCATGTCACATGGAAGAGTTATCAGGCTTAGCCTTCCGGGTAGGAAATGTTTTATACTCAGATCCTCCTAGGGGAGTATCTGACATGGAGAGGGAGCTCAGTACAGATGGAAGCAGTAGTTTGCAAAGCTAACCTAGTTAGTCAATCCAGTGTTGCCGGGAGACCCAGTGACATCAGCTCATGAAAGGGATGCGCGCAGTTCAAAATGCTTCATCAAAACACTGACAGGATTGTCATTGATAGAATCATCATTTATATGTTACTTTTTAGCTAATTGGTTCTCTCTGGTCGCAGCCCATGGCAACCTCAATTGGCTTTGTTGTGTTATAAGCTGATATATGGAGAGCCTAAGACACTGTTATCAGTTTACTATAAAATCCTATATCCTGTGTGACCAGACAGCGAGAAGTTCCCCACAGAAATGGAGTGATTCAAAAGCCTCGTACCCGCACCTTAGCCATGGCTGTGGACTCAGAGCCACAGAGGTGAGAACACATCTCTCGTCTCTTTATCGCCTCTTCACTCCCTCCCCAGATCCTTGTAATGAAGTTACAGCTGTACTCTGTACCTTCATGCATGTAATCTGTGGCTCTGTGTTGGGGGCATATGCTGAATCTGTGGGTGGGAGGCACCCTGAGGGCATAGCACATCTATTACCCTGGAGAACGTGGAGCAAGGAAACAAATGATAATAGCAAAATGCTAATGCCGCAAATGAGCTGAAAATGATGATGTAGCACTTGGAGTATTCCGGTTCTTCTTATGATGAGGCAGGGCCTCTCCTTAGCTTGATACATCAGCGTGCCTTAGAGAAGTCTTGCAGGGATGTTTGTCTCTCAGTGATAGAGCTCATTAGCATATGGAGCCTTCTCCAGTGACAATTACCTGAGGAGGCAGGCGGACTGCCTTTGTGCAGCTAAGGCAGTGTAATCGTGCTTAAGGGGGCATTTTGACAAACAAGCCAAACCCATTACTTTTATCCATCTACAATAGCAAATTAATTGAACAATTAGTCGTAATAGCTTGAATGTACATAACAAGACATCTTGCATCCCAGAGTACTCTACCAACAAAATAACAGCACGCTGGTGAGAGATGGAGTCGATATCACTAGATATCAATAGATTCGATATGACTTTAAACATAGCAAAATAATAGAGTTGACACTAACATCAGAGGCAGTTTCTGTGCCTCTGTATTTAAAGTGGAATATTTATGGATTTGGGGGGCTGGATAGGAAGGAGGAGACAGTGAGGGTCAGAGAGAGAGAGAGAGAAAGAGTGGGCCTTCATTTTTGTATTAAAGCGTCTCACTACTCTGAAGGAAACCTAATCAGACGTTTTGATTGCAAGTCACCATGCGATTGTTAGCTGTCCCATGCTGTGATTGGAATGGCTCTTCAGGTCCCGTTCTTTAGTATTTCGCAGTCCCTGTGTCATGCCTGCTTCCATCCTGCTGAAGCACATAAACACTGATCAGTTAGCAAGTGCAATTAGTGTACATCCCCATTCTGAAGATACTAATGACGGCGAGCGTTGAAATGCACAGATTACAGCACTCTGGACTTTGATAAGTTTTAAAAGGATAACTTTCAGATGATCAAATAACATCGTAATATCTCCTTTCCCTATAGATTTATTCATGTGAAACACCCAAGTTTTATAAACAGCTGGTTATTTTCCCCTAATGTGGGGAGGGATAAAAATACCATCATTAGCACCCTCTTGATAATACAAGAATAAATTCCTTTATACTCACATTGTACCAGAGAGCATGGGGGAAGCAGAACTAGACTTCTGAAGATCCTTATTTTAGGCAAAGATTCTTCTTTGATAGACTCTTTTTCTAGAGGAGCCCCAGGAGATAATTACTATCCTCAACTTTAGGGATAAGTTACTTTGTTTGTGTTCTATGATTTCCTTATTCTATCTAAATGTCATCTAACTCTGGTTGATGTAACGTTTTCTTAACTATATTTGACTTTTTTTTTTTTTGCCCATCGAAAAATTATAGATTTTCTTCCAATCTGCTGAATGTATACTAACATTTTCAGGTTTATTAAAATAATATTTCCAAAATAGTGTTTCTTCAATGTCATATACCCATTATAAAACTCTCATGATTTTCTGTTGCCTCCCAAACAGAATCTGTATGTGTCTTTCTGGATTGCTAAATCATCTACAAACTGATGTCAATTCATCTTCCTAGAATTTTGTTGCCTGTATCTCTCAGGACACACACTTTATTCTAATTAGACTGCTTAATTACCATCCCCAAAAGCGTCATTTGAATTTTGGTCTTTGTATCTTTAGCTCTTATTACTCCCCACCATTTAGAATATCCACCTCCTTCTAACCTAATTATCTTATATGAATCTCATATAGCTTTTAAGGTTTCTCTTAGCATACGTCCACTGCAAGAGGTAGGGTACACTTATTCAGGGCACAGGGCTCAGGAGCCAGGAAGCAAAAGACCCACACTAGTGTGGGGGTGGTTGGCATTCTCATGGTGCTTGGGAGGTGAAAAGTGGAGTTTATGGATTATAGGGTATGTGGAATTAAAATACAGGACAACAAAAGCATAAGATTAGAATGTGATAAATGGAGTTAAGTGTTTTTAAGTATTTTTGCATCGTCTGTCTAGTGACAACCTAGACAGTGTGGCCTATGTACCATTATGATAACTTCTTAGTAGAATGTCCTATAAGTTGCTGCTGCTGCTGCTGCTAAGTCGCTTCAGTCGTGTCCGACTCTGTGCGACCCCATAGATGGCAGCCCACCAGGCTCCCCTGTCCCTGGGATTCTCCAAGCAAGAACACTGGAGTGGGTTGCCATTTCCTTCTCCAATGCATGAAAGTGAAAAGTGAAAGTGAAGTCATTCTGACTCTTAGCGACCACATGGACTGCAGTCCACCAGGCTCCTCTGTCCATGGGATTTTCTTGGCAAGAGTACTGGAGTGGGGTGCCATTGCTTTCTCCATTCCTATAAGTTAGTAGGCTCTAAATCAAGGAGATATATGTTGTTGTCTTTAAACACTAAAAAAATAAAGACTATATGACAAAGGAAGAAAATAGAGGACATTAAAAAAAAATTAAATGTTTGTTAATGTAGAAGAAAACAAAAAACAAAAATCTAACAAAGAACAGGTGAGACAAATTTTAAAAAATAGATATATATATAGATTTAAACCCAAAGATATCAGTAATTTCATTAAAGGTAAATAGACTATTAAAAAATATGATCAGACCAGACTAAAAACAAAAACAAAAACAAAAACAAAAAAAATGCTTTGAGCTGCTTAAAAACACACACATTGAATAAAAATCTCAAAAGTCAGAGTAAAAGGATGATAAAAGATATACTATATAAACATCAACTGAATGAAAACTGAGTGTAGCTATGTTTACACTGGGAAAAGTAAATTTTTGATTTTTACTACGTTACTAGATATAAAGAGTGACATTTCAAAATAAAATGTTTAATCTAACAGAAAAAGGTAATAGTCTTAAATTTGTATGCTCCTAAAATCTTAAAAATATAAAGCAAAAAATTAAACTGAACCACACTCTTAATTGTGAAGGTATAATAAAAGCATTTTAAGCCACAAGAATTCAAAATGTTTGACTCTTAAAGACCCTTGCTTTCAAAGCTAGTATGTACTAAACAAATGAGGAAGTTATCCAAGTGAAAAGATGGCCTCGAATTTAGGAAAAAAAAAAAAACATTCGATGATGAGAGCAGTGAGCAGGTCTAGCGATGAATCACCCAGCCTAGAGTAGAAGAACAATGGTTCTGCAAGAGCATCTCCCTGACACATCAGGGCACTGACAGAATACCTCCATATAACATCTGTCAGGGAGCTAAAGACATTATTATCTGGAAGACACTGGAACAAGATAAAAAGGCAGCAAGGAACTTGCAGCCACAAAAGAAAACATCAAATAAGAAAGGAAATGTAATATATTTATGATAACCTATTTTACTCTACAGTAAATAAAAGTGACGGAGTCATGCCAATAAAACGCTTTTCTAATGTTAACTGCAAATAATATAGGTACATCATGAGGATGGGGCAAGAGGAGGGATATTGCATAAGAGATAGAAATTGACATCTACTTTAACACAGCAAAGAGAATATTTATAATTTAGTAAACAATAAATAGTATCATGTGAGTATTATTTGGCAATATAGAGGTAACCATGAGGAGGGGAAAACCTAAAAAGGCCTGGTGGTTGCCTCTGGGGAACAGGACTGGGGAAGCACAGGTTAATTCAGGAGAGAGCTAGTTTTCATTTATTTATTATTATGTTTAATTATATAGGGCTTCCGTGATGGCTCAGATGGTTAAGAATCTGCCTGTAACAGAGGAGGCCCTGGTTCGATCCCTGGGTAGGGAAGATCCCCTGGAGAAGGGAATGGCTACCCACTCTAGTATTCTTGCCTGGAGAGCCCCATGGACAGAGTAACCTGAGAGGCTACAGTCCATCAGGTTGCAAAGAGCTGGACGTGGCTGAGCAACTAATACTTTCACTTTCATGTTTAATTATTACTTTGTGATAAAAATTATTTTAAGTTGAAAAGTAACATGCTGTTAGAGGAAATCTGAAGAAAAAATGATAAAATAAATATTACCCTAATTCTATCTCCCAGACTGTTCAGTTTTGGGTATATTCCCTCAAGTCATTTATAAAATACACACACATACACACCTTTTTAAAGCAAAATTGAAAGGGTATTGCACTGCAATTTTTAATGCCCCCAGTTCTGTTATGGACATTTCCCTTTTCTGTCTTATAAATCAAAAACATACATTTTAACAACTACCCAGTTTTCTAGCATCTAACTGTTGAGATTTTATTTAACCACTAGCCGATGGTTGAATCTCTAAGGTGTTTCTAAATTCACGAGTGTTATAAATAATGTTGCAATAAATATCCTTTTACATAAACATTACATATTCCTTTCCCTTAATCAGAGGTTATATAAATAATGTAGCAATAATTGTCCTTTCCTCATAAAAAATACTGATTGTTTCCTTATGATAAATACTTAAAAATAGAACTACTTACTCAAGTACATGAATCATTTTAAACTTCTTGATACATACCCTTGCAAAACTGCTTTCTATGAAGATTGAATGCATAATGATACTATTAGAGGACAAAGTTGAGTGGTGCAGAGAATATGTGATACCAAGGAAGGCGAGGGTCAAGGTGGGTGGAGAGGTCAGGAGAGGCTGCAGGCATGAGCTCTGGCCTCATCTTTGGGAAATATATACTGTGCTACTTACCAATGATGCAAAGGAGAACCAGGAAATGAGGAAGAAGTTTATTTCCCTGCCATTCCTGCTTCATGTTTCTTAGGAGGAATGCTTCCTAAGAACTGAAGCAGGTTAAGTAAGGTGCTAAGCAGGCTGCCACAGTCTGTTCGTGGCTCACCATCACTCGGGCGTCAGTGTGACAACAGGCCTGCCTGCAAATGCCATGTCTGCAGCTGGCTCTGAGTGCAGCAGGATGGAAGGGGAGAGACAGGGTCAGTTCAGCGTGCTGCCGCCTTGTCACCTGGTGCAACCCAAAGGCTGTGCGAGTATGACTATTATTAATGTCAGTCTTTATTGCTTTATCATAGCCGTGATTTTTTAAAAGTCTATTAACTGCAAATAGGATACAAATAGGAAAATTTATTTTGGAGCATAGAAAATGAATTCCAAACAACTATCCATAAACTAGTGGCCTCAGAATTACCCAGGGAGTTTTTAGAACTTGCATCTCAGGCCCATTCAAAGAGATGCTGATACAGAAATGAGATTTTGATCACGGATGGCATATACGAGAGTAACTATTTCACCTTACTTACACTGATTCTGAGATTATATATATGTACACATACAGTGGTAAATATATACTAGTGGTAAAGTACCCATCTGCCCATCGGGTTTCAAAGAGTTGGGCATGACTGAGGAACTGAACTAAACTAAACTGAAAGTACTCGTCTGTGAGTGCAAGACACATAAGAGACGTGGGTTTGATCCCTGGGTTGGGAAGATCCCCTGGAGAGGGAAATGGCAAATCACTCCAGTATTCTTGCCTGGGAAATCCCATGGGCAGAGGAGCCTGGAGGGCTACAGTCTAGTGGTTGAAAAGAGTTGGATACGACTGAAGTGACTTAGCACATGTGCACACATATAGATACATATGTGGATATGTATATATGCATATATTTATGTGTGTGTGTATATATATGTAGTGTGTATGTGTGTGTGTGTTGGATTTTATAGGGCAAATAAATCCACTTTGTCATAGACTTAGTTGAAATTTGCATTTCTCTTGGTCCTAGAGAGAATGAAACTATTGATGTAAATTTTGGGGTATATTTTTTAAGTTGCCACCTCACGTTGCTTTTTACCATTTTTTTTCTATCAGAATATCTTAAATATTCTTTATTGGATTTTAAGAGCTCTTGAATATTAAAATTTATTTTCTAAGAATTTGGAAATGGCAGAAATAAAATTATTCTCTGAGAGCTCAATTTAGAAATTAATATATAATAAAATGGAGCAGACATGTGAAAACTTTGCTTTAAGAGAAAATGGCTTCCTGACCGTCAAGAAGTGAGTTACTGAATTTATTACTGTATCTTTAAAACGGTCATGGCGTTTGTAAGGTACCCTATGGAAGTAAATAAAAATGTGTATTCAAGTGTCAAATATTATGTGAGCCAGCCAATATTATGGTCTTGAGAGAAGACTGAGTCCTAGCCACACATTCTTTCAGGTCATTGTTATTAAATATCCAAATCATGCTGCTAACTATCATTGATTTGATTTCAGTTTCCTCAAGAAACTCCTTCTTTTGCTCCCCATGTGCCTGTAGGGAGAACATGTGCTAGGCAGAGGGCTTGAATGTTTGATATCTCAGCAGTTTTTATTCTCATTACGAATTAATAAACCAGGATCTTGATTATACTTTGAATACTGGGCAAGAGTGTGTTGAGTGGCATTTAAAACTGACTAGCTCCTTCTGCAGTTATGAGAAGGATAACTTCTCAATAATGAAAAAAATTTGCTCTTCTGACTTTATATATATCAGTCTCATGAGCTTGGTAAATATGAGTCTAGCCCTGATAGATTCACTCACGGTCACTAAAAATCACTGTGAGCGTATGAAGGAAAGACTTGGGACTCCAGCATTATCACCTTGGTGTTCTGTCATTCGGGGAAGGCAATGGCACCCCACCCCAGTACTTTTGCCTGGAAAATCCCATGGACGGAGGAGCCTGGTAGGCTCCAGTCCATGGGGTCGCTAAGAGTCGGACACGACTGAGCGACTTCACTTTAACTTTTCACTTTCATGCATTGGAGAAGGAAATGGCAACCCACTCCAGTGTTCTTGCCTGGAGAATCCCAGGGACAGGGGAGCCTGGTGGGCTTCCATCTATGGGGTCGCACAGAGTCGGACACGACTGAAGCGACTTAGCAGCAGCAGCAGCAGTTCTGTCATTTCCTTACCCTAAATGAACCTCTTTGAGTTTCAAAAAAAGATTCACCTTATAAATTGAGAAATAATTTTCATAGTAAGCATTTAAGGATATTGTATCAAATATATATTATAATGATATATTCATGATTGTATGACTATGCTCATATTGTATACCTAACTTGGTAGTCGGTGGATGATTCATAAATGTTTGATAATGCCTAGGAACCTATGATGTCTGCATTTTTCAATCTTTCCAGTGAAACTGATCTCTAAATGAAAGGGAAAAGAAAACACAAATGTGAGCCCAAAGGGCTGGCCTGTATTCTACATAAACTTTGTCGCTTCTTCATGATATAGTGGTACTTAATATGTACGAGTTCAGTCATTCTGGTTTCTTCAAGAATACATGATGTGGCATGATATATGTAGGAAATTATAAGCAGTTTGGTGCTCTTGCAAAGTCTGCTGCTGCTGCTAAGTCACTTCAGTCGTGTCCGATTCTGTGTGACCCCATAGACGGCAGCCCACCAGGCTCCCCCGTCCCTGGGATTCTCCAGGCAAGAACACTGGAGTGGGTTGCCATTTCCTTCTCCAATGCATGAAAGTGAAAAGTGAAAGTGAAGTCGCTCAGTTGTGTCCGACTCCTAGCGACCCCATGGACTGCAGCCCACCAGGCTCCTCTGTCCGTGGGATTTTCCAGGCAAGAGTACTGGAGTGGGGTGCCATTGCCTTCTCCGCTTGCAAAGTCTAGTGTGAGGCAACTAGTGAAAAAGCTAGAGGGGTCAGGAGCCGTCAGAAGAGAAAGTGATGGTGAAATAGGTGAAGGCATTCAGCCCTGATGCTGTAGGTAGATGAGAACCATTGAAGAACTTTGGAACAGAGAAATGGCTCAATGAGGTTTGCATTTGTTCAGTTCAATGCAGCAGAATTGGAGGGATGAAGAGCGGCCGGTCAGGGGGCAGTGGTATAGGTGTGCTGCTGCTGCTAAGTCACTTCAGTCGTGTCTGACTCTGTGCCACCTCATAGACGGCAGCCCACTAGCCTTCCCCATCCCTGGGATTCTCCAGGCAAGAGTACTGGAGTGGGGTGCCATTGCCTTCTCTGGTGGTATAGGTCAGGTGACAAAATATGAGGGCTGGCACTGGGTCAGAGTGGAGAGGGATGCAGAAACAGGAGTGGCTTTGAAAAAAAAAATATTTGTAATGGATTAGAAATTAAACCCTGTTGGAAGGCCACTTGGTTATTTAATTTGAGGATGTTGTTTAACAGGAAGTATCCAATCAATTAGAACAAATCCCAGACAAGTTCTAAGCATATGAGAGCACTTTTAATATCCTTTAAATTTTTCCACCAACCCCTGGGTGTGACGCTTTCAAAGTCACTGGGAACTTCTTGGAACAGCGTAGGCTGGTTTTTAGGCTCCCATGTCTTTCTTTGTCTTTTCCTCCATTTATTTCCTTTAATGCTTAACGGAGCAGTTTCAATTTTGTAGATAAACACAAGCACTTGTCCTGTTACTTCTCTCATCTTTTATTCCCTTTCAGAACTGATTCTTTAAAATCCCACATTCTTATTCTCTTCTTTTGCCAGGCCCCTGATATTAGAGGTAGGGGAAACCACTGATAATTCAATAGCATGCAAATCAATTTGTATTCCAGGAAATGCCTCTGGGATAAAATGCCAGGAAAAGAATTCTGAAGGAGTTAAACCCTAATGGTGGAAGTGCAGATGCTGGCAGCTTAGTTGAGAAGGCACATTTGGAGTTAGAGGGATATTCCTCTTAAATATCATCTCATTAAATGTCAAATAGTACCACCTGGTCATCCTCACTCTTAGAAAGGGGCTCTCCATCCAGGCTTTACTGCTCACTTTCTTTGCACACCTGTAGAAACAGAGTAGTCGAGTAACTGATTTAAACCTTTCATTTAGTTTGAGTCCATTGGGGCAAAGCCAGTAATGGGCAGAATCATTATTAACTAGATGGGTCAAAACACTGATTAATTCAGAATCCCAAGTGACTCTATGTCAAAGAATGGGATTAAATTTTATGGCTGAGACAAACTCTGGCCCTTTTTATTGAGGGTCTACTTCTGCTTTCTATAGCTCCTTTCATCTGCACGGTCTGTGCTTTCATACCCCCGACTCGGTCCCACCAAGTACCTTTGCCCATTTTAATCAGATCATATGTGAGATTGGAGGGGGCTTCACCTAGGTCTTATGCTCATCATTCTGGCTTCCCTGCAGTAAGCAGCTGTCTGTCTATCCAGTCTTAGCCTGCTATGTGGGACAGTCTCTGTGATGGCTTTTATCTCTTTATTTCTGCTCAATACTTTGGTTCCCCTGCTGGAATTGGAGACTTGTCTTGAATGCCAGCCCAAATCACTAGGATCTTGTCAACATGCCTGCCACTTGACATTCCCTGCAATTTGGCAGCTGAGTGCTGTCTCCCTTAGTGCCAGCCACTGACAGAGGTCTTGTTCCAAATTAAATGGACCACCCAGAACTCAAAGTCTGCCACCCACCTGACTTAGTGCATCACCTCTGCCTGGTGACACCTGGGGTCCAGCAGATGGGATCCTTGTTAACATCAGGGAAGTCTGGAACTAACACTACTCATGTGAACCTTGATGTAAATTGTCTTCGATTCCTGGAGGGAACAAGGCAACTCTAAAGCCAGCCAAGGCTCTTCCCTGTCTCCACCCCTGTTCTACACATCTCAAGGCTAACATGCCTTGTTGCTCACAATTTGAAGCTAATACATTAAGTCTCTGGTTTGTCTAAACTAGCTTTATTGACCCCAGATTTAACCCCAGCATGATTTAAAATCTCTGTATGTATCTCTGTATCTCTGGGTGTACTTTATGTTCAGCAAAGCATATAAACTTATCAAAAAAATATCAGTGTTTATGATTCAATCAATATATCTGGAAAGTAGTGGGTGACAAACCCATATTATACTCTACTCCCTTTTGAAGTTCATGTTAGAAATACAGCCAGGATTGATGAACCTGAAAAGAGGTAAGTTGAAGGAGAGGAGAAATACTTGCTCCTGGTATGAGGGTAAACATGAAGAAAAGAGATACTCAGTGTTTGATTTTCTTTTTCAGACTTCTAAGGGGAAATAAACTCTTATAGGACTTTTCTTGTGGAATTGTTTATGTGGAAAATAATGATACATGGAAACTTGTTGAAAACAGTGGAGGGAGAAGAGAGAAAATAACTGGCGACTGTAAAAAACACTGTTGATCAGAGAAACCATTCATGCAGGTTTAACACAGAACCGTCCACAGCACAGACGTCCAAGAACCTCCACACCGGGTCAACCTAATACTATGCAGAATTGAGAACTGCGTTATTTTCCACACCTGAGTTTCTAATTTGAAACAAAAAATGCATTTGATGTAACAAAATGAAGAATATCTTATCTCTTCTTAATGAATCATTTTTGTAGTTTCTTAAGGTATACTCAGACGCTTACTCCTTGGAAGAAAAGTTATGACCAACCTAGATAGCATATTCAAAAGCAGAGACATTACTTTGCCAACAAAGGTTCGCCTAGTCAAGGCTATGGTCTTTCCTGTGGTCATGTATGGATGTGAGAGCTGGACTGTGAAGAAGGCTGAGCGCCGAAGAATTGATGCTTTTGAACTGTGGTGTTGGAGAAGACTCTTGAGAGTCCCTTGGACTGCAAGGAGATCCAACCGGTCCATTCTGAAGGAGATCAGCCCTGGGATTTCTTTGGAAGGAATGATGCTAAAGCTGAAGCTCCAGTACTTTGGCCACCTCATGCAAAGAGTTGAGTCATTGGAAAAGACTCTGATGCTGGGAGGGATTGGGGACAGGAGGAGAAGGGGACGACAGAGGATGAGATGGGGGATGGCATCACTGACTCGATTGATGTGAGTCTGAGTGAGCTCCGGGAGTTGGTGATGGACAGGGAGGCTTGGCATGCTGCAAATCATGGAGTCACAAAGAGTCAGACATGACTGAGCGACTGAACTGAACTGAAGGTATACTCACCAATTGACTACAGAATTTAACCTGCCAGGTTATCTTCAAGCCATGTTCTTCCTATTTAGGTTTTGAATTAGGTCCACTCCCCCCACTGGCTCTCCACTGTCCCTACCTTCTCCCGCCCCATCTCAGATCCCACTGTCCACAAGCATGACCTCTTTATCCCTATTTACTTATTCACTTTATTCCTATTTACTAAATATTTATGTCTTCTCTCACCATCTAAGAACCAGTTGCTACCCTCTCTTGGGTGATGCCTTTTGTGGCTGGAACCCTGCTGCAAGGAACATTCTAAATCTCAAACCAAAGTCATTAACTCAAGAGAGGGACGTCATTGAAATAAAGGAATTAAACTCTAATGCTTGGGTTGCAAGCATCAAATAGCCAGTCAGACTTGGATAGTCAGAAACGCTCTTCTGACCCCATCAAGTCACTTCATGTAGCTGGTAGCTAGTTGCTCTTGCCCTGAAGATCTGCAGAGCTGTGGACTAGGCCTCCAGTAAATGGCTAATCAGCTCTCACTATGCTGCATAAAGGAAAAAGTGAAGTCACTCAGTTGTGTCTGACTCTTTGCAACCCCATGGACTGTAGCCTGCCAGGCTCCTCTGCTCATGGGATTTTCCAGGCAAGAGTATTGGAGCAGGTTGCCATTTCCTTTTCCAGGGCATCTTCCCGACCCAGGGGTTGAACCTGGGTCTACACACATTGTAGGCAGACGCTTTACCGTCTGAGCCAGCAGGGAAGATATGCTGCATAACTCTGCAGTAAAGTGTGCTAAACCTGGACCCAGGCCACCACACTGACATGACAGTCAGTCCAAAGTGTTGAGCTAAGAGATTTAGGCAGTGAGTATTATAGAAATCAGTTGCATAGTACCTCTTTTCTAATGTAATTGATTATTATTATTGTTTTGGCTGCTCTGGATCTTTGTTGCTGCCTGCAGACTTTCTCTGGTTGTGGCGAGGAGGGGCTATGCTCCAGTTGCAGCACATGGGCTTCTCCTTGCGGTGGTTTCTCTTGTTGCAGAGCAAGGGCTCTGGAGAATCCCAGGGACAGGGGAGCCTGGTGGACTGCCATCTGTTGGGTCGCACAGAGTCGGACATGACTGGTGATGCAGCAGCAGCAGCAGACTTTCTCTGGTTGTGGCGAGGAGGGGCTATGCTCCAGTTGCAGGACACAGGCTTCTCCTTGCGGTAGTTTCTCTTGTTGCAGAGCAAGGGCTCTAGAGTTCCTGCTCAGTAGCTGTGGTGCATGGACTTAGTTGCCCCGCTGCATGTGGAATCTTCCAGAATCAGAGACTGAACCTGTGTTCCCTGCATTAGCAGGCACACTCTTAACTACCGGACCACCAGGGATGTCTGGAATAGTGTCCTGATTATTGCGTAACCACTGACTGATATGGATGCTGGCATTGGCTCTCTGATGGAGAGATAGTCGATCCATCAGGTTGAGTTCTACATCATTAGATTTTCTAACCACAGTATTTGCTTCCACCTCTACACAACTCAGAGAAAGGAGTTATTAGCTGTTTTAAAAATTGTGAGGCACCAAGTGTATAAAAGAAAATGGAAAGAAAAGTTGAGCAGTTGAGGTTAAGTAGGTTTTCATCAATGACTTGGGAGAAAGTACCTGGAGTCCAAACACTAACGTTAAGGAATTTTAACTGTTTAAAAGAATGGTTCACTAAAACATAACAATAAAGATGGCGTCTCTGCATACTGTGATTTTTTTTCCTCTTTATGGCATGGTTTCCACTGTCACTCACATTGCTTAATCTCTTCTCAAATGTTTGTCAAATGGGAGGAAAGTAAACTTCCCAAATAGACAGCACCCAGAGTTAATATTTTGCAAAATTTGCCGAGTCTGAATAAGACGAAGCAGTGATTTGAGGAAAATGCAGATAATATTGTTGAGGAAAAATATCTTCGGAGGAAAATAACATTTGGCTAAAATACAAGCTTTGATGTTTCAGAAGGAAAGAGGAGAGCTGTGAAGACTGTGAAGACAAAAGGTCAAACATCAATGATACCTTTCTGAAAATTATATATGCTTATTTGAAAAATTCACTGTTTTGGAAATCTAGTTCTAGGAATTTTAATAAATACATAGAGTTTTGTAATTGTCTCAAAATCAATATACAAAGACAATATTCCTCATCCCCTCCAATATTCCTTCCTTTCCTAGTTTCTCTTTTAGTAAAAACAAAAGTGCCCCAATAGGGTGACTCTTGGTAACTGCTACTCTCTTTTCTATGGCTATCAATCATATGATAGATTCATAAAATATAAAAAACATTAATACTTAGTCATACACTTGTATAAAATATTTTAAAAACTGAATTTGACTGTAGATGAATATATTTTTGCAGAGACATGTAGGATGAGAAATGAAAAGAATGTTCAGGCACAAAACACCTGAAACTCTAAGGAAGAACTTGAATAAGAAAAATGTGAATTTGTGGAGAAAAATGAAAAACATTTGAGTGTTAAAGTTTGTTCATGTCAACTTACAATGTAAAACTTGAGGTGTCAACTTAAAATGGGACTGAGTGCATAGCAATTCAAAACTATTTTTGAGGGAAAGTGAACAAGACATTGAAAACCAGTCAACTAAAAAATTGGTCCTTCTAAGGTGAATTATTTTATCATAACAATCATTGCTGTCCTCTACCCTTTGCTTCCTCAGTCTCCAACCTCAGGCAAATCCTTCTGTTTTTCTTCCATATTCTCCAGTTCTCCTTCTCATTACTTTCAGTTCAGTTCAGTTCAGGTCAGTCGCTCAGTCATGTCCAGCTCTTGCAACCCCATGGACTGCAGCACACCAGGCTTCCCTGTCCATCGCCAACTACCAGAGCTTACTCAAACTCATGTCCTTTGAGTCAATGATGCCATCCAACCATCTCATCCTCTGTCGTCTCCTTTTCCTCCAGCCTTCACTCTTTCCCAGCATCAGGGTCTTTTCCAGTGAGTCGGTTCTTTGCATCAGGTGGCCAAAGTATTGGAGTTTCAGCTTCAGCATCAGTCCTTCCAATGAATATTCAGGATTGATTTCCTTTAGGATGGACTGGTTGGATCTCCTTGCAGTCCAAGGGATGCTCAAGAGTCTTCTGCAACACCACAGTTTAAAAGTATCAATTCTTCAGTGCTCAGCTTCCTTTATAGTCCAATTCTCATATCTGTCCATATATAACTACTGGAAAAACCATAGCCTTGACTAGATGGACCTTTGTTGGCAAAGTAATGCCTCTGATTTTTAATATGCTGTCTAGGTTGATCATAGCTTTTCTTCCAAGGAGCAAACATCTTTTAATTTCATGGCTGCAGTCACCATCTGCAGTGATTTTGGAGCCCAAGAAAATAAAGTCTGTCACTGTTTCCATTGTTTCCCCATCTATTTGCCATGAAGTGATGGGACCAGATACCATGATCTTAGTTTTCTGAATGTTGAGCTTTAAGTCAACTTTTTCATTCTCTTTCACTTTCATCAAGAGGCTCTTTAGTTCTTCTTTGCTTTCTGCGATGAGGGTGGTGTCATCTGCATATCTGAGGTTACTGATATTCTCCCAGCAATCTTTATTCTAGCTTGTGCTTCATCCAGCCCAGCATTTCACATGATGGTCCCTGCATGTAAGTTAAACAAGCAGGGTGACAATATAGTCTTGACATACTCCTTTCTCCATTTGGAACCAGTCTGTTGTTCCATGTCCAGTTTTAACTGTTGCTTCCTGACCTGCATACAGATTTCTCAGGAGGCAGGTCAGGTGGTCTGATATTACCATCTATTGAAGAATTTTCCAGTTTGTTGTGATCCACACAGTCAAAGGCTTTGGTGTAGTCAATAAAGCAGATGTAGATGTTTTTCTGGAACTCTCTTGCTTTTTCGATGATCCAATGAATGTTGGCAATTTGATCTTTGGTTCCTCTGCCTTTTCTAAAACCAGCTTGAACATCTGGAAGTTCATAGTTCACATCCTGTTGAAGCCTGACTTGGAGAATTTTGAGCATTACTTTGCTAGCATGTGAGATAAATGCAATTGTGCAGTAGTGTGAGCATTCTTTGGCATTGCCTTTCTTTGGAATTGGAATGAAAACTGACCTTTTCCACTCCTGTGGCCACTGCTGAGTTTTCCCAATTTGCTGGCATATTGAGTGCAGCACTTTCACAGCATCCTCTTTCAGGATTTGAAAGAGCTCAACTGGAATTCCACCACCTCCACTAGCTTTGTTCATAGTGATGCTTCCTAAGGCCAACTTGACTTCACATTCCACGATGTCTGGCTCTGGGTGAGTGATCGCACCATTGTGATTATCTGGGTTGTGAAGATCTTTTTTGTACAGTTCTTCTATGTATTCTTGCCACCTTTTCTTAATATCTTCTGCTCTGTTAGGTTCAGTTCAGTTCAGTCACTCATTTGTGTCCAACTCTTTGCAACCCCATGAAGCACAGCACGCCAGGCCTCCCTGTCCATCACCAACTCCCGGAGGTCACTCAGACTCACATCCATCAAGTGGGTGATACCATCCAGCCATCTCATCCTCTGTCATTCCCTTCTTCTCCTACCTCCAATCCCTCCCAGCATCAGAGTCTTTTCCAATGAGTCAACTCTTCACATGAGGTGGCCAAAGTACTGGAGTTTCAGCTTCAGCATCATTCCTTCCAAAGAAATCCCAGGGCTGATCTCCTTCAGAATGGACTGGTTGGATCTCCTTGCAGTCCAAGGGACTCTCAAGAGTCTTCTCCAACACCACAGTTCAAAAGCATCAATTCTTTGGCGCTCAGCTTTCTTCACAGTCCAACTTTCACATCCATACATGACCACAGGAAAAACCATACCCTCGAGTAGATGGACCTTTGTTGGCAAAATAATGTCTCTGCTTTTGAATATGCTATCTAGGTTGTTCATAACTTTCCTTCCAAGGAGTAAGCATCTTTTAATTTCCTGGCTGCAGTCACCATCTGCAGTGATTTTGGAGCTCAAAAAATAGAGTCTGACACTTTTTCCATTGTTTCCCCATCTATTTCCCACGAAGTGATAGGACTGGATTCCATGGTCTTCGTTTTCTGAATGTTGAGCTTTAAGCCAACTTTTTCACTCTCCTCTTTCACTTTCATCAAGAGGGATTTTAGTTCCTCTTCACTTTCTTTCATAAGGGTGGTGTCATCTGCATATCTGAAGTGATTGATATTTCTCCCAGCAATCTTGATTCCAGCTTGTGCTTCTAATCACTTGTAATTATATATTTAATTAACACCTCTCTCCACAGGTGTTCAAATATATTAGTTTACTCATCTAATCTCTATATTTTATTTAGGACCAACCCAGAGATCCTTGGGGGCAAGGACCACATCTTTATATTCCGAGGGCTTGGTACTGTGCCTGGCATAGAATAATTTCCAAAATGTGCTATATTAAATGATGAATGAAGTTGTGGGAGGAGAAGGTTATGAATCAGTTAAGAAGTTGAGGAGACCCTTTAGGGCATCATGGAAATTTAGATAACTGTGCATCAGAATTTCATGCTTACCTTTCCATAATTTGCAAGTTTTATGTGGAAGTAGTGATTCCTGCAGGGACTACAATCCTGGTTCTATTGCTAGTAGGTGTGGACAGGGCATGCCTATAATTTCTGGTCCAGATTTTGTTTTTAATGAAAATTTAGCATCTTCTGTAGTCTCTTTCCCCTTCCACAGAGAGGTCTCTGAGGTCTCAGGGGATGGTACATTCCCAAGACAGAAGCAGCATAGGTCTCAGAATACTACTTGGAGGAAAGCTGCTTGCTGGCCTGTCACTCCCCACATATAACACCCACTAATATGCATCAAAGCCCATTGAAAACCAGGCACTGGTTGTTAGAGTAGCTAGTCTGACCACAAAAGCCTAGTGCTTTTACTGCCTAAGGGAATACAAGATAGATATCTGTTTAAACAACCAACCATACAAACAAACAAAGAAAACCTCCAACAACAACACTAAAAACAATAAAGGAGGATTGGTGTTGCCAAGTCCCCAGTCACCATCAACTCTTTGAATTGTCATTTGCCCCTTTTTGAATTTAAACTCTGGAGTTACAGTGCTAAGCTTTGGGGAGGGATTTAGGGGCTTCCTTTTTTGCTTTGTATTACCATGAAAAACCTAGACAGTGTATTGAAAAATAAAGATATAACTTTGCCAACAAAAGTCTATAAAAGTCTATATAAGTCAAAGTTCCAGCAGTCATGTTCTTCCCTGGTGGCTCAGATGATAAAGAATCTGCCTGCAGTTCAGGAGATCCAGGCTTGATCCCTGGGTCAGGAAGATCCCCTGGAGAAGGGAATGGCACCCCACTCTAGTATTCTTGCCTGGAGAATTACATGGACAGAGGAACCTGGTGGGATACAGTCCATGAGATTGCAAAGAGTTGGACACGACTGAATGACTAACATGTAGGGATGTGAGAGATGGATAGTAAAGAAGGCTAAACACAGAAGAATCGATGCTTTAGAATTGTGCTGGAGAAGACTCTTGAGAGTCCCTTGGTCTGCAAGGAGACCAAACCTGGTCAACCTACAGAATACTCTACAGAAGGACTGATGCTGAAGCATCAATACTTTGACCACCTGATGCGAAGAGCTGACTCATTGGAAAAGACTCTGTTTCTGGGAAAGACTGAAAGAAAAAGAAGAGGAAAGTGGAGGATGAGATGGTTAGAAAGCATCACCAACTCAAAGGACATGAATTTGAGAAAATTCTGGGAGACAGTGAAGGACAAGGAAGCCTGACTGCAGTGCATGGTGTTTCAAAGAGACAGATATGAGTTAGCAACTGAACAGTAACAACAGAATGAAGCTCTGATCTGACTTTTGACATGAGCACAAAGTGCTAGATGGTCTTCTTGACCTCCAGCAAATAGGACGGAGGAAATATAACAATTCTTGGTAAATTCTTTTATAACAATGGTTTGATATTTTTACTTCAAAAGAATCTTTTTCAACGTATGTTTTTTTCCTTTTTGCCCAATTTCCTTATCATTGCTGTAGATGACTTATTTTGCTTTCAGGCAAACTATATTGCAAGTCTGTTTTATCTAATAAACTGAAAATTACTGCTTTAAAAAATTAAACTAATTAAATTCATAAGATTTAGTAGCTTAGAAACAACATTTCAACCAGCAGGTTCTATCTAAAGAGTAGATTAAAGTACAACAAAAACAAAAAATAAGAACATAATAAAACAACTGCTGCTGCTGCTAAGTCACTTCAGTCATGTCCGACTCTGTGTGACCCCATAGACGGAAGCTCACCAGGCTCCCCCGTCCAAAAAGGAGGATTTCAAACCATAGTGTTTCTGAGTGAAAATAACAGAAGAAACATCGAGATAGCCTTTAAACTTGTTAAAAGGAAGTAGTAAAAGTCTTTGTGAGACTCTGTGGTACAAAAGTAGGAAGCAAAGGTCACAAGACAACATTGTTGAAAGCCTGAATGAGCATTTCTTGTGTATTGATTGAATACTCTGAAGGTCACATCTTGGGCATTAAAACTGGATTCCAGGCTTGGGGGAGCATGGTTTAGAGCATGCTTTGAAAATCCCCTTCCTTCCTTCCTGAAGTTGAAACTGAGTAAAGAAAAAATTGTGACTGGGACATTTAAAAGCTGAGAGCATCTTTCTGGACTACTTTGAGAACCTAGACAGGGGAGTGAAATGATTCCCACACCATTCCATATTTCATTCTGTTATTTAAGAAACATCATCTACAATGGACAGACTGCTTTGGGGAGTGACACAGATAATCCTTAGTGAGCTTGTAGTGTGAGGCTGTTGAAGGGGTGCAGGATAGAGGGGCAGATGGGCCAGATCACAGAGAACTAAGGGATATTGCCATCTAGGACTGCTTCATGACTTTATGAAAAAGTCAGTCTCAGAAGGAGTGTTTGCTTTGGAAAAAGAGCGTCAGGACAAAATGGCTTCAAGGCAACTTGCAAATGCTGCCAAGAAGCTGATATCTTGGCCGTGTGAGATTGCAAATGGCAGTGAAATAGATTTTTCTGCAGAAGTACGGGTGATTCTGAGGATATGAGCAGTAGAAAGAGTTCTTGTGGATCTGGATTTGCTAAGTACAGATGAAGCTGACAGTTTCACTCCATGCCCCTGGAAAACTCAAGTTAAGGACTAAATGTCATTGCTGAGCAGTCTTACTGGGAGATTGCTTAACTGGTTTTCATGAACCTATGAATATTTTGAAGGCACAATCTTGGGTCAGTAATGACACACTGCATTTGATAAGTGGCTTTGCTCATTGCTTTCCAATATCTGGAAACATATACCATATTGCACACTATGCCACCCACAAAACAAAACAAGAAAATGTTATTGCATAGTTGGATAAGGGGCAAGTAGGGGAGAGGAATTTTACTTCTGCAGAAGGAGCAGATAAGGATGCTTTTGTGCCATCGTTAAGTTGAAGGGTCCAAACCTAAATCTGAACCAAGTCATTATATTATTAAATTTTCACCATTGGTTTGCTTCATTTTAAAGTGACCTTTCTTTTTAATTACCTAAGTCATGTCATAAGTAATCTTATGACTAAGATTTAAAGCATGTTGGTTAAATGCTTTGAGAGAAAAATCAGTCCCATAGCAGGGAACTTAGAGAAAGAAGAACACTAATCTTGAATGGAAGAAGTCAGCTGAGACTTTGTCAAAAAGACAGTAAATGATCTTGAATTTGAAAACTAAATAAGAGTCAAAAGATGCCACCAGAATATTACTAGAGCTAATCAATGGATATAGTAAAATCACAAAATATGAAATTAAAAACAGAAATCCCTTGCATCCCTATACACTTACAATGAAAAATCAGAAAGAGAAATCAAGGAAATAACCCCATCCACTATTGTAACAAAAAGAATAAAATAGCTAGGAATAAACCTACCTAAAGAGAGAAAATGCCTGTAAGCAGAAAACTAAGACTCTGTTGAAAGAAATCAAACATATGGAAGGATGTACCATGTTTTGGTTTGGAAGAATCAATATTTAGAAAATGATTGTACTCCCAAAGAAATCTATAGATTCAATGCAATCCCTATCAAACTACCAATTTCTACAGAAATAGAGCAACAAATTCACAATTTGTATGGAAACACAAAAGACCCCAAATAGCCAAAGCAATCTTGAGAAAGAAGAATGGAGCTGGAGGAATCAACCTTCCTGCCTTCAGACTATACAGAAAAGCTGTAGTTATCCAGACAGTATGGTACTGGCACATACACACACACACACATACACAAAATAGACCAATGGAATAAGATTTAAAAGCCCAGAGATAAACCCACTCACCTATGGAAACCTTATCTTTGACCAAGGAGGCAAGAATATACAATGGAGAAAAAAGACAGCCTCTTCAATAAGTGGTGTTAGGGAAACTGGACAGCTACATGTAAAAGAATAAAACTAGAACACTTTCTACTACCACACTCAAAAATAAACTCAAAGTGGATTAAAAACTTAAATGTAAGGCCAGAAACTATAAAGCTCTTACAGGAAAACATAGACAATGCAGTCTTTGGCATAAATAACAACAAGATCCTCCTTGGCTGATCTCCTAAAGTAATGTAAATAAAAAATGAAAATACGCAAATGGGACCTGATTAAACTTGAAAGCTTTTGCACAGTGAAGGCAACAATAAACAAAAAGATAACCTTCAGAATGGGAGAAAATAATTGCCAAGAAAACAACAGACAAAGGATTAATCTCCAAAGTATATAAGCAGCTCCTATAGCTCAATATGAGAAAAACAGCTCAATCAAAAAAAAAAAAAAAAAAAAAAATGGGCAGAAGACCTAAACAGATACTTCTCCAAAGAAGACATGCAGATGGTCAGTAAACTCATGAAAAGATGCTTAATGTAGCTCATTATTAGAGAAATGAAAATCACATCTACAATGAGATATCACCACACACCAGTCAGAATGGCCATCATAAAATAATCTACAAGCAATAAGTGCTGGAGATGATATGGAAAAAAAGGAACCCTCTTGCACTGTTGGTGGGAATATAAACAAATCCAGCCACTATGGAGAATAGTATGGAGATTCCTTAAAAAACTAGGAATGAGACTACCATGTGACCCAGCAATCCCACTACTGAGCATACACCCTAAGGAAACCATAACTGAAAAAGACACGTATACATCAGTCTTCACTGAAGCACTGTTTTACAGTAGCAACCTAGCTGTCCATTGACAGATGAATGGGTAAAGAGGATTGTGATACATATTCAATGGAATATTACTCAGACATAAAAAAAGAATGGATTTGAATCAGTTCTAGTGAGGTGAAGGAACCTAGAACCTGTTATACAGAGTGAAGTAAGTCAGAAAGAGAAAAACAAATATCATATATTAACATATATGTGGAATCTTGAAAAATCATATTAATGAGTCTATTTGTAGGAAAGGAGTGGAGTTGTTGGTATGGAGGATGGACTTCTGGACACAGTGAGGGAAGTAAAGAGTATGGGGAATGGAGAAAGTAGCATCATCATACATACACCGTCATGTGTAAAACAGATAGCTGCTGAGAAGTGGCCATATAACACAGCAAGCCCAGCTTGGTGCTCTGCGATGACCTAGAGGGGTGGAGTAGGGTGAAGAGGGGCGGGGGGTTCAAGAGAGGGGTGGTGTATGTATAATCATGGCTGAATTGTGTTGTCGTCTGGCAGAAACCAGCACATCATAAAGCAATTTTCCTCCAATTAAAAAAGTAAATTTAAGCCTGAATAATAAAGAAAAATAGCCAACTAAAAGCGTTTCCAGCTTCCCTTGTGATTCAGCTGGTAAAGAATCCGCCTGCAGTGTGGGAGACCTGGGTTCAGTCTCTGAATTGGGAAGATCCCCTGGAGAATGGAAAGGCTACCCACTCCAGTATTCTGGCCTGGAGAATTCCATGGACTATGTAGTTTATGGGGTTGCAAAGAGTTGGACACGACTGAGTGAGTTTCACTTTCACACAAAAACATTTCAGGATATTTAGCATACATAGAGAAACATGGACAGACCTTAAGTGCACAGGTGGATGAGTTATTTTGAAGTGGAAGTCAAACATTTCAAGTACTCAGCAGCCACCATGCCTCCTCCCCATCACTATTTCTCCTTCCTCCCCAGAAGTACCCACTGTCCTGGCATTTAATGCCATAGACCAGTTTTATTCATACTTGAACTTTATATAAGCAGAATCGCACAGGATGTATGTACCCTTTCACGTTGGGTTCTTTTGCTTGGCATTTTGTTTCTCAGCACAGTGTCATCACATATCATAGCCTTTCATTACTTTCCCTTGCTCTATGGTAATCCATTCAATGTATATATCACAATTTATCCTCTCTACTGTTGATGAAAATTGTCTCCTCCAGCTTTTGGTGCTTACAAATATTGAGCTATGAATATTTTTACGTACTTTTTGTTTACAAGCATATGCATTATTTGAGTACATATCTGAGAATGAAATTGTTGAAACTTTACCTGATGATGGTAAACTGTTTTCCAAAGTGGTAATTGAATAGAATTTAAGAAAAGAAATGGTAGGGAAGAGTCAAAAACAAATGAACAAAAAATCATGGCAAAGAGACGGGGATAGGAAATCACGTTCTAGAGCGGCTGTGAAGGATACACTAGTTACACAAATCAAGTAGAAGTAAGAACAAGACTATGGAAGACCTCTATGTATTTCTTGGAAATTGGAACTGTCTAGGGGATGGACAATCATCACAGAAGCTGACATGAAGGTAACATTATGAGCTCTATGCTTTAGGAAGAGGGGTCAGTTTGAAGTATCTGAGGGTAAGATGGAGGCTGAGATTCTGAATCAGGGTACTGAAACTGGGAATCAAGAGTCATCTAGGACAGGTGTCTCCAACCTCTGGGCTCTAATGATGGAAATGACCACCATTAATAATAATAGAAATAAAATGCACAGTAAATGTAATGTGCTTGAATCATCCTGAAACCATTCCCCCACCACCTTGGTCCATGGAAAAGTTGTCTTCCATGAAACCAATCCCTGTGCCAAAAAGTCTGGGGACCACTGATCTAGAAGATAGAGCAGCTGATATTCCTGTTAGTCTCTTTGGCCACTTAGGGCCCCTTTCCTGCTGAGTTCTGAACTCTAACATTGCTGGTTTTCGTTCTACCTTTTCCTTTTCTTTCCTTGACAACCACGGCAATTGACTTCTTTTAGGATTCCGTAATTTATTTCCTCTCAGTAAGATTTTTATTCTAATGATAAGAGCTTCTTGGGGCTCCCCTGGGAGTCCAATGGTTAAGACTTAGTTCAGTGGTTCTATAGCAGAGGGCACAAGTTTGATTCCTAGTCCTGGAACTAAGATACTGCATGCCATATGGTGAAGAGTTTCTGTATGGTTTTAAGTAGAGACTGAGAAAAAACAGCTCACAATGGACAATTCTATATTTTTAATGAATGTTAGATAAAAGCAAGAGATTACCCAGGAGTCTTTAAATTTAAACAGTGCTCTGCAAAAATTACTATCAAAAAGATGCAAAAGACTATGATTTCTAAACCACACACTCAAATATTAGGAAAAGCCCTGTCAATGTCTAGTACTCTGTTTATAGTTTTAATAGGAAAAGCGTCACAGTCTATGCATAATTTGTATGAAACCATATTAAGCGTTGATCAACAGACGACCAATTTAATGTGATTGTTTTATGATGGTTTTAGCACGCAGTTAAGGGGACCAGATGGGTCAACAAAGAAGTAGATAATTATGTGGCAAAGAATGAATTCTGTCAATCAGGTTTTTATTGCAGCACAGAAAAATACACTAACAACCCCTCTACCCCCCAGTGTCAAAAGGCTTGACATTACCCCTGTTTTTCAACATGAATCTGCCATCATTTAATAGCTGTGGGGTTTGGGCTCAATTAGTTTCAATCTCTGTGGTATGAGCCTGAAACCTCAGCTGAAGCAATCACAATAAATATTTGGTAGACTCTAGAAGAATAATTGTATTCCCCAGCTATAAGCAATTAAGCACTAGATGTATTCCTTGTAAACCTTTGCAAGTGCAATGAAAAACACGTTTTAAAAGACAAATAATTAAATGGCTTCTTTCCTTCAGTGGCATTTAGGTGGAGGAAATGAAGGTTCGTTGTTTTTTACCTAGGAGGGACAGATATTTTCTGCTATAAAAATTATAATGGTTTGTATATAACCCACTGATCATCTTTCAGAAATCATGGAGAATGGGATAGATGCCAAGAAACAGATGGACGAAGATCCCAAAATTCAGAAAGAGAAAAAGAATGGTTTTAGAAACCGCCTGGGGAGAAGCTTAATTTCAATTCCCTCTTATCTTTTAGAATGCATTAATAAGAATTTTAGGTTTAAAAGTATTTTCCAGTCTTCTCCCAACACAATAACCTCTTCTACAACTTCCAAAAAATACCCATTATCCACATAGAGGAAAATGACAAATATATTTTAAGTTGTGTGAAGTCATTAGAGCCTTATAAAATGGGAAAGCTTGGACATTTATCTAATGAAAGAGAAGTTTTGTCACACTGTCTTGAAATTTTTATATATGGATTGAAAGTAGGAGAGGAAAAGAACATTTAAAGAACTCATTTAATACCCTTTTAATCTTTACAATAGTCCTGTGTAATGGATACTTTATAGCATAAAGTGAAAAACCTGAGACTTCAAGAGATTATATAATTCATCCAAGGTCACTGAAACAGTAAGTGGCAAAAAATAGATGCTTTCGGTTTCATTTTTTCTTCTATATCTCTATACTGATATTTTCCTCACCACACTATATTCAGCCTTGCGCCTAATGCAACTACTGTACAAATACGATATCTTCTGCATGAATAATTCCTATAATGGGGAGTTCATTATGTATGATTTTACAACTTATTCTTTGCATTCATTTTTCTTTTACTTCTCCGGTTACTTTTCCCAGTCCCCTTTCTCGGGCCTTTGTCTTCAACTTGTCCCACAGGTGTCTTCCCTTTTAGCACTCCATCTTTCAATAAACAGATATTCCCTGGAGTATCTTGGTACATGTATGGCTTCACCTAACACCTGCACACATCTAAACCAGATCACTCTCTTTAGACTCAAGTATCAAGTTATACAGAATCGTCAGGGCATCATATAGATCACAATATTCGATCATTCAGCCAACATCCTCCCAACAAACAACTCTCCCAGCTCCAGATCTATTACTCTCTGTGGTTCTGCTCTGTATCTCTGCCCACCCAAGCACTCAAGTCAGAAACACAGTTGGAGGGGTTATTTGCCCCTCCTGCGTGCCTTTGCTCCCCACATCCGCTTAATCACTCATTCCTGTCTCCTTGAAGATGTTCACGTCTCTTCCCTTCTATTTCTACTACACCTTAGTACAAACCCTTGCCATGACTACTACTCAGCCTCAGAAATGATCTCTAGTTCTGGAAGGGCTCCATCCCTGCAGTAGTCAGAATGGTTTATGTAAAGCCTCTATCTTACTAAGTCGCTTTCTTTCCTCAACATTCTTAGCCTTCTTATGTCTTCAGAACAAAAGAAAACATCACACTGTGGGATTAAAGAGCACTCATTCTTTCCTCTAATTAAGCTACTTTTTTCTGCTCTTCTCTGAACTGGCTATTGTGTGCAGATCAGGAGGATGATGTCCTACTGACTATCAGAGGTTCCTCAAAATGAATGTGTATTTGAACTCGTTGGAAAAAATTTTTAAGAAATTAGACCAAAGAGTCTTATCCTAGACTGCCAAAATTAAAGCATTTGGTATTTGAGTTTGTGATTTTAACAAGTGTCCTGGGTATCTCTGGTACAAGTATGCATTTGGGGAACCAAAACTGCAGTGGTGAAGAAGGAAGCAGCCCATTTCTACCTACTGATGACACCACAGTGTGTTAGGGAAGTTACCATGAACGTACTTGAGACAACTAGGACAGGAGATGAGGCAGGTATCTAGAGACCTGAGATTATGAAGAGGAGACAGAAATTTTGCTGTTGGGAATCAAGGGCACTTGGAGAGTACCAGGAGTCACTTTTTGTCCAGGAAGTCTTTCTGAAAATTAGGTCTTGGCTCAGCTACTTTTTGTGACATTCTCTGCTCTGACTTGAGTAGGAGAATGTGTATTATACAGGTTTGTCCTTTTAATATGCTACTTAGAACTTGCAAAATTATACTCAGCTCCTCAAGCAACAAACTTATGAAGATATTCAGTAATAATTTGTTACCAGAGAAGTGAGACTTGATGGCTGCAAGGAATATCTGGCAGGAGGGCATCACAGTGTGTGTGGGAGGTGTCTATTTCCTGCCATGCTGCCTTTCAGAAGTGGCAGGAGAGTAAGGAAGCCTTCCAACTCCACCAGTTCTCCCATGGTCCTCTGCATACACTGTTCTCAACGCCACATTCTCAATCAAGCATGTATGTATTCCCCTATACAGATCCCTATGTCTCAGCAGTCATTCAAGCTGTATCTTGAAAACCTCTGCCTGTTCCAGCTCAGGCTGATCTTTTTAGGATCTGAATGAGTGACCATTGCCATTCATAGTCCTTGTCATCATCCCCTTTTCCTCTTAAGATTCACCAAGCACTTACTTTATTATGGACATTGGGTGAAATATTTACCAAAAATATCTTATTCAATTCTTATAAGTTCCATGAATTCAGTGGTGTTTTTATCTTCTTTCTATGTTGATGGCTTAGAGAAGGATGATAAATCATCCATAGTCGCACAGCCAGTAAGTAGCACAGAAGGGCTGGAACTCAAGTCTTGCTGATTATTTCAGGAGAGAATGTAGTTACCTTTTGTTTCTTTGCAATTATTTCATATACATCAGCTTGTTCTCCCTCCCCCACATCACTGTAAATTCCCTGGAGGAAATCCTTGAATAGGAGTAAGTGTGATGATGACTATTTCCCTAGGTTTGTTCTCTGTATTTCTGTTGACCAGTATGTCACAAGAGGCTGGCTTCTTGTGAACAGCATCATGCAGCGCCTCCCTTGACCCTGGTCTTCTTTCTGGTTGGCTTTAGCCAATGGGGGTTAGGAAAATGGAGGTAAGAGAATGAAAGTGGGAGAGGCCAGGGTATTAGTTCCACGCTTCGTTTTTGCTTTGGGCCAAATTTGCTGTCACTGAATCTCTCAGGTACTAAAATTTTTAGCTGGACTCCCTGCTCCATGGTTTGGTTTCTCAGTTATTGACCCAGGCTTTTGTTCTCCTCCTGGCTCCCTTGGGCTTCCAAGCAGTAGCAGCTCTGTCCACACTATGGCTATTTTCTGAGTGATGAGTCCCTCTGGTATGTTCCCCTCTTACAGCCTCCTTTTATTAATCCCTCTGCTTTTGAACCAATGGCACCTCACTCCAATACTCTTGCCTGGAAAATCCCATGGACTGAGGAGCCTGGTAGGCTGCAGTCTATGGGGTCGCGAAGAGTCAGACACGACTGAGTGACTTCACTTTCACTTTTCACTTTTACGCATTGGAGAAGGAAATGGCAACCCACTTCATGTTCTTGCCTGGAGAATCCCAGGGATGGGAGGAGTCTGGTGGGCTTCCATCTATGGGGTAGCACAGAGTCGGACATGACTGAAGAGACTTAGCAGCAGCAGCAGCTTTTGAACCATCTGAGGCTTATTCTTTTTTTTCTTTTTTTTAAATATTTACTCTCTGGTTCTAACTATTTGGCCATACTTTGCTGCAAAAGGGATCTTAGTTCCCCACCAATGGGTCAAACCCATGCACCCTGCACTGGAAGTGTGGAGTCTTAACCACTGGACCACCAGAGAATTCTCTTCTGAGGCTTATTCTCCTTCCTGCTGGGATAGTGCCCAGTAGGGTTAGCATACTTGATTCTACACTCAGCTCTGCCACTAACAAACTCAGCTTTTAGTTGTAGCTCCAGATAAATAAATCCAACTCTGTAACTAGATCATTATTGCTTGGATAGCCCCAGAATGCCCTAAACATTTCCAAACCCGAAGGTGTATGTTTTCAGATTGTTTTTCACCATACGTGCTCCATGCCAGTGGCTGAGACAAGCCAACCAGGAACCTGGAAGTCATTGTAACCTGCTCTTCCTTCTTCATTTCCTGCAGCCAATGTCACCATGTTCCTGAGTCTACATCCTTAATATCACTCAAATCCACCACCTCCTCTCTCTTCCCCGGATACCTCTACTGCTGTTTAGACTTTCATTGTGTATCATTTGGACAATTAAATTGCAACAGCTTCTTAATTTGGTTTCTTGAATGCTGATCTTAACATCAACATTGCTGCCAGAGGTTCCTTTTTAATTTAAAAACTAAGGAGATGCTTGTTGGGAAAATTCAACTAATATGATATTTATAAAGTTCAGTCCTCCCTTATTACCCCCAAACTACTTCATGGTGGTAACTACTGAATCCATTTTGAATTGCACTATGCAAATAAACCGTATGCCAAAACACACGTAGAGGTTTGCTTATAACAATGATATTATAGTATACATGCAGTTTAGTAATTTAGAGTACCATAGTTATCTTTTAAAAATAAAATCTAATACTACCTCTCTCCATTAATACTCTTCTATGGATTCCTTGTGATTTTTTATTGAGTCCAAGTGCTTTATATGCTGATCACTTGGATCACAGCCTTGCTAACTCAATGAAACTATGAGCCAAGCCACGTAGGGCCACCGAAGATGATGGCTTTTATATGAAAGCCCAAGACCTTTCTTGATGAACTACTTGTCGTGCTCTCCACCCTCATCTCTTCCACGCTCTCCTTTTCATCCTGTGTTCCAGGCATGATGAAGTGCTAATTGCTCTCTAAAGCACCTGAGTTTTTCATGTCCTCACGTCCTTTATACATATGTTTCCATTTGTACAAATTTCAGAATGTGTCCTTTTTTGCCTACTAGATTTTAAGTCCCTTAAGGAAAGAGCCATGGCATGGGAGCCAGTTAACAATTCCTGGCCTTTGAAATCTCCAGAAAGCATAAAGACTCTCTGAATAGAAAATTAATTTTTAGAGCCATCATATATTTCTTATATTTCCCAGTTTTGAGCCATGAGCTAGTTAGTGGCAATGAGCTAAGTAATCTTTATATTTGGAAAGGTATGTCTCTGAATACATGCCACATTCTCTAAATGTTTCCACTGCTATACATTTGTTTTAAAATATCCACTCATAACAGATCTCAGTAATTTTCTATAACTTAGGTACCAAAAAGGAAAACAAATTAAGATATTCAGTTCAGTTCAGTCGCTCAGTCATGTCCGACTCTTCGCGAACCCATGAATCACAGCACGCCACGCCTCCCTGTCCATCACCAACTCCCGGAGTTAACTCAAACTCACGTCCATCGAGTCAGTGATGCCATCCAGCCATCTCATCCTCTGTCGTCCCCTTCTCCTCCTGCCCCTAATCCCTCCCAGCATCAGAGTCTTTTCCAATGAGTCAACTCTTCACATGAGGTGGCCAAAATACTGGAGTTTCAGCTTTAGCATCATTCCTTCCAAAGAAATCCCAGGGCTGATCTTCAGAATGGACTGGTTGAATCTCCTTGCAGTCCAAGGGACTCTCAAGAGTCTTCTCCAACATCACAGTTTAAAAGCATCAATTCTTCAGCGCTCAGCCTTCTTCACAGTCCAACTCTCACATCCATACATGACCACAGGAAAGACCATAGCCTTGACTAGACGGACCTTTGTTGGCAAAGTAATATCTCTGCTTTTGAATATGCTGTCTAGGTTGGTCATAACTTTCCTTCCAAGGAGTAAGCGTCTTTTAATTTCATGGCTGCAGTCACCATCTGCAGTGATCTTGGAGCCCCCCAAAATAAAGTCTGACACTTTCCACTGTTTCCCCATCTATTTCCAATGAAGTGATGGGACCAGATGCCATGATCTTCATTTTCTGAATGTTGAGGTTTAAGCCAACTTTTTCACTCTCCACTTTCACTTTCATCAGAAGGCTTTTTAGTTCTAGCAAATTAGGATATTATGCTTCATATATTTCTTAAAACTCTATATTATAAATAGAGGCAAAAAGAAAAGTGGACATACATAATCTGTTTCTCTTAAAACAGAAGTTTAACTCGGAAGAAGGTGCATATTTTGCCTTGTTTTAAAAAATAACATACCAGGTAGGAATCATTGAGTAGCTGATCTATGAAGTCTGAATCTTGCTTCTTACATTGGAAGTACTAGAAAACCAGTTTGGTTATACTTTCTAGCACTCACAACTAATTTTTGGGTACCTCTTGGGGTGCTATAAAGAGGTTTTAAATTATTTTTATAAATTTAAATTTCTTATTTTACAAAGAGCTATGTCTGATTTCTTTCTGAGACTATGAAACATGAGAGTGATGAATAATTGAACACAGGCTAGTAGCCATCCTTATTGGTACTTACAGCTGCATTCTCTAAGTGAAGACTGCCCAGAAGATACTTTTAGAAGTCCTCACTCTCTAGGAATCTCTGGTTGAAAATAGGAGCAAGATAAATATCATCTCCAAGTACTTAAGATCATTAGGAAGAATGTTCAGAGTCCATACAGACCATTTTCTAGAATGTTTTATAGCAATAATGCTCCAAAAGTCATCTAACTGAGTGAGACTTTCTTAGTGAGATGCGCTAGTCAGATCTTGGAGATAGTCAGTCTTGGTTGGCAGATGGACAGAGTTGATGAGACCACTGCTACTGCACTGTCCAGTCCTGAGAGGGTCAGAGGCTTTCCCCAGGGCTCACAGTGCTTATCAAATTGGGGCCTAAAACAGCCCTGAAGAATTAGCTCATGAGCTGTGGTGAAAACTGTAGTATGTCTACTTAGACTCATGCAGAAGTCTTCCCCTTTTATTTTGCACAGTTCTAAGTTCTTATTGTGTTAAGGGATGTAAGGGCAATAAAATAATGAATTAATATGGCCAGGTAACACTTAATCTTAAAGGGTAAGTGGACTCTCACCTCACAGAGAAAGGTGTAAGAGTAAGCCTTCTGGACAACAGAACAGTGTGACTGAAGGCCAAGTGTTAGAGAATTGCCTGTCATGTCGCCTTTACCTGTTGGGAGCAAGGAAGATTGCAATAAATGTGAGTAGACTTGGATGTTTGTCCTATTGTGACATTAACTAATTATGTAATCCCAGTTCCCCGGGCCATGGTATATGGATGAACTGTAAATGTGTATGTATATGCATATGCATTAGGGTTTAGAATTAAGGAGTTAAAGCATTCCATCTTTCAGGTTGCTTCTAGCTCTCATTTCTAGAAGTAAGAAGTTCTTACTTTATATTACATGAACTAGGTCATATTGAGGATCTTGTAGGATTGATGGTGACCACGACAGTGGTTCACATAATAGTTACGGTTAACAGTTCTGCCTGAAGAGAGGAAGGGTCCTAGGGGCCCTAAGGAAAAACATAGCTAGAGGGCCGTCCCCACCTCCAATTTCAAAGGACTATACTGTACTCAGTGTTTTCTACTCAACAGGGTGAATAATGTCGATTGGCTGGTCTATTTTCCATGTGTTGGTTGCTTCCCCCTGGAAACACTATGAAGTTTCTGTTTGATGTGGTTCTATACATACCCTGAAGTTGGGGAGGATGAGGTGAAGAAAGACAAATCTGGAAATCCTAGATTATATTACCTGGGCCTGGCCTCATTTGCTTTGTGTATTATCAAAACAGAACATCCTCTGCTAAAAGAAGATAAGTCAAGTTAAAGAAGCCTCTGTTTAACATTGTTTTCCCATTTTGGTTTTTGTAGGATTTTTTCTTCCCTTCTTTTGTTCTCTTTTGTGGTTTGATGACCATCTTCAGTGTTGTGTTTATGTTACAAGTTAATAAATAATTGAGTTACTTTGCTGTTCACCTGAAACTAACACAACATTGTTAATCAACTATACTCCAATATAAAATGAAAAGTTTTTTCAAAAATATTAAAAGGAAGAAGCCTCTGGAGCAGTGCTCTTAAATTCTATCCATGACTTTGTCCTGTTCAAAATTCTATCATTGTCTTGTGAACGTCTGTGGAAGGGGCACTTATTATTCTTCAAGTTACTTAGACTGTTTTCCATTATCTGGCCATGCAAATATTTCCTGCCGATGGACTATGGGCAACATGTTTGTAAGATGGTGAGAGACTCTCTGCTGCTGCTGCTGCTAAGTCACTTCAGTCGTGTCCGACTCTGTGTGACCCCATAGACAACAGCCCACCAGACTCCCCCGTGCCTGGGATTCTCCAGGCAAGAACACTGGAGCTGGTTGCCATTTCCTTCTCCAATGCATGAAAGTGAAAAGTGAAAGTGAAGTCGCTCAGTCGTGTCCGACCCTCAGTGACCCCACGGACTGCAGCCCACCAGGCTCCTCCATCCATGGGATTTTCCAGGCAGGAGTACTGGAGTGGGGTGCCATTGCCTTCTCTGGAGAGACTCTCTAGTTCTCTCCTATATGACTACAGTGACCGTGGAGGGTTCACTGTTTACATGAACCAACTACAAAATGTTGAAGCCTACCCTAGCCTGGGTCTCTAAGTGACTATGGAGGGTAGAGCTCCTAAGTCTTATTGAATGAATAATGTGAGCAAGATATAAATATTATTATATTAAGTCACTGAGATTCCACACTTGCATAGTTACCACAGGCTATACTATCCAACACAAATAAACAGAAGAGTTGATATTGTAAATTATCCTTACAGACCAAAACACTTGAGAATTGCAATATTTAGGCCAAGAGTAAGTCCATGAGTAGAGAGTTGCTTGATAGTAGTTCATGTAAGAAGTTATAAAAGATAAATTGCAATATACTTGTCATCTTCAAATATTTGAGGATTTGCCATAAAGAGGTCAACTTCTTCTGAGTTACTGTAGAGAGGGCAGAAACAAGACCAATATGAGAAAGTTTTAAGTGATATATAGACTCAATATAAAAAAGAATAGTTTATCAATTTGAGCAATTCATATGTGGGTAGAGACACCTTTGAAATAGTAAAATTAGGAAACATGAAATAGTCATGTTGAAGCCAGATGTCCTAGAGTCAGAAATGCTATCTAACAAATTTCTTAGCTGCATAAAATTTTGGTCTATAAAATATTTTCAGTGTTGAAATTCTACAATATTTTTAACATCAATAATGGTGAGATGCTGAATATGTGTGTTTTGAGGTGGGGTATGTTTTATAGTTTACCCAGAAGGGGACTTGTAATAACTGATAATAACTTGTAATAACTGATCTCCATTCCATGCATCCTTTTGTGATGATGGTATGGATGCTGTCAGTGCTGTAAGACAAAATTACATCTGTTATGATTTGGCTAGACTAAGTTGGTTATGATCAGGAAACTAGAGCAGTGATTCCCAAGTTTGGTGGCAAGATTCCTACTCAGAAGAGATAATAATTAGACCCTCAGTCTACACAGAGTCCATACCAGAGTGAATACCTGCTCTTCATGGAGCCTTCTCAAGCTTCCTTCATCCCATCCTCTCTGCAAAAATTGGCCAGATTCACTGGGCATGCTGTCTCTTCATGACAGTGTCTTTTCCCTGGATGACAATTATTTTTTTAACAGATTGAAGTAACTATATAGTTATTTGTGTCTGGGGATAAGTGTCGCAGGCTATTTTCAGTTCAGTCCATTTCTCTCTTGCTATAATTGTCATACTCTTTAATGATGCTTGAAATGCTCAAATACCTGACCTCGGTTTCAAAGACTTTGATGTTTGATGCTTGACAAGGCAGTGTGAACCCCCTAAGCGTGAAAGGTAGAGTTCTGCTGACTCCCACCCTACCCCCTAATATGTTGTTGCCTAGCTCTAGTACTGCTCTTACATTTCAGCTGGTAACTGTCTCCTCTGAATTTTCGTTGTAGCCCATAGTCAGCTTCAAAGTTTTAGTTAACTGATAACTGTCTCCTCTGAATTTTCGTTGTAGCCCATAGTCAGCTTCAAAGTTTTAGTTAACTGATCTGTTTGGGAGGATGACTCAAAGCCTTCCAAAATTCTGGCAGCCTGAATCTCTGATTTCTTTCCACGTGTGTGAGTGTTTTCCATTTTACCTACTTCCAGTGTCTAGCACAAAGCTTTACACATAGAAGGAGCTTAACTAATAAGCCTTTTGCCTTAGCATGGGTAGATGGAGAAATAAAAAAGCTACCTGGAATACTGTTAAGAACCAGACTGGAATTCAAAGAAGAAACTTTTGGGCACAGGTATTGGATTGGCCAAAAATTTTGTTTGAGTTGTTTTTCATAACGTCTTTTGGAAAAACCAGAACGAACTTTTTGGCCAACACAATATATATATATATATGCACTGTCCATTTATATGGCATAGCCCTGTTAGCAAAGATGTCTATTCAATCCACTTTTAAATCTGTTGGACATAAATATAAGGTTATCATATTCATTTATGTTCTTTTCAGGTTCTTTTTAAAAACTGTTACTCATATTTAGCTCAGTTGATAAAGAGTCCACCTGCAATGCCCGAGACCCCAGTTCAATTTCTGGGTTGGGAAGATCCGCTAGAGAAGGGATAAGCTACCCAGTCCAGTATTCTTGGGCTTCCCTTGTAGCTCAGGTGGTAAAGAATCCACCCGCAATGCGGGAGACCTGGGTTTCACCCCTGGGTTGGGAAGATTCCCTGGAAAAGGGAAAGGCTACCCAGGCCAATATTCTGGTCTGGAGAATTCCATGGACTAGAGTCCATGAGGTTGCAAAGAGCTGTACACAACTGAATGGCTTTCATTTTCATTCTTATATTTAATTCAGATGATCTTGGATGGTTATTTTTCATTTTGTAACACAATAGTGTATTTAAATGACTAAGAGCAGGTAGAGAGGCTCCCCCTATCTACCAAGAAGCCTCTTAAAGGTATCAGTGGTTTATAGCATCAATGAAACTCGCTTTTCTCATAGCTCAGTCAGTAAAGAATCTACCTGCAATGCCAAAGACCAGGGTTCAATCCCTGGGTCAGGAAGATCCCCTAGAGAAGGAAATTGCAGCCCACTCCAGTATTCTTGCCTGGAGAATCCCATGGACAGAGGAGTCTGGCGGGCTACAGTCCATGAGATTGCAAGAGTCGGACACAATTTAGTGACTAAACCACCACCACCACTACAAGACAGGGAATTAAAGGATGCGCTTAAAACAGTGAAAATTATTACAATTTTTAAAGGTATTGGTGTTTCATTTATCTGAAAAGTAACTCATCCTCATATATATCAGACAAATGAAGTGTTGCTATAATTAGTAACATTTATTCCCAGCTACTGTGCCATGTGCTGTGGGTGGATACATAGAAATTAAAGTTAAGGTCTTGTCTCTTGTGGAGATTGTAAAATGTAGTAAAGCCTTGATTAAGCACACTTTAGATTCTAAAAATCATAATGAAATGTTTTCCTGTTTTATTGTCTCTCAAGGGAAAGAGATGGTTCACTGTAAAATAAATTGGTATCTTTAAATTTAAAGATATCTTTGGTATCTTTTTAAATAAAGAAGGGAAAATGGAAAAGCAGTTGTCCATCTTTTTTCCTTGAGGTTGTCATAGTCACAGCTCTCAATCTGTCCAGTCTTCTGTCGTTTTCCTTTCTCCACCTACAGTGTGAGGCAATGAGATGTGATGTTCAGATGAATTAGAGACTATAGGGCCTCTGGCTTCCGAGACCACCAATAAAGGGTTAATTCCCATTACTAGTCCATTGAGTTGGAAGAATGGGCTTAACCATTATTTGAAAGACTTTCTAGCATCAAGCATTGAACTTGTTAACTCTGAGTTGAGCAGTTTATCAGAAACCCTGTTTTCTAAGTACTGATACAGACCTGCAATCCCCTAAGTGTTTTAGCCCAGTGTGATTTGCTGCTACTGTGGATGCAAGCTGTGCAGATAATTGATACCTGTGTGGCTGGCAATGCCCATGCCTTCCTGGAGCAGAAGGAACAGAGAGAAACACAGGGGGTGGCAGCAATGGGTGGGTTAGGTATGTCGGTACCACTTGGTAAAGTCTTGATTATCTTTCAGCTCTGCAAATGGAAAAATCATATTTCAACCTTTGTCCTCTGCAGCAAAAGAAATATTTCCATCTGGAAAAAGGAATCCTAAGAGTAACTTACTTAGTCTACTTGCTTTGCTCCCAGCAGGATGTACATTATCCTCACTCAATGCCAACACAGATACATCCCCGCCTTCTCTCAGCTGCTCTGCATCTTATACTTCTTTAAGGTTAAGATCAAGTTCAAGTTCCAATTTCCCCCTATCTTTGGCCTTCCTAGCCTATACACAAGGCTGTATTATCACTGATTTGGGCTCATGTTTAGAGTTGAGACTGGATTTTCTTTCTCATGACAGCTTTAAAAATGGCATAGAGCCTCCTCTTTGCAAAATGCTTTAAATGGGACCCTCCCCAGAGGCAACCAATACTGCACAGCCCCCCTGGCCTTCTCTGGCCTAATGAGCCCTCGATTATTGTTTGACATTATTAAATGTCAACAATAGGATGGCTCCCCTCTGGGAACTCAATGAGAATGGCGAGAAATACAGGATTAGAATTGAGGAACTGCACAAAATAGCTTTTATTTATTGGCAAAGGGAGAAAAAGCAACTAAATACCATCCCGACATTCCTCTTTATCATTTTGTTGTCGACTTCTTTTTCCTCGAGGGCAGCAGTTCTGTCTCTGCACTGTGTGACACGGTGATGTGACACATATTATTTCAATAATGATATTAATAGTGGAGTTAGAAAAACATTTATTTGCCAATCACTTAAAAGGAAATTTAAGCTGCGTAGTTTCCTGTGCACACGCTTTTGTCACCACTTTCTCTGACTTTGAGGCTGGAGAGGAGGAATCTAGCCCTCTTGGCAGGGTATTAGCCAGGGAGGTGCTTGCATTTATGGTGCGCTTCCTAGGTGTCAGGCCTGGAGGCAAATAATATACTTTTCACAATCACCTGTGGAATAGGTATCCTTGACCAGTTTCATAGATGAGAGAATGGAGTGACAGAAGAGACTGAGCCAGGGCTAGTGCTGAGGAGTGGAGCTGGAACTTAACCCAGGGCAGCTGCTGTTAGGCAGAGACAGTGGGATGTGATGAGGGAGAGGATGAAGCCAAAGGAGATTAGGGGCAGAGGATGTCCCTCAGTGTCTTTGCCCTGTTTGGGAGCTCCTCCCTCTACCATCCGAAGACTGAGAGGTCCTGGACATTTTCATAAGGATGGAGAGGCAATCCCGGTTCCTGACTCTTTTCTCTACATGGAGACTTGAGGTTTTCAAGCAGGTTCCAACCATCTGTCCTCCCATCCAGGTGCTGCCACTGGCTGCTTCTTCACCTGTGAAGAGGGGTCACCAGCCCGTGTCCTTCCCACCCCTTGGGGTTTCAGAGAGTCACACATGTGGAGTAATGTCAAGGACACTGAGGGCCTAGCAGGGGTTTGAGATTCTGTATTAGAGATGCATTTCTAAACTACCTTGAAAAGCATAAATCCCTTTACAATTACAAGCGATTATTAAGAGCAGGGAGGTGTGATACCAGGAGGCATATAGACCAGCCAGATATAACTCCATGATTTTCTGCTTCATCTGCCTCTTGCAAAAGATTTGGGAAAAGTACGAGAGGTTTTTTTTTTTTTTTCTCTTCACATCTATGGAGCCTGTTGTTTTTCTCTTCCAAGGGCCTGGAACTGATAGGGAGAGATTTGAGTAGCTTGTAATAGACATGAAACAGGGTACAATCCTACATCTACAATCCTATACCCGCCATTCCTCGGTGAAGATAAATACTGTGTCCTGTTTTCATATTCTGTATTTGCACTGTCCTCGCACATCTCATTCAACAATTTCACTTATTAAATGAACATATAAGAGTGCCTCACAGAGTTAGGGAACAATTAAAAAAAATTTCTTTACTGCGTTTCTAGCCTTATATAGAAGTAACTGGCCACATTTTCTAGACATCGAGGTTATCTGTGGATTTGCTTTTTTATAAGCTGGTGTTAATTATGTTATGCTATGATGAATATCAGAAGGAGAAGAGGGTGTCAGAGGACGAGATGACTGGATGGCATCACTGATGCAATGAACATGAACCTGGGCAAGCTCCAGGAGATGGTGAGGGGCAGGGAGGCCTGGCATGCTGTGGTCCACAGGGTCGCAGAGTCGGACATGACTGGGTGACTGAACGACAACAGCAACGATAAATACAGTAATTCCGAAAAGAAACATTTACATGAAATAACCTGTTGTATATTTCTTTGTACACAATGCCTTTAAAAATCCATTGTGATTCATAAGATGAGAATTAACCTTTTTCTCTTCTTCTTTCATGTACAATAAACAATTAGAATAACTAGGAAGGAGAAACCAGCATATCACTTCTGTAATGAACAGTGGGTCCGAAGGCAACCCACTCCAGAATTCTTGCCTGGAGAATCCCAAGCACAGGAGAGCCTGGCAGGTTACAGTCCCTGGGTCACAAAAAGTCGGAGACGACTGAGCGACTACCACACATGGAATAGGGACATTCAAACAGCCTTTTATCACCCGAAATAAATAGTTAAGGAATACCTGATACCCTGTTTTCTTCTTCCTGACTTGCACATTTGGTTCCCCATCCTCAGGGAGGGAAGAGGCCCATGTCTAAGTGACAACTCTATACTTGGAGTGGACAAAGCAAAGATGGTCTTACTGTTTCAATACCTTCCTCCCTTTATGTCTTTGTTCCCATATGGCCTGTACCAAGTTCAGTGGTAGTGGAGGCAGGCCCTGTGGGGTCATGGGGTACTATTGAGCAATCTCAGCCATTGACAAAAGCTATAAATTGGGTCCCTCTCATTTCTACTTGAGACATGGTAATTAAACATTTATCAGCATCTGCCACTGCCCCAGTCATTCCCAGCCTGCGCTTTACAGCCTATGTGTGGATCCTGCCTCTGGAAGGTTATTCCTTGGATGACCTTGATTTAGACATGTTCTCTGTAGGTGATGCTTCAATTTCTGTCTCTCTTATGGTAAATGAAACATAAGGTTTTAGGATGCATACAGAACTGTATTCAAATTGTGGCTTATTATTTGTAGAATTAGAAGTTATTTGGTCTTTGTTCTTAATAGTAACATAGGATAATAATTTAACAATACCTTTCATACCAGCTGGTTGAGAGAGACTGAATACCTAAAACTCCTGCCTAGCTAACACAATGAAGTGTTATTTTCCCTAATGGTCTTCAGTTGTCTAGGGTGATTGAGAAGCAACAGCGGAGCTTCTTTGAATCTTCACTTATTCTTTTTTTTTTTTACTGAAGTATAGTTGATTTTTGATAGATCATCGAAAAAGCAAGAGAATTCCAGAAAAACATCTACTTCTGCTTTATTGATTACCCCAAAGCCTTTGACTGTGTGGATCATAATAAACTGTGGAAAATTCTTCAAGAGTTGGTAACACCAGACCACCTTACTGCCTCCTGTGAAATCTGTATGCAGGTCAAGAAGCAACAGTTAGAACTGGACATGGAACAACAGACTGGTTCCAAATCAGGAAAGGAGCATGTCAAGCTTTATATTGTCACCCTGCTTATTTAACTTATATGCAGGGTACATCATGCAAAATGCTGGGCTGGATGAAGCACAAGCTGGAATCAAGATTTCTGGGAGAAATAGCAATAACCTCAGATATGCAGATGGCATCACCTTTATGGCAGAAAGTGAAGAAGAGCTAAAGAGCCTCTTGATGAAAGTCAAAGAAGAGAGTGAAAAAAGTTGGCCTAAACTCAACATTCAGAAAACTTAAGATCATGGCATCCAGTCCCATCACTTCATGGCAAATAGATGGGGAAACAATGGAAACAGTGAGAGACTATTTTTGGGGGGGGCTCCAAAATCACTGCAGATAGTGACTGCAGCCATGAAATTAAAAGACGCTTGCTCCTTGGAAGAAAATCTATGACCAATATAGATAGCATATTAAAAAGCAGAGACATTACTTTGCCAACAAAGGTCTGTTTAATCAAAGCTATGGTTTTTCCAGTAGTCATGTATGGATATGAGAGTTGGACCATAAAGAAAGCAGAGCACTGAAGAATTGAGGCTTTTGAACTGTGGTGTTGGAGAAGACTCTTGAGAGACCCTTGGACTGCAAGGAGATCCAACCAGTCCATCCTAAAGGAAATCAGTCCTGAATATTCATTGGAAGAACTGATGCTAAAGCATAAACTCCAATACTTTGGCCACTATATGTGAAGAACTGACTCATTAGAAAAGACCTTGATGCTGGGAAAGATTGAAGGTGGGAGGAGAAGGGGACGACAGAGGAGGAGATGGTTGGATGGCATCACCGACTCAATGGACATGAGTTTGAGTAAGTTCCGGGTATTGGTGATGGACAGGGAAGCCTGGTGTGCTGCAGTACTGGGGTCACAAAGAGTAGGACACGACTGAGCAACTGAACTGAATAGCTGGTTTACAAGAATACTAGTTTCCTGTGTACAGCAAAGTGATTCAGATATCTATTTATCTCTATCTATAGATGTGCTTTTTCATATTCTTTCCCCATATAGTTTGTTACAAAATACTGATTATAGCTTCCTGTGCCACAGAGTAGGTCCTTGTTGTTTACCTATTTTACATATAGTTAATGTATATATGCTAATCCCAAACGTTTCATTGATCCCTCCCTCTACCTTTCCCCTTTGGCAACTACAAGTTAGTTTTCTATGTCTGTGAGTCTGTTTCTGTTTTGTAAATAAGTTTATTTGTCTCATTTTTTTAAAATATTTCACATATAAATGATATCATGTGATATTAGTCTTTCTTTGATTTGCTTCACTTAGCATGATAATCTCTGGGTCCATCCATGTTGCTGCAAATGGGATTATTTATTTTTTTATCGCTGAGTAATTTCCATTCTATGTTTGTACATGTGTTTATGCACATCTCCTTTATCCACTCATCAGTCAATGGACATTTGGTTTGCTTCCATGTCTTGGCTATTGCAAACAGTGCCGCAGTGAACATGGAGCGGCATCTGTCTTTTTGAATTATGGTTTCTCCATATATATGCCCAGAAGTGGGATCATATTGTGGCTCTATTTTTAGTTTTTTTAATGATACTCCAGACTGTTTTGCATAGTGATTGTACCAATTTGCATTCCCACCAACAGTGTACGAGGATTCCCTTTTATTTACACCCTCTCCAGCATTTATTACTTGTAGACTTTTTGATGATGGCCATTCTGACTGTGATACTATGAGGTGATACATCATTGTATCAGTAGGTTTGATCTGCATTTATCTAATAATTAGCTGTGCTAAGCATCTTATCATGTGCTTTTTGGTTAAAAAGGCAGAGGAACCAGAGATCAAATTGCCAACATCCGCTGGATCATGGAAAAAGCAAGAGAGTTCCAGAAAAACATCTATTTCTGCTTTCTTGACTATGCCAAAGCCTTTGACTGTGTAGATCACAATAAACTGTGGAAAATTCTGAGAGAGATGGGAATACCAGACCACCTGATCTGCCTCTTAAGAAATCTGTATGCAGGTCAGGAAGCAACAGTTAGAACTGGTCATGGAACAACAGACTGGTTCCAAATAGGAAAAGGAGTACGTCAAGGCTGTATATTGTCACCATGTTTATTTAACTTATATGCAGAGTACATCATGAGAAATGCTGGACTGGAAGAAACACAAGCTGGAATCAAGATTGCCGGGAGAAATATCAATAACCTCAGATATGCAGATGATACCACCCTTATGGCAGAAAGTGAAGAGGAACTAAAAAGCCTCTTGATGAAAGTGAAAGTGGAGAGCGAAAAGGTTGGCTTAAAGCTCAACATTCAGAAAACGAAGATCATGGCATCTGGTCCCATCACTACATGGGAAATAGATGGGGAAACAGTGGAAACAGTGTCAGACTTTCTTTTTCTGGGCTCCAAAACCACTGCAGATGGTGACTGCAGCCATGAAATTAAAAGACGCTTACTCCTTGGAAGGAAAGTTATGACCAACCTAGATAGTATATTCAAAACCTTTGCCAACAAAGGTTCGCCTAGTCAAGGCTATGGTCTTTCCTGTGGTCAAGGCTATGGTCTTTCCTGTGGTCATGTATGGATGTGAAAGCTGGACTGTGAAGAAGGTTGAGCGCCGAAGAATTGATGCTTTTGAACTGTGGTGTTGGAGAAAACTCTTGAGAGTCCCTTGGACTGCAAGGAGATCCAACCAGTCCATTCTGAAGGAGATCAGCCCTGGGATTTCTTTGGAAGGAATGATGCTAAAGCTGAAACTCCAGTATTTTGGCCATCTCATGCGAAGAGTTGACTCATTGGAGAAGACTCTGATGCTGGGAGGGATTGAGGGCAGGAGGAGAAGGGGACGACAGAGGATGAGATGGCAGGATGGCATCACTGACTTGATGGATGCGAGTCTGAGTGACCTCCGGGAGCTGGTGATGGACAGGGAGGCCTGGCGTGTTGCAGTTCATGGGGTCGCAAAGAGTTGGACACGACTGAGCGACTGATCTGATCTGATCTGATGTACTCTTTGGAGAAATGTATATTTAGATATTCTGCCCATCTTTTGATTAGGTTGTTTACTTTTTAGATAGAGCTGTACGAGCTCTTGGTATATTTTTGGGATTAATCTCTTGTTGGGTGCGTCATTTGCAAATTTCTCCCATTTTGTAGGTTGTCTTTTCATTTTGTTTATGATTTCCTTTGAGCTTAGAGCTTCTCGAAATCTTCACTTAATTTTAAGTAATTTATATTTTGTGTATGTTTTATAAGGTACAAAATGTAATTATGGTGTTGTACTGTATATAATTTATAAAACTACATATAGCCATATTGAGATATAAAAAAAAATTACTGATAAATTACACAATCAAAGTAATTTAACCTATCTGCTGTGAGATTTGCTATTCCTAAGTATAACTGACATATTTATATTGAGGCATTCAGTTCAGTTTAATTCAGTCACTCAGTCGTGTCCAACTCTTTGTGACCCCATGAATTGCAGCACACCAGACCTCCCTGTCTATCACCTGGTCCCAGAGTTCACTCAAACTCACATCCATCAAGTCGGTGATGCCATCCAGCCATCTCATTCTCTGTTGTCCCCTTCTCCTCCTGCCCCCAATCCCTCCCAGCATCAGAGTCTTTTCCAATGAGTCAACTCTTCTCAGGAGGTGGCCAAAGTATTGGAGTTTCAGCTTTATTAGTAATAATATATTACAGATCACCAAGCTATCTTCACATTTTAAAATGAAATAATTTTACTATTTTAATGTCTTATTTTTAAAAAAGAATATAAGCATTGAAGATAATTAACATTCTTGACTGTTTAGGATTATTTTCACATTCCCTTATTTCAGGCATCAGACAACTATGGCCTGAATAATGTAAAATATATACCATTTAACCTTTACAGAAAAAGCTTACTCTCTCCTGCCTTATCATTAACTCATAAATACTACAATTTATTCAGATAGAGAAGCTGAGGAGCTTTTTAATTTTTACTTTCTAATTTATGTATAAGTATAAATACAGGGTTTAATCCCAGATCTGGCCACCGTAAGTTCTGTGTTCATTCTCCTAAACTGTGCTGATTTTCCAGTAGTATATTACAAATAGAGCAAGTACAAACAGAAGGATAAGAGGAAGATCATTAATAATGTTGTTTTATTGATTGAGATTAATCCCAATAATGTCTCAGGGCATTCTGAGAGTCAGACAGCATTTTATTATATAAACTATATCTCTATCTATCTACTTATCTATGGATATATAGTACTATTCCCTGATCCTATACCCATGGCTGATGTTGCTAATTGATTAAATACTATTTTTTGCACATTTATTTATATAATTTTTAGAAGTTATACTCCATTTACAGCTATTATAGAATATTGACTACATTCTCTGTGCTTTACAATACATCTCTGTAGTCTATCTTATACCCAATAATTTGCACCTCCCAGTCCCCACTGTCCAACTATCCAATAGTCCATCCTTATATGCAAGGGATACATTCTAAGACCCTCATGCCTAAAACCAGGGATAGCACCAAACCCTACATACACTGTCTAGCTCCCTCGTTTCCTCTCCCCACTGGCAACCAGTAGTTTATTCTCTGTATTAAAGTAGTATTTTTGAAGAGCCAGATTGCAGCCACAGAGTGCTTCTGAACCCAACTCCGCAGGCATAAAACGTGAGACAGAATTGATACTTCTGTGTAAAGGGAAGTATGAGCATTTGGGTCCAATAGGAGCCCTTGGAGTAAAGGTGAAAAGATTATAAGAAAATGAAAGAAAACATGAATTTCTGTTTATTAGCAAGAATTTGATTCAAGAACGTAGTCAAGAAATCCTCTTTCCTGAGAAAATAGCTAGGAGGTGAGGGAGATACAGGAGAACAGAAAAGAGTCTTGTAGAACATCAGGGTCAGGGCCTCCGGAGTCAGAACATCTGGGGCCACATTTCAGCTCTGCCATTTAATTGTGTGTGATTTGGGGCAAGTTTTAATTATTCCCTGTTTCTCTAATTTCCCCATCTAGTAAAATGGGAGAATAAGAAAACCTACTTTTTCGAGGTAACCTTGAAAATCGACTGACTTCATTTGCATAAAGCAGTGCCAGGTCAGTGCTCCTATAAAATGTTACACTCCTATGGCATGGCCCTGAATGTGCTTGAAATCTGGTTGTGAACTCAGAAAAGACATTGCAGAGAAACTAAGAAAAACAGTAGAAGATGATCCAGTCGTTCCCCCTTACCCTAGATTTGACTTTCGATGGTGTGTTGCCCATTGTTAACCTCAGTCCGAAAATGTTAAATGAAAAATTTCAGACATAAATACTTCGTAAGTTTTAAATTGCACACCATTCAGAGTAGCATAATAAAATCTCTCACCATCCCGCTTTGAACGCAAATCCTCCCTTTGTTCCGTGCATCCCACCCATTAATCACTTACCAGCTGCCTTGGTTATCAGATCGAAACTTGTGTCAAGTAACTCTTATATTACTTCATAATGGCCCCAAAGCTCAAGAACGGTGAGGCTGACAATTCGGATATGCCAGAGAGAAGCCATAAAATGCTTTCTTTAAGAAAAAAGGTTGAAGTGTTCAACTTGAAAGAAAAAAAAAATGCTATTCTGAGGTTGCTAAGATTTATAATAACTTTATTATAGAATATAATAATTGTTCTATTATTGTTAGTTTCTTTCTGTGCCTAATTTATAAGTTAAACTTTATCATAGGTGTGCATGTATATAAGCATAGGAAAAAAAATATGGTGTATGTAGGGTTTGGTGATAGCCCTGGTTTTAGGCGTCCACTGAGGGTCTTAGAAGGTGTCCCCTACAGATAAGGATGGACTGTTGGATAGTACAAATCGTTTCTCAAGATCTTTATTTTTCTGTGATGTGCTACTCAGCACTGTTTTTGTCAGTCTCTAAAAGTCAAAGATAAAACACTGAGTCACCATCTTCTGCGTTTATGCATGACTGTGTTCCATCCCACTGGATTTTATCCATCACCTCCAGGATTTCTCAATAGCTCCCAAGAGAGCACAGTCTCACAGGATACCTTGCTGATCTATCATTTGCGCTCTTTTTTTCCTGTAGTTATTGTCAAATAGAAATTCTTACCATCGTGGCCATTTGGAAAATAATTCATGTCACTTTACTACTTTTCTAGTAAATGTTGATTTGCTGCTGCATTTAATCAGGTAGCATCAAGGTCTCATTATGCCATAAAACATCTGTAGCTAGAAGTTACCTTTAAATATTTGAAATAATTCATTCCAAGTTATGGGAGCCATTTGTGTTATAATACTCAACTATAATCATCCAGGGGTGTCTGGGCCACAACTAATGAGCTAAACTACCTTTGTTCAATCCTCTAGAGGGAAAAAATCTTCTATGATATATGACTTAAAATATCCCTTACACATGCCCTTATGATCTACAACTTTAAATACTAAAATTTAAAGATGTTTTCTAAAGTAAGTTTACAGGGAAAAAAATATCAAATTTTAATGTAACCTCTCATTGAGCAAAGCATCAAAGATGAAAAAAAAAATTTCCTATTGAAATTTCAGAATTTTCTCCCATCTTTGGGGTGTGTGTGTGTGTGTGTGTGTGTGTGTGTGTGTGCACATGCACGTGTGTGTGTGTTTTAATCAATTCTTTTAAGATGGTGGATATTGAGTCAGTCCAGAGGTAACTAGAATTGTCCCATTTCTATATAAATAGACAAACACTTTGATCTCTAAATATAGCCTTTGAACCTCAGTCTTAAAAATATAATCTCCTAAACATAAAAGTAGGAGAATATGCAACCTAGCAGTTGAATCTGTGAAATCCTCCAGGCCAGGAGGCTTGGAGGCTGTACTGCTCTTTCTACAAGCCAAGGCCTTTGACTCTGAAGGTTTCCACTCACATAAAATACAAAAACTAGCTAGGCCATGCAGAAGGATCTCACTCCTCCATACCCCCTAACCAAAATTCTGCCAGCATTGAAACATACTTTTCATTAGCCAGGCTCTTTTCTTCAATTACTGATAGATGTAATGATTGTCTAGGGAAATGACAGAAAGAGAATTAACATCTATTCCCTTATAGAGGTGACTAAGGAGAAAATTATCCTGACTTTTGACAATTTTTCTGATGCCCATATGTGAACAGATACAATTAATGGACGTTCCAAGGATCCACAGTTGTAAAGCAAATATGTGGATACCTAATTCTCATGGTGCCTTAATTGAGTGCAAGAGATAGTACCCCAGAGGGAAAGGCAGAGAAGGAGAGCTGAGAGAGGACATCTCTGAGACGAAATGGAACTTCTCTGAATGCACATCTACAATCAGTCAAAACAGTTCAGAGGAATCGAGCAAGATGCCCACCTTCATCCTGAGATTCACAGGGATTTTATGACTATGAGAAAGTGTGCCCCTCAAGGACAGAAAAAGACAAGAGAGCTAAGAGAGGTTCCCCAACCCCAAGATGCATGGGGCCTTATGAATCACAATAGCTTAATTAGGGCTGGTAAAAGAATTAAGACTATATCCTGAGGTACACTGAATGCTCACTAAAAGAAAAGTGTGGGGCTGCAGAGTGGAGAGATTTTCTGATGCATAGAAAACCAGGCACAGGGAAGGAGAATGAGACTCCCACTGACCCTAAGTAGGTATTCTTCAAGCTGTAAATCTGAGAGTTCAGAATTACAGATTCTGAGAGTTTAGAAGCCTGGTGACTGGCTTTAAAGCGTAAAAAAAAAAAATCTCTGAGGTCTTGGAGGTATACAGATTCTAAGCTCTGCTAAGGGAAATTTCTACTCCTACCATAAAATATTTGAAGATAATGGTATACTGAATCTTTCAAAAGGTCCATCAAATCCCAAACCCAGCTGAATTAAAGATTATATAGATGCAATCTCACCGAAATGATGGTCTGAGAAAAAAGGTTGTGTGACCTTATCCAGAGATAAACATTACTTATTAATTCTCTACTGTTGGTTTTTTAAACACAATGTCTGGTTTACAAAAAATAAAAATAAAGAACCAGGAAACAAGCAGGAAAATAGAAACTATAATCTAGGAGCAGAACCATTAAAGAGTCAATTATTCATTATTTGGTCATTTTTAGTGAAAGTTTGCCGACTTGTGGTCTAGGGAAAATTCTTTAGGAATGTAATGTTAAGAATGTCAGCAGACTTCTCATAAAATAATGGAAGTAAAAGTGAATAGAACAATGTATTTTAAAATGTTGAAGAAAGAAAAAGAAGGGAAGGAAAGAAATTGTCAAACTAATTTTGACAGTTTCAGTTCTATATTAGCATTTCTTGCTATTTATCAATTTTTTTTTTTTTTTTTTTGCTGTGGAGTGCATAGACACCCTCCTACAGACCTTGATGGTTGAACCTAAGAAGGTAAAGTTAAATAATGTCAAGCATAAGGTCCATAGCTGAGTTCAAAACCAAACAAAAAAAAAAACCCAAACCAACTACTCACAAAAAAGTTAGGGGAGATATGCTTCATAGTAACCTATGAAAAAAACAGACAGGACTTTAAATGGCAGGACACCCAATTTTGGCTTGTAGTGATGTATGCTCAATACAACAGGAGATCGGTGTCAGGAGATGAACATAGAATCAAATCATGTTTCTACATCTGCAGTGTTTTTATGACAACTTCTCTTAGCTCTTTTTTCCTTCTCTATAAGATAAACAATCATTCTTCCTACTTTACATAGTTGATTTGCAATATTAAAGTAGTCAAGGTGAATGTTATAATGGAAAGACATCTTGAATACTCCCAAAATACAGGTTGAAATATTACTCATAAAGCAAAAAAAAAAAAAAAAGACAAAACCACCATCAAAAATTTCCACCATCAATAAAAACAAGTGCAGGAGTGATGTCAGGATTATGAGAGATGTCAGTCATGAGAAGCTCCTTTTTTCTCCCCGCTTCAGTCTACAAGTAAAACACCTGTAACTTGGCAAAGATTTCTCCAACTAATTCACCAGGATGCTGGAGAGATCCACCCCGGTGTACATCTGAAGGTGGGTGGACTGGAACGCAGAAGGGGCAGAATGGGGAACAATGAGCACGGTGCCCTGGATGCCAGCCCAGGGGTCACAGAAAGCACCGACGCAGCAGGGAACCAGTGCACCCTGCTTGAGCTCTGGCTGCAGTGGTGAGCTGTGGAACCTGGGCGGCAGCAAGGCCGACCGTTCTGCCCTCCCGCATGTGCTGACGGTGCTCACAATGCCATGGCACTGGGAGTGGCAGAGGCGCCTGTGACCTAAGTTCCACCCTGCACACATTGAGGCAACAGTGCCTGCAACCTAGGCAACCCGAGACACTGGGGAGGCTCCCACTACCCTCATGTCCCTGCTGGTGGTGCCAGTGACCGCAGCAGTTGCAAGGCCCCAGCGGCCCCAGAAGCACAACCCGTGACAGCAGGGGAACTGGCAATGCCTCTGGCAGAGGTGGTGGTGAGCAGAAAGTACCCATTCTCCAACGTAGCCAGAGGCAGCATGAGTGAGCAACAAACGTACTACAATGCCACCTATTGAAAATAAGAGAACGACCTCTAATTAAAAATTTGCTGAACTATTAGAATCAAAGTTTCAAAAAAAAGAAAGAAAAGTTTTACCTGAAGAAGAAAAGAAAGGTGTTTTGCTACTACAAATGTGCTCGAAGAGGAGCAGCTCTTCCGACATCATGAAAACCACGATAACGTGGTGTCATGAAAAGAAAATGATCATTCTCCAGAAACCAGCTTTAGTCACGGAGAATTGTGAAACTGATAGACTCACAACAGCTGTCATCAAGAAGCTCAGCTAGCTGTAAGAAAACTCAGAAAGGCAGGTTAGTGATCTCAGGAATAAAATTCATGAACAGGGGATAATTTGCCAAGGAGATTAGAATACTAAAAAAGAATCAAATTCTAGAGCTGAAGAATTTAATCAATGAGATTAATAATGAAATAGTAAGCACTGGAAATAGAGCAGACTATATGGAAGAGAGAATTAGTGAGCTTGAAGGTAGAAATCTAGAAATGATTCAGATAGAAGAAGAGAGAACTTAGATTTTCTTTTTAAATGAAGAAATTTTGTGAGAACTACATGACACTAACAGGAGAGAGAAAATAATGGTAATGGGTGTCCTGGAAGGAGAAAGGAGAGACACTGGGGCAGAGAGTTTATTTAAAGAAACAATAACTGCATTTAATATACATATAGTCTATATAGTTTGATTATGATATATAATAATATTTATTATATAGTTTATATATTAATATATACTATATTATATTTAAGCATTTCCAGTGCTTTCTATTGCATCATTCATCTCATTTATTGAGTTCTTCAGCTCCAGCATTTGATTCTTTTTTAGTGTTTTAATCTCTTTGGCAAATTATTCCCTTCATTCATCAATTTTGTTCCTGAGATCAATGAAGTGCCTGTCTGAGTTTTCTTGTAGCTCACTGACTTTTTTCATGACAGCCATTTCCAGTCCTCTATATCAGTTGGATTCACAAATTTCCATAACTAATAAAGAGTATATGCTGTCAGAAAACATACTGTATTATTTTGAGAGATTCATCTCTATTCTAAAGACAAACATAGTCCCAAAGGGAAGGGATGGAAGATGACCCTCCAAGCAAATGGCAGTCCAAAGAAAGTAGGGAAAGCCTACTATTCTCAGACAGAATAAACTGCAAGCTAAAAAAAAAAAAAAAAAAAAAAGTGTGTGTCTTGTGTGTGAAAGCACCCAGTCACTCAGTTATGTCTGGCTTTTTGCAGGTCCACAGACTGTAGCCCACCAGGTGCTTCTGTCCATGGAACTTGTCAAGCAAGAGTGGGTTGCCATTTCCTACTCTGGAGGATCTTCCCAACTCAGGGATGGAACTTGCATCTTCTGTGTCTCCTGCATTAGCAGGCAAATCCTTTACCACTGTGCCACGTAGCAAGAGACAAACACGGACATTACATAATGACAAAGGAGACAATTCATCAAGAAAATATAAGTTTATAATATATATGTATCAAGATATAGAAAGAAATTGTAGTAATAAATTTAACCAAGGAATTGAAAGACCTACAAACTGAAGATGTTGAAAAAAATTGAAGACACATAAAAATGAAAAGATGTTCAATTCTCATGGGTTAGAAGAATTAATGCTGTGAAAAAGGCTCATATTACCTAAAACAATCTACAATTCACTATAATCCCCATCAAAATCCCAATTACATTTTTCACAGAAATACAAAATAAATCCTGAAATTCGTATGAAACCATAAAAGACTCTGATAGCCAAACCAATTTTCTTGAAGGAAAATAGTGAAGCTGGAGGTATCATACTCCCTTATTTCAAATTATACTACAAAGCTATAGTAACCAAAACTGTACAGCATTGGCAGAAAAACCAGGGACACACATCAATGGAATGGAATTCAAAGCCCAGAAATGAATCCACACATATATGTACAATAAATTTATGACAAAGTGCAAAGAATATACAAGGGAGAAAGCATAGTCTCCTCAGTTAATAGTGCTGGAAAAACTAGATGCAAAAGAATGCAATTAGGTTGATATATTACATCATACACAAAAATTAACTCAAAATGGATTAAAGACTTAAATGCAAGACCTGAAATCATAGAATTTCTAGAAGAAAACATAGGCAGTTATCTCTTTGATATTGGTCTCAGCAATATCTTTCTGAGCATGTCTGCTCAGGCAAGGCAAACACAAGTAAAATTAAACAAATGGAACTACATCAAACTTAAATGCTTCTGCACAGAAAAAGAAACCATCAACTAAATAAAAAGACAACCTACTGAATGGGAAAACATATTTGCAAATCATGTATTTGATAAATAATTACTATCCCAAGTATATAAAAAACTCATAAAACTTGACAGCAACAAAAGCAACCTGATTAAAAATGGGCAGAGGATTGAAATAAAAATTTCTACCAAGAAGACATATAGATTACCAACAAGCTTGTGAAAAGATGTTCAACATCACTAATTACTAGGGAAATGACAATCACAACCAAAATAAGATATTACCTCATACTGGTTGGAATTGTTACTACTTATCTTTCTGTCAGTGTTGAAAAGGGTGTGGAGAAAAGGTAACACTTCTACACAGTTGGTTGTAACGTAAATTGGTACAATCAGTATGGAAAACAGTATGGAGAATCCTCAAAAAATTAAGAATAGAACTACTATATGACCCAGCTATTCTACCTCTGGGTATAGCTGGGTCATATAGTAGTTCTATTCTTAATTTTTTGAGGATTCTTAAATACAACAATACTGTTTCAAAAAGATAAATGCACCTCTATGTTCCTTGCAGCATTATTTATGATAGCCAAGATATGTGAGCAATCTAATTGCTCACTGATGGATGGATGGATGAAGATGTGTATTTATGTGTGTATGTGCATATATACACAACAACAGAATATTACTCTGCTATAAAAAAAGATGGAATCTTGCCATTTGCAACTACATGGATGGACCTTGGGGGTAGGAGGCAAAGTGAGGTAAGTCAGACAAAGAAAGGCAACTACTGTATGATTTTGCTCGTACGTCAAGTATAAAAGTTTTTGAAAAAATGAACCAACAATACACATAGATACCGAGAACAAGTCTGTGGTTACCAGAGGAGAAGAGGGCAGGTGGGGAGGACAAATGGGTCAAGAGGGGATCGCTTATACGGTGATGGATGGAAACTCGACTTTTGATGATGAGCTAGCTCACTGTAGCGTATTTAGCGATCTAATTATACTGTTGCACATGTTAAATATACAACGTTACAAACCTATGTTACCACAGAAAATAAATAAGTGCATTCTATATTCTATGGATGCAATTATAGACAAGTGATGATTTTCTTCTACTTTGTCCTGATATGACCACTCCAGGAGTCTTCTGAATGTCACACATTAAGAGAGAAATAGCCTTACCAGGGGCACATTCAGAGGCAAATGTTGATTGGAATTCTAAAAACCTTAGGTACCAAATATTTTAAAGAAGGAGGAATTATTCCTGGGTGAGTAGTAGCCTTGAAGTAAAGAGATTTAGGAGTCCAAAGAAGCAAATGGAAAAGTGTGTACTTTCGTGAAAATTCAGTGAGCTAATATTAAGTAAGATAGAAGAATGCATAGGTTGTTTTTATGTATAACTCTAAGATAATGGCTCAGACAGTAAAGAATCCTCCTGCAATGAGGGAGACCCAGGTTCGATCCCTGGGTCAGGAAGATCCACTGGTGAAGGAAATGGCAACCCACTGAAGTGTTCTTGTCTAGAGAATCCCATGGACGGAGGAACCTGGCAGGCTACAGTCCATGGGGTTGTAAAGAGTCAGACACGACTGAAGCAACTTCTCTTTCCTAACATAATAAACCTAGAATAATTTTCACTATTTATAAAGCACTTTAAATCAATGAAACTCTACAGAAATTAAATTAACGGCTTCTCTTTGGTTAAAGAATTCAACTATACATTTGATGGAGGGTATTCAAATGCCATCAGTATATGATTGGACCTTATGATGTTTTAGGTCCTTTCTAACCTTCAGCTCTATTTAGACAGTATCAGTAAATAGTCACAATATGTCAGTTTACTAGCTTTAATCTCATTATCATTCAGAATTTGCATGCCTTTATACATAAAATACAGTAGGTTCGAGGAGGTAGGGAAAGATTTATGTAGCATCCTGGCAGAAGAGCAGAGCAGACTGAGAATCTGAGAGACCCCAGTAGGGTATCCTGCTGGATGGCAATCAAAATTATGGTTCTTTGTCTCAAAGTTTCATAGGTTTTCACAGTAAGAACACAAAGTTCTTAATTCTAGAGCAGGAAAGCCCCAAGGATCTCTATGGAAGGTTTTAAAATTTTTACTATCAGATTAACATTTGGAGTTGTCTAATAAATGCTAGGAGTTTTATATTTTTTAAGCTAAGAGACAGGAAACAGTGCTTTGTCATTCCTCTGCAGACATTTTACTTATGAAAGAAACAGGGAACAATGGCAGACACATCTGCTAAAACGACTTGAAACTGTCAGACATGCAGACATGTTGTTCTTTATCTTACATTTTAATAATATGCAGAAGTCTGGCTTAAAGAAAAGGTCTCCTGTTGGTATTGTATCAGCAACAATGACTGAACTACAAAGGGGTGCATAGAGGGAAATGCTCTAATGGAATATTTGAGGGCTATTTGAGAGACCTACCTGGAGAAGGAAAATACATTCTGGCAAAAGGGATGCGTGATTGCTGTGGACCTGCCAGAAGCTGCTTTTCCTGGAGAAGTTAATGTTTTTTCTCTGAGAGGTTCTCGTTTTGCATATTGATTAAATTAGAATCGGCACTAAAGGGACTTTTGTTATGATTTATTTTTACATCTCCTGATTTATTCATATTTTCTTTCTCCACTTACAATTTGCATATATTCAGGGAAAATGAATCCTAAATTTTAGGAGGAATCAGATTCTTACCCCTTGTGTCAAAGATTAAACTGAGGCAAGGCCCTTTGTAGACAAAACAGCTAATTACACACATGAAATCTTTTTCATTGATTCTTTTACTATCTTCTATTGCTTTTTCTATTTCTCAGAAGTGCTTCTTCCTCCCATCTCAATCATCACAATTTCAATTTATTTTTAACAGTTTTATTGAGATGCAATTCACAAACCATGTGATTCACTCATTTAAAGTCTACAATTTAATGTCTTTGAGGATATTCACACACTTTTCATCTATCACCACAATCAGCTGACAGCCTTTGATTACCCCCATATGAAGTCCATTTAACTTAGTCATTACCCCCCATGCCCTCACCTCCCAGCCCTATGCAACCACTAATCTACTTTCTGCTTTTTTATCCTTTCTGGATATTTCATATGAATGGAATCATATAATAGGTGGTCTTTTTAGTTTGTCTTCTTTCACTGAGCATCATGTTTTCAAGGTTCATCCATAGCTGTAACATGTATCAGTATTCCGTTGTTAAAATTGCTAATAGACTTCCGTTATATGGATATACCATGTTTCATTTATCCACTATTCAACTGACAGACATTGGTGTTTTCCTACTCTTGGCTATTATGAATAATTCTGCTATGAACTTTTGTGTACAGGTTTTCGTTAGGGCATATATTTTTCTCTCTCTTGTGTCTATACATAAGAGTAGAGTTACTGTGTCATATGACTTTTAATGAACTGTCAGAATGTTTTCCAAAGCAGCCATACCATTTTACTTTCCCCCAGCCATGTATAAGGATTTCAGTATCTTCATATCCTCACCAATACCTGTTATTTCTGTCTCTTGGATTATAGCTTTGCTAGTGAGCATAAAGTAGTATCTCCCTGTGGTTTTATTTGCATTTCTCTGATGGCTAATGAGGTTGGGAGTCTTTTCATATACTTATCAGCATTTGTATACCTTCTTTGGAGAAATATCTGTTAAAATCTGCTCAGTGTTTTAAAATATTAGATTGTCTTTTTATAAGTGAGTTGTGGTTTTTCTTTACATTTCTAGATATAGATATATATATATCCTTATCAGAGACTTGATTTGCAAACTTCCTCCCATTCTATGGGTTGTCTTAAATCACTTTTGTCAGATATTTGTCTCTTACTTCCTAACGCTGGCTCCTAGGAACGGCCTAGTAAGTAGTTGTCATGAGAGGTTTAACCATATTAAACCTCTTCTCTCCATCAGCTATCACATTCATTCATCTGACCTATGGGCAAGTATCAGTCTTACTGATGCACAATGGCCAGTGTGCTGTCTTGTTCCTGACTCCACGGCACTTACAGTCTATTGTGAGAGACCATCAAGATATTATCTTACTGCTAAAAACTACTATCCAGATCGTGTACTTTTGCATCCATTAGCTCATTTTCTGCTCCAGTACAAGCGTCCCCTGACGTTTGTAGCCTTGATCTAACACATTCTCCCTTCTTTTAAAGGACTTGGATTTTTGTCTGCAGAGTAAACCATTTTAAGAGCAGTTACATAGATTATAGAACATTGAAATGAGGGGTATAAGACAAAATCTGCACAGAGGATCAGATGTTTTCTTAAGGTTGGTAGGAACACCAGGAGTTGTCCAAAGAGCCTCCAAATGATAAACCAAAGAGGGAGATGGCAGAGACTGTCGAGTGACCATAACGAGTCATGTGTGCAGGACTCAGCCTGTGGCTCGGGGAAGGACTGTATTTCTTATCCAATGAGGTCTCTAATGAGGAAACCTGCGTGTGGTAACTCTGATAGTCATTTTTCACATTGGCTTTAGATTACCCTTTGGTTCTATAAAATGTTTCAGTAAAAACAGAAAATCCAGGAGCCTAAGTACTGAGAAAATTCAAATTGAATTCAGATTTCTAGTTTATCCTCAGATAAATATAAGTAAGTTAGAATCTTCTTTGACTTAGAAAGGTGACAACTACTTGGGATTATATTGTTTGTACATAGGATGTTAAGTAAACGGTGATGAGGGTGGCAGAAATAATTCATTGGATTATTATAGTGTCTGGATTTTTCAAGGAATTTTATATACATTGCCATGAGAACCTAACAAGAACCAAGCAAAATTGCTAAATAAGGCTTCATTATTCATGTTTCTATAAACTTTTTTAGTCAACAATATACATATAAGAAATGCACAGATCATAAGTCTGCAGCTAGATTCTCACATATTGAATATTCCACGTAAACAGTTCAAGGAACAGATCATTACTAGCATCCCACATGCTTCTCTTTATACCCATTTAATCAATACCTTCAACATTACCCTCCCAAGTGGTGGAGTGGTAAAGAATCCTCCTGCTAATGCAGGAGACGCAAGATATATGGGTTCGATCCCTGGGTCAGGAAGATCCCCTGGAGTAGGAAATGGCAACCCACTATAGTATCCTTGCCTGGAAAATTTCTTGGACATAGGAGGCTGGCAGGCTACAGTCCATGGCATTGCAAAGAGTTAAATATGACTGAGTATGCAAAGATGGAGAACCTTCAACATTATAGGTAGCCTTGCTTCTAGTCTAGTACCATAGTTTAATTTGGACTGTTTTTAGACTACAGAAAAATGAAATTATACAATCAGTTCAGTTCAGTCACTCAGTCATGTCAGACTCTTTGTGACCCCATGAATCACAGCACGCCAGGCCTCCCTGTCCATCACCAACTCCCGAAGTTCACCCAGACTCACGTCCATCGAGTCAGTGATGCCATCCAGCCATCTCATCCTCTGTCGTCCCCTTCTCCTCCTGCCCCCAATCTCTCCGGCATCAGAGTCTTTTCCAATGAGTCAACTCTTCGCATGAGGTGGCCAAAGTACTGGAGTTTGCTTCCAAAGAAACCCCAGGGCTGATCTCCTTCAGAATGGACTGGTTGGATCTCCTTGCAGTCCAAGGGACTCTCAAGAGTCTTCTCCAACACCACAGTTCAAAAGCATCAATTCTTCGGCGCTCAGCTTTCTTCACAGTCCAGCTCTCGCATCCATACATGACCACTGGAAAAACCATAGCCTTGACTAGATGGACCTTTGTTGGTAAAGTAATGTCTCTGCTTTTGAATATACTGTCTAGGTTGGTTATAACTTTCCTTCCAAGGAGTAAGCGTCTTTTTTTTTTTTTAATTAATTTTTTAATTTTATTTTGCTTAACTTTACAATATTGTATTGCTTTTGCCATACATCAAGATGAATCCACCACAAGTATACATGTGTTCCCCATCCTGAACCCTCTTCCCTCCTCCCTCCCCATACCATCCCTCTGGGTCGTCCCAGTGCACCAGCCCCAGGCATCCGTTATCAGGCATCGTACCTGGACTGGAGACTCATTTCAGATATGATATTATACATATTTCAATGCTTCTTTTAATTTCATGGCTGCAGTCACCATCTGCAGTGATTTTGGAGCCCCCAAAATAAAGTCTGACACTGTTGAAGTGATGGGATCAGATGCCATGACCTTCGTTTTCTGAATGTTGAGCTTTAAGCCAACTTTTTCAGTCTCCTCTTTCGCTTTCATCAAGAGGCTTTTGAGTTCCTCCTCACTTTCTGCCATAAACAATAGGTACTACTTTTTGTTTCAGTTCTCTCACTCAGCATCGGGTTTGTGAGATTTATCTTTGTCATTGTTGCTTACTATTCTGTTGTGTGAATACACCACAGTTGATTTACCAATCTAATGACATTTGAGCTTTTTTCACTTCAAGGTTATTATGAATAGTGTGGAACCTGTTCTTTTACAGGTTTTGTTTGTTTGTTTGTTTGTTTGTTTTTTACTGGCTATATAACTAAGAGTAAAATCACTGGGCCATAATAGGGTGTCTCCATGCTTTTACATTTAGAATAAACTGTTAAACAGTTATCCAAAGTGGCTTATGCAGTTTAACCTCCCACTAGCAATGCATGATGAAACTACAGACTACTCAGATCCTACATAAACAGCTGGTATTTTCTATATTGTTATGACATTTTCTGGGTGATTATTCTTGTTTAAATAATGGAGACCTTGACGGACTTTCACAGGAGAAAAATCTACAGCACAGATCTACTGCACTGTGTTATTTACACTAAGCCAGACACAGTGACTTTGCTTCCTTGGCAAAGAAGGCTAAGATCTCAGCAGCACAGATGCGACAAAAATATGAAATTGAATATTAAGACTTCTGGTTGCAGCTGTGGCATATTAAGAGCTTAGAAGTTACTTCTGCCACTGTTAAAACAAGGGGAAAAAAAAAAAAACTGGACAAACTTGGTGACTTTTCTTGGACTCATTGGAGAACAGAGCTCTCGGGGCAAACCTGCTTCCCTGGAGGTAAAGGCGCTAGAACCATAAACTGGCAGGTGCGCTTGAGTCGTGATTTTGATGATTAGTTGGAAGCTGAGTGTGAAGAAGCATGAGTTCACATATGTGCATTATTACATGGTGTTTGTCTTTCTGACTTCACACTCTATGACACACTCTAGGTCCATCCATACCTCTACCTAGAAAAATGGTGTAGATGATCTTATTTGTGAAGCAGAAATAGAGACACAGAGGTAGAGGACAAATGTGTGGAAACCCAGGTGGAAAGAGGCGGGCAGTGGGAGGAATCGGGAGATTATACATTACTGATGCACGCGTGCAGGTGCACGCTCAGTTGTGTCCAACTCTTTGCATCCCCATGGACTGTAGCCCGCCAGGCTCCTCTGTCCATGGGATTCTCTAGGCAAGAATACTGAGGGGTCCTCATTTCCTACTCCAGGGGATCTTCCTGACCCCGGGATCAAACCTGTATCTCCTGCATTGTCAGGCAGGTTCTTTGCCACAGTGCTACTTGGGAAGCCCATACACTGTTGATACTATATATAAAATAGATAACTAATGAGAACCTACTGTATAGCACAGGAAACTCTACTTAATGTACTGTGATGACCTGAGTGGGAAGGAAGTCCAAAAGGGAGGGGATACATGTATAGGTATGGTTGATTCACTTTCCTGTACAGTAAAAAGGAATACAACATTGTGAAGTAACTATACTCCAATATTAATTTTTTTTAAAAAAAGAAGCATAAAAGTAAGAAACTTCTGTCTCCTTCCATACTCTCACTCCCACCTCACATCCTGATTTCTGGAAGAAAGGGTTTTGAGCCACATGAATGGTTTATTATGAGGCAGGACCAAATTCTCTCTTCAAATCCAGCCACAGGTCCTAGGAGCAGATGTTAGAGCATCCTGGTGTAGCCAGTCCCTATCAATTTGCTACAGCTCTGTGCTTACCTGTTCAGTACTGAAGACACAGACCTAGAGAGAGACTTTGAGATTCAGGATCTGTTCACCTCTAAACAGCCAGAGGAGAGGCAGCCCAGGGGACAAGATGACAGTGCTAGAAGTTGTCTCAGCTTCTCCCCTGCAGAGACACTTTTCTGAAGCAGGTTTCTAACAACCTTGGCCCCAGAGAAAGGCACTTACAAGGCATTGCTCCTACAATGTATCATGCAAATTAGAGAGAACACAATAGATTAATTAGTAAACATGGTTTGAATTTCCATTATGCAGATAACAATTGGTTGTAAAGTGATTGTGTTCAGGAACTAACACCTTGGGAGTGGGAGAAAAAAATCATTGACAAGATGCATAAACACACGTCTTTCCAGCTACTGAGTGCCCAGCTGCTCAGTTAACCTCAAATTCATTTTTCCCCTGGGGCTTAGATCCTGGGGAGGCTGGAGACATGTGGTAGAGAATAAGGTCAATGGATTGGGGTCTGTCCTTATAGATCATAGAAGAAAACTAAGTTGTGGGCTCAATTAAGCTCTTCTAGTACCATACATTGGAGAAGACTCTGATGCTGGGAGGGATTGGGGGCAGGAGGAGAAGGGGACGACAGAGGATGAGATGGCTGGATGGCATCACTGACTTGATGGATGTGAGTCTGAGTGACCTCTGGGAGTTGGTGATGGACAGGGAGACCTGGCGTGCTGCAGTTCATGGGGTCGCAAAGAGTCAGACACAACTGAGCGACTGATCTGATCTGATCTGAGTACCATACAATGGAGAAGGCAATGGCAACCCACTCCAGTGTTCTTGCCTGGAGAATCCCAGGGATGGGGGAGCCTGGTGGGCTGCCATCTATGGGGTCGCACAGAGTCGGACACGACTGAAGTGACTTAGCAGCAGCAGCAGCAGCAGTACCATACAATTCTATTCCAGGTAGTATTCAGAGTCTAGGACTTAAGTTGTCTTATGTTGTATAGGGTTTATAGGAATTTCAGGATCCCAGTAACCTGGGACTTGGTAACTAACTCCAGAAATAAAATCTACACCGGCTTAGTGACTCAGGGAGACTGCAGGGGTTGAAAGATGTAGCTGGAGTCAAGCAGTACAGCAGCACCGATTTCAACACGCATTCTTCTCCCCATCCTCCTCATTGTCTTCATGTAGAAAATATGAGTGCCACTGACAATGGCTGCAGAAAATCTTTGCCCTCTTAAAAATTCCTAAGTGGCATTATAAAATTAATCTCAAACTTTCTAAAGATAAAATAATATTTTAGACAAGGAGAATGGGCCCTAACAACTCTTCAGTAATCGTGCAGTTGTGAAGTATATGGTCCCTTAAGGCACTGGGGTTCGAGATAACAAGGAATGAAATGCATTTATTTCATTGCCCATCATGTCTATGTTACTAACTCAATGCTGGGCATCAAATTAATGCAAAAAAATGAAGTCACTCAGTCGTGTCCGACTCTGCGACCCCATGGACTGTAGCCTACCAGGCTCCTCTGTCCATGGGATTCCCCAGACAAGAGTATTGGCGTGGGTTGCCATTTCCTTCTCCAATTAATGCAAAACAAAACACAAATAGCATGGTCTGATGTGCTATTTCTTCTGAGAGTCAGAGACACATTTGCTTACTCATTCATGGGCGTCTGGAATGGAGACTCAGGAATGATTGTAAGTGATTGGCGAAGCAATGGGTGTGGGCGGGCTCTAGCGTGTAGAAGAGACGACGATTGGGCATGGAGTCCTGGGCAGTACTGTCATTTAAAAAGGACAAGAAGCTCATGAAGGACATGCTAAAGAGGGGTCAGAAAGCAATAAGCAAAACCAGGAAAAATACATCCCAGTAGTGAAGGGAGGAGGGAGTTCCAAGAAGGGGTTAATGGAGTCTGTTGAATGCCGCTCGGAGGTATTTCATCTGGTTGTCTAAGAAAGCAGACCTCAAAACACAACAAGTGTGCACTGAGATGGCTTATTTTGAGAAGTGATGACAAGAAATGAGGGAAATCAGGATCCAGTGAACTGTCTAACGGACACGCACTGGACAAGTGGTACTGGACCTTCTCAGGAGTGAAGAAAATAGCTCTCAACTGACTGCCTAAGTGATGGAAAAAAGCAGTGATCCAGCAGCCCCAGTCTCCAGCTGCCCCTGTATCCCCCATGGGATAGAAGTTCCCTTGTATTTCAAGTTTTGTGAGTCATGGTTCCTAGAAGCTCTCTCTGAGACAGAAATAACCTAGGACAAAAAGTGAGAGATTCCCCACGGAGGTGAAGTAACACTTTCCAGATGCTTTGAGGTTTACCAGTAGAACTGATGGCTACAGCAACAAGAAAGTCTTAATATAGGTGATAGGGGACAGAGCACAAGAACTATCCAATGCAGAGGTGAAGTAAACATCAGAAAATTTGCAGTGAAGCAGCAAATTAGTAGCAATGCAAGGGACATTTTAGCTTTAATAATCCAACACCTTAGGACTTGACTAACTTCAGGGATAGCTGAATCAAGAGACTTAATTGATATCTTCAGCTTCCTTGATTCTTTTTTAGTTGGCCTTCTTTTACATTGGCTTCAGTTTCAGCAAGATCTCTCCAGACTAGAAAAAATGACATCTAGAGATGTCAGTTTGTGTAGTACTTATAGATCACACTCTCATGAGAAAAGGTGCCTTTTGCTCTTCCTTCATTAATATCAGTCTCTCAAAAATAACCGACTGATCTTATTGGGTGATGTGCCCATTCACAGCTCAACTGCTTATGCACAAGGTGATGGGGTATGCCTGTGTCCTATAACTCTCCTGTGACTTTTCAAACAATACTCCTTAACTGATAGACCCAGCAATAGGAGCCATGAAGGTGTAGCTACAGAACAGGAGAACTTGGAAAGACTGCAGATGGAGCAGGAAAAATGGGGGAAAAAAAGCATAACATGCTCTGTATATATGGCATGGGAAAGAACGTCCTTGAGGGATTGGTAATATGGAAACACCAACTGACCTGAATCCTAGTTCCCTCTCTTACTATTTGTGGGATGTTGGACAAATTACCTAAATGCTCTGAATCTCAGCTTCTAAAGTCAAAGTGAGAGCAGTTGATTTCCTTCTTTAAAAAAATAGTTTTAAGAATTTTCAACATTAACAACCATATAAAAATCATCCATGCCCAAAACTCAGAACTGCACCAAACAGCATTCTTGTGGGTGTCACAGTCATTGGAACGTATTTCTTCCTGCAGTATACATGCTGAGCTCACTGGTGAACTCTACAAAGACAACTTTAAACTCAATATTCTCAATCATAATCCTCCATCAGCATCAATTCTCAAACCCCATTTATGTATCAAAAATAAGACACTATCTACTATGCAGTATTCACAGCATCAACAAGGGGGTAATATAAGCTTCGCTTCACTTAACATGTTTAATCAATCAAGTTAGCAAGAATTAAAATTCACTTAAAGTCTTTCTGCAGATGTGGATGCCCCTTGAATGCAGAAACTATCCAGACATTATTTGCTTTCACTGCTCTTTGAAAGCTCTCTCACCAAAGCCACGGTTTTGAGAGACACACCTGGACAAGTTTTTATTTTTTTTTTTAAATTATATTTTGCTTAACTTTACAATATTGTATTGCTTTTGCCATACATCAAGATGGATCCGCCACAAGTATACATGTGTTCCCCATCCTGAACCCTCCTCCCTCCTGCACCGAGTCTCTGTATGGGCTCTCTGCTTTTTCTCCCCCGTACAGCCTTTTATTCCAGCACCACTGTCAACCTCACCAGGGTTTCATAAGTTCAAACACCATCTGGTTCCATATCACAGACTTGCATTCAGTGCTGATACGACTTCATGGAATAAAATGTGTTGGGTAAAAATGGGACACCCACTGTCCAAGACACAGCAAGTACAGTTTGATAATATTCTTAACTGAGAAAGTATGTTGACAGAAGGGATTCTGTGGTAGAATATTTACAATACCGCAAAGCACTTCTTCCATAGAATTTGAAATAAGACTAACTGCAGAGATTAAATAGAGACTTTATAGTGTATTTTATGATATGAAGCCAGGCAATGATAAAAAATAATATAAGCAACAATCAAAAACTGTGTACTATTATTTCCAAAGAAGAGAATTTGCTCAGGAAAAAAATCATATCAGTTCAGTTGAGTTCAGTCTCTCAGTCATGTCCGACTCTTTGCGACCCCATGAATCGCAGCATGCCAGGCCTCCCTGTCTATCACCAACTCCCTGAGTTCACTCAGATTCATGTCCATCAAGTCAGTGATGCCATCCAGCCATCTCATCCTCTGTCGTCCCCTTTTCCTCCTGCCCCCAATCCCTCCCAGCATCAGAGTCTTTTCCAATGAGTCAACTCTTTGCATGAGGTGGCCAAAGTACTGGAGTTTCAGCTTTAGCATCATTCCCTCCAAAGAAATCCCAGGGCTGATCTCCTTCAGAATGGACTGGTTGGATCTCCTTGCAGTCCAAGGGACTCTCAAGAGTCTTCTCCAACATCACAGTTCAAAAGCATCAATTCTTCGGCACTCAGCTTTCTTCATAGTCCAACTCTCACATCCATACATGACCACAGGAAAAACCATAGCCTTGACTAGATGGACCTTTGTTGGCAAAGTAATGTCTCTGCTTTTGAATATGCTATCTAGGTTGGTCATAACTTTCCTTCCAAGGAGCAAGCGTCTTTTAATTTCATGGCTGCAGTCACCATCTGCAGTGATTTTGGAGCCCAGAAAAATAAAGTCTGACACTGTTTCCATTGTTTCCCCATCTATTTCCCATGAAGTGATGGGACCAGATGCCATGATCTTCGTTTTCTGAATGTTGAGCTTTAAGCCAACTTTTTCACTCTCCTCTTTCACTTTCATCAAGAGGCTTTTTAGTTCCTTTTCACTTTCTGCCATAAGAGTAGTATCATCTGCGTATCTGAGGTTATTGATATTTCTCCCAGCAATCTTGATTCCAACTTGTGCTTCTTCCAGCCCAGCGTTTCTCATGATGTACTCTGCATATAAGTTAAATAAGCAGAGTGACAATATATAGCCCTGATGTACTCCTTGAGTTTAAATTAAAATAAGGAGGAAATACTATAATTTTAACCAATATCTTCTATTTTTAACATTCAAATAATTTTCTTGAATATTCTGTATGAGCAGAAAACCCTTTCAGTATCAGTTATACTGTATTGGTTTGCCTACCTGCAAACATTTCAACTATTCAGTATTTCAACTCTTTCTGTAACAACACTTTTTGTTGTTTTTCAGTCAGTAAATGGTGTCTGACTCTTTGTGACCCTATGGACCTCAGCACACCAGGCTTCCTTGTCCTTCACTATCTACCAGAGTTGGCTCAAATTCAAATTCATGTCCATTGAGTCGGTGAAGCTTTCTAACCATCTCATCCTCAAGCTTTCTAACCATCTCATCCTCTGCTGCCCTTCTCCTTTTTCCTCCAATCTTTCCGAGCATCGGGGTCTTTTTCAATGAACAAAGCTTTAACATTCTTTTACTTCTCTTTGTCTAAAGAATAATGTCTGAAATACTAATAAATATACTTCACATTGGATACAGTAATTCTGAAAGTGTTAATACAAAGGTCTTCTTACAATAGCGTTACTATTAGTTTAGAAAACTTTGGATGTTCTCCACTCTCTTCCAACCAGAATCCTGGTCTGATTTCCCCAGTCAGAAGAATTGGAGCCTCTGTTGTATTCAATACCTACTGTGAGCCCCTGCCCAATCTTACTCTCGTGCCATTTTATCTGAAGACACAGAAAGGGGTAGTAGTCAATGAAGGGGCACTCACAGAAGCATCTAATAAGAGGCAAGAGAGCAGCCACGTGATATCTTCTTACTGTACAGTAACTGCCCTGGAATGCTTTTCCCTATTAAAGAAAAGCTACTTCTGCACTCTGGTAAGGAGTGCAGTTTCATCAAGACAAAAACGAACAACTTGTGTTCATTTTTCCTGTGGGCACACCATAGCTTAAGTCATTAACATATCAAAGTTTCCCCCTTTTAGAGCAGCATTGAGTTATTTTCAATCATAAGCAGATCAGGACAAGCCTTGTTTCATCAGAATTCATTCATCCAACTTTTATTGGGTGTTGACCATATGCAAGACTGAGTCAAGGATCCTTTAGGGATATAGAGTAGAGCAAGACATGATTCTTACCCTCAAGGAGTTTAACATCTAGCTCAGGAGATGAAATATGTACCAGATATTTAAGTGTTGAATAAATGCTTAATAACGTAGATTTTAAAAGGTAAAAAAAATTCTGTAAAAGAAACATAAAAATCCTATTTAAGGTTACATAAGACAAAAATTTAGCTCTCAGAACAGACTTTGGGAAGGGCTCCTTTGTCTAGATGGCACTCTATACACCTGATTTCTTGAAATGACATTGGGCAGGCACCGACCACATGCTCGGCACTGTGCTTAGCCTTTAAGCTGAAATCTTGAGAAAGGCTTTGAGTTTTGATCTACAGCAACTGAGATTAGGGATTTGGGGTATGCTTGCTCATGGCTCATGACAGCCAATTTTTTGCAAGAGGTTAGCCAATCAATCCTTGGTAGAGCTGTGAGGATTTGCCATGGAAATGGGCTAACACTGCAATTTGCGATCTCCACATCCACCCTGCTCAGAGTTAGTTAACTTCTGTGGGCATGAATATATTCCAGACAGAGGGAGTGAAATGATAGTCCACTAATTTGTCACATGATTTCCAGCAGTTACTTTGTTGGTTCATGTTGTTGTTGTTGTTGTTGTTTTTTCCCATCCACAGGAAGTTTCATAACTTGAGGATTTTCTGTCACTAACATCCTCTTATCTGTAGAGGAAGAAGTGGAAAGAAACCCAATGATAAAGGGTTAATGAGGATCGAGGTCAACTCTCCAGCCTGCCAGGGAGAAGTGCTAATAAGCGTCACATTGATCTCTGCACTGTAATGAGGGGCTGCTGGATCTGAGCCTCTCCATAGGAGGCTGTTTTTCCTGCTCTGAGGTTGTCTGAAGTGGCAGAAGAGAGCCCTGAGCTGAGAGCCCTCCCTTTATTCGTTCCTCCTTGCTGGGTCTCTGTGGGACCCCGGGGCAAGTCACTTAACCTCTCAGTGCCTGGTGGTCTTAACCTGCAAATTAGACTCCTTTTTTCCCTCCTGCTCCCACATGGATCATGTTGGGAGGGTCTCCACACCAAGCTCAGGTTGTCTGTATGCTGTGCTAAGATGCTTCAGTCGTATCCTACTCTTTGTGACCCCATGGACTGTAGGCTGCTCTGTCCATGGGATTCTCCAGGCAAGAATACTGGAGTGGGTTGCCTTGCCCTCCTCCAGGGGATCTTTCTGATGTAGAGATAGAACCCGTGTTTCTTGTGTCTCCAGCATGGGCAGGTGGGTTCCTGCCCACGCCACCTGGGAAGCCCCAGGCTGTCTGCAGGTGTCAGGAACAAAGTGTCATGAGAGTGTCAAGTGCTGCTGCCATTACTTGCCCGGGAGGGGAAGAAGGCCATGGAGGTCTAGCCAACCTGGGTGACATCACCACGTGGTCCAGGCTTAATGGCATCTGGACACAGAGATGAAGCTTTGGTTCCACTGACACGTCCCACTAGCCCCTGCCTGGGCCTTGATGGCCTCCTTTTTGAGCCTTTTTAACCTAGGTTCTCCTTTTCCTGTTAGTCAGCAAAAGCAGAGCAGTATGTGGAGGGGCAGGCGTGGAAGAGGAATGCGTTTCCTTTCCTCTTCCTTAGCATTTACCAAGAGGTTTCAAGGCTTGTTTTCTCATTCATCAAGTCATAGCTTCCTTTCCTCTAGGAAATTCCCAAGCAATTCAGGTGAATGTCGATTCTTTGGAATGAATGGCCTTTGATTCCTTCACCAAAGTACCTCTGTCGGTCGTAGATGAGTACACTGGACATTCGTGGAGCTGGCATTTGGAAAAGATCAGACTTGGAGACAGCACTGAATCCCAATACTACCTCCATCATTTACTGAGTGACATGGATCAGGCCGCCTCCATCTTATCTGTGCTTGAATGTCTCATCAGCAAAGGGAGTGTGTATCAGCTGTGGCTCAGAAGCATTTCTGATCTCTTCACTCCACGGGTGGCAGATTCCCAGATGGTCAGGTCAGCTGGCTTCTGACTGGGCTTGGCCACAGGGAGATGCTGGCAAGAGGCAGTGGTAGGCAGGATGGAGTAGCAAGGAGGCTGCTGGGGCCCTCGCTTATCCTGAGGTGCATCCCCTAGAGTGGCTGAGTCTCCTTTGGGATTCAGCCTCAGAGAGCGTGCCCCCGGCTAGGCTCCTATCACTCCACCTTCCGTTCTATGTTCCTCATTGCTTTCCTGCTTTGGCCAATGTTTGCACTGCCTCAGTTTCCCCCTTTAAATGTTCTTGGTTATAAATATTGTGTGTGTGCACTCAGTAGCTCATTCATGTCTGACTCTTTGTAACCCCATGGACTGTAGCCCACCAGGCTTGTTTGCCCATGAAATTTTCCAGGCAAGCATTTTGGAGTGGGGTGCCTTTTTCTACTCCAGGGGATCTTCCCAACCAGGGGTCAAACTCACCTGTCTTGTGACTCCTGGATTCGCAGGTGGATTCTTTACCACTCATGACACCAGGGATGAGCTAAAAATTATATTAGAAGCAGTTCATTTCCCTGGCTAGATCCTGATAAAGTTGATGACATACCTGTTTTGCAAGGATGTTAAGATTTAAAGAAACTCCTATTCAGTTCTTTATTAGAGTAAATGCTCAGGAAATAGCCACAGGATCTGACCCGTTAGCAGCCCTTTTGCTTCCCAGCATCACCATGTTTTTTGTCCTTTCAAGTTCTAAGAATGTTTCAAAGTTCAATGCAGAAGCCACTTACTTCACAAAGTTTTGTTCATCCCTAGTCATAAAGGACTTTTCTCCATTGTTCTCTCATGGCCTTTTGTGTATGGCTCTCTAACAGAGTTTAGCGTCGTCTGCCAAGTAGTTAATCACTTGTAAAATTGTCTTCTCTTACTAATCGGTAAAGTTCTATTTCTTTCCTCTTTCTCTCCCAAACCTCCAAACCCGAAGAGGTTCTTAAAAATATTTGCTGAACCAAATTGAATAGGAATGTCTTTCTTTTGTCATTTCCTTGCACCTTGATTCTTGTAATCTGAGGGGCTATGGAAAATACTGAGACTGGCTCTCCAAATTAAGTATTCGATGAGTTCTTGAACCAGTCCGTAACAATAGGAGCTTTTTGAAGGGTACAGCTTTACCATACTTGAGCTTATTTTTAATACCCAAAATTCAGCAGTTTTTTTTAATCATAATTTCAGTATATGTTCCCTACTAAGGACATTCATGGGCTCCCTTGTAGCTCAGTTGTTAAAGAATCCGCCTGCAATGTGGGAGACCTGGGTTCAATCCCTGGGTTGCGACGATCCCCTGGAGAAGGGAAAGGCTTCACTTCAGTATTCTGGCCTGGAGAATTCCCTGGACTGCAGTCCATGGGGTCACAAAAAGTTGGACATAACTTAGCGACTTTCACTCACTCACAAGGATATTCATATCAAAATGCATGGGATGTGAGAAAATGTTTGTTGCTGCAAATGAATAATGGAAAATCAGATGTTTGATTTATGTCATGATGCAGGATCCATAAGCATTTCTACAAAACTATACATCTAGGTCTAGAATTGTACTGACACATTATAGGTGCTCAATAAATATTTGTTGGATGCTTGACTACATATGTATTTGAGCAAGATCTGAAAGAAAATTACATGCTTGTACTTACCCTCCAGACACCATTCTCTCATGAAAAATTCAAATTGATTTTTCTTCATTTTTCCTAGAAGCATTTATTTTATTTTTTATTGAAGTACGTTTGATTTACAGTGTTACATTAGTGTCTGGTGTACGGCAAAATGATTCAATTATACAAATATATATGTAATTTGTCACATTCTTGTATTTTTAATTTTAAGGGAAGCTTACCCTCAAGCTATCTCTTCTGTTTTTTCTTTTTTTTCATATTTAAATATATCATCCATTATTTGGCTTCTGAAAATCTTGAAAACGTGACATGGGTCAAATTGTTTCTGCAACGTTAATGGTAGAAAAGAGAGTAGCAGAAGTCCCCATGCCTTGGAATGAAGATTTGTCCTTTTCTTTCTCTTCGAGCTTCTGTACCCAGTTTTCCCCCCAGGCCCTTGTCTGTTTCACTGTCCTGCCCACTCTTCATACCCCACTACCCCTGGCACCTGCACCCCAAAGTTTCCTGTGGTTGTGGTCCACAGGGAGGGACTTACAGGCAGTTGATTGTGGAACATTACAAATAAAAGTGGTCCTCAAGTTTAGTCTAGTGGACTTTGCTTGATTTCCAGATCAGCAAACTGAACCCAAGGGTGAAGTCAAACCCTCAAGCTCACAAAAGAAGAAGTCAGAATTTTGCATTTTCTGATTCCCTGCGGAATAGTGGGCAGGGGCAGTAATTTAATTATTGCCCCTGGGAAAGAGCCCAACCTGCAGGAATGATGTCTCCAGGGCTGTCTTGCCCCAGCACCCCAGCTAATGAAATATATAGATTTTTTGTGACAGTCTAGATAGAGTGGCCATTCTTGCTTTTCCCACTCTGGCCCTTCCAGCTTTCAAAACTTGTCTTATCCTTGAATAGAAAATTCACCCTGTGAATAAAGGGTTCTAATAGCATAGGCAGTATTTTCCTTAACCTCCGAGCCTTAGAGGGTTGAGCTAAATTTCCCCAGAGACATGGGCCAGGCTGCTGTTGGCTTGTTCCATCTTCCCAAGTGCCTCTGAGCCAGAGTTCCTTCCACGACTGTTCCTTTCCATTGAGTGTCCTTGCCAAGATTTATGAGTCAGTAAAGAGAAAAAGAGCCACGTCAACTGTCCTGTGAAGGAAAATGAGATTCTGCTAAATTTAAGGAGACTTGAAATGAATAAAAAGATCACTGGGTTAAATACCATGAAGGAGGATAATAGATGGATTTTAGGAAATACAGCAGTCATCCTAATTACAGGTACACCAGAGTAGAAAGCTAGATAAGTCCCCTCTAGTCCTTTGATAGGCCACCATAATATAATTAAATGACTGTTCATTTTGTAGATAAGACTATGTCTTTGACATAGACACTGGGTACTGGGAAATCATCCACGCTGGGCCGTTCATGTGACACAGACTCATTCTTACTGAAAAAGAACCAAGAATATTCAGGCCAGCACTAGCTGTCTGCGAAAAATCATGAACTTCAGAAAGGAGAGAGATTTCTCCACTTAAAAACACAAGCTTGTGGGTGCTGGAGTCTATCAGATATGCTTCAGAGTAGTTTGCTCCAGATAGAGTGTTGGTGGAGTCAGGCGACAAATTAGGATGGTTCAGCCCTGTTCTGATAACATTCATCTGTCCCACCGCACCCCCTGTTCTGTGGTATGGCCAATAGATGACATTTTCTCAACTTAGTCAAATGTAGCTTCAGGACTATTTCCCTAATTCTCCCCGGGATTTCATATTGCCAAGCCCCTAAGGAAATCCTGGTACCATTCCATGAGTTCCTTACACAGTTTAAATCAGTGCACGTGAAATAAAGCACTCTTCTTTGAGTGTTTTAGTACTTCTAACGGAATATTTTCTCCCTGGACATCTTTCTCTAGATGTTCCATAGACTTCTTTTAAGAGCTTCCTTCATCCTGGCTCGCCATTTCTAGTCACTTGGCTGCAAGTATTGGTGCTATCATTATTTTCTTGTCCCTTGATTTTCACATCCAATCTATCACCAAGATATGTGGGTTCTTCCGTGGTACTACTTTTCATGTCTTTCTCCTCCTCGTTTCCATGAGCAACACTTGGTATTTATCTTGGGTTTCTCGACAGCATCACAAACTTTTATAGTACGTTTTCCTCTCCTCCAGTGTTCCTCTCCCATTCTGTCCTATGCTTTTTTTTTTTTCCCCATTGAATTTTCAGATTTAGTCAATCCATGTTTATTACACCTGTATTGAATTTTGGTGCTAAGTGAAAGAAAAAATGAAAAATTCATGGATCTTCATCTCAGGGAACTCAGGGTAGAGTGAAACAGAGACACAGGAAGACTGAGGGGTAATGGTGAAGAGGGAATCAGAAGGGCCTGACTCTAGTCGTGGCTCTGACATCCTCAATCATAGGCTTCTTGGTAATCTCAGTGCTCCATGCCTGCAAAGTGGGGATAATGATAGCATGGCCCCAACCTCATAAGTTTGTGGTGAAGATGAAATGGGTAAATCCAGGAAGCACTCCAATAGTTCTTGACAACTGATAAATGAGAAATAATAATAGCCATGACTCTAAAACAATGCTCCTCAATCTTTCTGTGGTCAAGGATCACTTTTTTTGTTTATTTGATTTCTGATACATCATGAGCCAATTTGTGGCTCTACTGTGCATGACACAATGTGCAACTCAATCCTGGAGTGTTACAACAGGCAAACTGATCTGTAAGCTGTTCAAAGAGTCTATGGCTTGAATGTCTGGACATGAGGGCAGGGACACACTGTAGGCCTGTAACACACAGTTTATAGGTCAGAACCAATCCTGTGGTCATGTATGGATGTGAGAGCTGGACTGTGAAGAAGGCTGAGCGCCGAAGAATTGATGCTTTTGAACTGTGGTGTTGGAGAAGACTCTTGAGAGTCCCTTGGACTGCAAGAAGATCCAACCAGTCCATTCTGAAGGAGATCAATCCTGGAATTTCTTTAGAAGGAATGATGCTAAAGCTGAAACTCCAGTATTTTGGCCACCTCATGCGAAGAGTTGACTCATTGGACAAGACTCTGATGCTGGGAGGGATTGAGGGCAGGAGGAGAAGGGGACGACAGAGGATGAGATGGCTGGATGGCATCACTGACTTGATGGGTGTGAGTCTGGGTGACCTCCGGGAGCTGGTGATGGACAGGGAGGCCTGGCGTGCTGCGGTTCATGGGGTCGCGAAGAGTCGGACACGACTGAGCGACTGATCTGATCTGAATCCCTGGGCCATGGGATTGAGTGGCACTGTGATAAAGTACAGCTTTATTTTCACCTTCTCACCCATAAGAAGCTCCCCAGGAGCTAAGAAAAATCCTTTAACTTGACATTGGAGAACTTAAACATTCAGGTCACATCATTCTTTCTAAACCTCATGTTTCATGACTTCTTTTTGCAAATTTGAGGCTCCTGTCCGGGAAATTATCTTACGGTTTCAGGTGGCAAGGTACAGGGATGAAGTTAAAGGACATTTCACTCTGTTTCATCTTCTTTAAAGACTCCTGGCTATCTGAAATTAGCTTGCCATTTCATTAGTTGTATTCTCAGTGTTTTCTCAGGTGCTTAATCTGGTCTTATTGGTTAACTGTATTTCTGAGATCTAGAACATTACCTGGCTTACAAGAAGTATTCAATAAATACACATTGGATGAACAAGTGAATAGTAAAGAGATTCTGCTCAACACATTTAAAATTCAGTCTCCTAAATACGTTACTCACCTGTTAATGCTTTAAAATTTGGAATTGCTTGCTTTTAGCAAGAAACAGTTCTTATCTTCTCACCTAGAATGGCACTGTTTTCTCACCTATCTTTCTTGTCATTGCATTTTTGGTTACTATTCATCCCCTAAAACTCAACTGAAAACAACATGCATACTGTGAGAGTTGTGACTTAAGTTTAATTTGGGAAAAAATGAGAATTATAGCCCAGGAAATAGGCTCTCAGACAGGTCTGAGGAACTGTGAAAAGGTTGAGGATCTGGTCAGAATGTATATGACTTTACTGAAGGGGGAATGTATGAATCAAGCACTCATTTTGACAGAAGGGCGCTGCTAGTCACAAGGAGTAGATGTCTCTATTAATGATTTTAAAGCTTTTCTAGATAGGAGAAGATGCAAAATTTGGGCTCATAAAGTGTATGGATGTGACAGTTGGACTGTGAAGAAGGCTGAGCGCTGAAGAACTGATGCTTTTGAACTGTGGTGTTGGAGAAGACTCTTGAGAGTCCTTTGGACTGCAAGGAGATCCAATCAGTCCATTCTGAAGGAGATCAGCCCTGGGTGTTCTTTGGAAGGAATGATGCTAAAGCTGAAACTCCAGTACTTTGGCCACCTCATGCAAAGAGTTGACTCATTGGAAAAGACTCTGATGCTGGGAGGGATTGGGGGCAAGAGGAGAAGGGGACGACAGAGGATGAGATGGCTGGATGGCATCACTGATTCGATGGACATGAGCCTGAGTGAACTCCGGAAGTTGGTGATGGACAGGGAGGCCTGGCGTGCTGCGATTCATGGGGTTGCAAAGAGTCGGACATGACTGAGCCACTGAACTGAACTGAACTGAACTGAAAGTGTTCTCCTGAGAGTATCTAACTCTCTGAAGGCCTGTTCTGCCAGTTGTTCCCAGAGTACAGAGTGCCTCGTTCCTGATCTCTCTGAACTCTTTTCAGGATGTGTTGAATTGGCAACTGCAATGGCCAGTGATTTCATCCCTGTAGAAATAGATAGCAAGTGACAATGTTCAGCTGGCACCTTCTTCTGACTCTATTATAGCACTTTCTGCCATGTTTCATTACTTATCTTGTACACTCCTTACCAAATTAAAAAATCACAGATGCCTTTGGCATCATTCATATTTTCATTTTCAAATGTGTTCAACACAGTGTCTGATAGGCAGTGGGACTCTAATGCTGAATTACACAGATTATAGCTGAGTTCCACAGAATCTATATATGTCTCAGCATATCAGTTCAAGTTTTGCCTCCTTCATAGAGCCTGTCATGAATATTCCCACCCACAGCAGTGTATCTGTTCTGTATGAACTTATGGCCCTTTTGAAGCTTATCCTTTACTTAGCTCTTTAATATTTTATTCATGATTTTATGTCCTTAACAAATGTTTATATTTTGCTATTGTGTTTAGGGCATTGTTAAAGCTAGCAAGGCAGATAATGGAAGATTTTTAAAAAACTCCTACTCTCAATCATCTTGGAATAGAATTTTCATTATTAGTATCTAGTAGTGTGTATATGTTACTGTTGTTTTCCATAACTTGAATGCATGCATACATGTATACACATCCTGAGATCTTAGCCTTCTCCACAGCATGGCTTAGCCTGCAGGTATTAGCAAATACTCCATACAAATGGGATTAGTTGGTGTTCCACACACATATACTGGTATAACCACATGGCACAAACTTATTATCTCTTACTAGAAGGTAATTCGGGGAAGGCAATGGCACCCCACCCCAGTACTTTTGCCTGGAAAATCCCATGGACGGAGGAGCCTGGTAGGCTCCAGTCCGTGGGGTCGCTAAGAGTCGGACACGACTGAGCGACTTCACTTTGACTTTTCACTTTCATACATTGGAGAAGGAAATGGCAACCCATTCCAGTGTTCTTGCCTGGAGAATCCCAGGGACAGGGGAGCCTGGTGAGCTTCCGTCTAGGGGTCGCACAGAGTCGGACACGACTGAAGCGACTTAGCAGCAGCAGCAGCAGCAGAAGGTAATTATCTGTCTTTGGAGTGAAATGGGAAAACCACGTAGCACTGATACTATGGACCACAAATGCAGGTGAGCTCTGACAATGTTGATAACTTCACCTGTAGAGAAAGCCCGTAATAACCCATGCTCCATAGACCACTTAAATCTGGTGCCTAGAGAAATAATTAGATGCAAATAGAATGTGATAGGAAACATTTACTAATCAGGTAGAGTAAAAACTTTGTTAATTTGAAATGCAAGGGACCAGAAAAATGAGTTCTGAATTAATTGGGTTTGGATTATCGGATGTTTTTATTAAGGGCACTTAGTCATTTAGGCAATAACAGCCGCTGTTTGAATTTTTCAAAGTTGGCCTTCTGAGGTTTTACTGTCAAGGCATGATTTCCTACGCTGGTAATGTAATGTGTGTGTTTAACTATTACCCTTTGCTACTGGACATACCTGTCTAGTAATTTGACCAGATTTTTAACCAGCCCTTCCAAATTTCCATCTATCAGGTTTTAAAATTTTTTATTTCTATTTTTACTGACTGCCACTACCCCTGACTCCCTCCAACTTGGTTATTCTCTGATAGCAGAGAAAATTGATGGAAACCTTTCAGGCAACCAGAGTAAAAGGCCATTTGACTGTCTGCTGCTCTACCTCAAGTCATCTTAATGTGTTTAATCGCTCATCTAGTTGCTCATCTGATCCATCTATTTGCATAATAAATGTTGTAGAAATCTATCTCTTAGAAACTGTAAGGGGATAATAAGCCCCTGACTAAGGCAGAAAGTTCTTTGGGACTATTCTAAATCATTTTTGAAAGGTGATATTCATAATAAAAAAAAATCAAGGTTACCTGTGATGTTCTCTAAATAGACAAAACAAACAAACAAAACAACCCATTAGAATATATTCATGAATCATTCTAAATTTGAAAACTTTGTTTTGATGATTCTGTTAGGCAAGGAGAAGTGACAGCTTGCTGGCAGAATTTAAGGTTTGCTTATATTGCTTAGCTAAAAGACAAGATAACTACACATAAAAACTAACAACACATATCAATAAGTAGACCCAGAACACAATACTGTAATTCATGCTACAGACAACACTTGTCAGAATTTAGGGAAGAGATCCTGATTACCTGGGAGGACAGCCCTCATGTGGTGGAAGTGAAGTTCAAATAATGTTGAAAATGCATCAGAAGTCATGAGTGCCAAATCCATGCTTACAGTGCAACTGAGGCTCAGTTAGTATAGCAAGACTGATTTCACTAATCATGGGAGCATTCCACTTTACTTATTGATGCACATCTTCTTGGGGATGCTGTCAGCATTTCTCCCATTCTTCATTTAAGTTTCTGGAGAGCCTCAGTCTTTCCAAGCCCAGAGAAGTGCCCTGGTGCAGTTCTGTCATTATACAGATGAGGGGACAAGTGACATGGCCTGCAACCCAGAGCCAAGAGGGTGGCCTAGCAGAGCAGAGTCCCTTGAATGCTCTCCTAGTCATAACCGATGGGGCCTCCTTTGTCCTCCGCCATCACCATGGTCCCATTCAACTTTACAAGAGAGAGGCATCTGTACTTGTCCAAGGGAGAGCTAAACATAAAGTCTATTCCTTTCCCTTTTTAGACAATACTTCATATTTTCATTCTAGTACTTCAAATTTTTTCCCATCTCTCTTAAATTTTTAAATTAAAAAAAAAAAAATTTTTTTTGGTCATACCATGCAGCATATGGGATCTTATTTGCCTGACCAGGGATCAAATCCCTGCATGCTGCAGTGGAAATGCAGTCTTAACCACTGAATGACCACGGAAGTCCTTTAAAATTTTAAATTATTTAGATTATTAGTAGACCTTATTTTTAGAGCAGTTTTAGGGACTTCCCTGGTGGCTCAGATGGTAGAGTCTGCCTACAATGTGGGAGACCAGGGTTCGATCCCTGGGTCGGGAAGATCCCTTGGAGAAGGAAATGATAACCCACTCCAGTACTCTTGTCTGGAAAATCCCATGGACAGAGGAGCCTGGTAGGCTACTGTTCATAGGGTCACAAAGAGTCTGACATGACTAAGCAACTTCACTTTCTTTCTTTAGGTTTACAACAAAATTGAGTGGAAGATACAGAGATTTTCCATATGCCTTATGACCCCACCTAAGCACAGCATCCCTTATTATCAACATCTGCCATCAGACTGGTGCATTTGCTACAACTGATGAACCTGCCTCATAATCACCCCCAATCCATAGATTACATACAACTCTTCGTGTTGAACCATTCTACATGTTTGGACAAACATATAAAGCATATGTATCTAATATTATAGTACCATACAGAGTATTTTCACTGCCATAAAAATCATCTGTGCTCCATCTATTCATCCTTCCCTCCCTTCCAAGCCCTGATTTTTATTTTATCATTATCTTATATTAGTTTTGCTTTCTTTCCTCTGCTTTGCCTCCTCACAGAAGCTCTATTTGTAGAATAGATGAACATGGGCACTCAGAGTAATTTGTATTAGCCTTGTGTTCAATGAGTAAATGAATGGATATATTTTCATTATCCTTTAGACGCACATAAGTACTAATTACTGAAAATACATTTTTGGCTCACAAAGAAGGCAAGATTTACAAGCTTTCCCTTAAAGTGGGCTGACTTCAGACTAATGACCTTGAGATGAAGGTCTCTGTAACTCAAACCCACTGAGCCATCCAATACCTGGTCCTTTTTAATAGGTACGAATTATATTATTTATGAGATATGGAGAGATTATTCAACTGACCTGGCTCCATCCTCTGAATGAGTTAGTTTGCTTTCTCTTTGAGAATTTATAATCAGTTCAAACTTTCTTCTTTCAAAATGTTAGATGGCACTGGTTTCAAAGGAGTTTGGGAGCCCATAGTTTTAGAGTTGGAAGTTAGTATATCTCCTGCTGGAGAAACAGTCTCTGTAATCATCAGTGGTTTTTTAAAAATATTTTACATTTACTGGAGTATAGTTGATTTACAACGTGTGTGAGTTTCAGGTGCACGGCAAAGTGATTCACTTAGACATGTATTCATTTTCTTAGAGTCTTTGCTCATAAAGGTTATCACAGACTATTGGGTAGAGTTATCTGTGCTACACCCTAGATCCCTGTCAGTCATCTGTCTTATATACAGAGGTATACATGTGTTCATCCCAAGCTCCTGATTCATCCCTCACCTCACCCTACAAATCCCCTTTGGTAGCCATGTTTGTTTTTGGTATCTATGTCTCCTTCTGTTTTGTAATTAAGTTTCAGTTCAGTTCAGTCGCTCAGTCATGTCCGACTCTTTGCAACCCCATGAATCGCAGCACGCCAGGCCTCCCTGTCCATCACCAACTCCTGGAGTTCACCCAAACTCATGTCCATCGAGTCGGTGATGCCATCCAGCCATCTTATCCTCTGTTGTCCCCTTCTCCTCCTGCCCCCAATCCCTCCCAGCATCAGAGTCTTCTCCAATGAGTCAACTCTTCACATGAGGTGGCCAAAGTACTGGAGTTTCAGCTTCAGCATCATTCCTTCCAAAGAAATCCCAGGGCTGATCTCCTTCAGAATGGACTGGTTGGATCTCCTTACAGTCCAAGGGACTCTCAAGAATCCTCTCCAACACCACAGTTCAAAAGCATCAGTTCTTCAGTGCTCAGCTTTCTTCATAGTCCAACTCTCACATCCATACATGACCACAGAAAAAACCATAGCCTTGACTAGGCGAACCTTTGTTGGCAAAGTAATGTCTCTGCTTTTGAATATGCTATCTAGGTTGGTCATAACTTTCCTTCCAAGGAGTAAGCATCTTTTTGTTTCATGGCTGAAGTAACCATCTGCAGTGATTTTGGAACCCCAAAAATAGTCTCTCACTGTTTCCCCATCTATTTCCCATTAAGTGATGGGACTGGATGCCATGATCTTCATTTTCTGAATGTTGAGCTTTAAGCCAACTTTTTCAGTCTCCATTTTCACTTTCATCAAGAGGCTTTTGAGTTCCTTTTCACTTTCTGCCATAAGGGTAGTGTCATCTGCATATCTGAGGTTATTGATATTTCTCTCAGCAATCTTGATTCCAGCTTGTGCTTCTTGCAGCCCAGCCTTTCTCATGATGTACTCTGCATAGAAGTTAAATAAGCAGGTGACAATATACAGCCCTGATGCACTCCTTTTCCTCTTTGGAACCAGTCTGTTGTTCCACGTCCAGTTCTAACTGTTGCTTCCTGACCTGCATACAGATTTCTCAAGAGGCAGATCAGGTGGTCTGGTATTCCCATCTCTTTCAGAACCTTCCACAGTTTATTGTGATCCACACAGTCAAAGGCTTTGGCATAGTCAATAAAGCAGAAATAGATATTTTTATGGAACTCTCTTGCTTTTTTGATGATCCAGCGGATGTTGGCAATTTGATCTCTGGTTCCTCTGCCTTTTCTAAAACCAGCTTGAACATCAGGAAGTTCACGGTTCACATATTGCTGAAGCCTGGCTTGGAGAATTTTGAGCATTACTTTACTAGCATGTGTAATTAAGTTTACTTGTATCTTTTTAAAAAATTCCATTCTACATATGAGTGCTCTCACATGATATTTATTCCTCTCTCTGACTTATTTCCTTTAGTATGATAATCTCCATGTCCATCCATATTGCTGAAAATGGTATTTCATTCTTTTTTATTGCTGAGATATATGTTCATTGTATACATGTACCACATGATTTTTATCCATTCATCTGTCAGTCAACATTTAGGTTGCTTCCATGCCTTAACTGTTGTAAATAGTGCTGCAAAGAACATTGGGGTACATGTATCTTTTGAATTATGGTTTTCTTCAGAAATATACCCAGGAGTGGGATTGCTAGATTATATGGTAGCTTTACTTTTAGTTTTTTAAGGAACCTCCTCCTCCAAATTGTTTTCCAAAGTGGCTGCACCAATTTACCTTCCCACCAACAATGTAGGGAGTTCCCTTTCCTCCATACTCTCTCCAGGGTTTATTGTTTGCACTCTTTTTGATAATGCCCACTCTGACCAGTATGAGGTGATACCTCATTGTACTTCTGATTTGCATGTCTCCATCAGTGGGTTGACTGGTTTATCTGGGTCTTGTTCTAAACAACTTTTCCAAAGCAGTATTTTGAGGAGTTTGGTATAATATGCTCAGAGGGCTATGAAAGAGTATTCTCTTAACAAGGTCTTAAAATTCCAGGGGGAAAGTGCTTGACTAAGTATATTGGCAATTTCTCTGAACCGAAAACTTCAGAAAAAGAACTTGACTTAACGATGGCTGTGTGTTGTAGAAGATGGTGAAATGGGAAGGACAAATGAGAATGAAAGCCTAGGTTAAGAGAAAAGCAGGTGTCTTAGTCTGTTTGAGTCACTGAAAGAAAACGCCATAGACTGGGTGGCTTATAACCTCTGCACTTGTTTCTCAGAGTTCTGAAGGCTGGGAAGCCCAAGCTCAAGGCACCAGCAGACTTGGTGTCTGGTAAGGGCCTGCTTACTGGTACTTATCACCTTCTCACTGTGTCTTCACTTGGCAGAAGTGGTAAGGGAGCTTGCTGGGCCATCTCTTATAAGGGCACTTATCCCATACCCTCAGGATCTCATCACCTCTCAAAGGCTCTGCCTCCCAATACTGTCATATTGGGGAATAGGTTTCAAATATGATTTTGGAGGATCACAAATATTCAATCTCCAGCAGCAGAGTCAACATCAGGGAAGGGACTTGAGTGGATTTATCATTTACCTATTGCTCACTTGTGTTCAGTCACTGTAGACCCTTTACAGACTTTAACCATCTTTTATCAGAACACTGTATGATAGATTAGGACCCTGGCCCCACTTTCCAGATGGCGAGGTTATCTAACCTTCCCAGTGTCACCCAACAGGGAAGTGATAGCTCTGGGTTTGAAGCCGGACAGATAGGCAACACACAGCCCTTTACCTCTATTCTCAGGGAGTCAGGAGTCAAATTGGAAGGATGATTTGATAATTAGAGGCTATTTCAGAGAAACAGTACTGGCCCAATCAGCAGGGGTCAGGGGAGATGAGATGAGGCAGTCAGGGAGGAAGCTGTCATTTCAGAGGGCGTGGAGGCAGCAAGCTGAACCCAGGATAGGCATCTCAGAAGCACAGATGCAGGCACTCAGGCCAGACAGCATTCATGCAGAAGCAACTGGAAGTTCACGCATCCTTCCCAACAGTCCAGGGTTTGCTGGGGGCCTGGAGGGCAGACTTGAGCAACCTACCCCAGAGAGACTGATTCTTAGTGCAAGCATCCTCCCTGCCAATGAAGGCTCTCGCTACTTCCCACTGATGTCGAATGGAATTACAGGACAGGGCAGCTCAGAACACAGAGAAGAGAAAACTGGGTCCTTGATGGGAAACAGCAGGGGACTGTGAGGTCTGGACAATTAATTTAGAAATCCAGGACAATGACAAAATTGTTGCTTCCTTGTGGCTTTCCCAGTATTTAAATCTACTTGTCTGCCTCTCTGTCTCTCTTCTCTCTGTCTCTCTGTCTCTGTCTCTCTCACTCTCTCTCTCTCACACACAGTTTATGAAAAGTCAGCAGAGATGGGATATGGGCCACCAGAGATGGAATATGGCTATCTGGAGGTTTTTCTCTGAATTTATGATGCTCTGGTTCTCAGGATCACCTCTCACCCTCCAGAGAAGATTATGTTCAACCTGTCAAGGGCACCTGTCATCTAATGCTCCAGCAAAGTATGGCAGTGTGGCAGCTGGCCAGCAGGGATTCCTCCTCCATCCCCCCAGGGGTTACTCCCTATCACTTCTCTGCCCAACACAGAGTTTCCATACTTTCAGACTTTGGCTCTACTAAGCCTGTCAGCTGCTGGGAATTCTTGCCTGACCAAGCACATCTTTTCATTCCATTCTGATCTTCAGGATCCTCTCTGGCTTTGCCCAGAACAGCGAGGTGTACACGTGACTGTACAGAGTCCGCTGTTCTTTAGTGTTATTGGCATCTCTCAGCTGTGGCCTTGCCCAGCTCAGATGAGCTGCTATCAAGAGGCACCAAGCAAGCATTTCTTTCTCCTAGACTCCTTTAGTCACGGTACATGGCATTTAGACACACTCCCTGAATCATGGGCAGAGCTACCAGAGTGGATTCTGGTCTGTGATAGACCCACAATCAGATCTCCAACCAACAGCCAAGAAAGCCTTCATCCTTTGTCTGATTATCTCATTTTTCTTGGGTTGTATCTTTTTGCTATGTAGTGAATAGAGCTGAGCTGATTCCATTTCCAAATATACTGACTTGGTAAGTAAAATTCCTGAGTTATGTTACATGTCTCTGAAATACAGGATCAACCCTTGCAGTGTCTTGTTTTTTTTTTTTTTTCCCCATCTGTAAAATTGGATTGTTCCTGTTAAATAGGAATCCTTTATACATTTCACTTCAAGCTGTGTTGCCACATTTTGGGGGAAACTTTGGGGAAAATTAAAGAACATTTATTTCCAATATAACTTCATGTTATATTGCAAATCTCTAATAGTGAGAATTCAAAGACATAGTCCCAAGAGTTGTCCCAGGCTCAGTCTGGCAGGGTTATGAAATAAACTGAGCATCCTTGGTAGCTCAGCTGGTAAAGAATCTGCCTGCAATGCAGGAGACCCTGGTTCAATTCTTGGGTTGGGAAGATCCCCTGGAGGAGGGCGTGGCAACCCACTCTAGTATTCTTGCCTGAGGAATCCCCATGGGGAGAGGAGCCTGGCAGGCTGCAGACCATGGGGTTGCAAAGAGTCAGACATGACTGAGGCACTAAGCACACATAAATAAGAGGGCGTGGCAACCCACTCTAGTATTCTTGCCTGAGGAATCCCCATGGGGAGAGGAGTCTGGCAGGCTGCAGACCATGGGGTTGCAAAGAGTCAGACATGACTGAGGCACTAAGCACACATAAATAAGAAGCATGCTTGACAAAGCATTTATTTGGTTAATGCAAAAGTGCAGCCTGAGATCCAGCAGATTCTTCAGGCAGTTTGTTGCAAATCCTTTGAACAAGGCAACTTAGCACCCCGGCCACGCGACCTTCTCAGAGTTCCACACCTTCTGCAGCAGGAAGGAAAGAGTCCGTGTTCAAAGGTAGGCCAACCACATGGAAACACAGGGGGCTTTATTAAGTGGACAAAGTTTGTTCCAAAAGAGGAATTGTTAGGAGTGCCAAAATCAGAAAATGAGACCAACTAGACACAGTTGTATTTTTGTTTGTTAGTTTTAGCTGCGGTGTGTCTTAGTTGCAACTCGCAGGATCTTTCATGGTTGTGTAAAGTGGTTCTCTCCGGAGCTTGTGGGCTCAGTAGTTGCAGCGCATGGGCTTAATTGCCCCAGGCCATATGGGATTTCAGTTCCCCAACTAGGGATCAAATCCCCATCCCCTGTATTGGAAGGTGGGTTCTTAACCCCTGGACCACCCAGGAAGCCCCCAGAGTTGTATTTTGCACACACACAGACTTCTTCAACACATTTGGGCCCCATGTGTTGTGCGTTTTCTTTTCTTTCATTGTAATCCCTTTTCAAAAACCAAAGTTTTTAAAACCTTTGAAACTTTAATAGCATACGACCTTAATAACATACGTCTGAAGCTGTCTCAAAGAACCCCACGGAATCAAGTCACTATCATTAATCCAAACACATCAGATTCAAATGATTTCTTGCCCTCAGAACAAGCAGTTCTCAAAAGGAAGTTCTCAGCGCCAACAGTGTGCACATTAACCTGGCTTCACACTAGACTCACAAACTCTGAGGGTGGGCCCAATTATCTGCACTGAACAAGTCCTCCATGAGATTCTTATGGACTGCAACTTTGAGAATAAATTAAGCTTAGCTGTACTTTAGAATCACCTGGTGAGTGTTTTTTTTATTGCTTGCTTTTTAAAAATACACCGTGTTTCCACTCCCCGAGATGCTGAAGTAATTGGTCTGGAGCATAGTCTCCAGGGATTTTAAGAGCGCCTCAGGAGATTTTAAGGTTCAGAGTTGAGACCAGTAGAAAGTTGTGCTGGTAAAAGTCTGAGAAACTCCTCAAATTATAATGTACACAAAACTTACTTGAGGATTCCGCTAAATCGCAGACATGGTTTAGCAGGACTGAGATGGGTGTCCGGAGCCTACATTTCCAAGGAGCGCCCCACCGATGCCCATTCAGCTGGTGACAGAACCACAGTCTGAATCCCAGACTTAAAGACATACTGACCATTGGCTATGTCCCCCAAAGATGCTCTAGGCTAGCAGAAGCCCACTGATTGCTGCTTTTATTATCTGAGAGTCAAGAGTGTTAGTTCGCAAACAGGTCAGAGTGTTTACAACAGGTATAAATTTCATTTTAGTTAAATATTTTGAAAGCCAATAAAATATTACTCTGAAAAGAAATAACAAGACAATCCCCCTATCCCTTGATCCCTTGTTACTCTGAAAAATAACTTGAATTTTTGAAAATCTCAATAAAGGCAAATTTTCCTAGGTTAAAAAAGGGTCCAATTAAGTGTTAGAAGGGCTTCCCTGGTGGCTCAGAGGTTAAAGTGTCTGCCTGCAATGCGGAAGACCTGGGTTTGATCCCTGGGTTGGGAAGATCCCCTGGAGAAGAAAATGGCAACCCTCTCTAGTATTCTTGTCTGGAGAATCCCATGGACGGAGGAGCCTGGTGGGCTACAGTCCACGGGGTTGCAAAGAGTCAGACACGACTGAGTGAAGTGTTAGAAAGTCACTCAATATCATCAGAATCTAGATAGATTTTGCACTCAGAAAAATTTGTCAGATATTTTTAAAATTTTGCTCAAATAAAATCTGACAGGAAATACTGAGGCTGGACCTTGTGCAATACAGGTCGTTCAGATCAGTTCAGTTCAGTTTAGCTCAGTCATGTCCAGCCCTTTGTGACCCCATGGACTGCAGCACGCCAGGCCTCTCTGTCCATCACCAACTCCTGAAGTTTACTCAAAATCATGTCCATTGAGTTGGTGATGCCATCCAACCATCTTATCCTCTGTCATCCCCTTTTCCTCCCATCTTCAGTCTTTTCCAACATCAGGGTCTTTTCCAGTGAGTCAGTTCTTCACATCAGATGACGTAAGTATTGGAGTTTCAGCTTCAGCCTCAGTCCTTTCAATGAATATTTAGGACTGATTTCTTTTGGGATGGGCTGGTTGAATCTCCTTGAAGTCCAAGGAACTCTCAAGAGTCTTCTCCAACACCACAGTTCAAAAGCATCAATTCTTCAGTGCTCAGCATTCTTTATGGTCCAACTCTCACATCCATACATGACCACTGGAAAAACCATAGCTTTGACCAGATGGACCTTTATTGGCAAGTAGTGTCTCTGCTTTTTAATATATTGCCTAGATTGGTCATAGTTTTTCTTCCAAGGAGCAAGCCTCTTTTAATTGCATGGCTGCAGTCACCATCAGCAGTGATTTTGAAGCCCCCAAAATAAAGTCTCTCACTGTTTACATTGTTTCCCCATCTATTTGCCATGAAGTGATGGGACAAGTTGCCATGATCTTAGTTTTCTGAATGTTGAGTTTTAAGCCAACTTTTTCACTTTCCTCTTTCACTTTCATCAAGAGGCTCTTTAGTTTCTTTTCACTTTTGCCATAAGGGTGGTGTCATTTGAGTATCTGAGGTTATTGATATTTCTCTCAGCAATCTTGATTCCAGCCCAGCATTTTGTGCTTCATCCAGCCCAGCATTTTGCATGACGTACTCTGCATATAAGTTAAATAAGCTGGGTGACAATATACAACCTTGATGTACTCCTTTCCCAATTTGGAACCAGTTTGTTGTTCCATGTCCAGTTCTAACTGTTTCTTCTTGATCTGCATACAGATTTCTCAAGAGGCAGGTCACATGATGTGGTATTCCCATCTTTTGAAGAACTTTCCACTATTTGTTATGATCCACACAGTCAAAGGATTTGGGGTAGTCAATAAAGCATAAGTAGATGTTTTTATGGAACTCTCTTGCTTTTTCAATTATCCAGTGGATGGTGGTGATTTGATCTCTGGTTTCTCTCTGTCTTTTCTAAAACAAGCCTGAACATTTGGAAGTTCACGGTTCATGTACTGTTGAAGCCTGGCTTGGAGAATTTTGAGCATTACTTTGCTAGAGTGTGAGATGAGTACAGTTGTATGGTAGTTTGAACATTCTTTAGCATTGCCTTTCTTTGGTATTGGAATGAAAACTGACATTTTCCAATCCTGTGGCCATTGTTGAGTTTTCCTAATTTGCTGGCTTTTGAGTGCAGCACTTTTATAGCATCATCTTTTAGGATTTGAAATTACTCAACTGAAATCCCATCACCTCTACTAGCTTTGTTTATAGTGCTGCTTCCTAAGGCCCACTTGACTTCACATTTCAGGATGTCTGGCTCTAGGTGAGTGATCACACCATCATGCTTATCTGGGTCATGAAGCTATTTTTTGTACAGTTCTTCTGTGTATTCTTGCCACCTCTTCTTAATATCTTCTGCTTCTATTAGGTCCATACCATTTCTGTCCTTTATTGTGCCCATCTTTGCATGAAATGTTCCCTTGGTATCTCTAATTTTCTTGAAGAGATCTCTAGTCTTTCCCATTCTATTGTTTTCCTCTATTTCTTTGCACTGATCACTGAGGAAGGCTTTATCTCTTCTTGCTGTTCTTTGAACTCAGTATTCAAATGGGTATATCTTTCCTTTTCCCCTTTGCTTTTTGCTTCTCTTCTTTCCACAGCTATTTGTAAGGCCTCCTCAGACAACCATTTTTCCTTTTTGCACTTATTTTTCTTGGGAGTAGTCTTGATCACTGCCTCCTATATAGTATCATGAACCCCTGCCCATAGTTCTTCAGGCACTCTGTCTATCAGATCTAATCCCTTGAATCTATTTGTCAATTCCTCTCTGTAATCATAAGGAATTTGATTTAGGTCTTACCGGAATGGTCTAGTGGTTTTCCCTACTTTCTTCAATTTAAGTCTGAACTTTGCAATAAGGAGATCAGGATCTAAGCCACAGTCAGCTCCTGGTCTTGTTTTTGCTGACTGTGTAGAACTTCTCCATTTTTGGCTGCAAAGAATATAATCAGTCTGATTTTGGTATTGACAATTGTCCATGTGGTCAATCTTCTCTTGTGTTGTTGGAAGAAGGTGTTTGCTATGACCTGTATATACCATTTTAATGATTTTCTGCTTTAATGAAATTTATTGATTTGCTACTAATTCTGATCATGACAAGTGAAGAGGCTGGGCTGTAATTTCGTTTTATAAGAGCATTACTAATAACTACCTTGCGTGCACATTAGCTGCATACCAGGCAATGTGAAAAGTATTTAGCATTTATTTTAGCGAATCCTTACAAGGGTCCCAGGAAATAGGATTAATACTGTCATTTTAGAGCCAAGGAATACTGTGTTGTTTCTTCTGTTTGCACATTCTGCTGTCATTCTAACTTCCAGCACAAACTAAGAACATAGAGATTCCTTATAGCCTAGTAAATTCATTTAAGACAAAACTTAGAAATATTCAAAGTCCATGGAACAATAGGGCATAATCATTATCTGATAATGGAACAAATCTACTTATAGGTGATATACTGTTGTGTTCTTAATTAACAAAGTGTTGCATGGTTACAAAAGATGGGAGCAAAGGGTGACAGTTCCTTATAATTTGGGCCTAACCTATCAAGTTTCGTGACCACCTTCAATCCTGGTACACACACACACACACACACACACACACACACACACAGACCCAGGTGCAGTGGTCTTCCCCATGTTCTTTCACATCATGACTTATGTCTCAAATGCCCTTTCACCTCTTTTCTCACTTAGCAAACTTTGATTTGTCTTTAGAATGAAGTCATTCTTCTTCTAGGAACTCAAAGGATTCCATCTCAGAAGGAAGAGTTGGGCAGAAAGAATTAATTGAACACATGCTTGTGACGGGCCTCCGTGGCACCAGCCATGACCACGGATAATGTGGCCTTGCTTCTACGGGACTTGCACGGATTTGTTTCCATGTCCCTCTTTCTGCTACCTTACCTGCACTGCCTGAGGTTTTCATACTTAGCTTAGTGATTCTGTTTTAACTACTGCCCTTTTGGACACTCGGATTCTGTTTAAATCCCCAAGATCAGCCCTGGCCACACCAGTCTGTCATTTTAGGAAAGGATTACATCAGTATATTGTTTGATCATAAAGTAAATCTTGCAGTCTCCAAATCTGTATCTCTTCTTAGTCCTAAATTATTCCACGAAGATCAGCCCCCTGCTTTGTTGCCCCTAAAAGTTTATCATGCTTTTCTCATATTTTTATAGTCGTGCAGATGATACTCTCTCTTTAGTGTGAAATTTCAGAGCAAAAACTGCCCTATGTATCCTTGGTTTCATGTTGTATTTTCCTATTTATTCCCCATTTTTCCTGTTATAAAATGTTCATAACATAAAGTTGACTAATTTAACTACATTAAAGTGTATTCTGTGGCATTAAGTACATTCACAGTGTCATACAGCCATCTCTGCCATGCTTCTTCAGAATTTTTTCCTCGTTGCAGATTAAATTCCACATCCTTTAAACTATAATTCATTCTCTTCTTTCTCCAACCCCCAATAACTTCTTTTCTGCTTTATATGAATTTGCTTATTTTAGGTATTCTAGACAAAACTGTACAGTATCTGGTCTTTTCTGCCTGCCTTATTTTGGGCTTATTTTGGTGGCCCAGTGGTAAAGAATCCACCTGCCAGTGCTAGAGAAACAGGGGACATGGGTTCTATCCCTGGGTCGGGAAGATCTCCTGGAGGAAGAAATGGCACCCCACTCCAGGATTCTTGCCTGGACAATCTCATCGGCAGAGGAGACTAGAGGGCTATAGTCCATGGGGTCCCAAAAGTGTGGGACATGAATTAATGATTAAATGGCAAAAGCAACATCTTTAAAAGCTTTATAATGATCACTATTTTTCCATATTCCCACTGCCTCCCACACTGCCCTTTCCCTTTTTCTTACCTCAGACTACCAACACAAAAGAAACAAAGCATTGAAACTTTACATTTATTTTTAATATAAATGTTGTATTTTTCTGACCTAAAATTTCCCAGAAACTTAAAATTTCTAGTTGGGATAAGATGAAAGATTCTATGAAGCAGAAGCTCTTCTGGAAGCCAGAGTGATTCAACAATGAGGAGCCAAAGAATGAATGAAAGCTTCTTCCCAAGCAGGGGTTCGGATTCCCAGAAGCCAGGGCAGTTGCCTAGGCCACATAAGTGAAGCCAAGGAGAGAGGGCCAGGCATTTGTAATGGCAGGGTATTGAGGGTCCAATTCTACTGCCAGGAAAGGTGCCATGTACCTGGGGATCAGCTCTGGCCAGCACCTCCTTGCAGTATTCTTGTGAGTTCTGTCAAAGGCCATACACTTGCTCCTCTGACAGAGGCTCTTTACCAGGGCCATTTCATTCCTCTTTACCTCTAAGGATTTGGGGAAATAGCTGGAGACCTGGAGATAGTTTTGGTTCCAATAACTGGGGTGGAGGATTACTTATAGGATTGCTTATAGCATCTAGTTGGTGGAGGTCAAGGGTGCTATTAAATAATTTCTAATGCACAGAGCAGTATCACATAACAAAGAATTATCCAGCCCCAAAAGTGAATGATGCCAAGGCTGAGAAGCCTGATTTGGAACAATCACCTCACTTCACAGGAAGATCAGTTCAGTTCAGTTACTCAGTTGTGTCCAACTCTTTGCGACCCCATGAATTGCAGCACACCAGGCCTCCCTGTCCATCAGCAATTCCCGGAGTTCACCCAAACTCATGTCCATCAAGTCGGTGATGCCATCCCATCTCATCCTCTGTCATCTCCTTCTCCTCCTGCCCCCAATCCCTCCTAGCATCAGCAGAGTCTTTTCTAATGAGTCAACCCTTCGCATGAGGTGGCCAAAATATTGGAGTTTCAGCTTTAGCATCATTCCTTCCAAAGATATCCCAGGGCTGATCTTTAGAAAAAGAGACTTAATACATGGCACCGTTGCCAGTTAGAGTTACCAGCTGGAAAATCTTGATCCCTAAGCCGGTGCTCTTATTCCTAGTATCCCCAGTGTGGGTTTTGTAACCCACATGATTATTTGCAAAGTGCTTGCATGAACTTGAATAAAATGTGCTATTTTAAAAAAGAAAAGGAACTCTGCCTATAACATTTCCTCTGCTGAATCTATAAACTATACAACCCCATAATTTCTTTCTTCTCTACTTCCACTGGAAGTGTTCTTAGGAATAATAAGTTGATATTTGCTAAGTGCTTTGAGCTCCTTTTGAAAGAGGTGATAAAAACTTCTCTAAATTATTTTTATCACCTCCATAAAATTTAAAAGCAAAGTATCATTCCTTCTCAAAAGCGGGTCTTACCCTGATTTTCCTAAATTATAACCTCTGATTAGCTATTGAAACTCCTTGATTACAGGCTGACATTGTGTTATCTTGGGAATCATACCAGTTAAATCTGTGAAAAAAATTGATTTTAGCATGACAAGACCATGAACTATTGTAGTTTGGAACAGAGCTTCAAAATAGTGCAATAAATTTGCTGCTTAAGTTCTCCTGGTTTCAAATATGAGGTCAATGTGATGGCTTTATGTATTGATTAATCCTGTCAGTTTGATTTATTTACTTCCTAATAACCAAGAAGGATTTGTAAGGATTTATCACTCTTCATGGAAAACCCTCACAGTGGAAGGAAACTTGAGGAATCTTCATAGTTTCTGAGCTCATCCTCAGTGGGGACCACAACCTGGTGAATTCCGCATACCAGCACCATCACTCGCCCATGAAAATTCTCCCACGTCTTCACGGATGATCAAACTGAAGCCAATTTTTAAGTGACCTTCATCGTAAGAGTTGACTGTTCTCTCTGAATAGAAGTGAGAAGTAACCAGAAAAACTGACTCATTTTGGAAGTCAGTAAAAATGGTCCTCAGATGACCTATGTCCTAATCCCTGGTCCAAGAGACGCTATGTAATGAATAGGGGTTCAATCGAAAGACTTGTGTGTGTTTGCTCGGGCGAGATGATCTTAGGGGTCTCTGAAGAAAGATGGTCAATAAGGTCATCTTGCCTCTGTCAACCCTCAAGTGAACAGATCATTATGGGAGAGCAAGTGTCCCTCCTTCTGGCAGCCCCTGGGGCCTCCTTAGCAAAGGTTGTCCGTCCACGTGTTCCAGTGGCAACTCCAGATTTCCCACTTATCAGACCAGCAGGAGGGGCAGTTGTGTGGGAAGACTAGCAGCTAGGGGATTTTGGTGGGGGAAGTTGCATTTGTGCAGCAAGCATGAGGTTTTGTTTAGATTGTATGATTGTCAGGGAATGGCCTCGGAAGTCCAATGGTGATTATGGAGTGGTTAAGTCCCCCAGTTTGCCTCTTAGTTCAGCTACTGTGGTTCACATGTTTGAACGTGCAACTGAGACCTGCTAAGATACGAGTGGTTGCAGACAGCAGGCAGCAGGGCCAGGGTATTGAGATGTTAGAAGCTGTTTTCGTTCCAGGCTGTTACAAACGGCAGATGATTGATCCAGGACCTAATTGTAATTCTCTGAGTGTTGGAGCTCTGTCTCCTTTGCTGCCTTTTCCCCTTCCTCCCAACACTTCACCTTGGACATTGCCCATGATTATGGATTTCTCTGGCCCTCGACTCTGTTTCCCTTACACTCACCTTGGAGATACCATCTCAGATTAGGTGATTCCCAATCTACATCTCTAGTCTTTTTCACTTAAACAGCCTCAACCACTTACTAAACACATCCACCCGCATGCTCTCTTGACATCTTAATTAAATTCAATGTTTCTGAAGCCTCCAAATCATCCCCACTACAATGAGATCTCTTTCTAAGTCCTCTGATCTGAAGCTTGAGATATCTTGTATTTTCTCAATTTTTCTTGGCTCCCCCAGTTTAATTTTATTGACTCTCACTTTCTTGAATCTATCAGTATTATCCTTTTCCACTGCCATTTCCTGATTAAGCTTCATATCACTTAATATTATATAGGATTATAAGCTTCTGGGCCTCAGGCTCGGTCCTCTTAGCCAATCTAACTGACAGTCATAAGGAAGTTCCTAAAATACCACTTGGGGGGAATTTTTCGAGTAAATATTCAAGGGATAGTAAGTGTCTCTGTGTACTACCAGGTACCTTGTTTGTTATGATAAACAGAGGAGGCATCGTCTCCACTCTCATTGATTTTAGTGTAGGGAAGAGGCAGACAGCCTGAAGTTTAAAAGGTAAATTTATATTTGATAGTTTTAATGTCATGGCCATTATGAAAAGCAAAATACACCAGAATAAGAGGGAATATCTGGGCCCAAAGGTGATGACATCTAAGGAGAGGCGGGCGTGGAGAAGAGCCCAGCTATGACCTGTAGTTCCATTTCTATTAATTTGAGTTGAAATTTGTCTAAAACAAAGTCATTATTTTTCAGATAGATTTTTCATTGCTCTCTTTATAGACCCATATGCCAATCCAAATAGCCCATATGTTTTTATAGAATGTGATATTCTTTAAATTTACAGTGCTTTACAATTTTTGAAAGTTTCACACACATGATTTCATATAACCCCACAATAACCCTTCATTCCCCTGCCCCTTCTTGCTACTGCCTCCTTCCTCTTCCCACTGGTATCTACTGATTTATTCTCTATATCTGTGAATCTGCTTATATTTTGTTTTATTCACTAATTTGTTGTATTTTTTAAGATTCCATATATAAGTGATATCATACAGTATTTATCTTTCTCTGTCTGATTTTTTTGACTTAGCATAATGCCCTCCAATCCCATCTATGTTGCAGTAAATGGCCTAACTTCATTCTTTTTTTAATGATTCTTATTCCCTTGTGTGTGTGTGTGTATGTAAGTGTGTATATGTGTGTGTATATATACGTATGTATGTATGTATGTATATCACATCTTCTTTCTTTATTCATCTGTTGATGGCAACTTAGATTGCTTCTGTACCTTGGCAGTTGTAAACAATGTCACTGTGAATAGCGGAGTGCATATATCTTTTTCAATTGGTGCTTTTGTTTCCTTGTCTCTTCTCCACCAGGAGGGGAAATGGCATCCCACTCCAGTACTCTTGCCTGGAAAATCCCATGGATGGAGGAGCCTGGTAGGCTGCCATTCATGGGGTTGCTAAGAGTCAGACACGACTGAGTGACTTTACTTTCACTTTTCACTTTCATGCACTGGAGAAGGAAATGGCAGTTCACTCCAGTGTTCTTGCCTGGAGAATCCCAGGGATGGCGGAGCCTGGTGGGCTGCCGTCTATGGGGTCGCACAGTCAGACATGACTGACACTACTTAGCAGCAGCAGTATAGTTCTAGTTTTGGTGTTTTGGGAAACCTCCATTCTGTTTTCCACAGTGGCTACACCAATTTGCATTCCCACCTACAGTGTAAGAGGGTTCCCTTTTCTCCACATCCTAACCAATACGTGTTAATTTGTGTTCTTTCTGATAATAGCCATTCTGACAGGTATGAGGTGGTATCTTATTGTGGTTTTGATTTGCAATTACCTGAGAGTTAGTGATGCTGAGGTCTTTTCATAGGCCTGTTGCTAAATATCCCATATGTTGTTACTGAATTCTGCCTCGTGCAGCCCCATCTGTATCTTTGGCACGCATTTATCTTTGTGGATCCTTTGCTGGTTCCATCTCTTTCTAGTATGATCATGTCAATCTTTTAATGGAGAGCCAAAACTTAACTATTTCATGAGGAAAGCATTGGTCTTCTTAGCTGGAAATTGTCTATTCATTCTCTGGACTGCTGCTGAATCATCACAATCATCATTACCATATTATTATTATTGAATCTCCTGCCTAACACCTTACACTCCAATATGCAGCAATTATTTCAGTGCATGTTTTGCATTCAAACAAACAAGCTCATACTTCTGTGTACCCTGAGATTGTCCAACACAGTGTCTTGATTTATGTAAGCATCTAAGGATCAGTTCGGGGAAGGCAATGGCAACCTACTCCAGTACTCTTGCCTGGAAAATCCCATGGACGGAGGAGCCTGGTAGGCTGCAGTCCATGGGGTCGCTAGGAGTTGGACACAACTGAAGCGACTTAACAACAGCAGCACCGAAGATCAGTTGTTGAATTAATAAATAAGCTGTCTTTAAAAAAGATACCAAACAAAATCACATCCAGTGATTGTTATAGCAAAAGAACACATTCTAGTCTTCTCTAGATTCTTAATACTTTGCACACTGTCTACCATATGAGATGTTCAATAACTGTTTGTTGAACTAAAAGTCCAAAAATAGAAAGCATCAACAAGAGAACTGGCACTCATATCTGCTAATCCTTGAGTTCCCTCAAGCCCTGGACTAAGAGTTTGCCAACCACAGAACATCTTGACTCAGATAATTTCATTTCTTTTACTCCTGTTTTTTTTTTTTTTTTTTTCCCATTATGCATCAGTATATCATGGCCATGAAACAACCAGATGCCACAAATTTGTCCTGACTTCCTGTTCATGTTGGCGATACTTTATCTCCTGCATATTATAAAACATCTAACTCTTTTCTGAAAATTGCACATATAAACATATTATCATTTTTAATCCTTTAAAGTTATGGCTCTTGCAGTATCCCCTCTGGCTTCCATGGCTGTGTTCTTTCCTTTTCTTCAAAGCCAAGACAGATAAAATTATCCTCCTCAGATGCTGTTCTGAATGTGTGTTCATCAGCAAAGACAGTGTACGGAAAGAAGGTGAGAGAAGAGGCAATGCCATAGCGGCCCATCGCAGGCACGGATGACCGACAGTGAGGCTGTTCCCATAGGGCTGTAGCAGGGGACCTTACGACAGGTAAAAGGTGGTGAGTTACAGGAGGCAAAACCCTGTATCCATGGAGGAAATACCTAATGACAAACGCAACAGCAGAAGGAAGAAAGGGATGAAGGGAGGGAGGGAGACTTTTTATTTGAATCTCACTTATAGTGACTCAAGCATGAAAGACACTCCCCAGTTAAATTAGTCAAGATTGTAGTCCTCATTATTAAAAGAGAAAATTGAGCCATTAAGATAATTATTCTAAAATGCATATGTTGATGATAATAAGATATGTTTTATTGCTTCTCTCTTTCGGGTTATTGAAGTCCCTTAAGAACCATTATCTTATTAAGTCTTATTATATGGTTATAAGGTTAGGATTGGGAAAATCAGCCTAGGAGATAAGGACAGAGATTTGTGTGAATTACTGTGGGCCACCCTGCAACAGAAATTAACTGCAGAATTTATACTAGATTTCCAAGCCGTACGTTCTTGAACTAAGGAAATTTCCTTTGTGTAAAGAGGAATCTTTATCTTGACTTACATGTGAGCTATTGGTTGACATGCTTGAATGAACCTAAAATGCCTCATTTAGAATTCTTACATCTCTGTTTATTTCTTTGTGTTTCAGAATCTAAAAAAAAAAACCTCTCAAACATCACAAAAACAGCTAAAATATTTTGCCTCAAATAAGCCAGAGTCTGGCAAGAAAAAGTTTAAGCCAGGTGGATTATTTCCCTTGAAAATCTTTAGTTTGTATAAAGAATAATATCATCCCCCAAGGAGAATGTCTCCTTAGTATGTTCAGACTTGCAAGTAGCTCCAGTTTTTGTTTACCATGATCTCTTTATTTTTTTCCCTTTTGAGGGGAGAGATGCTCATAAATATACCAATGGTCTACTGGTATATTTTCTGCTTTAATTTCATTTCCCTTGCCTTCATTACATTCCTGTAGAAATAAACCACTGTGTTCTTCATGGCTCCCTGTTTCTCCTTGCCTTAATATAAAAGCTATCTGCCCCTTGAAGTGGTTGAATTAATCAACTGCACGCTGGTTCTACCTTTCCAGGGTTAAGGAGATGTTGATTTGACATCTAAAACTTGGAAAAGCCTTTGAGTTCAGATGAAAATCTTTTCCATATCAAGTGGACTTGTTGCGCCTGAGATTCCTTGCTCCTTTTCCTTCCTGAGGCCATTAACATGGAGAGAGTATCTTTTATAGATAAAAAGTCTCCCCTGGCTACCACTGCCTCTCTGCTACCTGAAATCCTAATCTTTCATTTTCGATATCACAATCAGTTTCAAAGTAACAGCCTGACATATTGTAACCACTTGACATGCTTGAAAAAGATGAAATATATTTTTAGCTGCCTAATTTCGTACAGCATTTGGAGAAACAGGCTTGCTATGGAGACATTTTACTTCTGTTCTTAACTATAGGAGAGGAAGGAAAATAAGTCCTTTTTCGCCAGAGTTTATTTTTTTAAATACCTATACAATTATAAAACTTCAAATTACAACTTGTTTTGAAAATTCACAATAGAATATACCCTCCAAATGCAAGTGTTTTCTGGAAATGTAAAAAGAATGTGAAAAGGTGTGTCAAAGAGACAGGCGATGAAAGATAATGGATTTGAGGTTGTTGAATGATGAAAATAAAACATGGTGCTTTCTGAGAATTGCAGCTTTTTTGAAGCCTCCTGTCCTCATCATAATTCAACTCTATTGTCCATGACCTGCTATGTGATATTGTGGACAGTATGTGGATACTGAGACATCAAATGGATCACACAGAATCACTCTGGGGATCTGGGCCTCTGGATCAGTAAGCTGCTAAGAAATCAGTCCTGAATATTTATTGGAAGGACTGATGCTAAAGCTGAAACTCCAATACTTTGGCCACCTGATGTGAGGAACTGACTCCTTGGAAAATACCCTGATGCTGGGAAAGATTGAAGGCAGGAAGAGAAGGGGACAACAGAGGATGAAGTGGTTGAATGGCATCATGTCCGACTCGATGGACATGAGTTTGAGTAAGCTCTGGGTGTTGGTGGTGGACAGGGAAGGCTGGCGTGCTGCAGTCCACGCGGTCGCAAAGAGTTGGACATGACTGAGCGACTGAACTGAATTGAATAGTTCTTCAGCGAATGCAACAGTATAGCTCTTGCATCAGATCATCATATAAAGACAAGAGGTCCAAAGTGGAGCCAGTCCAAGTGGTCCATGACAGTAGCCTGAGAATGTACCAGGTAGAGCAGGGAAAATAGGACTACATAAAATAGAACATGGGCTGTCATGAAATAGAGATCTGTATTCAAACTCTCACTTCATGACTTACGAACAATGTGAGTAACCTAATCTATTGCCTCTGAATCCAACCCCTCTGAATTTTCTAGAAAACCAAGTAAATTTTTGAATAAACAGATTTTTGAGCAAAAGGTCATAATCTCTAACAGAAAATCTCTGAGTATAAAGCCAAAGAATCTGTGTTCCAATCAACTCTTTGTGTAATTCTTATAGCCAGTCTTGTATTTGGGGTATCACCACATATGAATTAGGAATCACCAATGTTACCTCTCTAAGTCTCATTTTATAAAATGACCATAATAATATTCAGTATACCATGGGAGTATTATAAATATGGAATAATAATTGTAAAGTGCCTTGCACAATGCCTGTCATATGGAAGATGTACAATGGTGGCTGTGATTAAAAAGGAACTGAGGTAAAGGGGTCCAAATTAAGGCTGATGGCATTTAGTCTGAAGCCTGAAACAGTTCTGAGCTAGCAACTGACAGTGGCCACCTCTTGATTTCTGCTCTATTTTATTCAGAGAGAATTTAGGCAATCATGGTAGTTTAGGTTCATAAAATCAAGTCCCCCAGTGTGAAAAAGTCCTTGTGTTCTTCAGTTACCTCTTACCTTTGTTTCTCTCAGTAACCTGCAACTAATTTTTTTAAGTTCAGATATGAAAAGGATGACTAGCATCGTTCTTACCTGTAGCACCCAAGTAAGCCTTTAGGTCTCAGTATGTCCTATATCCAAAGAAACTGAAGTTGACCACATTCTGCTTTGACCTTCGCTTTGTGGTCCTCCTGGTTAGCCCACTTTCTTCTCAGACTCAGACCCACGTGCTTGATAAGACGTGTGAAACCTGGCAGCAGACCACATTACCAAAAAATGATCTGGTTTCGGCCAAATCAATATCAATATAGCTATTTCTCACTCCTTTCTCCTGTGCGTGTGTGTATGTGTGTGCACGCATGCATGCGTGCATGTGCTAATTCTAGTTTACTCTACTTCAGGCCATTTCTTAAGAGTTTCTCATGAATGAAAAGATTGTGTAGTAACACTGTGGATGCTCCTGACACTGTGAACCAAGTGGTCAGTTGAGACTGATCTTTGTAGTTAAAAGTAGTGTCACCAATACTTACTACGAGCTGGACACTGACTGTGTATTTTATATGCATCTTTTTCATTGGTTATTTTTTACTTGAGCTTAGTTGTCTGAGATTCGGTTTCAACACTAATCTGCTGTAGAAGAAAATCATTATTCATGGATCCTCACCCAGGAAAGGTGGAATTTGTTCTGAAACTTGTAAAACAACTTTGAGTTACTTGGCCTACAAATGTTTGTTTCTTCAAATTTTATCACATTGTAGCATTTCCCCAAAGGATTGGTACCTTGCTTTCCTTTTATTTTTCTGCTAATAAAATATAAAACGAGTGGATGGTCTGATTTGGTTATACAGAAGGAAATTTGTTTTACAGTTAGAATTGAATATGGAGGTTCAGAGTTCCATAATGTGGTAACTATGGCTTACCCAGTAAATATATCTTCCCTTGGATTATGAAGAGCCATTTAAGGTAGGGGAATCCTAACATAGAAAATGACAATAGGTTATTTCAGTGGGACTTAGATTCCAATTATGTTATTTTATAGATTGGAAGGAGGAAAAGAAAAAAATAATAGAAGGACCAAAACATTTTGCATAGTCTGCCAATAAAACTTACTTCATTATCATATCTCTGCATAAATTTCTTCAACATATTGAGTCCAAACACTAACCCTAGGCCCAGTCTTTCACTCAAGTTCAAGTTCTAGTGTGGGACAGGATGAATCCTCCCTCTGAGCTAGACTTGGCCACTCACCATGCCCTGAATATACTATATCCTGTCTTTCCTCTGGAACTTTGCTTATGTATTTCTTCCCAGTCCCTGGGATTCCTTCCCAAGTTACCTCCAATCCATGGTGATTTATCTGTTTTGGGAGATTTGGAAGCGTAATTCTCACTTGCTAACTCCTCTCTTACACCTGAGTTTGGCACCTGGAACTGCCAAGTACACATTGTAAGCTCTTGGAGGACAAAAACTATCTCTTTTCATTGTCCCATCCCTCTCCATAACACCTAGTGATTCTCACTACATTCTTTGTGTTTACCAGAGCCCTCTACTGCAGTAGAAGACTTGCTACGCTTCTGTATATTACCCTCAGGTCACATTCCTGGGGACCACATTTCCCACTCTTAGCCATTATAAAGCCATGGTTTCCAACAGCCTTTCTCTGTGCTCCTGCAGTTATTTTGCAAAGGTATATTATCTTGACAAGAGAGCTGATCCAGTGGTTCAGACTATTATTTAAACAGTCATTAATTGAACACTGAAGTGTTCTGCTCACCTATGATTGTATAGGGAACTATAAATATATGTGCAGTTGTGTAATTATCTCCACCAACACTACCTCTCAAAATGGCTAATTATCACAAACATATGAAATGCAAATGCTGTCTCTAGATGCCATTCAAAAGGACCCATGCAGGTACTGTAATTCTATTAGAATATCAACTATGATTTCATTTGTTCAAATTTACAGTATCTGACTTGCTACTTTCCTAGGAACTTGTATTGGCTTACCTTCCCAGACACTGGTATTAGACTTATAATTTTGATAACTAATTCCTGCTTTGAAAACTAGTTTCGAACAGCTGGGTTTCCTGATCAGAACCCCCTGTCTTCTCATGCCTGAGTTCACAAACCTATAATATTCACTGCTTCAAAGCCTTAGATCTGACCACTAGCTGTGTGACTTAGGAAAAATTACTTCTATTTTCTACTGTATAAAATGGAGCTAATACAATGCTTACATGGACATTGTGAGAATTAATTGAACATTATACATACTCAGTCCATGCTCTCTTCTTATTTTATGTTCTCAACCTACCTATTCTTTTAGCCATGGGCCTTAATATGCTAGACTAGAGGTCCTCAACCCCCAGCCACGGACCTCTACTGGTTCCTGTTAGGAATCGGGCCACACAGCAGGAGGTGAGTGGTGGGCTGGCGAAAGAAGCTTTATCTGCCGTTCCCCACAGCTCCTCATGGCTGGCATTACCACCTAAACCATCACTCACATTATCCTCTGCATTATGGAAAAATGTGTTTTGCACAAAACTAGTCCATGGTGCCAAAAGTTTGGGGACTGCTGTGCTAAACCTCAACTTCATTCTCCCTTGCTTCCCCATCATGCATGTTCCCAGACCAAGAAACAGCCATAGATGAGGCCAGGGACCAAACACACCCCAAATGTGACAGAGCATGTCGATAGTGCTTTTTAAAATAATCCTTGTTATGCCACGGTATTGGTGGTTTAGTTGCTAAGTCATGTCTGATTCTTGTCACCTCATGGACTGTAGCCCTCCACGCTCCTCTGTCCATGGGATTTTCTAGGCAAGAGTACTGAAGTGAGTCGCTATTTCTTTCTCCAGGGGATCTTCCTGACCCAGGGATGCAAGCCGGGTCTCCTGCATTGTAGTTGGTCTCCTGCATTGCAGGCAGATTCTTTACCAACTGAGTCACCAGGGAAACCCCTGTTATGCCATAAACCAGCACAGTCATTTTGGAAAAGAAAGGGTACCATTGTGGCTAGAACATAGAAATCAAGGAGAGAGCAAGATGTAAACTGAGGCTGGAAAGCTAAGCAGGGACCAGATTGTCAGGAGGCTGGGGGGAGGGGCATGGTGAGGAGCTATCTATTCCTCGAGGCTCTGTGGTTGATTTCTTTCTCTGCCGCCTCCCTTCCTTGGAGGGCTTATTTCTCTCCCTGTATGTCAGATGCCATCTCTGTGACTCACTGTGCTGTGCTGCGCTTTGTCACTCAGTCGTGTCCGACTCTTTGCAACCCCATGGACTGTAGCCCACCAGGCTCCTCTGTCCATGGAATTCTCCAGGCAAGAATGCTGGAGTGACTTGTCATGTCCTCCTCCAGGGGATCTTCCGAACCCAGGGATTGAACCTAGGTCTCCCACATTGCAGTTGGATCCTTTACCATCTGAGCCTCCAGGGAAGCCCCTGTGATACACTAGTTGACCCAGACAGAACATAGGATTCCAGAAATACACTTCTATATGCTTCGTGTTTGTACCAAGAATTAGACTCCTTACCATCATCTCCTTCTCCACATGTTTCTGTTTCCCATCCTCGCAGATCCTGAGCCCATACCCTGAATCTTTATATAGTTCAATGTTTATTCACCTAAAATGCATTTATTTTTGAGTTTCTACAAATACTGTGCTGGAAATTCACAAAGGGAGAGATAATACAGTTCCTGCCTCTTGGAGTTTACATTTTATTTGGGAACCAATCATGGAAATATCATGCTTCTTGGGTTTTCTCCAACACTTTTCTTTTTACTGTTAATTCTTTCCTCCTTGACTGCTTCTGCCTCGTCTCACCATTTTTTAAGTTTGGAGTATCACAAGACATGGTCTGTGGGCCTCTCCTCTGGCTCTCGAATTTATATTACTGTCTTGGGTTTTTGCTCTGAACTCCAGACTGGAAACAGGAGCCTTCTCCTTATTATCTCTACTTGAAAGTCTAATGGGTAGCTTGCCTGTCACCTTTGTGAGGGCTTGAAAAAAAAATGCCCACTAGAGATCTGAGTCACCTCCTAAGTAGAGTTGAAACCCTCTTTCCTTGAAAGTGGACTGACCTAGGGTCTCACTTCTAATGAATTTAATGCAGGAGAGATGATGCTGTGAGCCTCCTGAGACGAGTTTGGAAAAGCTAATGAGCTTTATAAGCTTATGCCCAGTATAGTGAAGTAAAGTCCCTCAGTCCTGTCCGACTCTTTGTGACCCCATGGGCTGTAGCCTACCAGGCTCCTCTGTCCATGGGATTTTCCAGACAATAGTCCTGGAGTGGATTGCCATTTCCTTCTCCAGGGGATCTTCCCAACCCAGGGATCAAACCCAGGTCTCCCACATTGTAGACAGACACTTTACTGTCTGAGCCACCAGGGAAGTCAACAGTTTACTCTCTCCTTAATATACACATCTTGGGAGTCCTGAATTGATGCTTAAGAAATCTGGCTACCCTGAAGCTGCAGTCCTATAGGGACCACCCAATGATAGAGATGCATGAGGCACCCCAACTCTTCTAGCCCCTAGTTGTTGGAGTCTTCCCAGCATCAACCCCTAGATGTGTTGAGAGAGCAAGCCTTTAGGATATTCCAGCCCTGCCTTCAAGCCATTGTAGCTGATGCCAAGTGGGGCAAAGATGGGCTGTTCTCCCAAGTTCTGCCTGAACCTCAGATACATGAGCCATGTCAACACAGTTGTTGTCATAAGCCCTTGAAATTTGAGGTGGCTTGTTTGCAGCTGCCCTAGCTGGAATAATTTCTAAAATGAAAGTCCTTCTCACCTGTTTATTGTTCACTTTTTCTACCTCAATTAGTACCAAATGTATCCTCCCACATACTCAGACCAAACTTTTGTCAAGGTCAATTTTTTTTCTCTTTCTCTCATATCCTTCATCTAGTCAATCAGAATATTCTGTTGTCTTGACCTCCATCAGTTCAATTCAGTTCAGTTCAGTCGCTCAGTCGTGTCCAACTCTTTGCGACCCCATGAATCGCAGCACAACAGGCCTCCCTGTCCATCACCAACTCCCGGAGTTCACCAGACTCACGTCCATCAAGTCAGTGATGCTATACAGCCATCTCATCCTCTGTCGTCTCCTTCTCCTCCTGCCCCCAATCCCTCCCAGCATCAGAGTCTTTTCCAATGAGTCAACTCTTTGCATGAGGTGGCCAAAGTACTGGAGTTTCAGCTTTAGCATCATTCCTTCCAAAGAAATCCCAGGGCTGATCTCCTTCAGAATGGACTGGTTGGATCTCCTTGCCGTCCAAGGGACTCTCAAGAGTCTTCTACAACACCACAGTTCAAAAGCATCAATTCTTCGGCGCTCAGCCTTCGTCACAGTCCAGCTCTCACATCCATACATGACCACGGGAAAAACCATAGCCTTGACTAGACGGACTTTTGTTGGCAAAGTAATGTCTCTGTTTTTCAATATGCTATCTAGGTTGGTCATAACTTTCCTTCCAAGGAGTAAGCGTCTTTTAATTTCATGGCTGCAATCACCATCTGCAGTGATTTTGGAGCCCAGAAAAATAAAGTCTGACACTGTTTCCACTGTTTCCCCATCTATTTCCCAGGAAGTGATGGGACCAGATGCCATGATCTTCGTTTTCTGAATGTTGAGCTTTAAGCCAACTTTTTCACTCTCCTCTTTTACTTTCATCAAGAGGCTTTTTAGTTCCTCTTCACTTTCTGCCATCAGAGTGGTGTCATCTGCATATCTAAGGTGATTGATATTTCTCCCGGCAATCTTGATTCCAGCTTGTGCTTGCTCCAGCCCAGCGTTTCTCATGATGTACTCTGTGTATAACTTAAATAAGCAGGGTGACAATATACAGCCTTGATGTGCTCCTTTTCCTATTTGGAACCAGTCTGTTGTTCCATGTCCAGTTCTAATTGTTGCTTCCTCACCTGCATATAGGTTTCTCAAGAGGCAGATCAGGTGTTCTGGTATTCCCATCTCTTTCAGAATTTTCCACAGACCTCCATAGAGAGCCAGAATTTGACTATTTCCTACTACATCCACCATGATCAAGACATCATAATTTTTTTTTTTTGGACATGGAATACGCCAATCATCTCTTTGGCAGCTCTACTGCACTCACAGCATCAGTTGTTTGCCCCTCCTTGTATCCATGCTCTTCTCATGTGACTTTGAAGCTGCTCTCACCTAGAGGTGGAGAAGAGGTCTCTGCTCTTTGATTGTGAGTTCAACCATGGGATTTGTCTTGACAAAAGTGAGGCAAGCAGAGAGCTCTTGTCCATTTTGTCTCTATTGCTGCTCTTTGATTGCTTTAATTACCAGCCTGGGTTGCCTCACTGGAGAATAAAAAAGCAGGTGGCCCAGAGTCAAGTCACTGCACTTACTCACATTGAGTCCATTCTGTATCAACAAAGCTGCCTGGCCAACCTGAAGCTTACCGCAGACCGCAGACAAGCATGAGCTGCCCAGCTAACCCGTGGCTCGTGTTGACTTTCTATTTTAAGCCAGTGTTTTTGTGGTTTATGATGTGGTACTTTTTTTGTGTGTGTGACAAAGCATAGCTTATGCAGAAATATATGCCAGGAGTGAGTTGTTAAAGTCAGTGACATTTATTTTAGCTTTTATCTCTGGAAATGGGCAAAGGGCTGGAAAAATGTCAAGGAAAGAGCTACAGGAAACTGTGAAAATGGGAGACATTCTATATAATTATGAAAATGTTTGGAAAGAAATCTGTGTTAACATGGAAGATAAAAAAATGTAACTAATAATCTTTCAGATGTGGACAAAGAGATCTCCAGGTCAAATAGAGAGGGTCACCTGACTTTTAGCAGCTGTATAAGATATATTACTTCAAGGAAGAGATGAACTCTATAAAAAATTTTTAAATTTGAAAAAAAGATTTAAAGAGATTACATATACTTAGTGCCTAGACTAGTGCTTGGCACTCAGTAGGTGCTCAATAAATATTTGTGGAAAGAATTATTTACCATTACACCAAGTGTTATGAGTAAGAAATATAGAGCTCCATGAGAATCTATAACACAGAAACAATTATATCCTTAATCTACTTCCAGGGGCATTTGAATTAGGACTGAGTCTTACTTTATCACCATTAAAATATAAAGAGGCCCTTGAAGAGGAAAAGTTAAAATTTTACATAACCTCCTATTCGTTCCGCCTGTGTAACTCAGCTTGCTCCTTGCAAAAGTATCACATAGGTCACATAGTCTTGGAAAGTGGAGACTCACAATACTAGGAACTGGAGCTTATCTCACTCACCCTTGTCCTGCTCCTTGCAACTGCCCAGCCCCTGCAAACCTGCCTAATCATGCCTGTCCGTGTAAAGGTCAGACATCCCCCTCTCTGCCTTGAGCACCATTCCGGCGTGCACGAAACCCCTTAGTTTAAACCAGCCTATTAACAGCTAGTGTTGCCCACTAAAGTGTGTCTATAAAAACTCTGTAACCCCTTTGTTCAGGGCTCGGAACTTGGAGTGTTAACTCCTCTGGGCCCTCCAGTGTGATAAACCTGAGTTCTCCAACTCTCCAAGTGTGGTGCTTGGTTTCTCAATGACTGGTTTCTGTAACACCCTGACATGAACGTTGAGCAACTCTGCGGTTAAGGCACCCTTCCCAAAGTCAGTCACGTGATGCTTCTTAGAAATCTCTGTACATATTTCCTGCTCATATAGTTCCTTTTCAGTTGTAATTCTCAAGTGTATCACCATGTCTGATTTTGCAAATATAATTCCAGGCAGACATCAGAATCCAGAAATACTAAGATACCTCAAAATGATGCCTGACTAGCTCTTGGTATGTAAGAATGGTTTTCTTCCATCATCGTGGTTCACAGAATTGATTTTCTACTGATTGTCTACTGTCTACTCTGACCCTTAGGTTTAATTGTAAGCAGTTTACCTAGATTTTGACCTTTATCTCTTTGGCATCTTCAGTGCTTCTCATATTTTCCCTCCTCTGTTTGTTTCTCTTCTTCACCTTTCCAATTTACTAACAGAATTTGAATTCTGTTTTTGTCTCCAAAACGTTGCTTCCTTCCCAAGTGCTTGGTGCCATCTGCACCTTTGATAAGCCTGTCCTCTTCCAGCAGGAAAAACATCATTCAGCAACACTGGGCCCAGACAGACCCCTGCCAGCATCGGCTTCTATGTCCCTCAGGCTGGTCCTCATTCAAGAGGAGGCTCTCTGCATTGTCCCTAGGGCTAAAACATAACTGCAAAATAAGTATTTTCCCCAGTCCTTCAGATACACATTTATTTAGGGTAGAACAATTTTAACAAGCTTGGTCTCTAGGGATATAGTTTGAAAACTGCTTATTATGTGGATTTTGCATTATGGCAGAAAGCTTTTGCAAGTGAACCAAAAGCTAGTGGGATCCCACCTACTGAGCAGGCTTCCTGGTCTGTAAAAGAAATCCTCAGCTTCAAAGCATTGCTTCAATTTATAAACAATTGCAGCTCCAATTGCCTGGATCAACTCTGAAGCTTGTCTCACAGTATCAGATTTCTAGTCAAATACAGGCTGGGCTCATCACCCTCTCAACCAATTTAGCAAATGTTCCTATGAGTCCTGATGAGTCAGAAGTCAGTAGACAGACCCTGAATTTAAGGTGTGAGGATACATCATCTGTCTAACAATAATACACAGACAGAACTAGAATACCGCAAAGCACATGACTCCCTTCAACGTGGCCACAGTGGGACACTTGGATGCCCATCCCAAGGGCTGAACGTATTTTGAAACTTCTCTCTCTCTGTCTCTAGTATTTTCTTTCTAAGTTTTGAAGTAATACTTGTATATGGCAAAAAAAATTACAATGTAATGAAAAGTAAAGCTCTCTTCCACCTCAGACCTTCAGTCCCCTCTCCAGAGACAAATAATGCTGAGTTTCCTGTATCTTTTCCAGAAACTTCACATGCATTTGCAAGCACTTTGCTTTATTGTGGAGAAGACCATCCACAATTCTGCATATTGCCATTATCCCTGAAGATGTTTGACATCTTACCATCACCGGTATACGGGGATGGACTTCATAATAATGATGCTGTCAAGAGGTTCATTGTCTACTGGTAACACACTTTATTTAACTATCAGGCAGGGGCATTGTTTTAGTCTTTCTCAACTATAAAAAAATTGCTATCATGGAAATTCTTGTAATTTCATATTTGCATACATAGTAAACTCTATTTCTGAGAAATTTCTATCAGAAATTCTCATGGCTTAAAAATGATACCAGGGCTTCCCTGGTGGTCCAGTGGTTAAGACTCACGCTTCCACTTTAGGCGATACAGGCTCGATTCCTGGTTGGGGAATTACCCAGCACAACAACAACAACAAAAATTTTAAGTGATACAAGCATTTAACAAGTTGATAGAAGCTGTTAAGAGGTTACCAAAATTAGTACTCTCCCCAAAATGTATGAGGCTAGCAGGATCATCATACTTTCAGCAACACTGTGTATTGTTAGACTTTTTTATATTTGTCAGTGTGACTGGTGAAAATTATATTTCAGCTTCAAAAATGATTAATCAGTTTGCATGTCTATCCTTATTTATAATAATCTTATTTCTAATCAATAGCTTTCTTATTGGTAGAATGGGGATGATAGTCATGCCAAGCTCAAAATGTTTGTGTGAGGTTTTAATACATTAATATGGGTGAAGAACTTAGGGCAGTATCTGACACAAGGTAAGCATTTTGAAATTTACTTCTACTTATCATTGTTATTACTTTTTTATTGTTGCTGTTACCTTTTTACATGCTTCTGCACAGTTTATGGTTCTATATACATGAATAATCTATTTGTGAATTTAGTTTATTTTCCTGTTAGGTTATTGATATTTTTCACACTGATATTTAGTAATTCTTTATGATTAAGTAAATTAGTACTTTGCTATTTTGGTCTGATATTCTCCTGAGCTGGTCATATATATTCAACTATGCTTATAATATTTTCTTTTACAGATGTTTTTAAAATTTTAAATAGATAAACACAATCTTTATAGTTTTTGAGTTTCATGTCTCTCTAGTTTGTAAGTTTCCAAAAGCAATCCATTTCCATGACTATGACAAGATTTTCCCAAATTTAGGCATTTTTGTTTCATTTCTCCATGGTGAATTTGACTTTTAGAAATAAATAATACTCAGTTACAGGATATAAAGGAAAAGAAACCTCCACTAGCAGTAGTAACATAAAGATAAAATACTTAACAATAAACTCAACAAAATACATGTAAAATTTGTTTGGGTGAAATTGCAGATACTCCTGAAAGGCACAAAAGTAGACTTGGACACTCATTCTTGGACAGGACTTACTAAAGAGCAGAAAAACATGAATTTGCCTTAAGCACACATATAAATTTAGGGTAAGCTCACTAAAATCCTACCTTTTTTTCTTTCTAGACAAGTATTTCTAAAGTTCATATGAAAAAAGTAAGCTTGCCAAAATAGCTAGAGAAAAATATCTCCAAAAAATGTGTCAGTAAGTGTTAGGACATACAATAAGGTACCTATAGTGAAAATAGTGTGGTGTTCACCCATGATTAGAAAAATAAATCAATGGAAGAGAGTACAAGGTCCAGAAAGGAAAACAACTACATAATGATGTTTGCTCTATGATTGATGTAGCATCAGATATCACAGGGGAAAATATTGGCTTTTGAGTAAATGGTGTAGGACAACTGAATGGCCACTTGGAAAACACACAAAGCTGGCCATGTACCTCACATCAGTTATCAAACTCCAAAGGGATCAAAGATCACAGAGTAAAAAATTAAAATCTAAAATGACTAATAGAAAACTTTGGTAAGTTAATAAACTCAGGATATTTGAACTATGATTCAAAATCAGGAGGCAGAACCAAAAAGAATTATAAACTTTATTAAATAAAATTTTAGGGTAAAAAAATGCCACAAGCAAAGTCAAAAGAATATTTTTGCAACTTACACCAATTGATACATAAAGAAGTCTTAAAAAGTAAGACAAAAAATACTAAATCTGATAGAAGAACAGATAAAGGAGATGAATAGTTTACAAAAGAGAAACATAAATATCTTTTAAACATATAAAACTATATTTTAGTAATAATGAAAGAAAAATTATGACCAGTCATTGAGATACTGTCAGATGGGTGAAAGTGAAAGCAAAAGTCTAAAAACTTGACAATATACTTTTACTTCATAAAACTATGAAGGAACAGGCAATCGAATGTATGAGCTGGAATTCAAAATAGTACAAGTGCTAAAAGGGAAAATTTGGTGTTACTTCATAAAATTGTATGTGCATTTACTTTTTGATCCCTAAATGTCACTTCTTGCAATTGACCTGGGAGATAGATCTCCACAAAACAACCACCACCACAGCCACAATAAAACATGCAGAAAGTTACATCTTACTAAATTTTTTGTTGTAGCAAAGGAGTGGTAATAAAATGCCCCCAAAATGACAGGTTGAATACATGACTGTAGATCAATATGGCTGTATATAATAGTCTGTAGAAAGAATGCGAGATAGCTCCATGAGCAGATTAAACTGAATTCTAAGTTATTTGACCAAATGAAAAATAATAAGATTATTATTGTTTTTCTATAAGAGATTTTGAAAAATGAGTACATATTTATAGGAAGGACCACGGAGAAACAAATGAATATATTTATTTTTGAAAATGTTTACTTTAGAATGTAATGGTACTCTAATGGCAAAAAGAGGAGAAACTATTTTCACCGCCTTTGTTTTAAAGTCTATTTTATCTGATATGAGTATTGCTACTCCTGCTTTCTTTTGGTCCCTATTTGCATGGAAAATCTTTTTCCAGCCCTTCACTTTCAGTCTGTATGTGTCCCCTGTTTTGAGGTGGGTCTCTTGTAGACAACATATGTAGGGGTCTTGTTTTTGTATCCATTCAGCCAGTCTCTGTCTTTTGGTTGGGGCATTCAACCCAGTATTACTCAGCTATTAAAAAGAATACATTTGAATCAGTTCTAATGAGGTGGATGGAACTGGAGCCTATTATACACAGTGAAGTAAGCCAGAAAGAAAAACACAAATACAGTATCCTAACGTATATATATCGGGGAAGGCAATGGCACCCCATCACAGTACTTTTGCCTGGAAAATCCCATGGATGGAGGATCCTGGTAGGCTCCAGTCCATGGGGTCGCTCAGAGTCGGACACGACTGAGCGACTTCACTTTCACTTTTCACTTTCATGCATTGGAGAAGGAAATGCAACTCCAGTATTCTTGCCTGGAGAATCCTAGGGACAGGGGAGCCTGGTGAGCTTCTGTCTATGGGGTCACACAGAGTCGGACACGACTGAAGCGACTTAGCAGCAGCAACGCATATATATGGAATTTAGAAAGATGGTAACAATAACCCTATTTTCGAGACAGCAGAAGAGACACTGATGTATAGAACAGACTTTTGGACTCTGGGAACGGGAGAGGGTGGGATGATTTGGGAGTATAGCATTGAAATGTGTATAATATCATATCTGAAACGAGTCACCAGACCAGGTACGATGCCTGATAATGGATGCCTGGGGCTGGTGCACTGGGACAACCAAAAGGGATGGTATGGGGAGGGAGGGGGAGGAGGGTTCAGGATGAGGAGCATGTGTATACTTGTGGCGGATCCATCTCGATGTATGGCAAAAGCAATACAATATTGTAGTTAAGCAAAACAAAATTTAATAAAAAAAAAAAAAAAAGGAGAAACTAAAGAGCCTCTTGATGAAGTTGAAAGAGGACTGAAAAGCTGGCTTAAAACTCAACATTGAAAAAACTAAGTTCATGGCATCCAGTCCCATCACTTCAATGCAAATAGGCAGAGAAAAAGTGGAAGCAGTGACCGATTTTATTTTCTTGGGCTCCAAAATCATTGTGGACAGTGACTGCAGCCATGAAATTAAAAGGTGCTTGCTCCTTGGAAAAAAAGCTATGACAAACCTAAATAGCATATTAAAAACCAGAGACATTACTTTGCCGACAAAGGTCCATCTAGTCAAGGCTATGGTTTTTCCAGTAATCATGTATAAATGTGAGAGTTGGACCATAAAAGAGGCTGACTGCCAGAGAATTGATGCTTTCTAACTGTGGTTCTAGAAAAGATTCTTGAGAGTCCTTTGGACAACAAGGAGATTAAGCCAGTCAATCCTAAAGGAAATAAACCATGAAAATTCACTGGAAGGACTGATGCTGAAGGTGAAGCTCCAATACTTTGGCCACCTGATGGGAAGAATTGATTCATTGGAAAAGACCCTGATCCTGGGAACGATTGAGGGTAGGAAGAGAAGGGGATGACAGAGGATGAGATGGCTGGATGGCATCACTGACTTGATGGACATGAGTTTGAACAAACTCCAGGAATAGTCAAGGACAGGGCATGCTGCAGTTCATGGGGTCACAAAGAATCAAACAAGACTTAACAAATGAACAACAACAACTTTAGAATGTATCTGAGAATAGTGTGGAAGGGTTGAGTTAACATGTTATGTAGCTTTGACTTCTGAACTGTGGAGAAATTTATACATTTAAAAATAAAGTTAAATAAGAAAGAATAAAGGCAAAACCTAAAATTGAACCAAAGAATAACTAGTGAACCTAAAGTTTACAACAAACGGATCACACGTCCACTAAAAGGAAAGAATGAGTTCAAGGGATTTTGAACCCTATACCATGACTGTGTATCGTTCATAGGGAATATTCTAAAAACAAATAAACAACAAGAATTGCACAAAAATCAATACATTCATTCAGTAGATTTATTATTAACAATCATGCTTTCAGTTCAGTTCAGTCACTCAGTTAGTTATGTCCGACTCTTGGAGAGCCCATGAATTGCAGCACGCCAGGCCTCCCTGTCCATCACCAACTCCTGCAGTTCCCCCAAACTCATGTCCATCAAGTCGGTGATGCCATCCAGCCATCTCATCCTCTGTCGTCCCCTTCTCCTCCTTCCCTCAATCCCTCCCAGCATCAGAGTCTTTTCCAATGAGTCAACACTTCACATGAAGTGGCCAGAATATTGGAGTTTCAGCGTTAGTATCAGTCCTTCCAATGAACACCCAGGGCTGATCTCCTTCAGGATGGACTGGTTGGATCTCCTTGTAGTCCAAGGGACTCTCAAGAGTCTTCTCCAACACCACAGTTCAAAAGCATCAATTCTTCGGTGCTCAGCCTTCTTCACAGTCCAACTCTCTCATCCATACATGACCACTGGAAAATCCATAGCCTTGACTAGACGGACCTTTGTTGGCAAAGTAATGTCTCTGCTTTTCAACATGCTATCTAGGTTGGTCATAACTTTCCTTCCAAGGAGTAAGTGTCTTTTAATTTCATGGCTGCAGTCACCATCTGCGATGATTTTGGAGCCCCCTGAAATAAAGTCTGACACTGTTTCCACTGTTTCCCCATCTATTTCCCATGCAGTGATGGGACCAGATGCCATGATCTTCGTTTTCTGAATGTTGAGCTTTAAGCCAACTTTTTCACTCTCCTCTTTCACTTTCAAGAGGCTCTCTTTAGTTCTTCACTTTCTGCCTTAAGGGTGGTGTCATCTGTGTATATGAGGTTATTGATATTTCTCCTGGCAATCTTGATTCCAGCTTGTGCTTCTTCCAGCCCAGCGTTTCTCATGATGTACTCTGCATATAAGTTATATAAGCAGGGTGACAATATACAGCTTTAGGAATGCTAATAGTAATACTTTTACTAATATCTTTGTAGTAGGGAATGTTACTGAGGAGGAGTACTAAGAGGGTTCAGTCATGTCTGACTCTTTGTGATCTTATGGACTATAGCCCACTAGGCTCCACTGTCCACTCCAGGCAAGAATACCAGAGTGGGTTACCAAGCCCTCCGCCAGGGGGATCTTCCTGACCCAGGGGTCGAATCAGCATCTCTTATATCTCTTACATTGGCAGGTGGGTTCTTTACCACTAGCGCCACCTGGTACTGTAGGGTGAAGCAAATATATTAAATACATTAATGTTATTACAAAGTAGGATTTTCAGAGTAAAAAAGATGTGGTAATGAAATAAAAGTAGTGAAAAATTCCTTTAATGGTAAATTTAATTAGAAATATAAACACAAACTGGAAAAGGCAATGGCACCCCACTCCAGTACTCTTGCCTGGAAAATCCCATAGATGGCAGAGCCTGGTAGGCTGCAGTCCATGGGGTCACTAAGAGCTGGACACGAATGAGCGACTTCCCTTTCACTTTTCACTTTCATGCATTGGAGAAGGCAATGGCACCCCACTCCAGTGTTCTTGCCTGGAGAATCCCAGGGACGGGGGAGTCTGGTGGGCTGCAGTCCATGGGGTCACTAAAAGTCGGACACGAATGAACGACTTCCCTTTCACTTTTCACTTTCATGCATTGGAGAAGGAAATGGCAACCCACTCCAGTGTTCTTGCCTGGAGAATCTCAGGGACGGCGGAGCCTGGTGGGCTTCCGTCTATGGGGTCGCATAGAGTCAGACACGACTGAAGCAACTTAGCAGCAGCAGCATAAACACAAACATATACATTTGGAATGCATTTTCCCCACCCTATGTATTAAAAAGACTTGGAATCAAACATGCCCAGGAGCAATGAACTAATGCCAACACCCAAATTTTATTTCTAATACCATTTCCCATTAATAGAAAACAGTGCTCCTTTAAAAGTTGACTGGTATTAGATTGTTCCAGTCAGCTATGGCTGTCCAATAAACCATTTCAGGATTTAGTAGCTTCCAAAACAACGGCGACACTCGTGCTCAGGAATCTGCAGTTTGGGCAAGACTCAGCATGGTTAACTTAACACCACTCCACTCAGTGTTGGCTGGAGTTGCAATCTCTTGACTCCGTGTCTGACAGACGAAGCTAGGAAGAGCCAAAAAAAAGCCAAGGACTGGAAAACCAGGGGGCAAGAACATCTAGGGTTCTTTGAATGTTTTTTTCCCCCCATCACCATGTGACCTCTGCATCTCTGTAGTATCAGGGAAACTAGACTTACTTGTTGCTCCAAACTCCCAAGGAATATGTTTCCAAAGAAAGCAAGCCAGCAATAAGCTGCATCTCTTTCCACGGGGGTCTCAGAAACATAACAGTGGATGCATTCTGTTTGTTAGAACTGAGTCATCAAGGGCTAGCTCATATTCAAGAGGAAAGGAGCTAGAATCCACCTTTTTCCCCATATTTTTCATGTATAAAGATTTATTCAATCATTATCAGACTCTTGCACACATTTAACTTTTCAACAAATATTTTTCAGTGCATACTATATACCTGGGACTATGCAAAGCTTACCTTTTTAAGTTGTAATGAACAGTTTTCTAGATATGCTTTTTTCTTTGTTTCTTTGCAGTATCTTCCTTGGAGTGGGATGACTGGGCTGAAAGTTGTGAGTTTTTTCTGACCAGTGCTTTGCATTAAAAATCCAAAATGATTGTACCCGTGTATCTTCTGACAGACAGTGCATGAGGACACTAAAGCCCACTAGCATTAAGTATTATCCATTTTTACTGTTTTTCTAAAGATATCGTTTTCCACAAAACTCTATAATGATCAGGAGAAAGCAGAAGTTGTCCTAAAGTTGTCTATTTTCAGGTGATGCTTACGTAACACCAGTGAGGTCTTAAACAGGGAGTATGTCAAAGATTTTGTGAATATTTTGTAAAACCTGTGCTCAGATCTACAGGAACATGCAATGAAAATTGGAACCTCTGCTTATGCTAAAAATCAAGGAAGTGCTCATAATATGAGTATGTTAATAACACACAAGAGCTTGCTTAAGCGTGCTCTTACTGGCTCTATTTGGGACAACTTAAGCATTATTGCAGAGTACATCATGAGAAGCGCTGGACTGGAAGAAACACAAGTTGGAATCAAGATTGCCAGGAGAAATATCAATCACCTCAGATATGCAGATGACACCACCCTTATGGCAGAAAGTGAAGAGGAACTCAAAAGCTTCTTGATGAAAGTGAAAGTGGAGAGTGAAAAAGTGGGCTTAAAGCTCAACATTCAGAAAACGAAGATCATGGCATCTGGTCCCATCACTACATGGGAAATAGATGGGGAAACAGTGGAAACAGTGTCAGACTTTATTTTGGGGGCTCCAAAATCATTGCAGATGGTGATTGCAGCCATGAAATTAAAAGACGCTTACTCCTTGGAAGGAAAGTTATGACCAACCTAGATAGCATGTTGAAAAGCAGAGACATTACTTTGCCAACAAAGGTCCGTCTAGTCAAGGCTATGGTTTTTCCTGTGGTCAAGTATGGATGTGAGAGCTGGACTGTGACGAAGGCTGAGCGCCGAAGAATTGATGCTTTTGAACTGTGGTGTTGGAGAAGACTCTCGAGAGTCCCTTGGACTGCAAGGAGATCCAACCAGTCCATTCTGAAGGAGATCAGCCCTGGGATTTCTTTGGAAGGAATGATGCTAAAGCTGAAACTCCAGTATTTTGGCCACCTCATGCGAAGAGTTGACTCATTGGAAAAGATTCTGATGCTGGGAAGGATTGGGGGCAGGAGGAAAAGGGGATGACAGAGGATGAGATGGCTGGATGGCATCACTGACTCGATGGATGGGAGTCTGAGTGAACTCTGGGAGTTGGTGATGGACAGGGAGACCTGGTGTGCTACGATTTCATTGGGTCGCAAAGAGTTGGACACGACTCAGCGACTGAACTGAACTGAACTGAAGCATTATTGTGAATAGTAAGTGTAATTCATTGTAACATTTAAAGAAATGAAAACCTCTGAGTCTATAGTGATATTAAAAAATGGAGGAAGAGTGTCAAAATTCTTTGAGATGGATGCTGGCTAGCACACCTAGAAAGAAATAGTAGCATTTGAATATCATTATTTTGGAAACTCTGGGCTTCCCTGGAAGCTCAGCTGGTAAAGAATCTGCCTGCAATGCACAAGACTCTGGTTCATTTCCTGGGTTGGGAAGATTCCCTGAAGAAGAGATAGGCTACCCACTCCAGTATTCATGGGCTTCCCTGGTGGCTCAGATAGTAAAGAATCAGCCTGCAGTGCAGGAGATCTGGGTTTGATCCCTGGTTGGGAAGATCCCCTGGAGGAGGACATGGCAACCCACTCCAGTAATCTTGTCTGGAGAATAGCCATGGACAAAGCAGCCTGGTGGGCTACAGTCCGTGCAGTTGCAAAGAGTCAGACACAACTGAGTGACTAAGCACGGCACAGCATTTTGGAAACTTCAATGTAAGAACTGGTTCAGGCAAGGGACAAACTTATATTCCATTAGGTAATAATTTGTTCAGAAACATTATGTTCATCTTAGGCCAAAGAATAATTCCACAGATAACTAAATGATTGCAAAGAGGGGACTGTGTTTGAACATGGAGCAATCTGATCATTGCTATTTTAGCCAAGTGATCAAATTTGGCATCAGCAATGTGAGACACATTGACCTGTTATGACCTTTCAAGCCTTGTGTTGTTATTCAATAAAAGGTGGCGGACACCTCAGGTGACATAGTCTTACTTCTAATGATTAACTCAAATTCAATCAGGTCTCGAGTTCTAATGTTAAGTTTACAGAAAAGAAAGGTAATAGATAAACAAATTAAAATAAATCAAGAAGTACAAGTCAGAAAAATCCCCAAATGTGAAACACCTGTAACATAATTGGTCTGGATTCTTCAAAAAGGTCAATGTTATAATAATAATAAATAGATGGAAGGGTTGTTGTTTAACCTATTAAGAACAGTTAAACACTGTAAAAAACATGTGGAATTCATTAACCTTTATACGATCTTGACTTAGTAATAGAAATTACAATATTGAGAGGGGGTGGGGAGAGAAAGAGGGAAGGGAGGGGAAAAACAGCCACGAAAGACAATCGGGACAACTAGGGATCTTTGCATATAGACTGAATATTAAATGACAGATGCCTGAAATCCTATTTGAAAAGCAGTAGATTGGACAGAACTAGATTTATAGGGCCAATTAATGGCGTGATTTTCAAGCAGACTCAAGTCCATCCTCAAAGAAGAGTAATAAAATTTATGGGCAAAAGCTGCATCATTAAAGTAACTGCAGTAGCCACCAGGGTGACTGTTTCAGATATAACTCTTTATAACTTTAAAATTCTACACACACACACATACACACACACACACACACACACACAATAGCTAGAGTAATTTAAAAAATAGTCGTGATGTTTATTAGTTACCCTATCTACTCACGAGATTAATAAAAAGGGGATGGAAATTGATTACCGTCAGCACTAGGGAAGAGTATGAGGCCCCGGTGACCTAAGATCATCTGTCTCTCCATTTGCTGAGCTTACTCCTTTATAGGAACCCTGTCCCTGCATTGGCTTTATTGCAATTAATACAGAAAATAAATTCCAAAAGGCAAAAGATCAATAGTTAAAACTTCAACCCAGGTGTTCATGTGACCATGCCAAGTCTTCACCCAAGCGTGTGAGCTCAAGTGTAAAGCAAGATGAAACCCACTGATTGCTGCTTAATATTCTCAACTGCAGAAACTGTATCTCCTTAAGAGGAAGTCAAACTTTGTCTTTGAAATTAATCTATCTTTTAATACACATTTATCAATAGTTTCCTCCTCCCTCACTGTGTTACTGTCTCTTAAATTGCCATGTTCTATTGACTTTTTTAAATTAAAAATGCAGGATTCATGTCTGAATTTAAAATTAGCACTACAGAAAAAGATAGTGATAACCAATATTACAAGAAAAGATGGATTTTGTTTTCAGTGCAACAGGAAGATAGCCATATTATCCAGAGAGTGGAAAGATAAAAAGCTTCATTGGGCCATTAGTTAGGAGTAGATCTCTCTACTTGGATTTGTAGAACATATTTGCTCAAAAATCTCTGACAATGAACAGGAAGGAACACATTAGGAAATTAAGCAATTCGACAATAGTCCAACTTTCTGCCCTTACTGAATATTTTAATTTGGAGGGGAAAAAATGTCTAGTTTGGCATAGGAATATTTTGATCTTTGTCCAACATAGTTCATTTCCTCCCAGTACTGTATCATACATATAGGCTACTTATAACTGCTCCAAGGGGCTTTTGAGATTTTGAGAATGTCTCTACCCCCAGATCTGCTGGCCTTCAAGCAGAATTTAATCATGTGTGTGAGTTAAGTCTCTCAGTCATGTCTGACACTTTGTGGCCCTGTGGACTGTAGCCCACCAGGCTCCTCTGTGCATGGATTTCTCTAGGCGAGAACACTGGAGTGGGTTACAATTTCCTCCTCCAGGGGATCTTCCCAATCCAGGGAAATTTAATCATGATCGCCATCTATTTTGCTGTTCTAGGAGATGTCCCAGCTGAGGTTAGCATTAGCTAACATGATTAGCTTTCATGTATGTAGAGTGTCCAGCTTTAAAGTGTTTTCCTATACATCATCTTATGTAACCCTTATGTTAAACCTACCTTCTTGCTGTTATCTTTGTAAGATACTTTATAGAAAAGAAGAGAGACGCTGTTTAAACGTCTCTACTCTTCCACTTCAGCAAATGTAAAACTTCTATCATGTAAGGGAAATTTCTTCCTGCAAAGTACATGGAACAATGGCTGGCGCATAATACACTCCGTAAGTCCTGCTTTCTGTTTCTTTTTTTTTTGGATCATTAATTTAATTTAATTTTTAAAATTTATAAATTTTTAATTGAAGGATAATTACTTTACAGAATTTTGTTGTTTTCTGTCAAACCTCAACATGAATCAGCCATAGGTATACCTATGTTCTCTCCCTTTGAACCTCCCTCCCATCTCCCTCCCCATCCCACCTCTCTGGGTTGATAAGACAGAGCCCCTGCTTTCTGTTTGTTTGTTTTTTTTAATTGAAGCATAGTTGGCTTAAAGTATTATGTTATTTTTAGATGTACATCATAGTTATTTGATATTTTATTGATTATACACCATACCAAGTTATAGAATTTTGGCTATATTCCCTGTACTGTATATTACATCCTTGTGACTTATTTAATTTTATACATAGTAGTTGTACTTCTTAATCCCCTACACCTATTTGGGCCTCCCAAACCCTCTCTCCCAGTTGGTAACCACTAGTTTTTCTATATATATATTTCTATTTGTTTTGTTATATTGTTCGTTTATTTTATTGTTTAGATTTCACATGTACGTGAAACCATACCAAAGTTGTCTTTATCTGTTGGACTTAGTTCAATGTGCATAATACCCTCCTGATGTATGCCTGTTTTCACATATGGCAAAATTTCATTCTTTTTTATGGCTAAGTGGTAGCCCATTATATACACACATATACCACATCTTCTTACTCATTTGTGTGTTGATGGACATTGAATTGGTTCAGTTTCTTGGCTACGTAAATACTGTTGCCATAAACATGGAGAAGCATGTTACTTGTTTTTGCTTATCTGGGAAACTCTTTTATCATCCCTTCAATTCTGAATGATTTCCTTGCTGGGTAGAGTACCCTAGGTTGTAGGGTTTTTCCTCCTTTCAGCGACTATATTATGCCACTCCCTTGTAGCCTGCAAAGTTCCTGCTGAAAATAAGCTGATAGCCTTAGGGAAGTTCAGTTCAGTTCAGTTCAGTCACTCCTTTGTGTCTGACTCTTTGACCCTATGGACTGCAGCACGCTAGGCTTCCCTGTCCATCACCAACTCCTGGAGCTTGCTCAAACTCATGTCCATTGAGCCGGTGATGCCATCCAGCCATCTCATCCCCTGTTGTCCCTTTCTCCTCCTGCCTTCAATCTTTCCCAGCATCAGGGTCTTTTCCAGTGAGTCAGTTCTTCACAACACATGGTCAAAGTATTGGAGCTTCAGCTTCAGCATCAGTCCTTCCAATGAACACTCAGGACTGATGATCTCCTTTAGGATGGACTGGTTGGATCTCCTTGCAGTCCAAGGGGCTCTCAGGAGTCTTCTCAAACACCACAGTTCAAAAGCATTAATTCTTTGGTGCTCAGCTTTCTTTATAATTCAACTCTCACATCCATACATGACTACTGGTAAAATAATAGCTTCGATTAGACAGTACTTTGTTGGCAAAGTAATGTCTCTGCTTTTTAATATGCTGCCTAGATTGGTCATAGTTTTTCTTCCCAGGAGCAAATGTCTTTTAATTTCATGGCCGAAGTCACTATCTGCAGTGATTTTGGAGCCTAAGAAAATAAAGTCTGTCACTGTGTCTATCGTTTCCCCAACTATTTGCCATGAAGTGATGGGACTGGATGCCATGATCTTAGTTTTTTGAATGTTGAGTTTTAAGCCAGCTTTTTTACTCTCCACTTGCACTTTCATCAAGAGGCTCTCAACCTCCGGGAGGCTCTCTTTAGTTCTTCATTTTCTGCCATAAGCGTGGTGTCATCTGTGTGTATGAGGTTATTGATATTTCTCCTGGCAATCTTGATTCCAGCTTGTGCTTCATCCAGCCCAGCATTTCTCATGATGTACTCTGCATATATGTTAAATAAACAGGGTGACAATAAACAGCCTTGACGTACTCCTTTCCCAATTTTGAACCAGTCTGTTGTTCCATGTCCAGTTCTAACTGTTGCTTCTTGACTTGTGTACAGATTTCTCAGGAGGCATGTAAGGTGATCTGATATTCCTGTCTCTATAAGAATTTTCCACAGTTTGATGTGATCCACCCAGTCAAAGGCTTTGGTATAATCAATAAAGCAGAAATAGATATTTTTCTGGAACTTTCTTGCTTTTTTGATTATCCAACGAATGTTGGCAGTTTGATCTCTGGTTCTTCTGCCTTTTCTGAATCCAGCTTGAACATCTGGAAGTTCTCAGTTCACATTGTTGAAGCCTGGCTTGGAGAATTTTGAGCATTACTTTGCTAGTGTGTGAGATGAGTGCACGTGTGCTTTAGTTTGAACATTCTTTGGCATTGCCTTTCTTTGGGACTGGAATGAAAACTGACCTTTTCCAGTCCTGTGGCCACTGCTGAGTTTTCCAAATTTGCTGGCATATTGAGTGCACCACTTTCACAGCATCATCTTTTAGGATTTGAAAGAGCTCAACTGGAATTCCATCACCTCCACTAACTTTGTTCGTAGTGATGCTCTCTAAGGCCCACTTTACTTTGCATTCCAGTATGTGTGACTCTAGGTGAGTGATCACACCATAGTGGTTATCTATGTCATGAAGATCTTTTTTGTGTAGTTCTTCTGTGTATTCTTGTCACCTTTTCTTAATATCTTCTGCTTCTGTTATGTCCATACCATTTCTGTCCTTTATTGTGCCCATCATCTTGCATGAAATGTTCCCTTGGTATTTTCGTGAAGAGATCTCTAGTCTTTCCCATTTTATTGTTTTCCTCTTTTTATTTGCATTGATCGCTGAGGAAGACTTTCTTATGTCTCCTTGCTATTCTTTGGAACTCTGCATTCAAATGGGTATTCCTTTTCTCCTTTGCCTTTCACTTCTTTTCTCAGATATTTGTAAGGCCTCTTCAGACAACCATTTTGCCTTTTTGCATTTCTCATTTTTGTAGATGTTCTTCATCACCACCTCCACCGTATAGTGTCACGAATCTCCATCCTTAGTTCTTCAGGCACTCTGTCTATCAGATCTATTCCCTTGAATCTATTTGTCATTTCCTCTGAATTGATTTAGGTCATGCCTGAATGGTCTAGTGGTTTTCCCTACTTTCTTCAATTTAAGTCTCAATTTTGCAATAAAGATTTCATGATCTGAGCCACAGTCAGCTCCTGGTCTTGCTTTTGCTGACTGTATGGAGCTTCTCCATCTTTGGCTGCAAAGCATACAATCAATCTGATTTTGGTATTGATCATTGGTTCATGTCCACGTGTAGAGTCATCTCTTGTGTTTTTGGAATAGGGTGCTTCCTATGACCAGTACATTCTCTTAGCAAAACTCTATTAGCCTTTGCCCTACTTCATTTTGTACTCTTAGGCCAAACTTGCTCGTTCCTCCAGGTATATCTTGACTTCTAACATTTGCATTCCAGTCCCCTATGATGAAAAGGACATCTTTTTTTGTGTGTTAGTTCTAGAATGTCTTATAGTTAATCATAGAACCATTCAACTGAATCAACTGAAGCTTCTTTGGCATTAGTTGTTAGGGCATAGACTTGGATTACTGTGATATTGAATGGTATGCTTTGGAAATGAACAGAGATCATTCTGTACATTGCATTTCAGACTCTTTTGTTGACTATGAGGGCTAGTCCATTTCTTTTAAGAGATTCTTGTCCACAGTAGTAGATATAATGGTCATCTGAATTAAATTCACCCATTCCAGTCCATTTAAGTTCATTGATTCCTAAAATGTCAGTTTTAACTCTTGCCATCTGTTTGACCACTTCCAATTTACCTTGATTCATGGACCTAACATCCCAGGTTCCTATGAAATATTGTTCTTTACAGCATCGGACTTCCATCACCAGTCACATCCACAGCTGGATGTTGTTTTCACTTTGGCTCCATCTCTTCATTCTTTATGGAATTATTTCTCCACTCTTCTCCAGTAGCATATTGGGCACCTACTGACCTGGGAGCTCATCTTTCAGTGTCATATCATTTTGCCTTTCATACTGTTCATGGAGTTCTCAAGGCAAAAATACTGAAGTGGTTTGCCATCCCCTTCTCCAGCGGACTATGTTTTGTCATAACTCTCCATCATGACTCGTCCATTTTGGGTTGGCCCTACATGGCATGGCTCGTAGTTTCATTGAGTTAAACAAGGCTGTGGTCCATGTGATCATTTTGGTGAGTTTTCTGAGATTGTGGTCTTCATTCTGTCTGCCTTCTGATAGATAAGGATAAGGGGCTCGCAGAAGCTGTAAGTGTTCTCCACTTATCCCAGGGGCTGGGAGCCCTAGTTAAGCTGTCCCCAGAGTGATCTGACCCAGCCAGCCTTACAGGCACCTTTCTTTGCAACACAAAATCAAGATTTATACATCAACTGCTTATTAAGGGATGCTGATGTGATGGTAGGGAAATCTCAGGAAGTTCCTTTGTCCATGCATACTGACCTATCCAGTCTTCCAAGAGTCTTACATTTTCAACACAGTTATAAAACTTCAAAGCAGGCTTCCAGTGAAGGACTTCCCATATGCTAATTTAACAAATCAGGAATCCAAGAATCTAAAAAATGGATTTGCTCAGGGTCACTTGGCAATATAAAAATAGGATCAAAATGGATCTTAGTTTCTTTTCTCCTGGTCCAAAGCGATTTCTTCTTTGTTTATTTGAAAGTAAGCAATTATACGACCCAGGAAGGAGGTGTCAAATACACACACACATACACACACACAGCCAAAACAGAGGAAACAAGGACCTATATAAGGTCAATTTTTTGGCAGGGGTGCATAGAACAGGGGGAGATATTCAGAAGACAGACCCTGCCCCATCCCTACCAACCTCCCTCAGCAACCTGGAAGTCTAGAATTTCCAGGGAGCGATATTCCAAAGGGCTCTGGATATCAGGAGCAGTGATGATAAACAAGAGTCAGGCTGAGAGGGAGAGGGCTCTCCAGAAAGACAGAGGGAGCAGGTGACAAACGGAACCTGTTCTCAAGGAAGAGAAGAGGCCAACTCCCAGCCCTGCCTCTAGCTACGAAGCTCCCCAGGGCCTCAAACTCAATTTCTCCCCAGCTTCTTCTTAAAACTAAAGTAAACACGCTGGAGCACTGTTTACCAGAAGTGGCCAATGATGCCCCAAGGAGCAATATCCCTGAACTTGTAATGCTGTCAGCAGAGAAAATGCTGATGCGATATTTGACACCCATAGTTCAAGGGAGAGAGCAACTGGGTCGGAAAAAAGAATGAGCAGGTGTAACCGTGTTTTATGTGGGTCCCCAGCAAGAAGAGCACATGCTGTCATCACCTTGAGATCAGTAATTAGAACTGCCGTCTAAGAAGCACGGACTCCAGATCTCCCTAAAGTGGTAAAATAGCCCAAGGTGACAATGCACTCTGATCCTGGTCTCCAACTATTCAGATTGAGTTGACAAGCTTTTAAGGAAAGCCTACTGCTATTCCTAATAATAGCAGCCATATGTACTTTACTCTGTACCAGACACTGTTCTTAAGCTTTGACTTTCATTTAACAAATCCTCACAAGCTCATGAGATAGGTGCTGTTTTAATTTTCATTATACAAATAAAAAACTGAAGCTCAGAGAATATATATAACTTGCTCAGAGTTTGGTGACTGGTCAGTAGTAGGACCGAGATTCCACTTCAAAAGTTTGCATTCTTAACCTGTACCTTCTAGGCAGGAGACCAAGCTGCAGGGCTTTGCTGCTGCTGCTGCTAGGTCACTTCAGTCGTGTCCGACTCTGTGTGACCCCATAGATGGCAGCCCACCAGGCTTTCCTGTCCCTGGGATTCTCCAGGCAAGAACACTGGAGTGGGTTGCCATTTCCTTCTCCAAAGCATGAAAGTGAAAAGTGGAAGTGAAGTTGCTCAGTCATGTCGGACTCCAGCGACCCCATGGACTGCAGCCTACCAGGCTCCTCCGCCCATGGGATTTTCTTGGCAAAAGTACTGGAGTGGGGTGCCATTGCCTTCTCCGGCAGGGCTTTGGTGGGAACTAAAAAGCATGTAATACGAACAAGAGGCAAAGCCCCAAACCTGGGCAAAGGATAAGGGAGGAGTTGCTGTGCAGAGATGCCCACTTGGTCACCTGAATCAGGAAGAGGAATTAGGCTGGTAACAGGGGGCCCTGGAGCAGAAGCAGCAAGTTCCGTGACCTGCAAGGTAAACCGTCTGGAGCATTTTCAGATAAATGAATCCATTTCCACATAACTGGAATGCAGAATTTGAAAGGAAAAAGGGAACATGTGAGGCTGAACAAGTAAACAGTGACAAATCCTCAAGGGGCCTTAAGGTGCCTTCACAAGTGGCGTGCGGGTGGGGGCCTGAGTAGGTGTTCCCTTTCTAATCCTCCATTTAGAACACATGGATAATTTTAGACGATTTTACTTTCATCATGTATAACATACGGAGATAGAATTGTTGACAAATTTGTTCAGCATTGGTAAGCAATTTATCAGTATATTGGAATTCTAGGCTTTTGTCTCATTCCAGTGCAGCCTTTAGAAAAAGCTTGAAAGAGAGAAAAAAAATTGTTTTCTTTGGCTACCCTCCGTTTCTCTTAATGATCATTTCTGCATTGCCAGGATTACTTCTCTTTCAGATCTTGATTCAATCATAACAGCTCAGGAAATTATTCTAGTAGTTGCAATGGATTGAATCTCAAATATGTCGCCCAGAGAATCAATGCCAGCTTGACGTGGTTAAGAGCACAGAGTACAGGAACAAACCAGGTCTGTCTTCAGACCTTGGCTTTATCACTTCCCGGTGGGATGCATGCATGCTAAGTCACTTCAGTCTTGTCTGACTCTTTGCACCCCAATGGGCTGTAGACCACCAGGCTCCTCTGTCCATGGGGATTCTCCAGGTAAGTATAATAGAGTGGGTTGCCATGCCTTCCTCCAAGTGATCTCCCCTACCCAGAGATCAAACCTGAGTCTCCTGCGTCTCCTGCATTACATGTGGATTCTTTACTGCTGAGCCACCAGGGAAACCCCCCAGCTGAATAATCTTAGGCAAATACCTTAGCTGCTCTATGCCTTATTTTTATCGTCTATAAAAGGAAGTGATAATAACAGCTGTTTCTTAGCCTTGTGAAAGTGAAACTTTCTCAGTTGTGTCCGACTCTTTGCGACCCCATGGACTATATAGTCCGTGGAATTCTCCAGGCCAGAGTACCGGAGTGGGTAGCCTTTCCCTTCTCCAGGGGATCTTCCAAGCCCAGGAATCGAACACAGGTCTCCCACATTGCAAGTGGATTCTTTACCAGCTGAGCCACAAGGGAAGCCCAAGAATATTGGAGTGGGTAGCCTATCCCTTCTCCAGGAGATCTTCCTGGCCCAGGAATCAAACCAGGGTCTCCTACATTGCAGGTGGATTCTTTACCAACTGAGCTATCAGGGAAGCCCTCTTAACCTTAAACACATGATTAAGTGGTTGGTTATATGTCATATCCTTGGGACAGAGTCTGGTGTTTGACAAGTAAGTATGTACTAAACATTAGCTATTACTGATATTTGTCCTAGAGAGATGGAGAGTGAAGTATGAGCAAAGAGCTATGGGAATATAGAGGAAAGAATGATTTACTGGAGTAGAGAAATTTTTAGGAAAGAAACCACAGAAGATTTGGCATTTTCTACATCTTTTTGTTTTATTTATTTATTTATTTATTTTTTTTTTTTTTTGAGAAAAGAAAGTGATAATACCATTGGTTTTTTTTTTTCCCCCTTCTACGTCAGAGCAAGTAGCCCTTGTCTGGAGGAGCCATTTATTGCAGCCTTTGTGAAAGACAGTTCTAACCTTAGATCCCCAGGTCAAACAGTCTCTGGTGCAAAGATTCAGGGCATCATTTATTTGAATCATGTCTTATTAATAAAAATGTTGATGCATTCTCCTGTTTTAAGAAAATCTCATTACTAAAAAAAATCTAACCTTGAACAATAAGCCACTAACCACTTTGTAGCAGAATTATTTACTTTATAAAATGGTCTGTAGCAAATTTATCTTATTTTTATAAGACACTCCTTGAATGTTAATTTCTAGCATTTTGATTTGCACTTTCCATTGAACTGAAGAGACATTAGCTGTGGAATCTGAATTGCTCAGCTGCGTAGCACCAAGCAACTGACTAACACTATTTAAGATTTTTACAACAGCTGTGATTTGGAAGTATTATTATCCATGTCTTAGAGTTAAAGAAACCAAGACTCAAAGAAGTTTCCTTAGTTGCCTTAGTTTACAAAACCAGGACATCAAAGAGCCTGGATTAAAAACTAGGTACCAGTGGCCATGGTCTTCTCTACATGAAACAGCTTCTAGAAACATAGGTGTAAAACATTCTCCAGAAGGAAACATCATTTACCTGTTATTATAATCTCTCCACTGAGAAATCAGAAGAGGCTTTCAGGTTCTAATTTTATTTATTTATTTATTTTTTTTTTTTGCGGAGCTGCCTGGCTGCTTTCGGTCCTATCTTTAACTTTGGTGGCAACACAATCAACAGCTTGGCCTCCCACTCCTACCTAACTCAGCTTTCCACCTCATTTAACAACAGGCCAGCTTGATAATGGAATTCTCTACTTCCCAAAACAAAAGATGGTGAGTGGAAATTTTACTCAATAACCCAATCCTTTTAACTTTAATTAAGCTTGTTTCAAGCCTCTGTCTAAATTTGGAACTGACAACTTAATTGGTTGTCCAAGTAGAGGAGGAGAGAAAATGTTCTGTCTGGCTGGATCAGGACAAGAATCCTTTTAACAGTGGCAGCAAAGACAAAGCTCCAAAGTATAAACTTCTTCTTATGTAGTAAAATTTTTCCATGATGCTCTCAGTTTGGAGGGATCACTTCTGGAGACATATTTCAGCCATTCTCTGGTAAACCCCAATCATTGTTTTCCCTTTGTGTTTGAACTTGCTGAACCTTTCAAATCCATTCAAAAAATCATTATCTCAACTGCTACCCAAAAGGGGATAAATTCCTTAAATTTTGCCCAGTCATGTGTCTTCTTCCAGATCATACTCTTCTCAATCAGTCCAACTAATGCAGTTACTTCCACACTGACTAACAGATTACCTAGAGTTGGATCAGTTCAGTTGCTCAGTCATATCCGACGCTTTGTGACCCCATGGACTGCAGCACACCAGGCTTCCCTGTCCATCACCAACTCTCAGAGCTTGCTCGAACTCATGTCCGTCGAGTCAGCCATGCCATCCAACCATCTCATCCTCTGTCGTCCCCTTCTCCTCCCACCTTCAATCTTTCCCAGCATCAAGGTCTTTTCCAATGAGTCAGTTCTTCGCATCAGGTGGCCGAAGTATTGGAGTTTCAGTTTCAGCATCAGTCCTTCCAATGAATATTCAGGACTGATTTCCTTGAGGAGTGACTGGTTTGATCTCCTTGCAGTCCAAGGGACTCTCAAGAGTCTTCTCCAACACCACAGTTCAAAACCATCAATTCTTCTACCCTCAGCTTTCTTTGTAGTCCAGCTCTCACATCCATACATGACTACTGGAAAAACCATAGCTTTGTCTAGAAGAACCTTTGTCAGCAACATAATGTCTCTGTTTTTTTTAATATGCTATCTAGTTTGGTCATAACTTTCCTTCCAAGGAGAAAACATCTTTTAATTTCATGGCTGCAATCACCATCTGCAGTGATTTTGGAGCCCCCAAAATAAAGTTTCTCAGTGTTTCCACTGTTTCCCCATCTATTTCCCATGAAGTGATGGGACCAGATGCCGTGATCTTAGTTTTCTGAATGTTGAGCTTTAAACCAACTTTTTCACCCTCCTCTTTCACTTTCATCAAGAGGCTCTTTAGTTCTTCTTCACTTTCTGCCATAGGGTGATGTCATCTGCATAGCTGAGGTTATTGGTATTTCTCCCAGCAATCTTGATTCCAGCTTGTGCTTCCTCCAGCCCAGTGTTTCTCATGATGTACTCTGCATAGAAGTTAAATAAGCAGGGTGACTATATAAAGCCTTGACGTACTCCTTTCCCAATTTGGAACCAGTCTGTTGTTTCATGTCTGGCTCTAACTGTTGCTTCTTGACCTGCATACAGATTTTTCCGGAGGCAGGTAAGGTGATCTGGTATTCCCATCTCTTTAAGAATTTTCCACAGTTTATTGTGATCCATACAGTCAAAGGCTTTGGTGTAGTGAATAAAGCAGAAGTAGATGTTTTTCTGTAACTCTTTTGCTTTGTCAATTATCAGTTCAGTTCAGTCACTCAGTCATGTCCAACTCTTTGCAATACCATGAATCACAGCACACCAGACCTCCCTGTCCATCACCAATTCCCAGAGTTCATTCAAACTTACGTCCATTGAGTTGGTGATGCCATCCAGCCATCTCATCCTCTGTCGTCCCCTTCTCCTCCTGCCCCCAACCCCTCCCAGCATCAGAGTCTTTTTCAATGAGTCAACTCTTCACATGAGGTGGCCAAAGTACTGGAGTTTCAAAACTGAACTATTAGATTCCATGTTTCCTTAAGGCAATAGACCACTGAAAAGCAGTGTGTGTGTGTTTATGTGTTTGCATGGGTACTTATATTTATTTGACTGCAGCTCAAGTGGGTCAAGAGGTCTACTTGGACCTCAACAACACAGGTCTCTAAGAAAGGACGAGGAAAACAATGGAAAATAAGCCTCAGAATCAGTACAGAGCTCTCAGTCTTGGCAATGTGTAAAATGACTAAGAAATTGTTTGCATCTCCAAATTTGTCTCCCTTAAAAAAAAAAAAAAAAATCTATTTATTTAGATATGTTGGCTGAGCTGGGTCTTCATTGCTGTGTAGGCTTTTCTCTAGTTGTGGCGAGCAGGAGCTGCTCTGTAGCTGTGGTGCGCAGGCTTCTCATTGTGGTGGTTTCTCCTGGCTCGGAACGTGGGCTCCAGAGCGTGTGTGCATCAGTGGTTGCAGCTCGCTGGCTCTAGAGCGCAGGCTCAATAGTTGTGGTGCATGAGCTTAGTTGCTCTGCAGCATGTGGGATCTTCCCAGGTTGGAGCTTGAACCTGTGCCCCCTGCATTGACAGGTGGATTCTTTACCACTGAGCCTCCAGGGAAGCCCCAATTAGTCTTCCTAATACTGAAGCTTATATGGAAAGAACACTGGCAAAAATAAACAAAAATGTCAAACAGAAGAAGCCTCTGAGATTACCTAACCCACCTACCTTCCTTTATTGATGATTTTACTGAAATTCAGATAGAGGAATTCCCCAAGGTCATAGAGGTAGTCAGGAAACCAGTAGTCTCTGATATTTACTCCATGGCTCTATCCCACAGGATCTGTGTCACTTGTTTATTTTCTGTGGTCTAATGTGTCCTGATTTACTATGGTATTCTTCACTTCTTGTAAGTCACAGAAGTTAGAAACTACACTCAATCATAGAGCCCATGAGAGGCATGAATACATCAACACAATACGTTGATGTATTCATGCCTCTCAAGGAGATTCCTTAAAAAACTGGGAATAGAACTGCCTTATGATCCAGCAATCCCTCTGCTGGGAATACACACTGAGGAAACCATAATTGAAAGAGACACATGTACCCCAATGTTCATCGCAGCACTGTTTATAATAGCCAGGACTTGGAAGCAACCTAGATGTCCATCATCAGATGAATGGATAAGAAAGCTGTGGTACATATACACAATGGAGTATTACTCAGCCATTAAAAATAATGCATTTGAGTCAGTTCTAATGAGGTGGATGAAACTGGAGCCTATTATACAGAGTGAAGTAAGCCAGAAAGAAAAACACCAATCCAGTATACTAAGGCATATATATGGAATTTAGAAAGATGGTAACAATAGTCCTGTATACAAGACAGCAAAAGAGACACTGATGTATAGAACAGTCTTTTGGACTCTGTGGGAGAGGGAGAGGGTGGGATGCTTTGGGAGAATGGCATTGAAACATGTATAATATCATATATGAAACGAGTCGCCAGTCCAGGTTCGATGCATGATACTGGATGCTTGGGGCTGGTGCACTGGGACGACTCAGAGGGATGGTAGGGGGAGGGAGGAGGGAGGAGGGTTCAGGATGGGGAACACATGTATACCTGTGGCGGATTCATTTTGATATATGGCAAAACCAATACAATGTTGTAAAGTTAAAAAATAAAATTAAATTAAAAAATAAAAATAAACTAAAAAAAAAAAAAAGAAAAATAAGGTTGTAGAGTGAGAGGTGATATTCTGAAAATTAGAATGCTTCCTTTTCTTTTAAACTTTCCATGTTTCCTTAAGGCAATAGACTACCTAGATTGGGTGTTTAGGAGATTTAAAAATATAGTTTTATGAGCAAATTTTTGTTGCATGAATTATTTGGTAACTAGAGATGAGAAAGCTCAGTATGGTGGAGTCAAGATCAGCTCCCTCATCCAGTGCCCTGAACGTTCCTGTGCTCACTGGTAGTACCAGGATATTTCCCTTTAGCTTTCTGCTGCACTCTGGCTTGCCATCCACTTATCATGTCTCATGCATGATAAATCTGGAAATTTTAAGTGACTTCCAATTTCTAGGTTTTTGTCCTCATTTACATTCATGTTTCCTGCAGGGAAGGGCTAACAGTATCATAGATATTGGACATGCTGGACATAGAACTGAGGTCCAGGAGTCTGTGTTGTTGGAGGGGCTCAACAGGTCGTCCTCAGTAGCTTGCTCTTGCATCTTTATTCAAGTAGCTGCATGTTTACAGATCTTTTGTGCTATTCCCTGTCAGTCAAAAAAGGATCCAATATCCCAATTCATAAATTCATATTTAAAGCACTATTCACTTATTCCAGTCATCCTACAGTTTTTCACTGAACATCTGCTATGTTCAAAGCATTTGTTATTTGTCTACCATATTCATAATTTATGTCATAACTCATATTCCTTCTATAACCTACACATTTTTTGGCCATATCACCTCCAAAATAACTTCATATTTTTCATTGTAATCAGTTCACCCTTTGCTTGAATTTATATCAAAAGTAGATTTTGGAGTTTGTGTTGTTCACCACAAAGGCAAATTAGCTGACTCTGTCTTCCATACTGAATCTGGCAGATGCTAGAGAAGTTATCACTCATGTGAGGAATGTGGAGTTTCTTGTAGCAAGTGGTACAAAACTGTAAATATTCCTCAGGAGGCTTAAAGTCTCTGAGTTGTGGGACTCAGATGGTAAAGTATCTGTCTACAATGCAGGAGACCTAGGTTCAATCCCTGGGTCGGGAAGATCTCCTGGAGGAGGAAATGGCAACCCACTCCAGTATTCTTGCCTGAAGAATCCCATGGACGGAGGAATCTGGTAGGCTACAGTCACAAAGAGTTGGACACGACTGAGTGACTTCACTCATTTATTTTTAAATGAAGGATAATTGCTTAACAGAATTTTGTTGTTTTCTGTCAAACACCAGCATGAATCAGCCATAGTTACTTTTTACATGGAAGAAATGGCAACCTGGAGCAACAGTGGAAGAGTTGAGTGAAGGCTCCTAGGTGTACCATTGTCTTTCTTTCAGGTTGCCTTGTGAAGCCCAGGCTGGAAGTCATGACCTGGTAGGGAATTGTCTTGGCTGCATCTGAGTACAATTCCAACTTAGTGATGCAAAATTTGTCTGGCAAAAACCATCTCCTCAGAGCCCTAAAAAGAAAGGGGTTGGAATAAGTATCCATACAATGCCTCAACACCCTACCTTGGATTGTGAGATCTACCCCATGCATAGCATAATCAAGAAGGCTGTAATGAGACCTAGGCATGACTGAGTCACATAAAGTTGACCTAGAACCCTGATGGGATAGGTGTTCACCCATCCAACAGATATTGATGAAGTGACTACTCTATGCCAGGCATTGTTCTAAGTGCTGAAGATATTAGTAGACAATACAAAACTCCCAGCCCTAGAAATGTGCACTCCAAAGGAACTAGATAATGGATGTGTAGTTATTGTTGTTGTTCAGTTGTTCAGTCAGGCCCCTGCTTTGTGACCCCATGGACTGCAGCACACCAGGCTTCCCTGTCCTTCACTGTCTCCTGGAGTTTGCTCAAACTCATTTTTATAGAGTCAGTGATGCCATCCAACCACCTTATCCTCCGATGAGCCCTTCTCCTCCTTCCCTCAATCTTTCCCAGCATCAGGTTCTTTTCCAATGGGTCAGCTCTTTGCAACAGGTGGCCAAAGCATTGCAGATTTAGCATCAGTCCTTCCAATGTATATTCAGGGTTGATTATCTTTAGGATCTATTGGTTTGGATAATTGACCATGAGCCCTTTCCCCCTGTTTTTTCTTCATCACGGGCCAGATAAGTACCATAAAATGTGAATGTCTCTATATAAAAGAGAGTCTGGGATGATGTGACAAATGATGTCTTGAGAGAGAACCGAGTCCAGGAGAAGAGTCGAAATGGTTAAGCAGATCATGTTGATATTGCTGCTCAGTTGCTCAGTCATGTCCTACTCTTTTCTGATCCCATGGACTGTAGCTTGCTGGGCTCCTCTGTCTATGGGTTTTCCTGGGCAAGAATACCAGAATGAATTGCCATTTTCTTCTCTAAGAGATCTTCCCTGCCCAGGAATAGAATGTGTCTCCTGCATTAGCAGGAGGCTTCTTTAACACTGGGCTGCCAGGAAAGCCCTAAGCAGATTACATTAATAGACAATCTACCTAAAATGTAGTTCCCTTCCTTTCAAATCACAGCTAGAAAAATAAGGCCAGGATTAGACAACACCCTTCTCAGATACAAAGATTATAATTTGAGGGAGCTGACCTTGTAAAAGGAATGTCAATAAGACCATAATAAAATTAAAAGATCACAAAATATTTAATGACAACGATATAAAGCAATAGCAACAAGAAATACATAGCAGAGAAAGCAGAGCTAATGGAGCAGAAAAAGCAGGAACTTTGAATAAGCATAAAACATATCCTGAGGGAAATAAGGAAAGGTTTATTGCAAACATGAAAAAAGAGCAGATGTGTTTAAGGAAGAACCAGTTAGAAATATTGGATGTGAAACAGTGTAATTATTTAAATCAAAGGTTCTATAAAAATTTAAATAGCAGAATAGCTACAAAGAATTAATTAATGGGCTGGAAAATCATGTTGAGAAGATTATCCAGATTAAGAGGATGGCATAAATAGACAGAACATATTTGAAAAAAAATTAAAGAGATAGGTCAAATTACAGAGCAAACATTCCAGAAAGAAAGATTTGAAAAGGCAATGTAGGAAGGTAATCTTTGAAAAAAAAGTGAGTGTTTTCCAGAGCTAAAGAAAGATACATGACTTTAGATTAAAAATGGTTTTAGAGTGTAGCAGCCCACAATAAGCAGATAAATAAAACTGTACATCCAGACACAGCAGAATGAAATTTAATGAATGGCTTCCAGAGTGAGAAACCAATTACCTATAAAGCCACAGGCAGAAGATAGGACCTCAGATTTCTCAAAATCAACAAAACAATGAGATCACATGTTGTTGGTGGAGCTGGAGAAGGAAAGGATTCTAGATTACCCAGGAAATAGATAGTTCAAAATGATGGGGCAAAATAAAAATCTTTTCACCTTATCACTCACAAACTGCATCTAAAGTATTGTTTTTAGCATATTCCCTAAGGAGATTATGTTAGTCCACAAAGAAGCAATAATTATGAAAAACAAGAACAAGTAAGGACATTAATAAATATTATTTGTTTTAGTAAACTAACTAAGAGGAAATATATCTACAACATCTAATCTACAACTTGATGTCACATCAAAACTGCTGAGGTGACTTGTTGTGGAGAACAAAGGGAGTTAAAAGTCAGCCAAAGTTCTTAACATATAAGAGAAGGAGACATAAGTATTAAAGAAATTGAGGTGTTCACCAGGAAAAGAGAACTATGTGCTTTAGTCAGAGAATTGTAAGCATCAGAAAATGCAATGAAATGCATAAGTTTAAACAAGCAATGGAGTATCAAAGGAGAAAAAGAAGGATAAAAAGAAAGATAGATTAAGCAATAAAAATTGTTTTGAGACAAACCAAAAAGACAGTAGAAATACATCCATATTCCCTGGTACAATAATAAATAAAATGTATTAGAGACATAAATCTAGAAACAGAAAAGTTTAAGAATCTAAAATATCCTTTTTTTAACTTAAGACAAAAAGTTTGCAAATAAAAGTATGAGAAAAGAGATAGTATGCAATCATGAAATGTAAAGATTAAGCTGAGATAAAGTGGTAAAGAACCTGCATGCCATAAGCTGAGATAAAGTGGTAAAGAACCTGCATGCCAAAGCGGGAGACTTGAGAAACATGGATTCAATCCCTGGGTAGGGAAGATCCCCTGGAGGAGAGCATGACAACCCACTCCAGTATTCTTGTCGGGAGAATCCCCTGGATAAAGGAACCTGGAGGACTACAGTTCATTGGGTCACAAAGAGTCAGACATGACTGAAGTGACTTAGCTAGCTAATCTTAGCTAGCTGATATCAAATAAAGTGGAATTAACACACACACACACACATATATATAATACATACATCTGAGTTAGGAAATAGCATAGAATACAACTTGGCACCACTTAGTAGAAAAGCTAGTTGTAATTATCATTCATGATTTTACTACAAGATAAATTATAGGCAAATCTCCTATGCAAAACAATTTCAAATAACTTGTGCAAATATTTTTCCTTTAAGAAGCAGGAGCATAACTCTCTACTTTTAAGTGTGAGAGCTCATAATGACTTCCTTCCAAAGAGTACAGTATGGAGAAAGGGGAAAAGTATAAGTTAACAGCAGAGAAACCTGACAAATATTAACTACCTCAATCAAGTAATCAGGATTCCTATCAACAGATGAAAATGGCATGTTCCTTTTGATCTTCCTCCCCTAAGTCTATAACCTTGGTCTAATCATGAAAAAAACACCAGACAACGCCTATATAAGTAGCATTCTGTAAAATAACTGGCTACTACCTTTCAAAACTGGTTAAGGTAACCAGAAATAATGAAAGTCTGAGAAACTGTCACTGCCAAGAGAAGCCTGAGGGAACTTGATGGCTAAGTGCCATATGGTAATTCTACATAGGATCCAGGAAAAATAGACATTGGGTAAAAGCGAAGGACACCTGAATAGTGTCTGAACTGTATTTAATCATAATATATGAACATTGGTCCATTAATTGTAACAAATGAACCATGCCAATGTAAGATACAAATAATAGGGATATTGTTTTTTGGGTATATTGGGTCAAGGCTATCATTTTTCCAGTAGTCCTATATGGATGTGAGGGTTGGACTGTGAAGAATTGATGCTTTTGAACTTTGGTGTTGGAGAAGACTCTTGAGAGTCCCTTGGATTGCAAGGAGGTTGAACCAGTCCATCCTAAAGGACATCATTGGAAGGACTGATGCTGAGACTGAAACTCCAATACGTTGGCCACCTCATGGGAAGAATTGACTCATTGGAAAAGACCCTGATGCTGGGAGGGATTGGGGGCAGGAGGAGAAGGGGACGATAGAGGATGAGATGGCTGGATGGCGTCACCGACTTGATGGACATGAGTTTGGGTAAACTCCAGGAGTTGGTGATGGGCAGGGAGGCCTGGTGTGCTGCGATTCATGGGGTCACAAAGAGTCAGACACGACTGAGTGACTAAACTAAACTGAACTGAACTGGGTCATTCTATGTTATCCTCATAATTTTTCTGTAAATCTAATGTTCTTTTAAAATTGTTCAAAAATAGTATCTAAAAAATGCTAGCTAACAGGCTGTTTTAAAGGATCCAAGTAGGAAGTCACGGAAAAGGCAATGGCACCCCACTCCAGTACTCTTGCCTGGAAAATCCTGTGGACGGAGGAGCCTGGTAGGCTGCAGTCCATGGGGTCGCTAAGAGTCGGACACGACTGAGGGACTTCACTTTCACTTTTCACTTTCATGCATTGGAGAAGGAAATGGCAACCCATTCCAGTGTTCTTGCCTGGAGAATCCCAGGGACGAGGGAGTCTGGTGGGCTGCCGTCTATGGGGTCACACAGAGTCGGACACAACTGAAGCAACTTAGCAGCAGCAGCAGCAGTAGGAAGTCAAGAGATACCTGGATTAACAGGCAAGTTTGGCTTTGGAGTACAAAATGGAGCAGGGCAAAGGCTAGTAGAGTTTTGTTAAGAGAACACACTGGTCATGAAAAACACCCTCTTCCAACAACATAAGAGACAACTCTATACATGGACATCACCAGATGGTCAATACTGAAATCAGATCATTTATATTCTCTGCAGTCGAAGATGGAGAAGCTCTATACAGTCAGCAAAAACAAGACCTGGAGATGACTGTGTCTCAGATCATGAGCTCCTTATTGCAAAATTCAGGCTTAAATTGAAGAAAGTAGGAAAAATCATTTGGCCATTCAGGTGTGACCTAAATCAAATCCCTTGTGATTATATAGTAGAGGTGATGAATACATTCAAGGAATTAGATCTGGTAGACAGAGTGCATGAAGAACTATGGAGAGGAATTTGTAACATTGTACAGGAGACAGTGACCAAAATCATCCCTAAAAAGAAATGAAAGAAGGCAAAGTGCTTGTCTGATGAGGCTTTAAAAACAGCTGAGAAAAGAAGAGAAGTGAAAGGCAAAGAAGAAAGGGTAAGATATACTGAACTGAATGCAGAGTTCCAGAGAGTAGCAAAGAGACATAAGAAGACCTTCTTAAGTGAATAGTGCAAAGAAATAAAGGAAAACAATAGATTGGGAAAAACTAGAAATCTCTTTGGAGAAGGCACTGGCGACCCACTCCAGTACTCTTGCCTGGAAACTCCCATGGTCAGAGGAGCCTGGTAGGCTGCAGTCCATAGGGTCGCTAAGAGTCAGACACAACTGAGCATCTTCACTTTCACTTTTCACTTTCATGCATTGGAGAAGGAAATGGCAACCCACTCCAGTGTTCTTGCCTGGAGAATCCCAGGGATGAGGGAGCCTGGTGGGCTGCCGTCTATGGGGTCGCACAGAGTCGGACATGACTGACATGACTGAGCAGCAGCAGCAAAAATCTCTTAAAGAAAACTGGAGATACCAAAGGAAAATTTCATGCAAAGATGGGCACAATACAGAACAGAAATAGTAAGGACCTGATAGAAGCATAAGAGACTAAGAAGAGGTGGCAAGAATACACAGAACTATACTAGATAACTCAGATAGCCATGACGGCTCTAGGTCAGTCACCTAGAGCCAGACATCTGGGAGTGTGAAATCAAGTGGGCCATAGGAAGCATTAATATGAACAAAGCTAGTAGAGGTGATGAAATTCCAGCTGAGCTATTTCAAATCCTGAAAGATGATGCTGTTAAAATGCTACACTCAATATGTCAACAAGTTTGGAAAACTCAGCAGTGGCCACAGGACAGGTAAAGTCAGTTTTTATTCCAATCGCAAAGAAGGGTAATGCCAAAGAATGTTCAAACTACCATACAATTGTGTTCTTTTCACATGCTAGCAAGGGTATGCTCAAAATCCTTCAAGCTAGGCTTCACCAGTATGTGAATTGAGAACTTCCAGATGTACAAGATGGATTTAGAAAAGCCAGAGGAACCAGTGATCAAATTGCCAGAATCTATTGGGTCATAGAGAAAGCAAAGGAATTCCAGGAAAACATCTACTTCTGCTTCATTGACTATATGAAAACCTTTGACTTTGTGGATCACAACCAACTGTGAAAAATTATTTAAGAGATGGAATACCAGACCACCTTACTGACCTCCTCAGAAACCTGTATGAGGGTCAAGACACAACAGTTAGAACCAGGCATGGGAAAATGGACTGATTCAAAACTCAGAAAGGAGTATGACAAGGCTGCATATTGATATACTGCTTATTTAACTTCTATGGCGAGTACATCATGGGAATGTCGGGCTGGATTAATCCAAGCTGGAAACAAGATTTCTGGGAGAGGTACCAACAACCTCAGATATGCAGATAAAAACCACTCTAATAGCTAAAAATTAAGAGGAACTAAAGAATCTCTTGATGAGGGTGAAAGAGGAGAGTGAAAAAACCTGGCCTGATATTCAACATTCAAAAAACTAAAATCATGGCATCTGATTCCATTACTTCATGGTAAATAGGGGAAAAAGTAGAAGCAGTAACAGATTTTCTTTTATTGGGCTCAGAGTCACTGCAGATGGTGACTGCAACCTTGAAATTAGAAGACACTTGCTCCTTGGAAGGAAAACCATGACAAACCTAGACAGTATATTAAAAAGCAGAAACATCACTTTGCCGACAAAGATCTGCATAGTCAAAGCTGTGGTTTTTCCAGTAGTCATGTATAGATGTGAGAGTTGGACCACAAAGAAGGCTGAATGCTGAAGAACTGATGCTTTTGAACTGTGGTATTGAAGAAGATTCTTGAAATTTCCTTGGACAGCAAGGAGATCCAACCACTCAATCCTAAAGGAAATTAACCCTGAATATTCATTGGAAAGATCGATGCTGAAGCTGGAGCTCCAGTACTTTGGTCACTTGATGGGAAGAGCTGACTTATTGGAAAAGACTCTGATGCTGGGAAAGACTGAAGACAAAAGGAGAAGAGGGCAACAGGGGATGAGATGGTTAGATAGCATCACCAACTCAATAAACATGAATCTGAGCAAATTCTTGGAAATAGTGAAGGACAGGGGTGGCTGGTGTGCTGCAGGCCATAGGGGTGCAAAGAGTTGGACATGACTTGGCAAACAAACAACAAAAACAAATCCAAAATATAAGAGCAAAGTCTATAAACCTTCAAAGAAAACATAGGAGTAATTCTTGGTTAGACAACGGTTTCTAGATTTGACACCAAAAACATTAGCCACAAGAGAAAAAAAAAGTACCAAAACTAAAAACATATGTACTATAAACAATACCTTAAGAAAGAAAGAAACAATCTACAGAAAGTAAGAGAGTATTCAGTTCACTTCAGTCACTCAGTCGTGTCTGACTCTTTGCCATCCCATGAATTGCAGCACGCCAGGCCTCCCTGTCCATCACCAACTCCCAGAGTTTACTCAGACTCATGTCCATCGAGTGAGTGATGCCATCCAGCCATCTCATCCTCTGTCGTCCCCTTCTCCTCCTGCCCCCAATCCCTCCCAGCATCTGGGTCTTTTCCAGTGAGTCAACTCTTCGCATGAGGTGGCCAAAGTACTGGAGTTTCAGCTTCAGCATCATTCCTTCCAAAGAAATCCCAGGGCTCATCTCCTTCACAATGGACTGGTTGGATCTCCTTGCAGTCCAAGGGACTCTCAAGAGTCTTCTCCCACACCACAGTTCAAAAGCATCAATTCTTTGGCGCTCAGCTTTCTTCACAGTCCAACTCTCACATCCATACATGACCACTGGAAAAACCATAGTCTTGACTAGACAGACCTTTGTTGGCAAAGTAATGTCTCTGTTTTCAATATGCTATCTAGGTTGGTCATAACTTTCCTTCCAAGGAGTAAGCATCTTTTAATTTTATGGCTGCAATCACCATCTGCAATAATTTTGGAGCCCCCCAAAATAAAGTCTGACACTGTTTCCACTGTTTGCCCATCTATTTCCCATGGGACCAGATGCCATGATCTTCATTTTCTGAATGTTGAGCTTTAAGCCAACTTTTTCACTCTCCTCTTTTACTTTCATCAAGAGGCTTTTTAGTTCCTCTTTACTTTCTGCCATACGGGTGGTGTCATCTGCATATCTGAGGTGATTGCTATTTCTCCCAGCAATCTTGATTCCAGCTTGTGCTTCTTGCAGCCCAGCGTTTCTCATGATGTACTCTTCATAGAAGTTAAATAAGCAGGGTGACAATATACAGCCTTGACGTACTCCTTTTCCTTTTTGGAACCAGTCTGTTGTTTCATGTCTGGCTCTAACTGTTGCTTCTTGACCTGCATACAGATTTTTCCAGAGGCAGGTAAGGTGGTCTGGTATTCCCATCTCTTTAAGAATTTTCCACACTTTATCGTGATCCACACAGTCAGAGGCTTTGGCATAGTCAATAAAGCAGAAATGGATGTTTTTCTGGAACTCTCTTGCTTCTTCCATGATTCAGCGGATGTTGGCAATTTGATCTCTGGTTCCTCTGCCTTTTCTAAAACCAGCTTGAACATCTGGAAGTTCACGGTTCACGTATTACAAATGGTAAATTTGATAAGAGAATTGCATCAATAATATAAAAAGAACTTATAAATCTCAATAATAAAAGTAAAACCCAATTGAAAATCGAGTCAAGAATCTAAATAGGCATTCATTTAAAAAATATATACAAGTAGCCAACAATTATATCATTAATCATTAATGAAAGAAATACACATGTAAACACTATTGAGGTTACACTTCAGGTCCACATAATGGCTAAAATAAAGTGTTTTCTAGTTGGGGAGAGATTTGAAACCTAGATATTATTGTTGGGATTGTAGAATGGTTCCACTGCTTTGGAATTCCTCAGTTTGGCTCTTCATCAGAATGTCAAGCAGAAGTATCATGTAGTCCAGTTGGTCCACTCTTAATATACATACCTACAATAAATGAAAACTTATGTTCACACAAAAACTTGTATGTGAATATCCATAGTAGCATAATCCATCAGAGCTGAAATACAGAAACAGCAACGACCCATGTCTACCAACTGATGAATGGATAAAAAATGTGGCATATCCATACATTGGAATATTATTTGACAATAAAAAGAAATATCCATAATGCTATGGCATCAGTGAATCTTGAAAATATTTTTTTTTTTTTTTTTTGCAAGGGAAAATGGAAAAGGAAAGGATCAATGAGGGTGGGAGGGAAATGGGAAGAAAGAACGGGAGTGATGGTGGGGAGGAGTATATGTAATTTCTTAACCAATGGCTTTCTATTTTTGATCACAAAGAACACTTAAAAAAAATCATGTTGAATTTTACCACAATATATTATTTAGGACAGGATCACATTTGTCACCTCTACCTCCCTACTACCCAAAGTGGTACCAAACCCATAAAATAGTCAATAAACCTTTACAGAGTGAACAAATAAGTCTTTTTTTTTTTTTTTAAACTCTCCTGGGTGAACTGAATTTTTTGAGGCTCATAAGTGAATATGTTTTGCTCTTTACTTTGTCTATTACAGCCAGATTATATGAGTGGGGTACTAAAGTCTCCCACTATTATTGTATTGCTGCATATTTCTTCTATCATATTAATTAATGTTTGTCTTAGATATATCAATGCTCCAATGTTGGGTGCATATATATTTATAATTGTTATAACTTCTTTTTGGATTGTTCCTTTAAGTCGTTATGTGTAACCTTCATTGTCTCCTTTTCAGGATCTTTAAAGTCAATTTTATCTGATATAAGTATTGCTACTCCTGTTTTCTTACAGTCCATATTTGCATAGAAAATCTTTTTCTAGGCCTTCATTTTCAGTCAGTATATATCCTGTATTTTAGGGTGGTTCTCCTGTAGACAACATATATAGGGGTCTACTTTTTGTATCCATTTGACCCATTTTAGTCTTTTGGTTGTCTCTTGTAGACAAGGTATGTAGGGGTCTTGTTTTTTTATCGATTTGGCCAGTCTTTGTCTGTTGATTAGGGCATTCAGCCCATAAACGTTTAAAGCAATTATTGATAAATAAGATTTACTTTATTATTTTGAGTTCGAATTTATACACCCTTTTAGTGATTCCTATCTAGAGAATGTCCTTTAGTTTTTGTTGGAGAAATGGTTTAGTGGTGCAAAATTCTCTCAACTTTTGCTTATCTGTAAAGCTTTTGATTTCTCCTTCATATTTGAATGAGATCCTTGCTGGATACAATAATCTAGGCTGTAAGTTATTTTCTTTCATCACTTTAATTACGTCTTGCCATTCCCTCCTGGCTTGGAGAGTTTCTATTGAAAGATCAGCTGTTAGCCTTATGGGAATTCCCTTGTGAGTTATTTGATGTTTTTCCCTAGCTGCTTTTAATATTTGTTCTTTATATTTAATCTTTGTTAATTTGATTAATATGTGTCTTGGGGTGTTTCGCCTTGGGTTTATCCTGTTAGGGACTCTCTGGATTTCTTGAACTTGAGTGGTAATTTCCTTCTCCATTTTAGGGAAGTTTTCAACTATTGTCTCCTCAAGTATTTCCTCATGATCTTTCTTTTTATCTTCTTCTTCTGGAACTCCTATGATTCGAATGTTGTAGCGTTTGATGTTATCCTGGAGGTTTCTGAAATTGTCCTCATTTCTTTTGATGCGTTTTTCTTTTTTCTCATCTGATTCATTTATTTCTAGGATTCTATCTTCTAATTCACTAATCCTATCTTCTGCCTCTGTTATTCTACTATTTGTTGCCTCCAGACTGTTTTGGATCTCATTTATTGCATTATTCATTATGTGTTGACTCTTTTTTTATTTCTTCTAGGTCCTTGTTAAACCTTTCTTGCATCTTCTCAATCCTTGTCTCCAGACTCTTTAACTGTGATTCCATTTTGATTTCGAGATTTTGAATTAATTTCGCTATCATTATTCGGAATTCTTTATCAGGTAGATTCCCTATCTCTTCCTCTTTGGTTTGGTTTGGTGGGCATCTATCCTTTAGCTGCTGGGTATTCTTTTGTCTCTTCATTTTGTTAAAATTGCCAAGTTTAGAGCGTCCTTACTATATTCTGGTAGTTTGTTGAATTCTCTTTATTGAGGCAGTTTACAGGTCTTTTCAATATCTGATCTCTGCCCTGTTACAGAGGGGGCGGAGATGAACACCCAAATCTAAACCGGCCAGGTTCAGGCACTCGGATAATCCTCAGAAGCACAGACTTGGTTGAGTCTGCGTTTTATGCCCTTCCCAGATCCGAGTAGCGCAGGTGATGAAATGTTCAGCAAGCGCAGCTGCTGCGACTTATCGCCTCTCCGCCGCTCAGTTTTCTGGGTATATGAACGGTGCACTTTCTCAGGCAGATGTTGACCATCCAGAGCCCCAAGAAGCGTGAGTCAGCACAGAAACCTACTCACAGTTCCATTAGACAGTGTCTCTCTAGGGCTGTAATTGCCCGCCTCCGGCCCTGGCTGCCTGTCACCGGAGTGGGACGGCCTGCAGCCAGCCAACTCTGTGCAGCCCTTTGTTCTGTAGATAGTCCTGGTGGTGTCTTAAGTTAGGGCTGGCTTTTGATGTAGTAGATAACCGACAGTCTGGTTATTTCGCTCAGATAGCACCCGAGATAGCCAGGCCAAATCCTTTCTCAAAGCAATGCAGGCCGCGCCGCTCCTCCTAGCCCAGCCCCCGCTTGCCAATAGCAAATGCTGGTGTCCGCGCCACTTCTCCGCAAAAGGAGTTACCGCAGGGCTCGTTTTCTCGTTTTGAAAACAATGAGTTGTCTTTCTAAGTGCCTGATGTCCTCTGCCGGCATTCAGAAGTTGTTTTATAGGATTTATTCAGCATTCAAATGTTCTTTTAATGGATTTGTGGAGGAGAAAGTATTCTCCCCATCTTACTCGTCCGCCATCTTAGCTCCTACTCCTTGAAAATATTATCCTAAGTGAAAGAAGCCAGACATAAAAGACAACATATTGTATGGTTACATTTCCATGAAACATCCAGAATAGGAAAATTCATAGACACTTAAAGTAGATTCATGGTTGCCCAAGGTTGAAGGTAGGAGAGAAGAAGGGCTTACAATTGGTACAGATTTTTTCAAGGGTAAGTTAGTGGTGGTGATTGCACAACTCTGAGAATAAGTAAAAACCATAGATGTATGTACTTTAAATGAGTGAATTTTGTGGTTTGTTAATTCCATTAGAAAATTTGAATACCATAAATACCATGTTTATTTGAGTAAACAGAACACATTGGCACACATAAACCATTCTTCAAAACCACTCATGTATCAGGCCACAGAGGATATTCAGTAAATTCAAAGACTCAGCACCACACATTATGGTCTCTGCCCACCTAGAAATTAATAATGAAAGAACATGGTTAGCATTCCCATGTGAAAAGGAACTATAATAACTGTGCCTCTAAATAACTCATGGGTTAAAAAGGAAATAAACAGGGAAATTGTAAACTATTACAGCCAAATAAAATGAAAGCAGTGTATTTCAAAATATGTGATGTGCTCCTAGAGAGTAACAAGAAGGAAATGTAGAGCTTTGACTGTAATTATCAGAAAACAAGTGAGGCTGGAGATACATGAGGTTCGATTCAGTAGGCTAGAAAAATTGAAACAGAACACATTTCAGGGAATAAAAAGAAATGAAATAATAAAAATGAGGCCCGAAATCAATGGAGTACAGGAAACCAGGATTTTTTTAAAGTTTGTTCTTTGAAAAACAAAAGTAACAAATAACTATGTTGCTATACAGAAGAAACATATAAGAAAATTTTTAAAAATAAGAAAATCTATACAATATAGCAGATTGTATAAGGGCACAAAATACAATGAACAATTGTAAGCTCACAGATTGGGTAACCTAGATTATGCAATATAGTTTTAGAAAAGTACAGTGTCAAAATTTTAAAAAAATGCAAGAATAGCTATCAAAAAATTGAAATGGTAGTAAAAACAAGTGCACCCCTGGACACATGCTTCCTCCCACTCTATCATACATTTTCTTGTTCAATTCTTAGGCTACTGGTTCTTCTCCCACCTCTCCACTTGCCAGATTTCTCCTTAATTGATATTTTAAAATAGAGAATATGATCACAATCTACCTTGCTTATCACTATGACATGGCTTCCTACAGGTCTAAGTGAAGTTCCATAATCTTCTGCTTATTCTTTGACGTAATCATTTAGAAGGGTTTCCCTGGTGGCCCAGTGGTAAAGAATCTGCCTGCCACTGCATGAGATGTGAGTTAGATCTGTGGGTCGGAAGATCTCCTGGAGAAGAAAATGGCAATCCACTCCAGTATTCTTGCCTGGGAAATCCCACTCACAGAGGAGCTTGGCAGGCTGTAGTCCATGGAGTCTCCAAAGAGTCAGACGAGACTTAGCAACTGAAGAACAACAGCTATCATTCCAATACAATACTGTAAAGTTAAGTAAAAAACAAAAACAAAAAAACCTGTACTTCTGGAATAGGTTACCTCTTGCTGCTTTTGTCCATGCTTTTCACTCTATTTAAATGTCTCACTTAACTTTTCCATCATCTTCTTCTGTTCTTACCTTTTAGAACTCAGCCCCAGTATTATTTTTCCTGGAAGAGAGAACTCACTTTCAGTCTTCCTGAACTTCACTCACTTTGCAATCTTGATTCAATCTACATGCAGGTAAGTAGTATTTGCTCTCATAAATGCAAAACCAGCATCCTTTGCCATAAAGAGAAGGTAGGTGAAAAACTAAATACTTTTTGATATTCTGTTTTAAATGGGCACTGCAGCCTGCTCTTGACTCTCCACTTGTGTTCTGTTTCAGTTTATTAAAAAGGTTATCATTATATAATATGTTCAACAAGGGATAAAAACAAGCACCAAACCAAGATTTTTCTCATTAGTGTTACAGAAGAACTGAGAGAGATAATTGTAAATGATTTATTTCCTTAATTTCACAGACATCATTTTGTGTCTCATACACAGGCGAACTGAGATTTGCCAAAGATATCAGGTTGGTGCAAAAGTAATTATGGCTTCAGACCCTGAATTTAAATCATTATAACTAGGCTCAAACACATCTTTATTAATCAAAATAGGAACAACCATTACATTAATGTAAATCATTACAATGTAAAAGTCATTACAATCAACACATTTTTTTCCAAAGAGAAATAAGTTTATTTATTCATGTAGCATAAAGATCCATGTTTTGGGATTCAACCAACTCTTGGAAAGTGTTTTCTGCAACCTGTTGGTTGTGGAATCATTTTCCCTGAAGAAAATGGTCAGGATACTTGAAAATGTGGTAGTCAGTTGTGAGAGGTCAGGTGAATAAGGTGCTTGAGGCAAAACTTTATACCCCAATTTGTTCAACTTTTGGAATGTTAGTTGTGCAGTGTACAGTTGGGTGTTGTTACATAGAATTGAGTCCTTTCTGTTGAACAATGTCAGCTGCAGGCATTGCAGTTTTCGGTGCATCTCATCCAGTTGTTGAGCGTATTTCTCAAATGTAATGGTTTCACCAGGATTCAGAAAGCTGTAGTGGATCAGACCAGCAGCAGGCCACCAGACAGTGACCATGACTCTTTGTGGTGCAAGTTTGGTTTGGGAAATGCTTTGGAGCTTCTTCTTCGTCCAATCGCTAACCTGGCTGTCATATAAAACTCACTTTTCATCACACATCACAATCCAATCTAGAAATGATTCATTGTTGTGAAGAATAAGAGAAAGTGACACTTCAAGATGACAATTTTTTTGATTTGTGGTCAGCTCATGGGCACACATACATGACTTTTTTCACCTTTCTGATTTGCTTCAAATGTCAAATGACTAGAATGGTTAACCTTGAGTTCTTTGGCAACTTCTCATGTAGTTGTAAGAGGAACAGCTTCAGTGATCCTCCCAATTGGTAATTGTCAACTTCCGGTGGGTAGCCACTGCACTTCTCATCTTCAAGGCTCTCATCTCCTTTGTAAAACTTCTTGAACCACTGCTGCCCTGTACATTTATTAGCAGTTCCTGAGCAAAATGCATGGTTGATGTTGTGAGTTGTCTCTACTACTGTCTCTGCTGTACTCAAATAAGAAAATTGCTTGAATTTGCTTTTTGTCTAACATCATTTCCATAGTCTAAAATACATGTAAAATAAGCAGTAAATAATAATTCATTGACAAAAAGCATAAAGCAAGAAATGTGCATTAAAATGATGTATAACAAAATCACATTTATTTAAGAATGTATTCCAATATTAAATGGCAATTTCGACAATGCAAAACCACAGTTACTTTTGCACCAGCCTAATAGGATTTCTGCCCCTAGGGAGTTCCTGTAAGGTGCCCGCTTCACTCTGATATTTGTTCACATGTGAGGCTCTTAAAGACAAGCACACATGTTCATGCACACAAAAGAGATGACACAGCGATATGAACTACCCAAGAAATCATGGGCTAATCTAGTTGAGGACAGGTGGTGGCCTGTAATGTGTACCTTGGAAATAGGCACTTGGCTACCTTCTCCTGCATTTGATGGTGGCTGTTGATTCTTGATTGTGGACAGTGAAGCACCACTAAAGGTACCATGTGAGAGTGAACTTGCATAGGTTCCTAAGTTTCTTTCGATGGTAAAAAGTAACTTTAAAGAAATAGTTGAAATGCACTAGATTTTCAGATCAAGATCAGATCAGATTAGATCAGTCACTCAGTCGTGTCCAACTCTTTGCAAACCCATGAATCGCAGCACGCCAGGCCTCCCTGTCCATCACCAACTCCCAGAGTTCACTCAGACTCACATCCATCGAGTCAGTGATGCCATCCAGACATCTCATCCTCTGTCGTCTCCTTCTCCTCTTGCCCTCAATCTCTCCCCGCATCAGAGTCTTTTCCAATGACTCAACTCTTCGCATGAGGTGGTCAAAATACTGGAGTTTCAGCTTTAGCATCATTCCTTCCAAAGAAATCCCAGGGCTGATCTCCTTCAAAATGGACTGGTTGGATCTCCTTGCAGTCCAAGGCACTCTCAAGAGTCTTCTCCAACACCACAGTTCAAAAGCATCAATTTTTTGGCGCTCAGCCTTCTTCACAGTCCAGCTCTCACATCCATACATGACCACAGAAAAGACCATAGCCTTGACTAGATGGACCTTTGTTGACAAAGTAATGTCTCTGCTTTTGAATATGCTATCTAGGTTGGTCATAACTTTCCTTCCAAGGAGTAAGCGTCTTTTAATTTCATGGCTGCAGTCACCATCTGTAGTGATTTTGGAGCCCAGAAAAATAAGTCTGACACTGTTTCCACTGTTTCTCCATCTATTTCCCATGTAATGATGGGATCAGATGCCATGATCTTCATTTTCTGAATGTTGAGCTTTAAGCCAACTTTTTCACTTTCCACTTTCACTTTCATCAAGAGGCTTTTTAGTTCCTCTTCCCTTTCTGCCATCAGGGTGGTGTCATCTGCATATCTGAGGTTATTGGTATTTCTCCCTGCAATCTTGATTCCAGCTTGTGGTTCTTCCAGTCCAGCATTTCTCATGATGTACTCTGCATAGAAGTTAAATAAACATGGTGACAATATACAGCCTTGATGCACTCCTTTTCCTATTTGGAACCAGTCTGTTGTTCCATGTCCAGTTCTAATTGTTGCTTCCTGACCTGCATACAAATTTCTCAAGAGGCAGATCAGGTGGTCTGGTATTCCCATCTCATTCACAATTTTCCACAGTTGATTGTGATCCACACAGTCAAAGGCTTTGGCATAGTCAATAAAGCAGAAATAGATGTTTTTCTGGAACTCTCTTGCTTTTTCCATGATCCAGCAGATGTTGGCAATTTGATCTCTGGTTCCTCTGCCCTTTCTAAAACCAGCTTGAACATCAGGAAGTTCATGGTTCACATATTGCTGAAGCCTGGCTTGGAGAATTTTGAGCATTACTTTACTAGCGTGTGAGATGAGTGCAATTGTGCAGTAGTTTGAGCATTCTTTGGCATTGCCTTTCTTTGGGATTGGAATGAAAACTGACCTTTTCCAGTCCTGTGGCCACTGCTAGGTTTTCCAAATTTGCTGGCATATTGAGTGCAGCACTTTCACAGCATCATCTTTCAGGATTTGGAATAGCTCCACTGGAATTCTATCACCTCCACTAGCTTTGTTTGTAGTGATGCTTTCTAAGGCCCCCTTACTTCATATTCCAGGATGTCTGGCTCTAGGTGAGTGATCACACCATCGTGATTATCTGGGTCATGAAGCTCTTTTTTGTACAGTTCTTCTGTGTATTCTTGCCATCTCTTCTTAATATCTTCTGCTTCTGTTAGGTCCATACCATTTCTGTCCTTTATCAAGCCCATTTTTGCATGAAATAGTCCTTTGGTATCTCTGATTTTCTTGAAGAGATCTCTAGTCTTTCCCATTCTGTTGTTTTCCTCTATTTCTTTGCATTGATTGCTGAAGAAGGCTTTCTTATCTCTTCTTGCTATTCTTTGGAACTCTGCATTTAGATGTTTATATCTTTCCTTTTCTCCTTTGCTTTTTTTTTTATTTTTTATTTTTTATTTTATTTTTGCAGGGGAAAATGGACAAGGGAAAGGATCAATGAGGGTGGGAGGGAAATGGGAAGAAAGAAGGGGAGTAATGGTGGGGAGGAGTATATGTAATTTCTTAACCAATGGCTTTCTGTTTTTAATCACAAAGAACACTTAAAAAAAAAATCATGGTGAGTTCATCTTATATTAGGAGGTTTGTTCTCGAAATGAAAAGTTCAGGAAACAAAAAGTCCAGTTTGGGTGTCCTCATCTTTAGGCACATCTTGGTATTTTGTATTGGTAAGTCTATCTTTACCACAATATATTATTTAGGACAGGATCACATTTGTCACCTCTTCCTGCCTACTTCCCAAAGTGGTACCAAACCCACATAATAGTCAATAAACCTCCACAGAGTGAGCAAAGAAGTCTTTTTTTTTTTTTTTTTTTTTAAGCTCTCCTGAGTGAACTGAATTTTTGGAGGCTCATAGGTAAATATGTTTTCCTCTTTACTTTGTCTATTACAGCAGATTATATGAGTGGGGTGTTAAAGTCTCCCACTATTATTGTATTGCTCTAGAGAATGTCCTTTAGTTTTTGTTGGAGAAATGGTTTAGTGGTGCAAAATTCTCTCAACTTTTGCTTATCTGTGAAGCTTTTGATTTCTCCTTCATATTTGAATGAGATCCTTGCTGGATACAATAATCTAGGCTGTAAGTTATTTTCCTTCATCACTTTAATTACGTCTTGCCATTCCCTCCTGGCTTGGAGAGTTTCTATTGAAAGATCAGCTGTTATCCTTATGGGAATTCCCTTGTGAGTTATTTGATGTTTTTCCCTAGCTGCTTTTAATATTTGTTCTTTATATTTAATCTTTGTTAATTTGATTAATATGTGTCTTGGGGTGTTTTGCTTTGCGTTTATCCTGTTGGGGACTCTCTGAATTTCTTGAACTTGAGTGGTAATTTCCTTCTCCATTTTAGGGAAGTTTTCAACTATTATCTCCTCAAGGATTTCCTCATGATCTTTCTTTTCATCTTCTTCTTCTGGAACTCCTATGATTCGAATGTTGTAGCATTTGATGTTATCCTGGAGGTTTCTGAAATTGTCCTCATTTCTTTTGATACGTTTTTCTTTTTTCTCATCTGATTCATTTATTTCTAGGATTCTATCTTTTAGTTCACTAATCCTATCTTCGGCCTCTGTTATTCTACTATTTGTTGCCTCCAGGGTGTTTTGGATCTCATTTATTGCATTATTCATTATGTGTTGACTCTTTTTTATTTCTTCTAGGTCCTTGTTAAACCTTTCTTGCATCTTCTCAATCCTTGTCTCCAGACACTTTAACTGTGATTCTATTTTGATTTCGAGATTTTGAATTAATTTCACTATCATTATTCGGAATTCTTTATCAGGTAGATTCCCTATCTCTTCCTCTTTGGTTTGGATTGGTGGGGATCTATCCTGTTCCTTTAGCTGCTGGGTATTCTTTTGTCTCTTCATTTTGTTAAAATTGCCAAATTTAGAGTGTCCTTACTATATTCTGGTAGTTTGTTGAATTCTCTTTATTGAGGCAGTTTACAGGTCTTTTCAATATCTGATCTCTGCCTTGTTACAGAGGGGGCGGAGATGAACACCCAAATCTAAACCAGCCAGGTTCAGGCACTCAGATAATCCTCAGAAGCACAGACTTGGTTCAGTCTGCGTTTTATGCCCTTCCCAGATCCGAGTAGCGCAGGTGATGAAATGTTCAGCGAGCGCAGGTGCTGCGACTTATTGCCTCTCCGCCGCTCAGTTTTCTGGGTATACAAACAGCGCACTTTCTCAGGCAGATGTTGACCATCCAGAGCCCCAAGAAGCGTGAGTCAGCACAGAAACCTACTCACAGTTCCGTTAGACAGTGTCTCTCTAGGGCTGTAATTGCCCGCCTCAGGCCCTGGTTGCCTGTCACCGGAGTGGAATGGCCTGCAGCCGGCCAACTCTGTGCAGCCCTTTGTTCCGTAAGTAGTCCTGGTGGTGTCTTAAGTTAGGGCTGGCTTTTGATGTAGTAGATAACCGACAGTCTGGTTATTTCACTCAGATAGCGCCCGAGATAGCCAGGCCAAATCCTTTCTCAAAGCAATGCAGGCCTCGCCGCTCCTCCTAGCCCAGCCCCCACTTGCCAATAGCAAATGCTGGTGTCCGCGCCAGTTCTCCGCAAAAGGAGTTACCGCAGGGCTCGTTTTCTCGTTTTGAAGACAATGAGCTGTCTTTCTAAGTGCCTGATGTCCTCTGCCAGCATTCAGAAGTTGTTTTATCGAGTTTATTCAGCATTCAAATGTTCTTTTAATGAATTTGTGGAGGAGAAAGTATTCTCCCCGTCTTACTCGTCCGCCATCTTAGCTCCTCCTTCTCCTTTGCTTTTTGCTTCTGTTCTTTTCACAGCTATTTGTAAGGCCTCCCAAGACAGCCGTTTTGCTTTTTTGCATTTCTTTTCCATGGGGATGGTCTCGATCCCTGTCTCCTGTACAATGTCACGAACCTCAGTCCATAGTTCATCAGGCACTCTATCTATCAGATCTAGGCCCTTAAATCTATTTCTCACTTCCACTGTATAATCATAAGGGATTTTATTTAGGTCATAAAGCACCTGCAAATATTATCATCTTTCAAATGTGATTACTTCCATTTAAATTAAGGTGATTTCTAGTTACCATATAGAATTTTGGTTTTACAGAAGCTCCAAGAAATTTTTATGGCAAAATATTTCTTTGCAGTTAAGTATCTCTTCAATTTGAAAAGAAGTTTAATTAAACCTCTATTTCTAAGCCACTAGGAAACTAAAATAAGTAGTCAAACACTAAATCAGAGTACCTGTCTTGACAAATGATAAAATCTCAGAGTTAAAAGAACCATAAAAGTCATCAACATGGTGTGGTAGAAGGAGAAGGTGAATCATAATTGTGGAATTATTTCCATGTGTCATGCCCTTCATAAGAAGAATCAGTATATGGCAGCCCAGAAAGAAATTTTAATATCCAAGATCAAGCAGGTATAAGTGGTGAAGTACAGAAGCCATTAAGAAGAGGTGGCAAGAATACACAGAGGAACTGTACAAAAAAGAGCTTCACGACCCAGATAATCATGATGGTGTCATCACTGACCTAGAGCCAGACATCCTGGAATGTGAAGTCAAGTGGGCCTTAGAAAGCATCACTACAAACAAAGCTAGTGGAGGTGATGGAATTCCAGTGGAGCTATTCCAAATCCTGAAAGATGATGCTGTGAAAGTGCTGCACTCAATATGCCAGCAAATCTGGAAAACTCAGCAGTGGCCACAAGATTGGAAAAGGTCAGTTTTCATCCCAATCCCAAAGAAAGGCAATGCCAAAGAATGCTCAAACTACCGCACAATTGCACTCATCTCACACGCAAGTAAAGTAATGCTCAAAATTCTCCAAGCCAGGCTTCAGCAATATGTGAACCATGAACTTCCTGATGTTCAAGCTGGATTTAGAAAAGGCAGAGGAACCAGAGATCAAATTGCCGACATCTGCTGGATCATGGAAAAACCAAGAGAGTTCCAGAAAAACATCTATTTCTGCCTTATTGACTATGCCAAAGCCTTTGACTGTGTAGATCACAATAAACTGTGGAAAATTCTGAAAGAGATGGGAATACCAGACCACCTGATCTGCCTCTTGAGAAATCTGTATGCAGGTCAGGAAGCAACAGTTAGAACTGGTCATGGAACAACAGACTGGTTCCAAATAGGAAAAGGAGTGCGTCAAGGCTGCATATTGTCATCATGTTTATTTAACTTCTATGCAGAGTACATCATGAGAAATGCTGGACTGCAAGAAACACAAGCTGGAATCAAGAGTGCCGGGAGAAATATCAATAACCTCAGATATGCAGATGATACCACTCTTATGGCAGAAAGTGAAGAGGAACTCAAAAGCCTCTTGAGGAAAGTGCAAGTGGAGAGTGAAAAGGTTGGCTTAAAGCTCAACATTCAGAAAATGAAGATCATGGCATCTGGTCCCATCACTACATGGGAAATAGATGGAGAAACAGTGGAAACAGTGTCAGATTTTACTTTTCTGGGCTCCAAAATCACTGCAGACGGTGACTGTAGCCATGAAATTAAAAGACGTTTACTCCTTGGAAGGAAAGTTATGACCAACCTAGATAGCATATTCAAAAGCAGAGACATTACTTTGCCAACAAAGGTTCGCCTAGTCAAGGCTATGGTCTTTTCTATGGTCATGTATGGATGTGAGAGCTGGACTGTGAAGAAGGCTGAGCGCTGAAGAATTGACGCTTTTGAACTGTGGTGTTGGAGAAGACTCTTGAGAGTGCCTTGGACTGCAAGGAGATCCAACCAGTCCATTCTGAGGGAGATCAGCCCTGGGATTTCTTTGGAAGGAATGATGCTAAAGCTGAAACTCCAGTATTTTGGTCACCTCATGCGAAAAGTTGACTCATTGGAGAAGACTCTGATGCTGGAAGGGATTGGGGGCAGGAGGAAAAGGGGACGACAGAGGATGAGATGGCTGAATGGCATCACTGACTCGATGGATGTGAGTCTGAGTGACCTCCGGGAGTTGGTGATGGACAGGGAGGCCTGGCGTGCTGCAGTTCATGCGGCCGCAAAGAGTCGGACACGACTGAGCGACTGATCTGATCTGATCTGACAGAAGCCAAGATGCATATCTGCCTGTCTACTGTGTGTTTTTCTAGTGTCACACTGCTAATTTCATCCAGGATGGTAACTTCTAAGCTGGAGCTGTAGATCTTATTCTCCTTAACAATCTGCATGGGACATAAAATAGAATCTCGTGTTCTAAGTTTTTTGAACTCTGACAACATATTCAGTATTGATCTACTACTATAAATCAGGATATAGACTTAAGAACCAACATTCCAGTAATTAGAAGTGTCCAAATGCACCAATCAGAAGGTAGAAATGGGCAGAATTAGTTAAAAAATGGTCAAATTATTAACACTTATTAAAAAAAAAACTCATTTAAAATTCAACAACACATATGGTTTGAAAAATAAAAGAATTGGAAAACATGCACTGTGCAAATATTAATTTAAAACTCAAGAATGGTGAAATATCTGAAAAAGTAGGGAAAACAAAGGAAACATGGCAAACTTGGAGCGAAAACAGTTATTAGAGAAGAGGATTATTACATAACGATAGAAGGACAAACCAACAGAATAATGTAAGCAACCTAAATGTGTACACGTCAAAAAACAGAGCTTCAAATAGAATAAACAAAAAGTGGACACATAACCTTTCTGATTCGATCTATAGCTACTTCACTTGCTAACCAGGCATCCCTTTTGCCTTTCATTAGTTTTTAAACTTATCAAGAAATTGCAAAAGTTCTTTTTTTACATTTATATTCTCTCTTTACCTGCTTTTTTATTGAAGTATAGTTGATGTATGGTATTACATTACTTTCACTTGTGTAACAGTGATCTGACAGTCAGATTATGGAATGATTACCATGACAAGTCCAGTTGCTATATAAAATTACTACAGTATTGTTTGCTATATTCCTTATGCTGTGTATTACATCCCTGTGACTTATTCATCTTATAACTGGGAGCTTGTGTCCCTTAACCCCCTTGAAGTATTTCACCCACTCCCCCAACTCGTTTCCCCTCTGGCAAATACCAGTTTGCCTTCTGTACTTATAAGCATCCTTTTTGCTTGTTTGGTTAGTTCTATATATTTTACAGACAAGTGAAATCATACAATACTTGTCTTTTTCTGTCAGACTTATTAGCGCACTTAGCATAATACTCTTTGTTGTTGCAAATGGCACAATTTCATTCTGTTTTATGGCTGAAAAATATTGCATTGTGTATACTTACCACATCTTTTATCCAGTTATCAATGGGCGCATAGATTATTGGCTATTATGGATAATGCTGCAATGAATACAGTGGTACATAAATCTTTTTGAGTTAATATTTTTGCTTTCTTCTGATAAATATCCAGAAGTGGACTTGCTGGATTTTTAAGATAGTTCTATTTTTGTTTTATGAAGAATCTTCATACTGTTTTTATAATGACTACACCAATGTACGTTCTCACCAACAGTTCATGAGGTTGCCCTTTTCTTACATCCTCATCAACAATTGTTATTTGTTGTCTTTTTGATGATAGCTATTTAGATAGGTGTGAGATGATAAATCATTGTGGTTTTGATTTGCATTTCCCTGGTGATGACTGGTGTTGAACTTCTTTTGCTAGTTTTTTCCTTTAACTTTCATATTAGCTATAGAGGTAGTTGACCCACTATCTTGATTACACTTTTACTGGTGAGTTGTTTCTTTCATGATTTTCATATTTCTAGCTATGTTTCTTGCTGTTTAAACAAGTGTCTATAACATCTCTTATAGGGTCAGTTTAGCAGTGATGAAATACTTCAGCTTTTGCTTGTTCAGGGAAGTCTTTATCTATACTTCAATTCTAATGATAAACTTCCAGATAGAGTATTTTTTTTAACTTTTATTTATTTAAAAAAATGTATTTACTTTCACTGGAGGATATTGCTTCATGATATTATGTTGGTTTCTGTCGTATATCCATATGAATCAGCTATAGTCACATGTATGTCTTCTCCCTCTTGAATATCCCTCCCACCTCTCACCATCTCCACCCCTCTAGCTTGTCAAGGAGCCCTGGATTTGAGCTCCCTGCATCATACAGTAAATTTCCACTGGCTATCAAATTTTACATATGGTAATATGTATGTTTAAATGCTACTCTCTCAATTCATCCCAACCTCTCCTTCCGCTCCTGTGTCCTTAAGTCTGTTCTCTATGTCTGTATTTCCACTGCTGTTCTGACACATGCATCCCAGTGTTCATGGCAACATTGTTTCCAATAGCTAGGATGTGGAAGCAACCTAGATGTATCCATCAACAGATGAATAGATAAAGAAGTTGTGGTACATAAGAGAAAGACAAATATATATTATAAATACATGTATTAAATATATGGATTCTAGAAAGATGGTACAGATAGAGTATTCTTGATGGGAAGTTTTTTTTTTTTTTTTTTCCTTTCAGTACTTTGAATAAGTCATGCCACTCCCTCCAGCCTCTCAAATTTATGCTGAAAAGCCAACTGATAGTCTTATGAGGGCTCCCCTATAAGTAACTTGTTGTTTCTCTCTTGCTGCTTTTAAGTTTCTCTCTTTTTAAAATTTTTGACATTTTCACTGACATCATTGTGTGAATCTATTTGGGTCCATCTTGTTTGGGACTCTGTGCTTCCTGGACTTGAATGTCTTTTTTGTTTACCAGGTTAGGAAAGTTTTCAACCATTTCTTTCTTCAAATACGTGTTCTTTCATTTTTTTCTCTGTTTTCTTTCTCTGACATGTGTTAGTACACTTCATGTTGTACAAGAGGTCCCTTAAACTACACTCATTTTATTTTTGTTGTTCTGATTGAGTGATACCCTCTAGCCAGTATTCTAGACTGGTAAAGATCCAACCAGTCAATCCTAAAGGGAATCAGTCCTGAATATTCATTGAAAGGACTGATGTTGAAGCTGAAACTCCAATACTTTGGCCACTTGATGTGAGGAACTAACTCCCTGCAAAAGACCTTGATGCTGGGAAAGATTGAAGGCAGGAGAAGGGGACTACAGAGGATGAGATGGTTGGATGGCATCACTGACTCAATGGACATGAGTTTGAGTAAGCTCTGGGAGTTGGTGAAGGACAGGGAAGCCTGTGAGCTGTAGTCCATGGGGCCGCGAAGAGTCAGACACGACTGAGCGACTGAACTGAACTGAATTCTTCCTTCTGCATCATCTGATCTTCTGTTGTTTTCCTCTAGGGTAGTTTTCTTTTCCATTATTATATTTCTTTGGCTTTGATCAGTTCTTTATATTATGTGCTCTTTGTTGAAGCTTTCACTGTGGTCTTCCATCCTGTGCCTGCATTCAGGGAGTATCTTTATGACCACTATTTTGAATTCCTTATTTGATGTGTTGCTTATCTCTGTTTGGTTTACTTCTTTTTCTGAAGTTTTGACAAGTTGTTTTTTAACATATTCCTTTGTCTCTTCATTTTGCCTAATTTTCTGTGTTTGTTTCTCTGTGTTAGGTAAATCAGCCATGTCTCTTTGTCTTAAAGGAGTAGCTTTGTGTAGCTGTTTTGTGTTCATCAGAAATGTATTTTCCCCTGGTCTCCAGAGCCAGGTGCTCCAGGAATGCCCCTATGTGGAGTGCATGTGTACATGTGTGGATGGACCATGCCTACTGTGGGCATGCTAGTGTGTGAGGTTGGCCCCCAGTGTGGCTGGCTGTAAGACCCTGTTGCAACTATTGTGGGTGCTCTGGTATGATGGGTTAGCTCCTGAGGCAAGAGCTGCTTTGGGATGGTGCAGGTGCTGGTCAAGGTCATCCTCTGAGTTTGGTTAGGATGGGGAACCACTTTGGAGGGGCTCCACTGCCAGCCTAGATTGACCACAATGATTGGCAAGGCAGGAGCTTCCTTAGAGGTACTCTGTTGCTGCTGCTAAGTCGCTTCAGTCGTGTCCGACTCTGTGCGACCCCATAGACGGCAGCCGACCTGGCTCCTCCGTCCCTGGGATTCTCCAGGCAAGAACACTGGAGTGGGTTGCCATTTCCTTCTCCAATGCATGAAAGTGAAAAGTGAAAGTGAAGTCGCTCAGTCGTGTCCGATGCAGCCCACCAGGTTCCTCCATCCATGGGATTTTCCAGGCAAGAGTACTGGGGTGGGGTGCCATTGCCTTCTCCAAGAGGTGCTCTAGTGGTAGCCAAGTGTTCCTGTTGGGAGTGGCTGGATGTGGGCTGCTTTGCAGGAGTGAACTAGAGTGTCAGGTCCACGGGTGAATCTGGGGCAGAGTAAATGGTGATAATAGGTTACATAGGGAGAGTCAGAAATTGTGATTTCCAGTGCAAGGACAGCTAGGTAAAAGAGGAGTCACAAGTCACAAACACAGAAAGTTCCAACAGACCCCTAACGCTCGAGTGTATGCTCTGAAATTATTCAGTGAATCTCCTTCATGTAAGACCTGTGTACTTTTCAGACTGCTGCCTCTGTACGGAGACTTGGAATGAGTGAATTTTCACATGCACCCTTTAAGAGTGGACTCTGGATTTTGTGAAATGGGATATTTCCTGTCATACGACTAAACAAGGATGTCAGAGTCATCAGCAAGTGCAGCCCTCCCTCTGGTGTGACCCAGTGAGCTGTATGGGAATTCAGGAAGGAGAAGAATTCCTGCTGTCTAAAAGCCATCAGGCTGCAGCCACTCCTTATGGATATGGGATGTGAAAACACAGGATGCTGGCCCCAGGTAGCTGAGATGTATAAGACAGGAATGATGTCAGTGAGGGCAGATGCTGGCCTCTTCCCATACACAGAAGAGCACTAAATTTCTTAACTTGAGATATCTGGTTTTCCTTAATTAACAATAATCTTTGATTTCAGACTGCCCCCTTTGTTGCAAAATTCTGTATAACTTAACTCCTTCCCCCACATTTTTGGAGCAGTTTCCCAAGGTTACTCGTGATGCTGTCTCCAGGACTTGAAATACCAAGAATACCCATCAAATTAAAACAACTCTCTGATTTCAGGTTGTGACTACTTTTTTTTTAGTTGACAGTTTTCTGTAGTGCTCTGGCTCTCAGATGTAAGTGCTGCTAATTTTCAAAGCCAGATGTTTTGGGGGCTCATCTTCCCAGTGCAGGTGTCCTAGGCTGGGAGGCCCAATGTGGGGTTCAGAATCCTTAGGGGGAACTGGTTAGGTTATGATTTTCCTCCCACTTAAGGGTCACAGTGCTGGGGTAAAGATCCCAGCCAGACTGTGTCTCTGGGCCTCCACCTGTCTGAATGCAATTTTTCCTTTTTATCTTTAGTTGTGGAAACTATTTTCTGCTAGTCTTCAGATCATTCTCACAGATAGTTTGCCTATATGTAGGCAGAATTTTTGTCTGTTTTGGGGAGGAGACAAGCTCAGAATCTTCCTACTCTGCCGTCTTTTCCCACTCTTGCTCTGTTCTATTTTGAGCAATCTTTCTGAAATTCCACCTCACAGTCCTCTGCTTCATCTTTCAAGATCAAAATACAATGAAATTTTCATGTTTCTATGTATCATTTACCAGTGCTAGCAAGAGGTGTATTTGTTCTTTGTTGTGAAGGCACTTTATGTGTGATTCTACTGAGTAGTTAGTAGTCAGCCTATTCTTTTACGGACATCTACTTCAGGGAGGATGCTTTTCTTCTTGACTATGCTGCTGCTGCTGCTGCTAAGTCACTTCAGTCGTGTCCGACTCTGTGCAACCCCATAGATGGAAGCTCACCAGGCTCCCCTGTCCCTGGGATTCTCCAGGCAAGAACACTGGAGTGGGTTGCCATTTCCTTCTTGACTATGAGCAGTTCCTAAAGAAATGGGAGCTGTGTCCTATTTTTCTTTGTACTCTCTAGAGCATAATATCAATGTTCTTTGCGAAATAATTTTAATAATTTAGATTTTGTTGCTTTGCAACATCCAGGAATAGTCTCTGAAATCCTAAATATAAAAACTCTCTGCAGTGCTGTTTACGAGAGTTGCAGGTTGTACAGTCTTGGAAGCAGATGCTGAGAGGCCACCTTTGGCTGGTGCTTCTTACATACTGTTCACCGTGTACTAGACTCCTCTACCTCTGAGCCAGTGCTGCTGAACTGAGTTTATTCCAATCCCCCTAGGATGAACCTATAGTTGGTTTTCTGCTCCTGCCCATCAGCCAAATTATTTTGTTGATGTTGACTTTATGGAGCTTGTATTATGAAATCAGTAGATATTTTGAACATGCTTTTTCAAACTACATGTGTCTCCCTCGTCACCATGCCCACCCCACCTCATTGCTGCAGTGTTCTCAATCTGGACAACTCACGGATCTCATAGGACATATCCAACAAACCTGTGAAAATTCTGAGGACCTAATTTGGGGACAACTGCTTGAAAATTTGGGATCCCTGGTGGCTCAGACAGTAAAGAATCTGCCAGTAATGCAGGAAACTCAGGTTTAGTCTCTGGGTCTGGAAAATCCCCTGGAGAAGAGAATAGCTACCCATTCCAGTATAACTGCCTGGAGAATGCCATGGACAGAAGAGCCTGGTGGGGTTGCATGGGGACCACAAAGAGTTGGACACGACGGGGCAACTAACAACACATGAGCAGTGAAGCCTGGTTGGTCTTCATTTAACCACAGGGATCAGAGGTAGCAGTTCAGATACTGTTGTCATATCTGTTATATAAAATGGTCATCTGAGTAATCATGAAATGAATGAGGTGTACTAATTTGATTTCGATTATCAACTAAAGTCAAATTCAACATCTAAAACATTCATAGAAAACTTCCAACTGTCTCATTTGAGCATATGTCTGTGAAAGGACCCAAATTTGAAAAACACTGCCCCAGATGATTTTCTCTTATTTCTCCCCCACTTTTTGAAGGCTTAAGAATCTCTGACTATGAAGTTTGTCTGTTCTAGAATTGTAAGATTAAGTTAATTTCCTTTTGTAGTCTCTAGTGGGGATGGTTAATTTCTTTTCTAATAAAGAAGTACAGGTAGTGAAAGAGAAAAAAAATAAAAAGGAGTTTGATGTGCAAGGTATTTACTAGGGCTCAGTAACCTTACAAGGAAGAAGGATGTGGATCTGCAGTGCTATCTTACTACAGCTTTGGCTGACTTTGGGAGGGCTCACTCCAAAAATACCCCACGTTGGGCTGAAACGCCTGGGTCTTCTGCTCCATCATTTGTATGTGGGCTGATCCCAGAAGGCTGTGACTTTGAGTGAGTCAACTCTGAAGCTAAAGCACATCCTTTAATATCTGGAGGCTATCTGCCCTCAGGTAGAGTGGCAGGTCTTTTCTTGGAAGGGGGATCTGGGTGGCACGCCATAGTAGCTAGTATTTCTTGTTCACCATGTGCAGGACCACTACAAAAACTCTTTTATGCACATCAATGCATTAAGCCTCACCTCCTCCCCCTAAAATATATATGATTATTCTTCCTATTGTACAGAGAAGATAGCAGACTAAGAGTGGGTAATTGGCTTTTTCCAAGTCACACAATGATTTTAAATGGTAGAGCCTAGATGATAATGCAGGCAGTCTCACTCCAGAGCTGAAACATTTAAACACAATGGTATCCTATAAGGCACACCCTGTACTTAACTGCAACTCCTCGAATCTTAATAATCAACATACAATGAATATTCTTCTATTAAGGAAAAAAAAAGAATGCCCATTTGCCTCTCTTTATAAATACACACAGATATATGTTATTTATCAGAGCCTTTTCATCTGTTTTTTTGAGCCAAGTTTGGTGTAGCTTGGTATAAGAAGGATTTCCTTTTCTGTCTCCTGCAAATTCCATAAATGGATATGTCACTGGGCCAGGATTTGAGGTAAGTCATGAGTTAGTCCCACCTGCCTGCCATGTTTGTGTTAATGGAATACACTGATTGAAGTGCTGAGAAGCTGCGGGAAGCCAGAACATGGCCATCAGCATTTCTAGGCTGTCCAATTTATAACCTTCCAGGGACTCAGATAAAAGTACAGCAGTCACAAAGTTGCTTTCAGCTGAAGAGCTTTTCAAGATAATAATTCACCTTTGGATTTCTATGCAGCTGTAGGTAACAGCATCAATTAGCACTGACAAATTCAGAGGTGGACCTCATTTTCCCTCAATTATCTTTTGATAGATCTTTATTAAATAACCAAATGAACTTTGAACAGGTGTGATTTAAAAAAAAAATTCCTTGTCCTTCTCAATCTTATATGTCTGTTGACAAGGTAATAAAATATATGTATATTAATTTTAGAGATTTCCTGTTGTTTGATATGCATTACCATTTTTCCGTGGCTAAGGCAAATAAAATAAAGATAGACGGTCCCAGTTATTATTAGAGGTGATAATTTGCAGTCTAAGTGTGTTGCCATGGATACCTAAGAACCCCACCCCCCACCCCACCGCCTGGCGCCCCCTCCATCAAAGACTCAGGCCTGGGAGTCAGGCCCTAATCCTGAGGTGCTTTTCAATAGCACCAGCTGTCCTGAGCCTGAAAGGCGTGGCAAATTACACCATTATTAGAGTGAAATGGTATGGCTAAGCTAATTATTTGTGGGCTTTAGACACAGGTGTTCATAAAAGACCGAACGTGCACTCCTAATCAAGTCTGATTGGGCCAGAACAACAGCCCAGCATGGGACTTTCAGAGAACTGTTTATAGTGTCTTTCATTTAAATAATAAAAGAGGCCACTGTAGGCCTTCTGTTCAGGAGAGTTTTGAATGTTGCTGTGAGTTTGTCATTACAGGTAATCATATTTGGTGTTTCCCTTTGACTTAGACCAGCCATGGAGATCTGTTTTCTAATAATAACTTACTTGATAGTCACACAATAATTTGATGTATTATTGCCATTTTATGACTGTTTACAGTTAATGCTGCTTTTAGTGAATGTACTTTAATTTTACAGACCTGAAGACTGGAACTTTATCATAAATATTGTAGTTTAGCTATTTACTTATTCAGAGAGTTAATTCTCTTAAGTATTTCCATTTTGTTACATGTGACACTGATAATTTTTCTGCTCATAATATAGTAGCAAGTTGATTCAAAAATATATTTAAAATTTTACCTCATTTATTGGATTTGATTCATCTAACATTTGAGTTGGAGAAGGGCATGGCAACCCACTCCAGTATTCATGCCTGGAGAATCCCATGGACAGAGGAGGTTAGGGTCACGCAGAGTTGGACACGACTGAAGCAACCTAGTACACACGTAACATTTGAATATCATCAGTTGTCAACATGTATCTTTGGTGGGAAATATTATATGGATTCATCATATTAGACTAAATATGAGAAATTTTCTCCTAGCAAAGCAGACTTGAATTTCCCTCTTTGCTTTTTTAAAAAAAAATTTTTATTATTACTATTTTTTTTACTTTACAATATTGTATTGGTTTTGCCATACATCAATATGCATCCGCCATGGGTGTACACAAAAAGTATACTTCTTTGATGTGCATAGGCTATAAGGAAGTTTACATTCAATAGTTACAAAACAACATCATTATATACAAGTAATGATGTGGTCAATCCATTACCCTGGCACTACTTAAGAAATTGGTTTATCTATTTTAGTTTACTATTGCTAATACAACCCATGTGCATTTTAAAAAATGATACGATTAGCAGTACTACATCACAGTGCTGGGATAGCAAGTAGATGTTTTGCTTCACATTTTTTTCATTCCACGTTCTCACAAATGCTTGTAAATTCATAAAGTGTGGAAACATATTTCTTAGAGAAATAGCCTTTGCTATCACAACTGATTGAAGATGTGCTTACCTGCTTCCTGGAGGCAGAGCATGAACTATTAAGAGAGACAGATGATCTTGTAGTTATGTCTATGTGCAGAACCATATAATGGAGCCTACCAAGAGTATAGATATGCCTTTGGAAGACTAACAGCACCCACTTTTATCCCTGAATCCACTCAGGGTATTCTTCCTGCCTGCATGGGAAGAATGTGGGAGTTGGTAGTTTCTGCAAAAAATTATGTAGCTTTTAAGACAGTGAGTAAATATCTTTTATAATCTTATGCAAAGGTACATGACTTTCTACATACAAGGAGAAAACAAATATATTACCTGCCTATCCAGATCAGTAAGTATTGCCAACAAGGAATAGTACTCTCAGAGGCCATTAGAGGGAAACCTTGGCAGTGGCCATCTTGAATGCGCAATGACAATATGAATTATCACTCAATTAAAATATAATAGTCATCTTCCAAATACCCACCACGCTTGCAACTCTTCAAGAGTTAGACACAGGTGGCTACCAGAAACAGTTGTTATTATATTTTTATTTATAAAATGTATTTTTATGCTCTCATCTCTCATAATACAGAGAGATAACTAGTCACTTCGGGGAAACAAAACTGTATCTCAACATTTTGTGACCCTAGGGACGGAAAAAAAAACCTACTTATTTTTTGTGAGAGTGACATTGCTGATGAAGGGTGATTCAAGATCTCTATGAAAAAGGAGTTATATGAATACATGTATCAACTAGGAGTAGCAAACTTCTAAACTCTAATAGGCAGAATACTTGAGTTTATTCCTGTCCACGTACCATGCTCATATAAGGTAAGCAGGTGATTCTGCTCATTTTAGTCATTAGGGGCCCAGATTGATGGATGCTGTATCATGATTCATGCTTCTGTAATCACCATAGTAGTAGGAAAGTGAATCATTGGAACTGCCCTGGTGGTCCAGTGGCTAAGATGCCACGCTCCCAGTGCAGGGGCCCACGTTCAATCCCTGGTCAGGGAACTAGATCCCACATGCCACAGCTAAAGATCTCACATGCCCTAAGACCTGGCACAGCCAAATAAATGTAAATAAATAAATAAAATTTAAAGAAAGTGAATCATAATTAGCTCTTAAGTTTCATGTCCTAGTGAACAAGATATTTCTGCTTACTTTATATTAGCCCAACAAATCACATGGCCAAACTTAAATTCAAAGGGCAGTGTTCAGAAAGCAACAGAAGAGAAATATTCAGAGATCACAAATAACTCCTGGTTCAGCACCCTCTTGCTTGATAGTCTAGATCAGCTCAAGAGTTATGTACTTATTTGTTGTTGTCTAGTTGCTAAGTTGTGTCCGACTCTTTTGTGACCTCATGGACTGTAGCCTGCCAGGCTCCTCTGTCCATGGGATTTCCCAGGCAAGTATACTGGAGTGGTTTGTCATTTTCTTCTCCTGGGGATCTTCCCAGCCCAGGGATCAAACCTGTGTCTCCTGCATTGGCAGGCGGATTCTTTATCACTGAGCCACCAGGGAAGCCCTAGGTACTTACCTAGTTCCTAATTAAAATGAAAATTCATCAAAAGAAAGCAGGAAAAGAAATTACATCAAGATAACACACAGGCAGTATCTATCCTTTCTTCATCACCCAAGATGACAGAAATACAGGGAAAAAAAAATACTGCACGTAAAACAGAGAGAAAAGTTCTTAGAAAAATTCTTAATCATAAATACCTATAATGGAAACAAGAAGGTTTAAAATTGAATAATTTAAACCTTCAACTAAGGAAATGAGAAAGAAAAATTATAAAACAATGTCTGAAGGAAAGCAATTAAAATATGTTTAGAATAGTAATAATAAAATTGAAAATATTACCCAGTAAATTTGATCTGTTAAGAAATCTAGTTCATTTAACACATCAATAAAAGTCACTGGTAAATGTTATCAAATAAAAAAGGGAAAGAATACACAATACATAACATTAACTATGAGAATAAGCACATATGTAGACATTAATGCAGAGAAAATTTTAAACTCTTAGAGAATAATGTGTACAAATCTTTGCCTTTAAAAAATGTTACTTAAATTAACTCTTGAAAAGAAAAAAAAATGAGAAAAATGAAAAGGTATTCTAAATTTTTACCTTAAAAAGGCACTAATTTCAAATAATTTTGTGGATGACTATTACTAAACAGCCATAAAGAGAAAAATGTCTATATTCTATGTACTATTCCAGAGCATAGGAAAATGACTTAAAGTTTCCTAATTTTCCCCAAGCAAGATAAGGAGAGTATGTACCCACAGAAAGAAAACAAACTTAGAGCCAAATCTAACATATACAAAAAATAAATAATCCAAATTAGAACATCAGTAAATCAAAGCTAGGATTGTATCAAAGAGAATTGCATTATAATCAGTTAAGACTTAGGTATAAATACAGACAGTATATCAAATAGTTCACACACACAAAATTAAAGTGTTCACAAACACGTTAAATGGTAAATTTTGATAAGATACTCCAAATTGTGACAATTATATAGATTTTTAAAATAATTGAATAAATTAAGGATAGAAGGAAACTTCCTCAGGCTGATAAAGTATAAGTACCAGTAAAACATAGTAAGCATTGTGCTTAATGGTGAAACATTAGAGTAAATCTATTCAAACAGCAAAATGATAAAAATGTTCACTATCATTATTAACACAAAACATGCTAGAGATCTTAACCCAAGTATTGAGAAGAAGAAATAACAATTTAGATAGCAATACATGATTTATCTCTTCATCAACTCAATTAAAAAAAAACAATTTTAAGAAGAGATGATCAGTTCAGTCCAGTTCAGTCATTCAGTCCTGTCCAACTCTTTGCAACCCCATGAACCACAGCATGCCGGGCCTCCTTGTCCATCACTAATTCCTGGAGTTTACCTAAACCTATGTCCATCGAGTCAGTGATGCCATCCAACCATCTCATCCTCTGTCATCCCCTTCTCCTCCTGCCCTCAATCTTTCCCAGCATCAGGGTACTCTCAAATGAGTCAGCTCTTCGCATCAGTTGGCCAAAATATTGGTTTTGGCTTCAACATCAGTTCCACCAATGAACACCCAGGACTGATCTCCTTTAGAATGGACTGGTTGGATCTCCTTGCAGTCCAAGGGACTCTCAAGAGTCTTCTCCAACACCACACTTCAAAAGCATCAATTCTTCAGCACTCAGCTTTCTTCACAGTCCAACTCTCACATCCATACACGGCCACTGGCAAAACCATAGCCTTGACTAGAAAGACCTTTGTTGGCAAAGTAATGTTGGCAAAGCTTTTTAATATGCTGTCTAGGTTGTTCATTGCTTTTCTTCCAAAGAACAAGTGTCTTTTAATTTCATGGCTGCAGTCACCATCTGCAGTGATTTTGGATCCCAAGAAATAAAGTCTGTCACTATTTCTACTGTTTCCCCATCTATTTGCCATGAAGTGATGGGACCAGATGTCATCATCTTAGTTTTCTGAATGTTGAGTTTTCAGCCAACTTTGTCACTCTCCTCTTTCACTTTCATCAAGAGGATGAGTGATGAGTATTAGGCTAGGTTTGATCCACAGTAATTTAGAACTATTAGACAGAGGGCCAGGGTCTGAAGACAAGTCTTTTGAGTAAACCATTGTCCTGATAAGAGTTGTTTTTCAGATGAACAAACTGTTCAGATAACTTGGTATGCAAGAAGCTCTGCAAGCTAACATCACAATTTTGCTGACACAGGCCACCCCATCTTTTAAATTGTGTTACCCTGCACCATCTCAACAGTTTTATATTGAGAAATCTCTGTTTCATTTTCATTGTGGTCCTTCTCTAATCTAAGCTGGTGGATAGATCATTACCTTCTTCAGATCAGATCAGTCGCTCAGTCGTGTCCGACTCTTTGCGACCCCATGAATTGCAGCACGCCAGGCCTCTGTCCATCACCAGCTCCCGGAGGTCACTCAGACTCACATCCATCGAGTCAGTGATGCCATCCAGCCATCTCATCCTCTGTCGTCCCCTTCTCCTCTTGCCCTCAATCCCTCCCAGCATCAGAGTCTTCTCCAATGACTCAACTTTTCGCATGAGGTGGCCAAAGTACCGGAGTTTCAGCTTTAGCATCATTCCTTCCAAAGAAATCCCAGGGCTGATCTCCTTCAGAATGAACTGGTTGGATCTCCTTGCAGTCCAAGGGACTCTCAAGAGTCTTCTCCAACACCACACTTCAAAAGCATCAATTCTTCGGGGCTCAGCCTTCTTCACAGTCCAGCTCTCACATCCATACATGACCACAGGAAAGACCATAGCCTTGACTAGACAGACCTTTGTTGGCAAAGTAATGTCTCTGCTTTTGAATATGTGATCTAAGTTGGTCGTAACTTTTATTTCAAGGAGTAAGCGTCTTTTAATTTCATGGCTGCAGTCACCACCTTCTTGGGACATGGTTAATCTAGGTCCATGCCATTGATTGAAGTGCTGTGATCACATATCATATTTCTGTTAGTGGCCATTTCTGCTTTTGTAAATATTAGATATTTCTGTTCTTTCTGTTGTTGGATGATCCTTGTGGGATCATCTGACTGAGTAGGGACTGAACTTTTGAAAGAATGAGGATTTGAGCAACACAGAGGAAACACAAAAAGAAAGAGTTTGATCAGTTTGCAGTTCATTTCAAAGCCATTCATCAAAGCTGCCCAAATTGAATCGGATTCTGTCTCCAATCTGAAACCTCTTTTCCTGTTCTCCGTCTTTCTGCCTGTTTCACAGATCTTTCTTAATAATATTACAAATATCAAGATGTGAACACAACAGTCTTCCCCTTAGATGGCATTTGTTCAACCCTGAGACACTGAAAGACCCTATGTGGGTCTTCTCCATTTTGAATTTTCACGTGTTCAATTCATGACATCATCAATTGTGGTGTCCTTCGGCCCTCAGAGCATTACATAGCTCACTGGTTACCATGTGAACCAAATAAACACAAAATGCTCCCCACTTTTCGGTTTCCACAAACTATGAAATGAAGAAACCTGAGGAAGAAAGCAGTTCAGAAGTCAGCCTCAGAGGTTAAGGTTTTACTTCTCATATTGAGAACGAGTTTTTCTACTTCTTGAATTGTTACCAGCAACACTTATTTGCTGAGAAGGCAAGCAATTGGCCAAAGTGGGCCAGAGATGTTATCAGGGATTAATCTAAAGGCAAGCGCCAGTTTATTGAGGTAACAAGTCCCTGACCCTGTTGTTCAGTCACTCAGAGTCGTGTCCGACTCTTTGAGACCCCATGGGCTGCAGCACGCCAGGCCTCCCTGTCTATCACCAACTCCCAGAATTTACACAAACTCATGTCCATTGAGTCAGTGATGCGTCTAACCATCTCATCCTCTGCCGTCCCCTTCTCCTCCTACCCTCAATCTTTCCCAGCATCAGGGTCTTTTCAAATGAGTCAGCTCTTCGCATCAGGTGGCCAAAGAATTGGGAGTTTCAGCTTCAACATCAGTCCTACCAATGAAGACTCAGGACTGATCTCCTTGAGGATGGACTGGTTGGATCTCTGTGCTGTCCAAGGGACTCTAAAGAGTCTTCTCCAACACCACAGTTCAAAAGCATCACTTCTTCGGCACTCAGCTTTCTTTATAGTCCAACTCTCACATCCATACATGACCACTGGAAAACCAAAGCCTTGACTAGATGGACCTTTGTTGACAAAGTAATGTCTCTGCTTTTCAATATTCTGTCTAGGTTGGTCATTGCTTTTCTTCCAAGGAACAAATGTCTTTTAATTTCATGGCTGCAGTCACCATCTGCAGTGATTTTGGAACCCCCAAAAATAAAGTCCCTGTTGTGGGTAGTAGCAAATAAACTGCTTAAACCACTATGTTAAGAATTCTTTGGGCACAATAAAGGACAGAAATATTACGGACCTAGTCAAAGCAGAAGATATTAAGAAGAGGTGGCAAGAATACACAGAAGAACTATACAAATAAGATCTTCATTACCCAGATAACCAGAATGGTGTGATCACCCACTTAGAGCCAGACATCCTGGAATGCAAAGTCAAGTGGGCCTTAGGAAGCATTACTATGAACAAAGCTAGTGAAGGTGATAGAATTCCAGTTGCGCTATTTAAAATCCTAAAAGATGATGCTGTGAAAGTGCTGTACTCAATATGTCAGCAAATTCAGAAAACTCAGCAGTGGCTACAGGACTGGAGAAGGTCAGTTTCCATTCCAATCCCTAAGAAAGGCAATGCCAAGGAATGCTCAAACAGCACAATTGCACTCATCTCACATGCTATCAAAGTAATGCTCAAAATCCTCCAAGCCAGGCTTTAACAGTATATGAACCATGAACTGCCCAATGTTCAAGCTGGATTCAGAAAAGGCAGAGGAACCAGAGATCAAATTGCCAACATCTGTTGGATCATCAAAAAAGCAAGAGAGTTCCAGAAAACATCTACTTCTGCTTTGTTGACTATGCCAAAGCCTTTGACTGTGTGGATCACAACAAACTGTGGAAAATTCTTCAAGAGATGGAAATACCAGACCACCTGACCTGCCTCCCGAGAAATCGAAATCTGTGTGCAGGTCAGGAAGCAACAGTTAGAACTGGACATGGAACAACAGACTGGTTCCAAATAGGAAAGATTACATCAAGGCTGTATATTGTCACTTTGTTTATTTAACTTCTCTGCAGAGTACATCTTGCAAAATGCTGGACTTAATGAAGCACAAGCTGGAATCAAGATTTCCAGGAGAAATATCAATAACTTCAGATACACAGATGCCACCACCCTCATGGCAGAAAGCAAAGAACTAAAGAGCTTCTTAATGAAAGTGAAAGAGAAGAGTGAAAAAGTGGCTGAAAACTCAACATTTGGAAAACTAAGATCATGGCATCCGGTCCCATCACTTCATGGCAAATAGATGGAGAAGCAATGAAAACAGTAAGAGACTTTATTTTGGGGGGCTCCAAAATCACTGCAGATGGTGACTGCAGCCATGAAATAAAAAGACACTTACTCCTTTAGAAGAAAAGTTATGACCAACCTAGACAGCATATTAAAAAGCAGAAATATTACTTTGCCAACAAAGGTCTGTCTAGTCAAGGCTTTGGTTTTTCCGGTAGTCATATATGGATATTGAGTGTTGGCCTATAAAGAAAGCTGAACACCAAAGGATTGATGTCGTTGAACTTTGGTGTTTGAGAAGACTTTTGAGAGTCCCTTGGACTACAAGGAGATCCAACCAGTCCATCCTATAGGAAATCAGTCCAGAATTCTCACTGGGAAGGACTGATGCTGAAGCTGAAACTTCGATACTTTGGCCACCTGATGCAAAGAGCTGACTCATTTGAAAAGACCATGATGCTGGGAAAAATTGAAGGCAGGAGGAGAAGGGGATGACAGGGGATGAGATGGTTGGATGGCATCACTGACTCGATGGACATGAGTCTGAGCAAGGTCTAGGAGTTGGTGATGGACAGGGAAGCCTGGTGTGCTGCAGTCCATGGGGTCGCAAAGAGTTGGACACAACTGAGTGAACTTAACCTAAATGAAGAATTCTATAAGCTGCAAATATTCTTAATTGATGAATAGTTTTATGGTAAACAAGCATCCTATGTCATACTTAAGAGTACAATATTTGACACAGTCCTATTGTAAAGATATTTCAAGAATGTCCACTGTCACCTCAACTAATAATAGAAATAATATTTATCATTTACTATGAGCCATGCACTGTACTGGGCTTCACAGGTGGTGCTAGTGATAAAGAGATGCAGTTGAAATCCCTGGGTCAGGAAGATCACCTGTAGAAGGAAATAGCCACCCACTTCAGCATTCTTGCCTGGGAAATCCCATCAACAGAGGATCCTGGTGGGCTACTGTCCATGGGACTGCAAAGAGTCAGAGATGACTAAGTGACTGAACAGGAATGGACAGGATGAACTATACTAAGAACTTAATTACTCATTTAATCTTCACATCAAGCCTTTGAGAAAGAGACTACAGTCAGCAGGTTCTGTATCTACAGATTCACTCTGCTTCAAATATAAAACGTTCTCCCTCCCCCGCAAAATCCAGAAAGTTCCAAAAAGCAAAACTTGAATTTGAGGAGCACAAGCCACTATTTACATTGTATTTACAACTATTTACATAGCATTTATGTTGTGTTACCCATTATAAGTAATTTAGAAATGATTTAAAGTATATGGGAGTATGTGTGTAGGTTATATGCAAATTCTTCCCCACTCTGAATAAGATGTTCAAGCATCCTCAGGTGGATTTTGGTGTGGAGGTCCTGTAACCAATCAAAGGCATCCTCCCCACCTCCCCTCCCAACCGGCTGCGAGGATCAAGGTGATTTACTCAAGCTGCTGCTGCTGCTAAGTCACTTCAGTCCTATCTGACTCTGTGTGAACCCATAGACGGCAGCCCACCAGGCTCCCCCATCCCTGGGATTCTCCAGGCAAGAACACTGGAGTGGGTTGCCATTTCCTTCTCCAATGCATGAAAAGTAAAAATGAAGTCACTCAGTTGTGTGCAGTCTACCAGGCTCCTCTGTCCATGGGATTTTCCAGACAAGAGTACTGGAGTGGGGTGCCATTGCCTTCTCCGTTACTCAAGCTACTAAGCATGAACCAGGGTTTGTGCTGAGGCAGTCTGGTTCCAGAACTTTTTACCCTGTCTAAGCCCATTTATTTGATCTCCAGCACACTCAGGCCTGCATCATTGGCTTGCAAAGCTGGTACTGACCCTCTGCAGCCAGGATATCTGGATAGTGAGCTTCCTCTGGTCATGCAGTCCATCAAGTTCCTGTGAATCTGCCTCTCCACTGTGTTTAAACGTTCTCACAGCCCTGGAGGGCGGAGGGACTGTGCGGGCCGTGGCGTTGCTCAGTTGTCCTGGTCATAGAGCAAGGCGAGCCCCACATGGGCCATGCCTTCTCCCAGCCCAAATGAAGGGCCAGGGCCTCAGGTCTGAACTGCGCATGGGCTTCGGTCATGGGGGTCAGATCACTGTAAGCGACAGCTTCTCCAGCATGGTGGCCATGACCTCCAAGGATCTGTGACGTGATCCACAAGGCGGGAGCACTTTGCCCTTGTCCTTGCTTGCAGGGCTGCACCTGCTCAGGTCAGGCATCAATCTGGTGATTTCCCAAGGCAGCCTCAGGTGAGAAGGGGACGAGGGGTCAGCTCGCCATGGCCATCTCCTCCAGGAAGCCCTGGCCCTGGTCTTGCACCCTGACCGCTGCCGCTGTTTCAGCTCCTGGCACTCCTGCTTCTGGTCGGCCTTCATCTGCTCGGCGAGCTCCTTTTTCTGGTGCAAAATGGCCTCCAAGATTGCTTCTCTCATCCAGGAGCCATGATGTTGAGGTCAGGGAGGGTTGCTGAGAGCAGCAGCTGCACTCGCAATCCCGGACCATATCCAGGCCCAGTTGAATGTTCTGGGCCCCATAATCTGAGGCCCACGTGTCCTTCTCCTCCTCGTGGTGAGTGTGGTGGGCTCCTTGGAGCTGCATCTTGCTCGTCGACCACTCCTTTTTCCTTCCTGGCTTCTCCAGATGTGTCCTTAAACCGCAAAGAAACCGGAGATGGTGTTTTGTGTTGAATTAGCCAGCTCTCTTTAGCCTGGTATTCTCGCGCTCTATCTTTTCCCATCCTTTTACTGTTAACTTGTTTATTCTTTACATTGGGAGTTGGTATGTGTTTTTTACGTTTAGACAACTTACATGTAATGTTATTATTGATGGGGTTGGATTTAAATCCACCATCTTGCTAGCTCCTTTCTGTTTGCCCCATCTTTGCTGGATCCCCTTTCCATGTTTCCTTGCCTTCTTTGGAGTTAACAGAATAGTTTTTTAAATGCCTTTGCTCTGATACACTCACCCTGCATCCAGATGATCAGACTCTTATACTTTTAAAAGAATTATCTTTTTCCAAATGTGTGAATTATGTGTGTGTTTAAAGTGATTTGCAGGAATTGCATGAAAATAATGTGTACTCAGTCACTTAGTTGTGTCCGACTCTTTGCTACGCCAATGGATTGTGGCCGGCTAGGCTCCTCTGTCCGTGGAACTTCCCAGGCAAGAATACTGAAGTGGGTTGCTGCTTCCTACTCCAGGGCATCTTCCCAAACCAGGGATTGAATCCGCATGTTGTTTAATCCTGTGTCTCCTGCGTCGGCAGACAGATTCTTCACCAGTGCGCCACCTGGGATGATCCTGAAGATAATAGTGATGTTATTTATCAGGTTATAGTCCTATCTTTCTGCATGAGGCTCTTGTGCAAACAGCTACATTATGTTGACCCAGGTCATCCTAGCTGTCTCCCCAAATAGCTAAGTTTCACTTATCCACAGAGTAGGAGAATGGATCAAAGTAGGGCATTGTTATACACTCATGTTGTATACACTTGTTATATACTTGAATCCTTGTATGAACAATTGTGAAATGTTATTCACAGCAGTGAAAATTCATGTAGCTATGTGAATAACACGAATACGATGTCTCAAAAACAGTGAAAAAAGCGAGTTGTTGATGAATACAGTATGAAATCTTGCATGCTAATTGGAGACCGTGTTAGTTGTAAAACTACAAATAAAAACAGAGGAATGAACACAATCAGAATAGTTTCTTGGCCCCTTCTACAAGACAAAGTAAGAGAAGAGTATCATTAGGGGCTGTCATAGTGAGAGCTTCCAAAATTTCTCACCATTTATTAAGGTGAGTGGACCACTCATGGACTTCTAATTGTTTAAACTATGTATATGTATATACAGTTTAAACTATGTATGTGTATATACATATGTATATATGCAGATGGTGACTGCAGCCATGAAATTAAAAGATGCTTACTCCTTGGAAGGAAAGTTATGACCAACCTAGATAGCATATTCAAAAGCAGAGACATCATTTTGCCAACAAAGGTTCGCCTAGTCAAAGCTATGGTCTTTCCTGTGGTCATGTATGGATGTGAGAGTTGGACTGTGAAGAAGGCTGAGCGCCGAAGAATTGATGCTTTTGAACTGTGGTGTTGGAGAAGACTCTTGAGAGTCCCTTGGACTGCAAGGAGATCCAGCCGGTCCATTCTGAAGGAGATCAGCCCTGGGATTTCTTTGGAAGGAATGATGCTAAAGCTGAAACTCCAGTACTTTGGCCACCTCATGCGAAGAGTTGACTCATTGGAGAAGACTCTGATGCTGGGAGGGATTGAGGGCAGGAGGAGAAGGGGACGACAGAGGATGAGATGGCTGGATGGCATCACTGACTCGATGAATGTGAGTCTGAGTGACCCCCGAGAGCTGGTGATGGACAGGGAGGCCTGGTGTGCTGCAGTTCATGGGGTCGCAAAGAGTCGGATACGACTGAGTGACTGATCTGATCTGATCTGATCTGTATATATTTTGATTTTTAAAAATATTAATTCAGAAGGCAAAGCTGCTAAACTCATGTAGCATTCAAAATGTATTCTGTCACCCTCTTCCCTTTTCTATTCAAGTGTCACTGGGTGTCCCATCCCCAGCCAATCTGGGCATTGTAAAATTGGCTCCACACTTCAACCCTCACTTTTATTCTGCTCAACCAGGAGAAACATTTTATGTCCACTGAAGTTCTCTACAGAAAGAAAATATTTTGATTTGATAACTCTATTTGAACCTGCCAAAGAGAAGCATCTTGGTTTCAGTTAATCAGTATGCACTAATGACTTATTTGTAATCTTAAGACTTCAATCAGGTAGAGTCTTAAATAGATTGGGTCTGATTTTCAGGTAGGTGGTAGGAATAAAGATTAAGAAACACCTCTTTGTTTTAGTGGTGGGTGGAGATACAAGCCTGCTAAATTTTTTCTTCCTAAAACAAACTTCCTCTGGAACTAAAGATTTTTCACATGTGTAATTTTGGGTGTTCTTCCTGGAAGATTTGCCTTTGTAAGGATTACAGGCTTCAGGATACTGGAAACTGGATTCATTCTCTTCTCTTCAGTGCAGGAATTAATTAGTCTTCAATTTCTGTGTGTGTAGTCGGCATTAATAACTGACACAGAAAAGATTTTCACAAGTATCTTTTTGGCAGCCTGTTTTGCTGTGATTTTCTTTACAAGCCAGCGTTTCCCATCCCAGAGATACTGTTACATCCATTAATCAAGGGCAGCATGTGTTATATATGAAATCTTGCGCACACAGCCACCGGGAGCTGGAAATAATTGTTAATGAACTTCAGTCACTCTGCCAGAAGCACGCAGCCTCTGACATCCTGCCTTGCCCCTTTCATTTTCCCTCTCATTCCCTCTTACCCTAAAACCTCAACCAGACCCTTTTCTGACTGTGGCTTCCAGGCTCAGACTGCTCTTTTCCTAAATACTTGTGTCTGCTTGCAAGGTACCTTAGAGGCAAGGCTATTCCATCTGACTAAAGCGTTTTAAGTCCCCAAAGACACAAGGCCTCCTGAAACCCTCTTCAGATGCTAATGTTCACACACAGTGCCGCTGGCCCCAGCTGGCCTTCACCTGCAGCTCTGACAGGCAGGAGATTCAGAAGGACGTCCTGGTTTCCATAAAAATAGGAAGGGCACACATGGTAAATGGCAGAGATCTCGCCCAGGCTATAAAATTATTTAAAGTCAGCTTCCAGACTGTTAAAACTAATTGCTGTGAACACAAAGCCCAGTCAGGAGCCCCCTTTCTCCTTTTTTTTTTTCTTTTTTTGGTTATTCACTTGAGACAGGGTAGCTTGAATCCTCTGCTAATGCCCACACCTAAAATTAAAAGATGCCACTAAATTTAAGATGCAGCTGCTGTTGTTAATATTCAAATATGTTTCAAGCACAGAAGAAACGTGCTGTGTGGTAGGGCAAAAATATTAATTGGTCGTTTGGAATTGTCTCTGGGTTTCCTTGGTTTTATTAGGATACCTCGCTTAAATGTAGTATTCTTGTTATTTCTGCTGGCCTTCTGGCTGATTTTCTGTTCCTCCTCGGTGGAGTTTGCAGCCCTTTCATTCTTCCCATAGAACAGATTTGTAAAGGAAAAGTTACTTCGTCCACCAGCATATTCTAAACCAGGAGAACTCTGCTCATGGACTTCTTTGAACTCGTGTAGAGAAGCGCTATAGAATTCCTCCCCTGTCCATCTTTTCTTTTCATGGGATGTCGTACACAAGATATCACTGGGAGCAGAATGTGGACTGGGCTTCCCTTACCAGAACTCAGCATCCTGCTCCTGCTTCTCCCGAGCCCATAGTTCATTCATGAGCATCTTTATTTACAGAAAATTATGATTTAAAACATTGGTCCCTTTGCTTTTTAAGTTTAGAGACCCTCTTTGACATTAAGAAATGTATTCTTTTGGCAGAAGATAAGGTAAGATAAGATATGTATTCTCATACTAAACCAGGTAAGGAAAACTTTGAGATTATTAAAAGACAAAGAAAGAAAAGAAAAAATAATGTTGGAATCAAGAATTGGAGGAAATCTCAAAATGCCTTAAAGGTGGCAGTGTTATTTTCTCTGAAATTCATCAGACTTCAGAAGAAAAACAATTCAGAGAGGAGGAGCCCAAGCTCCTTTTTTTCCAACCTGTCTGAAGTCGGAAAACATATGTTGAGCACACACTTCCTTCCAGGATAGTGCTTGGTTTCTGGGACTCAGGACTCAAAACAGTTGCCTTTAAATCTGCCTGTAGACTCCTGTAGGTAACGCCTACATCCAGTATCTTCCCTTTGTTCTTCCTCTCTTTCTCTCCCTTATGTTTTTTGCTCCCATATATTTCTCCAGGAGCAGTTTAACATTTATGAAATTATAAGTATTAAGTTTGGCTACTAATTATTTATAGATTCAGGTTTTATAATTTCCAGGAATATAATGTTAAAGAACCCGCCTTCCAATATAGGAAACTTAAAAGATGTAGGTTTGATCCCTGGATCAGGAAGATCCCCTGGAGAAGGGCATGGCTACCCATTCTAGTCTTCTTGCCTGGAGAATCCCATGGACAGAGGAGTCTGGTGGGGCTACTGTCCATAGGGTCACAAAGACAGGATATGACTGAAGCGGCTGAACATGCAATGTTCTTATTAGTGAAGTTTAGCTGTGAACTTTTTATTCTTTGGGGTTTTATGTCATCATCATCCACTGGAAGGAGAATATGTTACTTGGCATGTTAAAATAAAGTTGATTTCTTATTAATACCAATCTTACTAAGTCAGTAAATAGGGAAATAAATATGAAAAAATCTGCATCTTCTAGCAGATTCAGCTTAAATTAACTGAATTGTCACCTAAAAATAATTTTGGTGTCTCTTAAACCAAAAATATTACCTTTATGTTTAATATATTTTCTTTATGCTGTTTAACTATTAGTCTTTAATCTCATGGGCCATTATTAATAAGACCTCACTTTTTGAAAAAATGAAGGGTTCCATAAAATTGTTAAGTAGATTTTCTTGTTGGTTGATTGGTAAATTAAATGTTCTTTTCCTTTTGAGTTTCCAAACTTGTTTAACTTCATTTAATGTGGATCTTTCGGGGAAGGCAATGGCACCCCACCCCAGTACTTTTGCCTGGAAAGTCCCATGGACGGAAGATCCTGGTAGGCTCCAGTCCATGGGGTCGCTAAGAGTCGGACACGACTGAGCGGCTTCACTTTCACTTTTCACTTTCATGCATTGGAGAAGGAAATGGCAACCCAGTCCAGTGTTCTTGCCTGGATAATCCCAGGGACAGGGGAGCTTGATGAGCTTCCGTCTATGGGGTCGCACAGAGTCGGACACGACTGAAGCGACTTAGCAGCAGCAGTAGCAGCAATGTGGATCTTTAATCAGCTTCTTGTTCCCAAGTATCTGTAGTTTTGCAGTGGACAGACTGCAAAAGGGAGGCAAGCTTTCTACTTCTCTGTAATAATAAAGTTTCCAATGGTTTGGGGGAGAAATGGAAAAATATTGGTGGTGACTTACACTGGTGCAAAAGAGTGAATTATACTATAAACTGTATAGTATATACTATACTATATACTATAGTATATAAATACTATATTGAGTGCTGCACTCAATATACCAGCAAATTTGGAAGACTCAGCAGTGGCCACAGGACTGGAAAAGGTCAGTTTTCATTCCAATCCCAAAGAAAGGCAATGCCAAAGAATGCTCAAACGACTGCACAACTGCACTCATTTCACACGCTAGTAAAGTAATGCTCAAAATTCTCCAAGCCAGGCTTCAGCGATATGTGAACTGTGAACTTCCAGATGTTCAAGATGGATTTAGAAAAGGCAGAGGAACCAGAGATCAAGTTGCCAACATCCGCTGCATCATCAAAAAAACAAGAGAGTTCCAGAAAAACATCTATTTCTGCTTTCTTGACTATGCCAAAGCCTTTGACTGTGTGGATCACAATAAACTGTGGGAAATTCTGAAAGAGATGGGAATACCAGACCACCTGATCTGCCTCTTGAGAAATCTGTATGCAGGTCAGGAAGCAACAGTTAGAACTGGTCATGGAACAACAGACTGGTTCCAAATAGGAAAAGGAGTTCATCAAGGCTGTATATTGTCACCCTGCTTATTTAATTTCTATGCAGAGTACATCATGAGAAATGCTGGACTGGAAGAAACACAAGTTGGAATCAAGATTGGTGGGAGAAATATCAATCACCTCAGATATGTAGATGACACCACCCTTATGGCATAAAGTGAAGAGGAACTAAAAAGCCTCTTGGCAAAAGTGAAAGTGGAGAGTGAAAAAGTTGGCTTAAAGCTCAACATTCATAAAATGAAGATCATGGCATCCAGTCCCATCACTTCATGGGAAATAGATGCGGAAACAATGGAAACAGTGTCGGACTTTATTTTTCTGGGCTCCAAAATCACTGCAGATGGTGACTGCAGCCATGAAATTAAAAGACGCTTACTCCTTGGAAGGAAAGTTATGACCAACCTAGATAGCATATTCAAAAGCAGGGACATTACTTTGCCAACAAAGGTTAGTCTAGTCAAGGCTATGGTTTTTCCAGTGGTCATAAATGGATGTGAGAGTTGGACTGTGAAGAAAGCTGAGCGCCAAAGAATTGATGCTTTTGAAGTGTGGTGTTGGAGAAGACTCTTGAGAGTCCCTTGAACTGCAAGGAGATCCAACCAGTCCATTGTGAAGGAGATCAGCCCTGGGATTTCTTTGGAAGGAATGATGCTAAAGCTGAAACTCCAGTACTTTGGCCACCTCATGCAAAGAGTTGAGTCATTGGAAAAGACTCTGATGGTGGGAGGGATTGGGGGCAAGAGGAGAAGGGGACGACAGAGGATGAGATGGCTGGATGGCATCACTGACTCGATGGACGTGAGTCTGAGTGACCTCTGGGAGTTGGTGATGGACAGGGAGGCCTGGCGTGCTGCAATTCATGGGGTCGCAAAGAGCCAGACACGACTGAGCAACTGATCTGATCTGATACTATAAACAGATATTAAATGTTTGGTAAATATGAATAAGAATATCATTTGTTTAGAGGGAGAAAGCAGGGCGGCATACTTGTGCAGAGGTTAAAACTTCTTTAATTGTATGGTTGTGTTATAAAGACCGCTTCCACTTTTGGGAACATGAAGTAGATATTATTCCCTATCCTCATATGAAGTACAACTAAACCCCTGTAAGTCCTGAAATTAAGATACAGTATTATCTGCCTCAGCATCGGAAACCAGAGGGCCTTAGGATGATGAAAGAAATCAAGAGCTAATTAAATGGAGAGATATACCATGTTTGTAGACTGGAAAACTCAACAGAGTAAAGATACTAATCCTTCCAAACTGATATAAAGATTTAATATTCTATATTTTAAAATCCCAGCAAGATTTTGGGGGATATATAGAAAAAATATGAAATTTAAATGGAAAGCTTAGGAACAAGAATGGCTAAAGCATGATTTGAAAAAGAAGGATAAAGGTAAAAGAATGTCTACTCAATTAATGATAGTTTAGTGATCAAAGCAACTTAGAGAAGGGATAAACAAGTAAAACAGTGAAACTGAAGCATTCAAAAATAGATGAAGACAGACAGGACCGACTGGTTTTGACAGAGTTACAAAAGCAGTTCAGTGGGGGAAGGATAGCCTTTTCGACAAATGGTCTTATAGCAATTGGACATTAATAAGCAAGGGGAAAAAAAAGTAAAGCTTCAACATCATTCTTTAAAAAATTGAATTCAAAGTGTATCCTAAATGAGTCATATAAAATGTAAAACTGTAAGAGTTCTTGACACCAGTGGAACTAGCCACTGAAAAAATAAGTTGGTATATTGGACTTGATCAAATTAACAAATTTGCTCCACATTATTAAAAGATTGAAAAGAAGCAAAAATATTTGCTAACCACTATCCAAGATGAATATAGAATATATAAAGGACTCTCAAACCTCAGTAGTAAAAACAAACAGTTCAATTAGAAAATGGACAATAGACTTGAAGAGACATTTTTGTAAACAGGATATAAGCATGACATAAAAGCACAAGAAAATATATTAATATTATTATTCATCAGGGAAATGCAACTTAAAGCCATAATAAGACATAACTATTTACTATTAGAATTATTATAATAAAAATTAGTGATAACATCAAATGCTTACAAGAATATGGAGAAACCATGTCATTCATTACTGGGGGGAATGTAAAACAGTATAGCCACTCTGAGGGACAATCAGAAAATTTCGTTAAAAACTAAGGAGAAGCAGAAGAGATTAAGAAGAAGTTGCAAGGATACTCATAACTGTACAAAAAAGGTCTTAATGACCTGGATAACCATGATGATGTGGTCGTTCACCTAGAGCCAGAGATCCTGGAGTGTGAGGTCAAGCGGGCCTTAGGAAACATTACTATGAAGAAAGCTAGTAGAGGTGACAGAATTCCAGCTGAGCTATTAAAAATCATAGAAGATGATGCTATTAAACTGCTGCACTCAGTATTTCAGGAAATGAAATTTGGAAAACTCTGCAATGGCCACAGGACTGTAAAAGGTCAATTTTCATTCCAATCCTAAAGAGGGACAATTCCAAAGAATGTTCAAACTACTATACAGTTGCACTTATTTCACATGCTAGCAAGGTTATGGTCAAAATCCTTCAAGCTGGGCATTAGCTGTACATGAACAGAGAACTTCCAGATGTACAAGCTGGGTTTAGAAAGACAGAAGAACCATAGATCAAATTGCCAACATTTGTTGGATCATGGCAAAAATGAGTGAATTCAAGAAAACATCTACTTCTGTCTCATTGATTATACTAGAGCCTTTGAGTGTGCAGATCACAACAAACCGTGGAAATTCTTAAAGAGATGGGAATAGCAGGCCACCTTACATTTCTCCTGAGAAACCTGAATGTGGGTTAAGAAGCAACCATTAGAACTGGACATGGAACAACAGTCTGATTCAAATTTGGGAAAGAAGCAAACAAAGCTAAATATTGTCACCCTAGTTATTTAACTTATATGCAGAGTACATCATGGAAAATGCCAGGCTGGAAGAATCACAAGCTGGAATCAAGAATGCTGGGACAAATAGCAACAACCCTAGATATGCAGATGATACCACTCTAATGTCAAAAGGTAAGGGGAAACTAAAAGCCTCTTGATGAGGGTGACAGAGGAGAGTGGAAAAACTGGCTTGAAACTTAGCATTAAAAAAACTAAGATCATGATATATGGTCCCATCACTTCATGGCAAACAGAAGGGGGAAAAGTGGAAGCAAGGACCAATTTTATATTCTTGGGCTACAAAATCACTTTGGATGATAACTGCAGCCATGAAATTAAAAGATGCTCTCTCCTTGGAAGGAAAGCTGTGACAAATCTAGATGGTGTTTTAATAAGCAGAGACATCACTTTGTCAACAAAGGTCCATATAGTCATAGCTATGGTTCTTCCAATAGTCATCTACAGATGTGAGAATTGGTCCATAAAGAAGGCTGAGTGCCAAAAAATTGATGCTTTCAAATCATGGTGCTGGAGAAGACTCTTGAGAATCCCTTGGACTGCCAGGAGATCATACAAGTTAGTCCTAAAGGAAATCAGGCCTCAATATTTATTGGAAAAACTGTTTCTGAATCTGAAGCTTCAGTACTCTGGCCACCTGGTACGAAGAGCCAACTCACTGGTAAAGACCCTGATGCTAGAAAGATTAAAGGCAAAAGAAGGGATTGGCAGAGGATGATATGGTTAGATAGCATCACCAACTCAATGAACATGAATTTGAGCAAACTTGAGATAGTGGAGGACAGAGGAGCCTGGCATACCACAGTCCATGGGGTCACAAAGAGTTGGACATGACTTAGCAACTCAACAATAATAACAATCTTCACTCAAGAGAAGTGGAAAACTTATGTTTACACAAAAATCTGATAAAAATATTTATAGCTTTTTGTAGTAGTAGTCAGAAACTAGAAACTACCCCCTGTCTTTCAGTTGATGAACAATTTAACTCTGGTCCAGCAATACCATGAAATACTTCTCTGTGGTAAAAAGCAACACACTATTGATATACACAGAGAATAGTGGATGGATGGATCTCGAGAGAATCATGCTTGGGCCAAAACTCAGTTCCAAAAGATTGTACCAGGTATGATCCCCTTTATATAACTCTTGAAATGATGAAATTATTGAAATGAAGGTCAGATCAGTAGTTGCTGCTGCTGCTAAGTCACTTCAGTCGTGTCCAACTCTGTGCAACCCCATAGATGGCAGTGGTTACCAGGGATTAAATAAAGATGAGAGAGGGGAATGGGAGGGAAGAGAATGCAGCATAGAGGGGAACGTAAGGAAACTGGGTGTGGCTATAAAAGGGCAAAATGAGGAATCTTATGATGAAAATGTTCTGTATCTTTGCATGGCATCTGGTCCCATCACTTCATGGGAAATAGATGGGGAAATAGTGGAAACAGTGTCAGACTTTCTTTTTTTGGGCTCCAAAATCACTGCAGATGGTGACTGCAGCCATGAAATTAAAAGACGCTTCCTCCTTGGAAGGAAAGTTATGACCAACCTAGATAGCATATTCAAAAGCAGAGACATCACTTTGCCAACAAAAGTCTGTCTAGTCAAGGCTATGGTCTTTCCTGTGGTCATGTATGGATGTGAGAGCTGGACTGTGAAGAAGGCTGAGTGCCGAAGAACTGATGCTTTTGAACTGTGGTGTTGGAGAAGACTCTTGAGAGTCCCTTGGACTGCAAGAAGATCCAACTAGTCCATTCTGAAGGAGATCAGCCCTGGGATTTCTTTGGAAGGAATGATGCTAAAGCTGAAACTCCAGTATTTTGGCCACCTCATGCAAAGAGTTAACTCATTGGAGAAGACTCTGATGCTGGGAGGGATTGGGGGCAGGAGGAGAAGGGGATGACAGAGGATGAGATGGCTGGATGGCATCACTGACTCAATGGACATGAGTCTGAGTGACCTCCGGGAGTTGGTGATGGACAGGGAGGCCTGGCTTGCTGCGATTCATGGGGTCGCAAAGAGTCGGACACGACTGAGTGACTTATCTGATCTGAACCTCAATATGCTGGTCATGATGTTGGACTAGAAGTTCAGAGGATGTTATACTTAGGAGCATCACGGTTAAGCTGGCATGATATGTCTCTATACTACTCTTGTAACTGAACCCAGGTTTGACTGCTCTCTGCTCATAAGCCAGTAATCCTAGAGAGAAGCGTCAGTAGAAAGGAAAGGTGTTTTAATTAGAAAAACCAGCAACCTGGGGATTTGGTGGGTTCGTGTCCAGAGACCAACTCCAGAGATTTTGCTGAGCTGTGTTTTAAAGTGAACATGAGGTGGAGGAATCTCAGTGGATCTTCGAGGCATGAAGTTGGGTTCTGCATCATTGACCATTGAGTGCAGACTGGAGGACTTCCTTCAGATGTGTGTGTGTGATCTGCCTACAGAATTGCTGAGGGGGCTGTTGGGCGAACAGAGCTAGTCATCTTTTAACTGCTGAATTCTTCAATCTTACTTCTTTTTATCTAGAGAAGGAATCAACAGATTAGACAAGGCATGGTGTACATCAGGTAAGCGTAAGTCTGGAGTTAGTTCCAATTGCTTAATGATCTCATTCCTATAATTAGGTTTTTCTAAGGTTAGGAAAGAATGAAATGGGCAAAGGGGAAGGGGAAAGGGGCAAAAGAGCTGCTTTCACTTTTCCCCTTGCATAGGAAAATGCACTTGTCTCAAAATTAAAATTTTAAGTATCTATAAATATCTGGCTGTATTCTCCTATAATTTTTATGTTAACTGAGATATGATTGTACAAAAATGCCTGTGAAATTGGAGAATGATTTTCACTGTGTTGTATTAATCCCAGCTGCACAAGTTTCTTTCTGATCCCAGTTTGTAATTGCCTTGGGTACAATTTTAAAGTGCATATTTCTTCTGGTTCCTTAAGGTGGGTGTGATCTTTCTTACAAAGGATAAATTCTTGATGAATCAATGGTGCTTTCGTGGGACACCACGTATTAACAGAAAAAGCCAGCAAATTCTCCCAGGCTGGGTAGCCTTTCACCTCCACATCTCTGGGATGAGTCTCAGAGGGAAGCAATGCAGCTTATTTGAAACCATCATTTAATTGTAATAATAAAAAGATTGCTCAGAGGAATGGAACTTAAAGCCCATTCATCATATCAGTAAACAACATTCACATTTGAAAGGGAACTCCTGTTTTTGCCCATTTAGTGCATACCACACAAGGTTCTGGTAGCTTTTGATTTATCACCTCACATTTTCGGCCTGCCCTTTCCTTTAAATATATAGCACGTTCAAATCCCAAATCAATATGCGTGGTGTTGTATTGAATTTAAGGCGAGTGGTGAAAAGGGGAAAAACATAGTCATGAGACAGAATTTTATTATCTTTCACTGAATGACAATCTTACAGGCTACAGATAACAAGGTACAAGTTTTCTTATTTTCTTTCTCCTCCAAAGTTTGCACCAGAAGTTCCAAAGTCAGTCCCACAGATGAGAACACAAAAGTTTGACACAGTGAACCCCTGTGATGCTATTTCATGCCTATATGGCTTTGTTTATCCTGCTTCCCTGGCCCGGATGACTGTTGACTTTTTTCACCTGGCTAACTCAAACGTATCACAATTAAATTACCTCAAATTAATTGTTACCCTCTAAAGAATCCACTTGCAATGCAGGAGACCCCGGTTCAATTCCTGAGTCTGGAAGATCCCCTGAAGAAGGGATAGGCTACCCACTCCAGTGTTCTTGGGTGGCTCAGCTGGTACAGAATCCACCTGCAATGGGGGAGACCTGGGTTCGATGCCTGGATTGGGAAGATCCCCGGGGAAGAGAAAGGCTACCCACTCCAGTATTCTGGCCTGGAGAATTCCATGGACTGTATAGTGCATGGGGTTGCAAAGAGTCAGACACAACTGAGCAACTTTCACTTCCTCCAGGAAGTCTTCCTTGCCTCCTTGATGATGGGGTAGCTGCCTTCCCTGTCTCTTTGTGTCCTGGCTAACATATAATATCAAAGCGTTTTACCAAATTGTGTGGAGATTATCTCCACTAGGTAACCACTTTGAAAAGAGGAGCTATGGGTCATCTGTTTATCCAGTTTTCCCTAGTACTTCACACAGTGTGCTCAGTAAATGTTGGGAGTATCTGGGCAGTGATGATGAAACCTTTACAGAGTGGAACTGACAAAAGAGTCAGAACACACAAGAAAACCACATGGGCGTCTTAGATTTCTTGTACAGGGAATCTAGTGTGGACTCAGCCGACGGCAGCAGATGTGGTTAGTGGGTACTTCACATGCCTGAGCTTTTCCTCAACGAAGAGAGTGACTTTCAGATTTTCATGATTACTGCAGGATTGAACACGCCTGAGGACAGGCACGTTCTGTGCTCTTGCTTACAGACTTGGCCCTCAAACACCGTGTCTTTGTTCCCAACTGTGATTATTTCCTTTTATTCCAAGTATTCTATTTGATTACTACAAGTAGAATCGATGAATCAGACAGTGTACAGGGAAATTTTTTTTTAGATACAATTTAAATCCTCTGTAGGAAGATTTTAAGAATCTGTACCTGCACTATCCATCAGATTTCACTCCTTTTTCAATGCTGGCATTGTAACTCTAAAAAAATGAGTGATAGTCATGATTTTCATTTATATTATAATTTTCACTCATATTTAAATATGGCTTAGAAAAGTACAGGCACACCTGGATTGGAAACCCAGCTCCATGATTGCAAGCTGAATGACCTCAAGAAGTTTATTTAATATATTCAGCCTCATCTCTAAGGTGGATGAATAAAAGATACTCAACTTGTAGCAAAATTGGGGAAACATTCAGATAATGTATATAAATTTTAAGTACAGTGCCTGACACAGTATAATTATTCCATGAGTACTGGCTTGTATTTTTACAAGTACTGTATCAGTGTTTCGTTATCAATGAGATTAAGTATTTGGCCATATCTGTTAAAATATTATCTCTATCCTTTACAGTCCTCTCTTTTCAGGCCTTCTAATTAATATGTATATTGGAGATAATTAATGTTCTTTTTCCTTTTTACTGAGTTCTAAGAGTTCACCATACATAAAAGATAGTATATCTTTTTGATGTGTGTATTTGAGTAATTTTACCTAATTTGTCCCATATCACTTAATGCTATCTGTAATATTTTGCTTTTTAACCCAGAAAAGTAATGGTCAAGTTTTGCTCCCCTAAATTTTGAGCTCTTTCCTACCCTCTTTGAAATTAACCTCTGTTATATGACTCACTTTGGAGCTTTCCAGGTACTCCTAGTAGTAAAGAACCTGACTGCCAGTGCAGGAGACTCTGGAGACGTGGGTCCGATCTCTGGGTCAGGAAGATCCCCTGGAGGAGGAAATGGCAACCCACCGCATTAGGCTTGTCTGGAAAATCCCACGGATAGAGGAGCCTGATGGGCTACCATCCACGGGATTGCAAAGAGTGAGAAGTGACTGAGCGACTGAGCGCACACACACTTGCTTTAAAGAGAGCAGTGGTGGTTACGTCCGTGGGCTCGTGCGCAGACCCTCGGCCGTGTCTGACTGCAAGCCCAGGACTGTGTTCCCTGCGGGTGAGTGTGTAACTTCCTCTTCTGGGTTGACTGTGACAGCATGTGATCATGGCAGAGATGGAAGTGTCTACCTGCGTCCCCAAGTGACAAAAATGGGTGGCGCCTTCTACTTACAAAGTGTGTAAACAAAATAAACCTTTGTTGTACTGAATTGCTAAGATTTGGGTTTTTTTTTTTTTTTTTTTTAACTATAGTATAGTCTAACCTATCCATATACATACAGGGATATTTTTGTTTATTATTATTTTTCAATGTAGTCACATATAGCTATCTTTTCCTTAGAGGTATCGCCTTTGGTATTATGGGTATTAAGCTGAGAAAGTCTACAAAGACTGTTCTAACCTTTGGAATGCCCAAACATGCACTGAATGGCTTTTTAAGGAAAAAAATTTTTTTGAAGTAGAGTTGATTTACAGTGTTGTGGCAATCTCTGCTCTGCAAAAAAATGACTCAGTTATGCACATAGATACATTCTTTTTAAATATTCTTTTCCATTACGGTTTATCACAGGATATTGAACATAGTTCTCTGTGCCATACATTACCACTTGTTGTTTATCCGTTCTCAATGTAACAGTTTGCATCTGCCAACCCCAAACTCCCAGGCCATCCCTCTCCACACCCCCTCCCACCCGCCGACCACAATGTCCGAGTCCATTTCCGTTTTGTAGATAGGTCCATTTGTACCATATTTTAGATTCCACTAAGCATCTGCCTGGAATGCAGGAGACCCAGGTTGAATCCCTGGGTTGGGAAGATCCCCTGGAGAAGGAAATGGCAATTCACTCCAGTATTCTTGCTTGGAGAACTCCATGGATTGAGGAGCCTGGTAGGCTACAGTCCACAGGGTCACAAAGAGTCGGACACAACTGAGCAACTTCACTTCAGAGAAGACATGCAGATGGGCCAATATGGACATGAAAAGATGCTGAATGGCTTTTTGAGGTAGTAAGTTTCTTGTTCATGAATGTTTTTAAGCAGAGTTATGGCTGTGTGTCAGGAATGCTGTATAGTCATTATATATTATATGAGTAATCAGAGTAGTTGACCTTTAAGTTTCCTTCCAGCTGTTGGATATTAAGTGTAGTGCAGAGTTACAGCTCTCAGGGGACTCACCATGTACCTAAATTGCAAAGACGATGCAGAATCTGGGGAAAATATTCTTCCATCTTTTTGCAAACAATCAATCATAAATATGCAGATGAAATAATCCCCAATTTTTAGGAGAGATGTAAATTTCCCTGGCTGTATATTAAAGTTCTGTGCTCTTCAACATCTCTTCAGTGGGTCAACTTGACCCAAACAATACAAAATACAAAACACTGCCTTCTTATACAACTTGAGCAGATTCCTTACTGAGCCCATATGTTACTGTTGTTCCTGAGTTCTGCAGTCTGAATTAGGAAGTCCAGCCAGGTATAAGAAATGTTGAAGCCTACTGGCTCCATGGAAGGGGATTATTTTCAAAGTGCCACTAATTGAACTGAATGATACATCTGCCCTTTTCTGTCCAGGGTGGCACTTTAAGAAACTGACACGGTGGGTAGGAAGCTTCGGAAGCACGAAGAGGTCTCCCATCAGTAGCTTCCCTTCTTCTCCATGCCGCCACATGACTCTTGAGTAAAGAGTAAACTCCACGCTTCAGATGGGCTCCCGGAAGTTATTTTCCACTTGGGATCGTCACCCCCTCCCTCTCTTCCTCAGCGTTCTTTTGATGGAAAAGAGCCAGTAAGTTCAAGGCTAAGCCAATATAATTTGAAGAATTGTGTAAAAGGATTATTCTACAGTGATGCTTAGGTTCTTCGAAGAGAAGCACCAAAGGATGAGCCATTAAGAAAACAGCAACCTCCACATCTTGGTTATTGTGAATAGTGCGGTAATGAACATAGGGGTGCATATATCTTTTCAAATTAGGGTTTTCATTTTCTTCAGATAAATATTCGGAATTGAAATTTCTGGATCATATGGTAATTCGATTTTCAGTTTTTTTAAAAAAAATTTTAAAGAACCTCCATACTGTTTTCCATAGCAGCTATACCAATTTACCTACCAAAAATGTACAAGGGTTTCCTTTTCTCCGCATTTTCACCAAACCTTGTTCTTATCTCTGACAATAGCTATTATGACAAGTGTAAAGTGATAGCTCATTCTGGTTTTGATTTGCATTCCCCTGATAATCTGTGATATTGAGTAACTTTTCTTGTGCCTGTTGGCTATCTGTATGTTTTTTTGGAAAAGTGTCTGTTTCAAGTCCTCTGTCCATTTTTAAATTAGGTTTTTTTTTTTTTTTTATATTCAATATAGGAATTCTTTATATATTTTGGATATCAATCCCTTGTCAGGTGGTGGTGTTCAGTTGCTAAGTTGTGTCTGACTCTTTGCCTCCCCGTGGACTGCAGCCCACCAGGCTCCCCTGTTTTTCTTGTCAGGTATATTTTTTGTAAGTATTTCATCGCATTCCATAGGTTTCCTTTTTATTTTGTTGGTAATTTCCTTTGCTAGGCAAAAGATTTTTAGTTTGATGTAAGTCTCATTTGTATTTTTGCTTTTGTTGCTTTCTCTGAGGTGACAGAACAAAAAAATAAAATTCTTGCTAAGGCTGATGTCAAAGAAGTTACTGCCTATTTTTTCCCCAAGATTTTTGATGCTTCGGATCTTACATTCATGTCCTAAATCTGTTTTGAGTTTAATTTTGTGTATGACGTAAGAAAATAGCAGTTTCATGCTTTTTCACATAGCCGTCCAGTTTTCCCAGAACCATTTAAGAGATTATGATTTGCGTATTGACTATTCTTGCCTCCTTTATTGTAGATTAAATAACCACGTGACTATGGGTTTATTTTGGGCTCTCTGTTATGTTCTGCTGATCTGTGTGTCTGTTTTTGAGCCAGTGTCATACTGTTCTGATTGCTGTAGCTTTATGGTAGTTTGAAGTTTGAGTGCACGTCTGTTGGTCAATGAATGGATACAGATGGTGTGCCATATATATATATATATACACAGTGGAATATTAGCCTTAAAAATGACAACATCTTGTCATTTACAGCAACATGGACAGATCTGGAGGGTATTATGTTAAGTGAAATAAGTCAGATAAAATCAAATACTGTGTGATTTTACTTGTATGTGAAATCTACAAAACAACACAAGTGAAGAAACAAAACAGACTCATAGATAAAGAGGACACACTGGTAGTTTCCAGAGGGGTGGGAAGATGGACAAAATACATAAAACAGATTAAGAGGTACAGACTTCCAGCTATTACAATAAGTAAGTCACTGGGAATATAATGTTGTAGTAACATTATGACAACTGACATCCAAATGTCAATGGATGGTAACTGCTCCTACTGAGGTGATAATTTCATAATATCTAAAAATATTGCATCACTATCTCTTATGCCTAAAACTAATAATTTTAAAACATAAATAAATTTAGGCATTTAGATCTATACATTTCCCTCCAATATTCCTTTAGTTACATTCCATTATGTTTTGGTTTGTTGAGTTTTGTTTTATTTATTTCCAAGTATTTTCTAATTTGCTTTGTTACATCTTTATCCATTTAGGAGTATATTGTTTCATATGCACATATTTGTGAATTTTTCCAATTTCCTTTTTTATTAATTTCTAATTCTTTTCAATTTTGGCCATAGAATGCATAGCATAATTAAATTATTTGATATATTTAAAATTCCTAACCTCATTCTAGGTTGGTTATGACCAACCTAGATAGCATATTGAAAAGCAAAGACATTACTTTGCCAACAAAGGTCCATCTAGTCAAGGCTATGGTTTTTCCAGTGGTCATGTATGGATGTGAGAGTTGGACTGTGAAGAAAGCTGAGTGTCGAAGAATTGATTCTTTTGAACTGTGGTGTTGGAGAAGACTCTTGAGAGTCCCTTGGACTGCAAGGAGATCCAACCAGTCCATTCTGAAGGAGATCAGCCCTGGGATTTCTTTGGAAGGAATGATGCTCAAGCTGAAACTCCAGTACTTTGGCCACCTGATGTGAAGAGTTAAGTCATTGGAAAAGACTCTGATGCTGGGAGGGACTGGGGGCAAGAGGAGAAGGGGACGACAGAGGATGAGATGGCTGGATGGCATCACTGACTCAATGGACGTGAGTCTGAGTGTACTCCGGGAGTTGGTGATGGACAGGGAGGCCTGGGGTGCTGCGATTCATGGGGTCACAAAGAGTCGGACACGACTGAGCGACTGAACTGAACTGAACTGAACCTCATTCAGTTAGGAATAGTTCTGTTTTTGTTAATATCATGTATACTTTTGGAAATGATTTTTTCACTTCATTGTAGAATCTTTTCTCCCCCCACCTCTCAGCTTTTTTACCTTTGGCATCTGAGTGTGTGTGGGTGTTTGTTGTAACTGGAAGAGGTACTGGAGGAAGTTGGAGAGACCTGCCATTGAGTCCTTTGCTACCACCGATGTTACAAATAATCTGAACTTGTAGCTTGTATAAAATTACCTTCTAATTTCTACCTTTAAGCTGTGATATCGGTGGCTCGTTTTTTGCACTGGTTTTAAAATCTTTGCAAGAAACTTCTGAAGTAGTTAACATTTTTTTTTTTTTTTTTTTTCAAAATCAGCCTTGAATCCCATTCTAAATGCAGGTTTTGAAATTTAGGTGTGAATAATTTGCTTAATCTTTCTTCCTTCTCATATCCCATTTTTATTACAGTCTCTCAGTTGGGGTCTGCAATGATCTGTCCAGAGCCACTCTGTTTAGCTTCTTCAGAAGTTAAACATCTTGTATTCTGTTGGTGTTGAGAGAGAGAATTCCCACTGATGAAGGGAACTAATGATGTAAGTGCTCTGTAAACCCCCTTTAACTCCCCACTAACCTTTAGATGTGATGGGTGTCAATATTTCTGGAGGAAATAAATCAGTTTGGTTATTGATTGACTCTTTCATCACTGGCCTAGAATTTAATTTTTTTAGGAGTTTGTGTCTTAAACATCTGTCTCTTTACTGTAGTTTTATCAGTGTTTCATGAGGAAGAAAGTGACATATGTGGATTTAAACAGCCTCCTCCTCACGGAAGTTCTCTAGATTCTATTTTAACTACAGTGATACATGGTTATACAACCTTTAACTTTGAGACTATGATGCTTATTTTCCTATTTATTATAAGGAATATGTTAACTTGTCATATATGTGTTACAGGAAGTCAAATTTGGATTTGCATCCAACTTGTAGTGTTGACTCAAGTGATAGCTTCACTTCTTATTAACTCAAGAAATATAAAAACAATCAGAGTCTCTTCATCTGAGGAAACAACACCTGTTCTCCCCTTTTATCCAAGCACAGGGAAAGTTGCACTAAGTGTTGATTTTTAACAGTAATATTTAAAAACACTGTGAAGAATCCTGACTTTATTCTCAGTGTGGTGATTTTTAAACCAACTTCTAATGCTGATTGACTAAGGTTTGCTTTTCTCTTTGGAAATGAAAGGAAAAATATCAAGTTTTTGTTTTTCATAAGTTTGTACTTTGATTCAAAATACAAAAAATAATTATGGAATAAGTATGCAATGAGAAGTAAATTGGATAGTGCAGAAAATAAGAATACTAACTTTTTTCTTTTCTCCACTGTGTCCCTAGAACAATAACTTACTCTTTGCAGGGTGTTTACTTTGACTCCTATTTTTGTGTTCATATTTTTATAGTTTTATTACTCAAATTTAGATGTGTAAGCTGCATTTTTAAATTATTTCCTTTAGATCGTAAGTCTCACAAGATAGAAATATTATTGTTTGTCTTTAATCCTTATCTTCTGACTGTCCTAGAACAGTGCTAAGAATGGTACCAGTTTCTGCACATTGAATGAATGTGAAAGTGTTAGTTGTACAACTGTGTCTGACTCTTTGCACCCCTATGGACTGTAATTCACCAGGCTCTTTTGTCTATGGAATTCTCTAGGAAAGAATACTGAAGTGTATAGCCATTCCTTTCTCCAGGGGATCTTTCCCACCCAGAGATCGAACCAAGGTCTCCTGCATTGCAGGTGGATTCTTTACCATCTGAGCCCCCAGGGGAGCCCAAGTAGTCCCAATGGCCCTTACACTGAATGAAGTTACTAATTTTTATTATCTAGAAACTACCAGATAAAACATTTAATTTGTCCAGAGAGATAAACCAAATTTAAGAGAAATGGACAAAGATCAGTAAAACAACTTTTATTTAAATGTTTCATTGAGAAAGCAAAAATCACCTGCTTTCTTCTGATTTCCTAGGATTTGGTTCAAGGCCCTTGAATCTCTTTCACATCTGCACCCCTTGTTCCAATCTGTACAGAATTTATTCTCAAGATGGAGGCTTTAAGGTACAGTTCTATGCAGGAAATAAAGTTCCTGCTTTCTTCATGGGCCCTGTTTAACAATGGTAAATTATTTTTGAAAGATTATCTTAAAGTAAACCATCTTTGTTTACTGAGCTCTTACTCTTTACAAGGTATTGTGGTGGGTTCTTGGAGAATACCAAATAAGACATAGTCCCTGTTATTAGAATTAAGTTGAAAAACAAAATAACCACAAATATTTAACTAACAATTCAAGTGCCAAATGAGGATGCTATATGAATTCAGATAAAGAGAGCATCCATGCTATTGCTACTGATAAAGTTAACGAACATTTATTTAACACATGTTAGGTTTCAGAGTGCTAATCTGAACACTTTTCATATATTAATCTATTTTAATTTTTACAATAAATCCATGTTGTAGATACCTGTTATGTCAAATTGAAAGATCAGAAAACTGATACACAGATAGGTTAAGTAGCTTACATAAGGTCACACAACTGGCAACAAAGCCTGGAACAGAAGCCAGATTAGCAGCATTACAGAATGTTATTAAGGGGCTGGATGTGAGCTGGAACATGAAAGATATTAATCACCAGGAAGATAAAGACAATTAGGAAGGGAAGTTCAAGTTCATGTAAGTCAAAGTTTGTAAGTAGGATATGCAAAACTAGTTCAGTCTTGAGGGAGTCGAGATATTATCTAAGTATAAAATGAGAATGTAATTTATTTTCCGAATGGGGCCACTTTGAGAGTAGCGGGCCTGACAAATGGGGATGTGACTGCTCCATGCAAACTGGCCCGTGGTCAATCTGGTTGTGCCCCTTGACCAATTAGCAGAGAGACCTCATATCCTGAACTTGGTTCCAGCTTTGGTAACTGTGTGAGCAGGGCTGGCTACCCTCCCTTGGTCTGAGCCAAGTGTAGAGGAGAAAAATAAGCCTTGGCTCTATTCTCTGGGTTTGGCTCAATGTCTGCACTCCAGTTTAATTATCTTTGACAAGCTGACCTCCTGAACTTTGGACTTTGCCGTTTGAGAGCTGTTTTTCTCCCTTCACTCTTTTTCTGCATTAGTGAACTTCTATGGACACAAACCCTGACCTGCTTGAACTTATACAATACACTCGATCACTTGTGGTATAAGCAACAACAGCAAAACTGACCTACACACTGTTTGACTTATGGAACTAGGCAGACCCTTCCTGCAGAGCCAAAATTCTATCTTTTGTGTAGTCCTCACTGCTGCTAGCCAGATCGCCTCTTTGCCACTTAATCAAAGTGATGATTTTTTGTTTTTTAATATAGTGTGGTTATGGAACAAAAATGGAAAAGACTCCTGCATGGAGTAAGGACATTTTCCTGTAGTTGGGGAATGGGGATTGGAGAGTGGGTTATTCCTAATTAATTTTGAGCAGGAAAATGACAAGATGAAAGTAAAACAGATCTATTGAGATCTGTCAGATGGAATGCAGAGGAAGGCTGAGGACTGCAAATGGTCAGATGGACACGTAACTGTCCATTAATAAAGTAATAGATGTTAATTCTATGGAGACAGCAATGGGAACCCAAGGACAACAGGTGGAAGGAGAACCAAAAAGGGAGAATTTTCAGAAAACTACAACTTTCCCAAACCTGCAATGTGGCTTACGGTTCTTTGGGTTCCATGAAACAGTAAATGTTCTCATTGTTTCATTTTGTGTTGGACTGGTTAAGAGAGAGAGTTGCTAGTGTTTCTTCTTTGTCCTCCCACAGAAAACATTGTGTTAGAGTGCATCTTCTATTTTTAATGTCTGGTGATGGACAGGGAGGCCTGGCGTGCTGCGGTTCATGGGGTCGCAAAGAGTCGGACACGACTGAGCGACTGATCTGATCTGATCTGAACCACATTTTACTCAGAATTATCTTCTCTAGTGCTAAGGGGTCCTTCAACTTCTTATCTTGAAAATGTAGCTCACTAGAGGGCACAGGAAGGAGCTTTAAGTAGTGGTTTTGTCCTCTTGGCTGAGTGGGAACTGAATTTCCACCAATTTTCTTCTTCCTGTGGTTCCAGGTTAGGAAAAAGAGAAATAGATTTGGGAGGTAAAAGTGAAGCAGCAGCCATGTCTCTACTCTGAAGTCCAGTGTTGAATTAGCTGGGGTAGCTGACACATGTCACTCTTCTGATAATTCACCTTGTTCTTCCAGCAACGCATGATAATCAGGTGCCTGTAGAGCAAGTCTTTGAGTGACCAGGAGTCTGGCATGGAATAACTAACTTAAGTGAAAGTAAGGATGATAATTGGCTTAGTTAGAAGACTTGAGAGGCTTGAGATCAAATCAGTCCATCCTATAGGAAATCAACCCTGAATATTCATGGGAAGGGCTTATCCTGAAGTTGAAACTCCAGTACTTTGCTCACCTGATGCGAAGAGCTGGTTCATTGAAAAAGACTCTGATGCTGGGAAAGATTGAAGGCAAAAGGAGAAGAGGGTGACAGAGGATGAGATGGTTAGATACCATCACTGACTCAACAGACATGAATTTGAGCAAACTCTGGCAGGCAGTGAAGGACAGGGAAGCCTGGCATGCTGCAGTCCATGTGGTTGTGAGGAGTCGGACAAGACTTAGCAGCTAAACAAGAAGTTGCTCTTAAGTGCAGGAGAGAACTTAGGGGAAGAATATTATCAGCTCAGGGCTTTTCAATGTCTGGTTCAATGTCTGGGAAGAAACCAGGAATATAGATGGCCCTGAAGGAAACCCTTATCTCCTGTAGTCTTATGACTGAGCTTTCTGAGTACTTAATCCCAGGTCTAAACCTGCATGGGGCTGAATTATATCACAGTTGAATTGCCAGGATCACAGAGTCTCATATGTTAAGGTTAAGGCATTTGTTTGGAAGAATGGTATCCTGGAAACTGGATTCACATGTGCAGATTCCAATAAATCTGGGGATGTTGAACCCCTAAGTTTTCCTGAGCCTCTTTGACAGTAAAAGCAGCCTTTCTGTCTTCTCTTCCTGTCAGAATAGGTTAGTGTCCCCTTACCTGAAGTACCTTAAATGGACCCCAAAGATATTACCCTCGCAGGGGACTATTGTTCCATGACAAGGCCCAATACTTAAACCTTCATTGCTTCTAGACCTGTAGCCAAATGCAAATCCAGACAATGCTTAAGAGGATAAGGTACAAAATGAGAACCGTGAGGACATGCAATATAAAGAAGAGTTGCAAAGTTTGGCCAACCTGGGTTCAGTAAGCCACTGGGTATCTCTCTAAAAGTCTGGTTGGTTGTTTTAAACTGTACCCCCAAATCTCCTGTGGGATTGAAATGCCAATGTGAAAATGAAATCAAGTGGAAATGCCAGAACTTCCTTGGTATATTGTAGAGAAAGAAATCCAAAATCTTAGAGAGATCTTAATGCTGGCATACATTTCTCCAGTAAGATCTCCTCATCTACCCTTTAACAATGTTTCCCAAGAGGATCCATAAGACAATTCCTTCACCAAGGCTGTAATAAAAACAGTTGTGAGGAGAATATACTTTTAAGAGTTCTTTGGTAGCTCTTCTCTGAATTCCTGCCAGAAACAGGAATGAACTTGGAAGAGAAGCTTGAACTCAACATGAGAAACCAGATGGTCAACACCTTGAATCCAGCCTGAGCAGAGAAGCCACCCACCCTTGTGCCAGACTTCTGACCTCAGAAATACGAGCTATTCAGTGAGTGGTGTTTTAAGCCAATAAATGTGTGGTCATTGTTGTGCAGCAGTGGAAAACTACTGCAGGTATAGCAATGGTCAAGCAGAGGGCACTAAAACCCCCTCTCCCTAGGGAAATAGTTTATTAATTATAGCAATGCCACATTCGTAAGAGAACTGCAGAATTATTGTCACCATCAAGGACCTGAGATTGAGAGATGGAGGAGTGGTAATTCCTAACACAACATTTTTATAAATTGAAGTTTAGTTGATTTACCATGTTGTGTTAATTTCAGATGTACAGCACAGTGAATAAACAGATATAAGCCATATATCTGGCTCCCTGATGGCTCAGCGGGTAAAGATTCCACCTGCAACGCAGGAGACACAAGAGACGCAGCTTCGATCTAGGGTGGGGAGGATGCCACCTGGATGTGGTAACCCACTCCAGTTTTCTTGCCTGAAAAATCCCATGGAAAAAGAAGTCTGAGGGCTACAGTCCAAAGGGCCACAAAAAGTCAGACGTGACTGAGCAACTACCTACAAGCACATGTGCCCTCACACACTCACATACACACACACACACATACACACACACACACACTTTTTAAGCTTCTTTCCCCTTATAGGTTATTAAAAAATATTGAGTATAGTTCCCCGTGCAATACAGTAGGTCCTTGTTATAACGCATTTGATGTTTTTTGGCCTGTGATGAAAACTGATGATATCGAAGAATGACAGGAGACTATTGTAAACTTAGATGATGAGTCCAGTGCACCTGTTGGTCTAGGTTGGTCTAGGTACCTAGGTATGGTTTCATTGCTATGGCAAATGGACCCATCCCATGTTATCTGGTATGCAGCTCTTTATCTGGCAAATGCTGTTTCACTCAAGTACCACCAGGAGGAGTTTTCTTTCAACTGGGAGGATTAGCAATACACCTTTATTGTTTTATAACAACTCAGAGTTCTGTCAACTCTCAAATCCTGCCGTAATCTTGCTGATAAGGACTTGCCTCAGTTCCAGTCCACTGGGCATCACACTTCCTTTTACATAGATTATATTTTAATATATTGATCTGATGAGCAAGGAGTAACAAAATCTATTCTTCTCTGATTTAGACATTGAGGAAGTAGAAGGTAATCCCCCAAATTCCTTGTCAACTAGTACTAGTTTCTCGTCGCCATGGTAACACATTACCATGAACTTAGGGGACTAAAAGCAAAACAAATTTGCTATCTCACTGCTCTGGAAATCAAAAGTCATGTAATCAAAGTGCTCAGAGGACTGTGTTCCTTTTCAATACTCTAGTGGAGCATCTGTTTCTTTGCCTTTTCCAGCTCTGGAAAAGTGAAAGTCGCTCAGTAGTGTCCAACTCTTTGCAACCCCATAGACTATACAGTCCGTGGAATTCTCTAGGCCAGAATGCTGGAGTGGGTAGCCTTTCCCTTCTCCAGGAAATCTTCCCAACCCTGGGATTGAATCCCGGTCTCCCACACTGCAGGCAGATTCTTTACCAGCTGAGCCACAAGGGAAGCCCTAGAATAATGGAGTGGGTAGCCTATCCCTTCTCCAGCAGATCTTCTCGACCCAGGACTTGAACCCGGGTCACCTGCAGTGCAGATGGATTCTTTACCAACTGAGCTATCAGGGAACCGCCAGGGAAGCCCCCAGCTTTGGAAAACTGCCTGCAATTATCGCCTCTTTTCTCCAGCATCAAAAGCACAGCATCTTTGAACTTCTTTCCTCTCTCTCTCTCTGATTTTTGCTTCCATTATTACATCATCGACTCTGACTTCAACCCTCTATCTCTCTAAGAATCCTTGTGATTATGTTGCATCTACCAGGATAATACAGTATGATTATCTCAAATTTCTTAACTTAATCACACTCATAGTCATTTGACATGTAAACATATTCACAGGTTTGGAGCATTAGGATGTGGGCATCTTTGAGAGGACATTATTTTGTCTACCACATACCTCAGTGCAATTTCTTTGATCTGAGGCTGTCAGGACATCCTTTTCAAAGTGAAGGACAAGTTGCTGCTTCTGGTGCTTCCTATCACTAAGAAATATCCATAGTAACTGATTGGCCTCTTTGTATTTTGAAAGAAACATGTGTCTCATTGAGGTGTGATACTACAACCAGTTATAGAGTAAGCTGAAAAGCTACTGATTTTTAAGACAAGAAAGAGAAATAAAGCTCTGTAACAGGTCCAGCTTGCAGTGTGAACTGCCCGTCCTCCTGGATGTGTGTGTGTGTGTGTGTGGTCACTTCGGTGCTGTCCTCCTGGATATATGGACCATAAAATCTCACACAAGAATGCCTTTGGAAGGCTCTCACAGGCAAATCACATTGCAGACCCTCAAGATTTTGGGACACCGTTATGTTACTGTCTGTAGATGGAAGTAATTCTTTTGAAAGACTACTTCTGGCTTGCGCTTGAGCCCTGGGAAAGACTGAATGCTTGGCCATGGACCACCTAATTACCATGTGACCTAAGATGCCTGTTATTAAATGTGTACTGTCTAAACACCATGTATAATTTGGGTATTTGCATCAGCACTTTATCACAAAACAGAAAAGGTGTATATAATATTGGCCTCATGCAGATCTTGAAGGCGCAGGTGTGCCCTAGATGGTCAGGTCTCTTACTTTTGCTGTTTCTTCCTCCCTCTCAATGTGTGCTTCTAGTCTTCAGGAGATTTTCCTATGATCAATTGATTGAAGAAGAAAAAAGGACACAGGGGAAACAAAATTCTTTTACCAGGCATAACTTCAAGCAGTGCACCTAGATTTTGCCTGGAAGGAGTCATGGCCAGAGGGTTGCATCTACAGATTCCTGTACAGTTATCAAGTGGTTTGGTCAGATAATCAGAGGTTTAGAAGAAACACAATTTGAAATTGGTGACGGTGATGAGGAAGTCTGGGTAAACTTTATGTTGCTTCGTCTTTCCTAATTAGCAGAATTTGTGAAGGTATTTGTGTGCAATGTGAGTGGTCAGGAAAAACAGCTTCAGCAGGGAAGGGTGTGACTGAGTCAAAAGGTGGCCTCCCGAGCTCCCTGCCCTTACCTAGTGGGTTCACTGATGAGGCGGCCAGGGTGGAAAGGGTAAAAGTTGGACATGAACTCAGCCATGCGGACTTCCATTCATCAGAGTGACTGCTGCGTTTCTGAGCGTTCAACGTGCCAACAGGTGACGCTGGCACTAGGCCCATGATTAGGTGCCCTTTTTTCGTATCCTCTTATAAAAATCAATGAAAACTGACTGCAACCCAATGGAGGCAAGACTGCTAATGGCCCAAACCCTTCAGGAATGGTTTGGATCACCCTACCAAGCACAGAACCAGAAGTGTCCGAGTTGGTTGCTCAGGGCAAAGGAAATACGGAATGAGTGGTGAAGACGGTGGTTCTAGAAATGATATTTGAGACTTCCCTGGTGGTCCGGTGGTTAAGACTTCACCTTCCAATGCAGGGGGTGCGCATTTGATCCCTGGTTGGGGAACTAAGACCCCACAGCATAAAACAGAGGCAATATTGTAACAAATTCAACAAAGACTACTAAACAAACAAAAACCATATTTAATCACATGACAGGTTACAGAAATGAGGACTGTGATATTTAAGAATATATCTTTCTTATTCTGATATGAATTTATTTTCTGTATTAACCAGCTCAATTCTTTTTCCTCCCCTCTCTTGCATCTCTACCACCTAAAGTGATATATGTTAGTGGTATCAATTTTATATCTCACTATGTAGTTGCAACATATCAAAGGTAAGTAGTGAGTGGATCATACCCGGAGGGGGAATAAGCATTCTCAAAGTTGAATAAAGGGCCTTGTATCCTCTTTGGGGGAATGAAATTGCATGTTTTTAGGACACGACTAAAATGACTTGAGAAGGAAATGGCACCCCACTCCAGTGTTCTTGCCTGGAGAATCCCAGGGACGGGGAAGCCTGGTGGGCTGCTATCTACGGGGTCACACAGAGTTGGACACGACTGAAGTGACTTAGCATAGCATAGCAAAGTGACTTGAGGAGAAGGCGATGGCACCCCACTCCAGTACTCTTGCCTGGAAAATCCCATGGACAGAGGAGCCTGGTGGGCGGAAATCCATGGGGTCACGAGGAGTTGGACACGACTGAGCGACTTCGCTTTCACTTTTCGCTTTCATGCATTGGAGAGGGAAATGGCAACCCACTCCAGTGTTCTTGCCTGGAGAATCCCGAGGACGGGGGAGCCTGGTGGGCTGCCGTCTCTGGGGTTGCACAGAGTCGGACACGAGTGAAGTGACTAAGCAGCAAAGTGACTTGGCGGCAGCAGCAGTTTTATGAGGGATAGGTGGGAAAAGTTAGCTAAAGCACTGTGTTTCTCTTTTGTTTATTTGGAAATTAGGTATGATTAAAAAATGAGTGTGTGGATGCCAAGTTGATAAGGGATAAATGCTATTGGCCATGTACTGTTCAAACTAGTTAAGCTGAAAAGATGTTTTCCACAGTTTCCTTCCCTGTCTTTATTTGGTTAATGTTGGCCACAGGAAAAGTTTGTTCAATGTTTGGGAAGTGGAGGTAAAGCGGCAACCACTTTTTGGTGCTCTGAAGGTTGGTGTGAGACCCCAGGAGCTATGAAAGGCTGTGCACTCATTACTGATCTGCGAGCCCACCTCTCGTTAGCACGGGGCGTTGGCCAGCCTGCACCTTGTCTCTTTGCTACATGAGTCTCTCCAGCTTCTCAGTGCCCTGGCCTGTGTGTGCAGTTCTGACATGGAGGAGTCAGGTTTTCCTGAATACTATCCACATCACTCATGTGAGAGGCTCTGAAATGTGGGTGCAGATACCAGATGGTACTCATGGGATCTAGTTTGCTGTCGTAAGCTGGCTATCCTAAAGTGGCTTCAACCCTGAACCAGTCTCAGAGGTGATCAGATCAGATCAGATCAGTCGCTCAGTCGTGTCCGACTCTTTGCGACCCCATGAACCGCAGCACGCCAGGCCTCCCTGTCCATCACCAGCTCCCGGAGGTCACCCAGACTCGCATCCATCGAGTCAGTGATGCCATCCAGCCATCTCATCCTCTGTCGTCCCCTTCTCCTCCTGCCCTCAATCCCTCCCAGCATCAGAGTCTTCTCCAATGAGTCAACTCTTCGCATGAGGTGGCCAAAATACTGGAGTTTCAGCTTTAGCATCATTCCTTCCAAAGAGATTCCAGGATTGATCTCCTTCAGAGTGGATTGGTTGGATCTTCTTGCAGTCCAAGGGACTCTCAAGAGTCTTCTCCAACACCACAGTTCAAAAGCATCAATTCTTCGGCGTTCAGCCTTCCTCACAGTCCAGCTCTCACATCCATACATGACCACAGGAAAGACCATAGCCTTGACTAGGCGAACCTTTGTTGGTAAAGTAATGTCTCTGCTTTTGAATATGCTATCTAGGTTGCTCATAACTTTCCTTCCAAGGAGTAAGCGTCTTTTAATTTCATGGCTGCAGTCACCATCTGCAGTGATTTTGGAGCCCAGAAAAACAAAGTCTGACACTGTTTCCACTGTTTCCCCATCTATTTCCCATGCAGTGATGGGACCAGATGCCATGATCTTCGTTTTCTGAATGTTGAGCTTTAAGCCAACCCTTTCACTCTCCACTTTCACTTTCATCAAGAAGCTTTTTAGCCCCTCTTCACTTTCTGCCATAAGAGTGGTGTCATCTGCATATCTGAGGTTATTGATATTTCTCCCGGTAATCTTGATTCCAACTTGTGTTTCTTCCAGTCCAACATTTCTCATGATGTACTCTGCATATAAGTTAAATAAACATGGTGACAATATGCAGCCTTGACGTACTCCTTTTCCTATTTGGAACCAGTCTATTGTTCCATGACCAGTTCTAACTGTTGCTTCCTGACCTGCATACAGATTTCTTAAGAGGCAGATCAGGTGGTCTGGTATTCCCATCTCTTTCAGAATTTTCCATAGTTTATTGTGATCCACACAGTCAAAGGCTTTGGCATAGTCAATAAAGCAGAAATAGATGTTTTTCTGGAACTCTCTTGCTTTTTCCATGATCCAGCGGATGTTGGCAATTTGATCTCTGGTTCCTCTGCCTTTTCGAAAACCAGTTTGAACATCAGGAAGTTCACGGTTCACATATTGCTGAAGCCTGGCTTGGAGAATTTTGAGCATTACTTTACTAGCGTGTGAGATGAGTGCAATTGTGCGGTAGTTTGAGCACTCCTTGGCATTGCCTTTCTTTGGGATTGGGATGAAAACTGACCTTTTCCAGTCCTGTGGCCACTGCTGAGTTTTCCAAATTTGCTGACATATTGAGTGCAGCACTTTCACAGCATCATCTTTCAGGACTTGGAATAGTTCCACTGGAATTCCATCACCTCCACTAGCTTTGTTCGTAGTGATGCTTTCTAAGGCCCATTTGACTTCACATTCCAAGATGTCTGGCTCTAGGTCAGTGATCACATCATCATGATTGTCTAGGTCTTGAAGCTCTTTTTTGTACAGTTCTTCTGTGTATTCTTGCCACCTCTTCTTAATATCTTCTGCTTCTGTTAGGTCCACACCATCTCTGTCCTTTATCGTGCCCATCTTTGCATGAAATGTTCCTTTGGTATCTCTGATTTTCTTGAAGAGATCCCTAGTCTTTCCCATTCTGTTGTTTTCCTCTATTTCTTTGCATTGATCACTGAAGAAGGCTTTCTTATCTCTTCTTGCTATTCTTTGGAACTCTGCATTTAGATGTTTATATCTTTCCTTTTCTCCTTTGCTTTTCGCTTCTCTTCTTTTCACAGCTATTTGTAAGGCCTCCCCAGACAGCCATTTGGCTTTTTTGCATTTCTTCAGAGGTGATAGCCTTGCATAGATATTTCCACCCACTCCCATAACAGCAGAGCATAGAGGTTTTTATAAGTCCTTTATTTTAATCTCATGATTTGAGTCTCTGATCAAACTCTGACTGCTGCTGCTGCTAAGTCGCTTCAGTCGTGTCCAACTCCATGTGACCCCGTAGATGGCAGCCCACCAGGCTCCCCCGTCCCTGGGATTTTCCAGGCAAGAACACTGGAGCGGGTTGCCATTTCCTTCTCCAATGCATGAAAGTGAAAAGTGAAAGTGAAGTCTCTTAGTCATGTGTGACTCTTCACGACCTCAAGGACTGCAACCTACCAGGCTCTTCCATCCATGGGATTTTCCAGGCAAGAATACTGGAGTGGGGTGCCATTTCCTTCTCCCTGCTTCAGTTGGAATGAATTATAAAGAACTCTCAGCCTAAGTTTAGAGATAACACCTGTTGTATTCTATTCAAAAGAGGAAAGCTTAGGAAATGTGTTGGGAGGGAGGGAATAATGTTGACTCTGAGAGGGACAGCAGTAACCCAGGTGTAAGGAGTCGAATAGAGCATGCATACACATGCACAGAAAATTGAAATTTAACGTTGAGATTCTCAGGGCCAGTTGCAGCTTTGGATCAGAAAGATCTTATTCCAGATTGGGTCATAAGGACTCAGGAAGTAGTATGACGAGGACACCACTGGCCAGAAATAGAGCAATTTGAGAAATGATGACAATAAACTCAAAGGATTAAAAATTTCAAGTATTTTAAAATCTATATATTACATCAGTAAAATAAATACTGTTTACTATTGGACAGTGCTTGGAAAATAATGCATTACTTCAAAAAGTGATAAATAAAATCAATCAAGGATTTTATCCTGGCTTTCCTATGTAAATGTGCCAATGTATAAATAAATAATGAGTAGGGGAATAATTCTTTATGACAGTCTTTTCAGCTAATCAGTGAACAAGAAATGACACATTTAGGATATGACCATTTTGCAACCTCTAATGAATTAATGGAGGTAGGCATCAACCACCTTTGGCATCACAAAAGGATACATCCAGATGAAATACGCATGACCATCTATGAATGTTATAGCTACAGATACTTCATACCAGTGGTGCCAGCTATCAATTTTTAGTAAATAATGAGTTTACTGAAAACTATAAACATCATTTTAATATAATTTATAAAACTAAATTTATAAAAATATAAATGGTAAATTAAAAACAATGAAAAACAGAAAAATGGAAAAAACTATACAGAAGGATGAGCTCAGTAAGATAAAAAAAAAAAAAAATCTGGAAACTGTGGAACAAATGACCCAGTTTCTACAATAAAGTAAAGGAAACAGAAGTGAAGGGGAAACCTGCAGATTAAAAGAGACAATATAATTAAGTCATCAGCATACAATTGCAGCAGATAAATATTATGGTATGTAAATTAAACCTCTGTGCAGTTGGTTTAAAATATTAAACAAATGAAAAATCATGTTAATCAATGACTAGGTCTTATTTGGATCTAAATTCAATGAAACAAACATTAAATAGGAATTGATATTTAATGCATAATTAGAAATTTAAATGTTTTACAAGGTGTTTGATACTAACACATTTAAAAAAAATTTATCCTGTATGACAGTGATATTGTAGCCATGTTAAAAAAAAAATGAAGAAAAGGGAATCCTTATCTTTTAGAAATGTATACTGAAAGAACTTCACTGGCAGTCCAGTAGTTAAGATTGAAAATTCCAATGCAGGGGGTACAGGCCCAATACCTAGTTGGGAAGCTACTGGCCAAAAAACCAGAACATAAACAGCAGAAGCAATATTTTAACAAATTCAATAAAACTTTAAAAATGGTCCACATTTAAAAAATCTTTAAAGGCATGTATACTGAAAGGTGAAATGTTTAAAAGTTTGATTTCTAAAATTTAAAATGTATGGACTGTCACTGTCCTGTGCAATTCCAGAACATCATGGAGAGTGAGTGCAAAGTGGTATTGGTTTTTAAGAGATTTCGGTAGGAAACTTCCTTTTCTGAGGTTTAAGGACTTCATAGGCTCCTCATAGCTCAGTTGGTAAAGAATCGCCTGAAAAGCTGGAGACTCCCGTTCGATTCCTGGGTCGGGAAGATCCCCTGGAGAAGGGATAGGCTACCCACTCCAGTGTTTTTGGGCTTCCCTCATGGCTCAGCTGGTAAAGAATCCATCTGCAATGCAGGAGATCTGGGTTTGATCCCTGGGTTGGGATGATTCCCTGGAGAAGGGAAAGGTTACCCACTCCAATATTCTGGCTTGGAGAGTTCCATGGACTGTATAGTCCGTGGGGTCACAAAGAATTGGACACGACTGAGCAACTTTGACTTTCACTCACTTTGACTTTAGGCTCCTCCTGCAATTTCACTTCACACCAGTAGGCAAGATTCAGCCCTTGCTGTGCTAGCTTGGTTGTGATGAGTCCTGTGTCCTCTGTCTCAAGGCCGTGCTCCCACCTGTTAATGGAAAGATCCATGGCTAGGTCAGTTTGTATCTTAAAAACAGCACACATATCACCCCAGAGACCTAGATCAAAATACACAGTAAAGAAAATAAACATCACTTATTTAGAGTCACCTTATTTCATCTTTGATGCATTTTCTTAATTTGGGTAATAGCTAGGATGTTCAGTCATTTACATTTCAGAAGTGTGTGTGTGTGTGTGTGTGTGTGTGTGTGTGTGTGTGTGTGTTTAATTGGTCTTAAGTAGGATGTGAATTTTGTTAAGAAAAAAATTATATTTTAGTGTATTCGGTTGATGCATGATTCGAACTGCATAAGTGTGACTGAATTTATATCAAAGAAGTAGGTAATTTTATGATCATTAATAACAGTTGTAGCCATGCAGGCCAAGACAATGATATGGATAATTAAATCTCATGCTTCCACACACAAAGTGATTCCCATGAAGAAGTCAGGGGAAATGCCGTGCTCCACAGAGAGTGTTATACATTTGAATACTTAGGGAAAAGAGATGAAGACTGAGTACCTTCCCATGAGGCTTGAGGGATTTTGTGCTGAGGGACATCTTGTTGGATAAAACAATGGCATTGGTTTTGCCCTAAACTGCATCATAATTTTCTTTCAAGTTACATGGCATGTGGAGCTATGGGGAGGATCATGTCAAGTGTATGGTTATGTGAGTGATAGTCTAGGTCTGGCACATTGAATAGGCAGAATAAAAAGTGGCCTGAGAGATACACAAAAAGAAGGAAAGAAGGGAGAAGAGTAGGAAGGAAGGAAGAGGAGAAAGAGATCAGATCAGATCAAATCAGATCAGTCGCTCAGTCGTGTCCGACTCTTTGTGACCCCATGAATCATAGCACGCCAGGCCTCCCTGTCCATCACCAGCTCCCGGAGTTCACTCAGACTCACATCCATTGAGTCAGGGATGCCATCCAGCCATCTCATCCTCTGTCGTCCCCTTCTCCTCTTGCCCTCAATTCCTCCCAGCATCAGAGTCTTCTCTAGTGAGTCAACTCTTCACATGAGGTGGCCAAAGTACTGGAGTTTCAGCTTGAGCATCATTCCTTCCAAAGAACACCCCGGACTGATCTCCTTCAGAATGGACTGGTTGGATCTCCTTGCTGTCCAAGGGATTCTCAAGAGTCTTCTCCAACACCACAGTTCAAAAACATCAATTCTTTGACGCTCAGCCTTCTTCACAGTCCAGCTCTCACATCCATACATGACCACAGGAAAAACCATAGCCTTGACTAGGTGAACCTTTGTTGGCAAAGTAATGTCTCTGCTTTTGAATATGTGATCTAGGTTGGTCATAACTTTCCTTCCAAGGAGTAAGTGTCTTTTAATTTCATGGCTGCAGTCACCATCTGCAGTGATTTTGGAGACGGTTATAAAGTCATGGCCCCAAAGAACACTGCGAGAGAGACTTTGAGCCCAAACCTTCTGTCACTGCCCCACGGAAGCAGGACCAAGACAGCTGCTCTCTTTCCAAGAGAAGGCTGAGGTGACACTTTATAGCCCCAGACAGCTCGGTGAGAATCATACGGTGTTTCTCCTGACCTTGGTCTCTAGAGCTAATCGCTGGCCGGATGGACTTTGGCTACAGCTTCCCTGTCTATCCTGGCTCCTCTGTGCTCACCCCCTGGTCCATGCACTGGCTTATCACAGTGTCTTATTACCTACATGTCCCATCCTTGCTTTTGTTCTCTTCCAAGTAGGGAGAGGTAGGCCTGGATGATGAAGGACATGGCACCTTTCTTTGGCTATTGATCAAATCCTGTAACTCTTTATGATTGGATTCTTCTAGAAATGAGATGAACTCTTGGGTTCTTCATCTCTTAAAAAACAAAGTTGGCACTAGAGATGGCTTAGAATTCCTGTAAGGTTTAAAAATAGAGTGTAATATTTCTAAGATGTTTTCCTAAATCTATTCAGCTCACACATGCTTCCCTTTAGGACTCACTTTAAAGTTCTAAAGTGGTTAGAATTCTGTGCCACACAGTCTCTCAGTTGATTGTATATACTGTCTGGTAGTGTTCACTAATTGTTTCTTACATAGAACTCTTGTTTCTGCAAATAGATTGTATAATCCTTGGGTTTAGGAAATATGTCTTCTGCTTCCTCATATTCCCCACACATCAACTCTTTCCAAGTCTCTGCACCGAGGTAACTCCCTAGCCTCTTTGTCTTCCCCTTCGCTTTTAATTTAGAAATGTTTAGCTTGCTATGAGGAGAAGGCAATGGCACCCCACTCCAGTACTCTTGCCTGGAAAATCCCATGGATGGAGGAGCCTGGTAGGCTGCAGTCCATGGGGTCACTAAGAGTCGGACATGACTGAGTGACTTCACTTTCTCTTTTCACTTTGATGCATTGGAGAAGCAAATGGCAACCCACTCCAGTGTTTTTGCCTGGAGAATCCCAGGGACAGGTAAGCCTGGTGGGCTTCCGTCTATGGGGTCGCACAGAGTTGGACACGACTGAAGCAACTTAGCATAGCATAGCATAGCATAGCTTGCCATGTTTCATAGCTTACCATGGCTTTCCGTTTTGTTTTTTTTTTTCCTGCACTGTGCGGCATATGGGGTCTTAGTTCTCCCACTGGGGATTGAATTTGTGCCCCCTGTGTTGAAAGTGCGGAGTCTTAACCACTGGATCTTAACCATGGGTGTCTTAATAGAGTAGGACACTTGGTTCATATCTAAATCCTGGGAATTAAGTTTTACAATTATCCCCATTTCTGTAGAAAGTTGAGTCTCAAAAGTGAAAAGATTTTACCCCCAGTATCTGTTTACCTAGTTAAGTGGTAGAGTTGGAAGTTGAATTATAGCCTTTCCTTTAAAAGTTGTGTTTTAACCATTTTTCTTGCCTTATGGCGAAAGCAAAGGAAAATAAGTTGGAAGGCATCAAGGAATTTTCCATGTATATTAAGTTGTTATGACGGAGTAGAAGCAGTGTTTTAAAATACTTGCCAACAAGGGTTTTTATTGAATTCTTAAGAAATGCGAGAAGAATGTATGAGACACTGAAGAGTGTACAGTGAAGTTTAAACAGCATTCTCACCTTTGAGGTGACACCCCTAGCCCAGGACAATAGCATTTCAGTCTCTAACCAACATGGCTGTGAGTGTGATAATGCGTCTTTCATCCCATGACCTCAGCCATCAGGAGCACGGATAACACCACACAAGAAGCAAAAGGGCTTCTGAGAGACAAGACTGACTTTTAAAAATCATGTACTAGTTTCATGAAGTGTTTTCAGAGTCCTTAGAGTCTGTCTACTTGCATGGAACTTTAATAAACTGACCACAGTCTCACAGCAGAATAGAAATAAATAAGATGGTGAAACTGTGGGCAGCACTGGTTTAGAAACAGGCAAGACAGCCAACGGCAAGAGTTGACTGCGCGACAGTAAAAGATGGGAGAAAAAGGTAATACAGATGACAATTCAAAACTCCAGTAATTCAGTCATTCACAAAAAGGCCGCAGTGTTAGAGACCTGTGAACTTTTTTTATAAAAGCTACAGTTACTCATCTGCTCATCAGTCCTGCCATTTATTCACTAATTTAGCAAGTATCTGTGTTACACATTGTTGCAAGTCTGCTTGTATTGAAGATGGGCAGGCGCTTTCCTGTCGGAGAAGGCAATGGCACCCCACTGCAGTACTCTTGCCTGGAAAATCCCGTGGACGGAGGAGCCTGGTAGGCTGCAGTCCATGGGGTTGCTAGGAGTTGGATACAACTGAGTGACTTCACTTTCACTTTTCACTTTCATGCATTGGAGAAGGAAATGGCAACCCACTCCAGTAGTTTTGCCTGAAGAATCCCAGGGATGGGGGAGCCTGGTGGGCTGCCATCTATGGGGTCGCACAGAGTCAGACACGACTGAAGTGATGCAGCAGCAGCAGGCGCTTCCCTGTAGGTCAGATGGTAGAGAATCTGCCTGCAAAGCAGGAGACCTGGGTTCGATCCCTGGGTTGGGAAGATCCCCTGCAGAAGGGAATGGCTACCCACTTGAGGATTCTTGCCTGGAGAATCCCATGGACAGAGGAGCCTGTGGGCTACAGTCCATGGGGTTGCAAAGAGTCAGACACGACGGAGTGACTAAGACTAAACTAAACTAAACCCATGGTCCCTGCTTCTACAGCACTCAGAGTCTATTTGGGGCAAGAAGTAAGTAAACCAACAATAAATTTAGGGAAAACGGTGACTAAAAGAAGAAGAATGTAGTGTGATCAATGGATTGGGTGCCTTGGGAGCACAGAGAAACTGTATCTCACTAGTCAGTGGGGAAGAGGGGAGGATAAGAGGTGAGGAAACTGGTAAGAGGGGGTATTGTCAGGTAAGGAAGTGAATCTTGCCCTACATGAGAATCAGGACTGCAGAAAGAGTGTGCCGACCAAGTCACAGTAATGACAGCTTGTGATCCACGTGGAAAGCTAAATAGGAACAAAAGCAAAGAGCGGCATAGGAGATGCATCTCTTAGTATGTATCTGAGTGTTTTCTTGGATTTATCTTTGCAGAGTCTTTCAGCCATGAGAAAGTAACTACATTAATAAAGATCTGTACCTTCTTTAAGGCCAGTGGCTCAGACACTAAAGAATCTGCCTGCAGTGTAGGAGACCCAGGTTCAATCCCTAGGTCAGGAAGGTCCCCTGGAGAAGGGAATGGCTACCCACTCCAATATTCTTGTTTGGAGAATTTCATGGACAGAGGAGCCTGGTGGACCATAGTCCATAGTGTCGCAAAGAGTCAGACTCTCCTGAGTGACCAACACATTCACTTTTTGAACAGAATTGGCCGCCTGGGTAGACTGATTGGAAAATGTCTCTAAGAGTATGCTGCTTCCATGTCTGAAATCCGAATGGTAATGATTCCTTAAAATATTGAAATCCTTTGTTCAGATTCATTACATTCCGGTATGCTTAACATATTCATATAGGAGTAGTAGTTAATGCAGCCACTAATTTGATTTATCAAACAAAGTAATGAAATGGCTAGCAGGCATATCTTGGTAGTCATGTGTGTGTGTGTGTGTGCATGAACATGTGCATGTAGGGAGAAATTAGGAGGAAAAAGTAATGGTTCTTATCAAGGATGCTACTATCATAGATTCTGGTAGGGCTTCTGAGCAAATATGAGGACTTGAGGCTGACTGCTAGTGAGGACTATAATAAAAAAAAAAAAAGGAAGACCCAGAAAGGAGAGAAGAGATGAACTGTCAGCATGAGCCAGGATAACGCACATACTTAGGTGTGGTTGTCCTTTCCAGGCAGGAGTTCAGGTTAGTTTCGTGCCCTGCCAGGGAGACCTCAGTCCACATGATCTTAGCCTTTCACCATCATCATCAAGGAGGAAGAGAGAGCAACAGAAACTCATCCCTGCAGCCCTCACCAGCACATACATCTCCTCATGGATATCTGTCAGCACACAGAATCCGGGGCTTCTTGTCTCCAAACTCTGATTTCCGTAAGGGTCTGCACCTGGCCTATTCTCTCTCTTTTTTCCATTCTGCCCAACTCTTAAACCCCTCCCTCTGTGCTCTCAGTAACTCAGGATGCCGGCCTAGCAAAAATCCTCTGTCTCCACAACCCCTTCTCTAAACTTCCTCGCACCTTATTTCTTCCAATAAAGGGTTTTCCAACCTCAATGCTGTGGACATTTGGCCCAGACAGTTCTTGCAGGGGGAGGCTGTCCTGTGAGTGGTAGACTATTTCAGAGCATACCTGGCTTTCATACACTGGGTGCAGGTGGATAAAATTCCCCACCTCCAGACCTTGCCAGCAGCCCCTGGGGGAGGGAAGCTGGGGGGTGTAAAATCATCCCCCCTGAGAACCACTTGCTAAAAGAACTTCCCTTCCAAAGATACTGCCTCTTTGGAAGCACTCTCAAGGTGGAGCAACAGTCTTTCCCTACCTGTCCCCTTGCTTGGCTCTCCTGTAATTAGAGCTGAGGTGGGTTCTTCGCTACTTCCTGTCTCATCAGTCTATTCTCCTTCCTTTGCCCCGACTCCCCAGGCATTTTAGCTGGGACTATCATGTCATTAGATTACATCACCCTCTATTCATCACTGTGGTTTCATCTATGGATCTTATACCATTTCCCCCCTCATTTTTGATTGCTCCTGGCTCACTGTGTTATTTGCAAGCTCGGAACATACAAACATGATTATTCCCATCCGCTGGCCTTTAGTATCTTGGATTCTTCAACAGTGATCTTGTCCTTCACCCTCACTCAGCTTTTCACTCTGTGGACATATCCTAGACAATGTAATGACCAGGACTTGCAGCTCCATGAACTCAGAGCTTTCTGTCCTCTCCACTTGCTGCCTTCTACCTTCCCAACCTACTCACTGTAATACCTGAGTTACTTCTGGTTTTCAGAGAAGCAGAGACTTGGGTGGAAGTAGAAAGGCAGAAGGTTTACTGAGAAAACACAAATGAAAGAAGAAAGAGGGAACTGGGGGATGGTGGGAGCATCTTCAGAGTGCAGCGCGGGCCCCTGTGGAGGGAGGAGATGAAGCTAGGCTATCACAGGTCTTGGACCACAGTGGAGGCATAAGAAAACATTAGCAGACCTGACTGTTAGGAGAGCCCCGCGTCCTCCCAGATCTGGGTCTGTCTTGCTGGCTCTGGTGTCCTCGGTCCCTGAGTGGGAGCCCATCTTGGGCATCTGGGCCCCTGTTCTCTGGGCAGTTATGCTCCCTGTACTTCGAGATCCAAGGAGTGCCTCCTTCTCCCCGGAGATCCCTGTTCTAACACTCCTCATTCTCCTCTCCTGATCCCCACTCAGGAACCCTTCTGTCTCAGTCAGTAAAACCCTATCCTTCAAAACACTGATTCGCCCTTTATTCTTCCCTGTCCCTCACTCCCTGCATCCAGTCTGTCAGGGATTCCTGTTGGCTCTTTCTTCAAAACATCTGGGTCTGACCTGTTTTCACCATCTCTCCTGAGACCACTCGGGCTCCAGCTCCTCTCCACCTAACCTGGGTATCTGGTCTTGCCTCCTAAATGGTCTGCCTGTTTCTATACTTGCTGATAGTTTGTTCTCAACATGTGTGAACTGTCTAAAACAAACTAAAATTAGATCATTCTCTATGCAAACACTTGCAGTGACATTTCAGTCGGACAGTAAGCCAAAGTCTTTACAATGACCAGTAAACCCTGTCTAACCTGCCTGCCCAATCTCCAAGCCTCCCACGAGCCCCCTGACCTCAGATCTCCATGTTTTCCTCTGCTAAAGCCACCTTTAGCCTCCTTACTGTCCCTTGAACTTGGCAGAAGCACTTCTTTCATAGGCTTCTGCACTTTTCTCCACTCTCTTAGCTCCTGTTCAATCTCTGAATCTTACCCCTTTGCAGCCTCACAGACTACAGCACACAAGATGTGTTCTGTCTTCCTCTGTCGCCTGGAGTTTGCTCAGATTCATGTCCAATGAGTTGGTGATGCCATCTAACCATGTCATCCTCTGCCTCCCCCTTCTACTTTTGCCGTCACTCTTTCCCAGTGTCAGGGTCTTTTCCAGTGAGTTGGCTCCTCACATCAGATAGCCAAAGTATTGGAGCTTCAGCTTCAGCATCAGTCCTTCCAGTGAACATTCAGGGTTGATTTCCTTTAGGACTGACTGGTTTGGTTTCCCTGCAGTCCAACGAACTCTCACAAGTCTTCTGCAGCACCACAATGTAAAATAAACAATTCTTTGGTGCTCATACTTCCTCATGGTCCAGCTCTCACATCCGTACATGACTACCGGAAAAATCATAGCTTTGACTATATGGTCCTTTGTCAGCAAAGTGATGTTTCTGCTTTTAATATGTTGTCTAGGTTTTTCATAGCTTTTCTTCCAAGGAGCAAGAATCTTTTAATTTTATTGCTCCACAGTAATTTTGGAGCCCAAGAAAATAAAATGTCATTGCTTCCACTTTTCCCTCCTATCTACAACACCGTCGTGGTTATCTGGGTCATTAAGACCTTTTTTTGTGTACTTCATTTGTGTATTCATGCCACCTCTTAATCTCTTCTGCTTCTGTTAAGTCCTTACTGCTTCTGTCAAGTCCTTACTGCTTCTGTCCTTTGCTGTGCCCGTTCTTCCATGAAATGTTCCCTTGATATCTCCAGTTTTCTTGAAGAGATTTCTAGTCTTTCCCACTCTGTTGTTTTCCTCTATTTCTCTGTGGTATTCATTTCAGAAGGCCTTCTTATCTCTCCTTGATGTTCTGTGGAACTCTGAGTTAAGTTGGGTAAATCTTTCCCTTTCTCCTTGGCCTTATCCCTTCCTTTAAGTCAGTGCTTAAATGTCGCCTTTCCCTGTAGCCTGCCAGACCACTCTTCTTTACATCACCATCACCCCTCCAAAGCAAATACTCCCCCTCTTGCTGTACTTATTCCTTTTCCATAGCACACACCACTGTCCAATACATTATATAATTTATTTATTTTGTTTATCATTTATTATCTATCTCCTCTTTATTGACAATGTAAACTCCAGGCTAGCAGATACCACCACTTTCTTATTCACTGATGCACCCCAAGCATCTGGAACATTTCCTGGCAATCAAAACTCAATAGATATTTGTTGAATAAATAAAGAATGAATGAAGATGTGTATGGCCAATTTACAAATCATGCCTTATTTCATGTATTCCTGTGACTCTGGGTGCTGTGTGGTAGGTGTCCTTAAGGCTTTATGAGGGCATTATTCATCTGTATTTCTACTGAGTATCAATTAAATATGCTGAATTGTTCTTATGGACATCAGTGATTGAAAACAGAATTTTGCCAAGTATCAGCAAAATGAGCACAGTTTCCCCTTCTATCAAGATAAATAGCATCCAGTTTTTTGCCTGGAGAAGATAGATTTGTATGTGGAAGAAAATTTCTCTTCTTTTGAATTTAAACAGTTATTCAGGAAATTATGCCATTCCCTTTGTTTTATCATTCACTTGCTACTTATTAAAAGCCCAACATGGACTCATCACTTTTTTTGAATAATCCCCAGCCTCAGGGCGATATTAGGATCAGGGTTAGGAATTGGAATGAACAGATGCCAGATTTTTCTCCTGGGTGCCCGTTTATGCCTGTGTGATTTATTCTAAGCAGACAAATAAAGCTATGGCACGTTTTAAACAGTGCATGCTGTGTGTGCTTAGTCGCATCCTACTCTTTGCAACCCCATGGGCTGTCGCCCGCCAGGCTCCTCTGTCCATGGGACTCTCCAGGCAAGAATACCGGAGTGGGTTGCCATTTCCTTCTCCAGGGGATCTTCCCGACCCAGGGATCAAACCCAGGTCTCCCACACTGCAGGCAGATTCTTTACTGTCTGAGCCACCAGGGGAGCCCCAAAAGTGCATGTTCATAGAAAAAAATACTTTCCTTCTTTACCATGGGCTTCCCTTGTGGCTCAGCTGGTAAAGAATATGCCTGCAGTATGGGAGACCTGGGTTCAATTCCTGGGTTGGGAAGATCCCCTGGAGAAGGGAAAGGCTACCCACTCCAGTATTCTGGCCTGCAGAACTCCATGGATTGTATAGTCCATGGGGTCACAAAGAGTCAGACACGACTGAGCGACTTTCACTCACTCACTCAGAGACAGGACTTTTTGGCCTATACAAGCCTAAGCATAAAAGGGAAGAAACCATCTTTTTGTTCAAACATAGTTTTGTCAACTGCTTGCCTACCTCTGGCCCCCAGGCTTCCATGATGGCTCAGCTGATAAAGGATCCACCTGCGATGTAGCAGACGTAGGAGACATGGGTTCTGTTCTGGGGTCGAGAAGATCCCCTGAAGGAGGGCACGGCAAACTACTCCAGTATTCTCCTCAGTGTGGACAGAGGAACCAGGTGGGCTACAGTCCATAGGGTCCCAGAGTCAGATGTGCCTGACGAGACTTAGCACACACACACACACCTTTGGCCCCTAAAAGAAAACAGTGCGATGCCTCCTCTGGTGATGATTTGAATAGCTCGTTGTGAGTCCAAAAATTGGACTTATTATTTTTAAGTGTGATGTTTTAAATCTGGTATTTCTAGAAGTGTTAGGAAAGTCAAGTGTATTGTGGTCACATGATTATTATTTTTGTGTTATTTTTGAACGTTGCCAGAACTACATCTTACTCCTTACCCCCTCCACCCAACCTTTCTATGTGAACTTAATTTCACTCTTTTGAAGTGTGATATACTTATTGGAAGCAGAGAGTTGGACTGTGAATAAAGGTGAGCACTGAAGAATTGACGTTTTTGAACTGTGGTGTTGGATAAGACTCTTGAGAGTCCCTTGGACTGCAAGGAGATCCAACCAGTCCATTCTGAAGATCAGCCCTGGGATTTCTTTGAAAGGAATGATGCTAAAGCTGAAACTCCAGTACTTTGGCCACCTCATATGAAGAGTTGAATCATTGGAAAAGACTCTGATGCTGGGAGGGATTGAGGGCAAGAGGAGAAGGGGATGACAGAGGATGAGATGGCTGGATGGCATCACTGACTCGATGGATGTGAGTCTGAGTGAACTCTGCAGGATGGTGATGAACAGGGAGACCTGGCATGCTGCGATTCATGGGGTCGCAAGCAGTCGGACACGACTGAGCGACTGAACTGAACTGAACTGAACTGAAAGCTATAAAAATACTCACTGCACCCTAAAGAGGCAGAAGCACTGGTGTCCTCAGGAACTCCTGCCTGACACTTCCTCCGAAGGCTTTGATTGACACTGAGAAGGTCCTAGAAAAGGAGGGTCCTTTGCCCCAAGCAGAGGGGGCATCTTGGATAGATCCATCAACACAGGCTCACAATCCTGATTAATCTCCTAAGAAAAAGAACTCCTGCCACTGTTGGAATTTTCTGGATATGATAGCTGGACATCATGTCTGCCTGGACACTTCACTGCTGCAAGGGAGTCTTCCCCTGTTTCCTGGCCAACTCACCAGGGGCCATTCTTAGTTGTCAGGATGAATTTCAAATTCACATGAGAACAAGGAGGCCTTGGCTAACGTGCATTCATGTATTGTGACTGGTGATGTTCTGCAGATGGTCTCTGGAAGGTGGGCTAAGAGAGCCACGCAAAGTCTCCTCCCATCAGTCTGTGCTCTGGCTTCCCAGAACTCCTCCCTGAAACATTACCACACGGCTCAAGCGCAGCAGCCAAGGTTGTGCTGTTTTGCTGGATGTAAATATTTGTTTCAGAAAATGTTACACATCCTTCTAAAGCTATAATCCTGAAAAAGGATAATGGGAATGTATGGTGCAAAGAGGGTGATTGCATTTGCAAATACAAGTGAAATGATGGGAGCTTTCTTTGTGGTTACAGAGTGGGGCGGTCAAGGGATAATTACCCATTCCTGTCTGAAACTGAGAACTCATTTCCCATAGCTGGAGTCAGCCCACTCTTCCAGAAGTTGGGAAAGGGAGGGAGGGAGTGGAGGCATTTTCCACCTCATTTATTTTATATCACAACAAGCTGGTGTTGCTAATGATAACTTAGATGGGAGAGAGAAAGTGGAAGTGAAAGGTGTGAACTTGGCTTTGACATTGCAGTGTTTATCCTTGCCTTGTTAGGAAACTGTAGCTTCCCTGGTGGCTCAGACAGTAAAGAATCCACCTGTGATACAGGAGACCTGGGTTCCATCCCTGGGTTGGAAAGATCCCCTGGAGGAGGGCATGGCAACCCACTCCAGTATTCTGGCCTGGAGAATCCCAGGGGCAGAGGAGCCTGGAGGGCCACAATCCACGGGGTCACAAAGAGTCAGATATGGCTGAGCGACTGAGCACAGCAGTGTTACTGAGTCTTTGGTAGATGGTTAGACTGACCCTCCATTGTCTTAGTAACAGAAACGGAGTGACCTGGTTACAAGAGCCAGGGCTTCGGGCTTGGATGACCCCAGGTTCAATCCTGGCTTTACTCACATGTGGTTGTGACCAATTCTCCTTCTTCGAGTCTCAATTCTTAGCTATCACGTGTATAATATAACTATCTCATAAGTGTTTAGAAGAATTACCTTTTCAAAAGGCATTAAAAACCTGGAGAACAATGGCTCTACTTGGTTAAATTCTCCATAAATGCAGTTCGTATTACTTTTTAATATCAGATCACATCAGTCACTCAGTCGTGTCCAACTCTTTGCGACCCCATGAACCGCAGCACGCCAGGCCTCCCTGTCCATCACCAGCTCCCGGAGGTCACCCAGACTCATACCCATCGAGTCAGTGATGCCATCCAGCCATCTCATCCTCTGTCGTCCCCTTCTCCTCCTGCCCTCAATCCCTCCCAGCATCAGAGTCTTCTCCAATGAGTCAACTCTTCGCATGAGGTGGCCAAAATACTGGAGTTTCAGCTTTAGCATCATTCCTTCTAAAGAAATTCCAGGATTGATCTCCTTCAGAATGGACTGGTTGGATCGTCTTGCAGTCCAAGGGACTCTCAAGAGTCTTCTCCAACACCACAGTTCAAAAGCATCAATTCTTCGGCGCTCAGCCTTCTTCACAGTCCAATTCTCACATCCATACATGACCACAGGAAAGACCATAGCCTTGACTAGGCGAACCTTTGTTGGTAAAGTAATGTCTCTGCTTTTGAATATGCTATCTAGGTTGGTCATAACTTTCCTTCCAAGGAGTAAGCGTCTTTTAATTTCATGACTGCAGTCACCATCTGCAGTGATTTTGGAGCCCAGAAAAACAAAGTCTGACACTGTTTCCACTGTTTCCCCATCTATTTCCCATGCAGTGATGGGACCAGATGCCATGATCTTCGTTTTCTGAATGTTGAGCTTTAAGCCAACCTTTTCACTCTCCACTTTCACTTTCATCAAGAGGCTTTTTAGCCCCTCTTCACTTTCTGCCATAAGAGTCGTGTCATCTGCATATCTGAGGTTATTGATATTTCTCCCAGCAATCTTGATTCCAACTTGTGTTTCTTCCAGTCCAGCATTTCTCATGATGTACTCTGCATATAAGTTATGATATAAATAATTCAAACAGTAAATAATATAAAATTATTTGTATTATTTTAATTTGCCTTACTAACTCTGGGTTTGACTTTTCTGGACAGTCTAATGTCATTTTTACAATGTGTGGAATACCATTCCTTATGATATCCTCCAATGGCATATTGTTAACCTTGCTCTCTAGAAAATCCAAAGGAACCCTGATTTGTGTCACTTGCTAATATTTGAAGTATAACTGTTTCCACCCTGGCTCACTTCCAGCTTCTAGCATTTTAACAGCCATCTCTCAGATGCCCTGAATATTAACCATTGCCTCTCGTGAGCCTGTACAAGTCAGCACACCCTTGAGATATTCCTCTGGGAGGTGAGAAACCTCAGACACATGTTTTATTTTCTTGCCTAGGATCATGCAATTCCAAAACTCAGAGTTAGAGTGGCAGTTGACATTTTTCTCATCTAATGGCTTGTTCTTACTGTATTCTCTTTGCCTCAAGTTGTCTGGAATCATAAGGTTCTCAGTCACTTCAGTCCTGTCCGACTCTTTGCAGCACTATGGAGGGTAGCCCGCCAGGCTCCTCTGTCCATGGGATTTTTCTTGGCAAGAGTAGTGGAGTAGGTTGCCATGCACTCCTCCAGGGGATCTTCCAACCCACAAATGGAACCCACATTTGGGTTGCATCTCCTGCATTCCTGCATTGCAGGTGGATTCTTTACTGCTGAGCCGCCGGGAAAGCCCACCTGGGATCATAAAGGTGGGTTGATAAATAAGAAAGCTTCTTTCATATGGAAATAGTAGTGTTACACTGAAGAGCATAAAGATACTCATTTCCCCACACATACATGTCAATACTCGATCATATCAAATTTACATTTTGTTGTTTGTTAATCTTTGGGAATAAAAGTATACATTTTTGCTACAAGTCATGTAACTTCAATTACTGATGTGAAAGCAAAATAATATAAGCCCTTACTCTATTCAAGCATTAAGTGAAGTAAGAAAAATATGTCTCTGTTTAAGCAGGGAATCAATTTTAATTAAAAGTGAACTCTGAAGTAAGTCATTCAGACCTAAAAATGCTTTTTTGGGGTAAAGGCTCTATGCTGTAAATTGTTCTCTTTGTTAGTAAGAAAAGCCAACGTTACAGAATATGTATGGCTTGGTGAGCTAAAGAAAGAACATGCCTAATAAGTAATCCAACTGAGACAAAGTAAGGCTGAACACTTGGATCTGCACAGTTACAGTTGGCGGATTTCTTGTACAAAGATTTTCCCTTTAAACCAACGTCAAGAGGTAAAGACTCTCTTGTATGTGCGTGTGCATGCATGTGCGTGTCCTAAGTCGCTTCAGTCACGTCTGACTCTTTGTGACACTGTGGACTGTAGCCCCCCAGGCTCCTCTGTCCATGGGGATTCACCAGGCAAGAATACTAGAGTGGGTTGCCATGCCCTCCTCCAGGGGATCTTCCCAACCCAGGGATCAAACTCAGGTCTCTTACTTCTCCTGTGTTGACAGGCAGGTTCTTTAACATCAGTGCCACCTAGGAAGACCAAAGACCCTGTTTCATTATTTCATGCCACATGTATAGTGTGAAGTTTATGTTTGTCTGAATCATTAAACATGCTTAAAATTATGAAGTCATAAAGCATAAGTGATGTAAATGGTAATAATATTCCATGAATGTAACTTAAATAATTTCTATACACCTAAAATTACAAACCTCAATCACATTTTCTTCCAAAACTGTGAAACATCAAAACAGTACCTGGATTTTAAGATAACTTCCTTAATAAGCTTTCTTTTTTAAAATCTTTTATCCAGCATTTCTATATGTTTTTATTTTTTAGTTTTTTTTTTAAATTTAAATTTATTTATTTTAATTAGAGGCTAATTACTTTACAATATTGTATTGGTTCTGCCACACATCAACATGAATCCGCCACGGGCATATGCATGTTTTTAATAGTGACAAGAGAACAGGGCAGTCTGTCTTGTGACTAAGGCATGACTCTATTCCTCTTACAATAATACACAATACAATAAAGGTTACTTGTTAAAAAAAAATAATTGCATTGATAATTGGTCACTGTAAGATAAGAACCAAGCATCCAGGTATAGAACTGAGTTTTTTTGTTTGTTTGTTAAGAGTAAAATGCACTCTATCCCAAACTCCAGATAGGAACTGATTTCCCTTGTTTTGCCAACCTTATAGTGACTAGCACAGAGCCTAGCCGTTAACAAGCTTTTAATAAGTCCTTTTAACCACATCATTCAGTAAATGATTATGTGAACACAGACCCACTGACAGTGGGAGAAGAGGGCCACAGCTGTGACACAGAGCATGCAGGACTTGCCTGAATAACCTGCACCCGTATAACAGAGGAAAAAACACACATATCATTTTTTGCTTTCATTTTTCTATTCTGTTCAGTCTCTTCTGTCAAAATTCTACTCGTTGTGACTGCTGGTTTAGTCACTCAGTTGAGCCCAACTCTTTGCGACCCCACGGACTATAGCCCACCAGGCTCCTCTGTCCATGGGATTTCCCAGGCAAGAATACTGGAGTGGGTTGCCATTCCCTTCTCCAGGGGATCTTCTTGACTCAGGGATTGAACCTGCATGTCTGGCATCTCCTGCATCGGCAGGCAGATTCTTTACCACTGAGCCCCTAGGGAAGCCCTACTCATTAAGGTTCAGATAAAATGTTCTTTTCCAAAAAGCTTTCCATAACCTCTCCACCTCACTATTTTTTTAAAACTAACTTTACTGATTGGCTTTTTCTGAAGACGTAGGAATGTTATGGTCTGGATGATAAGAGTTCAGACACTGGAACTAATTACCTATTTTTTTTTTTTAATTGAGATATAATTGTCATAGAACATTAGGTTCAGGTGCACACAATAATGATTCAGTACTTGGATATGTTGTGAAATGATTACTACAATAAGCCTAGTTAGCACCTATTGCCTCAGATAATTACAATTATTCTTTCTTGAGAACTTTTAAGATCTATTCTCTTAGCAGCTTTTGAATATACAATACAGTATTATTAACTGTAGTCATCAAGCATATTACATCCCCAGGACTTATTTATCTTGAGATGGAAGTTTGTGTCTTTTAACCCCCACCTCGCCCATTATATTCACTCCTGATCCCTGCCTCTGGCAACGAGCAATCTGTTCCCTGAATCCATGAGTTTGGATGGCTTTTTTGTTTGTTTGTTTTTATTTTGAATTCCCATTTTCAGTGATTATATAGAATTTGTCTTTTTTTTTTTTTTTTTCTGAATTATTTCACTGAAAGTAACACCCTCAGTGAAAGAAAGTGTTAGTCACTCAGTCTTGTCCAACTCTTTGCAACCCCATGGGCTGTAGCCTGCCAGGCTCCTCTGTCCATGGGATTCTCCAGGCAAGAATACTGCAGTGGATTGCCATGCCCTCCTCTAAGAGATCTCCCCTACCCAGGGATTGAACCCTTGTATCTGACACTGCAGGCAGATTCTTTATTCTTTGAGCCACCAGGGAAGCCTCCAACACCCTCAAGGTCCATCCATATTTTCACAAATAATAATATTTCTTTTTTATGGGTAAATCACATTCTCTCTGTGTGTATGTGTGTATCACATTTTCTCTATCCGCTCCTCTGTTAGTGGGCCCTGAGGTTGCCTCCACGTCTTGGCAGTCGTGCACAGTCCTGCAGTGAACACGGGAGCACATATCTCTTTAAGGTAGTGTTTCTGTTTCCTTTGGATAAATACCTGGAAATGAGATTGCTGAATCATCAGTTCAGTCACTCAGTCGTGTCCGACTCTTTGTGACCCCATGGACAGCAGCATGCCAGGGTTCCCTGTCCATTACCAACTTCTGGAGCTTACTCAAAACCATGTCCATAGAGTTGGTGATGCCATCCAACCATCTCATCCTCTGTCATCCCCTTCTCCTCCCACCTTCAATCATTCCCAGCATCAGGGTCTTTTCCCATGAGTCAGGTCTTCACATCAGGTGGCCAAAGTATTGGAGTTTCAGCTTCAGCATCAGACCTTGCAATGAATATTCAGGACTGATTTCCTTTAGGATGGACTGGTTGGATCTCCTTGCAGTTCTAGGGACTCTCAAGAGTCTTCTCCAACACCACAGTTCAAAAGCATCAGTTCTTTGGGACTCAGTTTTCTTTATAGTCCACTCTCACAGTATATTGTATTTTTAATTTTGTTTAGAAACTATAATACTGCGTTACATGATGACTTACATTCTCCCTAAGAGTGCACAAGAGTTCTCTTTGCTCCGTATCCTGAGCACTGCCTGTTATCATTTATCTTTTTACAGCTGCCATTCTAACAAATGTGAGGTAATGTCTCACTGTGGTTTGGATTCACATTTCCCTGACGATGAGTGATGCCGAACACCTTTTTGTGTGCCTATTGACCATCCCTGTTTTTTTCTTGGAAAAAAAATGTCTGTTCAGATCTTTTGCCCACTATATAACTGAGTTGTTGTTTTTTTTTCCTGTTGTGTTGTATGTGTTGTGTGTATGTATGTGTTCTTTCTATATTTTAGAAATTGACCCCTTATCAGATATCCAATTTACAAATATTTTTCCCATTCAATAGGTTATTAATACCTTTTCATTTTGTTGATGATTTCCTTTGGGATCCCCTGGTGGCTCAGTCAGTAAAGATTCTACCTGCAATGCAGAAGACCTGGGTTCATTCCCTGAGTCTGCAAGATCCCCTGGAGGAGGAAATTGCTACCCACTCCAGTATTCTTGACTGGAGAATTCCATGGACAGAGGAGCCTGGCGGGCTACTGTCTATGGGGGTCACAAAGAGTTGGACACAACTTTTTTCAGGTCTTTTGCCCATTATTTAACTGAGTATTTTTTCCTTTGTGTTATATATGTTCTTTGTATATTTTAGAAATTGACCCCTTATCAGGTGTGTAATTTGCAAATATTTTCTCCCATTCGGTATGTTATTAATATATTCCTTTTCATTTTGTTGATGATTTCCTTTGCTTTGTAGAGCTCCTAACTTCTACCTCAGCTGGATTTCTTTTTATTTGGATACTGATAAATTGCATTCTGATGTTGAAATGAGTTGTATAAGACCTTGTACAATGTACTATGGAAAGTATTGGGTTGGCCATAAGTTCATTTGGTTAGTGAATACGTTGTTTGATAAAATTCTTGGTGATATGAAAAATGTGCCTTTTATTTTTATTTAAAACCAGATGAACTTTTTAGCCAACCTGATAAATATGTTGTTTTTTTTTTTTCTTCTAAATGTATTGAAAACCCATGAATGATAAGAACTGAACTGAATATTTGTCATGCTTTTTTGTGGACCCTTCTCAGCATGCCCATTCTACTGATGCCCCTGAAGGGCAGGATTGATGTCACATCATAGCCGATGCTCTGTGAGGGTCCTGGTGGCTTCATTTCTAAGTTGGCAGGGAACTTGGTTTTGCTGAAGGTGAGGGGCTGGTGTTATATAATAAAACAACATTGAGGTAACCTCACATTGGTTCAGAATCTGACAAAATGGTATCAGAAACTTCCTGGGTAGCACCAGGCTTCTGAACTTCCATCATCGACACAGCTAAGGTATCTGGCATGGACTCCTGCACCGTCAAAGAACAAGTCCTTCCTCTTATCACCCAGACTTCATATAGGAACCACATTCCATCCACAGACAAACTCACTACGCTTAGTCTACAGAACAAAATAGATGGTTTTTCTCTAAATGAGAAGAGGTTAGCTTGCACCAGGTCCCTAGCAGAGAAAAGTAGTTAAGCCATTCATGGAATTCATGTAGTTAATATATTTCCTTTCCTGCAAGGAAAGAGTAAAAGTACAGTTTCCCCTAAATTTGGCTTTCTCTTTCAGACAGTACTTCTAATAAAACAGGTTTACTATCATCAGTTGATTTAATCAGTGGATTTAAATGGTGCTTGACATTGAACCTAGTGATTACGAGTTTGCTGTATTTATGTGTTTAGCACATTTGCACTGGCACGCTTATTAAACACAGTAAATAGTTTGCAACAAGGTCTGCTGATTCTTTGCAGTTGAAGAAAGTGGAGAGCGCTGTGTTTCCTCTCTTGTGCCCTCTTGAGCATCTCATTCTTTCTCCGGCCTAGTGCAGGCTGGTTTACATGTGTTATTAGGCTGCAGATGAGATTGTTTCCATTAACTTGAAGCAGTTTTCTGGTTATGTTTTCCCATCCAAAGAATACTTAATTTGAAGGCTGTTAAGACATTCTGATTGGTAGAGAAGGACACATTTACTTCCTATTTCCTAAATGAACATACTCTGAACTCAATAAGTATCCCATTAGATAAGAAGAAAGGACAGTAGTGGGGAGGAGAGGTGGCCAGAACATAAGGTGCTTCTTTGATTCAAACCATAGTCATTCTTTAAGTATTTCCTTTTACATGAAGCTTTTCTGGTGCAACCAGCTTACATTACAGTTGCACAGTACTAGTGATCAGGACTCTGCAATTGATATTGTCTTACACTGTTTTAAGGTAAGCTATTTAAAAACTGATTTTAGGCAACTTCCCTGGAAGTCCAGTGGTTAATAGTTCCCCTTCCACTGCTGGAGGAATGGGTCTGATCTCTGGTTGGAGAGCTAAGATCCCATATGCCTCCAGCCAAAAAACCAAAACATGCAACAGAAGCGATATTGTAAAAAACACAATAAAGACTTTAAAAATGATCTAATCAATAAAACCCCTTAAGAAATAAATACAAATTGTTTTTAAAGAGTTAAACTTGTTTTCCTTGGAATTGGAAGCCTAATATTTCTTTTGCATCTTCCGCAGTGAGGGTTGGACACGACTGAGCGACTTGACTTTCACTTTTCACTTTCATGCATTGGAGAAGGAAATGGCAACCCACTCCAGTGTTCTTGCCTGGAGAATCCCAGGGACGGGTGAGCCTGGTGGGCTGCCGTCTATGGGGTCGCACAGAGTCGGACACGACTGAAGTGACTTAGCAGTAGCAGTAGCAGTAGCAGCAGCCCGCGTTATAGTGTAAGCCGTCAGTGTGTGCCCTGTAAGCACTTAGATTGCTTGTTCCCTGAAGGAAAATGCTTGTATATCTCCCAACCCTGGCATAGGTACAGATAGTACTAGATACTCAAAATGCTCATTTCTTGCCATTCAGAAAAGAAATATACTTTCTCTAGCTTGGCCAGAGGTCCTGACCTTTTGACCAACGACATTTTCACGGTTGTTTGAAATAGAGCATAACTGTCACTTTTGACTCCATGAAATATTGTACTTCTGCCAACCTTATTGGCTTTGGCTACTTTTAATGGGAATATAAGCAACTGTGGAAGATCCAATAATCTCAGCTCTTCCAAAAGAAATCAATATATCCAGCAGCTACTTTCCTCGGTGCCCGGCATTCACTTCCCCCAACACAATGAGGAGAGAGAGGAAGACATGCTCACTACTAAGTGAACCTCTGCAGAGCACCTTTGATGCAGGGGCCCCTAACCTCCAGGGTCTAATGCTTGATGATCTTAGGTGGAGCTCATGTAATAATGATAGAAATAAAGTGCACAATAAATGTAATACACTTGAATCATCACCACACCACAATCACCACCACCCCCCAACCCTGGTCTGTGGGGGAAAAAAAAAAATTCTTTCACAAAACCAGTCCCTGGTGCCAAAAAGGTTGGAGGCCGCTGCTTTAATAGACTTCTGGCAAGCCTGGCCCTTGGTGTACAGTCCACCTCTGCCTCTTGCTCTACCTCCCCATCCGGCAACCCTGCAGTTCTGGTTTAAGCAAGTTCATTCTAATCAGCAGCCCACTCTCAGTGTTGCTTTCCCTAGAGGTTTCACTGTCCTTCCTGTGTCTCCTAAGGCTGGCTCTAGTCTCCCGGTACACAGCTGGCCTTTCCCTCCTAGGTCAGGGGTATCTCATCCCTTTCTGAAGAAGTGCTGTTTTTAAGTTCTTTGTAGTCTTATGTTATTAATGTGATGGTGCTTTAGTTGCTAAGTCATGTCTGACTCTTTTGCAACCCCATGGACTGTAGCCTGGCAGGCTCCTCTGTCTATGGAATTTCCCAGGCAAGAATACTGGAGTGGGTTGCCATTTTCATCTCCAGGGGATCTTCCTGACACAGGGATTGAACCCGTGTCTAACTGCATTGCAGGTATTTTCTTTACCATTGAGTTTCCTGGGAAGCCCATGTTATTAATAAAAGAGACAAGAAAAAGGATATAGTCTTATTTGAGAATCCTTATGATGCAGGTGACCTGTGTTGGGCTGTGTTATGGACTGAATATTTGCATCTTCTCAAACTTCATGCTGCTGCTAAGTCATTTCAGTCGTATCTGACTCTGTGCGACCCCATAGACGGCAGCCCACCAGGCTCCGCCATCCCTGGGATTCTCCAGGCAAGAACACTGGAGTGGGTTGCCATTTCCTTCTCCAATGCATGAAAGTGAAAAGTGAAAGTGAAGTCGCTCAGTTGTTTCTGACTCTTAGTGACCCCATGGACTGCAGCCTACCAGGCTCCTCCATCCATGGGATTTTCCAGGCAAGAGTACTGGAATGGGGTGCCATTGCCTTCTCAAACTTCATCAGATCAGATCAGATCAGATCAGTCGCTCAGTCGTGTCCGACTCTTTGCGACCCCATGAACCGCAGCACGCCAGGCCTCCCTGTCCATCACCAGCTCCCGGAGGTCACTCAGACTCGCATCCATCGAGTCAGTGATGCCATCCAGCCATCTCATCCTCTGTCGTCCCCTTCTCCTCCTGCCCTCAATCCCTCCCAGCATCAGAGTCTTCTCCAATGAGTCAACTCTTCGCATGAGGTGGCCAAAATACTGGAGTTTCAGCTTCAGTATCATTCCTTCTAAAGAAATTCCAGGATTGATCTCCTTCAGAATGGACTGGTTGGATCTTCTTGCAGTCCAAGGGACTCTCAAGAGTCTTCTCCAACACCACAGTTCAAAAGCATCAATTCTTCGGCGTTCAGCCTTCCTCACAGTCCAGCTCTCACATCCATACATGACCACAGGAAAGACCATAGCCTTGACTAGGCGAACCTTTGTTGGTAAAGTAATGTCTCTGCTTTTGAATATGCTATCTAGGTTGGTCATAACTTTCCTTCCAAGGAGTAAGCGTCTTTTAATTTCATGGCTGCAGTCACCATCTGCAGTGATTTTGGAGCCCAGAAAAAGAAAGTCTGACACTGTTTCTACTGTTTCCCCATCTATTTCCCATGCAGTGATGGGACCAGATGCCATGATCTTCGTTTTCTGAATGTTGAGCTTTAAGCCAACCTTTTCACTCTCCACTTTCACTTTCATCAAGAGGCTTTTTAGCCCCTCTTCACTTTCTGCCATAAGAGTGGTGTCATCTGCATATCTGAGGTTATTGATATTTCTCCCGGCAATCTTGATTCCAGCTTGTGTTTCTTCCAGTCCAGCATTTCTCATGATGTACTCTGCATATAAGTTAAATAAACATGGTGACAATATGCAGCCTTGACGTACTCCTTTTCCTATTTGGAACCAGTCTGTTGTTCCATGACCAGTTCTAACTGTTGCTTCCTGACCTGCACACAGATTTCTTAAGAGGCAGATCAGGTGGTCTGGTATTCCCATCTCTTTCAGAATTTTCCATAGTTTATTGTGATCCACACAGTCAAAGGCTTTGGCATAGTCAATACAGCAGAAATAGATGTTTTTCTGGAACTCTCTTGCTTTTTCCACGATCCAGTGGATGTTGGCAATTTGATCTCTGGTTCCTCTGCCTTTTCGAAAACCAGCTTGCACATCAGGAAGTTCACAGTTCACATATTGCTGAAGCCTGGCTTGGAGAATTTTGAGCATTACTTTACTAGCGTGTGAGATGAGTGCAATTGTTCGGTAGTTTGAGCACTCCTTGGCATTGCCTTTCATAGTGAATCCCTAATCACCACTTGCAGAGTAAGATGCCATTTGGAAGTAAGACCTTTGGGAGATAATTGGGTTCGAATGAGGTCATGAAAGGGCCAACTCCCTTGCCCATGATGACATCGAGTACACTTGTAACGGGGATAAGTGACCAGAGCTCTTTTACTTTGCCATGTGAGGATATAGTAAGAGGGTAGCCCTCTCCAAAGCATGGAGAGAGCCCTCACCTTGCAAACCAAGAAACTAGATCAGGAGCCAAGTGGGCCAGCACCTTGATGTTGGACTTCTCAGCCTACAGAACTGCAAGAAATAAATTTCTGTTGAACTTCCCTGTCTATAATATTTTTGTAATAGGCCTAAAATGACTTAAGACAGTCTTCTTCTCTGGGACATTGGTAGGTATAGGAGCTGATTAATTTGCTAAAGGCTTGATAATCAGTAATTTCCTGTTTACTGATAAAGAAGCCCCCAGTACTTTCTGCTTATCTTTGGTGATCTATCTGGACAATTGTCTCCAAAACGGTCCTGTTTAGATGTGACTCCTGGAACTGGGGGGAGCAAGTGTGAGACAGCCCAGAGATCGGAGCCCAGTGGCAAAGCTGACATAAAGAGCATGACAGTGTGAGTGATGCTCTGAAGCAGAGTCCTTGATGATGTCCTTGTGCTGCACTCAGCCACCCTTGGAGATGACCAGACCTTTGAATTGCTTGCTGTATGGGGAAAGTAATTTCTGAATTATTTATACTGTTTTGAATTGATATTATCTATCACTTGAAGCTGAAAGCATCACTGATACAATTGGTTAGGTCAAGATTGGTTATTAGAGATTCTGTGTTACCTACCTTCTTGTGCAAATTTGATGGAAAAAAACATATTCTTATAAAAATTATTGATTGGGCACCTGTGTGCTCAGTAACATACCCAACAGTGGAGATATAATGGCAAATGAGAAATTTCCCTGTCCTCACAAAGCTTATCCCAGAAAAGAGACAATATTCAAAGATTTTTTTCACTGCCAAAATTATTTCTTTTCAATAATAAGCACTTTGAAGAAAAAGTAGGAGTAATACAAGAATGTAAGTGGTAGTAACAGAACGTATTTTTGTGGGAAGTCTTCCCCGAAGGTGTGATATTTCATGTAAGATCTAAATAAGAGGGAAATGTTGGCTTTGAGGGCATTAGGGTGTTCCAGTTAGAGACAGCGGATGCATATAGTCCCTTAAAGACTGAAGCAGAGAGTCAGCCTGGCTGGCATTAAGTGACTAAGGAGGAGTGTGGACCCATGATGTATGTAAAGAGCCTGTTGAATAATTGGCACTTAGTGTGGGTTCAGTAACAGTAGCTAATACTGTTAACATGATAGGGATTGTACGTTTTGCTTTACTAAGAGTTCCAGGATGAAACTGAAGATTGCTTCTGACAGGTTTAGATGATTAATGAATATGAGATTCATTGTAGATTATGAGGAGAGCAGAGCCTGTCAGGGGGAACATCAGCTGTGCACTAACTAAAGCTCACATTCTAGTGGGGAAGACAAACATCTTTTCTTTGAAACCCTAAACTAGAGATGTTCAGGGTTCCTGCCAGAGCCATGGTCCTACGCCAGATGGACAGTGGGTCAGACAGAGACCTGTGGACCCATGACCAGCTCCTTGTCCTGGAGCTGCTTGCCTTGTTCCACTGCATCGGCTCCAGCCTCATACCCCTGCTCTATGGAAGGATGTGAGTACATACCAGGACAGAACAGATCCGTTGCTTTGTAAACTAGCAGTGTAGACTATTTGTGATGATGACATTAATTCTTTCCTGAAGGCAATGGCAACCAACTCCAGTACTCTTGCCTGGAAAATCCCATGGACAGAGGAGCCTGGTAGGCTTCAGTCCATGGGGTCACGAAGAGTCAGACACGACTAAGGGACTTTCCTTTCACTTTTCACTTTCATGCATTGCAGAAGGAAATGGCAACCCACTCCAGTGTTCTTGCCTGGAGAATCCTAGGGACGGGGGAGCCTGGTAGGCTGCCATCTGTGGGGTTCCACAGAGTCAGACATGACTGAAGTGACTTAGCAGCAGCAGCAGCCTCTAAAATAAATCGTGCTTTCTAAGAGCTCATCAGTCCCATATGTGATACAGAAAATGTTCTGATGATAAGCATAAAGCAGCAGAAACCCAGGAGAGGGGGGCGTAGTTTTAAGGTGGAGGCAGGGGTCATGTTTATTTTAGAGATCTTTATATTACCAGGACATGTGTTTAAAAGTTTTGGGCCAAAACCTATCCTTCTGTTTTAAAGGTGGCAGCAGGTACCAAAAGTGGAAAGTGATGGAGTGTTAATTTTTAATAAATCCTCAGAAATAAATGCAAATAGCTCATCCATGAAGGATGACTGTGTTTCCTTCACTTATGAAGAGACCTTGATAATATATTAATGAGAAGCATAATGCTTACCCTTCAAGGGTGACATACTTCATATATATGCAAAAGCCACCTCACCCCACACTGAACTTTGGATAATGTCCAAATGTCCTCCCTCTATCCTGGTTGTGTGCTCTCATGTCTGTTTGCTAGATGCTTGCTCTGGTACTACTTAGGCATAAATAATAATGTCTGGGGGTTTAGGAATCCAACCATGTTCTGCTGATTGATCAATCAATCAATTTCCATTGATTATGAGAATGTTCTATTAATTCCATTATGATGTCTAAAGGGGAATCCATAGCAATTAAACAAAAGGGCATTTGATAGTTTTTGTGATAATTGAATTTGTAAATTTATTAGCTTTCAGTTGTTTACTTCCAATGTAAGTAATTAATATTTAATGTTACTCTTTTAAAAGAGAAATGCTTATGAGATTGTTTTAATTAAGGAGCAGATATTGGTTTGAAATTAAGCCCCTAAAAGCCCTGACTTTGTAATTGGATGGTACCTCTGTTATCAAATACGAGGCATTCTCATTTGCAGTGACATGGATGGAAATAGAGATTGTCATACTGAGTGATGTTAGTCAGAGAAAGACAAATACCATATGATAATGCTTTTATTTGGAATCTTAAAAAATGGTACAAATGAACCTATTAATATTTCCAAAAAAATAGAATTACAGATGTAGAAAACAAACATGGTTTTCAAGGGGAATGGGGGAAGGAAAAATTGGGAGATTGGTATTGACATATACACACTACTATATAATAGATAACTAATGAGGACCTGCTGTGTAGCACAGGAACTCTACTCAATACTCTGTAATGACCAATATGAGAAGAGACTCTAAAACAGAGTGGATATATGAATATGTATCAGTATAACCAGTTCACTTTGCTGTACAGCAGAAACACAACATTATAAATCAACTATAGTCCACTAAAAATTAATTTAAAAAGTAAAAGATAAATTATAAAATAAAAACTGTTTTCTAAAATAAAATTTCAAAAGAAAAGCAACATATATCCATGTACATTAAAAAAGAAAAAACATGTTTATTTTGCCCTCTAGATCGTGAGCTTTAGTTAGTGCACAGTGATAAGTTTTACTCATTTATAAATGCCAAATGCCCAGACCATGTCTGCTGTATTACAGGCCTTCACATAATCCTTGTGGAAGGAAAGGATGAATGAGTAAATGAAAGAATGCAGGTTAGAAAGATATGCAGCGTTCTGATAGTATTTGTATTTCTCAGAAATCCCATGCCCTGGCACAGAAGGCCTGCGGATCTGTGGTTAGATGTCAGCTGAGGAAGAAGGCACCATAGTGTGAAGAAATCATTGAGTGCCACCTGAGATCGTGCCAGCCGTGGAAGTAAAGATGAAGTATGAATGGTGGTTCCAAGACAAACAGATTCACTAGGAAAAAGGCATCCTGGTGCTCAGGCAGAGGGAGGAGGAAAGGGATACTGGAGGGGAAAGGGGCTGCTGGGGGACCTGAGCAGGAAGGCTTGGAAGAAGATCCTCCGACTTCACAGGTAGGTGCAAGTGAGGCCTAGATACTGGGGGCCTTCTGATATGGACCATGGAGGAATCGCCATCCTGCTGTACTTCATGAATGCCAAGGACTCTCAGGAGGTCACAGGATGGTGAAGGGTCTATGGCCCAGGCTTATCAGAATTTGGAACAGAAACATGCAAGACCTAGAGAGTAGGATCAGGAAATGAGTATCAGGTGCATGAGGCCAAAATAGAAAGGAGAGATGCTGGAGGACTGTTGTTATGGGAGGTAAGAAGCCATGGGAGGTCAGCTTCCGAGGGGTGCACTGTCCCTGTCTTGCTTGCCTTAGTATCCCCAGCACCTGGAGTCCCACTCGGTGCACTCTAAGTCTTCAGAGATACACGTTAGTGCAGCATGCGTGTGACCTGTTGAAGGAGTAGGATATGGGGAGGGAAAGTAGAGGACCTGTCTTAGTCCTTTCAGGCTATTATAAAGAAGTACAATAGAATTGGCTTGTAAACAGCATAAATTTATTTCTGAAGTCCTGGAGGTTATGAATTCAGCATAGGAATTTTAGGGGAACACAAGCAGACTGTAAGTGTCCATGTAAGTGTATAGACTGTGAGTGAATTAATGTGTTTTTTTTTTACTTCCACAATTATCTTCAATTTTTTCATAGTTTAGAATCTATCTTAAAGAGCAAGATTGTTTCATTTCTACCAGTATCATTTCATGAAATTCCACAAGTAGAAAATACTTAGCATATAGGTACTGCTTCTGGGCTTCCCAGATGGTGCTAGCGATAAAGAACCCGCCTGCCCATGCAAGGAGACATAAGAGATGTGGGTGCAATCCCTGGGTTGGGAAGATCCCCTGGAGGAGGGCATGGCAACCCATCCTAGTATTCTTGCCTGGAGAATCCCATGGACAGAGGAGCCTGGTGGGCCACAGTCCATAGTGTTGCAAAGAATCAGCCACAACTAAAGTGACTGCGTGTTCGCACGCGAACACACACACACACAAACACACACAGAGGCTGCTATTCCATATTGTATGAATTTGATTGACCAGCCAACAATCATTAGTGACTGACATCAGGTATTTTCTTGCTCTTTTAATGCACCGAGAGTGAGGAGAGGTACACAGAGGGGATGAGAGCCTTGCAGTTTTGTGTGCTCATCATTGCAGGTGCTGGGATGTGAGTTAAGGAGAAATGCTGTCAGACTTGACCTGATTCTGTGTTTTTGTAAGGGGTCAGCCCTATTTACCTTGGCTCTGAGGTCACATATAAAAACTATTCTATCACGAAATTCAAGTGCTGCTTTTGTGTTTTTGTATTTTGTTATAAAGCAGTCTTATTCACAATAAAATGATGCCTATTAAGTGTATCTTAAAGCACTGGTTTAGAAATAAAAATTATCTATCACTGATACTTTTTCCATTTAGTCAGGACAAAGTGGAATTCTCATCAGATGAAACCTTTAAAATGACACAGGACCATTGCCTTGATCTTTAAAGATCCTTCCTAACTGTAGATGCTTTTTTGAAAAATTGTCATAATTTAATAATACAATTACCATAATTTAATAATAAGTTGTGTTAAGTATTAGGAAGTAAATGTGGAAAATTGGAACCCACTAAGACGTCCTGACTTTAGTTCTGGTCCTGTCTTTTTAACTAACTGGGTGACCTTGGCTGGGCACATCAGCCTTCTGGATCTTGCTTTTCACACCAACTAAATTATATACCTAAACTAGATAATCTTTCAGGCCACTTCTAGCTCTGAAAACTTAGGGATAGAGTCTATGATAGCACTGTCCAATAGAAAGATATTTTTGAGCCACAGATATAAAATATTTTAGCACCATTGTAAAAAAAAAGTAAGAAACAGGTAAAGTTAATTTTAATAATACATAACTGAAGTCATGATTTATAATACACAAGTTAATAATTTTATATAGTTTTATAATACATAATTTAAGTCAATATAATCAAAATGGTGTCATTTGGACAGTCAATCTAAATGAACTATTTCACATTATTTTTATTATACTAAGTCTTAGAAATCCAATGTATATTTTAAAGCATATCTCAGTGCTGAGCTACTTTTTAGGTAATTACATATGGCTATAGCTGCTGTATTAGATAACGCTTGCCTATAGCATTCAGCAAGGAAAACTTCTATTAAATGGAAAGAAGACTCTCAGCAACTCATGTATCAGATGAAAACCTTTTCATGAGCGGGTAAAAAATCTGCCTGCAATGCAGGAGACACAGGAGATGTGGGTTTGATCTCTGAGTAGGAAAGACCCCCTAGAGGAGGAAATGGCAACCCACTCCCATATTCTTGCCTGAAAAAATCCCATTGGCAAAGGAAGCTGGCGGGCTACAGTTCAAAGGATCACAAAGGGTTGGGCTCAACCGAGTGACTAAGGAATTAGAAAGGAGCTAAGGGGTTAATAATACTGATGAGCTTGGCTAAGTTGTCTGTAACCTGGTAGGTTCTGCCAGATATTAGCAGGGGTTGAACTTGCTATCTTTTGACTTTCTCTTTTTCTTTTCTGATTCACCTGATCCTCAGTTGTGGCTTGAGTTCTGCCTTAGAGTTCTGATTGCCTCTCAGTGGGTCTCTACCTGGAGTGTGGTTACTACCAGCCTCAAAGAGTCAACGGCTTCAGCAGAGGTGGGTGCAGCCAGCTCCACCCCTCCCTTCCCTGCCTCACCCCAAAGGTCTCCTGTGCCCATCCTTTAATCCTTCACTTATCTTCACTGACACCAGAGGCAATTGCTCTGTGGACTACACTTCATCAACAGTGTGACCGAACCACAAGCAAACTAAATACAGTGGTGGGAAACTGCAGACAGGTGATAGGTAGGGCTGTTTTCAGAGTCAAAGAGAAAAAAAAAAAAAAAATAGGAGTTTCCTCATGGTAGGGTTGCCAAGTAAAATGCAGAATGTCCAGTCAAATTTGAATTTCAGATAAACAACAATTTTTAGTATAGGTAAGTCCCAAATATTGGGTTGGCCAAAAAGTTCCATAATATCTCACATAAAAACCTAGAAGAACTTTTTGGCCGACCGAATACCTCAGAAAATACAGGTATACAGAAAAAGGCAGTATTCATCGCGAATTCAGAATGGATTGGGCATCCCGTCTATTTTTTTTTTCTGGATCTGGTGGTCATTCTTCCTGGGAAGTCTCAGTTTCTGATCTCAGTGCTCCTCAAAGCACAAACCCCTTCTTCAGACTTAGCAGTGTTAATATCACACCCGTCTGTGCTTTGGATTTAGTCCTCTGTTCATTCCTTCCTCCCCCTGCTCTGTGGATACAGCAGTTCACTGCTATATATCTAGAGTCTAGTATAATCACCTAGTTGGGAGGCCCCCCCACCTTTACCAGGCCTAGAGTTTGAGTTCTAATCCCTTTTGCAGAAATATTAATACCCCTCCCAGTGTGACTTCAGTTAGAACTGGACATGGAACACTGGACTGGTTCAAGATTGCGAAAGGAGTACATCAGGGCTACATATTTTCACCCTGCTTATTTAACTTATGTGCAGTGTACATCATGCAAAATGCTGGGCTGAATGAAGCATAAGCTAGAATCAAGATTGTTGGGAGAAATATCAATAACCTCAGATATGCAGATAATATCATCCTTATGGAAGAAAGCAAAGAGGAACTAAAGAGCCTCTTGATGAAGGTGAAAGAGGAGAGTGAAAATGCTGGCTTAAAACTCAACATTCACAAAACTAAGATCATGTTGTCTGGTCCCATCATGGCAAATAGATGGGGAAACAATGAAAACAGTGACAGAGTTTATTTTCTTGGGCTCCAAAATTGCTGCAGATGGTGACTGCAGCCATGAAATTAAATGACACTAGCTCCTAGGAAAAAAAGCTGTAATAAACCTAGATAGCCCATTAAAAAAGGTCTGTCTAGTCATAGCTATGGTTTTTCCAGTAGTCATGTATGGATGTGAGAGTTGGGCCATGAAGAAGGCCGAAACCTGAAGACTTGCTTTTGAACTGTAGTGTTGGAGAAGACTCTTGAGAGTCCCTTGTATTGCAAGGAGATCCAACCAGTCAATCCTAAAGGAAATCAACCCTGAATACTCATTAGGACTTATGCTGAAGCTGAAGCTCCAGTGCTTTGGCCACCTGATGCAAAGAGCCGAATCTTTAGAAAAGACCCTGATGCTGAGAAAGATTGAAGGCAGAAGGAGAAGGGGATGACTGAGGATGAGATGGTTGGAAGGCATCACTGACTCAATGGACATGAGTTTGAGCAAGCTCCAGGACAGGGAAGCCTGATGTGCTGCAGTCCACGGGTCACAGAAAGTCAGATAAGACTGAACAACTGAACAACAACAAAAGTGTGGATTCAATATCCGGCTGCTTCTTCCTGCCAGCCTCTAACCTCACCGTGTCCTGGTCTTTTGAGAGAAGTCTTTGAATAATACACACAGACACACACACCCATGACAACCCAAACAAGAATTCTGACCAACTGTGCCATCTAAATCCGTGATGAAGAGCAGAAAAAATCCCGAAGTTCAGAACAGTCTCTAGAGTCCATTTTTGACAAGAAGAAAAGCCGTTCCTGTTATTTTGTGAAACTGTTTACATTCTACTTTCTTGGTCTCCAGCTCTGTAGCTTTGCTCAATGGTCAGCCTGAATCTGAAAACAGAATCCTTCCGGTGGTCCACGTGGCCCGGGTCTGCTCTGGTGCTTTCCTCCACAGCTGCATCTTCCTCTGTCCCCAGCACCTGCCACCCAGCCCGCCAGCCCGCATGCACACACATACGTGGAAGAAGTGGAAACCACTGTGTTTTAAAGTGGTCCTTTCTTCCTCCTCTTTGTACTAGAATGTAATGAACTGTTGGTCATTTTACTCCCAAGCGGAGGGCCAAAGGCAGGTTAGATTGCCTTGGGATGGGATCCAGGACACATTCCAGGCAATCCAGGCAAAATCGAGAAGGAGGGAAGGCACTCTTATTTCCCTTTTAAAATCCTTTGATTTCAAAATCTTTTGATTTCGTCTACTTTCTACTATGTACCTTCATGTTTCAGCCTCCATGAACACCCTCCTTTTTCCTATTATGACTAGTCCCTGGTAGCATTATTTACATATTTTCAAAGTGGGGAGTTTAGAAACTTTTATATCTTGGGTGTATTGTATGTTCTTCTCTTCATGGTTCTGTTTCTTCATCCTGGTTGGGAAACCTCCTGTGACCTGTTGAACCTCCTGAAAGAATACATTGCTAGTTACTGAGAGTTGGGTCTCCAGAGCCCCATGATGCCCTCATGCCATGGCTGACTCCTGTCTCTGGCTGGCACTGTTCAGTACCTTATCTATTTGGCTTTCTTGCATCTTCATCTCGATGCTTGACAGTATGCTTTTCACCCAGCTTCCTGAACTTCTGTTTAGTTTTAGGCAGTCTTGAAATGCAGAGCTGCCCCTGTCCCCTCTATGAGGTATGTTTCCCCGCTTCCAATAGGGTATGTTGTCCTTCAACAGTCATTTGCCAATAATTCTGCCAAGTCCCAGTGACATTCATGAACTCCAGTGACATTCATGAACTTCTATGAATTTCTCTGAGTTAAATGTCTCAAGTTCATTTTGTTTATTAGCCACACTTCTTTCATTGGTACAGGGACTCTGAAGCTGTTAGATTTACTGTGTGAGCCTCTTCTCTGTTATTTCCTGTTTTAAATTACTTGGCATCTCCTCCACTGTTCCCCCTACCCCTTCTTCACACCTTATAACCTCTAAGGACAGGATTTTATAGTGTAATCTGGGCGTTTTCCCCTTATTTTCTCAAGTTTCAATTGAAATCTCTCTTTATCATGTTGGCAAGACTCCTAGCAAACATATTCTTCTCAGGCCCCATGAGACAAACTCTATTCCTTGCCAGGAGCTTTTCTTTTTGGTGTCATAAGTCATGATCTAAAAGAAAAAAAAAATGCAAAAAAATCACCATACCCTTTTCTTTGACACCATCTCTATAGCTATCTATTCACATCTTAAAACTTCTAGTTGATTCTAAAGTCATGACTTTTAACTAGAAAAAGATGAAAAACTCACCTCCAGCCTTAAGCCCTGCTGTTTATAGCCTAACCGTCTATAGAAATGACAGATACTTTCCCCATTTTAATAGAATAATTTGATCTCATGTCATTAATACTGGTGCAGATCTCTGTTGTAATGATAATTTAGTAAAATTATAGCATGAGTCTATTAAAAGTATTGTGCACAGTGAATGAATATGATGTTTAAGTTCCAGGTGGGTGAGAGCTGAAACTAGGGTATGCTGATACGTGGAGTTAGTCAAATCTAATATAGTTTACTTATTTGTAAAATTCTAGGATTCTCCTTAAAAGACAACTTAAACCTTATTGACAATTGGGCTTTGACATTAACATTTGATGGACATGAGTGGGTAGTAGCTGCAAAAGCTAGATTGCATAGGAGTAAGGACAAATGAACCTCTCCATAGGAAAAGGCCACCAAAATGGAGAAAGTTGTTGGGTGTGGTGGGTCAAAGTAAGCAACTAGTCTTGAATGTTGGGAGAGAGCAGTGAATTGTCCTAAAATTAGGCAGAACAGAAATTGTTATTGGCTCATCTCTCTTGGAGGCAGTTATGTACCCAGGGAAGAAGGGAAATCTATGATACTACTAAAATAATCCTGTTATTCAGGGAAAAGAAATTCTGTGGGAGTTTATGGAAGAGAATTTTTTGACTCTTGGATGGATGTGTTAGTGCATGAAATCCTGGGAAAGCAGTGATAGAGAGGAGCAACAAATAGCAAGAGAAAGCTACGCTCTTATCATCATGTGAACAGATAGCTCCACTGTCATTAAAGACACAAGTAAAATAGTGATGGGCAGTATTTGAGATGGATGGAAAAGAGAGCGCCCAGGGCAGAAGGAAGCAGAGGTCTCAGTGTCTTCCAATGTACTTGGGGTTTGCTTCAATCAAGTATGGTAAGATGACAGAAGTAAAGACAACTGTCTTGAAAGAAGAGCTGGTTACTCACAGTTACCAAGAGGAAGCAGCACATCATGCCATGTAGAGCCACACGGGTTGGTTAGGTGGTAAAAGCAAGGGGAAAGCATGAGCACCAGCCTTTTTTTTTTTTTTTTTTAACTAGAGTGGGGGGAAGTTGTTAGGTGTGAATAACCCCAGCCGGGTGGGAAGTCAAATAGAAATGTTGGGGTTTATGTGTGGAGGGTTTGTAATAAGATTTTCATGAACCAGTGAAAATCCAGGATGAGTAAAAGTGAGTGACGTGTTCTCTTTCACATGATCCTGTGATACTATGTGTGAAATCATCAATTACACAAACTGAAGAATTATCATTATATGCAATTATGGTGCACATTCAGTGTCTGAAAAGACATGCTTTGATGTCCTTGGAGAGAAAGCAGAAAAGGAAGGGGCTGAGAGGATATTGTTAAAGTGCTCTAAGGGAAAAGAAGTCTGCCCACTGTTGAGACAGAGAGAAAAAGTTTGGTTGGACTTACAGACATGTTAATTAAAAGAACCTCAGTGAGCTCTCTCATCTAATATGTTTTACCAACTTGGAACCCCTGATGGATCAGCACTTACTTTTTGAAAGCAGAACTATTTTGGTACTAACTCAGTAATATATACTGAAGGCATTCTGTCCCCTCCACCCCTCCCCCCGCCCCCACCGGAGACAAAGATAGTAGAAGGAAAAAAATGATTTTTCTATAATTTGGTGAGGCTTCCAGAATATGCCAAAGGGGAAAGATTTTTTTTTTTTTTTTTTTTGCTGTTTATAACAGAGACAGCCATTCTTGCAGATAGTTGTATTGTCTGAACATTCAGAGATGGATTAAATCAGTTTAAGCTGGTTTACAATGAGGAATGAAATTAGTGAACATGTTTTCAGGGTAGAAGAATAAACATCACAATAAAGTCAATTATATGTAAGGTAATGGGAAATAGTAATATAATACCATTAAAATATCATCAAGTATTTTATGGATATAAACAAGTTATTTATAAAGTTAAAATAGAACCAAAAAAAAAAAAAAAGTCCAAAAATAACTATACTATTCTATACTATAGATACTATAGCTATACTAACTCTGGGAAAGACGATGCATCCAGGGGTGCTATAGACTGGATGCTTCTGTTCCCTCAAAGTTAACATGTTAAAATCCTAATCTCTAATGTGATGGTGTTAGAAAGTGGAATCTTTGTGAGATGATTAGATCATAAGGGTGAAGCAGTCATGAATAAGATAAGCACCTGTATAGGAAGAGGCCCCAGAAAGCTCCCCCTGTGAGCACAGCGAGAAGATAGCCATCTATGAACCAGGAAGTAGGTTCTCACCAAATACTGAATCTGATGGTGCCTTGGTTTTAGAATTTCCAGTCTCCAGAACTGTGAGAAATAAATTGCTGCTACTTATAAATCAGGAGAGAATAGACTAGGCCAGGCAGTGCTCGGCCTATAGAACATTAAAATGTATTTTAAAGTCTGTTCATAAGCAGGGTGATTGTTACCATCTTTCTAAATTCCATATATATGCGTTAGTATACTGTACTTGTGTTTTTCTTTCTGGCTTACTTCACTCTGTATAATAGGCTCCAGTTCCAAGAGACACTGATGTATAGAACAGACTTTTGGACTCTGGGACTGGGAGAGGGTGGGACGATTGGGGAGAATAGCATTGAAATATGTATAATATCATATCTGAAACGAGTCAGTCCAGGTACGATGCCCTATAACAGATGCCTGGGACTGGGGCACTGGGATGACCTGGAGGGATGGTGTGGGAAGGGGGAGGGAGGAGGGTTCAGGATGGGGAGCACGTGTATTCTGGTGGCAGATCCATCTCGATGTATAGTAAAAGTAATACAATATTGTAAAGTTAAGAAAAATTAAAAAAATAATAATAATAATAATAAATAAATAAATAAAATAAAAAAAAAAATAAAGTCTGTTCAATTAAATGGCATGGTTTGGGTTCATGAACACTAAAAAGTGAAGGGTACAGAACTGAAATTATTGAAATACACAAAATGCATTGGAAATTTTTATAATAACGTAGCATCACGTATCAATTTTGCAAATGTCGAGTGCTGAAACAGTCATTTGAAAGAGATCTGTTTTCTCGCTTTATACATTGTGATAAATTCCCAATGACACAGTTACATAATGTAAAAATAAACAAAAACATGTTATCAAAATAAAGTGTAAGCAGAAACCTTTATCATTTGGAAAGATTTGAAAACAGCAACAACAACATGTGAAGTCACTCAGTCATGTCCGAATCTTTGTGACCCCATGAATTATAGCCTGCCAGGCTCCTCTGGAGAAGGCACTGGCACGCCACTCCAGTACTCTTGCCTGGCAAATCCCATGGACGGAGGAGCCTGGTTGGCTGCAGTCCTTGGGGTCTCGAAGAGTCGGACACGACTGAGTGACTTAACTTTCACTTTTCACTTTCATGCATTGGAGAAGGAAATGGCAACCCACTCCAATGTTCTTGCCTGGAGAATCCCAGGGATGCAGGAGCCTGGTGGGCTGCCATCTCTGTGGTCGCACAGAGTCTGACACGACTGAAGCGACTTAGCAGCAGTAGCAGCAGCAGGCTCCTCTGTCCATGAGATTTTTCAGGCAAGAATACTGGATTGGATTGCCATTTCCTTCTCCAAAGATTTGAAAAAGCCTTTCTAAATATGGTTGGTGGAGCTGTATTCTTTCTGGAGGATCTGGGAGGGGAAGTATATTCCTTCTGTGCTCCAGCTTTTAGAAGTTGCTGCATTCTTTGGCTCACTTCTGTATCACTCTGACCTCCACTTGTAACTTCACATCGTTTTCCTCTGACTTTGACTTTGTGGCCTCCCTTATAGGAACTCTTCTGATTAAATTGGATAATCTCCCCATCTTAAGATCTTTAACTTATCACATCTGAAAAGGATTTTTTTGTTTGTTTGTTTGTTAATCATACAAAGTGACATACTCACAGGTTCTGAAAACTGGAACATGGAGATCTCAGAAGGCCATTATTCTGCCAACCATAGTCTCCCCTCTGGTACCCAAAGATTCACATTCTCCCCATATGCCAGATACATTTATTCTATCCCAAGTTTACTGAAAGTCTCAACTCATAATCATATTATCTCAAATTCCATCAGATCAGATCAGATTAGTCGCTCAGTCGTGTCCGACTCTTTGCCACCCCATGAATCACAGCAAGCCAGGCCTCCCTGTACATTACCAACTCCCGGAGTTCACTGAGACTCACATCCATCTAGTCAGTGATGCCATCCAGCCATTTCATCCTCTGTCGTCCCCTTCTCCTCTTGCCCCCAATCCCCCCACCATCAAAGTCTTCTCCAATGAGTCAACTCTTCTCATGAGGTGGCCAAAGTACTGGAGTTTCAGCTTGAGCATCATACCTTCGAAAGAAATCCCAGGGCTGATCTCCTTCAGAATGGACTGGTTGGATCTCCTTGCAGTCCAAGGGACTCTCAAGAGTCTTCTCCAACACCACAGTTCAAAAGCATCAATTCTTCAGCGCTCAGCCTTCTTCACAGTCCAGCTCTCACATCCATACATGACCACAGGAAAAACCATAACCTTGACTAGCCGGAACTTTGTTGGCAAAGTAATGTCTCTGCTTTTGAATATGCTATCTAGGTTGGTCATAACTCCTTCCAAGGAGTAAGCGTCTTTTAATTTCATGGCTGCAGTCACCATCTATAGTGATTTTGGATCCCAGAAAAATAAAGTCTGATACTGTTTCCACTGTTTCCCATCTATTTCTCATGAAGTGATGGGACCGGATGCCATGATCTTCGTTTTCTGAATGTTGAGCTTTAAGCCAACTTTTTCACACTCTGCTTTCACTTTCATCAAGAGGCTTTTGAGTTCCTCTTCACTTTCTGCCATAAGGGTGGTGTCATCTGCATATCTGAGGTTATTGAGATTTCTCCAATCAATCTTGATTCCAACTTGTGTTTCTTCCAATCCAGTATTTCTCATGATGTACTCTGCATAGAAGTTAAATAAGCAGGGTGACAATAAACAGCCTTGATGAACTCCTTTTCCTATTTGGAACCAATCTGTTGTTCCATGTCCAGTTCTAACTGTTGCTTCCTGACCTGCATACAGATTTCTCAAGAGGCAGATCAGGTGATCTGGTATTCCCATCTATTTCAGAATTTTCCACAGTTTATTGTGATCCACACAGTCAAAGGCTTTGGCATAGTCAATAAAGCAGAAATAGATGTTTTTCTGGAACTCTCTTGCTTTTTCCATGATCCAGCAGATATTGGCAATTTGATCTCTGGTTCCTCTGCCTTTTCTAAAACCAGCTTGAACATATGGAAGTTCATGGTTCACATATTGCTGAAGCCTGGCTTGGAGAATTTTGAGCATTACTTTACTGGCGTGTGAGATGAGGGCAATTGTGCGGTAGTTTGAGCATTCTTCGGCATTGGATTTCTTTGGGATTGGAATTAAAACTGACTTTTTCCAGTCCTGTGGCCACTGCTGAGTTTTCCAAATGTGCTGGCATATTGAGTGCAGCACTTTCACAGCATCATCTTTCAGGATTTGGAATAGCTCCACTGGAATTCCATCACCTCCACTAGCTTTGTTTGTAGTGATGCTTTCTAAGGCCCACTTGACTTCACATTCCAGGATGTCTAGCTCTAGGTCAGTGATCACATCATCATGATTATCTGGGTCGTGAAGATCTTTTTTGTACAGTTCTTCTGTGTATTCTTGGCACCTCTTCTTAATATCTTCTGCTTCTGTTAGGTCCATACCATTTCTGTCCTTTATCGAGCCCATCTTTGCATGAAATGTTCCTTTGGTATCTCTGATTTTCTTGAAGAGATCCCTAGCCTTTCCCATTTTGTTGTTTTCCTCTATTTCTTTGCATTGATCACTGAAGAAGGCTTTCTTATCTCTTCTTGCTATTCTTTGGAACTCTGCATTCAGATGTTTATATCTTTCCTTTTCTCCTTTGCTTCTTGCTTCTTTTCTTTTCACAGCTATTTGTAAGGCCTCCCCAGACAGCCATTTTGCTTTTTTGCATTTATTTCTCATGCGGATGGTCTTGACCCCTGTCTCCTGTACAATGTCACGAACCTCAGTCCATAGTTCATCAGGCACTCTATCTATCAGATCTAGGCCCTTAAATCTATTTCTCACTTCCACTGTATAATCATAAGGGATTTGATTTAGGTTATACCTGAATGGTCTAGTGGTTTTCCCTACTTTCTGCAATTTAAGTCTGAATTTGGGAATAAGGAGTTCATGATCTGAGCCACAGTCAGCTCCTGGTCTTATTTTTGTTGACTGTATAGAGCTTCTCCATCTTTGGCTGCAAAGAATATAATCCATCTGATTTTGGTGTTGACCATCTGGTGAAGTCCATGTATAGAGTCTTCTCTTATGTTGTTGGAAGAGGATGTTTGTTATGACTAGTGTATTTTCTTGGCAAAACTCTATTAGTCTTTGCCCTGCTTCATTCCATATACCAAGGCCAAATTTGCCTGTTACTCCAGGTGTTTCTTGACTTCCTACTTTTGCATTCCAGTCCCCTATAATGAAAAGGACATCTTTTTTGGGTGTTAGTTCTAAAAGGTCTTGTAGGTCTTCATAGAACCGTTCAACTTCAGCTTCTTCAGCATTACTGGTTGGGGAATAGACTTGGATTACTGTGACATTGAATGGTTTGCCTTGGAAACGAACAGAGATCATTCTGTCGTTTTTGAGATTGCATCCAAGTACTGCATTTCAGACTCTTGTTGAGCATGATGGCCACTCCATTTCTTCTGAGGGATTCCTGCCCGCAATAGTAGATATAATGGTCCTCTGAGTTAAATTCACCCATTCCAGTCCATTTGAGTTCACTGATTCCTAGAATGTTGACATTCACTCTTGCCATCTCTTGTTTGACCACTTCCAATTTGCCTTGATTCATGGACATTCCAGGTTCCTATGCAATATTGCTCTTTACAGCATTGGACCTGGCTTCTATCACCAGTCACATCCACAGCTGGGTATTCTTTTTGCTTTGGCTCATCCCTTCATTCTTTCTGGAGTTATTTCTCCACTGATCTCCAGTAGCATATTGGGCCCCTACTGACCTGGGGAGTTTCTCTTTCAGTATCCTATCATTTTGCCTTTTCATACTGTTCATGGGGTTCTCAAGGCAAGAATACTGAAGTGATTTACCATTCCCTTCTCCAGCAGGCCACATCCTGTCAGATTCCATACCTTCTTCTAAATCTTATCATCTCAAAGTCCCAAATCTCACAATTTATTTGTTTTGTTTTTATATTTTTTATTATTGTTATTTTTAATATAAATTTATTTATTTTAATTGGAGGCTAATCACTTTACAATATTGTATTGGTTTTGCCATACATCAACATGAATCCACCACAGGTGTACACGTGTTCCCCATCCTCAGCCCCTCTCCCACCTCCCTCCCCATCCCATCCTGGAGCCTATTATACAGAATGAAGTAAGCCTGAAAGAAAATCTCATCATTTAAATTGATAAAGGGTGAAACTCCAGGTATGATTCATACTAGGGGAAATTTCTCTTTATCTGTGGACTTGCAAAAGTATAAAATAAGTTACTTGCTTTTAAAATACTATGATGGCACAGACATAGGATTGTTTTAAACAATCTCTTTGAAACGCCAGAAATGGAAGGAAAGAGGGAGCTATCAGTCCCAAGCAATTTTGAAGTCCAGCTAGGCAAACTCCATTAGGCCTAGGAATAATCTTCTCTGGTTTAAGGCTCTGATCTCTTGGTTCCAAATCCTACCCATAGAGTCATCCTACCTTTTATATGAATGGTAGCATTTTTCAGCTGAGTAGTTTTAGCAGCCTGTTTTCCAGGTAGGAATTCCAGCAGGACATTTAGCAGCCTTCTTTATTTTCCCCTTTCTCCCTTTTGATCCAAGTTGGTAGTGTTTCTGTTGGTATAAAATTCTTAAGAACTTTGTAGGTCTCCCATGTATGTCATGGAGATTCACTCTGTTAGACGAGAGGCTCATCTGGAGTGCAGCCTGGATAATCTTATCTCTCTTTTGGTTTCTGCTGAGTTGACTGAAGGAATCTGTCAGTGACAAGCCCAACTACATACACATTCAGTACCATCCATGGATTTCAAAAGCACTATGGCAAGTGAAAGAAACCAGATTCATTCATGTGACATTTTAGGGGGAAAACAAAAGAATTATCAGGAAGGAGAACAGCCCAGTGGTTAGCAAATATTACTGAGAGGAGATGTGACCAAAAAGGGTAACACAAGGGAATTGTGGAGAGATAGTGATAGAATGGTTTTGCATCTTGATTGCTTTGGTGCTAATACAACTCTATGCATTTGTCAAAACTCACAGAACTCACTACCATAAAGAGTAAAATTTACTGTATATAAATGAAAAATAAGTAACAACAACAAAATAGGAAAAGTGAAAGGAGGGGCATTCAGAGCTCATATGAGATGATTACCTTTTCTTATGAAAGTCCTATAAAGAGAGAAAGCGTATATATGAAGAAAATAAATTATTTGTCTTAGAAAAATATAGTTTGTAATAATCCCTTCTCTCTCTGCCTGGTTCATGCTTTCCAAGAATGGTAGATCCTGTAGAGAGAATTTGGCACTCAGGTTTGAAGTTTCCTGTAATGAGCTCAGCTTCAAAGATGAACCTTTATTTCTGCAGCTTTAAAATAGAATTTTACAAAGCTCAGGTTATACTCTCCATTTGAAATGAAGAGCATTTGTGGACCTTTAATTCATTAGTACTAGAATAATTTGTGTACAATACCATGGGTTGTTTGAGGACAAGGTCTGGTTCTGTCTCACTTTGATTTCCTCAAAGTCCCTATGACTATCTCCTGGTAATACTGTCAAGCCTTCATATATCTGCCCTGTCTGCATACATCTGTCAACAAACATTCGCTCTTGGAAATGCAAATATCCTACAGGCTTTGAGAATTTTTGTTTTTATCTTCATACTGTTTTATATTTCATATGTTTTCTACAATAACTGTGAATTACTTTCATAATTAGAGAAAAGCAATAAAAGTTATTCTGCAAATGCAAACACATCTGGGAGGGTTGTTTCAACCTTATTGCTTTTGGTGAAACAATTGAGTTCAGTCACACAGAGGGAGGGAGGTTGATTTGAGGAGGCTTCAATAAGTCATTTGAGTACAAGGATTACTTTGGAGATAGAGTTTATAGTTGTTGGAGAACATGAGATACTTTATGAGAGGAAGGACAGAGATGCAGAAAGAGAGGTGGAAGGAAGGGGTCCAAAATGAACTTAAGGATTTTCAAGTCATTTTTTGTGGCACCACAGAATTAGTAATAATCAGAGATCAGATCAGATCAGTTGCTCAGTCATGTCCGACTCTTCGTGACCCCATGAACCGCAGCACGCCAGGCCTCCCTGTCCATCACCAGCTCCCGGAGGTCACCCAGACTCACACCCATCAAGTCAGTGATGCCATCCAGCCATCTCATCCTCTGTCGTCCCCTTCTCCTCCTGCCCTCAATTCCTCCCAGCATCAGAGTCTTCTCCAATGAGTCAACTCTTCGCATGAGGTGACCAAAATACTGGAGTTTCAGCTTTAGCATCATTCCTTCCAAAGAAATTCCAGGATTGATCTCCTTCAGAATGGACTGGTTGGAAATAATTTGCCTTTTTTTCCCCTCCCTTCAGACTTACTTGATTCAGTACCTTGGGCATTTGTTGGTGTTGTTCCAACACTAAGTCCTGTCTGACTCTCTGCATGGATTGAGTCCATGGATTGTAGCACACCAGGCTTCCTTGTCCTTCACTATCTCCCAGAGTTTTCTCAAAGTCATGTCCATTGAGTTGGTGATGCTGTCTAACCATTTCATCCTGTGCCCACTTCTTTTGCCTTCAGTCTTTCCCAGCATCAGGGTCTTTTCCGATCAGTCGATCAGTCTTTGCATCATGTGGCCTGGTGACTCAGCTTTAGCATTAGTCTTTCCAGTGGATGTTTAGGGTTGTTTACCCTTAGGATTGCAGTCCAAGGGGGCTCTCAAGAGTCTTCTCTAGTAGGTATATCTGGCCTTGAGTAATCACATTTTAGCGCTCTTTCTCTTACCATTACTCCCCCCAATTGTCATGTGCTGCTTTGACACACAATTGTTGAAGATGATGTCTGAGCTGAGTATTAAAAGATAAGTCAGTTTCCCAGGTGTGTGGTTAAGTCAGGGCTTGAATCTAGGTCTCCTGATCTCAAGCCCATGGCTCTTAATATTCACTCACTCATTCAGTATTCATTCTCTCAACAAGTACTTATTAAATAACCACATTTATCTGACTTCTTCAATTTCTGAGCACCAGATAGGATACATCTAGAAAGGCTAAGGAGGGTAGTTCTCAGAGGGACCTACCACAGGAAGAGCAACCATGGTGTTCGGGCATTCCTGGAGGTGGCTGTGGGGAAGAGCAGCCTGGAAAGCATGCTGTTAATGGCATAATTCAAAGTTCATGAGGGAGGAAGATGTAGTCCCAGGCAAGTCATTTCAGGAAAGGTGAGAAGTAAAAATTAAGAGATAAATGCACAGTCTGGGTACAATATCCAAGGAGGCTGCTGAGGCGGGGACAGAGCTCCACACAGGAGTCTGGAGCATCTGGGGCACAGAGCTGATCTAGACCTGTGGGAGAGTGCAGGGAGGCACAGATTTGTCAGATGCTATTGCAAATGGAATTCTAATAAAGCGCTCCTCTGGACATATTTAGCTATGCCATCAATCGAGAGTAACCTGTGTTTATTTTACCCTAAGGCTGAGAAGTAATCAGTTTAGTTCATGAAATTTCTGATGGTCCTGCTTCCCCCATATGACATTCCAATAATGACTGAGATAAGAGCCAGATTTAGTGAGTGAGATCGTGGACCAGAATACAGGTCTCCGAACAGCTATGCTATATTGGAGACTCAACATGGGTTCAAAATCCCACCCTGATGATCTTCTTCTAAAATGATTATTGTCACTTAGGGTAATTATTCCCTTCATTTTTACACATCCTACTTCAAGAATGGGTTATAAATTTACTTTGTGGAATATTTTAAGTAAAAAATCTACTCTTTCTCTTGCTTGAGTTTGTGAGAGGAAACTAATAACAAAGAGACAAATGCCAGCGTGGTGAGAAGCAAATCAAGTCATTTATCACCAAGAGAGAAACCTCCTTTCTCTCTTTTCCTTTTTCTCTTCAGCTGAAATTTGTGCAAATCTGGTTTTGTAACCTCCATTCCATTGGTGTTTGTAATTCTGCTATAAACCATTTGTCTGCTTCCAAACTTTTCTCTCCATTTTCCTTTACTTGGGATGGTGGTCTGTGACAGAAAGACTAACTGGGCTCCCTGAGTAATGTGTCATCATGATGCATGCTTGCACTTCCACAACTTTTAATGTTCTGTAAAGAAATGGAGTTCCTTTGCTGAATGCACCCATGATCCACTAATTGAAGCCTGAGAGCAGAACATAATTAATGTCTCACTGGACCATGACATCAAGCCTGGACACAGTGATGTTACGTGGTATAAGAATTCTGTGATACTAAAGAGAGGTAAGAAAGGAGCAATTCCCATTTTTTAAAAATCTCATCTTTTTAGAACTACTCAAACTCCTATGATTAGTGAGGTTTACCTTTTCAAAGATCATGTTGGAACTTAAACGTTTTTAGAAGTCCCTAACCTACAGGTCTGACTCTCAGTCAGTCTCACTCAACAGAAAGCTGCCATAAGCCTCTTATCCTTCTCCAACAGAGGGCAGGAAGAATGAAAACCATAATCACAGAAAACTAACCAAACTGATTACATGGACCACAGCCTTCTCTAACTCAATGAAACTATGAGCCATGCCATGTAGGGCCACTCAAGACAGATGGGTCATGATGGAGAGTTCTGACAAAATGTGGTCCACTGGAAAAGGGAATGGCAAACCACTTTAGTATTCTTGACTTGAGAACCCCATTAACAGCATGAAAAAGAAAAATGATAGGATACTGAAAAATGAACCCCCCAGGTCTGTAGATGCCCAGTATGCTACTGGAGGTCAGAGGAGAAATAACTCCAGAAAGAATGACTCTATTTCCTTCTCCAGGGGAACTTCCCAACCCAGGGATCAAACCTGGGTCTCCCGCACTGTAGGCAGACACTTTACTGCCTGATCCACAAGGGAAGCCTCAAAAGAATGAAGAGACAGAGCCAAAGCAAAAACAACACCCAGCTGTGGATGTGACTGGTGATGGAAGTAAAGTCTGGTGCTGTAAAGAACAATATTGCAAAGCAACCTGGAATGTTAGGTCCATGAATCAAGGTAAATTGGAAGTGGTCAAACAGGAGATGGTGAGAGTGAACATTGACATTCTAGGAACCAGGGAACTAAAATGGACTGGAATGGGTGAATTTAACTCAGATGACCATTATATCTACTACTGTGGGCAGGAATCCCTTAGAAGAAATGGAGTAGCCATCATAGTCAACAGAAGAGTCTGAAATGCAGTACTTGGATGCAATCTCAAAAACAACAGAATGATCTCTGTTCGTTTTCAAGGCAAATGATTCAATATCACGGGAATCCAAGTCTATGCCCCAACCAGTAATGCTGAAGAAGCTGAAGTTGAATGGTTCTATGAAGACCTGCAAGACCTTCTAGAACTAACACCCCAAAAGATGTCCTTTTCATTATAGGGGACTGGAATGCAAAAGTAGGAAGTCAAAAGATCCCTGGAGTAACAGGCAAATTTGGCCTTAGACTACACAATGAATCAGGGCAAAGGCTAAGAGTTTTGCCAAGAGAACACACTGGTCATAGAAAACACCCTCTTCCAACAACACAAGAGAAGACTCTATATATGGACATCACCAGATGGTCAATACAGAAATCAGATTGATTATATTCTTTGCAGCCAAATTTGGAGAAGCTCTATATAGTCAGCAAAAACAAGACTGGGAGCTGACTGTGGCTCAGATAACACCTTATTGCCAAATTCATACTTAAATTGAAGAAAGTAAGGAAAACCACTAGACCATTCAGGTATGACCTAAATCAAATCCCTTACAATTATACAGTAAAAGTGACGAGTAGATTCAAGGGATTAGATCTGACAGAGTGTCTGAAGAACTATGGACAGATGTTAATTATAATCTACAAGAGTCAGTGATCAAGATCATCCTGATGAAAGAGAAATGCAAAAAGGCAAAATGGTTGTCTAAGGAGGCCTTGCAAAGTAGCTGAGAAGATAAAAGACACAAAAGGCAAAGGAAGAAAGGAAAGATACATCCATTTGAATGTAGAGTTCTAAAGAATAGCAAGGAGAGATAAGAAATCTTTCCTCAGTGATCAATGCAAAGAAATAGAGGAAAACAATAGAATGGGAAAGATGAGATCTCTTCAAGAAAGTTAGAGATGCCAAAGGAACATTTCATGCAAAGATGGGCACAATAAAGGACAGAAATGGTATGGATTTAAAAGAAGAGGAAGAAATTAAGAAGAGATGGCAAGAATATACAGAACTATACAAAAAAGATCTTCATGACTCAGATAACCACGATGGTGTGATCACTCACCTAGAGCCAGACATCCTGGAATGAAAAGTCAAGTGGGCCTTAGGAAGCATCACTAGAAACAAAGCTAGTGGAGGTGATGGAATTCCAGTTGAGCTATTTCAAATCCTAAAAGATGATGCTGCAAAAGTGCTGCACTCAATATGCCAGCAGACTGGGAAAACTCAGCAGTGGCCACAGGACTGGAAAATGTCAGTTTTCATCCAAATCCCAAAGAAAGGCAATGCCAAAGAGTGCTCAAACTACTGCACAATTGCACTCATCTCACACTCTAGCAAAGTAATGCTCAGAGTTCTCCAAGCCAGGCTTCAACAGTATGTGGATCATGAACTTCCAGATGTTCAAGCTGGATTTAGAAAAGGCAGAAGAACCAGAGATCAACTTGCCAACATCCATTGGATGATCAAAAAAGCAAGAGAGTATCAGAAAAACATCTGCTACTGCTGCTGCTGCTGCTAAGTCGCTTCAGTCATGTCCGACTCTGTGCGACCCCATGGACAGCAGCCCACCAGGCTCCCCCATCCCTGGGATTCTCCAGGCAAGAACACTGGAGTGGGTTGCCATTTCCTTCTCCAATGCATGAAAGTGAAAAGTGAAAGTGAAGTCGCTCAGTCATGTCTGACTCTTAGCAACCCCATGGACTGCAGCCCACCAGGCTCCTCTGTCCATGGGATTTTTCCAGGCAAGAGTACTGTCTACTTTTGCCTTATTGACTACGCCAAAGCCTTTGACTGTGTGGATCACCACAGAGTGTGGAAAATCTTTAAAGAGATAGGAATACCAGAGCACTTGACCTGCCTCCTGAGAAATCTGAATACAGGTCAAGAAACAACAGTCAGAACTGGACATGGACCAACAGACTGGTTCCAAGTCAGAAAAAGAGTACATCAAGGCTGTACACTGTCATCCTGCTTATTTAACTTACATGCAGAGTATATCATGAGAAATGCTGGACTGAATGAAGCACAAGCTGGAATCAAGACTGCCAGGAGAAATATCAATAACCTCAGATATGCAGATGATACCACCCTTGTGGCAGAAAGCGAAGAACTAAAGAGCCTCTGGATGAAAGTGAAAGAGGAGGGTAAAAAAGTTGGCTTAAAACTCAATGTTCAGAAAACTAAGATCATGGCATCTGGTTCCATCACTTCATGGCAAATAGATGGGAAAACAATTGAAATAGTGAGAGGCTTTATTTTTTTTTTTTTTGTGCTCCAAGATCACTGCAGATGGTGACTGCAGCCATGAAATTAAAAAAACACTTGCTCTTGGAAGAGGAGCTATGACCAACATAGACAGCATATTAAAAAGCAGAGACATTACTTTTCTGACAAAGTTCCAGCTAGTCAAGGCTATGGTTTTTCCAGTAGTCCAGTATGGATGTGAGAGTTGGACTATAAAGAAAGCTGAGCACTGAAGAATTGATGCTTTTGAATTGTGGTGTTGGAGAAGATTCCTGAGAGTTCCTTGGAATGCAAGGTGACCCAACCAGTCCATCCTCAAGGAAATCAGTCCTGAATATTCATTAGAAGGACTGATGCTGAACCTGAAACTCCAATACTTTGGCCACCTGTTGGGAAGATCTGACTCAATTTAAAAGACCAATGCTGGGAAAGATTGAAGACAGGAGGAGGAGGGGATGCCAGGGAGTCAGATGGTTGGATGGCATCACCGACTCAATGGACATGAGTTTGAGTAAACTCCTGCAGTTAGTGATGGACAGGGAGGCCTGGCGTGCTGCCGTCCATGGGGTCACAAAGAGTCGTACAAGACTGATCAACTGAACGGAACTGACTGAACCTTGGGTTAGATATAACTTGCCAAGTTCCTATCTCATAGGTTTGTCATTTCCAGCCTCTCTCTATTGCTCTTTCAAGAGGAATGTATTTCCTCATTGATGGAAAGTCTTTTGTACTGGTCTCTTAGTGTTTGGTTGATGTGGGATTGATGTTTCCATGACTGATCATGGAAAGACCCTGTTATCTGATCCTGGATAGACCCTTCATCCTACAGTGAAAGAAACTTTTAAAGCAGTGACTTTCCCAATTTTCTCATCCTCTCACTACCCCTGAGAATCCATGCTAGGAAATGTGTCATCTTTATTTGCCTTATTTAGGTACAAAAAAAAGCATCGATAACTATTCTGCTTTGAATATGAAGGAGAAAGCAGAGTTGTGATGGGAGAATTCTGAGTATGGCTTGATGCTGCTAATTCACTTCAGTCGTGTCCGACTCTGTGCAACCACATAGACGGTAGCCCACCAGGCTCCCCCATCCCTGGGATTCTCCAGGCAAGAACACTGGAGTGGGTTGCCATTTCCTTCTCCAATGCATGAAAGTGAAAAGTGATGGGAAAAGGAAAAGTGAGACAAATGAGTGAAGACACTCACAAGGTCCTGAAAATACATTGAAAAATTGTCCCCTTTGAGAGACTGAATCACCAGTACAAAAGGAGTTTGGCAGACTGGTGGAGCATGACTATAGAACAAGATGAAGGTATTCTATTGACTTTTAAAATAATTGTTCAGCAGTTGGAAAGATAAGAATGGAGGAGGGCCTAAGATTGTCATGAGCTGTATGGTTTGAGTGGGTAGATCACCCCTGGAATTCTAAATGTCTTGTTTGGTATCTAAGGGACAAATACTCAGGCATTTTATTATCTGCTGTTCTGTGTGCATGCTAGCTTTTCATATTTGTAGCTTTCTTTTTCTTTCCTCTCTCCATTTGCTAAGGAAAATAGAAGTTAACCTCCATGAAAAACTGGAATGGCTATTTTAGATCTTAAAGGACCATATGTTCAACTTAGTTCAATGGAATAAGCATTTTGTAATGTCTACTATGCGTCTAGCTAATGATATATTAAGGATTCTAATAGGATTCAGAAGGAAAATATGGACCAGTCTTTTCTTAATGAAGAACTGATAGTCTAATTGTGGTTTAACCAAACAGAGTAGAATCTGAGGCTCTAGTAAGATTCTGAGGTAAATATAATCAAGCTAGAAGTTAAATTATCCTATAGAATTTTTTAAGAGATTTATTGTGAATCCCTTTGGTTTGTACTATAGGTGTTTCTGGACTAGTATTGAGTCCGTCAGAGTGCCAGTGTTTTAGGTCAGAGATGATGGAAAATCAAGAACAGATTCACTTTGAAGGGCTTGTGAATGCAGCAACTCGGACTTATTGGTAAAATCCATTTTCACTTTCTCCTTTAATCCATCCTCAACTCTGTGCCTGTCTCCCCTACCCCAGCCTCCAGTGAGTGTATCTGTTGGAAATCCTGCATTGAAGACATACAGTAGCAACTTGATAACATAAGTTCTGTCATTCGGCTTCAGATATATTCATCCAATTAAGCACTCAAATTGCTCACACTATAGCTTACATGTTATTTATAGGATTGACATTATTTGCAATATGCTGAGAAGAGAGAAGGAGGTTGACTATTTGGAGGTTGGCTTATTTTTCTTAGAATTGGTATTAAATTAGTCCTTTAATTAATGTCAGATATGCACAAGCGTTTTCATGTGGAAAAGAAGTAAGTGGGGATCTCTTTCAAAATGTAATTGGGAGAATCCTCAAGTCATATGCCTGGGCTGGAGCCTGGTTCTTTGAAAATAAACCAAAGAGAATATGAAATTCCAAGATACAAAGAAAGTGTCAGGTATGCTGGTAGTGTAGGGGGTGGGCTAGGGGAGTGAGTGGGTGCTGGAGCACAGGATGACCTATTTCTGGCCCTGTCGTGTATATTAAAATTGTCTCGTGTCATGCCAGTGGGTATCCAAAATGCTCAAGAATTCAGAATGGCTTTGGGTACCAGTTATTCATGTAACCCCAGAGAAATAGACTATTCTATGTTGAACAGAAGAAGCCACAAAGAAGGATTTTGTAGATAAGTATTATAGATAAGAGAGGCAGTAACTAAAGAGCAGTGTAACAGAAAAGGAGAGTATTAATGACCAGGCTTAAAAATCCCCAAGCATGCAAAACAATGTAAGCCACATAAGCGAAACTAAATCTAGCTTATTTCATGAGCATAAGCAAAATTTAGGTTATGTCTGGTAAGTGTCTCTGATAATCATAAAAGAAACTCAAGTCCTCTTCCCAAAGTAGTATAGGAATCACTTTTAACCAATCACTGCCAGCTGGAAACCTCCATTGTAATAACCAGTCATAGTAAAGGTTAACTTCCTCATTTTTACTTTATAAATCATCCCATCATGTCATACATGGATGTGAGAGTTGGATCATAATGAAGGCTGAGTGCAGAAGAATTGATGCTTCAAATTGTGGTGCCAGAGAAGACTCTTGAGAGTCCCTTGGACAGCAAGGAGATCAAACCAGTTCATCCTAAAGGAAATCAACCCTGAATATTCATTAGAAGGACTGATGCTGAAGTTGAAGCACTGATGCTTTGGCTACTTGATGCAAAGAGCCTCATTGGTAAAGATCCTGACACTGGGAAAGATTGAAGACAGGAGGAAAAGTGGGTGACAGAGGATGAGATGGTTGGATGGCATCACTGACTCAATGGACATGAGTTTGAGCAAACTTCAGGAGATAGTGAAGGGCAGGGAAGCCTGGAAGACTGCAGCTCATGGGGTTGCAAAGAGTGAAAGATTGAAGACAGGAGGAAAAGTGGGTGACGGAAGATGACATGGTGGGATGGCATCACTGACTCAATGCACATGAGTTTGAGCAAACTTCAGGAGATAGTGAAGGGCACGGAAGCCTGGAAGACTGCAGGTCATGGGGTTGCAAAGAGCCAAACATGACTTAGTGACTGAACAGCACCAACATCATGTCGCGCCTCTGAACTGCCTATCGGTTTTGGATTTGAAGACTCCCAGTTCATAAACTGCTTTTGTGAAAAAATTAACTCTTACTAAATACTATTTTAGTGGTCTGGTTTTAATTTTTACTACTTCTGGATTTTTGACAGCACACATCAATGTTCCTTGTGGATTTAGCTGCCCATATTTGCCACCTTTGACAGGGCAGTGCTATATGAATTTCTTTTTAACAGGTGATTGTTTCAACTTGTAGACCTAGAGCGGAATCCACTGATAAGTTTGACTAAACCACTGCAGTTTGTTCTCTCCAAAATTTTAACTAAGAGACCAAAGGTAGTCAGTAATTCCTTGAGCTGAAAGGACTATTACAGCCAAGGCTGTACCCCCCTCACATGAGATACATGTTACTAATGTTCAATCTCTGGTCCAGGAACTAAAATCTCACATGTAGCACATGCCATGGGGCAGCTAAGCCCATGTGCTGCAGCTGCTGAGCCTGCACTCAGAGCCTGTGCTCTGCGGCAAGAGAAGCCACAGAGAAGCCCACGCACTACTAGAGAAGCCTCTGCACTGCAGTTAGGACCCAGCACAGCCAAAAAAAGAAAAAAAAGAAATAGCATTAATAGCAAAAGCTCATAAGGGGCACAAATGGTATTTTAGGGAATAGAGTTCAGGCATCTATTTCCTCAACCAGTAGGCTAATTTTTACGTTTCATGTCTTACTAGGAGCTTTACTGGTTCTCCTTACTCTAATGGACCACTTCATGTATTTTTTTATCTACAAATAGTTTCTCTAAACCTCTTACGTTATCACAAAAATTTTTCTTTAGAAATACACTAAAGTGAACAAAGCAGATTGCAAAGTGGTGTGCATGTCGTATTCCCAAATGTCTTTTGTAATTACCTTGTTGTCTGCACTGGTGCTCTTGTTTATGTGTGTATTCAGATTACTGCCTAGAGGTACTTACTTTCAGCTTAAAAATCTTCCTTCAGCATTTTTTTATAAGGTAAACTACTAGCAAGATCTTTCAGTTTTTGTATTTCAGTTTTGTATGCTTTTATTCCACTTTGATTTTTAAAGATAGTTTTGCTGGATATAAGATTATTGGAAGAGAGACAGTTTTTCTTCTTCTTCTTGTAGCATTTCGATTGTCATCCCACTGCCTTTGTCTCTGCCTTTGCCTCTGGCTGCCCTGGTTTCCAATGAGAAGTGAGTTACTAATCTTACCCTTCGTGTCCGATGAGCTCTTTTCTCTTGCTGCTTTCAGTATTTTCTCTTTGCCTTTCAGTGTTTTAACTGTGGATGGATATCTTTGCATTTTATCCACGTGGGATTAATTGAGGCTTGGACTGTGTAGGTTTATATTTTGCTTACGGAACATTTTTAACCACTTAGTACCCTCCTTTTAAAGAAAGGGTGTCTCAACAGCAGCAGGTTACTGTCCCAATTCACATCTAAGGAGTAAGTAAAAGATTTTCATAAAAACAAAGACTTTTTTTTTCCCCCCTGTGCAGCATGTAGGATCTTACTTCCCTGACTAGGGATCAAACCCATGCCCTCTGCAGTGGAAGCTCAAAGTCTTAACCACTGAACCACGAGGGAAGCCCCAAGCAAAGAAGTTTTAATATCTCCCCTGCCACACCTGATATTATTTGATAAAGAGTATGGGGAAGTTCAAGTTCAAGGGTACTCTAAAAAAAAAAAAAAGGAAGGCAGATTTGAGTAGCATACAATTGTGAAGAAACTGAGAGCTTCATGAGAGCAATAACCTGAAATAGAGACCAATTATCAAGAGAGAATCAGGGAAGAAAAGCAGCTAAAAAGGGACTTCCTGGGTTCTGAACAAAACCCCGGTTTCAGACAGGTCTCAAAAACAATTTATGTGAAAGTGTCTGGATTTAGCTGGAATAAGATAAAGAGCAATTTATGCCTGAGACCACTTCTGAAAACAACAGAACTACTGGTTAGAAATTAGTGCAACCAAATGGTTGGATGTCATATCAACAGAAGCAGACAGATTAAATGTGATATCATGGAAAAAAGAGAGGCTTGCTAAAACCGTTCCCCCAGAGTGGCTATATGAATGGCCAAGGCTTAGTCATCAAGAAGAGCAACATCAGAGGCTTCACCCTGCAGGTGAGGGAAAGAGACTTTACTAAAATGTTTCGGCCAGTTATTAAACTCAGTCAGTTATTAAACAAATAAGCAAGCAAATGAAGAAAAATGCACCATTTGGGAGGGGATCAGCATCTAAGGTTGTTAATAACATGCTGCCTACATGTCCAATTTTCAACAATAATTGCTAGACATGAAGAGAAATAAGAAACTGTTACCCATACATTGAGAAAAAACAAGCAATAGAAACAGAATTTAAGAGGGCTTAGATGGTGTATTTAACAAAGACTTCAAAGCAGCTGTAATAAATATGTCTAATGAAAACAATGTTTAAAGAAATAAAGGAAGGTAGGATGATGGTTCCTGACTGAAGAAAATCACATAAGAAATAAAAATTATAAAAAAAGAATTAAATAGAGATTCTGAAGTCTGAAAGCATAATACAGTAATGAACTGAAAACAGTTACTAAAGGGGCAAACAATAGATTTGAACCAGAAGAAAAAAACAGAACTTACAATGGCACCTGACTCCAGTACTCTTGCCTGGAAAATCCCATGGACGGAGGGGCCTGGTGGGCTGCAGTCCATGGGGTCACTGAGGGTCGGACACGACTGAGTGACTTCACTTTCACTTTTCACTTTCATGCATTGGAGAAGGAAATGGCAACCCCCTCCAGTGTTCTTGCCTGGAGAATCCCAGGGACGGGGGAGCCTGGTGGTCTGCCGTCTACGGGGTCACACAGAGTCAGACACGACTGAAGTGACTTCTCAGCAGCAAAGATAGATTGATAGAGATTACACAATCTGAAGAACACAGAGAGAAAAGAATGAAGAAAAAGGAATTAAAGCCTTAGAGAAATGTGGAGCACCACTGTTCCACTGGGTAGAGACAGTGGCTTCTGATCTCCTTGGTCTCTCTCTCTTGAGTGGCTCATATCCCATAAATGAGCTGGGATGGAGAACACTGGGGCTTCAGTTTACCTGTGGTAAACCTCCTGCCCTGTGAATAGTGGATGGTGGGAGAAGGAGCCACCCCTGCCGGGAACTTAGCCTGTGAAACTTGCAGCTGGTGGGAGGGTGGTGAGACAACCTGATGGGCTGCCTCTCCTGGTGGAACACTGATATCTTGACTATAAGGGAAAGAATGATGAAGCCTTATCTTCTGGGCCATGCCCATCCAGAGTGGAGCTACTCTCACTGTGAGCTGAATGGGGAGAGGGAGTAGGGCGTGGCTCCAGTGTCACACACTCTAGCTGTTCTTAGTAAAATGTAATACATTTTTGTGTGTACACGTTTCTTTCTTTATTCTTCTAATTGACAGTCCAAGTTGTCTTCTATTATAATAATTGTAAATGTTTCTAAAAATAATTTCAACAGTATAGTTGTTTCCCTAGAGAGTGGGAACATGAGGCACACTGACATTCTAGGAGTGGAACTCCAATAAGTGCATTCTTACTACTCATAATTTTACACTGTTTTTAATAATTTCTGTACGGTCTGTGTATTACTTATCACATAAAGAGAAGTCAAATGTTTAATGGAAAGAGTTACTGTTTTTTAAGAATAGGGGAAAGTATTGACCAGAGTTCATTCGAGTTTTTCTGTAAGATCCGAACAAACTCTTTGGCCAACCCCATATTATATTTTCAGAGATTATTTCTTTAATAACTAAAAAATAATCATTTGTATTTGGAACTTTAATTTTCTTCTAAACCGATGCTTCTAATCAGTCCAAAGGCACTTGAGAAGAACTGACTCTCTTTAGTATTCTAACTCCTTTTGCAATGAGTTCTTAGGCCAAGACTTGACAGCTTTCAGTCATGACCCTGTCCAAACTGAAAGTTGCTCAGTCATGTCCAACTCTTTGCTATCCATGGAATTCTCCAGGCCAGAATATTCAAGTGGGTAACCTTTCCCTTCTCCAGGGGATCTTCCCAACCCAGGGATTGAACCCAGGTCTCCCGCATTGCAGGCAGATTCTTTATCAGCTGAGCTACCAGGGAAGACCCTGTCCAAAGGAGAATGATGATTCTTCTCTCCCTTTTCTTGGCTGAGAATTCTTGAGGTCTCCATGGTATTCCTGCTCATCTCTGGACTCCATGGCATTCATCATGATTGTGTACTTGAAATCAAATTGATTCTAATGTGATGTGTGTCAAAAACTGTAAACAGTCTGAGATTTTCACCCTACATACAAGCTAACAAGGTAGCATGACACACAGTTTGCTGGATGGTGACAAAGGACGCAAGATTCTTAGCTGATAGGGAAAGGTGATTTATTCTCACAGCAATAGCCAGAGCCACTTTATTATCATTTTCCTTTAGTTCCCAAAGCTCCAATTCCCACAAGGCAACTCTTAGAGAGTTCAGTGAGTTTTGCATATGCAATGACTGCTTTATAAGAGAGGAATCCTAAATTTAGAAAACCCTGACCTTTTATAATGGACAATAATCTTGCCTGAAATTTGAACCAGACAATATATTTATTATACTAGACAGTAAATAAATCTGCATATTTTTGCTCCAAAGGGAGACACTATCTTTGTCTTTCAAAGTTGTTTGCTATTCAACTGTCCTAGAAAAAAAAATAGTCTGGAACAAAGCTAGCCAATTGTGCTTGTGCATTCAATATGTATATAAATGGGAGAGACCCATGGGGAATTGTCTCCTAAGAGTATGAATCACTTCATTCAGCATTTTTGCAATAAGTCAAAAAGCAATATCTGGACGTGGGAACTTCACTGAAATGGAGTGTTTCATGTAGATAACATTTCTGTATAACTGAAGCTTATGCATGCAGGTGCCCAAATCTGAAAGGATAAATACTTACCATGGAAACATTACAAAAATATATAACAAATGTTTGTGGCATCTTAAACAGATGGTGAAACACTGCAGACATAAGTGTGAAGGTATGAAAAGGTAGTTATAACCTGTTCTAAAAGACCTCAGTGTTTGGGGAAGATTTGAATAGTACTTGCATGAAAGGCTCTCCCAAATCTAATATGACAACCCTTTAGAGTGGGAATTGGCTAACTGTCTAGTCAAGTTCTGGAGAAGGCAATGATACCCCACTCCAGTACTCTTGCCTGGAAAATCCCATGGATAGAGGAGCCTGGTAGGCTGTAGTCCAGAGGGTCGCTAAGAGTTGGACATGACTGAGCAACTTCCCTTTCACTTTTCACTTTCATGCATTGGAGAAGGAAATGGCAACCCACTCCAGTGTTCTTGCCTGGAGAATCCCAGGGACGGGGGAGCCTGCTGGGCTTCTGTCTATGAGGTTGCACAGAGTCAGACACGACTGAAGTGACTTAGCAGCAGCAGCAGCAGCAGCAGCTAATCAAGTTCAGCTGGTTAATTCATCAGAACCAAGAGTTATTTAGGAATAATTCTTTAGGAATTAAGCCCAGGGAATAACTTTGAAGAGTGAAGGAGTTCGAGAATCTTATTCCTTGTCCATGGAGTGGTGAAAATGTGTTATACATTTATAGTACGTTAGCCAATCTGCATCTTAAATATCACTAGTGTTTAAGTTGGGTTTCATTAATGAAAAGCCATCATTAACACCCATTGGGACATCCCTACTAATTTCACTAATGAAAACCCATTTTCAATATTTGCTGTGGTAACTAATAAAACATTCAATGTGGATCAAAATAGATGCAAACTCTTAAGTGACTCAACTTTTTTTCCATATTTAATATTGCATAATGCATTATGATTATGGCAAAAAGTGAAAAGTGAAGTCACTCAGTCATGTCCGACTCTGCGACCCCATGGACTATAGCCCACCAGGCTCCTCTGTCTATGGGATTCTCTAGGCAAGCACACTGGAGTGGGTTGCCATTTCCTTCTCCAGGGGACCTTCCCGACCCAGGGATTGAACCCACGTCTCCCGCATTGCAGGCAGACATTTTGAACCTCTGAGCCACAAGGGAAGCAAAGTCTGTCCTTAGAATGTATGGTAAACTCATCTTCCTGGGCATTCATAGTCTGTACAGGCGCACAGAATAAGCTGGTAGGCCTCATCATAAGGAGTTACTGTTAGTGCCATTTTACAGCTAAGAAAACAGAGGCTTAGAAAGATTATGGAACTCAGGGTCATAAAGATGAGAAATGCAGACATAGCTCAGAGTCAGCACACACTTTTAATAAAATTGTGTTTTTGATTGGCGTATAATTGCTTTACCATGTCATGCTGCTGTGTAACAGTGAATCAGCTGTATGTGGCTTACAATTTTGTCCTGTGCTATAATTCACTGCTGGCTTCTGCTGCATCTTTCGTTGTTTTCCCCATATTCTGTCTCTACCAAGTAGTCGATTTCCATTATTTCTTTCTTTTATGGGTCTTCTTTTTTCTGCTTCTACTGGTTAGCAAATTAAAATTCTCTGGGAGCTGAATATCTAGAAATGAGTTTTGGGGGCTTTCTGCCTTTAAGTAGCAGTCAGTAGGACTGAATGAAAGAGTAGAGCCTGGATTTGGTACTGTGACCCTGTGCAAGCTGCTTCCAGGATTCCTAAGGGCTGTGGAAATCTGATCTCTCAGTAAGTGGTTTGTGACTGTGTTTAATTTTAAGGTTAACAAAGGGGGGAATGGGAGCAGGTGATGGCTGGCTTGCGCTTGATGACTCCAGCTCCATTCAGGAGCACGTTTCTGTGGTGACTGGCTGGTATTGTGTAAGGATGATTAGTAATTCCAACGACCAGCAGGGCCCAAGCCAGATTAATCTCCATATGGCAGAGGGACGCAAGAGATCCAAGTGTAACCATCGATACACACAGGTCCCAACCTTATCTCCTTGCTGGCACAGACCGTGTCAGTTTCTCATTCTTCTTTGAAAATATATCATTTGATTCATGTGTGAAAGATCAGGGAGGGAGGGGCATAAATCCCACTTTTGTTCAGCCTTCTGGGCAGTTGGATCTGCTAATTTCGGCAGTATGCATGATATATAACAGGACGGCCACCTCTCAGATTTACAGTCTCTCCTTGGAATCAAAATTAAGCAGGCACCCATTTTTTAACATTTCAAAGAGAGAGAGCTAAGTTCTGGTAGCCCTGCAAGTTTAGAGACTTTGGATGAGTGAAAAGTGCTTCTAAATCTCTTTATCCAAGCTTTTCACTGATGAGCACACATGAGCATATGTGAGTGTCTAGATTGTGTCCTTTTCCCCTGATATCTGCGTAGCCTATTCTCTCGATTAAGTCAGGTCCCTGATCAAGTGTCTGTTATTGGGTAACTATTTCTTTATCGAACTATATGCAATGGGATGATTCCCATCCCCTGCCACTGTGTCTTACTTCCCTTCTATTAATACTCTCTTTCTGTCTTTTCATAGATCCACCACCCAATATGTACCTATATGCTGGCTGGCTGATTGCCTACCTGAGTTTAAGCTTAGTGCGAACAAAGACTTTGTCTTAATCATGATTATATCCATCCTTAAAGCCTAGAACACTTTTCCGCGACATAGTAGGGACTCAAAGCACATTTGATAAAGGAAAACGAGACAAAACATTTACAAAGTTCCTTTGCCTTTCTCCAGTGGCAGTGGCAAATGTAGATAGGATCATTCAACATTCAAAATAAAGGACTTTAATTTGCACAACACTATTGGCAAAGAATATTTCATTTAATTGCCATTAACCCTTGTCCTGGAATGACTCCATGCTGTTGAATTGCAAATATTTCTGTTTTCACTTGGCAGAAGCAGTGAAATTGTGTGGTAGCAACTATTAAATATTTTTCTTTCTTATTTTTTTTAGCATGCAATCTACAGAACTATATTATCCTTAATAGCAAGACACCAATAATAAGCATTTTGATTAAGATGAGTTGGAGAAAGGCCAAAAGCTAATAAAGGGAAAAAAAAAAAAAATGCGGCCTCTTCAAGTTAAGTAAATTGACTATATAATGAGAAAAAAGTTTAAATTAGTTACCAGTGGCCCCAAAATGAAGCATTAGTAATGTTTATTACTGGAAAGGTGGGATTTGCCCAACAACCCTTAGACAATGTAGTGTTCCCGAACCCTCACGTTTCACAATATGCTGCTGTCCGGAGTCTGTGGACAGTATGACCACCTACACTTCAAAAGCCCATGGTCAAAGACTGTTTCTTTCTTTCTGAAGTTTAAAAAAATTTTTTTTTCTTTATTTTTGGCTGTGCTGGGTCTTTGCTGCTGCCGTGGGCTTTCTCTAGTTGCGGCAATGAGAGGGTCCAGCCTACTCTCTAGTTGCAGTAGGAGGACTTCTCACTGCGGTGGCTTCTCTCGTTGCTGAGCACAGGCTCCAGGCACGCAGGCTTTAGTAGTTGTGGCCCCCAGGCCTAGATGCTCCTTGGCCTGTGGAACCTTCCCAGGGTAGGGATGGAACCGCTGTCTCTGCATAAGGAGGCAGATTCCTAACCACTGGACCATCAGGGAAATCCTGTCAAAGGCTGTTTCTCCACAGGATTCTCAGTTGGTCATATTGATCCAAATTCATTCTGTTTCTCCCTAATTTATAAAGGTCTTCCTTCAACCCTTATATACTTATTTATTTTTTCCTCTCAATTCTCAATCCAGCTAACAAGCCTAGCCCAGCCCTCATCTTTATGGCCCAACTCCTTTCTGCTCTGCTTGGCCATGCCACTTCATCAGTCTGAAAACTCACTGGCATATAAAACTATGCTGCTGCTGATCTCAGATATTTATTGAGATCTTGCAGTGTTCCAGAACTGGAGTTTACTTAACGTTATCTCATTTAATCCTCCCAATACCCTGTGAGATAAATGCTATTAATACCATTATCTACATGTAGGTTATAATGGACAGGGAGGCCTGGCGTGTTGCGGTTCATGGGGTCGCAAAGAGTCGGACACGACTGAGCGACTGATCTGATCTGATCTGATCTCTGACATGTAGGTTAGAAGGATTAGCTGATGCCTGAGATGATTTGCCCTGCAGCGGTGAGGAGGTGAGGTCTGTAGTCAAACCCAGTCCCACCATACAGAACTTAATTCATGCTATCTTATGGTTATTCTTGTTTAATGTCTCCTTTTTGCCTACCACCCTAGATTGGAAGATCATTTAAGACAGAAGACTCACTCTGTTTGTCTTTGGTACACCATTTAAAGATTTTGATGATCAAAGTGGACTTCAATAAACAGTTGCCGATCATTTGACAGTGCAGTCTAAGAATATGTCCTCTTTCAAAGTCCCAGAGGAGAGCAATGACTCAATTCTTGTTGATTGTTTCTTGTTGTCCTGCATTTGAGAGGCTCTGGAGAGTTTCCTCACTATCAGAGATAAGTTATTTGATATACCCAAACCCAACCTAAGGCACTGCTTGCTTTTTCTCAGTGACTTAATGGCTTGGCTGAATAATGTCTACTCCTTTATCTCTTTCTCATAGCAATTACTGAAAATAACTTCAGTCAGTCACAGGAGTGATCTGACAGTCCATTCATTTCTCTTCAATCAATCATAGAATCAGTTCAGTTCAATTCAGTTGTTCAGTCGTGTCTGACTCCTTGAGACCTCATGGACTACAGCACGCCAGGCTTCCCTGTCCATCACCAACTCCTGGAGCTTGGTCAAACTCATGTCCATTGAGTTGGTGATGCCATCCAATTGTCTCATTCTCTGTCATCCCCTTCTCCTCCTGCCTTCAATCTTTCAGTATGTCTACTCAAAGGTATGGTTTTTCTGGTCGTCATGTATGGATGTGAGAGTTGAACTGTAAAGAAAGCTGAGCGCCAAAGAATTGATGCTTTTGAACTGTGGTGTTGGAGAAGGCTCTTGAGAGTCCCTTGGACTGCAAGGAGATCAAACCAGTCAATCATAGAATATCTGAGCTCAAAATGACAGACAGGAACATTTGATTCATTCTCTTCTTACAGGAAAGGAAACTGAGACTGGTTGGCCAGTAATTGGTCCCTTGAGCCACGCTAAAGGCACAAAGGGTACTAAGTGAGGGCTTTCCCACTGACCCCTGGATCTAGAGTTTTATGCAAATGAAACATCAACAAAGCAGGATAATAGGTTACTTTTTTAGAAGTTCATAGAAGGCAGAGAATCCTCATTGTGGACTTAAGGTGGTTAGGAAGAGCATCTCAGAGGAAGATACATCTGAGTTGGGAATGAAAGGTTGTGAAAGATTTTGCAAAGAGGAAAAGATGGGAAAGCGTTCTGGTATAGAGCAATATAAACATAATAAAGTCCAAGCCAGTGGTTGGGAGCTCTGAGAGTGTTTGGCAGGAGTAGCTCTTGACAGTGGGGAGAAGATCCCTGCTGCCAGAGATGCATGCACCCAGAGGACAAGCCTAAGAAATGTGGCAAATAGAAGTTACAAAGGTTTTTCACCATGAAGGTGATGTGATAGACGTGTTTCATGAAAATGTATCTAATTGTGGTTTACACACTGAACTTGAGTGGGAAGAAACTGGAAGCAATCCAACCAATTTACAGGCTACCTGAGGTGGTTTCGGGATGATTACCTTGGAGTTTCCACATGTCATAGTGAAGTCAGTCAGGATCCGATGACAAAACAGAAATGAGATTTCATTTTTGGTCTCAACCTTTTCCTGGTGAATGGAAGGAGGGCTTTTTGTGGGGGAGGTGTGTCAGACATGGAGGCACTCCCCCTGGATTCCCACTCAGGAAAGGACTTGCTGTGAACCGTGGGGGCTTGGGTCATCAGGTAGCCCCCAGCTCTCAGCATGGTCAGAATCTGTCTCTGTGCTTGGGAGCTGTCAAACCCTGCCTCTGGTACTGAAGCTGACCATTTCTGCCTGATGCTGGTCATTCTGATGGACAGTGCTTGCTTCAGGGCTCCCAGATGGGTGGGCCCTGTGTTGAAGTTCACCTTCTCCCTTTCTTCACTTCTGTTTTCACTCCTTCCCATTAAAGTGTTGATCCCTAACCCATATATTTCTACAAAACTCTACCATGGCATTTCCAGAGAACTCAACCTGTGCCAAGAGGGCAGGCAAGGAAGCAGACTGCAGGAGCAACCCTGAGCTGTGCGTGACACACTGAAGCACATACTGGTGAAGGTTTCTGCTTTCTACCTGGGAGATATTTAGGGCTAATGATCTGATTGAAAAGAGGGCTAGAGAATTGTCTGAATCTGCTCTTGCACGTATCAGATTACTAAGGGAATAATTTCCACACCTGAGAAGTGGTGGTGGGTGCTCGGTTGTGGTGATGAGACTATGGAAGTAGGGTTGGGCGTGGTGTAGCCTTCCTCAGGCCCTAAGCCACTTTTTGGTATTGCCAAAATTTCTTTTCCATTCCTTTAAATGATGGCAGCAACTTTTGTTATTGGGTTGGTCAAAAATTTCATTTGAATTTTTCCATTACATCTTATGGAAAAAGCCAGAATGGACTTATTGGCCAAACCAATATCATTTTCCGTAAAATAAAGATGGGCTGGGTTGTTATGCTCCATATCCAGCAACTCCAAAATCTCAGTGACTAAGAATAATGGAGGCTTAGTTCTTTCACCTAACACATGATCACAGCAGGTATCCTGGGGACTCTTGCTTTGTCCATGTTCTGGGACCCAGGATTTGGTTGGGCAAATTTGCAGCGCTAAAGACTTCTTCCTGCAATGATTCTTTTTGCTGTTCACCATGCTGCTGGCCACAATAGAGGGTAAAAGAGATCTGGAAGGTCTTACGTTCAGATTAAATGCTTGATCTGGGACATGGTATACATGACTTGCACTCACACTTACTAGGCAAAAATATTCATATGGACTCCACCTAGGAAGTGCATTCCTGTTATGTATGAGCCTAGAAGGGGAGAGACATAGAGATGTTTGGTGAAGACCACAGGTAATTAAAAGATTTTCATTTTCTCTTTCTTTCTTTCTAATATCTTGCTTCTATTTTCCAGGTGGCTTCCTGAACTATAGACAGTGTTGAGGGTCTTTAAGGATTTCAAAGGACCGAGAGTTATCATAGAGAGGAGACTCCCCTCTTGTCCTGATAGAATTTTTTCTCTGTGTGCATAACATTCTTTACAAAGTGAGGTTAAAAAATTCCTTGTAGAATTAAGTTAAACATGTGCACAGCAACACAAAATGGAAGGAGGGAGAGAATTGGTTGAAGAGGCAAGGATATAATGGAAATTCCATTTTGGTGTTCATTATAATGTCACTCCTCCAGCAAAATTACCTTGTATCCCTGACAAAGATGAAAGGCTTTACTCCTTCTAGTTATCAGCAACAACTCCTCTCATTAACTGTTCAACTCACCACTTATACAGTCATTTATCTAAATGTATATGTAAGATTAAAAATAAATAAACGAACTAATCCATAACAGCACACATACATAGACAGGTAAGGAGATGAGATGGGAGAAATGCTAGGAAAAATGGAAAATAATATGAAACCCATATTTCACAAGGCACAGGAAGAGCTTTTGCATTAGCTCATCCATCTCGTTATCTTTCTAGAAGACATTTCAATAATCACTTTCACAAAGATAGTTTTTCGAGGTTCAATTTTTTCTTGCTTAAATGTAGGCTCAGAAAAATGCATGTTTTCTAGAAATGGTAACACTAATGTTGATTCCAGCTAGAGATTAGGAAAGTTTATTCTTCAAAAGCCAGTTACCAAAATGGTTTCAGCATCACCAAAAGTAGAAGAAGAGAGAGAATGCCTGAATTGCAATTAGAATATTTCAAGTTGGAGAAAAGAAGACATCTCTTGCTTGAAAAGATGACTGCACACTACAGTAGTTGATGATAATGATAAGAAGGACCATGTATTGTGAGCCTCTGCTTACTGTATTTCTAACACTGGGTTGAGTATTCATGTAGGTTATTTCTAATCTTCACAGTTACTCCATGATATGGGCATATATTAATATCCCAGTGTCCAATAAAAAAAGGCTCAGAGAGGTTAAATAACTTGCCTAAAAATACACAGAAAGAAAGTAGCAAAAGCAAGATGCAAACCCAGGTCTGAGAAAACCTCCACTATGTGTTGAAGGAGGGTAGTGATGATGATGATGATCATTCATATGATGATCATCATATCATAATTGATGATAGCAATTATAGTGATAGAGAGTACTTATATATACTCCCTCTCTCATAAGCACTATTGGTGGATTAACTCATTTAATCCTCAGAAAATCCATTGAGCTCTAGTATAGCAATTTACAGATGAAGACATTGATTTCAAACTAGGAGAAGTTAAGTAGAAGTGGTTGTTAAAAAAAAAAAAAAATGACCAATACCAACTTTGATTAATTTTCACTCCTTGTAATATAGCATGAGACAAATGTACAGAACTGTAGTTCTCTTTCCCCACTTGTCCTCTTTTTTTCCAGTATTAGTATCGTTAGCCACAGGATATTGTGAAGGATGACGGTTAAGCATGTGAACTCTGAAACCAGACTGTCTGAATTCTAATCAGAGCTGAATGGATTTGGGGAGAAATTCCTGTGTTAGTTTCTTAGGGCTGCCATAACAAATTACCCAACATTGAGTGGTTTAAAACAACAGAAATGTATTGTCTTATGGTTCTGGAGGCCAGAAGCCTAAAACCAAGTTGTAAGTAAAACTTTATTCCCTCTGAAGTTCCAGGTCTCTCTCCTTGCTTCCTGTGGTTGCTAACAATTCTTGTCCTTCTCTGGCTTGTAGATCACTCCAGTCTCTGCCTCTGTCTTCATGTGGCATTCTCTATGTGCCTTTGTGGTTCCACATTTTCTTCTTCTAATACAGATTCCAATCACATTGGGTTTAAGGCCCACCCCAACTAAGTATGACAGGGGCTTCCCTGGTGGTTCAGATGGTAAAGAATCTGCCTACAATGTGGGAGACCTGAGTTCAAGCTCTGGGTTGGGAAGATCCCCTGGAGAAGGTCAGGACAATCCACTCCAGTACTCTTGCCTGGAGAATTCCATGGACAGAGAAGCCCGGCGGGCTACAGTCCATGGGTCATAATGAGTCAGACACAATTGAGTGACTAGCACTAAAGACCTCATTTCCATATATGATTACAAGTTCTATGTAGACATGAATTTTGGGGGTAAACTATTCAACTCAGTACTGTTCCTAAAATGCTCTAAGTTATTTTCATGAGTAAAATGATGATAAAAAATTATATCTATGTGACAGGCATGTTGTAATACCTGAAATAAAGAACAGAGCTCAGCACAAATCAAGTAGTAACCAAGTGTTAATACTATTAACTTCTACTCAAAATCTGATAGGATCAAGAGTTATGCATGGGGTTAGCAGATGCAAACCATTATTTATAGAGTGGATAAACAACAGGGTAGTATTGTATAGCACAGGGAGCTATAGTCAGTATCCTGTGATTTAAGCCACAATGGAAAATAATATTCTAAAATAATGTATATAGGTATAACTGAATCGCTTTGCTGTACAGCAGAAATTAACACAACATTGTAAATCAACTATGTATGTGCTAAGTTTCTCCAGTTGTGTCCAGCTCTCTACAATCCCATGTACAGTAGCCCACCAGGCTTCACTGTCTGTGGGATTTTTCAGGCCAGAATACTGGGGTGGGTTGCCATTTCCCCCTCCAAGGGATCTTCCCAACCCAGGGATTGAGCCTACATCTCCTGTGGCTCCTGCACTATAGGCAGATTCTTTACCTACTGAGTCATTGACTATACTTGAATTAAAAAGAGTCGTGAGACCTGATCCTATTAAAATAGGTGTGTGCATTTTCCCCTAGCCCTTGCATTTTTTTCTGTAAATTAATAGAGCTGATGGCTATAACTGCTGCTTACAGAATTTGGTTTTATTGCAGCAAGGCAGGCTTTGATCTCAATCAGTGAAACCACAGAGGAAGGTCAATATACAAGTCATTCTTTACATAGTGACATAAAAATACTGCATTTTATTCTGTATATTTTTGGAGGGAGAGTCTTCCCCTTTCCTTTCCTTTAGCTTAGTATCTTTTCTCTGTCAAGATTTTGCATCTAGCAAGATGTGTGCAGGGTATCAAAGGGAACTTTCACTGTGACCCAGGCATAAGAAATGATTAGATTCATGCAGCAAATAAGTGAATTGAAACAATTGTATCTGCTGCTCTGAGTGAAATGAGATTTCACTTTGGGGCTTGCTAGCTACCCAGCCCTGAAACAAATTAAAATAAGATTACCTGACAGTGCAGAGGTTTCTATGGTTTAAAAATAAATCCTATGTCAGTTGCTGATTCTGCATAGTAATTTCTTAATAAGTACAATGAGTGATTTATCACTGGATTGAGTCAGTATTTCTTTTCAATCACAGATCTTGCAACTGGAGGGTTCCTGAGAGTGTTACCACTAAGAAAATATTTATCTACTTGGGTTCGTAATGGCATGTGACATATGACATGCTTCATTTCCACCCTAGCCAACCTTACCTGTATAACGCCATGCCATTCTTAGTGCTCCCAATTTTTAGCACTTGAATATGCAGGAGTAATTTTTGAAAAGTAAAAGTTTGGTTCAACAGAAAAAAGAAAAGCCTCAGAAAATGAAAGCGAACCCAAACTCTGCCTATTAGTTACTGTCAGTGGGATCCAGAGTTAAAGGAAGTTACATTCAATGGCACAGTGAAGTTTCTGAGTATTTAAGTATAGCTAAACCTTGCAAACACTCTCTTCCAACAACACGAGAAGACTCTACACATGGACATCACCAGATGGTCAACATGGAAATCAGATTGATTATATTCTTTGCAGCCAAAGATGGAGAAGCTCTATACAGTCAACAAAAACCAGACCGAGAGCTGACTGTGGCTCAGATTATAAACTCCTTATTGCCAAATTCAGACTGAAATTGAAGAAAGTAGGGAAAACCACTAGACCATTCAGGAATGACCTAAATCAAATCCCTTATGATTATACGGTGGAAGTGAGAAATAGATTTAAGGGCCTAGATCTGATAGATAGAGTGCCTGATCAACTATGGAATGAGGTTCGTGACACTGTACAGGAGACAGGGATCAAAACCATCCCCATGGGAAAGAAACACAAAAAAGCAAAATGGCTGTCTAGGGAGGCCTTATAAATAGCTGTGAAAAGAAGTGAAAAGCAAAGGAGAAAAGGAAAGATATAAGCATCTGAATGCAGAGTTCCAAAGAATAGCAAGAAGAATAAGAAAGCCTTCCTCAGTGATCAGTGCAAAGAAATAGAGGAAAACAACAGAATGGGAAAGACTAGAGATCTCTACAAGAAAATTAGAGATACCAAAGGAACATTTCATGCAAAGATGAGCTCGATAAAGGACAGAAATGGTATGGACCTAACAGAAGCAGATGATATTAAGAAGAGGTGGCAAGAATACACAGAAGAACTGTACAAAAAAGATCTTCACCACTCAGATAATCACGATGGTAGGATCACTCACCTAGAGCCAGACATCCTGGATGTGAAGTCAAGTGGGCCTTAGAAAGCATCACTACGAACAAAGCTAGTGGAGGTGATGGAATTTCAGGTGAGCTCTTTCAAATCCTGAAAGATGATGCTGTGAAAGTGCTGTACTCAATATGCCAGCAAATTTGGAAAACTCAGCAGTGGCCACAGGACTGGAAAAGGTCAGTTTTCATTCTAGTCCCAAAGAAAGACAATGCCAAAGAATGTTCAAACTACCGCACAATTGCACTCATCTCACACACTAGTAAAGTGATGCTCAAATTTCTCCAAGCCAGGCTTCAGCAATGCATGAACCATGAACTTCCAGATGTTCAAGCTGGTTTTAGAAAAGACAGAGGAACCAGAGATCAAATTGGCAACATCCACTGGATCATGGAAAAAGCAAGAGAATTCCAGAAAAGCATCTATTTCTGCTTTCTTGACTATGCCAAAGCCTTTGACTGTGTGGATCACAATAAACTGTGGAAAATTCTGAAAGAGATGGGAATATCAGACCACCTGACCTGCCTCTTGAGAAACCTATATGCAGGTCAGGAAGCAACAGTTAGAACTGGACATGGAACAACAGACTGGTTCCAAATAGGAAAAGGAGTTCATCAAGGCTGTATATTGTCACCCTGCTTATTTAACTTCTATGCAGAGTACATCATGAGAAACGCTGGACTGGAAGAAGCACAAGCTGGAATCAAGATCCAGGAGAAATATCAATAACCTCAGATATGCAGATGACACCACCCTTATGGCAGAAAGTGAAGAGGAACTCAAAAGCCTCTTGACAAAAGTGAAAGTGGAGAGTGAAAAAGTTGGCTTAAAGCTCAACATTCAGAAAACGAAGATCATGGCATCCGGTCCCATCACTTCATGGGAAATAGATGGAGAAATAGTGGAAACAGTGTCAAATTTTATTTTTCTGGGCTCCAAAATCACTGCAGATGGTGACTGCAGCCATGAAATTCAAAGACGCTTAGTCCTTGAAGGAAAGTTATGACCAACCTAGATAGCATATTCAAAAGCAGAGACATTACTTTGCCAACAAAGGTCCATCTAGTCAAGGCTATGGTTTTTCCAGTGGTCATGTATGGATGTGAAAGTTGGACTGTAAAGAAAGCTGAGCACTGAAGAATTGATGCTTTTGAACTGTGGTGTTGGATAAGACTCTTGAGAGTCCCTTGGACTACAAGGAGATCCAACCAGTCCATCCTAAAGGTGATCAGTCCTGGGTGTTCTTTGGAAGGAATGATGCTAAAACTGAAACTCCAGTACTTTGGCCATCTCATGTGAAGAGTTGACTCATTGGAAAAGACTCTGATGCTAGAAGGGATTGGGGGCAGGAGGAGAAGGAGATGACAGAGGATGAGATGGCTGGATGGCATCACCGACTCGATGGACGTGAGTTTGGGTAAACTCTGGGAGTTGGTGATGGACAGGGAGGCCTGGCGTGCTGCAAGTTCATGGGGTCACAAAGAGTTGGACACGACTGTGTGACTGAACTGTACTGAAACCTTGCTGAGTTGCAGTTCTTTTGCTTTATTTCAATTAAATTTTTCAAGTTTAGGAAAAATCATTATGTAAGCTTTCATTTTACTCAAGGAGATTTTCTTTTTAAAATTACTCTTGGCAGCACTTCCCCAAATAATTTTTAAAATTAATTTTGCTTTGCTATATTTTAAGTTTTAATGAATGAATATTTTGTTAGTCTTCCCTTTAACCCTAACCATGTGCCATGAAAGTATGGCTTTTCTTGTGAAAAACTTGCATTCACAGTGGTCATTTCCAGGGTAAGTGAATGGGGATTTCCCCTTGGACTCTAAAAAGAGTTTGTGATGTGGTCATGACAAGTTAAACTAACAGTAATAGAAAAAGTAACAGAGGGTAATAACAAAGAGACTACAATGAAATGCTATATTTCCCTACCGAGAGCATGTACTATTTGGTTTAAAATGAAAACAAACAAAGAACGGTGCTGGGCTCTGAAAGGATTTGGTTTAACTTGCCACTGAGTCACACTCTGAGGTTAGGACAAGTTTTAGTCTTGTCTGTCTTGGGCTCCATCGACCATCATATCCTCCCCTGTTAAATGTGGTGTGTGTGCTAAGTTGCATCAGTCGTGTCTGACTCTTTGCAAGTCCATGACTGTAGCCCGCCAGGCTCCTCTCTTCATGGAGTTTTCCAGGGAAGAATACTGGAGTGGGTTGCCCTGTTCTCCTCCAGGGGATCTTCCTGACCCAGGGATCGAACCCATGTCTTTGACATCTCCTGCCTTGGCAGGCAGGTTCTTTATCACTAGCACCACCTGTGAAACCCCTGTTAAATGACGTACCTGTGTCAAAACCCTTATGTGTCTTCTTGTTCTGAAATTCCAAGTCTTTGATGTCATTGATGAAGATGGCCATTGCCCAAAGAGTATGAGGCACTTTATGAGTCTGATTTTTTTTAAACTGATCTTAAAAGCACTTAAAACAAAATGACAACAATCAAGTTCATTCATTTAGATGCAAGTGGCCCAGTCTTGTGAGTCTGGTGCCAGATGTCCCCCATTAAACATATGCATTACGTTATAAGACAGAATTTATTCTGATATTGGAATCAGGAGAACTGGATCCAACCCCTGGCTTTGCTATTTTCTGGGAGAATATCCTATTCTCTTTAGAGTTCACTTTCCTTAACTGTAAAATGAGAATAGCGATATCTTCCCTATTCACTGTATGGGATTTTTATGATGAGCCAGTAAGATTTGTACTTGAAAGTCATTTGCAAGCTATAGAGTGTTCTAACCTGAACCTCTGCCCTAGAGATTTCTAGATCATGTAGAACATATATGTCCTTCTAGGAGATTGGCTCAAATGGCAAAAAATCCATCTACAATGCAGGAGACCTGGATTTAATCTCTGGGTTGGGAAGACGCTCTGGAGGAGGGCTTGGCAACCCACTCTGGTATTTTTGCCTGGAGAATCCCCATGGACAGAGAAGCCTGGTGGGGTACAGTCCGTGGGGTTGCAAAGAATCAGATATGACTGAGCGACTAAGCACTATTGCACAAGGAAAGAACATCAAATTTCACTTTGTTCCCTCAAACAAATCTAGAACCCCTAACATTCTATGTAGAATTATGCCCTACAAATTTTTTTAGGAAGTAAACCCCCAAAACATCACACACCTACAAATCTCAAGTGCTTATATCATCTCTGGTTACCTTTTCATGAGCACTGTTCCCAACCCTAGATAGTCCCTAGAAAGAGTTCCTGGATCTTTCTCTCCCTGTTATTGGCCATCAGGGCTTAGCCAAGACATTTTTTCTGCAAATGTCTTTAGACTGAGATCTCCTTTGGCTTAGGAATTCTCTCTTGGCTCTTAACATGTCTTTAAGAGCATCTGTAAGTTATTCAATTTTTACTCCATCATCCAGTAAAAATATTCTTGAATATTGCTATGTACTTGGTGCTTTTAATCCCAAGGGTAGAGCTTAGTTAGGTCCATCACCAGCTCAATGGGCATGAGTTCGAGCAAGCTCTGGGAGTTGGTGATGGATGGGGAAGCCTGGGGTGTTGCAATCCATGGGGTTGCAAAGGGTCAGACACAACTGCGCAATTAAACTGAACTGAAGTGAGAGCTTTGAACTTGATAAAGTCCTGATTCCTATGCACTTCATAAATGATAAAAGGCATCACAGGTCTTTAGGACCTCTGGAACCAATTCTTACGGTACATCAGGAAAGCATGTTCTTTCCCATTCCTTAAAAACACTACTTTTAAAATCTCCCTTTCTCCTGAGAAAACAGGGAAAATGTTCCATACAGGGAATAGTTCTTGTCTTTCTTGTATTCTCTAGAAGGAACTTTCTTATAAAGACTCAGGAAATAGCTACTTTATACAGTTGTGCAGTTAACATAATGTGGAGACCTGCTTTGCATTTATTTTCTTTGTAAATCATAAATTCTGATGGCCCTAGACATGGTCATCAATATCAGAGGAGAATCTGAGAAACAGAATCTTCTATATTCACATCACATTCACTTATGTTGTTTCGATTTATCGGCTTGAATCTCCTCTCTGTAGACTGACCTGGTCTAGGAATGTCTTCTGGTGATCTTGTCCTGTCATTGGTGTTAGGTGGCAGTGACATCATGCTTCTCTCAAAGTCAAGAGCAGAGCATGTGGCTGAGCCCCACCTCACAACTGCAAATGAGCATAGAGCTATCACAGCTTTGCAGAACAAAGCTGGGAACCTAATGCAGTGTAATTGCTAATCATCATCAGTGTTGATTAGTTCTATTGAAGGAGAGAGAATGAATCAGCAACTGTCCCCCACTGCTATCTAACAGATGAGAAAACTGTGTTGGCAGGAAAGCAATGGATCTCATGTGTCTCAACGGGCTGGAAGTGACTTAGAGCCCAAATTAAGAAAGTGCAGCTAATCCAGCATTACTGCAGCTGTTTGGGTTCCCCAGCCAATACCAGGATACTCAGCGTCAACTGGCATATGGATGAACATCTACTGGATATCTCTTACTCTCTCATGTTCTTGCTCTCTCTTCTCTCACCCACGCTGCAGGCTTTACTGAAATATAATTGCCATGCCATAAAATTTGCCTGCCTATATGTGCAATTGAGGGACTCAATAAATTTAGAGACTTGTCCAACCATGAGTTCAAACCAGTTTAGAACATGTTCATCAATCCCCAGGAGATTTCTCATGTTCCTTGCAGTCAATACTCATTTCCACCCCTAGTCTCAAGATCAGATCAGTCGCTCAGTCGTGTCCGACTCTTTGTGACCCCACGAACCGCAGCACGCCAGGCCTCCCTGTCCATCACCAGCTCCCGGAGGTCACTCAGACTCGCATCCATCGAGTCAGTGATGCCATCCAGCCATCTCATCCTCTGTCGTCCCCTTCTCCTCCTGCCCTCAATCCCTCCCAGCATCAGAGTCTTCTCCAATGAGTCAACTCTTCGCATGAGGTGGCCAAAATACTGGAGTTTCAGCTTCAGCATCATTCCTTCTAAAGAAATTCCAGGATTGATCTCCTTCAGAATGGACTGGTTGGATCTTCTTGCAGTCCAAGGGACTCTCAAGAGTCTTCTCCAACACCACAGTTCAAAAGCATCAATTCTTCGGCGCTCAGCCTTCTTCACAGTCCAACTCTCACATCCATACATGACCACAGGAAAGACCATAGCCTTGACTAGGCGAACCTTTGTTGGTAAAGTAATGTCTCTGCTTTTGAATATGCTATCTAGGTTGGTCATAACTTTCCTTCCAAGGAGCAAGCGTCTTTTAATTTCATGGCTGCAGTCACCATCTGCAGTGATTTTGGAGCCCAGAAAAACAAAGTCTGACACTGTTTCCACTGTTTCCCCATCTATTTCCCATGCAGTGATGGGACCAGATGCCATGATCTTCGTTTTCTGAATGTTGAGCTTTAAGCCAACCTTTTCACTCTCCACTTTCACTTTCATCAAGAGGCTTTTTAGCCCCTCCTCACTTTCTGCCATAAGAGTGGTGTCATCTGCATATCTGAGGTTATTGATATTTCTCCCGGCAATCTTGATTCCAACTTGTGTTTCTTCCAGTCCAGCATTTCTCATGATGTACTCTGCATATAAGTTAAATAAACATGGTGACAATATGCAGCCCTGACGTACTCCTTTTCCTATTTGGAACCAGTCTGTTGTTCCATGACCATTTCTAACTGTTGCTTCCTGACCTGCATACAGATTTCTTAAGAGGCAGATCAGGTGGTCTGGTATTCCCATCTCTTTCAGAATTTTCCATAGTTTATTGTGATCCACACAGTCAAAGGCTTTGGCATAGTCAATAAAGCAGAAATAGATGTTTTTCTGGAACTCTCTTGCTTTTTCCATGATCCAGCGGATGTTGGCAATTTGATCTCTGGTTCCTCTGCCTTTTCTAAAACAAACAGCCACTCATCTAAATATACTTTCTGTCTCTATGGATTTGGCTTTGCTGGGCATTTCATATGGGAACCATTCATGATTTAGTTTTCTATGTCTTGCTTTTTTTCATTTAACGTGATGTTTTTGAGGTCCACTCATGAAGTAGTATGTATCAGGAGCTCTTTTCTTTTTCTACATGAATAGTATTCTGCTGTACGGATATATCACATTCTGTTTTTCCATTCATCCACTGAACCGTATAATATGAAGTCTTCTGTGACGGATTTATTTCACATAACATATGATTCCAAGGTTCATTTGTATTGTAGCATTTCATTTCTTCTATTGTTGAATGATACACCATTATATGGATATGGCATATTTATCTGTTCATCAGTTTATGGAGACTTAAGTTTTTGTAACTTTTTTGGTTACTATGAAAAATGCTGCCATGAACATTCATTTACAAGGCTTTGTGTGGACATTTCTTTTCATTTATGTCATCTATATCTGAGTAGAATTGCTGAGTGGTAATATGGTAATAATGGTGTTTAAACTTTTGGTCAGTCCATTTTCCAAACTAGTTGCATCATTTTACATTCCAAATTGTAATATATAGGATTCCAACTTCTCCATATCCTCATCCAAATTTATTAATATATTTTATTGCAGCCACTTTAGTGAATATGAAGTACATCTCACTGTGCTTTTAAGTTGCAGTTACCTATTGGCTGATGATATTTATCTGCTTATTGACAATTTGTATATCTTCCTTTGAGAAATGTCCATTTGAATCCATTATCTACTGTTAATAAAATTGTTTTATTATTGTGCTGTAAGAATTCTTTGTGTAGTCTATATACAAATTCCTTATGCAATATGTAAATTGCAAGTGTTCATTTTCCATTGTATTGATTGTCTTTTTATTAATATTTTTCAGTCGTATCTCTGGAAGCATGAAGGTTTTAGTATTGATGAAGTTCAATTCATCTATTTTATAAATTTGTTAATTGTATTTTAGATGTCATATGCAGTAAACCATTGTCTAAACTACCATCATAAAGATTTGGTCCTGTTTTCTGCTAAGGGTTAAAGGCATTGCTCTTATATTAGGTATGTGATCCATATTGAGTATATCTTTGTATATGGTATAAGGCAGGAGGTCCACATTTCCAAATTTCTTTTCTTTTTTTTTTTTTGCTTATAGATATCCAGTTATACCAGCAACATTTGCTGGTCAAATTTACCAGTAATATAGGGCTTCCCTGGTGGCTCAAAGGGTAAAGAATCCTCCTGCAAGGCAGGAGACCTGGGTTCAATCCCTGGGTCAGGATGATCCCCTCGAGAAGGAAATGGTAGGTCACTCCTAGAAAATTCTATGGAGAGGAGCCTGGTGGGCTACAGTCCATGAGATCACAAAGAATAGGACATGACTAAGCAACTAATACACACACACATAATCTTGGCCTGGGTTTCTATTTTTGGATAGTAATTTTGATTGCTAATTCAATCACTTTATTTTTTGCAAGTTTTTCCAGATTTGGTTTTACCTGGAAAGAGATGGTTTCGGTAATTTTTGTCCTTTTGGAGTTTCTTTATTTTATCTGTTATATGATTTGACATATAATTGTTTATAGCATTCTGCTATGATCTAGTTTGTTTTTGTGTAATTGGTGGTATATTTCATTTCTCTTTTTACTCATTTGAGTATTCTCATTTTTCTTGTTCATTTTAGCTAAAAATTTGTCAGTTGCATTGATTTTTCAAAAAACTAACTGAGGGACTGGGGGTGGGAGAAGGGGACAACAGAGGATGGGATGGGTGGATGGCATCACCGACTTGATGGACATGAGTTTGAGTGAACTCCGGAAGTTGGTGGTGGACAGGGAGGCCTGGCTTGCTGTGATTTATGGGGTCACAAAGAGTCAGACACGACTGAGCGACTGAACTGAATTGAACTCTTGATTTTAATGACTGTCTCTATTTTATTGTGTACCACTGTTATCTTTATCACTTCTTCTTGCTCTTGGGTTAATTTATTTTTCATTTACTGTGTCTTAAAGGAAATTACTTTGTTATTTTGAGTTTTTAAAATTTCTCAAAAAGTATTTGCAGTTATAAATTTGTAAGTACTGCTTTAACTGTATCCCGTAAATTTTATTTTATTTTTTTAATTAAATTTTATTTTGTTTAACTTTACAATATTGTATTGCTTTTGCCATACATCAAGATGGATCTGCCACAAGTATACATGTGTTCCCCATCCTGAACCCTCCTCCCTCCTCCCTCCCCATACCATCCCTCTGGGTCGTCCCAGTGCACCAGCCCCAGGCATCCATTATCAGGCATTGTACCTGGACTGGCGACTCGTTTCAGATATGATATTATACATATTTCAATGCTATTCTCCCAAATCATCCCACCCTCTCCCGTTCCCAGAGTCCAAAAGTCTGTTCTATACATCAGTGTCTCTTTTGCTGTCTCGTAAACAGGGTTATTGTTACCATCTTTCTAAATTCCATATATATGCGTTAGTATACTGTATTTGTGTTTTTTTTTTCTGGCTTACTTCACTCTGTATAATAGGCTCCAGTTCCATCCACCTCATTAGAACTGATTCAAATGTATTCTTTTTAATGGCTGAGTAATAGTCCATTGTGTATATGTACCACAGCTTTCTTATCCATTCATCTGTGGATGGACATCTAGGTTGCTTCCAAGTCCTGGCTATTGTAAACAGTGCTGCTATGAACATTGGGGTACACGTGTCTCTTTCAATTCTGGTTTTCTCAGTGTGTATGCCCAGCAGTGGGATTGCTGGATCATAAGGCAGTTCTATTTCCAGTTTTTTGAGGAATCTCCATACTGTTCTCCAGAGTGGCTGTACAAGTTTGCATTCCCACCAACAGTGTAAGAGGGTTCCCTTTTCTCCACACCCTCTCCAGCATTTATTGCTTGTGGACTTTTGGATCGCAGCCATTCTGACTGGCGTGAAATGGTACCTCATAGTGGTTTTGATTTGCATTTCTCTGATAATGAGTGATGTTGAGCATCTTTTCATGTGTTTGTTAGCCCATAAATTTTAATATGTTCTGTCTTTATATTTATTGATCTCAAAATATTTTAAAAATTCCCTTATTTTTCCCCCTGAACCATTGCTTATTTAGGAGTTACTTAATTTCCACATGATTGCAAATTCTCTAAATTTGTTTCTCATATTTATATCTAACTTTATTCCTTTGTGGTCAAATAATCTGTTTTAAAAAATAACTCCATTTCTGGGAATTCCCTGATGGTCCAGTGGTTAGGGCTCTGTGCTTCTGCTGCAGGGGGATGGGTTTGATCTTACCTGCATGGTAAGATCCTGCATGCCATGCCCATCAGTTCAGTTCAGTCACTCAGTCGTGTCTGACTCTTTGCGACCCCATGAATCACAGCATGCCAGGCTTCCCTGTCCATCACCAACTCCCAGAGTTCACTCAAACTCACCTCCATCGAGTCGATGATGCCATCCAGCCATCTCATTCTCTGTCGTCCCCTTCTCCTCCTGCCCCCAATCCCTCCCAGCATCAGGGTCTTTTCCAATGAGTCAACTCTTTGCCTGAGGTGGCCAAAGTATTGGAGTTTCAGCTTTAGCATCATTCCTTCCAAAGAACACCCAGAACTGATCTCCTTTAGAATGGACTGGTTGGATCTCCTTGCAGTCCAAGGGACTCTCAAGAGTCTTCTCCAACACCACAGTTCATAGCACAGTCAAATAATAATAATAATTCCATTTATTTTGCATTTTAAATCTTCAGTGAGAGAAATGTATATTCTGCTCTGTTAAGTAGAATGTTATATGGCTGTCTGCTAGTTTTTAGTGGTGTTTAATTCTTCTATTTCTTTTTTTCAATTCTCAACCTAGTTGTTCTGTCATTTAGTGAATGTAAGACATCGAAGGCTCCAGCTACTGTTGATTTTTGAGTTGTCTAAATCTCTCTTTAGTCTTGTCAATTTTTGCTTCATGTAATTTACGCCTCTGTGGGTAGGTGTGTATAATTGTTATATCTTTTTGATGAATTGACCTTCTCATTATTATAGTATGTCCCTCTTTATATCTAATAATATATTTCTCTTGCAGTCTATTTTGTCTGATGTTGGTATAAATACTCCAACTGTTTTCATGGTTTCTTTTCCTTTTACTGCTTTTTAAAAAATTTCTATTTATATCTGAATTGAAAATGTGTCTTCCGCAGAGAGAATATAGTTGATGTTGTTTGTCCCCTAATTAGATTAGCAAATCTGTTAAAATCTAATGTTATCATTGATACAGTTGGATTTCCATTGGTCATTTTGTGTTAGGTCTCCCATAGAGGCTCCTTAGGTATTTTCACTTACCTTTAATGAACATTTTCTATAGTGATATTTTAGTTTTTAATTAATATTTCAGTATATGTATATGTACATGTGTGTATATATGTATATGTATGTATGTGTGTGTATGTGTTTTCTTAAGCAGTTGCGCAAGGATTTACCATATATCTTAGTCTATCAGAATCTATTATAGATTTATATTGTGATTCCAGAAGGTACTGAAGCATTGTTTTTATATGTCCACACTGTCACTTCTTTTGGTATTAAATGTTACTATCCAAAAATACATTGTTATAATTATTGCTATATATAAATAGGTGTCTTTTTAAAAAGATGATAGACAAAAAGAGTGCTAGTGTATATTTATAATGTTTGTTAAGTTAAACTTCTCATTTGCTTTTTTTCTGCTTTTCTTATTCCTATGGAGTCACGTGACATTTTGGTGGCACTTTTTTTATACCAGTGCATCTTTGCTTCCACCAGTTTCTTTGTGAGGTTTTGCCAATTGCATTTATATATGTTATATTGACCTAACAGTACAATTATCTTCATGTTATTTTATAAAATTCTTAAAGCAGTGATAAAGGGAATCTTTTATGATTACATAATTAGTTTTGTGGTTATACTTTGGCTCCATGTAGATTTGAATTACTGTCTGAGATCACTTGCTTTTTGTCTGATAACTTCCTTGCATCTCTTACAAGTGAATATGCTAGCAATGAATTCTTTCATTTTTTTTTTTGTCCTTATGGGAATATATTTATTTTTCTTTCACTTATTGCAAGATAGTTTTTGATGGATATAAAATCCTAGCATGAAAGTTATAGTTATTTATTCTTTTCAGCACTTTGGATATGTCAGCCCTCTGGCTTTCCTTGTGTCTTATGAGAAGTCAGGTGTTCATCATATTAGGCTTCCTTTACATGTGGTTAGTTGTTTGCATCTGACTGCTTACAACATTTTCTCTTTGGCTTTCAGCATTTTTATTGTGATATGTGGATGTGAATCTTTTTGCATTTATTTTACTTGGAATTTATTGAGCCTCATCAGGTTTGCAAACTTTCTGCCATTATATTTCTGAACACTTTAATGCTCCTTTATATCTCTACTCTCTTTCTGGTACTAGCATTACACATACGTTATATCGATGTGCTTACTGGTGTCCCATGTTTGTCTTAGGCGGTTTATTTATTTTTCGATTCTTCTTATCTCTGTTTTTCAGACTGTATAAACTCCATCTCTCTTGAAGTTTGATGAGTTTTTTTTTTTTCTTCTGTCAGGTCAAATTTAGTATTGAATCCATCTAGTGAATTTTTTATTTCAACTAATGTACTGTCAGATCCAGAATTTCCATGTTTCCTTTGTTTATAGTTTGTCTTTGTATTGGTATTCTTTCTTTATTCTTTGGTATTCTTCTTTATTCTGATACACTGTCTTCTTATCTATTATCACTTCTCTAAGTCTGGTTCCTTTAGTTCTATGAACACATTTGTTACAGCTGCTTAGAAATCTTTGTGTGCTGCTGCTGCTGCTGCTGAGTCGCTTCAGTCGTGTCCGACTCTGTGCGACCCCATGGAAGGCAGCCCACCAGGCTCCCCCGTCCCTGGGATTCTCCAGGCAAGAACACTGGAGTGGGTTGCCATTTCCTTCTCCAATGCATAAAGTGAAAAGTCAAAGTGAAGTCGCTCAGTCGTGTCCGACTCTCAGCGACCCCATGGACTGCAGCCCACCAGGCTCCTCCGTCCATGGGATTTTCCAGGCAAGAGTACTGGAGTGGGGTGCCATCGCCTTCTCCCTTTGTGTGCTAAGCCCACAATTTGGACTCTCTTAAATTTCATTTTTATGCCTGCTTTTACTCCTGTGTATAGGTCAGATTTTCCTCTTTTTATCAGAAATGGTAACTACATGGAATTCTTCCCCATTCTTTGTCCCCGTTGAAGAAAAATGTTTGACATGTAATCATGATTTTAGTGAAGTTATATATGACACTACACAAAGAAAATGGAGCCAAGGCTTTTGTATTCCGAAAGTTTAAGTTCCTTTAGTTAAGTTAGAGGAATTTAAGTAAAATGGTTGGCAGAAATAGAAGAAAAAAGAAAGGTCTTCCATGCCTAATCCCAACTGTGCTAGGAAAAGAATCACACGGGTGGAAAGGGAAAGAGGAGGCATGGTAAGAGAATGATTAAAGAGGGGAAACGCAGGGTCTTTGAAAAAGGGTTATCTGGGACCTGATGCAACAGCAGGGTGCTCAGAGGGTAGGGAGAGGGGAGGAAAAAACCATCAATGACAGTAATGAACGTCTGTATAATGGGCCTATGTGGACAGACACGTATTTGTCATAGACAAATATGAAGAGTTTCACTGGAGTACAAGTTATAGGGAGATATCTGTGCCTCAGCCTGCTCTGGTTGTAGCACAGCTGACAGCAGACTGAGCCTCTGGACAAGGAGATGGACCGTCCCAAGAGTGATCTGTGTGTACATGTGGCTGAGAATAGAAGCAGGGAATGTTGGTCTCACAGTGTTCTTGCTTATATAGATAACTCAAGGGAAGATATGCCGTGATACCTTAGCCCTGTGCAAGTCCCTAAGATACAGAAGCAGCCAGACATTCCTGCAGTAGGAGGACTTTGAATACAAAATAATTTCAACATAGAAAAATGAAGGAACTTTTTTGTACACACACAAGAATAACCAGGAAAACCTAGCAAAGAAGAATAATGAGATGGAGATAATTCTACCATAAATCAAAATATATAGCCCGTGTTCTTGCCTGGAGAATCCCAGGGACGGGGAAGCCTGATGGGCTGCCGTCTGTGGGGTCACACAGAGTCGGACACGACTGAAGTGACTTAGCATAGCATAGCATATATTTAAAACAGTGTGATGTTAGAACATGAACAGACAGACACACCGTAGGAGAGAAAAAACCCAAATAATAGACCCAGTTGTGTATAGAAACCTAGTATGTAATAAGAACAACCTCTCAATCAAAGAGTGAAATTGTATTTTTAATAAGTGATTCTGAGATAAGTAAATATTCATATTGGCAATATCAAGTTGGATCCATTTCTCACATTCCACACCAGGAAAAATTCCAAATGGATTAGGTATTTAAATGTTTTTAAAAAAAAAAGTGCCAGGAGAAAACACAGTAAAATGGCTGAATTCCTTTACTCCTAGAGAAATGCCAAACTTTTTCCTAATCATAAAAAAATACTCCATGTGGAAAATGAAAAGTGACAGACTGAGATACAGTGTTTGCAATTTATAGTGCAGATTTAAAATTAACATACTTAATATATAGAAAACTAAAAGCAAGAAACATACCAACTATTCAGTATTTTCATATGGGAAAAAATAGGCCGCAAACATCACAGAAAAATGAAATGAAAGTTACCCCTACATATATAAAAATATAATCAATACTTCTCATATTAAGAAAAATACCAATGTAATGTACAATAAATTAAAATTTTTTTCGTCTGGTTAACAATGGTGCTGCAATTTCTCACCACACTGTAATATATTTCTTTTATAGTACTCAGCACATGAGAATTGTGTTATAATTAGCTGAGATGGAGATTTTTAAAAAGTCATTCCCTACCCCCACTTTCTTCACCTTACCAAGGGTAAGATTGTTTATCTTTTCCTCTTTAGTTCCTAATGGAGTGTAATTACCTGATTTGTGCCTTATCTGATTGAACCCCCTATTCAAATGCTTAGCAGAATCATAAATGCTACCCAGAAAACCAGCATGATTTATTCTATCCCCAACTCTCTAGTAAGATGCAGCAAAATGTAGTGGGTATATGCATAGCTTTGGAGCCAGATTATTTAGGTTCAGTTCCTGCTTCTGCAACTTACAGCTGTATCTTTGGGCAGGATACTCATTCTCTCTGTGTTTGTATTTCCTTTAAATGGTGGTGTAAGTAAAGATAGTACCCGTAGGGTCACTGTGAGGACTAAGTGATTTGTTCTATGTAAAACTCTCACAACCGTTCTATCTTGTAAGTTTAGGAGTCACATTAATATTTTCTATCACTATTTTAATCAAGGAAATAGCACTTCATTTCAATCCAATGAGATTGGAGAGAATCTTGAGAAAAGATGATAGAAGGGAATATATTAGACTGAAAAGGCAGGCACTCGCTTTTCCGTTTTTACCTCCTTGCCTCCCATGATAACCCTGTGACAACAATAACTGTTGCACGGTGCAGCCTCCAGCCTTGTCCTTGCCTTCCTACCCAAAGTCTAGACCACACATCTCCCCGCTGTAGCCTTACTTGTCTCTTGTGGTTAGAATGACCAGTGAGCATTTAGACAGGGATTGTTTTGAAAGACAGGCTTACAAATTTTTCAAAATTGTACTGAATAAATCAAAGAAATTGTTGAAGTGATTGGGACACCTTGCTATAGCTCAGCACTTGTCACCATGCAACAAAACAGTGCCACTGAATATAATCCCTTGGCGGCATTTTGGGCAAACCAAATTTTGGTCCTTGTGATCTACCAAGAATGGATGGGGACAAGGGCATCAAGTTCTCTAAAATTTCCATCCTTTCAAAAATATTAATAGTAGTAGTGACGATAATAGCAACAATATTAGCTGACATGAAAAACTAATATTTTATTAATTATACACAACGTGTGATTAGAGGCATATTTAGAAAAAAAACATTATTGTTGATCTCTAACAAAAATATGAACAAGTTTAATCAGCTCACTCTGAAAATACAGTTTCAAGCTGAGTCTTCTATGCACCTTCTGTTATTATCTGTGTGATTCTGTGCTTGCGTGCTCAGTCATGTTTGACTCTTTGCAACCCTATGGACTATAGTGCATCAGGTTCCTCTGTCTGTGGAATTCTCCAGGCAAGAATATGAGTGGGTTGCCATGCCCTCCTCCAAGGGATCTTCCTGACCCAGGGATTGAAATTCTGTCCCTTACATCTCCTACATTGGCAGGCAGGTTCTTCACTACAAGTACTACTTGGTAAGCTTCTGGGAAGCTCCATCACTAAGACTCTTCTATATAGAAAACTTGGAGCTACCTTCTGGCTGGATCCATTGATGAGTCACGCCTCTGTAACAATTCGTAATAATAAGAAGGGTCTGCTGAAACTCTCTGGGGCCCAGAATCCATCTCAGCTCATATGCCTAATATTCCTCTTGTACATGTAACCTTTAGTCCAGAGTTATAAATATCTACTCATTGTAAATACACAGAGTTGGAATCAGTCATTCTATTGCTAACAAACCCTCAAAGAAAACAAGAAGCCACACAATCTGGAGGAAGTAGTGCATATTGAGATTTGAACTGACCTCTGAACAACTGGGCCATGAATGGACAGAGTGCCCTTAAAATATTTTATTAAATTAACTCATAGGGCAATCTAAATTAAATTCAATGTTGTAGATTGCATGGGCAGAGACCACAGCACATGTCACGTAAAAAAGTCATTTTGGACCAGTTATGCGGAAAGAGCTAAGCTTAGAAACCAACCTTTAATGACAAAAGAATCTCATCCCTAGGAAAAGGGGCTCCAGGGGAGAACATGTAGGCTGATGATGTAGTTAGGAGCCCAAGTGACTGGGTAAATAAGAACCAATCTTACAGTAACAATGTCAAGGGGGAAAAGACATTGAATCAGCTCATTTTTTATAAGACGTCTCTTTGAGGAAAGGCTGGTTCAGAACCCATTTGCTAAACTGCTGGAGGGCTCTTTGTATTTCATTTTCTGGGAAAAGGGAAAAGGGAAACTGGACCAAGAAATTGGAGGAAGAGACTCGGTGAAGATTGTTTCTAAATTCAGAAGCATTGGAAGACCAGAAATCCAGACAAGCTTTGATAGAGTTATTTCCCTGGATGTATTCCTTCCTCCCACAACTTCTCTCAGGAGCAGTCCCGGGCAGTGGGCAGTGCTTGGGCTCTGAAATGAGACATACCTGAGTCTCCATCCTGCTTTCACCACTCACTGCTTGTCCCATCTTGTCCAGTTTCCCTAGCCACGCTGATCACAGCTTCATCATCCAGCCAATGCTAATGCTAATGACTTCAGAGGGTTATCATGGGGTTAAATCAGAAAATCTAAGGAAAGTCTGGCTCAGAGAAGGTGTTCAAAAATGAATGTCACTTATTTTGAACTCACTGGAAGAGAGCTCAAAAATCATTTAAAAGTTGTGCTCCTTTTTTCATGCAAGGAACTCAACAAAGTAAAAATGTGCCCTCTTAATTCGGTTATAAATGCTTTATCAAAATAAAAAATGAACATATGCATTTATCCAATAATTTAGCTTTTAGTTTTTTTTTCCCCACGGTGATATGAGAAATATACATACCTTTATTCACTTACTGAAAAAAAAAAAAACTAGAACCAATCTAATCATCAATTAATTGGGCTAGAGTTAAATCAATCATGATACACTCACACAATGAAATACTATGCAGCCTATAAAATGAATACAGTAGGTGTCTTTGAGTTGATTTTAACAACATGGCAAAGGTAAATGTATAATATGATTTATGATGTAAAAAGTGGAGAGTGAAAAAGTTGGCTTAAAGCTCAACATTCAGAAAACTAAGATGACACACAGACATACATGGAGGAGAGCATGGCATGTGAACATAGAGACAGGAATTGGAGTGATGCAACTGTAAACTAAGATTGCCAAGAAACTAAGAGAAAGACATGGCAGCAGATTCTTCCCTATATCTCTGAGAACAGAGCACTGATTTTTAGATTTCTAGCCTGTGAGACAAAATAAATTTCTGTTGTTTTTAGACCATATCAGTTTGTGGGACTTTACTACAGCAGCAGTAGGAAAACAATGCACTTATTCATTCAACAAATATGTGTTGAGCAACACATACAGCTGTGAGCAACCACAGGTAAGAATATGCATTCATGAGCCAGATTTCCTAGGTCCAGTCAGAACCTGATTTTCTCACTAACTATTGTTAACTTTGGGGTCAATCTCTATATGACTTATAGTCAGCCTTCCTTATCCCCTGCACCCACAGATTCAACCAATCACAAACTGTGTCAGATCAGATCAGATCAGTCGCTCAGTCGTGTGGGACTCTTTGCAATCCCATGAATCGCAGCACGCCAGGCCTACCTGTCCATCACCAACTCCCAGAGGTCACTGAGACTCGCATCCATCGAGTCAGTGATGCCATCCAGCCATCTCATCCTCTGTCAAACCCTTCTCCTCTTGCCCCCAATCCCTCCCAGCATCAGAGTCTTCTCCAATGAGTCAACTCTTCGCATGAGGTGGCAAAAGTACTGGAGTTTCAGCTTTAGCATCATTCCTTCCAAAGAAATCCCAGGGCTGATCTCCTTCAGAATGGACTGAATCAAAGAATCAATTCTTTGGCGCTCAGCTTTCTTTATAGTCCAACTCTCACATCCATACATTACTACTGGAAAAACCAAATCTTTGACTAGATAGACCTTTGTTGGCAAAGTAATGTCTCTGCTTTTGAATATGCTTTCTAGGTTGCTCATAACTTTTCTTCCAAGGAGCAAGTGTCTTTTCATTTCATGGCTCCAATCACCATCTGCAGTGATTTTGGAGCCCCCCAAAATAAAGTCAGCTACTGTTTCTCCATCTATTTGCCATGAAGTGCTGGGACCAGATGCCATCATCTTAGTTTTCTGAATGTTGAGCTTTAAGCCAACTTTTTCACTCTCCACTTTCACATTCATCAAGAGGCTGTTTAGTTCTTCACTTTCTGCCATAAGGGTGGTGTCATCTGCATATCTGAGGTTATTGATATTTCTCCCAGCAATCTTGATTCCAACTTGTATGTCTTCCAGCGCATCGTTTCTCATAATGTACTCTACATATAAGTTAAATAAGCAGGGTGACAATATACAGCCTTGATGTACTCCTTTTCCTCTTTGGAACCAGTCTGTTGTTCCATGTCCAGTTCTAACTGTTGCTTCCTGACCTGCATACGGATTTCTCCAGAGGCAGGTCAGGTGGTCTGGTATTCCCATCCCTTTCAGAATTTTCCATCGTTTGTTGTGGTTCACACAGTCAAAGTCTTTGGCATAGTCAATAAAACAGAAGTAGGTATTTTTCTGGAACTCTCTTGCTTTTTTGATGATCCAGCAGATGTTGGCAATTTGATATCTGGTTCCTCTGGCTTTTCTAAATCCAGCTTGAGCATCTGGAAGCTCATGGTTCACATACTGTTGAAGCCTGGCTTGGAGAATTTTGAGCATTACTTTACTAGCATGTGAGATGAGTTCAATTGTGCGGTAGCTTCAGTATTCTTTGACATTGCCTTTCTTTGATACTGGAATGAAAACTGACCTTTTCCCATCCTGTGGCCACTGCTGAGTTTTCCAAATTTGCTGGCATTTTGAGTGCAGCACTTTCACACCATTATCTTTTAGGACTACTAATTACTAAGTAGAAAATATGTGAAGATGGTTTCACATCAGAAAATGTAAAACAATATTAGCAGTAGTGATTTTCTGGAGAAAATCTTAATAAATGAGTATATGACCACATTCTTTAAAATGGATCTTTGTTTATCTATTAAAATCTGATTGAAAATATACTTAGTGGTTAAACTTTATCATCTTTTTCCATAAAGAATTTTCATATCTTTTATGAGCTTTACTACCTTATAGTTATTGCTGCTGTTTAGGGAATCTTATATTTCTTTGTATTTTCTAATTATTTCATAGCATATACAAACTGTTGATTTTTATATATAGATCTTTTCTTTAGTAACCTTGCTAAATTATCTTTGTTGATTTTTTTGATTGTTGATTCTTTGATTTCTCTTTACAGAGAAATAAAGAGAACTTTAACTCCCTTTGTAATTATTATATCTTTTATGTCCTTTTTTTTATTAGTGCATGAACTAGGACCATTAGTGATGAAAAAGACACTCAGTGGGCTAACTTCTAGTCTACATTGTACTACTTAGTGGCAGTTCATAGGTGTGTACTATGAATGACCAATGGTCAAATAAAAGAATTCTCCATCTCCTGAATAATCAGAGTGAACCAAACTAAAAGCACAGAGATGCCATTCAACTCCAAGACACTGAAAAATATGACAGGTCCAAGCTGTTGTGAGGATAAAGAAAATCATAAACTCACTGACAGAGGACTAAATTTAAGCAATCATTTAGAGCACTGGTTCTCAAAATGTGGTTCCCAGAGTACCTGGGTTCGATCTCTAGGCTGGGAAGATCCCCCAGAGAAGGGAATAGCTGCCCACTCCAGTATTCTTGCCTGGAGAATTCCATGGACAGAGGAGCCTGGCAGGCTACAGTCCATGGGGTCGCAAAGAGTCAGACATTACTGAGTGACCTTCACTTTCAAGAGTTGTGAGGATGAAGAAAATCATAAACTCACTGACAGAGGAATAAATTTAAGCAATCTTTTAGAGCATGTGTTCTCAAAATGTAGTCTCCAGACCAGCAGAATCAGCAACACCTGGACAATTGTTAGAAAGGCAAATTTTCAGGCCTCATCATAGACCTATTGAATTAGAAACTCTGGGTGTGGGGACCCAGAGTTCTAAAAAGTCTTCCTGGTGACTTTAAAAGTATGCTAGAAGATCTTGACTTAAAGGCACTAGCTAGTAAGCTTTTTGGGGAAGGCAACAGCACCCCACCCCAGTACTCTTGCCTGGAAAATCCCATGGACGGAGGACCCTGGTGGGCCGCAGACCATGGGGTCGCTAAGAGTTGGACACGAGTGAGCGACTTTACTTTCACTTTTCACTTTTATGCATTGGAGAAGGAAATGGCAACCCACTCCAGTGTTCTTGCCTGGAGAATCCCAGGGACGGGGGAGCCTGGTGGGCTGCCGTCTCTGGGGTCGCACAGAGTTGGACACGACTGAAGCGACTTAGCAGCAGCAGCAGCAGTAAACTTTTTGGCACTAGCTGGCAAAAATAAAGGGATAACAATTTTACCTAAGAATAAACCCTGGAGAGACTCATATGCATCTATATATAGAAACATGAACCAAAAATTATTGTTTATAATCATGTAGATTGGTACTTTTTCGTAACTGTCCTTCAATAAGTGAATGGGTAAACTGCAGTACAGTCAAGTAATAGACTTAAAATGAACTTTAAAAGGATTAAGCTAAAGTGAGTAAATCTGGAGAAAAAATGTTGAAAAAATATTTTCTTTTTTTTTTTTTTTTTGGAGAAAAAATATTTGCCATATAATTCCATTTACAGAGGAGCCTGGTGGGCTACAATCCAGGGGTTTGCAGAGAGTCGGACATGACTGAGCGACTGAGCGCACACACACACACACACACACAACATAATGGGCTGCTTGAGAAAGTGAAAACTTATTGAATGTTAATGTATGCTAGGTAATGTTTTAGGTGCTTTATGTGTATTTCCTCATTTATTCTTCAAGTAACGCCATGAGGTAGGTAATGAGATTAGATCCATATTTAAAAATGAGGTAATGTTGGTACAAAAATTAAGCAACATATATGGTGTCACGTCAATTGTAGGTGGCAGCCTGAATCCAAAACCTCGGCTGTCAGCAGTATTGCTCATTGGTAAGAAAATGTGTCATTGATACTAAGCTTCTAAGAATGCAAAAGAGGAGCATCTATTATTAGGAGGTTAAAAAAAAAAAAAAAAAGAAAATTCAGAAGAGTAGCTATCTTGGAGGAGGCAAGGAAGAGTGTAGTTCCTGGTAAGGTTTCAGCAAGACTGCAAATGTTTCATTACTTTAAAAAATTTTCTGAAGCAAATAAAGCAAGACGTTAGTATTTTAATTTTGAAAAACTATTCCATAACCAAACTTTCTCTGTAATGTTGAAAATCCTTAAGAATATCTCTAATAAAGTATACCCCACCCCTCACACCACAAAATCATTCTCACTTATTCTTTCAGAGTGGGACTTAAAAATCCATTTTTAGTTAAGAACCCAGGAGAACTCACAAAATAACTTTTGAGTTACCCAGATCTATGACCTGAGACAAAGTCAGTGAGAGAAGCATGCCCACGAAGAAAGAGGAATAATTTTTCAAGTAATCTACTGAGCAAAGTTAAACTATTATTAAGCATTCTTAGCATGAAGAGAAGCAGAAGGTTTTACTTAAAGGAACAATGGTATTCTAATTCTATTTCACTCTTATTTAAAAAATTAATATTCTATGTTTGCAGGATTCAACACAAAGGTGGTGTTTAGATTACTTCTTAAGAGATATTGACTGTCCTTAGACAGTTGTTCAGAGCCAGGGATGACTTAACTTAGTGTAGTTCCTGGACACACTCGAACAGATTTCAGGCCATCTCCTATTATCACTAACTAATAGAGGTCAAGCTATTCCCACCTTCACGTCGCCAAATCTTCAGCAACGTGTGTCTTGCCATCAGTCACAGTCAGATGTAGATAGAGGAAGATGAACATCATCCATTCTCCCTGTCGTGTTCATCCATCATTACCTTGGGGAATTCCATAGAGCCTAAGGAAGAGCTGTAAGTGGTACAGAAAATGAACCTAGGATGAGAATTCAGGAGATATGTATGCTTGTCCCAACCATGTTACAAAAATAATAGAATTTTAGAATATGAGGACCTCATAGATCATCTCACCCAGTGCCCTGATTTTAAAGATGAGATTCAGAGTGAGGAAGCGACTTGGCTAATGTCATGTACAACCCATTAGTTATCTATTGGGAAACAAATGAACTGAAGTGAGAAGTGTTCTCACATACAGGTCCTCAGCCTTAGTACAGAGTAGTGTGACAGTGTGGTGGGTAACTAATAACCTCTCATGATCCACTCAATTTCTAGCAAATTAAAGTGGGGACACTGTAAGCACCCCTCCCATCTGCCCTCAGGTTTACTGTGAGAGTAAAACAAAATGAAGACATTTCTGCACTTTCCTTTGTTTTGCTTTTGGACACACTTTCTGTCACTCTGTCTTTTCTCTTTCTATTTTATTAACTTCATGTCATAAAGGACTCTTGTCACGGTCATTTCTTTAGAAGGTCATAAGAGGTATTCATTGAATTAGACAAGGCTGTGGTCCTAGTGTGATTAGATTGACTAGTTTTCTGTGAGTATGGTTTCAGTGTGTCTGCCCTCTGATGCCCTCTTGCAACATCTACTGTCTTACTTGGGTTTCTCTTGCCTTGGGCGTGGGGTATCTCTTCATGGCTGCTCCAACAAAGCGCAGCTGCTGCGCCTTAGCTTGGACGAGGGTTATTTCCTCACCACCGCCCTTCCTGACCTTCAACTTGGGATAGATCCTTTGGCCCCTCCTGCCCCCAAGCAGCCACGGCTCCTTGGGCATGGCATGGGGTTGGTCCTCCCGGCCGCCGCCCCTGGCCTTGGGCTTTGGGGCGTGGGATAGCTCCAAAATCACTGCAGATAGTGACTGCAGCCATGAAATTAAAAGACGCTTACTCCTTGGAAGGAAAGTTATGACCAACCTAGATAGCATATTCAAAAGCAGAGACATTACTTTGCCAACAAAGGTTCGTCTAGTCAAGGCTATGGTCTTTCCTGTGGTCATGTATGGATGTGAAAGTTGGACTGTGAAGAAGGCCGAGTGCGGAAGAATTGATGCTTTTGAACTGTGGTGTTGGAGAAGACTCTTGAGAGTCCCTTGGACTGCAAGGAGATCCAACCAGTCCATTCTGAAGGAGATCAGTCCTGGAATTTCTTTGGAGGGAATGATGCTAAAGCTGAAACTCCAGTACTTTGGCCACCTCATGCGAAGAGTTGACTCATTGGAGAAGACTCTGATGCTGGGAGGGATTGGGGGCAGGAGGAGAAGGGGACGACAGAGGATGAGATGGCTGGATGGCATCACTGACTCGATGGATGTGAGTCTGAGTGAACCCTGGCAGTTGGTGATGGACAGGGAGGCCTGGCATGCTGCAGTTCATGGGGTCGCAAAGAGTCGGACACGCCTGAGCGACTGATCTGAATTGAAGAGGTATTTGGGCTTCCCAGAGGGTTTTAGCTGTAAACAACCCACCAGCCAATGCAGGACATGTAAGAGACACAGGTTCGATTCCTAGGTTGGAAAGATCCCCTGCAGGAGAGCATGGCAACCCACTCCAGTATTCTTGCCTGGAGAATCCCATGAACAGAGGAGCCTGGTGGGCTACAGTCCATGGGGTCACAAAAAGTCAGACACAACTGAAGCACCTCAGCACACATGCACACAAGAGGTTTTCAGTCTAAATGTAGATGCCACCTGCTGCTGCTGCTAAGTCGCTTCAGTCATGTCCGACTCTGTGTGACCCCCGAGACAGCAGCCCACCAGGCTTCCCCGTCCCTGGGATTCTCTAGGCAAGAATATTGGAGTGGGTTGCCATTTCTCTCTCCAATGCATGAAAGTGAAAAGTCAAAGTGAAGTCGCTCAGTCGTGTCCGACTCCCAGGGACCCCATGGACTGCAGCCCACCAGGCTCCTCCGTCCATGGGATTTTCCAAGCAAGAGCACTGGAGTGGGGTGCCATTGCCTTCTCCAGATGCTACCTAGTTCCCTCTAATTAAAATGTTCACAAACACAGAGATAATTGGAGATCTGTTTACCTACTGTTTGCCTAACTTTTCCTGAGCTTTTCCTACTCAGTCATTGTAGCAGAAGTGTGTGTGTGTGTGTGTGTATTGGGGATGGACAGTGTAGAGGCTGTCTGAGGCAGGGGACATTGCATGAAGTACCCACAAAGAGGCAACAGCAGTTTGGAAAACCACCTAAGAAAGAGAGAGTGGTGGGAACTGGAAAACAAACTTCTAATTTTATAATTTGAGCACAGAGTAGCTCTGACTAAATCAGTCTTATAGAGATTAAAACAAAATACTATGTGTATCTGAAAGCTTCCCTGTTCACTAAGCAGTAAGGAATCTGCCTGTGATGCAAAAGATGCAGACCTAGGTTCGATCCCCAGATGGGGAAGATCCCCTGGAGGAGGGCATGGCAATCCATTCCAGTTTTCTTGCCTGGAGAATCCCATGGACAGAGGAGCTTGGAGGGCCACAGTCTGTAGGGTCACAGAGAGTCAGACATGACTGAAGCAACTCAGCATCCACCCATCTGAATGTTTCAGGCTACCTCTTCTACCCAAACCCAATTCCATGCCACATCTTCACATATGATCTAGAAACATCTCCTCAGTATCTTTCTTATGTTATAATGGAATATGATGCTTCTTGAAACCAGGGCTGATACAAGCCTTGAAGGATGCTAGATACCCATGTCACTTGTCACTAGCAGAACTGAGCTCCCATTTAGCCCATTCCACCTGCCCCAGTTACCATGGGGCCGCAGCACAGGTCTACACTTTTCAAACTGGAGATCCTACTCTTGTTGTTTAATTAGGGCCAGAAGGCCACAGAATGAATACTCATGGATGTTAATTTAAGCGGCAAATTTAGGGGAAACAATAAGTTACCTAAGAGTTTAAAATATATCCACATAAAATGGACATATCCTAGAGCAGAATGCAAAAGCTGCATGCTTTGGGGGAAAAACAGTGACTCCAAGAAATTTCTCATGAGCTTCTGTTTTAGGTGATCTTAATCACTGACCTAGAGCGAGACATCCTGGAATGGGAAGTCAAGTGGACCTTAGAAAGCATCACTACGAACAAAGCTAGTGGAGGTGATGGAATTCCAGTTGAGCTATTCCAAATCCTGAAAGATGATGCTGTGAAAGTGCTGCACTCAATATACCAGCAAATTTGGAAAACTCAGCAGTGGCCACAGGACTGGAAAAGGTCAATTTTCATTCCAGTCCCAAAGAAAGGCAATGCCAAAGAATGCTCAAACTACTGCACAATTGCACTCATCTCACATGCTGGTAAAGTAATGCTCAAAATTCTCCAAGCCAGGCTTCAGCAATATGTGAACCGTGAACTTCCTGATGTTCAAGCTGGCTTTAGAATAGGCAGAGGAACCAGAGACCAAATTGCCAACATCCACTGGATCATGGAAAAAGCAAGAGAGTTCCAGAAAAATATCTATTTCTGCTTTATTGACTATGCCAAGCCTTTGACTGTGTAGATCACAATAAACTGTGGCAAATTCTGAAAGAGATGGGAATACCAGACCACCAGATCTGCCTCTTGAGAAATTTGTATGTAGGTCAGGAAGCAACAGTTAGAACTGGACTTGGAACAACAGACTGGTTCCAAATAGGAAAAGGAGTTCGTCAAGTCTATATATTGTCACCCTGTTTATTTAACTTATATGCAGAGTACATCATGAGAAACGCTGCACTGGAAGACACACAGGTTGGAATCAAGATTGCTGGGAGAAATATCAATCACCTCAGATATGCAGATGACACCACCCTTATGGCAGAAAGTGAAGAGGAACTCAAAAGCCTTTGATGAAAGTGAAAGTGGAGAGTGAAAAAGTTGGCTTAAAGCTCAACATTCAGAAAACGAAGATCATGGCATCCGGTCACATCACTTCCTGGGAAATAGATGGGGAAACAGTGGAAACAGTGTCAGACTTTATTTTTCTGGGCTCCAAAATCACTGCAGATGGTGACTGCAGTCATGGAATTAAAAGACCCTTAATCCTTGTAAGGAAAGTTATGACCAACCTAGAAAGCATATTCAAAAGCAGAGACATTATTTTGCCAACAAAGGTCTGTCTAGTCAAGGCTATGGTTTTTCCTGTGGTCACGTATGGATGCAAGAGCTGGACTGTGAAGAAGGCTGAGCGCCCAAGAATTGATGCTTTTGAACTGTGGTGTTGGAGAATACTCTTGAGAGTCCCTTGGACTGCAAGGAGATCCAACCAGTCCATTCTGAAGGAGATCAGCCCTGGGATTTCTTTGGAAGGAATGATGCTAAAGCTGAAACTCCAATATTTTGGCCACCTCATGCAAAGAGTTGACTCATTGGAGAAGACTCTGATGCTGGGAGGGATTGGGGGCAGGAGGAGAAGGGGCCGACAGAGGATGAGATGGCTGGATGGCATCACTGACTCGATGGATGTGAGTCTCAGTGACCTCTGGGAGTTGGTGATGGACAGGGAGGCCTGGCATGCTGCAGTTCATGGGGTCGCAAAGAGTCGGACATGTCTGAGCAACTGATCTGATCTGATCTGATCTGCTCTGCTCTGCTCTGATCTGATCTGCTCTGGGGCTGTGCCTGTGTTGTCTGTCCTGTAAAGGAGAAATGTCCCTCATCATTTCACCTGTCACGTACAGGCACTGGATGAGCGTTATCCTGTGGGAGGAGCTGTGGCCCTGGGGGAGATAGAGATAGTTTTCCTGGGCTGAAGTCAGATACCATAGAGGAACACAACCTACAGTCGTCAGCCAGCAACCGCAGCTCGAGCTGTGAGCCTCAGTCCCAAATGGGGATCTCTGCGGTTCCCGCGGGACCCACCACATCCGGTGTCATGGCTGCCTCCTGTCTCACCACGAACTACCCGAGAGGATTACAGGACTCACTGTGGGTCTGATATGCAAACACACATAAGCTGTTTCCAGTGAGAACCATCTAAAGGTCTTCAAGGGCTGCCAGTGTGGACTAAATTCGGAAGCAAGTAAACACAGGGAAAGTCTTTTTCACACACCACCGAATAAGATCATTTTCCAAAATTACCATTCTCTTCAACTCCCTTCCTTTTCCCCTCAAACGAATTATTTCCATTTCAGAGTACCAGAATTTGCACTTAATGACTGAGATATTTGGGTGAGAAAAGCCTTTCCTCTCTTTATGTATGTACTCACCTGTGTAATGTAAGAGGCATAAAATTCATCCTGCTAGTTAGAATTCATTATAATACCCTTTAGGGCTAAAAATGTCTCAACCAAACAATCCTATTTCTTTTTTTTTTTTTTTTTAAAGCTATTTCATAAGTTGTCTTCCAGGAGAGAGAAAGGAGGGAAAAGTACTTGAAAATGTCTAAAATATTTTATTTATGTAAAAGTCTAATATTTTAAAGTTAAAAGGATTTGAAGCTCTGCCTTTATTTTTTTTAATTTGGAAAGTTCAAAAGCTTAATATTTAAAAAATCATCAAAGGACACTCAGGTGTGTGCTCAGGTGTAACTCACCCACCTGATGCTAAACGCTGGTGTGAGGGCTGTCTTTGTACAAGTATCACCACTTTTACTCAATCTCATTGCAATCCTGAGATTACTCTTTTCTCTTTTTCCTACTCACTTAGGAGACTAGGGAAGGGTAAGGAGAGGTGAACTTGGAGATATGTGACAAAACAAACCCAAATATTTAAATACTAAGAAAGATAAAAAGAGGGTCTGAGATGAAAAAAATGGGAATATACCATGAACTAAGAGGCAGGGACGGGGAAGGCAATGGCACCCCACCCCAGTACTCTTGCCTGGAAAATCCCATGAATGGCTCCAGTTCATGGGGTCGCTAAGAGTCAGACGTGACTGAGCGACTTCACTTTCACTTTTCACTCTCATGCATTGGAGAAGGAAATGGCAACCCACTCCAGTATTCTTGCCTGGAGAATCCCGGGGACGGAGGAGCCTGGTGGGCCGCCGTCTATGGGATCGCACAGAGTCGGACACGACTGAAGTGACTTAGCAGCAGCAGCAAGAGGCAGGGAAAATTAACTTGTATGCACTTGCCATCAGGAGAAAGGAAGGGGATATGAGAGAGAAAAAGAATGAATGTTAATAAGAACTTAAAAAAAGGAAAATCATTGTCACTTTTATTTGGTGTTACTCAGGGTTTCAGGCAGATGCAGAAAGCAATCATTTTCAAAGAGACAACAGGAGAAACAAATTTTGGAGAAAACATACATGAAAATCAAAACAATTATTGAAAGTAAGCTATTACATGGATTTTGACTTATATCTAATCTCCTACTTTTCACTCTTAAAATTTAAAAATCATCCTTAGGAACTAAAAACTATTGGCTTTTATTTAACAGCCTCAGCTCTTTGTTTCCAGTTCCCAGAGAGAAATCATTAATACTACAGCTGAGATCTCCTTTTTTATTGTCCTTTAAGGCCAGAGCAGGGACGAACATTTTAAGACACTGCCTCAGTCAGCAATTTCTGTGAGACAAATGAGACAAAAGAACAAAAACAGAACAATGAACTTAGGGTCTGTGTGAGTTTGTAGTGTGTCCACTTAGGTAACCTTGAACTGTATTTCCCAGAGTTCCCTTTGTTGCATCCTTCTAGGTTGATGGGGGCCACAAGAGATGTTTTGCTGCAAAGAGGAAGGCGGAGATGAAGACTCCGTGTTTGTGTGCTGGGAAGGTGGCCATGGAGTGTGTGTTGCAGTAACAGTGCACCCATGCCATAGCCTATCTCTTGGGTTACCTTGTTTCCTGGCTGGGGCTCCTCCAGCCAGATGCAGATCAGCTTTTCCTGTAGGGACACCCCAAGCATCTAAGTTGAAGCTTTCCAGGAATAAGCAACTGATGCAAGCTCCAGTCAGTCCTCACCACTCACCCTCACAGGTTCCAGTGTGTCTTTGCTTCCCTGGCTTTGTCCTTGCCTTCTTTTCCCAGGTGTCTGCTCTTGAACAGTAGTTAATATCAAGGTTGCAAAGAATGAAGAGCTTTATTTGGGGCCCTAGCAATTGAAATTTGGGAGACACAGGTCTAGGTGAAACTGTGAGAGTGTTCTGGGGAAGAGAAAAATTTGCAGGCTTATAAAGGCAAAAGCCACAAGGTTGTCAAAGTTGTCTTGCAAGGATTATGGTTGGCTCTATCACAAAAGGGAAATATTTTCCCTTAACGAATAAGTAATCCTGAGTTATTTAGGGTAAGGATTTAATAAGGACCTTGAAATTCCAGAATTTTGTGCAGACGTTCTGGATTGCCTTAGTTAAGACAGTAAATGGTTGGAAGTTGAGACTATATCCAGGCTAAGACGGGCAGAAGCCCCACTTCCTTAGTGGCCTCCTGGTTCCATTTGAGCAGGGGCTCTTAGCTATACTGACTCCATTTTCATTTTCCTTGCATACTGCTCAGTGAATATCAGTGCTAAATATGCATACAACAGCCTCTCACAGTGTGTCACTGGCTTTCACAACTGTTCAAGGTAAAATTACTGAAATTTCCTTTCCTTTTCCATTTTACTATTCAACTACAACAGTTTTTAAAAGTCTAACTCAGTCCTTACTGAGAAAGGCTTTTGGACTGGAAGTGGTTCTAGAGGTAAATTGGTGACAAGAAAGTCTGAGGAAGAGATACGTGGGTAAACCTCACTAAGTGGAGAGCGGAGAATGTATATAAGCTTGTTTCCTTTTTCTTTTTTTTTTTAATTAAATTTTATTTTGCTTAACTTTACAATATTGTATTGCTTTTGCCATACATCAAGATGGATCCGCCACAAGTATACATGTGTTACCCATCCTGAACCCTCCTCCCTCCTCCCTCCCCATACCATCCCCCTGAGTCATCCCAGTGCACCAGCCCCAGGCATCCGTTATCAGGCATCGTACCTGGACTGGCGACTCATTTCAGATATGATATTATACATATTTCAATGCTATTCTCCCAAATCATCCCACCCTCTCCTGTTCCCAGAGTCCAAAAGTCTGTTCTATACATCAGTGTCTCTTTTGCTTGTTTCCAATGTGAATGCTCACAAAAGAGCAAGGAGGATCTTCATAATCAAGTTGGTAAGATGGCTTATCCTGCAGACATCAATCGGCCTGTTTGCCTGGTTACCCTGTTCTTCCCATCAGTTCAGTTCAGTTGCTCAGTCGCATCCAACTCTTTGAGACCCCATGGACTACAGCATGCCAGGCTTCCCTGTCTATCACTAGCTCCCAGAGCTTGCTCAGACTACTGTCCATCAAGTCGGTGATGCCATCCAACCATCTCATCCATTCTTCCCATAGAAGAACCATCTCATCTCATCTTCTCATCTCTACCATGTCATCTCATGCTTCCTATTGGCTCATGGAACAAGTGGCTGTGGTAGTAGCAATGGTCATGCCTTAGATAGCAAAGTGATTTTCCCACTTACCAAGGTCAGGGGCTGAATTCACTGCTAAGATTCCAATCTTCCAATAATAAATATCAACACTGAGCCCCAGCAAGAGTAGCATTTTCTGAGTAGATAAACCAGCCACATGGGAGAAACTTGATTGTATGGGATTACTGCCATCATGGAAGGAGTGGCACTTTGCTGTTCTTGAAAGAGATGCTCTGGATATGGATTTCCCTTCTCTGCTCATCATCCTTCTGCCACCAATATTCCTTAACTTGTGGAATGTCTTACTGGCATGGTATTTTCACACCACAGATTCTATTTGTGGCATTCATGTAAAAGTCAATGAAGTATAGCAATGTGCCCATGATTGTGAAATTCACTGGTCTTACTGTATTCCCCATAACTCTGAAGCCTATGGAAAATAAAACAATCTAATATAGTCAGGATGGCTAATGGTGTAGACTCTTTCAGTTCAGTTCAGTTCAGTTGCTCAGTCGTGTCTGACTCTTTGCAACCCCATGAATCGCAGCACGCCTTGGAAGAAAAGTTATGACCAACCTAAATAGCATATTAAAAAGCATTACTTGTCAGCAAAGGTCCGTCTAGTCAAGGCTATGGTTTTTCCAGTGGTCATGTATGGATCTGAGAGTTGGACTGTGAAGAAAGCTGAGCACCAAAAATTGATGCTTTTGAACTATGGTGTTGGAGAAGACTCTTGAGAGTCCCTTGGACTGCAAGGAGAGCCAACCAGTCCATCCTAAAGGAGATCAGTCCTGGGTGTTCATTGGAAGGACTGATGCTGAAGCTGAAACTCCAATGCTTTGGCCATCTCATGCGAATAGTTGACTCATTGGAAAAGACTCTGATGCTGGGAGGGATTGGGGGCAGGAGGAGAAGGGGATTACAAAGGATGAGATGGCTGGATGGCATCACCGACTCGATGGACATGAATTTGAGTGAACTCCAGGAGTTGGTGATGGACTCAGTCAGGGAGGCCTGACTCTTTAGGAGTAAATATTTGAGTTCACCAGGCAAGGAACCAGAGCCAACTATGGTGCTTAGTTAAAGCAATGGAAATAAAAAATGGATAATAGAAGAAGGCAATAAAAAAAAATACTGGCTGTGACTATGTGACCAATTTCAGAAACATGAGAAGTTTGTGTAAATTTTGGTTGGGGCTAGGTTTTTCTCAGATAGGCTTGCTCGAGCATCTCTGATCAACTGGCATTTTGGCTGGGACTTGAAGCTCTGCTCCCTGTAGTCATTCATGCTCCAACACACTGAGTTCACTGTGTTCTCACAGAAATAGCAGGATTCTAAGTTAAGCAGGAGACAGACTCGAAGAGTGTAGGACTGTATTATGATTTTAACCACCCCAGATCCAGAGAAGATAGGGGCAACCGAGTTTCAAGACAAAAGGTATAGATACAAGGAGGTACTTCACTGTGGCTTTTAATGAAGTTAGTCCACCATGGAAGCTTTATAGTTTATGGAGGACACCAGGATGTGATAAATTGTGTTGTTGCAGAAAGTCTGAAAAATTTGTTAAAGCCTTAGCTCCTTAGGCCATGCTTCACCTCCTTGGAACTTGTTTCATATTTCTTACTCTGTAACAGAGAATTCAAACAAATTTTTCCAATGTCACCTTTGCATCTCCAGTTTTAACACTTCATGGTACCTGATGTTTGATGGCATTTTCCTAATTACCCCTGGTAGTGAAAACAGGAACCCTGGAAATATTTGAGGGTATCCAATAAACTATATCAGCCTCCTCAGAGTTACCTCAAATAAACATATTACCTAAATAAATTTTCTATAGATTCTATGCAACTGTGGTCTTAAGGACAAATCCTCTAATCATGTGCCCATTTACCTAATTTGAACAATATGAACTTGCCAACTTTGAACCTTTTTGACCTGCAAAAATGGTGATGTCAGATAGCTGAATGCAGAAATTACTCAAAATTTTTATTTCCCCCTTTAGCACAGTGTCCTGAAGTTGTGTCCTGGTGTTAAACACACTCTGAGACCTCCCATCTTCATATGCACCTTGCAGATACAGTGCTCCTCATTACTGGCCTGCTCAGCGGGCCAGCTCAGACATTTCAGAGATTGAAACATTTCCATTTTCAGAATGGAAAGGCAACAAGAGGGAGCTGGTAAGCAAAGAAGGCAATGAAGTCTCATTCTTCCTCTTGTGAAAATGTCAATGTCCCCTGGGGGTAGCCATTCATTTTACTGTTTAATGGTGTTTGAGCTATAGTAGAATAACAGTCTAATTCTTAAGGCAGTTTAAGATGTAAATCTTCCTACTGAGTCATTTCCATGTGTGAGCACCTTATAAAAATCTTTATTATTTTTAAATTGCATTTGTAATTATAATTTGCCTAGTACTTGGGAAGTGAAATAGATGAATGAGGATATGTATGGAGGTAAATTCCAGTAATAAGGTGGGAATAATAGGAACAGGGAGTACGTATTTTCTCTTTTTGCCTCCCTCCCCCATCTTTCCTCCCACTCACCCTCACCCCCAGGAACTTTCTCTATGCTCTTCGGTAAAGAGAAACTGAGATCAAGTATGTTATAATTCTGGTGATGTATAGAAGCCAGGAGTATATACTTATAATGCATCATTATAGAAATACACATTGGATCATAACATATTTGAGCCAGGGAGGAAACTTAACAGTGTTTAGGTTGACCACAAAAGTCTGTTGATACTTGATTTCTCTCAAGGTGCTCCCCCACAGTGTGAATAGTCACATTAGTTCAATAGTCCATTCTATTTGAGGCATTTCTGATAATGAATAGTTTTCCCAAATGAACCAAAATCTGCCTCTCTGACATTTTCATTCATCGGTCCTATTTTTCCCCATTACAAGGCTATTCAGAAAAAAAATTTAATTTCCATTGCATAGCACAGAGTTAGGAATTGTGGTTTTGTGTGAGTGTAAATTGGAAAAGACTATATGCAAATATGTGCTATTATTATTGTTTCACATGAAAAAAATCAAGTAATTGAAATCAACTATCAAGTCAATGAATGGAATAATTTATTTAAAAATGACCTAAGCTTCTCCCTATAATTAAATTCCTAATTTAGAGAAATACTACCCAAATACTAGTCATTCATACTTAATTGAAAGTAATATTTTTAGAAGCATTTTCTAGAAGTGTAAGTTGAATTTTACTTTTTCAAAAAGAAATTGAGGAATGAATATAAGTTTTACAAATAGATCCATAATGTTCAATTAAATGTTAATCTAAATTATGTTTATTTTATGTAATTTATCTTATAAAATATGATTTATATACAACTATTTATAAATATTTTCCTTAGTAAAATTAAGGATTTATGTAACTAAATAATTTTTTTAAACACTTTATTCTTTGTTATAAGTGGCATATCAAATATGCCATTCGTATCTTCCTATCAACCTGCAGTTTTATTCTAGGTAATAGGCTAATCAAGAAAAGATTCAAATGATGTAAGAACTGATATTATATGATTCTTCTTATTCTATATTATATTCTTCTGGAAGTTCATCTGAATATCAGCTAGTTTATTTTTGATGTTTTACCCCATTTGTCCTTATTTATCCTTATAATCACACTATACAATGTTATTAGACAGAGTTTATGTGTCTTGAGAAACCTACATGCAGGTCAGGAAGCAACAGTTAGAACTGGACATGGAACAACAGACTGGTTCCAAATAGGAAAAGGAGAACGTCAAGGCTGTATATTGTCACCCTGCTTATTTAACTTATATGCAGAGTGCATCATGGAAAACACTGGGCTGGAAGAAGCACAAGCTGGAATCAAGATTGCCGGGAGAAATATCAATCATCTCAGATATGCAGATGACACCACCCTTATGGCAGAAAGTGAAGAGGAACTCAAAAGCCTCTTGATGAAAGTGAAAGTGGAGAGTGAAAAAGTTGGCTTAAAGCTCAACATTCAGAAAACGAAGATCATGGCATCTGGTCCCATCACTTCCTGGGAAATAGATGGGGAAACAGTAGAAACAGTGTCAGACTTTATTTTTCTGGGCTCCAAAGTCACTGCAGATGGTGATTGCAGCCTTGAAATTAAAAGACGCTTACTCCTTGGAAGGAAAGTTATGACCAACCTAGACAGCATATTCAAAAGCAGAGACATTACTTTGCCAACAAAAGTCTGTCTAATCAAGGCTATGGTTTTTCCAGTGGTCATGTATGGATGTGAGAGTTGGACTGTGAAGAAAGCTAAGCACCAAAGAATTGATGCTTTTGAACTATGGTGTTGGAGAAGACTCTTGAGAGTCCCTTGGACTGCAAGGAGATCCAACCAGTCCATCCTAAAGGAGATCAGTCCTGGATGTTCTTTGGAAGGACTCATGCTGAAGCTGAAACTCCAATACTTTGGCCACCTCATGCGAAGAGTTGACTCATTGGAAAAGACTCTGATGCAGGGAGGGATTGGGGGCAGAAAGAGAAGGGGACAACAGAGGATGAGATGGCTGGATAGTATCACCAACTTGATGGACATGAGTTTGGGTAAACTCCGGGAGGTGGTGATGGACAGGGAGGTCTGGTGTGCTGTGATTCATGAGGTCGCAAGAGTCAGACACACCTGAGCTACTGAACTGAACTGATGTGTCTAAAAACTGAGTAGTTATGTCAGAAAGACATGTCATTAGCCCAAGACGACATAATCAGAGACTGACTGAGCAAGGACTGTTTGACCTCATTCCACTCTGCCTTGAGTTCTACTCAAAGTGCAAATTGCTTACCTGGCTTTGGTTTCCAAGTCCTTCAGACAAGCCTCCTAGCAACACCAGTGTGTTTTTTAAAATCCTTAAGGAGTTGTTTGCTTTGCTTTAGCTGACCCACAAATGAAAAAGTTTCCACTCTTGGTCTTTGCAAATAAGCCTCATTCCTTTCCTTAGATGGGAAAGGCCATTTAGCGTTTAGACCCCTATCCTATGAAGAGGGCTGGTCTGTCTGTAGAAGTGCCCTTGGCTGCTAATGGCTGCTCAGTGTTCTTACTCCCACCCCACTGCTGTTTTGTTTGTTTGTTTGTTTTTTCTCTCTCTACCCTCTTCTTTAGGAAAATACCTCGTGTGAATTAAGTCCTTCTGTTGATTTTCCTCAGGTTCTTATCCAGTCTGCTGCACTAACTTCCCTGAAAGACTTTTAGCGTGCCCTGCCCTGTCTATGGCACCCCACTCCAGTACTCTTGCCTGGAAAATCCCATGGACAGAGGAGCCTGGTGGGCTGTAGTCCATGGGGTTGCCAAGAGTCGGACACGACTGAGCGACTTCGCTTTCACTTTTCTCTTTCATGCACTGGAGAAGGAAATGGCAACCCACTCCAGTGTTCTTGCCTGGAGAATATCAGGGACGGAGAAGCCTGGTGGGCTGCCGTCTATGGGGTCGCACAGAGTCGGACATGACTGAAGTGACTTAGCAGCAGCAGCCCTGTCTTTGCTCAAGAATGCCACCAGGGTGAATTTTAAACTAATCAGGACATTTACTTTGCTTAACTCTGCTTTTCCCACCCGCTGAAATGAGCTGTCCATAACTTGCTGTGTAAAATTTGCTTAGCACTAAAATTGTTTAGCTAATCAGGTGACTTTCGACTACCTTCCCAGAACCATCTTCTCTGCGAAAGTCCTCCCACGTATCCTCCACACCATCTATTCTTAACTCTGTCTAGGTTCCTATAATAGTAATCGTATTAGTTTCCTGTGGCTTCTGTAGCAAATTGTCACACTTTTGGTGGCTTAAAATAATAGAAGTGTATTTGTTCACAGTTCCAGTGGCCAGAAATGGAAAATCAGTGTCACTGGGCAAAAATCAAGGTGTCAGAAGGGCCACACTCTCTCTGGATGTGAGACTCTGTGCTTTGCCTTTTCCAATATCAGGTAGCTGCCAGTATTCCTTGACTTGTAGCCACATCACTCTTCTGTCTGCCTCACTGGCCACATTGCCTTCTCTTTTGTGTATATTAAATTTTCTTCTGATTTCCTCTTTTATAAAGATACTTGTGATTTCATTTAGGACCCACCTGATAGTCCAAGAGAATCTGACTCCCCATCCCCGACAAGGATCTATAACTTAATCACACCATGCAGTGTCTTTGCCATATAACATTCATAGGTTCTGGGGATGAGGATGTAGGCATATCTTTGGGGGCTATCAGTTAGCCTCCTACAGTTATCTATTACTGGGTGTTGCTGGCATATTGTCCCGCAATTTTAGAAACTTAAAACAACAATATCATATATCACCTCATAGTTCCTGTGAGCCAGGAATATGGCTGTTGCTTCGTTTGGGCCTCTGGCTCAGAGTCTGTCATGAGACGACATCCAGGACGAGAGTTAATTTGGAAAGACCCACTTCCTGGTTGACCCACGAGGTTGTTTCAGTTTTCAGTTCCTGTGGGTGGATGGCCACAGTCTTAGTTCCTCGCTGCATATTGCTCTTCTTAGACCACCTCACGTCATGGCAGCTTGCTCCACCCGAGTGAGCAAGTAATGGGGTAGGAGGGGGCCATCAAGAGAGTGTGAGCAAGAAAGAAGCCAGTCTTTTTACCCTAGTCTTGGAATTTGAGTCCTGTCACTCTCCATATTCTGTTCATAAGAAGAAAGTCACTAGGTCCACCCTAGATCAAGGGAAGGGGGCTCCACAGGGGCAGGAACACTAGGAAGTCTGGTCAGAACCTGCCTGCCCCAGCTCTCCCGACATGGCGGCCCCGTCACTCCTGGGTGTGCTTCTCCTGACACTTGTGCAAAGCTGTCTGCGTGTAGAATTCTTCCGTTTGCTTCCACTTTGATCTCAAACATCATCTCTAAAGTGAAGCATATCTAAACGATCTTTGGAATCCCATAGTGCTTTGTTTGTACCTGTGTATCACCTGTGTCTGTGGACACATTGGACTGTCCCGGGAAGCTGAGGGCTCTTGGAGGTCATGGGCACAGCCATCTTTCTCCAGGGCTCTCGGTGTCTTCCTCGCACAGTGAGCAGCTCTTACTAAATATTGTTCTGAATATTAGTTATTTTCACACCTGCATAATTCAGTGCTCATTTGATTGAAATATGATCACTGAATTTCCGTATTCATAAGGAAAGTACACACACACACTCACATAACACATATGCTGCAACCGAAAGAGTTTCTCTGAATCTCTGAGCCCTGACCAGAGAAAAACTATCGAATGTTACGGGAAAGATTCCCTAATGCACAGCTTTTCACCTTGATAGATAGAGGTTATTCTCCAAGCTCCAAACCTTTGATTAAATCGCCGTGAGAACTCATCATCTACCAATAGTGTCCAATTGCAAAATAGCTCAAAACCCCACTGAGTAAGCAAACTGACTCACAAAATTCACAGAGCTTATGTTTATATGTTTTGTTCATAGCAGAGCTCCTCAGGCCTCACTTCATTCTAAGGCCTTTTACTGTTATTTTACAGGAAACGTGACATAACGGAAGTGGTAGGGACAGAATGAAGGGACAAAATAGTGATTAAATAGTTAATCCCACTAAGGCATTGTAAGTAGAAAATATGGGAGACTCCTATGAATTAATGATTCCTCGAGAAAGCAGGCTTGCTTAGCAACAAAACCATGCAACAGAAGCACAAGACATGCCCCAGGACCAGAAAACAAGGGTGGCAGGAGACCCACATCCTGGCCAGTGAGCTCAGTAAGTCAATGATCCCTAGGACATGCTCTCTGCACATGAAGAACGGTGATTTGTGCTCCTAGCTTGACTACGCAAGGACAAGAAAACTCCCCTGCCCAGCCTGGAGGAGGAGCTAATGATGAAAACATGACATCTACTCAAGAAAGACAAAGAAGGGCCTCTCCTCCTCCCCACTTTTCTTTTGATTATATAAAATATAAAACTGTAGCCCAATAAGTTCCCAGGGCATGCCCTTTCTCACCCGCCTGCTTGGAAACCTCACAAGTATCCTATTGTAATAAATCACTTCTTATCTATCATTTTGCTCTTGCTAAATTCTCTGCACTGAGACGTAAAGGACTGTACCGGAGCTCTTCAGAGACCCCTAAAATGACACCAGTAAGTTTCAGAAGGATCAATAAGGTTCGGGAGTCCAGAGTCAAGGTTGAGATTCAGCTCTGCCAGGATCACTCCTGCAGTTTTGGTCACATCCCCTGGTCACGCCCTCTCTGGGTCTCAGTTTTCCCATGAAGGGTGTGTTCTGTATTAAGAAGAGGGAATATTTTCTGTAAATATTTTCATCTTTCTGGGCCATACGGTCTATATTACAAACATTCAGCTCTGGCATAGACAATATGTAACCAAACCAGTGCATCTGTGCTCTTGTCAGACTTTCTTTATAAAACAGGTGTTTGGCTCGATTTGCTCCATGGGCCATCCTTTGCTAGGTAACCCTGTACTCCAGGATCTGTCTGCACCTGCTCAACTCAGAAAATTGATGATTTAAAATTAGGTGGGATCTGGTAAATTTTCAGCAAGATATTAATAAATGATACTGGCTTGAAATACGTTTGCTTTTGAACAGGAACATGTCACTAAGTCGTGTCCGACTCTTTGTGACCCCACAGACTGTAGCCTGCCAGGCTCCTCTGTCCATGAGATTTCCCAGGCAAGAATACTGGAGTGGGTTGCCATTTCCTTCTCCAGGACAGGAACATACATTAACCTAACTCAAACAGACACACTTCTACAGAGGAAGATTTCAGGTCTCAAGGTCAGGCAACAGGCAGCTAGCAGGGATATTTTTGATCCAGGGATCTTCAGAGGGCCCTGAAATTATGCCTCACTGGAAGTTTCTTGGCCTGTCTATATGTAAATTCAGTACTGTTACTCAGAGGGAGAGAGTCTTGAGCATCTGAGGTCCCCCTGAAGCCCTTCAGGGACTGCCTACTTGCCAGAACAGCTGAGAAGCCACAGGGAAACAATGAGCCCTGTTGTTTGGAACTGTAAATAATGAACTGACTGCAGCAGTTCTGCTCTATAGGGCCCCATACTGACTGCTATTCAGTTGTAAATATCCCCTTTCTGCTGCTGTACTGGAGGGCAGAGAGCCTGTGGCTATATATTATGCTAAATATTCCCTGGAATCCAACCACAGGAAGAGAGGACTTTGCAGGTGGTAAAACCAACCCATTAACTTGCTGTTCATCTGTTTCTATCTCCCCATAATTCAAGGTGCTGAGACAGCCCACGCCTTCCCTTTGAGACACATGGCTATTTTTGTAAGTATGGGATGCATATACATGTATAGGAATGTTTTGCTATTTGATTCCTTCAGTGGCACCTTCTCGAAGATAAGAGGTGGACTTGGGCCATTTATTTTCCATGCCCCATTTTTCCTCTTTCATTTGGTCTTATTTTGCTTTAATTGATGCAGAGGCTTTCCCCTGAGAAGCTATTAAATAGCTGGGGAAGTATTTCAGAAATGCTTACATTAATGTTTATTTTGCATCTATTGCTGGTTGCTGGCACCAAGACCCCAGCTTGGGTTCCCAACTCATTGTTGCATTAGCTCTTTTTCTGGATGTGATCCTTTCATTTGCCAGTTTCCTAGATTGATACCTGGTTCTCTCTTGCTTTTCTGAGCTTTAAGATTCAGAACTCTGAGCTATGATTTGGCCCTCTGAATCCTGAATATCTCTGTATCCATTCTCTGTACTTGATCACAGGCTCTTATGATTCCTACTAAACTTTGGAAACTTTTCCTCGTTGGCTTAATATTAGAGAAAGCATGACAGTTCAAATGGTAAACTTGTAGACCTTCAGGTCTTAAAAGAAGCCTAGATATCATTAATGATATACCTTTCATTTTAAGACAGAGGTCATGAGACCCAGAGATGTTGCCTGAGGGGTGGAAGTCACTCACTCAGATTCCACCCAGGTGTGAGCCTTCCTCCTACTCCACACCACCCTCCACCCTGGGCAGCCACTCAGCTTCCAGTATATTTGGGGGAGGTGTGTGTGTTTCCTCCTATCCTCTCATGACTTGGTTCTCACTTTAGGTTATCAAATGAGTGGCTCCCAGAAATGCTGGGGTCTTCAGGGGCATTATTAACGTCATGCCCCCCATCGATTTAAGGATGTGTTTGTAGCACACCTGTCCCAAACAAATATGCAGACAGCATAGAAATGGCAATTTCTCAACACAGTGTGAGATAACAATTGAACGCACCCCTTGGCAGGCAGGTTCTTTACCACTAACACCATCACCCAGAAATCAAATCCACATCTCAATTCGATCCCTGGGTCAGGAAGATACCCTAGAGGAGGGCACAGCAACCCACTCCAGTGTTCTTCCTTGGAGAATCCCACGGACAGAGGAGCCTAGTGGGTTACAGTTCATAGGGTTGCAAAGAGTTGGGCACGACTGAAGCAACTTAGTACTTTTGCCAAGAAAATCCCATGGGCAGAGGAGCCTGGTGGGCTGCAGTCCATGGGGTCGCTAGAGTCGGACACGACTGAGCGACTTCACTTTCACTTTTCACCTTCATGCATTGGAGAAGGAAATGGCAACCCACTCCAGTGTTCTTGCCTGGAGAATCCCAGGGACGGGAAGGCCTGGTGGGCTGCCGTCTATGGGGTCACACAGAGTCGGACACGACTGAAGTGACTTAGCAGCAGCAGTAGCAGAAGCAACTTAGAACATGCATAGACAGCCATGCTGTTAAAAAGCCTTTAGTTTTCTGTCCTTAGAGAATTTCTCACTATCTTCTTTTCTACCGAGGCCTAGCCTACACACACTGCTCAGAAATCTCCTTGTTTTATTACCGAGCCCCTTCAAACCACCCCTTCTAAGGCCTCTTTCACATGCCATTAACCCCCATTCACTCATGCAGAGCAGTGTAGCGCTCCCTTTTCTTACACCACGTAGCCATTGGCCAAAGCCCGGCTTCCACCCAGATGTCAGCCTGTCTCCTGCCCCGAAGCATCATCTTCCCTGGGCAGTCCATTCTGTTTCTCATCAACTTGGGGAAAAGGGTCAGTGTTTCCTCATGTCCCGAATTCTTGATCCCATAGTAGCCTCGTCAAACCATTCTGATTAAACCAGGCCATCTAATATGGAGAGGACTGAGGTCATGCCCTTTATAAGTGAGGGAGCTTTTGAGTTTGGGTGGCATTGTCTTCTTTCTCACTCTCTCACACCTAGAAAACACACAGAGAATTTAGACTAGACTCAAATTTCAAATTTCCTTCAGTTTGAGAGTTGGTACCTTGAACATTTTTAATAAACATAGGCATTGGCTTTGGGAGAGAGAAGGAAAGACTTCTCTTATTTCCCCGAAGTGAGAGTATAGACAATGTTATGTGATATATACTCAAGCGTTCTTACGTTTTCTTCTTCTTAAGTGTTTCTTCAACTTTTATTCCCCCTGGACTAAAAAGCAAGTTAGGCACAGGCCTCATGAATCAGCTTAACTCATTTCCACTTGTAGTTGCAGCAAAATGCCGTCTCTGAGGAGCTCTGCTGTGGAGATAGAGTTGAGTTGGGAGTATCTATTCCTGGATTCCAGTCCTTGCTCTGCAAGTAACTTAGCTGTGTGGCTTTAGTTAAATCATTTCACCTGTTTGGATTTCAGTTTCTTGAAGGAAAACATTGGCTGCAAGAAACAGAAAAATGGAGTCCCAGTGGTTCTTATCGAATTGAAGGTTATTCCCTCCTGTAGCCAGGGATCTGACCTCGGGCAGCCTCTGCTGTGATTCTGGCAGCTTGGCAGCACTAGGGTCAGTGACTGCAGTTCTCTTGTGTTCAGTCATGTCCGACTCTTGGCTACCCCATGGACTATAGTGTAGCTTGCTAGGCTCTTCTGTCCATGGAAATTTCCAGGCAAGAACACAGGAGTGGGTTATCATTGGTTTCTGCAGATATCTTCCCGACCCAGGAATCACACCCTCATCCCTTGTCTCTCCTGCATTGGCAACAGATTATTTACCACTGTGCCACATGTGAAGCCTCGCCTTATTGTCTCAGGATGCAAGTTGTAGCTCCAGACAGCTCTGCATTTATGGCAGGAAGGAGAAGCAGGGCAGCAGGGAGAAGAAACAGCCCTCCTCTTCTGTTCCTTCCATCAGCAGAAGGAAAAGCCATCTCAGAAGCTCCCAGCAGACTTCCCTTCTTTGATAGAATCACATGAAAACCCCAGCTACAAGGGAGGCTGAGAAAGTAAGTATTCGGTTGTTCCAGCCTCTGTGGTGAGAGGCAGGCAGAAGAAAGGTGTGCTGCTTACCTGTTGAGTTAGCCAGCTAGTGTCTACCACACCTTCCTCGTATATAAAAAGGCAAAGGTGGTGCTAGAAATGATCCCTAAGACCTTTCTGATCTCCTTCTGTGTGTGAGTCCCTGAATAGGGAGGAAGAATTCAGTATGTAGCATCACTTTTGTGTGTATAGCAATTCCTGGATTCTGTGCAAGTCCTTCCCCAGGAAAGCATCCTCTAGTCTATGGACAGGTTGAAGGAGGAGCTAGAAAGAAAGTTTGGAGTACAAATGGACACGAAATCACTCCAGGTTTCTCTGTACAGTAATACATTTGTCATATGGTAACACAGTATCATCCCCAGAAAGAAGCAGAGGAGGCCAGTATTCACAAGATAGTGCTGTTTCTGACAGTTCTAGGAAAGGGAAATGAAACAAAACATCTATTCAGATAGAAATATTCCCGGTAGAGGTAATAGCACACATATTGGTATTATATCAGGATTTTCAAATAAGTTTTAAGATTTTAGAAAATTTACAGAATCAAGAGAAATGCATTTTCATTAAAAAGTTATTTTTCAGTCTTCACTCACATATCTAATTTTGCATGGTCACAGTCTTACATGGGCTTTCTTGATGGCTCAATGGGTAAAGAATCTGCCTGCAGTGTAGGAGACACAGGAGACGTGGGTTCAATCCCTGGGTCGGGAAGAATCCCTGGAGGAGGAAAATGGCAACCCACTCCAGTATTCTTGCCTGAAAAATCTTATGGACAGTGGAGCCTGGCAGTTTACAGCCTGAAAGATTGCAAAGAATCAGATACGACTGAGCGACTACACATGCACGAGCACAAATCTTACATGCATACTATTTTGTGTCCTGATTTTTCCACTCAGCATAATCAGATCATACTATTATTTTATAGAAACTGTCGTAAGAGAAAACAATGGAATGGGAATGAATGACCATATGGAATTGTCAGGGGAGGTGGAGACAGAGGGACAGGAGAACCCTTGTGTCTTGATGAGAAACTTGGCTCCTTCACCAGCATGTCCCATTCTTTGTGTGATTACAAGATGGGGAACTTAGACAACAGAGTGAGCCATGGCTGCTGGGACAGTGGGAGTCTCTCCAGGAATCCAAAATAAGTTCAGCTACCTCTTCTTAACCACTTGATGTAGGAAATGACTTTGAGCCACTGAGCTTGCTTCCCTTTGGAATCAAGAATTGCTTTTTGAAGAAAGCATCTTCATATACCAACTCTGAGTTTGCTTTAAACATATCTCGAGAAAACAAAACAAACAAAAAAAAGTACTCTCTGAGAAGCAGTGGGTCCTCTGATACCAGGATCACACACACAAAAAGCCTACAAGAGACAGACAGAGAACACAAGATGTGTGTCCCTCAGTGAGAGATGACAGAGAACAGTAGACCAGCATTAACCGGTGGGTACCTAGACCTTCTCCTCAGATCTTCATGTGTTTAACAGAGTATGAATTTCTGGTGTTTGGGGTTCTCTTATGGTGTACAACAAGGGTCAGGAGCTTTAATTTTGACTATAGGTTTTGCTCACAGACCCTTGAGCTTCATCCTATGTTATTTTGTCAACTCTGGGCATTTCTCTACTTTGGGGCATGGAATCACAGAAGTGTAGGAATGATAAGTTAAATATTTTGGGAATCATTCATTCAATTTGTCAGTGAGGCTCCATTTTCCTTCCTTTTGAGCACATACCAGGATTGCATTTTGAATTCTTGTGGTTGACTGAGGCAATGTAACAAGTTTTGGCCAAGTGGATTTTGAGCCTAAGTGATGAGTATACTTCAATGCCAAAGTATCTGACTGTATACTGCACATGTGGGAACCTTTAGAGCCTTCTTTTTCTCTGGTACAAGCATCTAGCCATGTTCAAGGTTGTTCCTTGTCCATTTGTCTATTCACGTGCATGCGTGCTAAGTCACCTCAGTCGTGTCCGACTCTGAGCGACCCCATGGACTGCAGCCCGCCAGCCTTCTCTGCCCATGAGATTATGCAGGCAAGAATACTGGAATGGGTTGCCATGCCTTCTTCCAGGGGAATCTTCTTAACCCAGGATTGAATCTGTATATCTTACATCTAACCTGCATTGGTAGGTGGGTTCTTTACCACTACTGCCACCTGGGAAGCCCTCATCTATTCACAAGTAACTGCAAGAGCAGCACCCTTGGGAAAACTCTGGTTTTGATAATAGGAGTGAAAATTTTGTTATTATGCCTTTCTAGTCTGGAGGATATTTACTCTCATCCAAAATTTAGTCTATCCAGACTGCAAAGACTTCTTCTCATCTGGAAAGAATTTGACATACAGGACATACAGGCAAACTGAAACAGGTGCATATTAGATAGTTAAAATGTAGCATATAAATATATATTTACTCTATAGACATGCAGTTGGACCTAGTTCTGCCTTCTATAACTGATGAGTTATGTAACTCGTGGTCAGTCACTTGATTATCCACTGGTCCCATCAGTTCATTTAAGAAGGGCAGAATACGGTCATGTCTGTCCTTTTATTCATCCAGTTTTAAAGATAATGAGATAGTTCTCTGCCAATTTCAGAAAGTGATCAGTTACCTTGAGTTTGAATCCATTGTCATTCTTACCCTTATTAAAGCTCAAGTTGTCCCACATAGACGTCTCTTTGAATTGACTTCTGTACTTTTGGCATCACCCTGGAAGCCTTTAATACATTTCCTTTTCTCTTTTATGTCAAGATATTCTGGGCCCAAACCAGGAATCAGCCATTTTTCCAAGAAGCTTTAGTTTCGTGTAATGGAAGATGAATTTTAGGATCAGAGTCTGAACTTGATGGTAATACTAGTTCGGTCATGTTTTTCTAAATTTTCAAGGGACAGCAGGATGGAGAAGTATGTAAATATGACATGTTGTGAGTTTATACTGACAGTTCCAGTTCAAATTCAGGACCATGAGGCTTTTACTTAATTTCTCTGTTACTGTTGGGAAATACCTCCATAAATCTCTTGTGTTTCTGAAGATCTTGAGGCCAGGAATGTTGACCATCTTTGTTCTAGACTACCTTCTGAAGGATGTTTGTATAGTGGGTAGCCCTGAAAGATAAAGATAATTTCTCCCTCCAGGACAAAGGCCAGTGTATCAAATTCTTAAATGCTAATAATGATCTGTGTTTTTCATACTGAAGGTCAGTGTTCTTTTTGTTGTTATAAAATCCTTGTCTCACATTTTCTTTCATTGTATGTCTACAATACATTACTCAGTATTCTTTTGGAATAAACTGTTCAACTATCTGATAATTCGATTTTATTTCCCTCTAAAGTCAAAAAAACATTTTGCCTACACAACTGAAGATTTTCTTTTTCTTCAAAAGTCAAGGGAATCTATTAGGCTGTGTCTTGGTGACAGTTGATAGTCCTAGATATAGATGTGCTCTTTGAATATTTTGTCTTTTTTTCATAAAATTATTTATGAACTAAAGTTTTTAGTACTTGTTAGCTTTATATTTGTTTTCTTGAGAAAATGCTGTTATTTATATGTTGAACCTTTTTCACTTAACTTAAATATCCATTTCTCTCAAATTATTGTTTTGTAAAATTTGCTGTTTATCTTCTATTTCTTTTAATGCAGAATTTATTGTGATCATTCTTTTGTTTCTCTTCTAGCTTAGTTTTCTCTCCTATCACGTATTTTCTTTTATTTCTAAATTTTGAATTTATACCTCATTTTTGCATTTACTAATTCTGATATGTGTTGTTCTTTATTATTTTTATATGAATTTTTACAGGTTTTTTAATGCAATTTTACACCTTTCTTCTTTGTTTGAACATGCTTTGATGATATTGTTTGTAGGAATATTATTCTTTTCCTTTTTTTTCTGTCTCTCTTCTTGCTTTCAAAGTAACTTTGCGTGAAATTTGATCTCAAGCTTTTCTGATCCTCATATTTAATGACTTTGAGTTTTCTTGAAATTGTGGAAGTAGTAATACATTCAAATTAGCTATTCTTCAAAAAATGCCTTCTGTTGCTTTGTCGAAAGTTTGAAAATACAATGGTTGTCACTCTGAGATTTCACGGTTCTGTTGTCTCCCTGCACTTTTACTTGGATATTCCCTTTGCTTTCTCGGAGAAGGCAGTGGCACCCCACTGAGCGACTTCACTTTCACTTTTCACTTTCATGCATCGGAGAAGGAAATGGCAACCCACTCCAGTGTTCTTGCTTGGAGAATCCCAGGGACGAGGGAGCCTGGTGGGCTGCCATCTATGGAGTCGCACAGAGTCGGACACAACTGAAGTGACTTATCTTACCTTACCTTTGCTTTCTCTGTGTGGCTCTGCTTAGTCTTCCTTCCTCTCACAGTGGTTTATCCTCATGTGGGGCTAGGCAGTTTCCTGAGTTCACAAGCACTCAACCATCCCAGTCTTCTCAGTTCTTTGTGTTCTTGTACTTACTACTATTAGGGTCCTTAAAAACTCCCCTAAAGGTTGAGCAAAGCCGTTCTCCTTCCATGGAGCTGTTTCTTTTCACTCTCCATTTCATCACGTGACCCGTTAGTTCCTTCTACTTTCTCCCACACAGATGATGAGATAGGTTTTGTGCCATCTTTCTTCTGTCCCTACGTGGGTTCTTGGGGATACCTTGCCACCCGGCTTTGTTGAAAATGTTGTATGTAGGTTTTTAGTTTTCCTCTCTAGTTTCCTTATTCTCATGCAGGGATTCCTAAAGAGCAGAGACTGTGTGACCAAAACAACCATCTTTTTTCTGGAATTCATCTATCTTGTTTCATAGAGTTAAAAAGCATTGTTTAACAACTGCTGCTGCTGCTAAGTTGCTTCGGTCATGTCTGACTCTGTGCGACCCCATGGACTGCAGCCTACCAGGCTCCTCTGTCCATGGGATTTTCTAGGCAAGAGTACTGGAGTGGCTTGCCATTGCCTTCTCCTACCATTATGTAAATATCAAAGTATAAAAGTGAATAAGATGCTGTTCCCTATATTGAGGAACTAGTGTAAAATTGAGAAAGAGCTTTGAATGCTGAGGCATTTTTTTCCTTTTTTAATTTTATGTATAGAAAAGTTAATATTTCTTAATTGTACAACTGATTAATTTTCAGAAATTGAACAAACACATGTAACCACTGTCTACCTTAACTGCATTAGCTTTCCTTTTGTCCTTTTCTTTCTATACCCTCTGACTTATAACAGAATAAGAGTAACCACTCTCCTGACTTCTAACAGTATAGACTAGTTTTGCATGTTTTTTATTCATTATATGGATGGAATGATAACAATATGTACTTTTTCAGTCTATCTTCTTTTGCTCAACATTATACTCGTTATGATAACTGCTGTGAATAAATTTGTTCTCATTTCTGTGAAACTATATCACAATTTATTTGTTCTACTGATTATAAGCATGTATATATCCTTTGCAACTATAATAAATAGTGATGTTATTAATATTCTAGTACGTATTCCTTAACAAATGAATGTACGCATCTATCTTGGGTGTATACTTAACTTGGGATGGAATTGCTGAGTTGAAAGTTGAACATGTATTCAGCTTCAATAGATACTATTAAATTTTTTTCCAAAGACATGGTACTTCCAGTTGAACTTTCACTTGGTACTATGAGTATGATCTGGATAGGGAAAAGCTGTAACCAACACTGTCTTTTAGGAAACTAGTTCTGGGATTTCTTTGTTAGAGTAGATTAAAAGAAGGAAACAACAGAAATAAAGACTAATTTAACTATTATAGAATAAAATAAAAGATTAGAATATAGTAAGTCCCCTACATAAGACTGGGTTCTATTCCAAGAGCAGGTTCATAATTCCAATTTGTTCCAAAGTCCAATAAAGTAAGTCTAGGTACCCAACTAACACAGTGGGCTATATACCACTGTTTTTACGCTTGTTTCCAAACATCCATGGCTTGAAATAAAGATACTGTACCACTATCCTCTATGTAGTGCTGTACAGTAAAGTATACAAAAGCGCAACTACTTGTAGAGGAAGCACACAAGTGACAAGGTACACCAGGCACGTGAACTAGCGGGTGATTGGACATGCAAACGCACGTTCACGTCTTTGAAAGTTCACAACTTGAAGGTTCATATGTAGGGAACTTACTGTCTGTCAAGTGGAATAAAGGAAGAGGTATGGATATGAGCCACTGCATGTTGGTATAATCTGCTAAACCTCTGTGAGGGAGAAAAAGGTTATTACAGTTTGCATGGAAGTTTGGGTGGGAAGATGATGAATTCAGATATGCTGTGCCAATGCAGAAAAACCTCAGGGCCTACTTACATGCAGCTCTATCTTTCCCCCTTATTTCCCATCCCTACAGGTCTGATGGGAACTGATCCCTCAGGCTTCCTGTAACCATGTAAATTAACAAAGAAAAGACCACATATTTTTTACACTTAATGAGGAATGCAGTGATTTCAGTAATATAGGGTCCCAGTAACATAAAATACCCGTTGAGAAGAATCTGCAATTATTGCCTTCCACTTCATATGGCTGCATTATTTTTATTTTTTGTCACACTCAAAAGTTCCTTAAAGCAGTTAATCGGGATTGACAGCTCCTGGGTTGCATCTCCTCCCTCTGAGGCAAGCAAGCCGGCCCCTACTTCTTTATGCCTAGCCTGTGCTTCATCTACCTGGATCCCTGTGCTAACAGCCAAAAAGCTCTAAATTGTCCTGGCCTGGGTGCTGTGCTTTCCCCCAGCTCAACCTCCCTTATGAGCAGAAAGAAGAGTGTTCCCTGATGGGCTGAGGAAGGGTGTAGGACAATGGCAAACTCTCCCTATCATGCAGAAGAATTATTTTTGGGCAGAGCCTTACTGTGCTCTACAGTTTTCTTCAGTCTTCAAGTACTGATGAAATTTCCATGTGAACAGACTCTGCCTCTTATGGGCCCATCTGTTCCTGCTATTAATTTTTTACCTGGAGCCCTAGTTATAAATGACTCTGGGCAGAAAAGCCTATGGTGTCACCGTCAGGAGATCAGAGCTTTAGGTGGGATATAAGGTGCTGGAGCAGATGGACATCATCTGTGCAAAGGTCTTCATGTTTTGTCAATATCCATTGCATAAGAATGATGGTAAAAGGAAATAGTGAAAACAGATGTGAGGAAAATAACTCCCAACTGCATTGCTCTTTTTTTCTCTTCTTTTCCCAGCTTCAGTTCAGTTCAGTTGCTCAGTCATGCCCACAAGTCACGAAAGTCACAAGTTAAGTCACGCAAGGCTTCCCAGTCCATCACCAGCTCCCAGAGCTGAAATTACTCAAATTACCCAAACTCACGTCCATCGAGTTGTTGATGCCATCCAGCCATCTCATCCTCCATCGTCCCCTTCTCCTCCCGCCTTCAATCTTGCTTAGCTTCAGGGTCTTTTCTAGTTAGTCAGATCTTTGCAACAGGTGGCGAAAGTATTGGAGTTTCAGGTTCAGCATCAGTCCTTCCAATGAATATTCAGGACTGATCTCCTTTAGGATGGACTGGTTGGATCTCCTTGCAATCCAAGGGCTTCTTAAGAGTCTTCTCCAACACCACAGTTCAAAAGCATCAATTCTTCAGTCCTGTGCTTTCTTTATAGTCCGACTCTCACTTCCATACCTGACTACTGGAAAAACCATAACTTTGACTAGATTTAGCTTTCCCAGCTTACCACATGTCAACAACAGTATAGTGCCATGATTTGTAGGGATTAGAATCACACTTTTAGTAAGCCTGGTTTTCATAGGTCCATCATCGTGAAATAGATACCCTCTTGGTTTATAGATTGACAGGAGACTCTGAATTCTATGACATCATATCCAGGAATAGCCAATGAAATATCTGAGAAACCATTCAGAGGAAGAGGCCATCACAAGATTTATACAGTCCAATTTTTTTTTTTCCACAATATAAGCCGATTCGTAATGCCTCCAGATTCAGCTCTACACCTATCTTATAATTCATGGGATCTTTATTAAAGGAGGCAGAATAGGAATACCTCTTCCTCTTCCTGGAGTGTAGGGAGTTTCAGCCAGTCAGCTGTCTAAGAAATTGCCTGACTTATGTACTCCTCATAGGTATGTGCTAAGAACATACAAAGTTCTTCATCAAAAGCAGAGACTAACACAATACTGTAAAATGCTGTATCCTGATTCAGAAAAAGACTGAAAGGTGCAAACCCAAGATGCAAAACAATGTAATGTGCTCCTGATTATGTTTAAATCAAATAGGATAAACACATACACATACAAGATAAAAAAAAAAAACCTACCAAATTATAAAGAAAATGGGAAGAGTATAGAATGAGATACAAAGTTATGACCAAGATAGGAAGGAGATTAAGAATTCTAAGCCAGTCTCCAAACAGTAAAATATCCAACTTCTGGTTAAATCTATCACTTAGTGTTTAAAATTTTTTTCCATCAAAATCTTTCTTTTATAACTATTCTATTGACTCTATTAGTTTGTAAGCCATTACTTGATAGAGTAGGTCAATTTAGGCCAGAAAGAGCTAACATGGGGTATATAATTCATATAAGTGTCCTTTCTTAGTCTGATTAAGGGGGATCACATTTTCATTTCCAAGGATAAAGTCATAGGCAGTTCCTCCCCCCCCCCCCACTATTTGAATGATATATAATACAATCAATTAGCTGCACAGAAAATGTGTAGGTACAAGCAAAACTTATTTGCCCTCCAGAGAGCCAGTGATGGGGGAGGAAAAACAGGATCCTTTGACAAAGAGAAGTTACCTTTTTTCCCACCCCAAGCAGGGTTTTATGCTTATTCTAATGGCAGAAATGAGCAAGCAGATATAACCAAACAATCTACAAGTTCTTCAGGGAACCTGGGTCTTCTATGGACCATGACGGGAGAAATGGCCAGTCAGTCAATTGGTCTCCACAAGTGATAGAAAATCAACTTTGAAATCAGGCTAAGTGAGCAACCGTTACCTTTGGCTCTCCTGAAGGATGACTCCCAAGTCTTCTATTTTAGGGGACCAGTTGAATATAGCCTCTTATTGGGGATGGTCAAGCTCAAGGTGAGGTTGCTTATCACATCAAGAGTTAATAGTTATGTTAGGGCTTCTGCATCTTCCTGAGCAAAAATGTTCTTTTGAGACATTTGAAAAACCCAAGCACACATTCCTATTTCGAATATAATGTTGGAGTCTAAAATCAAACTGGTGTAATATTATCAAGTTGCTTCAGATGACTGTAAAGACTACTGACTTCCACTATTTATAAGGATAATCTCTTTGTTACTGAACTCACGTCTGGCTGCTCACTACTCAGAAAAATATGACTGAAGGGACAAGTGCTGGTAGGAATGGAACAATTTGTTTAATCAGAAAGCTGGCAATCTGGGGAGAAGGCATGCCTGTGACCCAGAACCAACTCCAAAGATTCTACTTGACCATGAAAGTTTTTAAAGGGAAGAAGGGGAAGTAATCTTAGTTAATCACTGAGCTAGCAGATCAGATTCATCACCACCACCCACTGTGTGCAGACTTGTCAGTTCCTTGTGCTCTTTCTTTAGATGCCATCTGTTCACAGAGTTCATTCAGGAGATTGCTGAAGGAAAGCTGGGGAAATATCTGGTTATCTGTTAGTTACTTATTCTTCATTTCTGTTTGTTTACCCTGAGGAAAGAACCAACAGTTTAGGCCAAGTATCATGTGATCAAAAGATGTGAAAGGTGTGCTTGGACTGGAGATGAGTAGATTATGGGGGTGCCTGGTTCAAAGTTAGTTGCAATTTATTGGGTTGGCCAAAAGTTTCATTTGGGTTTTTATATAAGATGGTATGATCCAAATGAACTTTCTGGCCAACCCATAGCTTTGCTAAGACAAGACAAAAGGGGACTCCTGCAGAAAACTCTTTCTTGCAATAAGCTGCTTACAAACCTCTACCATCAGACATCATTCCATTTGTATGGGTTCAGGGGCAAAGGTTCCTCTTCTGTAATTTCTTCATGCTGACATAGGGCACCATATTCTTAGACTGGAAGATGTCAACATGGGCCTATAACATCTCTTTGCTGACAATTCTAATTACCACTTGTATATATGGACAGTTCAGTCAGTCAGTTAGTTCAGTCACTCAGTTGTGTCTAACTCTTTGCGACCCCATGAATTGCAGCACACCAGGCCTCCCTGTCCATCAGCAACTCCTGGAGTTCACTCATACTCACGTCCATTGAGTCAATGATGCTATCCAGCCATCTCATCCTCTGTCATCCTTCTCCCCTTGCCCCCAATCCCTCCCAGCATCAGAGTCTTTTCCAATGAGTCAACTCTTCACATGAGGTGGCCAAAGTACTGGAGTTTCAGCTTTAGCATCATTCCTTCCAAAGAAATCCCAGGGCTGATCTCCTTCAGAATGGACTGGTTGGATCTCCTTGCAGTCCAAGGGACTCTCAAGAGTCTTGTCCAACACCACAGTTCAAAGGCATCAATTTATCAGTGCTCAGCCTTCTTCACAGTCCAACTCTCACATCCATACATAATGACAGGAAAAACCATAGCCTTGACTAGATGAACCTTTGTTGGCAAAGTAATGTCTCTGCTTTTGAATATGCTATCTAGGTTGGTCATAATTTTCCTTCCAAGGAGTAAGCGTCTTTTAATTTCATGGCTGCAGTCACCATCTGCAGTGATTTTGGAGCCCAGAAAAATAAAGTCTGATACTGTTTCTACTGTTTCCCCATCTATTTCCCATGAAGTGATGGGACCAGATGCCATGATCTTCGTTTTCTGAATGTTGAGCTTTAAGCCAACATTTTCACTCTCCACTTTCACTTTCATCAAGAGGCTTTGTAGTTCCTCTTCACTTTCTGCCATAAGGGTGGTGTCATCTGCATATCTGAGGTGATTGATATTTCTCCTGGCAATTTTGATCCCAGCTTGTGTTTCTTTCAGTCCAGCATTTCTCATGATGTATTCTGCATAGAAGTTAAATAAGCAGGGTGACAATATACAGCCTTGATGAACTCCTTTTCCTATTTGGAACCAGTCTATTGTTCCATGTCCAGTTCTAACTGTTGCTTCCTGACCTGCATACAGAACAAGCTATAATTATTTTGATGCTTACAAAGGTACAGATTATGAACAATAGTGTTAATCCCATTCTCTTGAGGCCAGTTCTTGCAATTTTGCTAGCCGTAAATTCAGTACTGCTCAAGATGGAGCAGTTTATGTCATGGTTACAGTCTGATCATGATGCAGTTAGCTTTTTCCTTCTGGTGGCAGTTAGAGTATCTATAAAACAACTCAAGACTATGCATAAGACAGTGAAAGAGTCTGGGACTCTATTGTTCTAACTGTTAATTGTTTGAACTTGCTCCTTTGTGACTCAGTGAGGCCTGGGACACTTTAGCTGGTCTACCAACAAGAGGCAGGGGGCATGGAAGGGGCCCTTGTATTTGGTTGGAGTTGAGGGAGCCACTGGGTTCTCAGTTTCATCATGACTAAAGATAAAGCCTTTCATTGTAAAATGGCATCTGTTTAGGTTGTACCTAGACCCCAAGCAAGGAGGAGCTTATCTAAGGAATCTCTTACCAAGACAGGTCTCAATATTAACCTACATGTACAAGTTTAGAAGGCAGACATATATCAACAAACACAGGGAAGGAGGAGTCTTGAGCATAGAAAGCCAGAGGGTAAGACAATCTTTGAGAAAGAGGTGATATAGATTTTTATTATGGTGGCAATGCCATTTCTTCATAAAAGCATTCAGAAGGCAGTCAATAGGAAAAAGTCCTAAATATACAACTCAAGATCATATTCACACAAAATGGAAGGAAGACAGAAAAGGAAATCAAGGTAAACTAGCTGATTTTCAAGTTTTTAAAATAAAGCCTGAGGGTAAAAAATTTATAAAGTCCAAGTAAACTGATATACACACAAATGAGCTTGGTTTCCCACTGTCTTACGTGAATTTTCACTAAGACAGGAAATAGTTTCCCTTAAATCACCTAAAAGTAAGTCCACACCAATGACCGATCATGGCTATAATGGGACCTCTCTCCTTTTTGGCTTTTAAGCCCCCTTAAGCCTTTGACTGTGTGGATCACAATAAACTGTGGAAAATTCTGAAAGAGCTGGGAATACCAGACCACTTGACCTGCCTCTTAAGAAACCTATATGCAGGTCAGGAAGCAACAGTTAGAACTGGACATGGAACAACAGACTGGTTCCAAATAGGAAAAGGAGTACGTCAAGGCTGTATATTGTCACCTGCTTATTTAACTTCTATGCAGAATACATCATGAGAAACGCTGGGCTGGAAGAAGCACAAGCTGGGATCAAGATTGCCAGGAGAAATATCAATAACCTCAATATGCAGATGACACCACCGTTATGGTAGAAAGTGAAGAGGAACTCAAAAGCCTCTTGATGAAATTGAAAGTGGAGAGTGAAAAAGTTGGCTTAAAGGGTTAGGGTTAGGGTTAGGGTTCAACATTCAGAAAACGAAGATCATGGCATCTGGTCCGATCACTTCATGGGAAATAGATGGGGAAACAGTGGAAACAGTGTCAGACTTTATTTTTCTGGGCTCCAAAATCACTGCAGATGGTGACTGCAGACATGAAATTAAAAGACGCTTACTCCTTGGAAGGAAGGTTATGACCAATCTAGATAGCATATTCAAAGCAGAGACATTACTTTGCCAACAAAGGTCCATCTAGTCAAGGCTATGGTTTTTCCAGTAGTCATGTATGGATGTGAGAGTTGGACTGTGAAGAAACCTGAGTGCTGAAGAACTGATGCTTTTGAATAGTGGTGTTGGAGAAGACTCTTGAGAGTCCCTTGGACTGCAAGGAGATCCAACCAGTCCATTCTGAAGGAGATCAGCCCTGGGATTTCTTTGGAAGGAATGATGCTAAAGCTGAAACTCCAGTACTTTGGCCACCTCATGTGAAGAGTTGACTCATTGGAAAAGACTCTGATGCTAGGAGGGTTGGGGGCAGGAGGAGAAGGATATGACAGGATGAGATGGCTGGATGGCATCACTGACTCAATAGACGTAAGTCTGAGTGAACTCTGGGAGTTGGTGATGGACAGGGAGGCCTGGCGTGCTGTGATTCATGGGGTTGCAAAGAGTTGGACATGACTGAGTGACTGAACTGAACTGAAGGTGTCAGGGACAGGCGAGCCTGGTGGGCTGCCATCTATGGGGTCACACAGAGTTAGACGCGACTGATGCGACTTAGCAGTAAGGTGTCAGGATAAAATAGCTGCCATTTCAGGCCAAGAGTCAGAAAGAGTTGGTTGACCACCCTTTTTTTTTTGCCAGGACTGTGTCTCAGAAAAATCCATAATTGGCAACCTTAACTTAGAGGAAATATCTTTGATTTATTTCCTATAAATCGTCTTACAAAGGATTGGTCCTAGTCATGATGTGTGAGATACTGTTATGATCACTTCATGGCAGTGCTCCTACCTGGAGAATTTCATGGACAGGGGAGCCTGGCAGGCTACAGTCCATAGAGTTGCAAAGGAGTCAGACTCAACTGAGCAACTAACACAAAATCAGTGCAGACAGTAACAACAGTCATAAAATTAAAAGATGCTTGCTCCTTGGAAGGAAAGCTATAACAAACCTAGACAGCATATTAAGTATAAAAGACATCACTTTGCTGACAAAAAGTTCACATGGCCAACGCTGTGGTTTTTCCTGTAGTCACGAACAGATGTGAGAATTGGACCATAAACAAGGCTGAGTGCCAAATAATTTACGTTTTTGAATTGTGGTGCTGGAGAAGACTCTTGAGAATCCCTTGAACTGCAAGGGGATCAAATGAGTGGAAATCAACCCTGAATATTCATTGGAAGGACTGATGCTAAAGCTGAAGCCCCAATACTTTGGCTGCTTGATGCTGAGAACCATCCCATTGGGAAATACCCTGATGCTGGGAAAGATCTAAAATCAAAAAGAGAAGGGGGTGGCAGCGGATGAGATGATTGGATGGCATCACTGACTGCTGCTGCTGCTAAGTCACTTCAGTAGTGTCCGACTCCGCGTGACCCCATAGACGTCAGCCCACCAGGCTCTCCTGCCCCTGGGATTCTCCAGGCAAGAAAACTGGAGTGGGTTGCCATTTCCTTCTCCAATGCATGAAAGCGAAAAAGTGAAAGTGAAGTCGCTCAGTTGTGTCCGACTCTTAGCGACCCCATGGACTACAGCCCACCAGGCTCCTCCATCCGTGGGATTTTCCAGGCAAGAGTACTGGAGTGGGGTGCCATTGCCTTCTCTGGCATCACTGACTAATGGACATGAATTTGGGCAAGCTCTGGGAGATAGTGAAGGACAGAGGATCCTGGCATGCTGCTCTCCATGGGGCCGCAGAGTCAGACACAATGTAATGACTGAACATAAACCATACAAGTTGCTTTACAATGTTATGTTAGTTTTTGCTGTACAACAGAGTGAATCAACTATTCATTCTGCCCAGATTCCACCCCTCCAAGACATCACAGAGCACCAAGCTGAGCTGCCTTTGCTGTACAATAGGTTCTTACTGCTGCTAAGTCACTTCAGTCATGTCCGACTCTGTGTGACCCCAGAGACGGCAGCCCACCAGGCTCCCCCGTCCCTGGGATTCTCCAGGCAAGAATACTGGAGTGGGTTGCCACTTCCTTCTCCAATGCCGTTTTATCCATGGCAGTTCACGTATGTCAATTTCAATCTCTCAGTTCATCCCACCCCCTACCCTGTGTCCAAAGCCTTCTAACCAAATATTTTCATTACCTTTTGGACAGGCATTTGAGTAGAAATCAAGATGCAGAGGAAAATATTTCTCTTGGATATCTGCATAATAGTCCCAACCTAATGTATCTGCCTCAGTAGTTGTGTATGTTGAAAATAAGAGAGGATGTTCCAGAAACAACCTCAAGAGTTTGCTCATTTTACCCTTTTAATGGCCTTTATACATATGCTGTGGGTACTCAGGTTTCCTTTTGCAGAGTGGAAGGTTACGCCAAAGCATTGCTTCACTGGCATAGCTGCTGCTGCTGCTAAGTCACTTCAGTTGTGTCTGACTCGTAGCGATCCCATGGACTGCAGCCTACCAGGCTCCTCTATCCATGGGATTTTCCAGGCAAGAGTACTGGAGTGGGGTGATATTGCCTTCTCTGACTGGCAAAGCTAACTTCATCCTTTTATGAGCATTCTTGACAGACTCACAAGATGATCTAAGATAACATGCTTACTCTCATTGAATTTTGTCTTCCATTTTCTATTGGATTCTTTAATTGGCTATTTATACCACTTCCAGACATTTGTGTACTGCCCCAGGATAAATAAATTTTAAAAAGTATAATATGAGTAGCCAGCCCACAATTAAAGAAGGAGTCTCATTTATTTTGTCTTGAAGTTGGTTGTTTAGAATCTGAAATTTATTTTCCCCTAGAAAAATAAAGCATAGACAGGTTATTAATTTAGACTACTGTATTTTATTTCTTTAGAGAATATAGATGAATATTAAATCTATTTTTAAACTCCTGTTTTCTCATTCACAAGCTACTTCTCTGTAACTCTGTAGAATACATTTGCATTTTCTAGTTTTACATACCATGCACGTACCTGTTCCCAGTATAATTTCTCCCCCTTGTGCTGAGTTAAAGTGGGGGGTAGGGGTCACCAGAGGTCCAAGTGGTAGCAGTGGCCAAAGCAGAGAAGGAAGGAGAGGAAGTCTCCATGGCAACCACAGCTCAGCTGGGAGGACCCCTTCCCCAAGCCTTAAACATCTTTTGGGTGAAGGAATGAGGATTCTAAGTTTCCCAATAAGAGCAGGAGTTAAGAAAACTCCAGCAGTCTCTTTTGTTGAGGTGAGACTATAGGAGCGGAAGTATTTGCATGAAAGAAAGGTTAATAACTGATCATCATTGGTCATCTGATGATGTCCAAGTTCTGTGTCTTATTAGTAGTTTATCTGTAGCTCCTGACAGAACACCAAGCAAACACTGGGGTTTTAGTAAATACTGAATTATCCTGGGAGATGATCCTTGGAAAGGTAAAAATAAGTGACTTTGGATAGGATCTAGCTAAAATAATCCTGCTTGAATTTTTATTTCACTCTCTAGAGGGCTGTGAGTTTCCAAACATTTGCAAACGTTGACATACTGTGGTATACAAAGAGCAGGGGTGGACACTGTTTCTGGAACAGAAATTCCTGCTCCCACATGCTCAGGATCCGAAACAGCCATCCAGGAAATGACAGCAGAGGGGACAAGAGCCCACATTTCAGAATCAAACGGGAACTTGATTTGAATTATCGTTCTGTGCCTCATGGCCAAGTGTCTGTTTTCTCAAGCCCTCCATTTATTTATGTTTAAAAATGGAAATGCTGTTAGAAAAATTTACAGCTGCATTGGATCATGGTGAAGGTTAAATGAGATATTGGATGTAAAAGTTGCCCAGTGCATGGTAAGCAGTTAATAAATGCTAGCTTACAAGATTTCTCACTTTGGGGAAATGTAATGTGATGGGAAAATGAGAGCCCTCCTACGGACCCGAGACCAGAGGCACACCTGGGTCAGGAATGACTTTCAGAGCTCGTCTGTCAGGTCTGAACTCCCTTAAATGCCTGACCATAGCCATTTCGACAGATCAGGAAGAGGGAGGGTGAGGTGTGAGCGGCGAGAGTCACGTTTCCTCCTGTGGGTTTGTGTCGCCCGCCATGACTTCCACACCCATTGTGTTTGTGCTCCAGGCTCCTCTATTATTAGTTTCCGCTGCTGGTTCTCCTCCAGCTGCGTGTCCATCAGGGTCCATTGCAGAATATCAGTCTGTTCTCACATGGCGGAAAAGCCGTGCGGCGGTCTATTAAAAATATCCCCAGTACCCTAGGCCTCTGACAGTCTCGACCCTCAGCAGCCTCACTGCTTGGAAGACTCTGTTCCAAAACTTCCCAAGATGTCCTTTGTCATTTGCCTCTATCAGTCCTGTTTGGAACTTGTTGCTCTGAACTAATGAGCCCCATGGTGAGACCTTTGACAAAAAGGTTGTGTTTTTTGATGGTATTATCTGTTCCCTTAGCAGAAAGAAGTCAAGGTTAGGTACCTTTGACTTTGAGAGATGATCATTTCATTTGTCAAAATACACACAGGGATTGTCTTTCATTCCCTGCCTTCAAGTCAAGGTCCCCAAGTCAATATGTCATTACCTCACCTGTCACCTATAACCACAGCCTTTTATTAACTCTGTGGTTACAATGTCATGGCATGAAAGTGCCCCGTGCTTGCTTCTGATTTTCTTCCCACAGCTCTGAATTTCTCCTTTATGAGTCCACATTTCACGTTTTGTGTCTGTCATACTGTCTTATCCCCTCAACATCCGACCTTGGGGAAAAGTATGGGAAACTCATGTCTGTGATGTGTGTAGCAGGTGTGATACTCTCAGGATTCTTGCTTCTCTGGAGTGAGTCACGTCCACACGGCACCCATCCTGGGTTGGCTGTTGAGTTTCTTGTCTTTAGGAGTGTTTGCTCCTGAGGTTCTTCAGTCATCAGTGTGCTTGTGAATTTCTCTTTCCCCTCCTTCCTGTCTTAACAGTCATCTGGAAGAACTGGACAAAAAGTAGCCGGTTAACATTAACTGATCAAGCTGTGGTTGCTGAGAGTCTGTTGAATTGAGAGAGAAGGAGAATAGAAGAAGGAAAAAAGAGATGAACAGAATTGGGGTAGCAGATGAAAGTCAGCTGGAGGAAAAAAAATTATAACTTAACATGGGTACTGTTATGGGCCGGGAATTCTTCTAGCCTCTTTTTATACCTAAGTCCACTTCATTCTTGTATCAAACACTTGAAATGGATATGTGAATGGGGGGACTGTAGCATGTTTATAGTGAGTGTGGACTTTGGAGGCTTATTGTCTGGGATCGAATCCTCACCCCTCTATTAATTAATTATGAGGCTTTGAGAAGTTACTTAACTCCTCTGTGTCTCAGCTTCCTTATTTACAAAATGAATCTAATAATACCTACTGTGTACAATTTTCCTAATAATTAAATATGTTAATATATATAAGCTATATAGAATAGATCCTGCTATATAGTAAATGTTCATTAAGAATTAGTTATTATATTAATGATTGTATTCTCACTTGTAGAGCCTGGCCAGGTCTACAGTATTTGTCCACCAAGGACAGTGCACCCCTGACTAGGGACAGTTATACAACTTTGTCTAGGCAGAGATCCCTAAAGTTCATGGCCAGCTGTCCTAGTGACTTGAGCGGAACAGGGCACTCTTCTCACATGCATCTTGTGCACCAGGAATGCCAATAGCTTCTCACACTCTATTCTGTGGCAGATTTTGGCATGTTTCAAGAGCATTTGAACCTTTTACATATTATTGCCATAAACTGTTAAATCCCTTCTGTAATGAGAAGCAAATTGGGAACTAATTAAATGTAATCTTTCTGGGAAAAAAAAAATCCTGTTTGGGCTCTTCAGAGTGGGACAGACTCTATTTTATAATTTCTTTCTGAGGGTTCCCCACTTACTATTTAGAACTCTTTCAATTATTTATTAGCTTAAGAAAGATACCCATGAAAGGTCCCCTGGGCAGATGAACATAACAGTGAAATAAAGTACATTTTCTTATTAGAAGCTTTATCCATTCTGGTGCTCACCAGGCTACAGACTTGAGAAGAACTGGAAAGGATTCAGCCCATCTCTGAATTCCTGTGGTTCCTTGAATCATTAGCAAATTGTTCAGCCATTACTTGGTATCTGATTGTCATAGGTCAAGATATCCAATTCTTAACTGCAAATTCACTGAAGCTACAGACCATGCCATATATATTTTCCCGTGGACTCATCCTTTATCTGACAAGCACATGAATTCCCCTTCAATCCCCATCTCATGAAAGTATCTCAGGTACTACGATTCTGGGGACCCATGTACTTGATATGGCTCTGCCAGGATGGCCAACTGTCAGCTTTCTCCTCTCATCACACATGTGCTCCAGTTATATGAACCTTCTCTCACCATCTTGAAGGTACTGGGAAAAGTCCTTCTACCACAGGACCTTTGCATGTACTATGCCCACTGTCTCATTGTGCCCCCTCTCTCCTTGCTCTTCTCATCATCACACTTTCCTCCCACCTAGTTAATGTCTATTCATCCTGCAGATACTTTGACTCCTTTTACGTGCCTCTCCCAACATTCCTCACTCCCACATTCATCCAAGTACAGTCCTTTGATATTAGCAATCAGTGAATATCTTCATTTCATTGAAAGTACTTCTTAATATTTATAATTAAAGGTTTTACTGATGCAGCTATTTGATTAATGTCATTCTCCTGACTAGCTCGAAGTCTCCATTAGAGAAGGAACGGTTTTTGCTCATCATTGCATCTTCAGCATTGAACACAGTATTTAGCCCAAAAGAAGGGTGCAATAAATATTTTTGAGTTAATTAATGCTCAACAAGTGTTTTGATTTTCAGTAGGTAAAGCTTTGGTCGTTATTACATTGGCAGATTCAGTAAAGTTTTCTAGAACCAAGATTCAGCATAGGGTTTCCTGTAGTAGCTTCAAGGAGTTCCAGTCTGAAACTGTGCTCTGAATAGGTAAGTTGGACCAGAGGTCATTGCCTGGTAGGTCATTCTGAACTAGCGTTCTCATGAGCAGCAGTGTCAGGACAAGCTTGTATGAGTCAGGATAACAAATTAGGAACAGGATTATGGAGTCCTCAGGTGTTGAACCGGAGAAGGCAATGGCAACCCACTCCAGTACTCTTGCCTGGAAAATCTCATGGATGGAGGAGCCTGTCTGGTAGGCTGCAGTCCGTGGGGTCTCTAAGAGTCGGTCACGACTGAGCAACTTCACTTTCACTTTTCACTTTCATGCATTGGAGAAGGAAATGGCAACCCACTCCAGTGTTCTTGCCTAGAGAATCCCAGGGATGGGGGACCCTGGTGGACTGCTGTCTATGGGGTCACACAGAGTCAGACACGACTGAAGCAACTTAGCAGCAGCAGCAGCAGGCATTGAACAGAAATGAAATCTATGTGATCGGCAAGAGATCTGGAATCCTGTTTAGTGAACTCATATTTATTGCAGAAGTTGATGTGCTTGACACTATACTTGACATTATAAGAACAGGACATCTGTATACAAATGATTCTGTTCTTTTTCTAGAGTCCTGGTGTAGGGGGAGAATGATTAATTACGGTGTATTGTAGAAAATCCTCTGATAGAGATGCTGCAGGAAGACCCAATTTCACAATCTGTCACCTTTACAGAAGGCTTCCTGGAGGAGATGACACCTGAGCTGATCCTTGAAGAATGACCAGGAGTTAGGACATGAGTCTGTATAGTCAAAGCTATGGTTTTCCCAATAGTCATATATGGATATGAGAGCTGGACCATAAAGAAGGCTGAGCAGAGAAGAATTGATGCTTTCAAATTGTGATACTGAAGAAGACTCTTGAGAGTCCCTTGGACTTCAAGCAGATCAAACTAGTCAATCCTAAAGGAAACCAACCCTGAATATTCACTGGAAGGACTGATGCTGAAGCTGAAGCTCTAATACTTTGGCCACCTCATGTGAAACCCAACTCCATAGGAAAAGACCCTGATGCTGGGAAAGATCACAAGCTAAAGGAGAAGGGGGTGGCAGAGGATGAGATGGTTTGATAGCATCACCAACTCAATGGACATGAATTTGAGCAAACTCTGGGAGATAGTGGAGGAGCCTGGCATGCCATCATCCATGGGATTGCAAGAGGTTGGACACGACTTAGCAACTGAACAACAATGAAGTAGGTGTGGACAGAGTAGTGATTAAGGACAGGAATAGTAGGTATATTCCAGGTAATGAGCAGGATGTGGGAAGGTCAAAAGATGGAACAGTGCCCAGCATACTTGAGAAGCTGGAAGCCCCCCACGGATGACTAGATTGTGGAGGTAAAATGGGGCTGGGGGGCGGTTAGTAAGCCATAAGCCTGAGGTAAAGACCATGAACTTGATAGGAGTGGGATTTGAGAAGCCACTGCAGAATGACCAGAGACATCTGTGATCCAAGCTGTCTAGAAAAGTGGCTTTGCCATTAGAGTGAGAAATGGATGAAAGAGGCGTGGGCTGCCAATGGAGAGGTTATTTGAGAAACAGGAGCTTATGAAAGTGAGGTCATGAAAAGATGTAGGGGAGTGGCGTTTGAATTTCTGGAAAGGAGATAGACTTTAGGTGTATTGAAAGACAGAGTCAATAGAGGTTGGCCATACCAAATGTAGGCGGTGAAGCAGGAGAAGGTTTCTGACTTTGGCAGTTTGATAAATGATGCTGCCCCTTACCAAGTGAGGTTCCATACGGGAGAAACAGATTTTGTTGTTTGCAGGTGGATAAAGTGGATAAATTTGTTTTAAAGTATATTAGAGGATGATGAGACTACTTGCTGGCCCCAAATATCCATGTTCTCTTTTAAAAATTAAATGTCCATGTTTCCTGGAGGCTTTCTCAGCTTGCTTGCACCAGGGTGATGACCATTTAATTATGTTCTAGCCAGTGGGATGTAAGCACATCTTTGGAAACTTCTTTCAACCGGTGTTCTCTCTCTTCCTCATTTCCTCAGTTATTCTGTTGGGAATGCGAGTATGTTGGCTAGGATTCCAACAGCCATCTTACACCATAAGATAGAAGCTGCATATGGAAGATAGTGAAGCAAGGAGATAAAGTGTCTTGAGACCCTGTTGATTGTAGCCTTTTCAAGCTTGGCTGCCAGTTTGGAAACACCAGTATGGATCAGTTAGCTTTCACTAGCCATACCTATCGTCACCCAATGCCCTCATGAATAAAGTGACCATTCTGGGAAAGATGGAGGCTATACCTGGGCTTAGCAGATGGACTTCTGCTTATCAAGATTGATCTTATCTGGCTATGGCCACTGCTGTCTATCAGCAGCAGAGATCAACACTGGGTTCCCAATATGGTGCCCTTCGCTGGGGTGATCATCCAGCTATCTAGTAATGAGTTGTTTATACCGGACCACTCCTATGATGGAAAGGGCAGTGTTTCGTTCCTCCTGGAAAAGATAATTACTCTGGATATGGATTTGCCTTCCTTGCTCACAATACATCTATCAGAGGTAACATCCATGGATTTACAAAATGACTAATAGTATTGTACACAGCATGGCTTCTCATCAGGTTGCTCACTTTATAGCAAGATTGGGAATGGACCTTTCTCATGGAATTCAGTGGTCTTAACACATTTCTTTGGAGCTTCCCTGGTGGCTTAGATGGGGAAGAATCTGCCTGCAATGCAGGAGACTCAGATTCAATCCCTGAGTTGGGAAGATCCCCTGGAGAAGAGAATGACTAACCACTCCAATATTCTTTCATGGAGAAGACCATGGACAGACACAACTTAGCGACTAACACACACACACACACACACACACACACACATCATGTTTCTTACCATCCTGAAACAGCTTGTTTGCTAGAGTTCTGAAATAGCCTTTTGAACACTCAGAATCAACAGAATATAGAGTCTCTCTCTCTCTCTCTCGATTTCTTGTTCTCTCTCTGTGTCTCTTTCAGTGTGTGTGAATGTGTGTGTATATCCATATCTATAGAGACCCTGGAGTTGTTTCACTCTTTTTTGATTCCCTTCATTGTTTTCCCTCACCTCATTACTTGAGGTGGACAGGCTGCCCTCTGACTTCCTGGTACCCATGAGGTAGAGGAGGTGGTATACTGGTTAATGATTCATCATCTAGAGCTGTTGAAGTGTCAAAGTGAAAGTCGCTCAGTCTGTTTGACTCTTTGAGACCCATGGACTGTAGGCTTCCAGGTTCCACTGTCCATGGAATTCTACAGGTCAGAATACCGGAGTGGGTAGCCATTCCCTTCTCCAGGGGATTTTCCCAACCCAGGAGTTAAACCCAAGTTTCCCACATTGCAGACAGATTCTTTACCATCTGCTGCTGCTGCTGCTGCTAAGTCACTTCAGTGGTGTCCGACTCTGTGCGACCCCATAGACAGCAGCCCACCAGGCTCCCCCGTCCCCGGGATTCTCCAGGCAAGAACACTGGAGTGGGTTGCCATTTCCTTCTCCAATGCGTGAAAAGTGAAAGTGAAGTCGCTTAGTCGTGTCCAACTCTTAGAGACCCCATGGACTGCAGCCTACTAGGCTCCTCCATCCATGGGATTTTCCAGGAAAGAGTGCTGGAGTGGGGTGCCACTGCCTTCTGAGCCACCAGGAAAGCTCAAGAACACTGGAGTGGGTAGCCTATCCCTTCTCCAGGGCATCTTCATGACCCAGGAATCAACCCAGGGTCTCCTGCATTGCAGGTGGATTCTTTACCAACTGAGCTACCAGGGGAAGGGCCCTAGATCTGGGATTGCCCAAATTTGGTGGATTCCAGATTCTCATACGTCCTTGAGTGGTTCAGGGCCCTTGAATGCATAGCCTCAGCAAGGGTGGTTATGGTATGATGACTTACTTTGGTCATTACAACTGTTCTCCACAGGTATGATTATGTTGTCAATGATATAATTCAAAGCCATTAAAAATACTTGTGCGTGAAGAGTAGGTTTTATTATTAATTTTTTCTCTGTATTAAGGGAAGCGGTAAAACATACTAGCTTTATATTCCAAGATTTTAAATCTGAGAGATATGAATGCATTATGACCTCTGTAACCTTAGGGAAATTACTTAACCTCCCTGAAGACACAGTTTCATAATTTGTAAAATGGGGGTTAAAATACATTACCTTCATTACCAGGCTGCTTAAAAGAGAAAATAAAGGATGTGCGTGCATATAGTGCTTAGTAAACTGTAAGAGTATAGTAAATAAAGGCTGTTATTGTTTTAGAAGTCAAACTACTGCCATGTGCGGGTCCAAATCTTTTTGATATTAAAAAGTTAATTCCCTAAAAGAAGGTGTCTCCACTGATCTCTGGGATTTTTCTCCAGGCCATGCCATCAATCCTTTCTATGCTTTGTTCAATACCTATAGGGAGAAGCTAATGTGTTTAACTCATCTGTGTTAATGGTTTAATTTGTTTCCCCTCCCAAGTAACCTTTGCCTTGCATCAGGGAGACTCTTGGGCCTTAATGAAAAGTGGTGACTAATGTGAAAAGGCAGGCTCCTGGCAGGGCCAGAGAACAAGACACCCCTGGGTGAGGGCTCATTTCCAGGGGAGCTGGAGCAGGAGGGCTCGCTCAGCCTGCCCCTGGGTGAGGCTGGCCTTGTTCTGCAGAAGAATAAATCTGTAAAATCAATACTAGCTCCTGTCATTTTCAAGTTTTACTCCTTGCCTTTAGGTGCAGACACACAATGGGCACTCAGTAAATATTTACTGAATGCAGATGGGAGATGAAGGGCAGTCGGCAAGGGCGGGGATTGAGAGGCTCACCCCAAGAGGTCAAGGGCCCATGTGAGAAAAGATGACTTGGAGCAGAGCACTGACTCAGCATGATTTCCTGTCATTGTATTTTCTTTCACTGTTATTATTATTTCACTCCTTATTAGTTGACTCTGTTTTTCTTAGTCTGTAACAAAGGACGCAGTCATTTGAGCTAACCTCACCAGTCCAGAGGGAAAACTAAGACTTTCATCAGTTAGCATTGCTATTTAACACAGTATCTGCCACTTAATTGATTGAATACTTGGCCATAGTTGAAAATACAATGTTTTAAAACTAATTCTAGATATGACACTGCATTGTGGGGAAAGAAAGTGCATTGTTTATTCCAGGCTGTCCGGCACGGAGTCCAGGGCAACTAGTGTTCAAAACACCTGAACTCCCCAATGGGTTTTGCTGCTGCTAAGTCACTTCAGTCGTGTCCGACTCTGTGTGACCCCATAGACGGCAGCCCATCAGGCTCCCTCGTCCCTGGGATTCTCCAGGCAAGAACACTGGAGTAGGTTGCCATTTCCTTCTCCAATGCATGAAAGTGAAAAGTGAGAGTGAAGTCACTCAGTCGTGTCCAACTCTAGCGACCTCATGGACTGCAACCCACCAGGCTCCTCTGTCCATGGGATTCTCCAGACAAGAGTACTGGAGTGGGGTGCCACTGCCTTCTCCAAAGGGTTTTAGGAACGCATTTTTAAAGGCAGGGTGACGGATGGGTATTGCAGGGTACGTGATCAGCTCCTGCACCGTTCTCTGATTCATTGACGGTGAGGTGCCAATGTTGAGAGCAGTGTCCCAGGGGTTAATGTTACCAATCCTTAGGCTCCGACAGGTCTGGGGGGCTTCATGCTCATGGTCATCAAGTACTTAACTTCTTCCATTTGATATGGGTTTTTAGCATCTGTAATACAACTCAGAAAATCTGTATCTGATATTATGGTTACTTAAAAGAGGAGCTAAAGCAGAGGATATGGGGGAGGCCCCTCTCCTGGGAAGGTCTCATAGGGTCCTGCTTAGTTACAATGTTACACATTAATAACTGGAAGAACTTGGTGGAAAAGCTTGTGTTCCATACATTTTAAACTTCGTTCCTCCCCAGCTGGTGATGAGAGCTACACATTCCATGATCTATGGCCCCATACTTTGGTGTCATGACCCCACCCGAGTTGGCAGCATGGAGATTCAGACTCCTCCTAGAAGCCATTCCCAGACCATGACAAGCAGCTAATACTTAATTAAATGTGGCAGTGACTGTGAACCATATTAATAGAGCCAATAAACTTGAACCAATTCAGCCTCCTCTTAGAGGTTCTGAAAAATGGACTCTCTGTCACAAGGGAGAGCCTGTTGCAAGAGAGACCAGTTACAGTGGAAAGAGACAGTCATCTTAATTGAGATTTGATTAAAACATCTGATCTTTGCCAAATGTTATGGAAATATAGAAATATGAACACACTACTGGGCATTAGGAAGGGCCCTGAAACTTCACCCTAGCTTCAGGACTAGGCTACCCCTGAGGCCTTTGCTTCTTACTGCTGTGGCTGCTGCTAAGTCGCTTCAGTCGTATCCGACTCTTGTGACCCCAGAGACACAACCCATCAGGCTCCCCCGTCCCTGGGATTCTCCAGGCAAGAACACTGGAGTGGGTTGCCATTTCCTTCTCCAATGCATGAAAGTGAAAAGTGAAAGTGAAGTCGCTCAGCTGTGTCCGACTCTTAGCAACCCCATGGACTGCACCCTACCAGGCTCCTCTGTCCATGGGATTTTCCAGGCAAGAATACTGGAGTGGGGTGCCATTGCCTTCTCCTTTGCTTCTTAAGTTCATATTTTTGAGCATCCCTGTGCCGCAGGGCTCAGATTTTAATTTTTCTTTCTTGTTTTGGTCCTGCTCATTCCCTTCCTTGATGATTTCACCCAATGCCCTGCCTCTAAGTACTGTATCTACGTTCAGACAATATCTACTCCCTAGAGCTTCAGAATCCCATGTCTAAGTATCTTTTTCCTACCAGAAGTCACTCAAACTCAGCATTACTGCACTGAACTCTGATTCTTGCTCTATCAACCTTTACTTGTAGGCTTCTCAGTTAATGACAGCTTTATCTTTTCAGTTATTCATAACCAAAAATATGAGCACCACTGTCTAAGACATTTAGCCACTGTTTGGTCACCAAGTCATGTCCGGCTCTTTTTTTGACCCCATGGACTGTAGCCCGCCAGGCTCCTTCTGTCCATGAGGTTTCCCAGTCAAGAATACTGGAGTGGGTTGCCATTTCCTTCTCCAGAGGATCTTCCCAATCCAGGGGTCGAACCCACATCTCCTGCATTGGTGGGCAGATTCTTTACCACTGTGCCACCACTAGGGAAGACCAAGACATTCCATACTTTCCAAATTTATACAGAATGTGATTGCTTATTACCCACTTCAGAGTGACTTCCTTGGATATGGCCATCACTGTCCTTCATCTGATGGCAGCAGAAACCTCCTCAAGGGCCTTTCTGTTGCTCAGCACACCAGCCTCTAAAATGTAAATCGTTTTGTCAAATGGAATATTTCCTGCCATATCAGTAAACAAGAATGTCACAGTTATCCTCAATTCCGGCCATCCACATATGAGCTGGTGAGCCCTACGGGAATTCACAGAGGAGAAGTGTGCCTGCTAACAGGCTGCATGAACTCCCTAAAGACAGGGGAGGCAGAAACTCAGGATGCTGGCCCCAGAGAGCTGAGATGCATATGAAAGGAAAGAATTCAGTGAGCCCAGATGCTTGCCTCTTCCTAGATGCAGAAGAGTGCAAATTCCTTAGTTTGAGATACCTGGTTTCCTTAATTGACAATAATCTTTGATGTTCAGATTCTCTGCCCCCTTTGCTGCAAACTTTCAGGGAGCCTGATTCCTTCCCCTCCTCCTTTCTTTCTCTGAGTAGTTTTTCAGAGTTAGTTGAGATGCTGCCCCCTGGGCTTGAAGTCCTAAAAGTTTCCCACCGAATAAAACACTCTCTGCTTTCCAGTTGTGAATATATTTATATATATATATTTTAGTCAGCATAGGGTCTTGTCATTCTTCTGTTCAAACCTAGTTCCCTCCTAGAAGCCAAAGGCGATAAAGTGGCCAGAAAGGCCCTAGTGACGTGGCCTCACACCGTCAGACCTCTCATACCCTTTCCCAGTCTCACTGCTGCAATGACCCTGGCTTCTTGAGGCTCCTGGTGTTGTAGCCACACATTCAGGGAAACAAACTCACTCAGAGGGACAATGCAGATAGTGGAGTGCAGTCTATTACACCGGCGGGCCCAAGGCAGAGTCTCCTCTTAGCCAAGGACCCCGATTAGTTTTTGTGAAAACCTTATATACCCTAAGTGTACATGCCCAAACGCACCTCCCCAAGTTCCCTGAAACCAGTCTGAACAACGGAAAAGAAAGATACAGTCAAAGTTAACCTGTGATTCGTATGCCTTCAGCCTAGGTAGTTAACGGTGGACAATTATCAATCGGCCTGTGGTCATACCCCAATGAGCATGATAGAATGTATGATTCTATTCAGTTACACAGATAATTAGGGTTCTCTTTTAGGAGATGGGAGAGTCTAGGTATGAGCCCTGGGGCTCTTCCTTCCAGGGGCCTGGTTTTCCAGTTGGTATGTCGTTTCCATAGATACTGGGCATAGAGCTCCAAGTCCACAGTCCAGCCCAAGATGGAGTCCTGCTTTCAGGACGGAGCCTGTTCTGTTTCCTCCTTCAGTGGATCGTACCAGGTGAGGGCCTTAGGGCTTCCATCTCAGTTATTCACTTCGATAACTTTCTTCTCTCTGAGTTTATCCTCAAGTCTTACGTACCCAGGGACACTGACCTGGCCATCCTGCAAACCCATCCACTCAGCACCTCTCATCCCTCTTACCCAGCTCTGCTGCTTCTGCATTACCATAGCACTCCTCACTGGCTACCATACAATATATCTACCTACTAATCATGTTAATGTTTTTATAGTTGCTGGTACACTATATTATTAGTAGCTTACTGTCTCGCCACCCCACTCCCCCAGTAGACTGTAAATACCACAAGGACAGGGATCTTGATCTTTGTTAATGGTATGCTCCATGAGCGTAGAAATTAGTCTGGTTCTCAGAAGAACAAACTAACCTGTGAGATAGGTTCTACCATTTTCATAGATTAAAAAGAGAGAGAGAGAGAACAGTTAAATAGCTTGCCAAGATCAAAGTAGTAGAGGTGAAATTCCAACTCAGAGAGCCCACAGAGCTTGCACCCTTAACCGGTGTGCAGTGTCACCGTGCAGTGTATGAACGGGCAAGGCAACCAGTGGGGAGGGGGGCTGGGGGCCCCCTGCACCTGTGTGCTCACCCCAGGTTAGTAACATCTGAACTAAATGCCAGTCTCAAAGATGAATGTTCCCAGATTAAAACTTCATGCTTCCAAAAATAAGCCACTTATATATATGAAGTATAATTATGATTTTCCCAAGGAAATAGTCATATTCTCTCCTTATTCTGTGTATTCTATCTGGCCCTTTGCAGAGCTTAATTACTTTCACCAAAAGATACAGGATGCACTGGGCTATGATTCTGTGCTAATGAGAGACAGGAAAATCACAACAATATTTCCAAACACAGTATTACAATAACAACTTGTTCTGAAGGTCAGGGTGATTTGCATTAGGTAAGGATCTCCTGATTAGGTGGAAAAGCTATTCTTGAGGGACATCAGTACAAGTAGAGAGCTGGCTTCTAAAATCTGAGTTCTGGAAGCTATTTATATACTGTGGTTTATTTGAGAAGTAAAATCTATTAAGATTATAGCAGTTTTTACTATGCCTCCATCATCTCTGAGTATAGGTCAATGCATAAGAATTTTGCAGGCATGCAATGGGCTTGGATGAGCCATTTTTGAGCCTATATTTCCGATAAGCCACATATTAATACCATATTAATGTGTTTCCGGACTCTTGCAAAGCCTTATATCTAGTCTCCTTGCTTTCCTTTGTCCAAGTCCTCTGGTACACCACGCCTAAAACTACTTTTCAAGAACATAGACTTCTCTACTTTAAAACTCTCCATGCATTCGTTACCTGCTCTATAGGGAGTATGTACTTTTATATATGCCATCCAGTCAATTAATCTGGGCAGACTCATTATTTCCTCTGCCCTACCCCACACTGGGGAGGCCTTACAAATAGCTGTGAAAAGAAGAGAAGCCAAAAGCAAAGGAGAAAAGGAAAGATATAAGCATCTGAATGCAGAGTTACAAAGAATAGCAAGAGGAGATAAGAAAGCATTCCTCAACCATCAATGCAAAGAAACAGAGGAAAACAACAGAATGGGAAAGACTAGAGATCTCTTCAAGAGAATTAGAGATACCAAGGGAACATTTCATGCAAAAATGGGCTCGATAAAGGACAGAAATGGTATGGACCTAACAGAAGCAGAAGATATTAAGAAGAAGTGGCAAGAATACATAGAAGAACTGTACAAAAAAGATCTTCACAACCCAGATAATCACGATGGTGTGATCACTGACCTAGAGCCAGACATCCTGGAATGTGAAGTCAAGTGGGTCTTAGAAAGCATCACCATGAACAAAGCTAGTGGAGGTGATGGAATTCCAGGTGAGCTCTTTCGAATCCTGAAAGAAGATGCTGTGAAAGTGCTGCACTCAATATGCCAGAACATTTGGAAAACTCAGCAGTGGCCACAGGACTGGAAAAGGTCAGTTTTCATTCCAATCCCAAAGAAATGCAATGCCAAAGAATGCTCAAACTACCTCACAATTGCACTCATCTCACATGCTAGTATAGTAATGCTCAAAATTCTCCAAGCCAGGCTTCAGCAATATGTGAACCGTGAACTTCCTGATGTTCAAGCTGGTTTTAGAAAAGGCAGAGGAACCAGAGATCAAATTGCTAACATCCGCTGGATCATGGAAAAAGCAAGAAAGTTCCAGAAAAGCATCTATTTCTGCTTCATTGACTATGCCAAAGCCTTTGACTGTGTGGATCACAATAAACTGTGGAAAATTCTTCAAGAGATGGGACTATCATACCACCTGACCTGCCTCTTGAGAAACCTATATGCAGGTTGGGAAGCAACAGTTAGAACTGGACATGGAACAACAGACTGGTTCCAAATAGGAAAAGGAGTATGTCAAGGCTGTATATCGTCACCCTGCTTATTTAACTTCTATGCAGAGTACATCATGAGAAACACTGGACTGGAAGAAGCACAAGCTGGAATCAAGATTGCCGGGAGAAATATCAATAACCTCAGATATGCAGATGACACCACCCTTATGGCAGAAAGTGAAGAGGAACTCAAAAGCCTCTTGATGAAAGTGAAAGTGGAGAGTGAAAATGTTGGCTTAAAGCTCAACATTCAGAAAAGGAAGATCATGGCATCCGGTCCCATCACTTCATGGGAAATATATGGGGAATCAGTGGAAACAGTGTCAGACTTTATTTTTCTGGGCTCCAAAATCACTGTGGATGGTGACTGCAGCCATGAAATTAAAAAATGCTTACTCCTTGGAAGGAAAGTTATGTCCAATCTAGATAGCATATTCAAAAGCAGAGACATTATTTTGCCAACAAAGGTCCATCTAGTCAAGGCTATGGTTTTTCCTGTGGTCGTGTATGGATGTAAGAGTTGGACTGTGAAGAAGGCTGAGCACTGAAGAATTGATGCTTTGAACTGTGGTGTTGGAGAAGACTCTTGAGAGTCCCTTGGACTGCAAGGAGATCCAACCAGTCCATTCTGAAGGAGATCAGCCCTGGGATTTCTTTGGAAGGAATGATGCTAAAGCTGAAACTCCAATACTTTGGCCACCTCATGCAAAGAGTTGACTCATTGGAAAAGACTCTGATGCTGGGAAGGATTGGGGGCAAGAGGAGAAGGGGACAACAGAGGATGAGATGGCTGGATGGCATCACTGACTCGATGGATGTGAGTCTGGGTGAACTCTGGGAGTTGGTGATGGACAGGGAGGCCTGGCGTGCTGCGATTCATGGGGTTGCAAAAGTCAGACACGACTGAGCGACTGAACTGAACTGAACCCCACACTGGGCTTCCCTGGTGACTTAGTGGTAAAGAATCTGCCTGGAATGCAGGAGACCAGGTTGGATCCCTGGGTTGGGACGATCCCCTGTAGAAGAGAATGTCTACCCACTTCAATATCTTGCCTGGGGAATTCCAAGGACCGAGGAGCCTTGTTGAGTACAGTCCATGGGGTTGCAACGAGTTTGACATGGACTGAGCAACCAACACTTTCACTTCCATATCCCAAGTTTACTTTCTGTCTCTGAATCACAGTGCATCCCCAAGAACCCCATCTATGGAAAGTCCTTTCTCTGGCTCTGTCCAGCCAAATTATACCTGACTTTTGAGAAGGAGAAGAAATGTTACCACTTACAGAAAGCCTTCCCAGCAATATCTCACCCCTCACCAACCGCAGAAAATTTACAAACAGACACACAGATACATACCGTAGAAATAATAGTATTCTGTCCTTTCACAGGCCTTCGTTCATACTTCAGGGAATGGTGGTCTTGCTTTTGTTTGGGTGATTTTCCTTTATTTTGCTCTGATCTGTAGAATCGCCAAAAATCTCAAAGAACTGAAAAATTCCTTTGGGTGCTTCTGGAGGGTTAGTGGGTTTCAGTGTGTCTAAACTACTCACAATGGGGATTGTTATGTGAAAGGTGACTTGGGGGAGCACAGAAAAGGTGAATGGAAAGATCCTTAGTGCCCATCTGTGCACTCACACACACGCTCACTTACTGAGTTCAACAAGCCTTTATGGAGCCCCGTTTCCGTTGTGAATCGTGCAGGCTTGGAGCTGACCTGGTGCCCACACAGGCCGCCACCTGCCCTCCTGGAGCTCAGGGCACAGGATACAGTGGTTCTGCCTTGATGGGTAGGCAGGCTGCAACCATGCTGCTGCCTTTACTAGTTCTTTAGCTAGAAGATGAAAGGCCTTGTGTTTTATTTACCCTGATCTCCTACATCGACTTTAATAAATTGTCATTAATTAGAATGATAAAAACGTCTTTGCACACGGAGGTGATCAATAAACAGCTGATGATGGAAAGATGGAGGGAGAGAGAGATGGAGTAGGACAGAGGGAGGTCTCTTGGTTACCAAACCATCTAAAGCTTCTGGTCCCAACTAGAAAGAAATCATGGTCTTCTTCACTTCAAAAGATAGTACTGCAAACTCTTGCAACACTGGCACCCAAACCAAAGTGTAAGAATAAAAGTGAGACCAAAATGAAATAAACAAACTAAAACTCCTGGCAAAGAGCCTAAGTATCAGAGGGAAGCATTCCCTCATGATTCCATCATCATTCTGATGATGTAATTGCTCAACCTGCCTCCCCCTCGTTGTTGTTCAGTTGCTCAGTCCTGTGGGACTCTTTGTGACCCCATGGACTGCAGCACGCCAGGCTTCCCTGTCCATCACCAACTCCTGGAGCGTGCTCAGACTCATGTCCATTGAGTGGGCAATGCCATCCAACCGTCTCTTCCTCTGCTGCCCCCTTCTCCTCCTGCCTTCAGTCTTTCCCAGCATCAGGGTCTTTTGTGAGTCGGCTCTTCTCATCAGGTGGCCAAAGGATTGGAACTTCAGCTTCAGCATCAGTCCTTCCATGAATATTCAGGATTGATTTCCTTTAGGATGGTCTGGTTTGATCTCCCCCTACATCGGCCTTTTTCTTAAGCGACTCTAAAAACACATTCTCTTAGGGTTTGCATGCCTAGGAGGCTTTGGAGATTAGATGGAGGGAAACAGAATACATTTAAGAGGGCCATAATTTTCTCTCTTGCCTTTCCCCCCCATTCCTGTGGGCTCTGGAAACTTCAGGGTCTTATTTAACGCCAAGCAGTGCAGGTGGGGTAAAGACCTACTTGCATCATGAAAATCCCACCGCAGTTGGCAGCGTTGAGGGCTGGAGGGTGGGAAGGAAGAGGAAAAGAAGCTTGCAGTGCTGATTGAGACAACTGCACAGACAAGACCCTGGAGGCTCTTCCAAAAGGCACAGAGGGAGCCGAGCAGTGGGGCTGATTCATTAGGATCAGAGCGGTGTGGGAGCCTCTGCTTGGCTCTGCTCATTACGAATTCAATCGCCAGGCTTTGAGCGCTGCAAGCTCACCCCTCAGGCTCATGCGGTCTTTGCAGAGGACAAACGTGAATTCTCCTTCCTCTCCGTGGTGTTTCTTTACCTGTCCTCCAAGAACCTGGGGAAGGGGAAGATTCTTGGAGATCGGGGAAATTTTTTCCCACACTCTGTATTACCCTGTTCTGTCTCAATCATCTCAATATACAAAAAGTCGATTTGGAGGAAGGCTAGCATAAGGAACAGAACAGCTAAGCTGTGAGGGCTGTTGAATTTTTAATCCGCCAACCCCTTTCTCCCCCTCTGTATTTATTATCTATTTTCAAAGTCCCGGTGGAAAGGCGTTGTCTAAACCCCATTCATTGGCAGCCATTCAAAAGGCTTCGCCTGGTAGCCCAACTAGGGGAAAAGCAGGAGCGAGTTCTTAGAAAAATTTTCTAGGAGTCAAGAATGAGATTCGCCAGGAAACGTTTGGCATTGAAGAGAGACGTGCAAGTATGAGAAATGACGACTCGGTGATTGCTGCAGACACAGTTCTCTGGCCACGCATCCTGGGGCTTTTATCCCTATGATCCTGGCCTAGCCTCCCTTAGTGGGACATCCCTCAAGATCTAGACCCAGGGACGTGTACCGGCCACTTCCGGAGCAGCAGCTTTTGTTTGTTCGCTTCTCTTGATGCAGTGAATTTCACCTGTGCCCTCAGGTGATGGGATTTGTTGCTCTTCTTCCAAAAGCTTCTGGCTTTTCTTCTCGGGGCAGGGGAAGCATCTAGAGGGGCTCTGCGCTTGCTTGCAGCCAGGCTCCTCCCTACGTCTGTCTCCCCAGCCGCGAGCTTCCAGCTTTCTCACGCACCTACGTATCTTCCTACGGAACACCTTAAGTGGAGAAGGAGCCTGCGAAAGGGTACAAATTCTTGGGCCTCCGGCGACTGGAGTTTTACATGGTCACGCTGGCCAGCATTCAGCCTTTAGCAATTTGTTTAGACTTTTAGCTGATTTGTGCTTCCGAGTGTGTGTGTGGTGCCCAGAAGCATCTCTCCTCGGTGAACAGGTGTGTGCATTCTTCTTGTTCCTAGAGGGTCTTGTCTTCCCTTACAGTCTGGGTTACTTGTCGTTTTGTAACCTCAGCTTTCTGGTACAATTGAGACAGTTGTCAACTCGCAAATTATCTCGTGTGTGTGTGTGTGTCTCTCTCTGTTGATGTGGTCATAGATGGCTGCTCTTCTTTTCAGCTTTCTCCATCCTACAAAGAAGACATACATCCTACGGAGAAGAGAGACTCAAGGGATGTGTTCACTGAACTCAGTTTCAAGGCTTATGTTTTGAGGGGATGCTTTCGGATTGCCTTTCATCCAGAGGAGAGTGATTAGAGGGTGGCTTGGCCAGGAAGCCATTGGTAAAGAAACTAGAAACGTCTGAACTGATGATAAGTGGTCTAAGGGGAAAACTTAAAATATTCTCAGGGCAGCCATTTGGGAGCAAGGTGACATTTCACTGATATGGCCATGACCCCAGAGGCCAGGAGTAAAGGGGTGGAGACTCCAGGGGAACAGATTTCTGCTCAGTATAAGGGGAACATGTTCTACTGAATCAAGGGAGCTGTTAAAGCTTGATGGAGTGTGTTTTTGAGGTCATGATCTCACCCTGTGATGATGAAAATGGTACAGTTGAGTTTGCATGAAAATTTGTCAGAGTATTTTTAAAGCTAGCTTTAGTGTTCAGCTCAGAATTTGAGATAGATGGACTGTGGCATGCTATAACCACTTATAAGGAATCGACTCTGTTTCAGCCTCTCTTTAAAGTTCATTCTTAGTTCCAGAGTAAGAACCCACCGCTTTAAATTCCTTGCTTACATGAAAGAAAGTTATGACTTCTTAAGAAAACGTGTACACACCACAGTCTTGAACACTTAGCTGTTAAACTGGGGTGTTTTTTTGATGTGATTCGAAACAAGTATTACAAATCTTTGGTAGTGTTAGGGCTGTTTTCTACTTGGACTGGAATCTTTATCAAAACGTTTAGAAGTAAATATTAAAATTGAAGACAAGATAATGATGATTTAGTCCAGCAAAAGTAACATACATTTGTGTGAGAGTAAGTTGAATGACTTTTAGGGCCCAAATTAAGAGACCCCCAAAAGGTCAAAATGATTTGGTTTTGAGGAGGAAAAAAGGGAGCAATTATATTAGCTGATGTGGCTCAGGTGTGAATGTATACCTAACGCGAAACACGGGTGAAACATACATGGCTACTTAGAGAAGAAGGGAAGCTGCAGTATTCTGTGGGATCTCAGTAAATCAGTAAGTCACACTAAACACGTCAGCACCAGGAAAATCCAGCTAGGGAGGAGGAGACCGTTTGGAGACAGGCCTCCTGAAAGCAGAGCTCCAGATGGTGTCAGACACCAGGTGGGTGTCAGAGTAGGTGTGTGGCCTGTGACTTGGGTTTTTGAAGTGGTGGTGTTGTGTACCAACTCATGATTTCTGGGCAAGGAATGAAGGTGATTTGCTGATACTAGAAATCATGCTGCCGAAGCATAAATAGCTTCTGTGATAGTACATCTGGTTCTTGCCTCACATATATTCTGTATTGAAAGATGAAATAGCAAAATACCTCTTCTTTAAAATGTCATGAAGAGGACACTTCGATCCAGGTCAGTATGTACACAGAGGCGTTGGTGGCACTGTTGTAACATAAGCAACACTTAGCTCCGACCCCTCATTTCCCATTTCTGTGCTCTTTCCTCCGTGTTCTCCTTTCATTCTCTCTACCAGAATCCTCTCTCCTTATGTGGCTCCTGGTGGTTCCTCATTTACCATTTGGAAGTAATGTTGGGTTTATAAAGACCAATTTGGCAGATTTGTTAGAGCTGAGAAGGGGGAGGAATGGCAGATCTTTAGAGGAAATCACCGTACCTCCTCTAAGTCTAAAACAGCTTCTACTCAAAGCAGTGGACTTTATGTCCTATATTATACTTCATTTCAAAGCATAAAACCCAGCAGTGTGAATAACTAATGTATACAATATCCAGGGGATTTGTTAATTTTTCTGCTATCCTTCTGTCCTGCATTTTGGGTGTATCTCTGCTCTCCACACTTCCTCAAGAACATTTCCTAGAGAGTCTCCAAAGTGAAGTTGGAGGAAGAAAATGGAAATTGATGTAGTTTGCTAATTTTATTTATTTATTTATTTTTTTGAGTATAGGTAACTCACAATATTATGCTAGTTTTAGGTATCTAGCATAGTGATTCGGGGAAGGCAATGGCACCCCACCCCGGTATTTTGCCTGGAGGATCCCATGGACGGAGGAGCCTGGTGGGCTCCAGTCCATGGGGTCGCTGGGAGTCGGACACGACTGAGCGACTTCACTTTGACTTTTCACTTTCATACGTTGGAGAAGGAAATGGCAACCCACTCCAGTATTCTTGCCTGGAGAATCCCAGGGATGGGGGAACCTGGTGGGCTTCTGTCTGTGGGGTCGCACAGAGTCGGACACGACTGAAGCGACTTAGCAGCAGCAGCAGCAGCATAGTGATAAAGTATTTTTTTTAAGATTATATTCTGTTATAGGTTATTATGGGATAACGGGTATAATTCCTTGTATTATGCAGTGTATCTTGTCACTTATTTATTTTATGCATAGTAGTTTGTTTCTTAATCCCAGCCATAAAAAGGAACACATTTGAGCCAGTTCTAATGAGATGGATAAACCTAGATTCTATTATAAGACTGAAGGAGGTCAGTAAGAGAAAGATAAATATATGCAAATGCGTATATACAGAATCTAGAAAAATGGTACTGAATAATTTATTTACAGGGCAGCAGTGGAGAAACAGATATAGAGAATAGACTTATAGACATGGGGAGAGGGGAAGAGAGGGTAAGATGTATGGAAAGAGCAATATGGAAACTTACATTACCATATGTAAAATAGATAGCCAAAGGGAATTTGCTGTGTGGCTCAGAAAACTCAAACAGGGGCTCTGTATCCACCTAGAGGGGTAGGATGGGGAGGGAGATGGGACGGAGGTTCAAAAGGGAGGGGGGAAACATGTATACCTATGGCTGATTCATGTTGAGGTTTGACAGAAAACAAAATTCTGTTAAGCAATTATCCTTCAATAAAAAAATAAATTAATTAATTTATCCCATACCTTGATCTCATCCTTTCCCTTTTCCCCTTGGGTAACCCCCCTGGTAACTAGATTCTTGTCTATGTCTGTGAGTCAGTTTGTTTTGTAAGTACGTTCATTTGTATTTTGTAGGTTCCACATATAAGTGGTAATCATGTAGCATTTGCTTTTTCTCTCCAGTATGTTTCACTAAGCATAATATTCTCTGGGTCCATCCATGTTGCTGCAAATGGCAGTATTTCATTCTTTTTATGGCTGAATAATAATTCATTTGGTGTACATATCAAATCCTCTTAAGCCAATTGTCTGTTGATGGCCACTTGCCTCACTTCCTTGTCTTGGCTGTTGAAATAGTGCTGCTATGGACATTGGAGTGTATGCATCTTTTCAAATTAGTGTTCTTATTTTTTTCTGGGTATATACCCAGGAGTAGAATTGCTGGGTCATATGGTAGTCCCATTTTTTTTTTTTTTTTTTTAAGGAATCTTCATACTGTTTTGCCACCATGTACATGGGTTCCTTTTTTTCACATCCTCTCAAACATTCGTTATTTAAGACTTTTATAAAATTTTATTTTTAATTGGAGAATAATTGCTTTACACTATCGTGTGAGTTTCTGTAGTACAGCAGTGTGAATCAGCTGTAAGTACACATGTATCTGCTCCTTCTTGAACCTCCCTCCAACCCCCATCCTTCCACCTCCCCCACCCGCCCATCCTTCCACCCATCTAGGCCATCACAGAGCACTGGACTGAGCTCCTGTATCATACACCAGCCTCCCACTGGGCTCCCTCTTTTATAGTGGTAATGGATTTGTTTCAGTGTTACTCTCTGAGTTCATCCCAGCTTCTCCTTCCCCTGCTGTGTCCACAAGTTGGTTCTCTATTCCTGCACTGCAAATAGGGTCATCAGTACCATTTTGCTAGATTCTAAATGGTATATGTCAACATATATTTCTTTTTCTGACTTACTTCACTCTCTATAAACAAACAGGTTCTAGTTCAACAGATTCATTCTCATCCCTTTTTTATGGATAAGTAATAGTCCATTGTGTTTATGTACAACTTCTTTATCCATTTATCTGTCAATGGGCATCTAGGTTGCTTCCCTGTCCTGTCTATTGTAAAGAGTACAACATTGGAATACATGTGTCTATTTGAATTGATGGTTTTCTCAGTGTGTATGCCCAGGAGTGGTATTGCTGAGTCATATGGTAGTTTTAGTCCAAGATTTTACAGAAATCTCCATACTGTTCTGCATAGTGGCTGTATTGATCTACATTCCCACCAGAAGTGCAAGAGGCTTCCCTTTTCGCCATATCCTCTCCTGATTGTAGACATTTTAATGATGGTCATTCTGACTGAGGTGAGATGATACCTCATTGTAGTTTAGATTTGCATTTCTCTAAAAATGAGCAATGTTGAGAATCTTTTCATATGTTTATTGGCCATCTGTAAGACTATTTATAGACTTTGACTGTAACCATTCTGACAGGTCTGAGGTGACGCCTCATTGTGGTTTCATTTCTCTGTTAGTGAGGTTGAGCGTGTGCCTCTTATTCATCTGTATATCTTTTTTTTGAAAATGTCTATTCAAGGCTTTTGCCAATTTTTGAATTCAATTTTTATGTGGAATTGTATGAGTGATTTGTATATTTTGAATGGTAACCCCTTGTCATATCATTTGCAAATATTTTCTCCCATTCTATAGACTGTATTTTTGTTTTATTGATGGATTCCTTTGCTATGCAAAAATTTTAAATTAATTAGGTCACATTTCCTTCTTTTTAGTTTTATTTCATTTGCTTTATATGACAGATAGTGCTATGATTTGTGTCAAAAAGTGTTCGCCCTGTTTTCTCCTCTAGGAGTTTTATGATGTTAATCCTGCATTAAGGTCTTTAACCATTTTGAATTCATTTCTGTATATGGTGTTAGAGAATGTTCAAATTTCATTTTTTTACATGTAGTTGTCCCATTTTCCTAGTACCACTTATTGAAGAGACTCTTTTCTCCAATGTACATTCTTGCCTCCTTTTCCATAGATGAATTGACCATAAATGCATGAGTTTATTTCAGGGCTCTCTATTCTTTTCTACTGAGGTATCTGTTTGTGTGCCAATACCATGCTGTTGTGATTATTATAGCTTTGTACTGTAGTCTAAAATCTGGGAGGATTATTCATCCAGCTTTGTTATCTTTTTTTAGGATTACTTTGGCAATTCTAGGTATTTTGTAGTTTCATGTTTGTTTTAGAAGTATTTGTTCTAGTTTGGGGAAAAGTGGAAATAGAGGAAAACAACAGAATGGGGAAGACTAAGGACCTATTCAAGAAAATCAGAGATACCAAAGGAACATTTCATGCAAAAATGGGCTCGATAAAGGACAGAAATGGTATGGACCTAACGGAAGCAGAAGATATTAAGAAGAGGTAGCAAGAATACACAGAAGAACTGTACAAAAAAGAGCTTCACGACCCAGATAATCACGATGGTGTGATCACTGACCTAGAGCCAGACATCCTGGAATGTGAAGTCAAGTGGGCCTTAGAAAGCATCACTACGAATAAAGCTAGTGGAGGTGATGGAATTCCAGTGGAGCTATTCCAAATCCTGAAAGATGATGCTGTGAAAGTGCTGCACTCAATATGCCAGCAAATTTGGAAAACTCAGCAGTGGCCACAAGATTGGAAAAGGTCAGCTTTCATCCCAATCCCAGAGAAAGGCAATGCCAAAGAGTGCTCAAACTACCGAACAATTGCACTCATCTCACACGCTAGTAAAGTAATGCTCAAAATTCTCCAAGCCAGGCTTCAGCAATATGTGAACCGTGAACTTCCTGATGTTCAAGCTGGATTTAGAAAAGGCAGAGGAACCAGAGATCAAATTGCCAACATCCGCTGGATCATGGAAAAAGCAAGAGAGTTTCAGAAAAACATCTATTTCTGCTTTATTGACTATGCCAAAGCCTTTGACTGTGTAGATCACAATAAACTGTGGAAAATTCTGAGAGAGATGGGAATACCAGACCACCTGATCTGCCTCTTGAGAAATCTGTATGCAGGTCAGGAAGCAACAGTTAGAACTGGTCATGGAACAACAGACTGGTTCCAAATAGGAAAAGGAGTACGTCAAGGCTGTATATTGTCACCATGTTTATTTAACTTATATGCAGAGTACATCGTGAGAAATGCTGGACTGGAAGAAACACAAGCTGGAATCAAGATTGCTGGGAGAAATATCAGTAACCTCAGATATGCAGATGATACCACCCTTATGGCAGAAAGTGAAGAGGAACTAAAAGCCTCTTGATGAAAGTGAAAGTGGAGAGTGAAAAGGTTGGCTTAAAGCTCAACATTCAGAAAACGAAGATCATGGCATCTGGTCCCATCACTGCATGGGAACTAGATGGAGAAACAGTGGAAACAGTGTCAGATTTTGTTTTTGGGGGCTCCAAAATCACTGGAGATGGTGATTGCAGCCATGAAATTAAAAGATGTTTACTCCTTGGAAGGCAAGTTATGACCAACCTAGATAGCATATTCAAAAGCAGAGACATCACTTTGCCAACAAAGGTTCTCCTAGTCAAGGCTATGGTCTTTCCTGTGGTCATGTATGGATGTGAGAGCTGGACTGTGAAGAAGGCTGAGCGCTGAAGAATTGATGCTTTTGAACTGTGGTGTTGGAGAAGACTCTTGAGAGTCCCTTGGACTGCAAGGAGATCCAACCAGTCCATTCTGAAGGAAATCAGCCCTGGGATTTCTTTGGAAGGAATGATGCTAAAGCTGAAACTCCAGTACTTTGGCCACCTCATGCGAAGAGTTGACTCATTGGAGAAGACTCTGATGCTGGGAGGGATTGGGGGCAGGTGGAGAAGGGGACAATAGAAGATGAGATGGCTGGATGGCATCACTGACTTGATGGACATGAGTTTGAGTAAACTCCGGGAGTTGGTGATGGATAGGGAGGCCTGGCGTGCTGCAATTCATGGGGTCGCAAAGAATCGGACACGACTGAGCGACTGATCTGATCTGGGGAAAAGTGTCCTAGAGATTGGATTAAATCTTCGGATTTCTTTGGGTAGTATGACCATTTTAATACTATAATCCTTCCAACTCAAGAACATGGGATATCTTATAGTATCTTTGGCTCCTCTTTAGTTTCCTTTGTCATTGTTTTGTATTTCTAGTGTATAGGTCTTTAACCTCCTTGGTTAATTTTATTCCTATGTGTGTATTGATATCATTTTAAATAGGATTTTAAAAAAATTCTGGTTTCCTTACTGGTATATAGACATAAAACAGATCTGTGTTTATTAATCTTGTATTCTACTAACCTTGTGGAATTCATTAAGTAATTCTAATAGTTTTTGGGTGAAGGCTTTGTGGTTCTCTATGTGTAGAGTCTCATGTCATCTGCAAGTAGTGACAGTTTTATCTCTTTCCAATTTGGATATACTTTATTTTTTTCTGACTGTTGTGGCTAGGACTTCCAATACCATTTTAGGGTGAAGAGGTGAGAGAGGTCTTCCATGTCACTTTTCTGAATTTAGCAGGAAGGCTTTCACATTTTCACCATTGAGTATCATGTTGGCTGTGTGTTGGTCATAAATGGCTTCTATTATGTTGAGATTTGTTCCCTCTAGACCAACTGTAATGAGAGTTTTTTGTTGCGAATGGATGCTGAATTTTATCACAGGCTTTTTCTGCATCTATTGAGAAGTTCATGTGGATTTTCTTTCCTTTTGTTAATGTGGTATATCACATTGATTGACTTCCTATGTTGAGCCATGCTTGTGAACCTGGGATAAATCCATCTTGATCGTGATGATCCTTTTGATTTTTGTGGATTTGATTTGCTACTATTTGTTAAGGATTTTTGCATCTGGATTTATTGAAGATACTGGCCTGTGATTTTCTTTTCTTGTAGTGTCTTTGTTTTGTTTAGATATCAGGACGATAGTAGCCTTGTAGAATGAATTTCGGGGTGTTTCCTCCTCTTCAGTTATCTGGAATAGTTTGAGAAGGATTGATAGAAGTTCTTATATATACGTTTGGTAGAATTCTGCAGTGATGCTGTCCAGTCCTGGACTTTTATTTGCAGGGAGGGTTCGCTTTTTATTTTAATTGCAGATTCTGTTTCACTTCTGGTGATTGGTCTGTTCAAATTCTTTCTTCTGGATCCAGTCTTAGCAGGAGGTATATTTTTAATTTTTTTCCATTTTTTCTGGATTGTCAAGTTTGACACATAACTGTTCATAGTATTCTCTTATTTTTCTGTATGTCTGTGGTATTGGATTTTATTTTTCCTATGTCATTTCCTATTTTGTTTGAGTCTTCTCTATTTTCTGCTTGGTGAGCCTGGATAAAGATTTATTATTTTTGTTTATCTTTTCAAAAAGCCAGTTCTTTCATTAATTTTTCCCCTACATTTTATCTCTGTTTAGTTATTTCCTCTCTGATTTTTCTTCTTTCAGCCTACTTTGGGCTTTGTGTATTTTTCTAAATCTTTTAGGTGCTAGAGTAGGATGTTGGTTTGAGACTTTTCTTCTTTTTTTTTTAGGAAAGGCTATATCACTATGAACTTTGCTTTTAGAACTGTTTTTGTTGCATCCCATAGATTTTGGAAAGTTGTGTTTTCATTTTTATATTTCTCCAAATGTTTTTAAATTTCCTCTTGGATTTCATCTTTGACCCACTAGTGTTTTAGTGGAAAGATGTTTGGTCTCCACATATTTATTCTTTTTTCTCTTCCTTTGTGTAGTTGATTTCTAGTTTCATACCATTGTGATCAGAAAAGATGTTTAATATATTCTGTTCTCTTAATTTTTGTTGAGGCTTGTTTTGTGATGGCCCAGTATGTGGTCTGTTCTGGAGAACATTCCATGTGTACTTCAAAGAATGTGTATTCTGCTTGTATAGGTGTGCTGTCCTGTAGATACAGTTGACTCTAACTGGTCTATTGGGTCATTTAGGACTTCTGTTGCCTTGTTGATTTTCTTTCTGATGATCTGTTGACACATTGATGTCAGTGGGTGTTAAAGCCTCCTACTATTGTATTACTGTTAACTTCTGCTTTATATCTGATAGTATTTGCTTTACATATTTAGTATTTGCTTTACATATTTCAGTGCAGTTCAGTCACTCAGTCGTGTCCGACTCTTTGCGACCCCATGAATCACTGCATGCCAGGCCTCCCTGTCCTTCACCAACTCCCTGAGTTCACTCAAACTTATGTCCATTGAGTTGGTGATGCCGTCCAGCCATCTCATCCTCTGTCATCCCCTTCTCCTCCTGCCCCCAATCCCTCCCAGCATCAGGGTCTTTTCCAATGAGTCAACTCTTCGCATGAGGTGGCCAAAGTATTGGAGTTTCAGCTTCAGCATCAGTCCTTCCAAAATACACCCAGGACTCATCTCCTTTAGGATGGACGGGTTGGATCTCCTTGCAGTCCAAGGGACTCTCAAGAGTCTTTTCCAACACCACAGTTCAAAAGCATCAATTCTTTGGCACTCAGCTTTCTTCACAGTCCAGCTCTCAGATCCGTACATGACTACTGGAAAAACCATAGCCTTGACTAGATGGACCTTTGTTGGCAAAGTAAAGTCTCTGCTTTTGAATATGCTGTCTACACTGGTCATAGCTTTGCTTCCAAGGAACAATTGTCTTTTAATTTCATGACTGCAGTCACCATCTGTAGTGATTTTGGAGCCCAGAAAAATAAAGTCTGACACTGTTTCCACTGTTTCCCCATCTATTTGCCATGAAGTGATGGGACCAGATGCCATGATCTTCGTTTTCTGAATGTTGAGTTTTAAGCCAACTTTTTCACTCTCCTCTTTCACTTTCATTAAGAGGCTTTTTAGTTCCTCTTCACTTTCTGCCATAAGGGTGGTGTCATCTGCATACCTGAGGTGATTGATATTTCTCCCGGCAATCTTAATTCCAGCTTGTGCTTTTTCCAGCCCAGCATTTCTATGATGTACTTACTCTACATATAAGTTAAATAAGCAGGGTGACAATATACAGCCTTTACATATTGCTTTTCCTATTTGGAACCAGTCTGTTGTTCCATGTCCAGTTCTAACTGTTGCTTCCTGACCTGCATATAGGTTTCTCAGGAGGCAGGTCAGGTGGTCTGGTCTTCCCATCTCTTTCAGAATTTTTCACATAAGTGTTTCTATATTGGCTATGCTATGCTAAGTCACTTCAGTCTTGTCCGACTCTGTGCGACCCCACAGATGGCAGCCCACCAGGCTCCACCATCCCTGGGATTCTCCAGGCATTGGCTACATATATATTATATAATCTTCTTATACTGATCCCTTCATCACCATATAATGTCCTTATTTCTCCTTTGTCAAAGTCTTTGTTTTAAAGTCTGTTTTGTCTGATATGGTCTTGCTACCTCTACTTTCTTGTCATTGCCACTTACCTGAAATATCTTTTTCCATATCCTCAGTTTTAGTCTGTGTTGCTTTCACCCTAAAGTGAGTCTCTTGTGAGAAGCATATTGAAGGGTTTTGTTTTTTGTTGCTGTTCAATCAGGCACCCTATGTCTTTTGATTGAAGCATTTAATCTCTTGACATTTACAGTAATTATTGATAGAAGTGTACTTATTGCCATTCTATTCCTTGTTTTCTGCTTGTTTTTGTAGTTACTCTTTGTTCATTTCATCATCTTTTTGGTTTTCCCATTGTGATATGATGATTTTTCTGTGAAATGCTTATGTTTTTTCTTTTTTTGGTATCTATTGTAGGTTTGTATTTGCAGTTACCATGGAGTTTATGTATTTTGAATTATAATTATATCTATTTGTTTTAAACTGGTGATTGTTTAAGTTCAAACACATTCTAAAAGATCTACAGTTTTTATCCTGCTCTCCCACATTTTGAGTTTTTGATGTCCTATTTTATATCTTCATACTTGTCCCTTTGTTTACTGTAGTTGTTTTTATAATTTAAAAAAATCTGTATACTGGCCTATTTAAGTGATTTTATAGTTTCCTTTCCCATTGGGATTTTCCCTTTCCTATAAATATTTGCTTCTTTTCCAGTTAGAGAGGATCCTTCAACATTTTATTCTAGCATAGTATTAGTATTGCTTAATTCTTTTTTTTTTTTTTTTTGCTTGAGAAATTCTTTATCTCTTGTATTCTAAATGATACTCTTCCTGGGTAGAGTATCCTAGATTGTAATTTTCCCCTTTTGGGGTTTTAAATATATCATGCCATTCCTCTCTGACATGCAAAGTTTCTGCAGAAAAATCAGCTGATAGTCTTATGTGGATTCCCTCATATGTGACTCTGTTTTTCTCTTGCTGCCTGTAGAAATTCTTCTTTAACTTTTGCTATTTTGGTTATGGTTTGTCTTCATTTGTGGTTCTGTTTGAGTTCATCTTGTTTGGAACCCTCTGTGCTTTTTGATTTAATAAGTTTTCAGCCAGAGTTTCCTCAAATGCATTTTTGATCCCCTCCTCTTCTTTCTTTTCCTTTTGGGTTTCCTGTTATGTGTATGTCCCATAAATCTCATATGTTCCTTTTTATTAGTCTTTCTGTCTGATTTTTTTTTTTTGGCCTCATCACAGCTTTCAAGATCCTAGTTTCCCAACCAGGCATTGAACCCAGGCCCCCTGCTCTGCAAGAACAGAGTCCTAACTACAGGACTGTCAGGGAATTCCTCTGTCTGATATTCTGACTGGGTGATTTGCATTATTTTATCTTCTTAGGTCTCTTATGCATTATTCTGTGTCATTTAGTCAGCTATTCATGGCTTCTAGAGTGCTTTTTATCTTAGAAATTGAGCTATATATTTTTGATTGGGTCTTTTTTATAGTTTCTAGTTTTTTGTTAAAATGATCTGTGTTTATATTGGTGTTCTCTCTTAATTCAGTTAGCATGTTTGTTACCAACTTTCAGCACTCAGATCCAGGAAGGCTGATTTTCTCTTATTTTATTTTTTCAGGCGTTCATTCTTGCTCTTTCAATTGGGAGTTATCCCTCTGACTTTTCAATTTATTAACTTCATAATATCTGTTGTGGTTTAGAAGGGGGTTCTTAACGTGAAAGTGTTCCTCTGTTGACTGTGTGTGCCCAATATTTTTGGTGTGAGGACTGGATTTAATATAGATGCAGGCCACATCTTTCCCCAGTGTGTGCTGGCCATTATTGCTTTGATAGGGGGTTTTGCCTGGTGTTGGAGGATCTGAGACCTGCACAGAGTGTCAGGTGGGACTTCCTCTCAGCTCAGTGGCAGTCATCACCCTGTTCAGGGTGGGGTCAGCTCACAAGGTTTCTTCAGCTTTTCTGCTCTCCTAGCTGTTGTCCCACCACCAAAGGAACTTGTTTCCTACATGTAGGAGAGACACACAATCACCCTGAGTCACTTCCCAGGGTGAGAGACTCTCCATGTGGTCCTTCTTGTCCTCTTACACATCTTTCAGTGGCACAAATCTGCATCCAACGTTTCCCCCTGCCCCACCCATCTTATCCAGTTACTGGAGAAGGAAATGGCAACCCACTCCAGTATTCTTGCCTGGAGAATCTCATGAACAGAGGATCCTGACAGCCTCAGTTCAGTTCAGTTGCTCAGTCATGTCTGACTCTCTGTGACCCCATGGACTACAGCACTCCAGGCTTCCCTCTCCATCACCAACTCCCAGAGCCTACTGAAACTCATGTCCCTTGAGTCGGTTATACCATCCAACCATCTCATCCTCTGTTGTCCCCTTCTCCTCCTGCCTTCAATCTTTCCCAGCACCAGGGTCTTTTCCAGTGAGTCAGTTCTTCTCATCAAGTGACCAAAGTATTGGAGTTTCAGCTTCAGCATCAGTCCTTCCAATGAACATTTAGGACTGATTTACTTTAGGATCTTGCCTGACGAGCTGTAGAATCACGAAGTGTAATGACTGAGAATGCACCCAGTGAAATGGAATCTTTCTTGCGGCCTTGGTTGTATAGGAGTTTTTCTGCCAATTTCCAGTTTTCTATGAGAATTTTTATGCATGAATTTTTTTTTTTTTATTGTGGTGGAGGTTAGCTTCATGTCCTCTACTCCCCCATCTCATTCCCCCTTTTAGTTTGCTAAGTTTAGATTCCCTGGTTAGAATTTTGATCGTGAAAGAATTTGAAGCTGCCAATCAAAGTTAGATCTGTACAGTATAAATAACTTAGCTACTCTGTTTCTTATTTCTGCAACTTTTTGAAAATCAGAATTTGTATATGCCTACATTTTTAACAAAGAATGTTTTATTTAAACTCAATCTAGCTTAATTTTTAATTATGTTTATCTCATTACTAAACTATGGAAAATTCTGAAAGAGATGGGAATACCAGACCACCTGATCTGCCTCTTAAGAAATCTGTATGCAGGTCAGGAAGCAACAGTTAGAACTGGTCATGGAACAACAGACTAGTTCCAAATAGGAAAAGGAGTACGTCAAGGCTGCATATTGTCACCATGTTTATTTAACTTATATGCAGAGTACATCATGAGAAATTCTGGACTGGAAGAAACACAATTTGGAATCAAGATTGCCGGGAGAAATATCAATAACCTCAGATATGCAGATGACACCACTCTTATGGCAGAAAGTGAAGAGGGGCTAAAAAGCCTCTTGATGAAAGTGAAAGTGGGGAGTGAAAAGGTTGGCTTAAAGCTCAACATTCAGAAAACGAAGATCATGGCATCTGGTCCCATCACTGCATGGGAAATAGATGGGGAAACAGTGGAAACAGTGTCAGACTTTGTTTTTCTGGGCTCCAAAATCACTGCAGATGGTGACTGCAGCCATGAAATTAAAAGACGCTTACTCCTTGGAAGGAAAGTTATGACCAACCTAGATAGCATATTCAAAAGCAGAGACATTACTTTGCCAACAAAGGTTCGCCTAGTCAAGGCTATGGTCTTTCCTGTGGTCATGTATGGATGTGAGAGCTGGACTGTGAAGAAGGCTGAGCGCCGAAGAATTGATGCTTTTGAACTGTGGTGTTGGAGAAGACTCTTGAGAGTCCCTTGGACTGCAAGAAGATCCAACCAGTCCATTCTGAAGGAGATCAGTCCTGGAATTTCTTTGGAAGGAATGATGCTAAAGCTGAAGCTCCAGTATTTTGGCCACCTCATGCGAAGAGTTGACTCATTGGAGAAGACTCTGATGCTGGGAGGGATTGAGGGCAGGAGGAGAAGGGGACGACAGAGGATGAGATGGCTGGATGGCATCACTGACTCGATGGATGCGAGTCTGAGTGACCTCCGGGAGCTGGTGATGGACAGGGAGGCCTGGTGTGCTGCGGTTCATGGGGTCGCAAAGAGTCGGACACGACTGAGCGACTGATCTGATCTGATCTGATCTCATTACTAATTCATTTAACCAGTTGTTGGTTGACTACCTACCATGGGTCAGGTACTACATTAAATTTTGGGACACCTACAAAAAGGGTAAAATACCATGTGTATTCTTACTTGGGCTCCACTATGCTAGTCACGGAGTAGATAGAGATGACTTAGATATAGCTCCAGCCTGCAAGAGTATGTATAGGCTACATGAGGAAAAAGAATGTAAGGAAATATAAGGGATCATTGACTAAGTTCTGGCCATGATGTAACATCTAAGACATAGAGGAGACTGAGTTAAACCTATAGGATGAGACTGTAGACAGAGGAAGAGAGAGCATTAGGTTATTGAAGTACAGTTGATGGGGCTGTGGATGTGATAGTATGTTGCATGCTGTGAGCATACACAGAGAAAAGTAAGCTAGTATTGAGTGCTCTTTATGTGATCATCACAAGTTCAAAAGGTAGAGGGCACACATGGGTGGTATAAGATATAGTCATTTTAATCTAAAGATTGCAACTGTGGGGCGCCAAGAATAATGTACATGAAATAATTAGAAAACAATTACATGATAGCAAGTGATTAGCTGCTAAATAGTGTGACTAATTCTAATGTGTTGTATGAATTACTAGGAGACCAAGAAGGCTAGAGAGGTCATGGTTGCTTTCATAGATGTGGTGTAGGACCTTATGAGATAGGAAACTAGTTGATTTGTAATGCTTTTACAAGTAACTGGTAAACTCAGAATATCAGATATATAAGATGCTATACTCTATGAGCTTATTTTATAATTCATTTATCTGTACGAAATGTTCCTATGTGGTGTTCTTTTGAACATTTGCTAAAAATGAATTTTTGAAAGAATTAGCTTGTATTGTAGGTCAGTGGTGGATTGACCCAAAATAGGTCAGCCTTTTTAAGAATCGGAACCAACTATCTACTTGGAGAGTACAGGAGAATACAGAAAGATTTTTCATGGGAACATCTGAAAAAGATGCCAAGACATGTGAATGCATTCAGATCTGGAGACTGAGCATGGAGCACAGAGGTCAACAGGCGTAGGAAAAGAGAGGTGTCCTCTCTCTCTGCATGTGCTAACACCCACAGTGTCACATCCTTCGTCTGAACTCCCATCTCTTTAGTGACCACAGCCACCCTGTTGCCTTATAAGTGTCTACTTCAATCACATGACAGGCAATTTCTAATTTTCGTAATTATCTAAGGATTAGCAGTGGAGCAGGCTTTGTTAGTTCCCAATTGAAGGCTCAATTTTAGAGGCATAATTGGAAAGATTTCCAGTAATTTGTGGCTGTGTATTTAGTGGGAGGAGTAGAGGTAATTTTTGTTACTTTATTCTTTTGCTGGGTCTGTATAATCCACATTTGACAGGGGTATGAGATAATCTCTGACAATGTGCCTCTTGGACAAGGTTTTTCTCTGTGGCACCACTTCAGAGGAGGCTGCAAGTATCCTGTTCTGCTACTTGTTTACCTTCTCTGAGAATTAACAGTTACCAGTACTTTTCATAACATAAGGCAGAGCCATTATTATATCAATATGAACTGATGTAAGTAAGTTTTGTCCCAAAATAATCAATTTATTTTTTAGTCTGTGATGGAGTTATGAAATAGTTGATGATCAAGTCAGTATAAATGATCGAAAACAAATGATAAATTGTGTCTGTACTGTGGTGTGCCTTGTACAAACACTTGCAAAGGCACAGGTTTTGCTTTCTCTGGTTAAGATCAGAGCCAAATACCCTGGCTGCCACATACAAAACCAAGTGGGATAGAATTCTCCACTTCTATTGGATGGTACTAAGAAAGCATTGATGCTGAAACAAACATATGGGATATGTGTCTATTTGCATAGATGCATGCATGATACAAAAGCCAAGAGACTTTGTTAAGTCAGTGAGAGGTTAATCTAATTTCATACATTTATAGGTGAACTTTGCTGTGACCAATATTCTTGTCTCTTTGGCAGACAAGGACAAAAAAAGAGATGATATCATATTTTTCCTATTTTCACTAAATTTGCTTGCATGCCAGTTGGAGGTAGAATAGCAATAAAAAGAAAACTTTTTGTTTAGCAGTTTTAGACCTAAACCATTGAATTCTAAATAGAAAAATAACCAATGCCACAATTTATTAGTTTTCTATAGAGCACTGCTTTCTTGGCCTAAATTTTAGTCTTACTTCTGATTAAGATTCTGATTAATCTTAAGCTGCCTTTTGTTTGTACATCTATGAAATGTAGAAGTTGGACTATATAGTAAATCTCCTGTCATGTAAAGTTTCTAAAACATCCTTCAGAGCTGTGCTGATAGATTTTAATGAGTATGTGCATTTTACCTGATGGAAAGAGGAGCTTCAACATTGAAAACAATGGAGAATAATTTACTGTTAGTGAAAAAAACAGGGTCTAATGTGAACATAGTTTGAGGTAGAATTTGGGTTTACTGTAACGTGTGACTGTTTTGCTTCTTTAATATTTAAAATTAAATATGTTAAGTGATAAACAATTTGTTACAAATAGTTAAACAGTGATCAGTTCAGTTGAGTTGCTCAGTCGTGTCCGACTCTTTGCGACCCCATGAATTGCAGCACGCCAGGCCTCCCTATCCATCACCAACTCCCGGAGTTTACTCAAACTCATGTCCATCAAGTCAGTGATGCCATCCAGCCATCTCATCCTCTGTCATCCCCTTCTCCTCCTGCCCCCAATCCCTCCCAGCATCAGGGTCTTTTCCAATGAGTCAACTCTGCATGAGGTGGCCAAAGTATTGGAGTTTCACCTTTAGCATCAGTCCTTCCAATGAACATCCAGGAGTGATCTCCTTTAGAATGGACTGGTTGGACCTCCTTGCAGTCGAAGGGACTCTCAAGAGTCTTCTCCAACACTACAGTTCAAAAGCATCAATTCTTTGGCGCTCAGCAGTGATAGTGACTAGTAAATAGCATAATAGCCATCAAAGATTTGTTTTATTTCATTTTTCTTTTATAAGCTTTATTTTTTAAATTCCCATTCACTTCATAATCATTTCAAGCATTTTTTTTTAACAAATTCTAGAATTTCACCAACACAAAATACCTGACAACCACTATTAGAGAGGATGTTAAGGTCTTTTTAAAGGTCTTGAATTTGCTGATGCTATATGTACCTCATACAGATCAAAATGCCACTTCTATCCAACATATCCAGATTTCATTGCTAGAGTACCGGCACTAAAGGAAGTATTTTAATAGGAAGTACTTTAAGAAGCAAGGAGAAGGAAATGGCAACCCACTCCAGTATTCTTGCCTGGAGAATCCCAGGGACGGGGGAGCCTAGTGGGCTGCTGTCTATGGGGTCGCACAGAGTCGGACACGACTGAAGCGACTTAGCAGCAGTAGCAGCAGCTTTAAGAAGAAAGAGTATGATAAAAGATGAAAATCTGAATCTAAAAAAGAAATAAACACACAGAAAATGGTAGCTATCAAGATAAATATATATTTTTCTTTAGTCTTTTAAAAGTTAAAGCAAAAAAAATAAAAATCTAACAATGTGTTGTGATTTATAACAGATGTCCAAGTAAAATGTATGTATTTAGTAGCACAAAGGTGGTTACGATATTTTAATATACCTGAAGTGGTATATATTATTAATTGAAGGTAGACTTTGATAAGTTAAAAATGAATTTGTAAACCCTGGAATAAGCACTAAAAAATTATTAATATGATTCCAATAGTGCAATCATTAGAAAAGAAAAAAAGAAACTAGAATGCAAAATAAGTCAGAAAAAGAGAAAAAGAGGGGGCAGATAGGACAAAGAGACAACTAGCAAACTCAAAAATTTAAATCCAAATATTGATAATTTAATTAACTGTAAATAGCCAAAAGCCCAATTAAAGGCAAAGATTGTCAGATTAGATAGAAATGCAAGACAACTCTATACTATTTAACAACACCACACTTACACACTGTAAATATAAAGACAATTAAAAGTAAAAGAATAGGAAAAAAAGATGTTCTTTGCAAATGCTAAACAGTATGCAAATGTCTTTTAATATCACACAAAATTGGCTTCAGAATAAGGAATATTATTAGGATCTAAAGAGGAGAAATATATAATGATATCAATGCCTCAAAAAGATGTAACTCTCCTAAATAAGGAGACATCTATCAAAATGCTTCAGAATATTTCAAAATACATATAAAAATAATCTCAATAATAAATCCATAAGTATAGTTGTAGTATAGTTTCAACATAAATCCATAAGTATAGTTTCAACACTGTCTATTAGCTGATGAAACAAATAGAAAATCATTAAGTATATAAGACTTGAGTAGTACTGTCAAACAGCTCTGATACATTACATTTATATGCACTCCACACAATAGAAAAATATATCTTCTTTTCATATGCAGAGGGAACATTTACCAAGATAGACCACATTCTGGACCATAACAAAAATCTTGCCAATTAAAAATAAAATCCTAAAGATATGTTTTATGTTTACAATGAAGTTAAAATACAAATTAGTAACAGAAGGATACTTGAACAAACTCTTTGGGAATACTATACTTCTTCCTAGCCCATATATCAAAATAGACATAACAGTGTCTTGAATTGGATAAAAATAAAATGCAGCATACCATAAATCATAGAATATAGCTAAAGCAATGCTTAGAGGAATATTTTTATGCTTATTAAAAATCTAGAAATCTAAAGGTACCACCTTAAAGAGCAGAAAGAAGGAAATAATACTCAGAAATCAAGGACATTTTTAACTGAGAGTTTTTAAATCAATGAAATAAAAAATTTGTTCATGGAAAGAATTGATTAAACTGATAAATCATTAGCAGACCAAAAAAAAAAAAAAAGAAATTATTTACCAACACCGGAAATGGGAGAGAATATAGTACAGATCCTACAGATAATAAATCAAGGAGATATTATGAATAACTTTAGGTCAATAAAAATCATGATGTAGATGAAATGGTCAAATTACCCTAAAGATACAAGTTACAAAGCTCATTACAAAAGTAGATAACATGACTTACTCTGTGTCTGCTATAGAAATGTAGTTAAAACTCTTGCCACAAAGTAAGGGTTCCTGCTCTATTCATTTCTATTTAATATTTGCTATAGTTTTTAGCCAGGGCAATAGGGTGAGAAAAAACTAAAGAAGGCACATGGAATAAATAGAACTCTCAGATCCTTCTGATCCAAATGAAAACTGACACAGCCACCTTAGAAAATTGTTTGCTGGTTCTTACAAATTTAATCATGTATTTCTATTACTCAGCAGTCCCACTCCTAGCCAAGAGAAATCCAGACTAACATGCACATGAATCCTAGACATAAATATGTGTAGTAATCTTACCTATAGTTGCCCCAAATTAGAAGCAACTCAGTATCCATCAGTTGTGAAGGAATAGAAAATTATATTGTATTCATGGGATGGACTGCCCTTTGGTTCAGACTGCTTCAAGGATGTTAATACAAACAGCCTTTGAGCGTAGAGGTTAAGTCTTCTTAAGCAAAAGCAGGAATGCTTATTATCTCTCATAACCAAGATAATGTTTCCCTCCATGCTTATTATTCATTATAAAAGATTCTGGAATCTACGCTCAGAGTCTGTCTCCTATAACTTTACCCACAGTCAGGCAGGTATCTCACCCTGTTGAGTCCTGGAACCTCAGGAACATGCACTGTGATCATTTTGTCCTGTTCACGGGCGATGGCACAAGATTATTTAGCACATATTCATTCTGCTACTACTCGGTGCTTTTTCTCCTCCAGTTCTTCATGTTGGGCTTCTTTCTTTTGGGAACCACATTCAGTTTTCCACAGATTTACTCACTCTGCTTTGACTTAACATGCCTGGCTCTTTCCCAAAGACCCCATTTCCTTTTCGTATTCTGCAGAGGAGACACTTTGCGTTGCCATAACATACATATAGTGAGATCTGGGGATGACTTTGAAATTTAAGTTCCTTTGAGACTGATTTGTCTGTAGCCAATGCAATAATTCTCCCTCCTTTGTAACATATGCCACCCTGCTGTACCATTGATTATCTAACAAACTTCCGGTCATTTGAAGACCCCTTAGTTTATGCTGTTGAAAACTTTGGTTGAAGCCAGCCTTTCTTTCTCCACATCACCTTTACTGCCAGCAGCTATGGCGACCTTAATACTCATCTTCTGTAAACCTGTAAGTAGCTTGCCCTTACCCGTTTGAGGACATCCATCATGCTTCAGATGAGTGGCCTCAATCTGGGCTTTATTTTGCCTGGACAAATGCAGTACACTTGAATCATCTAAATTTGTAATATACCAGTATCCAATGACCAAATTCTCCAAGATTTTTCCTTTTTTTTGTTTCTACTTAAACTATCTGCCAGAGTTTCCCTGGTAGCTCTGATCGTAAAGAATCTGCCTGCTATGCAGGAGACCCAGATTCGATTCCTGGGTTGGGAAGATCTTCTGGAGAATGGAATAGCAACCCACTCCAGTATTCTTACCTGGAGAATTCCAGGGACAGAGGAGCCTGGAGCGCTACGATCTGTGGGGTTGCAAAGAGTTGGCCGCAACTGAGCGACTAACTTTCACTTTCACAGGCTGTCCAGAGATCTTGTTGAAACTGTGTGGTTATACTGTATACTTCCCCTCTTCTGGTGTAGCCTCGTGGTGTCTCTGGAACCATTCTTTGGATGGTCTGCTCTTCAGTGTCCTCTGGGTTACTGGACAGGAGAGAGTCTTCTCATTTTGCCTGATGACGCACTATTACAGTCACAGTAGCATGTGGCAGATTTCATGTGTTTTCCTCCTCTCTTTTATAGGGATGTAGGCACAGCCAGACCTAGGGTTTTGTCCTTTTTTTTTTTTTTTTTTCCCATGTAGTCCAGAAACTGGAGTGGTTCAGAGACCATGTGCATGACTGAGCAAATACTTAGTAAATGAATTAAGAAGACTGTAGAATGAAAGATCTTGGTCTATCCCAGCAGTTATTAGTCTACAGACAGAAGTGTCAGCATGAGGTCAAGATGACTCAGAGGTCTTTCCCCTAGGGGGTGAGTGAACCTAAGGGAGGGTTATAAAGAAGAGTGATCAGCTCTGAATTCAATATATCAATCACAAGTCTGTGATTGTGTCTCCTTGGCTTGCTCCTTGAGAAAATTGAAGCAGTTAATTGAAGGTAAGTGACATGATGAATTTCACCTATTCTGCCAGCTACAGAGTACAGATTAGAAACTTGAGTCTTGTTGCAAATTTATTGCCTTGAGCCTTTAGCTAAACCACTGAACCTGAAAATGCTTTTTTCCTCCCAATACTATCATATTCCTAATTTGGAAAAAGAAGATAAACAAAAACATTTCTTTCAATCAGCACATAAACCCTCCTCCAATTTCTGACTCCAAGCAATTTTTTTTTTTTTTTTTTTACCAGTGGGTCAATAATGAGAGAGGTAGGAGAAAGAGAACCAGATTTTAAATCAGAATTTTTCACTTTCTTGCGTGTAACTTTGGGCAAGCCCATCATTTTTCTCAAACCAATTTGTAAATATGAATGCAATTTTAATATGGACTATAAATGTCAAAAGGCAGATAGCATGAGGAGAGAGAAAACTGAAAATTAGTTATACAAATATAAATTATTTTTATATATTTACCATTTAGTTAGCATTTCATAAGGGTTAAAAACAATATGTCACTGCAGTGTAGTAACTGATTTTACAGGATACTAAGAAATGTCCTCTGATGTCACAGCTGCTCTTTGTGTATATATATGTATGATAATTCAGATGTGAATTTCAAAAGATAAAGAAATGAAAGTTTTCTCCTGGGGTTTGTCAATTCTCCTTTATTTCACACTTAGCAGATTTGATGTTCTGTCTTGCTTGTATTTAATGTGTCTATTTACTGCCTTTCCTTTTCTGTTCTAATTAATGGATGATTATTTACAGAATAGAAAATTTGTGAAAATATATTAACACTGTTTTCTTTTTAATTGCAGTATATTCAGCATGCAGTATTATGTTTCAGGCTTACAATGTAGTGATTTGATATTTATATATATTAAAAATTGATGTCTAGTTATCGCCTATCACCATACAGTTTTTATAGTACTAGCTATATTCCCTATTCTCTACCTTACAACCATGTGACTTATTTTATAATGGAAAATTTGTATCTTTTAATTCCCTTCACCTAGTCCTCCACCCCCACCCCTGCCCCCAGCTCTGAGGACCACCAGTATGTTGTTCTATTTTTGAATCAATTTCTATTTTCTATTTTTTTTTGTTTGTTTTTAGATTCCATATATAATTGGAGTTACATGGGATTAGTCATTTTCTGACTTTAATACCCTCTAATGCTAATGCTAAGTCACTTCAGTCGTGTCCGACTCTGTGTGACCCCAGAGACGGCAGCCCACCAGGCTCCCCTGTCCCTGGGATTCTCCAGGCAAGAACACTGGAGTGGGTTGCCATTTCCTTCTCCAATGCATGAAAGTGAAAAGAGAAAGTGAAGTTGCTCAGTCATGTTTGACTCTTAGCGACCCCATGGACTGCAGCCCACCAGGCTCCTCCGTCCGTGGGATTTTCCAGGCAAGACTACTGGAGTGGGGTGCCCTCTAGGTCCATTCATACTGTGGCAAATGGCAAAATTTCATTCCTTTTTATGGTTGAGTGATATTTCATTGTATCTCTGTGTATTTTTTTTTTCTTTATCCATTCATCTATTGATAGAAACCTAGGTTACTTCCATATTTTGGCTATTGCAACTAATGGTGTGATGAACAGAAAGTGTTGATACATTTTTTTCAATGAGTGTTTTCATTTTCTTCCGATAAATACCTTAAAGTAGACTTGCTAGATTGTCCTATTTTTTAGGTTTTCTTTAAAAAGTTTATTTTATATTGGAGTGTAGTTGATTAATAATGTTGCATTAATTTCAGGTGTACAGCAGAGTGATCCAGTTATACATATACATGGATCTATTCTTTTCAAATTCGTTTCCCATTTACGTTGTTAAATAATACTGAGCAGAATTTCCTGTGCTATACAGTAGGTCCTTGTTGGTTATCTGTTTTAGCAGTGTGTGTACATGTTAATCCCAAAGTCCTTGGAAAAACCTCCATACTTTTTCCATAGTACCTTCACCAATTTATATTCCCATCACTGGGATTCCCTTTTCTCTATATACTCTGCAACACTTACTATTTTTGTGTTTCTCATAATAGTTATTCTGACAGATGATCTCTCAATGTGGTTTTGATTTGCATTTTCCTGATGATTAATGATGTTGAGCATCTTTTAGTATATCTGTTGGCCATCTACGTATCTTCCTTAGAAAAATGTCTGTTCAGGTCCTGTCTCCATTTCTTAATTGGTTAATTTTTTCATAGTGAATTGTGTGATTTCTTTATGTGAATTGGAAATCCATCCCTCATCATATATATGGTTTACAGATAGCTTCTCCTGCTCGGTAGGCTATCTTCAGCTTGTTGATGATTTCTTTTGCTGTGCAGAAGCTTTCAAATTTGATGTAGTCGCATTTGTTTCTTCTTCTCTTTCCCTTGTCTATGGGAGGCATTCCAAAAAGCCATTGCTAAGACTGATGTCAAAGAATATGCTGTCTTTGTTTTCTTCCAGGAGTTTTTGTGTTCCAGGTCTTACATTTAAGTCTTAAATCCATTGTATGTGAATCGTTGTGTAATGTGTTAAGTATTGGTCCAGTTTCCTTCTTTTGACTGTAGATGTCCATTTTTTCCAACACAGTTTATTGAAGATACTATCCTTTCTCTATCCTTTGCTTTTTGTTGTAAATTTATTATCCCATATATGTGTGGGTTTATTTATGGAATCTGAAAGTCTGCTCCACTGATCTGTGTGTGTGTGTTTCTGTCAATACCATGTTGCTTGATGAGACCTACAGCTTTTTAGTATAATTTGAAATCATGGAGTGTGATACCTCTAGCTTTGTTCTTTTTGCCTAGGATTGCTTTGGCTCTCTGGGTGTTTTTTGGTTTGAAGCAAGTTTTAGAATTTTGGGGTTCTATATCTGTGAAAAAGGTTACTGAGATTTTGATGGTGAATGCATTGAATCTATAGATTGCTTTAAGTACTGCTGCTGCTGCTGCTGCTGCTAAGTCGCTTCAGTCGTGTCCGACTCTGTGTGACCCCATAGACGGAAGCTCACCAGGCTCCCCTGTCCCTGGGATTCTCCAGGCAAGAACACTGGAGTGGGTTGCCATTTCCTTCTCCAATGCATGAAAGTGAAAAGTCAAAGTGAAGTCGCTCAGTCATGTCCGACTCTTAGCAACTCCACGGACTGGAGCCTACCAGGCTCCTCTGTCCATGGGATTTTCCAGGCAAAAGTACTGGGGTGGGGTGCCATTGCCTTCCCTGGCTTTAGGTACTAGGGACATTTTGACAGTGTTAATTTTGCAGTCCATGAACACAGATCGTCTTTCCATGTTTTTGTATCACTTTCAGTTTCTTTCAAAAGTGTTTTCTTGTTTGTTACTGTTCTTCCACCTTCTTGGTTAAATTTTTTCTACAATTTATTCTTTTCATTGCAATTGTGTTTTTTCTTAATTGGATTGTTTTCTTAGTCTTGTTCCACTGGTTTTTTGCTAGTGTATATAAATGCAGCAGACTTTTGCATGTTGATTTTGTACCCTACTCCAGTACTCTTGCCTGGAAAATCCCACAGATGGAGGAGCCTGGTGGGCTGCAGTCCATGGGGTCATGAAGAGTCGGACATGACTGAGCGACTTCACTTTCACTTTTCACTTTCATGCATTGGAGAAGGAAATGGCAACCCACTCCAGTGTTCTCGCCTGGAGAATCCCAGGGACGGGGAAGCCTGGTGGGCTGCCGTCTATGGGGTCATACAGAGTCGGACACGACTGAAGTGACTTAGCAACAACTTTACTATATTTATTATTTCCAGTAGTTTTTTGGTGGAGTCTCTAGTGTTTTCTATACATAAAATTTTTCCATTTACAATGACAATTTTACTTTCTCCTTTCCAGTGGATGCTTTTTATTTCTTTTTTTGGCCTAATTTTCCTGGTTCAGATTTCTAATATTATTATTATGTTACCATATTATATTATATTACAATATTATGTTGAATAAAAGTGATGAGACTGAGCATCTTTCTTTCTCACCTTGGGTTGCTTTTAGTTTTTCGCCATTGAATATGATGTGAGTTATGGATTTGTCACATATGGCCATTATTATGATGAGGTACATTGATTGTATACTGAGTTTCTTTTCATAAATGGATGTTGAGTCTTGGATGCTTTTTCTGCATCTATTAAGATGATATAGGATTTTTAGTTAATTTGTTAATGTAGTATGTCACATGGATTTATTTGTGGGTGTTGAACCATTCTTGCATACCCTGCAATAAAACTCATAGGATCATGGTGTGTGATCCTTTTAATGTGTTGTTGAATTAAGTTTGCTCATATTTTGCTGAAGATTTTTGTATCTGTGTTTCTGAGAGATACTGGCCCACACCTTTCTTCCTTTGTGTTGTCCTTGTTTAGTCTTGGTATCAGGGTAACGTTGCCCTTGTAAAATGAGTTATGAAGTGTTCCCTCTTATTCAGTTATTTGGAAAAGTATAGGAAAGATATGTATTAACTTATCCTGAATGTTGGACAGAATTTACTTGTGAAGACTGTCTGAAAACAGACTTACCTGTGAAGTCCCAGACTCTTGTTTCGGGGGAAATTTTTGATTAGTGTTTCAATTGACTAATGATTGATCTGTTCAGAGTTTCTGTTTCTTCATAATTCAGTCTTGGTGGTGTGATTCTACGAATTTATCTATTTCTTTTAGATTGTTCAATTTGATGCTTAGCTCTTCATCAGATCAGATCAGATCAGTCGCTCAGTCGTGTCCGTGTCTGACTCTTTGCAACCCCATGAATCACAGCACTCCAGGCCTCCCTGTCCATCACCAACTCCTGGAGTTAACTGAGACTCACGTCCATTGAGTAGGTAATGCCATCCAGCCATCTCATCCTCTGTTGTCCCCTTCTCTTGCCCCCAATCCCTCCCAGCATCAGAGTCTTTTCCAATGAGTGAACTCTTCACATGAGGTGGCCAAAATACTGAGTTTCAGCTTTAGCATCATTCCTTCCAAAGAAATCCCAGGGCTGATCTCCTTCAGAATGGGCTGGTTGGATCTCCTTGCACTCCAAGGGACTCTCAAGAGTCTTCTCCAACACCACAGTTCAAAAGCATCAATTCTTTGGTGCTCAGCCTTCTTCACAGTCCAACTCTTACATCCATACATGACCACAGGAAAAACCATAGCCTTGACTAGACGAACCTTTGTTGGAAAAGTAATGTCTCTGCTTTTGAATATGCTATCTAGGTTGGCCATAACCTTCCTTCCAAGGAGTAATCGTCTTTTAATTTCATGGCTGCAGTCACCATCTGCAGTGATTTTGGAGCCCAGAAAAATAAAGTCTGAAACTGTTTCCACTGCTTCCCCATCTATTTCCCATGAAGTGATGGGACCAGATGTCATGATCTTTGTTTTCTGAATGTTGAGCTTTAAGCCAACTTTTTTACTCTCCACTTTCACTTTCATCAAGAGGCCTTTTAGCTCTTCATAGAATTCTCTGAAAATCCTTTGTATTTCTGTGATATTCATTGTGGTTTCTCTTATTTCATTTCTGATACTACTTATCTGAGACTTCTCTATGTTTTTCTTACTGAATCTGGCAATGGGTTTGTCAGTTTTGTTTATCTTCTCACAAAACAAGCGCTTAGGTTTTTGTGGGTTCTTTTTTTTTTTTTCGTCTCATATTATCTTTGTAGTGTCATGTATTTTGACTCTGATCTTTATTATTTCCTTCCTTCTATTGACTTTGGGTTTTGTTCTTCTTTTTTTAATTTCTTTGAGTATAAGTTTAGTTTATTTATTTGAGATTTTATATGTTTGTTTCTTGAGTTATGCCTGTATTGCTATGTACAATTGACCACCAAACAACATAGGTTTGAACTTCGTGGGCCCACTTATTCACAGATTTTTTTTTCTTTAAGTGAGTACTAGCACACTGCATGATCCATAGTTAGTTGAGTCTGTAAATGTGGAACCATAGATATGATGGACTGACTGTAAAGTTACACGTGGAGATTAAACTACACTGGGGATCTGCACTTTGCTGAATCCTATAGGTGTTTGTCCAGCATTTCTCATGATGTACTCTGCATATAAGTTAAATAAACAGGGTGACAATATACAGCCTTGACGAACTCCTTTTCCTATTTGGAACCAGTCTGTTGTTCCATGTCCAGTTCTAACTGTTGCTTCCTGACCTGCATACAGATTTCTCAAGAGGCAGATCAGGTGGTCTGGTATTCCCATCTCTCTCAGAATTTTCCACAGTTTATTGTGATCCACATAGTCAAAGGCTTTGGCATAGTCAAGAAAGCAGATATAGATGTTTTTCTGGAACTCTCTTGCTTTTTTGATGATGCAGTAGATGTTGGCAATTTGATATCTGGTTCCTCTGCCTTTTCTAAAACCAGGCTGAACATCAGGAAGTTCACGGTTCACATATTGCTGAAGCCTGGCTTGGAGAATTTTGAGCATTACTTTACTAGCGTGTGAGATGAGTGCAATTGTGTGGTAGTTTGAGCCTTCTTTGGCATTGCCTTTCTTTGGGATTGGAATGAAAACTGACCTTTTCCAGTCCTGTGGCCATTGCTGAGTTTTCCAAATGTGCTGGCATATTGAATGCAGCACTTTCACAGCATCATCTTTCAGGATTTAAAATAGCTCAACTGGAATTCCATCACCTCCACTAGCTTTGCTCATAGTAATGCTTTCTAAGGCCCACTTGACTTCACATTCCAGCAAGAAACACAAGTTGGAATCAAGATTGCCGGGAGAAATATCAATAACCTCAGATATGCAGATGACACCACCCTTATGGCATAAAGTGAAGAGGAACTAAAAAGCCTCTTGATGAAAGTGAAAGTGGAGAGTAAAAAAAGTTGGCTTAAAGCTCAGCATTCAGAAAACTAAGATCATGGCATCCGGTCCCATCACTTCATGGGGAATAGATGGGGAAGCAGTGGAAACAGTTTCAGACTTTATTTTTTTGGGCTCCAGAATCACTACAGATGGTGACTGCAGCCATGAAATTAAAAGACGCTTACTCCTTGGAAGGAAGGTTATGACCAACCTAGATAGCATATTCAAAAGCAGAGACATCACTTTTCCAACAAAGGTTCGTCTAGTCAAGGCTATGGTTTTTCCTGTGGTCATGTATGGATGTAAGAGTTGGACTGTGAAGAAGGCTGAGCACCAAAGAATTGATGCTTTTGAACTGTGGTGTTGGAGAAGACTCTTGAGAGTCCCTTGGAGTGCAAGGAGATCCAACCAGCCCATTCTGAAGGAGATCAGCCCTGGGATTTCTTTGGAAGGAATGATGCTAAAGCTGAAACTCCAGTATTTTGGCCACCTCATGCGAAGAGTTAACCCATTGGAGAAGACTCTGATGCTGGGAGGGATTGGGGGCAGGAGGAGAAGGGGACGACAGAGGATGAGATGGCTGGATGGCATCACCGACTCGATGGACATGAGTCTGAGTGAACTCTGGGAGTTGATGATGGACAGGGAGGCTTGGCGTGCTGTAATTCATGGGGTCCCAAAGAGTTGAACAGGACTGAGTGACTGATCTGATCTGATCTGATAGGTTTTTGTATGTCATATGTTCATTTTCACTTATCTTCAACTTTTAAAACATTTTCTTCTTTGATATCTTTATTGCTTCTGTAGCATGTTGTTCTGTCTTCACATGTTTGTGATTTTTCCAACCTTTTTGAAGTTCATTGTTTTGTTTCATACCATTCTGATTAGAAATGATGCTTGGTATGATTTTAATCTTCTTAAATTTATTGCTCATTGTTTTGTGCTGCAGTATATAGTCTGTCCTTGAGAACAACTCATGTGCATGTGAGAAAAAAGGGTATTTTGCTATGTTTGAATGGAATGTTTGATATGCATCTATTAAGTCCACCAGGTCTGACTTTTCATTAAAGTCAGTATTTTCTTGTTGTCTTTCTGTCTGGAAAATCTATCTATTGATGTAAGTAGGGCAATGGCACCCCACCCCAGTACTCTTGCCTGGAAAATCCCATGGACAGAGGTTCCTGGTGGGCCGCTGTCCATGGGGTCGCTAAGAGTCGGACCCGACTGAGCGACTTCAATTTCACTTTTCACTTTCATGCATTGGAGAAGGAAATGGCAACCCACTCCAGTGTTCTTGCCTGGAGAATCCCAGGGACGGGGAGCCTGGTGGGCTGCCGTCTATGGGGTCGCACAGAGTCGGACACGACTGAAGCGACTTAGCAGCAGCAGCAGCAGGGCGTTAAACTCCCCTACTATATTGTGTTGCTGTCAGTTTCTACCTTTGTGAGTATTAATAGTTGCTTTATATATTTTGACACTCTGGGTTAGGTGCGTATATATTAATATCTATTATGTTTTCTTGTTGAATTGATCCTTTTATCAGTATACAGTATCCATTTTGGTCTCTTGTTACCATTTATGGTTTGAAGTCTCTTTTATCTGCTATGAGTATTTTCTTTTTACTGAAATATTCTTACAGTATCATTTTTCATCTCTTCACTTTCTTTTTTGTCTTTAGAGCTGAGTCTCCTGGAGAAAGCGTATGGTTGGTTTAATCCAACCAGTCACTCCCTATCTTTTGATTGGTGAAATCAGTCAATGTACATTTAGGGTATATACTGATAGATGAGAGCTTAGTTCTGCCGTTTTACCTTGGGTTTTTTGTTTGCTTCACATTTGCATTGTTTCTTTTTCCTTGTGTTGGTGGTTTTGTATGATGTTTTTCTCATTTTCCTCTTTTTTTATGTTTTATGTCTCTGCTCTAGATTTATGTTTTGTGGTTACCATGAGGATTTTGTAAAATGTCTCATAAATGGTCTTTTTTGTGCTGATGTCATTTTATCTTCATTTGCCTATAATAATTCTATCCTTGTCTTCTTCTCCTTTTACATTTTTTTGTTGTCACAAATCATCCCTTTCTATGTTGTATGCTAATGCTATGCTATGCTAAGTCACTTCAGTCGTGTCCGACTCTGTGTGACCCCATAGATGGCAGCCCACCAGGCTTCCCCGTCCCTGGGATTCTCCGGGCAAGAACAGTGGAGTGGGTTGCCATTTCCTTCTCCAATGCATGAAAGTGAAAAGAGAAATTGAAGTTGCTCAGTCATGTCTGACTCTTAGCGACCCCATGGACTGCAGCCTACCAGGCTCCTCCGTCCATGGGATTTTCCAGGCAAGAGTACTGGAGTGGGGTGCCATTGCCTTCTCTGTTCTATGTTGTAAGTTTATGTCAAACTTGAAGGAGCGACTGTTAACTTTTTGCTGGGTTTTCTCTTTAACCTTTATGCTCTACTTAACTGTTTAACAATATATTCTGATCAGAGCTGCATTTTCTGATTCTGTGTGTCTACTTATTACACAACTCTAAGTTTTGTGTACTTCTGTGTTTTCATTTCAGGTAGAAATGCTCCTTTCAGGATTTCTTTTAAGGCTAGTCTATTGGTGATTAACTCCCTGAACTTTTGATTGTCTCCGAAAGCCTTTGTTTTTCCTTCATATGTGAAGCATAGCTTTGCTGGACAGAGTATTCTTGGCTGACAGTTTTCAGTTTTCAATGTTTTGAGTATTTCGTCCCACTCCTAGCTTGTAAGGTTTCTACTAAGAAATCTCCTGACGATCGCAGTAATGGGATTTCCTTTGAACTTTCCCATCTTTCCCCCTCCCTGGCTGCCTTTAAAATTCTTTGCTACTGACTTTTGACAGTTTTAATATAATGTGTCTTGGAGAAGGTCTTCTTTTGTTGACAAGATTAGGTGTATCTTAGCCTCATGGACTTGTCTCTCCATTTTCTTCCCCAGGTTTGGGAAATCCGCAGCTCTTACTTCTTGAATAAAGTCTCCGATCCCCTGGCCCTCACTTCTCCTGAAATACCCATTATCCCCACATTGCCCTTTCTACTGGAGTTGGATAGTTCTCATGAGTTTCTTCACTTGTTATATCCTGTTTCTCTCTCCTCTGTCTATATAATTTCTATAATTCTATCTTTGAGCTCACCAATTCTTTCTTCTATATGGCCTGCTCTATTTCCAATGCTTTCTCATGCATTCTTCATCTCATTTATTGAGTTCGTCAGCTCCAGAATTTGTTTGGTTCTTCTTTAGACTTCCCGTCTCTTTGGTGACATTTTCCTTCTGTTCATTAATTTTATTTCTGAGCTCAGTTAACTGCTTTCCTGAGCCTTCTTGTAGCTTGTTGAATTTATTCATGGCAACTATTTTGAATTCTCTATCAGTTAGATCACAATATTTTGTGACTCTAGTTTGATTTCTAAAGAATTGTTATTTTCTTTTTGCGATAGTGTGCTACTGTGGTTTTTCCTGGTGTTTTATAACTTGTTTCTCTGCTGACACATTTGAAATAGTGAATACCTTTCTTTAGGTAAACCTTTTATTATTTGATCCCAACAATTCAACAGATTGGTAATTAGAAACATTTCTTTTGTTTTGCAGTAGGTGGCGGTATAGCACAAGTTTTAGTTTATTTACCTGCGCTGCCCCTGGCTGTATGCAGGAACCAGTGCTTTCCCCCTTTATGGGCTCTGCCAAAGGCCCTCACTGTCACTGCTCGTGCCTCTAGAACTCTCATGCCTTGGTACTGCCAGTGTTGCTGGCACCACCGGTGTGGCTCTCAGGGACGTCAAATGACGGACACCTGCACTGCATCTGGAGATTCTTGGGTTGCAGGCATTGCCATTGTTGAGTTGGGTGAGGTTAAGGGGTAAGCTGGGGTTGCAGGTGCCTCTGCTACTTCTGGTGTTGTCCAATTACACGTGCCTCTCCAGGTGGAGGGAGAAACTTACTGGTCCCACTGCTGCTGCTGTTGCTGCTGCTGCTGCTTGCATGCCTGTGGCCATGGGTGCTGCTCCAGGAAGCTGGAGTTGAATGTGCCGTTTCCCTTGCTGTTCCTGAGCTCTCTGGGCAGCTGGCTAAGCCACCATGGGGAGAGGTCGGTATCATGGGCACCACCTCTGCTGTTCCCCCAGTCCCCCTCCTCTGTGTATTCTGGCTTGTCCACCTGCAGGTGTACGGAGATGTGGATCTCTGTGGTATCCTGGTATGCGGGACAGAGGAACCTTTGTTGAGATGTAGATGTTTTTACTGGTTATAGATTTGAATGGCAGAATTAAAGGCAGTGTCACATGTGACTATGATACTGGTATTGCTCAATCCATCCTATGTCTTTTGGTTAGAACATTTAGTTCATTTACATTTAAAGTAATTATTGATACACATATACTTTCTGCTGCTGCTGCTACTGAGTCGCTTCAGTCGTGTCCAACTCTGTGTGACCCCATAGATGGCAGCCCACTAGGCTCCCCCGTCCCTGGGATTCTCCAGGCAAGAATACTGGAATGGGTTGCCATTTCCTTCTCCAATGCATGAAAGTGAAAAGTGAAAGTGAAGTCGCTCAGTTGTGTCCGACTCTTAACGACCCCATGGACTGCAGCCTACCAGTCTCCTCTGTCCATGGGATTTTCCAGGCAAGAGTACTGGAGTGGGGTGCCACTGCCTTCTCCATATATACTTTCTACCATTTGTTAACTATTTTGGAGCTCTTGTCTGTTCCTTTCTTCTCTTGTTCTCTTGTGAATTGATGAATTTCTTTAGTGTTGCATTTTCTTTCTTTCTTTCTTTTTTGTATCTGTCATAGATTTTTTGTTTATGGTTGCCTTGAGGTTCATATATAACTACCTGTGTATATAAGTGTGTATTTTAAATTGATGGTTGCTGAAGTTCAATGCATTCTAGAACACTACACTTTTAGTCCCTCTCCACATCTTATGTTTTTGATGTCATACTTATTGTCTTGTTGTCTTTGAGTTTTGTGTAACATTTAACTACTTTATGTATAATTGCTTACACTGCTTTTGTCTTTTACCCTTAATACTAAACTTTATAGGTGTTTGCTTCACTGCCTATACTGTATGCTTACCTTTATTACTGGAGAGTTTTTTCTTTATATTCTTTTTGTGTGTTTCTAGTTACGGTCATTTCTTTTCTATTGAAAGAAGTCCTTTCAACATTTCTTACAAGGCGAGCTTAATGGTGATTAACTCCTATAGCTTTCCCTTACCTGAGAAACTATCTCACCCTCAATTTTGAATGCAAACCTTGCTGGCTAGAGTGTTCCATCTGTAAGTTTTTTATTTTAGTGGTTTGAATATATTATGTCAATCCTGTTTGGCCTATAAAGATTCTGCTGAAAAATCAGCCAACTCTCCTAGTGGATAAAGGGGTTCCCTTGTACTTAACTAGTTGTTTTTCTCTTCCTGATCTTAGGAATCGCTCTTTAACTTTTGACATTTTAATTATAATGTGTCTTGATGTTAGTCTCTTCAGGTTCATCTTTGTTGGAATTCTCTGTGTTCTGGACTTGGATGAATGTTTCCTTCATCAGGTTAAAGAGGCTTTCAGACATTATTTCTTCAAATAGGTTTTCTTTCTCTTTTTTCATATGTCCTTATGGAATCTTTATAATGTGAATGTTAGTGTGCTTAAATGTTGTTCTAGAGGCCTCTTAATTTAATTTTATTTTTACAACTTCTTTTTTCTTTTTCCCTGTTCTGATTGGATGACTTCCAATATACTGTCTCCAGATTGCCAATCTATCCTTCTGCATTCTCTGTTTTTCTGCATCTTTCTGCATACTCTTGATTCATTCTCGTGTATTTTCATTTCTGTTATTATATTCTTCAGTTCTGATTGTTTTTTTTTTCCTCAATATTTTCTCTTTGGTGATGTTCTCACTAAGTTCTTCTGCTCTTCTAAGTTAGTGAACATTTTTATGATTCTCACCTTGAACACTTTAGCTTCTAAATTTCTTATGTTTGTTTAGTTCTTTTCTGAGGTTTTGCCTTTTTCTGTTGTTTGGAAGGTATTCCTTTGTCTCCTCATTTTGCCTCACTTGCTGTGTTTTGTTTTGTTTTTTCCTTTTTTCTGTGTATTCAGTATATCAGCTGTGTCTCAGTCTTGACAGAGGGGTCTTATGATGAAGATGTCCTCTGGGGCCAGTGGACAATCCCATTGGTCACCTGAACCAGGCGTCCCAGTGAGTGGACCGCACGATGGGCGGATGGGCCACGAGGGGCCATCTGTGCAGATGGGCCAGAATGGCTGTGGTTGCAGTGGTGAGTGAGGTTGACCCTCAGACCAGCTGGCTGTGACTCTTGCAGGCAGACCAGTGTATAGTGCAACCCTCACTCAGAGCGGGGGACCATTTGTAGGGGTGTCATTGCTGGCCAAGGCCACCTGCTGGGTAGGGTAGGGCTGGATGTTTGGAGCAAGAGTTGTTTTGGAAAGGTACTGTTGTCACTGTGGCTGCCCTCAGGGTTAAAGAATAACAATATGATTTTTAAATTAATATTTTGAGTCTACAATAGATGAGAAAGGATCACTTTTAAGTACAGCATTCAGAAGGAGAAATTATATTTAGAGGATGAGTTGGCCAGCAAGTAAAAGTTGCAACATTGTGTACTCTACTGGATTTAGAAAGGTCAGCAGGAACCAATTATGATGTACAAGCTGGGTCTCAGACTTCTTATGAAAGTGGGACCACATGGTTCATGATGTTTTTCAACTTTGAAAAGTCCATGAATATATTGTTTGGGAGAAAAGAGAATGAGAGGACATTCCTATAAGTAAAAATATATATTTAAGAGAAGTTCAAGGATGGGGTGTTTCAGTTCAGCTCAGGTGCTCAGTTGTGTCTGACTCTTTGCGATCCCATGGACTGCAGCACGCCAGGCCTCCCTGTCCATCGCCGACTCCTGGAGTTCACTCAAACTCCTGTCCATTGAGTCAGTGATGCCATCCAACCATCTCATCCTCTGTCTTCCCCTTCTCCTTCCCTCAGTCTTTCCCAGCTTCAGGGCCTTTTCCAATGAGCCAGTTCTTTGCATCAGGTAGCCAAAGTATCAGCGTTTCAGCCTTAGCATCCAGTGAATATTCAGGACTGATTTCCTTTAGGATGGACTGGTTGGATTTCCTTGCAGTCCAAGGGACTCTGAAGAGTCTTCTGCAACACCACAGTTCAAAGGCATCAATTCTTCAGCGCTCAGCTTTCTTTATAGTCCAACTCTCCAACATCCATACATGACTACTGGAAAAACCATAGCCTTGACTAGATGGACCTTTGTTGGTAAAGTAATAGAGAGGTAATGGCACCCTACTCCAGTACTTCTGCCTGGAAAATCCCATGGGTGGAGGAGCCTGGAAGGCTGCAGTCCATGGGGTCGCTGAGGGTCGGACATGACTGAGCGACTTCACTTTCACTTTTCACTTTCATGCATTGGAGAAGGAAATGGCAACCCACTCCAGTGTTCTTGCCTGGAGAATCCCAGGGACAGGTGAGCCTGGTGGGCTGCCGTCTATGGGGTCACACAGAGTCGGACACGATTGAAGTGACTTAGCAGCAGCAGCAGCAGCAACAGCAGAGAAGTAGGATTATACTTTCCACAATGGAATGGGTTTGGATAAGCTGTGTCTGTGCAGGCATTGTACAGTGTGTTTTATACAATATGGAAGATGAATCCTGGATATCTATTCCCCTCTTCTGTATTAGTAGATCCCTTATTTTGCTCAAGGTGTCCATGTGCTGGGTTAAAGCATCCTTTTCCTCAAACTGCTCTGGGTCCACAAGGGGCCAAATGTCCTGATGAGGCTAATGACTTATAAGTAGAAGCTGCTAGGTTAGGCTTCCCAGACGATTTTTCAAAAGAGAGAGACTCAGCAAACATGTACTTTTGTTATTTTCCGCTGGGACATTTTGACTTTCTCCTTTTTTTAAGCCAGAACAATGAATCGAGGCTTGAAGTGAAAGAACTATCTTGATGTCATGGCAACAGAAGCCAACAACAAGGATAGTAGTACAAGAACCCAGAAGGCCCATGATCAGAGGTAAGATGCTTAACTGTCTTGCCCTCTGAGTTGTCTGTGTGAAGCAAATATATTTGTGTTTTTCGGTTTTATTTTTTAGTATTTATGCATTTCGCTGTATCGGGTCTTGGTTGTGGCATGTGGGATCTTTTATCTTTGTTGTGGCATGATGGGTTTTGATCTTTTTGAGGTGTGTGGCATCTAGTTCTAGTGATTAGGGATCAAACCAGGGTTCCTTTCGTTGGAATTTTAACCACTGGATCACTGGTGAAGTCCCAAATCTCTGTGTTTTAAAGTACTGCAGTATAGTTTTCTCTTGGGTACATCTGACCCTAGTACTAACCAAACACATAGTTTTATATCATTTAATGGCCATAAAATGCCTTAAAGAGATTCGCATAATTGAAATTGAATTTCTGGGAGGTTAAACTGGTACATAATATCACAGAGCTGATGAAGTCATAGAGTTGGAACTTGACTTTCAAGTGGAGGTTGCTGCAGTTCGTAGCACTGTTGCTAGGCAAGGAAATGACTGTGCATGGTGAGAAGACACTGCTGAGAGAGCTCTCCATTCTTCCCAAGGAGGCTTCAGAGATTCAGGGCAAGAGAGAGACTGGAGAACACCACTATCTTGTCTGATCCCTTTCCTGGCCTGAAAAGACTGGCTAAAGAATGGCATCCTGGTTCTTAGATCCAAGAGAAAATAAAGTCACCTGGCTCAGAAAATAGATCTGAAAAGGCATGTGCCCCTCTTTTCTCTGACCCTCCTCGTTGTCCGAAATGGGAATGGGTTGGAAATATGGACTGGCCTCCCATAGACAAACAAGTACGCTGAGCACCTAGACAAAAATGAGTAAGATTAAGATTTGTACCTTTGCTAGCGAGTCTTGAAAAAATGAGTCTAATTGAGGCTAAAATTATACACATCAACACTTTAGGAGTCTGAAACTGATTGCTTTTCCAAGTGATTCCATACCATAGACTGAGGAGAAATCAGATACCACCACTCCCACCTACATCCATGAAAATAAAAACAGAAAATTAAGAAATAGTACAAGTTGTATGGGCCTTTAGTGATCTGTTTCACAGAACCACAGTGTACAGATTCGAGGTTGAGAATCAGTGAGGTGGGATGTGTGAGTGCGTTCTGAAAGCAGAGGAAGCGAGAAGAGGAGCATGCTAACACGTCTGCTTTTTCACATGTTCTCCTTTAACGTAGTCTGCAAAGCACATCCAGGTCTGCCTTTTCCGTAAGTAGTAAGTGTTTAGTAAATATGAGGGGCTTCCCTGGTAGCTCAGCTGGTAAAGAAGTGTCTGCAGTGCAGGAGATCCTGGTTCGATTCCTGGGTCAGGAAGATCCTTTGGTGAAGGGATGGGCTATTCACTCCAGTATTCTTGGGCTTCCCTTGTGGCTCAGTTGTCAGAGAATCTGCCTGCAATGTGGGAGATCTGGATTCAATTCCTGAGTTGGGAAGATCCCTTGGAGGAGGGTATGGCAACCCACTCCAGTATTCTTGCCTGGAGAATCCCCATAGACAGAGGAGCTTTGGCGGGCCATGGTCCATGGGATCATGAAGAGCAGGACACGACTGAGTGACTAAGCACACAGTAAATATGGAGAAATTAATTGTGATGGATGCATAGATGAGTCTCCTAGGAGTGAAGATAGACATTCGTGAGTAATAAAGGAAGACAGATATGTAATGAGTGATTATACATGCCTGTTGTCCTGGGGTAATTATTCAAATCCACTCCTTTTACTCCCAAAAAGGCATACATTGGACAATAAATAATATGGTCACCAGTTTTAAGCATACACACAAAAGCAGACATCACTGAAGATTTTTTTTTCAAAGCATACGTGGCAGACAGAGTTGTGCAGCCCGGATCCCCTTTGAGAAGGAATTTGCTATCCAGCTGTGCAGAATTTCAGTTGACAAACTCTCTCTGTCAGGATCCTCCTCCTGAGTTGGTATCATGTTTTGAGAAGCCCTCAGTGACTGAGCAGGGCATTTGTAGCTGAAGCCACATCTTCTCAGGCTGGTCCTCATCAGAAACTCAGTATGCTGATGGTACAAGGCACCCCCATCTGGCACAGGACTCCTCTGACAGACACGTTTTACCCCAGAGCTCCCTGTTGGTCTTTGTCAAATGTGCATCGTGATCTACCAAATCTATATTTGCTGCTAGTCCTTTTCCTATCCTAGGAAATGTTCCCAGACAATCCAATCCCCTAATATGAACATTTAACTTATATCACTTATGGGCTGGAAATGTAGCAACATCAAACTATTTTAAAGAATCCAAGTTCAAATCAGATGTCCAGTTATTAAATGTGATGCAGTGTAAAGATCAAGGTAACATGTTCCATGGGCATCTAGCCATGACCAGTGTGAAGAGTGGTGGACGGAGCACATTTTCCAAGAAAAGGCTACTTAGAACTTGAAATCTCTTTGCTGAGGGAAAACTAGCCTTGAAATCCATGCTGCTCATGGTCCCACATGGACAGGATTTTTTTTTTTTCTTTTTCGTCTCTGCTTTGCTGCAGGAGAAAGGAAGTGAAGGCTTGAGCAGGGAATTTATAAGGGCAAATATAACCTTTGGTTTGATGCTCAGTAAGCTGACAGTTAAAGGTGTATCATGCTAGATAAATGTCAAAAGTCAAATAAAAGCCTCAATAATAAGCTGTCCAGAGGCTAAAATCCAGAACCCTGAAGCCATGAGAGGAGGATTAATCTTTAAAAACAAATTTTAACCCAAACTGAAACTGGCCAATGTGACTTAGAACGCTCTGATAAACTTGGGGTTGGAGGGGAGGGTGTGTATGAAGAAAAGAAACAGGAGACTAATCCAAGATGGAAAATACACCTCCTTGTTCCAAGAATTTTGTATTTACTTAGATCTTACTCTAAAAGTGGTAGAGTGGAGCAAAACCCAATGAGTCTCATTGTGGGCTTCACTGTGTCCACACTAAATCCCTGTGTTGAAGTCCTTAAACCCTGGTACTTCAGACTGTGACTATATTTGAAGAAGGGGTTTTTAAAGCAGCAATTAAGTTAAAATGAGGTTGTTAGGAGGGATTTAAATTCAATAGGACTGGTGTCCTAATAGGAGGAGGGGATCAGGACACAGATACAGGGCGGGCTGTGTGATGACACAGGGAATAGACGAGGGTCTCCAAGCGCCATGGTAACATAGGAACGGGGAGCCTTTTGCAGGGGACCGCCTACGGGTGGGAAGTCCAGTACGGACTATTTCCAGTAAGAGTGAATTCCATGTGATATCGGTACAACTGAAGTGCAGGAAGTGAGAGGAGCATTCATACGGCCATTTGTTGCTGTTGTTCAGTTGCTCAGTTGTGTTCCACTCTGTGGCCCCATGGACTTCAGCACACAGGTTTCTTTGTCCTTTGGAGCTTGCTCAGACTCATGTCCATTGAGTTGGTGATGCCATCCAACCATCTCGTCCTCTGTTGTCCCCTTGTCCTGGTACTCTGTCATACCTTCTGGCTTTTTTTTTTTTTTTCCTAGTTACCTCTGCCAGCTCCTAACTTAGAAGATGCATGGATGGTCTTTATGCTCACGATTAAAGTCAAAAATTCAACTGTGATGTAAATATTTCCCAAATACTACCAAGGAGTGATTTTTTTCCAAATGCTTATTTTGTTTAGTAGAGTACAGTCTTTGACTTATTCCTTTCTTTATTAGAATTAAATCTCTATAAAATGAAAACATTTCCTCATTTGGATATGCTTGTGAGGGCTTTGCTAGTCAATCTGAAAAAATAGTCTACTTAAATTTCTGGGGTCAGAAAATCTCTAAGAAATATTCTGTGGGTTTTTGTTCATACTAAAGAAAAAGCATGTGTGCTAAATTGATTCAAAGAGTCTTCAGATTACTCACCCATCATGTAGAATATTTAGTTGAAGTGAAATGAAGTTACTCAGTTGTGTCTGACTCTTTGTGACCCCATGGACTGTAGCCTACCAGGCTCCTCCATCCATGGGATTTTCCAGGCCATGGACGAAGTACTGGAGTAGGTTGCCATTTCCTTCTCCAGGAGATCTTTCTGACCCAGGGATTGAATCTGGGTCTCCCAGATTGTAGGCAGACGCTTTACTGTCTGAGCCACCAGGGAAGTCCTAGGTAAAACATTTTCAGGACCAGGATTCCTTAAGAAATTACTAAAGTTTAAGAGCTCAACTTTCAATGAATTAACTCATCCCATAGTGGCAGCAGCACTTTTTTTTTTTTTTTTTTTAATTATTATTATACTGGATTTCCTAGAGATGAGGCTCCATTGCAACCCATTATTCAGATCGGATAACAACAAATTATTTTGCCTTACCTCCTGGTGTCACTTCCTGACACGCTTCGTGGAAGATTTTAAAAAACAGAACATGCTTTGGGATGCGTTGGCCCACTGCCATGTGCTTTCTGGGTGTATAGCATGATTTTCCTTTGCTTAAAGCACAAGAAAGGGCTTTCAGAATTCAGAGGCTCTTTTGCATCTATCATAGCAGACCTAGAGTCAAGAATAACTGAAATTTCATATATCATAGAGGAGAAGGCGATGGCGACCCACTCCAGTACTCTTGCTTGGGAAATCCCGTGGATGGAGGAGCCTGGTAGGCTATAGTCCACGGGGTCTCAAAGAGTCAGACATGACTGAGCGACTTTACTTTCACTTTTCACTTTCATGCATTGGAGAAGAAAATGGCAACCCACTCCAGTGTTCTTGCCTGTAGAATCCCAGGGAGAGGAGCCTGGTGGGCTGCCTTCTATGGGGTCGCACAGAGTCAGCCACGACTGAAGCGACTGAGCAGCAGCAGCAGCATATATCATAGAGTTAAAAGCCCCTCCAGAATGGTTTGGATGCTTGATAGTTCTGGAGATCTGAAATAAATAAGGGTTTCCTTTGCAACAGAAGCATTCTTCCATTGTTCTCTTTCACCATCTCCATCCTAGGGTTTCAGTAGCTCCCCCTCCTCTGTTCTGAGAAGAAAGATTCTTCTCAGCCATAATTTTCCCTATTTCTTAGGCATGTGGCCTTGAAAAATAACTTATGACACATACCATTATAGTGATACTATGTCAACAAGTCTATGTTTAAAGCATGTTTCCTACTTATCTTGATTTGTGAGCTGTATAGTGAGACATGGGATAAAATTAGTAGTGGATAAAAAGAGGATAGCTTCTTTTTTTTTTAAAAAAAAATAGTAATTCATTTGGCTGCACTGGGTCTTTGTTGTGGCACTCTGGATCTTTGGTTGTGGCATGCAAACTCTTAGTTTCAGCATGTGGGATCTAGTTCCCTGACCAGGGATCAAACCCAGAAGTCTTAGCAGGGAGAATGGAATCTTAGCCACTGGCCCACCAGGGAAGTCCCACAGAGGGTAACTTCTTGGCCCAACTATTTTTTACCCTAATTCTGTGGTTCTAGACACTGGCTACATATCAGCATCACCTGGAGTAGTTTGCCCAGGTCCCTCTCCCATCAAGTCTGATTAAATGATCTACAGTGTGGTTGACACATTGATACTTTCATTTTTTTCTGGATTATTTTTGTGTGCAAGCAGGATTGTGAATGGCTGGTAATTGGGACAATAAAGTATAAGCATGAGTATGAGTGTGTTCATATTTATAAGTACCCCACTAAATAAGAATGAGACCTGCACAGAGTTAACACATATGTAGTGAAAATTGGCCAAAGTAAAAGAATCCATGTATAGAAATAGATGGAGCTTTTCATTCAGTCTTCCAGGAAATTGAAGCTTGGATAAATCTTTGCTGAATTTGTGACTTCTTTGTTTTTTTTTTGTGTGTGTGTGTGGTTGTTGTTGTTATTCTTGATGAGTCATTCTTGGAAGCATGACTGTTCTAAAAGCATACATCTTGTCTTAAAATTTCTCACAGTTGGACTCCCCCATATAATGTCTACATACTTCAGGTTTCCTCTGAAGGAGGTCTCAAGCTGAGTTTTTAAAGAAGTAAGCATTGAAAAAAAATACATTTGAATCAGTTCTAATGAGGTAGATGAAACTGGAGCCTATTATCCAGAGTGAAGTAAGCCAGAAAGAAAAATACCAATACAGTATACTAATGCATATATATGGAATTTAGAAAGATGGTAACAATAACCCTGTATACGAGACAGCAAAAGAGACACTGATGTATAGAACAGTCTTGTGGACTCTGTGAGAGAGGGAGAGGGTGGGATGATTTGGGAGAATGGCATTGAAACATGAATAATATCATATATGAAATGAGTTGCCAGTCCAGGTTCGATGAACGATACTGGATGCTTGGGGCTGGTGCACTGGGATGACTCAGAGGGATGGTATGGGGAGGGAGGAGGGTTTAGGATGGGGAACACGTGTATACCTGTGGCAGATTCATATTGATATATGGCAAAACCAATACAATATTGTAAAGTTAAAAAATAAAATAAAAAAGTAAAAAAAAAAAAAAAGAAGTGAGAAACATGGATGGAATTGCAGGTTGGGAAAATTCCATGTGAGTGGAATATATGAAATGGGAGAAGCAAGCAAAGAGGGGCTGGGAAGGAAGGATGTGATAAACTTGCCTCCCAGCCCCTTGGAGGGACCTCTCAGTGGCAGGATGAACCTGAGACCTAATGGTCTCATAATATTTGGAATGGGTTTTAGGTCATCTTTGAAAGCAGTAGTCCAGTTGTCCATCTTTTGGGATGCTCCTTTAGTGATTCTACTTTACATGATGTATATATGGTTTGTTTAAATCTAGGTTGTACCATAGTTAAGTTACAGTCCCACAAAAATTTATTTCATGAGAGAATTATGAGCGTCTTAGTATTTCCCTTAATTAAATTCTTAGAAAGCTAAATTGTGTTCCTTATAATAAATTAGGAGAGCATAGAAAATTATAAGAATTGAGTCATCTGCAATTCTGTCATCTGAAATAATCATCTTAAACGTTTGGTGTCCTTTTGGGCCATTTTAGAAAGGCAGAACTTAGGTTTCCTTTTCTACTTACCAGTCTCCTGATGGTAGCAAATGATGAGGAGCACAGCTGATGCTTTTTGTGTATGAATTGAATAAATGCAGAGAAATTGAGCTCAGTGATGTCAGACCATTGACACTTATTTGGTGTCCACTTTGATCTCCACTTAGCTTTCAACTTCTGTGGTCTAAGTTTTGTCTTCACCAGTAATTTGGTCCGTGAAGCTTTGCTTACTTTCCCAGATCAAAGAGCAAAAAGAACAGTTTCTCAGTTTTGCCCAAGTTGAAGAAATGGCAAGGAACTTTCAATTAGATCTAAGATGCTAGATCCATTGCCCCTATCATGGTTTCTATCTCTAGAGCAGTCAGGTAGAATGTGTGTATGTGCACGCACGTACACACATGTGTGTGCAGTCAGCTGTGTGTGTCTCTGTGTGTAAAGGCTCGCCTCCTTACAAAGGAAAGAGCTAATAAAGTCCACCATTACAGTAATCTAAATTTACAAAGCAATTATCATTAGTTTGATATAATTGCCTTCTGCTTAACAACTTAAAATTTCTGGATTTATTTGGGAACTGAAATTTATAATGCAAATATTATGTATGTATTGATAGATCATTTGCATCTGCAATATTGATAGTTTGGTTGAGAACCAGGGCAGCTATTATATAAATCTGGGTGGCTTCTATTAAGCCCAGTGTTCATGGGCAGAGTTTTCTGTTCTTTTGCCCCTTTGAGTCCCTCTCCAATGTGTCTTGAAGGAAATCTGCAGTACTGCATGCTGTCTGTTGGCTTGCAAGGACACCCAACACATTATTGGCTTCTTCTCTTCCAGGGAAGCAACTTATACTCCTCAATTTCTGTCTTCTGTCCCAAATATTGTTTCTGGCTCAGGTGTTGTTTCTCAGGCTCAGTACTATTGACATTTTGAATGGAAAACTCTTTTCTGTGCAGGGTTATCCTGTGCAGTTTAGGAGTTTACCAACATTACCAGTCTCTGTTAACTATATGCCAGTTGCATCCCCAAGTTGTGACAACCAAAGATGTTCCCAGACATTGGCAAATGTCTCTTATGGGAGGACAGTTGCCCCTAGTTGAAAGTGACAAGTGATCTTGGCACACATTAGCTTTCTGTACTAAGCATACACATTTGCATGGTATGTGCAACCATGCACATTTAACACATTTGCATTTGAGCTGGTGATATAATTTCAAGTCCTTGACACTAGACTAGTGTTGCTCACACATGCATGCTGGAACCCTGGATTTACTAAAGTCAGTAAGGTCCAAGCTCTTCTCCAGGAATTGGGTCTGCAATTAGGCCCAAAGCATTTTTTAACTCCCAAGGTGAGTTGAAAGTTCAGAGAAGGTTGAACATCCTCCTAGAATGTATGACCAAGGGTAGAGAGCTGCCCTGATGTTCCATCATGTCATTAAGGTGGTAAGCTATTCAGAAAGCATCCTTAAGCAACTTCACAGATCTAGCTGGTCCTTCCATGGTGCTTTCATAAAAAGATGTATAATGTCACTTAGAGGTCAACCTTGACATGTGTATTTACTTTTTTTTTTTCCTGGTAACTAGCAAATATCATTTGGAATATGATTGGCTCCAGTTTTATTAAAAAAGGTAATGTGTTGTTCCAGGTAATTTCATTCTTGACAAGCATAAAGAAAGTGTTTAAGACAAAACTAAACACATAAAATTTTAAATCAATTATTGCTTTAAATAGAAGGGACAAACATAGCTTAAATAAAGGAAAATTCAGTAAATTCAACTTATACTGGTGTTTGTGTCATGTTTGTGTGTGAGCCTGTTGAGTGTTTCATAGATCACAGATATCAGTTATTAGCAAATTTTTACATAAAACTAGAGATGATATTTTTCACTATGAGGTGCTCTAAAGAAGAGAATTAGAATTTGGAAAAGAAAACTAAATTCTTTAGTATTTATATGGGACAATGTATCTATCTCCTTATGAACTCATTAGACACCATTTTGATATACTGGGACACCAATCAATTTAGACAAATGGGATTTTTGTCTGCCTAGCATACTTTTACTTTTTCCTCCTGGAAAATGGTATGTGGTTTCCTTTGGAACATACACCATATTCCCCACGTTACTGTAGATGATCAAACCCAGTGGTCTGTCCTTACCTTTAGTGACAAGCATAGTTGTGTGAAATAAGCTAGGCTAATAATAAACTAATATAAGAGCACCATCACCCACAAAGAGATGTGAGATGCAGGTTGAGTCAGTTAGAATCCTCCCCTAGAATTTTCTGCCTTGGAGGATGAAAGATAACTCTCAATTTCCTCTTGGAACTTGAGCCAAAATATATATAAGCCTTATGATATCAGCAAACAATTTTACTGGTATATAGGGAATGCCTGTGTGAATTAGATAAAATGAGACCAGCAGACATGGGATACGAGAGTGAGCAATGGCATCTTTTTAGACATATGTCAGATGACAAGCTGCCCCAAAGAATGTGATCCAATGAAGGAAAATGGCTTCACTGCAGCTTTGCAGATTCCATGTATATAGGTAGTATATCTGATTTTCAATTGTAAGAATTGTCAGTGAAGAATTGTTTTCGTTTCCTGTTCGGTTGTTTCTGCCTATATGAAAGAAAAGTAATTCAGACCAAAACCTCCTGAAAATTGTAAAGTCGCTGCAGTTTTGAATATTACACCTCTGTGTTGTGTCTACTTAAGTCCAAGGGAATCAGATATTTTGGATGTCAACACTAATACAAAGTGAGTAGGACTGTATTTTTTTTTGTCATACCAGATTTTAAACATTGAGAATCATCATGTCTTAGGACATGAATATTTGAACAACCCTCGAAGGTTGTCTTGTACTCTGGAGGAGGTACACACATGTGCAGAGAAAAGCTGAGGTCAATGGCATATCACTTCCTTCTAGTTAAAGTACTGAAGTTTGCAATGATCTGATTCATTTCTTACAGACTAGGAGAGATTCAGAGTTGAAATTTCAACTTCCTGTTACTAGCTGCCAGTTGGTCTCATGTTCCTTACAAAGGGAGTTTTTGACTGTTTACAAATCAAATGGAAGTGTATATTCAATCATAGAAACCCAGAAGAAAAATAAGATTCTCTTTGCAAACAGAGGCTTTTCTGGTGGCTCAAACAGTGAAGAATCTGCCTACAATGCTGGAGACCCAGGTTTACTCCCTGGATCAGGAAGATCCCCTGGGAAGAGAATGGCTACCCACTCCAATATTCTTCCCTGGAAAATCCCATGGACAGAGGAGCCTGGTGGGCTGTAGTCCATGGGGTTGCAAAGAGTCAGATGTGACTGAACAACTAACATTTGGAAACAGGAGATGATAGATAGCCATATGGAAGACCAGAGTCTTTGTAATAACACACTCTTGAGAGCTTAAGGTAGCCAGCTGCCATGTTCCTAGCTTGGAACACAGCCCACCTTGAGTTCCTGTTTGAGGTCTCCAGGTTCAGATGGATAGTTTTCCTTCTGGAGTACCGAGTACCCTGACTAGTGCGGTATAGCCAAAGAAACATTTGCTGCTTTGTTTGTAACAGACCAGGTTCCTTTCCATCTTTGTTTGTACTTAGGTTTTATGTACTCTCTCAGTAACAGAAATCCCATCTTCTTTTGTATATATTACATAGCTGAATCAGTTTCTAAATATAAGCGCTGATCACTTTGCTTGTTAATTTGTGGAACTGTATGTCCTAATCCTGCTAACAATTAGAAAAAAATTCATATGAAAAAAAAAGTTTTAACTGTATTGAAATGCAGATAATTTGTCTTAAGGAATAAGGTAAAATGAAGAGTCTCAGTACTGTTGGCTTAAATCTTCTGAATCTCAATAATCCTTGTGCTCAAATTAAATGAATGGTTTATATTAGGAAGGGGAAGGTTTACAGTGGGTAGTGAAGCTTGTCAAAAGTCCTGAAGATGTGGTAAAAATGGTAAAGCAGGGGGCTTACTGATATAAAGTTTTTGCATTAATAGCAGTTTCAAATGTCACTGAAACAAATGATTTGTGTGAGCAGGATAAAACCATCTCGAGTGCCTCATTAAGACCAGTGCAGCACCTCCTCAGCTGAACTAAAAACCATTTTACCACCTATTTTATAGGTTCATTTAAATGATTTTCAACCTTTCAGGGAAATTGTTTTGCTTTAGAAAATGAGAAAGTCTGAAAACATTTCAACGAATCACTAGCAATCTTTGTTCAAAGTGTCAGACACATTTTTTATAAATAAAACATGTCCACAGGCAATGTGTATATACAACTATATATATAAATATATATGTGCTATATTTGCATATATATATATGTAAGTTTAATTAGCTTTAAGGTGAAATTAAGGAAAAGTAATAAAATATCATTACTTACATAGAAGTGTCCTTCAGTTAGTGTTGTTTCAAACATAATTAAATATCTTATTCAAGGCTTAAAGACCCCCATATTATTCAAATAGAATAATTGTTTCTCCCCCAACCAAAATGATTCATATAATAGAAATTTCATATATATTAGTCCCCTGTTTGTCTCCTTTTCCTGAGTCAGTGGGACATCCAAAAGGAGAAAATGCAAAATCACTGCCTCCAACCCTCTCCCAAGACATAGATGCTCTCATGATAGAGACATGATACAAAGGCCAGAAGAGAGAATCATCAGAACCCTGAAAAGGCAGGATGGGGAAGAAACCGATTTGAAATCACTCCTCCTCTTGCACAAGTGTGTTGCTCCTTGGGAGTTACTGAAATTGGGACCAAAGTATGTTTGGGACCAAGTATGTAATCTGTGCCTGGCTGAGTACACCTTGGGGCCATCCAGTGACTGAAAAAATAAGGCTAATTGATGCTGTCATCACCTGACTTAGGATCTCAGCACATAACCAGTCATCTATATTGGAGATTTTTATCTCTAATGGTTTGTTTCTTTTATTTAAAAAACGCCTGTATTCCCTATAGTGCTAGGAAAGTTTATAGATAAAATCTCAAATTATTTAGCCACATAACAATCACCTCAGATATGCAGATGACACCACCCTTATGGCAGAAAGTGAAGAGGAACTAAAAAGCCTCTTGATGAAAGTGAAAGAGGAGAGTGAAAAAGTTGGCTTAAAACTCAACATTCAGAAAACTAAGATCATGGCATCTGGTCCCATCACTTCATGGCAAATAGATGAGGAAACAGTGGAAACTGTCAGACTCTTTTTTTCTGGGCTCCAAAATCACTCCATGGTGATTGCAGCCATGAAATTAAAAGACATTTACTCCTTGGAAGGAAAGTTATGACCAACCTAGATAGCATATAGAAAAGCAGAGACATTACTTTGCCAACAAAGGTCCATCTAGTCAAGGCTATGGTTTTTCCAGTGGTCATGTATGGATGTGAAAGTTGGACTGTGAAGAAAGCTGAGCACTGAAGAATTGATGATTTTGAACTGTGGTGTTGGAGAAGACTCTTGAGAGTCCCTTGGACTGCAAGGAGATCCAACCAGTCCATCCTAAAGGAGATCATCAGTCCTGGGTGTTCATTGGAAGGACTGTTGCTGAAGCTGCAACTCCAATACTTTAGCCACCTCATGCAAAGAGCTGACTCATTGGAAAAGACTCTGATGCTGGGAGGGATTGGGGGCAGGAGGAGAAGGGGATTACAGAGGATGAGATGGCTGGATGGCATCACTGACTCAATGGACATGAGTTTGAGTGAACTCTGGGAGTTGGTGATGGACAGGGAGGCCTGGCGTGCTGCTATTCAGGGGGTTGCAGAGTCCAACACGACTGAGCAACTGAACTGAACTGAAGGTGTTTTGGGTTTATGTTTTTCTATTTAATAAAAAGTAGAGGCTTTCAGAGCAGGGAATGTCAAATTCACATTGTATATGTTGACTCTCTTGGCAGTATCAGTGACTCTGTCTTTTATATTCTAGAATATAAGCTTTAAGAGCCACCTTGCTTGTGTCTACAGCTTGGCCCTGCCAGGCCCTGGCATAGGATTTTACCTCTCTAAGCTTCAGTTTTCTCCTTTGTAAAATAAAGAGAGAGTTAGTAACTATCTCAGAATTGGAACAAACATTAAAGAGGATTATGGATGTAAGGTGTTAAGTGTTTTTCCTTATTAGTAGTTATTGAGCACTCAAAAAGTTCTTATGAAGATTACATAGACACCTTTGCTCTTTACTCCCTGACAATTATCTGTATCCATTCTTGTCTACTTTAAGATCCACTAAGACTGGCATTCCAGGCATTATGTGTAAGAGCAGATAAGATGGTAGGCTTTATTTGGGCCTTCCCTGGTAGCTCAGTGTAAAAAAATCTGTTTGCAATGCAGAAGACCAGGGTTTGATCCCTGGGTTGGGAAGATACCCTGGAGGAGAGCATAGCAACCCAATCCAGTACTCTTGCCTGGAGAATTCGATGGACAGAGGAGCCTGGCAGGCTGTAGTCCATGGGGTTACAAAGCATTGAACACGACTGAAGTGACTAAGCAGCAGCAGCAGGCTTTATTTAAAGACAGTATTGAAATACCTGAAAACATGTGATGGTTAGTTCACCAATCAAGGGATTCGTAAAGATTTCCTACTTTTTCCCAGAACATCCTGTAACTACAGTATCTGTATTCATAATTTAGTAATAGCTCCTTGTTAAATTATCATTATATAATATTTTTGCTTGTGACTTGAACTGAATGCTTGAGACAGCCACATGTCTGACATAGTATGACTACAAATTAATATGACTGGAGCCAAACTTGGATATCCCAATGTGGTTGTTTCTTAAAGCTGTTAGGTTGGAATTGCCACCAATGAGCCATACCACCTCCATCTTAAAGAGCTGTTACTCTGGAAATTTCCCAGCCTCCTTCCCTGCTAAATAAATTAATAACAGGTGAGTTTCCTGGCACTCTATTTGTTAGGACTTGGTGCTTTCTCTGCCTGTGGATCTGGGTTCAATACCTGATTGGGGAACTAGGATCCTGCAAGCTGTGTGGTGTGGCCGAAAAATAAAAAATACAAATGATGAAAGCAAGAAGGAGAGAAGGGAAGGAAGAAAGAAATTTGTACAAATGGACTGTAAGTGCAAGGAATATGTGTGAATTCTAGGATGCACTGAGAAGAAGCAAGTGGACAATTTCTCCCTGATTTTCTCTGTCAACTGTATACAGAAGACCTGGGCTGAAAGGGTGCCAGTGTGCAAGATAAAAGAGGCCGTATCCCTGAATTGTTCCATGGAAAGCTTTCCACTGAGCAGGAATGCCTGCATTGGTGGGTTGTGTAGCAATGGATAAATTTCTCTTGTGTTGAGCCACTGAGATTTTTTTTTTTACATCATTTCATGAATCTATAACTAATACAAAGAGTAGTACAATTATCCCAGTGACTTTCTGCTGTTTCAGATATTCTCTTGTTTTGTGTGTGTGTGTGTGTGGGTTTTTTTTTTTTTTTTTTTTTGAGATTTCCTATCAGGGTTCCTCCTCATTGGCAAATGTTCTAGCTTAAGTTTTTTAGACACAACCAAAAGCCATCCATTGTCTTGATTTGGGAAATCTAGGTGTAGAAATTCTCAATGTATTATTAGAAATAATGCTCATGTCATAATCCCAGAAAACAAGCCCCTGCATACAGTAACTTCTTAGTATTTTTGAAGCTTTATTGATTTATTTTGACTGTGCTGGATCTTTGTTACTGCACGAAGCTTTCTCTAGTTGCAGCGAGTAGGGGCTACTCTATAGCTCTGGAGCTCAGGCTTCTCATCTGCAGCAGTGCCTTCTCGTTGTGGAGCACAGGCTCTAGGCACACAGGCTTCAGTAGTTATAGCACACAGGCTCAGCAGTTGTGGTGCTTATGGAGTCTTCCTGGATCAGCAGTCAAACCCATGTTCCCTGCATTGGCAGGTGGATTCCTAACCACTGGACGCCCAGGAGAGTTCTTCAGTATTTTAGTATGATAGAATCACACTGAGAGCCACATAACAGAGCTTCTTTGTATCATGTTGAAAAGTCTTACCCGGTTGAACCTCAGTCCTCTTCAGAAGACCTGGTTTCTTATTTTTAGCTCTACTTAATTTTTTTCTCAGGTATAATTCCAAAAAGCAAGAGGATGATGAACTGTGGAGGTAGTATAGACACATATTTTATAAAAGGCTTGAAATTCGTAAAAATAAGTGACAGGCTACATGTTGCATGGTAAGTAAAATATCCATATTGCAATGTTATCCAACATCACAGCTTGTTGCAATGCATGATGGTATTATTTCCTAGATATATCTAAATTATTCTCTGTAAAAATAGCTTTATTTAAAATTCCAAAACCATCTTGTGAGCTAGCTCACATAATCAGATGAATAATATTGGGATATGGGATCATGTAATATTTATACCATCCGGCATGTTATCAGCAAGCCCAAAACAGCTGGAAAGCAAAGTTTAAAGGATTCCTGATATGACTGACCAGGTTTCTGGAGCAAGACTTGTTTGCAGTAAAACTGTGAGAAAGAAAGTTATATCTTGCTCCTCCCTTCAAGTTTCTGCATTGCTACTGTCTTCTCCATGGTTCTTAGAGCTGCAGACCCTGAATCACAACTTGACCTTGAATGTGTGGAGACCCACACAAATATTTTTTAAGACCCATATCTATATAAACAATTTCATTTTAAAATATATATTCAAGATGAGCTTGGAGCGTCTTACAGTGACAGCAAGTTAGAAGTACATCAGCACACCTGTCTATTTCAGTGTCCAGGTACCATTTTTCCAGGCTCAAGAACCATTCCTTCTTTTTCATCATTATCAAATGCACCATTCTTGACTAATTTCATCTCTTCCTCTGGGACAGTTAGTAATGATGGTTTTGCCCATAGTGTTATGGCTTCTTATAACCTGTTTTTATTGAAACACATAGATTTCTTTGCCTTTGCAATTGAGTGAACTCCGGGAGTTGGTGATGGACAGGGAGGCCTGGCGTGCTGCGATTCATGGGGTCACAAAGAGTCGGACACGATTGAGCGACTGAACTGAACTGAGCTGATTTACTCATGAGTGCATTATCCATTGTGCTACTTTTCAATACTGGCTTCTAATGACTCTTAAAAAGTCTTATAGAGTATCTTATAGATGAACAATTAATTTTCTAGACATGTGGATTAGATTTAAACTTTATAGTGCAGAAGTTGAAAGACACGTCTTCTAATCATGTCTTGCCTTGGATTCTTTAGGCTGTCATTACCATATCCTCAGGACATAATCACTTATAATATTGACTGCACTTCTGCCTCCATGACCACTAGCCGGGTTGAAGAGGCAGTGGCCCTTGGACAGAATGGGAAAGGCGTTCCCATTTGCCCAAGAAGTGTCCTTTCCTCACCGAGGGTGATTAAAGACAAGTTTAGGAAAGCACAATGACACCATATTGGTCAGAGGCCAAAGAGGAAGTAGATAGATTAAATGGGCCAGCTGATGTTAGGAAGCCTTGGTTTCAGAATCCCTCAGAGGAGCTATGTGGCCATATATCCATTCTATGGCGTCTTCCTCAGTCATGGCAGAGAGTCTGTGGAGGAAGCTGTTAGGACTTCCCTGGGTGACTTTAAAACCGTCGCAGCAGGGGAAGCTCTGTTGCCAAAAGGAAACCCCACCTCGGTTCCTGTGTGCTACTACCCTCATGGCGCACAGATCAGATCAGTCGCTCAGTCGTGTCCGACTCTTTGCGACCCCATGAACCGCAGCACGCCAGGCCTCCCTGTCCATCACCAGCTCCCGGAGGTCACTCAGACTCGCATCCATCGAGTCAGTGATGCCATCCAGCCATCTCATCCTCTGTCGTCCCCTTCTCCTCCTGCCCTCAATCCCTCCCAGCATCAGAGTCTTCTCCAATGAGTCAACTCTTCGCATGAGGTGGCCAAAATATTGGAGTTTCAGCTTTAGCATCATTCCTTCTAAAGAAATTCCAGGATTGATCTCCTTCAGAATGGACTGGTTGGATCTTCTTGCAGTCCAAGGGACTCTCAAGAGTCTTCTCCAACACCACAGTTCAAAAGCATCAATTCTTCGGCGCTCAGCCTTCCTCACAGTCCAGCTCTCACATCCATACATGACCACAGGAAAGACCATAGCCTTGACTAGGCGAACCTTTGTTGGTAAAGTAATGTCTCTGCTTTTGAATATGCTATCTAGGTTGGTCATAACTTTCCTTCCAAGGAGTAAGCGTCTTTTAATTTCATGACTGCAGTCACCATCTGCAGTGATTTTGGAGCCCAGAAAAACAAAGTCTGACACTGTTTCCACTGTTTCCCTATCTATTTCCCATGCAGTGATGGGACCAGATGCCATGATCTTCGTTTTCTGAATGTTGAGCTTTAAGCCAACCTTTTCACTCTCCACTTTCACTTTCATCAAGAGGCTTTTTAGCCCCTCCTCACTTTCTGCCATAAGAGTGGTGTCATCTGCATATCTGAGGTTATTGATATTTCTCCCGGCAATCTTGATTCCAACTTCTGTTTCTTCCAGTCCAGCATTTCTCATGATGTACTCTGCATATAAGTTAAATAAACATGGTGACAATATGCAGCCTTGACGTACTCCTTTTCCTATTTGGAACCAGTCTGTTGTTCCATGACCAGTTCTAACTGTTGCTTCCTGACCTGCATACAGATTTCTTAAGAGGCAGATCAGGTGGTCTGGTATTCCCATCTCTTTCAGAATTTTCCATAGTTTATTGTGATCCACACAGTCAAAGGCTTTGGCATAGTCAATAAAGCAGAAATAGATATTTTTCTGGAACTCTCTTGCTTTTTCCATGATCCAGCGGATGTTGGCAATTTGATCTCTGGTTCCTCTGCCTTTTCTAAAACCAGCTTGAACATCAGGAAGTTCACGGTTCACATATTGCTGAAGCCTGGCTTGGAGAATTTTGAGCATTACTTTACTAGCGTGTGAGATGCGTGCAATTGTGCGGTAGTTTGAGCACTCCTTGGCATTGCCTTTCTTTGGGATTGGGATGAAAACTGACCTTTTCCAATCTTGTGGCCACTGCTAAGTTTTCCAAATTTGCTGGCATATTGAGTGTAGCACTTTCACAGCATCATCATTCAGGACTTGGAATAGCTCCACTGGAATTCCATCACCTCCACTAGCTTTGTTCGTAGTGATGCTTTCTAAGGCCCATTTGACTTCACATTCCAAGATGTCTGGCTCTAGGTCAGTGATCACATCATCATGATTATCTAGGTCTTGAAGCTCTTTTTTGTACAGTTCTTCTGTGTATTCTTGCCACCTCTTCTTATTCCATAGTTCATCAGGCACTCTATCTATCAGATCTAGGCCCTTAAATCTATTTCTCACTTCCACTGTATAATCATAAGGGATTTGATTTAGGTCATACCTGAATGGTCTAGTAGTTTTCTCTACTTTCTTCAATTTCAGTCTGAATTTGGCAATAAGGAGTCCATGGTCCGAGCCACAGTCAGCTCCTGGTCTTGTTTTTGCTGACTGTATAGAGCTTCTCCATCTTTGGCTGCAAAGAATATAATCGATCTGATTTCGGTGTTGACCATCTGGTGATGTCCATGTATAGAGTCTTCTCTTGTGTTGTTGGAAGAGGGTATTTGCTATGACCAGTGCATTTTCTTGGCAAAACTCTATTAGTCTTTGCCCTGCTTCATTCCGTATTCCAAGGCCAAATTTGCCTGTTACTCCAGGTGTTTCTTGACTTCCTACTTTTGCATTCCAGTCCCCTATAATGAAAAGGACATCTTTTTTGGGTGTTAGTTCTAAAAGGTCTTGTAGGTCTTCATAGAACCTTTCAACTTCAGCTTCTTCGGCGTTACTGGTTGGGGCATAGATTTGGATTACTGTGACATTGAATGGTTTGCCTTGGAAACGAACAGAAATCATTCTGTCATTTTTGAGATTGCATCCAAGTACTGCATTTCAGACTCTTTTGTTGACCATGATGACCACTCCATTTCTTCTGAGGGATTCCTGCCCACAGTAGTAGATATAATGGTCATCCGAGTTAAATTCACCCATTCCAGTCCATTTTAGTTCGCTAATTCCTAGAATGTCAACATTCACTCTTGCCATCTCTTGTTTGACCACTTCTAATTTGCCTTGATTCATGGACCTGACATTCCAGGTTCCTATGCAATATTGCTCTTTACAGCTCATGGCGCACAGGCCTTGGGATTAGACGCAGCCCTATGGGTGGAACATGGCGGCTGGGGTCGGGTCCTGTGGGTGGAACATGGCGGCTGGGGGCGCGCCCTCTGAAGGGAACATGGCGGCTTGGTGGCGTGCCTTCTGAGAGGAACATGGCGGCTGGGGTCAGGCCCTGTGGGTGGAACATGGCGGCTGGGGTCAGGCCTTGTGGGTGGAACATGGCGGCTGGGGGCGTGCCCTATGGGAGGACCTTTGGGAGTTCGTCTGCAGCCTGGAGCCCCGAGCTTGTCCGGCTTCTGGAGTGAGAGCCGCTCCAGACTAACGTTGGTGCCACTCTGGCGACTCAGTCTCTCATAACCTCCCAACGAAACCTCTCATTAGCCTGCTGGAACGAACGAGCAGGTCGCCCTCCTATGCTGGGACTCAGCCCCAAGGACCCTGGTATGACCGCAGGAGCACGCATCAGTCCCACGGGCATCTAGAAGATTACAGAGTTGGAGGAAGAGGACCAGAGGGACTTGTGAATGAGAAAAGTAGGGATTGAGTTGGTTCCAAGCCACTGGAAAAATAGAAATACGTGATTTCCACAAAGATGCTCCAAACTTTGAGACTGGGGACCTGGGACAGAGACTTTCCGCTTGTCGGCTCTCAGAGCGACACTGCTTGTCCTCAGTTTGAGATGGGCAGTGCAGCCATGCTGACCCTAGACCTCGAACTCCCACCAGAATAATGCAGGAGCAGATTGCAAAGCAGCATTCAAACTCCTTTTCTGCTGTTGCTGTAGCGTTGTGGGTAGAGATGAAAAACGTTTTTGGCACTTAAAGAAAGTGTGTCTATCCTTCATCCTGTTCCTTCAGGTCCCCTGATATCTGATAACTAATTGGCAGAACTAAGGCAAAGTTGTTAATCCTGATAATATCTTAATTCCAGATAATACACTTTTATTTAGCGAGATTTTTTTTTTTTAATGCCTAACACCAAGTCGTAACTCTGACTACACTTGTTGAAAGCTGTAGATTCACAGTTAACTGGCCACAGAACCCTGTTGAGCTCTAGCTGCTGATCAGGGATTATTTTAAATTTACCCTACTGAATACATTTAAAACTTCAACTAAGAGAAGCAATATTTATTTAGGACTTTGGGGGCTGGGGAAGGAGAAGAATAATCCATCTATTTTTCCCACTATTTCAACATCTAACCCTGAAACAGATAATTAAGAAGCCATAAGCTTGTGTGGAATATTAATCCTGCCCCCTGCCCTCCCCAATCTCACAAATGCTGTGTTTGAGGTTGCTTTTCTTGACTTTCTGTTTTGTTATGGCCGCATCCATCTAGCTTTAGAGAAAAGGAGCCTAATTAAACTTGACATGTTTTCTGAAAATGTGTTTTTGATGATTTTGTTCATCAGAATACATACTTATGTGAGGACTTGGAACAAGGGGAAAACACCAGTTTAATTTTTCTGAATAGCTAGTTGGCTTCTGTGGGTAGAATATGGAGATCTATATATGTCTTCTTGAGTCCTGCTGGAGAACTCCTAGCAATGTTAGAGGCTCATCTCTGAAGGAACTTCCAGGCATCACAGTGTTCCCTGCCTTTGACTTCAGTCATCTTACTTCTCGGGCCTTACTTTCCTGTGTCATTTTGCTTGAATCTTCTTCTGATGTTTCCAGATTTGTAAGTTAAACTTGCATTCTTTTTGGAACAAGTCTACCTATAAATAATGAAGAAGTTGTAAACAGAGTGCTTTAGAGAGACTCTGTGTTGTGGAATGAGTGTGGGCTTTGAAGTGACATAGATTTGGATCAGCTATCAGGTCTGTTTCTTGTGAGTTCTGTGACCTTCATGTTTCTTAAGTTAATGTGACACCTTCCAGTGATGTCATAACTGCGAATAAATCCCGTCCTTTTAGTCCCCAGTGCTATATCTTCTGTTCGTGCGTTTTCTACCCGTGCGTTGCTTTCCAGTACACTTCTCTTATGCTGGCAAATGAGGTGAGGCAGTCTTACATAGTTTTCACCTAGAAATGAATACCGACAAGAAAAGCGATCTAGAGATTCAGGGAAGAGCTATATTCTCTAAGAAGGACTGAGCTTCAGATTCCCTTATGTAGATTATGGTAAAGTGTACATCCATGACTGAAGTGACTTAGCATACATACACACAAAGTATACATCTCTAAACCTTTAATTCTTTATTCCGCAACAGAATTTCAAATCTGTCCTGCCGCTTGATTTGCACTACCTATTTTATGGTTTCAATCAGAAACACAAGACAAAGCACTTAATTTTTTTGACTACCATCAATATTTACCCCTGTTAATAAAAACAGAACTACTTCTCAGTGATACATCAAAGGGATAGTGTCTATCCTTGAAATAAACAAAGCACATATCAGAGCCTAACAAGTCTCTTCTATCTAATGAATGAATTTACAGTTTCAAAGAAGAATAAACCTGTCAAAGGGAATTAAATGATATGTTGCACCAGGAATAACTTCTGTGTCTGGCATTTCTGTTAGGTTGTTAGTAAGAGGAAAATAGGACATGTGGACCTTGATAATAAACCTGTCTTTGATATTATTGTTAAGCCTGACTCCTGGAGATTAAAGTGGCAGGTAGTAAAATGTATCATGCCAACGTAAATGGGATGTTTTTGTTCTATTTTAAGTTTCTCGTGGAAAATGGTTTTGCGATGGGTCTTTGAACAGCACTTTATTTATAATCCTATTTGCAACTTGGAGAGATGTTACCTCGGAAGGCGATTGAGCACACTGCTCTGGCTTTGGTGATTCTGCAGATGCCACTGCTGTCATTTGTCAAATCTGCCTGAAATCTGTCTTTTCAATAAGTTAACATCTCCCTTTCCTTTTGGGTTAAACTTTTTATTTTATTTTTTCTCTCAGAGAAAGGAATCTAAATTTTTAAGAAAAGGATTCTTTATTTTATCTTTATTCTTTATTTGGATTCTTTATATTACAACAGGATTAAAAAATTAATTTCTATGTATTAGAACTACTATATAGCAGTTATTTCAATGCAGAGCAGTTAGAGAGTATTGAACTTCTTTTATGTTTTTACCTTGGGATGGGGTAACATTTTATTACAATCATAAAATAGATTATATTTCTTTTTAATTTGGAAAAAAAAATTTCATGGAGCAAAAGTTGCCTTCTCAATGCGAGTGCGTGGATGCTCCATCATGTCCAACCCTTTCCAAAGAGTGTAACCCACCAGGCACCTCTCTCCATGGGATTTTCCAGGCAAGAATGCTGGAGTGGGTTGCCATCTCCTCCTCCACCCAGTGCAAGTAGATGTTTACAAACTCCACCAGAGTTGATTCTTTCCCTTCCTGTCTGTAAGCCTTGGGAAATGCTTTTTTTCCTTTTGCTTAACCTGCTAAAGTCCACATGATCACACTTTCTTTCCAGGGGCTGGGAATTTGCAATCCCTGCAGTCAGTCTCCTGAGTGACCTGAGTGTCCTTTGGCCCCTGGCTTAACTTCTCTGCTTTTCAGTTGCATTGTCTGTGAGATGCAAACTGGACCTCCTCACATTCTGGGGGATGCTGTGAGGATTAATTAATGTTTGCAGTACACATGGAAGCTCGGGCTACAAGATGCTTTATAAATTCGAAATACCACAAAGTTAATAACAGGCTTAGCTATGAGAAAGCCGCTAAGCACAACCCTTCCCCTCTGTGGAGCTCAGTGACCTTTCTGACTGTCCCACTGATTCCATGGTGTCTCCCAGAGGGGCATTCTGTATCTCTTCAACCTGGATTCACATCTAACTTAATAAATGCGGCAAACCTGGAAAGCATGTACAGAATAAAGAAAGGATTTATTTATTTAAGTGATGCTCGTTCACCTGGAACATAATAGCAGCTGGATTCCTGCTGAATCAAGAATCTATTTGTTCCGGCAGATCAGCCGATGTTGTTTATCAATTTTCATTCCCACTAACAGAATTAGGCTCCCAAACCATTTCTAATCAGTTTTCTCGCCAACATTTTGGAGGCTTTCAATTGAACGCATATATTTAGCACGGTCATAGCCCATTACTTAACAGAGAAATGGTGGCTTCTTTGTATCCATCAGAGCCAAGCTTTCTAGGAAAGCGTTCCCTACCCAAGATGTCAATTGATGTGCAAATACCATCTATTTATTGCATATGGGTCTTTGGAAAGGGCACATTTTAAACCAAGTGCTCTGCAGTTTCCTGGATATGATAGTCACGCAAAGGTTTTGCTTTTAAGATGCCTTTGTTATGAATTATTTTAGCCTAGTGATTAAACTTAGGTCTTTGATAAAAATTCTTAATTATTATTTAAAAAGTTACCTCAAAGTCGTTTCTTTTTATATTATTTTTCTAATAATGAGTGTAGATTCTCTTAGAGTCAGGCTGTGCCTTTTAACTTGTTTCTCAGAGGGCCAAGGAGTCAGTGACTTACAGTGTCATAGCTGGACTTGGTGAGCAATGCGGCTTTCCAAGCCAGAGATGGACAATCAGCACTTAGTCCTAAAGGAAAATAGAAATGTAGCCAGATCTTCACTTGTTGTTGCTCAGTCACGTCCGACTCTTTGTAACCCCATGAACTACTGCACACGAGGCTTTCCTGTCTTTCACTATCTCCCGGAGTTTGCTCAAACTCATATCCATTGAGTCAGTAATGCCATCCAACCGTCTCATCCTCTGTCGCCCCCTTCTCCTTTTGCCCTCAGTCTTTCCTAGCATCAGGGTCTTTTCCAAGAAGTTGATTCTTCACATCAGGTGGCCAAAGTATTGGAGCTTCAGCATCAGTCCTTCCAATGAATATTCAGGGTTGGTTGTCAGTACTGACTGCCATTCTATGGAGAAGGCTACAAGGGTCAAAGCCATGAAAATCTCTACAGGAGAGAGACAGTAGCTCAACCAACACTGGTAAAAATTCAGATGGGGTCCAGTCTAGCAGCGAGGCCAGCATTCAGCAGAGAAGCAAGTCTGTAGGTAGTACTGGACATACTCCGAAGTGCTATCTGGTCCTATGATGACCACAGCTGCCATCTTTCTATTCTAATCTATATGTGAAAAGTCCTGTGGTGAATACCCTAGCCTTACTTCCCTAATGTCAAATGCAAGCATAGAGAGGCTGTGTAGCAATTTCAAGTTTACAAAAGAGTATGTGGAAAGGCTAAGAGCCCAACCCAAGTGGTCCAGCTCTGGATGTGAGTGTTCTTCTTTACTGTGCCCTGTGCTTCTTCCCGAGTTCATATTTAGAGCTGGACAAAGTTCAGCTTTGTTCAGATAAATACTGTTTGATTCCACTTATACATACACCTAGAATGGTCAAATTCATAGCGTCAGAAAATATATATTGGTAGGGACTGGGGATAGGGGTAAGGGGTGGGGCTGGGGAGTAGGGAGCTAGTCTTTATTGGGGACAGAAGTTCAGTTTGAGAAGGTAAAAAATTCCGGAGATGGAAAATGGTGAGAGTCACACAGCAGCGTGAATGTAGTCAGTGCCACTGAACTGTACAGCTCAGTATGGTTAAGATAGTCTGTTTAATATTATGTGACTTTTACTGCAATAAATTTTTTTTTAAAAGAACGTTTTATCGAATCACAGCTCTGGGGTCTGTGTGACCTTGGACAACTTGCTTAGCTTCTCTGTGCTTCACTTTCCTCGTATGTAAAAAGGAAATAGTAATAGCACCTTCTGCCTGAAGTTATTCAGAGTAATGAGTGAAATAATGCATAGGAAGCCTAAGAACAGTTCTTGATACATAGTAAGCAAGAAATAGTAGTTATTGCTAAATTACAAAGGAAGTAAAAATGCAGAATAATCAAATGCTAGTGGACCAAAGTAATTAAACAGGAATATAACCTTGAGGTGTGTAGACTAGGAGAAGTGTGAGGAAATGCCAGTACCTATACTTCATTGTAGGTCTTGTGGGTATAAAATAAGCAACAATAACATGTTGGAGTTCCTTTTGTTGGGCTTGTGTTAGGATTTGGGATGGTTTTATGGATTTCTCAATGGCAGAGTTCACACATTTGTATACTTTCTTCCTGATACTATGGTAAAATGAGATGGAATCTTCAAGTTAGATTAAATGCACAGTAGAAATTAAGAGGGTGACCATTGGTGGATTAGAGATTTTGTACATTTTCTAGATGATTAAAAGTGATAATAGAAGACGATTAGAGCCACAATAAACGCCATGCTGTCCAATGTGGTAGCCAGCAGCCATATGTAGCTACTGAGTGCCTGAAGTGCGATGGGCCTGGATGGACCTGTGCCATAGTGTGAAATATGCACCAGATTTTGAAGATGGAGTGTGATAAAAAGGAATGTGAAATCTCTCAATATTTCTTTATACTCACTACATTTCAAAATAATATTTTGGATATTTTAAGTAACAAAACTGTTACTAAAATTAAATTCTTCCTTTTAAACTTTTTAATGTGGCTTCTAGAAAATGTTAAATTATACAAAATCTTCTCATTTATAACTCTCATTATATTTTTACTGGATAATTTCCCTCATGTCCAGGTGTGCAGAAGGGCTTTTGAAGTTCCCCAAAGATAAATGATGTGAAGAAGAGCAAAGATGAGTTCATAACTGGTTGGGGGAGAGGTGTAGTTTTGAGGTCTAGATAAAGCAAAGCTGGCCCTTTCTCCCCATCCTTCACTTCTAATCGCCATGCAAACAGAACAGCCAGAACTGCCAAGTATGGATCCTAGGGTTGGTGGTGAGACACTCTCATATTCTTAAAAAAAAAAAAAAAAAAGTGTCAGAGTGCACTAGAGGAACTGGTGTAGGAAACATGGCTACAGGACCAAGCCCTCCTCATCCTGGAATTTAGAATTTAACCAGTATAACTGCTACTTGACATCCCATTCACCTCAAATCAAAATCTGCCAATTGACTGACTCTGCTGATGTACACAGACATCTCCATCAGCTTTCCTAAGGGATAATTGTTTAAAATATGATCAACAATCAAGGGTCACCAGATATTTCAAAGAAGTTTGTGTCAAAGAAAGAGAAAGACTGAGACAGAGCAAAGTAATCCTGTAGGAAGCAGACATATTGGGGATCAAAAGAAAATAAAACAATGAAGGCAGTCTTCATTAGTATCCTTAAAGAGTTTTAAGAAGAGGTTAGAGCCATAAAACAGTAAGTAACTTTCTAAAAATTGAACACTTATATCTATTCAGTTCAGTTCAGTCACTGAGTCGTGTCCGACTCTTTGCAACCCCAATGAATTGCAGCACGCCAGGCCTCCCTGTTCATCACCAACTCCCAGAGTTCACTCAAACTCACATCCATTGAGTCGGCGATGCCATCCAGCCATCTCATCCTCTGTCATCCCCTTCTCCTCCTGCCCCCAATCCCTCCCAGCATCAGAGTCTTTTCCAATGAGTCAACTCTTCACATGAGGTGGCCAAAGTACTGGAGTTTCAGCTTCAGCATCATTCCCTCCAAAGAAATCCCAGGGCTGATCTCTTTCAGAATGGACTGGTTGTATCTTCTTGCAGTCCAAGGGACTCTCAAGAGTCTTCTCCAACACCACAGTTCAAAAGCAATTCTCTGTTACTCAGCTTTCTTCACAGTCCAACTCTCACATCCATACATGACCACTGGAAAAACCATAGCCTTGACTAGATGGACCTTTGTTGGCAAAGTAATGTCTGCTTTTGAATATGCTGTCTAGGTTGGTCATAACTTTCCTTCCAAGGGGTAAGCGTCTTTTAATTTCATGGCTGCAGTCACCATCTGCAGTGATATTGGAGCCCAGAAAAATAAAGTCTGACACTGTTTCCACTGTTTCCCCATCTATTTGTCACGAAGTGATGGGACCAGATGCCATGATCTTAGTCTTCTGAATGTTGAGCTTTAAGCCAACTTTTTCACTCTCCTCTTTCACTTTCATCAATTACTTAAAATGTGACCATTGGGGGAAAACTAGCAAAGACTACACAGGACTTCTTTGTACCAGATCTATAATATGAATCCATAATGATTTCAAAGTAAACAGGTTTTTTTAAAAAAAGCCCTAATCAATTTGAAGTAAAAAAGACTTCCCCCAAATTGTACAAAAGTAGGTTTCAACATAAGAATAATCATAGGTTTGAAGATAGAGTTGAAAAAGATCAGATCAGAAAGTTGTAAAAGTCAAGAAACATGAAATATGTCCCTGGAAGAAGGGAATAGTATTTTGTCAAACATTAAAGTGATTCAGTCTTAATAATGTAAGCATTGTTTATTGGTTGTCAAATTTTGGAGTTATTCCATGAACAAATCACAAATCAGAAAGTAAACTTTTCAAACATAAAAAGATAAAGTCACATGGCTGTAATTATGGATAACAAATCTCTTATCTTTTCCAACCCACTCCAGTTTTCCTGCCTGGAAAACCGCATGGACAGAGGAGCCTGGTAGGCTACAGTCTATGGGGTCCCGGAGTCGGACATGACTGAGTGACTTCACTTTTTTTTTTCTTTATCTTTTCCTACGAATGTGGAGTTTTACTAGCAGTCCCAGTTCTTGTTTGGTCTACTCATGTTCTCTCTCTGACTCTCTTCTATTTTTTTTTTTTTTAATTTTGTTGGATTATAGTTGATTTACAATGTTGTGTTTGTTTTGGGTGCATAGCAAAGTGAATCAGTTATTCATACACGTGTACTTACTCTCTTCTTAGATTCTTTTCCTATGTAGGTCATTACAGAGTACTGAGTTCCCCGTGCTATACAGCAGGTTCTTGTTAGTTACCTGTTTTATATGTAGTAGTGTGTATATGTCAATCCTAAACTCCCAGTTTACACCCTCCCCTTTCCCTTGGTAACCACAGTTTGTTTTCTACACCTGTGAGTCTACATCTGTTTTGTAAATATGTTCATTGGTACCCTGTTTTAAAATTCTACACATAAGTGATATCATCTGATATTTGTCTTTCTGTGTCTGATTTACTTCACTCAGTATGATAATCTCTGGGTCCATCCATGTTGCTGCAAATGACATTGTTTTGTTCTTTTTTATGGCTGAGTAATATACTGTTTTATGTATATACCATATCTTCTTTATCCATTTCTCTCTAGACTCCTTCATTATTTCTCCTCCTCTTCATTCATTCTCAGATCCTCCGCTTATCCATGTGGTAGTGATACCTGAAGTTTTTGTCACGGCTACCCAAGGCTAACAACTTCTCAGAGATTACATCTGAGGTCTGGGGCAGTTGTGGGTGGCAGCATGGTAGAGGGCATGGAGGTACTTATTTCAGGTGGATTTCTGGTTTATTTTTTTCCTTTGACTACATTGTATGTATTTGCATCAAGCCATGCAGGCCAACCTTGAGTAAATAAATTGTCCAGGGTTTCCAGACCAACTCAACAATGGTTTTACAGTGATACATGGGGCCCAGGCTAAACTGAGACTTAGACTTGCTTTGCCCTTTCATATCCTTGTTTCCTGAAGATTTGGTTTCTTTGTCTAAAGGAAGAGTGGTTAACTCATGATCAAACATGAATATTTCTTGATCTCTGATCCAATAAAATAATAGAGTCCTTTGATAATTCTTCAGTTGCCCTCAGCCTACTCTTATATCTGTTCCTTGGGTAACTGATGCCTATGATCTACACATGATCTACAGCTTCTAGACCTGCTGCTGTTTATTGACCTGCCTGCCAGGAACTCTGTATAACCCTACATGATTGGAAAGAGATGTTTATGTCTCATTGCCTATGTTTATTCCATTGGGCAAGAGATGGAGGTAATGCCAAGGAGATCTAGAGCTGAGATAATCCAGTTGGTGATGTGAAGGCAATTTGCAAGTTCTGTCATTAACATTATTAGAAGAATTCTCTGGTCTTTTAGAGTCAGGCTTAGAGCTTTCACAGATACCACCTTCCTCTCACTTCCTAACTCCAGCCTAGTGGTTTAAAAAAGTCCAAGTCTCTTAAAAAAAAAAAAAAGTCCAAGTCTGTGCCCCCAGAGGTAACACTTCCCAGTTTCAATGTCTTGGGAAATGCTTGGAATATGGGTGACTGTGTGGTCTAATTGCCTCATTTTACAGATGAGGAAGCTGAGTATAAGGAGGCCGTGTGCTTTGTACTGGTTTCCAAGGGCAGGCTTGCAGCTAGAATCCCCACCATCGGACTCTACTCTTGATATGTATCAAAATGGCAACACTTGTTCAAAACAAACAAAAAAACGACGTAAAAAGTTAGCAGTTCCTCAAAATCAAGAGAGACTACTTGTAATTCTAAAGAAAAAAATTAAAAATTCCAATCTTGTCTTCTTTTTTTTTTTAATTAAATTTTATTTTGCTTAACTTTACAATATTGTATTGCTTTTGCAATACATCAAGATGGATCCACCACAAATATACATGTGTTCCCCATTCTGAACCCTCCTCCCTCCTCCCTCCCCATACCATCCCCCTGGGTCGTCCCAGTGCACCAGTCCCAGGCATCCGTTATCAGGCATCGTACCTGGACTGGCGACTCGTTTCAGATATGATATTATACATATTTCAATGCTATTCTCCCAAATCATCCCACCCTCTCCCGTTCCCAGAGTCCAAAAGTCTGTTATATACGTCAGTGTCTCTTTTGCTATCTCGTAAACAGGGTTATTGTTACCATCTTTCTAAATTCCATATATATGCGTTAGTATACTGTATTTGAGGGCAGGAGGAGAAGGGGATGACAGAGGATGAGATGGCTGGATGGCATCACTGACTTGATGGGTGTGAGTCTGAGTGACCTCCGGGAGCTGGTGATGGACAGGGAGGCCTAGCGTGCTGCGGTTCATGGGGTCGCAAAGAGTCGGACACGACTGAGCAACTGATCTGATCTGATCTGATCTGATACTGTATTTGTGTTTTTCTTTCTGGCTTACTTCACTCTGTATAATAGGCTCCAGTTCCATCCACCTGATTAGAACTGATTCAAATGCATTCTTTTTAATGGCTGAGTAATACTCCATTGTGTATATGTACCACTGCTTTCTTATCCATTCATCTGTGGATGGACATCTAGGTTGCTTCCAAGTCCTGGCTATTGTAAACAGTGCAGCTATGAACATTGGGGTACACGTGTCTTTTTCAATTCTGGTTTTCTCCGTGTGTATGCCCAGCAGTGGGATTGCTGGATCATAAGGCAGTTCTATTCCCAGTTTTTTGAGAAATCTCCATACTGTTCTCCAGAGTGGCTGTACTAGTTTGCATTCCCACCAACAGTGTAAGAGGGTTCCCTTTTCTCCACACCCTCTCCAGCATTTATTGCTTGTGGACTTTTGGATCACAGCCATTCTGACTGGCGTGAAATAGTACCTCATAGTGGTTTTGATTTGCATTTCTCTGATAATGAGTGATGTTGAACATCTTTTCATGTGTTTGTTAGCCATCTGTATGCCTTCTTTGGAGAAATGTCTACCTAGTTCTTTGGCCCATTTTTTGATTGGGTCTGGGAAAACTGGTCAAACACTTGTAAAAGAATGAAACTAGAACACTTTCTAACACCATACACAAAAATAAACTCAAAATGGATTAAAGATCTAAACGTAAGACCAGAAACCATAAAACTCATAGAGGAAAACGTAGGCAAAACACTCTCTGACATTCATCACAGCAGGATCCTCTATGACCCACCTCCCAGAATATTGGAAATAAAATCAAAAATAAATAAATGGGATCTAATTAAACTTAAAAGCTTCTGCACAACAAAGGAAACTATAAGCAAGGTGAAAAGACAGCCTTCAGAATGGGAGAAAATAATAACAAATGAAGCAACAGACAAACAACTAATCTCAAAAATATACAAGCAACTCCTACAGCTCAGTTCCAGAAAAATAAATGACCCAATCTTGTCTTCCTTTGTTTCACCAGATTGACCTCCACTTTTCTTCACAATGAAAAGGGCTTCTTCGTTGGTTTTCTCTCTGTGGGGCAAAGAGCCTCTCCAGAGCCCATGTTGTTTTCTCCAACATTCTTGTTTCAAACATGAAAATTTCCGGTGAGCACCCTAAAAAAATTCTTATTCAGAAGGTTGAACTCAAGATTTTTAAAATAATATATTACTAAATGATACTCATACAAGCGTCTGTAGAGTTATTTTGAGGAGATTGCACTAGACCATGAGTTTTATCAAGATCTAAATTTACCAATTCTTATCCACATAGGACACAGTGATAACCACAATATTTTTACAAGTGAAAATCAGTCATGTGGTCAGATGGGTGATTTAATAATGGGGCAGAATTTTTTTTATCTGGGATATATATTGACATACACATAACAGACTCTCAGTCAAAATTTATTGGTAAAAGATTAGCTCCAGGCCTTAACAATCAAATGGAAAGCAGCGTCTTTGTTCAGTCTATTGTCTCGAGTGAATGAAGTCTGGTTTATTGCAGGCTTTGCAATGTTGCCTCAAACTAATTCTGGAACTCCTTTCATTGGTCTCTTTCCATCTATCAGGCAGGTAATCAGTTCTGAAGGTTTGTCACTATATTGACAGGTTGATTTTTCTAATCCTGTAGAGTTACAGAATGGGAAATATAATGGTTCTTCCATTTTTCTCTTCGCATATTAAAGACAGAGGTATCATTCACAGTCCCATAGAGTATGGAAAGGGGAGATGCAGTGGAGCCCAAAACACTAGAGTATAAATTTCACTCCTGCCACTTAGTGATCTTGGCAGGAGATCACTTTCCTCTGTTAAAGTAACTGCATTTTTCTTTAGGAGGTGGAGATAAGACATTTATTGATAACATGCAATGTTTGTGCAACAGATGTTAGTTTCATTCTCTTCTTTCTCTCCTGTCTTCTGCACTGTGTTGCCAAGTGTCCCCCATCAATGGTGGGTCATACTGACTTTGTAAGACAGATCAGGCATATGTGAATCCTATAGCATTTCTTCAGTCACTGATCATTGTTCATCAGATTAGTATTTGGTCTCGACACAAATGGGATGGTGTAGTAGAAACTTCTAGTGGAACAATGGATATCAGCAGAAGTGAATGTATTTTGGAGGCAGAACCAATAGGAATATCTGTTGAGATTTGATACGTTGATTTGCAGGGGGAGAAGAACCAAGAATTAAAGACATATTTATGGACTGAGCTATTATGTGGGCATTGGAACCACACATGGTAAGACAGGAAAGCAGGGGGAACAATAGTATTGGGGGCTAGGCACAAAACAGAACCAAGAGCTCTACCTTGGACATGCCAATTTTGAGATGCCCATTATACCATCAAATTAAGATGCCATTTGGTGGTTAGATAGGTGCTTCTTAAATCCAAGAGGACAGATCAGGGCTAGATATAAATGTTTCAATAAAGGTTGGGACTGAATAAAATCACACTGGAGAGAGCTTAGATATGTGGGGTTGGGGGGAGAGGAAAGCTTACTGCTGCTGCTAAGTCGCTTCAGTCTTGTCCGACTCTGTGCGACCCCGTAGACGGCAGCCCACCAGGCTCCCCCATCCCTGGGATTCTCCAGGCAAGAACATTAGAGTGGGTTGCCATTTCTTTCTCCAATGCATGAAAGTGAAAAGTGAAAATGAAGTCACTCAGTCGTGTCCGACCCTCAGCGACCTCATGAACTGCAGCCTACCAGGCTCCTCCATCCATGGGATTTTCCAGGCAAGAGTTTTGGAGTGGGGTGCCATCACCTTCTCCAGTATTTGGCAGTAGAGTAGTGCAAAAGGCACCAACATGGAAGACTGCTAAGGCAGGCACAGAGGTAGAATGAAAACAAAGCAACTCTCATGAAAAGTGTTTCAAGAAGTAAAGAATGGTCAAATTTGAGAGGATATTGCATATTACAGCACAGAGAACAAGGATAACTCTGACAAAAGCAGTTACTTCTGGATGATGGAAACAAAACACCATTTGGTGTAAGTTGAGGAGAGGGCAGTTACATCTGAATGATGGAAACAAAACACCATTTGGTGCAAGTTGAGGAGAGAATAGAAAAGTGATTTTTTGGTTAGAGAATCTTTTGTGTGTGATACCTCAACATAAGCCCCAATATGAAATTAAGGTGAGCCTTGTAAGTTTAGTAGTAAGCTTTGTCAAACTCTACTTGCTGTAAAGTTAAAAGGTTGAGTCATAGGTTATAAATGTTTATGTCCTGTATTCTCTTAAGTTTAACAAATAAGTAAAACCAGTTGTTTTACCTTTGGCCTAAGATCTCAGCAGCACAATTTCTATTTGACTGGCATGACAGTGTCTTGGGTAGCATTACATTCTGGTCAAAAGTCTCCATCTATGGTGGTGGCTAAGTTGTTGCTGGGAGACAGCTGACCTTCGTATTGCCATTATATAAAAGAATTGAGAAGATTCAAAGGGAAGGATAATGCTGAACTTCCAGTTAGGAAGAGGAATAGAACCCAATTTTGTGTGACCTTTCAGATCAGTCACATTTACACTGGGAGATATAAGAAGATTGAATTTGTACAAGTCAAGAGGCTTGCATGGTCAAGAAATTTTCTGCCAGTCTCAATGGCTATCATGTCTGTTTTTACATGTCTGTGAGTTTAATGCATGGTTGGATTTTTTTTTTTTTTTTTTTTTTTTTTTTGAAACAAGAGATGGAGGAAAAAAGGACATTTATCAGGCTGTGGTGGCTGTCTGGGCTTCCCACATGGCTCAGTGGTAAGGAATCTGCCTGGAGACACAAGACACATGGGTTTGATCCCCTGGAGTAGGAAATGGTAACCCACTCCAGTAGTCTTGCCTGGAAAATTCCATGAACAGAGGAGCCGGGCAGGCTACCGTCCATGGGGTCGTAAAGAGTCAGACACAACTGTGTGACTGAGCTACACAGGTCAACTTCTTTTTCTACAAGGTGGCAATATTCTACACAGGCAATTCTACACAGGTTGAATTTTCCTTTCTGATGGAAGCTAATAACTTACGATTGAGACTGAATATAGAACCGCTTGTCTCTAATTCAGATGTTTAATCTATTTCACATGGCCAAGATATAGAAGAAACTAATGCCTAATAAGACTCAGATAAAAAGTTCAAACCTTTTGTGTCTTCAGCCTTTCCTTCTTTATTGGCTTGGAACTTTAGAAAACATCGTCCTGCTTTTAGCATCAGTCATTTATGACAAGTTTCAATGCCTGAAGCAGACATTGCATTTCTTGTCTCTATATTTTTGGTACTGTTGGCAACATGATATAGACTTTCCATGTCTCTCCTTCCTTTCAAATTTACTAAAACTTTCTTTATGGTTTTGTACATAATCAGTTTGTATAAATATCCTACATTTGCTTGAAAATGATATTTATAGTTTTAGCGTCTTAATGTGTGTGTATGTGTATGCATATGTATAAGCAAATCAAGGGGTAAAGAATTTGCCTGCCAATGGAAGAGACATGGGTTTGATCCCTAGGTCAGGAAGATCCCCTGGAAAATGAAATGGCAACCCATTCCAATATCCTTCTGTGTTGCTAATAATTTCTATTGTCTTCATGATAATTGAGATTGATGTGGATAGAGCTATATTAGACTCTATGGATAGTGTTTGGTACACATAGAATTTTAATCTTGTTAAATGTCCACTGTCCTTATGTTATCAGTTATGATTTTTGCAATTTCACTAGACATGTTCACTTCAGTACAGTCACTGAGTCGTGTCTGACTCTTTGTAACCCCGTGGACTGCAGCACTCTAGGCTTTCCTGTCCATCCCCAGCTTCTGAAGCTTGCTCAAACTCATGTCCATTGAGTGAGTGATGCCATCCAACCATCTCATTCTCTGTCGTCCCCTTCTCTTGCCTTCAGTCGTGCCCACAATCAGTGTCTTTTCCAGTGAGTCAGTTCTTTATATCAAGTGGCCAAAGTATTGGAGTTTCAGCTTTAGCATCAGTCCTTCCAGTGAATATTCAGAACTGATTTCCTTTAGGATTGACTGCTTGAATCTCCTTGCAGTCCAGGAGGGACCCTCAAAAGTCTTCTCCAACACCACAGTTCAAAAGCATCAATTCTTTAGCACTCAGCTTTCTTTATAGTCCAACTCTCACATCCATACATAACTACTGGAAAAAGCATAGCTTTGACTAGACGGACCTTTGTTGGCAAAGTAATGTTTCTGCTTTTTTTTTTATTATTATTTTTTTTATTTTTTTATTATTATTATTATTTTAATTTTTCTTAACTTTACAATATTGTATTACTTTTACTATACATCAAGATGGATCCGCCACCAGAATACACGTGCTCCCCATCCTGAACCCTCCTCCCTCCCCCCTCCCACACCATCCCTCCAGGTCATCCCAGTGCTCCAGTCCCAGGCATTTGTTATAGGGCATCCTACCTGGACTGACTCGTTTCAGATATGATATTATACATATTTCAATGCTATTCTCCCCAATCGTCCCACCCTCTCCCAGTCCCAGAGTCCAAAAGTCTGTTCTATACATCAGTGTCTCTTTTGCTGTCTCATAAGCAGGGTGATTGTTTTAATATGTTGTCTAGGTTGGTCATAGCTTTTCTTCCAAGGAGCAAATGTCTTTTAATTTCATGGTTTCAGTCACCGTCTGCAGTGATTTTGCAGCCCCTCAAAATGAAGTCTGTCATTGTTACCACTGTTTCTCCATCTATTTGCCATGAAGTGATGGGACTGCATGCCATGGTCTTAGTTTACTGAATGTTGAGTTTTAAGCCAACTTTTTCACTCTTTTCTTTCACTTTCATCAAGAGGCTCTTTAGTTCTTCTTCACTTTCTGCCGTAGGGATGGTGTCATCTGCATACCTGAGGTTATTGACATACCTGAGGTTATTGATATTTCTCCTGGCAATCTTGATTCCAGCTTGTGCTTCATTCCAGCTTGTGCCGCTTGTGTGGCGTGTCTCATGATGTCCTCTGCATATAAGTTAAATAAGCGGGGTGATAATGTACAGCTTTGATGTGCTCCTTTCCCAATTTGGAAACAGTCTGTTGTTCAATGTCCAGTTCTAACTGTTGCTTCTTGACCTGCATATGGATTTCTCAGGGGGCAGATAAGGTGGTCTACTATTCCCATCTCTTGAAGAATTTTTCACAGTTTGTTGTGATCCACACAGTCAAAGGCTTTGACGTAGTCAATAAAGCAGAAGTAGAATTTTTTGGAACTCTCTTGCTTTCTTGATGATCCAATGGGTGTTGGCAATTTGACTAGACATATTAAGTTTTTACAGTGTGATCCTTGATATGTTTTGGGACTCTTAATTCTGTTTTATTGTCCTACATGTCTCCTTTTATGCCAGTAACATACTACTTTGATAATTATACCTTTGTAATATGGCTTGAGATCAGGCCATGTGATGACTCTATCTTTCTTCTTTCTCAAGATTTCTGTGGATATTAAGTGTCTTGTGTTTCTGTAAAAATTTTAGGATTTTTTTTTCTATTTTCATAAAAGTCATTACAAATTTTATAGGGGTTGCAGTGAGTATGTAACTGGCTTTGGGTAGTATGGACATTTTCACGATATTCTTTCAATGCATAAACAAGACTGTCTTTCCCTTTATATCTTTGTTAATTTCTATTTTTAAAAAATTTTTTTCAAATCATTCTCTTTGTTTCTTTTGACTGCACCACATGTCTTGTGCCATCTTATTTCCCTAACCAGGGAGTGAACCCAGGCCCTTGGCAGTGAAAGCACAGGCCTAAGCACTGGCCCACCAGGGAATTCCCTCAGATCTCTTTGATGGGCCTCCATTACTGCTCACACAGCTGCGGAAGCCTGTGCGGGCTGCTGGTGCAGTTCTAGAGTTCTGGTGGAGGTTGCTGCAGGGGTAAGGAACAGGAAAACAGGCTCAGGTGAGAGTTAGCAGATGTGAATACCTCTGGGGCAAAGGCTAGTTAAATATGCAGCAGTGTGCCACAGCTTTGCTGGCTGTTCTCCAGGTGCAGAATATGCTGGATTTGTCTGCTGCATGGCTGACTGTCAACTGTAATGTTCCCACTATATGGCTGCTATTGGTAACCCTGCTTTTCTGTTTTGTTTTTTTTTTTTCCTCAGGCCAGCCCACTTTTGACTTGTCATCATTTCATTAAAAATATTTTAGCTGAATTCTTCTTTCCAGCATGAGTGGCATCCTGAGGCACTGAACCCAAGCAAGCCCTTCCTTGTGTTCCATTTCTACTTGCAGTTGCCCCTCTCCTTAGATTTTTGGCTGCAGGTTGCCCTGCAGTACCAGCTCTCTGATAACTTTGAGCAAAGGTATGGATTTGCTTTAATCCAGGGGGTTTTATTATTGTTATTAAAAAGAAGAGTGACATTCTTTTCCAGATTTCTAAGTAGTAAGCGGAAGTCAGAAGTCTCACCATTCTTGACAGTTTTGTTGTACATGGAATTGTAGGATGGCAGTTAATTTATCTTAGTTCCTTGAAGATACAGTTCTATTTCTTTATAGTTTCCAAGATTATGCCTGAGAAATTAGCTGTCATTGTAACTGTTATTATTTGAGGTAATCTTTTCCCCTTGGATGTTCTTTGAGATCACTTCATTGCTTTTCACATTCTGCAGTTTCATTGTTGTGTATGTATTTATAAATTTTATCTAGCCAGTGAAAATTTCAGAGTGATGTGTATAGCATCAACTTTAACAATTCTCATCCATTATCTTCTTTTTGGATATTGCATCTTTTGCAATATTCAATTTTGCTGAAGACAGTATTGAAATATTGCCTATTCTGTTTGCTTTATAACTTTTCTTTTGTAATTTCTTTTCACATATTTTGAGGGATTTTTTGTAACACATTTCAGTGGGTTCATTAGATTTAATGTTTAGTTCACGTTCTGTCTTTTATTGCATCTAATTATTTTGTTTTTTAATCTATTCCAGTAATTAGATGTAATTAGATATATATAAATATAGACACATACATAGCTTGGGTTGCAGTGTCACTCCTCTGCAGTGCATTTGCATGTGGGTCAGTCAGTCCAGTCAGAATTACTTTAAATTTCTAGTTTGTACTTTTGGAGGACATATGGGAACTGTGCATTCTAGCCTGAAGCCTGCTTGCAGGCTTTTAATTGGGAATTCTCAATAGAATCTTCCCTCCATTTTTCTGCTATACTTGAAATTAAAAAAACACATATATTCCAGTATCCCATGAGGCACAGCATTTTTATTGTATACATGTTGAGTTTATTGTTATTTAGGAAAACCTTCCTTATGGAGGATTTTTTCTTTCAATGCAATCTTGCATCTTACCAGGTTCCCAGACTTGTGTACCCTCCATTCTTAATTACCCAAGCCTAACTTAAACCTCATGGCTCTAAAACATCATTGGTCAGGGAATAATTTCTACTTCAGTTTCAGTATCTTATATGGATTTCCCCCCCACTTTTTTTTTTCTACTCTGATATTCCCTTATTTTATCCCTAGTTCATCCATATATCAAAAAATATATATTTTTTTAATGGACATGCCTGGTGGTCCAGTGGTTCAGACTCTTTGTGTCCACCGTAGTGGGCCGTAGGTTCTTCCTAGTTGGGACACCAAAATCCTTCGTACCACATGGCATGGCCTATATATATGTATGTGTGTGTGTGTGTGTGTGTGTGTGTGTGTGTGTTTGTCTATGTATACACAAACACATTTGTTTTTTTAAAATAATACAGAAGACATATATGCATATATCCACATATACATACATGTCATACATGTTCAGAATTCTGCTCATTGTCTTCGGGCCCAGGTGAAATGCCACCCCTTCCATGAGTTTCATTCTTTCACCTATAGTCAGAGTTGTTTTTTTCCTATCTTCCAGGTAAAATATTTTTCACTTAAATTAATCTTTTGCAATTTTCTGCCTTACAGTCAAATTTGTGGTTTATATCTTAATATCCCCTTCTGGATAGACTGACTCTTAAAGGAAGGAGGCTGTGTTTTAAGTCATCTTTCTCTTAGCCAAGAGAAAGGCACACATTATGTATTTAATATATGTAGAATAAGTAAATAATTTGATGAATGAATTAATGAATAAAAGCATACATTTGGCACTCGCAGATGGAATTCAGTTTAGGTGTTATATTGAGCACCTCATATATCATGCTTGGTGCTAAGAGCTAAGTAAATTGAAATAAATGAACCAAATTCCCTAAAGAGAGGAATTACCCTTTAATTTTCCAAAATGGAGGTAGAGGCGTGATAGAGGCAGTATGTTTGATTTCTGTGGATAAAAAGAAAGTATATAAAAATGTGACTGTGATCAATGAAACATTCATAATGAATCATAGAAGAGACAAGGACTTGGGGGCATTAATCTCATCTTTGATGGGTTTATATCATGCATGCCAGCCATACTCTATCCCTGGACATGGGAAAGTCTGCCCACTCCAGTATTCTGGCCTAGGGAATTCCATGGACTGTATAGTCCATGGGGTTGCACAGAGTTGGACACGACTAAGCAACTGTCACTTCACTTCATACTCCTTGACTGTTCATTACTGGGAGAAGACTATACTCAATAGAACAAAGGTTATGCTTGTCTGTGCACACAGCTAAGAGTGTGCGTGATTTTACAAGCCAAGAAGACCTGTTGTATTACCGTAATCCAAGCATTTGTATAAACATATTTATGATTATGGAATGGGTTATTTTTGGTTTATAAGAGCTATGCAGGAAATATCCTACTTCTTATACATAACGCACTTTTAAAACATGTGTGTTGAAGTTTACTGTATAAAAGCCAAAAAATAAATGTACATATTTTAAGTTGAGGACCCAGGCACAGAGACCTAAAATGTCCTCAGTTACACTTTGTCTTTAATACAGATCTTGCTCCTTGGAAGGAAAGTTATGACCAACCTAGATAGCATATTCAAAAGCAGAGACATTACTTTACCAACAAAGGTTCACCTAGTCAAGGCTATGGTCTTTCCTGTGGTCATGTATGGATGTGAGAGCTGGACTGTGAAAAAGGCTGAGCGTCGAAGAATTGATGCTTTTGAAGTGTGGTGTTGGAGAAGACTCTTGAGAGTCCCTTGGACTGCAAGAAGATCCAACCAGTCCATTCTGAAGGAGATCAATCCTGGAATTTCTTTGGAAGGAATGATGCTAAAGCTGAAACTCCAGTATTTTGGCCACCTCATGCGAAGAGTTGACTCATTGGAGAAGACTCTGATGCTGGGAGGGATTGAGGGCAGGAGGAGAAGGAGACAACAGAGGATGAGATGGCTGGATGGCATCACTGACTCGATGGGTATGAGTCTGGGTGACCTCCGGGAGCTGGTGATGGACAGGGAGGCCTGGCGTGCTGTGGTTCATGGGGTCGCAAAGAGTCGGATACGACTGAGCGACTGATCTGATCTGACCTGATGATTTATCTCTAGAATCTCTAATATGTTCTTGTTTGTTATCTTCTATTGACAACTGAACAAACAGTTGACTGGCTTAAGCCCAGTGAATGTCTTGTAGATTTACCACTTTTGGCACTCAGAGTGATTTCCATCTTTGTCTCAACTATATTAGGTTTACGAGATCTATACTTCTCATATCAGCATTTTCATCTTCCATTTGTTTTTATAAAATAATTAAGACAGAAGGCAATAAAATATTCAAGACACACAAACACTGCTGTACAATTATGCTGCCAAAATTGTACCACAGTCAGAGACGCTAGGTACTACCTGCATATTGCAGCTTACCAGCTACGTGGGAAGGCCAAATTGAACTTATAAAACCTAGTTAGGGCTATTGGTGCAAACAAATGGATTGTATGAAAGTAGAATGAACCAAAGTCAAGGAAAAGTGATAACTAGAGTTACGACCTGTATGTGTCTTCTTTGACTTGTGTGTACATGATGCAATGAACAAGCCTCATATTTTTGGAGCCGTGAATCTCTCTTCAGTAATATAGCAAAGATGATAACTCTCTGAGCATCTAGAAAGGAGAGCGCGCAAAACTGCAGCAACATTGATAGGTTATAATATTATTAATAATATTTGTATATTAATAATATTATCAATAATATTGATAATATCAATTAATGTATCAATAATTTTGACATATAGGTGTTCATTTAAGTATAATCTCTTTTTGTGTGTGTGTGTTTGATTTTTCATTAAGAGAGAGAGATCAGTCACTCAGTCGTGTCCAACTCTTTGCGACCCCATGAACTGCAGCACGCCAGGCCTCCCTGTCCATCACCAGCTCTCGGAGGTCACTCAGACTCACATCCATCGAGTCAGTGATGCCATCCAGCCATCTCATCCTCTGTCGTCCCCTTCTCCTCCTGCCCCCAATCCCTCCCAGCATCAGGGTCTTCTCCAATGAGTCAACTCTTCACATGAGGTGGCCAAAATACTGGAGTTTCAGCTTTAGCATCATTCCTTCCAAAGAAATCCCAGGGCTGATCTCCTTCAGAATGGACTGATTGGATCTCCTTGCAGTCCAAGGGACTCTCAAGAGTCTTCTCCAACACCGCACTTCAAAAGCATCAATTCTTCGGCGCTCAGCCTTCTTCACAGACCAACTCTCACGTCCATACATGACCACAGGAAAGACCATAGCCTTGACTAGGGGAACCTTTGTTGGTAAAGTAATGTCTCTGCTTTTCAATATGCTATCTAGGTTGGTCATAACTTTCCTTCCAAGAAGTAAGCGTCTTTTAATTTCATGGCTGCAGTCACCATCTGCAGTGATTTTGGAGCCCAGAAAAATAAAGTCTGACACTATTTCCACTGTTTCCCCATCTATTTCCCATGTAGTGATGGGACCAGATGCCATGATCTTTGTTTTCTGAATGTTGAGCTTTAAGCCAACCTTTTCACTCTCCACTTGCACTTTCATCAAGAGGCTTTTTAGTTCCTCTTCACTTTCTGTCATAAGGGTGGTATCATCTGCATATCTGAAGTTATTGATATTTTTCCCGGCAATCTTGATTCCAGCTTGTGTTTCTTCCAGTCCAGCATTTCTCATGATGTACTCTGCATATAAGTTAAATAAACATGGTGACAATATACAGCCTTGATGTACTCCTTTTCCTACCTGGAACCAGTCTGTTGTTCCATGACCAGTTCTAACTGTTGCTTCCTGACCTGCATACAGATTTCTCAAGAGGCAGATCAGGTGGTCTGGTATTCCCATCTCTTTCAGAATTTTCCACAGTTTATTGTGATCCACACAGTCAAAGGCTTTGGCATAGTCAATAAAGCAGAAATAGATGTTTTTCTGGAATTCTCTTGCTTTTTCGATGATCCAGCGGATGTTGGCAATTTGATCTCTGGTTCCCGTGCCTTTTCTAAAACCAGCTTGAACATCAGGAAGTTCATGGTTCACATATTGCTGAAGCCTGGTTTAAATAAATTGCAAGGGTAAGACTATCCTGCTCACTGACAAGAGAGGTTTCTTCCCATTTTTATTCAAGGAATTATATTCATGTTATATCAGTCCATGTATCTATATTATATACAACGGCTTTTCTTTGTGATAGCCTAGCCAATATTAAGGTTCCAGTGGAAAGTTTGTCTTTCTAGTTCTCATATTCTCCTTTTGTGTTGCCTTGTGACTATCAGCTTTCTTATCTCTTTTCTCAGTAATCTGTTCTTGGAAAAAGGATGTATGATTCACCATTGACACTTTGAGCTCAGGTCAGTGTGTATTTCTACAAGGTGATTTTCTAGTTATTTATAATTACCAATTAAAAATATTAGTGGAGTTTTTGTTTTCAATAAGCAAGAGAGCAAACATTTGGAACATTGAGAATAAGTTTGTTTATGGATGAGAGGAGATTCTTAATCTCTTAATTTCACACCAGAGAAGTCATTTCTGAGTACCAGCAGCCGTATGGACAGATGATCCTGGCCAGCTTTCTACTTCTCTTCCTTGTCCTGGCCTAAAACTTTCAAGACCCTGTGAAACAGTTTGAATATAGACTTATGGGGAATTTATTCAGCCACCACTCCGTATAAATAATGCTGAGGAACTGTGTGGTTTTGTGCAGATTACTGGGTTATGAATCAAAGTACTTGGGAATCTCCATACTGTTATCCATATAATTGTACCAATTTACACTCCCACCAGCATTGGAGGAGGGCGACCTTTCTCCATACCCTCTCTAACACTTATTGTTTGTAGACTTTTTGATGGTGGCCATTCTGACTGGTGTGAGTTTTGATTTGCATTTCTCTAACAATTAGTGATGTTGAGCAACTTTTCACGTACCATCTGTATGTCTCTTTTAGAGAAATGTCTATTTAGGTCTTCTGTCAATTTTTTGATTGGATTTCTTTTTTTTTTTTTTTTTTTAATTGAGCTTCATGAGCTGTTTTTAAGCTTTGGAAATTAATCCTTACTTGGTTGTATCATTTGAAAATATTTTCTCCCATTCTGTGGGTTGTCTTTTCATTTTATTTATGTGGTATGAAGTTTCTTTAAGAAAATAAAAATAGATCTACTGTATGATTCAGCAATACCAATTCTGGGCATTATCCAGAGAAAACTGTGGTTCAAAAGAATACATACACCCCAGTGTTCATTGCAGTACTGTTTACAATAGCCAGACCTGGAAGCAGCCTAAATGTTTATCAACAAATGAATGGATAAAGAAGATGTGATACACGTATCAGATCAGATCAGTCACTCAGTCGTGTCCGACTCTTTGCGACCCCATGAACCGCAGCACGCCAGGCCTCCCTGTCCATCACCAAATCCCGGAGGTCACTCAGACTCACATCCATCGAGTCAGTGATGCCATCCAGCCATCTCATCCTCTGTCATCCCCTTCTCCTCCTGTCCCCAATCCCTCCCAGCATCAGAGTCTTCTCCAATGACTCAACTCTTCGCATGAGGTGGCCAAAGTACTGGAGTTTCAGCTTTAGCATCATTCCTTCCAAAGAAATCCCAGGGCTGATCTCCTTCAGAATGGACTGGTTGGATCTCCTTGCAGTCCAAGGGACTCTCAAGAGTCTTCTCCAACACCACACTTCAAAAGCATCAATTCTTCGGCCCTCAGCCTTCTTCACAGTCCAGCTCTCACATCCATACATGACCACAGGAAAGACCATAGCCTTGACTAGATGGACCTTTGTTGGCAAAGTAATGTCTCTGCTTTTGAATATGCTATCTAGGTTGGTCTTAAGTTTCCTTCCAAGGAGTAAGCATCTTTTAATTTCATGGCTGCAGTCACCATCTGCAGTGATTTTGGAGCCCAGAAAAATAAAATCTGACACTGTTTCCACTGTTTCCCCATCTATTTCCCACGAAGTGATGGGACCAGATGCCATGATCTTCGTTTTCTGAATGTTGAGCTTTAAGCCAACCTTTTCACTCTCCACTTGCACTTTCATCAAGAGGCTTTTTAGTTCCTCTTCACTTTCTGCCATAAGGGTGGTATCATCTGCATATCTGAGGTGATTGATATTTCTCCCGGCAATCTTGATTCCAACTTGTGTTTCTTCCAGTCCAGCATTTCTCATGATGTACTCTGCATATAAGTTAAATAAACATGGTGACAATATGCAGCCTTGACGTACTCCTTTTCCTATTTGGAACCAGTCTGTTGTTCCATGACCAGTTCTAACTGTTGCTTCCTGACTTGCATACAGACTTCTCAGGAGGCAGATCAGGTGGTCTGGTATTCCCATCTCTTTCAGAATTTTCCACAGTTTATTATGATCTACACAATGGAATATTAATCAGCCATCAAAAGGAATGAAATAATGCCATTTGAAGAAACATGGGTGGACCCAGAGATTGTCATACTGAGTGAAGCAAGTCAGACAGAGGAAGAGAACTATATGTGGAATCTTAAAATAATTATACAGAACTTATTTTCAAAACAGAAACATACAAACTTAAGAGAAGGAACTTATGGTTACTGGCGGGAAGAGTGGTAGGGAGGAATAGTTAGGGAGCTTGGAACTGACATATACACTCTAGTATATTTAAAACGGCTGACCAACAAGGACCTCCTGTATAGCAGAAAGAACTCTACTCAATATTACGTAAGACCCAAATAGGAAAAGAATTTGGAAAAAAGTAGATGCATGTACGGATCACAATTGTGTGTAATAATAATTATGTGGATCACAATCAACTGTGGAAATTCTGAAAGAGATGGGAATACCAGACCACCTGACCTGCCTCTTGAGAAATCTGTATGCAGGTCAGGAAGCAACAGTTAGAACTGGACATGTAACAACAGACTGGTTCCAAATAGGAAAAGGAGTACGTCAAGGCTGTATATTATCAACCTGCTTATTTAACTTATATGCAGAGTACATCATGAGAAATGCTGGACTGGAAGAAACACAAGTTGGAATCAAGATTGCCAGGAGAAATATCAATCACCTCAGATATGCAGATGACACCACCCTTATGGCAGAAAGTGAAGAAGAACTAAAGAGCCTCTTGATGAAAGTGAAAGTAGAGAGTGAAAAGGTTGGCTTAAAGCTCAACATTCAGAAAACAAAGATCATGGCATCTGGTCCCATCACTTCATGTCAAATAGATGGGGAAACAGTGGAAACAGTGTCAGACTTTATTTTTCTGGGCTCCAAAATCACTGCAGATGGTGATTGCAGCCATGAAATTAAAAGACGCTTACTCCTTGGAAGGAAAGTTATGACCAACCTAGATAGCATATTCAAAAGCAGAGACATTACTTTGCCAACAAAGGTCCATCTAGTCAAGGCTATGGTCTTTCCTGTGGTCATGTATGGACGTGAGAGTTGGACTGTGAAGAAGGCTGAGTGCCGAAGAATTGATGCTTTTGAAGTGTGGTGTTGGAGAAGACTCTTGAGAGTCCCTTGGACTGCAAGGAGATCCAACCAGTCCATTCTGAAGGAGATCAGCCCTGGGATTTCTTTGGAAGGAATGATGCTCAAGCTGAAACTCCAGTACTTTGGCCACCTCATGTGAAGAGTTGACTCATTGGAAAACACTGATGCTGGGAGGGATTGGGGGCAGGATGAGAAGGAGGTGACAGAGGATGAGATGGCTGGATGGCATCACTGACTCGATGGGCGTGAGTCTGTGTAAACTCCAGGAGCTGGTGATGGACAGGGAGGCCTGGTATGCTGCGATTCATGGGGTCGCAAAGAGTTGGACATGACTGAACGACTGAACTGAACTGAGATGCAAGTATTTAACTGCATCACTTTGCTTTACATCTGAAACGAATGCAGCATCGTAATTCCACTATATTCCAATATAAAATAAAACATTTTTAAAAAGTACTTGGATTGTAGCCCCTGTTCTGTCATTAAATTAGTATAAGATTTGGAGCAGGCTATATTCTGTCTTTGTGCCTCGTTTTCTCATGAGTAAATACACTGTTGTTCATTTCCAAGTCGTGTCTGACTATTCGTGACCCTGTGGACTGCAGCACACCAGGCTTCCCTGAATACGTGGGACGAAATTAGTGGTGCTCCAACTTGGAGGCACAGTAGAATCCAGGAAGCTCTTTAAAAATACCTGAGCTCTGTTCCTGGATATTCTGATTTACATTGTGTGAGGTGGAATCAGTTTGTGCTGGCAAAGCTCCTTGGTGATTCTAATGTGTATACAGTGCTGAGAAGTGCTGAGCAAGGTGATCCCTGGAGTCTTGTCCAAGGAGAGAGGGTATCATAGGTGTTAACGGGACAAGTGTTGCAGGTAGATGGAGTTGAGTGTGAATCCCAGCTCTCACTTCCATCCTAAATACATCTTGGGTAAGTTTTCACTTCAGGTCCCAGTTTCCTCATCTTTATAATAAAGATACAATTGCCTCACTGGATTGTATTAAAGATTGTATGTAATACTGGGTATTAAGTAAATAGCTCAGAACTCTGATCATAGTAGGCATTTAACACACATGCTGATAGTAAAGAGAATGATTCCTATGATAAAGCTGATTATGCCCATGGTCCTCCCCACCAAAAATCCTTTCCTGAGTGGAGCATTGGTGCAAGAAGAGAAAATAGAATATTGAAACAAAATAAAGACCAGAAACAGCCCTGCCGAGTACCTCCTAACTTGGTGTATCCCATGACTGCATTTGATATGGCCAGGGGCTATGTAATAAATGGTGCTGGATGACTGATTACAGAAAGGAAAAATATCACAAACAAAACAAAAATCTTCTTTTGTTCTTAAAAGTAGGTTTCAGATGGATTACAGACTTAAATATGACAAAGCCAAACCTGAACTATTTAATATTTGTATTATAGTTACATAGTTATAACTAACAACTAACAATATAATAGTTATATTTGAATAGTCCATTAAAATTGGAATAAAAAATATAAAAAATTTCCATTAAAAAAATAGGGATAGAAAGAGTCTTTAAACACAAAAGATAAGTCATAAGGAAAAGGATAAAAATACTGCTTTGAAATTTAGTGTTTATATCCCCAAAATACTAGAAATTTAAGATATTTATAATACATACAAGAAATAAAACTGTATATCCCTGTAACTTATTTATTTTATACGTAGTAGTTTATACCTCTTAATCCCTTGCCATTTCTTGCCTTTTACTCCTTCCAACTCCCCATTGGTAACCACTAGTTTAGTTTTTATATCTGTGAGTCTGCTTCTCTTTTGTTATATTCATTTGTTTATGTTTTAGTGATAATGGACAGTATTTGTCTTTAACTGTCTGATTTATTTCACTAAGCATAATGCCCTTCTGGTCCGTCCATGTTGTTGCAAATGGAAAAATTTCATTCTGCTCTATGTGTGTGGGTATTGTTGTCATTGTTCAGTTGCTCAGTCATGTCTGACTCTTTGTGACCCCATGGACTGCAGCACGCTAGGCTTCTCTGTCCTTCACCATCTCCCGGAGCTTGCTTAAACTCATGTCCATTGAGTCAGTGATGCCAACCAATCATCTCATCCTCTGTCGTCCCCTTCTTCTCCGGCCTTCAGTCTTTCCCAGTATCAGGGTCTTTTCTCATGAGTCGGCTCTTTGCATCAGCTATGTATAGTTAATGCCACATCATTTCAGAATAACTGGGGCTTCCCAGGTGGCGCTAGTGGTAAAGAACCCGTCTGCCAATGCAGGAGACATAAGAGACACGGGTTCCATCCCTGGGTTGGGAAGATCCCCTGGAGAAGGAAATGGCGACTCACTCCAGTGTTCTTGCCTGGAGAATCCCATGGACGGAGGAGCCTGGCGGGCTACAGTCCCTGGGGTCGCAAAGAGACAGACACAACTGAAAGTGGCTTATTACTAGCATCTTTGTCCATTTATCTGTTAATGGACACTTAGATTGCTTCCATATCTAGGCTGTTGTAAATAATGCTGCTGTGAACTTTGAGATGTGTGTATCTTTCCAAATTATAATTTTCATTTTCTTTGGATTAAATGCCCAAGAGTGAAATTTCTGGGTCATACAATAGTTCTTTCTATAGTTTTTTAAGAAATCTCCATCCTGTTCTCCGTAGATTTACATTGTTACCAACTGTGTAGATAGTTGCCTTTCTTGGCAGCAGAGGTGAATGTGACTCTGAGAAGCGATGTAATCTCGCATGATCACAGTGCTGGGATGGGAGGCTGGCTATGGGACTCCAGAGACCAGGTTACTAACCACCACACTTTGGAAAGGTTGCAACTGCTTGAGTGTACGACAAAAATATTTATTGTGTGAAGTCATCTTGCTTTTGTCATCAGTGTGGAAAACAAAATGAGTTCTGTGAGTTGTTTGTATGGTGAGTCTCCAGTAGGGAGAGTTAGATGTGTTCAACTGTAGAGAGAAAAACACAGTCAAAACCTGGGGGCTTCTCACACAAGCTCATGCCTGATTTTTCTGAGCCTCTTACATTCCTTGAACTGCATGAATGTTCTTTAATCTCAATTCCATTACCTAGCCTCCTTTCTTTCCATGAAAAATGGTTTTCTTCATACATGCTGAAGACTAGGTTGTAAAACAGGGCAAAGAAATTATTGTTGACCAGATCGCAAAATCCTGTGCCTCGATTTAAAGGAAGTTGCGCCTTTAACTCAGAGAAGGCAATGGCACCCCACTCCAGTACTCTTGCCTGGAAAATCCCATGGATGGAGGAGCCTGGTAGGCTGCAGTCCATGGGGTCACTAAGAGTCGGACGTGACTGAGCGACTTCACTTTCACTTTTCACTTTCATGCATTGGAGAAGGAAATGGCAACCCACTCCAGTGTTCTTGCCTGGAGAATCCCAGAGACGGGGGAGCCTGATGGGCTGCCATCTATGAGGTCCCACAATTGGACATGACTGAAGCGACTTAGCAGCAGCAGCACCTTTAACTCTTAAATCCATTAACCTGAGAAATATCATTTGTCCAGAAATTAAGATAAAATAGTAGTAACTAAGTAAGAAAACTCAGTTGGTTTCTCTGGTATGAGAAGGGCAGGTCAAGTATATGAGCAGTATAACTGATTTTACTCTGCTTTGCATGACCACATGGTTCATTTCAGCCCCCAATCAACAAAGATTCATCTTTTATTTATCAGAATAACAATAATCACTGGCATCTTGAACTGCTAACTTTGGAATTGTTTAACTCTTGTGAAGGGCAGATAACTCAGACCGCAGCATCCGATATGTTGAGGAATAACCTCAATATCCCACCTAGGTGACAAATGTAAGTAGGTGTAGAAAAGAGAGAGAAAAGAGAAAAGGTGAGAGCTTTAGTTCCTTCTTCATGAGCTATAATGCCAGGGAACATTTTCTGCATATTTTCTTGGGAACTGAAGCTTCCAGTACCTACCACATAATTTCCCTCAGCCTCCTGTTTCACTCAAGGGTTTTCCACTTGAGGAACCCTCTCCACACCATCACATACTCTTTAACAGATAAGTTATACCGGATGAAACTGACTTCAGTGATGGGTTTGCAAACAGAAACGTGTCTCAGACTGTACTGGACCTCAGAATACCTGGCTCTACCCGCCTTGCTCCCGCCATTAGAGCCATCCTGTTTCAAGGACACACAGAGAGTCGGCTGAGCTGGTGGTCTACTTGGGCTGCAGCGTTCCAGGGCTCTGTCATTATCTAGCCCTGTCTTTGTAATTCAGGGAGGACTGTTACCAGCCAGAAACTGCTCTCTGCCACCAGTTTTATCAGTAATAAAGGCTGACATTTTGATCTCCGTTTGCTTGTTGCCTATGTTTTCTTTTTTTATTTTTCAGTTGGTCCTAAAATCAAGAGGAGGAGAAAGGGGAGAAATTTATTTGCCCCCTAAAATCTTGACACAGCATCATTGGGGAGATACATGAGGAGGCAAAAAGAAAGAGCGGAGCAGCACTGAAGCTACAGCACAGTCCTGCTGTACTCGGCTCCGTGGAGGGCTGTGGATAGGAATGAAGCCAACAAAATTAAAGAAGGAAATTCATGTTGTTTTAAAATGGCTTATTGAAGGAAATAATAGTAGCAGGAAAATCAATAAAGTGCATGATGCAGAATAAAAAGCAATGAAGTCTGGGGTAAAGACAGGCACTACTGTATTCAACAGAAGGAATCATGGGACTAATAACAATTATGTACTTTTTATTATAGAAACAAATAAAATGTTTCCATTGGAAGTCACTGATCCCAGTAACTGGGAGTGCTGGTGAATCATAACAAGCATTCAGAGTGTTTTCTTGCCACTTCAATGCTTGTGGTATATTATCAATATAAGTAAAGTGATACCTGCTGAGAAGAGAAGTCACCCCAGAATTATAATGCCAATTATGTCTTTGGAAGCATGTAAACAGTTTTCTCTCCAGAGCATTGCTGAAAGGAGGAGGATTTTTTTTTTTTTTTTTTAATTGCTAGAGAGTCAAATCAGGACATTGGACAGAGCTCTTTTGTTTTTTTTTTCCTCCGAGGGCTGGAAAAGGAAGAACATACTGAAGAACGTCCTCAAAGGTATCAGCGTGGTAGGAAAATACAAAGCAACTCTAAGTGTACAAGACTAATCTTACCTCATACTTCCTACATGAAGAATGTGGTCCCCAAAGACATGGATCTGAGAAGGACGCTGAGAAGGAAGCTATCATTACATTGCCTGTTGCCAGCCACTCCTGGCTAAGGTTACTCTTTTTTTTTTTTTACTTTTTTAATGTCCTAGGAAAACTATACATTCCCTGGAGCAGAACATTGTCCCTACTCTTCCTTTCCCCCTTGCAGTCTGATCATCTATATCTCTTAATTGACCCAAATTCCCTCATTGCATCAAACAAACTAAGCATTCCTTTCTCTTTGGTTGCATGACCATAATTTATGCTTTGGGTACCATTCTTAAGACAAAACAAACCTTCAACACAAGAAAGAAATTGTTCTACCTTGGTATCCCAAGTTGAAAGACTGTAACCTCATTTGATCTGACCCCATGGCAAAATGCGCTGCAGTGAAAAAGTCCTAAACCCTTTGCCATTTGTCAGTGAGCAGTAATCAAGGTCTTGAATGGGGACCCAACATTCAGAAAACAAATATCATGGCATCCAGTCCCATCATTTCATGGGAAATAGATGGGGAAATAGTGGAAACAGTGGCAGACTTTTTTGGGGGGCTCCAAAATCACTGCAGATGGTGACTGCAGCCATGAAATTAAAAGACGCTTACTCCTTGGAAGGAAGGTTATGACCAACCTAAAGAGCATATTCAAAAGCAGAGATATTACTTTGCCAACAAAGGTCCATCTAGTCAAGGCTATGGTTTTTCCTGTGGTCATGTATGGATGTGAGAGTTGGACTGTGAAGAAGGCTGAGTGCCAAAGAATTGATGCTTTTGAACTGTGGTGTTCGAGAAGATGCTTGAGAGTCCTTGGACTGCAAGGAGATCCAACCAGTCCATTCTGAAGGAGATCAGCCCTGGAATTTCTTTGGAAGGAATGATGCTCAAGCTGAAACTCCAGTACTTTGGCCACCTCATGTGAAGAGTTGACTCATTGGAAAAGACTCTGATGCTGGCAGGGATTGGGGGCAGGAGGAGAAGGGGACGACAGAGGATGAGATGGCTGGATGGCATCACTGACCCGATGGACATGAGTCTGTGTAAACTCCGGGAGTTGGTGATGGACAGGGAGGCCTGGAGTGCTGTAATTCATGGGATCGCAGAGTCGGACCCGACTGAGCGACTGAACTGAACTGAATTGGGACTTAGTCTCTAGAATGGGTATCATTTTGCAGAGACTATGCTGAAAGATCTTGGCATCAAAAGCAGCTAAACCTGGCAGCATCAAGGGACAGGAGGGAGTGATGAAATACCAAGAGAAGGAGAAAGGTTCTCTTTGGGATTTTCTATGCCTCTGTGTCCTCTGCCTGAAAAGGTACTTTAATTTTTTCTGTCTCGTAGGTTCTTAGTCTTCACAATCCAGCTTAAGTGTTATCTCTTTAGGAGAGTCATCTTTATTGTCCCTTTGTCCTCTGCCTTTCCCCCTCTTCCCTCAGCCCAGTCAAGGTAACAGCTACACCCTGTGAGCTGAGGTAGTTGTGTCCACACATCCCTCTGCTGGCATGTGCCTCACACTGGACTGAGGGATTCTGGGTGTCTTTCTGTTATCCCTCCCCAGACTGTGAGGGCCTTGAAAGCAGAGATCATGCCTTCCATCTCTTTCTATTTTCATACATTGTTAAGAATCTAGTAGATAATGCAATACAGGTAGGAATGAGTGCCCCGATGAATGAATGAATGAAAGGAACAATATTTTGCCTTGGGTCATCTGTGAAAAAACTGCTACCTAATTAACTGGTATAATGAGTAATTCTACCAAATAACTTCCAGGAAACTTATCTCTAACAACTTACTGTGTGCCCAAACCAAAATCTTGGCAAGCATTTTACTTCTGTCTCCCACCCTTCCCCTTCCTGTCAGTCTAATCCCCTCTCTGTTATAGCCGTGTCTTCCATCCTGACTGGTATTCTGCTTAGCAGCATGATCTGTCCACAGCTTATCCCAGCCCCTGCCCACCCCAGCACTCAAATGGCTGTTTCATACCAAGAGTAAAATGGATGTGGTTATGGAGGTAACTTTAGAATATAGCTGCTAACTGTGAGAGGCACTTGATATATGGCAGTAAGTTAAAATTATCTGAGATGTTAGGGATGTTTATATAACAAATTGGAAAGAAGTGTGCATGCGAGCCCCTTATCCTTCATCATCACAGTGGAAACTCAAAAGCAGACTCCCCTGTGTAAGTGAGGAAAACGTTTTACAAGATTAAAACATTCCAAGCGCCGTTGCCTCTGACGATGACATTAAATAATTTCCCACGAGGAGTGGGAATAAAATGAGATCTAATAACAAGGGCCCATACGTGGTTGCACAGTGGGAAGATGAAGGATGCAACCATTGCAGAAAGGATGGCCTGGACACACAGAGGTGCCATGCAATTCACATAATCCTACATGGATGTAAGTTTCAGCCTGACACTTGAATACCACAAATATCTCATTGTAACTGGTTTTAGCTTATGTTTCACCCCTGGCCTTTCTGTTTCTATTTCTTCAGATCAGATCAGTCGCTCAGTCGTGTTCGACTCTTTGCGACCCCATGAATCACAGCACGCCAGGCCTCCCTGTCCATCACCAACTCCTGGAGGTCACTCAGATTCATATCCATTGAGTCAGTGATGCCATCCAGCCATCTCTTCCTCTGTTGTCCCCTTCTCCTCCTGCCCCCAATCCTTCCCAGCATCAGAGTCTTCTCCAATGAGTCAACTCTTCGCATGAGGTGGCCAAAGTACTGGAGTTTCAGCTTTAACCTATTATCAACTCTTGATATATATAATGGTTTAACTTGAGCTCCTGAAGCTGAGTTGTGGGAGCTGTTGAATAAGACAACATTTCTCTTCACATGCTGCTGTAAAAACATTCTTGGTATTTCTCTTATTTCCTATGCCTTAGAGAGCTCAGTAGGGTGCTGAATTGCAGTCAGGATACAAATGTACTTGCAAACTTGGCATTGATTAATCTTGATATTTCCTGCAAGGTGAAAATGGAGGTTGTTTTCGCAGTACGGACTTCTCCATAAGATTTTGACTCCTAACATCTCTGGTGGGTAGTCTAACTGAGTTTATAAGGTTGAATGAAACTTGTTTGGGGAAAAATGAAAGGAGCACAGAGGCTTGAGGGCAGCTGATGTTTATTTACCTATAACTCACTCTGTTTCAAAAGACTGTTAAGCCACTGCCGGCTCTAAGACTACTTCAGTGTTTTTGACATATAAATGGAAACATTATAGATCACTAATCTGATACTTTCTCAATAACTTTTCTTGGAAGAAACTCAGTATTTTCATGTTTTCTCCCAAATTAAGTATGCCAGTTTAGTCTCTTTTCATCTCTGGTAATCCTCCGTGCTGTGTATCTTGTCTTTTGAATATAAGTTTATATTTTTCAAGAAATAGAGGACATCTTATAACCATCAAGAGCCAAATGATAGATTGGATGGAAACCATGATGTCTACACCTCTGATAATTGTACCCTGGGCTCCTCACAAAGAAATTCCAAACGCCAAAGCATAGAGAAGAGAATTCAGTTTTATCTTCAGTCTTATCCTCTACAATAAATGGATATTATAGGATTCACTGGGAAAATATTTGAATATACTATTGGAAAAGGGCTTCCTTGATGGCTCAGATGGCAAAGAATCTGCCTGCAATGCAGGAGACCCAGGTTCAGTCCTTGGGTTGGGTAGATGTACTGGAGAAAGGAATGGCAACCTGTTCCAGTATTCTTGCCTAGAGAATTCTATAGACAGAAGAGCCTGGCGGGCTACAGTCCATTGGGTTGCAAAGAGACATGACTGAGCGACTAACACACACACACCATTGAAAAGTGAAGAGTTTAAATACTGTAGACTAGATGCAAAAAGAGTGTTTTTAAGATGTATTCTATTAGATAAGTGTAGTGCAGTATTGATAGCCCTCTACTGAGAAGTAATTAAAACAGCAAACGATAATATTCTGAAGAAATTTTCTACAAGGCATATGTGTGGAAAGTCTGAGTGTGAATATGCATGCATGGTGCTTGGAGAGGATGCCAAAATTTGAGTTCTCTTCTTGAAGTTGCTCCATTAACAATACCCATCAAAATGTTCTTTTTGCTTGAAGTAACTAGAACTGTGATTTCAGGAGAAATGTCACACCTGGTACATCGTGTGCATAACCAGGAGAGAGAGGAATCTACTACTGCCCCCTCAGTCCTGGGGCCTCTCTGTTTTACCCTCTCATTGGAGGGACCGGCTGAGGTGCAGAGGAATATTTGCTCTTGTTGAACTGCAGTAAGAGCTACTGATTCCGAGCCACCTGAAGCCAGTGCCCTGAAGCATGGCACCCGCCGGTTGGCATGGCGTGTTTGCCTTGACTCTGCTTCCTAACAGTGATGTTAATCAATACTCTTCTCCTCCCTGAAGGCACCAACCCACTGAAATGAGGGGAGAAGGGAAAGGAGAGGTCTCTGGGGGTACACAAATCACTTGGCAAAGCCCAAGGTTTTCTAAAACAAGCGGGAATGTTTATGTTCAGTCTGACCAGAAGACCCAAGAGTTTTCATGTGTTAACTAGTTTGTATCATCAGGTGAGAGATTGGAGACGGTCAGAAGAGACTTGTCTTTTAAATCACTTCCAGTCCCCGAGCCATAGGATGTGACTGAGTAAACGTGACCACAAACCAAACCAAAGACTGAAATGTGCCTTAACACACTCTTACCCCAAACCAGGACATGCGAATTTAGGAGTCACAGCCCCAATCACATTCTACCTCTGCCACTGCTGATAAGCCCGGATGTCGCACCAAGAAAGATCACTCACCTGAGTGACAGCAGAGACCTCCATGGCACCCACGTGCAGAGGTTGGTAGGGGCCCAGTGTTCACAGTCCGTCTTCTCCTCCATAAACAAGGCGAGGTGTTTTATGCTAGCAGCAAAGTAATGATGCTAAGAGACTGAATGATTAAATGCCAGTCTGCCAGCCAGAGTACATTTGTTTTCTGCTTGAAAAAGCCACTTTCATTTTGTATGACAGCTTTCTTAACTGCAACATAGCTCAGAAAATGACAGAGAGCGAATGAGAATAAGTGATTGTAAAATGGCAAACAACTATTTGCTACTATTTGAACTACCATTTAACTGTTCATTCAATTTCTAGTCAGAAGCCATCACTCAGCTGTGGAACCAGAATGTAGGCATTATTTATTTGGTGGCATTACAATGCCATCTAATCTTGGGGAAAATCTTAGAGGCAAAAATCAGAATATCCAAAAATTGCCTTGACATTTAGTGGCAAAATACAATGCTTCACTGTGGCTTTTTACTTCTCCATATTCTTTTTCTCATTGTTGCAACTGAAATACTTGAATTCCATTCTCATTCTAGTGTTACATCCTCAAAAATATGATTTTTTTTTTTTTTCCACAAGCTATCTGTTAGCACCGGGCAGAGCTGAAGTTTCTTAAGATGTCCTTGGACTAGACCTGGTTTCCATTGAGTACCATGAATTTCTGTTGGAAATAGGCACATTCATAGTTTGCAGTTTCTCTAAGAGAGTTGCTCTGCATTGAAGAAATTGCAAAATGAGGTCAGCTACTAGATGCTTTGCATATTTTATGTTATTTAAACTTCTTAACAATCTTGATGGCTTCCAAAGCGTCTCAGTGATAAAGAATCTGCCTGCCAGTGCAGGAGACGTGGGTTTGATCCCTGAGTTGTGAAGATCCCCTGGAAAAGGAGGAAATGGCAACCTACTCCAGTATTCTTGCCTGGGAAATCCCATGGACAGAGGAGCTTGGCGGGCTACAGTCCATGGGTTCTTAAGGAGCTGGACAAAGCTTAGCGACTGAGCATACACGTACACAGCAGAGCAATCTTAATGAAGTAGGTAGTTTGCTTTTGTTAGAAGTTGAGGCGTATCTAAGTTTAATGATTTCCTGGAGAGTTAGAATTTGACCCCCTGATCCTAGGCCCATCCTACCAGAAGGCTTCTCAAAGGAAGCTCCTAACGGTACAGCCTCTTCCACGGGAAGGAAAGAAATTCAAATGTTCAAAGGGAGTCAGTTAGCACTTACTGTGTATATACAGTTGTAAATCTGAAGTAAGGGGCAAGTAGTTTCCAGGCAACTGTTGCAGAGTTACACTTTCACACAGGAGCTAGCTTTTTTCTTGTGAATATGGGAAGGTTATATTTTCAGTAGTTGAAGGATCCCGACCACATTGAAAGCATCTTTTGGGGCATCTTCTAAGACCTCCTTCAGATCTGGAGTCATAGGCACTTGTCTGTCTGCCTGCTTGCTTACTTGTTTGCTTGTTTTTAATGTTAATTATTTTTCCCCAACTTTTTATCCTCTAAAAGTGTACTTGGTGTTTGATGACAAACCATGTTAATTTGGGGTCAAGTTTAGTGTTAGTGAACAGATCAAGTGATTTAATGTCATTTTGTGTCTAAAAAGAATTGATCCTACAGTAAATGGCTATGAGTTAGTGCACCTCATAAAATGAAATGTTTGAGTATTTATAACACTGTCATAATGGTTCCTAAGGGTGTTAGTCAGAAGAGAAAATGTTTTTGGAGAATGTTTTGGCAGTATGTATCAAGAGCTCTACAATTTACTATTTTGGTCAAACAGTTTCAGTTCTAAAAACTTACACTAAAGATGTAATCAAAAATGTATGTTAGGATTTTTTTCTGGGACACTCATCAATGTGTTTTTAAAAGATACAATAATTAATACATCTAATATGGGCATGTATGCTCAGTTGTGTCTGACTCTTTGCAACCACAGGATCCTGTCCATGGGATTTTCCAGGTAGGAATACTGGCGTGGTTTGCCATTTCCTCCTTCAGAGGATCTTCCAAACCCAGGGATTGAACCTGTGTCTCTTGTGTCTCCTGATTTGGCAGGTGGGTTCTTTACCATTGGCACCACCTGGGAATCCCAAGTTTAACATGGGGGAAATAATCAAATTACTATTGATTATTTCCCCAAATAAATCTAAGATAGAATACTAAAACCTTTACTTAAAACATTGTTATAGAATGATATGTAATACTTCAATAGATATTCACAACATATTGATGAATAGTTTTAAAATATATTAAGTGTCATTATATTTGCTGCTGCTGCTGCTGCTGCTAGGTCGCTTCAGTCGTGTCCGACTCTCTGTGACCCCAGAGACAGCAGCCCACCAGGCTCCCCCGTCCGTGGGATTCTCCAGGCAAGAACACTGGAGTGGGTTGCCATCTCCTTCTCCAATGCAGGAAAGTAAAAAGTGAGAGTGAAGTCGCTGAGTCGTATCCGACTCTTAGTGACCCCATGGACTGCAGCCTACCAGGCTCCTGTGTCCCTGGGATTCTCCAGGCAAGAACATTGGAGTGGGTTGCCATTTGATGTAAGTATTATTCTATGTACAGACGATATGCATATTGTGTGTATATATAAAGATAGCAGTGATTTTTGACTGGGTTTTTTTGATACGTTTTCTCCACAAATTTCTTATAGTATATAATAATAATTTTGTAATGAGGATATTTTAAAACCTATTAAAAGTGCTAGATTTAGTATATACTTACACTTTCTAAGTTATAGTAGGTTAATCACTTGATTTAACTAATGGAAATTTAGCATAGCCTTATTCAAAAATACAGCCTTCACAGACTTAGAGAAAATATTTGCAAAGGACACATCTGATACAGGCCTGTTAGTCCAAAATGTGCATAGAACTCATAAACCTTAGCAATAAGAAAATGAACAACCTGATTCAATGAGCAAAGGACCTAAATAGACTTCTCACTAAAGAATATATACAGATGGCAAGGAAGCACATGGAAAGATGTTCAACATCATATCTCATTCAGTTCAGTCACTCAGTTGTGCCTGACTCTTTGTGACCCAATGGACTGCAGCACTCTAGGCCTTCCTGTCCATCACCAACTCCTGGAGTTTACTCAAACTCATGTCCATTGAGTAGGTGATGCCATCCAACCATCTCATCCTCTGTCGTTCCTTTCTTATGCCTTCAATCTTTCCCAGAATCAGGGTCTTTTCCAATGAGTCAGTTCTTCACATCAGGTGGCCAAAGTATTGGATTTTCAGCTTCAGCATCAGTCCTTCCAATGAACATTCAGGACTGATTTCCTTTAGGATGGACTGGTTGGATCTTCTTGCAGTCCAAGGGACTCTCAAGAGTCTTTTCCAACACCACAGTTCAAAAGCATCTATTCTTTGGTGCTCAGCTTTCTTTTTTTTTTTTTTTAATTATTATTTATTTATTTATTCATTTTGCTTAACTTTACAATGTTGTATTGCCATACATTGAGATGGATCCGCCACCAGTATACACGTGCTCTAGTCCAACATTCACGGCCACACATGACTACTGGAAAAACCATAGCTTTGACTAGATTAACGTTTGCTGGCAAAGTATATATCATTAGGGAACTACAAATTAGAATAACAGAGAGAAACCACATTGCTGTTCCCTTCTCCAGGAGATCTTTCTGACCCAGAGATCAAATGTAGGTCTCCTGCATTTCAGGAAGATTCTTCAATGTCTGAGCTACCAGAAAGGCCCATATATACCTGTTAGAAAGGCCAAAATCTAGATCTGACAACACCAAATGGTGGTGAGGATGTGGCACAGTAGGGAGTCTGCTTCATTGCTGATGGAAATGCAGAATGGTTCAGCCACCTTGGAAGAGAGTTTGGCAGTCCTGTTTTGTTTTGTATAAAACTAGACATACTTGTACCGAGCAGTCTAGCAGTAGTTCTCCTTGGTCTTCACCTAAGTGAACTGAAACTTACCTGCACACAAAATCCTCCATGCTGATGTTTATAACAACTTTATTCATAATTTTCCAGACTAACCAGCATATACCTCAGTAGGTGAGTGGTACATTCAGACCATGAAATATTATCCAGTGATACAGCAAAATGTGTTACCAGGTCATGAAAAGACATGGACAAACCCTCAGTACATATTACTAAATGAAAGAAGCCATGGTAACGATAACCCTGTATGCGAGATAGCAAAAGAGACACAGGTGTATAGAACAGTCTTATGGACTCTGTGGGAGAGGGCCAGGGTGGGATGGTTTGTGAGAATGGCATTGAAACATGTATAATATCACGTGTGAAACAAATCGCCAGTCCAGGTTTGATACATGATACAGGATGCTCGGGGCTGGTGCACTGGGATGACCCAGAGGGATGGTACAGGGAGTGAGGTAGGATGGGGGTTCAGAATGAGGAACACATATACACCCATGCTGGATTCATGTTGATGTATGGCAAAACCAATACAATATTGTAAAGTAATTAGCCTCCAATTAAATAAATAAATTTATATTAAAAAATAAATAAAGAAGCCAATCTGAAAAGCCTATGTAGTGTGTGATTCCCTATATGACTTTCTCTTTTTTTTTGGTTTCACACAAAGCATATATTTTTATGAAACATAACTGTATTTTCAAAAAATATAGTGAATGCAGTAGCATTTTTTGCACATCTTTATTTTTTAATTTAATTTTATTTTATTTAACTTTACAGTATTGTATTGGTTTTGCCATATATCAAAATGAACCTATATGACTTTCTAGAAAAGGCAAAACTATGAAGGCAGTGGAAAGATTCATGGTTTCCAGGGTCTAAAAGGGAAAACAGATGAATAAGCAAAGTATAGGGGATATTTAAGACAGCAGAGCTATTCTGTATGAAATTATCATGGGAGATACATGTCATTATACATTCATTGAAACCCATAGAATATACAACACCGGGAGTGAACCCTAATGAGACTTACTTTGGATGGTGATGATGAATCAGTGATTGTAACAGATCTGTCATTCTGTGTTGATAATGGCAGAGGCTGTTCACTAGTGGGGACAGGGTTATATAGGAACTCTCTGCTTTCTACTCAACTTCACTGTGAACCTGAAAATGCTCTAAAATAAACTTTATTAATAAAATCTATAAAGCTTTACATTTTCTATCCGTAGGAACTTACAACCAAAAGGAAAGAAAATACTGCTGATACTCTAGAGAGTTAGCAGACTGAATTTCTGAAAAATCTCTCTGTGGGTGTGTGAGGAGATCTATGAGTTTAAAGTGAAATTGTATGCATTTTCTTTAACAGGCCACTTGGTAACTATTTCTGGCTTTGGCACAACTGCGCAGCTCTGTAGGGTAAAAGCAATCATCGGAAAGATGTAAACAAACATGTGTGGCCGTGTTATCATGAAATGTTATTGTCCAGCACAGGTAGTCTGCTAAGCAATCCCACTTCTGGGTATACACACCAAGGAAACCAGAACTGAAAGAGACATGTGTACCCCAATGTTCATCGCAGCACTATTTATAATAGCCAGAACATGGAAGCAACCTAGATGTCCATCAGCAGACAAATGGGTAAGAAAGCTGTGGTACATATACACAATGGAGCATTACTCAGCCATTAAAAAGAATACATTTGAATCAGTTCTAATAAAGTGGATGAAACGGGAGCCTATTATACAGAGTGAAGTAAGCCAGAACGAAAAACACCAATATAGTATACTAACGCATATATATGGAATTTAGAAAGATGGTAAAGATAACCCTGTATGTGAGACAGCAAAAGAGACACAGATGTATAGAACAGTCTTTTGGACTCTGTTGGAGAGGGCGAGGGTGGGATGGTTTGGGAGAATTTCATTGAAACATGTATAATATCATGTGAAATGGATCGCCAGTCCAGGTTCGATGCATGATACAGGATGCTCGGGGCTGGTGCACTGGGATGACCCAGAGGGATGATACGGGGAGGGAGGTGGGAGGGGGTTCAGGATGGGGAACACGTGTACACCATAGTGGATTCATGTCAATGTATGGCAAAACCAATACAATATTGTAAAGTAAAAATAAATAAAAATGAAAAAAACAAGGGATGAGATATGGCTGGGAGAGCATGAAGTACATCTGTCCCAAGGCTTTGAAGTAGGGAGAGGAGCTCTACTGTCAGCTGAGTGGGGGCTGGAAGGAAATATGGAGAAGGCATTTTTTTTTTCTGCAATGGAAATAGAACAGCCCTTCTCTACAATTCCTAGGGTCTCTGAACAGTTGTATTAGGTTCAAAGAAATTGCAAAGAGGTATTAGTCTTCCCATCTTTGCATGAAATGTTCCTTTGATATCTCTGATTTTCTTGAAGAGATCCCTTGTCTTTCCCATTCTGTTGTTTTCCTCTATTTCTTTGCATTGATCGCTGAAGAAGGCTTTCTTACCTCTTCTTGCTATTCTTTGAAACTCTGCATTCAGATGCTTATATCTTTCCTTTTCTCCTTTGCTTTTCACTTCTCTTCTTTTCACAACTATTTGTAAGGCCTCCCCAGACAGCTGTTTTGCTTTTTTGCAGTTCTTTGCCATGGGGATGGTCTTGGTCCCTGTCTCCTGTACAATGTCATGAACCTCATTCCATAGTTCATCAGCACTCTATCTATCAGATCTAGGCCCTTAAATCTATTTCTCACGTCCACTGTATAATCATAAGGGATTTGATTTAGGTCATACCTGAATGGTCTAGTGGTTTTCCCTACTTTCTTCAATTTCAGTCTGAATTTGGCAATAAGGAGTTCATGGTCTGAGCCACAGTCAGCTCCTGGTCTTGTTTTTGCTGACTGTATAGAGCTTCTCCATCTTTGGCTGCAAAGAATATAATCAATCTGATTTCGGTGTTGACCATCTGGTGATGTCCATGTATAGAGTCTTCTCTTGTGTTGTTGGAAGAGAGTGTTATGACTAGTGCATTTTCTTGGCAAAATTCTATTAGTCTTTGCCCTTCTTCATTCCATATTCCAAGGCCAAATTTGCCTGTTACTCTAGGTGTTTGTTGACTTCCTACTTTTGCATTCCAGTTGCCTATAATGAAAAGGACATCTCTTTGGGGTGTTAGTTCTAAAAGGTCTTGTAAGTCTTCATAGAACCATTCAACTTCAGCTTCTTCAGCGTTACTGGTTGGGGCATAGACTTGGATTACTGTGACATTGAATGGTTTGCCTTGGAAATGAACAGATGTATGGATGTGAGAGTTGGACTGTGAAGAAGGCTGAGTGCCAAAGAATTGATGCTTTTGAACTGTGGTGTTGGAGAAGACTCTTGAGAGTCCCTTGGACTGCAAGGAGATTCAACCAGTCCATTCTAAGGGAGATCAGCCCTGGGATTTCTTTGGAAGGAATGATGTTAAAGCTGAAACTCCAGTATTTTGGCCACCTCATGCGAAGAGTTGACTCATTGGAGAAGACTCTGATGCTGGGAGGGATTGAGGGCAAGAGGAGAAGGGGATGACAGAGGATGAGATGGCTGGATGGCATCACTGACTCAATGGATGTGAGTCTCAGTGAACTCCGGGAGTTGGTGATGGACAGGGAGGCCTGGCGTGCTGCGATTCATGGGGTCGCAAAGAGTCGGACACGACTGAGCGACTGATCTGATCTGATTAGTCTTCCCTAATAGTACCTTCAGAAATACTATTTGTTTTCCAGGAACTAGCTAATCCCTCAAAGAAAAAAAAACAGTGGTTGAAAATGGTAAGAGGTAACAAAACTATTCTGCTGCTGCCTCAGGGTCTTTTCAGAAGGCAACTTGCTTCCCAGAATTCAGCTACCTCAATGTCTTTCACGGGAATAAGATCTGTAAGGAGACTTTTCTGTCTGAGAAATCATTACCTATATCAAAGCATTTCTTTTTACCAGAGAAAAGAGGAGATGGGCCAGAGTCATGCCTAAATAAAAGAACATATTTGAAATCAAAACTACAGCGTATTATGTGGCACAGTTATATAAGCTTTGCTGTTACTGGATTGAAATTGACCCCAAAGTACCTATCCAGTTTATATTTCCCCAACTTTTTATAATTTTTTGAAGATGACCTGATAGAAAATCCCTTTTGTAGAGTTGTTATATTGGATGAGATGGAAGTTGTCTTGTTAAACCTCAGAAATGTGTGACTGAACAACTTTGGGAAGAATTCCGCATACACAATCATGGTAACCTTTGGCTGCATTCTTTTTGAAGTAGACATGAAAATGAAATGCCTTCTCAGTTGTATGTTGGAAGTTTATTTTTTTTTTTTTTCCAGTTGTGTTACATAATCAAGATATAAGCCTAAAAAGATAAACATTAGAACAACAAAAATGTAAAAGAAAAAACTCACGCATGCTATATTATACATACATATCCAAATGAAAAGACAGGTTTCATTAAATAGACTTAATTATATCATTAAATGTAATTCTAAATATCCAAATGTGTGGACTACAGCAAAACTAGAATGACAATCTGATATGAAGATTTATCTGAATGGTCTCTTCTAGTATTTCTGTGTTTTTGTGTATAATGGCTATCCCATATTGATGAAAAATCAATAGATAGTTGAACTCAGCTGGTTCAGCTGGACCTGGTCATGAGCCCCTGATCAAGGACATCTTTATGGCAGGGGATTAATGGATGAGCTCTGTTGTGCTCATGTACAGCATAGGGTTTATTTGGGAACCAGTGGATGATACAGTCATGTGGTTCTGTTCTCAGAGCTCCACCTGCCTAGCTACCCAACTCTGATTTGTAGAATCAAGAGAGAAAAATCTCTCTGTATGGGAATAAGCTTGCCTTTGTGGATTTCATGACCTTGACAAATATGGGAGACATAGTACTTTGAAACGGCTGTCAACATTCAACATCGTAATTAATGTAGATCTATGCCCTCTCCGTATGGCTTTATGCAGCTTTCTCACTTCCGGCCTTTACTGAGCACCTCCAGTGTGTCAGGTGGTGCTACTCGGTGTACTCAGATGTACAAGACAGGGTTTCCATGTTAAGTGAGACCCTTAACAATCCTTGTGAGAACGGATCTGCTCGTTAGGTTTATAGTGTTCTTCTGCACAGCAGGAGGCAGGGGGGAAATGATTCCTTACTACGTCTATTAATTCTGAGAATCCGAACTGTGGCATGAGGTGGTCCCATTTCCAAGTGTAGGTGGTATCAGTTCAGTCGCTTAGTTGTGTCCGACTCTTTGCGACCCCATGGACTGCAGCATTCTAAGGCCTCCCTGTCTATCACCAACTCCTGGAGTTTACTCAAACTCATGTCCATTGAGTCAGTGATGCCATCCAACCATCTCATCCTCTGTCGTCCCCTTCTCCTCCCGCCTTCAATCTTTCCCACCATCAGCGTCTTTTCAAATGAGTCAGCTCTTCACATCAGGTGGCCAAAGTATTGGAGTTTCAGCTTTAGCATCAGTCCTTCCAATGAATATTCAGGACTGATCTTCTTTAGGATGGACTGGTTGGATCTTCTTGCAGTCCAAGGGACTCTCAAGAGTCTTCTCCAAACCACAGTTCAAAAGCATCAATTCTTTGGTGCTCAGCTTTCTTCATAGTCCAACTCTCATATCCATACGTGACTACTAGAAAAGCAACAGCTTTGACTAGCTGGACTTTTGTCAGCAAAGTAATGTCTCTGCTTTTTAATATGCTGCCTAGGTTGGTCATAGCTTTTCTTCCAAGGAACAAATGTCTTTTAATTTCATGACTGCAGTCACCATCTGCAGTGATTTTGGAGGCTAAAGTCTCTCACTGTTTCCATTGTTTCCCCATCTATTTGTCATGAAGTGATGGGACCAGATGCCATGATCTTAGTTTTCTGAACGTTGAGCTTTAAGCCAATTTTTTCACTCTCCTCTTTCACTTTTCATCCAGAGGCTCTTTAGTTCTTCTTTGCTTTCTGCCACAAGGGTGGTGGTATCTGTATATCTGAGGTTATTGATATTTTCCTGGCAGTCTTGATTTCAGCTTGTGCTTCTTCCAGTCCAACATTTCTCATGATATACCCTGCATATAAGTTAAATAAGCAGGATGACAGTATACAGCCTTGATGTACTCCTTTCCCAATTTGGAACCAGTCTGTTGTTCCATGTCCATTTCTAACTGTTGCTTTCTGACCTGTATACAGATTTCTCAAGAGGCAGGTCAGGTGGTCTGATATTCCCATCTCTCTAAGAATTTTCCACAGTTTGTTCTGATCCACACAGTCAAAGGCTTTGGCACAGTCCATAAAGCAGATGTTTTTTTCTGAAACTCTCTTGCTCTTTCTATGGTTAAATGGATGTTTGCAATTTGATCTCTGGTTCCTCTGGCTTTTCTAAATCCAGCTTGAACATCTGGAAGTTCACAGTTCACAGACTGTTGAAGCCTGGCTTGGAGAATTTTGAGCATTACTTTACTAGTGTGTGAGATGAGTGCAATTGTGCAGTAATTTGAACATTGTTTAGCATTGCCTTTCTTTGGGATTGGAGTGAAAACTGACCTTTTCCTGACCTGCGGCCACTGATATACCACTGTAGGTGGTATATCACTGGTGAAAGAAGAAATGTAATTTCATGAAAAAGTTTCACTCCTTCTACTCTGCTTGGTATTTTTCTTAATGAGAATAGAGTAGAATCAAAAGAACATCTGTGGTTTAAAATAAAATGAAGACTGAAACTTCATTAATGTGTGTATATTATGTGTGTGTGTATATATGTATATATTCACACATACATATATGCACATACATACACACAGTAGACGTATACATACAAATACCTATGGAGAATTTAATGCTTTATGAAATGAAAAGATTAATGTATGTCTATGTAAAGATACAGCACACATACTTTTATTGAGAAATAGATTAATGAAAGGATTAGTACCAAAATATTGCTGATCATCTCCTGAGTGTGGGACTTTAGCTGACATTTTCTTTCTGTGTTATTAGGGTGTTTTAAAGCAAGTATGTGCTTTTTATGTAATTCAAACAAAAACAAAGCTGATTTCATTGTGAAGAAGGAGGGTCTACACAACACTAAATCCCTGCATTCCAAATTCTTGGCAAAGAATACACACTCTGATTGCCCGCCACTGGAATTTTTTAAGTGCTCAGTCCAAAGAAACAGAACTTAACCGTAATCATTTGAAGGACGTGCAGTTCGTTCGCTTCTGAACAGCGAATGAGTTCAGCCTTTCAGAAGCTGTTCTTGAGTTCAGCCTGAACAGCCCAGAGCTACGTCCTGGTATTGTCTTGCCCCTGTTTTCATCTTCCCTGGCCACATACCTTCACCAGTTGGCATTTTGACATTATATTAAATGAAGCAAACATAGCAAATCTACTGAAAATCTAACTCACCCCAAGTCTACTATTAATCAATAAAGACACATAAAGGAACCCTCTGACATACAAAATTAGAAAAAATTTTTCTTTCCCATAGAATTAAGTATGCTCACGAACTCTGTGGATTTTGACATTCATAGCATTTCCTATTTTGCTTTGCCTGACAGGAATCTTTTAGTACGAATTTTGCAACCTAACCTCAGTCACTATTCACCAATGTTTTGTAACCGTTTCTCACTTCATTGCCTCCCAAAGGAGCTTTTTAAGGAATATTTGTTTCTAATCATCTAATTAGACCCCCTTCCATGAAATTTTAAGACCACTGATAAACCGTGTATCTGTTTATGTACTGTATAAATATATATATATTTGTGCTTTATACATAAAAAGATAAAGTTTGTTTTTTTACCTGCCAATAATTTCTTAAAGCCCTATTGAGAACGTGTGCTATATAGCAAATAGTGGCTTATGTATCCTTCTGATCATATACCTCTGTCTAAGCTTGTTGTTTTATTTAATTTTCCCTAGTTCTCTCTATATGTGTATGTAGAAGCGTGCATGCACACACACAGTCACATATACTTGGTGGAAGCGTTTTTGTAAAGATAATTTGATGTATCATTAGATATAAATTGAGAGACCATAGGCAAACTTGGCGCTGGACATAAAGAGGTTCTTTACACGCTGAGCTTTGATCATGAAGCTTACGTGACCAAGGGAAAGAAGACAGAGCCCATGTTGAGTGTGCTTGTGCATTTGAAAATATCAGCCATGACTGCAGGATGGAGGAAAGCAGTGTAAACCAGAACTTTGCAAGCAGTTTTTTTTTTTTTTTTTTGTCACAAGTGTTTCTTTTAAAAATGCACCCATTTCCTTTAATATATGCTCCTGCTCTACCAAGGCCCCCGTATATATATACACACACACACACATAGAGACAGACACAAATTTTATATATGTATATAAGTTTCTGTTCTAGTCCCCATCTCTAACAGTTCTCATTACTCTCTTCTGAACTCTTTTGATCCTATCTACCTTGAAGGGGCACAACCTAAAGTACAAAGAGTCTCACAAATAAAAAGGAGAGCTGTGTTACAAAACATGCTTCCTATTTTGGTACAGCCAGACATACCGTGTACTAAACAGTGTTCAGGACAGATGTGCACATTCATTTCCAGGCACTGTCAGCCTGGAAATTATGAAGTGAACTGTCAGCCTTGATGAAATTATTTAAAGCCTACATGTTTTATGTGGATTATTGTTGGGGCCACCTCTCTAAAGTACAGGAATAAATGCATTCAAAATACATGGACAGGTCCAGATGACTTTTCAAAGCAAGATAATATTGCCTTATTGTGGGAAATGAACCTCAAAAATGTAACGGTTCAGGAGTAATTGTTTTAGAAGAGTTAACAATCTTGAAAAGTTTGACATGGGAAAAAAATTTTGTCAAAATTGATCTACTTAATAATTTTCAAATTTCAAGAAATATATATGTCCTAGTGGAGATGCATGCAACATTAAGAGGATTTGTGTGATAGTAGCTTTCTTTCCTAATTGATTATAAAAGAAAACTTGAACTATTTAAATTTATTATATAGCTGCATAGCTTCATGCAGGCACATAAAGTGTTTCTGGGAATAAATGAGGGGAGATTGGAGAGCAGAATTTTAGGAGAGGGAAAGCACTCATTCACATTCATAAGGACTGCAATGCTTACGAATGTTAGAATCATTTAGGTGATGGTTTAGGCTAAAACTAAAGAAAAACTCACTTATTTCATTCAGCAATTATTTAACGGAGCCTCTTCTAAGGGCCAAGCATTGCTTTAGGTATGTGAAATTTTATATGAAGGTTCCTGCTGTCATAGGGGTTATATGTTCACAGTGGAAGTGACACTGATTCAGCTCAGCAGCCTGAAATCAAAGTGTCATAGGGCTGTTCCCTCTAGAGGCTCTGAGCGAGCCTCAGTTCCAGTCCTCTCCTGAATTCTTGGGGCTGCAGGAAGTCTTGGGCTTTCCTTGGCTTGTAGAAGCATCACTGATCTCTGCCTTCATTTTCACATGCCTTCTCTGTGTCTTCTCATGGCCTTCCTCTCTGTTTCAAATCTCCCTTTTCCTTTATAAGGACCCCAGTCACTGGGTCTAGGACCTACCCTAAACCCAGAATAATCTCATCTCAAGAGCCTTAACTTTGTTACATCTGCAAAGATCTTATTTCCAAGTAAGCTCACAGTCAGGGGTTAGGACTTAGGTATATTTTGCGGGGAAGGCAATGTAACCCCCTGCGTTGATATTTTGTCCAGAAGAAAGGTGACTCCAGGTTTGTTTGGATGTTAATTATCATGGAGGACTCAGATTCTTTCCATTCTTTTTTTTTCTCACTGTTGATCTGGGTGTGCTGGTTTTGTGGTTCTTAGTCTTCAGGGTGGTTGCAGCTACTGTGAGCGTCAGATTGGCTACATCACCATTTATTAAGAAAGACAAACAGCTCCTTCATTGCTTTGCTCCCTGAGTGCAGGGATGTGTCCCTTTTATTCACTGCAGTCCCCAGCACCCAGAGGAGTGGGTGGAATGTTGTAATGTCAGCTAAAACCAGTTGAATGAATTATTTGGTGAGGAGTTCATCATGTGTTCATGCCTGCACCAAACAATTATGGGAACAGGTCGGGTGGTGGGAGGGTTAGTGCTTTGAACTATCAACATTTCTAAGGCCAAGGCTGGCTTAGTGTGAATGGGACAAAAACCTTGCTGTTGTGCCAAAACATTATTCTAGTTGCTGCTGCTGCTGCTGCTAAGTAGCTTCAGTCGTGTCCAACTCTGTGCGACCCCATAGAAGGCAGCCCACCAGGCTCCTGTCCCTGGGATTCTCCAGGCAAGAACACTGGAGTGGGTTGCCATTTCCTTCTCCAACGCATGAAAGTGAAAAGTGAAAATGAAGTCGCTCAGTCATGTCCTATTCCTAGCGACCCCATGGACTGTAGCCCACCAGGCCCCTCCATCCATGGGATTTTCCAGGCAAGAGTACTGGAGTGGGTTGCCATTGCCTTCTCCAATTATTCTAGTTAGCAAGGAGAAAAGGATAGTGTAAATGTTTATTGGACAAGCGATTTCAATGTTTTAGAAAAGGGTGTGTCAGACAAGTTCTGATATATGCTGAACTGAATCATTTCAGGTCTCTGTCATAAAAATGTCAATGACATTTAACAGGTTTAAGTCTTAGAGACACAGGCCATTTCTGAGAGACTTTCATCATCTAGCTATCAGAGGCTATCATCTAGCCTCCAGCCTGGATATGAATATAATCTAGCTTCTCATGACATTCTTGTGTGAAATCTTCTGCTATGTCATTAGCTTACACTGTGTGTTTATACACAAGCCATTTTCATAATGGAATAATAAACTAGTAATTGAATAAACTGGTACTAAATTATTAAATGATTTAGCACAGATGGGCTAATTCCATCAAAACCATGGGGTCAGAGTTTATAAGCAATCAAAACCTAAGACCACAGTGCTTTTTTTTAATGAACTTTTTTAAGAAAAAAATAAATCCCCTCAAGTTTTTCTTGGTTTTCTCTTATCCAGTGTTGCACGATATGTTAATGTAATGAAATGAGATCATTTATTTTCTAAATTAGTACCTTTGGAGTCCATCCTGTTTTCTTTAGTATTCATGTTAAGAAACATTAATTACAAAACAGCTGCTGTACAAAAATCTCTCAATATATGTATGCATGCCCATATATGAATCTAATTGCACTTATTCTACATTGTGTATTATTTGTTTAGACAGATTTATTTAGACACTGGAAGACTTAACAGCTGCAAAAATGAAAACTAACCATTGTCTCCACTGTATCCAAGGGCTGCACAAGGAAATGGGGTGTAAAATAAAACTCTGTGCAGTTAGCAGGTCACCTTTTCAGGATTATTGATTGTTCCACTAAGTGGGCAATTAAAAATGAAAACTGAAGAACTGAATATCCAGGTGTAAACAGACGCCTGTTTGAAACTTTACAAAGCAAAGACATTAAAACATCTATTGTTCAGCATTTCCTTGAAGGTGAAATGGGATTCTGCAACTTGCTGCATTTAGCTCATCAGAAATTTACAAATAATCACCACCCCCTGAGAGAAAGTAACAGTACATGAGGAGCTAAGACAGTGTGTTTAAATCCATATTGTGTAGCCAAATGGCTTCCATCCCAGACTTTTTTTAGAGACTGGCTTCTTGTTTTGTTGTAACTGTCACAAAGAATTGATGTTGAAATTGCACAGTCCCTGAAGGATTAAAAATATTGAGTCTCTAAATTAAACAGTAGAGGTGGAACTGGGGACTTATGAATTTAGAGCAGGAAATGGTAACCATAGGAGAGATATATTGAACATAACCTGGGGATGCAGTTGAGAGCGTCAAACAGAATTGTCTACATTTCCACAAAGAGTGTATGTACCTGGAACTAACCCACACCATTTTGTTAGGAACAGATGCTTCAAAAGAATCTGTGACAGCTGGGGAAAACAGAAGATTTGAAAAGAGTTTCCATCCTATTCTATATGACAGACCATCAGAACCAGCCATTATAGAATGAATGACGCCATAATTTGGTGTGTGTCTAAGTCAGTGCCAGGGCACATACAAGGAGCATTTGTTCCCAACAGTGACCCCGGCTATAGGAGGATCTGGCTGAAAAATGCCATTAGTTATATTGCTTTTGTCTCACCTGAATGTGAACATGTGAAATCGCTCAATCGTGTCCAGTCTTTGTGACTCCATGGACTGTTGCCTACCAGGCTCCTCAGGAGACAGTCCATAGAGTTTTTCAGGCAAGAGTACTGGAGTGGGTTGCCATTTCCTTCTCCAGGGGATCTTCACTGGAATAGCTAGGTCTTTTAGTATGTTTTTTGGAAGCACCTGTTACATGGTTTGCATGACAATGAGTCACCTGGTTGAAACAAGTTTTCCTGAACAGATGCCATATGGAAAGCTCCGTGGTCAATGTTAGGTGAGGAATGAAGAAATAGACCAACACTCTTCAAACATGCCCTGAGCTCTTACTGTGAGCAAGGCTGTTGGCTAGATGCTGGGAAGGAAGGGTGGATTGGAATTAGGAAAAAGACGTTTTTGGTTTCAAGAAACATCTAGTGTAGAAGCTAAGATGGCTAGCAAAGATTTTGTCTTTAGGAACTAGTTTTGAGCATCTACTGTATGTACTAAGGAGTTTATGATCTGACAGTATGGTTTCTAATTATGAACAAAAGGTTGACTAGAAGCTCTGAGGGAAGATATTAAAGGGTAAGATTGCAATTCAGTGGGTTACGGTGTAGGGAAGGATTTCATTAGTTGGGAGTGTGTGATGAGTATTTGAGGCAGCAGGAAAGGTATGAGCAATGGCATGGAGATGCCGATGCAGGGTTAAGTTCAGACAACCAGACAATGGATTTTGGCTGAAGATTAACGAATTTGGAAGGGAATACAAATAACAGGAAAACATGGAGGTCCGATCCTAAGTAATGACCTTAATTTTCTGTGTGTGTGATAGTCACTCGTTTTATTCAACTCTTTGTGACCCCATGAACTGTAGCCTGCCAGGTTCCTCTGTCCATGGAATTCTCCAAGCAAAATTACTGGAGTGGGGTAGCTATTCCCTTCCCCAGGGGATCTTTGCAACCCAGGGATCAAACCCGAGTCTCCTGCATTGCAGACAGATTCTTTATCATCTAAGCCACCAAAGAAGCCCAAACTTAATTCTGGTAACAATAAAATATTAAAAGGTTAAAATCTAATAGGTTTTATTCTGGCCAAGTTGTGGGGTAGTTCATCCTCTGCACCAGAATGTTGACTCAAGTTGGTTCTAGAGATACAATGTTGAAAAAGTCATGACGGAATTTAATTTAATATCAGAGAGGGCAACATCAATAGCAGCTACACTGCAGCATAAGTATTTAATAATAGCTCTTAGGATAGTGTTGGGTATTAAGCCCTCTTTTTATACTTTTTTATACACTCAGCATAAGTATTTAATAATAGCTCTTAGGATAGTGTTGGGTATTAAGCCCTCTTTTTATACTTTTTTATACCTCTCACAGAGATTTGGTCCACCTGGATATTTTCTCTCTCTCTAGTCTACCTCTCACAAAATAATGGTTTTCACCATATGACTTGCTTCACCATTTTTGCAAGGTGGCTGCTGCCTCATACCTTTACTCAGCAACATGTGAAGGAACCAGGGGGAATTTCCTTCGTAAACCTCTTGCAGACTTCTCCTGGTGCGTTGATTAGGTGTTTTGCCTGTGGATTGGCTGCAAGAAAAGCAGATGACTTGTTTTATCAGCCCTTGTATTGGAAGCAGGCCCTACCAGCTAGGAAGAGGAGGCTTTCATGAGGATAAAAGCTATTGAGTACATGACTTGCAGTCTGCCACAGTAAACCACAACAAAATGATTATACTTAGTTTTTAAATGGTTTATTATGATCGTTTCTCATGATGGTGTGGTTTTAATACTGTGTGGTAGAAGTTGGAAAGGTGTATACATTATTTATAACACTTAGTTACCGTGATGGTAGCTGGAGATAATAAACACAATCTCTATTCTCCAGATAAAAAGTTGCCTCTAATTCTCAAATCATGGACAGTTCACTTTTACCATTGTCATCGTTGTAACCCTCGTCATTACTGTGAATCGTTCTCATCAAATAGCTTTCATTTAGGCCTCTGCTTATACAGGATGCGGCATTATCTTTTTCTCTCAAAAATGTGGAAACTAATGCTTTTGGAGAAATTGGGGTATTGGGAGGATAAATGAGCTCTTGCAGGTGTATCCCATTGTATGTAATAGATAAAATCCTAAAAATACAAGTCTACATTGAAGTTTTGAAAATTGAATCAATTTAAAATATACTAGGGGAGGTTGGTATTTCAAGGAACATTGTAGTGAATCTGTAACGCCAGGACTCCATTTAAGATGCAGATATTCAGCCTCAAGTTCAGGCATTTGCTAAACTTTTTTTTTTCCATGTTGGGCTGTTCTTACATTGCTTATATGCTTTTTACTTTTTCAGGAAAATCATTACAATCCAAGATTGTCTTTACTTCTAGGAACATAATATCTAGTCATTTCCATTCATGTCTTAGAATTATTATCTTTATTATTCTTCATGTTTTCAATTGAGTTTTATTTTAGACTAGCCATTTTGGAAGATTCAAATAGTAAAAATCTCAAAAATGGAAAAAAAAACTCAGGAATCGCACATAGTGGTTTATTGAGCATCTAATTCAATGAATGATTCACGCTCAGCACACAAGCACATGGAACCTTAGGAGAAGATAAAGCAGCTGGAGATGAAAGGCGGAGGGTAGTAGTTCTTACAGCTTGGCCCCTTCCTGGGTTCTCCCTCTTTTGGGAGGAGATGCTCATGCTCCTTGTACAGGCTCTGAAATCAGACCACATGATTCAAATCCTGGTGTTGCCAACCATGAGAGGTAGGCAAACTTGGGACCTGCTTATCTTCTCTGCATCCTAGTGTTCTTATCAGACTGTAAATGGTGGGTAATAAAACTCACTAGGTCAGTGAGTTGCGGAGGTGGTAAGAGTTAGGACCTAAAAAGCACCTGGAATGGTTCCTACCTGAAGCAGGCACTCAGGAAAGTTGGCTGTTAACATTATCCTCTATAAAGTGAAAGCAGCTCAGTCCTGTCTGACTCTTTGTGACCCCATGGACTATATATAGTCCTGGGAATTCTCCAGGACAGAATACTGGAGTGGGTGGCTGTTCCCTCCTCCAGTGGATGTTCCCAGCCCAGGGATCAAACCCTGGTCTCCTGCATTGCAGACAGATTCATTACCAGCTGACTCACCAGGGAAGCCCATCCTCTATAAAGTATTCACAAAATACTGTGACATGGAAGGACATCTTTTGAAGTTCGCCTATCTAATTCCAAACCCTCATTTTACCAGTGAGCAGAGTCCTTGAGAGGGGAACTGATTTGCCTAATGTCAGGAAGGGAGGTGGTAACTGGAAAGATGAGTAGCTTCAGGCTATGGAGGCCTCTTAGGCTTTCCCCACTGGGGCTTCACTCAACTCTAGAGGTTATTAGCACGTGTATTATGGGAACAAAAAGGCAATATGGGTCAAAGATTTTCTTAGGGTAGAGTTTCTCAAACTGGGCACTACTGACATTTTGAGCCAGATAATTCTTTTGTTGGGGGCTGTCATGTCACTGTAGGACATCTAGCAACATCCCTGCATGCCAGGAGCACAAAAATGTCTTCAGACATTGCAGAATGTCTCTTGGGGGGAAAGAAATCACACTTACGTGAGAACTGCTTTGTTAGTGCAGGCGATCCTGCCAGGAACGCTAATGAAGAGGCATAGAGCCCCACAGGGGCTGAGACCCCACCCAGTGGTTCCCAAGGAACTTTCCCCAGGCACTGATCGTGCTCATGTTCCTGCACTTGCAGCAGTCTGCCTCCAGCTCTCTGAAATAGCAATAGGAGGGCCACTCTATACTTAGTATGTGAACAATATGTTTATACAATAGCCACTCTTAGAATAATGTAGAGTTCCTCCAAAGGGGTTAGAATTTCAGACTCTGAATTTAAAAAAAAAAAGTGATACAAGATTAATTATCTGAAGCCTACCCTTAGACCTACCCTTGGACTTTCAGAATCAAGCAGAGTGGATTTTATCTTCAAGCTTGTGCTGGTCCATTACTAACCCCAGCCCCCTTCTTTAATCTGAGCCTCCATTCTCCCCTTACACCATCTCTCTGCTTCTATCATGCATAGAAACCTCTTAGTTAAAGTCTATTTTATATTAAAAAGAACACTTCTTGGAGAGCACAAACTCAATTTATGGGATATAACTATTGAAAAGATGATGGATTGTTTTCCATCATATATGCTGTTGTTTATATATGCCCAGGTATGCTGCAGCCTTAACATTTTATATTAACATTATAATGTTAAAATTTTTATTAGTACTGTAATTTTGGTGGCTCAGATGGTAAAGAATCTACCTGCAATATGCAAGACCTGGGTTCGATCCTTGGGTCCGGAAGATTCCCTGGAGAAGGGAATGTCTACCCATTCCAGTATTCTTGCTTGAAGAATTCCATGAACTGAGGTGCCTTGCAGGCTACAGTCTATAGGGTCACAAAGAGTTGGACATGACTTAGCAACTAACACTTTCACTGTAATTTTAATTTACAAAGGTTCTTCATGCGTAGTACAGTCTTTAACCCTTTCAACAGTATTAAAGGGAAAATAAGTTGAAAGAGGATGAGTAATGATTTGAGATTGCCACATCAGTAACTAACAGACCATTATTCCAATTAGATCCTGTAAAGCAAAATTCATGTCCTTTTCACGCTGCATTTTCTTTGAAATAAAGCTCCTGTGGGTTTTGTTTTTTTTTTCCATCTGTATAGCCATTGTTCATAACTATTTGGGAACTACCTTTGGAGACTGCCTTCAGAGCCTGTGTCAAGCTAGAAGCTACAATGAGGGAATGAGAACCATACCTGTCTCCCTATAGCATGTATTCATCTCCTTTGGAGAGTCAAGGTCAATTTTAGACAGAGTCTAGCTGTAACATCTCAGAAATAATTTAGGATATATTTACCAACTCTGTTGTTTTTAATCAACCAGTAGACCACTCCTTACTAAGCCCCGCATTTTGGAACATATATAAAAAGATAATATATATTGACAGTATCAGAAAAATTTAGAACTGAAACTGATTTCCAAGCAGCACTGAGTGGTCCAATGCTAGATTCCCTTCCTAAAATTTCTTCTGAGACTTTAGAAAAGTGTAGCTGCCCAGATATCACCCCATGCAGTTCATGCTTCCATACATTTCAGGCAGAGCCCATGAATCTGCATTTGAAACAAACATCCCAGATGGATCTGATGTGCAGCCGCATTCTGGAGCCACTCTTGTGGTCAGCTCCCTCATCTTATAACTGACCCTACCCAGGGTCAGAGGAAGGCTCAGCCCCAGATGTCTAGATGCCCAGGCTGGCTCCCCTTCTTCTGCCTCAAACTGCATATCCTCTAAGGAAATAATTCACCAGTCAGAGAGGCCCTGTGATAATCTGGTTGGCTTTGTGTGACTGCAACTCTCCAGCCATAAGAGTTGAAATCAGTTAACAAAAATTTGAAGGTCTGGTCTGCCTCCCACTCTGACATCAGTTCTTTCTTAAGGCTGAGAGAACATAAAGAGCTCCAAGCCGGAGGCTCTGCATGTATGGGGTTGGCCACTAAGTTTATTTGTATTTATCCATAAGATATTATGGAATGAACTTTGTGACCAACCCAATAGTCCAACTACTAATACATTCTACATTTCATATTTTTTAACCAACTTAACCTGTCAAACTCTAAAAACAATTTGGTGATTATCACAATATCATTGTGGATTTTTCTATGTCACCACCTATTTCTAAAGTTTTCATTTTACATAGCTTGGGACAACATTAAAAGTTTCATGGCTATAAGGATTAGGAAATAATTCAGTAGAGTACACCACCACGTGCTTTGCATCTGTGTCTGATTCTGAAGTGTTCACCATGGCAGTGTCTTCGCCATCCTACATGGTAAGCTTGAGTGCCAGCGAGATCTTGGTGATGCATTCAGCCTCATGTCCTGCATACCATTTCACAGCATCCTTTATACACGGTAAATTCCATATTATATCTTTGAATGAGGGTGCCATTTTAAAAACTGCGTCTCAGCTGTGTTAAGCAAGTATGCTCTGAGCTATTAACAGTGCAGACCTGCTGGCAGAACCAGGGGTTGGGGGGCATCTCAGCCAAGAGGCTTTCTGTGTAGGGAAGCTGGCCAGACTGTGCTAACATGGCTCTTTGAAGTGAATTTCACATCTTGGAATTCCATGCACTATTAAAATGATCATGACTATGGCCTTTAATACTTAGTTCTAGTTTTTCTCCATCTGGCAGGAAAATAAATGCCATATTGTCCTGGAAACTGCCAGAGACTTCAAGTGGAGGCTCTTTTTTTTTTTTTTTTTTTTTTAAGAATGTCCCCACTAGCTCTCATCACAGTGAAATGTTTAGACAACATCATCAACAAACAAACAAACACACGCTGACCTTTTGGAAGGATGGAGCTTCTACCGTAAATTATGCAATGTTTCTTTCACTGGTGCCTTGGCAGATGCTAGTCCTTCTGCCTGGAACATTCTGCCCCTTTCCTGTCACCTGCAATCTACTATTAACCCCCTTATATTCACACACACACACACACACATTTTCTTTGTTCATCATTATGCATTATTTAGGGGTCCCTAACTTCCTGTCTTAGGGCAGCGTGCCCTGACCTGGACTCTAGTTCCAGTATCCCCCTCTTGTGCCTTCTTAGCACCCGGTGATGCCCATCAGATAGTGCCTATCACACTGAATTGCACTTGTCTGTCTGTTCACTTCACCCTCCAAACTCTAAGCTCTGTAAGGGCCCAGATCCCATTCAAGCTGTTCATGAGCATAACCTCAAAACCACAGGGACCCAAGCTAAGATGACTTTTTTCTGAGATAGTTATCTCTTACCGCATATTCGAAGATACTAGGGAGATTTTTTTTCTATTGAAGGTGTTAGTTGCTCAGTCATGTCTGACTCTTTGCAACCCCGTGGACTGTATGTAGCCCACCAGGCTCCTCTGTCAATGGAATTCTCTAGGCAAGAATACTGGAGTGGGTAGCCATTCCCTTCTCCAGGGAATCGTCCCAACCCAGGGATCAAACCCTGGTTTCCTATGTTGTGGGAAGACTGTTTACTGTCTGACCTACCAGGGATGCTCATTTTTTTTTTTTTTTTTTATTACTCTGTTGTAAATAATGAAGCACTTTCCAAAAAATAAAATTAGGTCTGAGCTGATCTCAGTCAATGACAGTTTTGTATGTTTAAACAGGTCACTAATATAATTAGGTTTTTTTTTTTTTTTGAGTTGTTTTGAAAATAGCACCAGAGTTAGTAATTATTCCTGAGAATATGACCATAAGATTGTAAGTATTTGAGATAATCATAAGCAAGCCTTTTAATAATCATTTTACTGAGAGCAATACCAAAAGCAGTTATGTTTTGAAGACACTATTTCTACAGTTATAGAGTGAATGGAAAAATGAAATTGCCCTCATGCTATGGTAATGGTTACTTGTGGGCCCATCTGTAGATTCAAATGGCTGCATCTCAACTTAATAGAATGAGAACTGTGATGTGCTGTGAAAAATGGTGGTAAACATGAGTGCGAATTGACTCTCGTGAATCACAGGCACAGCCAGTGATGATGAGGATGCATGCGAAGAGTGTAAGTACAATTGCTATAATGCGAAGGTGGAAAAGATTATTTCTAAGTGAATGTCTCATTCATCTTTCATGTCACTCAAAATATGCTGTGAGTCCAAAATAACAGATTATGTAAGTAGAATTTAGCTATTTTACTGACATCCCTAAAAGTTGTTTCTCATTCATGTTAGCAAAAAAAACAAAAACACAAAACAAAACATGGGAATCTTGTTACTGTAAACATGGAAGATGATTTTAGAGAAATAGCATCTATTTGGAGAACACACACAGCTTTGCTATTTGTTGATTCAGTGAACATTGGCCAGTGGGCTTCCCGATGGTAAAGAATCCACCTGCAGTGTGGGAGACCTGGGTTCGATCCCTGGGTCAGGAAGATCCCCTGGAGAAGGACATGGCAACCCACTCCAGTATCCTTGCCTGGAGAATCCCGGGGACAGAGGAGCCTGGCAGGCTACAGTCCATGGGGTCACAAAGAGTCGGACATGACTGAGCGACTAACACTTTCACTCACTGGTCAATACAGGAAATAGGACTGTGATCTTTGCCATCCAGATGTGTGGTTGAGTATGGATTAACTCAAAATTTCTCATATTTCCCAGAAAACTCAAGCCACATGTTAGTCAGAGCCATAGCCATTGCTTTTTGCCTCATCCTGTGTGTATCACATCCCTGCCCTCATCACCCAGGAACATGGGGAAAGGACAGTTAGCCATGGTACTCATGGTACTTCATTGGTTCCAAGAACACCCAAGCCAAACTGAGGAAGTCAGAAGCTTGTGGTAGCTCGAGGAGCTGGAAAGTCTGTTCCTATGACCAGGCTGTTCCTGTGTTCTGCCTTCTGCTTCAGTTTTTATCAGGGCTCGGAAGGTGTTACCAGGACTCTGCTTCCCTCCCTACTGGCTCTCTTCCCACTCCATCTTTAGCCAGACTTGCCCTCACACTGAAGGAAAGGGGTCCACAGCCCCAAGCCTGAAGTCCTCACAGTGCAAGTCCAAGGGGAACACACGTCTGCTCTGCCCAGGGCCCCGTCACAGTTTCTGTGCGTCTCCTCCACTCTGGCGGATCACGGTCAGGTTGCTCACACATCTGCATGGCTGGGAACGTACCCAGAGAGCATCCTGAGATGAAGATGAGGAAGGTTTTGCTCATCAGAGAAGGATGGGGATTCAGCTGTCCAAAGAAGGAGGCGTGCAACAAAAGCAACAGATGCCCACTCCTTTTTTATATGCTTCTGATTATAATGGTAGTCCATGTTAATTGTGTATCGTTCAGAAGAATGGAAAGAAAGAAAAATACCACTCACGGCCTCATCTCTCAGGGAGCTCTGTGAATAACATTTTTCCTTGCTTCATCCTAATTTTGTTCTCTTTGCATAATTTTTATTCAGTGGCAGTCAGATATAGAGTCTTTGTTTTTACTTAAAATAATAATTTTACCTTACTGTGTGTAAACTTTTATAAACAATTTTGGTGGTTGCATTAAAAAGCATCCCATTTTCTATAACCACTTTCATTTTTGTTGTGTGGATCCACCCACCTGTACCAGATATCAGAGGCTGATCTCTGTCTTCCTGTCCTCCATCCAATCATTAAGGATGAGTTTGACCTCTTTGTGACCTCTCCCTGGTGGCTCAGATGGAAAAGGATCTGCCTACAATGCAGGAGACCTGGGTTCAATCCCTGGGTCAAGAAGATCCCCTGGAGAAATCAATGGCTACCCACTCCAGTTTTCTTGCCTGGAGAATTCTGTGGACAGAGGAGCCTGGTGGGCTATAGTCCATGGAGTCACAAAGAGTTGGACACCACTGAGCAACTAACATTTTCCGTATTTACTAAGCCTGGACTGAGGCTTGGTCCAGTGGTCTAGCTTTGTTGCCAGGACCCAGCTGCAGCACAGGGTGCTGTGCTAGGGCTATGCTTTCTGACTTGGGCTATTCTTGATCTGTTTCCTGTCTGCTGAGACAAGATGAAAAGGTGGCTGGGCTCCTGGATCTCAGATCATCAGACACTCTTCTTCCACAGCCAGTGTGGACAATAGCGGTATGTTCATTCCTTTGAAATGTACACACTAGCACTTGTTATGTGCCAGTCATTCTACCCGTGCTGAAATAATGCTGGTAAGCCAAAGCGTGGGTCTCCATCCTGCTCACAGTCTGGTGAGAAAGATTGACATTGCGTGTGTGCGTGCACTCAGTGACTTCAGTCACGTCCAACTCTGCTACTGCATGGACTGTAGCCTGCCAGACTCTTCTGTTCATGCCTTTCTCCAGGGGATCTTCCTGATTCAGGGATCGAAACTGGATCTCTCATATCTTCTATATTGGCAGGCAGGTTCTTTACCACTAGCACCACCTGGGAAGCCCAAGACTGATATTAGTCAACATGAAATACAAAATGACCACTGTGGTAAGTTGAATGAAGAAGCAGGAAATGGCCTATGAGTCTCTGCCTTATGGGCATTTGATCTAATCAGGGATGGACTTTTTGAGGAAGTAATGATTGAATTGAGATCTGAGGGACAAGTAAGAAAAAATGATGGGATAGAGAAGATAATTGGAGAACCCTGAAAAAATCTCCTGATCCCTTGACTTTCTGCCTTAACTATATATTCCTCTGGCACTTCTGTAAGAAAGGTGATCAAAGAAGGCTACCCTGAGGAAGTGATGTTTGAGAAGAGACCTAAAGAGTTCAGGGAGGATGCCCCTGGATATCTGAGAAGGACTGTCCCAGAAAGAGGAAGCAGCACAAGAGCCCTGAGGTCAGACAGTGCCCCTGTGTCCCAGGAGTGGCAGGGGGACAGTGCCTGCAGCCCTGGACTCACTGAAGGGACACCAGGGAGGCAGCATCAGATGGCAGAGGAAGAGGGAAAGGTGGGTTCCTTGGGTCTTTTGAGAAGGAATTGGGTTTGAGTGGGATGTAGAACCATGGAAAGGTTTGGAGTTGGGTGGCTTGATCTGACTTACATTTAAAAGAAACAGGAGGAAATAGTACATAGAATAAAAACTGCAAATACAGTGATGCTTGGAGCATATTTATATTTTCATTTTACAGAGAGGAATTCAGGCTCAGATTTAAACCTCATTAAAGTCTTTTAGTCCCTCAATTTGACTTGAACTAAAGGGTAGGCAATGGCACCCCACTCCAGTACTCTTGCCTGGAAAATCCCTTGGACAGAGGAGCCTGGTAGGCTGCAGTCCATGGGGTCGCTAAGAGTCGGACACGACTGAGCGACTTCACTTTCACTTTTCACTTTCATGCATTGGAAAAGGAAATGGCAACCCACTCCAGTGTTCTTGCCTGGAGAATCCCAGGGACAGCGGGGCCTGGTGGGCTGCTGTCTATTGGGGTTGCACAGAGTCGGACACAATTGAAGCGACTCAGAAAGGGTAGTTGATCCCTTTCTACCCTGCTGGAATACTGTATGTGTGTGGAGGGTGGCAGGAAGGCATATTAATTAGAAATGTAAGACCAAACAGTACTTGAAATTTGGATGTTTTTTAAAAAAACTTTTTCATGTAAGTTGTTATAAAATCTCATGACATTTTTTTTTTTTTTACCCCCTGTGGCATCATCCTTAAGTCTTATACCTTAGTTCATTGTATAGATATACTGTTTTCAAGTAACTTATCTCCTATTATTATTATTTTTTAAATTAAAACCCTAAGAAAATATGTGCATCAAAAATGTTTCCCTATTTTTCAGGGAAAAGGTCAACTATTCCAAGGAAAATATTTTAAAGGCCTGTTTCCTTCTGCTGACAAGTTGATAGGTGAAAAACTGCTTTAAAACTCTAATGCTGCATTGGCCTTTTTACTTTGAATTACTTAAAATCAAGTCTAAAAAATCACATTTTCACATTTTGTGAAATCAGCATGAAACTACTCCAAACTACTAATTAAGCAGAGTTGGAGATGTGGTCCATAGTTCATGATGAAAGACTATATTGTGTATAGAAGTTAAAGTGCCTGTATTTCCATATGTTAAAGAAAAAAAATCAATGGGAAAATGTTCTGTCCTCACCTTCCAAAAGATTAGATTTTAATGTTTGCATTGGTTTTGATGATGTTGACTTTATACATTGTTCAGTCCTCCTTAATCCTGTTGCCCTTAGGAGTGTAATTTCTCTCCGGTTGTCTTTTTTTATTATTTGCCCTGGATTTACAGGGTCAGCCTTTCTTTTCTGGCTTTCAAATTTCTCTTGCCTCCTTTACCATCACACCTCAAAGGGAACTTGTCTCCTTTTCCTTAAGAGCTCTCAGTGCTGTGGACTTGAATGAGCCCACAATATATAAGAAAAGACATCACAGGTTTTCTCAGGATCAAGGCCAGCAGTTGGTCCTTCTACAATACATCACATGGCAGAATGAGAAACAGAAATTATTCAATTAAACCTCTGTGGCTCACCGCTGTAGCAACAAATAGGTTATTTCTACAGCTGTTTTACCAGCCTTAGAAGGAAAATTCCCTAAGTACAGAGAAACAGAGTTGTACCAAAGAACCAATTTTTAAGAGTATTCAACTGCAAAAGTGATGCTTTTTCTACTTGCAAAAGAATCTGCTTTTGCTCTTGTCTGAGACAGAAGGAAAGTTCCTTTTCCATCTTGGAAATTGGTGAGTCTTTTTCCTCCATTGTCGTGTGTTATGATAGAAAAAACTATCCACGTTCCTGAAGATAACCTTGTAGAAGATGCTTGAGGCGATGGAACCAGCTCCGCTGTCCCTATGGGCAGCCGTGTCGGGGCTGGAGACTGGGGTGGAAGGCTGTGAAGGACCTACATCCCAGTTTCAGAGGCTCAGACATCATGCGTTTTGAGCCAGCATCTCCCAGAGCCAGGGAGCTTCCCAGGTGGCGCTAGTGGTAAAGATTCTGCCTGCAGTGCAGGAGACTCAAGGACATGGGTTCAATCCCTGGGTCAAGAAGATCCCCTGAAGGAAGAAATGGTAACCCACTACAGTATTCTTGCCTGGAGAATTCCATGCATGGAGGAGCCTGGAGGGCTACCCTCCATGTGGTCATGCACAGCCAAGGGTAAACTTCCTCATCAATTCTTACAGCACAGGATCATAAGAACTTCAGGTCACTCTCTTCTTGAGTTACTTAACTAGGACTTTACAAGAATACATGAGATAACCAAAGATACAACGCATGCCCAAGGAAGGTACCCCTCTTTACAGGCAAGAGGTGGCACCTCTCTCAGGAGCTGGCTCCTATGGCAGCCTTACTTCCTGGGACATGGCAGGCAGGCACCATGCCCAGCACACGGAGCCTGGCTATCCATGGGTAGGACCCCCTCAAGTTTGAGCTCTTATGCTTATTAACTGTGTGATGTTGGGCTGGAAGTTCTAAGTCACCTAGCTTTTGGCTCCTCATCTGCAAACGGGAAGAGCAGTACTTCACAAGGTTCTTAAGAGGATTAAATGAGATAACATTTAAACTTTCTGGCATAAAGCCTGGAACATTAACAGCATATAGCCAATGGCCGCGTGCTCCTCTTCCAATCCACATGAAACCCAGCCTCTCTCCAGAGAGTCACACATACAGTCTCATCGCCTCTCATTCCCCTGATGTGACCATACAAAGCCATTCTCTTAGTTTCTCTATTCAGGCTTTATAATGTCTATTTGGATTTTAATTGCTTGTAATACCCAAATTATTAAATATATATTAAATATTATAGCCTAGTAATATGAATTAATATATATTGGGCTTCCCAGCTGGCACTAGTAAAGAACCCACCTGCCAGTGCAGAAGATGTAAGAGACCTAGGTTTGATCCCTGGGTCAGGGAGATACCCTGGAGTAGGAAATGGCAACTCCAGTATTCTAGGGCTTCTCTGGTGGCTCAGTGGTGAAGAACCTCCCTGGCAGTGGAGAAGACGTGGGTTCAATCCCTGGTTTGGGGAGATCCCCTGGAGAAGGAAATGGCAACTTACTCCCATATTCTTGCCTGGGAAATCCCATGGACAGAGGATGCTGGCTGGCTATAGTCCATGGGGTCACAAAAGTCAGACACAACTTAGTGACTAAACAGCAATATATATTAATATAATATTAAATATATAAGTATATATATATTTACTAAGATTCATACTAACTTTAATTCCCAAATCAGTGGGAGGCACCCACATTTATAGGATAAAAGAAGAAGAGGTCATGTGAAAAATAAAAGAATGAGGGCATATAGTTTTGGATTGAGGCTCACTGTGAACAGGAAAGCCCTGATGTCCTGTTGGGTGCAGAGCAGAGTGGCACTTACCACCCTCGCTTGGCTGTAGCAGTGTGGCCCACGTGGTATCACGTGACACGGGGCTTTTCTGTGAATACATCATACTGTTTTCTCCTATCAAGCTTAATGTCAATTCACATGCTTTCTTCTCCTGCTCAATTGAAATCAAATTCCTTCTTTCCAATCCTTTATTTACGAATTGGATTTTTTTTTTTTTTAGGGGAGGGGAATGGAGTTACTGAGTTCAGTCCTTTTCATTTTTTAGATCAATTCATTTTTCCATCCTGTTGATCTTTTTGAATTTTAAATTAATCCACAAATACATTAGTTATTCCTTCAAGTTCTGTGTTGCCAGTTAACTTGTTAGGCATGTTAATATTTCTATCTGAAGTATTAATTAAAAGCATTTGATGGGGGAGGTACCCCACTGAAATCCAGATATGATTTGTCTGTGATATTTTCCAGGTGCTTCAGTCTGTAATAATTTATTCCAGGTGAACCCACGTTGGTTCCTAGTGATCTTACATCTTTTCTTGATATTTATAGATCATATATTTAATTGTTAATTGTTGTCTCCTGCCTGGAACTGATTTCAGTCTCACTTGCCTGTTGTTAGAAATAACCATACCCTTTTCATTTTTTTCATGTAAATCCAGGAAACTTGACTATTTTCAGGCATAAATGCCTCTCCTGTTCTTCAAACATTATAAAAAAGTGACTCAGCCATGTCTTTTTTGCAAGTAATTTTTGCACTTTAGAAAATATTTGAAACCAGAAATTTTGGGTATTTTTAGCTCATAAGCCCTCTAGGGTTCTTTCCTTATTGGGGATTCTTCCTCTACTATGCCCTGACTCAAATTACCTTCTCCTATCAGGTTGATTTAATTTCTGTTTCCAGAACTTTACTCATCCATAATCTCCTCAAACTCTGTGTTCAGTTAATAGTCCCAACAGAGTCCTATTAATTCCAAGTCATCTCTGATTACCTCATTTCCCCCTTCATCTAAATTATTGCAACAACTTATTTTTAGTATTTCATGCATAAAATTTTAAATTCTATGCTGTAAAGAATGTTTATCTTCTTTGCTTAGATTGAACATTGCTTGAAAGCAAGAACTCTTCCTTGTCCTTGTCCTACCTTTTAACCAGTAAGTTATCTTATCTATGCAATGGGTATTGAGAACAATTTGCTGACCTAATAATAATAACAAAACCTTTTCATTGTCAGATCATCACATACCTGGAGTTAGACTTCTGATGGCCTCTGCCAATCAAAAATGAGTTGCAAAGCTATAACTGAATTAAAGTCATAAATTTCATGGCAGGGGAGAATGTACTTTAAAACTCAGTTGTTTTTAGTTAGTTGAGTTGGGATTCTTTATATTGTAAATGGTAGACATCCTCCGTAACCTGAATTACATAATAAAAGAATTAATTGTCTCCTGTATCTGAAAAATCCAAAGTCCAGGCTGGCTTCACACAAAATGACTTATTACAATGTCACCAAGAATTCACTTTCTTTCCAGCTTTTCCCTCTTATTCAATAGTGTGAGCTTCATTTTCATGTTCTATATTATCTTCTATTGCTGCTCTAACAAGTCAGTACATCAGATAAGATCAGATCATATCAGTTGCTCAGTCGTGTCCGACTCTTTGCGACCCCATGAACCGCAGCACGCCAGGCCTCCCTATCCATCACCAGCTCTCGGAGGTCACTCAGACTCACATTCATCGAGTCAGTGATGCCATCCAGCCATCTCATCCTCTGTTGTCCCCTTCTCCTCCTGCCCTCAATCCCTCCCAGCATCAGAGTCTTCTCCAATGAGTCAACTCTTCACATGAGGTGGCCAAAATACTGGAGTTTCAGCTTTAGCATCATTCCTTCCAAAGAAATCCCAGGGCTGATCTCCTTCAGAATGGACTGGTTGGATCTCCTTGCAGTCCAAGGGACTCTCAAGAGTCTTCTCCAACACCACATTTCAAAAGCATCAATTCTTCGGCGCTCAGCCTTCTTCACAGTCCAGCTCTCACATCCATACATGACCACAGGAAAGACCATAGCCTTGACTAGGTGAACCTTTGTTGGCAAAGTAATGTCTCTGCTTTTGAATATGCTATCTAGGTTGGTCATAACTTTCCTTCCAAGGAGTAAGCGTCTTTAGACTTATGTACTAAGTCAGTACATAGTGTCTTAAAAGAACATACGTTTCTTATCCTGTGGTTCTGGAGGTCAAAGTTCTGTAAATGGATCTTATACTGCTGCAATGAAGGCATCCAGAGGGCTGTGATCCTCCGGGAGGTTCTACGAGAGAATTCCTTTCTTGTTTCTCCAGTGTCTGAGACTACCTGCAGTCCAGGCAGACCTCTATACTGTAAGAGGACAAATTTGTTTTGCAAAAGTCCCTAAATTTTCCAAATATATATATACACACACATGCATGCATGCATACATATACACACATGCATGGTTTTATAAGGTTAAAATCAAGGTATTGGTAGAGCTTTATTCCTTCTGCAAGATCTAGGGCAGAATCTGGTTTTTGGCTTCTTCAGCCTTCAGGGGCTGCGTTCCTTGGCCTGTGATCCCCTCCAGTAATGGCATTATTCTGCCCTGACCACCTGCTTTCCCCATCACATCTCCTTCTCTAACTATGATTTTATGCCTCACTCTTCTGTTTTCTTAGAACCCTCATGAATATATATGCTCATTAGAATAATCCAGGATAATCTCCCCAACTCATGATCCTTAATTTTGTCACATCTGAAAACGGTCACAGGGATAGGGATTAGGAATGTGGGCATCTTTGGAGGAGAGGAGGGAAATTATTTTAACTACCACAGGTTCCTTATAGAGAGCTGGTGGGAGCACCAAGATTTCTCCTAAAGCACCTCTGTTAAAGCATGTATGTATGTGTATGTATATACACACACGTGCACAGACATATACATGTGTGTGTATGCTCAGTCACTCAGTTGTGTCTGACTCTTTGCAACCCCGTAGACTGTACCTGCTAGGCTTCTCTGTCCATGGCGTTTCCCAGGCAAGAATACTGGAGTGGGTTGCTATTTCCTACTCCAGGAATCTTCCTGACCTAGGGATTGTCCCTGCATTTCTTGCGTCTCCTGCACTGGCAGGCGGATTCTTTCATTGTGCCACCTGGGAAGCACACACACACACACACACACACACACACACACACACCTTGTTGAAGTATAGTTGATTTACAATGTTGTATTAGTTTCCAGTGTACAGCAAAGTGATTTGGTTATACATGAAAGAAATGAATTGAAGTGACAGTTGCTCAGTCATGTCTGACTCTTTGCGACCCCATGGACTACAGTCCGTGGAATTCTCCAGGCCAGAATACTGTAGTGGGTAGCCTTTCCCTTCTCCGGGGATCTTCCCACCCAGGAGTTGAACTGGGCTCTCCTGCATTGCAGGTGGATTCTTTACCAACTGAACTATCAGGGAAGCCATGTATACATATTATTTTTCATATTCTTTCCTATTGTTATTTGTTATAGGTAGTGAATCTAGTTCCCTGTGCTATATAGTATGAGCCTGTAGTTTGTACATTTTATGTATAGTACTTTGTATCTGCATAAACTTCTTATATATCCCTAACCCCCCTTTCCCTTAGGTAGTCATGTTTGTTTTCTATGTCTGTGGGACTGTTTGATGCTTCATAAATAAATTCATTTGTGCCATAGTTTAGATTTCACATATAAGTGATATCATATATTTGTCTTTCTCTTTCTGACTTACTTCACTTAGTATGATGATGTCTACATCCATCCATGTTGCTGTAACTGGCATTATTTCATTTTTTATGGCTGAGTAGTATTCCACTGTGTATGTGTGTGTGTGTGTGTGTGTGTGTGTGTGTACATATACATAAGGGTGCATGCATCTCTTTGAATTATGTAGTAGTTTTCTCCGGATATATGCCCACACGTGGGGTTGCTAGATCATATGACAATCTCTTTGCTCTAGTGTATGAAAATATGTAAGCTTTAGTTATTAGAGAAATGCAGATCTAAACTACCAATTTACATGCCTACAAACAGCATAGAAGGATTCTTTATTTCTTCATATCCTCTCTAGCATTTGTTATTTGTGGACTTTTTATTTTCTTTTTAATTTTCTTCTTTATTGCACTTTTAATGGGAGGATAATTGCTTTACACTGTGGTGTTGGTTTCTGCTATACATGCATCAACGTGAATCAGTCCTAGGTACACAGATTTAATGCTGGCCACTCTGACTGGTAGACGGTAGTCCCTTGTGGTAGCTTAGATTTGCATTTCTCTAATAACTGAACCTTACATATTTTCATACACTGGAGGGAAGAGAGATTGCTTCTAGCAGTACCCCAGTGTGAGACAGAGAGCTTCTTATTCTGAAGTCTCAGAAATGACTCCTTTGCTCTGATTGGCTGGTGGGCTCAGCTCTGCGTTTATAATCTTGATTGCAAAGATAGGCTCCTCTGTAAGACTAAAGAGACTAAGGATCCACCTCACGTTTGTAGCTGAGAATGTGGAGGAACAGCAAGATGTGAGACTGGTTACCAAAATACAAAAGAATAGATTCAGAGCAAAAACTAAAACCACCAACAAACATCAGTTAAAATGTATCCCTTCACCCCATAGGTATAAATTAGCCAAGGACAATGACTGTATCTTTTTTATAGCTGTATATTCTATATAGCAGTCCATGGGGTCACAAAGAGTTAGACACAACTTGGCAACTAAACAACAACAATTCTGTATGGATATTACATAGACCAAATGTTTAATATAATAGTGTTCCTCAATAAATAACTAAATAGTGAATTGTTACACTGACATGTTCACGATTTGACCAGCAGTATCATTGAATTCATAGTCTATCATGTTCCATTGGACTAGATACTATTGCTTTGGCAAGTAAATTTCTAAAGCATGTTATAGAAAGTGACTTAACATCAGGTCAGGATATTGAGAGAACAATAAGAATAGTCTAAGATTATTAGTGTTTTGAATTAAGGTTGGCCAAGAAGTGTAGTTCCACAATGGAAATCCTAGAAGGAATTACATATTTTTAATGTGATGTATCCTCTTGGGCTAATCTTGGAAAATTAGAGTTGTGGATGTCCCCCTCCTCACACACACACACACACACACACACACACACACACACACAGTTAGGGTACATGCAGTTTGAAGAAATAGAAGTATTGATTAATTTCCCTTTAGAGCACAAAGTGTGTTTGGGTACCTGTATTTTCAGTTCAATTCAGTTCAGTTGCTCGTTCGTGTCCGACTCTTAGTGACCCCATGAATTACAGCACGCCAGGCCTCCCTGTCCATCACCAACTCCTGGAGTTCACCCAGACTCACGTCCATCGAGTCAGTGATGCCATCCAGCCATCTCATCCTCTGTCGTCCCCTTCTCCTCCTGCCCCCAATCCCTCCCAGCATCAGAGTCTTTTCCAATGAGTCAACTCTTCACATGAGGTGGCCAAAGTACTGGAGTTTCAGCTTTAGCCTCATTCCTTCCAAAGAACACCCAGGACTAATCTCCTTTAGAATGGACTAGTTGAATCTCCTTGCAGTCCAAGGAACTCTCAAGAGTCTTCTCCAACACCACAGTTCAAAAGCATCAATTCTTCGGCGCTCAGCTTTCTTCATAGTCCAGCTCTCACATCCATACATGACCACTGGAAAAACTATAGCCTTGACTAGTCGGACCTTTGTTGGCAAAGTAATGTCTCTGCTTTTGAATGTGCTCTCTAGGTTGGTCATAACTTTCCTTCCAAGGGATAAGCGTCTTTTAATTTCATGGCTGCAGTCACCATCTGCAGTGATCTTGGAGCCCAGAAAAATAAAGTCTGACACTGTTTCCACTGTTTTCCCATCTATTTCCCACAAAGTGATGGGACCAGATACCATGATCTTCATTTTTTGAATATTGAGCTTTAAGCCAACTTTTTCACTCTCCTCTTTCACTTTCATCAAGAGGCTTTTTAGTTCTTCTTCACTTTCTGCCATAAGGGTGGTGTCATCTGCATATCTGAGGTGATTGATATTTCTCCTGGCAATCTTGATTCCAGCTTGTGCTTCATCCAGCCCAGTGTTTCTCATGATGTACTCTGCATATAAGTTAAATAAGCAGGGTGACAGTATACAGCCTTGACATACTCCTTTTCCCATTTGAAACCAGTCTGTTGTTCCATGTCCAGTTCTAACTGTTGCTTCCTGACCTGCATATAGTTTTCTCAAGAAGGAGGTCATGTGGTCTGGTATTCCCATCTCTTTCAGAATTTTCCACAATTTATTGTGATCCACACAGATTAAACCCCAGAAATAGGCCCTCGGCATCAAATGTCATAAAGACTACGTGAAGATGATTAATTACATTAACCCCTTCCCTGTGACGCACATTCCCCTCCTCTTACTGCTCCAGTCTTGTGGTTTCCTTTTGTCCTGATAAATGGGCCTCACACGGCTAAGAGGAGCAGTGAGAAGGTGCTAGGTTTCCCAAGTATAAATTTTCTGTGAATCAGAAAATATTGATGTTGTTTCTAAGAGAAGGTACCGACATCAAGCTGGAGTTATCTCTCTCAGAAAAAAGATTGGGCTACTGGGCAAGTGAGTACAGGCAACTCTCAGAAGTGCAATGAATAATTGTGAAACCAACTAAGTGTCTAGGAGGATGAGAATTTGATGATCTTTTTAGAAACTCATTGGTTGGTGGGCAGCGGATCTCTATGACTCAGGGTACATGAGTCAAGGACTATAGCAAAGAGTAACTTAATCACTATTTGTTCTGTTAGACTGAACAGTGTCAATTTAAAGGAATGTGAACACTATGGACCATTTTGTATCCTATCCTCCATTGTTCGTTTATGTTCTTTTACTGATGAAGAGAACAGAGGACTTCATCACTCTCTCAGGAAGAGACTGCAACTGTTTCTTCTTACCATACTTTGTAGACCAGTGGTTCTTTCCGTTGTTTCAGGAGAGGGCATGTTTGCATTCATGTTGTACATCTAATGAAAATTAAAGATTCCCTCTTAAAGAAAAAAAGAGCATGAGCACAGAAGTCAGTCATTTTTCGTAAAATGTCAGGATGCTCATGAAATCCCTGAGACTTGTCAGCAGGGGTCCCTACTGGGGGTCCCTCCATGGACCCAGTTAAGAATCCTCGTTCTTGATCCTGAGCTTTTATCTCCAGATACCTCATCCTCAGCTAAGGAAAGCTTTGAGTATTTTGAGAAATTTGAGGGTCAACAAAGAGTTCCAGTCCATTCTATAGGACCTAAGTTATTTCTGGAAGTGTGATCTGGAAATCACAGGTACTTTTTCTTTTAACTTTTTCAAGACAGAAAGGGACGGACATGGCTGATGATCTGGAAACACTGTTGTCAAGTTTTGGTATCATGGGACTTTTCCTGATGATTGCAACCTGTATTTTTCATTATTGGATCCTGTTTTCCTTTTTTAAAATAGATAGTCCATTTTCTCCTCTCAGACACTAATGAATAGACAGGGTAATGCAGTGTGGAATGGAAAGAAGAACCTGCAGCTAAATCGTTCCTTAAAAGACAGAACTTCTACATGAGTGGCATTTCTATTTATCATCTTTGTGGCCAGGTTCATTCCTTGTAGGGCTTGCCTTGTGGCTCAGCTGGTAAAGAATCTGCCTGCCATGCGGGAGATGTGGGTTTGATCCCTGGGTTGGGAAGATCCCCTGGAGAAGGGAAAGGCAACCCACTCCAGTATTCTGGCCTAGAGAGTTCCATGGATTATATAGTCCATGGGGTCACAAAGAGTCAGACACGACTGAGCAACTTTAATTCCTTTTACATTCACTTATTCAGCAAAACGACATTGGCATGTGTGCTATTTCAAGTCGTATGCTAGCTCTGTCGGCTTCCCTGGCAGCTCAGGTGGTGAAGAATCTGCCTGCAGTGCAGGAGACCTGGGTTCGATCCCTGGTGGGAAGATGACCTGGAGAAGGGAATGGCTACCCACTCCAATATTGTTGTCCAGAGAACTCCATGGACAGAGGAGTCTGGCCAGCTACAGTCCATGGGATTGTCAAGAGTTGGACACGACTGAGCAACTAACACTTCCACCTTTCCTGCTAGATCGATCTGTGAGGGTGCAAAGTCCATCTTCTCAAAAGAACTTGAGGTCCTGCAGTAGAGATAAAATTGCCAAGAAAGTCAGCTTAATGCAGTTGGCCTGAAAGGGCTCCACTGATCACCCTTCCAAAATTTCATGCTGGGTGTTATGTGTTTAGTTTGCTTCTTTTTATGACTCAGGGACTGGAGAAGTCCCTCTCTTGTTATCCCAGACTTTCTCCTCATTACACAGACCATCATATTTATCATGCTGCTTTATAATTATCCACTTAACACCACTCTCCCAACAGATCATGAACCCCTGGAGGATAGAAGCTGAGTCTTATTAAACTTCACTCTTATATTTCCGGGAAGCTAACAGGGTACCTGGAACATGGTAAATGCTTTAAAATTGGTTGAATAAAGCATTGAATCTTGTCTCCAGAAGAGAGAACACAGGTGAAATAAGACATCTTACAAAAAGAAGACCCTAGCTGCTTCGACAGGAAAGAGCAGACTGGTATTTGTCCCTTGTGTGTCTGGACGTCAGTTTCACCCTCCCCAGAAGTGAGTTGGATTAAGTGATTTTTTTTTTCCCCAAGGAAACATTCTATTTTTAAATAATGCGGGCAGACAAGGAAGGAAACACTCTACCCCCCTGATTCAGCCTAAATACCTGCCTAGATTTTAAGTCAAAAATGATTTCCCAAAGATTGAATGTCAAAAGAGATAGCTGCAAACGTCCCCCCCACCACCACCCCTCCCTCGGCCAGACACTCATGGTATTTGCCAGACCCATTGACAAAAGTGACTTCCCACGCTTTGCCCACAGAGGGCATCCCTGCTCATTGATATGTAGACCCTGCGAATGCAGCTGCTGGAAGCCTCCTCCGGCCGCTTTTCTTTTCTTTCTTTTTTTTTCCCCCTCCAGCATCTCTCAGCCCCTACCCCCTCCCCGTGGAATCTTTGCCTGATCCAGTTCGTTTCCCTCCGGTCTCCACATTTTCCCTTCCAGCCCTCCACTTCTCCAGATCAATGGATAGTATGTACGGCTCCAACTCCTAGCTCACACATCACCGGCGGACACCCCAGTAACAAGTGAGCGCGCTCCACCCCGCAGCCCCAGCCTCTCGTCCCTGGGTCCCCTCCGCGCTTGGAGGAGAAACGAACAGCATCCCCAGCTTTCGCGCACGGATTCTCCTCTTCAGCTTTACCCGGCCGAGGACAGGGAACCGGCCCCAAGCTTTTGATGCACAGCCCAGCCACAGGATCGCTTCGCGTCTCCTCTTGGTCCCTTCTGGATATCCTGTGTATTGATGCTTTGCCAGCCGGGCGGAGAGCTGCCTTCGCTCTGCCTCCGGTTCCCTCTGTTTCCTTGAGTTAGTTTGCCGAGGTTTTACTGGGGCTTGAGATCTCTTGGACCCAATGGAACTTTTTGCTCCCTCTTTTTGCTGCTGATTCTGCCAGTGGACCAGGAAGAAGGCTTCGGAGGCAGAAGAGGCGCAGGGGAGGTGGAGGAGGACAACGACGAGGAGGAGGAGGAAGCCGAAGGGGCTCGGCGCGCGCTTGTGTTTGTGTGTGTTGTGTGCATGTGTACACGCGTGTGTGAGTGCATGTGTGTGAGTGTTGCCGCTGCCCAGGACCCCCGGCCCCGAAGGTATTGGCTGAAATATGGAGAATAGTCTTGGATGTGTTTGGGTACCCAAGCTGGCTTTTGTACTCTTCGGAGCTACCCTGCTCAGCGCACATCTCCAAGTCACCGGTGAGAGGTTCTTTCCTTTCTTCTCGTCGCCCCCACCCCTCTCACCCCTCTCCTTCTCCCCATCTCCTTTGGCTCTAGTAGATTTGGGGGCAGGAGGAGAACAGGCAAGATGCATGGCTCTCGCTCCGTCCCCCATTTCCTCATCGATGATAAAAGATGATGGAAAGACCCCCCCTCTCCCCGGGAGCAGAGGATGTTGGCGGCTGGGGAAACGGGCGCCCCTTCGCTTTTTTTTTGTTTTTAAACCTGATGTTTCTCGCATGCATCTCTGCTTTGGCAAATACTTGCCAACGGTTGGGAGAGCTGGAGGTCTGGGGCAGGGAGGAGGCAGGCGATGGGAATGTTGCTGAAAGGAACTGGGTTGAATCCTCCCCCTCGGAAAGCTAAGAAGCAGGGGAATTGGGGCATTACGACCAAGTGGAGGAGGTCCTGGAGGGGGGCTTGGAGGGTGTCTGAGCGGACTGTAGCTTGTGGGGCTGGGGCGTCTGTATGTGATTCCTGGTGCCTCCGGTTTGGATTTTTAGACTTACTGATTGAAAATCGAGAAAGGGCTAGCTGATGTGTTTTGGTACTTCGGAGGAGGGGTTGGTGGTTCCCGAAAGGGGTTGCAGAGTTGCCAGGAGGAAGGAGGCGTGTTGTGTTTCATTTTTTAACGGTGAATGCGGCTCTCGAGCTAAGTCTACACGTATCTTCAGGACACTTTCAAACTCCAAATGATTGATATTCAGAGAAACCAGCCCCCCTGGCCCTGGTCCTTGGCAAGCGTAGTTTCTAATTAAAAATGGTAAAAGTGTGTGGGGCCTGATTGGGTTAGAGCAGGAAGAGGCATCTAAGGGATGCCCAGGGCTGCCGCAGTTTCCGAGCTGGAGGAGCCTGGAGGTTTCGACGGCCGGGAGAAAATCATTAAAAACACCAAAACAAAACAAAAAAACCCAAATGACTCATTGTAATGGTCCCCTCATTTAGCCGGCCTCATCCCAAGTGTAAAGGGACACTGGGTATAGGGAATGGACCCGGTGGGGAAGGATGGGAGGGCAGCTGGCTGAGCATTCAACTCCCTTCGGAAATGACCTTTCCCCAAATCCCGAAGAAAAGGAGACGCGGGCAGGGGCCAGGCACTGGGCGGGAGCTCCCCAGGCTGCGCCTTGGAAATGAACAGGCAACAGAATGGAAACTGTGTCCGAGCCCCCAACCTATCCGTAGCCTGAAGCTGCTGCTTGTTCCTGCTAAGTGCTGCTGCGCGGCCCAGTTGCGATCGCTGGTGGAGAAGGCGCCTCTCTGGTTGCTAGGGATTCAGAGTCAAGCACCAGGCTCCCCAAGTCTGGACTTGGCTGCACAGAAGCAGGAATCTGCGCATCCACGCCGACCAACTCCTCACCTTCCTCTGGCCTAACAGCAAGCCCGCATTAACCTGCCAGAGGACTGTGCGTGTGTGTGTGTGTGTGTGTGTGTGTGTGCGCGCGCGCGCGCACTCAGGGCACACGTACCAACGGTTTGTGCGCGGCAGCCGGTCCTCGCTGGCTCCCTCCCTTTTCAGGCTGGTGTCCTCCGGGCTCCTCTCTCCCGGAGCTTTGTCCTCAGAAATTACTCCCGAGGAAGGTGGGCGGGGAATATCCCGCAGTAAAGCGGTAATGAAAGGTGTCTCTAAAATTCCCTCCAGCAGCCCACAGACCCTAGAGGAGTGCCGTCCTTAGGTTCCAGAAGATTGCCTTGCACTTTCAGCTGGGGAGCGGGGAAGTTCAGAGGGGCACGGTCGGTGGGTACAAAGTCTACCGGACCCAGGCCTGAAATGCGTAGGCTGAACATACTGTATTAGACAAGGAAGGTGTGCAAAAATAGATAACGATGTTTTGTCAGTTACCCTGAAATATTTCAAAGCCATTTCCCAAGTGTCTTCTGTGGAGAGTAGGGATAAATAAATGGAGATGGATATATATATATATATATATATATATATATATATATATACTAACATTGAAATTAATTAAATATCCCCTTTCCACTTATTCTTCTTATCTAGAAAGTTAAAGCCAGATAGTAACTCCTCAATGGAGAAGTCTATGATTGAAAAGGCAGACAAAAGTCTATATATACGAGGGCTGTGCCTGTGGACAGGCTTGTGGGTCTCAATCTGTCAGCTCCTCTATGCTTTAAAATCCATTTCTGTTATTAGTAGATGTGATGTAGTTTGCACAGGTCCCAGAAAAAGTGGAAATGGTGCAGTCTTTAGGTATTGCTCCTTAATCTGTTTCTCCTCTTGCTGTTAGTAGCAGTGTCCCCTTTTCAAGGATGTGGCAGGGAACTGATGAGGAAGAAAGCACAGTTCACTCTATGAAAGGACCAGTAGGAGGTGCCCTTAATAAGGCCAAGTGTCTATTGACGGGCAGTGAAATTCCCATTCAGCAGGGTGTTTTGAAAGACTTTGTTGATGGGTGACAAAGGATTATAGAGAAGAGCACAATAGCACTTGGTATTTCCCCACTTCCTGGATAAAGTCCAGAGCCGCTCTAGAGTTTTGTGAATTTATTAGGACGTAACCAAGGGCGTACCAGGGCAGTGTCCACATAGAATGGGGACCTGATGCTGGAGGCGGAGGCTACCAAGCTTTTTAGTTGACTTTCGTAAGATGCTAGCTTCTTATATGTTTGATTTGAGCCCCAAGCAAGGGCATTAAGTAGAGTCCTAAAATCTCAGATGAAATGAAAATTTTATGTGGTAGATATTAATGAATGAAATAGCAAGTATACATGTTAATTAATTCTTTATACATATATTTGAGGTACTTTCTATTGAAAAAAAAATCAGTGTGCATTTATGTTGTCAGGACATGCTAAGTTGGGGCTCGCGCCTCCTCTGCCCGCCTCTTTCTCATTGCCCTCACACCCACAGATCCATGCTCCCATCTGGGTTTGCCGCTGGGTGGAGTGTGGCAGGACCTGAGGGTGCCTGGGCTGCTCGGCTGTCCACTCCTCTGTGAGTGCTGCGGTGTAAATCACCAGGGGCCTGTCACAGCATCCATTCCCCACACAGCAGCAGTTGCCCTCTGAGTTATGAAGCATGTGAAACAGCCACCACATGTGTTATATGTGAATATATTAGGCTTAGTGTATTTACTTTAATGCTCTTAAGAGCTGGGCTGGCTTGAGCTGCTGATAGGCATTTTTTTTTTTTTAAACTGGGAAGAGATTTATAACTTCCCAGTGTGTACCACTTATATTTATTCTCGGGCAAGTTAACCTCTCAGCAAATTTCCTTACTGTTTTCATTGACAAGGAAGAGCTTTAACTCTCTCTGAATTCCTCAATGAATCCTCCTGCAAGTTTCACCTGGAGTACGGGATATCTACAGACTGTGGTAGGATTTTCTCAGCCAGTGAGAAGCTTGACAGGAGATTTGAGGAGGTGAATTTTGGGGTGGAAGGGAATAGTTTTACTCGTTTCTGGAGAGGGAAAGGGTGACATGGTGTCTTCCAAGGGAACTCCTGCATTCTAGTTATCCTCAGAAGCATCTCTTATGAGAGGAAAAGTTTCTTCCTCTCTGGCTCAGATTTCTTCTTTCATTCACCCAGTAGTTTGAAATTCTTCATGCTCATGTGGTTTATTCCTAGAATGTTTGCTGCCACACACAGAGGAATCAACCAGTACTATCTTTCTACACATAGAAGGGTAATCTAATACTATCTTTCTCTTTTGGAAACTAACTCTAATTTAAATCTTGACTTCTCAACCCAAACACTTGTTATCTTTAGGTGATGTGGCATGTTTGCGGGTACCACTGTATTTCTAAACCGAGTATTTCTTTCCATGGAAGACTGGGCCCTGAGATTACATTTAAAGGCAAATATTCTTACTATTCTTTGGAAAACTTGCCACCTTAAACTTTTCTTGTGGATTGCTTTTCCCTCATGCTTCTGCCAGCCAAAATAATTCTATTAGGAGAGGATGCAGTGGTTTCTGGCTTTTTCTTGTATTAAGACCTAATCATATACACGCAAGGAAGAGAGCACTTTAGCTCTCCATGCTACCTCCCCAAACGTATGACTTTAGGGTGAATTGAGATAGTGCTAATTACATCAAGATGCTTCTGGAAACCAGTGTGATACTTATTGATGAATGAACTTTCCTTGTCTCGCTGTAGATCTTCCCGCTTTTCATAGATATGGCCCGAATTCCTCTCAGAAACTTGCACTGACTTAGGGACACATTGCAGTCTGTTGGTGTTTGTTACACAGCCACCAGCTCAAATGATCACTTTTTGATGGAGTACTCTACCTCAGATGATAATCTCTCAGATGAAATATATAGGCAAATTTCAGGAAACCTTTGTTTCTGCCTGAGTGAAAAGAATAATGATGTAAGCCTGCCAAGGATTACTTGATTAATTAACTAAAGCTAAGAAGTCACTTGGTTCTGGAAACGAACTATAATCCCTAAACTATAATCCCGGAATGATAAATGCTATGCACAGTTACAATTCATAAAATGCAACTGTAGGATCTTCCTTTTTCTCTGCTTTTTTTATTATGATTCTTGAGAAGAGGATTGAAGAGTTTCCTGAGTTGTCACATTGTCACGTGCCTTAATGAATTGTAGCCGGGGATCTCACTAAATCTCACTGAAACACTCTGAAATAAATAGCAACGTGTGCGATGCCTGGTGCGTTGTTCTGCAGCCTGCCAGTGGGCTGCCTGCTCTTCTCCAGCCTGTCTACAGAATCACAGCTCTGATTTCTACACAATGGAGCGCCAACACTGCCTCCCTTGACACCATCCAGGAAAACCTTTCTCACTGTGACTCCAAGGTCTGATCCAAAGGCATTGCATTTAACATGCTCTATACTGCACTTTGTGGAGTCATGGGGATTTGCCTTAAAAACAAATATTAAACATTTTTCATGAGTGTTTCTTTTCTGAAAAGTTAAAGATAGCTAAGTAGTACTCTTACTGTAGGAGATGAACTCATGACTTCTCAGCCAGTATCAGTGAAATTCCAAAACTCATGGAGCATCAAGGAGAAGAAGTGACCATTAGAGAAGGGTGGATTGTGTCAACCTCACACGCTTTATATATATATATATATATATATATATATTTTTTTTTTTTTTTTTCAGGAGGGTGTTACCTGATTGGAATAATAAAACTTTTAATATACTTTGAAGTTAGTACTTTTCAGAGATCAAAGCCCTTCCTAATGGTATTATAAAATCAGTAGTATGACATTGACCCAAAGCATTTAAGATTTTCCTTTCAAACAAGACTTCAAGTAAAGCAAATGTTAAACTTGACAATTAAAAAAAAAATGAGCAATCCAGATTATTTTCCCCATAGGCCAATTGAAAAAAAATATGCAAAATAAAATGACATGTTACATATATCAAGTGGGTAATAGTAAAAAATAAAATGCAAATTATTATACACTTTTATAATTACAGCATGAAGATAAATTACAGTAACATTTAGTATTCTACACTTTTCTTCCTCCTTCAGTAGATGGTTGATTCCTTCTATTTTTGTGCTTTAGAGCTGTGCTAACACATGGAAACTCAGTTTGTCTGACTGATGATCAAAATTACTATAGTGCTTTAAAGTTCTTTGACAAATTTTAGCCTGAGGTTACAAAACCAGGTCTCTTCAACTCAACTGTTAAGTTGTTGTTGTTTTTTATTTTTGATTGTTTAGAAATGCCTGAACTTATCAGTGGTATGGTTTAGAAATACATGATAATGTGTATGATTAAACATTCCTTCTTTTTCACTATTGATGGTAATTTGCCAGTGGTAATACTAGTACATGTTTATTTTTATAAATAGTCTGAAACAACCATATTATTCACAGCTTTCATTTCTTGGGGGAAAAGTTCAACTAGAAAACACACAAATCATTTCATATTTATTGATCATATTTTTAAAGTTTATTGTTATGATATGACCTGAGTAAGGAAATTTCTCTTATTTGCTAAATTCTATGAACCCAGTGCCTATAACCTACCGATTATTTTCATGATGTACTTTAGCTAAATATCAGACATCAGTCAGATTCTCTGACTTCTTGCTCACTCAGCCATTTCAGTTTCAAGAGAGGAAGGACCTTTATACCAACTGTTAGTCTCACGGGACTCAACAAGGGGTCTGCATTGCAGTTTGGGGATTTCACTCTTGTTTTTGCCTGTCTTTTAAAGATTGGTTCTTTCCAGAAGACTTCTCTTGGGTGTATCTAGGGCAAAAATGTGCCACTGAGTTAACTGAATGTCCCTGATACAGTCTGATGAAAATACCAACTTGTTAGTGTATTGTGACCAGATAAGACAGCTTATCAGTACCACCGTGACTCTGGTTCTTATATTGGCCTTATAGAAGAGAATGAAGGAATTAAGTGGTTAATGTAAAGTTGCTTACCTTAGTCTTCTTAGTAGCTGAAGTTTCCTGTTAAATATAGTATTTCCCAATTTTATTAATTTTCTAAATCTTTAAAAATGTTTATCCATTCTCTTAGCTGCCTTTTAAGAATGTAGAAAATAATTGAACCTGTCCTTAAGAGAACTCAGGCATAACTGTGTCTCAGTTATTTTCTGATATTATCGGCATGATTTCTGAAGATACTGCATTGTGCAAGTAAGTTTATTTTCCATCAAATGGTCATTGTCTGTTGCTTTGTTTTTCTAAGGCTTTTATTTTTGTAAAATCCACTTTATCTACTAATATTTGTTCACAACCAGCCAGAAGTTCTCACTGTGGTAAGACTTCTTCAAAGCAGTTTTTCTCTTTTCTACTTTTGATTTGTTAAGAAATAGAGGACTACTTCTGGAGAAGGAAATAGCAACCTACTCCAGTGTTCTTGCCTAGAAAATCCCAGGGACGGGGGAGCCTGGTGGGCTGCCGTCTATGGGGTCACACAGAGTCGGACATGACTAAAGTGACTTAGCAGCAGCAGCAGGGGACTACTTCTGTCTAAAGTAAAAGAAGAAATTCCAAATCAAGACCTGAGTCCTTCATTATTTAATTGATTTTCACTAATGGGTTATAGAATTTCTGAAATCTGGTATCACTTTGGATACCATTTTTCTTTATGCAACATAAATAGTTTTCCTTTTTTAGATGACAGTGTGGAGTAGATCAATTCTACTTATATTACTAGTTTCAACATTGTATGATGTAGTTGGGTTATGAGCTGTACTATATATATATAGTGTTGGGTATGCTATGCTAAGTCACTTCAGTCGTGTCTGACTCTGTGCGACCCCATAGATGGCAGGCCACCAGGCTCCCCCGTCCCTGGGATTCTCCAGGCAAGAACACTGGAGTGGGTTGCCATTTCCTTTTCCAATGCATGAAAGTGAAAAGTGAAAGTGAAGTCACTCAGTCTTGTCCAACTGTTAGCGACCTCATGGACTGCAGCCTATCAGGCTCCTTCGTCCATGGGATTTTCCAAGCAAGAGTACTGGAGTGGGGTGCCATTGCCTTCTCTGAGTGTTGGGTATAATTAATCATAATAACATTGATCATGATAACAATAATTATAATGAAACAACCCCCATGTACTCGCCCACAATTTTCTTGATTTTGTGTTCATTAGTCCCTTGCCTTCTTTATAGTTTTGCCACATATGTTTGAATCCTTAACATATGATTTTTCTTCGCCTGTACTTGGCCATTGTAACATAAATGTAATGTATATATTCTTGGATTTACATTTTTGCTAAACATTAAATATTTGAGATTCATCTATGAGAATACATATTGCTACATTTCAGTTACTTTCTCTGCTGTATAATAGTTCATTATGTTAATTAATCACACTTAATCCCCTCTACGATTGATAACCTTCTGGGAAGTCAGTATTCTGCTATTGCCAAAAATATGGCTATGAACATTCTCGTACATGTACTGTGGAACAAATTCACCATCGTGTCTAGAGTGCGTACGTAGCGGTGAAGTTGCTGAGTCATACAAAGGGCATCTTTACTTTTAGGGACAATGGCAAGCAGCATGCACTGAAACTCCCACCGGGAGCGTAGGACAGTTGTCTTTGTTCGGCATCTCTACTGATACTTGGTACTGCCACATGTTTTATTTGCTCTCATCTGCTGGATATGATCTAGCACCTCCTTGAGGTTTTAATTTGCATTTCCTTTTTTGTTAATAAGGTCGAACATTTCTTTCCCCATAAATTTATTGGCCATTAGTGATTTCAGCAAGGTAGTTCTATGATGCTGTTTTTCCAACTACAGCAATGGTTTGCTTTGAGGCATCAATACTATTAACAGTTATTCTGTTTTTTACTAAGCAACATATGCTTTTAGGTGTACATGCAGGTGGTCATCTAACTTTTAAGAGGTTGTTGTCTGATACAGTATCATGCTTACCTTAGTCCAGACTTCCCCTAAATAGCTTTCCAGAATGAACACTAATTTTAAGCTGGAAGAGAGATCCTTGGTCACTGTAGAATTGTGGATTACCTAGAGTAACCATTTCCTTGACAGTATCTGGGTTTATCCTATTTATTATGTCTATGCAGCATGTCGCATACAGGAAAGCTGGATCCTGGGGTGCCAGGCTTAATTTGAGGAACCTTACAAATCCCCTGAGTATGATGGAACTAAAGTATAATTGAATCACAGAGATGGAATGATAGATACCAAGTAGAAGTTAAAAATCTTCATCTGACCATTTGAACTTGGGTATGTTTCCAATATGGGAAGATACATAGACCCAGGATCACCGTTATGTATATGACTGTGGACTTCACCCAAACCCATCCTTGCTCAGTGCCCATAGCGCATCTCCTAATTTTGGGGGGAGGTTCCTAATTGTTTCACCCCTTCCCATGGGACCCACTAATGAAAAGCCTTGGGTGGAATAAAGCCTTCGATGTGCTAGCAGTGGCTTCTCTGGGGTGCTGCCTCCGTGCTGACTCATTAGAGATGTGAGCCAGGGCTGAGACATCTAAGCGAACCCCCTGTGCTCAGAGTCCTCAATCCATTGTTCCCACATCTCTGCTCAGCCTCATGGGATCCCAGAAGAATATAAATTAGAGAGAAAATCTGCAAAGCTTTCCTTTTCATGTCTAATGTTTGGGCCGCTCTGTTCCCTGCAGGACAATTTCCAGTTATTTTCTCTTCTGGTTTGAGAGATCTCCTGGGATGATTTGTTCACTGTTTCCCTTGGGAAACTTTGCAGCAGCATATCAGCTCTTGCTGCTAAAATTTCATTTTATAGTTCATTTTAGATGGTCCTGTTCTAAATATTCCTCCCATGACTCCTGCCATCTAGCTCCTGGCTACTGTCCCTTGGTGGCATTCTGTGTCTTCTGTGCTGAAGTGTGTTAGATAATTCTAGCCATAAATCATTCTTGCCTCCCCTCTGAATCCTCACTTAACCAGACCATAAATATTTAATTCATTTAATCTTCCTTCGTACCCCTCCAGGAGCTTAATCATGTTTATTTTTCTTACCAGAACTCCCTCTAGTTTGTTTATATCATTCTGGTAATCAAGGGCCCCGAATTTAATGTGCTCTTCTAAGTGAGCTCTTCCAAGTCATGTATTAGAAAATATAGATTGAGCATAGTGTTTGCCTTATTGTACAGTCATTCATAGGCACGCATTTTGCCTCTCAAAATTTATGTTCTTGTTTTTCGGGTAGGACTCGCAGTGCCTAAGAAAATCATTGAGGTACTATAAATATCAAATAATATCACAAATTTTGCTCAAGGTAATACTTACTGAACATTTAATATAGGTTACAAAGAAACCCATAATTAAATGAAAGGTTAAATGTGTCTCTGCCCTCCAAGGGTTTATCAACAAGAGAAGGTGATGGGCACAGACATAACTAAATAGGTTACAAGGCAGAAGAACACACTCATTAAAAAAAAGAAATGCAAATGAAGTGGGATAGACTCTGAAAAGTCTCAACTACCATGTTTATTCATTATATCATTAATATATTAATACTGGCCAGATGGGGCAACAGAGCCAATTCATTCATCCTTGTATCGTTAGATTGACTGACCAAAACGAAACAGAAACCAAAAGAACGGCATGTAAATAGTTGTCAGTCTTGTTTAAACCAAGCTCAGATTTGGCAAGAATGAGGATATTGAGTTTTACCTGGCAGCCTTTTGCTATAAATACGTCCCCAGACCTCCTTGACCCTTTCTTTCCTCATTTATTGAGTGTGTGGGCAAGTATTGTGCTGAGAGGGAAATAGAACTTTGAACAGAGTGGGATGGAAATACTAAGTAATTAAATCTGTTAATAAATCCATCATTTTGAATGAGATAAGGCTTTGAAAGAAAGAGAGTATTGCAGGAGAGTGACTCAGCAAATCAGAGAAGCCTTCCCTGAGAAAGTTGTGGTTGGTACCTGGAGAATAAGTGAATTTGGTTAAAGAGAGGATTGTGGGGAGAGGCAGGGGGGAAGAAGCTGGCGAAAAGAGTGAGCGCAAAGGCTGTGTGGTTGATTTTCGGTGGCCTTGGCTTGCAACACTTTGAAGTGGGGCTTGGGTTCCCAGGAAGAGATTGAGGCTGGGTCATGGGCAGTGAAAGCCCCAGATCCTGGCCACTAGACCAGTGGGCAGTGTCAGGGTCCTGACTTTGCAGAAGAGAGTTCCCATAAAGACAGGAAGGACTGAAACAAGTAAAGTATTAAGAAGAGAAGGAGTACGTGTGGATAGACACATGAGTGGGCTCAAGGACAGTCACTGAGTCACGCCCTCGTGGCCGTTGGAGTTACTTTTATGGGACATTTATTCTGGGTTTCCTTTGGCCAATCATTTTGACTTGCCTGGTTCACACTCCATATTTAGTTTATCTCAGGATCCTTCCATGTGTGCGCATGAACCTCTTAACCAAGATGAGATGTACTGCAAAGACCTGTGGGGAGAGCATCCCTTGACATCACTCCCCGTTGATCTCCTTGGAACCTTTCCATGCATGTGTGGTCTAGGAGGTCTCTTGACTTGCAGAGTGAGGAATACGTGGTCTGGGAGGGGCCCAGTCTCTTCCCTTAGTTGTCCTGCTTTTCTAATCTTGGAGTTTCAGTCCACAGGGAATCAATTTCCAATTGCTTTACCCTGTGTTGGACAGTGGGGGCAGAGGAGGTGGGCAGGAATCTACCTCTTGCTGAGAGTGGGCAAAAGCATAGTGAATTCAAATATGAGTATAACCAGGGCCAGGATAGCTAAGCACAATAATGGCTTGGCTGAGGCTGCAGGATGCCCTTGGATACTTCCTTGAAGATTGTTGTTCAGTTGCTCAGTCATGTCCAACTCTTTGCAATGCCGTGGACTGCAGTATGCCAAGCTTCCCTGTCCTTGATCATCTCTCAGAGCTTGCTCAAACTCATGTCCTTCGAGTCAATGATGCCATCCAACCATCTCGTCCTCTGTCGTCCCCATCTCCTCCTGCCCTCAATCTTTCCCAGCATCAGGGTCTTTTCCATTGAGTCAGTTCTTTGCATCATGTGACCAAAGTATTGGAGCTTCAGCCTCAACATCAGTTCTTCCAATGAATATTGAGGGTTGATTTCCTTTAGGATTAACTGATTTGATCTCCTTGTAGTCCAAGGGACTCTCAAGAGTCTTCTCCAACACCACAGTTCAAAAGCATCAATTCTTTGGTGCACAGCCTTCTTTATGGTCCAACGCTCACATCCATATATGTCTACTGGAAAAGCCATAGCTTTGACTATACGGACCTTTGTCAATAAAGTAATGTCTCTGCTTGAAGATAGTAGCTAATAAATATTGGTTGAATGACTTGAAATGAATTCATAGCAAAGATCTTTTTCTAGTCTCAGCACAATCATTTAAAAGTTTAAGCATATTACCCAGGTAATCCTGGCCCTGATTTTCTTATTAGCTATCAGATGTGAATTTAAGAACCTGCTTATCCTATATGTTTAGAAATACCTTTTGAAGTTGTGTGGACACACTGTAAGGGAAGAAAAAACTGTGATAAGTCTAAAGAGCTAGATAAATGCAAGTGATTATTAATAAGCATGTCAACAGGCTACTTCCACTTTGAAAGCTATCACTGAGCAAAGAGAAAGAGCTTCACCTTTTCTATTCAAGTAAGATTGGTGTGGGGACATTGCTTTTTCCTGTGACTTCTTTGAAATATGAGCCTGATAATGCTAGGTGAATTAAAAATAAAAAAGCCAAACCTAGCAGTTAAAAATCTCTGCAGATATTTTTTCGATATGTTCCTGTTTTATACATTTTCTCTCTGTTACTGTTTCTTAAAAAACAAAAAGTGTATGAGTGTTATCTTAGCTTTAAGTTACAGCTCATTTAGAAGTCACTGAGCTTAACATCTCCACTGCTTCCAAGTTACAGGGCATTGGTTGCACAGCTCTGCGGCATCTGGTCATGATGTGAGAGGTGTGGCACAGCTTGCCGGGAGGAACACCTTTCAGCTAGTGGGCTTGACCTTAAGTTCCCCATCTGTAAGACGGAGACAAAATTGACTTTTCTTTCCTATCTCTAAACTGGAGATAGATGCGCTCCAAGCGTTAGATAAACCATATCCATTCCAATGCCTGACACTTAAGTGTTCTCTAAATGCTAACAATGTTTAGTATTAACCTAATAGGAGCTTAGATTTATACTGGAATCGCCTACAAAGAGCAAATTTCACAAACGTGGGTACGCTACTCTAGAACCCTCCTCATTTTCATTGTTGCAGTCGATTTTAAAGACTTAGGAATAAACACTCCAGCACTCTTGCCTGGAAAATCCCATGGACAGAGGAGCCTGGTAGGCTGCAGTCCATGGGGTCGCTAGGAGTCAGACACGACTGAGCGACTTCATTTTCACTTTTCACTTTCATGCATTGGAGAAGGAAATGGCAACCCACTCCAGTGTTCTTGCCTGGAGGACCCCAGAGATGGCGGAGCCTGGTGGGCTGCTGTCTATGGGGTCGCACAGACTCAGACACGACTAAAGCGACTTAGCAGGAATAAAATAAGATGTCAGACTCTGACAGTAGTTTTGAAACAAAGCATGTGCTTTGTTTAGTGAGTCATGGTTTTGTGGGCCGTGGTCCAGGCCTTTGCTAGATTCACAGGCAAACAGATTCAGCTATGTTAGACCTGACACAGTACTGTTGATCAAACTTGACACCGTATGACATCCTCCTGTGGATCCTTCATCCAAATTAACCTCCTCTGTTAACTCCTCTTTGGTTAGCCACATCCTTTTCCTGCAGACCCATTGATTCCAGCATCTACTCAGCATGAATGCCTGGAAGCCAGTGCATACTTGGTTAGTGATAAGTCCCAGGTATAATTTGTCCTGAGAATCTTCCCTCTAGAGGAGGAATTCTCACCTTGATTGAGTATTAATGCCCAGCTCTATCCTGTGCAAGTTAATTTAGAATCTCTGAGATGAGGCCCAGCACATGTAGTTATGAAACCTCCATCTGTTCAGTTCAGTTCAGTCGCTCAGTCATGTCCGACTCTTTGCGACCCTATGAATCGCAGCACGCCAGGCCTCCCTGTCCATCACCAGCTCCCGGAGTTCACCCAGACTAAACCTCCATAGACTGTTCCAAAGTGTAGCAGAGTTTGAGAACCAGTGTCCTAGGCCCTTGGCATTCAAAGTGTAGTCCAAGGACCAGCAGTATTTGCATCTCTTGGGATCTTTCTAGGAAATCAGAAAGTGAGTCCAGACCCAGACTTACTGAATTAGAATCCCAGGGAACTGAGAAACACTGTCCTCAGAGACTGAAAACCCATGGACAGAAGTGACCCTGAGCTCCACTTCTTTGTAGAAGTGTAGTCAGTGTGAAGAGACTCCATCCATACTCATTTAGTCTTAGCCTGAAGCCTCTTTGGAGAGCTTTACCTTTAGGAGCTGGTCTTGCAATAGCGAACTGTGCCAACATCTAAGAGTCTTCTGGTGTGTAGTTTAGCGACTAATGTATTTCTTGCCGGCCTTGACATGTTTCATCTTCCTTGAGATTAAAGGCCTTTGAAAATGCTCTTTGGGTGTTCCATCTGTCTTTCCCCTTCTTATCAATGGTCAAAGTAAAGAGGCACATTTTAAAAGGGTCTACAGGTTTTCATTCCATAGTTTCTCCTCCCTCCACCCCTTTGCAGCCATAAAATCTCTCTGAGGCAGGCAAAAGGCAAGCACGTGAAAAGGACCCTGGGGCCCTGGGGCCTTCCCCACCCTCCCTCCTCTGCCTCCCTCTCAGGTCGGATGCTAAAAGCTCACTTGTGCTCAAAGTCAGACCCTGACTGCAACCGCACACTGACTCTCACCTTTTGACAGGGGACGGTCTTCAGGGAATGAAACAGACTGAATGCTCCTTTGCCTGGGCTTCTGTGGCAGGGGAGAAGGGGTATAGCTGAGATTTCTGAAGAAGAGTAAAGCTTCACAGACAGAAAGCTCAGTGCAAGGATTTGAAGCTTCTGCTCTGCATGGCCTGGCGGAAAGAGGCGCTACCTGGCATGTTGCACGTCAGACTGTACAAGAGAAGGTGGGGACTCACTGTGCAGACCCGACCCATCTGAATGAAAATTACTAGTGTTCCTCCTGGTGAGAGAAGTGTTCTGCTTCGCTCATGAGCTGCAGGTCCTTTTCAGGTCCCGGGAGAGAATGAGTAGGGCTTTTGTGAGAGGTTATGTAAGGCTGCTGAGTTGTTTTAATTTTTTTTTTCCACCCTGTAGAGTAAAATTCTATTTAAAGAGGGGGTGAAACCGCCTCTCAGGGAAAAAAAAAAAATGCATCTCATAGCCTATAGCTTCGGAGAGATAATTTAATCAGTCTTCAAGGAAGAATTAAAGGAGGAGAGGAAGAACAAGCTCGTAGGCAGGGGGAGTGGGACATAAAGAGGGGGTTAGGCCTGCGGGAGAGCTTGATGGCTTGGTCCTCACACCGTAGCGTATAGCAGGCCACCTGTTGGTAATCTTTGCCCAGGACTGAGAGGTTTCCCAGGAAGCAGGACTTTGAGTGTGAAGAGCAGGACAACCCCAGGTAAACTGGAGTGGTGGGTGACCCTAAATGACGTGGGGTAGAAATGGAAATGGCGAAAATTCTTGTGGATTTTCAGGAGTGTCATGTTACTTTGGACAAAATACTGTTACCCAGAAGGAAGAATAATTGGGCAGAGGTATCAAGGCCTATTAAGAGAGGGTTGTTCCAACAGAGAAGTTGGTGCCCATTTGCTGGTTGGCAAATAACTTGGCCCTTGGCCATTGTATCTGGTTCATAGAAGTCTGTACCCTCTAAACCTGTGGTATCATAAAATTTGACGTTCAAAATTGATTTTTTTTTGTTAACTACCTGGCCCCCCAAACTGTAAGAAATAGCTTGTTTTCAATATCAGGGTATATTGGATGTGGTAGGATAACTTAGTGAAGAAACATGCCTAATACTTTTCTGTTTCATTGTGCCTTGTATAATGCTGGGGCGTATTGATTATTTAATAAATACTCATTAACTAATTGATTTCTTTGTAATGGTTACTCTAAGTTTGCAGACTCTGAAGTTACTCTTATGTACAAGTCAAAGTTTACTTAAGGATATGTTGCATTTCGTATGATTACTCAACTTTTTCTAGAGAAGTTTAGTTTATTCTCCTTTTCCCTCTAGCCCCCTCTTTGCTTGATTTTTTTTTTCTTTATGTGACACTCTTACTAATTTTACTGGCAATATTCCAGACCTCTTGGGAAAAGTTCAAGTCCTGTAAATCAGTTCAATTCAGTCGCTCAGTCATGTCCGACTCTTTGCGACCCCATGAATCGCAGCACGCCGGACCTCCTTGTCCATCACCAACTCCCGAAGTTCACCCAAACTCATGTCCATTGAATCAGTGATGCCATCCAGCCATCTCATACTCTGTCATCCCCGTCTCCTCCTGCCCCCAATCCCTCCCAGCATCAGGATCTTTTCCAATGTGTCAACTCTTCGCATGAGGTGGCCAAAGTACTGGAGTTTCAGCTTCAGCATCAGTCCTTCTAGTGAACACCCAGGACTGATCTCCTTTAGGATGGACTGGTTGGATCTTGCAGTCCAAGGGACTCTCAAAAGTCTTCTCCAACACCATAGTTTAAAAGCATCAATTCTTCGGTGCTCAGCTTTCTTAACAGTCCAATTCTCACATCCAAACATGACCACAGGAAAAACCATAGCCTTGACTAGACGAACCTTTGTTGGTAAAGTAATGTCTCTGCTTTTGAATATGCTATCTAGGTTGGTCATAACTTTCCTTCTAAGGAGTGGGCGTCTTTTAATTTCATGGCTGCAATCATCATCTGCAGTGATTTTGGAGCCCCAGAAAATAAAGTCTGACACTGTTTCCACTGTTTCCCCATCTATTTCTCATGAAGTGATGGGACCAGATGCCATGATCTTAGTTTTCTGAATGTTGAGCTTTAAGCCAACTTTTTCACTCTCTACTTTCACTTTCATCAAGAGGCTTTGTAATTTCTCTTCACTTTCTGCCATAAGGGTGGTGTCATCTGCATATCTGAGATGATTGATATTTCTCCAGGCAATCCTGATTCCATCTCGTGCTTCTTCCAGCCCAGCGTTATTCATGATGTACTCTGCATAGAAGTTAAATAAGTAGGGTGACAACATACAGCCTTGACATACTCCTTTTCCTATTTGGAACCAGGCTGTTGTTCCATGTCCAGTTTTGACTGTTGCTTCTTGACCTGCGTACAGGTTTCTCAAGAGACAGGTCAGGAGGTCTGGTATTCCCATCTCTTTCAGAATTTTCCACAGTTTATTGTGATCCACATAGTCAAAGGCTTTGGCATAGTCAATAAAGCAGAAATAGTTGTTTTTCTGGAACTCTCTTGCTTTTTCGATGATCCAGTGGATGTTGGCAATTTGATCTCTGGTTCCTCTGCCTTTTCTAAAACCAGTTTGAACATCTGGAAGTTCGTGGTTCACGTATTGCTGAAGCCTGGCTTGGAGAATTTTGAGCATTACTTTACTAGCATGTGAGATGAGTGCATTTGTAAATGCTAAAATGCACATGTGTGAAGTCTATGGAATTTGCTGTCTCTTTAAGCCTTGTTACTAATGCATGTAGGGCATTCATCAATTCAGATGTATGAAAAAGGAATAAGATAAAATAGATGTATAATTACTTCCTACATAATAATCCCAGGGATAGACTCTGTTTTCCTTAAGAGAAGTATTCCTGAGGACCGGAATGAGTCAAAGAATTAAAATGCTATTTTTGTAGAAGTCAGTGGAAGCCACGACAAGATGATGGACCCAAGAAGGGCATGCAGGATGGAAAGGTCAGTCCTCCGTGTGCTGCTGTGCCATCAGTCAAGCCGGAAAGGACCTCAGCGGTTGTTTGAGACGACTGATTCTTTGTCCTAATGATGATACGGAGTTTCAGAGATGTTAACTGAGCTTTCAAACCATGAATTTAACAATGAGTGTCACAAAGCATTTATGCACACATGGAATTAAAGCTTGACTGTTGTGATTTAACTCTGTGACCCTCATTGTGATTCCCTGGGTCCTCATCCTTAAAACTGAGAAAACCTCAGCTGAATGGGTTAGTTAAACAAGAAGAATTACATTAAAACATTATGGCAGTCCTTGGTACATAATAAGCACTAAGTTGTTTCTGTTTTTATCTTTTCATTCAACAGATGTTTATTGAGATCATGTTTCAGTTATCATATTTGTTGACCCTTAATTTAGATGTAAAAAGCATCATAAATGCCACTGCTGTTATCATAGAGTGAATAAAACACTTGGGGAAATAAAACCTAGGCAGTTGAAATATGAAGAAAAGACAATCAGAGCTATAAGATGATGTATTATTAAGAACCAAATGAGTGAGAATGCAGATAGAGAGGAGGAAGTGACTGAAATGCTGTCAGAAGGGCCTCATGAATAGGGAGGGATTGAGTCTGGTGGGCAGGATGTTTGGGGAGAGAGAATTTTCCTATGTGGACATTTCTCTCCATGTCCAGGCTCTGGAAGACAAGAGAAGAGATGGTGAACACTTCACTGCCAAGAGGCGGCCACCCTTGACCACGGCCACCACGTCCTAGCTCCAGTAGTGGCTTCCATGTCCGCTAGCCTCTTCCCAAGCAGATCTGGGGGAGCCAAGGAGAAAAGGGAGAGAGGAATGGCAAGGTCCCCTGAGAAGCAGCCTCGGTAGCACAGATAATCCAGAATGAAGAGGTTTTATCTGCAAGCCTTTTCCTGATTATTTTAGGGAGATCTCAGAAAGACAGATTGCCCCAGAGATGCCATCATGTACCGCATTTTGAACTCTGAGATCTAGTAGCTGAGGAAGCTAATTTAGGCACCTGCATTGCTGGAATAAATCTGTGCTGGAAATTAATGTTTCCATCTTTCTCTTTTCAGGAGAGCTTCAAAACACATAGAAAACTTTCGTCCAGGATGCCAAAATCCTTTATTAATAATGTATGAAGGGTGTTAGCTAGCCCATAAGAGATTTTCTGTACATTTTACAGCCAAAGGGCATATAGCCCAGCGCAGAATTTTCAGCTTTAATAGCTCTTTCTCTGTACTTTCTTCCAAAATACTCAGTTATGTAAGGTTATGATAGTTAATAATTGATGAATAGTGATGATGATGTTGCTCATGTTTGTCTGATATTTTATATTTCCCAAATTTATATTATCTAAGTTCCTCTCCTCATACATCTAAAATTTGGGCGAAAGAGCTAATCCTTCTTCCATGTTTTGTGAATGAGGTTACATGAAGATTGGTGGTCCATTACTTGTTTAAGATCATTTAGTCATTACTGGTTCTGTAAAAAAACATCCACAGTTTCTGACTTTTAATCCATTTACTCAGTAGTTATATCTGACGCCTTTTAAAAGCAAGGGCCAAATACTAACAAAATGAAACAAAAACACAAGGGCATTCCTCTGTTTTTGTTGTCCAAAAGTACACGTACTTAAGAAATGACATCTAGTGTACAAACCTGAGTCTCTAATAGCGTTTTCCAGTAACAGAAATAAGTGTTCCTTGGAGAAATGACTGATTCTAAGACTTAGGCTGGAAATATGTAAGATAAGCCTAGAGCATTTTATAGTGCCAGAAAGTTCTTCTTTTAAAAAAGAAAAGAAAATGAAAAACGTGTGTTGATAGAGAATGTCAAAGGGACACAAGAGGTAACGGAAGGCGGTCAATGGCCAACACTGGACCAATTTGAATAACACAATAAATTGAGCAATTTTGAATTATAAGTCAAAATGTAAAGTACATATCCATGGGTCTATATGACTGTAAATAAATTAGTAAATAAATACATGGACAAGAGGAGACAAATCTATTATGCAGAAGAGTTCTGAATACTTTATATAGATAACCCACGCTCAGAGAAACAGGGGTGTAATCCCTGTTCTTTGCAGTGTAAGCTGTGCGGTGACTTCCTTTCAAAGACCATAGGATGCAAGGGGAGGGGGAAAGTAACTTTAAAGGGGGAACTTAACAGATGGTCAGCGTCATCACCATCAATGCCAAACCATGGTAAGGACGTGTTTCCCTGGAGGACGTGATGACAAAAGACTCTTCACTTCTGTGAGCTTGCTTTCCCAAACCCAGTATAAGCATGATGAGACAAACCCCAATTGAGGAACATTCTGCAGCATACTTGACCAGTCCTCCTTAAACTATCAAGATCATTAAAATAAGGGCAGTCTGAGGAACTATTGGGGCCAAGACAAGGGTATGGAGACCTGGTGATGAAATGTAATATTCTGTCCTTTGTGGGATCTTGGAGCAGAAAAAGTACTTTAGGTAAAAAACTAAAGAAATCTGAATGACTTCTCAACTCTGGTTAATAATCATACATCAATAACGACTCATTCATTTTAGTAAATGTGCCATATAATACTGGGTTGGCAAAAAAGTTCATTTGAATTTTTATGTAACATCTTTTGGAAAAACCTAAATGAATTTTTTGGCCAACTCAATATGTTACTAATGATAAGGGAAGCTTGGTATGGGATATATAGCTACTTTCTGTACTATCTTCAAAATTTTTCTGTAAATCTGAAGCAGTTCTAAAATTTGTTTTAGAAAGAATCCTATTGTGTCAGAGTGGAATACCCAGCTGAGCACTTAATACCAGTACTCATGTCTTCCTCTGAAACAAAGATGGTAGTTTAATTCTTATGTGGTTATTCTGAGATTATAGGTGATGCTTCTATAACCCTTATTATCCCTACAATTTTGTGCATATTTTGAAATGCAAATCACTAAGCTCTACATGGCACCATCTTAATGAGAGTCCTGAACAGACAGGTGAGACTGGAAAATAGCATTCTTATCACACATTCCAGGTGATACTAATGCACACATAATTTTGAAAGCCACTGTATTTTGCTGTACCTTCTCTTTGTTCAAACTAATCACTGTCATGTTACAATTTGTTCATATTAGATGTTTGTAATGTTTCTGATAATCAATAAAAAGATTCTTGATACCTAAAAAAATAAAATAAAAATTAACCATGATAGCTCTCTATTTACTGAGCCGGTCTTTGGGCTCAGGGTGTGATTTGAGTCAGGTGTACTAGAATTTTCTAAATGAGAAGAGATACCCCACCTGCCTGTGCTTTAGTTTCCTCATCTGTAAAGTCAGAGAATACCACCTAATTTGGAGAGTGTTTATGACAGTATTTGAGAAAATGCATGTAAATTATTCAGCATATTCCATGACATGCACTAAGTATAAAGGTTACTAGCAAGTCTGTCGGAGAAGGCAATGGCACCCCACTCCAGTACTCTTGCCTGGAAAGTCCCATGGACAGAGGAGCCTGGTAGGCTGCAGTCCATGGGGTCACTGAGTGTCGGACACGACTGAGTGGCTTTGCTTTCACTTTTCACTTTCATGCATTGGAGAAGGAAATGGCAACCCACTCCGGTGTTCTTGCCTGGAGAATCCCAGGGACAGGGGAGCCTGGTGGCCTGCCGTCTATGGGGTCGCACAGAGTCAGACACGACTGAAGCGACTTAGCAGCAGCATCAAGTCTATACTAGTATTATGTGAGTCTGGATTAAGTAAGTGTACATAATCTAGAACACACCTCATTGTAACTGATGCTCCCCACTCTGTAAAACAGCCCTTCTGCCTTATGCACTGTATTTTTAGAAGTGCGCTGGGAGGAGTGTCATCAGCGAGTTGGCCTGCTGTGCACCATCGTGTATCTGACAGTCTGGTGCGCCTGCTGGACTTCTCCGTGTCTTCCTGTATTTTCCATCTCCTGCCAGGCGTCCTGCCTCCTCTCTCCAATGGCTGCTGTGCTTTGTGTAAAGCCATCCAAGCTCTAGAACCTTTCTGAGTGTTATATGCTGTGTCAGAGTGTCTCTGTAGTCTCCTGCTCTCTGTTAAACCTGATCAAACTGCTTGAGTCTTTTGTTTCACAAAACCATTTCAGATAATAATTCTTTTAATGTAACTTTTCTCTACCATATGATTCAGGTTGAGTTGAAGGGCTGATCTGGGGACAGATGTCCCATGTCTTATCTCCCTGTAGGTTTAGCCTTTCTGTCTCCAGGATACCAGTGGACCTTCTTCTTCGAGTGGTATTTAAATCTCCCCCATAAGTGAGCTACTGCAAAAAAATGTCTGCACTTTCACATGATTATACCATGGATCGTCTCAGGGAGGCTGAGGCCTGTATAAAGTACAAAAATGTAGAATACTAATGACTGCCAGTTTTATGAGACTCTGTGGTTTAAAGTGATATGACAGGTGTTGTGCATGAAATATTTATTACTTACCTGTTTGCTTATTTAATAAAGGGATATTTTCCATTCTGATCATTGGTATGCCAGCTAAAAGACTTTCTCCTACTCCTTTGCAGCTAGGAGTGTATATATGACATAGTTCTGGGGGACTGGTGTAAAATGAAGAGACTTCTTGAAATTTCAGAGAAAGTTTGCTCTCCTGACCTCAGAACCAACCTCTTCCTCTTTGTTGCTTTTTCCTTTCTTTCTGGAAAGTGGCATGGAGGCCTCAAGTCATAGCCATTGTGCTACTTCACCTGTTACAGACAATGAGAAGGAAATGAGAATAAATTTGAGTTCACAATGACTTTCTTGAACAGCAATACCTTCTTGGGACTTGCTCCTTTTACGATTTCCTGTTAATGTAAGAAAAAGTACTGCTCCTTGAGGTTTTTTTTTTTTTTTTAATTTATTGAAGTATTTTTTTAATTTATTTACTATTGTTCAGTCACTCAGTCATGTCCACCTCTTGCTGTGATTCCCTGGTCTGTAGCCCACCAGATTTCCTATGTCCATGGGATTTCCCAGGCAAGAATACTGGAGTAAGTTTCCACTTCCTTCTCCATGGGATCTTCCTGACACAGGGATCAAACCCATTGTGTTAATTCTGTTGAACAGCAAAGTGATTCAAATATATATATATATATATATATATATATATATATATATACATCATATTTATGTGTGTATATTCTTTTTCAGATTCTTTTTCCATTATGCTTTATTATAGAATATTGAATATAGTTCCCTGTGCTAGGCAGTAGTATCTGTTTGGTTTGAAATCATTGTAATGGGATTTCCATCACTTGCAGCCACATTCAGCCCTAACTGTTGTGTGTTCCTATATCAAATTATTTACTCTCACACTAGAATAATGAGAGAGGACCTAATACTATGCCCTTTTACAGGTGGAAAAAGTGAAATGCCATGATCTTAGCTAATTTTCTTATGGCTCCATGCCAGTAAATTGCAGAACTATGATTAAAGTCCTAGCTGTGAAACACACAGTCTTGAATTCACGCTGGGATTCTTAGATAAATAGTGCGTGCATACTCAGTCCACTCAGTCATGTCCGACTCTTTACAACCCCACAGACTACAGCCCACCAGGCTCCTCTGTCTGCAGGATTTCCTAGGCAAGAATGCTGAAGTGGGCTGCCATTTCCTCCTCAAAGGGCTCTTCTAGACCTTAGGATCGAAACTGTGTCTCCTGTATCTCCTACACTGGCATGTGATTCTTTACCATTGAATCACCTGGGAATCCCAGATAAACAGTAGATGTTGTTATCACTATGTTATTATTTTTATAATATTATTTTCTCCTCTCCAAATGGATGGTATTTTCCTATGAGCTATTTATTATTTAGACTCTTCTAGATTATTGAGTATCTAAATAAAAACTCAATTTTCTGTTAATCGTTTTCAAATGTCACAGTTTTCACTAACAAGTTATAAGACAGCTTCATGCACTTTAATTTCCTCTGAAAAGAAATCCACTGCCACCTTTATAAAAGACTAACATTCCAAGTACAGCTTTTGAATGCTAATGCCCTACCTTAACAACTGGGCTAAGCTCTGTAATTCACAGGTGTTGTAATTTCTCTCCCATTGTAGTGTAAGGGCATTTCACATAGTTTTGATATATCGTATAAATTAGGCCAACAAAGTGCTGTGCTGTGTCTTCATTAAAAGAGGAGATGGTAATAATGCAACCATGTAGCATGGTCTTGCAGCCTTTGAATTATGAACATTCAATAGCATCTCCTTACTTGTGCTTAAGTTGGCATTTGTGAGCAGCATATAATCAATTAATCAATAACCCAATTTTCTGTTAAAGAGATGGTGCATCATTTAAAAAAAAAAAAAAAAAACGGGGACCATTGTATGAGTTTATGAAAAAGAGCCTTGTCAGCAAGGAAACTTGTTTGAAAAACACTGAAAGCCTTTATTTGGGAATGATGATTTTGCTTAACTAAGCCAAAAGCAAAATTGGATACAAATGTTCAGTTCCTGAACCATTTTATTATTTTGCTGTGGCTAGGAAGAAACACATCCATTTGGAATTGCTAGGAAGAATGCATTGTTTTCACTCATGATTATTCATCTATGAAATGCAGAGTGAAAATAAACTAATCCTAAAAGTTGAACATTTAAAACTGATTGATTTTGTTCTGTTTCTTACAAGTGGTGAATAATATACACAGTTGCCCAATTTATCTCCTGTAAGGGTCACAGCAACATAAAGTATTGCTAATTGCACAACAGAGCTGACAGCTGTGTAGAGATGACAGCCTGGCCCTTGCAAAATTTTTTGGGTGTTTATATCCTTATCTTTATTATAATTTCTGCTTAAAAAGACGTCTATGCTTATTGTGAAAATTCAGCTATTGTGGGAATATTTGAGTCAGAAAGAGGAAACTTCCTCATAATTCCATCCTTTTGGAATAAACCACTGTTCATTCATTTTGCTTGGTCTTTTATTTTTCTTTTTCTACCTGCCACACAATTACTGTGAAACTTGAGGAAAGTTATGTTTCTTTTTGCCACACATTAAAATATTGAGCTCTGTTAAAATATTGAAATATAGGTAAGTAGGTAAATCTGAAAACAACAACAAAACAAAACCCTTAAACATTTACTTTATCATTTAGAGAATGAAAAACATGATCCAGATGAAAATGATCTCCACAAATAGAGCACCTTCCAACAAACTTAGCTCTTGACCAATTGTGGCTGTCTTCTTTTTGCATGCTGCTGCTGCTGCTAAGTCGCTTCAGTCGTGTCCGACTCTGTGCGACCCCATAGACGGAAGCTCACCAGGCTCCCCTGTCCCTGGGATTCTCCAGGCAAGAACACCGGAGTGGGTTGCCATTTCCTTCTCCAATGTATGAAAGTGAAAAGTGAAAGTGAAGTCACTCAGTCATGTCCAACTCTCAGCGACCCCATGGACTGAGATTCTCCGTCCATGGGATTCTCCAGGCAAAAGTACTGGGGTGGGGTGCGGAAAATAATTACCTCCAAGGCCTCGGAAGTGCCCAACTATCCTCTAATACCCTTCTTCTCAGAGTGTGGCCTGTTGGTCCACAGCATCGGCATCACATAGGAGCTTGTTAGAAATGCAGAAACTCAGCCTTCATCCCAGACCTGCTGATTGGGAACCTTTGTTTTCACAAAATTCCCCCTGGTGATGTGTGTGCTAGCCAGGGTTTTGTAAGTTCTAATTCTCGCATCCACCCTACTCAGATTGCTACTATATTCTAAGATCTGTGATTGCTCATGAATTAGCAGTGTTGTTTGAGAAACATCCAGTGCCACCACAGCTCTTTCATGTGACTTCCAAATCTGCACAAAGTGGTACTGAATGTTGTACTCATTAATCAGTGTCAAGTTCAGAAAAACTGTCCGAAGGCTGCCTTACTTCCAGCTTCTCCATTGACGTCACCCCACAAGCTTCCCACTTACGCCTCTAAAGTTCCAGTGCACTCAAGCCCACAGTGCCTTAAAGAATTTTGCTTCCTATTCCCCTGCTTATTTTTTTTTATTTTATTTTTTTACTAATCATGGGCAGCTTGGTGTTAGTCTGCTAATGTATACAGAGGCTCTCTGCAGTGCGACTCTTAGCTGCATAAGAAAAAAAGACCAAGAATACGTTTTTATTTATTCCCTCTGCTACAGCTGCTACTAAGTCGCTTCAGTTGTGTCCAACTCTGTGCGACCCCATAGATGGTAGCCCACCAGGCTCCCCTGTCCCTGGGATTCTCCAGGCAAGAACACTGGAGTGGGTTGCCATTTCCTTCTCCAATGTATGAAAGTGAGAAATGAAAGTGAAGTCGCTCAGTCGTGTCCAACTCTAGTGACCCCATGGACTGCAGCCCACCAGGCTCCTCCATCCATGGGATTTTCCAGGCAAGAGTACTAAAGTGGGGTGCCATTTATTCCCTCAGATAGTGCTTAAAAATGATAACGATGATGTAATAGTGAAGAAAGCATGAATGACTGATGCTCTTTCCTGGGAGTATGTGTGTGTGTGCATGCGTGCATGCTAAGTTGCTTCATTCCTATCTGAGTCTTTGCAACCCTATGGACTGCTGTCCCCCAGGCTCCTCTGTCCATGGGATTCTCCAGGCAAGAATACTGGAGCGGTTTGCCATGCCCTCTTCCAGGGGGTCTTCCTGACCTCAGGGTTGAACCTGCCTCTTGTATGTCTCCGTGTCTCCTGCATTGGCAGGCATGTCTTTACCACTAGTGCCACCTGGGAAGCCCTGGGAATGTACATGGAAGGAAAGGTAGGTTGGACTTTTCTACTGTGATAACTTCACAATAAACTGCCTTATGCCTAAGGTTCTGTCAGCTCTCAGCAGGCAGGAAAGCAAAGGCAGTGTTAGTTTCCTTTTATTTTTCCTCATGGTCATGGTACCGTTAAATCTTCAGTGTCTTTGCTGCTGCTATTGCTGCTAAGTCACTTCAGTCGTGTCCGACTCTGTGTGACCCCATAGACCGCAGCCCACCAGGCTCCCCTGTCCCTGGGATTCTCCAGGCAAGAACACTGGAGTAGGGTGCCGTTTCCTTCTCCAATGCATGAAAGTGAAAAGTGAAAGTGAAGTCCCTTAGTTGTGTCCGACCCTCAGCGACCCCATGGACTGCAGCCCACCAGGCTCCCCCGTCCCTGGGATTCTTCAGGCAAGAGTACTGGAGTGGGGTACCATTGCCTTCTCCTCAGTATCTCTAATTTGTATCAAATAGATCTTCAAATATCAGATTTCTTAACACATAGTCAGTCATTGGCCTCTTCCATGGTACCTTACCTTTGTCTTATTGAAAATTAGCATTCCAGGGACCAATCAGAATTAAACTGGAAACATCCAATCTGAATAACTTGATGGTGAGAGATGATGAGAAGTAAGTTGAGAGATGTTAGAAAGATGTCTTACTTCATCAAATTGAACTTCAACAACATATTCTGTGTATCCAAACCCCTGTTCCTTTTTCGTTCACTAAGTTATTATCACTAATCCAGCATTTAAATGAATTAGATGAGTACAACTGTTATCTGGGGCATTATAAATGCAGTGGCTTTGAAGCATAGATCATCCACAGCTTAAGAAATAGGGTTTTCAGTTGGCACTTGGATATCTACTTTTCAAGTGATCTTGAAGCTTTTTCCTGTAGTGAAATCTATGGGCAACATGAGGTTAACAAAATTTTATCTCTGGTTTGTTGGGGACATATTGGGGAGGAGGGGAAATTATATCTCACCTTCTGTCATCCCACTGACTTGCCCTGTAAAGATGATGAATATCAAGGAGTAAAACTCGAAGGCACTGAATTTTCTTTTTAATGAATCAAAGCTGAGCTTCCTATAAATAATGCATTTGGGGGTATTTTTCATGGACTTGTCCACCTTCTAGAAGTTTCAGGCCTTGAATTCCTCTAAGCTTGTGATGTGTGGTGGACTGTTCTGTGACAGTATTGCTTTCTTTCCATGAACAATGTAATTAAACTCTTGACTGAGTGAAGAAACATGCCCTTGGCTGTGTATGGCATTTTGATTTTGAAAGCCTTCTCCTGGCTGAAGCAAATCACTTTCAGGATGGGAAGGTCAAATGGCATCTCAAAAGCTGGGACCATTAGACCCAGCCTCTGAGTAACTTTTTGCACGGATGGTCACCCTATTTGTAAAAGCCTGGCCATTCCTGAGAATGGGTGAATGATGGTTATTAGTTGTGTTAACTCCATTTAACCAATCACTTCCAATTTCTGTGGATCCACATTTGGTGGTCAACTCTCCTACCAGAAACTGGCAAGTCATTGACCTTTATCAATGGTTAATTTCTTTCTTGAATTTGTGCCAAGATCTCACATATCATATCTCTGTACACCCTCATTTAAAGCATTGGATGGTTATTTCGTTAAAAATATTATTAAGGGCACTGGTAGAAGGTTCCAATTTACTTTGAGTAAGCTTTCATAGATTCCTCAGATAGGGGTGAGGGAGAGGACATTTGAACTTTACAATGATTTTAGTCCTCAGTCTTCCTGTTTCCTCTAACCATCTAACAATCTATGGTGGAATTTCTGTTTTGGGTACATGTTGACCTCACAACCTAAGAGTATTAGAACCTAAAAGGAAAATGGCACTTCATAATTTTTTTCAAAATTTGTGGGAGAAAAGCTGAGTCTTCTCTTGTTATCCCTGGTGTGGCCACGTTGGGGAGTAGAAACAGAATCTAACCAAATTTTCTTTGTCTGTTTAGCCTCCTATGTTAAAAAGGAGCATTGACTTGCCTAGGTGCCTTTTTGGATGCTTCTCTGGGACTTCATTTGCTGGTTTATGGTCTAATAGGAGACTCAGAGCTCATCATAAAGCCTGCATTCAGACCAGGTTCCGCTCAAACTAATTAATGGAATTATATAATCTATTGCTTCTGTTTCTATTTCTAGGCCTCCTATATTTTGAGATGAGAACATAGAAGTGGCAATCAGGTTCACAAGGGCACCCTTCAGAGTCCCTCATTTCTCCTTTCTCTTAGATGGCACAGCTCATAAAGAATACAGCACATTTTCCTTCCTTGAAAGATTCTTGGCACTTTTTTTTTTTTTTAGATTCAAAAACTCCCTTGACCATTCAAGTGGTGTCTTCTTTGACTCAAAATAATATATCACCAGGAATATTTGGTAGGCAAAGATGCAATTCAAGGGAAGTTCTAGAGTAAAGGATGTGGTAGCCCTTGAATGTGGTAGCCTTCTTTTGCCATGGGGCAAAAGAAGGAAGATTAGGTTCTACCAGTGGAATAAACAAATTATTTAAATTATTTAGTGTTCAGCCAGCAGGTACCAATATGGGTGTTCAGATTTCTAAAAATTAAAATATTTTTTTCACTGGTAAGTATTTACCGTCCAAGACCTTCCAAAATGTCTTGTCCCCTCTGTTCTGATTGGCCAGTCAATTCCCAGAAAGTCTTGCTTCTAAGATACTAGGATTAGCTTTTTCCCCAGTCACTTTGGAAAGCCAGATGAACCCGCACCAGCCCCTGGCTCACCTTGGTGCCCTCCAGCCTGCCAGCCAGACTGCCCAGCATGGCTCCCTGTATGCTGACCTTGCAGTAACACTGGGCCCCTCGAAATTGTGACACTCACATAGGTTGGTATTCCCTGAATGTAACACTGGGTGCCTCGAAATTGTGACACCCACATGGGTTGGTATTCCCTGAATGGCTGTTGCGTGGATGTCAGTGGGAGCTTCTGCTCTGACAGCAGATGAGGCCAGTTGGAGGGCTGAGTCTCAGCTGTGTTTTTGGTTAATTTTTTGATACTATGCATCCTTCGACTTAATTACTTTTGTTCTGTGGGCACAGTCTTGACTGATCTTGTGACCTTAGGGATGTTCATAGAATAAGCTACAGAACACACAGTGATGTCTATAATGGCTTTTTAAAACACTTATTATTTTTATCTCTTTTGCCAGTGAAACAGTGTTCAGTGAATAAAACTTTAAAAAAGATGAATGGGAAAAGATATAAATCACTCATTATCACATGACTCAGAGACTTACTGTAGGCATTTTGGTATTTTATATATATATATGAAAAGTAAATGAATAATCTCATATATACTTGTATAGCTTTTAAAGTATTTAACAATCTATTGTGAACACAGTTTCAAGATTTGTAAGAGTTGAGTGGGAACTTTAAAGTCAACTAGTTTATCCTGGCCAAGGGGGAAAAAAAAAAATCCCTTTACATGACATCCCTCTCAAATATTCTCCAGCTTTCTCCTTGATATCTCGAATGACATGGGCCCATGGCTTATTATTCCTCTCCCTTCACCTTTACATCATTAACTATTCTGGAAAGTTCTATTTTACTCTTGATCTAAAATCTTCTTTCCCATCCTTTACCCATAGATTTTGGTTTTTCCCTTCTTAGGATACACAAAGGGGTGGAAGGGGCACAGAATTGTAAGCAAAGAGCATGACTTTGTTGTAGTAAAGCATTATTTACTGAAATAGTCCTCATTTAGCCTATGGGGCTTAGTTTGCTGACTGCTCTTCAAGGCTCTCAATCTCAGTCTCAGGCAATAACGTGGAACGTAAGGTATCACTTCATTGAATAGCTCTGCTTAGAATAGAGCTTCTTACAAACCTTTGCATGGCTTACATTTTGTACATTATCACACCCTTTGTAGTGTCCATAATTTGTGGCTGTGTGGGAGCAGAAGGGAGAGATTTTGACCTGTGATTAATCTGCCATTTGACTTGCGGTTTTTCCACCTCTTAAACTTTTCGTTACCATATTGCTGTTAGTGATAAGGTAATGAGTTCTCCTCCTTGAAGGGTACCTGGGAGATATCTCTCATCTCATCCCCTTTGGAGGCATATCCTGTATCCCCGTCACCATGTGGTCCTGTTATTCACTCGTCTCTAATGAGCAGAGCCAATCTGCTTTTTTTCCTGGCTCCATACCCATGGTGCTGGGTCCATCTTGGGCTGGCTTAGCACATCCAGAGCCTAAGTCTGGCTGCTTCTCCTGGCTCACAGGAGCCCTCTCTAATGACCATGGATCAGGTATGGTGAATCTGAAGCCCTCTGAATCCAAACCGGTGAGAAGTTTGTACTGAGGGAAAGAACTGACGTTGGCTGTCCACAGAAGAGCGATGTGTGACAGTGTAATGTGGGCACTGAAGCCCTAAGCCCTGTGAGGAGGCCCTCCCTGCCGCTTGGAGCCACAGAGGTGTTGATCAGACCGGCTTTGTTCCTGCCTCCCTTTCCTTTGGAGAAATTGTTACCGTCCAGATGGTGGACATCTGTGAACTTGCTAATAAGTGAATGGGCTGTGGCAGTTTGGGCAACTTTGCAGTTCCCAGACCGTTTTTACTCTGAAAGACCCTGCTGTTTGAGGTTGAATTTAATCTGCTCCTGACTGGAGGCAGAGAAAAGGGATTTATGACAACTTATGATGCTGCACCCCCCTGTGGCTAGTTTAAAATATATGTACATAATATGTAATATATATATATGTATTTTATTTAAATATGTTCTATGTGCATGCATGCTCACTCAGTCATGCCCAACTCTTTGCAACTCCATGGACTGTTGCCTGCCAGGCTCCCCTGTCCGTGGGATTTTTCTAGGCAAGAATACTGGAGTGGGTTGCCATTTCCTCCTCCAGGGATCTTCCCAGCTCAGGGATTGGATCTGTATCTCCTGCTTTGGCAGATGGATTCTTTACCACTCAGCCACACGGGAATCCCATAAATATGTTGTGTATCGTATATAAATGATATATAAATATATATACCTTGAAGGAGTAGTCATGAGGTACGGTCTATTTTGTTTCTAAAATTATGTGTCTTGAATTATTTGTCCCTATTGTTCTGTTCTGTGTGGACATGCCTTTTATACTCTAGGGCCCAGGTTTTATGACACTCCCTTTCGAGTGGGTTAGTCATAGTTTGGGGGGCTGGAGGCCATTGGGACGTATGGATAGAAGGGAAGAAGACAAACTGACTTCTGATCTCGAAGCCCTTTCTTCTGCACTCTCCCCCTGAGAAAAACAGATAGTTTCAGTCTGTCTGTCTTTAGTTCTCTCTCTGTGACATTTTGTAGGAAATGTTGTTCTGTGGCCCTTCAGGGCCTCACGAGAAGTCTGAGAGAATGCTATATTATCTAATCAGAGTCTCTGAGACTTACATGTGGCCTCTGGCCAGTGTTGGCAAATAACTTCTTTCCACTGTTTTGGATGTGGTGGATTGGGTTGCTGAAGAATATCTAACCACTGTGTTGTACACCTAAAACAAATATAATGTTGTAAGTCAGCCATACTTCAATAGAAAAAAAAAAAGGAATTAACCCCAAAGTCCTAATTCATCCCTCCACACCATGTTCCCCACCCAATATTCTGTAACAACCTATAAAGTAAGAGTTTGAAAGAGAATGGATATATGTATAGCTGAATCACTTAGCTGTTCACTGGAAACTAATGCAAGATTGTAAATCAACTATCCTCCAATAAAAAATTTTAAAAGAATTAGACCACATGTAAAGTGAGGAGGGTCTTTCTCTACTATTTCCACCTGTTTATTCTTTGAAAGTTGGAGTGGAAGAAAAGCTACAGTCTGGTTCAGAATCCAGATGCCTCCCCAGACTTGTACGTTGTGTTGCCCAGACATTATAAGCTACAAAAAGATGCCACTGTTAGTTCTGCTCATATTGAAAGGTGGACAAGAGAGGCAGGTAAAATAGTATTTGGAAAGTGCCCAGACAAGGGAACATTGTCATTCAGATGCAAGTTAATATTGTTGTCATTGTTGATGGACTTTCTTGGTGACTCAGATGGTAAAGAATCTGCCTCCAATTCAGGAGGCCTAGATTCGATCCCTTGGTTGGGAAGATCCCCTGGAACAGGGAATGGCTACCCACTCCAGTATTCTTGCCTGGAAAATCCCATGGACAGAGGCGCCTGGCAGGCTACAGTCTATGGGTGCAAAACTGTCCTGGCGGAAAGGATCTGGGTCAAGACCCAGTTCTAAATGTATTTCTGACTGTTGGTTTGCCATCATTGAGGTTGAGAATGACAAGTCTTTCCCTTAAGGTTACAAAGGCAATTCATGCAATTTCTTGACATGGAAAACTGAGATGGAAATTCTTTGCCCTATTCAGAATGAATCTTCTGATCCCAGTGGGGAGTGTTCCTTCTCCAAAAAGCATGAGAACTCTGAAAGGATGTCAGGTGCTTTCTGATTCTGTGCGATTCCCTACTTCTGTTGTTCTCTGTTTAGTTCTGTTTTGTTTGCTTTGCAAATAGGTTATTATTCTTCAACTTAGGTTTTCCTAAGTAGTGTTGTGTAGTTGGATTTTTCTCTTAGAAACTGCTGTTTGAAGCGGCAGTATCAGACAAAGATAATGGAATATAAAATGTTCTCCAGAGTTTTTTAGAAAGAGGAGTTCAGAGGTCAATGGAACCTTTTACCTCAAATGTGAACTCCATTACCAACAGAAGTCTTCATCAGATGGTTGGCCACCTTCTCCCCGAATGCCATCTCACTAGGTTCCTCGAGAAAACATTGGCAGTGTTAAAAGGACCATATTTTTGATGACTTATACATATTTCATCTGACGAGACTATCATGTCTTGAAACTGGCATTTTTTTTTGAAACTGGCATTTTAACTTGTTAATGTTTTATGTCCCCAGAATTTAGAACAAGGCCTCAGTGCTAAGTAGTTTGTGCATATTTGCTTGTATGAATAAAAGAATGAATGAGTAAAATCAGCAAAATGCCAAAGTAAGGACAGTGCTGCTGCCTCTAGATCAAAGGTATTCAAAAAGTGCTACTTATATTGTGTGGCTTTTATTAAATACTCCAAGAATCTATTTTGTGACATCTGTTTTTGAGGAAGAGCCTGGGACATCTCTTAAAATGTACCCTAATTTTTTTTTTTCTTTTAAATGAGAAATTTTGTTGGTTGATGGATGCTAAGTGCTTTGAGGAAGAAGAGTACTTTTTAATTGCTAATGGTTTCAGTTGCTGGCTGTTTCACGTTCTTAAATTCTAGACATTGTTCAGCAGGCCAGGGAAGATGGCTTTCTAACTGACCCCTCTTCCTTGTCCCGCTTCTCTTTGGGCATCTACAGAGATGTATGGAGTTCACCATTTCTCAAGGCTCTCCCTATGCGCTGAGGGATGGCTGAATATCCTTTGGACCTTTCGAGTTGATAGCAGTCACTACACACTGAGCTTAGACCTATTGTTTAGCAGCTGATTATATGGTGTTGCATATACTTTATTTTACGGTAGTGAGCCTGAATATATGCTTGTGTATATATAGGTTTGCCAGCAGCGAAACTTTTTGGCATTTATTAACGTGAGTGTATCTGCATGATTTAGTTATGAGTACATGTGCACATTAATATGAATATGCTTATTTCATCCACCCCTTCCTATCCCTAGTTCTCATCCCTTGGTTTAGACATCAAAGTGCTTTGACAATGCAGAACCAGAAGAGCAGTGTGGCTGCTGCACCTGCACTGCATTTAATTTATATCGTTCGTGGAAGCTCTGCGATCACATAGAGGGTGGAGTGACAAAAAGCTGAGATGATAAAAGAAGAAACAGCCATCGGAAACAATGTATTTGTATGGAAAATGCAGCCCATCTTCCAAAAAACTTGCGCTTGACACCATTATGGTGTTAGGGACATAGGAACCTCTGTTCCCACATTGAGTTTGATTGTGTTGACAATACACCTGTGGCTTCTAATCAATGACCTCGCTCTGCAGCAGTGGAGGTTCCCTTTTCACAGAGAGAGAGAGATACAGAATTTTAAAAATGGAAACACAGCCAGAGGAAGAGATTCATGGGAGAAGATACAGAAATCCAGGTAGATTCAGGCAGCTTAGGGGCCAAGAATTTTTCTTTTTTCAAAAACTGTGCAAATTACCCTTTCCCACCCCCTGCTGAGTATAACCTTTTACAAAAAGTCAGCCGCTGCAGTGAACTAACAATTGTATGCCATCTAAAATAAATATGAGAATGTGTGATGTGGGTCTCAAGGATCCTATTTTCTGTGCTATTCTACTTTTGAGGGGGCTTTCACAAACCGAGCCTACAGATCAGCAGGTTTTTGTTTTTTGTTTTTTCAGCTGTGTCTTACCAACAATAGCCTGGCTTGGAAACAAACAGATGACTATAGACAGCGACGTGTGGACTTCCTCAGTGGGGCACTTGGGCACTACTTTTGTAGTTATGAACTTCTCCTGTGATATGTATATCAGCAATTAGATTTTGCTTCACAACTCTTTTATTCTGTGCTTTTTACGGAAGCACACCACATTGGATTTTATCCTCCCAATAATGCCCTCAATTAATTCCTTCTCTAATCTTAGCTTTTACAAGTTATGTGATGCTAACACCCTGGTTATGCTTTCCCTCAAACATTCTTTTCTCTCTACCCAGATGGGTGACAGGCTTTGCAATTAGGAACCAAACACCTGGGATCGATGAGGCACGTGTGTTTGCATCACATTTCCTAATTTGGATCATTCATTAGAAACTTGTAGAATTTACGGAATAGAACTTAGGGAGAGTGAGAACCCATGTTCAAATGGATTTTTGGTTTCTAGTGAAGTTATTTATTATTGGGATTATCTTCCTTTGTCATATTACAAGTTAAAAATTGTTGAACTCTTTCCTTTAAACCCCAGAAGCTCCTCAAGAACAGAGATCACGTTCAGTTTATTTTCTATCCTATTTAGGATGGAAGGCTATTTAGAATGGACTGGACACTTAGGGCATGTTTACTTGAATAAATGTAAATACTGTATCTATTCCTGCACTGTAATCAGGCATTATTGGTGATAGGGGCAAGACACAAGAGAGAAACTGAATATGTAAAGGGCCAGCATTAGAACAGCTCAGCTTGTTGTTTTGAAACCAAGAAAAGGAAATAGTTTGCCTGTCGTGTAAACAAACACAGGACAGAAAAATGACAGTAACACCACATCATCTTTGAACTAGCTTAATCGGTTGCCTTGATTGAAGAGCCTAAGGCTGTCTTGAACTCAGGAGTCTTGACTCAGACCCAGAGCTTTGATGTGGTCTGAAAAGATGAATACATAAAGTGTCTTGTTACCTGAAATGCTCATTTTATGTAGACTGTGGGCAGGTTTGTATGAGATAAAGAAATTTAAGAGTAGGAAACTCATGTGTTTTAATCTTTTTCTTTCTCCATCCCATATTGATTTATCAGCTTCTTGGGACACTGTCATTGTCTAAATGTCATGGCACCCCTGGAATTAACAACCTGATACAAGGCTGAAGGGAGAGGTTGGGGCTTTTAGCTCTACTTTATCCCCTTTGTGGATGCCTTTGGACAGAAGCAAGGAGATCAAACCAGTCAATCCTAAAGGGGATCAGTCCTGAATATTCATTGGAAGGACTGATACTGAAGCTCCAATACTTTGACCACCTGATGCAAAGAACTGTCTCATTGGAAAAGATCCTGGGAAAGATTGAAGGCAGGAGGAGAAGGGGATGACAGAGGATGAGATGGTTGGATGGCATCACTGACTCAATGGACATGAGTTTGAGCAAGTTCTGGAAGTTAGTGTTGGACAGGGAGGCCTGCCGTGCTACAGTCCATGGGGTCGCAAAGAGTTGGACATGACTGAGCAACTCAACTGACCTGAATTTGGACAGAAGTACATGTTAGGACCTTGATTAAAATGAAATCCAGATTTTTAGCTCTAGACAGCTGTCAGCTTTCCATAAATTAAGAATTACATATCAGTGGCATAAGGACTATGATCCTCCTTACTATAAGAAGAACCTGGATATCAAAGCCAATGAAGAGAGGGGGTAAAGTACAAGCAGATTTGGAATTTAAGAAACATCAAACCACAACACACACATTAAAGATCTGTCCAAGGTTAAAGGAATTAGTAAACCAAGTCTGCTCCATAATTTTTTATTAATAATATAGGAAAATAATGAAATGCCAGTCCTGGTTTAGCTCTTTTGAGACATTACTAATCATATCATATAATTAATCTTTATCATGCATTATGAAATTTCAGAGAACTCCTCAGAACAAGACTGTAAGAGCAAAGTGTGGCTTGCTGCTAAGTGTTTAATACAACAGTATCATTTCTCAGTGGACCAACTGTGGAAAACCTGAAACTTCATTTGGCATTCTCTGCCTGATTCGGAATGTGAATTTGAGAAGTTGGTGCGTAGAAGTCTTGTCTCTTAGTTTTGAATGGAATTGGAGTAGTCAGACATCTACTAACCCAGCCTTTTTTGAACAATTTAGGGCAGTGCAGAAGGATTTAGTGGCTAAACCAAGTTGATTTGTGAGGCATTTGAGACACTCTGAGGAGTTACCTTTAAGTGTTCCTGGGGACACCAGGTCAGAGCCAAAAACCAACCTGCAGAAAACTTTGGAAGGGTGACTATTAGGTATTAAATCCATAAGAGAGATGGTAAAGGCTGTTAGTGCCATAGAATTTTCCAGAAAAGTTGAAGTGTCTTTGTTCTTTGGTGGCTATTAGTATGGAAATAGCACTGTGTTTTAGTCCAGAAGATATAGATCCTAGAGCGTATTAAGCTGCTAGTTATGACCTTGGGCTAGTCATTCTTCCTCTTGAGTTTCTTTTTCTTCATCTCTAGGAAGATGACTTGGATGGAACTTGTAAATGCCATAAGGTGCTTTACATAAAATAACTCTGGATTGCAAGTTGCCATCTACTGCCTTATCCCGGATTTATCATTTACTCAGAAGGAATATTCTGATTCTCAATTGGAAGAGCATTCTATGCAATGATACGTCATAAAACTCTAATTTAAAAATGTAGCAAGTCACGTTCTGGCATTAAATACGAAAACTGAAACTGATCTGACTCATCAAGAATGCTGAGCTGCCCCAACACAGGCAAATTCTCTAAAACCCCAGTGGAGAAGGAAGGAGGGCTTGATGCCTTTGTCTCCCAAGATTTCTGTTGTACAGTCAAGAGTACAAAGGATGGGCTTGAATTTCTGTGTGTGTGTGTGTGTGTGTGTGTGTGCACGCGCGCTGTCAGCACTTTTACCCTAGGGGATGCTCTGTGCTCAAAACAAACTAAAATACTTTCATTCCTGTAACATTCCCGACAGTTGTTGATGACCTCTGTGTTTTTGTCTTATGTGGTTGCTCCCCAAAGGAGCTTTCCCTTTCTCATCTTTTACTCCAGCAATCCCCAACCTTTGGCCATCAGGGACCAGTTTCGTGGAAGACAATATTTCCACAGATTGGGGTGGGGGAGATGGTTTCAGGATGATTCAAGTGCATCACCTTTATTGTGCACTTTATTTCTATTATTGTTGCATCAGCTCTGCCTCAGGTCATCAAGCATTAGATCCTATAGGCTGGGGACCCCTATTCCACTCCTTTCATTTGGTCATTCACTGACTTCCTCATCAATGGTTTAGTGTTTATCTACTGTGGTTACCAGTCTAGGTACTTTGTATCCACCATCTCCATGAATTCTATATCTAGCTATTCCCTTCAGTACATCTCAGATACATGCTCAGTTAATATTTATTAGAGTAAATGAGTTACTAAGCAAAGCTACATACAAAGGTGCAAATGTGTAAAAGCTGAGGAGAGGAAGATAGAATACTAGGGTGAACCTGAAGTCTATGTAAAGCTGTCAAAGCAATGCCTGGCATATACTGATGGTTGAGACACATCTGCAGGCAGCAGCCGTATCTGGCCGTGCCTAGCCTGCTTCCAGTTCTTATCTGCAAGTATCATTAGCAAAAGACAACTTTTGTCTTTAGGCTTCCCAATGGTGAAAATTCACCAATGGAGGAAACACAAGAGACCCAGGTTCAATCCCTAGGTTGGGAAGATCCCCTAGAGGAGGAAATGGCAACCCACTCCAGTATTCTTGCCTGGAAAAACCCATGGGCAAAGGAACCTGGTAGGCTACAGCCCACAGGGTCGCCAAGACTCGGACACGACTGAACACGCACACACACAGCCTCTGTCTTCAGGCATAACGTCCTTCTGAGAAAAGAGCTGTTATTTCAAAGCTCTTTGAGCAATTTTAGTTAAGGACATTTTATAAACAAGTGCTTAACTTCAGGGTTTTTTTTTTCCCCTTTCTCTAATTGGTCTAAATGTGAAATTAAATTAGCTGCTGATGAATAGTTCCTGTGCAGTTAAAATTATGTTTTATTTCCAGAAGAGAGGAACCAGCTAAAATTACTATCCGGAGCATTCAGAACTTTAATGGATCACTTAGAGAAATGCCTCATTGGTCTTTTCTTAGTGACAAGAAAAATCCACATCAGCTTGTGATCTGAGATTTATGAAGCGTCTACAGGTTCACCTGCCCTTAAGTTATTTCTCCTGTGAATCTCCAGGAATGACCATGAATTGCCACAGTACTGTTTTGTTCCTTCTTGGTTAAGGAAGCTCTTGAAAAAGCCAGAGCAACAATGGTAATTTAACAGCTTCCATTTAGATATTGTGACCCTTTACCTTAAGCAGCTGAAGCCTGACTCAAGCATTTCCCCTCCTTTACATGATAGTAATTGTTTGGTAATAGTAGTATTCACCTTCCTTTAAATAATGGTGAGAGTGGAATCTCTGCCAATCCCATGCTTTTTCTTGTAGAAACTGCAGAAACAAAGTACTAAAAAATAGGACAAGCACAAACAACACGGCCATGTCCTTTTCTTCTCCAAGTTATCTGGAATTCCCCACAGCTTGAAAAACTCTGACACCTGGATATTTTCACAGAGTCTATAGAGTTTCATATAGACACTTTGTGAAGCAAGTTTCACAAAATATCATAATAAATGTCAAACAAGAAATATATTAAGGACGCCAGATGAATTCCGAAGGGTATCCATAAGCTATTCATGCTCACTGAGGAAGGTGAATGTATTTATGTTCATAATTATCTCCATGGAAATAGTTACCTAAATTTGGTTGCAAATTGAGAATGCTATAAAACAGAAATCTAACTCAACAGAAGAGCATATGAAAAGAAAAAAAGAGTGTAGAGGATGGTTTATAATATGTGTACTACTTTAGTAATGTTATAAGATGGTCTTTCTTTAAGTAATAGTCATTCCTTCTTCAAGGAGAATACTGAATTTTGCTTCCTATCGCAGTGTCTGTGTAGCTACTCTTGCAGCAAAGCTAAAATGCATACACACAAACCAGTTTATTTGGAGTCATAAAAGGGAATAACATTGCCGCAAGCACCAAGTGGTCTCACTATTGTCATCACAGACTGTATAGCAAGCCTCTCTCAGGTGCCAGGGGAATGTGATGTTTCTATTAAATGTTTCTTATTCATAGATTTTTTTCAATAGTGTTTGAATAAATGCCCATTTCCTAATGAGTAATCAAAATGTTGTAGATATAACTGAAGCTTTGTCATCTACAAGATCTGGTTTTAAATCCTGGCTCGACAACTTATCATCTGTGTGGTCTTTGTAATTTTTTTTTTTTTTTTTTTAATCTGGGGACTTTTGCCCACTGAGACAGTTTATAGTAGGAACTATTTAATGAATTGAACGTTCTGTTGTTGACTCTCATCTCTGCTGTCATGTTTGTTATGACTGTTTTCAGCTCTAATTATTATTAGCAACATAGTAGCAGTCCATGGGGTCGCTAAGAGTCGGACACAACTGAGCGACTTCACTTTCACTTTTCACTTTCATGCATTGGAGAAGGAAATGGCAACCCACTCCAGTATTCTTGCCTGGAGAATCCCAGGGACGGGGGAGCCTGGTGAGCTTCTGTCTATGGGGTTGCACAGAGTCGGACACGACTGAAGCGACTTAGCAGCAGCAGCAGTAGTGTTAGTCTCTCGGTCATGTCTGACTCTTCACCACCCCATAGACTGTAGCCCCCTAGGCTCCTCTGTCCATGGGATTTCCCAGGCAAGAGTACTGGAGTGGGTTGTCATTTCCTTCTTTAGGGGATCTTCCCAACCCAGGGATTGAACCCAGGTCTCCTGCGTTATAGGCAGATTCTTTACTATCTAAGCTACCAGGGAAGCCATTATTAGCCATAATGGCCTTTTGATTCACTTGCCAGCTGCAGAGTTCACTTTATATTTGGGACTTCTGTGCATTCTTGTAAGACCCAAATACTTGAGAGTCTCTTTAGCTTTGAGCTCTTTCATGGCCAGAGGCCTTGTCTGCGTGTGTATTTGGGGGTGAGTGTGGCAGATGGGGTGGTATAGGCTTGGATGCTGCTAGAATCTTGGAAGGAACATGCTATAGTGAGGAGCAATGTTTCAGGACACAAGTCAGATGTGGTTCTGAGCCACAACCTGGGACCGAGGACTTCACCACTCTGAGATTTAGTTTTCCTTTCCATGAAATGTGAATAATAACAGCATCTCTATCCTAGATCTGTGGGCTGCAGCTGGGTATGAAATCCATGCAAGGAATCTGCACCATGTTTGGCAATAGCATACCCTTACACCATTACTGCTTCTGTTCAAATAGAAAAGGAAATTGTGTATAGGTTGGGGAGATGTGTTGAGACCAACATTTTGAAGAGCACAGCAAAATGAGTCTTCTTGGGAACTCTCATCTCCTTTTAGACTTCTTGACTAACTCTCCTTTTAGACTTCTTGACTAACCTTGAAGAAGGGGAATGGAAATGTGTATAAAAGTCTGAAACAGCTTAGAAATCTGCTCCTTCGTCTTGGAGCTCACTCTGAGGAGCTGAATCTCTGTCTAGTTACCTTGGGATTGAGACCTTCTTGAGGGCCTTGAATTTTGTGATGATATGAAGTCCTCTATGAATAAAGTTTCTACTCTGAGATAAATGAAATGTTGTTCAGAAACCATCTAGCAAATTTGTAGGAGAATATAATGGAGGAGGTAATGGCACTCCAGTACTCTTGCCTGGAAAATCCCATGGATGGAGGAGCCTGGTAGGCTGCAGTCCATGGAGTCGCTAGGAGTGGGACACGACTGATCGACTTCACTTTCACTTTTCACTTTCATGCATTGGAGAAGGAAATGGCAACCCACTCCAGTGTTCTTGCCTGGAGAATCCCAGGGACGGGGGAGCCTGGTGGGCTGCCGTCTCTGGGGTCGCACAGAGTCGGACACGACTGAAGCGACGCAGCAGCAGCAGGAGAATATAAAGTTACTTTTTGCTGTTCTCTAAATAAGGTTAGCAATGGCAAGCCACTCCAGTACTCTTGCCTGGAAAATCCCATGGATGAAGAAGGCTGGTAGGCTGCAGTCCATGGGGTCGCTAAGAGTTGGGCACGACTGATCGACTTCACTTTCACTTTTCACTTTCATGCATTAGAGAAGGAAATGGCAACCCACTCCAGTGTTCTTGCCTGGAGAATCCCAGGGACGGAGGAGCCTGGCGGGCTGCCGTCTCTGGGGTCGCACAGAGTCGGACACGACTGAAGCGACTTAGTAGCAGTAGCAGCAGCAAATAAAGTTGAGCACTGAAGAAATGATGCTTTTGATGTGTGGTGTTGGAGAAGATTCTTGAGAGTCCCTTGGACTGCAAGGAGATCAAACCAGTCAATCCTAAAGGAAATCAGTCCTGGATATTCATTGGAAGGACTGATGCTGAAGTGACAATCTTTTGGCCACCTGATATGAAGAACTGACTCCTTACAAAAGACCCTAATGGTAGGAAAGATTGAAGGTAGGAAGAGAAGGGGATGAAAAATGATGAGATGGTTTGGATGGCATCACTGACTCAATGGCATGAGTTTGAGCAAGCTCAGGGAGTTGGTGATGGACAGGGAAGCCCGGCATGCTGCAGTCCATGGGGTCACGAAGAGTCAGACATGACTGATCGACTGAACTCAACTGATGCAACTAATTATGTTTCATGTTTGACAGTTCCTATTGCATCATCTTGTTAATTTAACCAAGTGGCCTGTTTAAATTATGTGTGCATGCTGTCACTTCAGTGATGTCCAACTCTTTGCAACTCTGTGGACCGAATGGAGCCCGCCAGGCTCCTCTGTCCATGTGGTTCTCCAGGCAAGAATACTGGAGTGGGCTGCCATGCACTCCTCCAGGGGATCTTCCCAACCCGGGGACTGAGCCCGCATCTCATGTCTCCTGCATTGGCAAATGGGTTCTTTACCACTAGCTCCTCCTGGGAAAAATGTATCTTTAAATTGTATCTTATGGTAACCAGCACATAAGTAATTAGCAAATAAAAAACTGCTTGATTGTAAGAACCCACTAAAAACACAATTCCCTCTATTCCACATTTTACAATTTCCAGCCATCAATGGTCATTGTAGATGGACACTTAAAGTCAGGAGAAGAAAACTGGCTTATAATCATAGGTTTTACATCTGTTTCATTGAATATCTTAAACAATTCTAGAAATTCTGCAGCCTCTCCTTGGGCCTTGGTTTCCTTCCCTATAAAATGAAGATGTTGAAATAGTAAAATGGAAGCAGTTTATCAGATCCATTCTAGATCTAAAGTTGTATGAATCTGTGATACATGTAGCTTCTCACATGCAGTGTATGAAATGTTTCTACTTGTTCTTTCTTGCCTGGCTGTTGTATCACTGAGAGTCTGCTACAGAGAAAAAAATGGAAGATTTTTCCTTGAGTCTCTTTCAGCTTGGGTAAAATAATATCAGTGCTTTTCAGACATACCAGGGCTGTTCAAACTTATATACCTGTTATTAGGGAACATATTTAGATCAATTTAAAATCATGAAGAACAGCTTGGCATTGTAACCTTTGCTAGCATCTCGAATACAAGGTATTAATTAAACAAGGAGGAAAGGGGGGGGGCACCCATTATTTTTAAGTGGAATAATTAGCGTTGCTGAATTCATGTTAAAGGGCTTCATTAAGACAAGAAAATAAGATTATGTTTGAACTGCGATGCTATCACTGTGAAATTATAAATTGCTGCTTTTACTCCCAGAATTTTTTTTAAGATATTTATTTATTTGGGGTGAGCTGGGTCTTCATTGCTGCACATGGACTTTTTCTAGTTGCAGTGAGCAGGGGCTGTTCTCTCGTCATCATGTGCAAGCTTCGCAGTGCAGTGGCCTCTCCTGTTGCGCAGCATGGACTCTCGGGCGCATGGGCTTCAGTAGTTGCAGCAAGCAAGCCCAGTAGTTGTGGCGCATGGACTTAGTGGCTCCGTGGCATGTGAAATCTTCCTGAAACAGAGATCGACCCCGAGTCCCCTGCATTAGCAGGCAGATTCTTGGCCACTGTACTACCTGGGAAATGCATAAATTGCTTCTTGAAGGCAGAACTTTGAAACTACAGTAAATGAGAAAGTTTTGTTTTAAACAATTTGAATTTGCTTAAGGGGCAGGTAATTGCGGGAGGCGGTGTGTAGCATTGTAGAAAGAATGATATTTCAGGATCTAAGGGTAGAAGCTTGTTATGCTGAAGTGAAACCTGACTAAGTAATGCACTGTATAGAAAGAAAAGTCTTTGGGCAGCCAAGTATGATTATTTCACTGGGCACAGGGTATAAATTCAAGACCAAAGTGGTTCAAATTGCAGAGCAGGAGCGTAAGCAGCGTGGAAGAGCCTGGCCAGTGGGCTGGGCCTCCTCTGCCTGCTTTAGGTCCTCACTGCATTTCTACTCCAGTCCTGCCCTTGCTTTGATGATACAGCCGACTTCACACTGTGTCCCATCACTGACGGGGCTTCAGACCCTCATTAAGGTGCCAACATCCCGATAGAATGTCAGGATTGGCAGACCCTCAGTTCCCTTTGCTCCAGCTTCAAGGTCTGCTTTCCCTGGGCTGCTGTTTCTTGTTTCTTGTCTCTATTCTGCCCTAGTCAGCTCATTCTCTGGTCTCCTGCTTACTATTCATTTTCCTGTTATGGGACATTTCCAAACAAACTGTTTAAACTTTGCAGAATTATACCTGTAGAACTCTACAGGAAAAATCTGAGGATGGAGTTGAGAAACAAATGAGAATTTATTATAAAGCCCTGTAGTAGTAAAGCTGTCTTCCCTGTCCATGCTTTGAGGTCAGATTTTAGGGGAGACAAATAATGCTGTGTTTTAGACCCTTCCAGAACCACAGGCTTGTGGGTGAGGATCTAGAATCGACTCACTAACACCCAAACCAACAGATCCCCATGCTGCCTGCTCACACACTTTTCATCTAACATGTGCTGAGTGGCTTTCTGCGTTTAGCCTATTTTCTGATAGATTCATATTCAGAGATATAAAAATGAGTAGGAGATACTTTTTTGCTTTTTAGGCCACACAGTCAGTAGGTGAAAGAGATAAATAACAGACACAATGATCTATGTGCTATAGTAAAATTACTTACAAAATACTGAGGAACTCAGAATAGTGCAGTGACTTTCAAACTTCCATTGCCTGTGACCCACATATACTTGAAGCAAAAGTTGAAAAAAAGAAATATTTACCCTAGCTCCATGAAATGAATGAAATTTTCTGTTCTATCTCTGTTGCTCTTATGCTTAAAATTCATGCTATGAACCAATAAATTGATTTTATGACCCTCTAAAAGATCACAGTCTACAGTTTAAAAGACCCAGAGGGAAAGGGAGCAGGATTTTTTAACCCTTCCTTGGAAAAGGGCAGGAAGGATTTTGTAAGGATATATATTTCTTCTTTCCTCTTTAAGTAATAAATCTAACAATATAAATTAATCATATAAATTGTAGAAAATAGAGAAAAATGATTGGCATTTAGGAGATGAGGCTGAAGTAGTAGATAAGCAACAAAATATCAAAAGCCTTAGTTACCAAGTTATACACGTTCTGAACTTAATCTTTTAAGTGACAGAAAACTTTTAAAAAGCCTTAAGCAGGAAAGTGCCGTAATCAGATTTCCATCTTAGAGAGAACATTCTGGTCAAATTTATAGAACAGATTTTACTGAGATAAAACTGGAGTCAGAGAGACAGTTTTAGGACTATTTCAAGTATTTAGGTTAGGAAAATTTTAGATGTAAACCAGAATTCCGGTGTTAGAATGGTAATGCTGACAAATTAGCCAGCTGTTTTGGAGATGGCCATCAGTGGCCAATTTGACCTGCGAGATGATAGACATTAAGATATTGAAGATGGCACGCAGAATTCTGTCTTAGGCCTGTGGGTAGATTGATGGTGAGTTAATGACGATGGAGAGCGTGAGAGAGAGAGTAAGCTGAAGAGGAGGCAGGGCTGAGATTCTGTTTTTATAGAACATGCTCTATTTAGGTGCCCATGTAGGAGGCAAGTCTAGAGTTGGCAATCAGGCACTTTGACTTCTTGACCTTTAATTTTCACTCACTTTGAATGATTGTCACTCATGACTATAGCAGAATAGTCTCATCTTTAAATAAAATTCTCCACAAATAAAATTTAAATTTTCCTAGAATATACTATCATCATAGAGCTGTATCATAATTTTAGTCATTTCTCTGGTTTTACATGGTGTGTTCCCAGTTCTTTATTCTTATTTATCTATTCTAAGGAATGATTCATTAGATGCCTGCGAATGGTTCTCCAGAAATCTAGCAGCCATTCTGTTTATCCTAAGTTTATACAAGTGCTGTGTCACCATCCAGTAGTGGGTATTATCTGAAACGGTCTGGTCAGGACTTTTATCATGTTTTAAGTTGCATGTCTTTATTATTACAGACATTAATGCTTTTATATTCATGTTTTATATGTTTATTAGACAACTATACTTCTGTGAATCATGTTATATACTTTGCCTAGCTTTTTCTATTTGTATCTTATTGTTTATCTCATTGAATTTTACTTAGGTTTATTAGATAGCACTTATTTTTATACTTTAAGGGTATTTTTTTTTTTTTTGCCATATTGGTGTCAAATAGATATTTTACTTTTCTGGCTAGCTGTTTATTTTTATTTATACAATTTGTATATCCTGTGGTATAGAGGAAGAGTCTAGAGGTTTTTCCAAGAGTAGTTAAAAATGATACAAAGCTATAACATAAATGAAGAACACAAAATTTCTTCTTAAGGTCACTGATGATGGAAAAGAAGGAGGAGGTGGAGGCAGGGTGGGAGGGAGGTTGAATGTTCAGAAATGACTGCATAGGTCTGTTTTTAGAGTTAAGTCTTCTTTCATGCCTACTTTTGGCATGCTTGATTCAGAAATTGACTCACACAATTTCATTTGGAAAATTAGCAAAATGCAAAGCAATTGTAAAACAAAATGAAGTGTATATATTCAGATCATCTACTCTGCCTTCAGAATTACTTTCCTGCCTTTCTGTTTGACTGAGACTTTTTGCATTTCCCAAGGAAAAGAGTGGACTTTCCTTGTGATAATAGACAAGCAATAGTGATGCCAAGAGAGACATATACCAGTGCTGACAACGACAGGAAGAACTCAATGGGTTTTCCAAATAATAAATCTGTGGATAAGCTTTCAGCCCAATGATTAAGCACAAGTGAAGCTTGGAGTTCTTGAGAACCAGAGGATTTTTGCAGAAGCTCAGATGTCTTCTAGGATGATAGTGTGTACAACAAGGGAAAATTAAATGTAAATGATTCAGAACCAATCTCTTCAATTTTCCTGAAAAAACGAATGTAGAAATAAAAGAAGAATACAGTTGGCTAGGTTTTCTGTTTTCTTGTCTTGAGAGAGGAGGTGTTACATGAGATAAAGGGCAAGTCTTCATTTTGAAATGATGCACTCTTAGAGCAGGTAGTTCATTCTCAGCTTCTGCAAAAGGTTCCATCCCAGGAAGTGATTCTACATAATGCCTTACTAGTAATAGCACTAACAGTATTTTCCTGGCCTATAAATTCTTGGAACTTAGAATTTTGAGTCTAAACTCTAACTTGACTACTCACCAAACAAGTTAATGTCATCTTTATCATGGTAATTCTAGTCATCCATGAAATTTTTTATGATTGTTCTTTGGTGATTCAAGTGTTTACCCATTGGTATTCCTCTTTTTAAAGAGAATGATATTCATACATAGGAAAGAATGTTTACTTGATATACACTGTATATCAGGGATCATGCTAAGCATGGTGTATAGATATAGATGTGTGTGTGTATATATATGTACATACATATATACATTTATAGACCCATATGGATATGTGGGTCAGGAAGCAACAGTTAGAAATGGACATGGAAGAATAGACTGGTTCCAAATAGGAAAAGGAGTACATCAAGGCTGCATATTGTCACCCTGCTTATTTAACTTATGTGCAGAGTACATCATGAGAAACGCTGAGCTGGAAGAAGCACAAGCTGGAATCAAGATTTCTGGGAGAAATATTAATCACCTCAGATGCAGATGACACCATCCTTATGGCAGAAAGTGAAGAGGAGCTAAAAAGCCTCTTGATGAAAGTGAAAAAGGAAAGTGAAAAAGTTGGCTTAAAGCTCAACATTCAGAAAACAAAGATCATGGCATCTAGTTCCATAACTTCATGGGAAATAGATGGGAAAACAGTGTCAGACTTTATTTTTCTGGGTTCCAAAATCACTGCAGATGGTGACTGCAGCCATGAAATTAAAAGACGCTTACTCCTTGGAAGGAAAGTTATGACCAACCTAGATAGCATATTGAAAAGCAGAGACATTACTTTGCCAACAAAGGTCCATCTAGTCAAGGCTATGGTTTTTCCAGTGGTCATGTATGGATGTGAAAGTTGGGCTGTGAAGAAAGCTGAGTGCCAAAGAATTGATGCTTTTGAAGTGTGGTGTTGGAGACTACTCTTGAGTGTCCCTTGGACTGCAAGGAGATCCAACCAGTCCATTCTAAAGGACATCAGTCCTGGGTGTTCATTGGAAGGACTGATGCTAAAGCTGAAACTCCAGTACTTTGGCCACCTCATGTGGAGAGATGACTCATTGGAAAAGACTCTGATGCTGGGAGGGATTGGGGGCAGGAGGAGAGGGGATGACAGAGAATGAGACGGCTGGATGGCATCACTGACTCTATGGACATGAGTTTGGGTGAACTCCAGGAGTTGGTGATGGACAGGGAGGCCTGAAATACTGCAATTCATGGGGTCGCAAAGAGTCAGACACGACTGAGCGACTGAACTGAACTGAACTGATATGTGGGTATATATGTCTGTGTATATACCAGGCTCCCCCGTCCCTGGGATTCTCTAGGCAAGAACACTGGAGTGGGTTGCCATTTTCTTCTCCAATGCATGAAAGTGAAAAGTGAAAGTGAAGTCACTCAGTCGTGTCCAACCCTCAGGGACCCCATGGACTGCAGCCTTCCAGGCTCCTCCATCCATGGGACTTTCCAGGCAAGAGTACTGGAGTGGGATGCCACCGCCTTCTCCATAGATAGATATAGATATGTGTGTGTGTGTGTGTGTGTGTATATATATATATACACACATATATGTGTGTGTGTATATCCCATAATATAAATGTATATCCTTGTTTAATCCTCACCACAAATCTTGAGGTTGTTTCCAAGGCCTGGCATTGGTCAAAACTCAGTATTATCTAACATGAATAATGCAATTTCACTATTTCACAAATGAGAAAACAAAGGCCATCTCCCAGATGGCAGAACAGCATACCCAAAGTCTGCTGAAAACAACTATTTTAGACTGTCACCTCCCAGGTGAAAGATTATTGAACAACAGTGACAGTTATTAGGATATTTCCCATGTTCAGAAATTCTGTATTCATTTCCAGTGCTAAGATCTTAGCAGAGAGTTAGCTTTCATTTTTTCCCTCAGAAATGATTTTAAATGTAGACCCTGTGAGGGAAAGTCATTAGGGATTTTGGTAATCCTCATATTAGTTTTTCCATCAGCAAATGATGTTTTTTTTTTCTTGAGTAATGTTTCCCTAGTCATCTATTTTCATTCCTCTTCTGTTGGTCCAATAGGCCTTTTGTGAACATAATGAGTTTTGAAAGAAATGGAGTGATATATTAATTAACCAAGGTAATTAGCTTGAAGAGCCTTGGTTTTTTTCCAAACCCCCAAGTGTATGCATTATTTCTGGAGTTGTGTGTTGGGAGATCTTGTTTGAGATGGTTTAGGCAGAGGGAAAGTCAGCTATACGCTACTTGGCAGGACAGGCAAGTCTTGGTTTTAAACATTAGGGGGGAACTGTTGGGAATTAGTTACTTGGTGCCCGGTTTTGTGTCTCGGGTACAATTTCTGGCGCATCCAAAATGCACACATAGCTTATGCACATTGCCCGCCTGTCACTGTGCTGCAGGGCAACCACCTGTCAAAACCCACCTTTCCCTGTAAGTGCGCTATCCCCACTGAAAAGAATTCCCCTGCCTAGTACTTTTCACACCTACCATTTTGGCAATGGCCCTGGCTTTTGACGGCATTCTTATAGCTAATTAAAAAAAACATTGTTTAACTCCTTACTTAGTATGAATGGAATGCTAGATTTCTAATTAAAAATAGATATGCAGCAAGCAACAAAGGTTTACTGTATAGCATAGGGAACTATAGTCAATATCTTATAATAAATCTATGATGGAAAATAATTTCAAAAATAATGCTGCTAAGTCGCTGCAGTCATGTCCAACTCTGTGCGATCCCATAGACGGCAGCCCACCAGGCTCCCCCATCCCTGGGATTCTCCAGGCAAGAACACTGGAGTGGGTTGCCATTTCCTTCTCCAATGCATGAAAGTGAAAAGTGAAAGTGAAGTCACTCAGTCATGTCTGACTCTTAGCGACCCCCATGGACCGCAGCCTACCAGGCTCCTCTGTCCTTGGGATTTTCCAGGCAAGAGTACTGGAGTGGGGTGCCATTGCCTTCTTCATTCAAAAATAATACATATGTATTTATATAACTGAATTACCTTGCTGTGTACCTGAAACACTAAATCTTCAAGAATATATATACTTCAATACTTCATATATATATATAATACTTCAATAATATATATATTTATATTTAAAAAAAAACATAGTTTAACCCCTTGAACAGAATGAAGCAGAAAGTGAAGAGTAACTGGAGCCAGAGGTAGGTTGTTCTGTTTTATCAGTAGCAAATTATATCAAATTTTGCTGAAACTATCTAGCCCAGAATTTTAAATAGCCCTTTTAACTGAAATAGACATATGAAAGAAAGATTCTTACACGTCCAGAAGTACTGATAATTCTTCTTTGCTGTCTGTTTAGTCTCCTAAGTGTTGATTTAACGTTTTGCAGCAGACATGACCCTTCCCATCATCAGTGTCCCTTCTAGGATAAGTTTTGATGTTATGAAACTGCAAATAAAATCATGAAAATCAGGACAGGGGATGAATGAATATCATGCAAAGAGAGGCAGACACATTTGGGGAGTTCCAGGAGGCCACAAAGGGTTTCCAGGTGATCACATTCCCTAGCCTCTTCTAGCACAGCAAGGGTGCATCTCACTTTTCACATACATCAAAGCTGATAAAATCTCCTTCTGGAAAGCCTTGCTATGTGTAGGAATACAACTATCATCGGTAGTGGCAACACCAAGGGGTAGAAGTTGCCTTAAGACCTTTTTAGTGGATGGAAGGTGAAGCCATTGTGTTCTGGCCTTGTTCTTGGAGGTCACTGTATACCTGCCTCTCTTGAACATTCTTTAGCAATAGACAGGATCCTAGCAGCTTCAGTCCAAAAGAATTCTCTCTCTTTATATTTGCTTCACATATGAAGGTAGTGTATGTTGGTAAGAAATTAACTGATATGTAGGTTTACAAAGTAAAAAGTGAATGCCTTCATTAATTCCCCAATGCTGATCATGGTCTGCAGCCCAGATCCGATCTTTGGCAACCCTGGTGAATGTTCTTCAGGTGGCGATTAGAGTTTATATGAGAGGCTGTCCCTGGCATTGTGTAGAGTTCAGTGTGTATACATGGGCCTCCCAGCTTCATTAGGTATGGAAATCTATATTAACATCCATATCCGTGGACTAAGGGGACTTTGGAGGCCCCTCTCGTGGGTCTGTAACCAACTTGTTCCAGCACTTCCGGTTTTTATTTTTATTTTTTAGCTAATTAGGGCATCTGGAGAAGACAGCTTTTCATATGTTGAAAGTGAACTTTGGGAAAGGGGATTTCTAACTCTAAAATTCTAGAAATGTGCTGTGGATCTTCCCAGCAGTTGGTTGGATCTTGCCACCAGGGTGTTGGCACACGGTTCTCAAGATTCTGTGATCTCACAAGAAAGTTGCTTTTTGACTCATTGTTTTGGTTCTGTCAAATTATTGTTTCCTGGTAGGAAATTGAACTTCAACCTTGGAAGCATTTTCTCTTACAAGTGTTGTCTTTTTTGTCACTGAAATCCATGCTTTTTGTTGCATGGCCATTCCCAGTACCTTCAGAATCTATGGAAACTGCCCTTTGGGTAAGAGCATTTCAACGAAGCATTCATCGGGGCTGTCAAGATTCTGTCAGCATCCTGCAAGGTGAACTGGAGAAGAAAGGGAGCATCTATCCTCTGGGCCTTTTTCCTTCAAGGATCTCATGCTCTGCTTTCAGCAGCCTTCCGAAGCATGCATAAAACTCAGTAGTGGATGAGTGCGTTTTTGAGAACAAGTTTTCCAAATATTTTCAGCTCTGTGTTCTTCAACGTGTGATCCATAGGGAAGAGTCAGTGCTGCTATGGGTACAAATCCAAATGCACTTGGGCAGGAATGTTTCTACATAGTGGAAATTCAGCAAGGCTAATAGTTACATGTAGCCAGACGTTATTTGGGAAGGAGGCCAGCCCTCTCTCCCAAGCTGTGTTATTTCCTGGGTGTTAGTTGCACACACTCTGAATGTATAAAAGAGAACATTTGGCTCAACCCTTATTCCTCTATTTTCAGACGACGATCCCATCCCTGACTGTGTGCACACCGGCAGCCCACCTGGAGGGTCCCTCTGTGTATCCATTTTATCATGTTGATAAGTTGAGTCCGTTTGTGCAGTGGTTCATAACCAGAAGGCAGTTTTGCCCGCCCCCCCCAGGGGGGGGGGCACTTAATCATGTCTAGAGATATTTTTGGTTGTCACAGTTTGTAAGGTTTTTTTGTGGAGTTTTCAGGAAAATGCAGGCTGTTGTTGTTACAAAAATGAGTGATTTTTAATACAACCCAAATATTACATGAGAAATATCATTTGTTGTTTATCTGAAATTTAACTGGTTAGTATGTGTTTTTATTTGCTAAATCTAACAACCCTATGCCACTGCAATCTCATGGCTAGAGGCTAGGGGTGCTGCTACCTCCTACAAGGGTAGAAATGTATCCTCCAGAGCAAAGGACAAAGATGTATTTGGCCCAACATGTCAATAATGATGAGGCTGAGGACCTCTGAAATATTGAAATACCTTATGTGATAACAGACTAAATTGCCATGGAAAGATACAATGTGGATTTCAATAAGAAAATGAGTGACTTGTAAAAGAAATTGCTGATGTTGTGGGAGTTTAATTTGCTACTAGGGAACGGAGTAATTTGGCAGAACCTAAATAGTAAGTCAAAATAAATTTTCTTGTTGAATCTCTAAATCTTGAGGATCTTGTGTGCCTCGTCCCAACCATTTGATCTATTTCACAAGAATAGGTGTGTGTGTGTGTGTACATGTGTGTGTGTACATGTGTGTGCATGTGTGTGCGTGCTTCATCCCTCAGTCGTGTTTGACTCTCTGTAGCCTTCCAGGCTCCTCTGTCCATGGAATTTTCCTGGTGAGAATACTGGAGTGAGTTGCCATTTCCTACTCCAGTGGCTCCTCCCAACCCAGGAATCAAACCAGCATCTCTTGTGTCTCCTGCATTGGCAGGTGGATTCTTGAGCACTAGTGCCACCTGGGAAGCCCACAAGGACACGTACTCTCTACCTTTTATGAAAGTGTAGTGTACAGTGTGTATCTAATTAGTGGTGATTGTGGATTAATTCAATGAATAACAAAATTAACTTCCTTTCTTCGAGGATTTATTAAGTGCTAAGCTCCGTGAAAACTGTTTCACACCTATTGCTTCCAGTCCAAACAAGGAAATTATGTCAGTTTTTCACATGGAGAGACTGAGCCTCAAATTACAACATGCCCGAAGTCACAGCCCTAGTAAATGGCGGAGATGGGACTTGGTTCCCCGAGGCTTCCAAAACTTCTGTCTTTTCCTCGCCAGAACCAGAAAGCCCAGGCAGCAACCCTGTCTTTAAGAGGCGAAAACATTCTTCTCTCTGTGAGGTTCCTATGTCAGATTTCCAAGTTGTTGGCTTTGCAGTAGACTTTTCTTCCCTGAGTTTATTTCTGTTCCTTCCCAGTTTCCCGGTAATTTAACAGTGACTGCAGATCACTCTGGAGGTAGGTGGATCTATTTCTAAAACTCTACCTGCTGGGAGACACCCCCTAACTTCTCATGCTGCTTCTGTCGTTTTTCTGATGAGCACACCGGGGGTTGGGGGGGACAAGGGAGGAGCAGGTGTGACAGGGCAGGCCCCCGGGAGCCTGACAGAGGCCAGCCCTGCCTGTAGGCACTCCAATTTAGTGGCAAGCCTTGGAACTATTTCCCCCCTAAGGGATTTTAAAAGGAAGAAGTTTGCAAATTGGTTACTCAAAATTTGCAGATAAGATTTCCCAGTCATCATTGGCTTTTGCTGGTGAAGGGACTGGTTTCTATCCTTCGTGCATCTTCATCCCCTGCAGGATCCCAGCTTGGCATCTGGTCCTCAGTATGTGGAGGACTCGTGCCCTCTGAGGGTGATGGAAGAGAAGCAGCATCGCTCAGCTGCTGCTGAGTGCCCGAGAGTCATCACGACTTGTCACATTAGGCAAAATATTAGTTATTCTCTCTCTGTCTCTTTTTCCTGACTCGCCGAGGTCAGAAACTGTCAAGTTGTCTTCATTATTATCCTTCTCTCAGCAGACTACAGTGTCTTACACACATTGAATACTCGACGTCCTAGCAATTAGAATTTATACAGCCTGTGTTCTGGAAGTTTGTCTCTTCCTCTGACAGAAGTGTTACCATCCGATTGCTTTTCAGCCTGGTATAAAATTAAAACAACTTGTCTCACACACACACAGACACACACACACATGCAAACACAGACTTATATTTGAGTTTTCAGTCTTCCACATACATTGATGCTATTATTCTATATTCAAACCATACTTTAAAGTCATTTCATTTTCCTATTGCAGATGACAGAACAAAAGCTTGGAGATAGTAATCGACACACCCAAGCTTCCATAGTTGATGAGTGGCAGAATCAGCTTGGAACTCAACCTCATTTCTAGAAAATTTTCTTCTGTGCCACGCAGCCAATTGCTGGAGGTTTATAGAAGGTGAAAATTAAAAGTGTTAGTCGCCTAGTCATGTCCGACTCCTTGAGAGCCTATGGACTGTAGCCCACCAGGCTCCTCTGTCCATGGGATTCTCCAGGCAAGAGTACTGGAATGGGTTGCCATTCCCTTCTCCTGGGGCTCTTCCTGACCTAAGGATTAAGCCTGGGTCTCCTTCATTGCAGGCATATTCTTTACTATCTGAGCCACCAGGGAAGGACATTTATAAGGACCCTCCAATGTTCTTCACTGTGATGGATTTCACTTTCTAAAATCAGGTTCTATTTATTTTGAAGGGAAGCCAGTAAACACACAGATAGGCAATAAAGACAGATCTACATCTATTTGCCTACCACTGCTGACTGTACATCTTTTAACTTAAAAATAGAGGTTGAACATATTGAAAGATAAGTTGAAGAAGCTGTTTGACTAGAGGCAGGTTTTCACTTGAGAATAAGCGACTCAGCAGGGATCAGGAACTCAGAATTGCTTTTCCTTCTGAGATGGTAGACAATGGCATCTTTGTCCTGCTTTGACTATTGTTTGTCAATTATTATCATCTGGCCATTCAGAGTGACTCTTAGAGTTAAATATTGTCCCAATTTGAAAGGACTAGAGGACAGCTTCCCTGATAGCTCAGTTGGTAAAGAATCTACCTGCAATGCAGGAGGCCCGGGTTCGATTCCTGGGTCAGGAAGATCCGCTGGAGAAGGGATAGACTACCCACACCACTTGGGTGTACTTGATAGAACACCCAAGTGTTCTTGGGCTTCCCTTGTGGCTCAGCTGGTAAAGAATCCAGCAGCATTCCTGGAGATCTGGGTTTGATCCCTAGGTTTGGAAGACCTCCTGGATAAGAGAAAGGCTACCCACTCCAGTATTCTGGCCTGGAGAAGTCCGTGGACTGTAGAGTCCATGGGGTCGCAAAGAGTCAGACATGACTGAGCAGCTTTCACTTCAGAGGACGGTAAAATATTTGGGTTATTTGCAGAAGATACTTCTCAAACTTCAATGGGTACCGTATGGTGATTGGGTATATTACTGTCATGATTAAGCAGCTCAGCTCTATGTGGGTTTCTCACTGATCTGTTGGGGATGGCATGACTAGAAGCAGTCTGCTCATGCTACCAGACAGCCATGGTGCTTTGACACCCTATTTTTGAACAGTGACTTACAGGTGTATGGCTGGGGAAAGTGTTGAGGACTGCTCCCCTGGGACAGCTAATGTCTGACACAAATCTGTGTATCAGCTTGAAAGCTGCCGACATGGTGCTATGTGTCAACCATTCAACTCCCTGAGTTCTTGGCATAAACACCAATAAGTCAAAATCCAATCTGCTTTATGAGGTATACAGATTGCCTGCCTGTTGGAGGACACATGCTCATTCAGTTACGTGTGAATAAGGACATTCTTGGTCTATTAATTATGCCTCAGAATCAACCTGAAACTCTAGGTAAGTGGCTGGTAGAAGATGAATTAGATGGCTGATGATATGAAGTAAAGTAATTGTCTTGGGGTTCTTGATATGTGATTTAATAATCTGAAATACAGTATCATTCAGCCTAATAACAGAAACTACTACATCTGTGCCGTCAGGGTGACAGTTGTATGAGTCACTACCATGTTAAAAAAAGTAACTCAACCAATTAGGAAGCTTGGATGCTGTCTCCACGTGTTGATGCTATTAACAGGATGGCTGCACGTGAATTCTGATGGAAGCATTACAGTCAAGTTTAATAACTTATAGTCACAGATAGTGACTGTAAGTAGTATACAGGGAGTATGTGTGTAAGCCCAATGCACATTCACTTTACCCTCAGTAAAATTGATGGGAGAAAAAGAAAAGCTTAGTTCTAGTAGACAGCTGACTCTCTGTAATATGCCAGCATTCCTTATTAGCATAAGGGATTTGAGAATTTTATTGTATGTGGGGGCAGCTTTTTACAGTACACCTGTTGATACCCCTGTCTGTGACACCATGCCACACTTGTTGGAGGTACATTTATTTGGTATGTTCCATTTACTGAAATAGTGTAATGATATTCATTTATGTTCATAAAGACAAAAAAATTACAAGATGGAAAAACCACAAAGTTGACTTTCACTTTCTAGTCTTCTGTAGGGCTGCAATCAAACTTTGCAATATCAGTAGCATCTGCTTCAGGCATAAATATCTCGGGGGAAGAAAATCAGACCATCTTCCTTTTAGGCTTTTCTTGCCGTCTTACACAGTGATTGTAACGCTATTTGGGATGGAAGTTGTTTGCCTTTCATGCATTTCTCCATGGTTAAGTCAGGACCAGTCTAAGGCAGAACTGAGAAGTGATAATATCAGCCTCCTTTTCAAAGTCTTCTCCCTCTCCTCATCCTCAGAACTTGTCAGAGCTTCTGCTTCGAGTTGAGATGTATGGCAGGCACTGACCGTAGCTCTACTACCAACATCGTTGCGTCATGGTTGAGGTTCTACTGTAAACCTCAATGTTCTTATCTATTAAGTGAGAAGGATGACATGCCTATTTATAATAGAGATTTGCTCTATCAGTAATCCTTAACCTGGACCACAAAGAAAGTTGAGTGCAGATGTAGTTTGAAGAAACACTTCAGATGGTTCTAAAAGGCACCTTGCCATCCTCGTCTGATACAAATCAGTGGTTTTTAAGACTGTGGGTCCACCTGGAAATTTGTTAGAATGCGAGTTCTTGAATCAGCAACTTTGGAGGTGGAGCCCAGGAATCCATTTCTTAAGCTGTGTATGACTTTCATTTCCATGCACTGGGAAGTTTCATAATCACTGAACCAGCTGTGGGCCAGGACTGTGGCCTCCTCACCACCTGGATCAGCATCGCCAGGGAGCATCTCACAAGTGCACATGTGTGGGCCCTGCACAAAACATACTGAACTGGAATCTTTGGGGCTGAGGCCCAGAAATCTATGTTTCAATACGCCATCCCCGCCCCCAATTCTGAAGCATATGAAAGTTGCAGAAAATCATTGTTCTGGTTACTTAGACCCCCAACCACAGACCAGTCACCTAGGTTCTAACGTACATCCAGAATTGGGAGTTCCTGGATTAGATTATCTTTAAAGTCCCTTTTGGACTCAGGTTCCATGATGTACACATCTCCATGCTGTTTCCCTAAACATGCATTTAAACTTCAAATCCATAGAGTACTTCTCAATCTATATCACGCTTGTTTTGTGCCACGTGGCCCTAGGTTTGCAGTTTATTTCATAGTAGGTATCTCGTTTATCCTCATTGGCTGAATCCAGCATCTTTTATAAGACTATGAGTTAAAAACAACAGATGCAGCTTGGAAAGCTCATCTCTAAGCCCAATTATCAGAAAGACTTAGTTCTGATAGATTTCTACTCCCGCATCCAGGCAATCTGGACTTCATCTTTCTACGGATGTGTTTAACAACACTAGCCTTGGGACTTCCCTGGTGGTCCAGGGGCTAAGACTCCGTGCTGCCAATGCAGGGGGCCCGGGTTCAATCTCTGGTCAGGGAACTATATCCCACATGTTGCAACTAAAGATCTTGCATGCTGCTACTGAAGATCCTGTGTGCCACAACTAAGACCCAGCACAGCCAAGTAAATAAATATTTTAGAAAAAACAACACTAGCCTTCAGCTTTCCCTTACTCAGATATTGTTTGCAACAGATTTGGAATCATTTTACCTATCTGCTACTATTGGAAGCAATAGTAAAAAAAAAAAAAGCCCAGAGTCAATGGGCAGCTGGCTTTTGGAAGCCAAGCCTTTAGGAATTATTTCCTGCAGCTTCCCAGGCTTTCATCTAATGATGAACACCTGTGCTAGCTAGGTCACACTGACCCTGTTTCCTGGCAAAGACTAGTTTTCAGGTAAACTCCAGGGGCCTTAATAGCACAGGTTTTGAACCTAAGGTTTAGGCTGGACCAAATGACATCAGAGAGTAGCCATAATGAGCTGTTGCAGGTGAAAGTTTGTCTGAAAAATACTTAATGAAAACCTTTGAGCTGCAGGGGTATCTGACAGATTAGCAACTCGCTTTGAGAAAGAGACCTTCCTCCCTTCCAATTCCCAGACGCAGAGCCTGCGGCTAAGTCATCAGGAATCAAATAAATGGGGAAACAGGAGCGTGAAAGACAGCACCCTATAGCATCCATCAACAGTGTGAGCCAAAGCTACTGATGCGGTTAAACAGACAACAATCCGTTGTTTGTTTTCTGTTTGCTGAGGTTGCCAACCCAAGCTTTCAGAGGTCTAACACCACAATTAAAAGCAGGCAGGTTCTGGGGGAACACAGGAAAATCCAAACCAGAACAGAATATTTTGATGTTTAGATAGAAATCTACTATTGGCTAGGAAAAGGGCATTTATTGTGGCTGAAGACAATGATGCTGTTATCCACCCAGCAATTATGGTCACAAAGCTGCTCACTCAGATAACCGCAGGCTATTTGAGTCAGAGAGAGAAGACCAAGGCTTTGCCTGCAGCATTGCTGGGTGCGTGGACTTCAGATTCACCTGGTTTCATGGGCTGTGAGCTTTTGCTGGTATCAGCAGAGGAATGAGACTTTGCAGTCCATGGGGTCGCTAAGAGTCTGACACGACTGAGCGACTTCACTTTCACTTTTCGCTTTCATGCCTTGGACAAGGAAATGGCAACTCACTCCAGTGTTCTTGCCTGGAGAATCCCAGGGGCAGGGGAGCCTGGTGGGCTGCCGTCTATGGGGTCGCACAGAGTCGGACACGACTGAAATGACTTAGCAGCAGCAGCAGCATGCTGCTTCAGGGTGAAGAACATGTATCTTCAGGAAAGCCACAGATACTCAGGCCAGAAATGCATCATGAGAGCATTTGCCAAATGGAGTGGCTTGGTTACAAGGGCACAGACTCTCCTAGCTATTTCTAAGCTGGTAGAGGAGAGACAAAGTATAGTGGAGATGCCAGGCGATTCTGAGACTTCCTGGGGTAATTTACTAAGCAGTGTAAGCCCATCCCATTCTGGGCCTAGGATCTCCCTTCCTGTTATTCTGGCAAACCTGAACCAAAGTCTTTGCCCCACATCGGGGCATGCCATCTTTGCTGGGTCACAGCTCCTCTTGGCCTGTCATTTCCACTGATTCTACCTGGGTATCTGCTTTTCTCTTTACTGCTAACTCTTCTACAGCCCAGAGCTCGTTGTTCTCACACAGAATAGCTCATGTTTGTAGTGTTTGTTCCGCAGATTTATGAGGTCAGGAAAAATCCCTGGATGGGCCACACCAGATGGATGGCATAGTAGATCATACATTCCTAGTGGTTGTATGTGTTCGTAGGTGATGTCTAATCATGTACGGACTATGAGGCCAGCTTTCCCCATGTTCTGAGAAGAGGGCGGTGTCTCTTTAGTAGGCCCAGGAATGATACCACTTCAAATGCAAGCACCAGCACCGACACTGGTGGATTGTATGATGCCAGGCAAACTGTGCACTTTTTCTACGGTTTCCTACTTTATGGCTTTTAAAGCAGGAAAGAAAATTCATGCTGCCCTAGTCTACTTGTTGCCTGGTTTAGCCATGTCCTTGTGTTTGGGACAATAAAATGTGACTGATTGTTAACTTCAACATCATTGTTTTTTAGCTGCTAAGTTGTGCCCTACTCTTGCAACCCCTTGGACTGTAGCCCATTGGGCTCCTCTGTCCATGGGATTTCCCAGCCAAGAATACTGGAGTGGGTTGCCATTTTCTTCTCCAGGGGATCTTCCCAACCCAGGGATCAAATCTGAGTCTCCTGCTTTGGCATGCAGGTTCTTTATGAGCCACCAGGAAAGCCCATGAACTTCAGTCATTTCAATTCTGTCGCTCAGTCGTGTCCAATTCTTTGTGATCCCACAGATTGCAGCATGCCAGGCTTCCCTGTCCATCACCAACTCCCAGAGCTTGCTCAAACTCATGTCCATTGAGATGGTAATGCCATCCAAACATTTCATCCTCTGTCGTCCCCTTCTCCTCCCACCTTCTATCTTCCTCAGCATCAGGGTCTTTTCCAATGAGTCAGTTCTTCACATAAGGTGACCAAAGTATTGGAGTTTCAGCTTTACCTTCAGTCCTTCCAGTGAATATTCAGGACTGATTTCCTTTAGGATTAACTAGTTTGATCTCCTTGCAGTCCAAGGAACTCTCAAGAGTCTTCTCCACAGTTCAAAAGCATCAATTCTTCAGCCCTAAATTTTCTTTATAGTCCAGCTCTCACATCCATACATGACTACTGGAAAAAACATAGCTCTGACTAGATGGACCTTTGTTGGCAAAGTCATGTCTCTGCTTTTTAATATGCTGTCTAGGTTCATCATAGATTTTCTTTCAAGGAACGAGTGTCTTTTAATTTCAGGGCTGCCATCACCATCTGCAGTGATTTTGGAGCCTAAGAAAATAAAGTCTCTCACTGTTTCCATTGTTTCCCCATCTATTTGCCATGAAGTAATAAAATAAGTAGCCTTAGACAAACCTGCCACCATCCCCTGAAAAGATATAGAACAAGTTCACATATCAAGGGTGCATGTCATAAAGAAAAAAGCAAATCAGAAAAACTTCAACCATGTAACCTCTCCCAATTCTCCTGACTGAAGTTTATCTCAGCTTTTGGGTCTACCAACTATTTGCTCTAAACCTCTTCTTTGACCCCTTCATAGAGGAAGCCTAGCAGTTAACTCAGAAACAGTATAGTTCCTGGAAGTTGACCTGAGCCAACTGAAAAATGTCCTGAGATGGTATCAGCATCTTTATCCATTTTTCAGAAAAAGCTTGTTGGTTCAATATTAACTCCTATAGCTCTTACAATTTCCTTTGGGATAAATATTTAATCAACAGAGCAGTTGCCTTTTTATTTCATTATGGAGAAGTTTCAATAAAATAGTGTATTTTAATGAATGACAAACACTGGTGAATTTTCATTTAAAATCAATAAGTTGAACCAAGGAATTGTTTTGTAACTTATGGGTCATCTCAATTTAATGAACAGTAACTAAAAACATATTATATAAATGCTTGGCATGCAGAAGGGATGCAGAGCAAAAGGCTAGTCATTGTCCCCCTAGGCTTTATAATCCTTAAAGAGAGGGCTGCATTTTGTTATTTTTTCCTTGGCCAATGCCTGGAATAATAGCAATCAGGTGGTGGGTATTCAGTGAATACTTGCCAGGTTGAATGAATTAATAAGTTGATGTAAGAAGAGTGTTTTCCTTTAGAGAAAAGGATGCAGTACTTTCCTCATCATGGCCGTCTCTCAGTGGATGACCCTGACCACAATGGATTATAAATCATATATATTCTTTTCCTTTCCTTATGCTTATTATAGTGATTCTTAAGTTTGAGCTTGCAGTATAATTACCTGGGGAGTTTCCAAAACACACATTCCTCTGCCCCACTTCCAGTGTTTTTGATTCAGTTGGTCTGAGGCCACAAGAATTTTCATTTCAAAGTTTCCCAGGGGATCTGATGCTGCTATTTTGGATACTACAGTTTGAGCATCATTGGCTTACAGCATCTACCTGCACTGCCCCTATGGCAGTTTCCATTTTCTCATCTACAGGTGGGCTTTCCCAATGGCTTAGCAGGTAAAAAATCCTGCGATGCAGGAGACATGGGTTCAATCCCTGGATCAGGAAGATCCTCTGGAGAAGGAAATGGCTACCTACTCCAATATTCTTGCCTGAAAAAATCCCATGGATAGGTGGTTGTTATTCAGTCACTCAATCGTGTCCAACTCTTTGTGAGCCTATGGACTGCAGCACACCAGGCTTCCCTGTCCTTCACTATCTCCCAAAGCTTGCTCAAACTCATGTCCATTGAGACAGTGATGCCATCCAACCATCTCGTCCTCTGTCATCCCCTTCTCCTCCTGCCTTCAGTCTTCCCTAGCATCAGGATCTTTTCAAATGAGTCAGCTCATCAGGTGGCCAAAGTATTCGAGTTTGAGCTTTAACATCAATCTTTCCAATGAACATGCAGGATTGATCTCCTTTAGGATGGAGGGCTTGGATCTCCTTGCAGTCCAAGGGACTCTCAAGAGTCTTCTCCAACATCACAGTTCGAAAGCATCAAAAACCAGGTGAGCTAGCTAGTGGAAAAGGGTCACAAAGAGTCAGACAGGACTGAGCAACCAAGCACAAGCGCATCAACAGGTGAATTCTTTTCTAGAGCACAGGTCCTTACGTGAAGAAAGCTCCTGACTTCATAAATGATCCCAGCTGGGCTGAGGGCATGTCTGTCCATGGCTACTACGTGCCTTCACGGCTTTGGTGCATAGGGATCCATCACGTGTGAAGGGCAGTCATCCATTTTTCCTGTTGGCCTTTTATTTTTCCTTCTTCATGTGATGAAGAATTGCCTTTAGAGGCCTATCCAGACATATGGGTGTCTGGTGCTGCCTACATGGCTATAGCTGTATGTCAGATTCATTGGCCCTTCATACAGGGTGGCTGGCAGGTTAATAACAGCACCTATTGCTCTGAGAGCCTGCCAGTGGTGTGGACTCTCCACTTTTGCAAGTCGTATTTTTGTTCCAATTAAGTCTCCCTGTCTGCATTTGCTTTCGTTACAAAATATCTATTAATTCTGGGTGACTCTGGATACAAATGATAATGCTGGCCGTGGACCTTCTATTCATCTTCTAAAAATATGAAAAATAATCCTTTATTATGGAAACAGTGGATAGGGCAGCTGTGTATTTTGATTGGGTGGTTTGTTTGCTTTTCAGTAATAGGACTGGGCTGTCGCCCTCATCAACAGCTTCTCATCTGGCCTCCTTTCTCAACAACAGCATGGATTGTAGAGAAGTATTGTCTTTTGTTGTTTATTTTTTTTTATTGAATTATAGTTGATTTACAGTGTTGTGCTGCTGCTGCTAAGTCACTTCAGTCATGTCCGACTCTGTGTGAATTCATAGATGGAAGCCCACTAGGCTCCCCTGTCCCTGGGATTCTCCAGACAAGAACACTGGAGTGGGTTGCCATTTCCTTGTCTAATGCATGAAAGTGAAAAGTGAAAGTGAAGTCGCTCAGTCGTATCCGACTCTTAGCGACCCCGTGGACTGTAGCCCACCAGGCTCCTCCGTCCATGGGATTTTCCAGGCAAGAGTACTGGAGTGGGGTGCCATTGTTAATTTCAGCTATATAGTAAAGTGATTCAGTTACATGTGTGTGTGTACACACACATTGTTTTTTATATGTATATATATATATACACACACACACACACATTCTTCTTGTATTCTTTTCTGCTATGATTTATCATAGGATATTGAATATAGTTCTCTGTTCTATACAGTATGACCTTGTTGTTTATCCATCCTCTGTATACAGTAGTTTGCATCTGCTAATCCCAAACTCCCAATCCATCCTTCTCCCACCCTCTTTCCCCCTTACTAACCACAAATCTTTTCTCCATGTGAGTCTCTCTCTGAGTCTGTTTCTGTTTCATCAATAGGTTCATTTGTCTCATGTAAGTTTTTTAACTTTGGGGGTACAAACACAGGCAAGAGAATATGACAGAGCTAATTGATTTAGTTTTGTCAGTGGGAAAGATTACAACCTTAGACCCATTACCCACTTTCTCTTTGCAAAGTTTTTAAGTAGTCTTAGATGAACCCTGTATTCGAAAGTTTTCATCCTGACATCTTGAGCTACTTACATCTGCTGATCTTTTTTCTCCTTTGAAAACCTGACTTATTCTTCAAATAAAAGTTTACTTCTCTCTAAAACTATTGGTGTCTCAGACAGTAAAGACTGCCTGGAGTGCAGGAGACCTGGGTTCCATTCCTGGGTTGGAAAGATCCTCTGGAGAAGGCATTGGCTACAGTATTCTTGCCTGGAGAATCCCATGAAGAGAGGACCCTGGCGGGCTATAGTCCATGGGGTTGCAAAGAGTCAGACACGACTGAGCAACTAATACTTCAGTGTCCGTTGTGACCGCTCAGGTCTTAGTCTCTCAAACATGTGTTTGGCCCTCCATTACCTACTGCTGGGTGATGTTCTGTGTGTTGTTATTTAGCTTCTTATATGTGTAAATAATGCCACCTCAATTAAATGGCAAACTTACTCCTTCATCTTTTCTTTCAGAATGTAATTATCCTGCATCTACTATGTAAAAGGCACCACAATTGATGCTGGAAGAATACAAAGCAGCAAAATATATGGTCTTGTATTCAGACTTTTCAGAAATTTACGATCTAGTGGAAGAGCCAAGCTGTACACATATTTCCTTCCACACAAATACCATAAAACAGTAACTTACATTCACAGCAGGACATCAATCAAGAGTGACATAGATAGTGCCTACGTAAGCCTTTGTTTTTCCACTGGGCTTGCACATTGTTTTATAAACAATAGACTCTAAATGCACATTTATTACCTCCATGTCTACATAAAGTATGTCTTATCTTATTCAACATGTTTATGCAATTTTCTTTTGGGAGAGTAGGAGGTGGGCAGACCTATCATCATGAAGCCCAGCATAATTTTCTGTCTCCCTTCCCACTTCTTCATCAGACCACGTCCTATATGGTCCACTCATTCTCAAAGCGTGGTTTTCTTTTTTTGAGAGTTACACCTGGTTCTTCTTGTCGGTTGGATCTTTGCTTCATCTTCAGGGCCCACCTCAAATGTCAGACCTTCTGAGTAGCCTTCCTAAACATCTAGAAACAGAGATATCCATTCTCACTTTCCTGTATTCTCATAATCGCTTTATATGATTACACTAATCATACTATTTTTTCACTTTCAAGCAATTATAGGCAATTAAATATGGAAATTATATATATATAATTATATAGGCAATTATATATGTTATATATGTATGTGTCAATTATATATATATATATATATATACACATATATATGCGAGTCTGAGTGACCTCCGGGAGCTGGTGATGGACAGGGAGGCCTGGCGTGCTGCGGTTCATGGGGTCGCAAAGAGTCGGACACAACTGAGCGACTGATCTGATCTGATATATATTTATGGTAGTGGTGCCTTAGTTACAAAGTCATGTCCAACTCTTTGTGGCCCCATGGACTGTAGCCCACCAGGTTCCTCTGTCCATGGGACTTCCCAGGCAAAAATACTGGAATAGATTGTCATTTTCTTCTCAGCAGATCTTCCTGACCCAGGGATTGGACCCATGTCTCCTTCATTGTAGGCAGTCTCCTGTATTGCAGGTGGAATCTTTACCACTGAGCCACCAGAGAAGCCCTATATAATTATATAGACTGTTATATATGTATATGGCAATTATATATATCAGATCAGATCAGTCGCTCAGTCGTGTCCGACTCTTTGCAACCCCATGAACTGCAGCACGCCAGGCCTCCCTATCCATCACCAGCCCTCGGAGGTCACTCAGACTCATATTAATTGAGTTAGTGATGCCATCCAGCCATCTCATCCTCTGTCGTCCCCTTCTCCTCCTGCCCCCAATCCCTCCCAGCATCAAAGTCTTCTCCAATGAGTCAACTCTTCGCATGAGGTGGCCAAAATACTGGAGTTTCAGCTTTAGCATCATTCTTTCCAAAGAAATCCCAGGGCTGATCTCCTTCAGAATGGACTGGTTGGATTTCCTTGCAGTCCAAGGGACTCTCAAGAGTCTTCTCCAACACCACAGTTCAAAAGCATCAATTCTTCAGCGCTCAGCCTTCTTCACAGTCCAGCTCTCACATCCATACATGACCACAGGAAAGACCATAGCCTTGACTAGGCGAACCTTTGTTGACAAAGTGATGTCTCTGCTTTTGAATATGCTATCTAGGTCGGTCATAACTTTCCTTCCAAGGAGTAAGCGTCTTTTAATTTCATGGTTGTAGTCACCATCTGCAGTGATTTTGGAGCCCATAAAAATAAAGTCTGACACTGTTTCCATTGTTTCTCCATCTATTTCCCATGTAGTGATGGGACCAGATGCCATGATCTTCGTTTTCTGAATGTTGAGATTTAAGCCAACCTTTTCACTCTCCACTTTCACTTTCATCAAGAGGCTTTTTAGTTCCTCTTCACTTTCTGCCATAAGGGTGGTATCATCTGCATATCTGAGGTTATTGATATTTCTCCCAGCAATCTTGATTCCAGCTTGTGTTTCTTCCAGTCTAGCATTTCTCATGATGTACTCTGCATATAAGTTAAATAAACATGGTGACAATATGCAGCCTTGACGTACTCCTTTTCCTATTTGGAACCAGTCTGTTGTTCCATGACTGGTTCTAACTGTTGCTTCCTGACCTGCATACAGATTTCTCAAGAGGCAGATCAGGTGGTCTGGTATTCCCATCTCTCTCAGAATTTTCCACAGTTTATTGTGATCCACACAGTCAAAGGCTTTGGCATAGTCAATAAAGCAGAAATAGATGTTTTTCTGGAACTCTCTTGCTTTTTCGATGATCCAGTGGATGTTGGCAATTTGATCTCTGGTTCCTCTGCCTTTTCTAAATCCAGCTTGAACATCAGGAAGTTCACGGTTCACATATTGCTGAAGCCTGGCTTGGAGAATTTTGAGCATTACTTTACTAGCGTGTGAGATGAGTGCAATTGTGCGGTAGTTTGAGCACTCTTTGGCATTGCCTTTCTTTGGGATTGGGATGAACACTGACCTTTTCCAATCTTGTGGCCACTGCTGAGTTTTCCAAATTTGCTGGCATATTGAGTGCAGCACTTTCACAGCATCATCTTTCAGGATTTGGAATAGCTCCACTGGAATTCCATCACCTCCACTAGCTTTGTTCCTAGTGATGCTTTCTGAGGCCCACTTGACTTCACATTCCACAATGTCTGGCTCTAGGTCAGTGATCACACCATCATGATTATCTGGGTCGTGAAGCTCTTTTTTATACAGTTCTTCTGTGTATTCTTGCCACCTCTTCTTAATATCTTCTGCTTCCGTTAGGTCCATACCATTTCTGTCCTTTATCGAGCCCATTTTTGCATGAAATGTTCCTTTGGTATCTCTGATTTTCTTGAATAGATCCTTAGTCTTTCCCATTCTGATGTTTTCCTCTATTTCTTTACATTGATCGCTGAAGAAGGCTTTCTTATCTCTTCTTGCTATTCTTTGGAACTCTGCATTCAGATGTTTATATCTTTCCTTTTCTCCTTTGCTTTTCACTTCTCTTCTTTTCACAGCTATTTGCAAGGCCTCCCCAGACAGCCATTTTGCTTTTTTGCATTTCTTTTCCATGGGGATGGTCTTGATCCCTGTCTCCTGTACAATGGGCAATATTATATGTTGTCTCATTAGACTCTGAGTTTCTTAAAGTTGAAGAACCTGTCATTTGTATTAATATTTAGCATTTTGTAAAACAGTTCATCTAGCCCATAATTGACTAGCTCACTACATCTTTGTGGAATGAATGTGTGAATTTATTTATTAAATAAATGTGTGAATAGACATCTAGACTAAAAGCAATCAATAAGTAAATATTTGTTGGACAAATGAATGGATAATAAATATGTACAACTGTGCCAAATTCCTTGCCATAGGCTTTAGTCTGATCATATTTTCATATTGTAATGGAAATATATTTGAAAGTATCCTATCAAGAGCAGTTCAGGGATCAGCTCAAATGTGTGAAATTAATCTCAAACCCAAATGCCTGCTTTTGTTTTGAGGCTTTTCAACCTGAATAGAGAGCAAGTAACATCAATCCTGGTTCCAATTAGTAAGAAGAGCAAAGAATATAAAATGTAGAACTGTAAGGTGCTAAAAATAATGATCTTGAAATCAGTAGTGTTGGCAGACACTGAGAAATGCGCATAACTTCTCTAGAACGTTAAAAATTCCTAAACAAAGTAACTTATGAATAGAGTTATGTTTTAGGGGAAAAATAGAATCTGGTCAGTCAAAAATTAATAATGTGTCATAAGCTTATTGGTCAAAGTAAATAATACAATGCAACTCAAAATTGGGTAAATTCTGGTGACTCTTGGAACTCGTAAGTACTCATAAGAAAGGGTTATTGAGATTGGGAAAGATAATTAGAATATTATCAATATACCTTCCCAAAGGGTGTACTATTACTCTGATCATATTCATGAATTTACATGGCATAGGAATCAAAGCATTGACATGGCAGAATCAAACTTCCCCACCAAATTGCCCAACTACATTTGAGCAATTACATTTGCCCAGAAAATGCCCAATTACCTTTCAACCTGAATCCCCTTGCTTTTGCTATCTCCAGAATAAAGATGGGGTAAACTTTACAATATGACCACTTAAAGGCTCTGAACAAAGATGACCTTAATCAAGTCAAGTCTGCTGACAATGTAGAAAGCCATTCTGGTCCTCTAAGGAAGTACCCAACAAGCTGTAACTCAAAGATTTCTGGAAATCCCTGACTTAGCTCACTTCGTCTCTAGCTGTCTTTAAAGAACGAATTAGTGTAAATGGCCCCTGACTCTGCATTTGTCTTGTAAAGAATTTTTTCAGGTCCATTAATGCATATGACTTGGTAGTGATAATTTGAGGCATCAATTCTGAATGCTACTCTAAGTCCTAGAGCAGTGAATTATGCCTGTGTACCAGGAAAAGTGTAAGATTTCTCCAATTAAAACTTTACTATATTCATCTTCATGCGAAGAGTTGACTCATTGGAGAAGACTCTGATGCTGGGAGGGATTGAGCGCAGAAGGAGAAGGGGACGACAGAGGATGAGATGGCTGGATGGCATCACTGACTCGATGGATGTGAGTCTGAGTGACCTCTGGGAGCTGGTGATGGACAGGGAGGCCTGGCGTGCTGCGGTTCATGGGGTCGCGAAGAGTCGGACACGACTGAGCAACTGATCTGATCTGATCTGATATTCATCTTTAAGAAGGCTTACCAAAACCGGTCCAGGCTGAAGAGCTTCCAAAAGAGGATACAGCTTTTCTGTCATAAATTATTTCGCCAACTCTACGAAAGCATAAAGTTGTTTCCCTTTCAGTCATTTTCCTGATCAGTTCTGTTTCATTTATAGAGTGAAATCTCTTTTCAGGCAGGAAATTTTTGTAACACAATAATTATAGGACATAAAATTTGGCTTAAAATGGTTGACTTACAGCTGTCTTCTAGAATGCAAATGCCTTCCTTGTCAAGGGTTGCCCATCCAGTTCAGGGCATGTGGACACACCAGACTGGATATTACTTTAGAAATCATTTCAGCTTTGCAGTTTTGTTCTTTGGTATTAACTAACTAATTGACATTAATGGTATATAGGGCAGAGTTTACCTTGGAGGTAGGAATGGGTGATAACTTACCTTCTGAACATTTTAGGGAAATTTGAAATTGTGTGTCTGGCCTGGTTGGTTTTGGGTGATCAGAAGATTCCATTTTATAGGCTAGAATGCATTTGAGCAAGTTATGCATAGACATTTACCAGCTCCTGAAGCTCCATCTGCCAATTGATTTTCCCCATTGTATTTGTTCTCTTTGTTGAACTTTTTCTTCTCTCTTTAAGCACCCCAGAGAAGTACACATCAAGCTGTGACTTGAAAATTTCAAGGAATTATTATTCCGCTTCCTCTTTTAAGAGCTAGCTCCAGTCTCAAATCTTCCTACTAAAAGGTTTTTTCTTTATACTCTTTCTTTTATAAAATAAGCTGATTTTTCCCCCTCGTCTTTTACATTTTGAGATGTGTAACTAATGAGACTAGTTTCCCTGTCTCCTTTTTTTTTTCACATTCCTTTATATACGATGCTTATGAACTAGAATCTTTTAGTTCATGTTTATAAAGAGTTTACAAGAAAGAATTTTGTGATAATAGGGAGAGCACAGAAAACTTGGGGCTTTTGGTAGGAGGAAAACTAATGAATATTAATCCTGAATGCTTACAGAGTGCCTCTTGTCTTCCAAGTGGTTGAAAGAAGTACTAATTAATTATCATGCTATAGGATTATGACAAAAACAGTACAGTCAGTGTCCAAGTGTGCCTGAGCAGACATGGAAGCTCAGTTACTGGTTACAGGCTGCACTGATACTGCATATCTTATTCAGAGAACGTGACATCAGACGGTGTCATCAAATGGAAGGATTTGGTGGAGGAAACAGACACACTTGATCACATGTGGCCATTACTTGGGATACCGCTATGCATCCTGGGTAACTGTCTCCCTCTGAGGCACGCAGAGCCAAGAGAAAGCTGGCCAGCCCTGATGCTTTTTCCCTTCATTCCAGCTGTTTCAAGTTTTTCACTGTTTCTGTCATTCGGAGGGCAGCCCACCCTAGAGCTTCTGGAGGGTCTAGGATCACATTCAAGAGTATTGAGTATCATCTCAATTGTGTTCTAATTCACCCTTTTTTCATGTATATTTTAAACATCTCTCTTAAATTGATCAGTATACATGGGGCACTTTTTCCAGAGGAGACAGGATCTTATTTATTCTTCCCAACTCACCTCATTTCCCCCTACATTCTTCATAATTATTCACTAGACTTGAGAAGACTAATGAGAAGCAAATGAAACAGAATTCTTGAGGAAAGACCAGCTAAGGAGGGAGGGAGAGAGCAAGGCCTTTGTGTTTTTTGTGTGATATTCAAAACATAACCATTCTCTAAATAATGCATTTACTGCTAATTCAGTAACATAGTTCACACTTGAGAAGAGCCTCCTTGACAACACTTGATGTCCATGTTTGTGCTCTTAGAAACAGGCCTCCTTTAATGTATATTTGATGACTGTGGTGTGCATGGAGAGCTGAGGCATTATTTGGAATTCTGTGTGTCACTAGACATTATGTGGTCCTTTAGTCATGGACAATTAGTAAGCATTGACCCTCACTGTGATTTACATTGTATTTCATGGGCTGTAAATAGCTATTTTCTGTAAGAACAAAAGTGTTGTCTAACAGGCCAGGTCCTCTGAGTAGATAGAAGATTCTCCCTGATTTTGAGGGCTGGGGGGAGATCCTTGAAGACAGAAGTATAATGATGCATGAACTTATCAGGCCAAAAATATGGTGCCAGCTTATTTCCCTGTGATCTGAGGACATCATTTATCATGTATTAAGGAAGGTGATGACTGTGTTTATCATGTAGAGTGTTAATAAATTGAAAACACACAGACATCATTAGGCAACTCATCCTTCCATGGGTCAGGTTGACTGTTTTGTTGAAGAGGATGGGTTGGTACTGAAAAACAGTCATCCTCAGAGAACAGGGAGAATTAGACACTTAACCTGAGAGAGGATATGAGAGTTTAAGTGATGTGTCTTGACCATATCCCTCTTTCCACCCAAAGTAAACATGCTTTGGTAATGCTAAACATTTTGAGATCATATTTGCTTAACTGTGAAATTGGAAAAGAGTCTTTCCTAGTGCATATGCAGAAAACCTGAGTTGTTCTATTACTCTTTCCATAATGCAAAGATAAAAAGAAGAGTGACTCTCCCTGACCTTTAAATTGGTATAAAAAAAAAAAAAAAAGAGTCCTGCTTTACAGTCTGCTGTCCAGATTGCAGTTGTCACCTTCCCTCAGTGCTGCTAAGAGCAGTATAGCTGGCTGATGGTCTGCAGATTCTTACCTAGCTTGCCCTGAGCTTTTACGTTCTTTGTGTCCTTCTGATGGAAATGAATATATAAGCATGATAAAGGTGGTAGATCGCCCTGTAGCTTTTTACTCATTGTCTCCTTTACAACTTGGATGTTTGTAAACGTCATATGGTATCTTGTAAACTGAGATCAAAATTTAAAAAAGGTTTTGCAGTCTGAGACCATTAATGACAGTGGCCTGGTGTAGAAGTCTACCTAGGTAGATTCATTGCAATTTAAAACAGTCTAACCATTCAGATCAGATCAGATCAGATCAGTCGCTCAGTCGTGTCCGACTCTTTGCGACCCCATGAACCACAGCACGCCAGGCCTCCCTGTCCATCCGCAGCACGCCAGGCCTCCCTGTCCATCACCAGCTCCCGGAGATTACCCAGACTCATACCCATGGAGTCAGTGATGCCATCCAGCCATCTCATCCTCTGTCGTCCCCTTCTCCTCCTGCCCTCAATCCCTCCCAGCATCAGAGTCTTCTCCAATGAGTCAACTCTTCGCATGAGGTGGCCAAAATACTGGAGTTTCAGCTTTAGCATCATTCCTTCTAAAGAAATTCCAGGATTGATCTCCTTCAGAATGGACTGGTTGGATCTTCTTGCAGTCCAAGGGACTCTCAAGAGTCTTCTCCAACACCACAGTTCAAAAGCATCAATTCTTCGGCGCTCAGCCTTCTTCACAGTCCAGCTCTCACATCCATACATGACCACAGGAAAGACCATAGCCTTGACTAGGCGAACCTTTGTTGGTAAAGTAATGTCTCTGCTTTTGAATATGCTATCTAGGTTGGTCATAACTTTCCTTCCAAGGAGTAAGTGTCTTTTAATTTCATGGCTGCAGTCACCATCTGCAGTGATTTTGGAGCCCAGAAAAACAAAGTCTGACACTGTTTCCACTGTTTCCCCATCTATTTCCCATGTAGTGATGGGACCAGATGCCATGATCTTCGTTTTCTGAATGTTGAGCTTTAAGCCAAGCTTTTCACTCTCCACTTTCTAACCATTATTATTACTATTATTATTTTATTTATTGAACTACTTGGTGATTCTGTGTGTGGTTGCACTTTTTGCCAAAATTTCCTCTTGCTTTGAAATGGATATCTTCATTGAGAATCACCTCAGTCCTTGAAAAATCACCACGTTGTATTTTTTCTGGATTTATCCTACTAGATTGCTCACCTTGCTTACTGTGGTTTTACCTAAATATCACTCGCCATATTTATATTTATTTATTTTTTCTTTTAGGAACTTCTGGTGATGTAAGTGCTACTCCTGAAGGTGGTGGTTTATTAGTAGCATAATAAAGCAGATAATTTTTTCTGAGTTATTGCTGTCATTAATTGGAGTTGGGACTGACCTGTCTAATTCTTTCCTTCAGTCGATGTTTTTTTATGGACAAGAGTCGAGAGAAGCTTTATACCTAAACTTTGAAAATTAAGAGGTTTCCTGTGGTAAACATGGGATAGTTCTACTAGAAACAGAGCAAAAAAAAAAAAGAATGAGAGTGAGATGGCATAATATGAACCTGAGAAGTGGTAAGTGTGTGACAGGTATGTTATTCATTGTCCAGATCAAAGAGGAATCTTTGTCTTTAGGACTCAAGTCAGATGCACCAAGAAGCTGGTTATACTCCAATTACTTCTTTGATGTTGATTTTCTGAGTGTCTTCAAACTCCATGTCCTCATTCGTAAGACATTATTAAGGGAGAAATGTTCTTCATTGTTTTCAAATTTGTATATTCTCTTTCAGTTAGATTGAACAAAGAACTCATCAGGACTGAAACTCCTTTTTATTTCTGTTCTCTTATCTTCTACCATTTATTTATACAATATATGATCAGTATACAGCTTGTGCAAAGAATAGATGATTAAATGAACGAATGGTTAGGTATGAAGGCAAGCATTTCAAAATTCTCTCCTAAGTAAAAAATACACATTTCTAGAAAAGATATTTCTTAATTTCTAATCTAGTAGTGTATTCTCTTTCCAGCTTCTCTCTTCAGATCTTTTATACCAAATTTACTAGGGCCTACATTTCTGTGGAGGTCATAGTTGGAAAGCAATAAGACAAATTAAAAGAAAATCATTTTAGTGTATTTTGTCTCTTGCCTTATTCTGTTCAACTCTAGCTTCTGGATTTGCATACTCTCAGTGTGGTTAAGATTTAAATCCAACAGACTCATTTAGGCAAATGTATATCCTTGTAAATCTCTGTTTTGGGGAGGGAAATAAATGTTAATAAAACTTCTGTTTTACAAAAATATATTGTTTGTCTCCAAGGCTTATAAAAAGTAAATAAACCACTTAGGATTTATTATACATTACATAGTCACAAACCACATATGACATTATAAATAATATACACATATATCATGCATATAGTTTAGGAGGTCTGTGTGCCAACAATTTAGACATTTTAAAAAACATCTGAGATTAGATTCAGTGTCAGTTTATATTGATAAGTAGTTAGAAGATACTTTAATGTGTATTTTAAAAAATTTTTAGCATGGTAAAAGTCTTTAAAAGAGAAATTAGGTTTTGACTTTTCTTAGGGAGCATCTCTAAAAACAGTTGCAAAAATCAGGCTGCATAAAGAATTATGAATTGAAATTTTGAATTTTATACTAGAAATATGAGATGTCTTTTTATGAGCCCCTCTCAACAATGAGAATTTCAAGTATGGGCCGTAAAACAACTGGAGCCTGCAAATTAATTTATATATAATTACTCCCAGGTTCTCAGACACTCAGTTCGGCTAAAAAGTTGACTGCACAGTGATGTTGTTTGGAGGTATAATTTGTTATTTAATATCTCTTCTGAAGCATCAGTCATCCACAGCTTCCAGAAAACTCTGGATTTACTATGTCATGTGATTCTAGTAAAAATACAGATTCATATCCAAATCCCTCTTCAGCCTAACTGATCATTGTATCAAGAACTAGATTTCTCTTTATATCCCAAACTATTGTGCATTTTGTACTAAGTTTGTAAAATGTTCTGTAAGGAGCCATTTGAAATGTCCAAGTTCTCTTTAAAGGGTTCAGTTCAGTTCAGTTGCTCAGTCGTGTCCAACTCTTTGCAACCCGATGAACCGCAGCACGCCAGGCCTCCCTGTCCATCACCAGCTCCTGAAGTTTACCCAGACTCATGTCCATTGAGGTGGTGATGCCATCCAACCTTTAAAGGGTAGACACAGTTATTTTGGGGAGTTTGAAGACTCTTGTTTGTTTTCGTTGGGTTGTGTTATAATGCTCTTGTCAGCCTTATGAGAGAGATCTAAAAACAGTTCATCTTTGTTCATTAAGGTTAAATGAATGTCTTGGGATCTAACCCCAAAGACAATTCTGAGTTCTTATTGGCACAAAGCATTTCTTATTACGGAGAGAAATGTTTTGGTTCATTGTTTCAGGAAAGGGTGCCAGAAAGAAACAGTCGATTTGAAACAGCAGTTCACACATTTCCTGGGCTGTTGGAACGTGTTGTACATTTCATTTGGCTTGCACTGCACTGCCTCACCTACAGAATATGGCGATAGAATGGAAGACACACACACTGGCAAGCAATAGTGCGTGTAGTTTTAAGTGGTGAGACTATTCAAGGGAAATGATTCTATTGTGAGTAAGAGTGATCTACAGACAATGCTAATCAGCCAAAGTTATCACAATAACTTGTGTATGTATAAACCTTTACATATTTGTAAAATATCAATTGGAACTGTATGAAATTGATATTCAGCTGTTTTTTTTCTTGACTTGCAAAACTGGAATTTCATATAGTTCAATCTAACACTTCCACATTTATTATTCCTCTTTGAAAGGCCACCTGCCATGGTTGGAAGCACATTGGATTTAGAGTCATCGGCTTGGGTTCATGTCCCAACAATGTCACTTGTGTGCTGGGTGACCTTTACAAATCCTTCAGAGATTGAACAGTGACATGTGGGAACAAAGAGAAATCTAATTCATAAGAAATTTAGCAATGTTTTGACTAATAGTTACTAGATAGAGGGCCTTTTTCACAGTCATATGAAGGCAGGCAGTCTTATAATACAAACAAAAGGCTAACAAACAATTCAAATGTGAGTAATTATGAATACTGTTTCTGATTATCAATAGGACATTGTCATGTTAGAAGGGCAGGCACCATTATCTTCATTGTATAGTTGGAGAAAATTAAACAGAAATTCAGTAAAAATGGCTTAGATGATTCAGTGACTCAGAAAAAGAGTCTGAGTCTCTAGATGCTGTTGCCCTTTTAAGGGTACCATCTGATGACTGTCTCTGTGTTAGGTGGCTAGATGTTCTTCTCTGGTGGATTATAGAAGAGTTACCAGGACATCTCAGTTAGTCAAAAAGCCCAGTTCTGTAACACTACATCTTTGCCTTGTAAAGACATCAAGATGTGGGATACCGGAAAACTGTTCCTTTCATCTCTTTTCCCTCAAAAAATACAAATAGTTACCAAGCACTGGAAGAAATAAAGAGGAATGTCAGCAGTATAGATAAATAAGCTGGTTCATCTAGGCAACAGAGTGTTATTCAGCACTAAAATGAAATGAGCTGTCAATCCATGAAGGCATGGAGGAAACTTAGATGCATATGGCTAAGTGAAAGAAGGCAGTCTAAAAATGCTACATACCCTGTGAGTCCAACTGTATTACATTCTGGAAAAGATAAAACTGGAGACAGTAAAAGCATTAATGATTGCCAGGAGCTGGGGGTAGGGATGAAAAGACAGAGCACAGAAGACTTTTAAGACAGTAAAACTACTCTACATGGTACTGTAATCGTAGGTACTTGTCATTCTGGGGCTTCCCTGCTGGCTCAGTGGTAAACAAACTCCCGGCATGCACAGGAGATGCAGGTTTGACCCCTGGTCCAGGAAGATCCTCTGGAGAAGGAAATGACAACCCACTCCAGTATCCTTGCCTGGGAAATCCCATGGACAGGGGAGCCAGTGGGCTGCAGTCCACAGGTTCTTAAAGAGTTGGACACAACTTAGCGACTAAACAGCAATAGCAACATGTCCCACCCCAGTACTCTTGCCTGGAAAATCCCATGGACGGAGGAGCCTGGTAGGCTCCACTCCATGGGGTTGCTAAGAGTTGGACACGACTGAGCGACTTCACTTTCACTTTTCACTTTCATGCATTGGAGAAGGAAATGGCAACCCACTCCAGTGTTCTTGCCTGGAGAATCCCAGGGACAGAGCCTGGTGGGCTGCTGTCTATGGGATCGCACGGAATCGGACACGACTGAGGCGACTTAGCAGCAGCAGCAGCATTATAAATTTGTTCAAACCAGAAAATGCACAGCCCTGAGAGAACCTTAAGGTAAACTATGGACTTTGGGTGACAATGATGTTTCAGTGTAGGTTTATCAGTTACAGCAAGTATGCCACTGTTGTGGGGAATGGTGATAATGAAGGAAGATGTTATGAGTGGGGAGAAGAGAAATATGAAAAATACCTGTACCCTTCACTCAATTTTGCTATGAACCTAAAAGTTCTCTTCATGATAAAATCAATTAAAAATGAAAATGCTATTGAAAGTTTGAGGCTTTTTCTGCATAAGTAAAGCCTTCAACATTGCAGTCACAAGAGCCACCTTGGAGGGTAGTTGCTGTCATTCCTATTCCTCTCTGACCGTGAAATAGACTCAAAGAGGCTGGAAGTTACCTTCCTTGAAGGCCCAGAGATGGGAGTGGAACAGGTTAGAGAAAAGCCCATCCATCCTGTTCAAAAGTCTGTGCTTCTACTCTTTAAGACATTATTCATCCTGGACTTCAATAAGCTCATGATGCTAGACAGTTGACTCAAGCAATCAAAATATATACACACGAAAGAGAATCATATTCTTCATATTCTGCAGTTACAAATAAGGCAGATGAACAAGATTAAAGCTGAACATGGTGAAATTCAATGTATAATATTGGATGATAGACCAATTGTGGAGTTGGATAGAGAATGCCATACAATTTTCTTGTAGGCAGCTTTCAGAAAATGTCTCAGCTTTAATCTAACTATACTTCAAGCCCCCTGCACCTATTTAAATTGTATTGTGACTAGTTGCTAGGCTATTTTCTAAAAGTATAAAGCCTGTTTATTTGGGGATTTCTATATGACCCTCCCCATGCTTGCCCACTTACAATTTTCCTTTATATTCTGAGCATTAAATTTCCTTTATAAATTTGTGAAGCTATTCCAATTTGCATGCAGTGTTCAAGGATATCATCAGGATTGCTTTAAGGGAATTCCTGTGGATCTCTTTGGAATGAATTCCCACTTTTGTTCAATTTTACTGTCTCTCTGTGCCAGGGTTGTGAAAGAACACAGTAGCCCTCAGGAAGTCTCCATAATGCTATTATTGTTGTATAGTCACTAAGACATGTCTGACTCTTGCAGTCCCATGGACTATAGCCTGCCAGGCTTCTCTGTCTATGGGATTTCCCAGGCAAGAATACTGGAGTGGGTTGCCATTTCCTTCTGCAGGGGGTCTTCACAACCCAGGCACTGAACACACATCTCCTGCACCTGCATTGCAGGTGGAATCTTTACCACTGAGCCCCCAGGGAAGCCCCTCCATAATGCTACCCCCTTCTTTATTTTTGAGTTATTGGTTCTATGTTGAAGATGTCTTGGTCCAGCTCTGGCATGGATAGAGGATGTTAGACCCTGCATGAAATAAAAGCAAGTTACTCTGAAACTCTCAATACCTGGGGCAACCAGGACTCTCTGGACCCAAGAATAGAACCTTGCCTAGTTTCCCATTCTTGTTAATGGGAAGATGTTCCCAAGGCCTTTAGACATTTTCCCTTAGTAAGAATTCATTCAAGGAGGGGTCTGCCTGCTGACTTAAGGCTGCCTCCGGCCATGTTCAGTAGCTACGGGAATTTTCTTTCTACCATTGATGACGAATGTCAAAGTACTTAATATTGTGCATCAGGCATCTGACTGCCTCATGCTGAATCCAGATTCCTCCACATGGTGGCTAAACGACCACAGGCAAATTTCTGGGCACCTGTGTCTCCATCTGTCACATAGAGATACTAGCCTACCTACTTGATAGGAATTTCATGAAACTAAATGGATTCAGAGAAGAAAAATGCTTAGAACATTGAGCCTATTTGTCCAACCCAGTTGACTAACCATTCACAATTGAACACTTATTCTGTAGCTGCATCAACCCCTAAATAGTTGTGCATTCAGCCTCAGCTCAGGGTGTCCTCCTAGCTTATAATTCCCTCTCCACCTCCACCTGCTGAAGGCCTACTCATATTTCAAGACTCAATTCAAATACCACTTCTCCCTTGAAGTACTTCCTTTTCTGTGCACCTCAAGCTCTTTTACTATAGTGGCACTTATACTCTAATGTATTGTGTAGTGGCACTTATGTATACCTAAGTAAGAATATAAATGCATATAATTATACTTGTATGTGTCTAAGTAAGTACATAGAGGGTGTGTCTGTGTTATGTGTGTTATGACTATGTTTTTGTTTGTGTAGGTGTGTGTATTGATTTATATACTAATTTATTTAGCAGTCATTCATTACACGCCTAGTGCAGTTCATCCTTTGAAACAGGGATTACAAGGTACATAGTCCCTGACCTCAAGAATCAAGCACTATACAAGTAATATGCTGCTGCTGCTGCTAAGTCGCTTCAGTCGTGTCCGACTCTGTGCGACCCCATAGACAGAAGCTCACCAGGCTCCCCCGTCCCTGGGATTCTCCAGGCAAGAACACTGGAGTGGGTTGCCATTTCCTTCTCCAATGCATGAAAGTGAAAAGTGAAAGTGAAGTCGCTCAGTCGTGTCCGACTCTTAGCGACCCCATGGACTGGAGACTACCAGGCTCCTCCGTCCATGGGATTTTCCAGGCAAAAGTACTGGGGTGGGGTGCCATTGCCTTCCCCAATACAAGTAATATATGCTCTGATAAATGTTGAAATAATTTGGATGAGATACAAGGAACTTCTGTTATTGTATATACACACATATAAATGTGTATATTCATAGACACATACATATTTGCAAATATGCAACTGAAATTTGATGAAAAGCCATCTTTCTAAGATCATTTTCAGAAATAAATTTTATTTCAGATCCAGTCACAGCAGTAGCTTTTAAGTAATGTATCAGGGAGTCCTTTTTACATATTCTAACAGAACCAAGCGCTGTGCCCCAAGGTTTTCACCCCTGAGTACTGCATGTTTCAAAATTTAAATTTGCTGGCTTTCTCATTCTGATGGCATCTCCAGCTTGCTGGCTTTTCATACTCCTTTGATAGACTTTGTTGACTGAAAATATTCTCTATAACCGTTACCATTGTGTTTCTTCAGCAGAATCTTTTTATTCTTTTGCATTCAGTAGGTAATAACTTCAAGTCCCCAATGTGTCCTAGAATGCAACTTGTCAAATATAATTTTAGAAGACCCGATCCATCCAAGTTTAACAAAACAGAATGGCATTGTTACAATGTATTTATGCATAGATGATTAAACTTATTATACTCTTTGAGTGAGCTCTGTAATAGATTGATTTTACCTACCATGCATTATTTGACACTCACCATCTCCTTTGCCTTCAGTAGGTCTTGGCAGGAAAGTTGAGTTTGTTTAAGGTTTCATAATTTCTTTTTCATGAAAGATCATTGCCTTTGTTTCTCTGCTTTAGAATGGTATATCTACATTACCCAGATGATAGAGTAAGGAAACTGGACAGAGAACTGAAAACCATTCACTAAAGAGCTTACTCTTTAAAAAGTATGCAAACTTCATAGTTGTAAGAAGTTATTCCTAGCCCGACTCTTTATATTAAAAAAAAAAAAAAAAGCCAACAATTATTTTAGTGCAAGCTGAATCTTTTATGTTTTTCATAGCTATGCCTAAATGATTGACATTAATTGGTATAAATAGCATGCATGATATTATTACATTCTATAAAATTACTTTGGTTTTTCTTTCTCTTTCTATTTATCATCTGTTCTGATTGTAAACATGAGTAGAGAGATTTATTTTTATCAAATAACAATACAAACTATTTTTTGGTATTAGCATATGGGTAATTATTTTAGATCTCTACTGACCCTCTATTCTGATAGTTCTTTTTTATACATCAAACATTAGTTTATTCTAACAGAATTTAGTCTGTTGTAGATCTGTTTGGGGTTTGTACTTAATTTTCCTCAAAGGAAACCAAAAAAAAAACATGCTCCTGTATAACTTACTAATGTAGATTAGAGATGTAGCTTTAACACTTCTGGCATCCGGTTTTGATGCAATCCTGGGGAATATGTTTGCAAGTTTCAGTATCTTTTCTCTTTAGAACATCACTCTGATACATTACAATCGTATAAAATGTGCTGGATATTTATGTACAGACATGCATAGTGTTTGGTAGGAAGATGTTCCTCAAATAGAACCATTTGTCTTTACACACATGTGTATCTCTGTGCTTAAAAATTGCCATTTGTGTTTATCACATACCTTTCATCTGTTAGATACTTGAAGATACAATTTCCTCCATTTTCAATCCTTTCCCCTGACTTGAAATGGATTTGAAATGAGACTTTAATAGGACTTTTCTTTTACTTGACTCAAAGCATTCCCTTGCTTTTAGTCTTTTTTATTCCCCATTTCATTGGCTTGCTGGTCTGCGAGCACAGAATTCTCTTTGCCTTCCTGGCTCTCAAATGGCCAGAGCAGGTGGGTCAGCCTGTCTGTGTCTTCCAAGTCCAGCAGAATTCTCCTCCCATTATCTTTCGTGAGAGAACAGAGCAATGAAGGAACTGCACAGGTAGCTGTGAAAAACAAGAACAGACTCATTTCATCCCTCGCATTTCCAATCAAATCATAGGTCTCCCACAAGGTGGAGAATAATTTGTATGTTGTGGCCACAGGAACCTGCATGACTTAAAGGTCTTTGGGGGATTCTGTATTCATTTTTATTAACTTTAATTATAGGAGCACTATAAAATTTTCTCATTCTGTGTTGCGTGAAAAATGCAGAAGTTAATTGTTCCTGACATTTAATTGGTTTATGCTTCTCTCTAACAAAATCTTGGGCTGCAAGAGACGGGAAACTAGTTGGCATGTTTCTGTGATTGCTGAGGATTATATACCAAGAAATTAGTCTTTTTGTTAGTTCTAAGCAGTGAATTACAAATGCAGTTTCAGAAGTGCGGGGAGAGAAATAAAATCTGTGCATCTACATTCTACATATGCTAAAAGACTGACAAGGGCTTCCCCAAATGCTTTGTCTGACTTTGCCAGGATTGCTGTGGTTTTTCCATCACCATTGTCCAAGTTTAAAAATGACATATTTTTATACATTCGATGATGTGTCAGGTTGTTTACAGCCCTGTAACAAGCCATCTGGACCCTTCATAACCTTTTCATAAATTTTTTCAAATATATGAAAAAAAAATCTGGCATAAAGAAGCATAAGGTGCCTGGCTGTTCCCAATTATAATATGTGATGGCTTGAGGAAGTTGGATTTCAGCGTGGCACACTGCCTCTGATTTTAGGAGTGGTGAGATACTCTGGAAAGCATCCATCTACTGTGATGTGTTCCGGGCTTCAAGGGAGAAGATGATCAGCAAACTGATGCTAATTTCCATTTGACACACAAGTGTGGGGCACGTACCATATGCAGGACACAGTGCCAGCGTCATGGGGTGTGCCAAGGTAAAGGGGGTAGGCTCCTGGCCATCACAGAGTTTGTGATCTAGAGGGAGGGATGTCCTTGGAAATGGTAACCCAGTGCAAGGAGCACTGGGGAGTGCATGAACTTGAGGGAACACAGAGGGACCGAGGACTGAGAACTTCAAGAGAAAAGTGTTTAGGGACCTCGTATCCTCCAGCCACACCTTGGGAGGTAGAATTGCACCAGCGGAGTGGGGTCAGCTCTCTGAAATGGAGAACCTGGCGTGAAAAGAAGCATCCTGGTCTGCATCTTCTATCCTCAGCTCTTCCTTTCCAGATTTTACAGGACCCCGGGAAACTGATGAAGGAAATTGTTGAGGCAGTTTGAGTACCGGTTGGAAGAGAATTTCCAGACTCAGCATTTCAGAAGACAGTGAGTGAGTTTATTAGGAACAAAGAGCAGAGATACTGTGGATACTGCGAGTGCAGCGGGAGTTGACAGTTTTCTCTGGTTAAGTAGCCAGTTTTTATAGCCTCAAGACAAAGAACATTCCTGCTAGAAGGTTGGCATTAGGTGATTGGTTAGGGCACAGTGGGGTAACTACCAGAGTTGGCATCTTTGCCTAATTTGGAGTCAGGACGCCTGTTGGTGATAATAGGTGGTGGTGGGAGTTGGCAGTGGGTACAGAGGAGGTCAGTCAGCTTTGGAGGTGACCTTAATTCTGGGCTCTGCTTCTGTGGCCTTGGGGCAGGACTCAATGGAAATTATGAACAAGCTCAAAAGGTTAGATGGTGTTCTTTTGTCCACTTGTCCCAGGTTATTTAAAAACAAACAAATGGTCAGCAGCTGAGCACACTTGTCCAAGTCTACTTCGTTTATTTTATTTATTGAGTACTCCTCGAATTAGCAATCATAACCCTACGAAGTGAAGAAGAGAAAACCCTAAATTTGTTACTTAGAAAAACCCCTAAATTTGTCTGCCATTCGTTACTTAGAAAGTACGAAAAGGCCCCTGTCTCCTGAGAAAGTAGTTTTTCTCCATTTGTACCTTTTGGGAGTCATTAGCTCTCATAAATAAAACAATAAATCATGGAATGCATGCTGCAGGCAGAAACGGTAGAGATATTTACACCAGTACAAGTCCTGTCTCTGGGGCCGGAGCAGGCTGGGTGGCACCTCGCATGGCTTACAAAGAGCAAAGCTTTGTTCGGCTGAGTAGAACAAGGAGAAGCGTTATGGACAGTTACCTGGGAGGCCATTTCCAAATGAAGTGATGATGCCTGAAACAGGAGCCAGGTCCTGGTTTGGGTCCAGTTAGTGAGGACAGGAGGCTGAGCCAAAGCATTAGAAGGAAGCTGTCAGCCAGATCAGGCAGTGTGGTCTGGAGGTGGGAATCATGAGGAACATAGCACCGAGCGAGGCCCAGAACTGGCATGTGATCAAGGAAACCGAGTCCCCAGAGGCAAGGTGGAACCCTGGGATATTGTTCTTCCGTGCACCCAGGCTGGACTTGTCACAGGGTGTGGACTTTTTACAGATAACAGTGCCAGGCAGGTAACAGCATCCTTTTTCTTAAACAGTTTAGGATCTAGTTGAACATTTCTTGAAGTATGGTCCATGGTCCCACTGCATTAGAATACCATGCTGCTTGTTGAGAGTGCCCACCTCCAGGTCTGACCGTGTACCTTGAAATGTTGGACCACCTCCCTGGGTGAATCTTAAGGGTTCCCCAAGTTTGAATCTCTCATTTCTAGATCATCTGATGAATGCATGATAATCAGTGACCCAGATAGGGTCAGAGATAGGACATAAGAAATGATTAGACCAGAAAGTGCTTCTGTAGGAATTCAAGAGAAACCAAGATTAATTTGAGCTTGAAGTGGTCACAGCACAGTTTGAAAGATGTGAAGGATTTTATTCAGGGATGAAGTAAGAGCATTCTTGATGGGAGAAAAGGCCTAAATGAAGATGCTTAGGGAAAGTCCCCGTGGCTTAATGGAGAATGCCATGAACTTTGAAGTTGGAATCTCACTCTAGCAATTTCTTATTTGTATGCCCTTTGACAAGTATTTGAATCCCCATTTGCTCATTTGGAAAATGGGGCTAAGAAGAGCTATTTTCCAAGGTTGTCATAAGGATTAAATGTAACTTGAAAACTGCTTAGCTCTTAGTACTCAATATTTGTAATTTCCCCCATACTCAGGGCTAATATTCAGTGAATATATGTTTCACCATGGCAGTGTTATACTTGCCTGCATTTGAAAAGCAAAATATCAGTGATTCCTTAAAGGCAAGGCTCAGCATACCAAGACAAAGTGGATACAAATTAGGCTTGAAGAAGATCGGGGGAAGGAGGGAGAGGGTTGAAATCTGGTTTGAGCAGAATAAGGATGATATGCTTAAAGACTGATTGAGATCAATCCATAGTCAGGGCTGCAGACTTTCAAGCCCAGAGCTCAGGATCCTGATTTTGCTACACTTACCAAGTTGTGTTTTCATCATTTTGATCAGTGACTCTCTACAGGCCAAGGGGGAGGCCTCTGATGTTAGTGCTATGATATGATCTAAGAGGAAAAAAAAACGTAATAGTTATTCAAACAATATTGTTTGTGTATTGTAAATTCCATGTTCTTGTGAGCTACCCCAGTTTTTTTTTTTTTTTTTTTTCAGTTAAAATGCTGAAGCAGACCCCCTATTAGAGAGAAAGGAAGAAAGCAGACATTCCCTTAAGGAACAGTGTAGAAGAGTATTCCAAGTGCCTGGATGCACAAAGTCGGAAAACGGGCTGATGAGCGGTTGTCGTGTTGGGGATGCACATGGGTGGCTAAGGAGAGTGTGGAAGGTGTGGGGAGGGTTTCCTTCCTGTTCATAACAAACCCTGAAGAGTGACTCTTGCATCTCTCTTCCTTTGGAGGTTCCCTCCCTGCAAGTGAGAGCAGGGGAGGTTCGCAGAGTCCCAGGGCCATAGTTCTCTTTCTTGCAATCCCGGCCCCAACTACCAGCCACAGGGCTGCTGCGTCTGGTGCGGCCTTGTAAGGCTTTTGTGTTTTGTCTTGAGGGCTGGTGTCTTTTTTGGCACAGAGCGTGGCATCCACCGAGTGTCTCTGGAACAACCTTGACAGAGGGAAGGGAATCAGTGGGTCTTGGCAGTTGGGGTTTTATTGAATTTGCCTTGAAGAGTTACCGAGTAGTTCTGGCAGAAGCAGCATTCTTGATGAATCCCCCAGATTGATGATCGCATGTGTTTGCCAAGAACAGGAGAGGGAGATGAACAGAGTGATCAGGTTTTCTGTTTAACCTTGCGGTGCTCCTTTCTTCGACTCTCACCTGCCCCGTGTTCTCCCCCGCCCCCGCCCCCATCTTCTTGTCTTGACCTCACACTAACCCCTGATTGTCCAGGGACCCAAGGGTGTCCCATGAGACTCTGCCATCCATGGTAGGGCCGAGTGTCTGACCATTCTGAAATATCTTCTCCCCACCAAATCTTAACAAATTTGTCTTATCACAGCTTTTTTTTTTAATTACAAAAAACTTTGGAAAACAGCAGAAGAGAAAAACCTTCATCAACATATTTATGACACTTATTTCCATCTTCATTTTTCTTTGCAAGGTGAAAAGGAAATAAGAAATAAACAAAACTGAGAGAGACTGAATGAATGAATATATAGACTGACCGAAATGACAGACAAATCTTAATGTATTTTCTCTAAAAGATGAAGAAATGATGCAGAGCCTTGTGATAATGTCCTATTATGTAGAGATGGGCTGCCTGTTGGTGGAACTTCTCTCCTTGATAATACATCAGAACTCTCTCCTCGGTCATATTGATTTCGATGTCCAGAAATGACCCAGAGTGGCGACCATCCCCTTTGCTCTCTGACTTCTTCCTCACACTTCATCTTGGGAAGGCTGTGAATAGTCCTGCAGTAGCAACAGATGTGAGTGTTCTGGTCAGATTGCCCGCATAGGATGGCACAGAGATTCTTCCCAGATGCATAATCCAGACAAGTGCTGTGTGCAAATGGAAAGTGGAGGTGGCGGGGGATAAATGATACAATCCTGTCTACAGGTGGTTAACAATCCTTCACAATAAGAGGTAAAAACATGCCCAGATAGCTTTTACAGGGCATCAAGGCTGTGCGCACAGCAGTGCTGAAACTCAGTGCTGGGTGAGCCCATCAGATGAAGAGATGTCTTCAGACTGGGATACCTGGGGACTTCTCATAGGGTGATGGGGGTTAAGCCTGGACTCTGACAGACAGGAAGGAATACAGGTAGATCTGCGCCCTGAGTCGCAGAGCATTTGGGCACGCTCTATGCTTGTATGTATGCCTGGCTCCTCCTGCCTTGCAAAAAGAGTGCATCCATCCAGACGTTTAAACCCACAGTGTGTGAACACAGAGATAAAATGGCTCAGATGAAGTTTGCAGGACTCTTTCTGTTTCATATTTTTGAAGTAAGGAATAAAAGAGAAGACATCCATTTTGTCTGTGGACAGAGGGAATGAGAGAAGAAATGCTAGATTGAAAAGATGACCATTAGTTTCTGTTCATACATATGTTCCATGGATTGTTTTCAAATCAAACCTCTGAAACCTGTCTTCAGCTGTTGTAGTTTATAGCACTGATGAGCAAGAGCTGCTTTTAAAGGGAAAAAAGCATAACGCACAGCAGGAAGTTAAAGTGAAATGTATTTTGGGACTGAAACACGTTTCTTGAGCATACTTAAATTGAGACTTTCTTTTTTAACCTATAAAAATAAGATAACTCTATGAAGACAGTAATACATTGTGAGTTAAAAATAACCCTCTGGTACTGCTTTGAATGGCAAGAATTTTCTTCTTGTCTTAGAGGACCCTTTCTCTCCAAGACTTGTTTCTTGCCCTTACTTTCTGTGGGGATCAGGATGTGAGAGTTGAGTAGGTTCTTGTTCTGAGCCCCTTTATGTATGTTGATGAACTTCTGTTCTTGTTCAGTCGCTCAGTCGTGTCCAACTCTGTGACCCCCTGGACTGCAAGGCCTCCCTGTCCCTCACAATCTCCCGGAGTTTGCTCAAACTCATGTCCATCGAGTCGGTGATGCCATGCAGCCATCTTGTCTTCTGTCGTCCCTTTCTCCTCCTGCCTTCAATCTTTCCCAGCCTCAGAGTTATTTCAAATGAGTCAGCTCTTTGCATTAGGTGGCCAAAGTATCGGAGCTTCAGCTTCAGCACGTGTACTTCCAGTGAATACTCAGGGTTGGTTTCCTTTAAGATGACTTGTTTGATCTCCTTGCAATTTAATAAATATTTGTGGCCTGTGCACATACAGTGCAGTGATTAAAGTTCAGTGTTCTCCATCACCATGGAGTTTCCTTTTCCCCAATATCAACTGTTACCCTAGGTATTGGGCTAATTATTATCCACTTATTATCTTAGTGGAGCTCTTTTATTAAATGGTTTATTACTCACACAGAAGCACTAGTTCTATTTCTCAGATTCACTTGAGAGATCTGGGACTAAGATTTGAATTTAAAGTGTGGTTTTAAAGCACACAAGCTCTCACAGAGCAGCTCGTGTCATCTTGACCATCGCATTTACATTTCACGGTGTTGGTAAGAAGCCATGTTCTCCAGCCCATCATGCAAACCTCACTCTTTTCCTGAAAGGAGAACAGAGAAGAGAGAACCCAAATTCCTTCTAAAGCTTGCTCTACTGCCAGGATATTTTTTCACTTACTTCAACTTGACAGCTTGAGTGACAGCTGCATCCCAGCTGAGGTCTTTGACAATCTTCCTTTCCCCATTTGTGAACTTAGACACAGCCTGGCTGAAAGGCCCAATAGGTGCAGACAGCATATTTAGACTGAAGTGAGGACTGGTGAGCAGCAAAAGGGTCAGTTTTTCTGACGAAGAAGGAGTCTGTTTTCCAGGAAATAAATCCCCAAAGGAAAGTGAATAGCTTTCCAGATAAATCAATAACCACACCAGCAACCATCAACAAAAAATCCACAAGGCAAATATCTGTTTAAAAAACTTGATAATGTCTAACATACACTGATAATTCTGAAAAGGAAATGTTTGATGATCTGTTTTATTTAGTCTCTTTAGAAGGTCTGTGTTACCAACATGTGAATAGATGGGAGATCTGTAAATAGCTTGGTACTTGTGCTCTTTTATATTTTTAAATGACTTTTGGAATATAGCATTACTTCTCTGCTTTTAGAGAAACTGAATTTGTAAATGAAGAACTAGCTGTGACCATAGCAACAAAAGAGGCCATTCAGTTCAGTTCAGTTCAGTCGCTCAGTCGTGTCTGACTCTTTGCGACCCCATGAATCGCAGCACGCCAGGCCTCCCTGTCCATCACCAACTCCCAGAGTTCACTCAGACTCACGTCCATCGAGTCGGTGATACCATCCAGCCATCTCATCCTCTGTCGTCCCCTTTTCCTCCTGCCCCCAATCCCTCCCAGCATCAGAGTCTTCTCCAATGAGTCAACTCTTCGCATGATGTGGCCAAAGTACTGGAGTTTCAGCTTCAGCATCAGTCTTTCCAAAGAACACCCAGGGCTGATCTCCTTTAGAATGGACTGGTTGAATCTCCTTGTAGTCCAAGGGTCTCTCAAGAGTCGTCTCCAACACCACAGTTCAAAAGCATCAATTCTTTAGCACTCAGCTTTCTTCACAGTCCAACTCTTACATCCATACATGACCACAGGAAAAACCATAGCCTTGACTAGATGGACCTTTGTTGGCAAAGTAACGTCTCTGCTTTTCAATATGCTATCTATGTTAGTCATAACTTTCCTTCCAAGGAGTAAGCATCTTTTAATTTCATGGCTACATCCCCATGCCATTAGGGTTAGAGATATTAATTGAGGTTTACTGAGCACTTACAATATGCCAGGCACCATTTTCAATTCTTGACATGAGTCATCTCACTTAATCTTGACAGCAATCATATAATGTAGATGCTATTTTTAATCACATTCTAAGGATTAGGGAAATTGGGTTCAGAAATTACAAGAAATATGTTCAAGGTCATACAGTAAGTTAATACTGCAGTTGGTGCTATTATCCAGATCTAAGTTCTTACCTTTTCACTAAGTACTTAACTGCAATAGCAATTAGAGTTGATCTAAAAATTTCACCTCCTCATTATAATTAAGAAGCAATTAAAGCTGAAATAGCTGCAGTGATTTGTCCAAGGTCACATAGCTACCTAGTGACAAATGCAGGATGAGAGCTCAGATGGGCTCATGCCCCTTGAGGTCAGTATATCCCTTTCTTGTATACTGTGTCCAGGGTTGTTTCTCCCTATTTACTTTCTGTTCATTATTGAGGGCATTAGTTTTTTAGAGAAAGAAAAAAGGGAGGGAGGGAAAAAGGAAGACAGCAAGAGCGGGTAGAAGGAGAGAGGGAGGAAAGGGAAGAGGGAGAAAGAAGGCAAGAGAGAGGAAGAAAGAAAGGAAGAAGCAGAGGAAGGGAGAGAAGGAGGGAGGCGAAGAGGGAGGTGGATGGAAGGAGAGAGAGAAGTTAGGTGGGAGGAAGAAAGAAAGGTAAAGTTCAGATTCAATCAATTGCAAAAGTAAAATGTTGGCTTTACCTGGTGGAGGCCCTGAGTCTGAGTCCTCAGCAATGCTTCACGGGGAGCCAGAGGATGTGTGGCTGCAGATTTTGAAGGGAAACACACTTTGGTTCTGAGATCCCCTGCCCTAGGCCTGGCTCCTCTTGTGAGGAGCAGTATTTACGCTTACTCATTAGTTCTCCTAGTCAGCTGCTTATATCGCAACACGATCACTCCGTTTTTCCTCATCCTCTCATAGCTCAGTGCCATTTATTCCTCCTAGAAATTAGCATTTGTTTTTCCACATCTCCTGTAGCACTCGAAGTATTATCTCACACAAAGTAGCATTATTCCTATCTGATATTGAACCTGGAGGCAAAGGCTCTACCAAACCAGCTCTTGTTCATCCAAGTCATGTCTCGAGGAACCAGCTGTCTGGGCCACTTTGCCCACGTCTCCATTCTCCTTGGCCAGGCATTTTGAACACTAGGGTCCTGTATCACTCTCTTTTAAAAATCTACTTGCATTTCTCCCCACATCCTCTTCCTCTTTGTTGTACATCTACCAAAATTGCTTCACTGCATATTTATCAGCTAATTTCTTTCTCTGCAAATATCCAATGGTGTCCTGCTTCATGGCTGCATGGTGACCAGAACTGTGTTTAATTCAACTACTTTCCGCAGACCTATTCTTTGTTTTATGTGATGATTTCAGAGAAAGTGTCAGTAGTTAGTGCAGGAAAAGCAGAAAACATACATTTCTGTTTTCACACCATAGTAAGATTAGCTGAAAATATAACAAAGGTGCTTATCATTGTTACTCAGTCATTAAGTCGTGTCTGAGTCTTTGTGACCCAACGGACTGCAGCTTGCCAGGCTTCCTTGCCTCTCCGTATTTCCCAGAGTTTGCTCAGATTCATGTCCACTGATCTAATGGTACCATCCAAGCATCTCTTTCTCTGTTGCCCCCTTCTCCTCCTTCCTTCAGTCTTTCTCTGCATCAGAGTCTTTTCCAGTGAGTCGGCTCTTTGCATCAGGTGGCCATAGTATTGGAGCTATAGTTTTTGCATCAGTCCTTCCAATGAATATTCAGGGTTCGTTTCCTTAGGATTTACTGGTTTGATCTCCTTGTAGTCCATGGGACTCTCAAGAGTCTTTTCCAACACTACGGTTTGGAAGCATCACTTCGGTGCTCAGTGTTCTTTATGATCCAACTCTCACATCTGTACACGACTACTGGGATAACCGTAGTTTTGACCATATGGACCTTTGTTGGCAAAGTGAAAATACAACAGGGGTGTTTATCATGATTTGGAGGAAAATTCAACTTTACAATATACATAGAAAGGATGGACTCAGGAAGAGTCAACAGGAGATGCCCATGACTCAGAGAAGATGTGTTTTAATTTGGAGGATTGAAGCCCAACAACAGTAAACTGCACACCTGTTTTTGAGAGTTTAATGGATGATTTAATCAAATGTGCTTTTAATTGAGCTGTTTCCCAATGTAAATTATTATTGTCATCATTAGTATTATTGTTACCAAACTATTCCAGAGTATAAACTTGGTATTAGCCTTTTTGTGGGAGGCAGAGAAATCCATGATAATTAATTATAATTTTAAAAAATCTCTATTTCACTGAAATAAAGCACCAGACAAACAAACTAACAAAGGGCTCTTGCTCTTCAATCAGCAGGTATGTTATTAATCCAACTACGTTTTCTCTAACCCCTGGAAAAAAATTTGGGGATGCAGAGCATTTCACTCAACAATGGGGACTTAACACAGTGGTTAGTAAAGCTACACATATTAACATAGTAGAAGCAATAGATAACCTTTGAAATACTCTGTCTGCAGAATTTTCATGATTTAGAATGGCAAATTCTGCAAATAGATGAATACTTCTATCCAGTTTCTTCTGCCATTATCACTAACTCCTGTTCTCTTTTTGGTCCTCTCATTCTGTTATCTACACATTGCCAAGCCTTTTCACAATTTTCATACATATTTATAGGACACAACGAGTGACTGATTCTTACCTGTGCCCCATCAGTAAAGGCTCATTTATTGAATGCCTGATAAGCACTTGGCGTTGTGCTCAGAGTTTTATACACACTAGTTCATTTAATCTAGGCATCAACTCCTGTGGAAGGTGTTACTATCTCTATTTTTCAGTAGAGAAACTGAGAATGAAACAGGTTAAATAAAACCTCACAAACACCCAACTGATAATTGACAACACTGGGATTCACACCAGAGTATTTGTGAATTTGAAGCTGGTCTCCTCTTTACCAGTTTATATGATCCTTTGAAGTTTTTCAGACACATTTGCTGCTTTTCAGGATGCTAACGTGCTCTTAAAGTTTGATATTCGAGTTTTCATAGCCTATTAATGAGTTTTCACCATCAGAGTTGTTGTTTTTTTTTCTTTTTAGTTTTTGGTTTAGCTATGTGAACATTTTCCACATGATCAAATGAATTTACCACTGGTCTCTTTGACTGTATTGTTTATGTGTCTGGAATCCACATTATCAACCTAAGGTTCGTCTGATGTGTTTTGATCAACTAAGTCTCATCTAAATCGCAAGGTAGCTGTGTTTTTAAATCTCTAATTCGGTAATACTGTCATTCTAGCAGGATAATACACATCCAGACAGAGCCCCATTCTGACAAATCTTGATTTAATTCTATACAACTCATTGCTGCATTTATTACCAGTCACTGCTATAGATATGCTACAACATATATTACTTTGGGGAATCCAGAAATAATTAAAACCTGGTTCCTGCTCTTTAGAAGGTTATGGAGTAGAAACAAAAGTAGATCGTGTTCATCCAAATCAAGAAAGGAATAGAGTACAGAGGCTAGAAAGAAGGAATGGCTTTTGAGCTGGGCATGGGAGGATTTACCAAACATGAGAGGTATATAAGGTGTCTAAGAATTTTTATACTGAAGGAAAGAGAGCAGTCTGTTCAGAGCATAAAGGAGATCATTGTGGAGCATAAAGTGTTTATAAACTATACGGGAGAAAAGTTATACATGAAAAGGTCCGAACTGGGACCAGACTGAGCCTGGAGAGCTTTTTGAGCCCCTAAGAGAAGCCAGATCTTAGGGAGGTTTGAAGCATGTAAGTAATGGGCACCCATCTTTTAGAAACATAATCCTGACATCTCAGCGAAAGGAAAGTGAAGATGGAGAGAAACTGATGATGGGAGATTATTCAGGGAGCTTCTGCTGTGGTCCCTGTGGGTGAGGATGTATTTTTGGACTAAAGTGACAGTAATGAGGGAGATGAAAATGTATGGACGGAACATTTTATAAAAAAGTAGATAAAGCAGTGGTCTACTGTACAGCACAGGGAACTATATTCAACATCAGATGACAAACCATAATGGAAAAACATATGAAAGGAATATATATATTATATATATATATATATATATATATATATATATATATATCTGAATCACTTTGCTGTTATAGCAGAAACTAACAAAATACTGTAAATCAACTATAGTTCAATAGAATAATTGCCATGCCTTAAAAAGTCTATTTATGCATTTGAAGCATAAAAATATTTTTTAAAAAAGTAGAGTGAAAAATATTTTGGCCAGTTTGATATGAGGTGTGGCAAGAAGAAAGAGTCCATTGTGACTCCAGGGTTGTTGTCTAAGGCAGCCAAGCAGCTGGTGATTCTGTTTTCTGAGAAAGAGAAAGCTCTGGACTGACAGTGAGCCTGGTAGATGGTGACTGTGGTTGGAAGTCTTGAGATGGAGGTAGGACTCTGTGGAGGATGACAGTAAAATTCTTCATTAATTCTCATCTCTAATGCATAATGCAAACGGCAAAGGGGAATTGTGCAAAACCTCTGTGAAATAAGCCAGTCTATAGAGCTTCCCAGTTACAAGATTTCCAATAGGGAGTTTTCAGTTAGAAACACAGTTGTTCAAGAAGAAATAAAACAATGCTGAAAGAACTCACGCAGTGAATTTAGTGATGGGGAAAACAGTCAAATAATACATCTTTTAACTAAGACAGTTCCAGGCTGCAGCTGAGAGCAGCCCTGTTTTCATTGGCCTCTTTAAAACACCTTCTGCAGGAGATGCAAGAGATGCTGGTTTGATCCCTGGGTTGGGAAGATCCCCTGGAGTAGGAAATGGCAACCTGCTACAGTATTCCTGCCTGTAAAATTCCATGGATAAGGGAGTCTGAAAGGCAGCAGTCCATGGGGTCACAAGGAGTCAGACACAACTGAGCGACAGAGTGCACGTGTGCACACTCACACACACACACACACACACGTTTCTTAGGTACCTTCTACTGTCCAACTCATGAGATCGTTGGATGGCATCACCAACTTAATGGACATGAGTTTGAGCAAGCTCTGGGAGTTGGTGATGGACAAGGAAGCCTCGCATGCTGCAGACCATGAGTTCACAAATAGTTAGACATGACTGAGTGCCTGGACTGAACTGAACTGCCCAACCCTTTAAAGCTTACAGTTTCTTTATTCATATGTTTTGATCAGAATAAGTGGTTTAGGTTCATCCCACAAAAATGGTGGGAGTCAGCCCATCCCTTATGGACACATACTGAATGAAGTTCATCTTAGGAAAATACTTTGATTTACCAGCATTAGAGAACTTGTTAGAAATGCTAATTCCAGGACCCCAGTCCAAACCTACTGAATCAGAAATCTGATGCAGTTATGCTGGGAAATGAAATCTGAAATCAGAAATGCTGGCGATGGGATTCAGGCAAGCTGGATTCTTAGAAGTCCTCCAGAAGATTTTAATGCCCATTATAGTTTGTGTATCACTGCTCTGGACCCAAAGGCAAAAATTGATGAAAAGAAATCTGTGAAGAGAAACCAAAAAAGAAAGAGGGAGAGAACTTCCAGGGGATGAACATTTTATGGGGGCTCTAACAGGTAAATCTCCTCTCTCAGTTTTCCACTGAACAGATATTTGCTGAGAATCCCTTTAGTGCCACTTGGGACTGAACAAAGTGTAGCATATTCACCAGGGGGGAAAACCCTGTGTTTTTTTCTGTATGTTTAAATTAAAAAAAATATATATATATATATATATATATATATATATATATATATATATGTACTAATGCTAAGTCACTTCAGTCGTGTCCCTGGGATTCTCCAGGCAAGAATACTGGAGTGGGTTGCCATTTCCTTCTCCAATATAGTTCATCTCATAGCTGAATCAGTATTCAGCTGTATTATGGTTTCAGAAAATTAGAGGGGCTTGATTGATGATGGTTCAAAGGTCAGTTGAAATCCTTGCTAAGCCCTCCTCCAGGGAGTGGGCTGAGAGGGAGTGACTTTATCATCCTGACCACGGATCCTAAATTGCTGAGCCACAGCAGTCTTCACAAGACACATGCCTTTCTTTACTGCGCTGAATGACCACCCGTGAAATATCTCACCAGTGAGGTCCATGTAACAGAAGTATCAAACCCCATTTATTTCATCCTCACTGCCCGATTCCGCTGAACGAGAGATAGCTTTCTGTCCCTCTATCCGTCTCACTTCATGGTCCCTTGGAACTCAGCTAGAGAAATCATCCCTCAGACTCTTGACATCCTCGAAACCCAAGCGCATTTCAGTCAAGCGCCGAAAATGTCAGAACTGCCTCTGTGATTCTTCTTTCTCCTATTTTATCTCGAGCACAGCCCTCGTTGCACTGTTTACCCCTTTTATCTTCTCTCCCTGACAGCATTTTTTTTTTTTTTTTTTGGTTCTGTCCGCGCTTTGAACACATGGCTGCTCCTTGTTGTTGGCCCTCATCACTGGCTCCCTGGGTTGCGCTGGCCACTGCTTATCTCCAAGGTGTTGCATGTGTCGAGTTGTTCTCTTAATAATGGATCATGCTCACAATCAGGAGCAGACAGGCCCAGGGCTGGCTACCTAAGCTGGAGCTTTATCCTGCTGACTTGGGTCTCCTTTGATATGTGAGGACGTCTGTGGCTCAGTGGCAGATTTTGAGCATCTTTGATGTGCTCACCTTATTCTGATTCGATGGGCTCTATGGGCCTTTTATACTCAAGAGGAACCAAATGAAGAAACATCCCTCTTGCTTCTCACATCTAATTTTTGCCTAAGTGCCCTGTGATGCTATTAGTGTAAAGGAGTGGGTCTTTTGACAACGGATAATATACTTTCACTAAAGAAAAACAAATAATATCGCTCAGGCTGAATGTAGTCATTCATAAGGTCTTAGCAGCTTTTTATCTCTCCCCTTTGCCTCATGTTGTATTTGCATAAATGGTTCTTTAATATGAGGAGAATTGGCTTAAGATAAAAACAAGTCAGATTCTGAAAGAGGCTTAATGCTCAATAATCACTTACGGATGTTATGATTAAATACCCTATTAATCTGTTTTTTAAAGCTACATAGTTGAAACCAAGTACTATGAGTGAATTTGTTTCAAAGCCTGCAGGAGACAGGAGTGCTGAGTGAACTCACCTGTGGGCTGCACTAGCCCAGAAGTCTGCTGACCTGGAGAGGCCAGAGGGAAATTGACAAAGGGCAATTCAGATGCCCTGACTGTCCGTCTTTCACTTTCCCTCTGCTCTGTAGTATGTGGCCACTAGCGACACTTTAGTCCTGTCATTTGGCAAATAAATAAAAACTCAAAAAGGATTTGAAGTGAATTGTAGATGTATCAGTTCAGTTCAGCCGCTCAGTCGTGTCTGACTCTTTGTGACCCCATGAACCGCAGCATGCCAGGCCTCCCTGTCCATCACCAACTCCCAGAGTCCACCCAAACCCATGTCCATTGATTCGGTGATGCCATCCAACCATCTCATCCTCTGTTGTCCCCTTCTCCTCCTGCCTTCAATCTTTCCCAGCATTGTGGTCTTTTCAAATGAGTCAGCTCTTTGCCTCAGGTGGCCAAAGTACTGGAGTTTTCAGCTTCAACATCAGTCCTTCCAATGAACACCCAGGACTGATCTCCTTTAGGATGGATTGGTTGGATCTCCTTGCAGTCCAAGGGACTCTCAAGAGTCTTCTCCAACATTACAGGTTAGAAGCATCAATTCTTCTGCACTCAGCTTTCTTTATAGTCCAACTCTGAATTTCTTTCTTCACCTTTCATGGTGAGGCAATTGATTGACCCACTTCTTAATGAGGTTTATGAATATGAGGATTTTACTCTTTTTTAATAATCTCAAATTTATTTAACCAGATACTCGAAAGATGTATATCTAGAAATATTTGTAGAAAATCTATTTAAGTTACTTTGTGTTCAATAATATTAAAAAAAAATTTTTTTTTTTTTTTTTTTTTTTCTTTTGGCTGTGCTGGGTCTTCATGGCTGCCTGGGCTTTCTCTGCTTGCACCAGGTAGCTGCTACTCTTTGTTGCGGTGCTTGGGGTTCTGGTTGCTGCGGCTTCTTGTGTTGTGGAGTGTGGGCTGTAGGCACGTGGGCTACAGCAGTTGCAGCACACAGGCGTAGTTGCTCCGGGGTATGGTATGTGGGGTCTTTCAAGACCAGGGATGGAACTCATGTCCCCTGCGTTGGCAGGCAGAGTCTTAACACTGGACCATCAGGGAAGTCCAGTGTTCATTAATACTTTTCAATAAACTTCTATTGCCTTCATTGAAACCCTTGGGAAGGAGGGAGGGAGTTTTAATTGCAGAATCATGTTTGAATATAGTAGCGATTTCTTGCATGTCTGTGGTGCTCATGTTGATTTCATATGCATTCACTCATTTGAATCTCATTTGGGTTAAAAGGGCAGGAAGTTATTATTAGCCCCATATAACAGATGAGCTAATGGAGACTTCGAGATCGTGGATGCTAGAACTGCATTTGACCTAATTTGGTGCTGTTTATGGCATACCAAGTTCAATTTTGCATTGCTTACTGTGCACAATTTGGTAAAGAAATTCTTTCATAGATGCACTAAATATTGCTTATCCATCACAACAGAAAACTGTAAAGAGAACCCTGCGTGAATTATAACATTTTAGAAATGTGTTTTGTGATAGTTGATAAAAAAGCAAAGCTATAAAAATTGTAGCACGGCTGTGGCCGATCAAGAGATTGTTTTTAACCTGTCCTGTATGTGTAAGTCTAGACTTCTTTTCCTAAGTCTGATCAATAATTAACACTCTTGTACTTGGTCAGCCCCTTCACAGCAGCAAATCAAGTGGATTTCTTTCATGTTTGAGAATACAGCCTTTGAAAATGGTTATATGGTGAGACGCAATTGTTTTGTTCCCCGTGATCTCTGGGCATGACAGCTGAACCTGTTTACGACAATCAGAATACCGCCGTGCCAAAGGAGTCATGTCTGAAGGTTCAGGGGATACATATGAGATGAAAAGCATACATTCCTAGTAAAATTTGAGATGTATGGCTGCTTTAATTATTGATTAGCAGACTTTCTCTCAGAATCAGAGAATCTCAGAAAAGCCTTAGAAGGAATTGAGTGGTTATAGAATCCATCTTCTGGTCAATACATAAAATCCTTTATTTCTCTACGTAAGCCTCTAGCCTGAGCTTGCTAGATAGCTAGACTTAGGTATACTATATTTTTTGGCTGTGTGGCTTGTAGAATCGTTAATTCCCTGGCCAGGAATTGAACCCAGAGCCATGGCAGCACCATGTCCTAACCACTGGGAAGCCAGAGAATTCCCTGACTTAGATATACTTTAGACTCCTGGTTCTCAAATGAGAATAATCTCCTCCACCCCGCTCTGGATCATCCGGCAATGCCTAGACCTAGTTTTGGTTGTCACAACAGGGCACGCTAGTAAGTAGAGGTCAGAGATGCTGCTGATCTACCTACAATGCACAGGAAGCTCCCCCAACACACACACACCCTCGGCCCCATGATCTAAGAATTATCTGGTCCAAAAATGTCGAGAGCATCCAACGTGGAGAAACCTTGATATAGATGAAATAAGTTGCTACAATTACTCATAAAGTTCAACTCCCAGCCAAACCATGTTTTGAGGAAACACACCAATTAAACAGTGGTGATATGCTACATTAAACTATTTTAGATGATTAAATCTGTTCTCCAGTTCAGTTTAGGCTTGTGTGCATATGTGACAGTATTAATAAACCAACAGATTTTGAAATTTTTCAGACAGAAGCCCTTTAAAAAGGGGAAATACTTTAAAAGCCTTGTAACCTTTTGGTAGGGCTTCCCTGGTGGTTCAAATGGTAAAGAATCTGCCTGCAATGAGGGAGACCCGGGTTTGATCCCTGAGTGGGAAGATCCCCTAGAGATGGGAATGGCTACCCACTCCAGTATTCTTGCCTAGAGAACCCCATGGACAGAGGAGCCAGGCGGGCTACAGTCCATGGGGTCACAAACAGGTGGACACAACTGAGCTACTAACACACACACTAATACCTTTTTGGTTCCTATTTGCCTCTTACTAAATGTATCGTAAATATTCTTCTCTTAAAGTAAGAGCGAGATGTCCATTGTTTTCTTGTTACCGCCTTAAGAATCAGACACCTGGTCACTGCCCTGCCCCTTCGAGCCCCCTTCTCTCTGGGGAACCTCCCTGATTCTGCAATGACAGCCCCTTCCTCTGAGTTTTGATAGTGTTTTCTACCCCGAGCCTTAGCATATATTCCTGATACCAAGAAATCTATGCGTATGTGTGTCCTCCTGCATCAGTCAGTTCACTTCTATTTTTAGCTTTCTCCCCAGATGACCACAGTGCCTTGTGAAGACTAGGGGATGGTGTCTTCTCAAACTCTTCACAGACTTGAGGTTGTGTCTCTGGCATTGCTGGCTGCTTCCCACATGTGCACTCATATGCTGGCCCCGCGAGGCCCTGACGAACGCTGGTGCCCTTTCAATCCCGTCTCTAATCTCTTCACCTTCTTGCCTGGCTAACCTGTCAGGCCTTTGCCATTTATAATATTTCTCCTTCAGCAGTTTTCCCTGCTACCTTGCTGATTGCTTTTCTGCACCAAGAAATTCCCAGCCCAATTTACCAGGGTGAGTGTATGTGTGTGTAAGCATGTGTGTATGTGTGTGTGAGCATGTGTGTGTATGTGAGCATGTGTGTGAGAGCATATGTGTGTGTGACCGCATGTGTGAGTGTGTGTGTCAGTGTGTGTGTGAGCATATTTGTGTGCGTGCGTGTGAGTGTATGCATGTATGTGAGTGTGTGTGTGTGTGAGAGAGAAAGAGAGTTAAATAGCTCTGTCTTCCTCCAGTGCCTTCCCGTGGACCCCCACGTGGCATTTTTCTGTTTCTGAGCCTCTTTGTTCTCAGGCGGGGCGGGCAGTGAGAGTTAGAGTCTCCTCTCCGCCTGGCTGCGAGTGTGGCCTCCTCACCCCGCCCTGGCGGATGGGCCCACCCGCTCTCTTGTGGCTCAGACCCGTGTGTTTTGTCACTGCTCAGCCCCGTTCGGGTGCCCGTCCCACTCGGACCTGTGTCTCAGCCCCTGCAAAGCTAAGCGGCCTCTCCATTTATCAGCGGCAACAGCCGTCCACCGTCTGGCCTGCCCTCCCTGGCCACTGGCTCGGCTGCTAGCCTCTGAGATGGATACTTGCGTGTCCGCGGTTGGATATCTCCTGGCCTCGGTGGGCATGTTTGCTAAGGGGAGCATCGCTCTTGCTGCCTGTGGGGGGGCAGGAAGCTCCATTACAGACTCGAGGGCGATCGCTCTTCCGCCTCCTCCCTGCAGCAGCCTTTATGTGGGAGTGAGGGAGCTGCCGCCCAAGGGGTGTTCTCAGGAAATTTCTGCCTACAATAAAAGACTCACAGAAGAACCAGGCGGGCCTTAGTAAAGCTACAATGACCCATGGCAACCATCCTCCCCAAGAGGATTTTGTCAGTTTCCTTTCTCTTCCTCTTCAGCCCAGAGTTCTTTCTGGAAACTCTGGGGTGTCCATCACACATGGATCATGCCACCCACTCAGATCTTACTTCTAACACATCCATTCTGATTCTTCCCTACACATCCCCAGGGGAGAAAATGCCATGACGGTTTTCCTAATGCCTATGCAGGAATGTCACAAATCTGGACTAAAGGGAAGAGGAAAGGTTTAGTGGAAATTACAAGTCTTATGTGTGAACTTGTTTTTCTTTTTTTTGATGTGGACTATTCTTCAAGTCTTTTTTGAATTTGTTACAATATTGCTTCTGCTTTATGTTTTGGTTTTTGGCCCTGAGGCTTGTGGGATCTTCCTTCACTCTCTGATCAGGGATTGAAGGCATACCCCCTGCTTTGGAAGGTGGAATCTCTACCACAGGACCCGCAGAAAAGCCCCTTTGTGAATATCTTTATAGTCTTCTGCAGAGCCCATTCCCACATTTATTAACTTAAGGCAGTAGTTCTCGTAATGTGCATTCTAATACAACCTGAGAAGTGAGCATGGTGTTAGATGAGTCCTTCTAGGCTTTTGGTGAACTGAAGGGCCAGGCTATGACAGGACTTCTGCACAGAGCTCTCCATTCTTGCTCCTGGATGTGTTGCTCATGGCTTGCAGCATCAGCTTCTCCAGGGAGCTTGTTACAGGTGCAGTCTAGGGACCTCCTCCAGATCTACCAAGTAAGACCCTCCATTGCAGCAAGCTTCCCAGATTCTCTCCGTGCATGTTCAAGTGTGAGATGCTCTGTTCTTTCTGTTACTGTGGTTAATCTTCAGAATAATCTTCTGAAGTGGTTATTTAGCTTCCCATTTTACAGATGGAAAAGCTGATGCTGAATGACGGCGACATTTGCCTACTGTCCCTGGAAATTGAATTATTTCTCTACAGAGACCACATTTTCACTAGGTACCGTGACTGAATAGATATTGATGATGATGTCAACATGACTTACTTTTCTTTTGAGCACAGTTTTAAATATTAGGAAGGTAAACGTTCTTGTCCCTTTGAGATGTCAAATTGTCAAATGGGAAAGAAATATTAATAGGAGATAAGGCCCTTAAAGGCTCAGCTGAGTGGAGGCATATAAAGACAGTACACCAATCTGCCCCCCTCCCCCCAAGATGGATGGGCCAGGTCAGTTGATAGCCACACGACAGAGAGAGAACACTCAGGGCCACTCAGCAGACTGGCAGTCCAGAGACGGCCACAGCAAGATAAATTATGTGCTAAGGTGACAGTTACCGTGGCCTTTCCTCAGAGTAGCAGCTGGAAATAGGCTGGAACAGATGGAGCCAGAAATAGTGAAAAGATTGTGGGACAGCCAGGGAGCAGAGACAGAGCAACAGTTTGAAAATGAGCCCCTGGAAGGCTAAAGAAATGGACACATGCTCTGCACATAGGATTGTGTGGGGCCTTTATTCCCTAGCTCTAACTAGAGTTAGAGAAGAGGGAAGAAAATTAATCCATGAGATATATTTTCAAATTCTATTTTGGTTGGCATCTCACAGGAGATTGGTTTATATGTTTTATTTTCTGCTATCCTAATTATTTCTCAGGACAATTTTGACCACTGGGTCCAGGACTATCTTAAACCAAAAGGACCATCCACCTATAGTCAAGAAGAGCACTTAAATTCAGATCTTCTTCTTCCCCTTCCCATTTCAATTGTAGCAAATATTACAACCCTCTGGGAATTCACTCAGTTGAAGAGGTCATCTATTTGAATTTTTATTTGTTCAGCTATAAATGAATATTTAGATGCCAAGTTCTAAGCTAGACTGCTCTTCATTCTTTTTTGCAAATATTATTATTAAGAGCCAGTAGAAATAGGAAAGCTTTTAGGTAGATGGTGACACATATATAGACTCACTGATTAGATGCCACTGGTGTGACTGCAGTTAACCCTCCCTAGTTTGAAAAAAACAGACTCCAGAAGCTGCAGTTTCTTTATGATTTGTCTGCTCGCTTTCCCACTTCCCCGCCCCAGAGACACAGTTTCCACGGCTCCACTGAGTTCTTGACATGCACAGAGTAGTTGACGGGCAGTGCCACTTGGAGAAGTGTGGAAATGACATTGGACACCATGGATTTGTGCCACTCCTGTTGGTCTCTTGGTTCTCATCAAGAAAATCCTAAAGCACTATTTCTCTATGTGGTGTTGCAACAGATGGTATTTGGGGGTTACTAAGAGTGTTTTAAAAAGATATTTGCCATTCTGATGGCCCACCTGGAACCATGAAATGTAAGTTTATTATTTTTTCACATTAACTCCGTATCCTTAGCTTAGAGACTATCTTCCCTTTGGAAAAATCGGCAAGATTTAGTCATATAGCTCACAACACTCTAATTGCTCCAAACAAAAGTTTTAAACTAATGTGAAAATGGAGCCTTTTAAAAGTTACATTTGGGCACTGATATAAACCAAGAACTCTTGAAAAAATCAATCCTCTAAGTAGACTGAGGAAGAAATTAAAGTGCGTATTCTTCACACCTAAATAGAACGAGGCGACAATAATAAAGCCACGCTGTGTATTTACTTAGCACTTCAAATTTCCAAATGGCACCACTATTTCATTATCATATCGTGCGCTCCACCTCTAAGCTTCGCAGACAGTCTACTGCTAAAATGCCATAAAATGTATTATGCAGCAAATGGGTTATGGTTTAGGTAAATTTAGGTAAATTGCTCATGGTCTTGACTGAACAGCAGTGAACCCAGGGGAACCATCATTTCCACCCTTCAGAAACTAGGAAGACTGGGAAAGATCAACTGAAGAGGTGTGAACAGTGGCTAAACACTTTTCTCTTTTGTTTTTTTTCAACAAAAAGAATAATAAATTTTCTTTCTACTGATTGAGCTCCTATTGCTCCTACAAAGTGTGGGAGCCAGATGGGAGAGGAAAATTAGATTAAAAAAATTAATATACATTTTCTTTCAGGTTTGGTTAAGGGTGTGCATCAGAGAAAGCACACGTAAACATGCCACTCTTTTTAATATTTTGGCAGAGCGGTGATAAATATATTTATATAATCTAATCACAGGACAGATTGTAGGTGGGCTTTTATTACAATGATTAAATAATAGAGATGCAGAGTACATATCAATAAGAAAAGTCAAACTCAAAAGGGAGGAGATATATCATGTAGAATTTAGGAACACATTAGTTTAATTTTGAGCATGGTACTTAGCCCCTAATCCCACCTGTTTTCTTTCCTCTAGCTCAAATATATGTTAGAGTGAAAAATGGCCTTATTTTGGGTGAGGCATATGGGCCATTACCGGCCATGCCTCTGTGATCATAGTTCCTTCATCAGTAATTCCTAGGATGAGACACAGTTCCCGTTAAAAGGCCCTGTAGGATCTCAATTGGAGTTGGAGTTTGGGTGTTGACATTTAAGATTACAAGGTCTGTGGAAGTTTTAAGACAGATGAATCCAGATTCTATAGCAGACTTCTGAGAGAGATGACACAGGATAGGATTTGTCAACAGAGAACTTCTGTCATCTCTGCCGGCATAGAAACTGATAGAACTCTCAGTAAATACTTCCATATTAAATAAACAGTCTTTCAGTTATAAATGAATGAACAGAGTAATAAATGGAAAAGTATAAAGAAAGGACTGGGGGTTGTGTGTTTTCCTGGGAAAGAAGGGACAGTATGCAGTTTATTAGGGAGATTAAGGCATGAACCTGGATTTAAGAGGACAGTAAGACAAAAGGTATAAGTACCACCCTTTTCTCTTTCACATGGCTGGTGCTGGTCATGCTGAGAGCAGAGTCCTCAGTACAGGAGGTCCCCTCCATCCAAATACAAACCTTCAAGTTGCAAACTTTCAGAGATGTGAATGTAAGTGCCAGCCCTGGGGTGCCAGCTGCTATACTGTACTTTTTGAGATACTGTAAGAATGAAAATGTTTATTTTTTGTTTGTTTTTATGTATGTATGACTTGTGTGAAAAAATATTGTAAAACTGTTATAGTACCATACTGTACAGCTGATTGTGTTTGTTGGGTACCTAGGCTGACTTTGTTGGACTTACTACGAACAAATTGGACTTTTGAACACACTCTCAGAACTCGTTTGTATGTTGGTGACTTCCTATAGACCCCAATTTGAACCACACACCTCTTCTATCTCCTTGCCTTTCATCAGGGCTAGTTACAAAGGATAGAATCTTCAAGAGAAGTCCTTCTGACTAGATACACCCTCTCACTTTAAGCATCTCTCCAGGGAAAGCCCTTGTTCTCACCTGCTTCAGAGTGAGACTCCACAAGGCTAGTTCTTAGAAGCTTGGGGAGAGTCTCTTGCAGATTTTCTTTCTTTTTATCATTTTTTTCCTTTTTGTTTTTAATAAGCAAGCTCAGTATTTATAGTGCTGCTCCCTCCATTCATTTCAGGCCCGTGAAAAGGCTGTTTGCCTGCCCATTGAGTGTGAATTATAGGGTTGACATTTAATGGAGCAGCTTCCTTTGCTCATTGCCCTCCACAATTGAGAGATGAGTTGGAAGAGAGGGAAACTGCATCCTAAATGTCTCACATGATGGGGACGTACCATTTTGATTTGCTTTTATTTTTTAAGTGTAAAGTTTGGGGAAAAATGGCATGTGGTATATTGACATTATTCTAAATTGCACTGTTAGGAGAACATTAAGTTTTTCATTTCACACTTTCTGAGTTTTAAGCACCATTGCTATATGGGGAAATCAGTCATTTTCTGATGATTCATGCACAGATCTGTACCAATCAGGATGGGCAATAATTATGCCAGGGTTCTTCTTTCACAGAAGTTCGTTGAGGGTACAGAAAAAAGGAAGCTAAAAGAGAACCATCCTCTGTAAGTGTTCTATGTCAAGTCACAAACTATAAGGTTACACGTAGTTTTATAGTACAATGGAAATCTACTTTGAATGTATTGGTATTGGTGTTGTCATAAACCTCGGATAACCAATATAGTCATCTGGGAATCACTTGATAAGGACCTAATGGCAAATCTGTGGGCACATTTATCTTTCTCAAGTTGGCCTTGAGGCTGTGGACATAAGAAAATCGTCAATTGCATCTTCCTATGGTTAATTTCCTATGAAAATCATCGCAAGTTTGGAATCACTGATTTTTTTTTTTTTTAATCACCGACTTCAAGAGGAGCTTGAAAGTCATAAGAGATGTTCATTTCTCTAAGTCTATTTATTTTAAGAAACAGCAGTCCATACAGCATGATGATGAATCAGGAAGAGAATAACAGGAGGCCCACAAAAAAGTGTGATGTGTGGCTGAGATATTAAAAGTGAGAAATATTTGTATCAATTTGCATGTGAAGCAGAGTACAGTGTCTGTGTTTTATTTGTCCATGCTTGCCAGGGTGTGCTTTCTTCCAGGACTATGAAATGTTGTGTGGATCTGCTCTTACTTATTTTATTTTAACTTTAATTTTTATCTGGAGCCCATTGTTTTAAATCCTACCACCATTCAAAAAAAAAAAATTCCAAGACACAAGTATTTCTTCTTGACAGTCTTCTGCCTTTTTTCCTCCTATTCAACAAGCTTACTGTTGAATTTTTAAACACCAGCATTTTCATCTTCTTTGGCTTGACATAGTCATTTTGGGAAATTTGAATACCATAGAGGTATTTTCTAACTTGGTTTGATTTGATCAGTGCCCTTTTTTAACCTTAAAAGCACAAAAGAAAGTGTTCCAAGCACCTTAAGGGAATCTGGCAAGTCACAGGAAACAAAAGTTCAAGATGGGTCAGGTCCCACAAAGGAAAATTAAATGTATTATTCTCACACAACAAGGTTAGCAAATCATCCGCAAACCTCAGCCACTCTTTCCTTCTTTTTACTCTAATGAGTTTAGTGTGCCGTAATGATGGTACAGGCTTCATCAGAATTCTGCCAGTGGAGGCGAATTTTCAAACTCCGTTTGCAAATGAGATCTGCACCATAAACCGTAGTCATCCATCATGGAGAAGTAGCTTGTGCCTGATAAAAGGCTGTTTGGGCAGAGTCAATCATATGAGCATTATTAGAGCTTGGTATTACACTGTCCTTAAGGTGATGGAGAAGGCATGTAATACAGTTATGGAATGTGATTTTTTTTATGCCACTCTCCCTTTTGGATGACTAAACTGTATTCTAACAGAAATCTCTCTGAGTCATACTCATCATTTTTGTTTTAAAAAAAAAAAAAAAAACCTATTTTTTTTTTTAATCTGTCAAGAACAGTTAGGACTGTGTAGAGTTTTCATGATATAGCTAACACTATAAAGAAGTGATGTTCTAGCTAAAATTACAAGGCATAATTGTTGGTTATTAGTGAAAGGTAGGCTGGGCACTTGTGCTAACTAAATGAGGACATGAGAAATGAAGCTTTTATTGTAGCTTGGCCATGATTAAAAATCCTAATGATAACAACAAAATTTTGAGCTGATAAGGTATTTAGATACCATCATTTAGTGTTTTTTTTTTAAACTCTGATTTATATTAGAGTCCATGTTTCAACTACATATTATATGGCATCAGGATATTTAAAAAAAAAAAATCAGAGTTCAAGAGTTCTCATTTAGATAAAGGTAGGAGTCCTTCTCAGCTTTCCTTAACGCTCCCATCTGCCTTCTTTGATGAAGCCCCTGAAACTTTGAAACATACTGATCCAGCCCATTTTGCAGAGATTAAAAACACTACTGTCTGAAAGTATTAATTGTGAATAAGGCTGCAGAACTTATTAATTGCAGAGGAGATATAAAGATTCAGAAGTCTGTACTTCTACATACATACTAGCCCCACTCCCACTATGCGGGGCTCCCCAGTTTCCATTCTTCTGCATTGAGGCCAAAATGCAAGAGCTTACAGGGGCCACGCAATAACCAGGAATAAAGCAGCTGGTGGGCTGGGAAGCACACATCCCACATAAGGAGAACAGCTGTTACACAGTTTCAGGTGATACTTGTCATGAGGAAGCTAGAGCCCAGGATTCCTTGACTTTTTATTAAGCAAAAATTGGAAAATAAAAACTCTAGTGTAATAATTATGACTATATTCCTTAATTTAATGGTACTAATAATCAAAAACTGCTATACAGGTGTGCTTCCCAGGTGGCACTAGTGGTAAAGAACCTGCCTACAAATACAGGAGAGACAGGAGATGCGGGTTTGGTCCCTGGGTCAGGAAGATCCCCTGGAGAAGGAAATGACAACACTCTTCAGAGAGAATCCCATGGACAGAGGAGCCTGGCAGGCTACAGTCCATGAGGTCACAGAGAGTCAAACACGACTGAAGTGACTTAGCGTGCATGCACACAGGGGTACAAAACAGCTACAATCCAAATTCATCTGATACCGCTAGTCACTGTACGTAATTATGTGTTCATTGTCATGGCGATGTGTTTATCAGGGACACTAAATATTAAATCACCTTTCTGGTTACTTTCATGAGGTTCATGCCTTTATGTGCAGTCCTTAACAAGCCATCATTAATGTATACAATACAAAATTAATTGAGGATCTATTCTACAAGTAGTAGCAGCAGTCTCTTTTACACGAAAAGCTCATATTCTCAGATTTTTCAGGGCTCATATTCTCATGAGAGGAGCTGAGTACACAAGAGATATTGCAGAAAGTTGAAAAGAGATAATAGAGATGTACCTGTGGTGTGGTGGGACCACCAGGAAAAAAAAAAAAAAAAAAGACATGTATAGCGCTGCTCAGAAAAGATTTTCCTAGGCAGTCATAACGAAGGCAGAAGAGTTTACTCGACAGGCAAGAAAAAACAGAATTCATATAAAAAAAGGGATTGAGGAAAACTCATATCATGATCAAGGAACTGCAAGTAATTTGGCATAACTCGAGGACTGGGAGAATGGAGAGAAGGAAGGTGTGAAGAGACTAGGCTGGAAATGCAGATAATAGCTAGTCCGTGAGAGGGTTTCACGTCTGTAAGGAGCTTATTGTGTAACTAATGGGGGACACTGTTGAAGAATTGTAACGAAGGTGAAGGCATCATGGTTTTATTCCAGAATGGTGACTCAAATGACTCATATAAATTGGGAGGGAGGGAGACAGGTAGTGGAGGGATAAGTACTGAAGTATTACAGGGCTTTTTGTGTTTTTTTTGTTTGTTTGTTTTTGAAATATTTATTTATTTGGCTGCATCAGGTTGTAGTCATAAATGTGGGATCTTTGATCCTCTTTGAAGCATGCAGAATCATTCGCTGTGGCATGTGAACTTTAGAGATATAGGATCTAATTCCCTGGCCTGGAATTGAACCTAGGTCCCTTAGGTCCCTTGGACTGGAGTATGGCGACTTAGGCACTGGACCACAGAGGAAGTCCTGAATTATTCCAGGTGGTAACTGACAAGGGCAGCAAAGGTGATCAAGTTGGAAGGACAGAGGGGAGGGATTTGCCAGATGGAAAGTCACAGGCTCTGGCTGCTGATTGGCTGAGAGAGAGGAAAAGGAAAGCGATGAGGAGACAGGCACCAGGTTTCTGGCTGGGGAGGCAGAGTAACTGTGGCCCAGGAGGGGACTCAGGAGTGGAGTTTCTGACCTCAGCCTAGAGGGGCCTGCGGAGTGAGGCTGCCTGCTCCAGGTCTGAGAGGGCCACTGGTCCACTGCGTATCCAGTCACTGGTGTGAGGAAGTCACCACTAAAATGAGATATTTTCCTAATTTCCTTCAGCATGTTTTCCAAACTAAACTAAAATATGACTTTGACGATCTAAACATCATTATTATAAATGAAAAAAAAAAAAAAATCTTCCTAGAAATAGCTGTCATTGGCAGACTTTTAAACCAGGAAGCTTAGAATCAACTGGATTAATTTTTTGTAGCGTAACACATTTTAATGCTAAAAACAAACAATAGCAAAGCCAATAAATGCCTACCAAACCCGACCAACAGTATTTCTCAGCTGATTTAACAAGCACTGAGCTAGAAGATCAAGAGAAAAGCAAACAGGAGTCTTTCTCTCTCTCTCCCCCCCCCCCCTTTTTTTTTTTTTTTTCGGAAACCCAAATTGAACATGCTTGGCACTTGATTTTGCATTTGAATATGGAATAACTGACTTTATTCATACTGGCAGGGAAAAATTGAAAGGTATTTTTTCTCCTGTGCTGGCTTAGTGTAGTATTTAGTCACTTGTGTTGTTTTGAAATGTAATATTTTCCTTATCCGAAGTGTTTTCTGAGTAGTCACCTCAAAAACTCATCGAAACCCTTCAGTTAGAAAACTCAACTCTGTGGCAACGTGATCTGAGAGAGAGCTATTTACCACCTACGTTTTAAAATGTCTGAATGTTAAGTATGGTTAAGAGCAAACATAGTTTCTCTAGATAATAATCCAACAATTGTGAACTCACAGTGGATCACTGCATAATTCGAAAATAATGTGCTCAGTGAGGTCTGTGGATATTTTAGGGACAGGATATTTTTTCTCTCTTTTTTTTTTCCTAACAGTAAATGAATTTAGTTGGGGAGGGACATGCAAGGCAGAGATAAGTGTCAGAGCTGTTGCATAATCATAATCAAGATAATATTAGGGCTGGGGGGAATGAGAGCTAGAAAATAAACAAAAACCAGAAAGCGAGCTGATAACTCAAGTTCAATCCCCAAATAATACTTCCTTACAAGGGAATTTATGGTTCTTGGTAACTAACAAGTAGCAGCCCACTCCATCCACAGAAGAATAACAGCAGCAACTAATAATAATAACCATTTTCAATGAATGCAGTGGTTACATCAGCCTCTGATTTAAAATGTAGGTTTGGGAGCAGCAGAGATATTATTAGTGATACTCGATTTTCCAAGAAGACTATCCATAAAGAATCCTACAGCTATACTTACCCACCTCTTTTCATAGCGTTATTATGCAGACACATATACTGAGAAAAACACTGTAACGAAATTTAAGAAACTGCATAATTCTTTGAAAATACACCCACTTTATATATTCGCATATATTGTATGCTCTTCAAATGCAAATGTTAAATGTTGTTTATCTGTTACTACTCTACTTTTGCGTCTGTGTATGTATTCTCTCCTTAAGGTAATAATGCGTTCAGATGTTCAGTTTCTCTAATATGAGAATGGTGTTTGAATATGTGAATGAGGAATGTTTCAGGGAAGTGAAAGGACAGAAGAGACTCAGACAAACAGATGATGCTTTGCTTGGGAATTGAGATTCTGAGAAGCCTTTGAGATACTTATCCAGGACTCCTGATGGTCTAGTATGTAAAAGGAGTACATCAAGGCTGTATATTGTCACCCTGCTTATTTAACTTATATGCATAATACATCATAAGAAACGCTGGGCTGAAGAAAGCACAAGCTGGAATCAAGATTGCCAGGAGAAATATCAATAACCTCAGATATGCAGATGACACAACCCTTATGGCTGAAAGTGAAGAAGACTAAAGAGCCTCTTGATCAAAGTGAAAGAGGAGAGTGAAAAAGTTGTTTTAAAGTTCAACATTCAGAAAACTACGATCATGGCATCTGGTCCCATCATTTCATGGCAAATAGATGGGGAAACAGTGTTAGACTTTATTTTTGGGGGCTCCAAAATCACTGTAGATGGTGATTGCAGTTATGAAATTAAAAGACACTTACTCCTTGAAAGGAAAGTTATGACCAACCTAGATAGCATATTAAAAAGCAGAGACACTACTTTGTCAAAAAGGTCCGTCTAGTCAAGGCTGTGGTTTTTCGTGGTCATGTATGGATGTGAGAGTTGGACTATAATGAAAACTGAGCGTTGAAGAATTTATGCTTTTGAACTGTGGTGTTAGAGAAGACTCTTGAGAGTCCCTTGGACTGTAAGGAGATCCAACCAGTCCATCCTGAAGGAGATCAGTCCTGGGTGTTCATTGGAAGGACTGATGTTAAAGCTGAAACTCCAGTACTTTGGCCACATGATGCAAAGAGCTGACTGATTGGAAAAGACCCCAATGCTGGGAAAGATTGAGGGCAGGAGGAGAAGGGAACGACAGTAGATGAGATGGTTGGATGGCATCACCAAGTCAGTGGACATGGGTTTGGGTGGACTCTGGGAGATGGTGATGGACAGGGCTGCAGGTCATGGGGCCACAAAGAGTCAGACACGACTGAGCAACTGAACTGAGTTTGGGAATCTAGCATTGCAACTCTGTTGGGGAAGAAATGATTAAGAAATGGTTAAGAAATGATAACTCTTGAATGTCTTGCATTAGAAGGATATAGAATCTACAGCATGTAACCTTCCCAGCACTTTTTGTAACTTCATATCTGTTTCACTGCTATTCAACAGCCTTGGTGCTTCATCTTAACTTGAATCAAAAAGAGACAATGATATAAACTTGGTAGGCCATGTATATGCTGCTTACATACTGCCTGTGGGATCCTCCAAGTCTACAATGCCAAGTAACCTGATAGAACTTCACCATCTTTCTTCTTTTTTCTGACTTCAGTAACTCCATCAACTACTTCTTTGAATCATATAGGGATTCTTCATTGGCTTTGGCCTTATATTTTATTGACCTTGTACATAAATGTATCTGAATTGCCACTTTTATTGTTTTGCTGGTAATTCTGCTGGACAGTTTTTGTAGGGCTTGATACTGTAGGTATGATGCTTTCATTCTACCATCTTTATGGCTAAGTTGTATTCCAGTGACATTGGTAATCTCATCTGGCATTCTCTGTCTTTGCCACTATCTTTTGGTATCGATGCTGTTGTGACAATTTATATGTAGATGTCACAGAATTGTCAACCTTCTTATATATTGAGTGGCTAAGATAGAAAAGGGGACCAGAGCAAACTCACCAGACCCACTGAGATTCTTTGCATACGAGCTCATTTGTGTCCCACTCTTTGTGACCCTTTGGACTGCAGCCCACCAAGCTCCTATGTCCATGGGATTTATCAGGCAAGAATACTGGAATCAGTTGCCATTGCCTCCTCCAGGGGATCTTCCCAGCCCAGAGATTGAATCCGTGTCTCTTGTGTCTCCTGCATTGGCAGACAGATTTTTTACCACTGTGTCACCTGAGATTCCTTATCTCCTTAGCAGTTCATTTGGAGATAAGTTGAGCAGAATCTTGTATCCAATTTTAAATCATGGGGTTATATTAGATTCAGGATAATGCCCAGAGAGACATTTGAATACAATTGATGGATTTTTGTGGTATAGTTTCAGGAGCACTCTTTGCCAAATTCCATTCTCAGTTCTATCTGAGTAGTTCTGAGACCGTTATGCTGTTCACAGCCATAACCTCAGAACAGTTTGGAAGCAGTTCACTTCTCCATAAAGATCTCAAAGACTCCAGTCCTCCCATGAAAACAAAATATTTCTTACAAATGGAAGAAACACAAAGGACACTTGACTGTGCCTAGGGATTTCAGAAGAAACAAAAGTGACTCCTTTATAATTAAGTTCACCTCCATCTTGGAACATAATGCTCTTATTCTTCTAACCCTTTGATATTATCATCAAATAACATCATCCACACAGTGCCAGTACTAAAGATGGTGAGGATATCCAAGCAGTATAAGATCGCTTTTGCGTTCAAGAGATCTAGGCATAACGTTAGAAACATGTATATAAATACAGAGGCTTCCCAGGTGGTCCTAGTGGTAATAAATCTGCCTGCCAGTGCAGGAGATGCAAGAGACGCTGTTTCAAAACTTGAGTTGGGAAGATCTCCTGGAGTAGGAAATGGCAACCCACTCCAGTATTCTTGCCTGGAACATTCCATGGACAAAGGAGCTTGGTAGGCTACAATCCATGGGTCCATGTAGCTTGTAGCTTGGCACATAGCTTATATCTACAGTTCATGAGCTTGGCAGGCTACAGATGTGACTGAGCACACACATAAATGCAAGGCAGCTTGTATTAAGTGTCAGTGATTCTGGGGTGGGAGATAGTTACTGTGTGGGTTGAGAGGCACAGGACAGCATGCCAGTGTGTCCTGACAGTATGCCAGGTGGCTGGAGTGGGCTTCACAGAGGAGAGAGCGGTCCATCTGGACCTATAAGGCTGGGCTGGCTCAACTTTACCAGAACGGAGACAATTGGAGGCTGGGGACTGATAAGTTCATCCAAACTTGAGAGTAGAATATGCTTTATTTGGTGCTTTGTTTGGTGGAAAGAGAGTGCGTTTTTATGTAAGGTAGAATGATCATAAAGCTTATAGTTTTTAATAACTGGCTAAGAATTTTGAATTCCATTCAAGAGAAATCGGAGCCATGGGAAACTTTTGAAAACTTTGGGGAGAAAGGTTTTCTAAGGTTTATCTGCCCAGAGCTGATGAACATGGATAGGTGAGTGGGGCTGGGGGGAGAAGACCACATTTCATTAGAGATGAGACGTTTCATTCGAGGGTTGTAAATGAGATCCAGAGTGTTCACATCAGAATGGTAGCAGAACAGAGGACATGATCCTTATGTGTTGTTTCTGCTTAGTGGAAGTACTTTAGTATTAAAAGGTAGAGACATCACTTTGCTGACAATGGTCCATATAGTTAAAGCTATGGTTTTTCCAGTAGACATGTACAGATGTGAGAGTAGTTGAGCGGAGAGCTAAAGAAGGCTGAGTGCTGAAAAATCGATACTTTCAAATTGTGGTGCTAGAGAAGTCAATTCTAAAGGAAATCAACTCTGAATATTCATTGGAAGAACTGGTGCTGAAGCTGAAGCTCCAATACTTTGGCCACCCGATGCGAAGAACTGACTCATTAGAAAAGACCCTGATACTGGGAAAGATTGAAAGCCCAAGGAGACGGGGACGGCAGATGAGATGGTTAGAGAGCATCACCAACTCAAAGGACATGAATCTGAGCAAACTCTTGGAGATAGTGGAGGACAGAAGAGCCTGGTGTACTGCAATATACGGGGTCACAAAGAGTCAGACTCGACTTAGCAGCTGAACAACAGCAACGACTTAGTGGAACAGGTCATCCTGAATGGTGTGGGTCATTATTTGGGCATTTACCGTTCTATCTAATGTCCATATATCTAGTTGTTGCTGCAATTTGGCAAATGTACTGAAATGAATTTGAAGAATGGCTTCATGGGAAGTAAAATGGAGAAATTGTTAGTTTCTTTTTAAAATTTATTTATTTTTAAATGAAAGATAATTGCTTTACAATATTGCCTTGATTTCTACCAAACATCAACATGAATCAGCCTTGGTTTATCCGTGTCCCCTTCTTGAATATTCCCATCTCACCTCTCTAGAATGTTAATGAGCCCTGGTTAGAATTCCTTGTGTCAGACAGCAAATTCCCATTGGATATCTATTTTACATATGATAATGTATATTTCCATGTTACTCTCTCCATACCTCTTAACCTTTCCTTCTCCACCCTACCCCAAGCCGTGTTCATAAGTCTCTTCTCAATGACTGTGTCTCCACTGATGCTCTGCAAATACGTTCATCAATACTGTCTTTCTAGATTCCATATATATGCATTCAGATCAGATCAGATCAGTCGCTCAGTTGTGTCCAACTCTTTGCGACCCCATGAATCGCAGCACGCCAGGCCTCCCTGTCCATCACCAACTCCCGGAGTTCACCCAAACTCATGTCCATAGACTCGGTGATGCCATCCAGCCATCTCATCCTCTGCCGTCCCCTTCTCCTCCTGCCCCCAATCCCTCCCAGCATCAGAGTCTTTTCCAATGAGTCAACTCTTCACATGAGGTGGCCAAAGTACTGGAGTTTCAGCTTTAGCATCATTCCTTCCAAAGAAATCCCAGGGCTGATCTCCTTTCAGAATGGACTGGTTGGATTTCCTTGCAGTCCAAGGGACTCTCAAGAGTCTTCTCCAACACCACAGTTCAAAAGCATCAATTCTTTGGCGCTCAGCCTTCTTCACAGTTCAACTCTCACATCCATACATGACCACAGGAAAAACCTTGACTAGACGACCCTTGGTTGGCAAAGTAATGTCTCTGCTTTTGAATATGCTATCTAGGTTGGTCATAACTTTCCTTCCAAGGAGTAAGTGTCTTTTAATTTCATGGCTGCAGTCACCATCTGCAGTGATTTTGGAGCCCAGTAAAATAAAGTCTACACACTGTTTCCACTCTTTCCCCATCTATTTCCCATGAAGTGATGGGACCAGATGCCATAATCTTCATTTTCTGAATGTTGAGCTTTAAGCCAACTTTTTCACTCTCCTCTTTCACTTTCATCAAGAGGCTTTTGAGTTCCTCTTCACTTTCTGCCATAAGGGTGGTGTGATCTGCATATCTGAGGTGATTGATATTTCTCCCGGCAATCTTGATTCCAGCTTGTGTTTCTTCCAGTCCAGCGTTTCTCATGATGTACTCTGCATATAAGTTAAATAAACAGGGTGACAATATACAGCCTTGACGAACTCCTTTTCCTATTTGGAACCAGGCTGTTGTTCCATGTCCAGTTCTAACTGTTGCTTCCTGACCTGCATACAAATTTCTCAAGACGCAGATCAGGTGGTCTGGTATTCCCATCTCTTTCAGAATTGTCCACAGTTTATTGTGATCCACACAGTCAAAGGCTTTGGCATAGTCAATAAAGCAGAAATAGATGCTTTTCTGGAACTCTCTTGCTTTTTCCATGATCCAGCAGATGTTGGCAATTTGATCACTGGTTCCTCTGCCTTTTAAAACCAGCTTGAATGTTAGTATATGATAATTATTTTTCTCTTTCTGACTTAACTTGTAAGTTCGTCCACCTCATTAAGGTATGAAAGTATTAGTTGCTCAGTTGTGTCTGATTTTTGCAACCCTGTGTACTATATAGTCCACCAGGCTCCTCTGTTCATAGAATTTTCCAGGCAAGAATATTGAAGTGGGTAGCCACTCCTTTCTCCAGGGGATCTTCCTGACTCAGGGATTGAAACTGAATCCCCTGCATTGCAGACAGATTCTTTACCATCTGAGCTACTGGGGAAGGACTGGCTCAAATGCATTCCTTTTTATGGCTGAGTAATATTGCATTGTCTGTATGTACCACAGCTTCTATTTTTGCTTGTCTCTTTCCTTAGATTGGTAGCTGTCATCTCAAATTCATTTGAAAATTAGATAAATCTGTGGAATCTATTCTAGAAAAAATATTACAGAATTGTAAGTGAGACTATATATACTGATTTAGGAATTTATGGAAACTTTCATGGATGCTAACTTAAGAGTTTCTAGAGCAATGTTTCCTTAATGATTTCATATAAATAAATTCTGAATTATAGTTAAAAATTCCAGGTAGGAGTGATAACTCTCTAGCATTTGCTCCTGGTTTGGAGGGAAGGGAAATAGCAATGAAAACATAATATTAAGGCTGCTGAAGCTTTAAGGGGAAAAAGTCAGGAATGAGTTTTTTATTCCACTATAGCTTTATTTGGGACCTTACTCTGATAAATCTAACATATTAAAGTAACATGACTTTATATGAAGAATTACCATTCAGCTGGAGAAAGAAAATATTATGGAAGGCAGAACAGTTTCAGAAACAAGCTTGTTTCAAACAAAGACTTGGGTAGAATAGAGCTGCCTTTAGTCCATGTAATTTTCCTAAGTGCTAGTTCAAGAGGCTTGGCCAACAGCCATGTTATTTCATCATTTTCATGGTATGACAGGTAGGGAGTAACCAAGATGTGATTAAACTTGCTTGTATGAATGACAGAGAGACTGAAAAGCTGGTCAAGAATAATTGCTATTTTTATTAATAATGTAGTTACGGTCCTTTGTAATCATACCCTTTCAACTTGTTCAGTAAATGCTTATTGAGCATCTACTATGTGCTCACGTTACTGAATGAATGGAGGATTCCTCGGTGGCCACTTACAAAATTACTACTCACAAATAGTAGAGAAGAAGGGACCTTCAATTCGGTTTGAAAGTTGTACTTAGGCTGGAGATGAATGGAGCATGGAGGTACCTGGTTTAAAAGTTAGTTAAAACATAGCTTTGCTAAAATGACAAGAAAAGTGACTTCCTGCTGAGGGTGGTTTCCTGTAAAGAGCTGCTTATGCCAGATGTTGACCTGTAGTCGAGGTGACCGTCTATCTGGTTTTCCCTGGAAGGCCCAGACTTATACCTAGTGACCCTGTTGACTATTCACAACGCCACTTTGATTCTCAAGTGTTTTGGTTTGAACTTAGACTCTTTGGGGAAATGTCACCTGAGGCAGAGTCTACTCCGTCTGCCCATGTGTGTTTTACTAAATCTGTCCAAGCTACTCCATGGCTGCCTGCAATATTCTGAATATAATGCAAGCCTCCCAGGGATGCATATCATTTCTGTTTTGTTCACCAATACATCCTCTGAGCCTTTCTTATTTTTGGAACTTTATAGGTACTTAATAAATATGTACTATAAAAGAGTGAATCTTCTAATACAATTTCACCATTTGAGAAAAGTACTGCTATTATAGTCATCTAGAAGACTGAAAACAGCCCATGCTCATGAAAAAAGCAGAGCAGGTTAAATTGGAAAAGGATCAACAGGAAGCCAAAAATTTATTTAAATAGTTCAAGCAAATTACTTGGTTATCCGATTGCCTTTTAGAAATATGAGCTGACTGTGTTTATTTTGCTTTTGAAATCAATTTTTAAGTAAATAAAATACAAGGACAGTAACATGTTTTCCTTGGTTATTAAAGATTTGAGTGGCAGCATCTAGTATTGAAATAACTATGTAAAGTGTTAGAATTTTGCTGCAGGAATGTGGTGAGGCAGGAATCAAGCATCTGTGACGAAGGGTACTGGTGAGCAGGTGCTAAGAACAGCGCCACACCAAAGCCTGTCTCCTCTTCCCTTCCTGCTTCCTGTTCATCATGAGTCTACTGTATCTAGACATCATATTTTGAGGAGATAACCTAGGGTATATAAGCCATATTCTTATTTTACCCAGAAATCTATCAAACTTGTTTATCTTATTTTCCAGCATCCAAAAGATCAGAAGCAGAAAGTTAGGAAGAAAGCTGTTAGAGGCAAGCAGATTTATGGTAATGTGAGAGATTGAAACACACAAAAAGAAGGCTAGGAATTCAAAAAGCATCATTTCTGAGGCCATTTGGGGAAGAGATAAAGAGCCTTGCGTGCCCAGAAAGGATCCGCGTGTTATAGCCTCTCGCAGTCGTTGTCAGTAATGATGGCCTTGAGCCATCAAGAAAAGGTTAAAGTAGGTTTACTGTGCTCTGTTCGATAGAGGACATTGTTTATAATCCATTTCGGTGATACTGGTGTTTTACTTGGGTTTTTTGGGTCACAAATAATAGAGAGTTTATTCCTAAGTACATACTGAGAGAAAAGTGTGTGTGTGCGTGTGCTGTGGTGTGTTGCGGTGTGTGTGTGTGTGTGTGTGTGTGTGTGTGTGTGTGTGTGTGTGTGTGTGTGCGCGCTCCCCTGGGGATTAGATATTGCAAGTAAAAGAGTAAAAGTGATCAGGACATCTCTGGGAGTCACTTGACTCAGCCTGTGGGCCAGCCACTGACTCTCTCTTTTGTTATTCCCTGTTATATTTTTAAAAATATACAGTTGTCGCAGAAAGGGGACCCCTTCCAGGGTTCAAGACTGGGCTTTTGTCTAACACTTGGAGATGAAATGTCTGAGCAGAAACATGTGCTAACAAAGCAAAAGATTTTACTGCAAAGGGGCATTTGGGCAGAGCACAGCGGGTACTGCTCTGCTGTGTCTTGGGGTTTAAGGTAACCAGGTTAGCTTCCCAGGTTGTCTCTGCCCAGTCCCCTTGCGTGTTTCCTATATTTGTTCTGACCCAAGGTCATTTCTGGTAGTGCACACATCTGCGGCCAAGATGGACTCCATTGCGAGTGTTTCTCGAGGTTGGCAGGACTCATTATGGGCTGGTGTCTCCTCTTTCCTTTTTGGCCTCTCCCAAGTTTTCCCAGTTAGTTTTCAGTGTCAGCACTGTATTCCTCAAAGGAAAATCCTGTTGGGAGAGAACTTCTGTGGGCAATTATGACCGTGCCTCACCAAAGTGCGCAGTTTAGGCTGCTAGTTCCTTAACCCTGTTTCTTTCTGATTGTGATCCGTCATCATTTGGGTCTGTCATTAACCCCTTTAGACTGTCCTCTCAAGGAGTCCTTTCCTTTCCAATTTCTGCTTCTTATTCTCTCAGGGCTTTTCTAATGAAATTCCAAGAAGGAGAAGACAACTTTTCCAGTTAATCTTTTCACACTGGCTGTGTTATGGTTTGCTGATTACTCTGTGATTTGCCTGCTCTGAAATCAACTGCCTGTTCATATTCCAATTTGCGTATAGGAGGAGTCAGTGGATTTGGTTATCTGGTCTAATTCTAGTAATCTACTAAGCAGAAGTGGCAGACAAGCTGGCTTCACATGGACTCCGTTAAAGGTATGGTGAATACCTGAACAGGTCCAAAAATAGATTGGTGTCCCAAAATTTTGAAATTTAGCACAATGAGGTTCACAAATTTGGAAAATTTGCTTTAGCTGGAAATACATCCCATTATTATTACACAAATAAAACCCTACTCTGTATACTTCCTACAAGTTACATTAATAACTGAAATATGCATTGTGGTTTTTATCCTATTACTAATTTTTTCCCTTAAATATTTGAAAGCAATTTCTATATTCTTCTAGCCCTGTCTTGTTCAATCATAAGTAGGCTGCCAGAATCCTCTTTCATGCTAAGGGGTGAATGCGATTGACCATTGTCCTTACCATTTCCTTTTCTGCTCCTAATTTCTCACCAAGATTCATCTAAACCAGGGAAGATGCATTTACATCTACGGAGGGGGGTCCCTGTTTCAGGAATGTGTGAATGTGAGCTACTGGTGCCGGCAGTATTAGAATTTTCAAAAAAATATTCTAATAAAGTGCTCAGAACTGTGATTCATGTCATATGCATCCAAAAAATTATACTAGCAGTATTGCACACTGAGGCACAGATCTCCTGTTGTGTATTTGCAACACATAGTTATTACACTCCACATGCTCAAAATGTTCTGGCTCAGAGCACTGCCAAAGCTGGGCCAGAAAAATTAAAAGTTAACTTTAAAAAAATCCACAGATGAATGGATAAGCAAGCTGTGGTACATATACACGATGGAGTATTACTCAGCCATTAAAAAGAATACATTTGAATCAGTTCTAATGAGGTGGATGGAACTGGAGCCTATTATACAGAGTGAAGTAAGCCAGAAAGAAAAACACAAATACAGTATACTAACGCATATATATGGAATTTAGAAAGATGGTAACAATCACCCTGCTTATGAGACAGCAAAAGAGACACTGATGTTTAGAACAGACTTTTGGACTCTGGGACTGGGAGAGGGTGGGACGATTGGGGAGAATAGCATTGAAATATGTATAATATCATATCAGAAACGAGTCAGTCCAGGTATGATGCCCTATAACAGATGCCTGGGACTGGAGCACTGGGATGACCTGGAGGGATGGTGTGGGAAGGGGGGAGGGAGGAGGGTTCAGGATGGGGAACACGTGTATTCTGGTGGCGGATCCATCTCGATGTATAGTAAAAGCAATACAATATTGTAAAGTTAAGAAAAATTAAAAAAAATAATAATAATAAAATTAAAAAAAATTTTGTTATTTTTGATATTATTATTTAAACTAAAATCTCCTGAAGTCACCATATGGAGAGATCAAAATGTTGGTTTTGACTTTTATATGGAAGTGAGAGTGAAGACGGAGAATGCTATAGATGTGTCAGTTCTTAGGGACTCGTGTTGGCTGATATTCATGGAGTGTTAGCCCACGTGCTGTGCTCTAAACATCTCAAACGTACTTGCTAATCTTAACCCTCACAACAAACCACAAACCTTAGGAATTGATAACCCCATTTAGCAGTTGAGGAAACTCTGACCCACAGAGGTTATGTTTTCTAGGATCACAGAATTATGAAGTTTGGAAGTTGAGATTTCAAATTTAGCCATTCTTACCTATTCCAGTAAAAGTCTTGATTTGTTCCTGGGTCTGGGTTTCTCCCTGGAGAAGGGAATAGGCTAGCCACTCCAGCATTTTTGCCTGGAGAATTCCATGGACAGAGGAGCCTGGCACGCTACAGTCCATGGGGTTGCAAAGAGTCAGGCATGACTGAGCAGCTATCACTGGATTTCCCAGATGGCGCAGCGGTAAAGAATCCGCCTGCCAATGCAAGAGACATGGGCTGGGAAGATCCCCTGAAAGAAGAAACGGCAACCCGCTCCAGTATTCTTCCCTGGGAAATCCCATGGATGGAGAAGCCTGGTGGGCTAAAGTCCATGAGGTCACAAAAGAGTCAGATGTGACTGAGCAACTAAAAACACCAACAGCTTGCGGTAACAGGTAATTAAAGCCCACTGGCCAGGTCTGGTTCATTTAGTATCCCCCAGTTCTCGTCAAGCTTCATCATTTTATGCATTTATATATTTAAGAGATAGAAACCATTTCTCATGGAGACAAGAATGTGTCCTTCTGGTTCTTTAGCTGATCGGTGACAGAGTCAGATTTGCTGGGGACTTGGGAAGAAAAAGAGAGGAGGGATCTTAGAAATAGTAATAGGTTTTGAGTAAAGACCCGGTGTCTCCAAAGAGAGTTATCCATGGCCTTTGAATGAGCAGGGAGGAAAATAATAGATTAAGTGAATGAAGGGGAATTGGCAAAGAGAGCCCAGGTGAAATGTGAGAGAAGGAATAGGTTTAAAATTATAAGTCATTCATTTAGAATTATCTCTCAATCTGTGTTAATAATCCAACAAGATGAGCATAAAAATCATAGTAGGACTTAATAAAGGAATTTTAACTTTACTGTATACATTAAATTCATAATAAAGAGTTTAATGGTTAGCTACAACAACAAGAAGAAACTGGATGAATAAAATAGGATGAAACACACTTGGAAACAATAGTGCTAATGCAAAATGAATCATTTGAATAGTCAAGTGGTATTTTTAGCTCGTGTAGGAACTGTAGGCCGTGGTTCTCTGACTAATGCCAGCAACCCTTGCTGTTACAGTGGGAATACAGACAATAAACTATGGAAATGCTTTTTCAGTTCATGGCTATTGGAAATATTATTGTCAGCGTTAGTGTCCGGGTCCTTAAAAATGCTGGAAATGAAATTAACCTTTATAGCTAAATGTTTGTTAATGCTTCAATTGAAAGGCACGCTGAAGAGTCAATAGCATTCTCATAAAGGATCAAAGTAATTACCAATAAACGCAAGCAATAACATAACAAATAAACATATTTTAGGCAAGGTGAGAGTCAAGCTTCCTCTTTTATGTTAATACAGTAAGTTGATGAACTGTATAGTGACCATGGTCAATAGAAATGGACTTATTTTAACAATGTAATTATTTCTACTAGTGACCACAAAATAAAAATAGTATATAGCAGAATGAGAGAGAAAAATTTGACTCATTGCCAGAATATTCTCTGATCTTATAAAATTAATCTTAGGCACCTCATTGTGGGTCACAGAGTGAACGCAAGCTTAGTCACTCAGTTGTATCCAACTCTATGACTCTGTGGACTGTAGCCTACCAGGCTCCTCTGTTGATGGGATTTTTAAGGCAAGAATACTGGAGTGGGAAGCCATTTTATCCTCCAGGGAATCTTGGGTCATATAGTACATATACATTTTTGCTTTATTTAATAAAGTTGTCCTGAGATGACTTTGTGAACACTAAGACGTATGTTTTCTTCAGAGTGAACTTTATCTTTTGCTTTTATGGGCTCCAATGTATCAAACTATCTAGAAAAAAATTTTTTATAAACTATGACAAAATTTACTAATGCTGTTTTAAAAGTTCTTCAGCTCCAAAATACTGTGTCCGTGAAAAAGTTGGAGTAAGAAAAAATTCCTGGGATTCCTTCTATATTGTGTTTTTCTAAGCTTTACAGCTGGTATTCTAAGAAGATGTTTTCCCTCTGTAATTGAACTAGAAAGGGAACTGCTATGTGGACGTGTCATGTTTCAAGTATCTTTCTTAACTCCAAAGTCAAGAAGGACTTGGAATGGTTGAACACAGATGATTAGTTTATGTACTACTAGTGCGTCATGACAAGAGAATAAGGGATCTCTACTCACTTGCTCTACAGCCATTTCTTCTCTTTCAGGATGCTACAGGTCACTTCATTCCTATAAATACCATTGCTTCCTTAGTTGGGGGCTTCCCTTGTGGCTCAGCTGGTTAAGAATCTGCCTGTGATGTGGGAGACCTGAGTTCAATCCCTGGGTTGGGAAGATCCCCTGGAAAGGGAAAGGCTACCCACACCAGTATTCTGGCCTGGAGAATTCCATGGACTGTATAGTTCATGGGGTCACAGTCGGACACGACTGACTTTCACTTTCTCCTTAGTTGACCTGTCCATGTTTTATGGTTGCTGCTGCTGCTAAGTTGCTTCAGTTGTGTCCAGCTCTGTGAAATCCCATAGATAGCAGCTCACCAGGCTGCCCCATCCCTGGGATTCTCCAGGCAAGAACACTGGAGTGAGTTGCCATTTCCTTCTCCATGTTTTAGGGTTATGCACTTTCAAAGTTGGGAATAAGTTCAAGCTGAAGTTTTGGGCTTTTTTTGGGGGGGTGGGGGGCAGGCAGGGAGGGCTGTGTTGGGTCTTAGTTGCAGGACATGGGGTCTTTCTTTGAGGTGTGTGGGCATCTCTTTAGTTTCGGCTCTTGGGCTCAGCAGTTGCGATTCACCAGCTTAGTTGCCCCCAAGGCATGTGATATCTTAATTCCTGACAGGGATTGAACCCGTGTTCCCTGCATTGGAAGGCGGATTCTTAACCACTGAACCACCAGGGAAGTCCCTTCAAGCTGAATGTGAGTTGGTTGGATGAGAGGGAAAAAAAAAATCAGTTTTTTTAATGACAGTCACAAAATGAGAGGTTAGAGGAAAATATCCTTATATGTGAAGTTCAGTCAGTAATTAGCAACACTTTAAATTCAGTTGCTGTACATTCTCAAAATAATAGGGGGTTAAAAGCATAAAGTAAAGGTGCAATCTGTTTCTGAGACGTTAAGATTTCTGTGTAGTTTAAAAGCTGCTGGCCGTTTTGTTCAATTACTCTGGTCTGCAAAAATGCATGCTTAATTAATAAAGCCAGGCCGTAATCATTTATCTTGTACGAACACCTTTTATGGATAGTCACTAATGAAGATCAGACTTCGCCTTTCTAGTTGTGCCCATCGCATGGTGCAAAGGAGCCTGCATCATGATGACTGAGGGATGGGTAGATGCCATGTGCTACATCATTTGGAATTGTCATTACATATCCACGTTATCAAGTATGTCACACCAAGGTTTATTAATGGTGTACTTATCAAATATTCATTGTATGGCACTAACATTTCAAGAATGTGTTCTACCAAGCCTAATGGATCTGTGCTTTGACTGCCTGGGTTATTTAGTGAATTAATTCCAGGGAACAATTTGAAATACTGAAATCTGAGCTGATACAATATGTCATGGTCTACAACAGCTTAGCTACCATCTTCTTTGTGGAGAGTTATATGCTGTGTTGATAGCGGAGAGATGGTGGATATACTGTGGCATGGAGTGGGGGGCATGTACCCATGACCACCAATGCGTGTGGACTCACTGTACACACACACGTGCATAGTACTGGCCTCCAAACTGGGCCACCGTCTGTTATTTAGGTAAACATGCTAGATTTGTTTTTAGATCAAGTCTTATGTTTAAAATTGTATGAGGTAAGGCTTCCCTGGTGGCTCAGTGGTAAAGACTGTTTGCCAATGTAGAGAACATGGGTTCCATCTCTGATCCAGGAAGGTACTGGGTCGGGGTTGAGCATGCCACGGAGCAACCAAGCCTATGTACCACAGCTGCTGAGCCTGTGCTCTGGAGCCCGGGAGCCACAACTACAGATCCCACATGCTGCAAGGACGGAAACCCGTGCATCCTAGAGCCTGTCTTCTGCAAGAAGAGAAGCCACTGTGACGAGACACTTGCACCCTGCAACACAGAGGAGTCTCCACTCTTTTGTCGTGACTAGACAAAAGATGAAGCAGCAACGGAGACCCAGCCCAGACAAAAATAGATAAATTATAAAAATGTTTTGGAAAATTGCCTTAGATGATTCAGATCAGAAGCTTCAATCAGGATCTCTGTGTAAGTTATAATGATGTTCTATAATCTTGTCCTGTTGGATCTTGATTGTTGCAGCATAAAATAGAACGGTCACTCTGTTCTCTGTTTTCTGTTGAAAACAGATTTCCAGCTTCTAATTATTTAAATATATTGTATGTGTTCATTTTTGGAAGTAATATTTACCTTAAGATGAAGCTTCAGATACTTGTGAAGCATCTATCCTTAGGACTCAGGTTTAAGTGGGTGACCTATTATATTCTAGTAGTATTAGGAATCGTTCATTTTATCATAATAATGATCATTAGCAGTAATAACTGCATCATCCTGCATTTATCATTCATCTCAAATAGATACCCAGATGGACATTAGTGAGTATTGCAGGTTTTCTGTTGTTTTCACATGAAATATGTGGGCTCACTGTTGTCTAAGATAATAATGATGCTGTTTTCCCAGCACATATTTGAAATCTAGTGAAGATTATTCAAAGGGCCAGATATTTTCCTGGTAACTTTGCTAGTGTACTAACTTAATTATATATTAGGTGAAATGTTTAAACAATACAGTATTAAATCTACCTAATGATATTTAGGCTTAAAAACTAATCAGACTTTCATCATTTAATAGGCCCCAATGCATGACATGATATTGAACTTAACATATTGTTAGAAAGATAAGCATTTAAGCAAAGTGGAGAAAATTGAAAAGTCGCCTGGGTTGATGGTGATGTTTGAATGACAGATTTCTGTATCTGGGCTTCCCTGATAGCTCAGTTAGTAAAGAATCTGCCTGTAATGCAGGGAACCCCAGTTTGATTCCTGGGTTGGGAAGATCTCCTGGAGAAGGGAAAGGCTACCCACTCCAGTATTCTGGCCTGGAGAATTCCACGGACTGTATAGTCCATGGGGTCGCAAAGAATTGTTCATGACTGAGCGACTTTCTCTCACTCATCTATATATCTATATGTTAAATGCAGAAAATACTCACACACACGCACACAGCCAGTGATAAATTTCATAGACTCTCAGACCTTAACCTGACTCACAGATCAGCAGATGTCACCTCTTATTTTACAGGTGAGCTGCGTCAGTGCATGAAAGTGACCAGCCTTAACTCACAAAGCTGGGGTTAAAATCCTGTTTTCTAGCACTGAGTCTTGAGATCTTTCTGATGTACAACACTCCCTCCCAAGAGTATTATTCTTAGCAAGAATTTATCTCGCATTTTCATTTTTAGACTTTTTTCTTTCCCTCACAAAACAGGATTTCCTCTCTGATTTGTATTGAAGTGAATAGAATCTCTATTATCCTGCGCTTTATGGAAATGCAACACGTGAAGGGCTTTTTGTACCAGCTTTTCATTTCTGGTTCTCTTTGTCACAAAAGACTCTTCACTTTTGTAGTTGAAGTCATTTGTAATTATGAATTGTGCTTTTAAAAATTCATCAATGAAATCTTTGATTTAAAAATGAGGTGCCAGAAGAAAAGCACCGGGGGAAAGACTGGAATTTAATGCAGTAGAATAGTTACAGAAAAATCACAAAGGGGAGGCTTCTCCCCTAGAGTTGTGTCTTATAAGGCAGCAGGAAGAATGAAGCCACAGCATTCAGTTGTATTTTGGAATTGTTATCCAGTGTTATTTGGCATAGCAGTACACAGAAGTTATCTATGTGCCATATCTTAAATATTTGTGATAAAAAAATCCACTGTACACAATTTAGAGATAATGGGCACATGAGGTCACCCACAGAAAAACAGACACAAACATTTAAATACTCAAACCTCTTTTATGTTTTTATTGTCTTTAATCCTGATCTATTGCACAGGCATTTTATTTCATGATCAGAAGTGAATAAATAACTGTGGACTTTGATAAATTCACTCCTTTATTCATAATCATCAGTTAATTATAGTTCACATATGATGCTTCAGTAACTCAGAGTCAAATATAATCCTACTCATTTTGTTATATTATCAGTATATTACTTGAAATATCATATATATTATGATAATCATAGATACTCTCTCTATATGTATTCACACGTACATACATACACACGTAGAAAGTGAAAGTGACAGTCTTGTCCGACTCTTTGTGACCCCACGGACTATTCAGTCCATGGAATTCTCTAGGCCAGAATAGTGCAGTGGGTAGCCTTTCCCTTCTCCAGGGGATCTTCCCAACCCAGGGATCAAACCCTGGTCTTCCGCATTGTGGGCAGATTCTTTACCAGCTGAGCCACCAGGGAAGCTCATACACATGTATAACTAACTATTATATATTCAGTCCCTGGGGAAGCATCACTGGCAACTCCTAGCTGTCCCCTCATAGGTCTTGCCCATCCCTACAATCTCTACTGTTTAAAAATAGTGGGGAGAGAGGGAGACGGAACAGGAAAGAGGGAGGGAGGGAGTGGAGAAAGGATGCAGAAATAACTCAGGACCACGTTGTTTGTCTTGGCTGTAGAGTTTGAAAGACCAGGAGTTTGGTCTCTTCACTCCTGCTGCAGCCTTTGGATGCTGTTCATGGTGTCAGTGAGAGAGCCAAGTCCTACATCTTCACACAGAAGCCTCTTCTGGTGCCCATGGTTGGTCCAGACCCGGCCAAGCCATGGAACTCACTACAGCAAGCCCACATTCTGCTTCACACCCCATATTGGCTGAGATCCCCCCTCCAGTTCCCACTGTGACTGCTCCCTTGGCACTGTCACCATCAGTCCTGTTCAAACAAGAGTTTCTCCGGCCTTTTCATTGAGCAAGGCTCACTCACCTAGCACCTTCAATAAAGGTCCCCCTTGACTGAGCCTATGAACCTCTAGCCTTTTTATTGAGCAAGGATCACTAACCCAATAACCTTCAAATATGTGATATTTGGGGAGACTCATAGACTTTTCCTGACAGCATGTCCTCGGTAAGGTGTCCTTTGTGCTAGTCTCTGTTCATCATCTCTGTTCATCATTAAAAGCTTGCATTTCCTTCTTCCCCAAATCCTTAGACTTCTTATGAAAACAGTTCCTCCTTCTCTCTGCTGATGGACTTGAAATGCCAGAGCCACAGAAAATGTCTATGAGATCTTCTCTTACACTTTTTTTCTTTTTCTGTCTCTTCTGCTGTGCGTAACATGGGTCCCTTCTTGACAAATTTATATAATTTCTGAATATGGCATTAATGATTCAGAATAAAGGCAATATACTTTGATGGAATGTGCTGATTCTACTCTTTGATATCAGAGGCATGGAATAAAATTTTAGATTATCTTGACTCAGTGGTTTAGGACTTCCCAGGTGGTGCTAATGGTAAAGAACCCCGCTGCCAGTGTAGAAAATGTAAGAGATGCAAGTTTGATCCCTGGATTAGGAAGATCTGTAGTAAGAAACAGCAACCTACTCCAGTATTCTTGCCTGGAGAATCCCATGGACAGAGGAGCCTGGTGGCCTGTGGTCCACGGTATCACAAACAGTTGGACACGACTGAAGAGACTTAGCACAGCGCAGCACTCAGTGGTTTATCTCTTCTATAAGAGGGATCTTATAACATGCAGAGTTTCTTTTTACAGTTTCTTGTTAAGGAACTTAAAATATTTTAGATTTATATTGGCCAGTATACGATTTTAAATACTCTCATTCCTGAAAAGGAAGAGGGAGTATTAAAAAAAAAAAAACAACGTTTAATTGTCTTTTTTATTATTGCTTTTGGCTAGAATAATTATGTTATGTGAGCCTTAAAAATAAAAAGGGAAGTTAAGCCCTAACAACTTCTGCTATGCTGGGCCATGTGATTTGCACATCAATGAATATGGTTTAAACTCCCAACCTCGAATCATCCCATAAATCAGTCCTAATCTTTTCTTACCCTGTGGTTATAAAAGGTCCATAATATCAAAACTTTCTGTCACCTCCTACTCATTGAATCCTCTGATCCCTCTCACATGGTCAGCTTACCCTTTCTACTAGGTCATTCTCATCACCCCCCAGCCTGCTGGTATTTTTCCAGGCTAATAAAATCAAAAGCATCCTCTTGTGATCCCACTTTCCTATCTAGATATTGCCCCACTATTTTGCTCCTCTGAAAACCAAAACTTCTTGAAGAAGCTTTTTGCAAAAAGTATTATTGGTGGAAGAAGGAAGCAAGGTTGCTCATTCATGTCTGACCCTTTGCGACGCCTTGGACTGTAGCCTGCCAGGCTCCTCCCTCCATGGAATTTTCCAGGCAAGAATACTGGAGCGGTTTGCCATTTCCTTCTCCAGGGGATCATCCTGACCCAGGAATTGAACCCGGGTCTCCTGCACTGCAGGGAGACTCTTTACCGTCTGAGCCACCAGGGAAGCCTTATTATTGGTGGGGGAGAGGATAAATTAAATATTGAGATTGACACATGCACAGTACTATATAAAATGGGCTTCCCTGGTGGCTCAGTGGTGAAGTATCCACCTGCCAGTGCAGGCAATACAGGAGACATGGGTTCAATCCCTGGGTCATGAAGCTCCCCTATAGAAGGAAATGGCAACCCATTCCAGTATTCTTAGCTGGGGAATCCGGTGGATAGAAGAGCCTGGTGGGCTATAGTTCATGGAGTTGCAGAGTTGGAAATGACTTAACAGCTAAAGAGCAACAACAGATATCTAAAATATATAACCAGCAAGAACCCATAGCATAGCACATGGAACTCTAGTCAATATTTAACCTATAAGGGAAAAAAATCTGAAAAGATACACATATATATATGTATACATTATGAATCATTTTGCTATACACCCAAAACTAACACAACATTGTAAATCGATTATAAGTCAATCAAAAAGAAAATTTAGAAAATATTATGATTTCTCACTCCTTTCCCTTTTTTTTTTTTTCTTCAAGCCAATAGAATTTGCTCCATTCTTTGTGTCAAAGCTGCTGGTAGTCAGGTCTCCAAGGGCCTCCATATGGCTGAGCCCAGTTCTGACTTGGCTACTGATGGTGATCCTGCATTTCTGGTCTCTAAACACTGAAGTACCTCAGGATTCAGCCTTGGGTCTCTTCTCTAGCCTCATTTACTGTTTGAGGGATCTTATCCAGCATCCTGACTTTAAGAATGCTTCAGATATCCATCTTATCTCTAGCTCAGAACTCTCCTCTCTAAACTCTTTTTCTCAGCTGCCTATGTGTACATCTAATGGACATGTCAATCTGAACTTGTCCAGAACCGAATACATAATCTCCTTATTTCTCCAATCGCTCTTCCTCATGTCTCCTCTGAATTAGTGAAAACTCTTGTCCTTTTGATTACTTAGGTCAAAATCTTGGTGTCATTCCTGACTCATCTGCTTTTTTCCCCCACACACACGTCTAATCCATCTGCACACTGCATTGACCGTACCCTCAATGCATACCTGGAATTTAACTACCTTTCACTCCTTGCACTAGTCTGCGTCATCATCTCATAACAGATTTATGGTGGTCACCTCCTAATTTGTCTCTTGACTTTTACTTTGGCTGACGACAGTCATTTTAAAATACAGCAGAGCAGCCAGTGTTACTCTGTTAACTAGGAAGGGGGAGGGGGGCTCCCATCATTTCCCGGTTCAAAACCCTCTAATAGCGTTTCCCAGCTCAGAGCAAACACCAAAGCCTTTCCAATGCCCTAAGGGTGCTCTGCGATCCCTCATCCTGCTTTATCTCTGAACCTGGAATTCTCACCCCGGCCCACCCTGCTCCTAACACACTGGTCTAATTTCACCCCCACCCTCCAGGCTCACTTTCTTTGGCCTGTGGTCCTTCTTCTCTTGCTACTGCAGGACAGTGCGGTTCCTCATCTCTTTTAGGTCTTTGCTCAAATGGTACCTATTTTGTGAGCCTGTCCCTGACAAAAATCACTATCCTCCTCTACATCTCTATGCCCTTCCCCTGATTTTTCTTCGTAGGATTTGATGCCGCGTGATGTACCATATATCTTTAATGTGCTGTTATTTATCATCTGTTACCATCCTCTGAAATGTAAGCACTGTCATCACAGGGGTTTATGTAAATAGATTCTATTCCTTGCTCTCTCCCAAGGGCCTGGAATAGTTGCAGAGACAGAGTAAACATTCTGAAATTATTTACTGAATGAATGAATGAAAGGTGTCCTCTCTACTCCAGCCTCTCCTGGCCATCTCTGGCTCTGATTGTAGCCCTGAGCAGCCCCCTGACCTTCTGCCTTCTCCATACTTGGTGGTGAAGATGCACATTCTCAGGAAGCCCAGCTGATCCTTCCTGCTGCGGTATCTGCTGTGCTCTTTCCCTTCTGTGTTCTCAACAAATTCCCCGAATGCCAACTTTGTCCTAGGTTTTACGCTAGACTTTGTACATGACATCTGTTCTAACGTAATCCTTCAAACCCAGGAACAGGGCTGTGGGGCTTGGTTCTCTGCTCCTATAATTCTTTCTGGTGTTAGAATTTGATCTATCGAGTCCTATTTTCCCTGGTAGCTTCCAGTCTAAGCCACAGCGTTCTCTCCTGCTGACTTGCAGAACTAATAAGTCCTTTTCTGTGGCACTGACCGCCTCCTAGGAGCGGGTCAGGACCAGAGATAAGGAACCAAGTAGAAGATCAAGGTTGGTTCAGTTCCGTTTGGTGCAGTCGCTCATTCGTGTCTGACTCTTTGTGACCCCATGGACTGCAGCACGCCAGGCCTCCCTGACCATCACCAATTCCCAGAGCTTGCTCAAACTCATGTCCATTGAGTTGGTGATGCCATCCAACCATCCCATCCTCTGTCATCCCCTTCTCCTGCTTCAATCTTTCCCAACATCAGGGGCTTTTCAAATGAGTCAGTTCTTCCCATCAGGTGGCCAAAGTTGGTTGAGGCGTAATCTTCTTAGGGACATCAGCAGAATAATCATTTGCATATGTTGAATACTTGCTATGATTTAGACACTGTGCTGAGAACTCTATTATTATCTCATTTAGATGCTTTGACTCTCTCCATTTGACCAGGGAAGGGAATGAGACTTAAAACTTTTCAGCAACTGGTCCAAGGTGTCACAACTAACTACTGGATACTGGGTCTAGGGTTTGCTGCTGCTAAGTCACTTCAGTCGTGTCCGACTCTGTGCGACCCCATAGATGGCAGCCCACCAGGCTCCGCCGTCCCTGGGCTTCTCCAGGCAAGAACACTGGAGTGGGTTGCCATTTCCTTCTCCAATGCATGAAAGTGAAAGTGAAGTCGCTCAGTAAGTGTCCGACTCTTCGTGACCCCATGGACTACAATCTACCAGGCTCCTCTGTCCATGGGATTTTCCAAGCAAGAGTACTGGAGTGGGTTGCCATTGCTTTCTCCGATCTTGGCAATTCAAACTCAGAGCCCTTGATCACAGCAGGTGGCTTTTGCTGGAGGTATATCTGCAGGCAAATTAATTGGATCAGCATTTTTCAGGTGCATACACTGTGCCAGGCACTGTACTAAGGGTAAGGACATTATTTAAGAAGCAGGAGGAGAGATTCTTTCTGCATTAAATCTTGCATCTAGAGCAGGTGGAAAATATTAAGTAATCATAAGAAAAGACTAAAATTTTTACACAGATATAAACATGGGTCACTGAATACTTTTGGAAGTGTGCCTTCCCACCATTTAGTATTTAATCTTTATAATTTCCCTTCTGAAGAGGCCCATCAGACTTTGATTGTGGGTCCTCTTAAAGCCCTTAGAGCTTTATTTTCTCTGAAATAATTACTATTTCACTGGTAACTTGCTATTTGTATGCACATGTGTTTTGTCTGCTTAAGTATGCTTTATCATCAGCCTGTAAAGGCTTTCAATTTATTCAGTGATTATTTCCCTAAGATTCTTACTTTTCTTTCTTTCAAACAGAATGTTCTCAATATATGCTCACTGAATATATCCTGCATAAGGAGACACTTTTTTCTATACACTCCTTTTGAACGAGAAGATGAAAGTACCAGTGGGTAGAGAATTTATCAAAAGCAATGTAGCTGGGCCTGGAATTAGAACACCCAAACATCTGAGCTTAGTATCTAAAATGTGTGCTTTAGTCCCCTGCATCCTTAAGAAAGATATTCAGATGTCAGCAGTAGATAAATTGTAATAGAAGAGGTGTAACTCAGCTCTCTGTGTGAAGAACTGGGTCTTATAGAATTAAGCAAGCATATTCATTAGGCACTGAGAATTGGACAATTGCCCATCAAATCCTCACTGAGCTTGGGAAAGTGACATGACATAGAGATTTTTAACTTGCAAGTATCTACTTGACACATTCCACAGGTGAAAATGTCGGTTTCCCTGCATCTGCAGGGGCTCAGATGTGTCCTGACAGTTCTAAGGCTCAGAACACAAACCATCACTTTCAGCTCAGGTTGGAAAGAGTTGACAGTGAGAAACCAGAGGGGAACTCTCTGCAGGCAGTAGGCACTGCCTGCTTTGTTTTCTTGTTTTATTTCTTCCCATGGAAATTACATTTCTTATACCTAAGTTTACTTTTTAAAGTGGCTTTTTTCTGGAACAACAGAAATCCTGCCTGTGCCACAGCTGAGTTTTTGAGAGACAGTGTGACTGAGTTGGGCTTCCCTGATGGGTCAGACCCGGCTTCGATCCCTGGGTCTGGGAGATCGCCTGGAGAAGAGAATGGCAACCCACTCCAGTATTCTTGCCTGGAGAATCCCATGGACAGGGGAGCCTGGAGGGCTATTATCCATAGGATCGAAAAGAATTGGACACGACTGAAGTGACTTAGCATGCATGCTTGCACATGATTGAGTTGATATCTCTCCTTTCTTAATGACATCAGAGGAATATACAGAAATATAGAGGCTTTTAAAAGAGATTCTTTTTGTATTAATTTGATAGCCAAGGATTGTTCTTTCAGACTAAGGTTACCAGCTGTCCCAGAGCTCAAACTGGGGAAGTACAGGGCACTGCTATAGAAACTAGCTGTCCCCTTTAGATCACTCTACCAAACTTTGGAGTCATGCAGTCTACTAATTAGGAAGGACCCTCACCTGTTCAGTAAGTCCTACACCTTTCCCAATCAGTAAATGGTTACAATTAGTCTGCTTTTGATGATATATTTTCCAACAATTAGTGGTGAGGTAGTGGTTCTTGCCTGGAGAATTCCGTGGACAGAGAAGCCTGGTAGGCTGCAGTCCATGGGGTCCAACAGAGTCGGACATGACTGAAGTGACTTAGCAGCAGCAGCAGCAGTGGTTCCTAAAGATGAGAGGAACTGATTTAGGCAACTCCCAGCCAAGGATTGTGACACATCTTTTGCTGACTTTTTTCTCCCTTTCTTTTGGCCTGTAAATTTCCCTTTCAAGCCAAAGGGATATTTCTCAGCAAGTGCACAAGGGCAGTCTGTGGCCCTTTATTTCCTGAGTCTCACGGTCATTAGAGATACAATAGCCACCTCATGTCACTGGCTGCCTCAAGTTTTATGCCCTCGGGGACGCCAGCATCACAACTGATCTGGAAAGAGGCTCAGACCCCTTATCCTGACAAAGGAGCATCTGTCCAAGGTCTTTTTCCTGAAGTGGTTCTATTCACTAGCTTAGCCTTTTAAATCATCAGCCCCATTGTTCAAGGTATTTCTTGGGAAAAGGGCATGTGTAGGTCCTCTAACTGTTTGTTTAGTTAATGTAGAAAACATCTCTCCTTAGGGTCTGTCACCTCAAGACTGATCACAATGGCAACAATAACAACCCCATCACCAACTTCAATTTATTTATTTGAATTTGATTTTATATTGGAGTATAGTCGATTCACAATTGTGCTAGTTTCAGGCATGCAGCTGAATGATACAGTTGTTCACACACTTATATCCATTCATTTTCAGATTATTTTCCTATATAGGTTGTTAGAAAATACTTCATAGAACCATTCAACTTCAGCTTCTTCAGCGTTACTGGTTGGGGCATAGACTTGGATTACTGTGACATTGAATGTCTTACTTACATAGATAATCATCACAAATCAATGAATAAGCATGGTTACACTCATTCACTGCACAGAGATTTTGTACCCCGACTATAAGCCAGGCTCTGTGGATACAGACAGCAGTGAGGCAAGTTCTCTTTCGTGGAGAAGCTCGCAATCTGGTGGAGGAGACAGGCTTATAAAGTATGAAACAATCAAATCGTGACAAGATGAAAAAATACGAGCCACAGAAAAGGTAGACAGAGAATACAGCCCAGGAATATGTTACACCCAGATTTAGAATTCATATGGGGAGTTGAGGTAATATAGTGACCATAAAAATTGTTTCTTTAAAGGGCTGAATATAATGAAGGACAAGGAGGAGCAGAGATGAGGATAAAGATGGAATAAATCTCAAGTGAGTCTTTGAGACTCACGGGATAATTTTGCTGGACTCATTGGAAGCATTTAATTGCTAATTCTTACTAGGTTCTGAAATCAATTTCATTGGCCAACCTCATCCCATGCCTTCAAGCAAAACTTCCAAGTTAATGGTAGCATTTGTTTCTCATTAATTTCTGTGGTTTTCTTAATGGCCAATTTGAAGGCTTATTAATAGTTAATACGTTTCGCATTATAAGCATTATCATTAATAAAACAGATGCAAAATTACTACCGCAAACAATGATTGCTGTGGTTAAAAAGCCAAGGAATTTAAACAGTGGGAGAGCTGGACTGAGTGACCCCTCAGAGGGCCAGTGATGTCCTTCGGTTGTCTTGCCCCATGATTGCAGATCACACATCTAATTCAAAACTCATAGATGTCACTACATTAAACTTACGTTTGTTTTTAAAGATATAACTTAAAAAGGTAAGGGTTTAACTGCTCCTATCCTTTCTTGAAGACCAGACCTGCAGCCACTACAAGTAGTCTATTATTATGCATAGTTCTTTTGTTTGTTTTTTATTTATTTATTTATTTATTGAGTCAGCTGTGCTTTTATTTTTTATTTTATTTTATTTTTTAACTTTAGAATATTGTATTGGTTTTGCCGTATATCAACATGAATCCGCCACAGGTATACACGTGTTCCCCATCCTGAACCCTCCTCCCTCTTCCCTCCCCGTACCATCCCTCTGGGTCGTCCCAGTGCACCAGCCCCAAGCATCCAGTATCATGCATGGAACCTGGACTGGCAACTCGTTTCATATATGATATTATACACGTTTCAATGAAACTTTTGGCCACATAGCACAGCATGTGGAATCTTAGTTCCCCTCCAGGGATTGAACCTGAGTTTCCTGAATTGGAAGCATGAAGTTTCAACTGCTGGACTGCCAGGGAAGTCCCATTCTTATGCTTAACTTTTGACCACCTACACTGCTTATAAACTGACAACAAAGTAAACACCTAATATACGCTAACTTTAGATTTGTATTTATCACTGAAAAAAATATTAAAGCCATCCCTAGTGATGTTGCTGTTAGCCGATAGTTTGATTTAGGCAACTTTGCATGTGAAAAAATGTTTATTCAATTCTGTGAATATTAAGATGTGCTTATTTTACAAGAATGAGTGTGAAACTGGAGGTCAATACTCACACCAGTGATAAGATATAAAAGTCTCATAAACTTTGATAATTACAGAAGAAATTAGGTTTGACAAAAATGATGAAATGTTAGCTTTAATTGGATGTTCATCTGACTTAGGTCAGTATGGTCATTATCCTCTGGAGAAGGGCATGGCAACTCACTCCAGTATTCTTACCTGGAGAATCCCATGGACAGAGGAGCCTATAGTCTGTAGACAGTTGGCTAATTCTCCACACACAATGTAAGCACTCTCCAGTGGGAGACAAAATATATTCCCTGACAGCTTTAAAACAGTATAAAGCTACGAATCAGTTCTTGATCCTTTTATCACACTCAATGTCTGTAGAATTAAATCTTGATCTCCTTAAGGGCAGGGCTCTAACCTTCAAATCTAATTTTGTGTCACAAACACAGTAAAAGTTAAAGAACTGTCCACTTACAGTAACCAATAGGCAGGCTCTGCTGTAAGATACTTAAAAAGAATCTTGCCGCCAACACTGACCTCTTGGTGAGGAGGCGGTCTTCAGTCTTTTTCTCAAGCAATGGGTTACGTGGGTTCTACTCTCTTCTCACCCTGAAAATAGAATGTCAACTCCCTTTGCTGTCTGTTTTCTTCTTTGCCATGTAAAAGAGAATGCGTGGCCCTTTTTTCATCAGTGTTTGTTGTTATTGAGGGTTATCATTTATGCTTCAGGATCAATGATGATTAGACTCAACAAATCATCTGTGAAAGACTGCATTCTATCGACCTAGGCAAATCCAGACAAAAACAACAGAAAGTATTCTTCAGCAGCCCCTAGCTCAGGATTATGGTATAAACCTATTTCTAAGCTCAGTGTCTTGCAAGAAGAAGGAATTAGATGGAGCTAAATGGAAGCAAACCCACAGTAAATATTTATCAGAATGATAACCAATAAGACAGGTTCTTCTCATAGGTGTTTCTAAGCCCTGCAATCAGATGAGCCCTCCAAAGGCTTTTTTTTTTTTTTTTAATAACATGGAAAGGACTCATGAAAAATTGGTAATCTCAAAAGTTTTGAAATACTTTGCATGACCTTGCTGAACCTTGAATTTTCATTACTGTTTCTCTCATATGGAAATGTTTGCAGCTCTGTCTTACGTGAAAGGCAGAGAAATGAAAAGAAATCTGTGATAATGAAGTCAGTTTTCATTGCAAAAGAATGGCCTCATGACTTCCTGAGGCAGCAGAGAGGGAGGGCAGGGCCTCCTGAAGACCTGCTGGAGGTTGCCCCATCGCATGGAACTGCTGGACCAGAAGAAGGTTGCATAGATATCCCAAAGTTTGTTTTTGGTTTTTGTTTGTTTGTTTGTTTTAAACTACGTTGTCAGCCACACAATTGCCTGATTCATGCTATGTCTGGAAGAAATTTTGTAAAAGAAGATGCTTTTGAGCAAGGTGTGATAGTTCTTTACAGCAGCCTTCTCCAACCTTTTTGGCACCAGGGACCAGTTTCATGGAAGACTTTTTTTCCATGGACTGGGGAAAGGGATGGAGTGATGGTTTCCAGGTGACTCAAATGCATAACATTTATTGTGCACTTTATTTTTATTATTATTATGTCAGCTCCACCTCAGATCGTCAGGCTTTAGACCCTTAAGGCTAGGGACCCCGGCTTTACAGGATGTCTTTTATCCTGTGGTAAATGGAGGTATACCAGGAAATTGTTTTTACCCTCATCCACAGAACTCCCTGCTGTGCCATTCCCCTGTCCTAGGGGCTTCCCGGCTCGGCCCTGGTGGCTCAGATGGTAAAATGTCTGCCTGCATGTGGGAGACCAGGGTGCAACCCCTGGGCTGGGAAGATCCCCTGGAGAAGGAAATGGCAACCCACTCCAGGATTCTTGCCTAGAGAATCCCACGGGCAGAAGAGCCTGGCGAGCTATAATCCTTGAGGTCGCAGAGTCTGACAGACACTTTCACTGTCAGCGGGTTTCCCCTTTGGCTCAGTGGTAAACAGTCTGCCTGCCAGTGCAGGAAGCGGGGCTTCCACCCCTGGGTCTGGAAGACGCCCTGGAGAAGGAAATGACAAGCTACTCCACTCGTTTCGCCTGGGAAGTCCCATGGACAGAGGAGCCTGGTGGGCTACACTCCACAGGGTCACTAAGAATTAGACAAGACTGAAGCTTCTGAACATGCACGCGTACACGCAAGCAGGGAACTGGGGTCTCCAGGCCATCCCAGCCTCCTCTCCGTTCAGGCCCACTGACTGCACCTACCTGACCTCTCCTCTAGGGGTGCCATTCCCACTCCTCTTTAATCCTATCACTGATTCCTCTTCATTCCTTTCCTTTCTGTGATCTGCTTGGCTGATCAAGCAAATTTGTTGAACTGGGTAATGGTGTAGACTTATCCTTTCTATTTATTTCACCATCACTTACTGCATACCTACTTTGCGCTGGCCTCTGCTGCTGCTGCTGCTAAGTCACTTCAGTCATGTCCGCTGGCCTCTAGGGAGCATTAAATGAATAAGGTCTGATTTGCTTCTAAAAGGCACACAATGGTCTAGAACTTAATATATTATATTTCTCTGTAAACAGATTTGTGTTGTAAAGGACTACAGAGGGCCTTAAGCCCAAGGAATAGAAAGCATTTAGCTGTCGTGAGGTATCACCTCACACCAGTAGAATGGCCATCATCAAAAGGTCAACAATCAATAAATGTTGGAGAGGATGTGGGGAAAAGGAAATCCTCCTACATTGTTAGAAGGAGTGTACAGTGGTACGGTCACTATGGAGAACAGTATGGAGGTTCCTGAACAAATTAAAACTAGAACCACCATATGTCCTAGCAATCCCACTCCTGGGCATATATCCAGAGAAAACCATAATCTGAAAAGACACTTGCACCCCCGTGTTTGTGGCAGTGCTATTTACAATAGGCAAGACATGGAAGCAACCTAGTGCCCACCTACTATTTTCAAGAAGATGTGCTATGTATGTGTGACAGAATATTGCTTAGCCATAAAAAGGAATGAAATAATGCCATTTGTAGCAACTTGGATGGACCTAGAGATTATCACGCTAGGTAAAGTAAGTAAGGCAAAGACAAATATCATATGATATCACTCACATGTGGAATCTAATTTTAAAAATGATGCAAATGAAATTATTTACAAAGCAGAAACAGACTTACCAATATGGAAAAGAAATATGTTACCGAAGGGTAAATCTGGGTTGAGGGATAAATCAGGTGCTTGGGATGAACATGCAGACTTTACTATAGAGAGATAGTCAAGAAGGACACGCTGATTAGCACAGGGAACTCTACTACAAGACAAAAGAATCTACACAAGAATAAATATATTCATTTGTATAACTGAACCACTTTGCCATACAGCCGAAACTAACACATCATTGTAAATCAACTATTCTCCAGTAAAATGAAAAGATTTTGAAAAGTTAACATTTCAGGCATAGCTAATAGGGTCATCTTTTTGTTTGGGATCTAGAGGAATATAGATGGTTGGGGAACTCATCCAAAACTATAGTGTGACGGGATATGTGATAGCCCACAACACGGCCTCCATGGACTCAAGTTTTAGCTCTTTGTTCATAGTATCACTTAGGGATGGGAGGGAAGGCATAATTGACAATACAAGCTTTCTGTGCTTGCCTGCTAAAATAACCACCATATAGTAGCATGTGTTGAAGAGCCTCTGGGGATGTTCCAGTCATCCATGGCCTTCCCTCACACTTTGTATCCCTAGAGATGTGTGGAATTCAGTTTTCAGTGTTGCTGATTAAGTGGACTGAGTTTGGTGGATGCACTGGTGGAGAGAAATTCGAAGCCCAGCACTGAAATTGACTTTTGGCTTCAGATGCTGTTGTCCTGCTGCCAAATGAGTGTGTCATTTTCATGAATCACTGTCTTTATTCTTGAAGGGAGAAGAAAGTTCTTCTGGGTAAGCTGACAGGAACCATCATGAGGGTGACCTCAGTGTTTCTGGCCCAGGTTCAGGCTTGTCGCTCATCTTCACAGAGTGTTGTAGCACTTTTAATTCAGGATAGTATTTGACAAACCCCAGATGCACATAGGAAGGAGGCAGTCAAGGGGTGGAGGATGCTGGGCTAGAAACTGGTACAGGAGGAGGAAAACAACAAAGCCCTCTTGATTGGATAAGTTGTTCCCTCTAACCCCTTCCCCCTCCCCTGGACCCTGTCTTTCACAGTGATGCCAGCCATGCCTGTCCACTTTAGGAAAGCTTATGCCTCAAAACCTAAAGCCGTAATTTGGAAATGTTTCTTTCAGAAAGTCTGTTACTAATGAGCAAACAAAGTTCTGGAAAAAATCGAGTTGTTTTCAAAGTCACCCAGTGTTGGCAATCCAGTTCCCTAGATGGTCCTGTTGGTTTTAGAAGCTGATTTCTGCTTTGAGCTTAGGGGCTCATGGTTCAGTGGAAAGGATGCTTCCAGACTTCTGGAATATGCGGGCTTCAGCCTTGCTGCCAGGATTATGGTTGTCAGAAGTCCCCAGCCCTTCCTTTCTGGCTCTCAGCTCACCTTTTGGAGGAAGACTGGGGCAGCCTGGACTTGCATGTTTGTTTGTTAATAATTTTTATTTTATATTTAAGTATAATTGATTTACAGTGTTGTGTTAGTTTCATGTGTATGGCAGAGTTTTTAAGTTTTATACACACACACACACACACACACATAATATCTAATTCAAATTCTTTTCCCATGTAGGTTATTACAAAGTACTGAGTAGAGTTCCTTGTACTATACAGTAGGTCCTTGTTCATTATGTTTTATATACAGTTCTGTGTATATGTTAATCCCAGCCTCCTAATTTACCTGCCCCCTACCTTTCCGCCCGTAAGTTTTCTAAGTCTGTGAGTCTGTTTCGTCTAACAGGTCAGTTGGCATTTCTCATACTACATCACCTTCCTCCATGTTTAACTTGAAGTCGCTTATCTTCCTACAAGGCCTCTGTTTACTTTCTCAGTGGAGTCTTTCTGGCCAGAGACTCAATTCCTCCTATAAACTAACTTTGAAATAGTGAGTGAGGAGGGTCCACCAAAGCACCATCCACTTTCTTCTGATGTATTTCTCAGGTCCAGAAAAGAGCCTGAATTCAGCTGACAGGCCACATTTTGTTTTAAATCAGTGGATAAAGTCTTGCTAAAAACTTTGCTGTCTCCAAGGTGCTTTAGGCTTAATCCTGTTGAACCCTTTATGGGAACAACTTAAGCAGAAGAAAACCTCTTCAACTTTTTGTCCTTAAATTCTAATAGGCTTATCAGAGAAAAATAATAAAGCAATCCATACATCATTACCATACTGGTGTAGAGAGATAAAGGGGTAAAAGAAGGTGGACACTGTGGTCAAGAGGACAGGAGATTGTAAGACTTATCAAGAGAAGGATACAGGGAAAATGTCCAGGACTCCAAACGAACCAACTTTTCAGGCATCCTTTCTGCCTTCTCCTTGTCTGCCGATTTCAAGCCTGTTGGAAACATCAGTTTAAGAAGTCTAGTTTGAAGTAGTAATGAGTTTAATGTCAGGCCCCAGGGTCTCTTGACCTTTCTTCAGTCTTGGTGACATAAGCAAACCCTTCCGTCACCCACTAAACTCACTGGAGCTGCGTAGGGTTGCAGAATTTCACAGGTCAGGAAGTGGAGGCCCAGAGAAGTGAAGTCAGTTGTCCATGACCCCGTAGCTTGCTCGAGACAGACCCAGGAAACAACTCAGATCTCTCCCCTCCAACTGGTTCTTCCCTTCCATGCTCTCTAGGCTCAGAGAGCCCAGGCAATGACTTTCAAATTAGGTTCTGGAGGACAATGGAGTGGGGTCTCCAGACTGGTTTTCTTTACTCTGTTGCTTAACGGGCTTCACCATTTGGTCTTTATTATTCTCCTCATTTCCTGAATTGGTGTTCACTAAAGTTTGTGGTTGTTGTTCAGTCGCTCAGTCGTGTCTGACTCTTTGCGACCCCATGGACTGCAGCACGCCAGGCTTCCCTGTCCTTCCCCATCTCCTGGAGCTTGCTCAGACTCATGTCCATCGAGTCGGTGATACCATCCACCCACCTCATCCTCTGTCGCCCCCTTCTCCTCCTGCCCTCAAGCTTTCCCAGCATCAGGGTCTTTTCCAATGAGTGGGCTCTTTGTGTCAGGTGGGCAAAGTACTGGAGCTTCAGTTTTAGTAAATTATGCCTCTGCTATTGACACTCTTCTTTAGGCTTTCTCTAAGTTGAATAAGAACATATAGGGAAGTTCGGAGGGAATGGAAGTCAGCTTTAAACGTGCTGCTGCCAGCTCCCCACCCCCACAGTAACATGTACAGAAGCTGATGTCTAATCATAGGCAGTCTGGCTGGCAACCCAGGAAATGCTTGATCTACCTGCAGCTCACTTTCTCTGTATCTAGAGATAGATAATACTTAAGCAGTTTTATGGGGATGTTTTAAGGCCTTTCTACTGACTTCCAGATGGAAAATAGAATGCGTTCTAGACACATTCAAATTCAGTAGTAAAGCATCAGGGTAAAGCTAATATGAAAATAACCATTTGCAAGAAAATGAACACAAAGCTCCAACACTGGCAGGAAATAATGTGTGCAGGGTGGATAATAAATAATACCATTAAACCCTTGTATCATTCCCGCTTTCTGTCAAGGTAAAAGACTCGATATTTATAGCTGGGCCCGTAATTACTTTTGTGCTTGAAACAGGAAAAAATTGGGTTGGTGAAACAGGAAGGTGTGAGCCAAGTGTTTTGTTTTGTTTTTTTATTTTATTTTTTTCCCCCTATGGAGGTGGAGGTAGAGATGGAATGAGGTTTCATTTTCCTGAAAATAGAAGGGAGTTCTTATCACCACCTTCTTTCTACCTGCCACCCAAGAAAGGAAGAGTTGTTCCATTTAAGCCATTAGGAGAGATTCTTGGGCTGTCCAAGCTATGTGGTAAGGAGATGATAGAAGAGGGTGTGGGTAAAAGGAGGGGGTTAGAATTGAGGAAAGTTTTGTAGAACAAAGGACATATTGTAATTAAAGGTAATAATTCTAAATTTCCCCAGTGTCTTTCTGTCTGGCAGACAGATTGTTGTTTAGTTGCTAAGTCGTGTCTGACTCTTTTGTGGCCCCATGGACTGTAACTCACCAGGCTTCTCCGTCCATAGGATTTTCCAGGCAAGAATACTGGGGTGGGTTGCATTTTCCTTCTCCAGGTATCTTCCTGACCCAGGGATCGAACCAGCACCTGCAGCCTTGGCTAGCAGACTGTTTCTACCACTGAGTCACTAGGGAAGCCTCAGACAGACAGGTTACTTGCAACTATTAGAGCTTGAATCTTAATTTCCATCAGGGTTCTAACCCCATCAGTCCCATTCCCACCCTACTCTACCTTCTATGATCATCCATATTTTAAACAAAATCACTGGACATAATTTTAGCAAAACTAGTTCTCCTCCAGATAACAATTGCATGCACGCTTTCGAAAGAACTTTGATACTATCTTGAAACATCTGAATCCTTCAACAACCAACTGAAGGAAAGCTCTAGAGATAGATACAAGCCAGCCTTCTCACCAAAGTCAGCTTTCTTACCTACAGCACGAGCTCAGTGAAAATCAGAATCGTCCCCTGTGAGTTTCAAGGCTAAAAATGCGATGCTTGTAGCTTCTGCTCCTGAGAGCTTCAAGCATAGTTTATATTCCATAAATGTAGACACGTTGTCTCTTTTCCCTTTTGTTCTTTTTCTTTCCTTTCTGACAGAAACCATTTGAAGTTTTATTTCAAATCATCTGGTTTGTCTGCGTAATGAACCTGAGATTGAGACTCGCGATTGTTTTAGTGGGAGCGTGTGTGTGTGTGCGTATGTGTGCGTGCACATTTGTGTGTCTTCCTGTTGATGTTTAATTAAGCTGATGTGAAGTGCTCTCTGAGCCAAAGGCAGTGGTTTTTCCTTTACTCATTTAATGTTGCACAGATAGGGTGAGCCTCTCATTTGTATAATCTGTCATGTAATACCATTGCCTTTTAAGCATGCTGGTTTAGTCAAAAGCATTCATTTAGATGGGGATAAAAATTTAATTATACCCTTTGACCTTTACACTTCTGTTAGAGATGATATAGTGTCTTGGGGAGATGGCATTAAATGAGAAAGGTTTTCATCCTAGTTCTGGGTCTGCTTGTAATTGACTGGGTGACTTTGGATAAGCCACTTCCCCTAAAATCCAATGTAGGTGAACTGCTTCATGCAAAAAAACCTCACAGTAGAATTTTATTTCCCACTCAAGTAAGAGTTAAATTCTGGTGGTAAGATGGGCTGCATAGACCTTATAACCTAAACATAAGAATCAGGTAAATGTCACTTATGAGTGCCTTGGGGAAGATAGTAGAGAACAAACTAAAAGTATGATAGGATGAAGTTTTGCTTCTGTCTTTTCATTGTATGTGATAAAAGCCTGATTTTAACAAGTATGAGAAAAATGGTGGACTTATGAGCCAACCATTCCCACGGCAGTCTTCATAACATGAACCCATGGAAAGAATGACCAGCATCATGGCCTCAGAACTTGGTCCATCGGGCATTTGTGACGCTAAGATTTTCCTTCCTTGGTGCCCCCTGCAGTTTGAATTCCTCCTGTCTCATGATATGTGTCAGTCGCTCAGTCACAGCTGAGCCTTTGCAACCCCGTGGACTGTTGCCTGCCAGGCTCCTCTTGTGATGAGTCAGCATATTCCACTAGGTAGTACTGGTGGCGGATGCCTCTTCATGGCTGATGCCACTTCTTTTAATGCACCTTAAATTGTCATTTTCTGAAAAGGAACTGACTTGATGTTAGAGTCTCCCAAATCTTGAGAAAGGGTTGGATTCCAATATGGTTAGATGTGTGGCCCTGTAGCCATAGACAGAGTCACCCGGTAGTAATATGAAGGATGGGGGAGGGTTAGCATCTTTTTTGCCCATTCACATTACCGTCTTCTCGATTGGATGTCAGAGGTTCCCAGTACCCCATTATTGAGCCCCAGCAGGAAGCGTCTTATACTCTGAACATTATCTTTTTTCCTCTCTTAGATGCAATATGACTTTTCCTTTGTCCTGAATCCTCAGATCCATGTTTTCTGCTAGGCTCATCTGATAAATTAATCCCTGCTGAGGGATTTTTGGTTAATCATGACTTAAGAAGCTAATACTCTCTTGGGTGCAGTCTCACAGAAGCCTTCAACATCTTTAATTGTAGGAGGAATATTCAGTTTTTACTGAACACATACTACATGCAAGGAAAGCATTGTGCTAGAAAATGCGAGTCATGCACAGGCAGTTGAGGTATGGCTTGTTGGTGTGGAAAGGAAGCTTGTTGGCCCTGGTTTGAGATTGCTAACACTAGGCATTATCCTCAGGAAAGCTAGTTGACTTCTGTTCCTCAGTTTCTCCCTTTGAAAATGGCGGGTATCATAGTAACTACCTCCCAGGGCTGTTGATGAAAATTAAGCAACATATGCAAATGTGTGTGATGCTTAGCACAGTATCAGACTCCCTGTAAAGGTCCAGTGATTCTACCTTCTAAATGCTAAAGCATCGGAGAAGGCAATGGCACCCCACTCCAGTACTTCTGCCTGGAAAATCCCACGGACGGAGGAGCCTGGTAGGCTGCAGTCCATGGGGTCGCTGAGGGTCGGACACAACTGAGCGACTTCACTTTCACTTTTCACTTTCATGCATTGGAGAAGGAAATGGCAACCCACCCCAGTGTTCTTGCCTGGAGAATCCCAGGGGTGGGGGAGCCTGGTGGGCTGCCGTCTATGGGGTCACACAGAGTCAAACACGACTGAAGTGACTTAGCAGCATATAGATTATCTTTGCTTAAGAGGATGGATTTCATCTGCCTACTCAACTCATATTTCTCGGGAAAGCTTTTCTTTTACTGCTTGTGTTAGGAAAGTCATCTACCACCAAAAAGCCATTTCATCAATTTGGAGAATCTAAGCACCCTGTCATCATTTTATTCTTTGTCCCTTGGAGTTTTGTTTTGTTTGTTTGTTTTTTTCCTTGTACTGTGTGGCTCGTGGAGATCTTAGCTCCTTGACCAGGGACTGGGGATGGAATCTGTGCCCCCTGCAGCTGAAGCATGGGGCCCTAAGCCCTGGCCCACCGGGGAATCCCCTGGCCCTTGGTCTGAACTTGAAATTTCTGCTACAGCTTGTAGTTTATTTAGATTTGATTTGGGGAATGGCCCTGAACAATGAAATCTACTAAGCCATCGGTAAATCTTCACTGCGCTCCTGTCTGCCTGCCTTCTTGTTTTCTCTCTCTCCAATGCACCCCCCCACCACCACCATTCTGAATTTTATTTCAAGTGGTGCTCTCTTCTTCACACACTAATTCCAAAATTATGATTGTTAGCTAATCCATTCAAGTGCAGTTTGAGTACAAATGCAGGCAAATTTTCCTGTTAAATTTTATATTTTCTGTATCAACATAGCTTAAAAAAAGATCAATAGAGAAAATAAAGACCTCCCAATTTAAAGTGAATCTCTGAAGACCACTTTCTCTCTGTCTTGGGTTCTGAGATTCTCTGTCTTGGGTTCTGAGCTCTGCTTTAACCATACTAAAAGAAACTATTTCATAAACTGTTTTTGTTCTCAGATCTGAGTTATTTCTTGCTGCTGCTGCTGCTAAGTCACTTCAGTCGTGTCCGACTCTGTGCGACCCCATAGACGGAAGCTCACCAGGCTCCTCCGTCCCTGGGATTCTCCAGGCAAGAATACTGGAGTGGGTTGCCATTTCCTTCTCCAATGCATGAAAGTGAAAAGTGAAAGTGAAGTCGCTCAGTCATGTCTGACTCTTAGCGACCCCATGGACTGGAGCCTACCAGGGTCCTCTGTCCATGGGATTTTCCAGGCAAAAGTACTGGGGTGGGGTGCCATTACCAAATCCTATGCTCATAATAGAGTCCATCAATCATAAAGAATGCTAACATAAATGGAGCCTTAGGTCTATGCTACATATTCCATATAGTTCTCTTTACAACATAGTCACATGTGTTAATAACCCTAAGACTCAGGGTAGTCAAAAATTTTCCCCCTAAAAAGTAGAGGGATGGTATGGGGAGGGAGTGGGGAGGAGGGTTCAGGATGGGGAACACATGTATACCTGTGGTGGATTCATTTCGATATATGGCAAAACCAATACAATATTGTAAAGTTAAAAAATAAAATTAAATTAAAAAAAAAAAAAAAATTTTTTCCAAAGTCATATAGGCAGTGAGTATGCAAACTGAGATTTGGACCCAGATTCCAGTGTTAGTTGCTCAGTTGCGTCTGATTCTTTGTGACCCACAGCCTGTAGCCTGCCTGCCTCCTCTGTCCCTGGAATTTTCCAGGCAAGAATACTGGAGTGGGTTGCCATTTCCTTCTCCAGGGGATCTTTCCAACCCAGGGGTTGAACCCGGGTCTCCTGCATTGCAGGCAGATTCTTTACGGTCTGAGCCACAAGGGAAGCCCTGCTGCTGCTGCTGCTGTCCTTCGGTGTCCGCTCTGTGCGCCCCATGCGGCAGCCCACCAGGCTCCCCCTCCCTGGGATTCTCCAGGCAAGAACACTGGAGTGGGTTGCCATTTCCTTCTCCATGCATAAATGGTCGCTGGTCTTGTCCGACTCTTGCCCCCTGGACTGCGGCCCACCAGGGTCCTCTGTCCATGGGATTTTCCAGGCAAGGTACTGGGGTGGGGTGCCACTGCCTTCCCCGAAGGGAAGCCCTAGATTAGCCTAAATCTAAGGGACTTGGTCTTCTGTTCTGTGGCCCTTATTCAAGATGGTATCAGTCTAATATTCCAGAATAAAAGCAAGCATTTCTAATTTATTAAATAGAGATAAACATATGACTGCTTCAGTTATCCACCTATTCTAATTCATTTGCTTAAAATGAAGATTCTTCTTATGTTTCTTAAGGTTATTAAACTGAGACAAGGAATATAGCTATAAATGACCAGCACACATCACTTGATCTCTTGACACATTTTCTTCAGGGAAGATCTTATGAAGTTCAAGCTCTTGTGTCAGTAAGCAAACTGATTCATCAATATGCAGGGTTGCAGAGCCTCGGCTCTAGAGGTGTCCCCAAAGGTTGATAGTCCCGTTTGATCTCTTTCTGCCATTTTCTATAAAACATTGAAGATAATAGCACCAGTATGATGAGCTTGTTGTGAGAAAGAAAGTCATTAATATATTTGTAGAGCAATTAGACAGTGCCTTGTTCCTGATAAACACTCATAAAGTATTAACTATGCCAATTATTAGAAATACAAGGAGGTCTCATGAATGTCCTTGCTGAATTTACCCTTTGGCAGCCATAAATCTAAAGGGTCTGTCATTTCTGAAGCTGAAATAATTTTATTTGGTTTTCTGCATTGTCAACCAAATTAGCCAATTCACTGTAGTATTCAGGACTTGGATATACCCCAAAGCACATTTTTTTCAAAATCTTGTTTCTAGACCTAGACATCATTTTCATACACCTATTTTGAGCAGGTCAAATATTTTAAGAAAATCTCTTTAAAATTACTAGGAGCAATTTATTCCTCTTTCAAAATTTTCTATCACAATGTATCATGGTAGAGGCTAAATTAAAAATCTATTACCTTTAATGAGTGTGTCCTTGAATATCTCATCTACTCATTTCATGTAGAATGGAGATAATTTTCATAAGTAAGCTCAGGCACAGCTAAAGAAAGCAAACACACTTATTGAGGTTTCAATATTTTGCTTCATTTTCATGCAAATTAATTTCTTCAAATTCTTAAAGTTTCTTAGGCTTGCACAGGTGTTGGTTCAATCTATGAGAATGAAGTCTTGACACAAAAATGCACATATTCTAAGATGTATGCCAATCTGGTGCACTGGGGCAAGACTGTCTTCCCAAGGCTGTTTTCTCAAGAATTTCCCAAATTTCCCCTTATTTGGGCGTCCACACATTTGACCCCCTTATGCCTGTCATAAGTAGTCTTGGGACACTGTTTTCCAGTTTATATCACTTGATGCCTGGTGCTTCCGTGAGTAGTTTAGACCAAGTTTTTACCTGACCAGGGAAACTTCTATCCCTGCTATGACTATATTCCTACACATCTCTACCCCAGACTAACTCTGATTCCGAAGCAAAGTAAACCCTTCCAAAATGTCAGAGCCATGGCTTTGAGCTTCTGACTATCTCTAGTGGTTATGTTTTTATTTATTTTATATATATATATTTTAAAAATTTTATTTATTTTAATTAGAGGCTAACTACGTTACAATATTGTATTGGTTTTATCAGACAACATGAATCTGCCACGGGTGTACATGTGTTCCCAATCCTGAACCCCCCTCCCACCTCCCTCCCCATACCATCCCTCTGGGTCATCCCAGTGCACCAGCCCCAAGCATCCTGTATCCTGCATCAAACCTGGACTGGTGATTTATTTCTTATATGATATTATACATGTTTCAATGCCATTCTCCTAAATCATCCCACCCTCTCCCTCTCCCACAGAGTCCAAAAGACTGTTCTATACATCTGTGTCTCTTTTTCTGTCTCGCATACAGGGTTATCATTATCATCTTTCTAAATTCCATATATATGCGTTAGTATACTACATTGGTGTTTTTCTTTCTGGCTTACTTCACTCTGTATAATAGGCTCCAGTTTCAACCACCTCATTAGAACTGATTCAAATGTATTATTTTTAATGGCTGAGTGACGGAGGAGCCTGGTAGGCTCCAGTCCGTGGGGTCGCTAAGAGTCGGACACGACTCAGCGACTTCACTTTCACTTTTCACTTTCATGCACTGGAGAAGGAAATGGCAACCCACTCCAGTGTTCTTGCCTGGAGAATCCCAGGGACAGGGGAGCCTGGTGAGCTTCCGTCTATGGGGTCGCACAGAGTCGGACACGACTGAAGCGACTTAGCAGCAGCAGCAGCAATACTCCATTGTGTATATGTGCCACAGCTTTCTTATCCATTCATCTGCTGATGAACATCTAGGTTGCTTCCATGTCCTGGCTATTGTAAACAGTGTTGCAATGAACATTGGGGTACATGTGTCTCTTTCAATTCTGGTTTCCTCGGTGTGTATGCCCAGCAGTGGGATACACAGTGGGATTGCTGGGTCATATGGCAGTTCTATTTCCAGTTTTTTAAGGAATCTCCACACTGTTCTCCATAGTGGCTGTACTATTTTGCATTCCCACCAACAGTGTAAGATGGTTCCCTTTTCTCCACATCATTTCCAGCATTTATTGCTTGTAGACTTTTGGATTGCAGCCATTCTGAATGGCATGAAATGGTACCTCACTGTGGTTTTGATTTGCATTTCTCTGATAATGAGTGATGTTGAGCATCTTTTCATGTGTTTGTTAGCCCTCTGTATGTCTTCTTTGGAGAAATGTCAATTTAGTTGTTTGGCCCATTTTTTGATTGGGTCATTTATTTTTCTGGAATTGAGCTGCAGGAGTTGCTTGTATATTTTTAAGATTAGTTGTTTGTCAGTTGCTTCAATTGCTATTATTTTCTCCAATTCTGAAGACTGTCTTTTCACCTTGCTCATAGTTTCTTTTGTTGTGCAGATGCTTTTAATTTTAATTAGATCCCATTTGTTTATTTTTGCTTTTATTTCCAATATTCTGGGAGGTGGGTCATAGAGGATCCTGCTGTGATGTATGTCAGAGAGTGTTTTGCCTATGTTCTCCTCTAAGAGTTTTATAGTTTCTGGTCTTATGTTTAGATCTTTAATCCATTTTGAGTTTATTTTTGTGTATGGTGTTAGAAAGTGTTCCAGTTTCATTCTTTAACAAGTGGTTGACCAGTTTTTCCAGCACCACTTGTTAAAGAGATTGTCTTTTCTCCATTGTATATCCTTGCCTCCTTTGTCAAAGATAAGGTGTCCATAGGTGCGTGGGTTTATCTCTGGGCTTTCTATTTTTTCCATTGATCTATTTTTTTGTCTTTGTGCCAGTACCATACTGTCTTGATGACTGTGGCTTTGTAGTAGAGCTTGAAGTCAGGCAGGTTGATTCCTCTAGTTCCCTTCTTCTTTCTCAAGATAGCTTTGGCTATTCGAGGTTTTTTTTTATTTCCATACAAATTGTGAAATTATTTGTTCTAGCTCTGTGAAGAATACTGTTGGTAGCTTGATAGGGATTGCATTGAATCTATAAATTGCTTTGGGTAGTATACTCATTTTCACTATATTGATTCTGCCAATCCATGAACATGGTATATTTCTCCATCTATTAGTGTCCTCTTTGTTTTCTTTCACCAGTGTTTTATAGTTTTCTATATATAGGTCTTTAGTTTCTTTAGGTAGATATATTCCTAAGTATTTTATTCTTTTCATTGCAATTGTGAATGGAATTGTTTCCTTAATTTCTCTTTCTATTTTCTCAATATTAGTGTATAGGAATGCAAGGGATTTCTGTGTGTTAATTTTATATCCTGCAACTTTACTATATTCATTGATTAGCTCTAGTAATTTTCTGGTGGATTCTTTAGGGTTTTCTATGTAGAGGATCATGTCATCTGCAAACAGTGAGAGTTTTACTTCTTCTTTTCCAATTTGGATTCCTTTTATTTCTTTTTCTGCTCTGATTGCTGTGGCCAAAACTTCCAAAACTATATTGAATAGTAGTGGTGAAAGTGAGCACCCTTGTCTTGTTCGTGACTTTAGGGGAAATAGTGGTTATGTTTTTAAATCAACATTAAGTTTATATATAATTTTCAAACTCTTTTAGTTGTACAAGGTTTGGCAAAAAGTATGCCCAGCACCCCACCCACATTTTCTTTTATAAGAAATGTTGAGGTTAAAGCAGGAACTCTGCTTCCAAATCTGACTCAACTTAGGTTCTCAATCTGCCTCTGATACTATTGTGTAACTGTGTAGCCTCAGTGACCATATCAGTAGAATGGGGATAAATAGTACACTCACCACAATATTGGGAGAAGGAAATGGCAACCCACTCCAGAGTTCTTGCCTGGAGAATCCTGTGGACAGAGGAGCCTGGTGGGCTGCCATCTATGGGGTTGAACAGAGTCAGATATGACTGAAGCGATGGCAATGGCACCCCACCCCAGTACTTTTGCCTAGAAAATCCCATGGACGAAGGAGCCTGGTAGGCTCCAGTCCATGGGGTCGCTAAGAGTCGGACATGACTGAGCGACTTCACTTTCACTTTTCACTTTCATGCATTGGAGAAGGAAATGGCAACCCACTCCAGTATTCTTGCCTGGAGAATCCCAGGGGCAGGGGAGCCTGGTGAGCTTCCGTCTATGGGGTCGCACAGAGTCGGACACGACTGAAGTGACTTAGCAGCAGCAGCAGCAGATTTATTATATTAAATACTAGATCTTTTACTAAATTATTACCATAAGTCTTGCTATTCCTCAAAGGTATCTGCTTTCAATTGTTTAGATGATTGTTAGTATTTTGACATTTACTCTCATATCACAAATTAACATGCCTGCATTGTTATTTATTCATTTTTCAGTTTTCAAGATTTAATTTTATGGAAGATAAGGATTTGGCATTTGGCTCATCCTCTACCTCTGTCTGTCACACTCAGCCTCCCATGCAGACAGACAGCCACGCTCACAAAGCTACACTTACTTTCATTTTTAACCCTCCCAACATGTAGCTAGATTAAAATTTTGATTAGATGGGTATTATTTATCTACCCTATTGTGACCTCGTAATTCTTTCTTATCTTTCCATTTCAAACTTTCATTTGCTTAATGATATCTGTACTGGCCACTAACTCAACCCATACTATATGCCAATTGTTCAAATCTCCTTTTAAAATATTGAGTTGGCCAAAAAGTTTGCTTGGGTTTACAGGAAAACCTGAACAGACTTTTTGGGCTACTTGATAGCTTTAATACCAAGAAGTCTTCAGTTATCATCGTCTTCTGCAAGAAGCTTCTTTCAGAGCCATTCTCGACTGATAGCACAGTTATCTTTCTGGGATCCCCCTTCACTTCCATCCTAATGATCCTCTTTGCCTCTTTTCTGTGTTGGAGCTACCGTTTGTTGCATCTCTTCGTATTTGTGTCCTGCTGCTAAGTCACTTCAGTAGTGTCCAACTCTGTGCGACCCCATAGATGGAAGCCCACCAGGCTCCCCCGTCCCTGGGATTCTCCAGGCAAGAACACTGGAGTGGGTTGCCATTTCCTTCTCCAATGCATGGAAGTGAAAAGTGAAAGTGAAGTCGCTCGGTCATGTCTGACTCTTAGCGACCCCACAGACTGCAGCCTAACAGGCTCCTTCGTCCATGGGATTTTCCAGTCAAGAGTACTGGAGTGGGGTGCCATTGCCTTCTCCTTTGTGTCCTAGGGTTACTATAAAAATTCATCACAAACATCGTGATTGAAAACAAGGGAATCTATTCCTGTACAGTTCTGGATGTCAGGCATCCCAAGTCAAGGTCTTGGCATGGTGGTGCTACCCCCAGAGATCCAGGACCATCCTCCCTTGCCTCTTGTAGCTTCTGGTGACTGCACATGTGCTTTGCCTTGGTTATCATGCAACTCCAGTCTACTGCCCTCTACACCTGGCCATGTCCTCGGCGTCTCAGCCAAATCTGCCTCTGCCTTTCTCATAGGAGGATGGCCTCATCTCAATAGCTTTAAGTTAATTATGTCTACAAAGACTCTTTATTCAAATAAAAGCGCACTCACAGGTTCTGGCAGGAACCATCATGCAGGTGGGAACCATTCAACCCATTATACCCTTGTCTTCCTTACTCTTAGCAGGTCATCCAGTCTGGAAAATCATGCCCTCAGTTCTGGAAATATTCCTGAGTTATTTATTTATTTTTTATGAATTCCTGTCCTGCATCAGTCTCTTCCTGGAACTCCCAATATTTGGGTGTTGAACTTCTAGTGTTCTTTTTCAATATTCTTCTGTATTTTCACCCATTTAATATGTTTTGACCTTTGTGCATTGCTTTCTAGGAGGTCTTTCTCTCACATCTATTTCTGCAATCATATATTTTTCATATCCAAGAGCTCTTTTCTGTTCTGTGAATGTTCCATCTTTACAGTTTTATATTTTTGTTCAATGGAGGCAATTTCTTCTCATCTCTCTGGAACTATAGATATTTGTCTTACTTGTATTTTTTTTTTTTTTTTTATCAACAGGTTTTCCCCTAAATCAGTTCTCTTTCCTCTAGATTCATTTACTTTGCTTTTATATTGGGTTGGTCAAAAAGTTCATTTGGGTTTTTCCATCAGATGTTATAAAAACACCTTATGGACCATACTCCATAACATCTTACAGAAAAACCCAAGTGAACTTTTATGGCCAACCCAATGTTTCACACTCGTAATTTTCCTTAAATGGGGATCAGCAATAAAGAAGAGTAACCAGCTTTACAACCATATGCCTTCTCATAACTTACTTTTCCTTCAGTCTGTTTAAAGCTGACTTCTGTTCCCCCAGCTTAGAGGTAACAATTATCAAGACTGTCCTACTCAGTCTTTGCCCTCTTGGGGTTTGGTAGATCTTTGCTCCTGTCTTTCTTAGGCTCAGAGCAGAGAGGTCTCTGCCTTTGGTTGGTCACAGCACCTCCTGGCATTATTTTTTTATTTTCCTGTATTCTGTTTTGCCTGAGAGGAGTAATGAAACTTATAATGAACCTCAGCACCTAATCCAGGAAGATCTCAAGTGCTCTTACCCTGTTCCCATTCAGCATTCCTTCGTCAGCTTCTCCTCTTGTGTAATTTAGTGGAATCATCAATGTACCAGTAGTCAGAATACATGGAAACTGGCCAGATTCTATTATCAATAATCTTTAAGGTCAGAGGGCAAATTTTCCTGTTCCCCTCCCCCCCAAATTAAGTGGTTTTGGTGATGTCATAGGTTCTTTTTTTCCTCTGACCTTCTGTGATATTATATGACACTTTCTATTTTTCTTTGAGACTTGTTAGCAGGAAGATCCCACATGGTGACGACCGATCTGTCTCATTACTGAAGCCAGTAACAGTCTCTCTTCTAACATGACATGCCGTGGTTCCCGCCCCCCTCATGGTTCTGGAACTAGACTATACGGTGCTGAGCAGTCTTGACAGTCATCTTAAATTAATAAAGAAATATGGTATCTGACGGGGGGTCCCACACTGAAGGCGCTGAGAAGATTGTAATAGCTCCAACGGTGTGGAAATGGTTCCTAACTTTTTTAAAACCATGGAATACCTCAGCAGGCAGATGCTTATAGATTAATAATCACTTTGCAACGCTGTGGGAGAGCAGTTATCCGTCATTGCAATATGGACAGCATTGCCAGAGAGCATTTTAGGAGGTTTGAATGCAGAATGCACTGAGAAGGCAGCACGAAAAGAGTTTTTCTCCCTTCCTATGAAATGTATTTTAGTTTAACAGATAAATTGTATCATTAGACGCTTCTCTGCACTGTCTGGCTGTGGACTGGCACTGATAGCTTATACTCACCCCCCAGCCCCATTACGAGGTGCCGTAGTACAAATGGCAACTCTTGTTGAGGCTCAGCAGACTTGGGGGGATAGTGGAAAATGAGCAGAATCTCTTCATTCTGAAGCATTTGTACCCGCAAAGAGAAAAGAGTGCTTCGATAGTTCTGGCTTACTAGTAAAGGAGAAATATATAATGACATAGAAATTTGGAAAACAGCAGTACCTTACTATGAGTGTTTTATTTGGTATAGTTTATTATAGTGCAATGGAAAATTCCAGAATACATCAAGGCATACAAACTAATTAGAGTTCAAAGAGCAACAGACAAATTTTTAAAGCCTTTATTGAATTTTTTACAGTATTGCTTCTGCTTTATGTTTTGGTCATTGGGCTGCAAGGCACGTGGGGTCTTAGCTCCCCAATCAGGAAGTGAACGTACACCCCCTGAGGTCTTAACCACAGGACCACCAGGAAGTCCCCAGAAAATATTTAAATGGCAGAATAGGAATGTAGTTAAACATGCAAAACAACCTTTTTTCCAAATGAAAAATGATAATTCAAAAATGACTATGATCTACAAAATTAATAAAAAATAGAATGGATAATTTTTCTTTGAAAATACATTTTATATTACAAAGTAATATAACTTGGGGATATAAAATGCAAGCACACAAGAAAGAATGAAAAAAAAAAAAAAACCAAAACACTAGTTCTACTTTTCCATCCTTTTCCAGATGAGAATTATTTTCCAACTTATTTTACAAGGTTGTAGATAATAGTCTACACTAAGCTTCCCTGGTGGTTTAGTGGTAAAGAATCCACCTGCCAGTGCAGGAGACATGGGTTCGATCCGTGGGTCGGGAAGATACCCTGGATGAAGGAACTAGCAACTTACTCCAGTATTTTTGCCTGGGAAATCCCGTGGACAGAGAAGCCTGGTGGGGTACAGTCCATGGGGTTGAATAGTCGGACACGATTTAGTGACTAAGCAATAACAAAGATAATGGTTGAGAGCAGAGTTTCTCAAACTTTAGTGGGCGTCAGAATCGCCTGGAGGGTTTGTTAGATGCAAATGGGAAACACACCAGGGTCTGTGATTCAGGTGGCCTGTGTGGGGTTCCATTTCTAATAAACTCCAGCAGATGCCGATACAAGTGGTATGCAGATCAGTGATGTGAGTAGCAAGGATAGAATTCAGGGTTGTGGATTCCTAAAGGCAGACCTCATGTCTTCATGTAGCCCGCCAACGATTCTGCAACGTAGAAAACAGTTGATCTGTACCAATTAATCAAATGGATTTATATGAATTACTGGAACACACTGCGTGATAGGAAAGAGACAGTCACCAAAGCCGCCTGTTTCCCCTTTAATCACCACAGATGGAAAATCTAGTTATGCGGCCATGGGAACCAGGAAGAATGCGCTCAGGCCTAGAGAATGTGTCCCTGGCTCATTTTCTTTCATTACCATGTTTTACTCATCAGAAAGATAGAGTATGGACCACAAATCTGTGAGCTTTATATCTGTTAATTATTGACTAGAGGAAGGCTTTATTGCAAATGGTGGGTTTCAGCGCTAATAAATAATGGGGTTGGTTCTGCCCAATGACAGATGTGTGTAATTCTCATTAAAGTCAGTGGCAGTTACACAAGAGCATCAAAGCAAAATGGTGTCTTTTACAGAATGTTCTGATTTGGTAAATTACTCACTCTCTCTCAAATAGTAGAGACATATGCTATTGTTCTCTGTGGGGAACAGGGAAAACTCTTTTAGGCAGGATGCAGTTTCAAGTTTTAGACTTAGAATGTACAATTCAGAAACCACATGAAATGCTTTCACCCAGAAACCGTTAAATAGACAGGAATTAATAACTGTATTGAAGATGCTTCCAGAATCGTGCTTTGGATGGGGAGAGTTGGTGGGTAACTGGATTGCTGCTGCTGCTGCTGCTAAGTCGCTTCAGTCGTGTCCGACTCTGTGCAACCCCATAGACGGCAGCCCACCAGGCTCCTGGGATTCTTCAGGCAAGAACACTGGAATGGGTGCCAGTTCCATGATTTTCCAGGCAGACCCCGTCCATGAGATTTTCCAGGTACTGGAGCGGCTTGCCATTGCTTATCTCTGGATTTTCTGAATATCAGGTGAGTCCAGTAGTCCTTGCTGAACTGTGACAATCGTCACCGTATCATCACTCTGAGTAACTAAGAAATCTAAAGGGATTTCTTCATCACTGTAAAATATATCAATAGATGCAGCTAGAAAGGCTTATGGGTGATAAATATTCTTTCCTGGTGGCTCAGATTATAAAGAATCTGCCTGCAATGCAGGAGACCTCGGTTTGATCCCTGGGTCAGGAAAATCCCCTGGAGAAGGGAATAGCAACCCACTCCAGTATTCTTACTCAGAGAATTCCACGAACAGAGGAGTCTAGGGGGCTACAGTCCCTGGGGTTGCAGAGAGTCAGACACGACTGAGCCACTCACACTTTCACTTTCACTTGGACTCTCTTAAACTGAGCTCTCGTCCTCAATTTATCTTTGAGACTGTACTTCTAAAGTGCTTCAGTTACCAACCGCATCTATAAAACTGAGAAAATACTTTCTGCCCAGTCTGTCTCCCTGGAACGCTGTGATCAGTAAGAATGGAAAGCATGTTGAAATGATAAAAAACACTAAATTAATTGGAAGAATAAACATTAGAGGAAGCATGCAAATACCCACTCTAACAGCCCTTAGACAATTACATAAACCTCCACTCGCTGACCACCAGGAGAGTCAGCATATGAATCTCCTTTGAGATAGTCTTTTGGAGCCGGAGAAGATCTTCCCTAGCATCACATATTTAATCACCAAAGATGATGACACGGTTTTGACTGCATGTGCATTTGACCAACTGTACCCCTCTCAGCCAAATGTTTCTTTAATTCTTTTTTTAAATTTATATATATATATTTTAATTTTATTTTATTTAACTTTACAATATTGTATTGGTTTTGCCATGTATCAAAATGAATCTGCCACAGGTATACATGTGTTCATCAGTGTCTCTTTTGCTGTCTCGTATACATTGTTACCACCTTTCTAAATTCCATATATATGCGTTAGTATACTGTATTGGTGTTTTTCTTTCTGGCTTACTTCACTCTGTAATAGGCTCCAGTTTCATCCACCTCATTAGAACTGACTCAAATGTATTCTTTTTAATGGCTGTTTCTTTAGTTCTGAATCAGCATTGTATCTTCCTTGGTTTCAGAACGGAAGGGGTTGGAGCTCTAAAAGGGAAGAAACAAAAAGGCAATTTTGTGTATCTTCTTTGTTGGTTTGTTCTACCATCCTCACTTTTCTCAGAATTATTCCTCATTTCTTGAGACTATCCTTTAGTTAACTACATTTCTTCAGATGCCTCAGTACTATAATCATCAGCGGTTTCTAACAAAAAATTTAACCAGGTATTGCTGATTAAATACAATTTAATTTAAAAGTAAACCTAAAATTTCCATGAAGCAGTAGAAACAAAGAGAAGGGGAGACAAAGTCAATGTTTTCTTTTTCTTTCATGCAGTATTAATATGCAAAAGCATGTTAATACATACTCTCCAATGGGGAACACATGACAGGGAAACAGGTTGGAGGATATTTAATGTGTTCAACGCTGGCATTGATGTAGAATAACCTTTAGGGAGAAAGGAGAGAGGAAAACGCATCCGTGAAACTAGATTTGACCTCTGCCTCACCGTTCCTGTAGAAATCTTCGCATGGATGGCATCGAACTGATGTGAACTACTGTTTATTCTGTGGGGGTACTCCAAACGTAGTCTGGAATGCTGTAAAAGTCTTATACTAGAGACACCGAAGCTTCATGATTATTTGAATGCCAAGTTTTGAGCTCCAGAGCAACCACCTGCCACCTAACTGCTGTTTCTAGGCAGGGGGCAGGTATAAGACTGCTTTCTCGAAGCAGGGGGCTTGGGGGTCAAAGAAGTTCACTGTGTTCTCAGCAATACCCCCAATGTGGAATGGGTGTCTTCTGGGTCTATGGTATTAGAGCATTGGTGCATTTCAGGGGAAATTTGGAAAAGAGGAATTTGTGACAAGATGTTAAAAAGCCACTGCCTCCTCCTCCTTCCTCTTTCTAGTCCTTGATCTTCTATCCTTCCTTCCTCCTCTGTCTCCCCTCCTTCCCTCTCCCCTTCCTACCCCACCACTTCCTCTCCTGTTCCCTGTCCTCCTCTGCCTCTCCCCACTCCTCCTCTTCCCTCTCTTCTCCTCCCTCTTCTTCCTTTTTATTTTAGAGCTCTGAACCTTATGGTATCGTGATTAAATTCCCCTGATAATACACTGACCTTACCTACACCCCCTCACCACCCCACCCTCACCAACCTTAACCCTTTTACAGTATTTTTCAAATGTTAATGGACCCATGACTCCCTGGTTAAATTATTGCTCACTCTGATTCCTTAAGTCTGAGATGAAAATTCTTCATTCAAACATGCTCCCAGATGGTGCTGGTCAAAGAAAGGCCTCTATGACTTTAGGAAAAGTATGGAGTTTAGATTGCTACCAACTTCTTGGCTCAATCTGGAAAGCTCAGAAAGATTTAAATGGGAAGATCCATATTCTGATCAGATAACACTTTTATACAAGTCTTCTTATACATTGTACAGCCTTTGCATAATTAAGTAGGGTTTTGATACTAAATGTGTAAGACAGGCAAAATGAAACTACATACATGAAGGAAGATAGAAATAAACATTCTATGGTGAGACCTCAGGAATGTGAGAAGTAGATCTGTCATTTGAATGAGAAGAATTGAATTCTGAGACGCAGAATTCTCAGCAGCCTGCGTCTTGGAGGAGGGACACAGTCTTTCCTGGCCTTGATCCTGCTCACTGCTGGCAGGAGAGCTTTGCATTTTTAGCTGTTATATTCACAGTGGATATTTTTGTTAATAGGTCCCACATGGTTGCAGATGTAGAGAATGTGCCCCCAGCAACATGGATGAAACTAGGAATTGTCATACTAGTAAAGAAAGTCAGAGAAGGAGAAATACCACATGACATAGCTTATATTCAAAATCTAAAAGAGAAATGATACAAATGAGCTTGTAAAACAGAGACAGACTCACACACTTAAAGAACAAACTTATGGTTACTGTGGAGAAAGGATGGGAGGAAGGGATAGTTAGGGAGTTTGGGGTCCACAGGCACACACCGCTATATTTAAAATAGATAAGCAGCAAGGCCCTAGGGTGCAGCCCAGGGAACTCTGCTCAGTGTTGTGTGGCAGCCTGGATGGAAGGGGAATTTGGGGGAGAATGGATACATGAATATATATGGCTGAGTCCCTTTGCTGTTCACCTGAAACTATCACAGCAATGTTAATTGGCTATATGCCAATACAAAGTAAAAAGTTAAAACAGAAGCAATGCTACCCCCTGTTCAAGTGAAAATCAAGGTGGTCATCACTGTGAGCCAGGACACACATGGGATAGAGGCTTTGCCCTGGAGTGAAATCCTTTCCTCTGGATTTCTTGGGTTGAAAAGTCTGAGACCCGACACTGCTCATCATCCTGGTGTGACCTTGTCCAGCCCAATATCCCTCACGGTATTTGCTGTTCTACAGTCAGCGCGAAGCATGGATGGTCTCTTTTTACAAACATTTATTACAAGCACCATAAACATTTTGACACAATCTCCTTCTTTTATAAGTTTTCTGTAAATATAATTAGAGCAGATATAAATCAAGATGATGGTGGTCCTTCTCCAGGCTTTTGATGTTCCCAGGAGTGCGATTGGGCTCCTTAATTGCTTCCTAATGTAAAAATATCATTGTTAGGAAAGCATAAATCATGGCAATTTTGCCCCACTAGAGGCTAAAAGCAGCACAAGATGTGGTCATTAAGATATACTAATAGATCTGGCAGTTTCTATAATAGGAGCTTTTAACAAGGTAGAAATAATGATATGCTACAGTGAAACAAGAGAGAAAATAATGAAGATTTTTTTTTCATGCAAAAGAGATCACCTACTTGAAAAGCATTAGCCAGTTAACAGTAAGAGTTTTAGTTTTATCCCCCCCCCTTTTTTTTTTTTCATTTTTCTACCCTACTCACAGGGTAGTTTGTGAAATATTGGGCTGATCAGAAAGTTTGTTTGGGTTTTCCTCTAAGGTGTTAGGGAAAAAGCTGAAGAACTTTTGATTAGCTCAGTACAATTCTGGATTAAGAATCAGTTCAGTTCAGTTCAGTCGCTCAGTTGTGTCCGACTCTTTGCAACGCCATGAATCGCAGCACGCCAGGCCTCCCTGTCCATCACCAACTCCTGGAGTTCACCCAAACTCATGTCCATAGACTCGGTGATGCCATCCAGCCATCTCATCCTCTGCCGTCCCCTTCTCCTCCTGCCCCCAATCCCTCCCAGTATCAGAGTCTTTTCCAATGAGTCAACTCTTCGCATGAGGTGGCCAAAGAACGGGAGTTTCAGCTTCAGCATCAGTCCTTCCAGTGAACACTCAGGACTGATCTCCTTCAGAATGGACTGGTTGGATCTCCTTGCAGTCCAAGGGACTCTCAAGAGTCTTCTCCAACACCACAGTTCAAAAGCATCAGTTCTTCGGCACTCAACTTTCTTCACAGTCCAACTCTCACATCCATACATGACCACAGGAAAAACCATAGCCATGACTAGACGGACCTTTGTAGGCAAAGTAATGTCTCTGTTTTTTAATATGCTGTCTAGGTTGGTCATAACTTTTCTTCAAAGGAGTAAGCATCTTTTAATTTCATGGCTGCAATCACCATCTACAGTGATTTTGGAGCCCCCAAAATAAAGTCTGACACTGTTTCCCCATCTATTTCCCATGAAGTGATGGGACCAGATGCCATGATCTTCATTTTCTGAATGTTGAGCTTTAAGCCAACTTTTTCACTCTCCTCTTTCACCTTCATCAAGAGGCTTTTTAGTTCTTCTTCACTTTCAGCCATAAGAGTGGTGTCATCTGCATATCTGAGGTGATTGATATTTCTCCTGGCAATCTTGAGTCCAGCTTGTGCTTCTTCCAGCCCAGCGTTTCTCATGATGTATTCTGCATAGAAGTTAAATAAACAGGGTGACAGTATACAGCCTTGACGTACTCCTGTTCCTATTTGGAACCAGTCTGTTGTTCCATGTCCAGTTCTAACTGTGGCTTCCTGACCTGAATATAGGTTTCTCAAGGTCAGGTGGTCTGGTATTCCCATCTCTTTCAGAATTTTCCACAGTTTATTGTGATCCGCACAGTCAAAGGCTTTGGCATAGTCAGTCAAGCAGAAATAGATGTTTTTCTGGAACTCTCTTGCTTTTTCTATGATCCGGTAGATGTTGGTAATTTGATCTCTGGTTCCTCTGCCTTTTCTAAAACCAGCTTGAACATCTGGAAGTTCACGGTTCGTGTATTGCTGAAGCCTGGATTAAGAATAAGGATTAAGGATTAAGAATAGCTTCATACATTTTGAGAACCAGAAGGGTCTTTAGTTTGGCACCTAATTCCTTTGCTTTCATGACCTAAAACTGAGAGTGAGACAGATAAAATAGCTGGTCTTAGCTAGCTGGGAGCAAAGCTGAAGCTCAAAACCATATATCTGCTTCCAGGTGAATGGCTCTTTACATTTAGCTAGCCTATTCGTTCCGGAGAAGGCAGTGGCACCCTACTCCAGTACTCTTGCCTGGAAAATCCCATGGACAGAGGAGCCTGGTGGGCTGCAGTCCATGGGGTCACTAAAAGTTGGACACGACTGAGTGACTTCACTTTCACTTTTCACTTTCATGCATTGGAGAAGGAAATGGCAACCCACTCCAGTATTCTTGCCTGGAGAATCCCAGGGACGAGGCCGCCTGGTGGGCTGCCGTCTATGGGGTCCCACAGAGTCGGACACAACTGAAGCGACATAGCATAAGCAGCAGCAGCTTAGTCATTCACCAAAGATCCTCAAAAAATTTTAAATGATTAACATTGTTATTTAATATCTCCTTCCCTTTTCCCTGATGCCTAGCTTATGTATTTATTTTTAAGACTTAATCAGAGTTGGACATCACTGATAGTATTTGTTTGGCCTAGCAGGAAAATATTTGATTTTGGATACTGAGGAGAAAGATCCCATGCCCCCTTTTGAAGGACAGAGAAAAGCTTGCGTTCCCAGACCAATACTCATGCTTCCTCATGGCTTCTAAAGTTCAAAGAGGGCGCTGTGTTAAACTGGAGTTTCGCCTTTCAAACCTGATGTTTAGGAGCTGTATGCGGGGGTGGCAGGAAAGCAATTTCCTCCTTGATGCAGATTTAAATTCAATTAGTATCGATTAGAATTATATATACACACAGGAGGTAGGCCACACTGCAGAGGCAAGCAACTTCAATTGTATTTACATGGAGTCTTTCATCAAAGGTTCTCAGAATATTTTCAGGCTATGAATTTTCTTATTTTACAAATGTATGTTTCTCTTTTATTTCTACCCATTTTATTTATTCATTAGTGGAACACCTTAGCTTAACACCTAAGCATTAACATAGGTTAAGGCTCTAAGCTAGGTAATAATGATAGAAGATAATCATGATCTACTTTTTGTTTTTCCAATGGAATTGATATTCTGGTGGAGGAGAAATACAGAAGTCAGATATGCCGACAAATATGTATATGACTGCAAATTGGGCTATGAACCATGGAAGGACATGCAGGTGCTGAGTGAGAACAGGTTTTAGTATATTATAGGGTGATCAGAGTACTTCAGATATAGAGAAGAACATTTTAAAAAGGGCATGAGTTAAAGACAAGGTCAGCCTGTTGGGAAAGAGAATGTGTAAATGGTGAAACTGGAGTATAGATGGTGAGGGACTCAGCGGCACAGGATGAGGTGAAGAACTGGGCAGGGTGCTGACCACATAGGCCAAGGTGAGGAGTTTGAACTTTTGGCTTCACCAAAATAAAAAGTTAGTTGTTAAAGGATTTTAAGCAAAGCTAGTCTTGTGGTTGTTGTAACTTCAGGTTTCTCCCTTGCAGTATTTGTTATGTGAATCTGTGTTATGTGATCAAATGGCCTAGCACTGTATACATTCCTTATGCCATTGTTAATTTCCTGGTTTTGATATTCATTATAGTCATGCAGGACATAACCATTGAGGGAAATGGGGTGAAGGGTACATGAGGACTTCTCTATACTATGTTTGCAGTTTCTTGTAAATCTGCCATTATTTCAAAATTAAAAGTTTTAAATATTGTTCTGCAGATACTTACAGAGAATGGATTATCATAAGCTCAAGCAGAGACCACTGGGAGGCCATTTCAGTTGTGCTGGTAAGAGAGATGGAACATTTGATGTGAGGAATAGGAGAAAGGGAAACTCAAGAATACTCAGGATTTTTGCTTCAGCAGCTGGCTGGATTTACAGCCGCTGCCTGGATTCAAATTGCTGATGTGTATTGGTTTGGGGATAGCTGGGGAAGAATAGAAGAGTGGAGGCTCTGATGTTTGGGGTGTATATGAGACAGTTAAATGACCATACTTACCTGGAGCTCAGAGGAAGTAGTTTGGGAGGTGATGTAAGCTTGACAGTTGACAGGATATGTTGAGAGAGAAAAAGAAGCCTGCCTCAGACCATGCCTTGGGGAAAACCAGTGATCAGAAGTCAAGAGAAAGCAGCATCCAGTGACAGAGGATGCAAATCAGGAGAGAATAGTGATATTTAAACCAAAGGGGGAAATTATTATTTCACAAATGAAGGAGTGAAAGGTTAAGTGGGGGATTAGTGTTTGTTACATTTGGCAGTATATCATCTTGATTATTTTGACCAGAGAAGCTTGGGCTAATGGAGTTGGTGAACATTAGGAGAAGATACTAAACAGACAACCCTTGAGAAGGGAATCAAGAAATGTAGCCATAGCAGTGGGGAGATGTAGCATCACAGAAGTTGCTTTATGAAAATCAGAGCATTTATAAATATTGATGGAAGCAGTCAGAGTGGCTGCAAGACTGATGATGCAGAAGAGAGGGGAATCTCCCAAGGTCTTTGGGAAAAGATGGTTGGCTATAGGTGTCTCCCTATATGAAAGCATGATCTTCGAAGCAGGGATGGTAAAAAGAGAGGAGAAGAGATAGGACTCTGCAGGTAGTTCTAAGTTTTATTTGTAAAAAGATGGAAATGTTCAAGATGCATCATTTCTTTTTTTCTCATTGGAGTGTAAGAGGAGCTATGAGACCAATAGGAAGTAATATGGGAAAGTTTTAATATGGAGGTGGGGAACTGGATGTAATGTTTTATCATCATGACTAAGAAACTGAGGCTGCTGCTGCAGAGTAGTGTTGCCAGACAGGGTGTGAACATTTTCTCCAGACATGTTCAACTCCTCAGGGGAGATACATGAGAGACACATGATAGAGTACACAGCCAAGGTGGGGCTTTCGCCAGACATGTGCTTCTGCAAAAGGAGAGAGGTGCAAGCAGGCGGTGGCATCTGCAAAGTCATCCTCATGTCACCCAGTCAGTAGTGACCATGACCATAGACACCAAGTGGAAGGGCAGTGTTGAGAAAGAGATTGGGGAGGCAGAGTCATTTGCTGATCACGTCATGGCAATTCTAGCTCATGCAGAGGAAAGACCTGAAAGGGAGAAGAGAGAGGGGGAGGTCGATAAATATAGCAGATTAAAAGATAAAGTCAGCAATAAAGCAAATACTTTGGCCAAATCAATACTTTGGCCACCTGATGCAAATAGGTGACTCATTTGAAAAGACCCTGATGCTGGGAAAGACTGAGGGCAGGGAGAAAAAGGGATGACAGAGGATGAAATGGTTGGATGGCATCACTGACTTGATGGGCATGAGTTTGGGTAAACCCCAGGAGTTGGTGATGGACAGGGAAGCCTGGTGTGCTGTGGTCCATGGGGTTGCAAAGAGTTGGACATGACTGAGTGACTAAAATGAATTGAAGCAATAAAGAATGATCAAGGAAGTTTGATCCTGGCAGTGACGCTTATAGAAACAACCATCCCCCAGGGTGTTTTGATCATGATATTTGATGGTTTCAAAACTCTAATCTCCTCTAAGCTCATGTAAGTATAAGATGCCAGCCTGGAAATCAGGAGAAAGAATCATGCTGGAATTGCCATCACACCCTTGAAAGCTTACCTGTCCTCCTTTAAGAAACCATTATGATATTTATTTAGCTAGGTGTTTCACTATTTTTTTTCAAATAGAAATAATACACAAAAGATAAGAAAAAATTAAACCTATAAGGAAGTAGGAAATTGGATTTTTTTTTTCTATAATGTGTTTATTTATATTCCTGAAATTGCTTTAAAAAGAAATCTGGAAATTTTGATATTATTATGATCTTACCAGTTAATTTGGTGATATTTGCATGATATATCTTTTTCTTTTTCTAAAATTTATAGATTTATATGTCTTTAATGTTTAACCAATCTGATATTCTTAATTTTTAATTTGGGGAATGTTTAGTCCATTGGAACATGATTATTGATACCTGGGTTTCTAGCTATTATCCTTTGTCTATGTTGGTCATCCGGGAGTTGGTGATGGACAGGGAGGCCTGGCGTGCTGCAGTTCATGGGGTCGCAGAGAGTCGGACACGACTGAGCGACTGATCTGATCTGATCTGATGTTGGTCATAGTGATTTCAGTCTTCTCCCTTCTTTCATGCCTTTGTAAAATTAATCATTTTATAACCATTCCATTTTCACTCTAACAACTTGTTATATATTCACTTGCTATTTTGTATAGTGGATAACCTAGAGATATTAGCATTTGCCTTTGATTTACTATAATCAAATAAAATTATTCCTATCACTAATGGTAGCATCTTTGAGTAATTTAGCTGTATTTACCTCTTCCTGGTTTTCTGATTTCTGTTATGAATTTTAATTCTAAATACATTTAAAGCTCACAAGACATTACTTCTCATTAAAATATAGTTACCCACATATTTACTCTTTATTTTCATCTATTGTTTCTTTGTTTCTTTCTGGTTAAGTAACTCCCTTTAAAGTTTACTTTGGTTCAGGTTAGCTAGTGATAAGAAGGAAATGGTAGCCCACTCCAGTGTTCTTGCCTGGAGAATCCCAGGGATGGGGGAGCCTGGTGGGCTGCTGTCTGTGGGATCGCAAAGGGTTGGACACGACTGAAGCCACTTAGCAGAAGCAGCAGCAGCTAGTGATAAACTCAGTTTTTGTTTTTCTGAAAATGTTTTTATTTTGTGAGTTTATTTATTTTTTTGAAGCATACTTTTTCAGGATGTAGAATTCTAGACTAGCTGTTACTTTCTTTGACTATATCATTTCTGTTGAGAAATCAGTTTTAAGTTTATTGTTCTTCCTTTCAGGGAAATATCTGTTTTCTCTCTCTCTTCTTTTAAATGTTTTTCTTGGTTTTTGCCTTTTGGTAATTTGATTATGATGTGGCTAATTTTGTGTTCTTTGTATGTTGGTGGCATCTTGCTTGGAGTTCATTGAGATTCTTCAATTTGAGAGTTAATATCCTTAATCAGTTTAGAAATTCCCTGTTGATTATGTCTTCAGATACTGCTTGTGCCTCACTTTTTCTCTCTTAATAGTATGCCAGTTACTTACATGTTATATATATATAACATGTGTGTATGCATGTGTGTGTGTATACACACATGCATAGCATGTCATCTTTTTATTTACTTTTCCATATTTTCATTTAAAAATAAATTGCTGAGGTTTTTTTATGAACTCTTTCTATTTTACTAACGTTATTTTATGTAATGTGTAATTGCTGATAAACTCATCTTTTAAGTTCTTAATATTAGTTATTATGGTTTAGAGTTTTGACATTTTCATTGGATTCTTTTAATAAATTCCAGTACTCTAATGAAAGTTTTCAGTTTTTGCATCTTTCTACAACTTGTTCTTTGTTTTCTTGAACTTCTAATTAAAACACCTAGCTCACTGTGGGTCTATTTCTATTGTCCTTTTTAAATGTTAGTTAAATTATCTTATATCTTGTCATATAATTTTCGATTGAATGGTCAATACTGTATATAAAAAATTTAGTATTCAGCTTCTGTTATCTTCCTGCCTAGAGGTTTGCTCATTTCTCTACTAGAAAGATAAAGTTAGGGCTGATCGATTTAACCCAATAAGAGACTGAACCGTTTCAAATTTGTTTGCAGTTTTTCCTATTTATTTTTGTTCTTAGGATGTAGTCCTTCAGTGGTTTTAACGCAGAGCCTGGTGTGATGACTTGGGCGCCTTCCCGATTCCCCGATGGGTTTCATACTCTACTCATTGTCTTCTCAGCAGGCAAGAACTGCCAAAAAAATCCATTTTGCTCTTTAGTTACTTCGTAATTAGCTTTTTATTCTTCTCTAGGACTTCAAAATGTGGCATGCATTTTGAGACAATTGACGTTGTTTACATTTGCTTTTCCTCTTTGTAGGAACCTGAATGTTTAAGTCTCCATTTTTGTCTTTGAAAGACCACAGAAAAACTTCTCCTGGTTTCTCTCCTCCCCTCTATAGGTCTCTGCCCAGACAGAACTTGGATTCTTAGGTTCTTTCCAGACACCAAGAATTGACAAATGCCCCAAGGAAAAAACTTTTGTAGAATATCAACTCACTGTTGTGGAGTTCACATTTCTCTGAAATCTTGACTCCTTTAGTTCTCATCGCTTCAGCAAAAATCTAATACCTTTAAAAAGATTTTCTTTTTTAAAAAAGAGAAAGAAATCCTATATTTTTCAGTCTGTCTTTGCAGGAACTAGTTTGCCACGTGCTTAATCGCTCAGTCATGTCTGACTCTTTGGGACCCCAGGGACTATAGACCACCAGGCTCCTCTGTCCATGGGATTTCCCAGGCAAGAATACTGGAGTGGGTTGCCATTTCCTCCTCCAGGGGATCTTCCAGACCTATGGATCAAACCGACGTCTCCTGCGTTGCAGGTGGATTCTTTACCGCTGAGCCATGGGGGAAGACCCTATACAATGGTTATGTAATTTAAAAAAATCTAATTTGCCACAAGCTATTCCATTTTGCCTACAGAGGCAGGCATTTCCAAACAATATCATTTAACAAAATACATCATCCCAAGAGATTTTTTCCCTTCAAGAGAATGAGCTTGAGAAATTTTAAAGGCTTTGAATGTTAGGTTTCATTGCAATCTGAAATTTCATGATGCGTTTTTTTAGACAATATTGCTGGCCGATAAGAGCAGTGAATTTGGTATCAGGGAATTCCAGCTCTGGCTAGTGGCTTACTATCTGTACAGCCTTGACCATCTCACTTTGACTTTCTATAAAATAGGGAGAAAGAAACCACTTCCTATGTTTGTAAATGGGGTTAAAGGATAATATATTTATCAATCAGTTACTTTTATTATGCTAAATGTTATATGTATATGTTTATATATATATATATATATAAATTTCATTTTAATATGCTGTATACCAGTGCATAGTAAGGCTCCAGTAAGTGATAGATGATTGTTATTTATCTTGATTGTAATCCAGGCTCTATTTTGGCTTCTGGTGAAATCACTGAGTACCCTTGGTCTTGTTCCACATTATTTGCCCTTTTAACTACAGGATGTGGATAATGTAAATATAGTCCAGAAATGATTTGTTTAGCTTATGACACTAATATAGTTTGTGCTGGATTTGGCAATCAAAAGTGTGTAAATCAGCAAACCCCACAGATATGTAAAGCCTAGTCATTTATAACTTTGCAACTCAGAACAATGTAGACACATGCAGTGTATTTTCCATATATTTTCCAAAATAGCACAGATAGTTTTATGTGTGGGCTGAATAGGCACTTTATGTGAAAATAAAGAGGTACTTTATGTGAAAATATCAGAAAGTTACTAGGGCTCCATCCTTAACATGCCAGGTTTTCCTTTTTGGTTCCAATGACATCTTGGGCTCTTGCCTGAGGAATTTACACCCAGAAACTAGCACATGTGTGGTTCACAGGTTGGAAAGCCTGGAGCTTAGGGCTCAGAGGCTCCTGGGGTGCTGTTTGCACTTCATTTTGTTGGCCCTGTATATCTGATTTGATGACATCTGTTAAGGAGACAGTGAAGGGGAGATGTGCAGATGAAATCTCAGTGCATACAGGGTGCATATCAATGAGCTGAGGCTGCTGTTACTTTACTATTTATTTTGTGGCCTTTGGGGCTTTGACAGGCAATACCCAATCTGTTTCTCTTTGGTTTAAATCTCAATATTTACTTTCAGATGTTTTACTGTAAAAGCTTTTTAAAAAAAGAAGGTTATAGCTTGTTCTTGTCTTAAAGAGTTGGCCTCTTGCACATCTCCACAAAAGAGATTTTGGTATGACTTACAAAGGAAATATAAAAATATTTCCTTTGTAAAGAGTCATTTTACATTTAATGAAAGAAATAATTATCAAGAGGAGCAACATAAAAATGAAAATAAAAAACCATGAACTTAACACAAGCTACCAATCAGTTTTGACTTCTTTGACTTCTAACAGTGGCTTCCGATGGCCAACGCACAAAGCAGAGGTTGCCTTTGTGTTTCTGTTGTAACAGTCCCTGTTAGGGTCTGGTTTTAAATTTTTAGGTTGAATCCAAAGATAATTCTGTGAGTGGTGGGTGCTGATTACCCAATTGTCCAGATCATTAAGAAAGATGTTCTTCTAAGGAAAAACTGGCATCTTAGATGAAATAGATCTTGACCTTCCTAATCAAGTGGTGGTTCTTATATAATAAGACCAGCATCACCTGGAGCTTGTGAGAAATTCAAACACTCAAGCTGCATCCCATATACACTGACTCATAAACTGAAGTTTAACAAGGTCCCCAGGCGGATGTATGCACAATACAATTAAACTACCAATCTAGACCAAGGGCTGACAAATTTTTCCCATAAAGGGTCAGATAGTAAATATTTTAATGTTCCAGGCCAGTCTTTGTCATAGCCACTCAACTGTGCTGTCACAGCGTGAAAGAAGCCACAGACAGTGCATGAAAGAGGGACTGTGCCCCAGTAAAACTTTTTTTGTGGACATTGGAATTGGAATTGGATGTAATTTTCACATGTCACAAAGTGTTATTCTTATTTTGCTGTTTTTGTTTTTTTTTTTTTTTTACCAACCATTTGAAAATGTAAAAACCATTTTTAGCTCACTGGCCGTACAGGAGGGGGTGGCAGACTGGATCTAGGTTGCTATCCCCTGAGCATACTGGATGGCACTAGTGGTAAAGAACTCGTCTGCTAATGCAGGAGACGAAAGAGTCACAGGTTCGATCCCCAGGTTGGGAAGATTCCCTTTAGAAGGGTGTGGCAACCCATTCCCGTGTTCTTGACTAGAGAATCCTATGGATTCTGTAGCCTGGTGGGCTACAGTCCCTGGAGTCGCAAAGAATCAGACATGACTGAAGTGACTTGGCATGCACACGAGCATCCTGGAGGATATGGTTTGCTTTACTTCTGTAAGGATGCTAGCTGCCCTCACTACCCAGCTTAGTTTGCTCAGGTTGGCATGGAAGAATGCCTGGACCAGAGGGCTTAACCAAAGAAATTTCCTTCTTTACAGTTCTAAAGTCTGGGAGTCCTAGATGGAGGTCCACCGGGGTGTGTTTCTGGCTTGCAGAAGGCTGTCCTTCTCCTCCCTGGGTCCTCAATGGTAGAGAGAATGAGCCTTTTGGTGTCTTTTTTTATGAGAATATTACCTATGGCTGATTCATGTTGATATTTGGCAGAAACCAGCACAATTCTGTAAAACAATTATTATTCAATTAAATAAATACATAAAAATTTTAAAAAGTTTATTAATCTTCTTGGATCTACCCTTAAGACTTCATTTGGCCTTAATTCTTATCTACAGGCCCTACCTCTAAATACAGGCACAAAGAGGCATGCAGCTTCAACATGAATTCTGTGGGATGCTGTTCAGACCATGGCAGTGCCCAGCATAGTTTTCTCTCTCCATTATCTTCTCCCATTACTTCACCCAAATCGTCTCTGTCATGTGGGATGTCCTACTGTCCTTTGTCAGCTGTATCCCTCCTTTTCTGCCTGAACCGGGTCTTATTCATTTATGATAGTACATCCTGTTTGTTCAACAAAATTGCAAGCTCTTGGAATTCAGACAGTGCTGATCAAGGATCCAGAAGTTCAAATGAATTTAAATTACTCCGTTGCGCTGACTAGTTACTGATTGCCAACTAGAAATGACCCAACCTGACCTTTCTCATTCTTGAGTCTCTCAGTTGGCTAAGTGATTTCAGATTCCCCAAGCGTACTTTTGGTCTATTTCCTCATCTCTACCACAGGGGAAGAGTTGTGAAGATACATCTGTCTTCTCTATGGTGGGATTAATGGTTATTCATTAGAGGCTCATTTTGAAGAATCAGTGCTCTAATATATGGCACATAGATTGGACCTGGGCTCTGGAAACCTGAACTGTATAAACCTTACTATTTCACCTTCTTTCCTGTTGCAGTAAGATAAACTAGTCCATTTCCTGGTCTTCAGATGAAATAAGTGTTCTTCCTCCCTTCCCTACTCCTCCCCCATCAGATACCTATTTGGCAGCCATCATTAACACAAGATCCTTGCTTAACAGAGACCTTTCACTGCATTTTATTTATCATTAATGTCAACATTGTCAACTATCGATCTTAAGTATTAGGTCACAGTGAGCTGATTCTCCAAGGAGCTGCTCTGTATTGTTCCCTGCTGTACATCTCTAGTGTTTTGCCCAGTCCCTTTTTAATGACTCCCAAGACAGAACTTCCCTCATTTGCTTTGGAAATGTTTGTATTAGTGGCTCCTGGTGCAGACAGATGGGGACTCGGGTAGGGTCCTCATAAATCTTTTCAAGTGTTATCTATGTCACAATCACAATTTAGAGCCTGAGGGGAGAGTGAATGTCTTAGGAATGAACCCTGTATATTATCGCATCTGCTTTGCTACCTTTCTGCTGCGATTGACATGGATTAACACCTTTCCCTGCTTCCACTCTTCCATCTACTCTTCTACTCCCTCCATATTTCCAGCTGCAGCAGGGGTCCCTGATTAACATAATTGTGGCTAGGTTTTCTGCTCACACCAAGTAGAAACTCAGGTGACAGGGCACAAGTGTTCTTGACATGTTAGGGATGTTGACCACAAAGTAACTGCACCCTGCATTTCCTGTTCAAGATAAGTGCTTGTAAAATGCATGCAAATGATGCAGCATCAAGCCAGGCTGCAAGGATGCATGTAGAGGACTCATGAATGGCAGATGAAGACCCTCAACAGAAACACTCTGAGCAGAAGCATTTAGCATCCAGAAGCAGTGATCACTTAGGGAGGAATTTGCCTCTTGGTGTTTCCTTCATTCTGGATTTGTCAATATGTAAAGTAGCAATGCGCAGAATTTAATTTGGAATAAGTAAAAATGAAACAAATTACAGCCACTATAATACTCATTGTGGGCAGTGTGGGACAAGCTTCCTTTGTTGTGCAATTATTTTGATGCTAGTAACTGCTTCTTTAGCCTCCAGACTGGTTTTTTTAGCTCTTTTCTCTGATCTTGTCTTCCCATGCAGAAACTTCAGATGAGTACAGTTTTCTAGCAAAAATTATCTTGTGTCATTTAAAATAATCATACATGAATTTGAATTACATTGAATACTAGAGCTCTGGAATGCTATTTCAGAATCTTATGATTTAGAGAATGTTTTTAATTCATCTGCAGTGAGAGAAGATAAGAATACTCCCCAGTTAAGTAACCTTGACCAAGTGACTCAGGTCCTCCATTTCCTCAGCTCCAGTATGGGGATAAAACCTCGATCTCCCTCGGGAAATGAAGTCATTAGGAAATGTACACAAAGCACTTGTAATTGACATATGCGCATATTAGATAATCAGTGATTTCTGATTGTTGTCCTTTTTGAGTATTCAGAGTAGGAGCATTGTCACAAGTGACTTATGGTGAGGTGGTGAGGGCTTTGGGCAGTGACCATATTATCAGCCATGTCTATGTGACCAAACCCCATGAAAATCTCTGGACACCAAGGCTCAGGTGAACTTCCCTGGTGGGCAGTAGTCCATGTCTGCTGCCACGCATTGTTCCAAGAGAGGTTAAGTGCTGGCTTCATGACTGCTACGAGAAGACAGCTAGAACGTCCCGCCAGGTCTTCCCTGGACTCTGCGTTCTGTGCTTTCCTTTTGTTGATTTTAGTCCACATCTTCCACTGTAATAAACTGTGATTGGGATATCAGAAAACAAAAATAGCAGCATTAAGCTTAGAGCAATGCCCACTTGTTTGGATATGTCATGGAGTCCACCAAATAACTGTGTAACATAGAGAAGAAGGGGGAAAATGTGATCTCTTAGTGAGAGCATCTTTATTTGAAATCTTTGTATGTTGGTAATTTTGTATTAGAGATATTTCCTCAATTCCCATTCAGGCAAGTGCATGGGTTTGCCCATTATTGCTGAAATGATAAGCAGCCACACTCTTTATTCCTAAAGACTCTCAGCACACTTTTATTAAAGATGGAGTGGGTATCTGCAAAGAATTGGAGTATAGTAAATTGTGCAACAAACGGCATGCCAGAATCAATTTACTGCAGTCCCCCAAACACAATCACTTTCTCTTTACCAGTCTCCAGCATGAGCCTCTAAACAAACCTTATATGCATGTATCACACACAACTGAGTGCCTTTATGTCATCTCTCTTAAGCAGAAGTTTATGCTACAAAAGGTAATGTAAAAAAAGAGAAGAGCTATCAAATGGAATTTTAGTCTTCTGAATTGCTATTTGGGAAAGGAAGAACAGATGGAGTCGTGGAGGATCAATGTTAAGAGGGTTCTTGGTGATTGCAGCTGACTTCCTAACAGATGAAGACAGTGAGTCACAGAGAGAGGAAGTCATGTGCCCAAGAATTTCACTTGAGAATGGGGGGAGGGGCAGATTTTAAACCCATGTTTATCATCTCTGGGTCCCCTTTTATCTTGTCCATAATATGTTGTTATCAAAATTTCTTGGTGGATATTTTTTCTTATTGTGTGTATGTGTGTTGTGTTAGTCACTCAGTCGTGTCCGACTCTTTGCGACCCCATGAACTCTAGCCCTCCAGGCTCCTCTCGCCATGGGATTCTCCAGGCAAGAATACTGGAGTGAGTTGCCATTCTCTTCTCCAGGGTATCTTCCCGACTCAGGGATTGAACCCCGGTCTCCCGCATTGTGAGTGGATTCTTTCCCATCTGAGCCACCAGGGAAGCTTCTTCTTATTAGTTGTGCTTAAGGTAGTATTATGGGCTTCCCTGGTGGCTCAGAGAGTAAAGAATCCACTTAGAAGGTAGCAGACCTGGGTTTGATCCTTGAGTTGGGAAGATCCCCTGGAGGAGAACATGGCTACCCACTCCAGTATTCTGGCCTGGAGAATCCCCATGGGCAGAGGAGCCTGGTTGGCTGCAGACCATGGGGTTACAAAGAGTCAGACATGACTGAGCAAATAGGCACACAGGTAATGTTATAATTCTAGTACATATGATGGAAAACATACTGACTTGTGTTTATCTGTTAGGGGCCAGTTGCTTCATACGTGGTTTCTGTTTGTCATTTTTAAGTTTTATTTCATTTTTACTTATTTATTTGGCTGCTCTTGTTCTTAGTGGAGGCATATGATATCCTTGATCTTTATTGCAGCATATAGAAATTTTTTATTAAAAGCTGTGACATGTGGAATCTTCTAGTCACAGCATGCAGACTCTTAGTTGCAGCTTACAGGACCTAGTTCTTCTATCAGGAATTAAGCCCAGGCCCCCTAAGTTAGAAGCAGGGAGTTTTAGCAACTGGACAAAAAGGGAGGTCCTCTCCGTCCTTCGGCAACCCAAGTTACCTTGACTATATGGATGGAACAATTCAAGATGTGAATCTTGTCTTTCCAAGATTCACAGTCTAAATGAGGGTCAAGTATTAAAAGTTGCTGGGACAGACACTGATTCTTAGAGCCAAAGTGAATGGCTCAACAGTTCTAAATGGGAAGAGCTTTGAGATCCTGACTCTGTTCTACATTTTCTTGTATGTTTAGAAGATTTAGCACTTCAAGAGCTAGATTTTCAAAGGTTTATTTTATGATATTCCAATTGGATAACTTGGTTCTGAGAGTTTTGGGCAAGTTAGAGTTAAATTGTAATCTGGAAGAGGAATATCAGAATAAATGAAGAAGGGGAAAATGCTCAGTTCCCCCTTGTATTAGCTGTATCTCAAAGAATATGAGTTAAAAATAAGACCATCTAAACTGTTTTTATTTCCTTGGTATTAATGTTCATCATCACCATTCTTTCCCATAGACCCTTGCATCCTGAAATTTCCTTGGTTATAAACACAATTTTAAAAATCTGTACTAATACAACATTGTGGGTCAATTATACTTCAGTAAAAAAAAATAATAATATGATTTTCCAAGTATGTTCTTTTTTGAGGAGCAGGAATGGGAAATATCCTTGTCTGTTAGGAATTTTCTGATTTAGATTTTCTTATTGTTAGAGGATAATATGATGATAAAATATACTGGGCCATTGCGCATCTAGAAATGATCCTTCCATCCATTATACAGGAGTAAAGGATGCTGGCATCATTCTTGTAGAAATAACAGTGCTGCAAATAGCCAATTCATTGTTGGTTCCAATTTGGAAGCTGACAAATACTTGCTTTATTGCCCTGCCACATGCAAAGTCTATCTTTCTGCCTACACAGCACAAGTCAGTAACCTACATAATTCTTCCGGGATATTCTAAAAGCCCCAAGGCAGGAGTTCATACTGTATATATTTGGCATTCAGAATCAGATATGGAAGTGAATTCATTGACATCCAGGGAGAATTTCCAAATATTTCAAAACAATTATTTTTGCAGTTCCCCCTATTTGCATTCTGTAGTGTGTGCTGTCCTGCTAATGTTTGCCTTTGTCATATATTTGTCATACATGTACCATTTGGCATTCTGATTCAGCAAAACAAACTACCATATTTAGCTGCTTTGCCTTTTAGAGGGATTTATTTTACCTGAAGAAGCTGAAAAGTGAAAGTGGTAGTTCCTCAATTGTGTCCAGTTCTTTCTGACCCCTTGGACAGTAGCCCTCCAGACTCCTCTGTCCATGGAATTCTCTGGGCAAGAATACTGGAGTGGGTTGCCATTTCCTTCTCAAGGGGATCTTCCTGAACCAGGGATCAAACCCAGATCTCCTGCATTGCAGGCAGATTCTTTACTGTCTGAGCCACCAGGGAAGCTGAAGAGGCTGCAAGACCAAATCAAATCAGGGAGGCTTTTTATTTGCTAAAATATTTCACCTTTTTAAATAAAAATATGAACAATCATGGTGACATCTTAATGTCTGTTTGATACCAAAGTAAAATACTTTATCCATAAGATGAAAACAAAAAAAAGAAGAAGAAGAAATTAAAGATTGGCCAACTGGGTGATTTGTCATCTAAAGTGGAACACTTTCCAGGGTGAACGGTCATTACAGTGCACTTGGCTTAGGCAAAATGGGTTCAGGGTTGTCCTTACAGGTGTGTGGTATTGCTGATCAAAGCATGCTTGAAAAGTAGGCTAAGCAAAGTGTCTTTGTTGTGCTAAACCTCAATCACCTCTGGATTCAAACATCCATGAGAGCAGAAACAGGCATCAATATATATTAGAAAAGCATATGTTTGTCCTTGGAGTCCATGGACCTGAGTTCAGTTTATTTCATATCCCAGTGAGCTTTAAAGAGGGAAGTCTCTACCTGCTCTCCATCTGTTCTTGGCTTCTCTTATCCTCGCCTTTGACGCCTAAGGTGACTATGTGCTCATTTGAACTCAACCACCCCATCCATGCTTCTTTCAATTGCAGGGTCCCCCATTTTAATCAAGAGGACCCTCTTGGTTCACCAATGCTTGATGTCTCATTGATGTCCCTTGCAGGCACTGGAGGAAAGTATTTGGCTGCTTTCCTGAGCCCTGTGGGATATTCAGGTTTCTTGTGGAAGCTGTGTTAGATCAGTCTGCCTAGACATTCTTGATAGGTCACTCCACTGAGCCCTTCTATGCTATGGGGTATGGGGAGCTGTTTAGAGATGTGAATGATTCAGGTGGGAAGCCACATAAAAACACCCTCTACTCTCAGATTTCTAAATGTAAACGGAGAGTCCCTGCCTCTGTGATACTGCCACCCCCTCAGTTTCAGAGATCTAATTTCTTGTTCTCTTTTTGACTCTTTCTCTGCCCACCCACCTCTAGTTCAGAGGATCTTTGCCTACTGTACGCAGGGGCAGGATGGAGGTGGTGGTGACTGCTGGCAACCTGGATCATTCATTCTTTTTTTTTTTAGATTATTCTTTTTTTTAATTTTACTTTGTTTAACTTTACAATATTGTATTGCTTTTGCCATACATCAAGATGAATCCGCCACAAGTATACTTGTGTTCCCCATCCTGAACCCTCCTCCCTCCTCCCTCCCCATACCATTCCTCTGGGTCGTCCCAGTGCACCAGCCCCAGGCATCCGTTATCAGGCATCGTACTTTTTATATTTGGCCCTATAGTCTGAACCAAGCTCTTCCTGTCCACACAATAAAAACCAAGAATTTTACAGTTGTATTCTTTGATTAGATGTTGAGCCTCATGGAGACCTTGAATCTAGTAGCCTGAATGGGAGATTGAAACAGATAAGAGGGTAGGTATAGCTGCATAGCTGGGAGCCCCTGGGAACCAGCGACTGGCAAGTATTTCATTGTAGGACCCCATTGGCACTCTGAATTCCTAGAGGGAGCAAGAAGAAATCTGTTTACCTTTTATGACTCCTTCTGCACCTAGCACATGGAGGACTGTGCAGAATGGGCAATAAACAGGTAAATTAAACCAGAAGTGAAGCACAAAGGCACTGGGGTCTTTCCTCACAGTCATTCTGGTTTGCTTGGGGTCCCTGGCCCCCATTAAGCCCTTGTTTGGGAGACTCAGTTTCATGAATTCACAGACTGTTGGGAGATGTGAGGCAAAGTGAACTAAACAGTTGGCAGGAGTGGACATCTCATATCCATGAAGGGTTTCCATGCAGAGGGTAACACCACCCTCCCTCCTGCCCCCTCCCCCTCAGCATCTCCCCATTCTCCTACTCTTTTCCACCTGGGCCCCTGTTGCCTTAGGTAAGAGCCTCCTTCTCCAGCGCTATACCTAATCCTGCTATCTATTGCAGTCTTGACAACTCCAGGCTTGAAAAAGCAGCAACATCCATCCTGACATGTATCGTGGGCACCTTATAAATAACTATCAAATATTTGCCCTAATTTTTTTTGCATATTTCCAAAGTATTTGAAATGATCCCAGAAATGCTTAGAATGACACATTCCTAAATTTTTTTTCAGGATACAACTAAAATTTCTTGGGAGTTTTAACATTGCCTGTCTTCAGGGGAAAGAGAAGGGAGAGGAAAGAATAGAGAATATATTAATTTTCCATAAGAGGCAAATTTGAACAGTTTAAATTTCTTAAAATTTCTTGATTTATGATTTAAGCTGGTTTCTGACTTCTGTCTCTGATTTTCCAACAGTGTTCTGTTCTGATTCTTCAACAGTTTTTATCTTAAGATATCCCCATTTAATGATCTTCAAAAGCTGTTCATATCTAACTTGATTTTTAGAAAATCCCATGAATTAAGGAAGGTGATTTATCTCCATAGTTTCACTAATAGATAAACTGAGACAGAAGATAAAAGACTCACCCATTTCCTATCTCTCTTAGGCTTTTATTCTCTGATACATATATATATATATATATATATATATAATATATATATATATTTATTTATTTATTTTAATTGGAGGCTAATTACATTTTTAAGAAGAAAAGTGTATTTAAACAAGAGATTGAATCTTTACTAAAGAGCATGAAAGAAGTTGTATAGAGAGAATATCAGTGAAAGTTTAGATTTTAAAATCACTTTTTAACTTCTGGAGAGATCACGAGGAATAGCTGGTGTCATGATTAAGAAAAGCTGGTGGAGTTTGCCTTTATCTTAATTCATAATAGTATTGAGTTCTGGCTGCAAGGTAAAGATAGGCAAAACTTCTATTGTATCTATATGGTAGATATCTTATTTGTCTTGGAAGAGATTTACTTTTAAAATTAAAATCATCAAAATAATGAAATGGAAATTGGCAGAATGACCACTCATCCCTCTTAAGTACATCTGATCCTGCCAAAAAGTCACTGTTGTTTTTTTTTTTTTTCCAGTAAAATTCGAAATAGCTGTGATATTTTTGAAATACTTGTTAATGTACATCAGTTTTGCTAAAAAGGTCATTGATAAAAAATCTGCAGATTTCATTTAAATACTTCTTTTGGTGGTTAGGAAACAGGTTTGCACATGTTGCCATTTTAACAGAGATGCCCTCCAAAATTAAGAAAAGTGAGAATTTATTAATGTGATCGTAGTAGTATCATTTTTTAATTGTCTGTGCAATACCAAATTCCCATAGAAAAGGTATTAGGATAATACTTCTTCTTCTGTTTGTTTTGCAACTAGGTATTTTGATTCTAATTATAGTCTGATGGATATTGTTGTGCATAATTCTAGATAAGGTAACATATCTTTAAGACTAAGAAACAGATCTAAAATTTGGAAATCTCCTGCTACAATAGAATGCCTTTGTAATGTTTACATTTCAATATAAAAGCCTTTGTTTAGTGCATAAGATTTATAATATATTAAATTGTTTTTAACTATTTGAGGTTGACCTGTAGAACACCCACACCTACAATAAACATGATTCATGTTATAGTAGGGTTTAACTGTGCAGACTATAGTAATAAATAAAAGTTACAAAGCACTTAAAATGCGGGCTTTTACAGTTACTTTGCATTATGATCATTGCCTTTGTGGTAGTTTCTGGCTGTAGGTTCTCAGGACAAATAAAGCAATATCTATTGTCTCATATTAAATTATTAAGCTGAAGGTGTTTGTCTACAATACTCCCATGTTCAGTTCAGCTCAGTCGCTCAGTCGTGTCTGACTCTTAGCAACCCCATGAATCGCAGCATGCCAGGCCTCCCTGTCCATCAGCAAGTCCTGGAGTTCACCCAGACTCACATCCATCGAGTCAGTGATGCCATCCAGCCATCTCATCTTCTGTCGTCCCCTTCTCCTCCTGCCCCCAATCCCTCTCAGCATCAGAGTCTTTTCCAATGAGTCAACTCTTCGCATGAGGTGGCCAAAATACTGGAGTTTCAGCTTCAGCATCATTCCCTCCAAAGAAATCCCAGGGCTGATTTCCTGCAGAATGGACTGGTTGGATCTCCCTGCAGTCCAAGGGACTCTAAAGAGTCTTCTCCAACACCACAGTTCAAAAGCATCAATTCTTCAGCGCTCAGCCTTCTTCACAGTCCAGCTCTCACATCCATACATGACCACTGGAAAAACCATAGCCTTGACTAGACGGACCATTGTTGGTAAAGTAATGTCTCTGCTTTTGAATATGCTATCTAGTTTGGTCATAACTTTCCTTCCAAGGAGTAAGCGTCTTTTAATTTCATGGCTGCAGTCACCATCTCCAGTGATTTTGGAGCCCCCAAAAATAAAGTCTGACACTGTTTCCACTGTTTCCCCATCTATTTCCCATGAAGTGATGGGACCAGATGCCATCATCTTCGTTTTCTGAATGTTGAGCTTTAAGCCAACTTTTTCACTCTCCACTTTCACTTTCATCAAGAGGCTTTTTTGTTGCTCTTCACTTTCTGCCATAAGGGTGGTGTCATCTGCATATCTGAGGTGATTGATATTTCTCCTGGCAATCTTGAGTCCAGCTTGTGCTTCTTCCAGCCCAGCGTTTCTCATGATGTACTCTGCATAGAACTTAAATAAGCAGGGTGACAATATACAGCCTTGACGTACTCCTTTTCCTATTTGGAACCAGTCTGTTGTTCCATGTCCAGTTCTAACTGTTGCTTCCTGACCTGCATACAGATTTCTCAAGAGGCAGATCAGGTGGTTTGGTATTTCCATCTCTTTCAGAATTTTCCACAGTTTATTGTGATATACACAGTCAAAGGCTTTGGCATAGTCAGTCAAGCAGAAATAGATGTTTTTCTGGAACTCTCTTGCTTTTTCAATGATCCAGTAGATGTTGGCAATTTGATCTCTGGTTCCTCTGCCTTTTCTAAAACCAGCTTGAACATCAGGAAGTTCACGGTTCACGTATTGCTGAAGCCTGGCTTGGAGAATTTTGAGCATTACTTTACTAGTGTGTGAGATGAGTGCAATTGTGCGGTAGTTTGAGCACTCTTTGGCATTGCCTTTCTTTGGGATTGGAATAAATACTGACCTTTTCCAGTCCTGTGGCCACTGCTGGGTTTTCCAAATTTGCTGGCCTATTGAGTGCAGCACTTTCACAGCATCATCTTGCAGGATTAGGAATAGCCCAACTGGAATTCCATCATTTCCACTAGCTTTGTTCGTAGTGATGCTTTCTAAGGCCCACTTGACTTCACATTCCAGGATGTCTGGCTCTAGATGAGTGATCACACTGTCATGATTATCTGGGTCATGAAGATCTTTTTTGTACAGTTCTGTGTATTTTGGCCACCTTTTCTTAATATCTTCTGCTTCTGTTAGGTCCATACCATTTCTGTCCTTTACTGAGCCCATCTTTGCATGAAATGTCCCCTTGGTATCTCTAATTTTCTTGAAGAGATCTCTAGACTTTCCCATTCTGTTGTTTTCCTCTATTTCTTTGCATTGTTCACTGAGGAAGGCTTTCTTTTCTCTTCTTGCTATTCTTTGGAACTCTGCATTTAGATGCTTATATCTTTCTTTTCTCCTTTGTTTTTCGCTTCTCTTCTTTTCACAGCTATTTGTAAGGCTTCCCCAGACAGCCATTTGGCTTTTTTTCATTTCTTTTCCATGGTCTTGATCTCTGTCTCCTGTACAGTGTCACGAACCTCATTCCATAGTTCATCAGGCACTCTATCTATCAGATCTGGGCCCTTAAATCTATTTCTCACTTCCACTGTATAATCATAAGGGATTTGATTTAGGTCATACCTGAATGGTCTAGTGATTTTCTCTACTTTCTTCAATTTCAGTCTGAATTTAGTAATAAGGAGTTCATGATCTGAGCCACAGTCAGCTCCTGGTCTTGTTTTTGCTGACTGTATAGAGCTTCTCCATCTTTGGCTGCAAAGAATATAATCAATCTGATTTCGATGTTGACTATCTGGTGATGTCCATGTGTAAAGTCTTCTCTTGTATTGTTGCAAGAGGGTATTTGCTATGACCAGTGCATTTTCTTGGCAAAACTCTATTAGTCTTTGCCCTGCTTCATTCCGTATTCCAAGGCCAAATTTGCCTGTTACTCCAGGTGTTTCTTGACTTCCTACTTTTGCATTCCAGTCCCTTATAAGAAAAGGACGTCTTTTTGGGGTGTTAGTTCTAAAAGGTCTTAACTCCCATGTTAATCACTATGATTAATGTTATGATTTTTTTTTCTTTAAAAATATGCATTTAAGTCTATAACCTCCTCTCTCTCTTGAAATAGATGATGTCTTTCTTACTGAGGCATAGATATTCAGCATTAGTACTAATGAAACCATTAACTGTTACTGCTGGTCGTACATATAATTATTTCTCCTTTTCAGGATGTTTTTTGAAGAATGATTATTAATACTATAAAATACATGGAAATTTAAAGTGACAGTTGTTACAAGCATATCATTGATATTTTAGATAATTGCATTTAGAGTTCAAATTGGTGATGGATTGTATTGATTAAAGAAAAGAGGTGGACATAAAAAGAACTCCTAAAAGTGAGCTATTGAATCAATCTAGAAATAGTATATTGCAGGATACAAAAGGGACATTAAATAGTTAAAAAAAAAGAAAAGAAAAACAAATACACATGGCTGTTTGCTGACTTGAGATAAGATGCTTATCCTTTATAGTCTAATAGGAATCACATATCTTTTCCTAGGAGTCTTATTCTCTGTTGGGCTTTGTTTGACTTCCTCTTATTTGTATTATTATTAAAGTGAGCCAATCAGCTTGAACTAATTAGTTTCTGCCAAATGAATTAAAGTTTGGTGAATGGCACTGATATGCTAATCATTTCAAATTTCTCAGTCAAATATACTGATGAGGTGCTTGTACATATCTTAGTGTAGGAAGGATTGTCCTGCAGGTTGGTGTAAATAACTTTTGTCCATGAACATATTAAGCATTTGCATTCTTCATGTGTCTAGAATACACATAGATAAGATATTGAATAGTATAATGACCAATGCAGAATCAGAGGTACATAGTCCTGTAAAAAACTTCTAGGGAGACTGGTTTCTCCTGCTCTATTCAATAGTTAATGTGTCAGTTGCCAACCTAGTGGCAATAGGAAATAAATTATTATATCTCTTATGTTCACAGCAAGCGGGTGCAAAAAATGAAACCAGTCCCCGAAATATGCCTTTTGTCTATTATGTCCCTAGGTAGATGTTTGTTCTCTCACATGGATCAAAGTCTGCTGAGGTTCTAGAGGTGATCGAATCCTCCAGAATCTTTTTGTATCAAATATTTTCATTGGAAAATAAAAATAATGGTTTCACTGTTACTTAAGTCAGTATTTTAAACTGACCTTCTTAGGATAGAGAAGAAAGATACCTGGTTTTCTGCTGTGTTTGTTCTTCTTTAGACAGTGTTCACCTACCAGCAGTTTGTGTTAATTTTTTCTTATTTTGGTGTAGTTGAAAATGTATTAGGTAAAATAGAATCATCTTTTTACATTTAATCACTAATATTAATCTACCCACATCTCCTCTTAAACCTTATTATTATCTGAGAAGATTCAGAAGTGCAGTCTATTGGAAGAAAAAAAAATTCATTCTTTAGATACATACAATTTTAGATTATATCTTTATATTAAGAAAAGTTGGGCCACACTTACAATCTTCTTTTCATATTTGATTGCCAAAACAAATAAAAGGTATGAAAAAGACTAGAGAATGTCCAGAGACCTTTAAGTGATTGGGGATATAAAGTAATTTCATAAGTAAATTGACTTTCAAAGATTAAGGATAGTATTCAGGAAATGTGAAGACATAGAGGCGATACAATCAAAAAAAACTTGGAGGGCATTCATAAAGAGGAGAAAATTTTACTTAGTCATAGCATACTAGTGTAGAAGATTTATCCTTGGAGTTTGAAATGAAAACTTTTGTAGCAAATAAGATACATCTTTACACAGTAAACCATGAAATGCTTAAACATGTTACTTAAGCAGCGATACAGTCTAGGTCTGTATTTTGCAAGATGGTAGCCACTGGCCATTTGTGGTTGTTGAGCACTTGAAATGTGCCTAGTTAGTAACTGAGAAACTAATTTTTCATTTTGTTTAGTTTTAGTTCTTTTAAATTTAGTTTACCTTGAATTTGGCTTCCCTGGTGGCTCAGATGGTAAAGCATCTGCCTGCAATGTGGGAGACCTGGGTTTGATCCCAGGGTCAGGAAGATTCTCTGGAGACGGAAATGGCAACTGACTCCAGTACTCTTGCCTGGAAAGTTCCATGGACGGAGGAACCTGGTAGGCTACAGTTCATGGGGTCACAGAGAGTCAGACAGAACTGAGCGACTTCACTTTCACTTTCACCTTGAATCTGATGACCTCGTTGAGGGGACCAGCATTGTGGGAATCTATGTAGTAGATTTGGGAATAGAACTCACTATCCCACCTATAAAGTGTTGCACTGGTTCATTATTTTGGTTCCTTAGCCTTAACCTTGTGTATCTGTGCCTGCCTTTCTTGTGGTCCAGTTCTCCCTCCTGAAATTCTTCATGAGATGTCACTTTTTCACTAGTGGAATCGTCTCATCTCAGTACCACTAACAAATTTAGCCATTACTTTCTGGCTTCCTTCCTCTTTCACTTAATCATGTGATTATATATTAACAGAAGAGTTTTTTAAAACCCTGGACCCCTACTTTTATCTTGTTGTCTAGTTACGTACTTTCTTTGCTCATTTAATGAGTTTTCAGGCCATGATAAAAACATTTTTGGTTTTCAAATCATAATGAAATAGGAAATGAATACATAATGAAAATTAAGTATTCATACTTTTGTATTAGATTTTTATTTTTAATGGTGTCATGCACTCAGAATTTACTGTTGTATTTATCAATTTCCTACCCATGTTCCAGATAAAATTATAGGCACTGTAAATTCAGTGATGAATATCACAGACAGAAGCCCTGTCCTTTTGGACTGTCCATTGTAGTCAAGGATACAGGGAATAAGCATGACAAATGCTACAAAAATAGTAATGCAGTTGCAAAGGGTAGAGATTGACAGTGGTTATTAGGGTTTTTTAATAAGGGGGTCAGAGGTGACCTCTTTTATGTATGGCACCTAAAGAAATACGAGAGTTCTCAGGATGAGGAGGGGGAAGAAAAGACTTAAAACTCTGAAATAATATTTTGGTTCATTCAAGAAATAGCAGGAAAGCCTGTGTAGCCAGAGTAGAATGAAGAAATGAAGAGTGTAGGTAGAAATGGAAAAGGAGCCAAGAATGGAAAACAGAGTGAAAAAATCCTTGTGGATCTGATAGGAATTTTCTGTTGGTCTTCTAAAGGCAATGATAAGCGGTTGCTAGATTTGGGCAGAAGAGTAGCCTGCTCCGACTACTCTTGCTGCTGTGGGTTGAAAGAATGTAGACAGAACAAGATGGAAACAGGAAAATCAGTTAATTGTAGTTAATCAGCTCTTATTGTTCTCCAAGGAATACCTGATGGTACATGGAAAGAAAGGGATAATGGAAGGTTCTTTTTTTTTCCCCCCTCTAGGAATGCTCATCATACTGGTATCTTCTTGTGTGTTTGGGAATGTGGTTTCCTAGATCCTGCAACACATCTTTCTGGGTTTTCCTCCTGGCTCTGACACCTTATTAGCAGCATAATCTTGGACCTAAAATGATCTCCCTGTGATTCAGTTCCCTCCTACTTCAAGTGGAGTTAATAGTAATATCTACCTCAAGGGGATTATGAATTCATAACTGTGTAAAGTTTTTCTAATTGTTCCTGGGGCTTATATTAAGCACCATGCCATTATATTATCATTTTTTAAATTTTTCAATTAAACCTATGAGATAAATATTTCTCCACTAGAAAGTAGATATGATTTAAAACTATATTTTGTAACTAAATGTGTTTCATGGATGAAGAACATGATCAGCAATTAATGAGAGAGTCAAAACTCAAGTCAGGCACTCATGGCTCTAAAACTAGGGCTTCTTCCTCCTTACTCTGGGATGTTCTGGTTGCTGGACTACACTCAAGGTCATTCATGGGGCCCCGTGCTCCTCAGTTCCCAGTCAGCTTCTCAGTTCTACAGGTGTCTGGTGCAAGTCCCTTGATGTTCTTTCATTTTACTTAACAGGAAAGTGACACAGGAGGAGGTCAGGATGGCAGAAGTTAACCTAAAGGACACATATAGTTTTTTTTTCCACAATGTTTTGCCTTAAAATCTGTGGTGGTTACTTGTTCCTATTGCTGTATGTCTTTCTGGGTTTCTCAGACAAACTGCTGACTTCCACAAGATAGTTCAGACTTTAAAACATGTTTTTAATCTCTTGAATAAAATTTCCTCAGAGTAGAACTCTCTTCGCAAAAATATAGGCTTTCGATTTATCATCAGTAAATTTATGTGTGTGCCCAAATATACATGCATATAAATCTGTAATTCAAAAAACACAACTTCATATCTCTCTCTGTTTATATATTTAAAGTCATATCTTGGGATTTTGTTAGATTAAGGATTGCTTGCAGCCAAGTTTTTCAGTCTCAGCATTACTGATATTTGAGGCCATATGATGCTTTCTTACAGAGTAATGTTTTGTGCATTTTAAGATGTGTAACAGCATCTCAACCATCTACCCACTAGATGCCAGCTGAATATACAGCTCTGTGTTGTGACAACCAAAAATTGTCTCTAGACGTTGCTCTGTGTCCCCTGTGGAAGATAAAAATTGTTACCTGTTGAAAACCACTAGTTTATAGAGACTTGGAAATATGATTTGTTTCATTTTTATGCATGAGGCTGTTGATTTGTTTCATTAAAATGTGAGTTGTATACCTTTTTAAAGTCTGTTGCTTCTTATTATTAAATGAGTATGCTATCAACTCAGTATAATTTTCCATATGCCTCTCAGATTTTCATGGCATGAGAAGGGAAATACAAACGTAATTGGTTCATTATCATTCAAATGGAATGTAAAAAGAACAAAGCTAAACAAAATAAGTCATTTAATCAAAATTAAGTAGAAATGTTGAGGAGGCCATGGTAAACCACTCCAGTATTCTTGCCTGGAGAATCCTCATGGGCAGAGAAGCCTGGTGGGCTAGAGTCCACGGAGTGACAGAGAGGTGGACATTACTGAGTGACTAAACGCAGCCCAGCAAGTAGAAATGTTGATGTACCTGGAGTTTAAACCCGAGTGACCCAAAGCCCCGTCAGCAAAGACGCTTGAACATAAACTCCAGTCTGTGACTCTTTACTTTCCATGTGCTAATATATTATAAAAATTTACAGCAAATACTGAATCTATGTCGCAAAACAAAAGAGTAGCGAACATTTCCATTTTGCAGCTCACTGTATAAAACCAGGGTTGCTCTGAAACCCAAACCAAACAAATGCAAGGAAGGAAAAATGAGGAAATTAAAGACTACTATCTCTCATGAAGTAACACACAAAAATAGTCAAAACAGTGTGATTTTTACAGAAGGATAGACAGAATAATGAAACAGGATAGAAGACCCAGAAGTAAAACTTATACATAAATTGGACATGACTGAAGCGACATAGCACACACACACACACACACACACACACACACACACACACACACACATGCACACACACGCAGCACACACACACAAGTACACGCAACCAATTCTTGACAAAAAGGTGCTAAACCATTTCAGTGGGCAAAATACAGCCTTTATAACTAATGATGCTGGAGGAGTTATGCATCTGTGGAGGGGGTAAAAAGAATTTGTTGTTTGTTATTTATTTGCTCAGTTATGTTCAGCTCTTTGCAACCCCATGGACTGTAGCCCTCCAGGCTCCTCTATCCATGGGATTTCCCAAGCAAGAATCCTGGAGTGGGTAGCTATTCCCCCATTCTCCAGGGGATCTTCCCAACCCGAGTATCAAATCCTGGTCTCTTATATTGCAGGCAGATTCTTTTCTATCTGTGTTACCAGGGAAGCCCACCTAAACTTTACATCTTATACAAAAATAAACTCAAAATAGATCGTACACTTATGTATAAATTATAAAGCTAAAAAAAGTGTTTAAAATATAAAATCTCTAGGATCTAAAAATGGGCAAAGGGTTCTTAAACACTAAAAGAATATAAAAGGGGAAAAAACCTGAGACATTTGATCGCTTCAAAATTGAAAGCTCTTCCTGTATTTTAGGCCCTGTGGAGAAGTTGAAAAGACAAGCTACAGAATGCAAGAAAATATTTTCAAGCCACATCTTTAAAAAAGATGATTTGGAACATAGAAGAAACTCAAAATTAACACAATGAAATGATCAGTTAGAAAATGGGGAAATGACATGAGCAGACTCTTCATGGAAGAGGCTAGGCACATGACGAATAAGCACATGAAAAGATGCTCAATGTCACCAGCCATTAAGGAAATGCAAGCTGAAACCACAGTGTTGTATCCCTGCACACCTATCAGAATGGCTCTAATAGGAAAATAGGGACAACCCCAAAAGCTGATGAGGATTTAGCAAAATTGCATCTCTTGGACACTGCCAGTAGGAATGTAAAATGTTACTGTGACTGTAACTTTCGAATACCATACAACCCAAGATTGCACTGCCATACATTTATCCCAGAGGAATGAAAGCTCACGTTCCAAGGAAAACCTGTACAAAAATCATCATAGCAGGTTTATTTCTAGTAGACAAATCTTTAAACAGTCCAAGCATTATTCAGCAGATGACCCCTAAATCCAATTACCACTTAATTAAGATATTCCTGCTGCTGTTGCTGCTAAGTCGCTTCAGTCGTGTCCGATTCTGTGCGACCCCATAGATGGCAGCCCACCAGGCTCCCCCATCCCTGGGATTGTCCAGGCAAGAACACTGAAGTGGGTTGCTTTTTTCTTCTCCAATAAGATATTCCTAGAAATGAATATTATACCATCATCTACCGAGTACCCAATATGTGCCATTATGTGCTCATTAGCTCAAATTTATCCCCCTTCTTTTTATTTTTAAATTAAGTGTTTTTATGGTGTATAACATAAGACAAAAAAGTACATGTATCATAAACAAAGAGCTTGATGATGTTTCAGAAGGAACACACTGGTTGGGACTTCCCTAGCAGTCCAGTGGTTAAAAGTCTGTGCTTCTAATGAAGGACAGAGTTAGTTCCCTGACCAAGCTTGATCCTTGGTCAGGGAACTAAGATCCCACATACCACATGGTGTGGCCAAAATATTAAAATAATAATAAATAAAGTAAAACATATGACACTGATCTTATAAAATATAAATATTAAAAAAAGAACACACTGATGTAACCAGTCCCCAAATCAAAAGATGTAGAATGTTACCGGCATATGTAGGACCTCACTGTGCCTCCTTTACTAACTTCATTCCATGGAGATCCACTGTCCTGACTTATAACATAAATTAGCTGTCTATTTGGGGGCTCGATACCAGTGGAATTCAACAGCATATGCTCTTTTGTGTCCAGTTCACCCATGCTGCTGACTGTGGCTGTCATTCATTCATTCTCATTGCTGCTTAATTCCACAAGCTGGAATCAAGATTGCCAGGAGACATATCAATAAACTCAAATATGCAGATGACACTCCCTTATGGCAAAAAGTGAAGAAGAACTAAAGAGCCTCTTGATGAAATTGAAAGAGGCAAGTGAAAAAGTTGGGTTAAAGCTCAACATTCAGAAAACGAAGATCATGGCATCTGGTCCCATCACATCATGGCAAATAGATGGGGAAACAGTGGCTGATTCTAAATTTTGGGCTCCAGAATCACTGGAGATGGTGATTGCAGCCATGAAATTAAAAGACTCTTACTCCTTGGAAGGAAAGTTATGACCAACCTAGGTAGCATATGCAAAAGCAGAGACATTACTTTGCCAACAAAGGTCCATCTAGTCAAAGCTATGGTTTTTCCAGTGGTCATGTATGGATGTGAGAGTTGGACTATAAAGAAAGCTGAGCAGTGAAGAATTGATGCTTTTGAACTGTGGTGTTGGAGAAGACTCTTGAGAGTTCCTTGGACTAAAAAGAGATTCAATCAGTCCAGCCTAAAGAGATCAGTCCTGAGTGTTCATTGGAAGGACTGATGTTGAAGCTGAAACTCCAAGTACTTTGGCCACCTGATGTGAAGAGCTGACTCATGAGAAAACACCCTGATGCTGGGAAAGATTGAGAGCAGGAGGAGAAGGGGACAGAGGATGAGATGGTTGGATGGCATCACCCACTCAATGGACATGGGTTGGGGTGGACTCCGGGAATTGGTGATGGACAGGGAGGCCTGGCATGCTGAGGTTCATGAGGTACAAAGAGTCGGACACGACTGAGCAACTGAACTGAACTGAACCACCATGTACTGTTGATGAACCTTTTTTCCTTCACTTGGTTTTTATGAGCAGTGAGACTGTGGACACTCTTGTATTCCCTGCCTTTTGTTCTCATTCCAGACTGTGATTTTGCTTTTCCTTCAAATATGATACTCATTGCCCTAATATATTCTTGATTCTTCAGAAAAAGAAAAAAAAAATAATGGTCTCAGAAATAGAACGCCATCTGTACAGCAATCCAGATAATGATTGACCATCCTCAGGGTCTGTATCCATGGGCTTGGAGTGCAGGAGCCTGAGAGAGCTTGGGGCATAGTGTCTACCCTCTGGGCCTGTGGTATCACAGATCAGAGCATTGCCATGTCCTGGGAGTGGACAGGGCCTGCTTCCCGGGTGAAAGATGGAACCCAGAGTCTGAAACTGAAAGAGCTGTCTTATAAGGAAGTATAATGCTCTCCAGGCGAGTGAAATGTCATTTCGGCATGGAATGGAAATATCAGTGGCTTGGGTTAAGCAGCTTTGTGGAGGAGCAATAATCCATTACTCCTGGTCCAGTTTGCTTTTAGATTGTCCATTTGAAAGGAGGGGACACATAAGAATCCCATTGGAATCCTCCTGCCTTAGTATATGTTACGAAACAAAACTAAATTTCTCTAGTCTCAGAAAAAGATGTGAATATAGGAGGTGCAACTGGATGCAGGTGAACAGAGCACAGCATGAGAAATGTGTGTATGTGTGTGTGTTTCTCCTTGGATGGATATATATTTATATATATATATATAAATCTTATTTTTTCTCTTTTGCTCTTGTGTGTCTGTGCACGCCTGCAAAATGTACAGTTCTGGCAGTTATTAAAAACATTGCTTACTCATAAGCTGAAAATGTTTGACCACAGAGCTAAGGCAGAGAAAAACAACTTTTGGGTCCCTACAGTGTATTTCTGTTATAGCTGCTTTCAAGAAAATATCTACCTGCACCTGCCCATAGTTCCCAGTTCCTTCCTGCTTTGACTTCTCTCAGGCAGATTAATCACCTGTCTCAGCATTTGCGGTATTGATTAGTTTGTGACCCTGAATGAAGGCCAGGGAACTCTAACCTTGCCCCCTGAGTCAAAACAGTTCAGTTGGTGGATGGAAACCCATTTTGCTAATTATGTTTTTTGGTAACAGATGAAAATATGTGGAAAGGTTTCCTCCACGGATGATTAGATCTTCCTGAATGACAAGTTTCCTATTTATTAGCTCCACATGCCTTTGAAAAATGCACTTGTGTGGGAGAGCTCAGACTGTTTTTGCCAGATTGGGAGCCAACCTTGTGTTGCTAGCCAGTGACTTTCTGAAACTCAGGCTGCAGTTTTCCCAGGTTTCTGCTTCTTGAGCTTAGGTTTTGCTCTTTAAGAGAGGCCTTGAATCCCCTAAGGGAGAAGCTTCTTTGTTAAATGTGAACTCCAGTGTCGTGAGCATATTTTTATTTGTATTAATTTGTCAAAAAGACATTGATGGCAGGAGTCAGAGCTCCAGGGATTGGATGTTTATGTGCAGATTTTGCTGATACAGGAGAATAATAGATACTGTATCTTAAAAGACGCATTCAATAGCGTAATCATTTCCACTAAGCTTTACTGCTAGGATGTCTGAGTCAGTTGTTCATGAGATTCAGGGCATGGAATGGGGTGGAGACAGGGCAGGAACAGACAAAGCAAAGTCCTAAGGAAAAGGAAGAGCGAGGGTTTAGTTACATCTCCTTCTTTGTGATGAAAATTTTGGCTTTACTTCAGGTTCATTGCAAGTTTATCGAGAGGAGCCCTGGTGGGTTCCACCTTGGCTGTGATCAAGCCTGACTGAATAATGGAGAACTGAGGCTGGAGGTAGTGGGTGGGCTGACATCTGGCTAATTGCCATTCCAGTTTGGGTTGCCTGATGATTGAGTGGAAATTGCTTGAATATGAAGACCTTTCAGTGAACCATGATGGACAGAAGTGTCTGAACAAAGAGATGACAGGAGAGCTGGGTTGGAGGATGGGAAGGAAAACACCTCATCTCTTCCTCCTGTTACATGTATATCAGTCATAAAGGTTGCTGACTGAGTGCCAAGGGGTTCAAAAAGAGAATAATTGCAGAGGCAGAGGAGTGGGCCAGGCTGCAACGCTGTGTTAACTTGTCTGAGCTCTGACTTCATCCAAAGCCTACCTAAGCACTGGTCACCTAAGGGGTCCTTCCCAGGCGAGTGCCCCCAAGCTGGTCAGGTCCCAGGCCTTTCAAAGCATAACCCCCAGTGCCACCTTCTGCAGTTATAGCTCTGTGACCCTCCTCTAAGCACTGAGGCCTGAGAGGTGACTTCTGAATCCTCAAGAGGTTGTCCATGACTGGTCACTTCAGGGACCCACCTACACTACCCTTCAAAATGTGTGGTGGCTACTATAGCCAATAAATCCATGTACATTTACTTCAAAAACATTTCCTCCTCCTAGCCCATTCTGCCAGCAGAAACTTCTCAAGTAACACATGAGCATTTCAATTGTGGCTGTATGGAAACCAGAGGAAGTGACTAAATGGAGTAATACTTACAGTAGAGTTTGCTGGAGATTTCTGAGTTGCTGGCTAATGCCCCGGCCAGACTTTATGAAACCCTCATATCTCCCCTGATTTGGGGAGGTAGCTTGCTGGCTGATCCAGTTTGTTTTATGCATGATTTTGCTCCTGTTATCATTGTAGTCTTACAGGTTTGGTTCAAAATACTTTTTACTCTATTTATATGTTTTGTTTTGTTTTTTTTGACTATAGACAGTGATTTCTTTCATTTAGAATTTCCTAGTAATTTTTTAGGGTTAGGCAATCAGAATTAACCTTTGCTCTGCTTCAGGTCTAATGCTCAAACTACTGCACAATTGCACTCATCTCACGCTAATAAAGTAATGCTCAAAATTCTCCAAGCTAGGCTTCAGCAATATGTGAACCATGAAATTCCAGATGTTCAAGCTGGTTTTAGAAAAGGCAGAGGGACCAGGTATCAAATTGCCAAATCTCAGTTTCTCATTTACTGATTCTGCATAGTTAAACCTCAACTTTATCATATATACATGAGAAGCATCTGAGTAACTTGCGGGAGGGTGGAAATCTTATCTGATGTCTTGATTCTGGAAGTCTGGGAACAGAGTAGGATGAAGATGATTTTTAATAAGCTCACAAGTGAATCAGATGCAGGTGGTCCATGAACAACACGGACTAGATGACCTCTCAATTCCTTCCCATTAAGTAGCTAAATGTAGTCAACTGTGTTTCAAGATAATTAATAAAATCATTTATCTAGATTCAATATGTCTTATACATGTCCTACAAAATGCACAAGAACTCCTTTCAAAAGCTGTTTTAACTCTGAATTGTGAGTACCTCTGGTTACTTGCTTTTAACTCTGAATTGTGAATACCTCTGATTACTTGCTTATTGAGCAACTTAATCTAGAAAGGTTCTTTCATGAATTTTCATCAATTTTTTAACAAAGCTCTGTTGCAAACAGTGAATTATGCATCAGCATATGTTCATGCTAATTTATATACCAGTGACAGATTTTTGGCATGGGATCAATAATCAACAATTATATTTTTTAAAGTTTTTAATAACATCAAGGAATTTTGATTATCACTTAGATAGCAATGTAGCATTTGAACTCAATAGAAAGTAAATTTTGCAGTTATCAAATATCTGCACACTTGTTCAAGGAACAGTAAATGAATCTGAAACTAACAAGATAAATATCTCCTGCTCTTTTCAATTAATAGTTTTTACAGCCTTGGTAGATTGTCTTATGTCAATGTCTTGTCATCAGATGGAAATGCAGGGTATTATTATGCCAACTTTCAATACTATCCAGACAATTATGGGCTGACCTAGTTGTCATGAAACAAGGCAAAAAATAAAATTTTGACTAGGTCTTTTCTAAAGACTTAATACAATTTTACTTTATTTCTTTCTGCGTATTCTTCAAAGTTAAAATTTTCCTACAAAGAATAAAAATAATCCTATTAAGTTTTATTAGTAAGTTTCTATCTCTCCAGTGTACTTTTATTTAAACATACTGGTTTTTAAATAAACCTTGTTTTGAGAAGTCTTGGTATGCTATGCTATGCTATGCTAAGTCACTTCAGTTGTGTCCGACTCTGTGTGACCCCATAGACGGCAGCCCACCAGGATTCCCCGTCCCTGGGATTCTCCAGGCAAGAACACTGGAGTGAGTTGCCATTTCCTTCTCCAGTCTTGGTATAGACAAATTCTAATTTCTAATAAGACAAGCAAATTAAAGGTTGGTAATTAATATGATTCAAAGATTTTTGTGCATTAGTGGTGGTTTAGTTGCTAAGTCGTGTCTGACTCTTGCAATCCCATGAACTATAGCCCACCATGCTTCTCTGTCTGTGGAATTCTCCATGGAAGAATACTGGAGCAGGTTGCCATTTCTTTCTCCAGGGGATCTTCCCGACCCAGGAATCAAACCCAGGTATCCTGTACTGCAGGCAGATTCTTTACCAACTGAGCCATTTTTGTGCATTAAACTTTTAAAAGAAAACCTACAATTAAAAAAAAAAAAAAAGCCAATCCCTGGAAGAAGCCCCTTCCCTATTATACTTAAATGTAATTTGTCTCAAATAATTGTATGCCCAGATTTTGGAAGGGCATTGTTATGTAATTGAAGGTCACACTTTTCTATACACAGCAAGAATTTTATCACTCACTGTTACTATTTGTAGAGAAACATCAGTTCCCACATTTGACAATTATATTCCAGATATGGTTGAAGAAAATATAATTAGTAAGACTGAATCAATTATATGCCGACTTTATTCCTCTGGTGACAATCAGCAGAACCAGAGAAAGTTCATGAGCTTTGATGATGCCTAATTTACTTCCATATTAACATATTTTCATATATCCTTTGCTGGGGGTGCATAAGTGGAAAAGAAAAGAGCACATTTTAAAACTAGATTTTTAATACCAGATAACACATTCTGGTAGAAGACTGAGGTAGATTATTCCCATGGTCATGATAGGGGTTTTCGATTTTTTTTATCATAATGTTGTTGTTTAGACACTTATGTCTTAGTGTCCAGCTCTTTTGTGACCCAATGGACTATAGCCGCCAGCTTCCATTGTCAATGGGATTTCCCAGGCAAGAATACTGGAGTGGGTTGCTGTTTCCTTCTCCAGGGAATCTTCTCAATCCAGATATTGAAACCATGTCTTCTTCACTGGCAGGTGGATTCTTTACACCTAGTCACCTGGGAAGCTCTTTTTGATCACAGAAAGGACCTAATTTTGGATAGCTAAGAAAGTGAGTGAGTGAGTGAATGTCACTCAGTTGTGTCCAACTCCATGACCCCATGGACTACACGGTCCATGGAATTCTCCAGGCCAGAATACTGGAGTGGTAGCCTTTCCCTTCTCCAGGGGATCTTCCCAACCCAGGGATCGAATCCAGGTCTCCCACACTGCAGGCGGATTCTTTACCAGCTGAGCCACAAAGGGAACTGATTTTAAATGTTGGTTCTTCCAATTTTTAGTTTTGTCAAATTATTTGATTTCTCTGAGCCTTTACTTCTCATATTTGAAATAAAGATTACAATGCTGTCTTTACTAGGTTGTTATAAGAATAGAATTAAATTATCTTTATAAATACTTGAAATAGTATCTGGCATTTAGGAGGTAATCAATCAGCATTAATATGCATATCCTTCCACTCTGACGTAATAAAGATGCCCCTGCTGTACTGATTTGAGACCAAAACTTTCTGTCTTTCCTCTCTACCCATGTGGACATTTCATCGGTTTGATATCATTCCCCATCTGTTGGCAGCTTGCTTTGAATTGTTTGGTAAATGTATATGATCATTCAGACTAGCCTGGCAGGAACTGGAGTCTCTTCCAAACTTATCTTCTACCCTTTGCATCGTCTCTTTTTCCACTTCTATCCTTTTACAACATTCTGTTGCAGCAGTTGGCAGACTATGGTCTGTTGACCAAATCTAGCCTCTCACTTGTTTTTGTAAATACAGTTTCATTGAGACACAGCCATGCCTATTCATTGACATAATGTCTTTGACTGTTTTTGCACTTTTTTAAAAGTAAAGTATTTGTGATACCTCGTGGCCCACAAAGCCTAAATCATTTATAATTTGGCCATGTTAAAAAACATGTGTAGACCTTTGGTCTGTTGCCTAATAAAAGACAGCTAGACTTTTAAAAATTAGCTAATTAGGAATTAAATGCTTGTTGATAAATAGATGTGGAATGAATGAAAATAGAAATATGTTGATAATTATCATAGATTGCTTAACTCTGCTATTAAGAATGGGGATAATGAGGACAGAGAAACAGTATCATTATCATTAAGGAGAAGTAGCAGAAAGATGGGGAAGGCGATGGCACCCCACCCCAGTACTCTTGCCTGGAAAATCCCATGGACAGAGGAGCCTGGTAGGTTACAGTCCATGGGGTCGCTAAGAGTCGGACACGACTGAGCAACTTCACTTTCACTTTTCACTTTCATGCATTGGAGAAGGAAATGGCAACCCACTCCAGTGTTCTTGCCTGGAGAATCCCAGGGACGGGGGAGCCTGGTGGGCTGCCGTCTATGGGATCGCACAGAGTTGGACATGACTGAAGCGACTTAGCAGCAGCAGCAGCAGCAGCAACAGAAAGATAGAGGCCAGAGGAGATGCCTTCTACCATTAACTGCTGTTGGGCCTTACTTGAATTATGCTGTCTCTGTGAATTTCAGTTTTCTTACATGTGAAATTAAAATGTTAATTTCTGCTCAACCTAACATCCTAAGATCATGTTACATGAACTTATGGTATAACTTTTATTTTGTTTATGTAATAGTGACCTCAATGAACACACTCTATTTCAAGACAGAATTCAGGATGTATTCATTCTTCTTTTTGAAGATTTTAGGCGAAGTGATGTCCTTCAGGGAGAACTAGGCATGAGTTAAGTAAGGATGCAGGAGAGGTTATTAGAAAGCATTTGAGGATGTAGCAAAGCTTATTTGACATGAAATAGTTTGATTGGCTTAGTGGAGAGAAAGAAGGAAAAGTGAAGGTCAGAGAAGGGAATGCAGAGGGATTGAAGACAGTGGAACTAAGAGGAGAAATTGATGACCAGTGGCTTTGCACTGGGGATATTAGGTATGATGAATCTAGGGGGCCAGTGTTTCCAAGACAGCAGATGGTAGCACCCCCTGGTGTGTGGGAGGCCCAACACTGCATGTGGCTTTATGGTAGAGAACCTAATGGTTGCTCAACTACATTTCAGACCACACCCATCTTCAGGAGGCCCCTGCTTCTGCTAAGTCGTTTCAGTTGTGTCCGACTCTGTGCTACCCCATAGACGGCAGCCCACCAGGCTTCCCCGTCCCTGGGATTCTCCAGGCAAGAACACTGGAGTGGGTTGCCATTTCCTTCTCCAGTGCATGATAGTGAAAAGTGAAAGTGAAGTCACTCAGTCGTGTCCGACTCTTCAAGACCCCATGGGCTGCAGCCCACCAGGCTCTTCCATCCATGGGATTTTCCAGGCAAGAGTACTGGAGTGGGGTGCCATTGCCTTCTCCGAGTTATTGGCCTACTACTTATTTTCATGAACTTTGTGCAGGATTGGATAGCTTTTTAAAACTGGTGTCATGGCACATTCTCACAAATAATCCTAGTTTTATCTTACTCTATGACTTTACAAAGCCTTTCATTTATTTATTTAATTTGTGATGGAATAATCTGATCATCAATTTATTTTCCTAAAATATATATCACTTATAATAAGATATAAAATATATTGTATAAATATCAAATATGTAATAAAACATATACTGTAAATATAAACTATAATAAAATTATATATGTGTGTGTGTATATGTATATATGAAGTATTAAACTCTCCAACTGAAACCCAGAACTAAAACACTATTTCCACATGCATAAGTCTAAATCCTAGGTCAACAGCCATTTCAGAGGCCCCTAGGTCCACTGAAATGGCTGTTGACCTAGGATTTAGAAGACCTGGGTTTGCAGTCAGACTCTTTGATCTTGTGTCGCTATGTGCAAGCCTCAGTGAACTCCTCTGTAAATTTTAAATTTGTTTTCTAAACTTCCCAGGACTATTCAAAGAATTTCATGAAATAATGTGCTTTAGTTTGTTCTAAAAGCTGTTGTGATATAAATGCTGTTCAGATATAAATGAATATTATGATTTTATTGAGTATGATATCTGAGTAACCTCAAGAGAGCATGAACTTCTAGGTGTATTTCCAGAAGAGTTCATAGATTTATGCCTATACATGCATACATGCACTCTCTCTCTCTCTCACACAGTCATAAAAACACACGTGCACTTACTTCATAGGTCCCCCTTTTTAGGTAGTATAGAAATAGAGACACAATAAAATTCCCTCTGTGTGTTAGTCTCTTAGGTACTATTTTCTAATCATTACATTACAAATCTCTCCAGAAATCTGTGATGTTTAACGATCCGAAGTCATACATCAATACCTTCTTACCAAGAGCAAAAGAAAGCTATTTGTAAAGCAGAACTCTTTTGAATTATTGCTGGACATGTATAATCTCTTTCTGGTACTTCTGTGATCTAGGGCTTTTACTGGGTTCTCTCTACATGGATTAATGAAGTACTGTGTTATACACTGGAGAAGGAAATGACAACCCACTCTAGTATTCTTGTCTGGGAAATCCCATGAACAGAGGAACCTGGAGGGCTACAGTCCATGGGGTTACAAAAGAGTCAGACATGACTTGGCAACTAAAGGACAAGTGTTACACAGGCTTCTGTTCTCCCTTTGATGAAGGGAACAATCACTAAGAGGTGATTTCATGTTTGGAGGGTGGTGGTGGCGCTGGTGGTTTAGTTGCTAAGTCGTGTCCGACTCTTTGCAACCTGATGGACTATAGCCCGCCAGGCTCCTCTGTCCATGGGATTCTCCAGGCAAGAATACTGGAGTGGGTTGTCATTTCCTTCTCCAGGGGATCTTCCTGACCCAGGAATCGAACCCAGGTCTCCTGCATTGCAGGCAGATTCTTTACCAACTGAGCTATAAGGGAAGCTATTTGAAGGGTAGAATACTAGTTTTAGAGCAATTTATTCTTCCTTTTTTCAACTCTACAGTAATTGATATCCACATGCTACATGCAATCTGCTGGGGAATATGAGGAGAAGAAAACAAACAAACAGAGTCATTCTTTAAACAAAGGAACCTTCTGTAGGAATACACAAAATGGTGGATCTTTTATTATAATAAATGTGTAAGTTAGTGATTCCACTGATGAAGAATTAGTTGGAAATGTTTTCTTAGTCATGACTTATGGATGACAGGTTTGAATAATTATTAAGCTTAATTGCACTTAAATGATGAATTTTTCCCTGAGTTGTTTATCTTCAGGGCAAGGATGAAAGTGACTGTGTTAGAAAAATGCAGAGTTCAGTATTTGCTAAATGAGCTTATTAATGTTTACATATGTAACAGTTTAGGGCATGAATTCATATGTGTTGGAAGGGGTGACCATTTCATCTTAGTCTGCAGAAAACCCCGCACAACCCATTGCCATTTTACTTTTGGATAAAAATAATACACAGCTGTTCAGTTTCAACCATGAGTTTAGGTTTTTGTAAGGTCAGTTTTGTTCTAGTTATGACTGGTAAAATATTTTCAAGAAAATGAAATTACAACACCTATTTGGCATGTAGTGGGGCATTAGGTTAAGAGCATCCAGGCTCTTCCAGTTCTGGGAAGGGAGGGCAACATGTCTGATCCCCAGGAGCTCTATCTCATTTCCACAGACTGATTTTATGGGCAGAACATGTTACCTTTAATACAAAGGGTCAGCATAGCAGATCTGCCTGCATTTGCAAAGCAAAAATAAAACCACCGAATCGCTATACTCTGAAAGCTAGTTCCCCTTATTATAACTAAAGATGTTGTTGAACCTTACTATGGACTTTATGGAATATGGCACAAGTGGTTTAAAATTCTCAGATCCAAACACTGGTATAATGAACTGATCATGGGTTGCTGCTGCTGCTAAGTCGCTTCAGTCGTGTCCAACTCTGTGCGACCCCATAGACGGCAGCCCATCAGGCTCCCCCGTCCCTGGGATTCTCCAGGCAAGAACACTGGAGTGGGTTGCCATTTCCTTCGATCATGGGTTAGGCTGTCCTCTTTGGTGGGTGAAATCTCACTCTCCTCTTGTTTCCCTTGTAACTAACTCATTAGTTCTTCATTAAACCCTTTGTACCCATAGTTACATTTGAAAAGAAAAGACAGGAAAAAAAGGCATAGTTTAGTTGCTCGGTCCTGTCTCTTGGCTACCACATGGACTATAGCCCACCAGGCTCCTTGGTCCATGGGATTTCCCAGACTAGTGGAGTGGGTTGCCATGTTTTTCCCCGGAGGCTATTCCTGAACCAGGAATTGAACCTGCATCTCCTTCATTGGGAGGTGGAGTCTTTTACCACTAACCCACCAGGGAAACCTCTATATCTCTCTTTCTTTATGTATATATGAAGCACCAGATGGTTTTCTGTTGTTAGAAACTGAGATTTACTTTGGTATCCTAAGAAACTGGAGATGTTTTACTAAGATACGGATGAAAATAAGGAAGTCAGAAATGGTGATGATGTATCTTAGTTTTATGGAGAACCTAGAAAAATCTGTACCACCGGGTTTCAAGAAAGAGCAAGTACAGTGGTCCAGATGCTTGCCAGTGTCTGCGTCTGTTCAAGCGGCTATACCATATTACCTTAGGCCTCTGGGTTGAACAGGAGAAACTTATTTCTCAGTTTTGGAGGCTGGAAGTCTGAGACCAGGATGCCATCACAGTTCTGTTCTGGTGAGAACCCTCTTCTGGATTGCAGATGACTGACTTCTCTTTGTTTCCTCACATGGTAGAAAGAGGGAAAGGAACTCTCATGTCTCTTCCATATAAGGGCACTAATCCACTTAATGAGGGTCACACCCTCATAGCAGAACTACCTCCCAAAGTCCCCAGCTCCTAATAGTCACATTTGGGGTTGGGATTTCAACACAGAATTTGTAGTGGGATGGGGTTGGGTCTTCCCAGGTGGATCAGTGGTAAATAGTCTGCCTACAATATAGAAGACCTGAGTTCAATCCCTATGTTGGGAAGATTCCCTAGAGACGGAAATGGCAACCCAGTCCAGTATTCTTGCCTGGGAAATCCCATAGACAGAGGAGCTTTGGCAGGCTACATTCCAAGGGGTCACAAAGAGTCCGACATGACTTAGTGAGTAAACAACACTCTCGTAGCAGAATTCCCTCCCCAAGGCCCCAACTCCTAATACCACATTTGGGATTTGGATTTCAACACAGAATTTGTAGGGGAATGCTAACATTCAGTTTCAAAGAGACCAGAGCCTGGCTCAGGAAGTGGAAATCAGTAACCAGACATAGAACCTTTCCATGGTCCAACAGTGCTAATGACCTGTTTATCACATTGCTTCTCAACACTCAGGGTCTGCTGACCCCCACTGCAGGGTTTCAGTCTTAAAGAGATCTCATAAATGCTCCACACCTCTGCTCCCCTGCTCATTCTAGGATTAACTTTTTTCTCTGAGCTTTGTCCTCTTGTGGTTTTTGCTTACTCATAGCTTCTGGCACACCTCTTTCTCCTTATTCTGTTAAATTAGTTTGTGGTTCGGCTTCCTGTTTCTGAAAAAATTTTCTGAGACAAAAAATAAGATTGATGTAGATGGTCACCAACATTCCATTTAGGGCAACTTTTCACCAGTAGGCTGCTGGTCAGCATAGAGATGGATCCCATGCCTATATTAATCAATTAGTCATTGCCAAGTTGATATGAATGATAAACTCTTCCCACTCAATGCCATTCTGTACAGAAGCAGCTGAGGGCATTCTGAGGTCCAGCCTTTCACCACAATGGCTTTTCTCAATTGACTGTGACAATTAAAAATGGACCAAGATTCCAGCGCTCATCTTTGTGCCTGGTTTTTCAAGAGAATAAAACATTTATTTTCCTAAATTGTATTATTAGTAGTAGCAAATAGTAAGTATCCACAGAAAATAATGTAGAGAATTGGGACTGGTCCTCTCAGCTATCGGGAGAAAGCAATTACATTCTTACTATTGTTAGAATTTAAAAAATCTATTTAAAACAGTGCCATATTGCTATTGTGGAGAAGGCAATGGCACCCCACTCCAGTACTCTTGCCTGGAAAATCCCATGGATGGAGGAGCCTGGTGGGCTGAAGTCCATGGGGTCACGAAGAGTCAGACATGACTGAGCGACTTCACTTTCTCTTTTCTCTTTCATGCACTGGAGAAGGAAATGGCAACCCACTCCAGTGTTCTTGCCAGGAGAATCCCAGGGACGGGGAAGCCTGGTGGGCTGCCATCTATGGGGTCACACAGAGTCGGACACAACTGAAGTGACTTAGCATAGCATAGCATATTGCTATTGACTCAAGTTCCTCCAGATTTCTTTAAAGTCCACTTGGTATCACCTGTTCCTCAGAGTCTCTGACTCTCATCTGCTAAACTCACTCATGCCAATGACTTGCAGATACAAGAGTTATTTCTTATCATACATATTCTGCCTAGAAGAAGAGGCATCCACCTCTAGCATCCTCCTTATCTACCAAAGTCACCTTGTGGATACAATGATGATACTGTCGGCTCCAGGCTGACTTCTTGTGCTGTGATTCAGAGAAAGGAACACATCTACCTTGTAATCCATTTACCTTTCTGGAAAAATACCATGGTTAATCCTCCTCTCCAGTCAAATGGAAAATTTCAGTAAATTTATATAACAAAGCAATCTCTACTAGAAAGCTATAGTTAGATAAAAACTTTGAATGCAACTAAAACTCACTAATACAGTTTAGTGAAATAAGAATATATTATGTATGGTGTTATAGTATATATTATATACTAAAATATAAAGATAAGATATTTTAAAACAGTCTATCTACAAATATCTTCAAGTACATTGTTAAATTTCATCCTTGCATCAACTCTGTTAAGTGGACAGGAGAAGAGTCTTTGTCTTTGAAGAGAGAGACATTTTACACACACACATACACACACACTCATATGTGTGTGTATATACACACACAATATAGACATATGTACACACACACATATACATATACACACACACATATACACATGTGTATATGTGTATACACACACACACATATACACATATGTACACACACACACACACACAAACACCATACACACAAGTGATGTATTTTGGACATGAACTTGCACACATACACACACACACTCATACGCGTGTGTGTATACACATATACCTATACACATATGTGTATACACACATATACATACACACATATGCGTATACACATGCACATATGCACACACATGTATACACACATGTATACACACATTATATACATGCATACACGTGTATATGCACACATACATACACATGTATACACACACATATATACACAAACATATACACATGTGTATATATATACACACAAACACACAAATACCATACACACAAGTGATGTATTTTGGACGTGGACTTGCACACACACACACACACTCATATGTGTGTGTATATATATACACACAAAAAAAACATATACATATACACATATGTGTTTATACACACACACATATACATATACACATATGTATACACATTCCCACGTGTATACACACACATATACACATGTGTACACACACACCACACACACAAATACATATACACATATGTGTTTATATATACACATATATACATATACACATATGTATACACACACTCATGTGTGTGTATATACACACATATACACATGCATATACACATGTGTACACACACACACACACACACCATACACACAAGTGACATATTTTGGACGGGACACACACACACACACTCGTGTGTGTGTGTATATATATATACACACACATACATATACACATGCATGTATATATATATATACACATACATATATACATGTACACATATGCATATATACACATATACACACTCATATGCATGTACACACACATATATACACATACATATACACATGTGTATATATATACACACACACACAAACACCATACACACAAGTGACATATTTCGTATGTGGACTTGCATGTGGCCACGAGTAGTTAAAGTGATTTGTTCAAGTTCACCAGCAAGAAAATCAGTAAGGTGGAGTGAAAGAATATGAACATTTGAGTGAGTTTGTTTCTGGGTTTACATCCTAGTTCTACTAGATTCTAGATTATTTATTTAAAAAGGAAAATGTTTAGTAACATTTTTAAGTCAGTTTCAGTTTTGTCAAATGCAAATGGGGATTGTTGCAGAGTTGTTATGAAAACAGAGTCAGATCAGATCAGTCGCTCAGTCGTGTCCGACTCTTTGCGACCCCATGAACCACAGCACGCCAGGCCTCCCTGTCCATCACCAGCTCCCGGAGGTCACTCAGACTCGCATCCATCGAGTCAGTGATGCCATCCAGCCATCTCATCCTCTGTCGTCCCCTTCTCCTCCTGCCCTCAATCCCTCCCAGCATCAGAGTCTTCTCCAATGAGTCAACTCTTCGCATGAGGTGGCCAAAATACTGGAGTTTCAGCTTTAGCATCATTCCTTCTAAAGAAATTCCAGGATTGATCTCCTTCAGAATGGACTGGTTGGATCTTCTTGCAGTCCAAGGGACTCTCAAGAGTCTTCTCCAACACCACACTTCAAAAGCATCAATTCTTTGGTGCTCAGCCTTCTTCACAGTCCAGCTCTCACATCCATACATGACCACAGGAAAGACCATAGCCTTGACTAGGTGAACCTTTGTTGGCAAAGTAATGTCTCTGCTTTTGAATATGCTATCTAGGTTGGTCATAACTTTCCTTCCAAGGAGTAAGCGTCTTTTAATTTCATGGCTGCAGTCACCATCTGCAGTGATTTTGGAGCCCAGAAAAACAAAGTCTGACACTGTTTCCACTGTTTCCCCATCTATTTCCCATGCAGTGATGGGACCAGATGCCATGATCTTCGTTTTCTGAATGTTGAGCTTTAAGCCAACCTTTTCACTCTCCACTTTCACTTTCATCAAGAGGCTTTTTAGCCCCTCTTCACTTTCTGCCATAAGAGTGGTGTCATCTGCATATCTGAGGTTATTGATATTTCTCCCAGCAATCTTGATTCCAACTTGTGTTTCTTCCAGTCCAGCATTTCTCATGATGTACTCTGCATATAAGTTAAATAAACATGGTGACAATATGCAGCCTTGACGTACTCCTTTTCCTATTTTGAACCAGTCTGTTGTTCCATGACCAGTTCTAACTGTTGCTTCCTGACCTGCATACAGATTTCTTAAGAGGCAGATCAGGTGGTCTGGTATTCCCATCTCTTTCAGAATTTTCCATAGTTTATTGTGATCCACACAGTCAAAGGCTTTGGCATAGTCAATAAAGCAGAAATAGATGTTTTTCTGGAACTCTCTTGCTTTTTCCATGATCCAGCGGATGTTGGCAATTTGATCTCTGGTTCCTCTGCCTTTTCTAAAACCAGCTTGAACATCAGGAAGTTCACGGTTCACATATTGCTGAAGCCTGGCTTGGAGAATTTTGAGCATTACTTTACTAGCGTGTGAGATGCGTGCAATTGTGCGGTAGTTTGAGCACTCCTTGGCATTGCCTTTCTTTGGGATTGGGATGAAAACTGACCTTTTCCAATCTTGTGGCCACTGCTGAGTTTTCCAAATTTGCTGGCATATTGAGTGTAGCACTTTCACAGCATCATCATTCAGGACTTGGAATAGCTCCACTGGAATTCCATCACCTCCACTAGCTTTGTTCGTAGTGATGCTTTCTAAGGCCCATTTGACTTCACATTCCAAGATGTCTGGCTCTAGGTCAGTGATCACATCATCATGATTATCTGGGTCTTGAAGCTCTTTTTTGTACAGTTCTTCTGTGTATTCTTGCCACCTCTTCTTAATATCTTCTGCTTCTGTTAGGTCCACACCATCTCTGTCCTTTATTGTGCCCATCTTTGCATGAAATGTTCCTTTGGTATCTCTGATTTTCTTGAAGAGATCCCTAGTCTTTCCCATTCTGTTGTTTTCCTCTATTTCTTTGCATTGATCACTGAAGAAGGCTTTCTTATCTCTTCTTCGCTCTTAAATGAAAATAGAGTAAGATAATGTATATAAAACATATTTGTTGAATGGCATTGAGGAAGTGCCCAATAGGTAGAACTAGGATTATGGTCAGTGGTCTTCCTACTCCATCATTCTTGAAGAATTAAGAAGAATATCATCTTCCAAGAGAAAAAGGATGAACTTACCAAAATCTGGAAAAGGTACATCCTGACTGTCTTTGTCCCAGACCATGTGCTGAGTATCTACAAGTGTTGGTTCTAGAAGAGTCCTCAGTCATGCAGGATGCAACGGTCCCTTGCTTTCCCAGTGGATGCAGAATACTGAGAGGAGATGAACTGCACACTCGTGCTTAGATGTGTAACCCGTAAACAGTAAAAACTCAGGGCTTCTCACTACACGGATATAGAAAGCTTTCATCTCCAGAAGAGAGAGAAGCTACTAGAAATACCTAAAAAGCAGTTTAAAAAATGCTGAAGTTCTTTTCCACAACACTTGCCCCTCCCTGCTGAAAATCATTCATCTCTAGCTTGAAATTTTTTTAAAAAAAAATAAGATAGTTAAACTGATTTAAATATATTTTAAAATAAGGCAGTATATTCATTACATTTGGTTTGGATGCAGAATTTAAAAATATCAAACTTATTTCCCTAGAGAGGTCTTTAATCTTTCATACTACCTTCCATCCTAGAAATAGACAATTGAAATGTATTTCTCTCTCTGATCTATAGACTGTGAAGCCCCGATGTTTAATGAGTCCCCCCCCCATTTTTTTTGCATGAACTCCTCTTGGCTTGTGGAAATTACTCAGCATTCCAATCTTAGAATATTTCGGCCAGCTCCCTTGACACCTGTACTTCTACGTCCCTTTTGTAATTTGTCCTGCTTTACTGTTACCTCCTGTCATCTCCTCTGAATACCTTGGCTCAGCAGTAAAGAATCAGCCTGCCAAGGTAGGAGACATGGGTTCAGTCCCTGAGTTGGGAATATCCCCTATAGATGGAAATGGCAACCCACTCTGGTATTCTTGCCTGAAAAATCCCATGGACAGAGGAGCCTGGTGGGCTGCAGACTCTGGGACCACAAAAGATCAGACACGACATAGGCACTAAACACCAACAAGCCTCCTAAGATGCTCCGAAACAATCCAGCACAATCCATGTTTTAGTCTCAATCTTAAAAAGAAGAAGAAGAAGAAAGAAAGTCAGAAATTAAATGCCCCAAAGCCCTCCACCACCTTGGGCCACTCTTACTTCTCTGTGGTCCAGTCTCTTTTCCATCACCACCTCCTCCCTTCCACCTTCCACGCTGCAGAGGCACAGATTGTCCTGAGGTCTTTCAGACAGAGACGTAGTTGCTCTCACAGCCATCCACAAACCTGCAGATAGACCTTAGTGGTCTCTCTGCTTATGCACATATTGGGGAGAATATGTGCAGAAGCTAATCTGAATTCAACAGCGATCCCTAGCCTCTGGGCTTCCCTGGTGGCTCATTTGGTAAAGAATCCACCTGCAATGAGGGAGACCTGGCTTCTACCCCTGGGTTGGGAAGATTCCCTGGAGAAGGGAGAGGCTTCCCACTCCAGTATTCTGGCCTGGAGAATTCCATGGACTGTATAGTCCATGGGGTCTCAGAGAATCGGACATGGCTGAGAGACTTTCGCTTTCACTTTCCCCAGCCTCTAGATCAGGGGTCCCCAACCCCCCAGGAACTGGACCACACAGCAGGAGATGAGCAGCAGGTGAGCCAGCCAAGCTTCATTATTTGTAGGCGCTCCCCATTGCTGGCATTGCCACCTGAGCTCTGCCTCCTATTAGGTCAGCAGGGACTTTAGATTCTTGTAGGAGTCCGAACCATACTATGAACTCTGCATGCTAGGGATCTAGGTTGTGGGGTCCTCTTAAGAATCATCCTGAAACTATCCCTTACCCTCGGTCGGTGGAAAAATTGTCTTCCACAAAAGCAGTCCCTGGTGCCAAAAAGGTTGGGGACCGTTGCTCTAGATTCTTCTACTCTAGGAAGAAAAGACTTAACACTGATCTTAGATAATAAATAGTCATAAAAGCCTGTTGGCCATATGCATTATGCATCTTGATGAGTAAAGGTATTTCACACCAAAGCTCTGTTAATTCTCTTGAGCATTCCTTAATTTTTGTCTAATTTGTGGAAATTGAATAGATTACAGTTTCACCTAGATAAGTTCTAGGACTTAAGTCATTGTTCAAATTGCTGTGTATAGTGAATGTTCAAAATGCAGAGTGATATTAACATAACTTTGGGTTGGTGCAATCTTTCAGCACAAAGCAATGGCGTTTTGTAAGGTGTATTCTGGGAGCTGCGTTTTCTGTTCAGGTGCTGCTCAGTGAGGAAGATACAGCTGAGAAATGTGTATCAGCATTGTTTGAAGGGAGTGTGCACCAGAAGTCCCTTTTCTCAAATAAGTAATTCAGTGGAGGTTAAAAAAAGGAGCTTCTGGCCAGAGGAGTGGTAGGAGAGAGAAGGCAGGTACGCATAAACTCTGCTTTGTCCTTTTTTTCCCCCTAGGACTACATTTTCAAACTTGGTGACCAACTGTCAAAGGTGGATAAAATATAATTCACATGACATGAAACTTACCCTTCTAAAAGTGTACTGGTCACTGGTTTTTAGTGCATTCACAAAGCTCTGCAGCCATTACCACCACACAGTTGCAGAACATTTTCATCAGAGAGAAACACCATACACATTAGCAGCCATACCCTTTCCCACCCACTCTCCAGCCCCTCTTCTACCAGGGTGCTTTATGTCTGTATGGATTTGCCTTCTCTGGATGCTTCATATAAATAAGATTATACCGTTTATGGCCCTTAAAAAATGTACATAGATGTTTTGTTGAGATGATTATGGAATCACATGCCTTTGTAAGAAATAATACATGAAGGTCTTGTGTATCCTTAACGCAGTCCCTCCTAGTGGGAACAGCTTACATCATGGAAGTATAATCTTTTAACCAGGTGTTGATAGCAGCCACTAGTTTTATGCCAGTTTCCCCATTTTACTTGTAATCATTTGTGTATGTGCCTGTGCATATGCAAGTATATGATTCCACGCAATTTTGTTACATGTGTAGGTGTGTGAGTCTACCACTGAAATCAAGATACAGGAGATGCTAGCACCACGGGGATGCTTGTATTCTCACACTGCCCTTTAAGGCTGTCCTCAGTGACCGCAAATCTGTTCTCTGTTTCTGAAATTTTGTCATTTCAAAAATGTTATGCAAATGGACTGAAATAGTTCTTAACCTTTTGGGGTTGACTTTGTCTGCTTAACATAATTCCCTGGAGATCATTCAGGCCATTGCATGCATCAGTAGTCTTGTCCTTCTTATTGTTGCGTCGTATTCCAGGGAAATGTGGCAGTTTAACCATTTCCCCACTGAGCTCTTGAGTTTTTGCCTATTATGAATCAAACTACTGTGAACATTCTTTATAGGTTTTTGCATGGATATAAGTTTTCATTTCTCTGGAACAAATGTCCAAAGGTGCAATTTCCAGGTAGTACAGTAATTGAAAGAAAGTTTTATAAGAAAATGTCAATAAAATGTTTTATAAGAAAATGTTTTCCAGCATGGGTGTACTATGTTAAATTCCCATCAGCAGTATATGAGTGATGCCATTTCTCTGCATCCTTGCCAGCATTTGGGGCTGTCACTCTTTTGGGTTTCTTTTTTTAGGTATTTTGATAGATATGTAGTGAATATGTGCTTTTGTGACTGGCTTATTTCACTTAGCACAGTATAAGGTTTATCTAAATTAGACCTCATATTAGTATTTTAATCCTTTTATTGCTGAATTTGATATCTTTATTCTGTTTTATGGGTATCCATGTTGAACTAATGGAAGACTATATTAGAAAGTAATCCAATATTAGGAAAATGGTAAGGAAAATGCTTTCTGAATTTATTAATATTAAAATTATCTTTAAAATATGGCCTCTATATTTTAAAGCACAGACACTGTATTGTTACATAAATTTTATGTGTTCTTTCAAACAATTTCTTAAAAATACATGTGATCCGAGTCCTGATGGGTAAACTGAAAACTCAAATATTTAATCAAGTTTATAGAAAAAATAATACATCTATATCGAAGACTTGTTTTACTTGGCTAAGTCAATCTTGAAAATAAAAATTTAATGCCTCCAGTTCACTACAAACACACACTATGCCTCCCTGTCTGCCATTAGATTAATTCACACACTTGGCCTGCTTGGCCTCATGAGAAATTCGAGTTTTCCAAACTTGACTTACTATTTAAGTCATCTTACAGATAAAGAAACTAAGATTCATTCATTCCCTGTAAAAATATTTGTTGAGAGCCTAATATGCATTGGGTCTGCAATAGATGCTGTGATTCAGAAAGGCTAATTAACTCAGTCAAGGTCAGCAGTTTAGTAAAAGCAATGATTAAGTACTCCATTGCATACTGAGAGTAAAATTTCACCTTTAATACTTATTTTCTCTGGATTCCAATTAAAGTAATCCAGAGAAATAATTTAGACTTGAGGTATTTCATTGGTGATCTTTACTGTTCTTTTTTAACAGAAGTGAGTTAGCAGGAATTATTTTCAAAACATGTTGCTGTTGTTCAGTTTCTCAGTCATGTCCAACTCTTTGCGACCCCATGGACTGCAGCACACCAGCTTTCCCTGTCCTTCACCAGTTCCCAGAGCTTGCTCAAACTCATGTCCATTGACTCAGTGATGCCATCCAACCATCTCATCCTCTGTCGTCCCCTTCTCCTCCTGCCTTCAATCTTTCCCAGCATCAGGGTTTTTTCTAATGACAGCTCTTCTCATCAGGTGGCCAAAGTATTAGAACTTCAGCTTCAGCATCAGCCCTTCCAATGAATATTCAAGATTGATTTTCTTTAGGATTGATGGGTTTGATCTCCTTGCAGTCCATGGGACTCTCAAGAGTCTTCTCCAACACCAGAGTTCAAAAGCATCAATTCTTCAGTGCTTAGCCTTCTTCATGGTCCAACTCTCACATCCATACATGACTAAAGGAAAAACCATAGCTTTGATTATTCAGACCTTTGTTGGCAGAGTAAGGTCTCTGCTTTTTAATATGCTGTCTAGGTTTGCCTGGAAAATCCCATGGACGGAGGAGCCTGGTAGGCTCCAGTCCATGGGGTCGCTAAGAGTCGGACACGACTGAGTGGCTTCACTTTCACTTTTCGCTTTCATGCATTGGAGAAGGAAATGGCAACCCACTCCAGTGTTCTTGCCTGGAGAATCCCAGGGACAGGGGAGCCTGGTGAGCTTCCGTCTATGGGGTCGCACAGAGTCGGACACGACTGAAGCGACTTAGCAGCAGCAGCAGCAGGTTTGTCATAGTTTTTCTTCCAAGGAGCAAGCATCTTTTAATTTTATGGCTGTAGTCATCATCTGCAGTGATTCTGGAGCGCAAGAAAATCAAGTCTGTCACTGTTTCCATTGTTTTTCCATCTATTTGCCATGAAGTGGTGGGACCAGATGCCATGATCTTAGTTTTTTGAATGTTGAGTTTTATATGATATATTTAATTAAGTCGATATTATATTTTAAAACAATATCTACTTAATCAAATATTTTCTATTTTTAACTTTGTTGGCAAATATTAAATCAAGTTTCTAGGTAAAGAATCCAGTAGCCGAGCCACTTGGCATGTCAGCTCTCCACCATTGTACGTTTTGTCTAACCTCATTATGTGTAGCTGAAATACAGAACTGAACTTACTACATCATTAAGTCACTAATAAACTTGAGTCGCTCCTTTACCACTTTTCTCCATCCCCATGTCAATGAGTAATTTATCTGGAGAAGCAATATGCATAAGTTGCCTTTGTGAAGGAGAGACATAGCGTTATCAGTCACTGCATAGACGAGTTATAACCAGCTCCATCGTGGGAGAGAGCAGATGATTACAATCAATAATCAATCAAAGAACTAGTGACAGTAATCATACATCACCTGCTACCGTGAAAACTTCACACAACATTTAATATCGCAAGATCCAATTTCTGGTTAGTCTAGGTGTTTTGCCATTGTCCTGAACTTGCTCCTGGCAGAACAAGCCTGCCACCCCTGCTTAAGTGCCCCCGCTTTTGGAATGTTTAGCAATAGTCCAGCAGAATCAAATGAGAGAGAAGAAAAGCACCATTGTTTCTGTCCTTAGCTAATGTCTTATGACTCACTTTGTGTACCACTAAGGCCACGTCCAGTACTTTTACCTGGAAAATCCCATGGACAGAGGAGCCTGGTGGGCTGCAGTCCATGGGGTTGCTAAGAGTCGGACACGACTGAGCAACTTTCCTTTCACTTTTCGCTTTTATGCATTGGAGAAGGAAATGGCAACCCACTCCAGTATTCTTGCCTGGAGAATCCCAGGGACAGGGGAGCCTGGTGGGCTGCCGTCTCTGGGGTCTCACAGAGTCGGACACGACTGAAGCGACTTAGCAGCAGCAGCAGCAAGGCCATGTCAGGTATAGCACTGCAATACATTTCTAATTAATCAAGCAGATGCATTTTGTGAAATTGTTGCCAGAAATTATATAACTAGATGTCAAAATCATGTCCAGTAAAATATACTGTCCAATAAAAGGCACAGTGTATATAAAACCACAATTAATTTGGGAAAATTGTCTGGGAGGTTTATTGGAAAGTGATTGCTGTTTATAAACACTAAAACGATTCTTCAAGTAAAAGCAATATAAACAATATAAAAGCTTTTCTATTTAAAATAGAAGGAAAATATTCTGGGAAACTTGGTGCCTGGTGATTTTCTTGAGATTCAATCATTGCACAAACCCTTGCTAAGCTGCTGCTATTCGACAGGACAGCAAAGGTCCTAGCCCTTGAGGACCAAAATATTTGACTCATGAGAAAATAAAAGTAGATTTCTTAAGGCTGTAAGAGTTTATGCAAGTCCTTGGGGACCACAGAAGAAGATATATAAGGGATTAGGGTGTTGTGGATCCTCTATGAGAAGGTGGCTTTTAAGTTGAGAATGGAAAAAGAGTGGGGAAGAGTCATTCCAAACACAGAATCAGCCAGGCAGCAAGATAGACTAAAGGACACAAAGAGCATGACATTTCCAAGCACCAGGGTGAAGATGTGTGTGGTTGAAAGTAGAGGTAGGTAGAGACAGGGGGCTTGGTTATAAGGAAGAACGGTATGTGAGAGGGAAAAGGAAACAGAAACAGGGATACTGGAGCTAGATATTGGACATTGTAAAGATGGGGAGAGAATAGACCAACTTGGACCTTCAAGAAGCCCTCTGACCTTAAGAGTGGAAGAAAGACAGAAATGGGAAGCTAGGGACAGGCTGACTAAGGAGCAGGCTCTTTCTCCTTAACTCACTGATTTTCTCAGCACAGCTTTTCAACTGCCTAAGAAAAAACAAACCAAAGAAACAAAACAGACTAAAAAAAAAAAAAAAAAACAAGCAAAACCTTCTTAGTGGTCTTATTAAGGACTGTGTCTTACAGAACTCAGGGGAATTTTTTTGAATTGGGAACAAGATACTATTGTCCTAATACAAGAAATTTTCAGTAAAGCTCACAGTATCAATCATATTAAATCTTGAATGTTCCTTGAAAAGAGGCAGCCTCCATTCCAGGTCTCTGATAGGGCTCCCAGTCCTAGTGAAAGTCCAGGAAAAAAGTTGCTGCATTTGATTTAATCCCATGGCTTATCTTTTTCAAAAATAAGTTTGGAAATATATCAGACTCTATCCCTCCCCTAGGATATGTCCTGTGTCTTTCAAACTAGAATGCCTATTTTTTCTTTTCTTTCATGGCTGATTTTGCTTCTGTTTCAAGGATCATCTCAATGTTCTGTAGAAGAATCTTGATTTACAAGAAGATTCAGAGATATTCTCACAGAAAAGTTTGGAGCTTTTCAAATGATCTCTTCTTTAAACTTCCATATTGCTGACACTCAGGCCCTCTCTGAGAACCAGGTTTGATATTATTTTCTTCATGTAAGGTTTAGACTGAATGCAGTGTCCTGATTTTAATCATCCTTAAGGAGGTAGAAACTGTCAATAAGAGAAGGCAGGGAGGCTGTTTTTTGAGTGTGGGGTTATTGGATTGGATTCTTTTTATATTAGAGTTTAATTGGAAGCTCTGGTTTTTCTTCATCCGAGTTTCCCTCCAAGTCATTATCTTATCATAAGACAACCACCTTCAGTTCAGAGGCCAAGCACCAACAGGAAACAATAAGTCCCTGAAATAAATAAGGAAATAAATAAATATATGCAGTAATAAGTACATACATGGATAAGTGATATTTTTTCCTTATGGTATATTTAGACTTGGATTGCAAAAGATAAACAAGGAACTGTTGGGTAGAATTTTGAAATTATTAGCTTTCATAGGTTCTAAAATTAGGTTGTGGTGGGGTGGGTTTTTGGAAATTAGCTTTCTCAAAATGATGTTTCCCATTCAGTGTTGTAAAGCAAACACAGCGACTGTTGAGTGTGCTGCCTGGAGGCAAATACATAGTTAGCTGAAGTCTTCTTCCTGGATATAAATATCTTCTGGGATTTCTAACTTGGAAGCTTAAAATTATGGTCTAGAGGAGGCAGCTATGGTCCACAGCATGTGAACATTTTTGAATCTCCTAGAGCCATCTTGTCTGCCCAAATATTACAGAGCTGGAAAAAAGGAGGTAGCTTACAGAGAATAAAGGCGTCAGTTCCTAGAGATACTAGCATATGCCTTTCACTGTTTGTCAAAGCAGAGTGTGCATTTCACCCTTGAAACACCCAGATTATGCCTCATGCTGTTTGTCCAGAGTTGGTCAGTGGTGTTGCCATGGTGCCCCCTTCCCCTTACAAACCCGTTTTGCATCCTGGATGAAGTACAGCTCTTACCTCTGAGTACTAGAATTTTGTTTGTTTGTTTGTTTTCTGCCATTTCCCTGCAGGATTACACTTCTTTCTTTCCAGATATCCAAATCTTACCCTGCTCCTCAGGCTCTGGCTGTGGCCGCCTGACAGCCTCCTACCCTGGATCCAATCTGTTCATGAAACATCACCAGGAGGATCTTCCTAAAACAGAGCTATCATCCCGACATTCAAACAACTGTTGGATTTGGCCATGCTTTCTGCACCCCCAACATGGCAGCAAGCTTCCACAACCACATCCCAGCCTACGCTCAAGTCTACTCACTCAGCAGCCTCCCCTGCTTGCTTCCAGCTACCCTCACACTAGTGGGGGCCCTGAAATCTGATGACTTCCCAACTTTTGGAAGCCCCTCTGCCTTGTTCACCCAAAGGAACCAACCTGAACAATTTTTTCTCATTTGTTTTACACTTTTCAAAGCTTGTCTGTGGTGATATCCTCTCTTCTCCTCAATACTGCTTTAAAAGAAAAAAACAGCTTAACCCCTCATCACTGTTAACACCCCTTAATACTTCATAACCGTTGTTCTTCAGTTGCTAAGTTTTATCCAACTCTGAAACCCCATGGACTGCAACATGCCAGTCTTCCCTGCGCTTCACTGTCTCCAGGAGTTTGCTCAAATTCATGTCCATTGAGTTTGTGTGTTACTTTGACAAAACAAAAAGGAAATACACCTACAAGTGTGTGTGTATATACATATATATGTATTTTTATACATACATATATTTTATACATATATATTATATATATATATATATAATATGTATACAATCTTCACCAACACCTGTGAAATCTTTCTTGATATAACCTTTTCAAACTGAGTTTCTTCTCTATTCTGGCTATATTTTGTCTCTATTATTATTTTTGCTATATAATTAATCCCATCTTATGCTTTGGTTGGTTTTTGTGTCTCTTTCCATCCCTCCTTACCCCAGGCTAGAAGAATCTTCTGGATACTAAGTCTTCCTCATATTTGTATGTTGAGTAATTCTTACGGAAGCTTTGCTAGGCTCATACCTCTCCAGAAAGGGGGCTTTCCTTACTACACGGTGTCTTACTTAATATAATTCCTTCACCTGTATTTTGGGCTTTGTTGGTGTTTCAGATGGTAAAGAATCTGCCTGGAGTGCAGGAGACCCAGGTTCGATCCCTGGGTCAGGAAGTTCCCCCGGAGGAGGGCATGGCAACCCACTCCAGTATTCTTGCCTAGAGAATCCCAGGGATGGGGGAGCCTGGTGGGCTTTCGTCTATGGGGTCGCACAGAGTCAGACACGACTGAAGTGACTTAGCAGCAGCAGCAGCAGCAGCAGCAAGCTTCTTCATAGCAGTGAATATCTGCTCTCCTTTTGCTTCTTTCAGCAGAGCCTAAAGGATCAGACACAGTAGGTTTTTAATAGTGTATTAAGTGAGCCAATTAATGACACATGGTGGGTGACAAGACCTCAGTGCTAAAGCTGATGGTTGTCCTGGAGTTGACAGACGTGTGTAAAAAATTAAAATCAGCTTCTTGTTCTTTCCAGATGGAAAGGAATTTGATGTGGCAAGTATACATGAATCAGCAGTTTGGGTTCGGAGTGTTAGAACATGAGCTGCTGTTGGGATTCGTCAAGCATCATCTCCGATTTAGAGTATATTTTGAGTCCCTTCTTTAACACAAGATTTTGTGAGGCTTAATTTAAACAGTAGTGAACTTGGAGCTATGGATAGAGATATTAGGAATTAATGGATCCCTGGGACAAGTTTCAGAGTACCCGAAGGAACTATTCTCTCTAAAGGTACAAGCAGAAGTGTAAGGTAAATCCATGAAAAATAAGCTTGATTCAAAATTCTAGGTAAAGGTCCATGGGAAGCCCTGGTAGTCACAGTTGAACTGGGATTCCCAGAGGCTGCGTTCACTTTTTTCTGGTTGTTCTGTAGGATGTTAAGAGTCATTATCTCAATATAGTGGAAAGATTCTCATATCACAGTTCAATTTTATGTTCATCTTCTTAGTGTACATGCTAAGAAGTTAAAGTCTCTTTGGATTTTAAAATGATTTCATTCCATTTTCCTTGGCATTACTTTGTCTCCTTTTTAAAATGTCTTTCAATTTTAGTGGCATCAAGGCATTTGGTCTTAAGTATGGTTACTGCACTTTCTCTCAAGAAAAAAGTTATTCACAACAGTTGGATATATTTAACTGTTCTGTTAGTAGAGGAAAATAGATGTATTAGGGACTAAAACATACAGTTATATCACAGTCAATTGGTAATAAAAGATTTAAAGAATATTAAAAGAAAATCTTTTATCTAAGTATAAAGTTTTAAGAGTTAATTATTTATGGAAGGCTACCTCCTTACTGAAATGTTATCTCTGCCAGGTCAAGGATGCCATCATATTTAATTTCTGTCTTCTTTCAGAGCCTCACACAGGGCCTCATTCAATTGAATTCAGTTTATATTGATATTAGAATGAATTCTAAAACAAATAATACTAACTTGCAAAATAAATGTGCCTGATAAAATCTGTGAAGAAATAAAGGAAAATTAAGAAGCTATGATTCCTACTATCTCACCATCTGAGAAGGTGGGCATACATTTAGTAATTATGGAACCAGTCCAGGCATTATGCAATGAAATGATGGAGAAAATTGTGGACTATAGTGTCTGTGAAGATCTTTGTGGCTGAGATAGAACTTTAATTAAAACTTGAAGGTAACAAGTGTAAAATTTGACTTAGCAAAATGAAAGAGGAAAATAGTTTCAGAAAGAAGAAAGGAATAAGGGAAACTAGATTAAGGGACAGCGTGGATATGGGGGAAATTTAGAGAGAAAGCCATTGTGATGGAGAAAAACTGTTTCAAGCTGAAAAAGCACTAAAAGGTAAAGTTCTCTGGATGTTAAACCTGAGAAGTTTGAATACCTACACTACGTAAGTCTGAATTTGGCAATAAGGAGTTCATGATCTGAGCCACAGTCAGCTCCTGGTCTTGTTTTTGCTGACTGTATAGAGCTTCTCCATCTTTGGCTGCAAAGAATATAATCAATCTGATTTCAGTGTTGACTATCCGGTGATGTCCATGTGTAGAGTCTTCTCTTGTGTTCTTGGAAGAGAGTGTTTGCTATGACCAGTGCATTTTCTTGGCAAAACTCTATTAGTCTTTGCCCTGCTTCATTCCGTATTCCAAGGCCAATTTTGCCTGTTACTCCAGGTGTTTCTTGACTTCCTACTGCATTCCAGTCCCCTATAATGAAAAAGGACATCTTTTTTTGGGTGTTATTTCTAAAAGGTCTTGTAGGTTTTCATAGAACCTTTCAACTTCAGCTTCTTCAGCATTACTGGTTGGGGCATAGACTTGGATTACTGTGATATTGAATGGTTTGCCTTGGAAACGAACAGAGATCATTCTGTCGTTTTTGAGATTGCATCCAAGTACTGCATTTCGGACTCTCGTTGACCATGATGGCTACTGTTGGGGGCTGGCGTGAGGCACTCCTCCCATGGCAAAGGTCATGAGGAAGGAGGCTTGACATACACAAAGGTGGGGTTGAGCCTCAGGAGTCCCCCTGGAAATCCTCGAGCATCTACCCCTAAAACCAGAGCCTGCCTACTTTACTACTTGTGCTCTCATGTACACCTCTGACTTTACGGGAGGCTGTCCCCCACTACCTCTCTCTGAAAAAAAGAGTTAACTTAGAGCTCAAGCCAGTTACTCCAGGCTACTCCATTTCTTCTGAGGGATTCCTGCCCTCAGTAGTAGATATAATGGTCATCTGAGTTAAATTCACCCATTCCAGTCCATTTGAGTTCGCTGATTCCTAGAATGTCGACATTCACTCTTGCCATGTCTTGTTTGACCACTTCCAATTTGCCTTGATTCTTGGACCTGACATTCCAGGTTCCTATGCAATATTGCTCTTTACAGCATCGGACCTTGCTTCTATCACCAGTCACATCCACAGCTGGGTATTATTTTTGCTTTGGCTCCATCCCTTCATTCTTTCTGGAGCTATTTCTCCACTGATCTCCAGCAGCATATTGGGCACCTACTGACCTGGAGAGTTTCTCTTTCAGTATCCTTTCATTTTGTCTTTTCATACTGTTTATGGGGTTCTCAAGGCAAGAATACTGAAGTGGTTTGCCATTCCCTTCTCCAGTGGACCACATTCTGTCAGGAGATTCAACCAGTCCATTGGTTGGATCTGCAAGGAGATCCAACCAGTCCATTCTGAAGGAGATCAGCCCTGGGATTTCTTTGGAAGGAATGATGCTAAAGCTGAAACTTCAGTACTTTGACCACTTCACGTGAAGACTTGACTCATTAGAAAAGACTCTGATGCTGGGAGGGATTGGGGGCAGGAGAATAAGGGGACAACAGAGGATGAAATGGCTGGATGGCATCACTGACTCGATGGACATGAGTCTGAGTGAACTCCGGGAGTTGGTGATGGACAGGGAGGCCTGGAGTGCTGTAATTCATGGGGTCGTGAAGAGTCGGACATGACTGAGTGACTGAACTGAACTGAACACTAGATAAACATAACCTGAATATGCCAAGTTTCATCTGTCTAGGCATCTCATGTTTAAGTGTGATTAGAAGTAAATTTCTCATTTATGTTATCCTTTGGAAATTATGTGGGACATAATAGTCATTTTATTCTTTATCTGATGTGATAACACTTTCTGTAAATAAAAGAGAAACCAGGATTGAAGTGTGTGTGTGTGTGTGTGTGTGTGTGTGTGTGTGTGTGTGTATAGACCCCAGCAATAACCCAGAGGAATGGGCTGACCAGACATTTGAAAAGAAAAAGCCTGCAAGTATTTGGGGAAACTCTTAGCAAAATTTCAGTGCTTTTGATTTGGAAAGTGAAGTAAACACAAAGAGAAAAATAAAGATGGAAAAAAGCAGGATGACATTCCTAAAGTTTGGATAATGCTTGAACTATGTAAGGATTGTAGAGATGAGTTTATCTTTTGGAGGGAAGAGTTTGGGTCCCAGTGTTTTCAAGTACAGACCATTGGAAGCAAAGGCAAGTGGAGGTATAGTTGGGGAGGTGTTAAACAGGTGTTGACACGTTCTCCTTGATTTGAAACCATGCTGCACATCCTCTGACTTTCCGTTTCTGCATGCACAAAATGAGGCTTTTGACCCAATCTTCCTAGGACCCCCAAGTGTTACAAATTGAATTGCTTTATTAGATTCATGTTATTCAGCTTTTGTTCTTTGTTTTAGATGTGTTTGTCTCTTATGCACAATGAAATTGTCGTGGGATTCAGAAAACACTGGTTGAACGGAATTGGTGTCTTTGCTGATATCTCTCGTGTTTTTAATAAGAACACAATTATTATTCAAAAGATGAATGGTACTAGGAGAAGAGCTGCCTTTATCATGTTAAAGGGGTAGGCAAACTCAAAGTTGAATTCAGGGCTTCCAAAAAGCCTGTGGCCATCATGTTGTGTTCTTAAAGTAAAAATCAGAGTGATTAGTGGAAGATGGGGATGCTTACGTGACCTTCATAGTGTTGACTTCAGAAGTTTGGGGATTGGCCAAAAACTTCATTCAGTTTTAAATAAAAATAAAAGATGTATTTTTCATAGTCAACAAGAATTTTATCCAACAACATGTTCAGTAACTAAAAAAAGTCTTTGGCCAACCCAATATTTAGGCTCAATAAGCTTCTTTTCAATAATCCTGTATATACACCTGTCATAAATTATTTCACAAAAATATTCTTAATTCTGTTACTCTTTCAGCCTATCACCTTTTCTGCCTTTCTCAGAATATGAGTGTGTATGTGTGTGTGTGTGTGTGTGTGTGTGTGTGTCATGCTGATGGGCACAAATGATGAGAAACATTGGTATAAAAGTATGACTGAGCACCAACTTAGACTCCTAATTTATACCTAAAAAACATCTCCTGACCATTGGAAATTATTCACTCATACCTGAACTCTGCTCTGTAACTTGTTATTCACCACTTGCTTGGGATTTGATTAAAAGAAGCAGGGCAAAGACTAACAGAGTTTTGCCAAGAAAATGCACTGGTCATAGCAAATACCCTCTTCCAACAACACAAGAGAAGACTCTATACATGGACATCACCAGATGGTCAACACCGAAATCAGATCGATTATATTCTTTGCAGCCAAAGAAGGAGAAGCTCTATACAATCAGCAAAAACAAGACCAGGAGCTGACCGTGGCTCAGACCATGAACTCCTTATTGCCAAATTCAGACTTAAATTGAAGAAAGTAGGGAAAACCACAAGACCATTCAGGTATGACCTAAATCAAATCCCTTATGATTATACAGTGGAAGTGAGAAATAGATTTAAGGGCCTAGATCTGATAGATAGAGTGCCTGATGAACTATGGAATGAGGTTCGTGACATTGTACAGGAGACAGGGATCAAGACCATCCCCATGGAAAGGAAATGCAAAAAAGCAAAATGGCTGTCTGGGGAGGCCTTGCAAATATCTGTGAAAAGAAGAGAAGTGAAAAGCAAAGGAGAAAAGGAAAGATATAAACATCTGAATGCAGAGTTCCAAAGAATAGCAAGAAGAGATAAGAAAGCCTTCTTTAGCGATCAATGCAAAGAAATAGAGGAAAACAACAGAATGGGAAAGACTAAGGATCTATTCAAGAAAATCAGAGATACCAAAGGAACATTTCATGCAAAAATGGGCTCGATAAAGGACAGAAATGGTATGGACCTAACGGAAGCAGAAGATATTCAGAAGAGGTGGCAAGAATACACAGAAGAACTGTACAAAAAAGAGCTTCATGACACAGATAATCATGATGGTGTGATCACTGACCTAGAGACAGACATCCTGGCATGTGAAGTCAAGTGGGCCTTAGAAAGCATCACTATGAACAAAGCTAGTGGAGGTGATGGAATTCCAGTGGAGTTATTCCAAATCCTGAAAGATGATGCTGTGAAAGTGCTGTACTCAATATGCCAGCAAATTTGGAAGACTCAGCAGTGGCCACAAGATTGGAAAAGGTCAGTTTTCATCCCAATCCCAAAGAAAGGCAATGCCAAAGAGTGCTCAAACTACCGCACAATTGCACTCATCTCACACGTTAGTAAAGTAATGCTCAAAATTCTCCAAGCCAGGCTTCAGCAATATATGAACCATGAACTTCCTGATGTTCAAGCCAGATTTAGAAAAGGCAGAGGAACCAGAGATCAAATTGCCAACATCCGCTGGATCATGGAAAAAGCAAGAGAGTTCCAGAAAACCATCTATTTCTGCTTGATTGACTATGCCAAAGCCTTTGACTGTGTGGATCACAATAAACTGTGGAAAATTCTGAGAGAGATGGGAATACCAGACCACCTGATCTCCCTCTTGAGAAATCTTTATGCAGGTCAGAAGCAACAGTTAGAACTGGTCATGGAACAACAGACTGGTTCCAAATACGAAAAGGAGTACGTCAAGGCTGTATATTGTCACCATGTTTATTTAACTTATATGCAGAGTACATCATGAGAAATGCTGGACTGGAGGAAACACAAGCTGGAATCCAGATTGCCGGGAGAAATATCAATAACCTCAGATATGCAGATGATACCACCCTTATGGCAGAAAGTGAAGAGGAGCTAAAAAGCCTCTTGATGAAAGTGAAAGTGGAGAGTGAAAAGGTTGGCTTAAAGCTCAACATTCAGAAAACGAAGATCATGGCATCTGGTCCCATCACTACATGGGAAATAGATGGAGAAACAGTGGAAATAGTGTCAGACTTTATTTTTCTGGGCTCCAAAATCACTGCAGATGGTGACTGTAGCCATGAAATTAAAAGACACTTACTCCTTGGAAGGAAAGTTATGACCAACCTAGATAGCATATTCAAAACAGAGACATCACTTTGCCAACAAAGGTTTGCCTAATCAAGACTATGGTCTTTCCTGTGGTCATGTATGGATGTGAGAGCTGGACTGTGAAGAAGGCTGAGCGCCGAAGAATTGATGCTTTTGAACTGTGGTGTTGGAGAAGACTCTTGAGAGTCCCTTGGACTGCAAGGAGATCCAACCGGTCCATTCTGAAGGAGATCAGCCCTGGGATTTCTTTGGAAGGAATGATGCTAAAGCTGAAACTCCAGTATTTTGGCCACCTCATGCGAAGAGTTGACTCATTGGAGAAGACTCTGATGCTGGGAGGGATTGAGGGCAGGAGGAGAAGGGGACGACAGAGGATGAGATGGCTGGATGGCATCACTGACTCGATGGATGTGAGTCTGAGTGACCTCCGGGAGCTGGTGATGGATAGGGAGGCCTGGTGTGCTGTGGTTCATGGGGTCGCAAAGAGTCGGACACGACTGAGCGACTGATCTGATCTGATCACTTATTTAAAGAAAACTAAACGAGTGTCACACATCTGTCAACAATCAGAATGTCTCTGAAGATTTTAGTCAGATTTTTTGTGTTGTTTTTATAAGGGAAACTTTGGTGCTTTGATTTCTTCTTCTTCTTTTTTTTTTTTTTTTGGCATTGATTATCTGCCAAGAGTTTGGCACCAATTTGAGTTTTTGTGGTCCCTGAAAAATATTTCCTTCTCATGCTTGTGTTTTGTAAGCTGCTGACTGGCCTATCCCATGGGGAGGTGAAGTCCACCTTGCCAGGAAAAGATTTGTCAAGGAGCAAGTCCATGGTGAAAATCAGTGCGTAGTGGTCTTAGAGAATCAGAGAAAAATTTGGTGCTGATAGTATTTTCCCCTAGAAAGTATTTAGGCAGTAGAAATCTGGTAGCACCAACCCACTCTTGAATAGCGTTTCATTGTCCTAAACATCTCTCCAAAGGCTTTATCTCATTTGGTCTGCATTGTCACTTAGGGAGCCAATTAGAACAGATGACACTGTCTCTTCTTTATGAGTGAGAGTATGGTGACTTGGTGACTTGAGGAGGCTAACCCAGATAACATGGGTTATCTTTTCATTTGTTATAATCTTATCCTTATTCTTCAAATAAGGATATACTAGGACTTATATTACTACAGACAAATAGCTCCTGAATTAAAAATGTTACAAGATGTGTAGTTTTTACTGTGGAATAATCCAGTTCTTATTTTAGATGCTACCTCTGAATATGAAATAAAAACAAAAATCTTAAAAATGTTTAATTCAGTAGCATTCACTCAAAAGTTTTGAAAGAATAAATAAGTTTAAATGTTTAACAAGGGCATGTTTAGAGTACATGATCCATATGTATTTTAAAGTTTGAATAATTTAAACAGTTGAATTAAATGTCAGCAGAAGTAATTTAAATTAAACCACAGAACGAAAAGTATCTAACTGTAAAAATGGAAAATAACATAATGCTGTGACATTTCTGTTTTAAAATATTATCAAACATTCCAATAGACTGAGGGGGGAAAGAGGTTATATTTTGAAACCTTAGTCTAAAACTAAAGATAATTGAAGAATATCCAGAAGAAGAATTTTAGATTTAATAGGGGGGTGAGCGTGTCATGAATGTTTATGTTGGGAAAATAATAAAGAGAAATCAGAAATACCTGATGTTTTACCTGAGAGAGTTGGGCATTACCTGCCCTGTACTTCCATAAGTTTAACCTAGAGTTTTAAAAGATAGATTTCTCTTTCATATGAGAAGTAATAGTTTATCGGTCAGATCTAAGTTTCATGTCAAGAAGAGGATGGACAAGTTGTTTCAGTTCGGTGCTGTCCAGTAGAAATGCCAATGTGAGCAGAGTGATGGATGTTTTAAGATTTCTAGTAGCCATGGTAAAGAAAGCCTTAGATGGTACGGCTTGTATTACTATTCTTTCAACAGAATACATTCAAAATATTATCATTTCAACATGAAATCAGTATAAAATTATGGTAAGTTTTACATGATTTGTTTTTCCTACTAGGTCTTCAAAATCAAAGGTGTATTTTACACTTACAGCTCATCTCAATTTGGACCAGCAACATTTCAAGTCCTTTTCAGTAACCATTTTTGCCCAGTCCCTGCTGTATTGGACAGTGCGTTTTTAGAGTAACTGAACATAATAACCAATCTTAAAGTGCCTCAATTCAAAGAAGTATTTTTATTTGAATGGCATGAAGCAGAATGGATACCATTTCCCAAGCTAAGGCACCTTAGAGATCATGACACAGATGTAGGCTGATGGGGTAGTTGCTTAGTCCTGGGGCCTGTGGAGGAGAGAGGGAAATAAATGGATAACAGAGAGAAATAAATGGATTATAAAATGGAACCCCCTCTGGGGCTTCCCAGGTGGCTCAATGGGTAAAGAATCTGCCTGCCAATGCAGGAGATGCAGGAGACCTGGGTTTGATGCCTGCATCAGGAAGATCCCCTGGAGAAGGAAATGGCAACCCATTCCAGTATTCTTGCCTGGGGAATCCCATGGACAGAGGAGCCTGGCGGGCTACGGTCCATAGCATCACAAAGAATCAGGCATGAGTGAAGTGACTGAGCACATTGGACTAATAAAACACAGAAAAGGAGCAAATAGCCCATATCCTACTCCATATCCTACTGCAGTCTTCAGCAGTGATTTGTATACTCTTATACATGGGAAATAGATGGAGAAACAGTGGAAACAGTGTCAGACTTTATTTTTCTAGGCTCCAAAATCACTGCAGATGGTGACTGCAGCCATGAAATTAAAAGACGCTTACTCCTTGGAAGGAAAGTTATGACCAACCTAGATAGCATATTCAAAAGCACAGACATCACTTTGCCAACAAAGGTTCGCCTAGTCAAGGCTATGGTCTTTCCTGTGGTCATGTATGGATGTGAGACCTGGACTGTGAAGAAGGCTGAGCACCGAAGAATTGATGCTTTTGAACTGTGGTGTTGGAGAAGACTCTTGAGAGTCCCTTGGACTGCAAGGAGATCCAACCGGTCCATTCTGAAGGAGATCAGCCCTGGGATTTCTTTGGAAGGAATGATGCTAAAGCTGAAACTCCAGTATTTTGGCCACCTCATGCGAAGAGTTGACTCATTGGAAAAGACTCTGATGCTGGGAGGGATTGAGGGCAGGAGGAGAAGGGGACGACAGAGGATGAGATGGCTGGATGGCATCACTGACTCGATGAATGTGAGTCTGAGTGACCTCTGAGAGCTGGTGGTGGATAGGGAGGCCTGGCGTGCTGCGGTTCATGGGGTCGCAAAGAGTCGGACACGACTGAGCGACTGATCTGATCTGATAGATCACAGGTCACACTCACAATTTGATGAACTCCATGAGCCTCTTATCAAGGAAACATCGTCAAGGATTCTGAGTGTGGCAGTGGTTCATATACTGCGTTTGAAAGCATGGGCGCTTTTGAGGCTGTGGACCTGTGGCTAATAAACCTGGCCACAGTGGCAGTTGTCCATATTTCTCATGAAGGTTTTCTTGTTTCAGGGGCAAAAGGGTCCATAAAATAGGACAGGCACAAACCTGCTTTTTTTCCTCCACCTAAAATAGGCTTCATGGATGTGAACTGAAAGTTAACCTTTGTTCTTTGTGTGTTTTGCCAAGTCATTATTTTCTCCCTGAACCGTTGGGGGATTTTCTGCTGCTGTCACTGGCTCGCCCCAAAGTTCTCACCTTGACGTGTTGGGGGAAGATCACCTGGTGATGACTACATCGAACCACTGAATGTTTTGATACTGGCCAGGGAATGTGCAGGTCATTTGGTCTGTTTTTGTTTTTGATGTCATCACCTTTGGCATTTCCTCCCAGTGTTTTTATGGTGGTGCCACAAGACACTCCTCCCCTGCCACCTGCTTCCTGTTGTGATAAGTGTTCATGATCACAGAGGTCACATCTTATATCAAGAACAATTGACTTAGCATCCTGGGTCTCCAGTTCATTCCTCCAGGCCATGCTTTCCTGTGCTCCTCTCTGCATGTCAAGGTTTGAGAACAGTGAACAGAAAGAGAACTTGTAAGGTTTTAGTTCCCTGCATAGTAAGTCTTCAGAATCATCTCATCCTGTAGTGTGTGTACATATATATATGTGTGTGTGTGTGTGTGTGTGTGTTTTGTATATGTGTGTATAATAGGGGACGACAGAGGATGAGATGGCTGGATGGCATCACCGACTCGATGGACTTGAGTTTGAGTGAACTCTGGGAGATGGTGATGGACAGGGAGGCCTGGCGTGCTGCGATTCACAATTGTGGTGCAATTGTGTGGTAGTTTGAGCACTCTTTGGCATTGCATTGCCTTTCTTTGGGATTGGGATGAAAACTGCCCTTTTCCAATCTTGTGGCCACTGCTGAGTTTTCCAAATTTGCTGGCTAATTGAGTGCAGCACTTTAACAGCATCATCTTTCAGGATTTGAAATAGTTCCACTGGAATTCCATCACCTCCGCTAGCTTTGTTCGTAGTGATGCTTTCTAAGGCCCACTTGACTTCATATGCCAGGATGTCTGGCTCTAGGTCAGTGATCACACCATCATGATTATCTGGGTCGTGAAGCTCTTTTTTGTACAGTTCTTCTGTATATTCTTGCCACCTCTTCTTAATATCTTCTGCTTCTGTTAGGTCCATACCATTTCTGTCCTTTATCGAGCCCATTTTTGCATGAAATGTTCCTTTCGTATCTCTGATTTTCTTGAAGAGATCCCTAGTATTTCCCATTCTGTTGTTTTCCTCTATTTCTTTGCATTGATCGCTGAAGAAGGCTTTCTTATCTCTTCTTGCTATTCTTTGGAACTCTGCATTCAGATGTTTATATCTTTCCTTTTCTCCTTTGCTTTTCGCTTCTCTTCTTTTCACAGCTATTTGTAAGGCCTCCCCAGACAGCCATTTTGCTTTTTGCATTTCTTTTCCATGGGGATGGTCTTGATCCCTGTCTCCTGTACAATGTCACGAACCTCATTCCATAGTTCATCAGGCACTCTATCTATCAGATCTAGGCCCTTAAATCTATTTCTCACTTCCACTGTATAATCATAAGGGATTTGATTTAGGTCATACCTGAATGGTCTAGTAGTTTTCCCTACTTTCTTCAATTTCAGTCTGAATTTGGCAATAAGGAGTTCATGGTCCGAGCCACGGTCAGCTCCTGGTCTTGTTTTTGCTGATTATATAGAGCTTCTCCTTCTTTGGCTGCAAAGAATATAATCGATCTGATTTCGGTGTTGACCATCTGGTGATGTCCATGTATAGAGTCTTCTCTTGTGTTGTTGGAAGAGGGTATTTGCTATGACCAGTGCATTTTCTTGGCAAAACTCTGTTAGCCTTTGCCCTGCTTCATTCCGTATTCCAAGGCCAAATTTGCCTGTTACTCCAGGTGTTTCTTGACTTCCTACTTTTGCATTCCAGTCCCCTATAATGAAAAGGACATCTTTTTTGGGTGTTAGTTCTAAAAGGTCTTGTAGGTCTTCATAGAACCGTTCACGCTTCTTCAGCATTACTGGTTGGGGCATAGACTTGGATTACTGTGACATTGAATGGTTTGCCTTAGAAACGAAGAGATCATTCTGTCGTTTTTGAGATTGCATCCAAGTACTGCATTTCGGACTCTTTTGTTGACCATGATGGCCACTCCATTTCTTCTGAGGGATTCCTGCCCGCAGTAGTAGATATAATGGTCCTCTGAGTTAAATTCACCCATTCCAGTCCATTTTAGTTTGCTAATTCCTAGAATGTCGACATTCACTCTTGCCATCTCTTGTTTGACCACTTCCAATTTGCCTTGATTCATGGACCTGACATTCCAGGTTCCTATGCAATATTGCTCTTTACAGCATCGGACTTTGCTTCTATCACCAGACACATCCACAGCTGGGTATTCTTTTTGCTTTGGCTCCATCCCTTCATTCTTTCTGGAGTTATTTCTCCACTGATCTCCACACATACTGCATATTAAATAGATAACAGCAAGGATCTACTGAATAGCAGAGAAACTCTAAATTTTACCCTTTGGGAAAAAAATTTTCCCCTTCGATTGGCTGAACTTTTTGTAGAAAACTTAACATCTTGACAACAGATAACTGGTTTCTTTTCTGCCTGAGTTATAACCATCATAATTACCCATTAAACTTAATGAGGGTTGGGTTATTGAAAGTGATACTATGCTGTGTTATATCGTTTGAATTCCTCCTACAGCTTTGGTTGGAGAAATAACTATTAAGAACTGTTCTATAAAACCTTGCAGCTCAGAGATGTGTGAAAAATGAGAAGAAAAGGGGGAAAAAACATTTTCAGAAACCAACAGTACATCCAATTTGCAAGGACAAGGAGATGCTCAGTTAGACTGTAGAAGCAAGGACCTCTTTCCTCTAGTCATTTTTATTCCTTGAGGAGGAGTTGCTTTGGGGGATTTAGTTTATTTTGGTCTGGAGATATTGAATCAGACTCTGAAGCCTCTCTGTGGGGATTGTAGGGTATTAGAGACCCAAAGGCATTTCTGGAGATTGCCTGTGAAAGTTAAAGGAAGTATCCAGAGTCATAGAAGCAAGAGGAAGTACTGAAGGGCCCAGACTCCTACTGCCTTGATATTTTCTTGGAGTGCTACTCAGAGGCTGGCAAATGGATCCATGTGCTTGGTCACTTCCATGTCTGTGAACCAAAGATAGTGTGGCTTTTGTGAGATATAATTGGCATCTAGCATTATACTAGTTTCAAGTACTCAACGTAGTGATTCATTGCATGTGAATATTAGAAAATGATCACCACACAAGTCTGATTGGCATCTATCACCACACACAGTTACAGACTTTTTTTCTTGTGATGAGAAAATTTAAGGTCTATTCTCTTAGCAACTTTTAACTATATAATACAGTACTACTAACTGTATTCCCAGTAAGGTACCTTACATCCTAAGACTTAAGTAACTTTTGACCGTCTTCACCCATGTCATCCAGCCTTTACTGCTTCTCTATGGCAACCACCAGTTTGTTCTCTAGCTGTAAACTCAGTTTTTGTGTATTTCTGGTTTAGATTCCATGTACAAGTGAGGTCATACAGTATTTGGTCTTTCTCTCTCTGGGTTATTTCACTTAGCAATTGCTTTCAAGGTCAGTCAGTGTTGTTGCAAGTGGCAGGAGTACCTTTTATATTGCTGAATAATATTTCATTTTATCACATCATCTTTATCCATTTATCAGACTGTGGGCACTTAGGTTGTCCCATGTCTTAGTTGTGATAAATAATGCCACAGTGAATGTGGGGATGTAGATACATTTTCAAATTAGCGGTTTTGTTTCCTGCAGAATTTGTCTGAAGTCGATTTAATTCAGAAGTGAAATCTCTGGGTTGTGTGGTGTGTATGAGTGTTAATTGCTTAGTCATGTCAGACTCTTTCTGACCCCAAGGATTATAGCCCGCCAGACTCCTCTGTCCATGGGATTCTCCAGGCAAGAACACTGGAGTGGGTTACCATGTCCTTCTCCAGGGGATCTTCCTGACCCAGGGATTGAACCCAGGTCTCCTGCATGGCAGGCAGATTCTATATCATCTAAGCTATAGGGAAGTCAATTCTACTTTAACGTTACTTCTTTTTTTTTTCATAATGCTGACAGCTTCAAACTACTTCAGTTGCCTCCTTGGTGACCTCCTAGTACTTTTGTTATGGAACAAACAACATAAAAGTTTGAGTGATACCCCCCCCCCCCCCCCCCCCCCCCCTTCTCTTCCCCTCCCCCCCCCCCCCCCCCTCCCTCCCTTTTCTCCCTTTTCCCCCCCAAAAAAAAAAAAAAAAAAAAAAGTTTGATATCATCATTAGGAAGATCGGTCCATTGAACAGTAAACATTAAAGAAAATAGTTCCCTTGTACCTGCATAATTGGGGGGTTACCACAAATTGTTAATATAAGGATCATCCTTGGAGAAAAGAAACTTTCTGATTTCCCCTCTATGTATAGCTTCATATAAATGTTATTAACATCTTGAGACCAAGGGTCATATATTTTCCAGTGTTGTATCTTATTAGTTAACTGTCCTGTATCCTCTTACAAATGAATTGAATGTAGTTGAATTCAGGATAGAATGCAGTAAATTTTTAGTAAAGCATCTCTACTTATTAAATACTCTAACTTCAGTGACCACTCATACCAAAACTTTTCCAATTTTATATTATGTCCAAGGTAGTCAGGGATAAAGAAATAAACATCACCATGTGCCTGTCATTTGTGTTAAATGAGCACTGCTTACTAAGCATGTCGGTATGTGGAATACTATGTTTGAGTCTATGAAGGATTTCTAAGAAAGCACAAAGAAATATTTCCTACCTTCTCAAGCTTGGGTTGGAGTTGGAAGGCCTTTCAAAATGCACTTTTGCAGATGTGGAAATTGAGACCTAGAAAAGATAAGTGACTTCTTCTTAACAAACAAAGACAGACAAACAATCAATAAATCAAACAAAGTAGCAAAAACAACAAACAGCTGTAAACAGTAAAACAGAGATCAGGATCCAGGTATCTTGAGATCTTGCCCAGAGCTCTATCATATCATTATTATTTATGCTAATACTTTTCAGTTGACACTCAGACTGTTGCTTGACTAGTTCTGACACTCTTTGAACCTATAAAGCACATAGCAACTTCATGGAGCTTAAAGAAAGAAAGCCAAATAAAAATTCTTTCTACCAGATTGCTCACAACAGATCTTATTTAATAAAGAAATATTAGGCACTTTGGGAAATATAAATCCAAAGATAAATTCTGCCCTTAGGATGTTGACAGTCAAGGTGAACAAAGCCAGTTATATAGACAACTGTATAAAGCATAAGATAACTTGTTTAGACTTTTGGAAGAAGGGATACTTACTCATAGTTGGAAGCATTCTAAGGCTTCCTAGGGAAAGTTTATAAGATCTATTGAGCATTGTGGGATTTAGTTTTACAGAAATAAAGAGAAGGTCATTTTAACATGAAGGAATGATATGATAAGGAGTTCATGGTCTGAGCCACAGTCAGCTCCTGGTCTTGTTTTTGCTGATTGTATAGAGCTTCTCCATCTTTGGCTGCAAAGAATATAATCAGTCTGATTTCGGTGTTGACCATCTGGTGATGTCCATGTATAGATCTTCTCTTGTGTTGTTGGAAGAGGGTGTTTGTTATGACCAGTGCATTTTCTTGGCAAAACTCTATTAGTCTTTGCCCTGCTTCATTCCGTATTCCAAGGCCAAATTTGCCTGTTACTCCAGGTGTTTCTTCACTTCCTACTTTTGCATTCCAGTCCCCTGTAATGAAAAGGACATCTTTTCTGGGTGTTAGTTCTAAAAGGTCTTGTAGGTCTTCATAGAACCATTCAATAGAGACATTACTTTGCCAACAAAGGTTCGTCTAGTCAAGGCTATGGTTTTTCCTGTGGTCATGTATGGATGTGAGAGTTGGACTGTAAAGAAGGCTGAGCACCAAAGAATTGATGCTTTTGAACTGTGGTGTTGGAGAAGACTCTTGAGAGTGCCTTGGACTGCAAGGAGATCCAACCAGTCCATTCTGAAGGAGATCAGCCCTGGGATTTCTTTGGAAGGAATGATGCTAAAGCTGAAACTCCAGTACTTTGGCCACCTCATGTGAAGAGTTGACTCATTGGAAAAACTCTGATGCTGGGAGGGATTGAGGGCAAGAGGAGAAGGGGACGACAAAGGATGAGATGGCTGGATGCCATCACTGACTCGATGGATGTGAGTCTGAGTGAACTCCGGGAGTTGGTGATGGACAGGGAGGGAGGCCTGGCATGCTGCAATTCGTGGGGTCGCAAAGAGTCGGACACGACTGAGCAACTGATCTGATCTGAATGATATGATAAAGATAAAACAGGTATTGAGGGTATCTGTGGGGGAAACATAAATTAGGTTTACTAGGACAATAGTTTCGGAGAAGGCAATGGCACCCCACTCCAGTATTCTTGCCTGGAGAATCCCATGGGTGGAGGAGCCTGGTGGGCTGCAGTCCATGGGGTCGCTATGAGTTGGACATGACTGAGCGACTTCACTTCACTTTTCACTTTCATTCATTGGAGAAGGAAATGGCAACCCACTCCAGTGTTTTTGCCTGGAGAATCCTAGGGATGGCGGAGCCTGGTGGGCTGCCATCTATCGGGTCGCACAGAGTCGGACACAACTGAAGCAACTTAGCAGCAGCAGCAGGACAATAGTTGACAATATTTTTTTTTTTTTTTTTTTTGTTAAAGGGAGAGATAATAAATATCATAGGCTTTTCAGGTTATACCATTTCCGACACAACTACTCAAATTTGACATGTAGCACAAAATCAGCCATAGAAAACTCATAAATGAATATGAGTAGCCATATTCCAAAAAACTTCATTTACAGCAATAAGCAGTAGGCTAGATATGAGCTGATGGTAGGCTGTAGTTTGCTAATCCCTGGACTTCATTATAGAGAGAAGGAACAGGAGTAGGCTGGAGAGAAGATGGGATCAGAATATCAAAAGCCTTCTACTAGCTATTCTGATTTGACCTTTTACTTGTTAACACAGACTTTCTTTTTAAGAGTTTTTTTTTTTTTTTTTTTTTTTTTACCAAATACCCAGCTTTTTGCCTGTTTTTTTTAATAGATTGTAGACTTATTAATTTAAATTCATTTATTTTTTAATTGAAGGATAATTGCTTTATAGAATTGTTTTCTGACAAATATCAACATGAATCAGCCATAGGTATACATATGTCCCCTCCCTCTTGCACCTCCCTCCCATCTTCCTCCCTATCCCACCCCTCTAGGTTGATACTGACACCCCGTTTGAGTGCCCTGAATCATACAGCAATTCCCATTGACTACCTATGTTACATATGGTAATGTAAGTTTCCATATTCCTCTCTCCATACATCTCGCCCTCTCCTTCGTCCCTACCCCAGTGTCCATAAGTCTGTTCTCTATGTCTGTTTCTCCATTGCTGCCCTGAAAATAAATTCTTTGGTACCATCTTTCTAGATGCCATATATATGCATTAGTATACGATATTTATCTTTTTATTTCTGACTTACTTCACTTTGTATAATAGGCTCTATGTTCATCCACCTTATTAGAACTGACTCAAATGTGTTCCTTTTATGGCTGAATAATATTCCATTGTATACGTGTACCACTGCTTCTTTATCCGTTCATCTCTTGATGGACATCTAGGTTGCTTCCATGTTTTAGCTATTGTAAATAGTGCTGCAGTGAACATTGGGGTGCGTGTCTCTTTTTCAACTTTGATTTTTTCAAAATTGATTTGATTTCCTCAAAAGTTTTGATTTCAGTTTCCTCAGGGTATATGCCTAGTAGTGGGATTACAGGGTCATATGGTGGTTTTACTCCTATTTATTTTTAAGGAAGCTCCATACCATCTTCCACAGTGGCTGTATCAATTTACATCCTCACCAACAGTGCATGAGGGTTCCTTTTTATCCACACCCTCTCCAGAATTTATTGTTTCTCGACTTTTTGATGATGGCCAATTCTGACCAGTGTGAGGTGATATCTCATTGTGGTTTTGATTTGCATTTCTCTAATAATGAGTGATGATGACCATGTTTTCATGTGTTTGTTAGCCATCTGTATGTCTTCTTTGGAGAAATGTCTGTTTATGTCTTCATCCCACTTTTTGATTGGGTTGTTTGTTTTTCTGGTATTGAGTTGTATGAGCTGCTTGTATATTTTGGAGATTAATCTTTTGTCAGTTGTTTCATTTGCTATTATTTTCTCTCATTCTGAAGGTTGTCTTTTCCCCTTATTTCTTGTTTCTTTTGCTGTGATAAAGCTTTTTAAGTTTAATTAGGTCCCACTTGCTTAATTTTGTTTTTATATCCATTACTGTAGGATGTGGGTCATAGAGGATCTTGCTTTGATTTACATCATTGAGTCTTCTGCCTATGTTTTCCTCAAGAGTTTTATAGTTTCTGGTCTTACATTTAGGTCTTTAATCCATTTTGAGTTTATCTTTGTGTATGGTGTTAGGAAGTGTTCTAATTTCATTCTTTTACATGTAGCTGTCCAGTTTTCCAGCACCACTTATTGAAGAGGCTGTCTTTGCTACATTGTATATTCTTGCCTACTTTGTCAAAAAATAAGCTACCCATAGGTACATGGGTTTATCTGTGGGTTCTCTATCTTGCTCCATTGGTCTATATTTCTGTTTTTGTGCCAGTACCATACTGTCTTGATGACCATAGCTTGGTATTACAGTCTGAAGTCAGGAAGGTTGATTCCTCCAGCTCCATTCTTCTTTTTTGAGACTGTTTTGGCTACTCAGGGTCTTTCGTGTGTCCATATGAACTTTGAAACTTTTATTCTAGTTCTGTGAAAAATGCCATTCGTAGTTTGATAGGAATCTCATTGAATCTGTAGATTGCATCTGGAAGTATGGTCATTTTCACAGCATTAATTCTTCCTACCTAGGAACATGGAGTATCTCTCCATCTGTTTATGTCATCTATGATTCTTTCATTAGTGTCTTATAATTTTCCATATACAATTCTTTTGTCTCCTTAGGTAGGTTTACTCCTAAATATTTTATTCTTTTTGTTGCAATGGTGAATGAGATTGATTCCTTAATTTCTCTGATTTTTCATTGTTAGTATATAGGAATCCAAGTGATTTCTGTGTATTGATTTTCTGTTCTGCAATTCTGCTAAATTCAATGATTAGCTCTAGTAACTTATACTGTCATGTCATCTGCAAACAGTTAGAGTTTTACTTATTTTCTGACCTGGATTCCTTTTATTTCTTTTTCTTCTCTGATCACCGTAGCTAGGACTTCCAAAACTACACTGCATAATAGTGGTGACAGTGGACACCCTTGTCTTGTTCCTGATCTTAGAGGGAATACTTTCAGCTTTTCACCATTGAGGGTAACGTTTGCTGTGGGCTTGTCATATATGGCTTTAATATGTTGAGGTAAGTTTCTTCTGTCCCCATTTTTTTTTTTTTTTTACCATAAATGGCTGCTGAATTTTGTCAAAAGCTTTTTCTACATCTATTGAGATGATCATATGGTATGGGTTTTATCTTTCAATTTGTTAATATGGTGTATCACATTGATTGATTTGCATATATTGAAGAATTCTTGCTTCCCTGATATAAACCCGACTTGATCATGGTGTATGAGGTTTTTAAAGTGTTGTTGAATTCTGTTTGTTAGAGTTTTGCTGAGGATTTTTGGATCTATTTTTATCAGTGATATTGGCTTGTGATTTTCTTTTTTTGTGTTTGTCTTTTCCTGATTTTGTTATCAGGATGATGGTGGCCTTGTAGAATGAGTTTGGAGGTATTCCTTCCTCTGCAATTTTTTGAAAGAGTTTTAAAAGGATTGGCATTAGCTCTTCTCTAAATGTTTGATAGAATTCACCATCTGTGAAGCCCTCTGGCCATGGGCATTTGATTTTTGGGAGATTTTTTATCACAGTTTTGATTTCCATGCTTGTGATTGGGTTGTTCATAATTTCTGTTTCTCCTCCTGGAAGACTGAACTTTTCTAAAAATCTGTCCATTTCTCCCAGGTTGTCCATTTTATTGCCATATAGTTGCTCATAATAGTCTCATAATCTTTTGTATTTCTGCACTTTCTTTTGTAGCCTCTCCTTTTTCATTTCTGATTTTGTTGATTTGATTCTTATCTGTTTTTTCCTGGATGAGTCTGGCTAAAGGTTTGTCAATTTTATTTGTCTTCTCAAAGAACCCAACTTGTTGCCTTTTTAAACGTAAGGATTTTTTTTTTTCACAAGATTATGCAGATGACACTTTTAAACCTATCGTAGGTTTAACCTATGTTTATTGTAGCCTAAGACTCCAGATAACATTTGTGAGACAGCTTGACCCAGTGATGGAACGTAAACAATGTGTGCTTCCATCCAATGTATTAGTGTGAGGGGAGTCAGCTACCCATCACTTCATGGGAAATGGTCCCATCACTTCATGGGAAATAGATGCGGAAACAGTGGAAACAGTGTCAGACTTTATATTTTGGGGCTCCAAAATCACTGCAGATGGTGACTGTAGCCATGAAATTAAAAATGGTTACTCCTTGGAAGGAAAGTTATGACCAACCTAGATAGCATATTCAAAAGCAGAGATATTACTTTGCCAACAAAGGTCCGTCTAGTCAAGGCTATGGTTTTTCCAGTGGTCATGTATGGATGTGAGAGTTGGACTGTGAAGAAGGCTGAGTGCCCAAGAATTGATGCTTTTGAACTGTGGTGTTGGAGAAGACTCTTGAGAGTCCCTTGGGCTGCAAGAAGATCCAACCAGTCCATTCTGAAGGAGATCAGCCCTGGGATTTCTTTGGAAGGAATGATGCTAAAGCTGAAACTCCAGTACTTTGGCTACCTCATGTGACGAGTTGACTCATTGGAAAAGACTCTGATGCTGGGAGGGATTGGGGGCAGGAGGAGAAGGGGACAGCAGAGGATGAGATGGCTGGATGGCATCACTGACTCAATGGACGTGAGTCTGAGTGACCTCCGGGAGTTGGTGATGGACAGGGAGGCCTGGCGTGCATGGGGTCGCAAAGAGTCAGACACAACTGAGCAACTGAATGGAACTGAACTGAGTCAGCTACCTTGCTTTGCTGAAAACTGAGGAGTTTTCCACAATACAGGACTTTTAGTGCTAAAACCAGGATACTATTGGGGTTGGTCATCCTTATTAGTGAATATTGGCATGTCAACTGGGAAGCAAGTGCCCACATCAATCCTAGAGGGTTCTATGTCCACTGAGAGTAGAAAATTGCTAATCTAGTTGTTGTTTCACAGAAGTCACTATTGCAAAGAGAGAGCAGATGAACTGTGTAAAGTGGTTTTGAGTTCCACGACTGGGTGAGTGGGATGCAGTGAATGCTGAGTGCAGCCACCAGTGAAACCACTCAAAATCCTCAGCCTCGGAAGATCTTGGGGTGGGGTCTTGCACAGCACTTCAGCAAAGACTTTCACATTAAAATGTGAACATGCACGCATGCTCACACACTTAAATCAAGCCCAACTCTCTGCAACCCTATGGGCTGTAGCCTGCCAAGGTCCTCTGTCCATGGGATTCTGTTGGCAAGAATACTGGAGGGGGTTGCAGCCCTCCTCCAGGGGTCTTCCCAACCCAGGGATCAAACCCACATCTCTAATGTCTCCTACACTGACAGGAGTGTTCTTTACCACTGGAGCTTAAGTTATATAGAAATTTTGTATCTGTGGATAAGATGCAAATGATTTGATCAGCATGTATCCAATTATGTCTCTTCTATATGCTTACTTCTATGGGATACTGAAAAAAGTAAGTTTAAGTATGGCACCTCTAGAAAATTTTGAGATACATTCCTCATTGATTTGGATCTGGCTGTCCCTGCCATACATTCTTTGTAGCCATATTTCCTCTATTTTTAAGAGAAAATCGCTGTTGGGGTGCTGAATTGTGGTTAAACAAAGCAAAGATATTCAACATGACAATACACAAAGATTTCCAACTTGAGACTCTGGAGGTGCTTCTTTGTGGTCCTTACAAACTTGAATTATCAGAAGTGGAAACTGACTTGGTCTTTGATGCTCCTGATGGATTGTGTCGAGGCTGTGCAGATCAAAATGAATTCAAGCCATGCTGTGTTCTGTCAACTGTAGCATTTAGCATCTCCTTTCTGACATAACAAGTAGTCACCCTCTAGACCCTGGAGACAGAGGACATTCTGGTTTTGTTGCATTCCATTTGCATAATCTTTCCTCTCGGTCTTCAGCCGGCTCATCTGTCAGAAGCAGCAGTTTCTGTCTTGCGTGGCCTTTGCCTCGCTGTCTGAGCGCTCATCTCCAGCGCAGTGCTGCTTCGCTTGCAGCAGCTTTCCTTCTCCTGCCTCCTTGTCTCTTCACCTGTTATCTAAAGACCCAGCAAAGGGAGTCCTCATAACTTGTCTTCCACACAGTGAATCCGTGTTCAGTGTCCTGCTCATCCTTCTTGCCTCATCCTTTCTACTCCTAGTAAGGAGAGTCGTACAGTGTTAAAGTAGTGAGCTAAATAATCACATCGCAGGACATTTTCCTTTTAAAGCTGATTTCACCTTTGGGTAATAACAACTCCCACTTTACCAAAAGTTCTTATTAACTAAGAGTTGCATTTCTTATCATACATGCCATTATCTTATGTAAAATATAAACTATGGTTTTCAGGACTGATATTTCATCTGTCCAGGCACCATGCTTATTTCTTGACTTTGATTGTCTCATTTAATCTTCATAACAACCACACCTGTTGTGTACATTTAAAATCTCCATTTCACAGTAAAACTCGGATGCAAGGAGTTTACATAACCTACCCAAGGTCATTAAAGCACAAAAAAACAGGACTGGAACTTGAACCCAGGCAAGCTAGTCCAGGCTTCTATACTATGTAATCTCCCATTTTACATGGTGTTGCTCTGGGACCTGATCATTGAGAGTCTCAGAGCCCTGGAGCAGTTGCTATGAGCTTCACTTCTTCCTGACCATCTGCAAAAGAGATTAAAGTATGAGCCTGGGGGGAAAAAAAGGCTCCTCTTGAACTTATTAATAGTACAAATGAAATAATTGCCTGAGTAATCCTAATGTGCACTTTAGAGGTGAATGAGTCCATACTGATATAAATCGATAATTAAATAAACAAATGAGGGAGAAGAAACAAACATCCCCTAATGAAAAATATTAAATAATTTCTGTAGGTTATGTGTTCCTCCTTCAACAAGTGGAACATAACTCAACCCTCCTTAACTGTGGGCTGTGCATAGCGGTTTATTTGCAAAGAGTGAAGTATGGAAAGGGGAAGGAAAGAGTAACTTTATAGCAGAGGAAAGAAAATATACTGCTGAAGTCAGATGATGAAGGTAAGCATCATCAATGATAGTACGTCCCCTTTATATGAAGTGATGAGAGTAGCACTTATATGTCTTCCTCCCCCAAACTGAGGCTTCCAGTCTAATGATGAGAACAATATCAAACAAACCCCGATTAAGGAAAGTTCTCCAAAATACCTGACTAGTGTTCCTGATTACTGCCCAATTCATCAAAAATAAAACAACAAAAATCTGAGAAACTTTTTCAGCCACAGGGAGCCTAGAAAGTCACGGATTAAATGTAATGTGGTGTCCTAAATAGGTCCTGGAATAGAGAAAGGGATATTAAATAAAATGAAAGGAAATCCAAATAAAGTATGGACTTGATTTAATAGTAAGGTATCAATAGCAGTTCATATGCTGTGATAAATGTACACACTAATGTAAGATGTTAAGAGTGGGATAACTAGTTGCAAGTTATGTGGGGGGTACTCTGTGCTTTTATTCTATTATTATGTAAATCTAAAGCTATTCTAAAACAAAAAGGTTATTTTAAAAAAGTGGATAATAAAAATAACCTGGAATAGGAGACACGTATGTAGAAGTTTAGGGCAAAGATTTCTATGTTTTTGTGGCTAAAATTTTTCTCCTTTCCAATTCAGAAATAATCCTGCTGTGTATAGTATGAAACAAGGTCAAAGAAAAGAGTGTTATGAAATTGTTGAACAGAGAGAGAAGGTGGTCAGTGGCAAAAGTACCAGAACTACACACCAGTGGTGGAGGTCACGACAGAATAGGCATAATGGGGATTTAGCAGACATGTTCTCTTAATTGAAATGTCAGCTCTGTTGGGGACGATCTATGTAGGAGAGATCAGAACAGAAAAAAAAAAAAAAAGTGGGAAGATGGCATCATACATCTGAAATATTAGTAGTGGCAATGTACTTCAGCTGGCCAATGAAATGGATAGGAGAGGATACAGAAAAGGAAGAAGAACAAGGAAAATCTTATCGAAGTTCTACCATCCATTATACTATTGATACGATTATCTTTGAGGAAATGCCTAAACTTTGGCTCATAAAGTTGTACTATCAAAAATACAGGCTTTAACAGGTGATAAGTTCTCCCTTTTCCAAGACAATGATCTAGTTCAAGAGGGAGGAAGATGTTCTAACTACATTTTAATAGTAGAACTACTATGTTTATAGGCTCACTTTCAATAATGAATGAGCTATTCACATTCATAAAGTAATGAATTAGAAGAGTTTCTGAAAGATCATAGAGTCTGCTGTCACATCAACAACTCTCATCTCTCCACTACTCACATGCACTGTGTAGTAGTAGTAATAGTTGCTCAGTCATGTCTGACTCTTTGCGACCCCACAGACCCCACCAGGCTCCTCTGTCCATGGGGTTTTCCAGGTAAGAGTACTGGAGTGGATTGCCATTCCCTCCTCCAGAGGATCTTCCTGACTTAGGAAGTGAACCGTGATCTCCTGCATTGCAGGAGAACTCTTAACCATTTGAGCTACAGGGAAGACCTAGTGCATATTAATATTCCTAACAGAAGAGCTACTGAAAGAGATTCAACACACTGCTTTGCTGACCTAGCCTGGCGCTCAGCTATAATTGTAGGTGTTGTATTCTATTCCAAATGCTTAAGCTTTCACATACAGTCTTTATCTTCATCTTACTGTACTAAGCTATGTACTTTGGAGCCTTGGGAATTTTGGTTTTGATGTGTAGGGTATTGATTTATGTCAGGGCAACAGAAGATGAGAGTGATTTTTTTTCATGGGCTTTCAGATACCGAGGCCCAAGTGTGCAGAGAAATAACTCACTTCAACAAAGAACATCAAGTTAGAAACCAGCATTTTGAGTTGTAGAGCATATAGAGATATAGAGATTATAGACAGTGGTGGATGGATAGATAGATTCCTAAAAATAGGTAAATGTATGTGCTGAAGGTCAATGTTGGGTAGACTATACTTTCAGTGTTAGGAGAATGGAGACTCACATAAATTAGAAGGGCAAAGCCAAGTAGCCAAAGAATCATTTAAGGCCACTTGAAGGACCTTTGTGTCCATCAGGAAAAGGAATGGATATAATCAGAAACTTCTTACATGACTCCTACTATCATGCCAAACCATCATTCAGATGCAGGTTTCCAGAGTCAGAGATGCGAGTGGATGGGAAGGTTAGAGAGATGGGGAATGCCACAGGATAATCTTAGGGTGAGAAAAACATGAGAATAAAACAATTTTTTAAAATCCATAGTTAAGCTATTTATTAACGGAAACAAAATAGAAATGTCTACTTATCAAACCACAGGTCACAGTTCATTTTTAAAATGCTCAGAGAAACAAAAAGCATCTAGCAAGATTTCGTACAACTATATAGGCTTCCCAGGTAGCTCAGTAGGTAAAGAGTCTGCCTACAATGCAGGAGACTGACTGCAATACAGGAGACAGGGGTTCAGTCCCTGGGGTAGGAAGATCCTCTGGAGAAAGAAATGGAAACCCATTCCAATATTCTTGTCTGGGAAATCCCATGGACAGAGGAGCCCAGTGGGTTCAGTCCATGAGGCCGCAGGGAGTTAAGCACTGAGCGACTAAACCACTAATGCTGTGTAGGTATTTACCTCATTGCCTGGAATATTTTCTAAATATTACTAATGCAATGAATACTTAAAGCAGTTAACTAACTACTGTAAAGACCCCCCCCCCCTCAAATCCTCATTTATTTCAGCAATTAAGGTAATTCTTTGAACTGAAATATCCAGAGCAACGTTTTAAAATAGCCAGAAAAACATTTTAATTCTTCCGTCTACAACTGTCATTGTAGGCTATATGTAAATAAATAGACAATAAGCTAGAAGGGAAAACCAAAAGTATATTTCTCACCCTTTCTATTTGTTATATAATGTGTATAAGAAATATTGTTTATACACCAGGTTTTTAAAAAATATGCTGTGTATTTGTATTCAAGAGTTTAAGTAGAAAAAGATTACATGCAGTTCTATAAGTTAAAGGTTAAAGCCTTATTAGGTTTATCTTTCAAGAAGTGATGTCTTTTTAAAATCAGCGTTAAGATTGGCATACTTAGTTCATTCCAAAAGGGTGAAAATAATCTGATAGTGTAGAGGTAAATGACCCAAATTTGAGTTGGAGGTTGTGCAGAAGTTCTCAGGTCACTCCTGGTTAGAGGAGAGTTACAATTGCTCCCGGCAGCGGATGGCTTCATCCTGAAGGGTGGAGGAGAGCAGTCCTGGCCTGCTTCTGGCTCTTCTGCCAGGACCGAAATGTCCTGGACTTGACTGTAGTGAAAGGAACATATGTAAAGGAGCAGAGACTGCAGTGTAAGATTTGAAGCTGCCCTCAATGAATTCAAGTTGGCTTGACCAGGTGACACAAAGCCCCTGGTCCCTGAGATCAATGACCCACTGTCACACACGACTTACTGTTCAATACACATTTAGCATGCACCTCTAAGAGACAGATGCTGTGTTCATTTCTGAGAACACAAAGATAAATGAGTGGGAAGCCCCGCCTTCACCAAGTGAGTGTGCGCTCTGGGACGGAAGCCAGAAATGGTCAACAATAATGACAGTGTGCGGAGGGCGATTACAGATGCTCAGAGCGGTTCTGGAGGAGGGTGACGGAGGAGTAACAGAAAGGATGTGTTTGTGCTCATTAAGGATGAATAGGAGTTTTCCTTATGGACTGGATGAGAAAGGCATTTCAGGAAAAGACAATATATATGCAAAGGCATAGAACAACAGTATATAACAGACATAATGTATGTTATGTGGTGCCAGCTTACATCACATGGTGCCATCTATCAGAGCAATAAAGACCACAGGACTTGGAGAAGATGACTCTAGATTCAATTCCCTATCCACAGTTACCACCTACTTCATCTAACGGAGTTACTTTACTTTTAATTTCCATTTTGTTACCTATAAAATTGGGTCATAAGGGAGGCTAGCTCAAAGGATTGTTGTGCTAAGAGGTCAAGAAATGTTATTAAGTGTAAGATATTATTTACAGGATCACTTAGATATTGTTGGGGCTTCCCAGGAAGACTCAGTAGTAAAGAATCTGCCTGCCAATGCAGGGAAAGAGGGTTCAATCCCTGGGTCAAGAAGGTCCCCTGTAGGAGGAGACAACAACCCACTCCACTATTCTTGCCTGGAGAATCCCAAGGACAGGATAGCTGGCAGGCTACTGTCCATGGGGTTGCAGAGAGTCAGGCACGACTGAGCATGCCTAGGTATTGTCAGGTCACAAAGTAGAAATGACCTCTAGTGAAAAGAACTATGACACATAAGAGCTAGAAGGAAAAATGATTAGTGGGTTAGTAATTGAAGGAATGCCCTAAGGATTTGGATTAATGAGACCTTGTCCATGTTGAGAGACAAGCTATAATGACATGCTACAGATACCCCATCTAACCTGTTCATGTTTTAGTCAACCTGGATGAATGCTCATGACATTTGTGAATGGCACGACACTGGAGGAGCTGTGATGACTTGGGGTGCTATTTTCCAGCATCCAACTGATGTTGATTAGCTAGCTGAAACAAACTTCTTATATCTGACAACGTGAAATTTCAATTTGAGCATGAAGGATACAAAGTTCTAACTGAGTTTACTGAAGATCAGTGACGGGATGCAGAAGGATCTCTGTTGTCAAGATCATGTGGGAAAAATACAACATGGGGGGTTTGAGGAGCTTTTAGGCTTGCTGTTGGTCAGCAGTAACAGAGCGCTAACATAATCCGGATTTCATCAGTAAAGGGGAGGCATACTTAGGGTGGAGAAGGCAATGGAACCCCACTCCAGTACTCTTGCCTCGAAAAGCCCAGGGATGGAGGAGCCTGGTAGGCTGCAGTCCATGGGGTCGCTAGGAGTCGGACACGACTGAGCGACTTCACTTTCTCTTTTCACTTTCATGCACTGGAGAAGGAAATGGCAACCCACTCCAGTGTTCTTGCCTGGAGAATCCCAGGGATGGGGAAGCCTGGTGGGCTGCCGTCTATGGGGTCGCACAGAGTCGAACATGACTGAAGTGACTTAGCATAGCATAGCATACTTAGGGTGGTAGATATGATGGTCTTATTCTTCTCTGTTTTGGCTGGAGTGCATTGCCCTTGTTCATCTCTGAGAGAAGTTTATAGACAAGTTAATCTGACTCACAAGATTACTATGAATATGGTAAAGGAATTCAGGCATCTCCTTTATGGAATGTAGATAAGTTCTTAAAAGGAGGAGACGAGGGGGGACATAATTTTTACACTTATACGTGTGAAGAGTGGTCGTGAGAAAAAGGAACTAGATTTATTGGGGTGGAATCTGAGGGCAGACCTAGGATGAATGAATGGAAGATTAAAAAACAATTTAGGCTTGGCATCAATATGTCTAATGAGTTCAAAAGATGAAAGGGGATGTAGTTAGCTAACAGTGAAGGCTTCTAAGCCTAGCCCAGTTGTACTAGGAGAGGATGATGGAAGAAACTATTGTCAGGAGAGAGCTGAGCAGGATGCTCTTTAGAGGTTTGTCTAAATCTGCAAATCTCTGTAAAAATTAGTAAGATTTAATAATGAAGAATGGTAAGCTTAAAGAGCCAAGTAACCATTATGGAAGAGAACTGAAAGTTAGTCTAAAGATGTTTGGATTCATATAAACCTGAAGGAGGACTAACGATGTTTGAAAAGGACATTCATGGTAAAAACCTTCTGGGTTTCATGCTGCAACAAATTCCCAGCAAAAGTTGAGATCTGTTTCAGTTTATCATTTGTTAATCATCTGGAAAATTAAGAGCATGCACACTGAAGTCAGTACCTGTTTTCTTAGTGAATATAGAAAATATAGGCAGAAAGCAGTAAACATTTATTTTTCCTTTGGGCTGTCAAGAAAGCCCTGTATGCTGTAAGAATAAACTAGATGATCTATTTACTTTTCATTTGCACTGTCTATATTTCTATGGTAATGGAAATAATGTGTTACAGACTGAGAGCATGATTTTTTTGATCTCAGCTTTTAATGATACACACAGGAAGCAAAAGTACTCAAGTTAGCTTTTTAGTAGAGATTTTATTTGGTAATTTGACTCTAAGGACACTTTGATTTTTAAAAAATATGTTATCATTTAATTATATCAAACTAAAGGGTAGCATCTGGTTTTGATTCATTTAACCTTAATGGGAAAGAACAAGTCATTACTTAAAGAGTGTCTTATAGCCTATTATTTCTTGTATTTTTAGAAATCATTTATTCCTCTTCAAATTGTGCTGTAATTATTCATTAATAATTCCTCTTGATGTCTCTGGAGTCATTCCATTATCCACAGTCATTATGCATCATTTCGTCAATGTTTTCTGTGATATTGGGGTATCTATGGCTCACTGAGTCATTACATCCATTGGTGTATATCCTTTTAGTAAGGAATATCCAATTTATTCTGAATCAAGTTTCATTGACATATTTTCCAGAAACTCAAGAAGGTGCTTTTATATCCAAGAAGAAGACAACAGATATAATCCCTATATACTAACTCCTGGATATCTCTCATGTAAATCTTGGCATTGATTGGAGAACTCTATTTTTGTTACTGGGCTAATGACCCAGAGGAGATTTGTTATTCAGCTCCTGGGCCCCAAATTGTAACAGAAAGCAACACTGCATAGAATCACTGTCATTAACTGCTTTATCCATGTAATGGTACTTGCTTATTTGCTCAGTCCTGTCTGACTCTACAAACTCATGGACAGTAGCCCACCAGGCTTCTCTCTCCATGGGGTTTTCCAGGCAAGAATACTAGAGTGGGTTGCCATTTCTGCTCCAGGGGACCTTCCTGACCCACGTTTCCTGTGTCTCCTGTATCCCAAGTGGATTCTTGACCGCTGAGCCATCATGGAAACCCATTTAATGGTAGTTTGTAGTAGACCAACTCCATTATGGTTGGTCACAATAGCTTTTTGTAGGAAAACCTAGAATATTAAAAGAGGAGTATTTCCTCTGAGTAACAGCATTCTGCATTTTAAATAATCACTATCTGTTAAAATAGGAAGACTGGCATCACGTGGAGGATGAAATGTTTAGCATGGTCAGGATAATGTATATTTTTCGAGTTTAGGATTGGTTTAAACTTTTACATCTGGTATTACTTAGTTTGAGTATCTTCTCCCCAGAGGTTAAAATAATCTAATAATGAATTAAGCACATTCTAAATATTTATATTTCCCCACTTCGTAGAAAAGACAAAGTATAAAATTCCTTCAGGCAGCTCTACTGTATGAAGGCAGTTTATTAAACAGTTGTGTTAGTGTATATTATTCACATCACAAAAGAGTCTTTTGTTGTGAAAGGATGGAGCTCAGATCAGATCAGATCAGATCAATCGCTCAGTCATGTCCGACTCTTTGCGACCCCATGAATCGCAGCACGCCAGGCCTCCCTGTTCATCACCAACTCCCGGAGTTCACCCAGACTCATGTCCATCGAGTCAGTGATGCCATCCAGCCATCTCATCCTCTGTCGTCCCCTTCTCTTCTTGCCCCCAATCCCTCCCACCATCAGAGTCTTTTCCAATGACTCAACTCTTCACATGAGGTGGCCAAAGTACTGGAGTTTCAGCTTTAGCATCATTCCTTCCAAAGAAATCCCAGGGCTGATCTCCTTCAGAATGGACTGGTTGGATCTCCTTGCAGTCCAAGGGACTCTCAAGAGTCTTCTCCAACACCACAGTTCAAAAGCATCAATTTGCCGGTGCTCAGCCTTCTTCACAGTCCAACTCTCACATCCATACATGACCACAGGAAAAACCATAGCTTTGACTAGATGAACCTTTGTTGGCAAAGTAATGTCTCTGCTTTTGAATATGCTATGTAGGTTGGCCATAACTTGCCTTCCAAGGAGTAAGCGTCTTTTAATTTCATGTCTGCAATCACCGTCTGCAGTGATTTTGGAGCCCAGAAGGGTTTCTTTAAATCTGAGCTCCCATTATGCATTTAAAACATCATTTAAATTATCCAAATCTTCAAGAATAAATTTGCTCTGTAAAGTGACATATACTTATCTTATTTATGAACTTTGGTGTAATAAGTTATTCAGTAGGTGATTGACACAAGTCTTGCAAGAAGTCAGAAGTGTGAAAGTCCGGAACTTGAAATTCTTGAAACTATTGTTCAGCATCATGTCTGTTTCCTTAAGAACATTTATGACTATTGTTTTGAAATAATAATGTTGATATAATATTTTCAAAAGTATAAAGTTTACTTTTAATAGTTATATAGAAACAGTAGACATATTTCTAATGAAAAATATAATGATTCATTAAGCAAATGTTTATTAAATGCATGTTATTTGAGCTGCAAACAACCTCAGGTACTTCAGTCTCCCATTTGATAGACACAAAATCTGAGAAGAAGAGCAGTGATATGGATTGCTCAAAGTCAAGTAATAAAAATGCAGAAATAGGAGTAATGGTCTCAGTTCCTAACTGCTTGCCTTTCCACTGCCCTCTACAAGCTTCTCATGTTAATTCACTTTATTATTAAGAGAGATTGCTTTAAAAATATTGTTCTATCTCCATCAACTTATTGAAGATAGATTCCTATAAAAAAGGCATTCCCTCTCTCCTTTTGTATGCCATGAGGGATTTAGGCAGCTATAAAGCCTAGCATGGACTACTGACACAAATATACAAAAGAATCAAAATCAAATTAAGTGATCAAAAATGAAAACCAAGATGCCAAGATAAGGAATAATGTAAATCATATGCGGTAAATGTTAGTATAATAGAAGTACCTGTTTCAGTCTGATTCTCTAACTCACTGTTTATTTAGGGTACAAATACCATGTTCTTAGAAAAAAGAAAATCCCACATTTGGTTTGTTTTGCCTTCCAAGTAAACTTTAGAAAACTCCCAGAGCTTTCCAGATAAATCTGAGATATCTCTCTGTGTTGTAGAGAAGTGCATGTGAGTGAGAGAGAGAGAGAGAGAGAATTATTATTTATGAAGCTCATCAGACTGGTATAAGAGGAACTAGATTTTAACTTTTTAATTTATTATTTCCTATGAGTTAGTATTTCACAGAAAAGCAAACTATAAACAGAATCTTCATAAGATTAGGAAGAAATGGCTTGAGGATTTTTTATATAAGTTCGTAATTCATTATTACATGTATACTTCAGCAAGGTCATTTGAATAATAGAGAAAATATTCAAAACAGTAAATATTTATTGGATTAAACGAGGGATTAGCAAATTTTGTCCATAAGCGACCAAATAGTAAATAATATATATTTCTGCTTTGGGGACATATGGTTAATTTGGTAACTACTCAACTCTGCCCCTATAATGGAAAGCAGCCATTGAAATACATGAATGATTGTGCAACAATAGAATTTTATTTATGGACACTGAAATTTGAATTCTGTATAATTTTAGGTGTCATGAAATACTGTTCTTCTGACTTTTTTTGCAACCATTAAAATAAGTAAAAATCATTCTAAGCTGGCTGTCATATGATTTGCCCTGAGGTCATCGTTTGCCGACCCTGCTTAAACTGAATATCCTTCTTATAGGGATTTAGGGAACTACTGCTATGACCCCTTTAATAAACAAGAAAACCTGCATATGAGTTAGTGAACCACTCCCAAACTATCTCATACTGCATCTGTCTGCTGCAGAATAGGAAAAAACAATGAAATGAAAAGATAAACAACCATAAATACTCCTTGACCTTCATCTTTGAATAGTCATAGCTTTTCTTATAAATCCATATGCCTGTGCTCAATGCTATCATCTTTTTCTTTTTTAGATGAAGTGTTACTGTATATCCACTTTCTGCAAAATTCATCACACACATTTGTGCGTGTGTCTTGTTTGGACATGAAATGCAGGGTGATGAACACAGTAGGGCATTAGTTGCTTGAGACCGGAAATATTAGTTTGTTTCCTTAAATACACTATATTAGCATTTTTTTAAAGTATCAAATGACTTAACAGAAAGAATGATTCAGATACTGTTTTTGTTAAATAGATATTTGTATCAGTTCTTCTATATAAATCATCTCTGCATGATGCTAAACATCTAGATTTTTGGAAACACATGGAAGGTTGAACATTTTGCTTTATGTCCAGATGTCTGGTGTTATGTAAACCTTTGATATATAGGAAAAGAATATGCCAAGCCATCTTCATCCAAAGTTTTTATGAATTCCTTAAGTATCCATTAAAGTGATTACTTACAAACTTACAGATATCTGGAAATTTAGTTAAAGCTGTTTTGTAAACATTAATACCTAAGTAAGATTTACAGTATATGTGTACATAAATGTAGACCTGTTTGTTACTTATACTTAAGTTTATACACACACACATATAGTCCATGGAGTCATATATATAATCAGTTTATTTCAGTCGCTCATTCATGTCCAACTCTTTGCAACCCCATGGACTACAGCACGCCAGGCCTCCCTGTCCATCACCAACTCCTGGAGTCTACTCAAACTCATGTTCGTTGAGTCATTGATGCCATCCAATCAACTCATCCTCTGTTGTCCCCTTCTCCTCCTGCCTTCAGTCTTTCCCAACATCAGGATCTTTTCAAATGAGTCAACTCTTTGCATGAGGTAGCCAAAATGTTGGAGTTTCAGCTTCAACATCGGTCCTTCCAATGAACACTCAGGACTGATCTCCTTTAGGATGGACTGGTTGGATCTCCTTGCAGGCCAAGGAACTCTCAAGAGTCTTCTCCAAGACTTTTGAACCACAGTTCAAAAGCATCAATTCTTCAGTGCTCAGCTTTCTCTATGGTCCGACTCTCAAATCTGTACATGACTACTGGAAACACACACACACACACACACACACACACACACGTACACAGTCACACACATATACATATATACATGGATAAACACATATATATGTTGTTGTTTAGTTGCTCTGCTGTGTCTGATTCTTGTGACCCCATGAACTGTGGCCCACCAGGCTCTGCTGCCCATGGGATTTCCTAGGCAAGAATACTGGAGTGGGCTGCCATTTCCTTCTCCAGGGGGTCTTTGTGACCCAGGGATCAAACCCATATCTCCTGTATTGCAGGCAGATTCTTGACCACTGAGCCACTTGTGAAGCCTGTAGTGTGTGTGTATGTGTGTGTGTGTGTGTGTATGTTTTATATATAAACATTTTGTGAGTGTACCTCAGAGTGCCTATGTGTAAACACTAAGTGGAAATTTACTTTTTGAGTCCGTAGCCATTGCGAGCGTTCCAGTACTGTTGCCTGTTCTAACAGTCAATCCAGAGATTTCTGTCAAACCTTCTCCTCAGAGCTGTGATGGAGTTTTATGGTGATATTCACTGGGGCTTGGGTTTTACATTAAATGAGAAAATGTGTATGACTAGTGCTTTCTAAATTGAAAAGTGCTGCACAAATATTAGCGGATATCTGCTTAACTTCCCTTAAACCACTTGATTCATTTTTCTCCATCTTATTTCAGAAGCTATTTCTAAGTCAGGAGATGAATGTTTTCATCACTGATTTCCCTTCAGTAGGCTGTGAATACATTCTGTTTTTTTTTTTAAATTATTATTTTGCAGTTGTTAATGATGAATGGACAGGGATGCCTGGCATGCTGCAGTCCATGAGGTCGCAAAGAGTCGGACACGACTGAGCGACTGAACTGAACTGACCCCTAGCCCTCCATTAAAACACATGCAGAAGGTGTTGACATCAAAGCAAGTAAAATCTCTCAGGAGGGAACCTGGATGTGGCAAAATGAGATTCATGAATGAGTTTGAATTCTATCCTGGACATAAAGGAGGGGGAAGGGTTTGGGGAAAGTATCATCTGAATAGAAATTGTTTAAAATGGATAATTTAACACATTCTCCTAAATAGTCTCTTCTTAAGGCAACAGACATGAATTTTATGTGGAAATAAATGTGCAGTGCTCTCAGGGCCTGAACCAGCTTTACCGACAAACTAACAGTAGGAAAATCATTTCCTGGGTCCTAGATTCCTTGCTTTATATATAAAGGGGGTGTTAGTTTATTTGCTCTTTCGAGTCCAATATTTTGTGACCCGTGGACTATAGCCCACCAGGCTCTTCTGTCCATGGACTTCTTCAGGCAAGAATACTGGAGTGGGTTGCCATTCTGTTCTCCTGGGGATCTTCTCGACCCAGGGATTGAACCCAGGTCTCCCGCATTGCAGGTGGATTCTTTACTGTCTGAGCCACCAGGAATTACAGACATAAGTACTGTCCATTCATCCAGTTGTTCATCCCTACATGAATATAAGTTCAGAGAAAATCAAATCTTTGACTCTTGTGTTATCAGAACCCACAAGTATAAAAATACATACTCTGTCTTTAAAAATTAATTGGTACTGGAGACAGTTTGCCAAGTTCCTGTTCAAGCTTTCCATTCAAGTACTAGGGCGGAGTGTGTTTAAATATTAGTGTAATCCCTTGGTGTCTCATATCACCAGTAGTATGTTTAAAACATTCTTAAATGGGTATACATTGGTAAGGATGGGAAAGCTGACCGTGGACAGAAAGTTTTAAAATCTTAGGAACCCTGAAGTTTAATGTCAGTTATTCCCTGGTGAACATGCCTCGGATAGGGTACCGATACGTCTCTTTGTGTGAATATAAAGTAAAAGGACCACTTCTCGTTAAACAGGGCATGAACAGCCTCTCTATGTGGCATCAAAAATTACTGAGTTTGATTAATCTCTATATCTATACTCAACCCTTTGTTTAAAATACCCTCCTCCAAAAATCGCATTAGCACTTCCTGTTTACCAATCTTTCCTTTCAGTAGGTTCTGTTTAGCGCATCTCACTGGGATCTGCTGTCAATCATTTGATCAAATCCTGCAGTGCCACTAAGTAGGGTTCTCTCTCGAAATCCCAGAGAGCACCCCCTTGCTTAGGTCAGTGGACTTGCAACAGCTAAGCTTTGGGAGCTCATGGAGGAGACTAGGTCAGTGTTTTGATGCAACATATTCCTTATATTTAAAACAAATAACAGTTATGGTTCTAATCATTGCATATCATGGCAGTTTTCATACATTTTATCCTGTTGCACTGTTATTTTTTATGTGTGACCTCCTTGAAATTAAAGCCATTTGTCCATTTTATACACACACACACATAACTTCAGTAGAAGCTAAGGAGTTGAGCTCTCACACTGCTTGTAGAAGGGAAAGAAAGAAGAAAGTGCTAGTCACTAAGTTGTGTCCAACTCTTTGAGACCATGGACTGAAGCCCACCAGGCTCCTCTGTCCGTGGGATTTCTGAGGCAAGAATACTGGAGTGGGTTACCATTTCCTTCTCCAGATCTTCCTGACCCAGGAATCAAAAATAAGTCTCCTGCATGGTGGATTCTTTACCCTCTGAGCTACCAGGGAAGCCCTGTGGAAGGGAAGCATATTGGAATTCAACGAAAATGCAGGGATATAGAGCAGAGAGCTCAGCTCAGTGCTCTGTGATGGCACAGAGAGTGTGTTGGGAGGGTTGGGAGGGAGGCTCACAAGGGAGGGGATATATGTATGCTTAGAGCTGATTCACGTTGTTGTACAGCAGAATCCAAATACAATCAGATCAGATCAGTTGCTCAGTCGTGTCCGACTCTTTGCGACCCCATGAACTGCAGCACGCCAGGCCTCCCTGTCCATCACCAACTCCTGGAGGTCACTGAGACTCACATCCATCGAGTCAGTGATGCCATCCAGCCATCTCATCCTCTGTCGTCCCCTTCTCCTCCTGCCCCCAATCAATTATATTCAAATTAAAAAATAAATAGAAGCAACTTCAAAAAAAAAAAAAAAAAGGAAAATGCAGGGTTCATAACAGTGCAGGAAGGAGTTCTTGCCTGGGAAGAGCCTAGATCAGTTGAACAAATAATCCTTCTGGTTACAGAGAGGCTACAGTGTAAGATTTCTGCTTTAAACTAGACTTAACTGAAGTCTAGATGCTTTTAAACATCTTTCCAGAAATACATTTATATCTTCTCAAAACAGAAAAAACAATTTTCAGTTGAAAAGACATTTCTCTTCTATTTGAGGATGGTCAGAAATGAATGTGGTGATGGAAGCTTATTGTAAGGCCTAATCAGGAAATAGCATTTAAGAGACTGAAGGAGGCCCATACGACAGGTCCAGAGTCCCAGGAAATAGTAGCAAAGAGAATATGCAGCTATGACCTCCCTGTGCAGGGAGGAGTCAGTTGGGATAAAACCCGACTTGGGTTTATCAGTTATATCAAAAAGCACAAAAAAGGATGAAGTTACAAACAAACAGTAGAATAAAACTGCTGGAATACCTAAATCCATATAATAGCATAACAGGACAAGGCATGGGATTTTTCAGGCATTTGAATCCAGGAGTTACCTTATACAAAGATGTTAGCTTAAGAATATTAACTTTAGTAAAACACTCAGGACAGTAAGGCCTGAGTGCTGATTGCTATTGTAATTAAAATGACCTTATGAAAGGTTTTTAAACTCTGTTTTAACTTGAAATGATAATTTCATAAGGTGCAATCTAATATTATGTAAAAGAGAAGAGAGGATTTTTTATTGAAGAATAGTTGACTTATAATGTTGTGTTACTTTCAGGTCTACAGCAAAGTAATTAAGATACATACATATATATATACATACACACACATATATATATTCATTCTTGTACCAGTTATTTTCCATTATAGGTTATTATAAGATATTGAATATAGTTCCCTGTTTTATGTAGTAGTTCCTTGCTGTTTATATATTTTATACATAATAGTGAAAGTGAAGTCGCTCGGTCATGTCTGACTCTTTGCGACCCCGTGGACTGTAGCCCACCAAGCTCCTCCATCCATGGAATTCTCCAGGCAAGAATACTGGAGTGGGTTGCCATTTCCTTCTCCAGAGGATCTTCCTGACCCAGGGATCGAACCCAGGTCTCTTGCATTGCAGGCAGACGCTTTAACCTCTGAGCCACCAGTGAAGTAGTGTACATAATAGTATATATCTGTTAATCACATGATCCCTTCCCCTCCCTTTCCTCTTTGGTAACCATAAGTTTGTTTTCTATGTTTGTGGACAGTTTCTGTTTTATAAGTAAGTTCATTTGTATTATAGTTTAGATCCCACATATAAATGGTGTCATGGTATTTATCTGTCACAGTCTCAGTTATTTTGCTTAGCGTAATACCCTCCAAGTCCATCCATGGTGTTGCAAATGGCATATTTCATTCTCTTTTATGGCTGAATAGTATTCCATGTGTCTCTGTGTGTCGCATCTTATTTATCCATTCGTCTGTTGATGGACATTTAGTTTACTTTCATGTCTTGGCTATTGTAAATAGTGCTGTTGTGAACACTGGGATTCACGTATCTTTTCAAATTACAGTTTTCCCTGGATATATGCCTAGGAGAGGCATTGCAAAATCATATAATAGCTCTATTTTTAGATCTTTAAGGAACCTCCCTATTGTTTTTCACAGTAGCTGCATTAAGTTACATTTCCACCAACACTGTAGGGAGTTCCCTTTTCTCCACACCCTCTCCAGCATCTATTATTTATATTCTTTTTCATGATGGCCATTCTGACTGGTGTGAGAATATATTGCATTTCCCCAATAATTAGTAATGCTGATCATTTTTTCATGTGCCTGTTAACCATCTGCACATAGAAGAGCAGAGAGGGTTTTACCCATCCTTTTAAAATTTAGAAATATCTACCTACAAACCTCAGATATACAGATGATACCACCCTTAGGGCAGAAAGTGAAGAGGAACTAAAAAGCCTCTTTATGAAAGTGAAAGTGGAGAGTGAAAAAGTTGGCTTAAAGCTCAACATTCAGAAAACAAAGATCATGGCATCTGGTCCCATCACTTCATGGCAGATAGATGGGGAAACAGTGGAAACAGTGTCAGACTTTATTTTTTGGGGCTCCAAAATCACTGCAGATGGTGATTGCAGCCATGAAATTAAAAGACACTTACTCCTTGGAAGCAAAGTTATGACCAACCTAGATAGCATATTCAAAAGCAGAGACATTACTTTGCCAACAGAGATCTATCTAGTCAAGGCTATGGTTTTTCCTGTGGTCATGTATGGATGTGAGAGTTGGACTGTGAAGAAAGCTGAGCACCGAAGAATTGATGCTTTTGAAGTGTGGTGTTGGAGAAGACTCTTGAGAGTCCCTTGGACTACAAGGAGCTCCAACCAGTCCATTATAAAAGATGTCAGCCCTGGGTGTTCTTTGGAAGGAATGATGCTAAAGCTGAAGCTCCAGTACTTTGCCTATCTCATGCGAGGAGTTGACTCATTGGAAAAGACCTGGATGCTGGGAGGGATTGGGGGCAGGAGGAGAAGGGGACGATAGAGGATGAGATGGCTGGATGGCATCATTGACTCGATGGATGTGAGTCTGGGTGAATTCTGGGAGTTGGTGATGGCCAGGGAGGCCTGGCGTGCTACGATTCATGAGGTCACAAAGAGTCGGACACAACTGAGCAAGTGAACTAAACTGACCTACAAATATTTTGGACTAATTTAATATAGCCATTCAAATATGTTACATAAATAAATGTATTTTGATCTATTAATGCAACTCTTCTGCCAGGTACCATTTTTGAGCTGTTATTATAAGTGCTACCTTGTGTTTAAATGGTGGAACTCGAGGACACACCAGTCATCGGTGTGGCAGGCCTTGGTGTGGCAGGACTCACGTCTGGGCTCCATCCCCCACTGGCTCTGTGAATGTGGATGCAGACCCTCCTCCACTTCTCTGCGCCTCAGGTTGCTTGCATTTAAATAGAGACAAGGGAGTCCCAATCCTGGGATGGAACGATTCTCCATGTTAATTGTGGTGGTGCTTACATAAATCTACACATGTGATAAAATGTCCTGTAGAACTATATGTACACATGCATACACAGAAAAATCCTGCATCATAATAACACATAGAAAAAATATAGAGAAAAAAAAATTCGGTGAAATAATATGTGGAAAAAAATGCATAGAAAAATTTAGTGAAATCTGAGTCAAATCTCTACTTTCGTTATTCATATTGTGCAAATGTCAGTTTGTTGGTTTTGATCATTTTTTATTTCAGTAATGATAATTCTTTAGGCTGTTAGTACAGGGTAGGGGGCATTCTGAGTTATGGGTGTATAAGACCTGCCTGTGCTAGTTTTGCAGCTTCTTGTGAGTCTGTCTTTCTAAACTAAAAAAAAAAAAAAAAAAAAGAACTAGGCACTCATTGTATGAGCCAGCAATGCCACTCCTAGGTATTTCCCTTGAAAAACTGAAAGCGTATGCTCACACCAAACATGAATGTTATTAACTGTTCTCATCATAATCATCCCAAACTAGAAACAACCCAGATGTCCTTGGACAAGTGAACAAACTGTGATACACCCATATGGTGTAATACCCCTGAGCAACAAAAAAAAGTAAACTCTTGATATCAGCAACATCAACCAAGAAGCAAAAGATAGAAGTTAAAAAATGATTGTCTCTGAAAATAAGACTATATATACATGTGAAGTTCTTGGAATAGGGACTGATTCATAGTGAGCACTTTGTAAGTATCCACTGTTGTTATTTCTCTCCCCTTGTCCCCCCAAAAAAAAACTCTTTCTTCCAGAATAATGATAAATTTCCCATTGTCTCCTAACCTGAACAAATTAGTGACTATTTATAATTCTGAATTTCATGTGTTTACTATATGTCACTGTGTGCACGAACTTATACGCATATGTATGTACTTCTCATTAAGATGTGTATATATATATGCAATGCATGGGTGAAGCTTGAGAATTCAGCACCAAACAAGAAAAATGTACCTGTGAGGCTTCAATTCTGGAAGATTTTCAAATGCCTAAATTTAAGCTTTTCAAATAAATGTTTGAAATGCCAAGCTAATTAGGATTGAAGGAAATTGCACTTATTGTGTGATTGTCTTTTATGTTATAAATGCTGTGATCTATAAATATATATCAGATCAGATCAGATCAGTCGCTCAGTCGTGTCCGACTCTTTGCGACCCCATGAACCGCAGCACGCCAGGCCTCCCTGTCCATCACCAGCTCCCGGAGGTCACTCAGACTCGCATCCATCGAGTCAGTGATGCCATCCAGCCATCTCATCCTCTGTCGTCCCCTTCTCCTCCTGCCCCCAATCCCTCCCAGCATCAGAGTCTTCTCCAATGAGTCAACTCTTCGCATGAGGTGGCCAAAATACTGGAGTTTCAGCTTTAGCATCATTCCTTCTAAAGAAATTCCAGGATTGATCTCCTTCAGAATGGACTGGTTGGATCTTCTTGCAGTCCAAGGGACTCTCAAGAGTCTTCTCCAACACCACAGTTCAAAAGCAGCAATTCTTCGGCGCTCAGCCTTCTTCACAGTCCAGCTCTCACATCCATACATGACCACAGGAAAGACCATAGCCTTGACTAGGCGAACCTTTGTTGGTAAAGTAATGTCTCTGCTTTTGAATATGCTATCTAGGTTGGTCATAACTTTCCTTCCAAGGAGTAAGCGTCTTTTAATTTCATGGCTGCAGTCACCATCTGCAGTGATTTTGGAGCCCAGAAAAACAAAGTCTGACACTGTTTCCACTGTTTCCCCATCTATTTCCCATGCAGTGATGGGACCAGATGCCATGATCTTCGTTTTCTGAATGTTGAGCTTTAAGCCAACCTTTTCACTCTCCACTTTCACTTTCATCAAGAGGCTTTTTAGCCCCTCTTCACTTTCTGCCATAAGGGTGGTGTCATCTGCATATCTGAGGTTATTGATATTTCTCCCGGCAATCTTGATTCCAACTTCTGTTTCTTCCAGTCCAGCATTTCTCATGATGTACTCTGCATATAAGTTAAATAAACATGGTGATAATATGCAGCCTTGACGTACTCCTTTTCCTATTTGGAACCAGTCTGTTGTTCCATGACCAGTTCTAACTGTTGCCTCCTGACCTGCATACAGATTTCTTAAGAGGCAGATCAGGTGGTCTGGTATTCCCATCTCTTTCAGAATTTTCCATAGTTTATTGTGATCCACACAGTCAAAGGCTTTGGCATAGTCAATAAAGCAGAAATAGATGTTTTTCTGGAACTCTCTTGCTTTTTCCATGATCCAGCGGATGTTGGCAATTTGATCTCTGGTTCCTCTGCCTTTTCTAAAACCAGCTTGAACATCAGGAAGTTCACGGTTCACATATTGCTGAAGCCTGGCTTGGAGAATTTTGAGCATTACTTTACTAGCGTGTGAGATGAGTGCAATTGTTCGGTAGTTTGAGCACTCCTTGGCATTGCCTTTCTTTGGGATTGGGATGAAAACTGACCTTTTCCAATCTTGTGGCCACTGCTGAGTCTTCCAAATTTTCTGGCATATTGAGTGTAGCACTTTCACAGCATCATCATTCAGGATTTGGAATAGCTCCACTGGAATTCCATCACCTCCACTAGCTTTGTTCGTAGTGATGCTTTCTAAGGCCCATTTGACTTCACATTCCAAGATGTCTGGCTCTAGGTCAGTGATCATACCATCATGATTATCATATATATGTATGATAATCATATATATGTATATATATATATATATATATATATATATATACATATATATGTATGATATATATGTATGATTATCATATATATGTATGAAAAGTAAAAGTGAAGTCACTCAGTTGTGTCCGAGCTCTTTGTGACCCCATGGACTGTAGCCCACCAGGCTCCTCCGTCCATGGGATTCTCCAGGCAAGAATACTGGAGTGGGTTGCCATATCCTTCTCCAGGGGATCTTCCTGACCCAGGGATCGAACCCAGGTCTCCCGCATTAGAGGCAGACACTTTAACCTCTGAGCCACCAGGGAAGACCTAAATATGTATGTTGCTGATGTTTAGATACAGTATTAACATTTAGCATATGTGCTGACTGTGCTAAGTTGGGCTTTTATGATGGAGTTGTTATATTTTGAAGAACATGCTTTGAATCATTTATAAGTCTGTGTAATAACAAGCTATATCATAACAGGATTTACTGAACTTTTACTGCCACCTACACAGTCAGCTAGTACTTACTCATCAATCTGTACTGTGTGTGAAGTGCTGAGCTGGATAAAAGAGGAACAGGAGGTGTTTAGAACAGGCTCAGAAGTAAGAGATGTTGTTGTTTAGTCGCAAAGTCATGTCTGACTCTTTTGCGACCCCAAGAACTGTAGCCAGCCAGGCTTCTGTGACCATGGGATTTCTCAGGCAACAATACTGGAGTGGTTTGCCATTTCCTCCTGCAGGGGATCTTTCCTACCCAGGGATTGAGCTCACATCTCCTGCTTGGCAGGCATATTCTTTACTACTGAACCACCAGGGAAGCTTGGAGTAAGAAATCCCTGGATTCAACCCCTAACACTGTAACTTGCTAGGTCTGTGTATTTGTATAAATTATCCAATTCATCTAATCATTTCTTCCCCTGCATGATAAGCACAGTACAAATTATCAACCTCTTAGAGTTACTGTGAGGTAAAGGGTTTGTCACAGGATCAGGTATTATAAACCGCTCAGTAAATGGTAGCTGTCATTATTATTAGATATATTATAATTATTTGGGGTTAAATTACTTAGAGATTTAATGGGAAAGAAATACAAGGTGAAAAAATTACATACTCTATGCTTCTGTATAGAAATTGTTGAAGAGAAGTATCAAATATATTCTAAGATATTTGCACGAACTTCTTTGGCAACATGGAACTTCATCTTGGTCAACAAGTGCGTGTAGGTTTGTGATTGACACACTGTGGGAAAAAAATGGGTGTTTATTTAGTGTACTAAATTGTGACGCTGTTTAAAGGAAAGCAATATGAACAGAAATGTGATCAAGAGAAGATAAGGGTGGGGATGTGGTAGAGTTGATGAACAGGGAGCTCAGCTAGACTGGCATTAACTACTTATGTTAAGTTGTCCAGTTCATGAAAGAAATGCTAGCTATGAAATAAATAAAGGCAACATGTATGCCTATCATTGCTGTCCCAATACACATGGATGCAATACAATTTCTATCATATATATATGACACATAAGCATATATGTATATGCAAACACACGTGTATGTCATATTTATTATAAAATTCAAAGTGGCTTAGCTTACTTATAGAGCACATTGTAATGTCTGTAATCTCGAAGTTATTTGTAAGTGAATGCAAAGAAGAAAAATAAAATGGAGAGAGTACACTGAATTAGAAGTCAAAAGACTAAGATTCTAGTACCTAGTACCAGTGAACTAATGTCTTATTGAAGGTGTTATATCGAATCTCAGTATTTTGACTTCTAACATACACACACACACACACACACACACACACTCCTCGCAAAGGGAATAGGTAACCACTCCAGTACTCTTGCCTGAAGAATTCCATGGACAGAGGAACCCGGTGGGCTACAGTCCATGGGGTCTCAAAGAGTCAGACATGACTAAGTGACTAACACACACACATATATATTCACAATCATATATGCACAATCATATACACACATATATATTTGTATATATGTAAATGTGTATAAAGCCACATGTACACACCCGTCTCTTTATCAATGACAACAGTTCTAGAAGCATTTTGCTAAATTGAACTAAGTGGCATATGTTGGCTATTACTAACTTAATGTTATTTGTTACTCATATTTAAATAATTTAAACTACAAGCTCTGCAGAGCTAGTGAACCTCTAATGGTTTGGCAGATTTCTTGAAGCAGCCATAATTACACCCATTCTGTCTAGTGGATTGTCTGCTTTGGCTTCTTGATGGCTTAAAAACAAATTAAATGGCACTTAAATCAAAATTCCCATCGGCGTGCTGTATATGCTTCCACGTAGGAAACAGGTATTTCTCCCATTAGTATAGACATATATAGTGGAAACAAAGGAAATGTATAGTTTAAAATATCAATTTGCTTTGAAACATTTCTGTGGTTTGTTGGTTTTGCATAAAACTTTAATGTTCAATAAGCTCTAAATAGACCATTTCTTTGTATTTCAAGGGGAAATAACTTTAAATTTATTGATTCCTTTTAGTAAAGTTGTTCCTGGTTTCATTAGAAATAATGCTGCAATAACAACCATTTTTTTACAAGTACCAGCAGCTAAAACAAACCTATTAGCATGATTTTTGCATCTGTAGAAAGCATGCTGCTGCTGCTAAGTCGCTTCAGTCATGTCCGATTCTGTGCGACCCCATAGACGGCAGCCCACCAGGCTCCCCCGTCCCTGGGATTCTCCAGGCAAGAACACTAGAGTGGGTTGCCATTTCCTTCTCCAGTGCATGAAAGTGAAAAGTGACAGTGAAGTCGCTCAGTCATGTCCAACTCTTCGTGACCCCATGGACTGCAGCCCACCAGGCTCCTCCGTCCATGGGATTCACCAGAAGTATCCATCAACTGGTGGCTGGATTAGACTCTGTCCATAGATCGACCTCACATCACACTGGTGAGAGCTGGATTAGACTCCGTCCATGGGATTCACCAGGAGTATTGACCTCACATCACACTGGTGAGAGCTGGATTAGACTCCGTCCATGGGATTCACCAGGAGTATTGACCTCACATCACACTGGTGAGAGCTGGATTAGAAACCTGGGCACCAGTAGTAGTTCATCCTCACAGAGAATACTGAAGTCACGGAGATAGGTCTCTTTAGTCTAATATAATAGGTGACACAAAAATCTTTCCTAAAGATTCTGTGGGCTTCCCAGGTGGCTCAGTGCGTAAATAATCTACCTGCAGTACAGGAGATGCAATAAACATGGGTTTGATTCCTGGGTTGGGAAAGATCCCCTGGAGGAGGGCATGGCAACCTACTCCATTATTCTTACCTGGAGACTCCCATGGGCAGAGGAGCCTGGCAGGCTACAGTCCCTAGGGTTGCAAAGAGTAGGAGACAACTGAAGCGACTGAGCACACATGCAGAAACATTCGGTAGATATGGACGTGTGTGTATATGTGTGTGTGTGTGTGTGTGTGAGAGAGAGAGAGAGAGAGAATTATTTTGCTGAATACCTATTCTCTACTCTGTTGCTTTCTTTACTGTAGAGTTCAGTAAGGTGATCATCAAACTGGTGTACAATATCATTGTTGTATTAAATTGTTATTAGGGAACAAGTCTACTTAAATATTTTCCAGTTGGCTGTGTTATGTTGAGCAGTTTTAGCATGCTTTGGGGGTTGTAGTTTGATCAGTGGGATAAGGAGATCTATATAAACAGATAATATAGTAAGTCAGATTCTTTCGTACTTGTGTTGACTTCTGACTTTGTTTTTATAGGTAATGATTCGTTGGAAGGTACAGGAATAAAGATTATCTTAAGTAAAAAAAAATAGACTTTATTTAAAGTACACTAGGATTGATTTCTTTTAGTAAAGTTGTTCCTCTGTTCATTAGGAGGACTGCTGAAATACTGACAATTTTTTGGTCTATCTGAAGAACAGACTGCACTCTGCTAGAAAAATGACTCAATCCCCTCCTTTTGCCCCCCACTGCCACCCCAAACTCCAGTGTGTGAGTCTCAGTTGAAAATTCAAAATATTCAGGAGGGAGAATTTGATAGAGAAGGAGTCCTGAGGGTTGTAGGGTATATGAGAGTGGCTTATGTATTGAAGGGATCACCTTGTATGTTGCAGATCATTTTCAAAGCAAAGGACTCGCGTATGATACTCACATCGGTCATTGTCACCTGTTCATAGACAAGTGGCCCCATTCTCCCTCTCATTTCCCATGATTCTTTTCCAGACCTTCTTAAAAAATTCAGCTGGGAGCCTCTGAACTCCTTACTCAGTGTGCAACATTTCATCATTTGATAAACTTGGAACTGATCCCCCATGAGAAGCCCCTGACTCTTGAGCCTCTCTTTCGTGTAAGTGGTCCAAAACACATAAGTGCCTCCCTTTTGTGGCCTTAGGTACAAAACAAATGGACAGTGCTGAGGTAGTGAAGGACCAGATGCATATGGGGGACCTGGCTTCAAGCTGGGGAAAGTACTCTGCTGGGAGCAACCTTGGCTGCTGGGTTGGTTCTGGTCTTTCTGTACTTGGAAGCTTTAATGACTGCATCAGTTTATCCACAGTTACAACATACTTGTTGTTCAGTCATGTCTGATTTTTGGGACCACTTGGACTGAAGCATGCCAGGATTCCCTGTCATTCACTATGACCCGCAGCTTGCTCAAACTTACGTCCATCGAGTCAGTGATGCCATCCAATCATCTTATTCTCTGCCATCCCCTTCTCCTGCCTTCAATCTTTCCCACCATCAGGGTCTTTTCTAATGAGTTGGCTCTTCATATGAGGTGGCCAAAGTATATTGGAGCTTCAGTTTCAGCATCGGTCCTTCTAACGAATATTCAGGATTGATTTCCTTTAGGTTTGACTGGTTTGATCTCCTTGCTGTCCAAGGGACCCTCAAGAGTCTTCTTCAACACCACAGTTCAAAAGCATCAGTTATTCTGCATTCAGCCTTCTTTATGGTCCAATTCTTACAGCCATACATGACTATGGGAAAAACCATAGCTTTGATTAGATGGACCTTTGTTGGTAAAGTGATGTCTCTGCTCTTAGTATGCTGTCTAGGTTGGTCATAGCTTTTCTTCCAAAGAGCAAGTGTCTTTTAATTTCATGGCTGCAATCACCATCTGCAGTGATTTTGGAGCCAAAATAAATAAATAAAGTCTCTCATTGTTTTCATTGTTTCCCAATCTATTTGCCATGGAGTGATGGGACTGGGTGCCATGATCTTTGTTTTTTGAATGTTGAGTTTTAAGCCAACTTTTTCACTCTCCTCTTTCACTTTCATCAAGAGGCTCTTTACTTCTTCACTTTCTGCCATAAGGATGGTGTTATCTGCATATCTGAGGTTATTGATATTTCTCCGAGCAATCTTGATTCCAGCTTGTGCTTTATCCAGCCTGGCATTTCACATGATGTGCTCTGCATATAAGTTAAATAAACAGGGTGACAAGCCTTGACATACTCCTTTCCCAATTTGGAAGCAGTCTGTTCTTCCATGTCCAGTTCTAACTGTTGCTTCTTGACCTGGATACAGGTTTTTACAGAAGACAGGTCAGGTGATCTGGTATTCCCATCTCTTTAAGAATTTTCCAGTTTGTTGTGATTCATACCATCAAAGGCTTTTGCTGAAATAGATGTTTTTCTGGAATACACTTGCTTTTTCTATGATCCAGTGGATGTTGGCAATTTGATCTCTGGTTCCTCTGCCTTTTCTAAATCCAGCTTGAATATTTGGTAGTTATTGGTTCACGTACTGTTGAAGACTGGCTTGCAGAATTTTGAGCATGACTTTGCTAGCATGTGAAATAAGGGCAATTGTAGTTTGAACATTCTTAGTAGTTTGAAAATTCTTTGGCATTGCCCTTCTTAGAGACTGGAATGAAAACTGATCTTTTCTAGTCCTGTAGCACTGCTGAGTTTTCCAAATTTGCTGGCATATTGAGTGCAACACTTTCACAGCATCATCTTTTAGGATTTAAAATAGCTCAGCTAGAATTCCATCACCTCCACTAGCTTTGTTTGTAGTGATACTTTGTAAGGCCCACTTGACCTCATACCCCAAGTTGTCTGGCTCTCGGTGAATGATCGTACCATTGAGATTATCTGGGTCATGAAGATCTTTTCTGTATAGTTTTTTCTGTGTATTCTTGCCACTTCTTCTTAATATCTTCTGCTTTTGTTACATCCATACCATTTCTGTCCTTTATTTTTGTCCATCTTTGCATGAAATATTCTCTTGGTATCTCTGATTTTCTTGAAGAGATCTCTAGTCTTTCCCATTCTATTGTTTTTCTCTATTTCTTTGCATTGTTCACTTGGGAAGGCTTTCTTATCTCTCCTTGATATCTTTTGGAACTCTACATTCAGATGGGTATTTTTTTCTTTTTCTCCTTTGCCTCTCGCTTCTCTTCTGTATGTTACAACATATATAGACATTATATACAGAATCTGTAGGATCAAGTTGTCTAAATGTTAGAGTGACCTGCATCCAGTGGTTTTTCTCAAGTAGTCAATCCAATCACCAGATCAAAACCCACAAAGAACATATAGGCTGCATAGAAAGTACTATGATTAAAGGGGATAATAAAAAGTGTTTTGGAAGGCCTTAACATTTCTAACCCCATGAAAAAACATCAATTTTTGAACATCGGCTTATGTGTATCCTGTGGAGAAAACTCCACAGAAATATTTTGGGCTTTCTAGGCTTTTACAATATAAATAGACTACCTGGGCCAACTGGCAATAAACAGTGACATTAAACCAAAGCACAGGTGGGCAGCCAGCTACAAATATCACCCACATGGAAAGATACCCTGTGGGAATCAGTGCATTATGGAATCAGAGAAGAGGAAGAGGCAGAATCGCTGGTCTTAAGCATTTCATTGCCTGTCTCATTTTTCACCACTCGACTTTTCCAACTCTGTCTAATCGAGATTTCAAGGCAGCTGGGGCCTGTCTTTACCCGATTCCTGAGGTTTGAGCTGTTGACAGCCAAAGCGTGTTCCCTGACAGGATTCTGCCTCCTGGCAATGTAGACAGAGACTCTGGGGACACACGGTGTCAGAGCTTCCAAACCTCCTGTAGTTAAGGGACCTGCAGTCAAGGGCTTTGAGCCTATGATTACCCATGGGGCTTTGCTTTTAAAGGGGAGGGAAGGGGGACTGGGCCCGCTCCGCAGTGGCTGCCTCTGCACCACCTCCAACTCCCCGGGGGCCTGAAGCCTTGGCAGACCAAGACTTGTGAGCATTTAGAAAGGTCAACGGGAAGAGCAAGCTTTCTTTTCGAGAGTGGTATAGGTGGGGGGCTGGGGGCTCTTTTCCTTAGGAATAATTGAATGTGGAGAATAATCCCTATTCCCCTGGGGTACATTTTAATAATGCAGGTGACTGATCCACTTAATGTCTGCCTGATTTGAACTGTGCATCGCTTGGTTTTTCATTAATAATGAATCCACAGGTAAACAAATGCTTCACATTAAATGCCTCTTTAAAGTGTTTAGCGTCTGCTGCCAGGAAACCTATTAAGCCCTATGGTTTAGGAAAGGTGAAATTAAACAGAAACTGTGTGTGATACCAACTAAGTGTCTTTTGACCAGAGTCTTGCGATTGCGAAGTTCGTATATACCCCTATGCTGAATACTGGAGAAAATTCCAAATAATGTCTTCTTCTCTTAGTAATAAGATAATAAATATAAAGAGAATATATAACATGTATTATTAATAGCATAACTTATTATTAACAACAAATACAGATATTTAAAATTACACTTAAATATAAGTCTAAAAATTCTAAAGGCATGATGTTACATAGTTTGGCCCTTGTATATAGTGAATTAAGGGGCAGGAAGGAGAGTTTGTATCTTTGTCCTCAGCCTTTGAGTTGAACTAATCACCCTCAGGCTTATTTCTTCTAAAGTAAAACTGACTTTGCAAACAGGTTTTGAGGATTTAAAAATAAACTGGATTTACTTAATAGGTGTATTCTAATTACATTCTCACAACTAAAGAACAATGCCACTCAACAAATTGTGTGAGAGTATCATAAAATCAGAAACTTAGCTTTTAATAATTTTTTTAAGAATTTTATTTGCCTTTTATCCTTTTTGTTTGTGCTCTCTTCTTTTTCAATGGCTGAGTTAACCTCTGGTGGGATCATTTGCTGTCTCATTCTATTTAATTTGTTGGCCTGGCCCAGCTACTCTTAACATCTCAGATCAGAGTATTTTCTAAATTGGAAAAAAAAAAAAATGCCCTGAAGATTATCTTGCCCCCTGATCCTCTTTTTAAATGGATGAAGAAGGATACCCCTTTATTCCAGGGTAACCAAAATGGATGGTTTCCCTTCCACCATGCTTCTTGTACTGGTTTCCGTGTTCTCTCCTCCGTCTCCTTTCTGCTTCTGATCTCTAACTCCCTTGTCCTGATATTAAAAAACTTGCAAAACCAGAATCTTTATTCATAGAGCTAATACACATCTCTGCAAGCCTCTACCTCATCCTCTTTGCATTCTTCAAATTATACCCATCCTTCATCCATTTGTTCATTTAAGCAAAGTCTTAAATGCATGTTGTTCATAATTTTTAAATCACTTCATCAAATTATTTTTGAATAATGTATATTGTTTGCATGCTTCTTCTCAGTTTTTCTATCTTCTGTGAAAGATTGGATCTTTCTTTTATTCATCACTATTTTGGCCAACTATAACAAGGAATGTGTGAATATGGAAGCCCAGGTTTGTGAATGAGGGTGTATATAAAAGTGCGTACTTTGGTACTGGTGACAAAACAACACTGGATATGAAAGAATTCATAACAGCTGTGAGAACTCTACACCACCATCAATATTAGCAATATTTATTTCCAGCAGCATACTTTTTCCTTAAGGCCACTGAAATATAATATTATAACTTCTTCATAAAGCTGTTAGATAGAGCTATGGAATAGTTTTTGAGAATCAACTGTAGACAAGTCCAGAATTTGGGAAGTGAATTATGAAAGTGGACTGATTTAAATGCAAGAAGTAATTGACCTGAAATAAATTCAGCCTGTTAAGTCACTGCAATCATAGATTTAATGTGGTTTAAAACTATAAAACTTCTATAGTTTTATAGTTTTAAGCTGTGAAAATAAGGAATTAATTCCTGTAAACAACTTTGTTCCCATTTTTGTTGGCCATGATTCACTGTTTTGAGGTCACTCATTTTGTCTCTTTATGTCAATACAGTATATTAAAATTTTGTTGTTTAATGCATTGGGTAGTAACAAAGAGAATACACTGAATATGAGGGCAATATTCATTAACTTTTCATATATGAATAGACTTCCATGAAAATAAAGTACCTTTTTATCAGTTTATAGAAATGCATATTACAAGACCCTTTGAATACAGGTAGACTATACTCACTGTGTGTGAACTTGAGCAAAATTGTTTAAGCTCTCTGAGGCCTCAGATTTCTGGACTCTGCTTTGGGACTAAGAATAGTACCTGCCTGATCAGGTTACCATTATCAGTTAAGGGTTGTAACTTGTCCACACACCTGGGATTTAGCAGCCCATTCCCATGAGGCATTAGTACTTTTCACCATTGCTAATATCATAAAGGTAGGTGGCTTAAGAATCTACTGAGTTCTTCCTTTCTGAACCAATTTTCTTTGGGTCCATTTTACCAGAAACATCTCCTGTCTATATTGATCCTAAATGGAAATCAAGAATTTGGGGCATTTTGATTACTAAATTATTGCAGAGCGCCTGCAGGAAGTATGCTTGCGATGAAGATGCAAACGCAAACAATGCAGAGAGAATGTGTTAATGGCTCAGACACATTGTGTTACTTTCAAACAGCACAGCTAATTCAAGGATACTTACAGCTCAACTTGGTGTATCCATGTGGTCATAAGGGTTCTGGCAATAAAATGTCCTATTTTGTGCCTACTTCCTAATGTATTTGTGTATCACCTGCAGTTTTCCTAGTTTTTCTTAAGATCAATTACAGATCTGGAAACGATTAAATATGATTTCCTTCTGTTCTTTGACCATTTGAGTTTCTTGTTGTTGTTTTTTTTTTTTCTATCCCTGTAGAAAACTCATGCTTGTAAGGTGACTTTTTTAGAAGGATGGAGATAATAATAGTAAGTGCCTTAAAGAAAAGAGCAAAATTATTTCTATTGCATAGTAATTCATGAGCAGTACCTCATGTGATCCTCACAACTGTTCTATCAAATAGAATTTTGCATATTGGTTATTGTTTTAAATGTATTTTAGAAAAACAGGAACAAAGTTGTCTATCTCATTTATCTGGTTCAATACACTCTTTTCCCTTGGTAAGTGGGTCATGTCATTGAAGAAATTTGGTAAGGTAGCAGTAGCAATGACAGAATATCTCTAAAAATAAACATGCATTTAGTATAATTAAAGTAGACTTTCATGCTGCCTATCCAGATGGGTAAACTGAGTAAACCTCCCCCTAAACTTCTTCATCACAAGGTGGGGATGATCTTACAGTATGTAGTTTGCAGACTTACCAACCTGGCCTTCTGTGGGTCTCAAACTTTTGTGGCCTGAGTTTCAAAAACATTAGTCATCCATCTTATGGCAGACAAAGTCTGTGGAAGATAAATTTAAAAAAAAATTAGTTCCTGCTTACTGGAAGTCATTATTGAATATCCCTGCAGAGAAGAAGTGGCAAATCATCACAATCCAGTAATAAAGTGTGAAATCTGGAATGAGTCTGGATAAGAGGCAGCTATCTTCCAGTCTGGGAGTTTCCCCAACCCTCTGTCACTGATAAGGGGGCTGAAGTATAAATGGAGCTGTGTGACATTTTATTTTCCCTTGTGAGCTGGAGCATTTATGCAGAATACTTTTAAAGAGCTCACCAATGCAAAATCCTTCCAGGCCTGGAAATAGAGTGCCGCTAGCTGCCAAAACCCAGTGTGAATTCCCTCCTGCTTTATAGTAACCACACTTCTTCTGTTTCATTCTTAAAGAAAATAATGTGGTTTTCATTCTTAAGGAAAATAATGTGGTTTTGTCTGTCTTTATCACTGTGCTTTGTCCTTCCTTATACTTCTCTCACTCAGCTTTGTATTTGTGAGTTCCTTCCAGATTTTATATGTACTGATACTTCTTTTTTCTTGCTATATAATATTCCATCCTATGACTATGCTACAGAATATCAAGTTTCCCTGGAGAAGGAAATGGCAACCCACTCCAGTATTCTTGCCTGGATTCCATGGCAGAGGAGCCTGGTGGGGCTACATACAGTCCAAGGGGTTGCAAAGAGTAGGACATGCCTGAGTGACTAACACACACATTACAGTTTATCAACACCTTCAAGATTCTGATATTTCCAATTTAGTGCTACTCTGGACACCACAGCTGTGAACATTTTCTACTATAAATCGGGATACACTTGGACAGGAGCTTTTTCAGACTATATACTTTGGAGACTCGTTACTGGTGTGTGCTAATGCTATGCTATGCTAAGTCACTTCAGTCGTGTCCGACTCTGTGTGACCCCACAGACGGCAGCCCACCAGGCTTCCCCGTCCCTGGGATTCTCCAGGCAAAAACACTGGAGCGGGTTGCCATTTCCTTCTCCAATGCATGAAAGTGAAAAGAGAAAGTGAAGTCACTCAGTCATGTCCGACTCTTAGCGACCCCATGGACTGCAGCCTACCAGGCTCCTCCATCCGTGGGATTTTCCAGGCAAAAGTACTGGAGTGGGGTGCCGTTGCCTTCTCCGCGATTGTACTGGTATGTACAATATGTATATCTTCAATTCTTCTATTTCTATTTCCCCTAGCAGTGAATGACAGTGTGAATTGCTGCACATCCTTGCAATCATTGCACTGTCAGACATTTTACTCTTGACACTCTGGTGGATCAGTAACGATATCTCAAGGTGATTTTAATTTGCATTTTACTAATCACTAACGAACTTGAACCCCTTTTCATATGCTTATAATAACTATGATCTGCTTTATAATGATGTCTTTCAACTCTTTTTCCATTGGATGAACAGCATTATTTAAAAATAAAATAAAATAGAGTTGGAGATTTTCTCTTCTAAGATTTGCAGTAACGAGTTCAAGCAGAATTCCAGAGTTGAATTCTTTAGTTGATAGTTCAGTTGTTATTTTTATCTGTCATATAATTAAAAACCTTTATTCCCTTTAAATTTCTTTTTCTTTTCCAAATAAGTCTTGACAGTTTCTTTTTCTCGTCTCCTTATTCATCCCCCATCAGATGAAGTAATGTAAGGCTTGTAATTTAGAGCTTAGAACAGTCTCTTAGGAAAGGAGAAAAGCAAGGAGATTGTCCTTGGCCTCTAAGCTTTAGAAATCTCTCACTTTGCATTGGAAATAGACATATTCTTGATAGAGATTACTATTGTTTAAAATCTCTTCTGAGGCCACCCTTCAAGAGTTTAGGAAAAGGAAACTTCATGAGATGCCAGGCTTAATGTTAAAAACAAGTTGTTGGGCATCGATTGAGCAGATTTAAAGAACATAATGACAAGTAAGGGGAAAGGAGGTGATTTCACCTACCAGTGCTAAAAATGTCATTAGAATGATTTATATGCCATCAACTCATTACTCTCCTGACTATCACCAAGGATCTCCAAGGCAACAAGGATTATTCTTTACACGTAACCCTCAGGCTTTATCTCCATCTTCTGAAGCAATTTTTCTATTCTTTCTGACCTGATTATTTCCACATGGATGGAAATATTTAGATGAGACAGATATAATACACTACTGCTTACCATACTGTCCAGGTTTAACCTTAAGACAGTCACACAGCTTTGATGAAAGCAACAGAAACTGTACTGTCTTACATTTATTTAATTCCATTATTGCAGGAATTTGGCAAGGACTGTATTCTTCTGATTCATTAGATTTGGAGCCAGAAATAAGATCACTTAGTATACTGAGGAAGAAGGATGAATTTTATGGATTTGGGTTCTACCATTTCCTGATATTTTTTTTTTTTTTTTTAGATTTTATTTCCTCTTATACTTCTTGTTATTGTTATCTGTGTATGTATGAAATTCTCATCCTTCCTGACTCTTAACTATCCATGATACCTGTAAGTACTTGTTTAATTTTAGTGTTCTTTGTTCTTCCTCTTTCTTCTATTAAATTAAGTTGCAATTGTTAAGAGTCTATGACTAGAACTTATGAAACTATCCTCTTAAAGCATACTGTAGAAGAATATTACTATAAAAGTATACTGAAAAACAAAATCAGAAATCAAGTGATTAAGCGACTAAACTTTAGGCAGCTGTATATAGACGTGCAAATTTTCTCTAATGGAGACAAAATAAATTCAGATACTTAAGGCCAGCATTCCTTTTAGTTTCCACTCATACTGAAAAAAATAATAAGGGTTTTTTTTTTTTTTTTTTTTTTTTTTTGTAAAGGGGTTGTAATCATTATTTTATAAGAGGAAGTGAAATGCACCTATGTGTTTCCATGAATATTTCAGTCCCCAGAGGCCCCTTTGAGAATGCATCTTTGATGGATTTTATCGGTTTAATTTTTAGGCCCAGAGTTCTGTAAAAAGTGGACAAATCATTATCCATACCCGACCTTAGCCATCTCTCAGTCCTGCTTACTCATAGCGTCCCCAGCTGTCCTAGGCACCACGCCATAGAGAACTTGTCCATACCCGACCTTAGCCATCTCTCAGTCCTGCTTACTCACAGCGTCCCCAGCTGTCCTAGGCACCACGCCATAGAGAACTTGGTTGTCAGAGTGTGTCTCGCAGCCACTCAATGAGGGTCTTGACTGAGGGATGTGAGGCTGATTTCTCACCATCTTTGTCCTTATTTTTACTTGAGCATTTTCTTCAGTAGTATAAAGTTCCCCCAAAATTATCAAGAAGGTTCATTTAGAATATGGAAGTAGAGAGTCCTAGAGTGTCCTAGCTAGAATCATCTTTAAGTCAGCCTTCTAATTCCCATTTCAAGAATTATTTGTACCAAACAGCATAAAAACAACAGAGCAAAGGCTGGAACGGTCTTTTTTTCTTTCTTCTTCCTCTTGGGGTAGTAATGATTGTGATTTCACTTTTATTTTGTAGTTTGCAAGTATGTGTTTGTGCATCTTTGTGTTCCTATAATCCTCACTGACCTGCTAAAGTAGGCTGAACAAATAAGAGCCATATTTTATAAACAAAAACAAAGGCTTTGGTTTAGAATGTAGCTTGAACTGAAATCTTAATCTACATGCAATTCCACACTACTTTTACATATTAATCTGCTCCAAAGGAGTTTGGGATAGACCTCTCTGAGAATTATTATGCATCAAATATGTAAATTTAAAATTTGCAAGTAATTAAAAAGGCATGACTGACATTAGAAACAGCAGAAACAAGAGGGTCCAAATAATTTCATTTGGGGAAAAATTATATCAAAGTTGCTAATTCAGTACATAGGATAACTCTGGAAAATTGACTAGATCAAGAAAGAAGAAAAAGAGTAAGGAAAATGCTCAGTATATCCCAAAACAGAACAGCGGACTGATAACACACAGATCAATGTGTTGAACCTATGATTTGCCTCTCAGTCGCCATTTACTCTCTTTGGGGGAAATTGACTGTTCTTTTCTCCTAGGCAAGTAGATCTCCCATGAGTACATTAAGGTTGTATAACAGCACCCTGCTTACTTAACTTATATACAGAGTACATCATGCAACATCCTGGACTGGAAGAATCACAGGCTAGAATGAAGATTGCCAGGAGAAATACCAATAACCTCAGCTTTGCAGGTGATACCACGCTAATGGCAGAAAGCAAAGAGGAACTAAAGAACCTCTTGATGAAAGTGAAAGAAGAGAGTGAAAAAGTTGAATTAAAACTCAACATTCAAAAAACTGTCATGGCATCCCATGTCATGGATGTCATGGGCCCATCATTTCTTGATACTTAAATGGGGAAAAAATGGAAACAGTGTCATATTTCATTTTATTGGGCTCCAAAATCACTGCCCACAATGACTGCAGCCACAAAATCAAAAGTCACTTGTTCCTTGGAAGAAAACTGTGCCAAACTCAGACAGAACACAGTTCATTAAAAAGCAGAGACATCACTTTACCAACAAAGGTCCATATAGTCAAGGCTATGGTTTTCCCAGTAGTCATGAAAGGTTGTGAGAATTAGACCATAGAAAAGATGAGCACCAAATAATTGATGCTTATGAACTGTGGTGCTGGAGAAGACTCTTGAGAGTCCCTTGGACAGCAAGGGGCTCAAACCAGTCAATCCTAAAGCAAATCAACCCTGAATGTTTGGAAGTGACATGACTCAGTTGTGTCCAGCTCTTTGTGATCCCATAGACTCTGCAGTCCATGGAATTTTCTAGACCAGAATACTAGAGTGGGTAATCTTTCCCTTCTCCAGGGGATCTTCCCAATCCAGGGATCGAACCCAGGTCTCCCACATTGCAGGTGGATTCTTTATCAACTGAGCTATCAGAGAATCCCACTTATTGGAAGGACTGTTGCTAAAACTGAAGGTCCAATAATTTTGCCACCTGATGCAAAGAGCTAGCATATTGGAAAAAACTCTGATGCTGGGGAAGATTGAAGGCAGGAGCAATAGTGGTTAAGAGAGGATGAGATGGTTGGATGGTATCACCAATTCAGTGGCCATGAGTTTGAACAAACTTCAGGAGATTGTGAAGGCCAGGAAAGCCTGGTGTACTGCAGTCCATGGGATCACAAAGAGTTGGACATGACTTAGTGAAACAATTTATGAAGACAGATGCATTATATTTTCTTTATTGCCTAAGCGAATGTTTTATCAGTTAAAAAATGAGAGTTGTATAACTTAGTCTAGAAACGCCTGGAAACCATTGAACAACTTTGCATTAGGAGACTGAGACCACATCCAGCAATACCAGCATCATTGCCATAGACACTGTTGTCAATATCATGATTCTGTAGCCTTTGAGCAGCATATCGACTGTCCCCTTTAATTCTCTCAGCACCTTGGAACCAAGTATGGGTCAGAGATCAGATCAGATCAGTCACTCAATCGTGTCCAACTCTTTGCGACCCCATGAATCGCAGCACGCCAGGCCTCCCTGTCCATCACCAACTCCCGGAGGTCACACAGACTCACATCCATCGAGTCAGGGATGCCATCCAGCCAGCTCATCCTCTGTCGTCCCCTTCTCCTCCTGCCCCCAATCCCTCCCAGCATCAGAGTCTTCTCCAATGAGTCAACTCTTCGCATGAGGTGACCAAAATATTGGAGTTTCAGCTTCAGCATCATTCCTTCCAAAGAAATCCCAGGGCTCATCTCCTTCAGAATGGACTGGTTGAATCTCCTTGCAGGCCAAGGGACTCTCAAGAGTCTTCTCCAACACCACAGTTCAAAAGCAGCAATTCTTCGGCACTCAGCCTTCTTCACAGTCCAGCTCTCACATCCATACATGACCACAGGAAAGACCATAGCCTTGACTAGGCGAACCTTTGTTGGCAAAGTAATGTCTCTGCTTTTGAATATGCTATCTAGGTTGGTCATAACTTTCCTTCCAAGGAGTAAGCGTCTTTTAATTTCATGGCTGCAGTCACCATCTGCAGTGATTTTGGAGCACAGAAAAATAAAGTCTGCCACTCTTTCTACTGTTTCCCCATCTATTTCCCATGAAGTGATGTGACCGGATGCCATGATCTTCGTTTTCTGAATGTTGAGCTTTAAGCCAACTTTTTCCACTTTCACCTTCATCAAGAGGCTTTTTAGTTCCTCTTCACTTTCTGCCATAAAAAAGTGTCATTTGCATATCTGATGTGATTGATATTTCTCCCTGCAATCTTGATTCCAGCTTGTGTTTCCTCCAGTCCTGTATTTCTCATGATGTACTCTGCATAGAAGTTAAATAAACAGGGTGACAATATACAGCCTTAACATACTCCTTTTCCTATTTGGAACCAGTCTGTTGTTCCATTTCCAGTTCTAACTGTTGCTTCCTGACCTGCATACAAATTTCTCAAGAGGCAGATCAGGTGGTCTGGTATTCCCATCTCTTTCAGAATTTCCCACAGTTTATTGTGATCCACACAGTCAAAGGCTTTGGCATAGTCAATCAAGCAGAAATAGATGTTTTTCTGGAACTCTCTTGCTTTTTCCATGATCCAGCAGATGTTGGCATTTTGATCTCTGGTTCCTCTGCCTTTTCTAAAACCAGCTTGAACATCAGGAAGCTCATGGTCACATATTGCTGAAGCCTGGCTTGGAGAATTTTGAGCATTACTTTACTAACGTGTGAGATGAGTGCAATTGTGTGGTAGTTTGAGCACTCTTTGGCATTGCCTTTCTTTGGGATTGGAATGAAAACTGACCTCTTCCAGTCCTGTGGCCACTGCTGAGTTTTCCAGATTTGCTGGCATATTGAGTGCAGCACTTTCACAGCATCATCTTTCAGGATTTGGAATAGCTCCACTGGAATTCCATCGCCTCCACTAGCTTTGTTCGTAGTGATGCTTTTTAAGGCCCACTTGACTTCACATTCCAGGATGTCTGGCTCTAGGTCAGTAATCACACCATCATGATCATCTGGATTGTGAAGATCTTTTTTGTACAGTTCTTCTGTATATTCTTGCCACCTCTTCTGAATATCTTCTGCTTCCGTTAGGTCCATACCATTTCTGTCCTTTATCGAGCCCATTTTTGCATGAAATGTTCCTTTGGTATCTCTGATTTTCTTGAAGAGATCCCTAGTCTTTCCCATTCTGTTGTTTTCCTCTATTTCTTTGCATTGATCGCTGAGGAAGGCTTTCTTATCTCTTCTTGCTATTCTTTGGAACTCTGCATTCAGATGTTTATATCTTTCCTTTTCTCCTTTGCTCTTCGCTTCTCTTCTTTTCACAGCTATTTGTAAGGCCTCCCCAGACAGCCATTTTGCTTTTTTGCATTTCTTTTCCATGGGGATGGTCTTGATCCCTGTCTCCTGTACAATGTCACGAGCCTCATTCCATAGCTTACTATCTCCATTTCCCAATGAAATAAGCCCTGTTTCTTAATCATGGTGTTACTGGTTAATTCCATGGGCTTGCAAAAGAGCTGAGCATCACTTAGGGACCAGCTGACAACAACTACACAAATATTAAAACTAAGTTTCCAAGAATCACTACCAGTAATAAATCTATTGTATAATCTATTGAATTAATCTGTTAAGGGCTTTTTGGACACCCTGTATACCTCCTTCAACTATGCGTTCAATTTGCCCACTTCTAAGTTTCTATGATTTCCACCATGGATGTGCTGTTCCTTCCCCTCCTCAGTGGAAAAGAATCTCTTTCTGTCCTCTAGGCTCATTTAGCACTTAGACCATCAATTGCAAATCATATGTATATTAATATAAAATATATTAATTAAATTAAAAAGATTTATATGTAATTGTAAAAATATATTTTAGTAGTATATGTATTATGAATTTATATATGTATATCAGCGAGAGAGCGACTGTATTTATACATAGACATATAAATAGATCCTATATATTATTTTCATTTGTATGTTTGATTGTTTTGAAGTTAGTACCGGGAGATTTTAGAGGCCTGGCGGCTGCGTTCGGGCAAGAGTCGGACACGACTGGGAGTATTGTTGTCAATGTCGTTATTTATACCTATACATATAATATATCCTATATATTATTTTCTTTTTATGTTTGATGTTAGAATAGGTTTAAGCCAAATTTGTTTAGTGATGCTTGGTTGTATGATCTTGGGCAAATTTAAACCCTATTGTGAGAAATATGGTGAAATAATATCCAAGTCACAATACTACTGTGAAGATGAGATAATTTGAGGCAGAGCTTTACAACTTGCAAAGCTCTCTGTAATATAAAAGATGATTATATTTTTTCACCCACCATAGCGCTAAAGCTCTGGGTGTTGTTGGAGCTCAATAAATATTGTGGGACTGAATTCAGTTTAGGAGTGAGTGAAGCCTAAATGAGTAAGAAATGAGATGAGAATTTCTTGTTAGCTCTCATGGCATTCCACCTCTCCATACATGTTGACTTTTCTCCATTTTCCTCCTTTCTTGGTATCTTCTTTCCTGTCGTATTTAATGTCTCTCTTTTTCCTTCACTTCTTAGCTTCTCTGCAAACTTTAGAGAAACCTCAGCAGCACATCAGTGACTTGCTAGGTGGAAAGGTTGGTGATACTGAGTTCAAGTTTGTAAATTACTTCCTACCAATCATGAGATGCATGGACTGGTGGATGTTGAATGCTGCCCTTTCAGATCTTTAGGGTAGGTGCCCTGGTGCAGACAGTGTGTGGTCCTACAGTCAGAGGACTACTCACTAGCCTTAGGATGGTGAATTAAGTACTGGTGGCCATTGTGCACTTAATATAAACCCGAGAACACTATGCAAACCAAGGGACCTCATCCCATTAACTCTGCCACACGCAGATCTTTATGATTCCTCTTACAGCCCATCAGGATAATGCAGTGCAAATCATCTTCTGGGCTAGCCAACACCTAAAAACTCTATTAATCCATCATAAATACACACATATGGCAGGGTACCATGTATAGTTATAGTTGCTGAACTCCAAATAATTTAAGCTTATTTGTAATTCTTTAGCTCAATTTCTCACATCGTCCAAATCTGCAGAGTTTTCTAAAAGTAGCTGGTTGATGAAGGATGTTTTAAATATCAGCCCTGCTTCCCTAGTGGCTCAGATGATAAAGAATCTGCCTGGAATGCAGGAGACCCAGCTTTGATCTCTGGGTTCCTGGAGAAAGGAATGGCTACTCACTCCAGGTTTCTTGCCTGGAGAATTTCATGGACGGAGCAGCCTGGTGGGCTGCAGTTCATGGGATCACAAAGAGTTGAACAGGACTAAGCAACTAACACTTTCACTTTTCATCATTAGACAGGTGTTATTAGAAAAGTGACCCCTCTGGGGTTCCCCCTTTAACAGCGAGCTGGTTTTCAGTTTGAAATTCAAGCTTGTCTCAGGCTAATGTGGAAAGTAATCAGCTTAATGGCATTCAGAGCCTTTCATTTCTCTACTCACATTTATGCTGGTTATTGAGCCAGGGAAGTTCTTATTGAAATGTGCAATGACTGGATGTATAGCTGCAGACCCCCAAGCTCATGTACCTGTGTTTGAAGTGACCGTGGCTTGTAAGGAGTGGCACCAGCTCTAAGGCTTCAAATCAGAACAAATGACCCATGCCTGGGGTTGACCTGGCCTCCTTTGCGTTTTTACTATCTAATTGTCTATCACTTTTTGGAGCTAGACAAAAGCAGACTCAAGACAGAGCTATTACTTTCTTTGACACCTTCAATATATCAAAATAAGGCAGGTTTTGGTGTAAAGTTTCCCAAATGGGAATACTCTCTTTTCTATAGACAACTGCCAGCTGTGAAATTGAGACTGGTAAGGAAGTCAGTGAGGAGAAAAACATTTCAGGAATAGCCATGGGAAAGGATGGGATGAAGAGAATTACAACTCCTCTTCTTAATGTCTTTTACAGTTTTTTAAAAAACTTTTTCATGGTAGGATACATGAGGACTTTGTGGCATGGTTTCAGAAGCATTAGTGAAGTCTAAGACACATGTTTCCAAGCAACTAGCTTTGAAAATGTAATTGACACTGGTAATCACCACCAAGTAGCTGAGAGATGGAGAATTCAGAAGGGGCCCTTTTGCCACGGGATCTCTCTCATACCCTAAAAGTAGGCTTGAAACAATTTATTTTATAAGTGGATGATTCCAGGACCTCCTATTTTGGTAAGTTTTCATGAGAACATGAATTTTTTTTTTTTTTTTTTATCTATTTTGTTTTCTCTTGCCACCCCAGGGCCTCCAATAGCTAGCATAAAATAGGTACTTTGTAAATAGATATTGATCAATTTGCAATAAAATCCCTGGAGATGAGAAGGCACTCATCCTTCTGAACCACTCAAAACCACTTGGAATGAAATTCCCAGAAATAAATCTGTCTCCTTTATATCAAGCATTTCTCAAGGACTTGTCACAAAATGCCAGAGATGAACTAAGGGATGTTTAACAAAAACACTTTTTTAAGCTTATAAAATGTACACAAAGTTTTAAGAATATATGCATATATACATATATATGTGTGTGTAGATATATATATTTACATATATTTTCTTCTTTCTCAAAGGAGAAATTGCATCATGACCTTTTAGCAAATATCTGAATAATAAGTTTGCTTTCCTTTGCAAGATAAAACACTATTGTCAGTTTGGATTCACATCAGTATTACACCTTGTAGTTTGAGTGATCATTTAGAGTAATAGTTATAAATTACAAAATTGAATGAGAAGTGGAAAGTAAATGGAATAAGAGTTAGTAATGATTCTGGTTGTTACAAATCTTCTCAGATTTAACATATAGTCTATGACTTATGAGATAAAGGGTTATAAAAAATATTTTTAATTTGACAAGATACCTCTAAATTTAGCCCACCTTGCATAGAAATGCCCCATTTCCATAACCTTAATTGCTTTCTCATTCTCTTATTTCACTCCCTCTTACCTCTGTATTCTTTTAGAGTATGCTTTTCATCAAAGGTCGCCTACATTCTATTGTTATTGCCTAGAAACCTATAGTGAATGTCTCAAAATTTGTGTCTCTTAAGCAGCATTTTTTCATACTGAATTATAATTATGTGAGAAATCTAGGGTGTGTGAAGGTTGGAATAAGCTAGATAAAGAGAACTGGCTTCATTTGCCAAAATATCAGCTGTTCTGTGAGGGCTAATTTTCTTCCTAGGATGATGTCTACAATATGAGCCGTATGTAAGGTCACTCAAATATCAGGAAGGGCTAAAGAACACAGCTTATAACCCAGCGCTTTGGTCTGTTTCTGTCCAGAAGAAGAGTCTGGTCAGCACATCAGAATGAAAGTGATTCAGACTAGAGTGTGGATTCTGAAGCTGGACCACTTTGGTTCCGATTCCAGTTCTTCTCTTTACTGGAGACATAGCCCTGGGAACGTTACTGTCCCTCAGGTTTTCCATTTCTAATAACAGAAACCATCATATGTCTGATCTTGTGTTTTGTGTAATAATTAAATGTTTGACATATGTTCAGTGCTTAGAACTTGGCATATAATAAAAGTCATGATATGTGAACTGTTACAATTTTTAATTCTCTAAAGTGTAGGAACTTGTTCCTTACTGGAGGGAGAGAGGTTGATTTAGAAAAGTTCACCAAATATTTTTAAAGATGAGCTTAGGGAAGCCTGGTTCTCCTCCTAACCTGTGAGGACAAATACTGCCCTTCCAGTACAACACGCCCTAGTGACTTTGCTGGAGGCAGTCCCTTGGTCTTGTAGGAGATGATTTTTTTTTTTTTCCTCTACCCTTTCAGGTTCTCTTGGCTGGTTTATGCAGTAAATTGACATGAGACAGATTGACAAGAGAAAAACAAATTTAAGTGCATATGTCCTGGAGCCCCACTGGGACAATAAGAGGCTCAGAGACCCCTCAACTGTTAGGCAATTGAGACTGCTGTGCCTTCTACTCAGTTCTTCTCAATTGAGCTGAGAATTGAGCAGGGGTCTGGGGCTTCAAAGGGAAGAAAGACAATTCACAAGAAGATGGGAAGAGCATGTGTTTGGTAAACACGTTTGCCAGGTCATGCAAAGACAATGCACACAAAGAGGACTTGGCTCAGAGGCTTTTATGAAGCTGTCCCTGGCATATCACTCCAAGCCCATGCTCTTCACGGTTATCTCTGGTGATGGTAAATTCTTTCAGACAGTTAAGAGGGAGGTAAAAAGCTCTTCTTGAGTCTTTTGGGCCCCATTGTCTTCGGCTTAACATAATCCATACGCCCAAGTGGAACATTTTGGGGAGGCTCATTCTGAATCTTTTCAGTCCAATCCAGCACCTTGCTGGCTGGCAGGTTTGACTTTTTATAGGTATGTAAATGGTTTTGAAGGACAAACTGAGGCATATATAAAAAGTTAAGAGTTTCTTTGAGCAAAAATCTATTTGAATTGGGCAGCATCCCCTCTAGCAGAGTTCTGAAAAGATGTACAAAAGTGAAGACTTTTCCAGGCAGAAGGGAGCAGGAACAATGAGGTTATATTAGGAACAAAACTGGGTTGGTTATTGCAATGTTAATCTCCTTTAGGAAGGTCTATCAGGTAGACTACCTAACTAGTGCTGATATGGCAATTCCTGATTGGTTTAGGATTCTATTTCTGGGAGAGCCAAAACTGGAATTAAGTCTTGGTTTGGTGATCTTAGGGGCTTAGCATAAGTGACTCCATTTTGAGACAGTTGTCTTTCTTTGAACAATGGTTATGAACTTACTAATGATTTGATTTGACCTCTGATCGTCACTCTTGAATCTCTGGTTTGTTGTTTGACCAATATGCTATCCATGGGATTCCAGACCACATGGTCCCAACGCCTAACTCCTTTGACCTCACTTCATTTCACTATGACTGCGACTCACCTTCTTCTTAGCCTGTATGTGTTTTAAAGGAAAGATGAATCCACACTGTGGCCCCCTTCCTGTAAACTGACAGCTATTACCAGTGTTTTCTCCTGCCCTTAAGACTCCAAACAATTGTATTCAAAGATCCCACAGTTAACTCAGCCTTGCAATTCCCAAAGCTCTCAAAGCTTTAGGGAAATTAAATTAAAATGTGGTTGAACTCTGCTTCTTATTCATTTATTAAGGGCATATTCTTTGCAAGCTTATGGGTTTAGCTAGTGATTGTGTCTTCTGAAATTAGAGAAAGCAAGAGATACCTCCACTGCCTTCTGGGCCAACCTCACACTGAAAGTTGAAATGACCTTGTAATGCATATGTCAAAATTATCCTATTGGTCTGCTTTGACAGCAAAAAAACAATTTTCTGCTTTTCTTTTATCCTCTGTAGAGGACTCATTCCACATATTTATGACAAAGATTCAGTGAAAAGGACAATGGAAATTTGTCCTTCTTCCCATCCCAGAATATTACTAGCAGTGAAGTTCTAACAACTTTTTATGTCTGGCCACTATTACCCGTTTTGTACTCACCGAAATATCTTCCTCCTCTGATCAAAGCACTAACTACTCCTGTTGCTTTTATTTATTTGGATTGAATTATTTGAATGAATATGCCTGTTACCTTTAAATCAACTTAAGTTAGTTGACAAGCAGTACTATTACAATGACTACTATTTAAAGAAAGATATTAAATGCTTTTGGAACAAGAAAATTACACTAGAATAAAAAATGCTGAGAATTTCCTAAACTTTTAAAGACATGATAATTTTTTGATTACTATATAGGAAGAATTTTATGCATGTATGTATGCGTGCATGCTAAGTCACTTCAGTTGCGTCTAGTTCTTTGCAACTCTATGCACTGTAGCCCCCCAGGCTCCTCTGTGCATGCGATTCTTCAGGCAAGAGTACTGGAGTGGGTTGCCATGCTCTCTCCCATAGGATCTTTCTGACCCAGGGATGAAATCTGAGTCTCTTACGTTCTCTGCATTGGCAGGCAGATTCTTTACCATTAGCACCACCTGGGAAGCCCATGTGTGCATAACAGTTAACTAAGAAAATAGAAATTTCACCAGATCACTGAAAATATTGCCTATATATAGAATATTTTATCTACATATAATTTTTTTTAGTATTTAGACACACATGTACAGATATAGTCACATATAAGTAAAAATCATACAAAAACTGAAGTTTATTTCTCTATGCTTGTGTTTCAGTTCAAATAATAATGTGAAATCAAAAAATGTATGATTGGAAAACCCAGAAAACATCAGACCTAGAAGTGAAATTGATTGTTAAGGTATATCAAAGGGAAATTTTAATATCATAGCTGCTGCTGCTGCTGCTAAGTCTCTTCAGTCGTGTCTGACTCTATGTGACCCCATAGACAGCAGCCCACCAGGCTCCGCCATCCCTGGAATTCTCCAGACAAGAACACTGGAGTGGGTTCCCATTTCCTTCTCCAATGCATGAAAGTGAAAAGTGAAAGTGAAGTCTCTCAGTCGTGTCCAACCCTCAGCGACCCCATGGACTGCAGCCTACCAGGCTCCTCCGCCCATGGGATTTTCCAGGCAAGAATACTGGAGTGGGGTGCAAGTGGGTGCCTTCTCCGTTAACATCATAGATGCTTCTATAAACTGAGAGTAAAGTCAGTGACATCCTGATACTTCTCTGTAAACATGGCTGCCTCACCACACTTTTTTCTAACAATGGTAGATATCAGATGTCAGATGTATCAGAGCAAAAGAATAACAGATCATTTACATATTGTTTTAAGTCACCTAATACTCTGTGTGTTTAGGCATCCTTTGGAACATAAAGAAAATGAACAACTTGTCATCACTGGAGCTTAGCTATCACATAAAATAATTTTTTATTATAATAGTATCAGCTAGTGATTCATAGAGTCCTTGTTATGTATTAAGAATTTTTCTAATTACTTACAGATATTAATCCTTGAAATGGGCATTATCATCTATCCTACTTTGCACATGCAGATGTTAAGATACAGAGGGGTTAAATGAATAAAGCTATGTTACAAAACTAATATAAACTGAACAGAAATCCAAATTGAGGTTGGCTTAATTTAAAGTATCCAGCCAAACCACTATTCCAGACAACAGTCTGCCTCCCTTCATCACCTGGTGTTACGTCTCTCTGGTACAATAGCATGAACATGGACATATGGCACTGGTCTCCCTCCTCTATAAATACCAAGTCCCCAGCTGCACTTAGCATCAGTTCAGTTCACTTCAGTTCAGTCACTCAGTCATGTCTGACTCTCTGCAACCCCATGAACCACAGCATGCCAGGCCTCCCTGTTCATCACTAACCCCCTGAGTTTACCCAAACTCATATCCATCGAGTCGGTGATGCCATCCAGCCATCTCATCCTCTGTCATCCCCTTCTCCTCCTGCCCCCAATCCCTCCCAGCATCAGTCTTTTCCAATGAGTCAACTCTTTGCATGAGGTGGCCAAAGTGTTGGAGTTTCAGCTTCAGCATCAGTCCTTTCAGTGAATACCCAGGACTGATCTCCTCTAGAATGGACTGGTTGGATCTCCTTGTAGTCCAAGGGACTCTCAAGAGTCTTCTCCAGCACCACAGTTCAAAAATATCAATTCTTCGGCACTCAGCTTTCTTCACAGTCCAACTCTCACATCCATACATGACCACAGGAAAAACCATAGCCTTGACTAGACAGAACTTTGTTGGCAAAGTAAGACTCTGCTTTTGAATATGCTGTCTAGGTTGGTCATAACTTTCCTTCCAAAGAGTAAACATCTTTTAATTTCATGGCTGCAGTCACCATCTCCAGTGATTTTGGAGCCCCCAAAAATAAAGTCTGCCACAGTTTCCACTGTTTCCCCATCTATTTTCCATGAAGTGATGGAACCAGATGCCATGATCTTCGTTTTCTGAATGTTGAGCTTTAAGCCAACTTTTTCACTCTTCTTTCACTTTCATCAAGAGGCTTTTTAGTTCCTCTTCACTTTCTGCCATAAGGGTGGTGTCATCCCCATATCTGAGGTGATTGATATTTCTCCCAGCAATCTTGATTCCAGTTTGTGCTTTCTCCAGCCCAGCGTTTCTCATGATGTACTCTGCATATAAGTTAAATAAGCAGGGTGACAATATACAGCCTTGATGTACTCCTTTTCCTATTTGGAACCAGCATCAGCACACAATAAATACTAAATATCCAGAATTGCTTTGGAGAATAGATATTCCATTTTCCAGAGACTGTCTTGAAAAGCTGTGTCACTCACATGAATTCTTTTACAAAACATATACTCATGTCATTTTCAAATGCTTAATGCATGCTCAAAAACTCAGTTTTATAAACATGCCTGACCATGGCCTTCTCAGAAACCAACTTAGCATACAAACCTGCCAGGTAAAGAGTGTTTGCCTTGGGCAAACAGTTGAATCAGAAATCAGGACTGTGAAAGTGTCACTGTTGTGGTCGAATAGAAAGTCAAACCCAGTGTTGTTACACGGCCAAACCAAAAGGATATGAATAAAACTTTTTTTCACTTTCAAATATAAGTTGACACCTATAATATTCCTTTTAGAAAACAAGAACTCATGTCAATAAGGTGGGTGAAAGACAGCTGAAATAGCCAAAGGAGGCTTCTGTCCATAGCAATAATGAATCATTTTACAAATTCAGACTTTTAAATATTTCTATTGGGATGGATAATTACCGCTTAGTTAAAGGAGGCATTTAGATAGGAGTCAGTAGGTAAAATATTCACTTCAGATGGGCCCCTGATGTGAAATGCTTGGCAAATAGATACGAAGATTTGGGGGTTAGTTGGTGGACATATTTGTCTAAGTTGAAGGCAGTTACCCAACCCTCCCTCACCTAATAATTAAAGTAGATAATAGAAATAAAAACAAGGCCTAAACAAATGATTTACTAAGCATTCTACTTTTCTATAAGCATGTACTAGCTTCAAGGCAGCTGAATTAGAATACAACATGGTCACGCCTAACAGAATCAGACACTGGTAGAGCAGTAGATTCTTACAGAATTAAATTTGAATAATCCAGTATCAGTAGTAATGAAGAGTGATTAATAGATTTAGTCATTTCCTCCCAATTTTCATTTGTATTCTCAATGGTAATGTTGCATTTCTATTTGAAATATAAACTCCTAGTTATATTATGATTTATATTTCTGTGCTAAATAGGGAATAGCAATAAGCCTAAATTTGACATACAGCCAGCTTTCTGTATCAACAGATTCAACAAACCATGAATCAAAAATATTTTAAAAAGCATGCATGCATTATTGCATGCATGAACAATAATTTACACAGTATTTACATTGTATTAGATATTATAAGTAACCTAGAGATGATGGAAGTATGAGGGAGGGTATATGTATTGGGTTGGCCAAAGAGTTCATTTGGTTTTAAATAAAAATAAAAGATATTTCTCATTTTCTGCAAGAACTTTATTGAACAGCATATTTACTGATTCAGTGAACTTTATGGCCAAACCAATAGTTTATCCTCAAAATCTATACCATTTGATATAAGGAACTTCAGCATCTGAAGATTTTGGTATCTGCAAAATGGGGCAAGTGGGTTGATGGAGGTGGATGGTGAAGGGGTTGTGGGTTAGGGGGCAGTCCTAGAACCAATCCCCATGGATACAGAGAAGGATTGTGTATAACTTTTGCCATCCTTATTGTATAGCAAGAATTCAAGTTTAATTCAAAGCATGGTAGGGCCAGCCCATTGTAATACTCTAACTATGATACCTCACAGTTGTTTGCCAATATGGCATAATCAGAGATGCAAAACTAATGCGTGATCATTGCTCTTGTAAAGTTTGGGAAATTTATATCCTGCAGGGGTTCACAGAAGAGATTTTTGGTGACCATTTTGCCTACAGAGTCTTGCATTTTTTAAGGAAACTGGCAAAGACATAATTTTATCCCAGAGGGTAAACTTTTCTTGGGTTATAAAAATGTCTGTGAAACAATCCGATGGGACACTTGACTTAGATTACCTTTTTCTGCTGTGTGTAAAACAAGTTATATGGGTTGCACCCTGCCTTGATGTGGTCTCTCTGGTTTATAACTTTTCCACAGTTCCTGGTCATTGTCTCTTCCAGCTCTACTTCTTGGTCATTTTCATCCTACTGGGAAATGGCAACCTAATCCAATATTCTTGCCTCAAAAATTCCATGGACAGAGGAGCCTGGTAAACTGCATTCCACAGGGTCGCAAAGAGTTGGACATGACTGAGCACACACACATGAGGTCAAATACTCAGAATTGTATATTACTTCCTTGTGTTTAGACAGTACAGAGGGTTTTCCATCATGTTCCTATTGTACCTTGGAAAAACTGTAAATGGATATTCACTGTGTTCTACCAATTCCCCATACTTTTTAATGACAGAGAACTACTTTTATAACTTCATAGCATACCTGGTCACTTTACATGAATTCCTTCAGCTTTATGAAAGGGGCTTGACTTGATAGATCTACTGAAGTTCTGCACCTAAGGAAGGCTATAGCTTTTCTTCCCTCTTGACCTGATGTCCTGATGTTTGCATGTAAGGATGCCTGTAAAAATCCATAAAGTAAATGAGAGTTACCTTAATTCAATAAATGTTATTGAGTGACTATGGAGTTATAGCTGTGCTAGATACTAGGCTTATACTAGGGAACAAAAATCAAAATGCTATCGATTCTTGTGTTCATTACCCTTTAGTGGGGAAAACAGGTATAAAACAAATAATTAAATTAATGAGAACCTAATGACTACCAATGCTAATGGGAGGAAGGAAAAGTACATTTAATAGAGGGTCCTCTTAATGTTGCTGGGGCTTAGGGAAAAATTCCTTCTGGGGATGCTGTTCAAGCTGAGACCGTAGGAATAATTAGGGGAGGAAAGATGCCCTTCCAGACAGGGAGCATACACATGTATGAGGCCTGGTAGGAACAGACACAGGTGAAGAAAGACCAGAACACAAGGCTCAGGCAGCTACAAACTACACTCTTTTTTTCCTCGTAGTCATATTCTGGAACATGTCCACTGGACTTCAGGACTTCCACAAAGCCATTCTTATCTGTGAGTGATTGTTGAAATTGGTTCTTTGTGACGAAGATAGGAGAAAATTCTTATTCTGCCATGTAGGTGATGACAGTGGAGTTTTCCAAACTGTGTCTTTACTTTAAAGGTATTGAGAAACGACAAAAGTGTTTCATATCAAAGATACTCAAAGAGAATCCTTTCTACTCCTTTTACCAATCAGAGATCCGAGTTCCTGAGTTATTAGTTAAGAAATACCACGTGAAATTATTCTTGGCTCATCCATTTGTTAGTTTAAATCAATAAAATAGCAATGTGGACACTAGGTTGACTTTGGGAAGAGAACATCCAAGGAAGGAATATAACATATCACCTTTAGTTTTAGTTAAAATAATCTAGCTTTAAAATGCTTTGAAAAATATTGTAGGTGTTTACTATGGATGATTCCAGTGTTTGTGACTGATGAACCATATCTGTCCCAACTTCTTAAAGTTTTTTTAGCAACTTGCGGTAGGGATTTTAGGACTTGGGGTTCAATGAGACATCACAATAAAGGAAAATGTCTTAGAAATATATGTAGAAAAACACTTTAAAGAATATATAGACTACAAACACTTCTCATTAGATATTGATGAATGATAAAGAGAGTACAGAAATAAAAGTCACAAACATTTCTTCTGTTACAGAATGAATGCCATATTCTATGACACAAATAACATAAATCTTCCCAAGAAAGAAAACCCTCTTAGCTTATGGAGCTATGTGTTGAATTTCCCTGAAGCCTTTGGGTATTTTCTGGCAAGACCATCCATGTGCAGTATTTGGATATGTTCTCAGGCTGTATATTCGTAGTTCTCATTTATTTCTTGCCGGTCTGCAAAGCAGAGGAGGACAAACCAGCTCAGTGTTTGCTCATGCTTCTTAAGTGGGTTTTGTACAGTTCTCTTCTCCATTCTGCCTTCTAACACACTCATGTTTTACTCACTCTTAAATGCAGCTCAGAAATAAAAGGACCATATAAGCCTTTTTATGTTTATAGTGTCAATCAATTTGAGCCTTCAACAATTATTGACTAATTAATAGCCAAACAGAGAACTTATTAGGGACTTATATGTGGAATTAAAACTACTTCCCTTCACATAATTCTACTGAGCCAGCACAGATACGTTCTAAAATTCTGCTCAAAGTTTGTAAACATTATATGGTTATAACTTAAAAGGGGAAAAGAGAGATTCCTTGCTGAATTCCTTATTGATGAGCTATTGATTTGATGCTCAGCCTTACAGGTATACTTTTGGCAAATTCCAACATTTTAAAACATGTTTTTCCTATGATAAAATCACAAAATTCTCTGAAAATAATTTAAAAACTATGTTTTATTAAATAAAAATAAAATGTGGAATTCTGTTCCCGGGTTTCTTTGTACAAAATTATCTACAGATCAGCCTTTGTGTAAATATATTACATCTATTTACTTTGTATAAAAGTTAGTTTGTTTTCATTTCCTCCATTCAAGCTGTATGTCCACATTACCAGTTATAAGGGAAACTCAGATATTCGAAAGCATTAGCCTGACCAATGACAAGTCTGTGCAGTGTGGATGTTAATAATTCCTTTCTGAATCAACAAATTATCATATGCTTTCGGGTACTGAATATATGTTCAGCCAAAAACTAGACATGTGAGGGTGTGAAAAAAAGGATACAAATGATTTTTCTGTCCCAAAGAAGTTGAGAATACATGAGAGAATCAGATCAGATCAGATCAGTCGCTCAGTTGTGTCCGACTCTTTGTGACCCCATGAATCGCAGCACGCCAGGCCTCCCTGTCCATCACCAACTCCCTGAGGTCACTCAGACTCACATCCATCGAGTCAGTGATGCCATCCAGCCATCTCATCCTCTATCGTCCCCTTCTCCTCCTGCCCTCAATCCCTCCCAGCATCAGAGTCTTCTCCAATGAGTCAACTCTTCGCATGAGGTGGCCAAAATACTGGAGTTTCAGCTTTAGCATCATTCCTTCCAAAGAAATCCCAGGGCTGATCTCCTTCAGAATGGACTGGTTGGATCTTCTTGCAGTCCAAGGGACTCTCAGAGTCTTCTCCAACACCACAGTTCAAAAGCATCAATTCTTTGGCGCTCAGCCTTCTTCACAGTCCAACTCTCACATCCATACATGACCACAGGAAAGACCATAGCCTTGACTAGACGGACCTTTGTTGGCAAAGTAATGTCTCTGCTTTTGAATATGCTATCTAGGTTGGTCATAACTTTCCTTCCAAGGAGTAACATGAGAGAATAGTATTTGTTTAAGAAGCTAATCATTATTTTGGACTTCTGGAGCTTAAAGTTGGCAAGAAGGTACTCATTTCCTGAATCTTCTGTCTCTATAAGCAGGGTGTGAATGTTGAATTTGTAGATCAAGTTTTGTAACAGTGATCTTTGAAACGTTTAAGCAGTGGCGCAGCGTGGGCACTGGCCATCAGAATGGATGTGGTCATCTTCAACCCCTGTGGTCTCACCAGCACCCTGATTCTCAGTGTCCCCAGCCATAACCCTGATATCTGTGAAGAGCACAGATTTAGTACTTGATAAATATGTGTTCTTAATTAAGCTCTACAAAACAGATAAGTCTTTAGCATCTCTTGGTAACCAAAGAAGAGTTTATAATCTAAGAGTTGCTTTTTTTTTTCTGGTTAAAACTCCATTAAGCTATTACAGTAATGGATTATACACTGTCGATTACGAGTAGATAAATGTCTTCAAATAGGCTGTTACTTTAAAAACCAATAGTGAACTCAGTTCAGCCAGCATTCAAAATATCTGCAGTTATATTATCAAAATGTTGATATTTTAGATGAACGACCAAAAGAGAATTTATTTTTAAATTTATGGAAAATCCTTACCATTGCTTCAAATTGGATGTAAGTTTAAAAAAAAGATTCTATCAAGAAACCAAACCCACTTAGTACTAAACTTCTGTGATTTAAGAGGGTCATAACATTTTATGCATTTTTGAGGTTTTTATAATTAAAATAATGCATGTTCATTATAGGAAAAATAAGATACATTTAATTTTGAAAGGAAAAAAATTATTAATTTAACTCCAATGCATATACAGCCTTCTAGGCTTTTAAATATAAAATATACAAAAAAAAAATAATAATATCAATCCAAACCATTATTTTCACTTATATTATGAACATTATTCCCACAGCATAATTATTATTGGCCCCAGGAAATAGAGTTATAAAAGTCTATTTCCACAATTTTCACTTGTAAACACAAGCCCCCATTATTCATGTTTTCCTGCTTATATGACAAGTAATTCCTTAAAATAAATTCATTAAAATGTATTTGATTGGTCAAAGTGTGCATACATTTTTAAGAGCTTTCCTGTCCCCTGTCAAATTGTTCTTTGCAAATTATTAAGCATCTCATAGACAGTTCTTTAGTTATTGAAAGTGAAAATAAATGGAAATGCATTTTTATTTCATTGCTAAGGCTATGGTTTTTCCTGTGGTCATGTATGAATGTGAGAGTTGGACTGTGAAGAAAGCTGAATGCCCGAAGAATTGATGCTTTTGAACTGTGGTGTTGGAGAAGACTCCTGAGAGTCCCTTGGACTGCAAGGAGATCCAACCAGTCCATTCTGAAGGAGATCAGCCCTGGGATTTCTTTGGAAGGAATGATGCTCAAGCTGAAACTCCAGTACTTTGGCCACCTGATGTGAAGAGTTGACTCATTGGAAAAGACTCTGATGCTGGCGGGTATTGGGGGCAGGAGGAAAAGGGGACGCCAGAGGATGAGATGGCTGGATGGCATCACCGACTCGATGGACATGAGTTTGAGTGAATTCCGGGAGCTGGTGATGTACAGGGAGGCCTGACGTGCTGCAATTCATGGGGTGGCAAAGAGTCAGACACAACTGAGTGACTGAACAGAACTGAACTGAAGTTTAAAAGCAAACATTCTTTAGTCTTCTATTTATGGATTTTCACCTTTATCATTATTTTAATCTGCAGTGACAAAAGGAACATGTTTGAGATAGGACAAGAATTGAGCCACAAATTTTCCCTACTACTCCTTTCAATTTGAATCTGGAATCAAAACAATAATCACTAAAAATAACCAGATCGATAGTTCTCTAGGGCACTGAGGAAGGAGCTTGTTCCAGAGAAAAGTAGGAGGTCTTTTTCAGAAGTCTTACAGTTTCATTTAATATAATTATTTGGCTGTTTTGTCTTCTTTTCTTTAAGTTTCTTGGCTAAACGAGCTCAAAAAGTACAGACAAGTTTGTAACTAGGTGAGCTGTTCGGGAATTTGTGTGACAGAAATTAGATGCCAGCGATGAGTTTCCTAGCAGAATCTATAGCATAAAAACACCCCAGTAACCCCTCCTCCCAGCCAATTTGCACAAACATTGACTTTGTCAATGACTGGAGCTGAACAGTCAAAGGAACTAGAGGCAAAACCTCACTGTTGGGCTCCTTCATAGAAATAAGGACATGGAAATGAGAAGGCAGAGTCTTCACATGTTTGGCTGCTGTCTGAATCACTTAATAACATTTAAAGGACAATTTTATCTGTACCGTCAAGGCTGTATCTATTCAGATTAAGGAAAGTATTATCATATCTTGGTTTACCCCTTCACCAAAATCCTCAGAGGCTTACTCTATCACAGGTTTGTGACTAGTTCTATAACTCTGCCTTATGTAGTTTAATTATCTTGTGGAAAGTACTTTTTTTCATTCCCTCTAATGTCTTACCCAAAACATTATTGAAGCTCAGAAGTTGACTGAGCTTCTTCTCAGATATCCACTTTACCACTTACTGAGCTTTTCAGAAACCAGTGTCCAGCCAGAGTTTGAAAAGGCCCAAGTCGGAATTTTGTGAAGTAAACAAATCAATTGTTCCCATGGCACAGCCTACACCCTCCTCTCCCCTACACTCCTTCAGCAGGAGGCTCCCACCTGTGCCCAGAACCCAGATCATTAAAGTCAAGACTTTGGATTGAAGTCTTTTATCAAGAAACTGCCTTTTAAACTGGAAATGTATAGTTTTATCTGTTATTTATTAGTTGCTAACACTTTCATCTTTTGCTTTACATTTTTAAAACCGTGAGTAAACATTTCTTTATAATTAAAAATGAGCATGTACACATATAATCAGATATTAACGCATTAAAGTGAAAATGGAGTTGCTCAGACATGTCCGACTCTTTGCGGCCCCATGGACTGTAGCCCACCAGGCTTCTCCATCCATGGGATTCTCCAGGCAAGAACACTTGAGTGGATTGCCATTATTAATGCATTAGTCTGAATAAAAAAAAGTTCAACCATCTATGTTTCTCAACCCAACCCCCACACTATTGATATTTGAGGCTGGATACTTCTTTGTTATATGGGGGCTGGGAATGGCACTTTCAGACCTCTACCCACTAGGTGACAACCCTTATCCATTTATATAGTCAGGCCTAGGTCCAGACATTGTCCAGTGTCCCCCGAGAGGCAAAAATCACCCCTTTGTGGTTGAATCCATTGGCCAGTAGATAGTACGGCACTAATTCACTCTTCCATCTTGATTGAGGCACCAGATATATGAACACACAGAAATTCCTGCCCTCGTGTAGTGTATGCTCCAGTGCATATTAAAGTTCTTGGGATGTCAGAGAAAATCTCCAAGGTCATGTATTTCAGTGTCAGAAGTCAGATCAGAATACATACGTCATATATTTTCCTGGACAATATAGGGGGTAGGCACGTGGCTAGAGGGAAATCTCAAAGGGCCATTTCTTAGTTTTTTTCACTAAGGTGTTGGCCTCTCTAAAGAAAAGTATAGTTACACTAAATCCTCATAGTTTTCAGTTCAGTTCAGTCGCTCAGTCATGTCCGACTCTTTGCAACCCCATGAATCACAGCACGCCAGGCCTCCCTGTTCATCACCAACTCCTGGAGTTCATTCAAACTCATGTCCATCAAGTCGGTGATGCCATCCAGCCATCTCATCCTCTGTCGTCCCCTTCTCCTCCTTCCCCCAATCACTCCCAGCATTAGAGTCTTTTCCAATGAGTCAGCTCTTCGCATGAGGTGGCCAAAGTACTGGAGTTTCAGCTTCAGCATTGGTCCTTCCAATGGACACTCAGGACTGATCTCCTTCAGAATGGACTGGTTGGATCTCTTTGCAGTCCAAGGGACTCTCAAGAGTTTTCTCCAACACCACAGTTCAAAAGCATCAATTCTTCGGTGCTCAGCGTTCTTCACAGTCCAACTCTCACATCCATACATGACCAATGGAAAAACCACAGCCTTGACTAGACGGACTTTTGTTGGCAAGGTAATATCTCTGTTTTTCAAAATGCTATCTAGATTGGTCATAACTTTCCTTCCAAGGAGTAAGTGTCTTTTAATTTCATGGCTGCAGTCACCATCTCCAGTGATTTTGGAGCCCAAAAAGTAGTCTGACACTGTTTCCACTGTTTCCCCACCTATTTCCCATGAAGTGATGGGACCAGATGCCATGATCTTCGTTTTCTGAATGTTGAGCTTTAAGCCAACTTTTTCACTCTCCTCTTTCACTTTCATCAAGAGGCTTTTTAGTTTCTCTTCGCTTTCTACCATAAGGGTGGTGTCATCTGCATATCTGAGGTGATTGATATTTCTCCTGGCAATCTTGATTCCAGCTTGTGTTTCTTCCAGCCCAGCATTTCTCATGATATACTCTGCATATAAGTTAAATAAGCAGGGTGACAGTATACAGCCTTGATGTACTCCTTTTCCTATTTGGAACCAGTCTGTTGTTCCATGACCAGTTCTAACTGTTGCTTCCTGACCTGCATATATTTTAGGAAAATTCTAAGAAAGAAGACACCCTGGATGAGTATCAGGCTTAAGTTTACTTGCCTTGTGGTTGGCATTAGATCAAGAGCTGACATACTTGTAGGTGGTTCTTTAAAAACTGTTCACATGATGAATAGGTGAATTTAATTAAGCATGTTAATATTGGTCATGTTATTTATATCCTCTGTGCTGTGCTGTGCTTAGTTGCTCAGTCATGTCCGACTCTTTGCAACCCCATGGACTGTAGCCCACAAGACTCCTCTGTCCATGGGGATTCTCCAGACAAGAATACTGGAGTAAGTTTCCATGCCCTTCTCCAGGGGATCTTCCCAACCCAGGGATCGAACCCAGGTTTCCCATATTGCAGGTGGATTCTTTTGCCATCTGAGCCACCACAGAAGCCCTTTATATCCTCTGTATAGTTTGAAAAAGAGCTAGTATTTTTCTTACTTTTTTTAGGAGTACTGTTCCCCCACTTTTTTTTTTTTTTTTTTGCATGTGAAATTCCAAATTGTTGCTATTTTTTAAACCTTGTTTTATATTAAGGTATGGTTGGCTATACCATTGAGAATGGTATAGCCATTCTCCCAGGAATCCCAAGAGACTGGGGAATCCCAGTCCCAAGAATCCTAGGGACTGGGGAGCCTGGTGGGCTGCCGTCTATGGGATCGCACAGAGTCAGACATAACTGAAGTGACATAGCATGGTTGGCTAACAGTGTTGTGATGGTTTCAGGTGTACAGCAAAGCAATATTTCCTAGCTTCTTAAAATAGCAATGGAAACAAAATTCAGACTTGAACAAAAGCCTAAAATCATCACATACATTTAGCTCACTGAAACATTCTTATTTTTTTTCAGATTTAGTTTATTGTTAGTGTGATCTAAGATTACTGTCCTTTCTAGATTTAATATAAATGTCCTAAATCTGGTCCCATCACTTCATGGGAAATAGATGGGGAAACAATGGAAACAGTGTCAGACTTTATTTTGGGGGGCTTCAAAATCACTGCAGATGGTGATTGCAGCCATGAAATTAAAAGATGCTTACTCCTTGGAAGGAAAGTTATGACCAAACTAGATAGCATATTGAAAAGCAGAGACATTACTTTGCCAACAAAGGTCCATCTAGTCAAAGCTATGGTTTTTCCTGTGGTCATGTATGGATGTGAGAATTGGACTGTGAGGAAGGCTGAGTGCCGAAGAATTGATGCTTTTGAACTGTGGTGTTGGAGAAGACTGTTGAACATCCCTTGGACTGCAAGGAGATCCAACCAGTCCATTCTGAAAGAGATCAGCCCTGGGATTTCTTTGGAAGGAATGATGCTAAAGCTGAAACTCCAGTACTTTGGCCACCTCATGCGAAGAGTTGACTCATTGGAGAAGACTCTGATGCTGGGAGGGATTGGGGGCAGGAGGAGAAGGGGACAACAGAGGATGAGATGGCTGGATGGCATCACTGACTCGATGGACGTGAGTCTGGGTGAACTCTGGGAGTTGGTGATGGACAGGGAGGCCTGGCGTGCTGCGATTCATGGGGTCGCAAAGTGTCGGACATGACTGAGCGACTGAACTGACCTGAACTGAAATGGGTCTTCACAATAATTACAAAAAACAATTTAAAGAGAATGCAAGTAACTACCTTTCCTTGCTTTTACTATAAAATTTACCTCTACCTAACTCTAACATTTTATTAAATCACAGAGTTACAACCTAGGTAACTATTTTTAAATAGTTTGTAAATATTTGGGGGTTGGGAGAGAGAGAAAGGGGAAAAATATATTTTTTAATTGAAATGGTTGAGAAAGAGACTGACTGTCCGTGGAGGTATTCAGGTCCCCACTTCAAGCTGCTCTTGACTCAAATGTTGACTCCTATTACTTTAGTTGGTTTTCCTAATCCAGGAACCCCAAGCCCTCCCCTGGGTGTGGACTCCTGACACCTCTTCCCCTCAGTCTGAATATATCTTCGTGACCTCTCCTTGCTGACCTTACATGTACACTGCCTGTTAGAAGATAGGATCTGAGGCCTCCATGCCCCTTTCCTGCTACCTCCACCTTCTTATTGGGCTTTATTCTTTCTCACCCCACATTGCTGCAGGGAGACTTCTATATCTTCTGCTTGTTTGAGAGCTTCTTATTTGAGGTGTATAAGAGCATCTTATCTGAAAGGTTGAAGAAGAGGGTATTTTCTATTCTAAAGACTTTAGCTAGGGATACACTACTCCCCTGGCTTCCTAGGTGCTGCTAGTAGTAAAGAACTCACCTGGCAGTACAGGAGACAGAAGAGATGTGCGTTCCATCCCTGGCTCGAGAAAATCCCCTGGTAGGCCTGGCTACGCACTCCAGTGTTCTTGCCTGGAGAATCCCATGGACAGAGGAGCCTGGCGGGCTACAGCCTGTAGCGTCACAAAGGACACAACAGAAGCGCTGCACACCACTTCCCTCTTTCCACTTCTGTGCTACACCAACCGGTCAGTGTCTGCTGTATCACATCCAGGCATCGCCTGGAAGCAGGAGCACATTTCTCTTAGTATATATTTATTCCTTTGTGGCTCTACTAGGTCTCCATTGCTGTGCATGGACTTTCTCTAGTTGTGGAGAGCGGGGGCTCCTCTCTAGTTGTGATGTACTGGCTTCTCTTGGCGCAGCGCGTAGGCTCTAGGTGCACAGGATTCAGTATTGCTGCACATGGGCTCAGTAGCTGTGGGTCATGGGCTTTGTTGCCCCGAGGCATGTGGGATCCTCCAGGACCAGGGATTGAACCCTTGTCTCCTGCATTGCAAGGCCGACTTAACCACTGGTCCACCAGGTCAGCTCGGAACAAATTAAAGTACAAAAATGTGAAGATACATAGTTCACATGTTACAGACAAACCAGTCTTTCTTAAAAGATAATCATGTATTTCTGGGACTTTTTAAATCCATCTCTAAAGAAGGCCAAGACCTCCCATAACCAAACTCAACTTGAGAATCCTGCTTTGTTCTTAGTTGAATGAGCTCATGAAAGTTCTGATGGCCTCTGGAAATAAAATCATTTAGTCAGTGGGTGCTCCAGCTTTGTCTTGGGTTTAGGTGAATCACACCTTGATCCTAATTAGATCCCTAAAATATATGTTAAATTTCCCAGACCAAATTATCTTTTCTATTTCAGGTATTACATTTCCTTTTCCTAACTGAACTGCCTCATTATATAGATACATTTGTTATTCCTGCTGCTCTAAGAAATATGCTTCTCCTTTGCCCAAAATCATACATACATTCCAAAACATGCCCACTGTCCATCTAATACCTCAGAGTTACCCTTCAGTTGGAAATTCAGCCTCCTCAAAATAAAAGTCCCCACTTGATTCTCCCATCATTCCCTGGTGGCTCAGCGATAGAGAACCTGCCTGCCAATGCAGGAGACGTAGGTTCAATCCCTGGGTTGAGAAGATCCCTTGGAGAAAGTATTGGCAATCCGCTCCAGTATTTTTGCCTAGAAAATCATGGACAGAGGAGCCTGGTGGCCTACCGCCCATGGAGGTCACAAAAGAGTAGGACCTGACCTAGTGACTAAACAACATTACCTGTCAGTGTTTTTCTGGTGTTTGTTTTTTTTTTTTTTAATAGTAATTGCATTATAGCTACTTACAATCACATTTTATTGATTCTGCCTCAATTGATATGAGATCATTTTCAATTCACTCCCTTGTGAAGGTGTAGATTTCTGGCGTAGATCTCTGAAAACACTGAAGTGCACATACACGTAAATCTGTTAGTGAGACCAAGTAAGGATGGGCCCAAGTGGTAGTTGCAGGACCAGAGCTTCTCAGTTCCACAGTTCAGCCATAAGAAATCTCATTCGAGAAATGCCTTTCCTTTTCTTTCTTCTTTTGGATACTTCTTTTAAAGACAACAGATTTAATACCAGCATTTTGATCCATATTCAAGCACTTTTAAAAGGTCATAACCTGTACAGACCAGAGCTTTTATGGAATGGTATATGTTTTATAACCATTGGCTTCAATTTGGATTACTCAGCACTTACTTACTTTTGGGAAGAGATCTAGAAAGTAACGGTCTCTCATTCACATCATTTTTTTATGTAGTTCACCTAATAATGACCTTCTTTCCTAGACAACCTTCTACCAATAAGAATTTCTAAGTGATGGAATTTACATTCTGCTACTGGATAACAGACACACTCACCCAGGGAATATATTTCAAATGCAATGTGCTCAAGTAATCCAATATGTGTGTTGCCATTTCAAATGATGTTTTAAATTCCATCACTTAACTAGTGAGTTCAACAGCGTTCTTGGAGCACATTGATTGTAAGAGACCTCGCTGCTGCTGCTGCTAAGTCACTTTAGTCATGTCCGACTCTGTGCGACCCCATAGACGGCAGCCCCCTGGCTCCCCCATCCCTGGGATTCTCCAGGCAAGAACATTAGAGTGGGTGTGAGAGACCTTAGGGATTATTTAATCCAGTAATTATCCAAATCTGATTCCCAGGCCAACTGCATGGGTATCACTAGCAGCTTGCTAAAAATGCAGATTTTATTGTCCAAACCCAGATCTACTAAATTAAGAACTTCATGGAATCAGACTAGATGATCTGTGTTTTAATGAGTTCCCTAGGTGGTTCTCAGATTATTGATATTTCTCCTGGAAATCTTGATTCCAGCATGTGCTTCATCCAGCCCAGCATTTCTCATGATGTACTCTGCATATAAGTTAAATAAGCAGGGTGACAATATGCAGCCTTGACGTACTCCTTTCCCAATTTGCAATCAATCTCTTGTTCCATGTCCAGTTCTAACTGTTGCTTCCTGACCTGCATACAGATTTCTCAGGAGGCAGATCAGGTGGTTTGGTCTTCCCATCTCTTTCAGAATTTTCCAGTTTGTTGTGGTCGACATAGTCAAAGGCTTTGGTGTAGTCAATAAGGCAGAAGTAGATGTTTTTCTGGAACTCTCTTGTTTTTTTATGATCCAGAGGATGTTGGCAATTTGATCTCTGGTTCCTCTGCCTTTTCTAAAACCAGCTTGAACATCAGGAAGTTCACAGTTCACATATTGCTGAATCCTGGCTTGGAGAATTTTGAGCATTACTTTACTAGTGTGTGAAATGAGTGCAATTGTGTGGTAGTTTGAGCATTCTTTGGCATTGCCTTTCTTTGGGATTGGAATGAAAACTGATCTTTTCCAGTCCTGTGGTTACTGTTGAGTTTTTCAAATTTTCTGGCATATTGAGGTGTAGCACTTTTACAACATCATCTTTTAGGATTTGAAATAACTCAATGGGAATTCCATCACGTCCAGTAGCTTTGTTTGTAGTAATGCTTTCTAAGGCCCACTTGACTTCTCATTCCAGGATGACTGGCTATAGGTGAGTGTTCACACCATTGTGCTTATCTGGGTCATTTTTTTTTTTGGTATAGTTCTGTGTAATCTTGCCACCTCTTATTATCTTCTGCTTCTGTTAGGTCCATACCATTTCTGTCCTTTATTGTGCCCATCTTTGCATGAAATGTTCCCTTGATGACACCACCCTTATGGCAGAAAGCAAAGAGGAACTAAAGAGCCTCTTGATGAAAGTGAAAGAGGAGAGTGAAAAAGTTGGCTTAAAACTCAGCACTCAGAAAACTAAGATCATGGCATCTGGTCCCATCACTTCATGGCAAATAGATGGGGAAACAATGGAAACAGTGACAGAATTTATTTTTTTGAGCTCCAAAATCACTGCAGATGGTGACTGCAGCCATGAAATTGAAAGACATTTGCTCATTGGAAGAAAAGCTATGACCAACCTAGACAGCAAATTAAAAAGCAGAGACATTACTTTGCCAACAAAGGTTCGTCTAGTCAAGGCTATGGTTTTTCTGTTAGTCATGTATGGATGTGAGAATTAAACTATAAAGAAGGCTGAGCACCGAAGAATTGATGCTTCTGAACTGTGGTGTTGGAGAAGAGTCCTGAGAGTCCCTTGGACTGTAAGGAGATCCAACCAGTCTATCCTAAAGGAAATCAGTCTTGGATATTCACTGAAAGGACTGATGCTGAAGCTGAAACTCCAATACTTTTGGCACATGATTCGAAGAACTGACTCATTGGAAAAGACCCTGATCCTGGGAAAGATTGAGGACAGGAAGAAAAGGGGATGACAGAGGATAAAATGGTTGGATGGCATCACTGACTCAATTGGACATGAGTTTGAGTAAACTCCAGGAGTTGGTGATGAACAGGGAGGCCTGCTGTGTTGCAGTCCATGGGGTCACAAAGAGCTGGACACAACTGAGAGACTGAACTGAACTGAACTAAGTGATTCTGATAAACACTTGCAACTTCTTTTTGCAATTGGAAAACTGAAGCCTGAAATAATATAATGACCTACGGGGAGACAGAGAATAGAGCTAGCTGGTTCTACTCACAATATCAGAATGAGAACACTTCCTGATATACTTTCAACTGTTCTGCACTGCCAGTGTGGTGACTCTATACACATGTAGGGTTGAAATCCTGAATTTTATCAGGTAGCACTAAAATCGTCTTTCATAGCTACTTTTTGAGCTCAAGTCAACACTCTTTCAGAGAAAGCAATGGCACCCCACTCCAGTACTCTTGCCTGGAAAATCCCATGGACTGAGGAGCCTGGTAGGCTGTAGTCCATGGGGTCGCTAAGAGTCAGACACGACTGAGCGACTTCACTTTCACTTTTCACATTCATGCATTGGAGAAGGAAATGGCACCCCACTCCAGTGTTCTTGCCTGGAGAATCCCAGGGATGGGGGAGCCTGGTGGGCTGCCATCTATGGGGTCGCACAGAGTCGGATAAGACTGAAGTGACAGCAGCAGCAGCAACACTCCCTACTTAAATCTGAATGCTATGAGATATTCCAGAGTCTCCATATTTGTTCTCTCCTGAGCATCGCTTTCCTTACTCAGATATTAATTGAACATTTAACCAAGTACACCCAGCCACATTTTTTTCTTTTTTTAATTTAATTTTATTTTTTAACTTTACAATATTGTATTGGTTTTGCCATATATCAACATGAATCCGCCACAGGTATAAATGTGTTCCCCATTCTGAACCCTCCTCCCTCCTCCCTCCCCATACCATCCCTCTGGGTCGTCCCAGTGCACCAGCCCCAAGCATCCAGTATCGTGCATCGAACCTGGACTGGTGACTCGTTTCATATATGATATTATACATATTTCAATGTCATTCTCCCAAATCATCCCACCGTTTTCCTAAAAATAGGTATTCTTTTTCATAGAGCTTTTGTGATTTTGTTTTGTTTTGTTTTACCTTCTGCTCTCCTTTTGAGTTTGAATCTCCACAAGCACCAAGTAGGACTTGGAGAAATTCTTTCTATTGTTGCCAGAATACTCAGGCTCAATGCAATTCCATCTCCTAAAGTCAATTTGCAGGAAGCTGTCTTTGAAACAGCCTATGAAATTGTGAGCAAATGAAGTTTCATCTTGCTGTTAACGTGGTTGCCTTGCTAAACTGTCGGCACGGTAGCTGACCCTTCTGTGTTATTCTGTCTGCTCCAGCTGGTGCCATTGGCTGTTCATCAGAAGTGTTTATACTTTTTCATTCTCGCTTGATTTCCACCACCCTGCTTGACTTGGTATTCAGCACCGCTTCATTACAAAGAGTATTGTTGCCACCCTGTCTTGACATTTCACTGTCAACTGGTGGTGATAGGTCAATATTACATCTCTTGCTCTTCACAAAGTAGAAAATGTGCGGTTACACCAATTAGATACTTTATTTTTTTTTCCTGTTCAGCCTTCCTTTTAGCTACCAAAATTGATCTAGAATTAAAGAGGAAGCAAAGGAATTATTAGAGATCAAACCCTTGGCTTAGGATGTTAAAAAGATTAGCTGGGGAAATACCAAAATCTTTAGGACGGTGAAGATCAAAACAGGAACTGTGGAACCAATATACCCTCTTCTTTCCTCTTTGTGTGTTGGCAGCAAATGGAAGAATCATTTGTTTGGAAATAGCTTGCAGGATCCCAAAGGCTAGTATCATTCATACTTTAAAGTGGGACATTGAGCAGGATGCTCTAGAGTCTTCTTGATATTCTCTTCTCTGTTTCATGATTGTGAGGGCATCTTTGCCAGGTTGGGGAGCAATGAAGACATTCCAGAGTTCCTGAACTTGTCTGATTTCTAATAGCACTAGACCACTTGAATGTCTTTCTGTTCATCTAACTCCTCCTCCTCGTTCTTTTTTATAATGTTTCATCCCCTGACTTTTCACATCTATACCTGAGCAACCTAATTAGCTACACATTAGGCAACATGACACTGGGAAACATGCACATTTTGGAGTCAGTGAAAATGTTGAATTTAGTAAAAACTGGGCTCAGATTCCAGCTCAGTCACTTCCATTAGTTTGTATGGCCCTTAAGCAAGACATTTAATTTCTCTGAGCGTACTTACAGCTGTAAATTTGGGGAAGGAAATGCAAAATCAATAACATTTCATTTGCTTGTAGTTATTTTTGCTCTTTACTATATGTGCTGGACATTGTGCTGAATGCTGAGGCCAAGTATAAATAAGATACATGCAAGGAGGCAAAGAAAGCAGCGAAAAGGTGAGAATAGTTCCACTCAAGCAACCAGGAGGGCTTCCTGATGGTGATTAGGTACCAGCTGAGTCTTGAAAAAGGGATGAGTTTGGTGGGCAATATGATGGGGAAGGAATTCCCTGCAGAAGATGGAGTCTAAACATTGTGTGGAGGCTCAGGAATGCATGGAGGCTCAGACATAAGTTATGAATGAAATACTATAAACAGCTGATAACATGAAGCATATAGTGGGTGCTATGCAATGAGCAGTGGCCACCAATAAGCCTGAGGTGCCAGCCTCGGGCCTCCTGTGTGTCGTGCGGCTCAGACTCTGTTCTAGGATGCATGGTAAGTGTGACCGTTTGAATATGGAAATTCATATTTGACTGCAAATTTGACTGTGAATTTTCTGTTTGGATGGGTCACTTGCATGGCAGTGTGCTTGGTATGTTGAAAGAAAGACTAGAGCAGGGGTCCCCAGCGTCTAGAATCTAATGCCTGATGATCTGAGGTGGAGCTGATATAATAATAATAAAAATAAAGTGCACAATAACGGTAATGCACTTGCATCATCCTGAAGTGATCCTCCCACCCCTGGTCTATGGGAAAATTGTTTGCCATGAAACCAGTCTCTGGTGCCAAAAAGGTTGGGGCCCCCTGAACTAGAGTGAGTGTGTTAGGAATGGTAGTAACCATAGGATGTTGTGAGTGGTGCTCATACTACCATAGTGCAGTGCTTTCTGAGCCATAGATCTGTAAACTTTTTCACGGAAGGGCCAGCCAGGAAACATTTTGAGCTTTGTGTCCATATGGACTCTATCATAACTGTTCAACTCTGCTGTTGTAACATGAAAACCACAACAGACAATGTGGAAGTGGAGAAGTGTGGCTCGAGTCCAATAATCTACATTTGAATTTCACAAATTTTCACGTGTCAAGAAACATTATTTCCCTTTTGATTTTTTTCGAATATTTAAAAATACAAACAACATCTGAGCTCCGCAGGCCGTATAAGAACTGGCAGCAATTGCAGTTGGCCTTTGCGTTGTACGTGGCTGCCCCTGTCCTGATTAATTGCTCTCTTTCCTCCTATTTTCTCTGGTCATCGTACTATTCTCTTTTTATAGTACTTAATACCTAGCTTTTGAATAATTTAGTAGAGTTATATTTATCATCCTTTTTTAAAAAAATGATTTTTGCTTTTATTTTTTCTTTGTTAATGAAAGTTTTTTTTATATGTATACAGCCATTAAATTGTTTTCTTATAGTTCATTTGGGCTTTCCTAGGCGGCACTAGTGGTAAAGAACCCACCTGCATTGCAGGAGACATAAGACAGGTTCAATCCCTGGGTCAGGAAGATTCTCTAGAGGAGATCATGGCAACCCATTGCAGTATTCTTGCCTGGAGAATCCCATGGACAGAGGAGCCTGGCACACTACAGTCCAGGGGGCTGCCAAGAGTCTGACACGACTGAAGCAACTGAACTACACACACACACACACACACACACACACACACACACACAGAGTTCATTTGTTTCCCTGAAGTCTCAGAATTTCATTCATCACATTTAGAATTTCACCTGGAATAGAGTTTTGAAAATGGGGTGAAATTGGAATCTAATTTGCTGGGTGTTTTTTTCCCTTACACTGATAACCAGCTGTACCAGTTCTGTTTATTGAAAAGGCTGTATTTTCCCCACTGTTTCAGAGCTGTGCTTCTGTCCTCTGCCAGATTTGTGTGTGCATGTGACTCTGCTTCTGGATAGTTTTTCTGCTTCTGTCATATCATTTTGCTGCTACTATGCTTTCTAAATCATTGTAGTTTCTTGATATTTGAGGAGAATAAATAGCCCAAACTCCCCCCCAAAAATGTTTTTGCCTTTTTAACCATTTTATTTGTATATACATTTTAGAAGTACCTCATTTTGCTGCCACTAAAAACTCATTGTATTTTAATAGAGTTGTTTTGAATTAATAGGTTGATTTGGAGATAGTAAACATCTTTACAATGTTGTCTTCACATCAATGACCGTCACATGTGTTACTTCATTCTTTGGGTCTTATTTATTCACTTTCAATAAAGCTTTGTAATTTCCTCCATAAAAAACTTGTTCATTGTTGGTTATGGTATTTTTTTAACTGGTTGATTGACTTTTTAGTGTTTCTTTACCTTGTATACATTCTTTGAACTTCAGTGTTAAAAATTAATTCCCCTAGTGGATACAGTGATTTGGGGATATAACCAAAAGTCATGCAGTGCCAAGATTAGGAAACAAGAGGTCCTATTTTGGTTAAAATCAAGGTGGCATAATACTTTTGCTAAGAGAAAGTTTTTCATGTAGGCCATAAACTTTGGCATAATTAATTTCAAAAAGGAAGCTCAGATATATCATGATAAGTTTGTAGAGCTAGTCAAAGTTGTGTTTTCTGAGGAGGGAAATTTTACCTACCTGTATTAATTTAGTAACTTTTAAAAGAAACAATCTATTACATTCTATATATTATTGAATGCTTATTTGTATGCCTACATAAATCTCGTATCCTCTGTTGAAGAAGAGGAAATGTCACCCTCTATCCTTCTTAAATTTCTGTGGCTGAACACAAAGCCACTTAATAACTGAAAAAGAAACACATCTTAATTCATGCACGTGGGGGTCTCTTAGAAATAGATGGACAAAACAAGCAGCTTTTATAATTTTTAGATGAACAGTACATCTGTAAGAGAATTGACAGGAGAGAGACACTTTGATTTTGGTTGCCCAATTAGGAAAGAATCTAAGCAGAATTTGGGCTTGGGTAGTAAGGGACGGGGGAGCCTGGTGGGCTGCTGTCTATGGGGTCGTACAGAGTCGGACACGACTAAAGCGACTCAGCAGCAGCAGTAAATTAAAGAAGACACAAAGTTTGTTTCTATAAGCTTCTTAGTACCCACTTTCATCTTTGGCAGTAAGGGTGACTCTCAACCTCTGATACCAGGAGTTCAAGTGGGAGATTCATCTTCTGCTTTCAGGAATACAGAACTGAGAGTCAGTGTGTTCCTCCAACATTGAATATTTATTAAGTAACTTTAATTAAAAATAAGCCATATGCCATTGAGGCACATTTTGGGGTGGCCTACCCTGGGCCCCAACTCATACAGGTGGGGTCATCATTTAATTTGCCATCATCTTGATGTACATTTCTGACATTTATATATCTGAAAATTTGACCTAACTTTGTAGTATACAGCCTCCTTTTTCCAGAAGAGAAGTGTTCCTAGATTGTCTTGCTTGGCCGCCATTGTAAACATCTAATCTCTTGTTAAGTCTGCTCTCTTTGGCTGCCAACCATCTATATTTATTCCGTTTTTCTCTTGTATCTTGACTTTTAGTTCTGAGGCCTCTAGTGACAAAATGAGGAAGTTTGTCACTTGACTTTTTCTTTTTTGTTGTTTAGTTGAATTTGTTCTAGAATGTTGTTTGCTTGTGAAGGTAAAAACAGGACTTCTTGAGCTGTGATTTTGCACTTTGGAAACTTATTTTTTTGGGAAACAATATTTATAGGGTTCAAAGCCCATTTCCCATTCTAATTGAAATTATGTGCACCTTTCTAAAAACTGTGGGCTTCCCCCCACCAACATTCTGAAGTTAATAGGCTGTTATGTTTTCTCTATGTATTTTTATTTCAGTAATTTGGCCTTTCTACCCGAAGGCTAAGAAAATAGTTTTGTATATACTACCCAACTTCAAGTGTATTAGCTTGTGTCTTTTTTCCTTTCTTTCTAAAAATTACTGATTGAAAATGTATGGTTGGTTTTTATTTCTAGATTAAGTTTTATCTAGGAGATATTTCCAGGGACTGCCACAAAACTTACATATGCAGTACTTTCTGCTACTTTGGGAAAGTTGCATATTTCTACCAAATTTTAACATCTGGTATATTTATATTTTATGTAAACTCTTTTTTGGAGAATGTTCTGTATATGTTATTGTAGTTCCCATTTGACTTGTTCTTCGTGTCTTCAGCAGATAGAAGTTGTTGTAAAAGACTCCAGAAAAGTAATGATTGTGCTATAGTTGTTTTTAAATTTAAAATCTTAGAATTTTCTTAGGAAGAAGACCAGGAGACATCTCAAAGCCATTTGGTTGTGTTGTATATGCTCCCAAAAGAAAACCAGTGTTACTAGCATCATTCCTCAGCACCATCACTTTTAAAACTTTTCACGGTAACACTGTGAACTTAGAAATGGCAGTTCTGAATTTTCCAGTTTTGAAATGGAAAATATAGACTTCAGTCAATATCCAAATTTATTGTGTTTTTTTTTAATAGTGAGAGAAATAATGTCAAGGCCTATAGCTTCAGGAAACAAGTATATATCTAGCAGATTCAAAGTTTTAGTATCTTCGGCCCAAAGCTTACTTTTGAATCAAAGTTTGTCCAGTGACTGGTTATGTTTGATTTATTTAGTTAGCCCCACATGGTGTGCATTTGTTAGGCTGAGGAAATGTTAACCAACTACTTACTGGTTTATTTTTACCTCATGTGCCTCCTATCACAAGAAATGGAAAACATGAGTAGAATAGATGACCTCTTAATTTTGAAGTTGTTTCAGAGTAGGGACAAATTTTTCATCAGAGTGCTTGCAGGCTTACTACTTCATTTTATAATCTAACTGGTCATTATTTTATTTCTATTTGGTTTGCTGTGAGAGTGCAACCGCTTAAAAGTTTATCAGATTTTTGCAGAACCTTTCTTCAATGTGCCCCTCCATGTTCAGTAATCATAAGGAATGCATTTATATGTCTGGTATAACACCCTGGAAATGCTAAGTTTCAAGCATCAGCTGTTGGAAAGAAGGTGTCACTTGCCTTTTTCTGAAAAGAAAACTTTGAAAATGTATAGGCATTCTTCTAAAACCAGACTGAAGTATACTACTATATTTCAGAGATGAGGTTATGTTTTGTGTTTATGAAATCTTACACCTCTGCATGTATGACAATATTGGGATATCTTTACATTTGCTGGGTTTCCCTGGTGACTCAGACAGTAAAGAACCTACCTGCAATACAGGAGACCCAGGTTCACTCTTTGGGTTGGAAAGATCTCCCAGAGATGGGAATGGCTGCCAACTCCAGTATCCTTGCCTGGAGAATTCCATGGACAGAGGAGTCTGGAGGGCTCCAGTCCGTGGGTTGTGAAGAGTTGGACACGACTGAGTGACTAACACTTAAACGCCACATGTATATGCGATTTTCTTCTCTGAAGTGTGGGTGAGTTAATGAGGTTTTCAGTTAGTCCTAATGATTGCTTAAAACACCATGGACGTTAACATAAAGTGCTCCTTTATATTATCAATTTTTATTTTAAAGGTTGGTAGGATTTCTGTGGGGTACATGCTTGTGTTCATAGATGTGTTGCCTTTGTGTATTATCACAGTTTGTATATATTGTTCTGGATCTTAGTTTGCTTACATCATATGCAAAATTAACTCTAAAATTCATATATTCCACAGTCAGATATTAGGTCCTGAAATACCCAGTTAACATGTTTCTTTGTAACTCCCACACTATAGCTTCTCTTATAATGAAGTAATGACTTTATCACTTCTCCTATGCAGTGCACAATTACTCTTGCTGAATTTCACTGACTTGGATGAAACTCATCATTGCAAATTTGCAAGGAAATTAAAGATGAGGGAATTTTACATCTTTGCATGTGCAGTTTACACATGTGAACCTACCCAATACCTCTTTTATTCTTAAAATTAAAATATTCTCATATTTCTCACCCTAAAAAAGGGTCTAATTCCTGCTGAATACAGTGTTAAGTTGAATATGTGAAAATTTGCTGAAAATTTTGTCAGTTACCCAAATGCTTTTGTAGGCGTGGTAGATAACATAGAAAGCCTTAGCTTATTCAGCATATTGGACATTTTTGTAAATGTGTCTTTCTCTGTGGCTTATTTTTTAATCACACAAGATCTTCTACCATATCCCTAATTATTGTTAATTTTCCCAAATGTCAGGGTCTGCTTCCCCATAACAAAGTATAAGTTTTTGACGATGAAAATAAGGTTGAACTGTACAATGTCTTTCTTTTGAGTGATCATTCTTCCCCTTCAATATTATGCTGACAATTTGAGTCACTGCCATAAAGAAATCAGAGACATCTGGTACAATATACATGTTCTGCCTGCCAAGAATAACCTAAATTATATCAATTGTGTGTGTAATACACCCAGTGCAGCTCTTTAAGTATTTGTCTTTATTAAAATAATGTATTTTCATAAATGTGTTACCTTTTCATATTAGTGCTCTAAGGAAATCCAGTGTAAACATATGAAGAGGTATAACATTTTTGCAATTAAGGAGGCTCTAACAGACAAGATTTATCACAAGTGACTAATTTTTTATCTGCTATTTGTCTTGATTTCGTTTATTTTGACTGTCAGTACTTGACAGAGTACCGCCCTTCCACATGCCTTACATTTGTATGTTAAGCATTGCTTTGCATAATTAAGGGGTGTGGCTTGTTGTCAAAGTTAACTTATAATATTAGCTAAAGCTGGAAATATTGCTGACATAATATGTATTTTACAGGATAGACAGGTTTTTCTTACTTTTTGATCAGTAGTTACCAAAAAGTCAGACATTTTTGTTGACAGGGAAAGATAACCTAAGGGATGTTTTTAGAGGAGTGAAAATTCAGTTATTTTCAACATGGAGCCTGCAGATCACTGCTTCACAATAACACAGAAAAAAAAAAGTTTAAGGTGCATTTTTTGGGAACCAACTCTAGACCTGCTTAATCAGAACCTCCAATGAAGGAGACTAGAACAAAGTGAAAGAGAAGTCACTTAGTCATGTCCCACTCTTTGCAACCCCACGGACTGTAGCCTACCAGGCTCCTCCATCCATGGAGTTTTCCAGGCAAGAGTACTGGAGTGGGGTGCCATTTCCTTCTCCAGGGCATCTTCCTGACCCAGCGATGGAACCAGGGAGACTAGAACAACCATATTTAAAATAAAACAACTGAAGTTAAACTAAAGCATTGCTAATGTTTGGAAGGAACTTTTATGATGTAGTGGTTCTAGTCCCAGCTCTCCTGAGTAGAATTAGGACTTTCGGCCACTCTTTTATCCAGCTATGGGTCTCTGCTTCCTTAGTCACTGGATCAAGCAGCAGGGTGTGCACTCTCTAAGTCCCTCCCAGCTCTAATTGTCTCTGCTGCTGCTGTTGCTGCTAAGTCGCTTCAGTCGTGTCCGACTCTGTGCGACCCCATAGATGGCAGCCCACCAGGCTTCCCCGTCCCTGGGATTCTCCAGGCAAGAACACTGGAGTGGGTTGCCATTTCCTTCCCCAATGTATGAAAGTGAAAAGTGAAAGTGAAGTCACTCAGTCGTGTCTGACTCTAGCGACCCCATGGACTGCAGCCCACCAGGCTCCTCTATCCATGGGATTTTCCAGGCAAAAGTACTGGAGTGGGGTGCCATTGCCTCTAGACATAGCATTTTGAAAAACTAATAAAGAAAAGGAGGATAGGAAAACTAATGAGATGGGAGAACTTTATAGATTTCTTAAAAACCATAGACACACAAAAAAAGTAAAAGATAGTTTAAAAAGTTGGTTTTTCATGTTATTTTTTCACAACCACCAATGAGAAAACCTGAAAAAATAGTAAAGTTAATACACAAATACACACACAGACTGCGTATGTTCTCTCAACCCGAATCATAAATTGATTTAAAAAATGGCATACATCACAAAAACAAACCTCAAAAAATATATGAAGTTAAATAAAGAGAGAAAAAAGAACAGCAGGAAGCAATACCACAAATATTTAGGCTTACAAAATACTTTTTTTCAATTCAGTGAAGAGTAAAACTTTAAAAAGATAGAAGCCAACTTTCACTAAAGTATCTTACAGAAAAGGACATCAGCTTTTCTTTATGTAATTTACTCAATTTGCCCTATTCTTCATTTTAAAGTTTGATTTTGTGTATGTTTACTAGAAATTCATAACTGTATTTTCTTCTAAACTTTCACCTTTGACCATAATTTATATTATGTCTAAAAGATAAAAGTGATGGCCTCCAAAATAAGTAGAAAAGGTCTTAATTAGCTCAGCAGTCCTTCTCACTCAACCACTGCTAGATTCCTTTTTAAATGTTTTTTCTTTGTGTAACTCTGCTCTTTAAGAACTAAAAACCTGATCCTGGCATTTGAGAATTTCAGTAAACTTGTTTCATCTTATCAACTCAACCAAGTGTCTCCTTCATCATCAACTTCATTATCCCAACTGGCCAGTCCCATCTCTAATGATCAGCTAGTCAGTAATCTTCTCACAGAAGAGGGATAAGCTGAATATCTGATAGCTTTTATGGGTACCAGTTCCTGTTTTATTCAGCTGTAACAGACAGCAACAGCTTAACCAATAAGTGCTTATTTTTTCCCACTCAGGAAGAAGTCAGGAGGAATGAAGATCCTGTAATTATTTCAGCAATGGCCTGTCTCTCATGTTTGAAAAATGACAGGGGCAGCTTCCCATTATTTCTGAGCTCAGAGTCCAAAGAACAGAGAATGGATGAGGGTTGGACCATCTTTGTTTGGCCCTTTGTATCAGGAAGGAGAAGATTTTACCAGAAATCCCCCTCCCCAGATTTCCATTTCAATCTCATTGACCAGAATCATACATCATTCATGTATCATCTGACTGTATCTAGCTGCAAGGGAAACGTGAAAGGGAAGACTGGCTCTCCTGCTTCTATGTGTCTGCCTGCTCAGTCGCTCAGATGCTGAGTCATGTCTGACTCTTTGCAGCCCCATGGACTGTAGCCTGTCAGGCTCCTTTGTCCATGGAACTTTACAGGCAAGAATACTAGAGTGGGTTGCCAGTTCATTCTCCAGGAAATCTTCCCAACTAAGGGATAGAACCCTGGTCTCTCACACTGCAGGCAGATTCTTTACTGTTTGAGCCACCAGGGAAGCCCTGCTTCTATAGTGGGTAGCAAAAATAAAGAGCATGGGTTGAGTAGCCATTCAGCATCATCACTCGTTCTATTACTCTGCTATTGCTTTGCTTTGTTACATTTTTGCAGTCCTATTCGACATTACGTGGTCTTCATGACCATGTGTAAATCAGTGGTCTCCAGCCTTTTTGACACTAGGGACCAGTTTCATGGAAGACAGTTTTTCTCACAGATGGTTTCAAGGGGATGGTTTCAGGATGATTCAAGCACATTACATTTATTATGCCCCCATTGATCTGATAGGAAGTGGAGCTCAGAGGATAATGCAAATGAAGAGGGATGGCTATAAAAACATCAAGTTTTGCTTGCTCACCCACCACTCACCTCCTGCTGTGTGGCCCAGCTGCTCACAGACAACTGGTACTCGTCTGTGACCTGGGAGTTGGGGACCCCTGATGTAAACTGTGGAAAACTCTGAAAGAGATGGGAATACCAGACCACCTGATCTGGCTCTCGAGAAATTTGTATGCAGATCAGGAAGCAACAGTTAGAACTGGACATGGAACAACAGACTGGTTCCAAATAGGAAAAGGAGTACGTCAAGGCTGTATATTGTCACCCTGTTTATTTAACTTATATGCAGAGTACATCATGAGAAACACTGGACTGAAAGAAACACAAGTTGGAATCAAGATTGCCGGGAGAAATATCAATAACCTCAGATATGCAGATGACACCACCCTTATGGCAGAAAGTGAAGAGGAACTAAAAAGCCTCTTGATGAAAGTGAAAGCAGAGAGTGAAAATGTTGGCTTAAAGCTCAACATTCAGAAAACAAAGATCATGGCATCTGGTCCCATCACTTCGTGGGAAATAGATGGGGAAACAGTGGAAACAGTGTCAGAATTTATTTTTCTGGGCTCCAAAATCACTACAGATGGTGACTGCAGCCATGAAATTAAAAGACACTTACTCCTTGGAAGGAAAGTTATGACGAACCTAGATCACATATTCAAAAGCAGAGACATTACTTTGCCAACAAAGGTTCGCCTAGTCAAGGCTATGGTCTTTCCTGTGGTCATGTATGGATGTGAGAGCTGGACTGTGAAGAAGGATCAGCACTGAAGAATTGATGCTTTTGAACTGTGGTGTTGGAGAAGACTCTTGAGAGTCCCTTGGACTGCAAGGAGATCCAACCAGTCCATTCTGAAGGAGATCAGCCCTGGGATTTCTTTGGAAGGAATGATGCTAATGAAACTCCAGTACTTTGGCCACCTCATGCGAAGAGTTGACTCATTGGAAAAGACTCTGATGCTGGGAGGGATTGGGGGCAGGAGGAGAAGGGGACAACAGAGGATGAGATAGCTGGATGGCATCACTGACTCGATGGACGTGAGTCTGAGTGAACTCCGGGAGTTGTGATGGACAGGGAGGCCTGGCGTGCTGCAGTTCATGGGGTGGCCAAGAGTCGAACACAACTGAGCGACTGATCTGATCTGATGTAAACTTTCTCTTCAATTGTGTTATATACTTTCCAAGAGCAGAGGTTACTGTTTCCTGTTTGTATCCTCAAAAGATTTAGTCTGAATTGAGCACTTAATGTTTCTTGACATATATTTAATACACATTACCTGTTTTTAGGTTGTGTGGTTTATGATACAGAGCTGAGGTTCTAGAGTTAAAAAATGAACTTTAAGTTGTTAATCTCCTATTTAATAGCTATATCATGGTTATTGACTTATGGTGTAGCATCTCTGAGGCACAGTCTCTTATCTGCAAAATGAAGAAAAATAATAAAATTTGCTTTATTAGGCTTGTTTGAGAACACAAACATGAAAATGCATGTGAAAACATTTAAATAATTAAACACTAGGATGGGAAAAAAACACTGTTCTTAATATAGTATTTCTAATATTCCAGAAGAAAAAAGAGTCTTAGTGACAATTTTGCAACAGGCAGTACAAGTGATTCTCTTATCATTACATGACATTGCTTTTAAGGCAGTACAACTAAACCAGGAAAGAGACAACAATTACCACTAATAAGCTATTGCATTCAATTTGTTAGGGTTTCCTGACTGCTTCTACAGTCACTAGGATTACCATTTCTTCAGATCTTACTGCTACAGCAAGCAGCAAAAAAAAAGGTGTGGCATTATAGGAGACCTTTCAATTCAGTTCAGTCACTCACTCAGTCATATCTAACTCTTTGTGACCCCATGGAGTGCAGCACACCAGGCTTCCCTGTCCATCACCAACTCTTGAATCTTGCTCAAACTCATGTATATTGAGTCAGTGAAACCATCCAACCATCTCATCCTCTGTCATCCCCTGCTCCTTCTGCCTTCGATCTTTGCCAGCATCAGGGCCTTTTCCAATGAATCAGTTCTTCACATCAGGTGTCCAAAGTATTGGAGCTTTGGCTTCAGCAATAGTCCTTCCAATGAATATTCGGGGATGCTTTCCTTTAGGATTGACTAGTTTGATCTCCATGAAGTTCAAGGGTCTCTCAAGAGTCTTCTTCAACATCACAGTTTGAAAACATCAATTCTCTGGTGCTCAACTTTCTTTATGGTCCAACTCTCACATTCATATATGACTACTGGAAAAAGCATAGCTTTGACTATACGGGCCTTTGTCGGCAAAGTAAGTCTGCTTTTTAATAGGCTGTCTAGTTTGGTCATAGCTTTTCTTCTAAGGAGTGCCTTTTAATTTCATGGCTGCAGTCACCATCTACAATGATTTTGGAACCCAAGAAAATAAAGTCTGTCACTGTTTCCATTGTTTCCCCATCTCTTTGCCATGAAGTGATGGGACCAGATGCCATGATCCTAGTTTTTTGAATGTTGAGCTTTAAGTCAGATTTTTCACTCTCCTCTTTCACTTTCTTCAAGAGGCTCTTTAGTTCCTCTTTGCTTTCTGTCATAAGCGTGGTGTCATTTGCATATCTGAGGTTATTGTTATTTCTCCCAGCAATCTTGATTCAGCTTGTGTTTGTCCAGCCTGGCATTTTGCATGATGTACTCTGCATATAAGAAAGACCTGTAGAACTCTATATAGTCTAGTCAGAAGTCCTGCTCAGTATGAAATAAGAAACACAGAGTATGGCAGATTTATAATTATATATGAAGAGTAGCATTCAGCAATATACTTGTGTTCTTATTTAAATACTAGATAGAGAATGGAACTCATATTATCTGATTGCAATAAGTGATACTTCTTTCCCTGGTATAGTTCTTTTAGTGGGCTGCACTTAATGGCTGGACTAGATCTGACATATCAGAGGTGACCGCTACCTGAGTAAGGACAACAGAAATAGTTAGATTTCGTTGCTGCATTCAGTCCACAGTTGCTTGCTTCTGAAACCCAGTCAAAAGTCTTATGAAGCTTGATAGGGGTTGTGGTTGGGGCTAGATGCATGGTGCTGCTGTCCATTAAAGAAAATGAACAAAATGTTATAGCTTACATTATTCAGATCACTTGTATTTTAATCTGGAGTGCTGTATTTCACTTTAATTAGAGGATTCCAGAAAATATTTCAGTATTGCTTATAGTGAATGTCTTCTGCAAACTTTATTTCTATCACTTGATTTTTAAGAACAGTAGTAGAAAGCCCTGAGTAGTCAAATCAATGTAACAGGCTCATCACATTCTTTGTCAGTCTGAAAATTCAGTTTTAGAAGATGCCATAAGGAAAGATTATATATATATACATATGTGTGTATATTTGTATATATATATATATATATAAAATATTTATAAATGGTTGTAAAGGAAGGTAGCTATCCATTCATCCTCTAGAAAATGAACTAAATCTCTGGCACTTCAAGTATTGTTTTATATGCTTTGACATTTATATCAATGGCTTAATACTTCACAGCTTTATTTCTTACTCATGCACTGTCCACTCTGAGCCCATGCATCTCTCTGTGGTATCTGTCCCTCAGAGCAGCTGGAATGTCTGGTGCATTCCAGACTGCATAGAACGTATGGAATCCTGTTGTCAAATGGGCTTCCATAATCTTTATGGCAAGGGGGGACTAGTGCTGAACAGTTGAACATAGGGAGTTTAGTGTGTGACCCATGGTCGAACCAAGTCAATGCTATTTCCAGCTTCAGGAGGGTAAGAATGCACTGACATCTGAACAGAACTGGATGTTGGTGAAGTAGCACATATAGCAATGCTTATATTAGGAATATAAATGTGTATCCTTGTGATTTAAATATATGACACCCTTTAATCATTTAATAAATCTCTAATTCACTGATGGCAATTTAAAAAAAATGAGCCTATTATTTCTCACTTGGAATTTATCTAATTGCTAAGAAGTCTAGATGTATTCACATTGGCTGTGAAATATGAATTTTATTTCCTCTTATATCATCATTTGAAATCTGCTTATCATTTCCAAGTCATGCTTAAATTATCTGACCTTAAAGACGTGAATAACATTCCTCCAATTAAAAATAAATTAAAAAAAAAGAAACACAGCATTGTAAAGCAGTTTTCCTCCAATTAAACAATAAATTCAAAAAAGAAGTGACTAATAGTTGAATATCTTCTTTAAGAATTGATAAGTAGTTGATAAATGAACTATATTAAGATATATTTTCACCATATGAAGTTGTTGTTTTCTTCATTTTTATTTTGTGGGGAATGGGTAGGGAAGATTTCAAACCTTGGAAACTTGGACTGTATGAAATTATAATAGCTAAAGTAGTTAAATTTCTAGATAGGTTGTTTCTAAGCTGTTAACACATATCTTTTCATCAGTAAATCAATGCAGTTTTAATGATGCAGTATTTAAAATATCTGGATGTATATGATGGAAAGGCATTTAAGGTTTTACAGATCAAAGTTGTAATCCTAGCCTGTATTACTGAGTATAGGCCAAATGTTGTAGCAAATAAAAACCCCCACGTGAGAGTGACAACACAGTAGGAGTGCATATTCTGATCGTGTAAACTGCACTTGGCCATGGACGAGGTGGGGGTCTCTTCCATGTAGTCACTGAATGCATTTAGCGGTGTCTGCAGACTCTGAAAGACCCTGCTACTTCAACACAGAACTTTTCAAGCTGTCGTATCCAGTGGAATGACAGAGGGAAACGGCATATTGTGGATAGGTTGATGAATTCAGTCTGTAAGTAATCTATGATATATTTTTTAGAACCTTGAGAAATTGCCACTTGAAGGAAGTGAAAGAATACTGGAAAACATAGTCAAGCTGTGTGCTCTAGTGGAAGAGCAGTTGCATTTTGGTGAGCACAAAGCAATCATTACCACACATTTCTACCATTTACTCCCTATGAGACGTGGAGTAAATTGCTTAAACTCTTGGATCCAGTTGTCTAGTCCATTAAAAAAAAAATGGATTATGTAAGGATACGAAGAATGATGTATTTAAAGACCAAATATAGTATCTGGCACAAAGTAGGCAATGTGAAACAATAGTTATTACTTAGTACCCTATGAGGAAAAAAAAAAAAGGCACATACATATGTATTATCTTCAAAGATGGATGATCTAGTTGAGGGAGAAGCACATACAAGATGCATGTGTGTATATTTGATGGATGCCAAGATATTTCTCAGCAAATAAAGATCACTATTAATTAGGTTTCAATTAAGGAGGGATTCATAGAGGACTTAAGTTTTAATTTGGTCTTTATGGAAGGTAGAATTCAAATGGAGAATTAAGATATTTTGTATCTGATATAGATTTTTAAGAGAGACCATATCTAGTTTGTCTCTTTATACTGGAATCTTTTTACCCTGGAACACATTATGGAAATATGGTATGAGGACCAGCATATTAAGTAAGCATACTGGGTAAACTGAGGTCAGTGGAAATGCTTGAAAAGCAATTTTGGGCCAGGCTTTGATAAAAACTTGTTCTGATTTCCTTCCTTTCTAACCCCTTTTGAAACTTCCAGGAATGAGGGTAGTGAAGGAAGGACTAGACCTTTGAAAGGATCTGTAAATTTTCAAGCTTTTTGAAATACTAAAAGCAGTTTTTGCTCTATTTGTCATACTGCAAGTTATACTGCAGTAACAAACACCGAAATCTTACTAGTGGCTCAGAAATTAAGTCGTTGTCTGACTCTTTGTGACCCTATGGACTGCAGCATGCCAGGCTTCCCAATCCTTCACTATCTCCCAGAGCTGTGCTCTGCTGTGCTCAGTTGCTCAGTCATGTCCAATTCTTTGTCCAGTGGACTGTAGCCCACTAGGCTCTTCTGTCCATCGGGATTCTCCAGGTAACAATAGTGGATTAGGTCGCTATGGTCTCCTCCAGGGCATCTTCCAGACCCAGGGACTGAACCCAGGTCACCTGCATTGTAGGCAGATTCTTTACCATCTGAGCCACTAGGGAAGCCCACGATCTCCCAGAGTTTGCCCAAATTTGTGTCCTTTGAGTCAGTGATGCCATCTAATCATTTCATTTTCTGCTGCCTTCTTTTCCTTTTGCCTTCAATCTTTCCCAGCATCAGGGTCTTTTCCAGTGAGTCAGCTCTTCGCATCAGGTGGCCAAAGTTTGGAGCTTTAACTTCAGCATCAGACCTTCCAGTAAATATTCAGTCCTTCTGTGATACAACAAATGTTGGCAATTTGATCTCTGGTTCCTCTGCCTTTTCTAAGCCTAGTTTGTACATCTAGAAGTTCTAACATTATGAAAAGGCAAAATAATCTTAGTAGCTAAACACAGCAAAGACAGTATGTCTAAGTTGAATGAGCAGGAGCTTTGCTCAAGATTCATGCTGATAGAGGCTCCAGGTCTGCATGACACTTCCGTCTCCACATAGGAACTCCATGCCACCGTGCCAGGAAAAGAGGTGCCACTTTGAAGTGGAAGTGGCATCCATCACCTCTGCTCAGGGCCCGCTGGTCAGAACTTGTAACCTGGCACCTACCTGAAGAGGTGAAGATGCCTTCCTTGGGCCCAGGATGCCATGAGGGGAGCCGAGTAAAATGAGCACAGTCAGTCTCGACAACATCCGGGTACCACTAAAGACTGGATCTCCAGAGTCTGATTAGACAAAGCAGGGAGGTAATGGGAGGTAATGAGCAGTCTTAAAATAAGAATATAGCTTTATTCTTCAGTAGTAAAAACCCTCACTGTCTTTTCAGCCAGAGGTTTGTAGCTCAAATCTGAATCAGACTTTAGGGGATGACACAAATCTTTAGGGCATGCAGATGTCCCTTTCAAAGTCGTCTCTGAAGCAAGTGACTCACATCTCATCTTCCTTAGATTTCGTTTGTTTGTTTCTTTAATTTTAATGAAGTCAATTACATGTATCCCACATTTTGGCATGTATCACAGAGAACACAAAGTATGAAAACACCCATCTATTTCCTTAAGTTTATAAGATTACAGCTGAGAGAGTGAAAGGGAAAGTCGCTCAGTCATGTCCAACTCTTTGCGACCCCACGGACTATGCAGTCCATGGAATTCTCCAGGCCAGAATACTGGAGTGGGGAGCCTGTCCCTTCTCCAGAGATCTTCCCGACCTAGGAATCGAACTGGGGTCTCCTGCATTGCAGGTGGCTTCTTTACCAACTGAGCTATCAGGGAAGCCCCTCGTTGAGGGAGCCCTTGCACACTAAAATAACTGGATAGCAAGTCAGTGTGAAATAATGTGCAAAAATTATGCAGAAAGCATTGAAATCAAACAAAATGATTAGATTTCTGGGTATCATAGAAATGAAAGGGAGGTTTAGGGGAAGATACAAGCTAGGCTGAGCCTTGAAATTGAATGTGCAGTGGCAAAGGCTGGTGATATATTAACACGAGGCAAGCAGTGTGTCTTGTGCAGTAAATACAGGAATGATTGAGACATGCTCCATTGAGAAGCCTGTTTGGAGCCTCCAGACCCTATTTTGAAGGCTATTTTCTCCAATATTTCAGGGAAAACATCTTTGTAGAAAAGTGACTTTTCTGATACGCAGTCTCATAAACATCCCCTTTCTTCTACTCCCGCCTGTCCCCTTACTGCCTCTCTGTGTTTTGATCTGTATCATACTGCTTCCCTTCCTCTTCAGTAAATCAGGAGGGCTGCTTTTTAATAGTCTGCTATCAGTAGTGGGAGCTCCATCTCACAAATATTAATGAACATCTTGTATGAGCAAACAAAGGGGATTTGGGGATCAGTGCAACACAGACCTCTTTTGGATTTTGTAGTCAGAATGGAACATATGTATATAAACAAAATATTCCTATCCAGAGATCAAAACAGAGAGGGAGATGAAATTGCAGAGAACTTAACCTTTCCGGTGAGAATAGAGAGGCTTCCTGGAGAGAATGATCCCAAAATTGAATCATAAGGAGAAAGACATAGCTATCTAAAGAGAAGAGTAGGAGACTTCTAGGCAGAGGAAACTATATGAGTCAGAACAAGTTATGAAAGAAGTCCTTGGAGGTTAACTTATCAGCAACTGGTATTGCTACTGGGTAAATAGAGTTTGGGTAGACATAGTTAGGAACCTGCCACTGGAAGGTGTCAAATACCAAAGGAAGGAGTTTGAATTCTATAAGATGAAAGATGCAGACTCTGCCATTTCTAGAAAGCAACTACTTTTGCTCTTAACCTCTACACTTATGAAGCATCATGCTACTACTACTAAGTCACTTCAGTCGTGTCCAACTCTGTGCCACCCCATAGACAGCAGCCCACCAGGCCCCCCGTCTCTGGGATTCTCCAGGCACGAACACTGGAGTGGGTTGCCATTTCCTTCTCCAATGCATGAAAGTGAAAAGTGAAAGTGAAGTCGCTCAGTCGTGTTTGACTCTTAGCGACCCTATGGACTGCAGCCTACCAGGCTCCTCTGTCCATGGGATTTTCCAGACAAGAGTACTGGAGTGGGTTGCCATTGCCTTCTCCCATGAAGCATCATGCTGCTGCTGCTAAGTCGCTTCAGTCGTGTCCGACTCTGTGCGACCCCATAGACGGCAGCCCACCAGGCTCCCCTGTCCCTGAGATTCTCCAGGCAAGAACACTGGGGTGGGTTGCCATTTCCTTCTCCAATGCATGAAAGTGAAAACTGAAAGTGAAGTCGCTCAGTCGTGTCCAACTCCTAGTGACCCCATGGACTGCAGCCCACCAGGCCCCCTCCGTCCATGGGATTTTCCAGGCAAGAGTACTGGAGTGGGTTGCCATTGCCTTCTATAGGTAAGCATAAATTCTTAATTTGCCTGAGGAGGAGGGAGTTTCTAAAACTTGCAGAGTCAGAAATGAAAAAAGTCAAATTCTGCTTTGTGTCCTCATCTGCCTTGAAATGCATCTACAACTCACACTACTTCTTTATGTCAAATCCTGCCAGCACCCAGTGGTATCCTGTATTCTTGGGACATGGATTCCTGAGACTCTAGCAAAGCTCATGAGTCCCAGCGAGTATTTGGAGCATGTATGTCAGACTTGGAGTCAGTGCAACAAATTTCAATAAAAAATGAATCCAGGCATGCACAGATTGAGATATATCACTTGCAAATGTAAATACAAAGGTGTGTTTTTCTGTCTCTTGACAGAAAGGAATATTTGATTCATGTTTAATATGCTTCACCTCTATTTCAGGGGTACAAACCCAGGGAATGCAATTTGTGATATGGGAGAATTCAGAAAAAAGTTTCTTAGAAATAGGAACCTCAGATCAGAGGGTTAAAGGCAAAGAAACTGAATAGGATTTAGCCAAGAGGGAAATTTAACTGTGTTAACAATTCCGTGTGTATTTCTGGGTTTGGAGGAATGTCAGGCTGAGACTGGAGTAGAGACCTTGACCTTATTTCAGTGCAGTTGTTCAGTCATTAAATCGTGTCCAGCTCTTTGTGACCCCATGGACTGCAGCATGCCAGGCTTTCCTGTTCATCATTATGTCCTGGGGCTTGCTCAAACTCATGTCCATGGAGTCGGTGATACCATCCAACCATCTCCTCCTCTGTCGTCCCCTTCTCCTGTCTTCAATCTTTCCCAGCATCAGGGTCTTCCAGTGAGTCAGCTCTTTGCATCAGGTGGACAGAGTATTGGAGCTTCAACTTCAGCATCAGTCAGTCCTTCCAATGAGTATTTCAGTGTAGCGCCTGTTTTTTCTGGGTGGCATTAGGGAACCATTCACTCCATTTGTAATTAACATTGATTAAGCTTCCCCGGATTTGGATGCAGTGCTGAATTGTGAGTGGGTCAGGTAGCTCCACTGGATGAAGCCTGGTGTTAATAGGATCACAGCTCTGCACTTAATGCCTACAAAGACCCACTTTCGCTGATGTTATAGTTTTTTGGACATCTAAATTTTAAGCATTCTTCTCTATTGTTCCCCTCAAAACAACTTTGTTCTATATTTTCCAGTGTATTATATGCCATGAAGTTCGGATTACTTCTAATATATGGAAGGGGATCTGAAAAAATCTTTATCAAATTGTATGTTCTGAATTTTGATTTAGAAAAATAAAAAAGGAGAAGCATGCTAGAATATATCAGATCAGATGAGTTGCTCAGTCCTGTCCGACCTTTTGCGACACCATGAATTGCAGCACGCCAGGCCTCCCTGTCCATCACCAACTCCCGGACTTCACTCAGACTCATGTCCATTGAGTCAGTTATGCCATCCAGCCATCTCATCCTCTGTCATCCCCTTCTCCTCTTGCCCCTAATCCCTCCCAGCATCAGAGTCTTTTCCAATGAGTCAACTCTTCGCGTGAGGTGGCCAAAGTACTGGAGTTTCAGCTTTAGCATCATTCCTCCCAAAGAAATCCCAGGGCTGATCTCCTTCAGAATATATAGATGACTTAAATGACTGAGATGTGTTACAAGAATGAGATTCCTAAAACAAGAATGAGGTCCATGGTGTTTTTGTGGTATCATCATCATTGTATAAAGCGAAAGTAACAATCTTGTGGTCCCGGTTTTAAAGGAATTTTTGCATTAAAAAAGCAAAATAGGTAAATGTACTGTTCCTTAAAATAAGTATTCACCAGTGATTATTTACTGTTAAATACCATGTATTTCTGTGGGGAAACTCAGTATATACTGGGTAAGACTCATCATAGAATTATAGGTCTGAAAGTTATTGAGATATTAAGCTTAAATTCTTTATTTTACTCAAAGAACTAGATACCAGGCCTACTGAATCCAAAGATAGAAGTGCTTCTTTCCATGGAGAAATATGCATATCAACAATTGCAGTAGCTCCTGAAATTAGCAGGGAACTTTCTGTACTAAAAATTGGCAACCTTTCTTTCAAAGGGTCAGATAGTAAATATTTTAGGCTTTGTGGGCCATGTAGTCTTGGTGACAACTACTCAAAAGAGCCACTGTAGCAAGAAAGCAGCCAGAGAATACGCAAAGGAATAGATGTGGCTGTGTTTCAATAAAATCTTATTTTTGAGCCCTCAAATTTAGATTTCACATAAATTTTTACATGTTGCATAATCTTCTTTTGAGTTTGTTCCAACCATTTAAAAATGCAAAAACCATTCTTAGCTCATGGGTTGCACAAAAACAGGCGGTGGACTCGATTTTTGCCTACAGGCTGTAATTTGCTGACCTAAATTTACACTGTCAAATAGTTGGCTTTCTTCCTCATGCTCATTTGGTCTGGTTTGTGTTCTCTTGACAGCAATTTTAAGAATGTCTGTTGCTAAAGTGATTAGAATGAAAATCAATAAAATCTTGCACATATGTTTAATCTAGGGTATGCTGCTGCTAAGTCACTTCAGTCGTGTCCGACTCCGCGTGACCCCATAGACGTCAGCCCATCAGGCTCTCCTGCCCCTGGGATTCTCCAGGCAAGAAAACTGGAGTGGGTTGCCATTTCCTTCTCCAATGCATGAAAGTGAAAAAATGAAAGTGAAGTCGCTCAGTCGTGTCCGACTCTTAGCGACCCCATGGACTGCAGCCCACCAGGCTCCTCCATCCATGGGATTTTCCAGGCAAGAGTACTGGAGTGGGGTGCCATTGCCTTCTCCGAAATCTAGGGTATAATTGTTTTAATTCTCACTTTTATTTATTGGACTCCAAAGTGTCCAGTGATTCCCTCTGGACAACCACATTTAGTATCAGCCACTGTAAACTTTTTTTTCAAGCATACTGAGTGGTAAAAAGCTGCTCTTCTTTCCTCTCTACTTCCAGTCTTACACACAAGTTGGATTCAGTGTTGGCCATCATATTACTAGGAAGCCTCCCCTAGGATATATCACTAATAGGAATGCTTCTTTTACATGTTTTTCAAATTATTTTGTAATGATTGATAATGATGATCCCAACTAAATTGTGCTCTATATGAAGGAAGTTGTTCTGTTTATGGTTAGGAAATTGTTTCATTTAGAAACATATGATGACCCCTGTAAGGCATACTTCTAGGGTTTATATCTAGACAGCAAACTGGAAACCAAGTAGCCTGAGAGCTGGGCTTACATGTTTCTGTCTGGATCACTTGGACCCCTTCATTTTCTCTTTGCTGTTCCCCCGACAAACCACAAATTTCTTTCATTAAATCACAGACCTATATGATAACATTCAGGTGGAGGATGGACTTTGGTATCATCTCAGAGCAAACAGAGGGACACATATTGCCTCCTCCACTGGTGACTTTTATATCCAACACTGGGAAGCCAACTTCATCTTCACGTTGCATCCAGATCACATGGAATCATCATCCTAATTAACACGGAAATGCTGGAACATGTATTGGTGTTTGTGCCAAGAGGTTAAGCTCAGAGCAGATGAATTCCAGACTGTTCCAGAATAGATTATCCACTACCCACACTTTCCAAATTGGCTTCCCTGGCTTGGCTGCCAGCCTTTTGTGATCAGATTGTAAAATCTTAGCACCTCTTGCTGTTGTCACTGACTGCCGGAGTTCCTGTTTGTGAAATAAATTCCCTATATGTTTAAGAAATATTCCTTAATGTTATTATCAAAAATAAAATAATGAGTCTCAATTGGTCAGGAGGACAGACCATGCTAGAAGAAGAGTTACTGACATCGCAGATCTTATTGTAAGGTGACCTAGTCAATGTGTAGCCTTTAATCAGAACTCAAGGTATATCTTCCAAAACAGAGGGATGTCATTCCCCAAAGATCTCTGAAGAAGAAACCTGAGTGACATCTATCATCATCTCTGCTGTTCTGAGAGTAAAGAAAGGGACACCTAGTAACCTAGCCTTTTCAATTGCACCTAAAAATAGTGAGAGGTGACTTCTGAAGGCTGACAGCTACACCAGTGATTTGTCTAGGATATGCATTTTGACATTTCCCTTGAGGATAGTACCTCTGCATTCCATACTTTGCCTTCCTTACAGAACCTGATTGTGCGTCACTTTTTTTTTTTCTTTAAATGTATCAGGATTAAAAAAAGAAAAAAAAAGTCAAAAAGGAAACTTGTCTAACATTTTACCTGTCAGTAATGAAAACAAGACCAGGAAGACAATCCCATGGTAAATAAAACTATTGAATATAAAGCATGTTATATCTGAAAAGTCTTAAATATCAACAGCATGATGACATAAGTGTCTCTATAATGTATCCTCTGCTGAAGGTATCAGGGGAACATAAGAATTTGAGAAAATAGTAGCTCTGAAATGAACATTGAGGGCTGTCATCCATAGTGGCAGCTAAGAGAATACTATTTGTGGGCAAAAGTTTCCACCTCTCTTTCGCTGCTTCATCTCTAACTCAGCATTGAATTAAAAAGAAAGAAAGGAAAATCTTTTCCCCCAACGCTTTAAGCAGAAAATGTCATGGAAATGTCAGAGTTCTTTCTATGTGATCACATTTCTCTTAAAAGTCAATAGCTGCAAATCATTGAAACACTAGCTGTATTGGAAAATATTAATTCCTAGTCAAAGCATCATTTCCAAGAGATACAAGCTAGCTCCAAAGCTTTGGAAAGGTGCTTCTGAATGAAGTGTAACCTGGAACCACTGACATGCTGTGGAGGATCCTTAGGATCTGATGGACTTATGTCAGTTACTGACAGATTTATGTAACTCTCTCCTTCAGTCCTGCCCTTGAATCACATCCTTTGAGGTCTTAAGCTACTCTGCCATTTAAACACACTTGTAGTTCTCTTTTCAAGATTCAGAGTAGTGGGAATGTTCACTTTTGAAAATGACTTTCACAAAGTACATATGGAAATAATGCGACACTTTAAGAAGCTGTTAATCTGTTCCCTGGCTTTAGGCAGAACTAATCTCAAGCCAGTATCTATTCAGATTTTAATATCCCTGTGCTGGTGTCTTGGTTCTTTGGAACAGCCTAGGGTCATATTAAGTTTGTTACTTAGTGTCCTTCAGAAAGTCTGTCTTCACTGAGGATCCCTAACTGCAGTACATGCCAATTTCCTGTATTAACAGGAAAGTAAATGGGGCTTTCTTTAATAATCAAGCAAGTTGGAAGACAGATGAGTTTCAAACATTAATGAAAGGTAGCAAAAGTGGTCAAAGCAGGAGATGGGCATGGAGTGGGGAAAAGTTTAGACCAGAAGATCTCATTATTTTAATTTTAAAAAATTATGTAGATTGATTATCTATGTAGATACATGCAAAAATAGGTGTCTATGCCTGTATCTATACATATCTCATATATACTTTTCAAAACTGAGAAACTGACATAGGTTCCCTCCTAAAAACAAAATTCCAGAGTTTATTTACTAATAGCTTTCACCAGGTTTCCCTCTTTCTGTTTAGAATTCAAGCTGTCATGCCACATTTCATTTAGTTGTCCCATCTTCCCATCTCCACTAGTCAATGACAGTTTTTCATTCTTTCCTTGTGTTTTATGACCTTGAGAGTACAGGCTGGGTGTAAGGTCTCAGTTTGATTTATACCAGCCTGTCATGTTTTAATACCTGGAAATGAATCAGAGTTGTTTACCTAAATGAGATTGTTTTTATAATTGAAAGTGACCAGGAAGCCATGTATGATAGAAGTGTCATCAAGGAGAAATTGAGGAAGATATGACAGAGGAGGTTAGAAGGCAGAGTTTAGAGAAAAATAAAAACTGTCTTAAGTGTCACCTTATTGGGTTTGGCCCATTTGATAAAAGTGACGTTTGCATTGCATGCGAGCTAAGTTGCTTCAGTTGTATCTGACTCTTTGCAACCCCATGGACTGTAGCCCTCCAGGCTCCTCAGTCCATGGGATTCTCCAGGCAAGAATACTGAAGTGGGTTGCCATGCTCTCCTCCAGGGTATCTTCCTGACCCAGGGATTGAATCTCCAGCTCCTACATTACAGGCAGATTCTTTACCACTGAGCCACAGGGAAGCCCAGCATTTGCATTAGGAAGGGAAAAAGAAATGATAGCCATCCCAAGGACCCCAAACAAGCACTCCATATCTATTAGAACCAGATACTAATGGTAACAGGAAACAGCATAGCTCTCAAGTTTATAATTTAGTAGAGGTTATAAAACATCACTACATGGGAGATAGATGGAGAAACAGTGGAAACAGTAGCAGATTTTATTTTTCTGGGCTCCAAAATCACTGCAGATGGTGACTGCAGCCATGAAATTAAAAGACGCTTACTCCTTGGAAGGAAAGTTATGACTAACCTAGATAGCATATTCAAAAGCAGAGACATCACTTTGCCAACAAAGGTTCACCTAGTCAAGGCTATGGTCTTTCCTGTGGTCATGTATGGATGTGAGAGCTGGACTGTGAAGAAGGCTGAGCGCCGAAGAATTGATGCTTTGGAACTGTGGTGTTGGAGAAGACTCTTGAGAGTCCCTTGGACTGCAAGGAGATCCAACCGGTCCATTCTGAAGGAGATCAGCCCTGGGATTTCTTTGGAAGGAATGATGCTAAAGCTGAAGCTCCAGTATTTTGGCCACCTCATGCGAAGAGTTGACTCATTGGAGAAGACTCTGATGCTGGGAGGGATTAGGGGCAGGAGGAGAAGGGGACGACAGAGGATGAGATGGCTGGATGGCATCACTGACTCGATGGATGTGAGTCTGAGTGACCTCCGCGAGTTGGTGATGGACAGGGAGGCCTGGCGTGCTGCAGTTCATGGGGTCGCAAAGAGTCGGACACGACTGAGTGACTGATCTGATCTGATCTGATAAAACACATATCCATCTATTTCCAAATACAAACAGATAAACGCTGGGGCAATGGGAAAAAAAATATTATTTGCCTTTGAGCAGGAGGAAAGCATTTGGGAAGTTAAAAATGATGAAAAAGTTCCTTAGATGTCAGTTGTTTGGTGGTGAGGCTACTGGGAGGTGGGTATGATTCTGAACATGGGAGCAAGAGAACACTTGACTTAACTTTTTGAGGTGAGAAGCATGCTGCCTAATTAGATGCCTCAGGGTGATTTGTAAAAGAGAGCAGAAAAGTAAATTTATCAGAGATTACATGAAGGGCCCTAAATACCAGGCTGGGCTAATAATGGCTTTTACTGTAGGCAATGCATTGGTCTGAACAGAATTAGAGTAGGTGGGTGTCATGGTCACAGTCATGCCTTTAGGAAGGTAACTCTGGCAGGAGGGTGTACTCTGGCTTGGAGAAGACACAAGAGTCAGAGAGAAGATATTAAGAGGGGCCATCAACACCCCCCACCCCCGCCCGCCAAAAAAAAAAAAGAAACAGTAAATTTGTGTAAAAAAAGGAGAGTAAACTCATAGTAGTTCTCATTTTCTCATTGACTGAGATGATATCTATAGAAAGTGGGAGCTGAGCATCCTGAATGCATGAATGAGATGAGAAGACAGTACATGTTTAGAACAACGGTCATGAGGAATGGGACATGGGTCAGGGTGGGGTGGGGGGCAGTTGATTAGGAAATCAGAGGTTAAACACGAAAACTTCTAAACAGACTTAGAGAATGAATTTATGGTTACCAAAGAGGAAGGATGGGGGAAGGGACAGTTAGGGTGTTTGAGATCGACTTGTACACACTACTGTATTTAAAATGGATAACTAACAAGGACCTACTGTAAAGCGCAGGGATCTCTGCTCGATGTTACGTGGCAGCTTGGATGGGAGGGAGAGCTTGGGGGAGAATGGATACATGTATGCATATGGCTGAGTCATCATGCTGTCCACCAGAAACTATGACAACATTGTGAACTGGCTGTACTTCAACACAAAATAAAAAGTTAAAAGAAAATAGTTTCTGAACAACATTGAAAATCCATTTGAGGAAAAGAGACTCAATAAGAGAATTTTTTCACTCTCAACTGTCTTTTGAGTTTCTTATTTCCCAGGTGAATTCGCTTTCCCCTATGTATTTTGGAGACCACTTTTTATAAACTTCTTTTTTTCTGATCCAGTTTGGAAATGGGGGAATTGGTTGCTTATTATTTTTTATTGTCTTGCCTTTGTTTTCTAGAGATGTTCTGATAAAAAAAAAAAATTCTCCTAAGAAATACAAGTCATTTTTCCTAAATGGTAAAAAGATTAAAAAAAAAAAACAACATAAGTAATGCTACAGTTTGTCAGTGAAGCATGAAAGGAAGCTATTTTGCTTACTATTTGAAGTAGTTTCTGATCCTCCAATTTAATGGACTTGGTTTTGAAAAGCTGACTGTCAGATCAAGAAACCTCTTATTCATTAGATCAGTATATAGTTAGCCTAGGGCCTGACTCAAAGGTTTGACAAAATACTCAATGTGTGAACATTAATTTTATGGTAGTCAATCCACACAGATTATTGGGTAAGGAATTACAGGAAAATCATTTCAATAGTTAAATATAAAATTGTACAGATGTTTTACATGAGAGACCCACACTCATTAAAGTAGTGGGTTTGCTATTACAGGACATTTGTAAGAAAGTATCATCACTGACCTAATTCCTATTAGAGGAAAATGCCCCATCATTGCTATCATTATTTATATTAGAAAAAATATCCATAGAATCATAGAAACTGGAAGGGAAGAAACTTAACAAACCACCAAGTCCAACCTTCTGTCAAATAAACCAAAATCTTGAAAAAAAATGTTGAAAATCATAGTCACAACCTTCATGATTATGCATGAAGTCATGTAGAATAAACCCTTTGCTTTGTGTAACCCCTTCCATGGTTGCAGACTCTAATTTACAGCAACATCTTTGTTATATTTAACCAAAAACTATCCCTCTCTAACTTCAACTCATTGGTCCCAAGCTCTTGTTTGGATATGTAAAAATAAATTTAATAATCATCTCCCAAGCTCCTCATTTATTCACTTACTGGGTCATCTTTGCAAAGGAAACACCACGGTTTGCTTCAGCCATTTCTCAAACAATATAACTTTGTTATTCTCGGTATGCTGGTCTGGTCGTCTTTCTTGAAACAATCTTTGATCTCTCAGGTTCCAAATAAGGCTCAATGCTCGATAATGGCATACTTCTCCAGCTGTGTTCTGACATCTTTTATTCACTCATAGCAGCTATTGCTTTACCTTCTTTTCAGGAGGCCTTTCAGACTTTTAATTCAGACAGAACTTTCGGTTATCAATTCCCTAGATAATGTTACCTCAAATGCTGTCAAGACAAGATTCTCTTGGTTATATTTATCCCACTGATTTTTTTTCATTCTTTTTACATTTATCTCTATTATATTTCACCTTTTTTGTCCATTGTTTTAATCTAATGGCAGATGTTCTTGATGGTTTTGTTTTGTATAAATATGTTTGACAGTTTTGTTTGGGATAGATTGCCAAAACATCCCATGCTAGAAATGCTAGAGATCATTCAATTTTTTTTCCTTTGACATTTACTAATTTGACCATGTTCTTTATAAAAATATTTAACAAAATCAAGGATAGAGTTCTGTGCTACTCTGCTAGACAGCTCTTTCTGGATTTTTCTTTTGTTGTTGTTTTCCTTTCAGCTGTAGCACTTGGAGCTCATGGTGATTTAAGCATTTTCCCTTGCTTATGGTTGATCACATTAACCGATATTCTTTAGAGGGAGTGCATTTGTTCAATTTATTATAAATCCAGAAATTATAAACAGTATTTTTGTTTTACCAAGATTAAACTATAAAATAAGACATTGTCAGAGACCTTTTCAAAAATCAAAATCAAAAGATTTTGTCACATCCAGAGTTCCCTGATCTACTCTTCTATAAATTCCAACCTTTACTAAGAAGAAAGAATTTGTGTCCTGAAAGCCAGAATAGTACATGGGTCAGTTTTCTCCACGGAGTCCAGTCACACCCTTTTCACTGGAAACTTTTATCTTTGAAAAAGCACCTGACCCTCAGTGAGAACTAGCCTCGACTCCAGTCATAAGTTTATGCTTTGGGCTTGATTATCAAAACTTTCATCGACTGTACTAGAAGGAAAAAAGTGCCCCTCAGTGGAATGCGTGGGTTAAATGGCTGCATCTCACTAGAAAAGTAAAGATGACATGAAGGGTGAAGGAGTGCCCCTGCCCCAGCCTCAACATAAATGAAGAAACAGAGACCCCCGTCAGTTTTCGGATTCACCCGTCAGTTAAATGGCTATGGTGCAGAACTGTCTCCTAGTTCCTCAGCTACCGCCCTTTGGGGAAGGAAAGCCCTAGATTTGGAGACTGAGTTCACTCCTGGTTCATGTCTCCTTGTGGGTAAGTTTCTTCCCCTCTCAAGCATTTACTCTTCCGATCTCTGAAGTGAAGTTGGCTCATTATGAGCAGAGCTTCTAAGTCCCACTCTCTGTTACTTGGTAGAGGGGAGAAGGAAGCTACAGTAAGTGGGGAGTGGGACTCCTTGAAATTCTTGGTGTTGCTGCAGTTATAGTTCATAATTCAGGCCCCTAAGATGCTGGCTCAGTAGCTCTGCAGTGATAGTGATGCCTCAACAACTATGTTTAGCCCATCTTCAAGAGGTTCAGTAGTAAGAATGCTGTTTTGCTAAATCTCTGCCTAAATCTATATAAAGAATATAATCAGTGCGAGTCTTCAGTGAAGAGAATTTGCTCCTAAAATTTTTGTTCCCAAAGTGGTTTGGCTGTATCTTCATTTTGCTTTTCTTTATTTGAACATTTTGAATTACACTTTAACTACAGTAAACTTGAGTTAAGTTGCATGTTGTCATTCTGTTGGTTAGTTGCTAAGTCACGTCTGACTCTTTGCTACCACGTGGACTGTAGCCCACCAGGTTTCTCTGTCCCTGGGATTTCCCAGGAAAGAATACTGGAAGGGGTAGCCATTTCCTTCTCCAAGGGAATCTTCCTGCCCCAGGGATTAAACACACATCTCCTGCATTGGTAGGCAGATTCTTTACCACTGCACCACCAGCGAAGTCCAAAATCTTATGTTAGAATACCATTATCTAGTTGCTAAGTCATGTTCAACAGTTTTGTGACCCTATAGGTTGTATATGCAAAGCTCCTCTTTCAGTGGGATAAATCAGAGTTCTATTAAAGTTTTTCTGGCCCCCCCTCCTTTTTTTTTTTGTTGTTTTCCCTCCATCCTAATCAGATAACTTGGGGAAGATATAGGTGTCTTATATGGCCTTACTATGTACAAAGTAAGCCATCATTTACTGTAGTAAGGCACTGCATGGAAAATGTTCTCATCATGAACTTACACTGGCCTCTGCATTTATGCTGAAGGCCAACTGCTTCTTTTAAACTTCAAAGTAAAGTTTTCTAACAAAGATGACTTGCCCCAGAATTGTAATTTTTCCTCTCTTGGTTCTTTGCATCCACATGGTAGTCAGAAGAAGGCTGAGTGAAGGTGTGGAGGAATGGTCACTCGGATCAAGACCACACTGCCAGCCTTCAGGACTGCTGTCGCTATGGATGGAATCTGTGGAGCGTGGCTTGTGGCTGCTGGAACCACTTTCTCAGTGTTGACATTCACAACCACTGCTTTTTGTTGTTGTTTAACTTTGGTTAATACATTTTGAGACACTTCCAGGGGGGTACAAATGCTGACAATCCAATGGAATTAATCAGTTTTCCTCCAAAAGTGTTGTCCTGTAGAAATGAATGTTATCATACCATACTGTGAGTTACTTAATTCACACAGCTGGCATGACTGCGCTAGTAATGGATTTGAGTTTAAAAGGGGATTAGGCCTCCTCTTCTGAAGTCTGCAGATGGAGGTAGGCTGTGGAAGAGTTTGGGTCTCAGGAGGGCTCATTAGATGAAAATTAAGTGAAGAAGTCCTTCCATTCTCCCCTCTCTTCTTCCCTGACTCACTGTGCGTCCTTCCTTTCTGCCCAAAGCTTACAGTCTCACTCCGATATGTTTTCTGAGCTTCAGAAAGCCAGATGCCACTGCTTCTGGCCACTGGCAGAGCAGTGGCATTATTGCGAAGGAAAGTGCATTTCAGCATGAAAGAAATCATACCAACCATCTGATCAGCTTGGAGGGAGAAAGGACCTCTGCAGTTACACGCGAACTTCTGTTTATTAGGGCTCTAGGGACCACACAGCAACTTATTCGCATCTGGACACCATTCTTAGTGTGAACTTGAATGTTTACAAGTCCCTTGCTTTTGACCAGAGTTGTCTTGGAGCTGATAATTATGATTCCCAAGGCTTTCTCACAGCTTTCTTTTGAAGAGATACTTATGCTTTGTGTTACGTATCCAGAGTTATTGTAAGCCTTGCCATGAACATAGCTCATCCAGAGCAACACCCCATTCCAAATTTGTTGATTTTTAACCCAACAAAACATACTTTATTTTGTACGGATTTACTTTCTAAAATCTATTATTCTTGGTTAATAATAAAGACATATTTGTATTGCATGAGCGTGCACTCATAGAAGAAAGAGATTAAAAGTAGATCAGGCAGCAAAAAGAGTTCAGAAGCTAGGCACGTGTGGAATGGAGTGTGTGTCCTGCAAAACCAAGAAGACGTAATCAATACCTGTCAGTTTACTTTCTACCACCTATTTGAGTTATTCTTCTTATTCTCCTTCTTTTTCTCCTACACAGGAATGTATAAGTTCTTGATCAGGGTTTTCAATTTGAACATAAATAACTCAGCAACTGAGAGGAATGGAATGTACTCTAGAATAGTAACTTACTCTAAAGTGGTGTAATGTATCAGGATCATTACAGAGCTTTATAAAATAGATTTCTAGGTCCCACCTCAGTTTTTCAACTGGACTGTGTAGGCCCTGAGAATTTGCATTGCTAACAAGATCCCAGGTGATTCTCATGCTACTGATCTAGGTCCACTTAATGAGAAAGAGTGTTATCAGTGAATGCGTCTGTTTCTCTGGCTGGCGCTCAGAGCTGGTCCATTTGGGGGCCTAGAAGCCTTTTCTCTCTTTCCATCACTGCTCCTTTTGTATGAACTTCCTCCACCACACCTTTGATTTCAAGTGAGAAAAAGTGATCAGAGCAGAAATACTTGTTCACAAATTCCTCTCACCTTCCTCATGTATTCCAGTATCCTTAGTGACAGATCCATGTTTTAAATCCATGAAGGACATGTATAACAAAAACAATAAATTCAGGAATCAGCTGTAGGGACTCCAATTTCATCTAAGGTGTCTCAAACCTTGTTTCTACTTCTCTTATCATCTAACCCAGGAGTCTGCAAATGACAGCCGCAAGGGTGGTCATTGTTTTTGAAAATAAGGTTTTGGCGCACAGACACCCCCCCAGCGACCCCCACCCACCCCCCACCCCCCGCCCCACCCCATGTATTCATTTATTGCCTATGGCAACCCACTCCACTCTTCTTACCTAGGAAGTCCCATGGCCAGAGGAGCCTGGTGGGCTACAGTCCATGGGGTCACAAGAGTCGGACAGGACTGAGCTATTTAACCACCACCGTGGCTTCCCAGGTCGTCAGTAGTTTAAAATCTGCCTGTCAATGCAAGAGTCAGGAAGAGCAGCATTTTGGCCCCTGGGTCGGGAAGATCCCCTGGGGTAGGAAATGGTAACCCATTCTAGTATTCTTGCCTGGAAATTTCCTTGGAAGAGGAGCCTGGCAGACTATAGTCTATGGGGCCACCAGGAGTTGACACGACTGAGCGCACGCGTGGGTGTAATGGTGGAGTCAAGTATTTGCAGCTAAAAAAAAAGGAAAATGCAAAACTTTGAGGGATGCTCTTAGATTTGGAGGAGGGGAAGAAATATCAAAGGGAAGTAGAATATTTTCACCAGGTATCTTCTTAGGTACCAGAAGAGGGAATGCCTACGAAAAGGGAATGCTAGGCAGCACTTGCATTTCCCTTTAAAAATTGCATCATTCTTTCATCATAATAAAAAGAACAACGTTAGGAGGTGAATAATGCAAGCAGACGCATTCTTTTCTCTAGTGGAGCTGGGAGGAAAACTGGGGTTTGGCATGTGCTTTATCAGGAGATCTTCCTTCCTAATTGTTTTGCTTCTGAAGTGGGGGAGGGGAAGCAAGGGATTGTAATTGTTCATTTATTGCTTTCTTTGTTTTGTTCTCCCAACAAGCAGCAGACAAGCATGTTTTCTTACGGGTTTAATCTCATTACACAGTTTCTCTTTGACTAAGCCTTAAGCTAACAGTTCATAACGGGATTACATAGATGGGCTTATTTGCCACAGTTTTCTAAACAAGGTTATTCAAGGATACTTCCTTAGGTAGTATTCACCCCTTATGCCCTGTTTTCTTTTTCTATATTCAGGTCTTCTGCTTTCAGTTTTTTGCCTCGTCTTCCCTTCCTTTGCCTCAAACCTTCAGTTCAAGAAAGCTTTTCTGTAAGAAAAGGCAGTGCTTGCTCTTTCCCTCTCTCTAAGGTAGGCTTGCTTTAAAGCTTATCATAATGTCAGCCAGGATTTGAGCATTAATCAGCAATGCACATGTGTGTATTGAATATACAGGGAAAGAAGTTTATGACCAGAAAGTCAAACAAGTTTTCTTCTGAATCTGCTACTTCTCTCAAAAATAGTAGGTTACATGATAGCACTGGCATCATCTCCTCACCCTTGCAATGGATTCAACTTCAAGGACAAATAATAATTTCTTATGTAATGAAAGGAACGTCACGTATACTCAGTAAATCATAGAGATGAGATCCTTCAATAAAGCCCTTTTGCAGAGGTGCTCCATTAACCAAGTGCATCCTCGTAAATTGAAACAGAATTAAATTAATCACGGGCTTGCATCCTGTAATTAAAATTCCATATATAAATTAATTTAAATAGAAATATCCAAATGTAAATGAATTCTTCTCTTCATTTCTGCACCCATCTTGCACATGATTTTGCACCCATCTTCAGCGAGAGTGTGAGTAAAACGATGTCTTTTCTTGTGACCTAGATTAGAATGGGGAAACTCAGTACCTTCGGTTCGTGGTCCTGACTGCTGTGCTCTGTTCTCAGTCACACCCACCTCTTTATGACCCCACGGACTCATAAAGTCCAGCCAGACCCCTCTGTCCATAGAGTTTTCCCAGCAAGCGTGTTGCCATTTCCTTCTCCAGGGGATGTTCCCAATCTAGGGATCAAACTCGTGTCTCTTGACTCTCCTGCATTGGCAGGCAGAATTCTATACCACTGTGTCACCTGGGAAGCCTGCGTCAGTTGTATACTGAGGGTTGTGAAAGTTTAGTTATGGGGAAAATATCTTAGGACTCAGATGGTGAGTTTCTTTTTCTCACCTAAACTTCTGTAAGTTTTTGTGATTATGTATATGCTGAGTCCTTTGATTTTTGCTGGAACACTCTTATAAGTAGATTCAAGGATTCAAAGCTGGTGATTTCTGAGGTTTTACAATCATATCTGCTGTTTGGTGACCAAAGTACGTATTTGCAGTTGACTGAGATTTGTAGAACATCAGAGCTAGAAACAACATTAGTAGTGTTAACGATATTTGGGGACAGGACCTTGGAAAACTGATTCCAGTTAGTCAGTAAACGTACCTGTTGAACTTCTGCTATGCAGTGATGACTATGCTGGGAGGCCCAGGAATATAGGTGCTCTTGACTGCCTCATTAAGAAGCCAGGGCACCAAAGACTTAAACACATAACTAGGCAGAGATATGCATGGAAAGTGACAATTGGTTTAGGCAAAGAGTATTGTGTGAGCTCCGAGAATGGAGAACTGTGAAGTGCATGAATGATGTGAAATTTGAAAATATTCTTAATTACTCAGGTTGTGGAAAAGAAGCAGATAGACTCACTCGTTCATCCATTCAGTTCCTCGGAACCATGGAGAATCATCTCTGCGCTCTTCCCATACTCTCTGCCTTTCCTTTTACAACAGTGGAGTCCGTTCCCTGCTACAAGTCAGAGTCAGTTTTCAGCTTCAAACTCCGATCCTAAATGCTCTTGCCTTCACTGACTTCGCTCCTCTAAGTCCTACTCCTCTTTTCCATTTTGTTCATTTCTCTCGTTAATCGACCATGCGTGCTTAACTGTGTCTGACTCTTTGCAACCCCATGGACTGTCGTCCTCTGTCAAGCTCGTCTGTCCATGGAATTTCCCAGGCAAGAATACCTGAGTGGGTTGCTGTTTCCAGGGGATCTTCCTGACCCAGGAGTCAAACCTGCATCTCCTGCCGCTCCTGCATTGGCAGGTGCATTCTCTACCACTGAGTCACCTGGAAACCCCGACTTCTCTCTCTGCTACATCAGTATACTAACATGCTTTGGTGTCTTCCAACTTAACATAAACAAACAAGCAAGCAACCTCTTGATTCCACACCCTGCTTCAGACATTTCCTCAGTACAAACTGCTGTTCACAGCAGAGCACGTTGAGAGATGCTGTCTTCATACCTTTTGCATTTCCTCATTTCCTGTGGACTCTCGGCTCCTCCATCCAGACTTTCACCTCCATCCTCTATCAAAGCACCTCTTCTCAGGTCATCAGTGACCTCCACGTGCAAAATCTGATGTCAGCTCTCATCCCCGCTTCCTGCCTCACATCCCAGCGTCTTTGAAAACAGGCACACATTCTCCTTGGAAAACTTTCCTTACTGGTTCCCTGTTGTCTCTCATTCCTTGGGCAGATCGTCTTCTGCGTTCCTCGCTGAGTCTTTTCCCTATGCTTGGCACCTAAGTATTTGCTATAAACACGGCTTGCTCTGAGCTCTCTTTTCTCAGGACACATACTCTCTCTTTCATGGTAATCAGCATCATTGATGTTAAATGTCACTTAGAAGCTGATAACAATCAAGGTATTTCTCTCCAACCTCACTCTCTTCCTCATAGACCTGAGCTTACCCACTGCCTGATATACGTCTCCACCTGGATGCTTTACCAACACCCCAAGCTCTGTCTGGAACATGGTTCTTCACTTCTATGATACCATTAATTCTCCAGGTGTTACACAGTTAGAAAGCCAAAAAACTTTGTTTCTCTCTTGACTTTTCTCTACCCCATATTTAATTCATAAGCAGATCCTCCCAGATCCATCTCCACAATAAATCTCCAATCTGTCAACTTTCTCCATTTTTGTGCCAACTTTTCTGGTCCAAGGTTTTCATCTTTCTCCTGCAATACTACAATAGTCATGTCAGTTGGTCTCTCTGCTGCTTTTTTCACCCCACCTGTGCCACTCCCAAGCTTTTCTCCTTGCAACTGGGTCATCTCAGTTCAGTTCAATCACTCAGTCGTGTCCGACTCTTTGCAACCCCATGAATCGCAGCATGCCAGGCCTCCCTGTCCATTTCCAACTCCCGGAGGTCACTCAGACTCACGTCCATTGAGTCAGTGATGCCATCCAGCCATCTCATCCTCTGTCGTCCCCTTCTCCTCCTGCCCCCAATCCCTCCCAGCATCAGAGTCTTCTCCAATGAGTCAACTCTTCGCATGAGGTGGCCAAAGTACTGGAGTTTCAGATTTAGCATCATTCCTTCCAAAGAAATCCCAGGGCTGATCTCCTTCAGAATGGACTGGTTGGATCTCCTTGCAGTCCAAGGGACTCTCAAGAGTCTTCTCCAACACCACAGTTCAAAAGCATCAATTCTTCGGCACTCAGCTTTCTTCACAGTCCAGCTCTCATATCCATACATGACCACAGGAAAAACCATAGCCTTGACTAGGCGAACCTTTGTTGGCAAAGTAATGTCTCTGCTTTTGAATATGCTATTTAGGTTGGTCATAACTTTCCTTCCAAGGAGTAAGTGTCTTTTAATTTCATGGCTGCAGTCACCATCTGCAGTGATTTTGGAGCCCCCAAAATAAAGTCTGACACTGTTTCCCCATCTATTTCCCATGAAGTGATGGGACTGGATGCCATGATCTTCGTTTTCTGAATGTTGAGCTTTAAGCCAACTTTTTCACTCTCTACTTTCATCAAGAGGCTTTTTAGGTCCTCTTCACTTTCTGCCATAATGATGGTGTCATTTGCATATCTGAGGTGATTGATATTTCTCCCAGCAATCATGATTCCAGCTTGTGCTTCTTCCAGCCCAGCGTCTCTCATGACGTACTCTGCATAGAAGTTAAATAAGCAGGGTGACAATATACAGCCTTGATGTACTCTTTTTCCTATTTGGAACCAGTCTGTTGTTCCATGTCCAGTTCTAACTGTTGCTTCCTGACCTGCATACAAATTTCTCAAGAGGCAGATCAGGTGGCCTGGTATTCCCATCTCTTTCAGAATTTTCCACTGTTCATTGTGATCCACACAGTCAAAGGCTTTGGCATAGTCAATCAAGCAGAAATAGATGTTTTTCTGGAACTCTCTTGCTTTTTCCATGATCCAGAGGATGTTGACAATTTGATCTTTGGTTCCTCTGCCTTTTATAAAACCAGCTTGAACATCAGGAAGTTCACGGTTCACATATTGCTGAAGCCTGGCTTGGAGAATTTTGAGCATTACTTTACTAGCGTGTGAGATGAGTGCAATTGTGCGGTAGTTTGAGCACTCTTTGGCATTGTCTTTCTTTGGGATTGGGATGAAAACTGACATTTTCCAGTCCTGTGGCCACTGCTGAGTTTTCCAAATGTGCTGGCATATTGAGTGCAGCACTTTCACAGCATCATCTTTCAGGATTTGGAATAGCTCCACTGGAATTCCATCACCTCCACTAGCTTTGTTTCTAGTGATGCTTTCCAAGACCCAGTTGACTTCACATTCCAGGATGTCTGGCTCTAGGTCAGTGATCACACCATCATGATTATCTGGGTTGTGAAGCTCTTTTTTGTACAGTTCTTCTGTGTATTCTTGCCACCTCTTCTTAATATCTTCTGCTTCTGTTAGGTCCATAGCATTTCTGTCCTTTATCGAGCCCATCTTTGCATGAAATGTTCCCTTGGTATCTCTGATTTTCTTGAAGAGATCTCTAGTCTTTCCCATTCTGTTGTTTTCCTCTATTTCTTTACATTGATAACTGAAGAAGGCTTTCTTATCTCTTCTTGCTATTCTTTGGAACTCTGCATTCAGATGCTTATATCTTTCCTTTTCTCCTTTGCTCTTCGCTTCTCTTCTTTTCACAGCTATTTGTAAGGCCTCCCCAGACAGCCATTTTGCTTTTTTGCATTCCTTTTCCATGGGGATGGTCTTAATCCCTGTCTCCTGTACAATGTCACGAACCTCATTCCATAGTTCATCACGCACTCTATCTATCAGATCTAGGCCCTTAAATCTATTTCTCACTTCCACTGTATAATCATAAGGGATTTGATTTAGGTCATACCTGAATGGTCTAGTGGTTTTCTCTACTTTCTTCAATTTAAGTCTGAATTTGGCAGTAAGGAGTTCATGATCTGAGCCACAGTCAGCTCCTGGTCTTGTTTTTGTTGACTGTATAGAGCTTCTCCATCGTTGGCTGCAAAGAATATAATTAATCTGATTTCGGCATCTATATAAAGCCAAATCAGATTATCACTGTCTTAAAACTTTTCAGTCCCTCTCCACTGCATCTGAACGTTAAACTCTTTTTTTTTTTTTGATTTATTAAGATTGAACGTTAAACTCTTTACCAAGACCTACAAGGTGCTATAGGTCTTCCAGATGGTGCTCAGATCAGATCAGATCAGATCAGTCGCTCAGTCGTGTCCGACTCTTTGCGACCCCATGAACCGCAGCACGCCAGGCCTCCCTGTCCATCACAAGCTCCCGGAGGTCCTCAGACTCGCATCCATCGAGTCAGTGATGCCATCCAGCCATCTCATCCTCTGTCGTCCCCTTCTCCTCCTGCCCTCAATCCCTCCCAGCATCAGAGTCTTCTCCAATGAGTCAACTCTTCGCTGAGGTGGCCAAAATACTGGAGTTTCAGCTTTAGCATCATTCCTTCCAAAGAAATTCAGATTGATCTCCTTCAGAATGGACTGGTTGGATCTTCTTGCAGTCAAGGACTCTCAAGAGTCTTCTCCAACACCACAGTTCAAAACATCAATTCTTCGGCGCTCAGCCTTCTTCACATCCAGCTCTCACATCCATACTGACCACAGGAAAGACCATAGCCTTGACAAGGCGAACCTTTGTTGGTAAAGTAATGTCTCTGCTTTTGAATATGCTATCTAGGTTGGTCATAACTTTCCTTCCAAGGAGCAAGCGTCTTTTAATTTCATGGCTGCAGTCACCATCTGCAGTGATTTTGGAGCCAGAAAAACAAAGTCTGACACGGTTTCCACTGTTTCCCCATCTATTTCCCATGCAGTGATGGGACCAGATGCCATGATCTTCGTTTTCTGAATGTTGAGCTTTAAGCCAACCTTTTCACTCTCCACTTTCACTTTCATCAAGAGGCTTTTGAGTTCCTCTTTACTTTCTGCCATAAGAGTGGTGTCATCTGCATATCTGAGGTTATTGATATTTCTCCCGGCAATCTTGATTCAACTTGTGTTTCTTCCAGTCCAGCATTTCTCATGATGTACTCTGCATATAAGTTAAATAAACATGGTGACAATATGCAGCCTTGACGTACTCCTTTTTCTCTTTGGAACCAGTCTGTTGTTCCATGACCAGTTCTAACTGTTGCTTCCTGACCTGCATACAGATTTCTTAAGAGGCAGATCAGGTGGTCTGGATTCCCATCTCTTTCAGAATTTTCCATAGTTTATTGTGATCCACACAGTCAAAGGCTTTGGCATAGTCAATAAAGCAGAAATAGATGTTTTTCTGGAACTCTCTTGCTTTTTCCATGATCAGCGGATGTTGGCAATTGATCTCTGGTTCCTCTGCCTTTTCTAAAACCAGCTTGACTCAGGGTTCACGGTTCACATATTGCTGAAGCCTGGCTTGGAGAATTTTGGCTTACTTTACTAGCGTGTGAGATGAGTGCAATTGTGCGGTAGTTTGAGCACTCCTGGCATTGCCTTTCTTTGGGATTGGGATGAAACTGACCTTTTCCAATCTTGTGCCACTGCTGAGTTTTCCAAATTTGCTGGCTATTGAGTGTAGCACTTTCACAGCATCATCATTCAGGACTTGGAATAGCTCCACTGGAATTCCATCACCTCCACTAGCTTTGTTCGTAGTGATGCTTTCTAAGGCCCATTTGACTTCACATTCCAAGATGTCTGGCTCTAGGTCAGTGATCACATCATCATGATTATCTGGGTCTTGAGCTCTTTTTTGTACAGTTCTTCTGTGTATTCTTGCCACCTCTTCTTAATATCTTCTGCTTCTGTTAGGTCCACACCATCTCTGTCCTTTATTGTGCCCGTCTTTGCATGAAATGTTCCTTTGGTATCTCTGATTTTCTTGAAGAGATCCCTAGTCTTTCCCATTCTGTTGTTTTCCTCTATTTCTTTGCATTGATCACTGAAGAAGGCTTTCTTATCTCTTCTTGCTATTCTTTGGAACTCTGCATTTAAATGTTTATATCTTTCCAGATGGTGCTAGCAGTAAATAATATGCCTGCCAATGCTGGAAACACAAGAGATGAAGGTTTGATCCCTGGGTCGGGGTGATCCCATGGAGTAGGAAATGGCAACTGATTCCAGTAACCTTGCCTGGAAAATCCTGAGGACAGAGGAACCAGGTGGGTTACAGTCCACGGGGGTCACAAAGAGCAGACACACACACACAGCCTTAGAGAATGTGACACCCACCTTTCAGCTCCAAACAAATACTAACCATTTATTTTTTAGTTCATCCCTCTTACCCTGGCCTCTTTCCTTCTCCTTAAACAAGCCAAGTTTTCTTACAGTTCATGGTCTTTGTCTTGTGGGGACAGTTTTTCATGTGTTTTCTCTAGTTCAAGTTCCCATTGTAAATCTTACCTCTTCAGTGAGATCTTCTTGGACTTTGTTAGCTTAAGTAGAGCAGTAGAGCCCCAAGTGTTCTTTACCACACAATGCCCTTCACAGACCTTTCACGATCACCTTTCTCCTGCAGTATTACAATAGTCATGTCACTTGGTCTCTCTGCTTCTCTTTTCACCCCACCCATGCCACTCTCAAGCTTTTTTCCGTGCAGCTCGGGTCATCTATATAAAACTGTAATGGGTCTCATAGCCCTCGATTGACTTGTTCATATTCAGGGTTTTGGTATATATTCTCGCCTATAAATTTCCTTCCTTGTACCATCCTTGACCTAAGGATTTTGGTAGCATGGACAACCAGCCTTTTGGGAGGAGGGGTAAAAGGCTTTGTGGTTTTGTTTAACTATTGCCCATCTCCGTCATCCAGAATTAAAGTCCATGAAGGTGTAAGGACATGGTCTGTTTTGGTCACTGCTGTGTTTTGATCACTCAGAAGAGTGCCTAAAATGATGCGGGGGCTGTGTTAACATCAGGAATAAATAAACAAGATGCCTGTGCAGTGCCAGGGTCCTGGGAATACACACAATGTCAGCACTGCCTTCAAGTCAGTTAAGTTCAGTCGCTCAGTCGTGTCTGACTCTTTGCGACCCCATGGACTGCAGCATGCCAGGCCTCCATGTCCATCACCAACTCCCGGAGTTCACTCAAACTCATGTCCATTGAGTCAGTGATGCCATCCAACCGTCTCATCCTCTGTCATCCCTTTCTCTTCCTGCCCTCAATCTTTCCCAGCATCAGGGTCTTTTCAAATGAGTTAGTTCTTCTCATCAGGTGGCCAAAGTATTGGAGCTCTGGCTTCAACAATAGTCCTTCCAATGAATATTCAGGGCTGATTTCCTTTAGGATGGACAGGTTGAATCTCCTTGTAGGCCAAGGGGCTCTCAAGAGTCTTCTCTAACACCACAGTTCAAAAGCATCAATTCTTCGGCGCTCAGCTTCCTTTATGGTCCAACTCTCACATCCATACATGACTACTGGAAAAACCATACCTTTGAGTATATGGACCTTTGTTGGTAAAGTCATGTCTCTGCTTTTTAATATATGGTCTAGGTTGGTCATAGCTTTTCTTCCAAGGAGTCTTTTAATTTTAATGGCCGCACTCACCATCTGCAGTGATTTTGGTGCCCAAGAAAATAAAGCCTTCAAGTCACTGACAGTCAAAAGGATTTACTGATTCTCCTTGAGTCTCAGGTTTCTAAACTGTAACAGGAGCACAGTGGGTTTATAATATGTCACGTGTACAGTGGGGAGGGAGGGTATCACACTTATTTCATTGTATAAGGTCAGCAGCACTATTTGCTTGGGTTCTCAGTTTAGCCCTGCAAAGAACAATCTCCTTATTTCCGTAAAGGAAAAAAAAAAGAAATTCACTAACTAATTTTTGAGAAACAGGAAGGAAATGTGATTCTTTCCTTGGAGCGAAGAGAAAGTGGTCTTCATACACAATTATTCTTCTCTGGCCTCAGAGCTGAAGTTTGATCATGCACCTGCCATGCATTCAAGGTCACTCCTCCACACAATTCACTCACCAACAATACTCGGCTTCCCCAGGTCACTCACTCCCCGCTTTCCTGTGGATTTCAGCAGCCTCCCTGGGGTCCTGTCTGTTCATTGTTCCCTCTGACCCTCTCTTTTTCCTTCAGAAAACTTTGGTGTGCTGCATAATTTGATGTCTTTGCCTCTTAAGGTATTTGGTGTGCTTGTGGAACTTCCCAATTAAAACAAGGTACTTATCTTTAACCTTTCTGATTCTTGGTCTCTATCTTCACATTCGAGATTGTATCAACTGTAGGGAAGGTCCACATCTTGTCTTTTGCTCTGTCTCCTTCCTAAAATTAGAGCATTGCAATTAGGGTGACCTTGGAGAGTTCTCTTTTTCCCAAAGAGCAAGAATTTTCAGAGATCTTTCCCTTGTGCTTATAAAACATTTAAAATACTTGGAAACTTTCTTTTAGTATGAGATTCCAAATGTAGTTATAATCATTATTAGGAAAAGATTATGCAAACTGGTCATGGGCCAGGGGACCACTACCCAATGTCTGTTACATTGTAAGCAAAATGTTCTTTTAAATATGTCATTACCTTACTGGCCATATTGCTCGCTAGTACTCACTCACTTGTGTGCACATACTCTCTCTCTCTCTCATTCTCTCTCTCTCTCTCTCTCTATAGATATATATATATATAATTATATATTTATATATAATATATTATTCATTTATTTCTCAGTAGACTAGGCATCTGGCTACCAAGATGTGCCTATGATGAACTTGCCTTCATCTGTAGTGACCCCCTCATATAGTCATTGAGAACCTCAGACTTTTTTTAAATAACATGGGCTTCTGGGTCAATGGCAGTTGGTGACTGTCTTTTTTCCAAATGATCCCCACTCTTTCCCCACTTGCCCTGATTTACCAAAAGGAAGCTTCAGAATCCTGGGAGATCAGAGGCCCACAGAAGAGAGAGGCCTGGCGGTTTTACAAGAAGCAAAATAAGGAGTGAAACAACCGTATTAGTTGTGGAAACTGGTCTTACTTCAGTAGAGGCGGTCTGAGCGGAAGCCCCTTTGTTCCAGATTCTGTGTCACTGCATGGCGCTGTGTCCCTGCAGCTGTGGCTGTTGTTGACATTGACCTAAAGTGGGCATCGGTGAGAGTGGGGTATGGCTGTCTCTTGGGCACCAGTGCCAACGCGTGGGCAATAGCTGACCTCCCAAACGTTGGGTAAGGTTTCCTTTCACTCTCTGAAGCCCTTTGTTTTCAGCTGTATCACTGAACAAATCTATTTAAATCAGTGCAGTCACAGTGGTAGTACCATGAGAAAGACTAGATCTGGAGAAAGCTTGCCTGCCAGGAGCCAAATAATTCTGTCTTTTCAAGAACTGGAAGAAGTTTGTATTAACTGGACTTTTCAGTGGTTTCGTAGGGCAGTGACACACAGTCTGCAAACTGGCCCATTAGTGTGATATGCTCAGTGATTTCTTTTAGCTTTGTCCTTAGCAGTGGTAGAAATGTTCTATTTGTTGTAGGTTCTTCACTAAAAGGGGGAAGAAAAAACAGCTACTCAGCTACTGTTGAATCTGTTGGCTTTGCCATGTAAGCTTCAGACATTGCTCTTGATCTTGTTGATTTTGCTGCTGTCATTGTTAGTTTAAAAAGCTGTCCCTAAATTCCTGAGGAAATATGGCCATAAAAAGGTCTAGGCCGGTTAGAGCCCAGTAACCATTTACTTGGTGGGGGTGAGACTCACAAATGATGAAACATCACAAGTGAGACCACAGATAAAATATTTCAAAAATTAACGACTAAGAGCGACATTTTTAATATGTAATTAAAACATGTATAAAAATAAAAACATGCTTATTCAAACATATTCATAGAAACCTGTCCAGTTATAATCAAAGAGAGGCATACAGTGAGTAAGTGGGCAGTCCAGAGGTCATTTCTTCAAGAGGTTAATACACCAAGATAGGGAAAGGCTATGGGTTCTGGGGATCGAATTCCTTAGAATTAGAATAATTCTAAGATAGGTATAAAGTGTTATGAGGCCAAAACTCAGTATTTCCTCTTAGATTCCAGACTGCGCCTATGCAGTCTCAGGCAACTGACTTTATTTTATGAAATCTCAACAGTGTAAATGAGAATAACAATAGGGTTGATATGAAGTTTAATGGCTCAGACAGTAAAGAATCTGCCTGCAATGCAGGAGACCTGGGTTTAGTCCCTGGGTCTGGAAGATCCCCTGGAGAAGGGAATGGCAACCTTCTCCAAGATTCTTGCCTGGGAAATCCCATTGACAGAGGAGCCAGGTGGGCTACAGTCCATGGGGTTGCAAAAAGTTGGACATGACTAATTCATTAAAACTATACAGTTATGAAATGTAGTGTCTGGCATATAGTAAGGAACATCAATTCAGTTCAGTTTATTCCCACCATTGTGTCCGACTCTGTGACCCCATGGACTGTAGCATGCCAGTCCATCACCAACTCCCGGAGCTTACTCAAATTCATGTCCCTCGAGTTTGTGATGTCATCCAGCCATCTCATCCTCTGTTGTCCCCTTCTCCTCCTGCTTTCAATCTTTCCCAGCATCAGGGTCTTTTCCAATGACCCATTTCTTTGAATCAGGTGTCCTAAGCATTGGAGTTTTAGAGTCAGCATCAGTCCTTCCAATGAGTATTCAGAAATTATTTCCTTTAGGATTGACTGGTTTAATCTCCTTGCAGTCCAAAGGACCCTCAAGAGTCTTCTCCAAGACCACAGTTCAAAACCATCAATTCTTTGGTGCTCAGCTTTCTTTATAGTCCAACTCTCACATCCATACATCACTACTGGAAAAACCATAGCTTTGAAAAGATGGACCTTTGTTGCAAAGTAATGTCTCTGCTTTTTAATATGCTGTCTAGGTTGGTCGTAGCTTTTCTTCCAAGGAGCAAGCATCTTTTAATTTCATGGCTGCAACCACCATCTGCAGTGATTTTGGAGCCCAAGAAAATGGTGTGTGTCACTGTTTCCCCATCTATTTGCCATGAAGTGATGGAACCAGATGCCATGATCTTAGTTTTCTGAATGTTGAGCTTTAAGCCAACTTTTTCACTCTCCTCTTTCACTTTCACGAAGAGGCTCTTTAGTTCTTCGCTTTCTGCTATAAGGGTGGTATCATCTGCATATCTGAGATTATTGATATTTCTCCTGGCAGTCATGATTCCAGCTTGTGATTTATCCAGCCTGGCATTTCACATGATGTACTCTGCATATAAGTTAAATAACCAAGGTGACAAATAAAGCCTTGATGTGCCCCTTTCCTGATTTGGAACCAGTCTGTTGTTTCATGTCCATTTCTAACTGTTGCTTCTTGATCTGCTTACAGATTTCTCAGGAGGCAGGTCAGGTGTCTGGTATTCCCATCTCTTTAGGAATTTTCTAAAGTTTGTTACAATCCACGTAGTCAAAGTCTTTGGCATAGTCAATAAAGCAGAAGTAAATATTTTTCTGGAACTCTCTTGCTTTCTTTGATGATCCAACAGATCTTGCTAATCTGATCTCTTGTTCCTCTGCCTTTTCTAAAACCAGCTTGAACATCTGGAAGTTCATGGTTCATGTACTGTTGAAGCCTGGCTTGGAGAATTTTAAGCATTACTTTGCTAGTATGTGAGATGAGTGCAATTGTGCATTAATTTGAACATTCTTTGATGTTGCCTTTCTTTGAGACTGGAATGCAAACTGACCTTTTCCAGTCCTGTGGCCACTGCTGAATTTTCCAAATTTGCTGGCATATTGAGTGCAGCAATTTCACAGCATCATCATTTAGGATTTAAAATAGCTCAACTGGTATTCATCACCTCGACTAGCTTTGTTCATAGTGATGCTTCCTAAGGTCCACTTGACTTTGAATTCCAGGATGTCTGGCAGTAGGTGAGTGATCACACCATCATGGTTATCTGGATCATGAAGACCTGTTTTGTACAGTTCTTCTGTGTATTCTTGCCACCTCTTCTTAATATCTTCTGCTTCCATAGGTCCATACAATTTCTGTTCTTTAACGTGGTCATCTTTGCATGAAATGTTCCCTTGGTGTTTCTCATTTTCTTGAAGAGATATCTAGTCTTTTCCATTCTATTGTAATGTAATGTACATAGTAATTGTCATCATGCCAGAGAATGAGTGAAATTTAGGGCTGCTTAACTGAAATAAACACGTTAGTCGCTCAGCTGTGTCTGACTCTTTGTGGCCCCTTAGACTGTAGCCTGCCAGGCTCTTCTGTCCATGGAATTCTCCAGGCAAGGATACAAGAGTGGGTAGCCATTCCCTTCTCCAGGGGATCCTCCTGACCCAGGGATCAAATCCAGGTCTCGTGCACTGCAGGCCACCAGGGAAACAAAACAGAGGTGATGTTTAATGGCTTTGGGCAGACCTTTGTTGTGGGGGAGGTCAGATTTTAATATGAATTTCTGAGGACAGTTGCTATTCTCCCTGCTTAATTTTTAGAGTATCTCTAGAAAGAAGCAACAAGAGGTTCAGACTTGGACCAGAAGGTGATGACATTACAGGAAGTGATGCTCACACAGTATTCTCTGATTCACGTGAGCTGACTAATATGTACGTGGAAAATCACCCATCCATGACTTTAAGAAGGCCATTTACTTCATGTTCCAAGTGACCTGTGGAGTGTTCCTTCTAACTAGTATTCTAGAAACACATACCTGCAAGAGGTGCCTAAACTCTAGAAACTTTTGCATGTTTGGATCCTGTGCCCTTAGTATGCTATTTCTAGCTCTTCATTTTCAATTGATCCTTCTTTGAGCTATGCTCTGGGGAAGAGACCCTCACCCCAAGGGTTCCTTCTCCTGACATCTATCAGGCATCTTAAGCCATTAACCTCCAGTACCTCTTTGAAAGCGTGTTTTTCTGCACAAACTTTGGCTTGAGGATAGAGAGAGAATTATATTTGCTCTAATACAATGCTTTAAAAATAAATACATTTTGGGCCCTGTTTTCTAACTGTCATTTACTATTGCTAATGAGTAGTTGCTATTTAATTGTATTTATATTAAACATTCCCCATGCCAACAGGATAGCCAAAGCCTTGACTAATAGAGAAAGAAAGTAAAAAATAAGAAGCTTAGGGGGTAGATGCACAAAGAATAGAAATAAAATTGGTTATTTGAATAAGAGGTCTCGAAAATGGATCGTTTCCAGGAAAGATACCACCCCAGCCAGTTGCTCCTTCTCAGCTCCCGCTTGAATAGGATATTGTTCTTTTGTGTCCCAGCCTTAGTAACTGAAGGAGTCTTATGTGGAAAAAATGCTTACCTTATTGTGGGCCTAGCCTTTTTCCTAATGCTGTCTGGCCAATTTTCTCAGAACAGGAAGTCTTCCTAGGCCTGCCTGTGCTGTGGCTTCCAGGCTTAGGCTGGATTTTACTAATTTTGTCACCATTTGTCTGAAGCACAGGTTAGGTGACTTGTTTTTCAACTCAGTGTAAGTTGGTTTATGCTTTGAAATTTGCTGATCTTTCACCTCAATTGGGAAAATGTCTGACTATATTGATTGACCAAATGGAGGACTCGGCGAGGTCAAGTGCGTTTGAGATGCTTCTCAAATTGTCCTCAATCATCCCTTCTTAAGAAGATGAATCTTGCAATAGTGGCATTAAGATGGATGAAACATCCCCCATCAGGCCCCGTCCACCTTAAGGGAGTCATTTATTCCAATCCAAGTCCTTTGTATGTTTTCCCTAGAGGAATCTCCCATGCCAGCTCCACCCTGTGGCTCCCAGCCATCTTTCCCATGTCAACATCATCAGTATCTTTCCTTCTAATGCTGGTGCTGCTGCTAAGTCACTTCAGTTGTGTCCGACTCTGTGCAACCCCAGAGATGGCAGCCCACCAGGCTCCCCCATCCCTGGGATTCTCCAGGCAAGAACACTGGAGTGGGTTGCCATTTCCTTCTCCAATTCATGAAAGTGAAAAGGGAAAGTGAAGTCACTCAGTCGTGTTCGACTCTTAGCGACCCCATGGATTGCAGCCTACCAGGCTCCTCTGTCCATGGGATTTTCCAGGCAAGAGTACTGGAGTGGGGTGCCATTGCCTTCTCCATTCCTTTTAATGAGTCTTCCCCAAATTACAAGCTCTACTGCTGGTCTTGATCATACCTTGTCAGAGACCTGTGTTCCTCTCAGAACAAATTACTCAATTGCTTAAGTATACATTTGTCTGGATTGTATTGTCCTAATTCCTCCCTACTTCCCCCTACTACATTCTAAACTCCAAGAAAACAGAGACTGCATCCGTTTCTGCTTGTTGCACTACCTCATCAGTTAGCAGGAGGTGGCACAGATAAACCATCAACAAATGTGTTGAATGGACGAATGTAAAGTTTTATAACTGCCCAGGCTCCTGGATATTTTATTGAAAATTGACATGCACAGGACAAAAGACAAAACCCAACTGAGGCTGGACCGTCAATATAACCACTGCCAGCAACATTTCCCTATTTTGCTATTTAGAGAGCCGCTCAACATCTACTTCTTTAAAGTTGAAGTTCCTTTTCCACTCAGGTAGTTTTCAGTCAATTTAAAGTAAACTAAAATTGAACTCATTAGTCATTTCATTATTGGCTGCCCCCTCCTTCTGCTATCCTTCTTAATGAATACATCACACCCTGCCTTCTCAGAGCTTAAATTTCTGCATTTTGATGGTGAGCATGCCCGTGGTTTCCCGCTCCGGTTTGTTCTCTTCTGTTAATGATCCTTATAACTGTTTTCTGCTTATTTTTATAGATTGGCCAATCTTCTTTACTAGCTTGTTTACTTTTCTAAACGCATCTGATTGATTGCAATTCTCCTTTTATTCCTGCTAAACATAAAGGTCTCTGTGCCCTTTCCCATTTCTAAATTTTAACTGAGAATGAATTTCAATTTCACTTTTCAGGAACTCTTTCGGAACTAAGCAGTTTTAAGTATTTCTGACCAGGATCTTCCTCAGGGACAATTTAAAATTTTCAAATAATTGGAAACTATGCTTCTTCCAGTAAACGTAGACAGACAGACAGATAGGTAGATATGACTAAAATAATAGATTTTAGCACTTAAAGTTTCACTTTGTCCTGAATTTTGTGTATCTGGCTACCTATCTAAACACATTTGAGAGCTTATCCCACGTGGGATTCATCAGTAGCATTCATTCATTCTGTTAGTCCTCCATCCAAGAGCTTTTCTCCTCCAGTCCTTTGAAGGAATAACCAGTACCCATCGGCAGGAGGAGGAGGAGGGCTGGCACCTGAGATGCCACATCCTTTTTTCCTTTTTCTTTTTCAGTAAAGCCAGCACCATTGATGGAAGGACCTGGGCAAGGAATAAGGAATTGTCAGTTTTGCTGCTAATTAGCTATGTCCCCTCAGTCGATCTATCAGCTCCCCTTTCTGAACCTTCATTTGCCCATCTATAAAGTGATGGAGTTAAATTAAATGAATTCAAAGACCCCATGAATGCTAAAGATATCAGAAAACTGACAGACTTGTCATCTTTTAGCCATCGAATGAATCTTGGTTCACTGGCAACAATAGTCAGTGGTTTCGCTGTCAAATTACAGTTTCTAAAAAAGATAGCCATTCCTGTGTTTGGAAAGCTCCACCCCAGAGCTCAGCTCCTTCCCCACATGCCTCCAGCAAATGGAATAGCCCCAGACTCACCTCTCCCCACCCTGTAACTCACAGTGCTAGGAATTCCATGTATGTTGGAAAGTGCAATCACAAACCAGTAAGGTACTAGGTGATGTCAAACCGGGAACACGGTGGAGAGAAGAGAATGCTTTAATGCTAGCACAGCTTCCCTCTTTCAAAAGCAACTACTATGACAAGGGAGTCTGAACACAGAAGGCGCACAGATCAGCCCTGCCCATGGCTACTGGATGGAGCTGGGACCCTTTGCTAGGAGTGACATCCATGGAGACGAAACTGCAGTACATGGGGGATTCCTTTGTTCAGAGGAGTCACTCTCCCCAGCACTAAACATCTCATTAAGCGTCTTCCTTAATTTTTGTGATGTCCAGAAGCTTTCAGAGATAATCTGAGCAGTCAGTGAACTGATGTGTCTGCCAGGGCATGAATAGCAAAGATCGTTGCGTGTTTGCCCTGGGTCTATCACAGCAGCAATAAATTTTAATCGGTTAGGCATTTTTCAAGCAAGCTACTGTTTGCCAAACACTATTTTTGGCAGGCATCTGTAACAAAGCCTAATGCATTATGCATATTATTTCCCCAGTATTTCATTGTATTAGCACATGTAGTATTTGTATGGAATTTTTGTAAATTCATTACCAAAGTATTATCATATTAATGACTCTGGTTTAAAAAAGTATTTGAAAAAATATTAATATTCATAGAAAGTTACATACATCCTATGGTGGGGAAATGGGACTCAGCTATTATCATTTGAATTTCAGAAAAAAATATTAGCATGTGTATGGAAAAAAATAACTCAAAAATACATAGCAAACATGAAAAAAATCTTAAAAACCTGAATTACTTTGATGTTTCTTTGAAGGCTGACTGTTCATTTTCAGCACTGTAATGATAATCATTATTATAGATTAAATTATAGTGAAGGATTAGTTTTATTTAACAGCATAATTTAATGGTGGAGACGTGGAAAATTTATTTCATTTCTTCCTGTCTTGTTCTTTTGACATCCTGATCTGCTAAAGGATGATTTCTCACTTCTCTTTCCATTCTTCACTACAGAGCTGGGGACATTAAGCCTTTGAAACTTGTATGACTGTTTTTCTTGCTATACCCTTAGAATGGGAACATAATACAGCATGGCACAATTATCTATCTCAATTGGAAGCTACTCCAGTAATTCAGTTCTATAGTAAAGTGTAGGATTTAGCTCTATTAAATGTCTCTTGACATTACTCTTACTATTCTTATAACATTGGGGCCATGAAAATTATTAATACATTATCTTCTCTACCCTTTTGGAGATTGTATTATTTCAATGATTCCTTGCAATTTGATTTGTCTTGTTCCCCTAAATTTAGCAAATAATGTCTAGAATACTCTTCCCTTTAGAAACTGTTTTACAACACAATAGTTTCTCACTGTAGGAAAATGTTACAGCTATTCTTCTTTTCACAGGTTTTGATTCAGATAACACCTCTCTCCAAGAAGCTCAACAACCTCTGCAAGTAAAACTCTCCATAGGTTCAAAACAGCCCTTTGATAGAGGGCAGTTTTCCGCTACTATTAAAAAATATGAACAATCATCTCCCAACATAGCACTGTGCTAGGAAGTGAGTCACTGAAAAGATGCTCAATTTACTCTCTCAAAATACAAACCCAAAGGCATTATGGTAAGATAGATGGACAAATTGAATATACCCACTCTATGATATAGTATAAAATTGCTAGGAGATTAAAATTAGAAGATAAGTTGATTCTTTTTAAGTAGAGGCAATACATTTATAAGGGTAATTACTCTTTCATGTAGCCAGTGCAAAGTTTTCTTCCTTATTTCCACATAGATATCTCCTCCTGATTCATATTCCATTCTGACTACAAAAAAAAAAAAAAAAAAAAAAGTCAGTGAGACCTTGACCTTGCTGCTCTCATGTTCCATGTGCTAATTCTTAACTACACTGAAACTCCCTCTGGGCAAAGCCCATTGCTGTCATGAGCTGCTTTCCTCAGAAATCAAAGTCATATGCTAGGTACAAATATGTGTGTGTGTGCCTTCATGTCCGATTCTTTGAGATCCCATAGAGTGCGCCAGGCTCCTCTGTCCGTGGAATTTTCCAAGCAAGAATACTGGAGTGGGTTGCCATTTCCTCCTTCAGTGGATGTTCCTGCCCAGAGATTGAACCTGAATCTCTTCCATCTCCTGTATTGGCAGACAGTTTCTTTACCACTACACCCCCAGGAGCCCAAGTACAAATATGGCACCTAACAAATATGTCTTGCTTATTTTTTTTCTCAATTTTTGTATTTGAGAAAAAAAAATCCTGAATTTTAATAAAGTTCTTGAGAGAGTACTTTCCTCAAGCTGTATTTCTTCAAGGAGAAGAGAGTTGAAATTACTCAGTCTGAAATTGGAAACGGCTACCTATCTAAACCCCTCAAATGAATGTGTCCTATAAAGAGCTGAAGGAAATTTCCTTGTAAAGAGAAAAGCAGGATGTTTTATGGGTGGACGGAGAGCCTCTCAAAGGGGGAAAAATCAATGTCTCTAGAGCATTTGACACAGCCTCACTGTTGGGTTATAATTTGAGAAGAAACGCCTGGGCTAAAAAGATGCAGACGGGAAGATTTCCTGCCTGCCAAATTTTCAAGCTGTTGACCCAGTTACCACCAGTGCCCTGGGAGGCTTAATAGCTGACCTTCTCAAGGAAACTTTTTGATTTTGGAGTCAGAAAATACCTCACTTAACATTTTCCCTGGATTTTTATTCTCAAAGAGTGAGAGAAGCTGGGTAGAAGAACTTATGAAATATTGGAGTTTGAGGTAATTCCTCTTTCTTGGCAACACTCATTAAAACCGATCTGCATGATGTTTGTGCTAAGATCTTCCTTTTCTTCCTGAAAGTGTAATTTCTAAAATCCTAATCACCAGGTAATTATAGTCCCCAGACCCCAATCCTCCAAAGAAGAAATGTCCATGCCTTAGTAGTTGATGAATGGTTCGGAGATAGAAGAAATAAAAAGTAGGAAGACCAGGTCATGACCTTGGCCCCAACCCTTTTTCTCTCCTTCCAAAGTTGAACATGAATCATAGCCTTTGGTAATTGCCTACCTACCCTCTCTCCCACCAAGAGGAAGGTGAAAAAACAAGCAATATCACGAGTGCCGGGGACGTGAGGGCAGAAGAAGAGGGTTCTCCTCTCCAACAGGCTGGGTGTTTTCCCCTTGCATCTCTGGGGATGGCCCACGCCTCTCTCGTGTTGGTCCTGACAAGGATCAAGTATCTTTCTTGCGCTAAAACAGGGAGAATAATGCAGAGGAGGTTTATAGTGGGGGAATAAAAAATGTTACACTTGATTTTTTTTTCTAAAAGTATATGATTTTTTGAGCATATCAAAGAAGAGGGGAGAGGACAGGAAATAAATCACAAGGAATAGTATAACATGTGTTTTCCAGGAAGGTATTTCCTGGAGAATATACTTCCAGGAAGGTATTTGCTGGAGAAGGTATTTGCTGGAGGATCATAGTTTGTGTCCATTCAGGCTTTGCTAAGGGGAAATGTTGGATACCTAGCTGAGCACTTGAGCATGTCTGGATGTCCTTGTTCTGTCTCAGTATCAATTCTCTGGGCTTGTGAGCACAGTGAAAGGCTGTGAACTGGTTAAGTGTTCATTTCCACTGAAAATTAGGATAAATAATAGTAGAATTTGGTTGAGAGCATTGCTTGACAGACTGGTCCAAAAAGCATACTTATTAGCATTCAAGATTTATTATATTAGCATGGAAGATTTGCGAAAGAAGTATGTCTCTTTTGAATATCATTTTGGCTTCTATTTAGACAAAAAGCAAAAGGAAGTACTTTGTTGTTCTCGTTTACTTTTATAAAAAGATGGTTTATCCATTGATTTTTGCACTTATATTGAGTTTTCTTGAGGCATTTGTCTGAGTTTTGCTTTTGGATGTGTACACATGAGACCTGGATTGGTATTATTGTTGTTTATTTTTATAAAACTATGATTTATCCATTGATTTTGTACTTACATTGACTTTTCTTGAGATACTATGTCTGAGTTTTGCTTCGAGTGTGTACGAATGAGATCTGCGTTGGTAAGATTTACGAATGAGATCTGCGTTGGTAAGATTTCAATTTCGGTTTAGATGAGCCCTAGTGTGGAAATGGCAACCCACTCCAGTGTTCTTGCCTGGAGAATCCCAGGGATAGGGGAGCCTGGTGGGCTGCCATCTGTGGGGTCGCACAGAGTCAGACACGACTGAAGCGACTTAGCAGCAGCAGCAGCAGTGTGGTAAAAGGCAGTGTTCTTTAAACCCAAGTGTCTTGCAGGCACTAAAACTGGATACTGCAAATAGCCTAGATTTCTGTGAATGAAATCACCACTTTGAGCCTAGAATGGCTGTGGAATGTTCTAGGCTCATTAAGTTGTATTCTGCCACTCATAACTACTAGCTGTTCTTGCTTTCACACCCATCTTTTGCTTGTGTATTGTTTGTATTATGTCCAGAAGAGGTATTGTTATTCAGTTACTAAGTCATGTCCAACTCTTTGCGACCCCATAGACTCCGGCATTCCGGTCTCTTTCCTTTACTATCTCCTGGAGTTTGTTCAGATTCATGTCCAATGAGTCAGTGATGCCATCCAACCATCTCAACCTCTGCCACCCCCTCCTCCTATTGCCTTCAGTCTTTCCCAGGATCAGCATTTTTCCTAGTGAGTCAGCTCTTCGCATCAAGTGGCCAGAGTACTGGAGCTTCAGCTTCAGCACTAGTACTTCCAATGAATATTTAGGGTTGATTCCCTTTAGGAAATCAGAAGAGTCCTATAAAGTTTTAAAATTATCTCTCAAAAATGGCCTGTGGTGGTCATTACTGGATTTGAAAGTTTAAAAAAATAACAGCACGCATAGGAGCAAAATAAACGGGAAAGTCATGGGGTAAAATAAAAGGTTGTCTGTGAGGGATAACGTTTTCCCCTGGTCGTATTTCAAACAAGGTGAAAAGAAAACCCCAGGCGCATCACAGACCTCGTAAAGAATAAGCGCCATTCGTTGGCATCTTTTCGTTCTTGATTTCTACCCTAAGCGTCCATCTGCCAGGTAGCCTGCCAGATCAAGAGCAGGCAGATCCGAGTGTTCAGTGAGGTCCTAACAGAGAATGAGCTCCAACCAGGAAAATTTACCTCTGTCCACCAGTTTTGGACCCTTAACTCAAATACCAATACTATTTTAAATATGTGGGGCTTGACTATAATAGACCTTCACGTTTAAATCTCAATTAGCCAAGAACTTCTCAGTATGTATCAATGTTATTCCTCAAAGTATGTACCTTTGGAAGCTAAGTCTTGACATTAAGTGGAATCCCTTTCAGATTTTTGTAAGCCACGTAAGATAAAAGTGTTAATCACTCAGTCGCGTCCGGCTTTTTGTGACCCCATGAACTATAACCCACCAGATTCCGCTGTCCATGGGATTCTCCAGGCAAGAATACTGGAGTGGGTATCCATTCCCTTCTCCAAGGGATCTTCCCAACCCAGGGATTGGAAGTGGGTCCCCTGCATTGCAGGCGGATTCTTTACTGTCTGAGCCACCAGGGAAGCCCTACATAAGACAAAGGTAAAGCATTATTGTAGAGTCCTGGTTTTGCTTTAGCTTATATGATGACATAGCCAAAAGGTGCAGGAGGTTTGGCTTCATACTGTGTTTGATCTGCCAGGTACTAGCTTGTGTGGCCTTGGCCAAGCCATTCACGTCTCAGAGCCTGTGCTCCAACTGGGCACAGAGTAAATTGGCATGCACTGTTTTATCCCTAATGTGTAATCATAAATGAGCTTTGTAATCATCCTGAAGTGCCTTTTGAAGTTTCTAAGAAAGTATCAGTGTAATTTCTGCATTTTACATGTACTCATTTCTAAAAAATGTAATTCCATATATGGTCAAAAATAGCAATTCCCAATCCTGACTCGCTCTCCTGAATGTGACAGGCTGTTGAGAGCATGTCATCCATGATAAGACCAGACACCATTTTCCATTTTACCTGTCTGCCTCTTGGGAATGTCAAGCCCTGGTCCTAGTTCTTCTGGGCTTGTACCGTCCGCTCACCTTTTCAGCATTTTGCATCTAGTCTAACATTTCATGTGTGTGTCAGGTACCCTCTGCCTTTCCAGCTGGCAGCCTGATTACTTCTGTTCACAGCTGCAGTGCTGAAGAAGGATGTTGTCCTTCATTCCCCCGTGTTTGGCTTCCCTGCTGGGAGCCTGGGTGCCTCTCATAGCTCTTTTGGTGGTCCTGTCTTGCCATCTAGTGATAACTAAGGCTCACTGGTGTTGCCGATGTGACATCCTGTGGCAAGTCCAGGTTTCATAGACAGCTCTGTGGCAAGAGAAGCACACTGCACTGAAATCCTAGAGGTCAGTTGGAACCTGGTGCCAATGGGGCCCCTCCTGTCCCGATTCTATGAGTAACACCTGCATCAGCCACTCTGGAAATTCCATTGCTCTGGCTCAGTTCACTCTAGTTCTAAACTTTCATCTGGCACAAATGAAATACCAGATTCTTTATTTAAATTCTTCAAATAAAGAGTTTAAAGAGAGATTAAACACAGTCCTGTCTTCAAACAGTTTTCAGTCTTTAGGGGGAAAAATGCTTCTTGATGAGACTTTGTCATGCTTTTTCAAAGTATTGAGTTGGCCAAAAATGTTTGATCGGGTTTTTAAGATCTTGTGGAAAAACCAGAACAAACTTTTAAGCCAACTCAGTAGTTTTAGTTACTTATTTATTCAATGGGCACTAATCAAACCCCTACTATGTTAAGGGGATCTTGCTATGCACTATCAGCGTGGGGACTATGATATGTGCTAGGAGAGGGGAAACAGGAAAGATAGACTTGTCCACAACTAATAAATATAGGAAAAATAGAGAAAGAGTTAACTAGAGATATGGTAATGAAGAATTGATTCAGATGTGAATGATCTTGAAAATGCTGACGGAAGAGGTGGCTCTAAGGCTGAGTCTTGAATCATGAGTAGAAATGAGATGTGCAACGTGTGTACTTAGCCATTCAGTTGTGTCTGACTCTTTGTGACCCTTTAGATTGTAGCCCACCAGGCTCCTCTGTACATGGGATTTTTCAGGCAAGAATACTGGAGTGGGTTGCCATTTCCTTCAGGGAATCTTCCCGACCCAGACATCAAACCTGTGTCTCCTTAATTGCAAGTAGATTCTTTATGCTGGGCCATCAGAGAGATGATGAGAGAATTGATTTTGATGTAAATGATCTTGGAAATGCTGACGGAGGAAGTGGATGTGAGGCTGAGTTTTGAATTATGAGAAGGAAGGAGATGTGCAGAGAGAAGAGAAAAGCTTCAGCTTAGGTGAAATATGTAAAGTCTGTGCCATTATCTATAGTTAGATGGAGTAATTGGTGTGGTGGAATGTTCTCCGGTCAGCTCACTATATCTTTTCTGTTGCAGTATTCAATGGCATAGTGTATGTAGTTTGAAAACAGAGTTGGTTACTGTTTACACCACAGAAATGGGTAAACACTGCAAATTGGGGTCTCCCCCGACCCACCCAGAGAAACAGTTGTTAAGCGTTTACCAGCACACCCTTGACTTGAGTGAACTTTTTCTAAAAGCAGCTCTCAAATAAAACTTTTTTTCTGCCATTTATTAGGTGAGAACCCTGAGGCTCACTTAGATGAAACAAGTTGCCCAGTATCACACAGCTAAGTGTAGAACCCCTGGAAGTGACATCCTCCTGTAGAATTTAATGCCAATGAGCTTTGTGATTCTGCATGTGTACCACTGTGTACAGTTACCAGGGAAGCAGAACACCAGGTCTTAAAATTGTAAGTGGCTGTGCTGAAATCTGGTTGACCCAGCTGTCTCTTCTTACACATACACTTGAGACTATCCTCTGATGTGAATTTTTGGCTTTTACTCAAGTTGAAGGAAAGGGGATGAGGGAAGAGAGAGTGGGTACACTTGGAAATTAACAAACTTAGCAACAAAAATAAGGACACTTTAAGAGAAAAAATTCTGTGAAGATTAATTCTGACTCTACAGTAAAAATTAAACATCTTGGAATTGAGTGACTGTGGACATGCAGTTTTGCTAGTCTAAGTCTCAGCATCCTGGAAAGGAGGGCGCTATTGGGTCCTTGTTCTTGAAGCATTATCCTTTTTCTGAAACTCTTGATTATGTATATTTCCCAAGTGTTTCATGTACTGGATATGCCTTTTTAATGGAAACAAAACAAATGAGAAGCTATAGAGAGAACAAACTGATGTAGTTGGTGTTTGTTTCCAACCAAGCTTGCTTTCTTCCAACATCCTTCTGTACTAAATGAGGGATGTTGTTAATTCATCCCACAAAAGATTCTCATTGTAGAAACTGTCAACAGGAAGGAATTCATGAAGCTCTTCCCTCCTGTTTTTTTTCTTCTCTACTCTTTCTTATGCTCTTTCTTCTTCCCATCCCCTCCTTTCCTTGCCTGGCCTTTCTTTTTTTAAAGCTTCTTTTCTTTTCATTGCTTCTGTTTTTTGTTTTATTTTTTTTCCTGTTGTTGTTTGTTTGTTTGTTTTACAGGATCTGATGAATAAGACATTAATGACAGAGCAGAAGCCCTGGGGAGGGAGGGATGAACCAACTGACTTTTACCAATGCTTGAAGTTGCCAAGATAGATATTTTTTCAACTGATAGCTGTAAATGGTCTGGGAGATTCCATTCCATCTCCTTGAAAAATTATACTTTTGTCTCTGTATTGATCATTTCTAGCAGTGTTGAAATTTGGATCATAGCTTGGGAAACAATGGGGTGGGGTGGGAGAATTAATTTTTAATGGCATCCCCAAGGAAGTTCAGGATCACCAGGTTGGGTTTTGAATCTAGGGTAGGAAGTCCTTACCTGGTAGTGAGAAAACTCCCTTAGGTACTTGTAAAAGTGAATCACTCTCCAAGGAACTGCATGTTTTACATAGTTTCTAGAAAACAGTAGCTGGTGTGGGTGGACAGCTTAATGCAAATGGGTATCTGGTCATACATCACATGAGGAGAGTATTGATTAATAAGGCTCCACTGCCCCTATAAGTCTTTAGCCCTTTCAATTTGGCCCAGAGAATCCAATAAAACTGATGGAGTAAGCCATCGTGGAGATGTTCGTGATGATCAGGGAGAAGAAAGAAAAGGCAATTAAATGCAGCAGTTACATAGTGGCTAAGAACTGGCACTCTGGACCACAACAGATCATGGTTTGATGCTCTTTCTGCCATTATCTCTGTGTGCTATGCTTAGTTGCTCCGTCATGTCTGACTCTTTCTGACCCCATGGATGGTAGTCCACCAGGCTCCTCTGTCCATGGGATTCTCCAGAGGAGAATACTGGAGTGGATTGCCATGCCCTCCTCCAGGGCACGGTCTCTATAATCTTTAGTAAGAGAACCATCTGAGCTTTATGCATGTGTACAATATTGGGATACTAAGTTGAAAACCAAGTTACCATATGTAAAGAGTCCATCATAGTTCTTGGCTCTTAGAAAATACCCAATACATGGCAGTCCGGGGTCTAGAATTACTGTTATATTGTTATAGTAATAATAAACCAGGCCATCATCGCCGCCCAGCTCTCCCTCTGTTTCCTTCCCGGGTCCCTTTGTTTGTCCCTTTGTTCCAGCCACTATCAGTATCCTCTGACGCCTTTCACTATTACCATTTCTCAGCATCCTTTTTACTGCTTCCCCTTCTCTATGCAGAAAACTGCACGTTTCCACTCATACAACAAATCCGCGTGTAATTTCAGGAGTGCATTAGTTGATTTACTGTTCAAAGTAAGTGGAGGAATTTCACTAAAGATTAATTCCAAGAACTAAGTTGATGAGGTAATATCTTTAAAAGGTTGATGGATACACAGAATGGTCAGTATGCTGTTTCATTTATTCAACAGTATTTATTTGAGAGCCTAGATTGTGGCCAAAGATCTAGGCGCTGAGGCTGTAGAGACAGAATTGCATGTGGCTGAAAGTCTAATCAAAGACAATCAATACACACATATGATGATGCTAGACTTGAAAGCACTGAATAATAGAATGTCACAATGAAGCTTTTCCTTCATATCCAGTTAATGAAATAGAAAAGATACCTATGCATTCAAAAGTTGAAAAATGTTTATTTTAAATTTTAAAATGCTACAGGAAGCATAAAGAATAATCTAACAAACACCTATGCTCCTACCATGCTGAATTAACAAGCAAGTTGCTTTTAGTATTATTTATTTTTAAAATGAAAGAGAAAGAGCAAAAATCCTTGTGGAGGATAACCACCTTCAGACTTGTCCCTCTCTGGGCCCCAGGCAACTACTACCCACACATTTTACATGTATAACATTAAGTGTTTGAAGTCTATTTATTCCTTTTAGCTATTGTATAGCATTGCATCGTGTCATGTAATACATTTTGATTTTAACCATTCCCTAAAGGATGAAGCAAATCCACTGGTTTATTCATCTGAAGAACATTCAACAGTGTTCAGAGTGCCTGCTGGCTTTAGCCCTTGGGTTAAACGGGAAATGCAAAGAGGAAGTTGACTCAGTCGTTGACTTGAAAGATCAGTAATAAGGAGATATATGCACACTTGCTACAACTGTCATTTGAGGTCGAAAGATGGAAAAGAGAGGAATTCGTTTGCTTAGGATTGGGAGAGCTGAAGTGAGAGGAACAGACAAGTCTTTGTAAAGAGGAAGTCAGGGAAATGGCTCTCAAAGGCAGGGCTCTTCAACCTCCGGGATCTAGTGCCTGATGACCTGAGGTGGAGCTGCTGTAATAATAATAGAAATAAAGTGCGCAATAAATGTAATGCATTTGAATTATCTTGAAACCATCCCCACCCCCCGATCTGTGGCAGGGCCAGTGCTCAAGCTGAAGGTCCAATACTTTGGGCACCTGATGCAAAGAGTCGACTCATTGGAAAAGACCCTGATGCTGGGAAAGATTGAAGGCAGGAGGAGAAGGGGGTGATAGAGGATGAGATGGTTGGATGGCATCACTGAGTCAATGGAATATGAGTCTGAGCAAACTCTGGGAGATAGGAAGCCTGGCTGCAGTGCAAGTGGTCACACAGATTTGGAGATCACTTAGTGACGGAACAACAGTCCTTTTAAATTTGTTTCATGTTCTTTCAGAAAATTAGGCACTAATTATGAAAGCACAGGCCGAGTTCCCATGGGGACTGGGATACATGAGTATCCAGAACTTTCTCCCTTTGTTCTGAGGACACAGAAAAATAAAGCAGAAAGATAGTGAAAAAATCAAGGGAATGTCATTATATTTAGTTATTTCTAAGGCACACATTCTTTTTCTTATTTTACCATCTTTGAATATTACAGTCATTGTTAAGCAAGTGGAAAGTGTGACATAATTATAGTCTGTGCAAGGGCGCATTACTTTACAGATCAACTCCAGAGGTTTGGAGGATAACTCTAGACATAATAGGGAAGCACTGATTTTAGTAATAGGTATCACATATCTTCCCGATGGCTCAGAGTTTACAGTTGTATGAGAAAAAAAAATCCACAACTCTGATTCAAAAAGAGATTAAGAAGTCAAACCTGAGTAAAAAGAAGTTCTGGGAATTATTAATTCATAATTTGCTAGTAATTTTACTTTTCTATGTATGACCAGAGTAGCATGCCATAAAGAATTTATATTTAAACAAGTTTAAAAGGGCTATTTCACTAAGTATAAACTGAAATTCTATGTGACAAGAAAAAATTGTACCACTGAATTATCTTTCTTAGTGATATACATCAGTACATCTTAAGTTAATGTTTTAATTTTAATTGAATAGAGCAACAGTTACTATACAATCTGATAAATGCTACATTTGAAGTAAGCACAGAGGACTTCCTGGGTGTTTTAAAAGGTTTTCCATAGGAGAGGACCTAAGATCTAGGGAGTTGAAGGATGAGGAGGAGTTTTCCAAGCAGTGTTTGGAGCAAACCAAATACAGGTTGACAGTTTGCTTTTGTGATCATATGCTTGTTTAATTTCTTTCCCATCCTCCAGTTGTTCCAAACCTTCCCTTCAATACTATTGAAATGTAATAGGTGCTAATTTTGACTTCATGCCTCTCAGCCTAAGGCTAGAGATGTTTATCCAGGTACCTTTGCCCTGTTTATTGCATGGGAGACCATGTGGAACAGCTCATTTTTAATTTCTTACATCTTAAACCATCTTTTAAGGTTTATAGCTTCAGGCATTTGCACCCTTTCTTTTCTAGATGATAAAATCTAAGCTGTCTTTAAACACCCTTTAATGGCTACATTGAGGCCACAGCTTTTCCTAGCTTATTTGTTTGGACTTCTGTTGTGGAATAATCCCTTCATTTTATCTGAAGCAAAAGGAACACTTTTGTGTGTAAACTTTGAATTTAGTATCAGTTTGACCCACATATTGTCAGTACAACAGTACATGTTGATTTTTGCTACTGAAGCCCATGATAGACATAGTGATCTGGAATTGTAGATGGTCTGGTCAAGGAGAAAAATGTCTAATCTCAATAGCAATAACAAAGCAATACAAGGTGGGGAAGGGGAGTAACTAATATAAATACATAGTTTACTGATGATCGGAGTCAGTACAAAACCATCACCATGAACTAAGATAATGGCAGTGCAGAATGAGCAGTGAGGAATCACTTTATGCCCCATCTTGGTTTGCTAGGACCTCAATATCAAAATACTAGAGACTGAATTGGAGAAGGCAATGGCACCCCACTCCAGTACTCTTGCATGGAAAATCCCATGGACGGAGGAGCCTGGTAGGCTGTGGTCCATGGGGTCGCTAAGAGTCAGACACGACTGAGTGACTTCACTTTCACTTTTCACTTTCATACATTGGAGAAGGAGATGGCAACCCACTCCAGTGTTCTTGCCTGGAGAATCCCAGGGATGGGGGAGCCTGGTGGGCTGCCATCTATGGGGTCACACAGAGTCGGACACGACTGAAGTGATGTAGCATAGCATAGCATAGAGACTGAATGGTTCAAACCGCCATCCACTAAGTTCTCATGGTTCTGGAGGCCAGATGTCCAAGATCAAGGTGCCGGCAGGCGTGGTTTCCTGTCTTTCAATACGGAAGTCTCTTGCAGTGCCTCCCATGGTCTTTCCTCTGTGTACACACATCCCTGGTGTCACTCTGTGCTCACATTTCATCTTACACAGACACCACATTGAATTAGGGACAGTTCCAGCTGCCTATTTTAACTTAATGCCTGTTCAAAGACTTAATCTCTAAACACAGTTACATTCTGGGAGCCTGGGAGTGAGTTCAGCCTATACATTAAGAGGGTACACATTAGAGCACTCACATGCCTCCTCTTCTAAGGTCAGATTTGAAAATCTGAATTGCAAGAGACCTCAGGCTTTATACTCCAAGCATAAAAGATTCTGAAATAACTTGAAAATGCTTTATGCTACTTCAAGACTGAGGATAGTTCTTCCATCAAAGGAGAGTGTATTCCACCTGCTTCACTCAACTGCTTTTTTTGTTTGTCTGCAACTGCTATAAATATAAACCATCCAGCCTTAAATTATCCATGCATTACTACAAAAATAAATTTGTCCCTGCTAAGTTATGGAACTGAAGTGTGCATAAAGGCAAATGTAGCACATTGGATTGTTGAATCTGCACCTTTTCACATTAACACTTTAATCACCTTTGTCTTAAACAACCACTCAGATTTATATTTATATATATACATATATATTACAAATGTATATACATATATATATTACATATGTATATACATACACACACACACACACACACACACACACACACACACACACATATATATATATATGCCTCTTGAGAAATCTGTATGCAGGTCAAGAAGAAACAGTTACAACTGGTCATGGAACAACAGACTGGTTCCAAATAGGAAAAGGAGTACGTCAAGGCTGTATATTGTCACCATGTTTATTTAACTTATATGCAGAGTACATCATGAGAAATGCTGGACTGGAAGAAACACAAGTTGGAATCAAGATTGCTGGGAGAAATATCAATAACCTCAGATATGCAGATGACACCACCCTTATGGCAGAAAGTGAAGAGGAACTCAAAAGCCTCTTGATGAAAGTGAAAGTGGAGAGTGAAAAGGTTGGCTTAAAGCTCAACATTCAGAAAACGAAGATCATGGCATCTGGTCCCATCACTACATGGGAAATAGATGGGGAAACAGTGGAAACAGTGTCAGACTTTATTTTTCTGGGCTCCAAAATCACTGCAGATGGTGACTGCAGCCATGAAATTAAAAGACGCTTACTCCTTGGAAGGAAAGTTATGACCAACCTAGATAGCATATTCAAAAGCAGAGACATCACTTTGCCAACAAAGGTTCGCCTAGTCAAGGCTATGGTCTTTCCTGTGGTCATGTATGGATGTGAGAGCTGGACTGTGAAGAAGGCTGAGCGCCAAAGAACTGATGCTTTTGAAGTGTGGTGTTGGAGAAGACTCTTGAGAGTCTCTTGGACTGCAAGGAGATCCAACCAGTCCATTCTGAAGGAGATCAGCCCTGGGATTTCTTTGGAAAGAATGATGCTAAAGCTGAAACTCCAGTATTTTAGCCACCTCATGCGAAGAGTTGACTCATTGGAGAAGACTTTGATGCTGGGAGGGATTGGGGGCAGGAGGAGAGGGGGACAACAGAGGATGAGATGGCTGGATGGCATCACTGACTCGATGGATGTGAGTCTGAGTGACCTCCGGGAGTTGGTGATGGACAGGGAGGCCTGGCGTGCTGTGGTTCATGGGGTCACAAAGAGTCGGACATGACTGAGTGACTGATCTGATCTGATCTGATCTGATACATATATACAGTCCTTTCTCCCCCTGGAGAAGGGAATGGCAAACCACTTCAATATTCTTGCCTTGAGAACCCCATGAACAGTATGAAAAGGCAAAATGATAGGATACTGAAAGAGGAACTTCCCAGATCAGTAGGTGCCCAATATGCTGCTGGAGATCAGCAGAGAAATAGCTCCAGAAAGAATGAAGGAATGGAGCCAAAGCAAAAACAATACCCAGTTGTGGATGTGACTGGTGATGGAAGCAAGGTCCGAGGCTGTAAAGAGCAATATTGCATAGGAACCTGGAATGTCAGGTCCATGAATCAAGGCAAACTGAAGTGGTCAAACAAGAGATGGCAAAAGTGAACGTCGACATTCTAGGAATCAGCGAACTGAAATGGACTGGAATGGGTGAATTTAACTCAGAGGACTATTATATCTACTACTGTGGACAGGAATACCTGAGAAGAAATTGAGTAGCCATCGTGGTCAACAAAAGAGTCCAAAATGCAGTACTTGGATGCAATCTCAAAAACGATAGAATGAACTCTGTTCGTTTCCAAGGCAAACCATTCAATATCATGGTAATCCAAGCCTATGCCCCAATCAGTAATGCTGAAGAAGCTGAACAGATCTATGAAGACCTACCAGACCTGCTAGAACTAACACCCAAAAAGATGTTCTTTCATTATAGGGGACTGGAATGCAAAAGTAGGAAGTCAAGAAACACCTGGAGTAACAGGCAAATTTGGCCTTGGAACACGGAATGAAGCAGGGCAAAGACTAACAGAGTTTTGTGAAGAGAACGCACTGGTCATAGCACACACCTTCTTCCAACAACACAAGAGAAGACTCTACATGTGGACATCACTGGATGGTCAACACCAAAATCAGATTGATTATATTCTTTGCAGCCAAAGATGGAGAAGCTCTATACAGTCAGCAAAAACAAGACCAGGAGCTGACTGTGGCTCTGATCATGAACACTTTACTGCAAAATTCAGACTTAAATTGAAGAAAGTAGGGAAAACCACTAGACCATTCAGGTATGACCTAAATCAAATCCCTTATGATTATACAGTGGAAGTGAGAAATAGATTTAAGGGCCTAGATCTGATAGACAGAGTGCCTGATGAACTATGGAATGAGGTGCGTGACATTGTACAGGAGACAGGGACTGAGACCATCACCATGAAAAAGAAATGCAAAAAAGCAAAATGCTGTGAGAGGAGACCTTACAAATAGCTGTGAAAAGAAGAGAAGTGAAAGGCAAAGGAGAAAAGGAAAGATACAAGCATCTGAATGCAGAGTTCCGAAGAACAGCAAGAAGAGATAAGAAAGCCTTCCTCAGTGATCAGTGCAAAGAAATAGAGGAAAACAACAGAATGGGAAAGACTAGGGATCTCTTCAAGAAAATTAGAGATACCAAGGGAACATTTCATGCAAAGATGGGCTCGATAAAGGACAGAAATGGAATGGACCTAACAGAATCAGAAGATGTTAAGAAGAGGTGGCAAGAATACACAGAAGAACTGTACAAAAGAGATCTACATGACCCAGATGATCATGATGGTGTGATCACTGACCTATAGCCAGACATCCTGGAATGTGAAGTCAAGTGGGCCTTAGAAAACATCACTACGAACAAAGCTAGTGGAGGTGATGGAATTCCAGTTGAGCTATTTCAAATCCTGAAAGATGATGCTGTGAAAGTGTTGCACTAAATATGCCAGCAAATTTGGAAAACTCAGCAGTGGCCACAGGACTGGAAAAGATCAGTTTTCATTGCAATCCCAAAGAAAGGCAATGCCAAAGAATGCTCAAACTACTGCACAATTGCACTCATCTCACACTCTAGTAAAGTAATACTTAAAATTCTGTAAGCCAAGCTTCAGCAATACATGAACCGTGAACTTCCAGATGTTCAAGCTGGTTTTAGAAAAGGCAGAGGAACCAGAGATCAAATTGCCAACATCCACTGGATCATGGGAAAAGCAAGAGAGTTCCAGAGAAACATCTATTTCTGCTTTATTGACTACACCAAAGCCTTTGACTGTGTGGATCACAATAAACAGTGGAAAATTCTAAAAGAGATGGGAATACCAGACCACCTGATCTGCCACTTGAGAAACCTATATGCAGGTCAGGAAGCAACAGTTAGAACTGGACATGGAACAACAGACTGGTTCCAAATAGGAAAAGCAGTACGTCAAGGCTGTATATTATCACCCTGCTTATTTAACTTATATGCAGAGTACATCATGAGAAACGCTGGGCTGGAAGAAGCACAAGCTGGAATCAAGATTGCCGGGAGAAATATCAACCACCTCAGATATGCAGATGACACCACCCTTATGGCAGAAAGTGAGGAGGAACTAAAGACCCTCTTGATGAACATGAAAGAGGAGAGTGAAAAAGTAGGCTTAAAGCTTAACATTCTGAAAACTAAGATCATGGCATCCGGTCACATCACTTCATGGCAAATAGATGGGGAAACAGTGGAAACAGTGTCAGACTTTATTTTTCTGGGCTCCAAAATCACTGCAGATGGTGATTGCAGCCAGGAAATTAAAAGGCACTCCTTGGAAGGAAAGTTATGACCAACCTAGATAGCATATTCAAAAGCAGAGACATTACTTTGCCAACAAAGGTCTGTCTAGTCAAGGCTATGGTTTTTCCTGTGGTCATGTATGGATGTGAGAGTTGGACTGTGAAGAAAGCTGAGCGCTGAAGAATTGATGCTTTTGAACTGTGGTGTTGGAGAAGACTCTTGAGATTCCCTTGGACTGCAAGGAGTTCCAACCAGTCCATGCTAAAGATCAGTCCTGGGTGTTTTTGGAGGGACTGATGCTAAAGCTGAAATTCTAATACTTTGACCACCTCATGCGAAGAGTTGACTCATTGGAAAAGACCCTGATGCTGGGAAAGATTGGGGGCAGGAGAAGAAGTTGACGACAGAGGATGAGATGGTTGGATGGCATCACCGACTCGATGGACGTGAGTTTGAGTGAACTCCAGGAGTTGGTGATGGACACTGAGGCCTGGCATGCTGCGATTCATAGGGTCTGAAAGAGTCAGACACGACTGAGTGACTGAACTGAACTGATATATATTTATAAAGAGGAGTGAGGAAGAACATAGACCCAGACAGTAAATTAAAGTTCATTCACAAAATTGTTGATGATGAAAACAGTTTTGCTTGGTTGCAATGGGACACAAGGGACCTGTTAAATCTACTTTCATAGGAAAACATTGAATCAGGTCATCTTAAGAGGAGGTAAAACATATCTTATTTAATGCTTTGACAAATTAATAATTGAGCTTGGTGTGGTCTGAGTGGAATCTTTGAAATAAAAAAGATTAAGACCTTAATTCATTGTTTTCTCTGAGCCATAGAAGGAAGGATATTGTTTTACTTTGCCTAAAGTTGAAAAATCTTCAAAATAGCAAAATGTCCATTTTAAAGGCAGTACTAAAAATAGCCCATAAAATATATGTTTTACATGTAGCTTAATTAAGGAATAGTTTTTCAGAAAGCATAGGCACTTGTATTACAATCATAAGCCATGATTTTTTTTTCTCCACTGAGAGCAAGATAAGGTTATCTAAAATCTATCTTAGAGGAAAATAAAGTAGTTCTTTGCAAACAAACAAAGCCAAAATGTCTTCAGGAAGTTTCAATGATGTATTTAATATAATTCCTTAAATCCCAATATAAATAAACTGTATCTCCAATTATTTTACATAAATAGATTTTTTAAGGTCCTAAACAGACTTTCCCTTGCCTATCCCTTCCATTAAATATATGTATGCATGTTTGTATTATATGTATATAATGTGTTTATATATACTATACATATATAATATATGGCTTCCCACGTGGTACAGTGGTAAAAATTCTGCCTACCAGTGCACAAGATGCAGGGGACCTGGGTTCAATCTTTAAGTAAATAAGATGCCCTGGAGGAAGAAATGGCAACCCACTCTAGTATTATTGCCTGGAAAATTCCATTGGCAGTAGAGCCTGGCAGACTGTAGTCCATGTGGTCGCAAAGAGTCAGACATGACTGAGTGAGCCCAAATGCATGAAAGGCATATATATGTATCAGTATCTATTATGTGCTGTTTTACATGTTACACATTATATAGTATATTTTATGCATGGGCATAGTAAAATTTAATGTCTGAATTTAATACAACTAATTACTGGAATACTTGCACAAGGTCATAAAGTTAATTATTAAGTTGATATTAAGCCACACAGTTTTTCACTGTAGTCATTTGAAATGAGTACTTTCACTGGTACGTACACATGTGGCAAGAACTGATTGCGGGCTGGTGACCTGAATTCTGATCTTGGGTTGTCTTGGAGTGATACCTATGGGTGAATGTTTTTTTTTCCCCTTTGGTATCTGAAATTTTCCACTTGGAAAGTAGAAGGGGTTGCAAGAGTCAGACACAACTTAGTGACTAACCACCTCCAGCATGTTCTGTCTCCACCCATGTGTACAGAGATGTTATTCGGGATTTATGTAGAGAACAGTGCATCAGATGCCCAACTGGGTGCAGGTAGGATGAAGGCAGGATTTCCTGGCAGCTCAGCTGGTAAAGAATCCACCTGCAATACAGGAGACCCCATTTCGATTCCTGGTTCAGGAAGATCCCCTGGAGAAAGGATAAGCTATCCACTCCAGGATTCTTGGGCTTCCCTGGTGGCTCAGATGGTAAATAATGCACCTGCAATGCTGGAGACCTGGGTTTGATCCCTGGGTTGGGAAGATCCCCTGGAGTAAGGCATTGCAAACTACTCCAGTTTTCTTCCCTGGAGAATCCCCATGGACAGAGGAGCCTGGCGGGCTCAGTCCATGAGTTCGCAAAGACTCAGACATGACTGAGTCACTAAGCACAGCACAGGATGAAGGCATGGCGTTGCGAGCAATATTATATATTCTGATATGTAATTCTATTTTCTGTGTATGTATGGTATTATTCTAACCATGCAATTTCATCTCCCAAGTCTGTCCAATATGCACCCTCCACTTTGATAGATAGTTCTGTGCATCTAATTTTCTTTCAGATGTATCTCTTTCTTTGTGGGGGTGACAGATTGGAAATTTCTCATTCTTCCCTCCCATTTACTTAAATTATATTCAGATGTGAGCTCTGCCTCAAGAGCCATGAGACTTTTGCAGCCTGTCTCAGAAAGTCATCTTTGCATCTGAATGTTCCAAGCAATGCTGCCCTATCGCAGTGTTGGACATTTCACATGTGTACTCGTGTAACGCAGGTGTGACATGGCCATACCTGTGGGCTGAGGACAAATGGCGTCAGGGCAAAATTCCTTTTATCTTCTCTATCTTGTTTCATTTTCTGTATCTGAAATAGTTGTGTTTCTGGGAACACACCACTCCCACCTATAAAACTGAAGAATTAGGATTGATTTCTGTTGCTCCCCAAGAGGGACCACATAGACCTTCAGAAACAATGCCCCTTGTGTTATTGTGGCTCAGCTTCCTCTTGGACATCCTCGGGCCATTGGAGGGCGGCATCTCTCCATTTCTTGTCATGATGCTCACTGTGCAGTTTCCTCACTTTGTAAGACTAATAATCAGAGAAGATATGATGGCTTTCTTACTGCTGTCCCCGAGTCCCCCAAAGATCTTGCTGTTGAAAGTCCCTCCTGTATTTCTGGCCTCCTATGTTGTCCCCACAGAAAGCCCTGCTCTTGAGACTTGAGTCTTCTGTCCTTTGTCAGACCAATAAAACACTTCCATGGCCATGAAAAGAGATGCGGAGGTGATTTCCAGGGCTACATTCTCACTTGGGCCAACAGCAAGACTAACCACAATCTTGGGCTCCAGGTACAGTCTCAGTAGAATCTCCTTGTTAAGAACTTCCCTGGTGGCTCAGATGGTAAAGAGTCTGCCTGCAATGTGGGAGACCCAGGTTCAATCCCTGGGTTGGGAAGATCTGGAGAAGGGAATGGCAACCCACTCCAGTTTTCTTGCCTGGAGAATTCCATGCACAGAGGATCTGGTGGGCTACAGTCCATGAGGTCACAAAGAGTCAGACATAACTGAGTAACTTTCACTTTCACTTGATAAGAACATCACATACATTAGGCCAGGGCCTTGGCTTTGATACACATATGGTCCGTTATTTTTTTCTTTGTCTTTTCCTTTCCTCCTGTTCTTAGTTATAAGCATCATCATTTACCCCAAGTATTTCCCAAGAAGATTGTGCTAGAGAGTGACATTCTAAGTCCAACCCCATCCTCGATCCTTGTAGGTGAATGATTTTCTAGTAGAAAAGAAGAAATCAAAGTGCTTGTCTCCACACAATATGGGTCAGAAATATCCCCTTCGGATCTCATGTGTCATATTGTGACTTTCCTCTGGGGAGATATTTGGAAACCCTTTGTTCCATGCCTATCATATTTATAGAAGGTGAAATGTGGTCACATCCGAGTTTGTTTTTGTTTTATGTGCTGCTCTGTGCTGATGGGGAAGCTGCAATGTGAGGAAATAAAGTGAGAGGCCTGGCACTGCACAACCAGATTGATCCATGCTGAGACAAAACCCAAGCTGTTCTCTGAGCCCAGCGCTCGATTCCCTGTACCAATCTCACTCTGATGTCCCCCATGGCGTGTGTGAGAAGCAAGTGACAAGTGCAGTTTCCCAGGCTGTGAGCATCCTCCAATTGGCTGCATCCCTGCTCCTCCTGGCTTCTTTTGGTCTGAGGATTGCTCTTGGAAATTATGCTGCTGGCCTTCTCCTTGTAGCGGTGGCTACATTTCCCTGTTAGCTGGAAGCCTTTCCTAGAATTCTAAACTGGAAAGAATGTTCTGACAGCCTGCTAAGCAAGGGGTCAAGGTTTCCTCACTGCTGATGATATCTATTTTTTATTCATGATTGGGACTTTATTTTGACCAGTGGGGCTCCAGCGTTTCTCTTGGATACCTGCAATGTGCCAGAAATGATGTTTAGGTTTTCTTTGACTTCCTGTTTTGCTTCTGATAGATTGGATGCATTGAGGGCCAAGTTTCAATGTATTTGAGACAGCTTGTCATTGTTGTTCAGTTGCTTAGTCGTGTCTGAATCTTTTGTGACCCCATGGACTGTAGCCCACCAGGCTCCTCTGTCCATGGAATTTCCCAGGCAAGAACACTTGAATTCTTGGAGTGGATTGCCATTTCCTTCTCCAGGGGATCTTCCCAACCCAGGGTACAAACCTGTGTCTCCTTCATTGGTAGGTGGGTTCTTTACCACTAAGCCACCAGGGTCGTCCAGGTGCACAAGACAGCTGATTAGATGTAAATGCCACTGATAAACCAAGAGGCCATGTCCTAATACCATCTTGGCTAGAGACGCTGCACTGCAATTCCCTGTTCAGACGTCTATTTCTGTGTAGGGTACCGACCACCTCCTCGTTAGACTGTATTGTTTTCCTTTCCTTAGTTAAAAGCATTTCTCCAGGCTCATAAATATTTTGCTTGGTAAACTGGATGTGAGTCTCAGTGAACTCCGGGAGTTGGTGATGGACAGGGAGGCCTGGCATGCTGCGATTCATGGGGTCGCAAAGAGTCGGACATGACTGAGCGACTGATCTGATCTGATCTGAAACTGGATTGTACTAGCTGTGATCACTTGCATATCACTTAACCTCTCTGGTCATAACTTTTGCTGTGGAAAATGATGAAAGCGATGGTTCATCATCTCACTTCTGATGTTACCGTTCCATAATCCAACACTTTTGATTCCCTTTGACTGGAGGTGGTTCTGGCTTTCGTTCTTATCCCATTAAGAGACGGATATACTCTCTGTCTCAGTTGTATTATAAGAAGGGGCACCTACTTACCACCTGGTATTTCTCATGTTCAGGTTGTAATTAGCTTCATTTTGAGTTCTCTATTACGTGGAAAATAAAGCTGAGTATTTTTAGTGTCATGAAACAAATGTATGGGTGAAGCGGGAGTGTTAATTCAGTGGAGGCACTCTTACTGTTTTTCCAGCCAGCTGTACTTCCTCTCTCAAAGGTACGGAAGGAGCCGAGGTTTCTTCTCAGTGTCTTCAATCAAGTCACGAGGAATTCTCAAAAGGGCTCTAGTTCATGAAAAGCCATGGGCTTCTGCTTTTGAATAGATGATAAAACTCTTGACAAACGCTTTCCATCTTTACCTCAGAGTCTTTGTCTAAATAACCCTGAGCATATTTGGACCCCATCCACCATCCCTGATTCAAAGCACAAATAATCACACCCAGAGGCTAAATGCTTTCAGTTCATGTCAGTGACCCAGAACTTGAAAGCAATCCTCTCCTCACCTTCTAGTTCTCTACACTGTCGTGATTACAACATCCTGAATCCTAATTAATCTGAGAAGCATGATGAGGTTAAACGGTCATCTCTCACCCCTTCAGTAAGTGGACTCCATTCAAAGGGGTGTAGCTGTAGCAGAGTTTTGTTTTATTTTTACAAAGCTTTTTCTGTATAGTAATTGGAAATGGAAAAGGTGAAAAAAAAAAGGTTACCTAGATAATCTATTCTGGACAAGGCTAATTATTGCTTCAGAGGATATTTCTATTGCCATCTGACCACCCATGTGAGGTTTATAGACTTGAAAGTGACTATGCTACAAATTGTTTTACTGGACACCTTTGATCCGTACTAAGGTTATATCAGTAAATATTGTTATTCAATATAATTCATCATTCAGCCTTCTGAATTAGGCATGTGTCTGCTTGCACAATGAAAGAGTGCTTGATAATAATCTAAAAACTAAAGAAAAGTTCCCTGAAATGATGTTTAGCCTGTGGTGATCATCCACTCTTTGTAAATGTTATAGAATTTTGCCTTTTGCCAGGAGAGATGTACCTACATTTTTCTACTATCTGGACAAGAAGGTGAGAACAGGACCAAATTAGACTCAGTAGAATATTTGGACCATAGTGACATGCTAGGTGTGTCCATGAAGTAGCTACAAATGAATGGATGTTCAAGGTTTAGAAATAAACCTCTCACTTGTAGAGTGAATAGTAATCCAAAATACCATCATATTATCCCCCAAGACTCTGCATAAAGAAATGGGACCAAGTAACTTCAAAATGTTTTTGCCTGGAAGAAGCTGCTGATTAACTTTCCTGGATCAAATCTGTACCGTATTCCATCCAGAGACTTTGAAATGAATCTCTTTGCCCAGTGATGACAAAGTTCACTTGCATTCACTAAAGCACAACTTTTTACTTGTGTTTATGCAATGCTTCACTAACTTCAGCTACTTAAAATTTTAATCTAAACAGTCATCCTGATAAGAACTTATGTAGTCAGGCACCAAATGAACCAGGCCAAAACAAGTGCCCTGTTGAACATGTGCAGACTCCCCGAGCTTCGGAATGCATTTAATAATTTAGCTTCCCAATTATGTTTTACTTATGCTTTCACTTACACACTACAGATTCTTTGGAACCACTGAGCCCAATACATTTATCATTTTAGAATAAAATTTTAAGTTAAAGTATAATTAAAAAAATAAAATAAGGGACACTCCAAGCCTTGCAAGAAGACACTTCCATCACAACCAGCATAAGTGTGGATTATAGATGCATACTACATACTAGGGAAGATGGATGTACAGGTGATAAAAGTCATATGTACAGTTTATTGGGTATTCTGTAGCTTATCATTCGCATTTTACAGATTAGAGCACTGAGTACAAAGATGAAATGATTTGCCCTTTCAGGTTAGATTAGACCCTGAGGATGATCCAGTAGTTCTTGGCTTCTAAGTCTTGGCTAGCCAGGCAAGGGCAGAGAAAAACTGGGACCCAGGTCTCTAGAATCTCACTTCAGTATTCTTTCTCCTGCCTCACACCACACGTTTCTTTGATTAGTAAACGTATGAGGAAGCTTGTGTTGAAAGTAGAATTGAAAGAAGGTCTCACCAATTTATTTGTCCATCCCTTCCTCCTCTTGCTGAGTTAGTCTCTGTTGGCCTGGCAACAAAGGGGATTCCCTAAATCTACTGCTATTGTGTGCATTCTCTCCTTCTCCCTCTTTTCCTTTTTTCTGAAACAAAATGCTGTGAAAGAGAGACTCCAGCAAGGGACCTGTGTGTTATGTGTTCAGTCACTCAGTCGTGGCCAACTCTTTGTGACTCCATGGAACGTAGCCCAGCCAGAATCCTCTGTCCATGAAATTTTCCGGGCAAGATACTGGAATGGGTTGCCATTTCCTACTCCAGGGGAACTTCCCGACCCAGGGATGGAACCTGTGTCTCTTAAAGCTTCTGCACTGGCAGGCAGGTTCTTTACCACTGAGCCACCTGGGAAGCCCATGAAGGGACCTCGTGGTTATCAATTCAAGTTCAAAGCGGAAACATCACCTCATGTCTTACTCCTGAACTGACATTGACTCTCAAACCACCCATGTGACTGCATCCCTCTGGTTTAGGTTCTCAGTACCTTGGAGTCAAACTGAAAGAGACTGAAACAGATCTGGGGGTCTTCCCTGGGTCCAGGTGGTGCAGCCATTGTGGCAGTCTAATTGCCTTTTATTAAAGAAGAAAATTTTCAGTGTTCCATATAGGTCTTTCATCACCATCAAATTTCAGGTCTGTGTTTGTGTAGCTTGGCCTTTGCTCACAGTAAGGGGGCAAATCTTTCTTTTGACCATCAAGAAAACAGTATTTTCACAGACATTTTGACACACAAGAGTCAAGCTGCTCTGGACTCCCCTTCCCAATCAAAATGAAAATGTCTCTAGCTGGAGACCCATACCTTCCTAGCTCTTCCTTACCGTGCCAACCCTTCTGGAATAATTAGGCCTCCTGGCCATGGCCATGCTTTGAGGATTACCCTCCACTGATATTCCCTCCACTGATTTCCAAGGGCTTCTGGAAACATTGTGAACGAAACACCCAAGTATAGCTCTCTGCTCCCTCATGCTAATGTGATGGAATGGGGTACACAGATTAGATGACCCTCAAGGGCAGCAAAGAACAGCATATATAGGAGAGGACAACATTTTGAAAGCCAAAAAGTAGATATTTTCTTATTTCTTAACTTTCCTACTTTAATAAGAAGATTATTTAGAATAATAGAAATATCTATAAGAGTTGAGTGTAGTCACCCCTGAAAGCTATAACTTTTATTTGAATAGGGTTGTGTCAGGGGACTGTTGCTTTATCATTATGGCCTGGAAGATTAATTCAACATTTACTGTGAACCTGTCCTGCTTTGCTGTTAATAAAAATTCTTAAAGGAAAGACAGAAAGGAAACTTAATCTTGGGCATGGTCAAGCCAAGGAGAGGGTGGAAGAGAAACCTGGATCCCTTCCAAAGGTGCAATGGGCCTCGAACGTCAGTCTGGAGAGACTTGTCTAGACAGCTACGGGCTTGAGCCCTCCATGTAAGAGAGAAAGCCTCTTTGCTACAGTTCTTATGAATTGAGCAAATCTGGGGAGAGGATATATATTTTAAGGTCATATATCTGCTCCATAAACCAGTTCAGTGGTCCAAATGTTTCAAAGCAAAAATCCTAACCATAAGATCTCTTTGCTATTATTATGGTTATATGATGCAGCCCTTCATTTAATTGAGACAGGGGCATAGAATGACTACACACAGGTACAGCGCCGTCAAAATACTGGGTAAATGTCTGTCCTCCGTCAATGAAGGCAGAACAGCTTCTCAGATATTTCTCCCCCACCATCTCCTCATTAAATTCTTGACCTAAGGAAGTAAGACATGTCAGTAGACAGGTTTATTGGCCCTGTTGAGATGTGCAGAATGTTGCGTCTTCTCTTTATGGGTCTCTTGGTAATTGACTGTGCTTGTAAAGTTGTAAGGAAGCCCATCTCGTGGTGAGACTTTCTTGTCCTTTTTCAGCCTCCAGCAAGCTGAAGGCGAAGCCATGAACAAGCAGGTTGACGTGGTTTCAGTCCACAAGGCTCTCTTACTTCTGACATAATCAAAAGTTGGGGACTTGATGGGCTGGAATATTTGGGTTTGCTGCCTTCCAGTTTATTTACTCTAACAGGGACACTTCCGAGTATGGATTGCTACTGTAGGAAGAGCTGTGCTGTGCCTTGGAAAAGCTATTTGTTGATGAAACACTAATTGTAAAATAGTTACCTCAGACAACCCAAATGTAATTACGTTAAGTTTAATTACGTATCATTAATTATATGAAATATTTAAATTGTTATGTTGAATTGTGCCGCACTCGTCGCTGTGCATTTTTGCTGGTGTGCAGAGCAGATGTGCTTGAGGAGTTTGGATGTCATCCAGAAGTTAGTGAATTCTTACTGTTTGGATAATCGGGGCCTGATTTATACCATCTATTGAAAAACAATGGCCGCATATTCTCAGTGATGCAATAATATCAAGTGTGGGGCTGCTGTGACTTATGCCTAGGTGATATTTTGGTAATCATCTCTGGCTGCAAACTTTAAGTTTAATCAACCAAATATAAGGAAGTCAGAAGCCTAATTTCTTATGTAAATCAACATGAGCCAAACAAGCATTTCTTGTTTCTATTGGGAGAGAGCCATTCCTTTCTCGGCTATGAAACTGACACTTTATTTAGGATGCCTGGATTACCAAAGAAGTCCAGCATTAAATCATAGGCCTTGTTCTTCAGATATTTACTTAGATTAATACACCATTAGTTAGAAAGTATTTATATACTTCACTTATATCCAGCTTTCTAACTTGATTGAAAGCATGGTGAAGCTTCCATATAAATGGAAGAGAAAGCAGTCATAGAAACTCACAGTAGATTTTGCTTTTCCAGTATGTGACTAGTACTTATCAGATCTGATACTAAATGCAATGATTGATGTTCAGTTTTGGTTAAACAAACAGAGGCACTGGAGTTTACTCTTTTAAGGCTTTCGTATTTACATCCATTTGGAGGACAGCAAAGCAGAGAAGCAGTCATTTAAGTAGAAATGCTGCAGAAAGGAAAAATATGTATGACTTGTGTTTCTGCCAATCAAACATGTAGTACAATTTAAATGTAAATTTTATTCTTGTCTATACAAATACTATACAGTGTTCACAGCAGCTTTGCCCTGTTCAACTCATTTTATTTTAACAAAATTTCACGAAATTTGGAAAAAGAAAATAGTGTCTCATCAGTCATAAGTCATGGCGTGTCACTGCCACCATCTTTGGAGGGGATATGCCCTGTAGAAGTTCTTTTTCAGCATGACCTGTGCCTATAATTTGAAGAGTTAACATGTAAAGGAAAATGATATCATTTGTAGAGATGTGGGTAGACTTAGAGTTTGTTCATATGGAGTTAAGTAAGTCAGAAAGAGAAAAACAAATCCTGTGTATTGATGCGTACCTGTGGGATCCATAAAAATGGTACAGATAAACCTATTCATAGGACAGGGAGAGAGACACAAATATGCAGAATGCACTTGTGACACACAGTGAGGGGAAAGGGGAGTGGGATGAATTAGGAGATTGGGATACATATATGTGTGTATATACATATATATACGTATATATACACATATATATATATATATATATATTGGAGAAGGCAATAGCAACCCACTCTAGTACTTTTGCCTGGAATATATATATGCTCTGTAATGACCTAGATGGATGGGATGAGGGTGGGTGCGAGGGAGGTCTGAGAGGAGCGGGGGGTATATATATATATATACATATATATATATGTATATATATATATATATATATATATATATATCTGATTCACTTCATTTTATAGCAGAAACTAACACAACATAAACTATACCCAGCTGTTTTTTTTTAAGCAAATACATAATCAATTTGATGGAGAATTTTTTAAGTTGTATCTCAGATATTTGTGTATTGGTTGGTTGTGTTGTGGTCATCTAATAAGTAATTGACTTCTATATAAATGGTGTTGACCGTGCATGGGTTTCCCAGAAGGTTCTATGGTAAAGAATCTACCTGTCAATGCAGAAGATGCTGGAGATGTAGGCTTGATCCCCGGGTGGGAATATCCCCTGAAGAAGGAAATGGGAACTCAGTCCAGTATTCTTGCCTGGGAAATCCTATGGACAGAGGAGCCTGGGGGCCTACAGTCCATGGGGTCACAGAGAGTTGGGCTCAGCTGAACAGAGAGTTGGGCTCAGCTGAGCACAGGCAGGGTCAGCCAGGCTAGAAAGTACGGTCTATGTGTCAAAGTGTGGGGAGAGGGGCAGAGAGAGGGATGGAGGGAGGTAGAGAATGGGGATAGAGTGGTGATCTCTTCTCACTGAAGGTAGACTTCTGAAGGCTTGTGTTCAGGAAAATCCAAAGAAGTCCACTTTTAGTCGCTCCACCCTAGCAGCCTCACCTGGACTACAGGTCACGTTGGGGGGTGTGGGGGTTGGTTCGTCCCGATTCTCACCCCTTTGGAGAGTCCCCGGCTCTGCCCAAGACAACTGTCTCTGCATCCTCCATGCAGCCTCAGCATACATAATCCACATGACTCGTGGAATAGTTACATTATCAATTTGTTGTTGTCTTTGTGACCACATGGACTGTAGCCCATCAGGCTCCTCTGTCCATGGGATTTCTCAGGCAAGAATACTGGAGTGTGTTCCCATTTCCTCCTCTAGGGGATCTTCCCGACCCGGGGATCAAACCCACATCTCCTGGATCTCCTGTTTGGCAGGAATATTCTTTATCACTGAGCCACTTGAGCAGCCTTGTATTATCAATAGGTAATGTCTTATCTAATTTGAACTGAAGTTTGCCTCCTGAGCTCAGTGAGAAGTTGAGTCTGTCATAAGCCTATTCCTGGCCCAGACCTGGCGGGAGACGTTAGGGCCTCTTTGTCTTCCAGGAGCAACAGGGGTGTCAGAACTCATCTCAGAATCACCCTTCTTTCCTATGACAGTTTCAGGAAATAAGAACAATTTATCCTTGACAGCTTTAGAAACACTATCTCCTAATTTATGCACTACTTCTCCTCGGGTAATTGGGACCCAGACACATTCTGCATAACAGCCCGTGGCTTTGGGGGGCCCAGGCTTACCAACTGCTACCCCTGAAGGAGGAAGAGCCAGAGGGTGAGCAGATTGTGCCTTTAAAAAAAAGAGAGAGAAGAAAAGAAAAAAAGAAATTAGGGGTGGTAAAGAGGTTGGAAGACAATGGAGGAAGCATTTGATAGGTCATCTGTCAGGAGGCCTTGATGGAGGCTGGTAGGAGAACAATGAAGTCCCACTTCAAAGTGAACAATGCCATGCTGAGTAGGTGCCAGTTTAATCGAACAAAAAGAAAGAAGACATGTCAGCTATTAAACACATTCATTAAAGGGTGTCTTTTAACCCCTTGGTTTTCCCCACTATTTTTCTTTCCTGAGCGGAATGGAAAAAAAAAATGAATGAGTCTTTCAAAGCAAGAGGGAGGTATAAGGTTGCCAACTTTCTGGAATGTCAAGCAGAAATATTTGCATTAATTAAATATTGTTGGAACAGAAGTTGTGTAGAGCATGGAAATCAGGTACGATTCTTGATGGTTTCATCTAATCTCATGTGTTTGAAATTTTCAGCGGAGTAGCCTCCACCACCCCACAACTTTATTTTCATTTTCAATTATATTCAAAAGAAAGCAGGATCCGATGCTTAATTTGAAGTTGTAGAGAACAGAAAAATGAGAAGATTTCAGATTTTAAAACTATGATTCTCGGGCAGGAAGCAGAACAAAAAGGAGACATTTTCACATCTAGGTTTTTGTGATAACTAAAGGAAAAAGAGTCAAGAGAAAATTTTAATTATGTGCTGTTAGCTCACAAATGATCTCTCATCTTGAAAGTGTCTGATGTGCTATATCTGTGTTATGAATTTAGAGATGAAAGAATAAATATCAAAATGTAATAAGAATATCTGACTCTAAGAAATTCCATGTGAGTTTAGAACAGTGAGCTGCTCAGCCTCGGATTCTGTCTTTGACAGTGGAACAGAGTACGGCTTTTTCTTCCGTGAACTTCTCAAATAATGAAAGATTTGATCAAAACTAATATTTTCAATATCTGATCCATTCACTGGACGTTCCTGCTGAAGGCTTATGTTTCTATAAGTAACTAGCAGTTTGTCTTTTTGTCATGAGTCGGTTTAGTTGGAATAAGGGCTATGAAAAATCACTTTGTGCTCAACTCTTGTGTCTTCAGCTAGAGATGAGGGTCTTGTGGCCCTGATCTGTGTCTCATGTCTCTTTGGCCACCCTCCAAATGGGATAATACATGGTGCATGTGCTGATTAGTCTGTTTATTCATTCCTTTATTTGGAAATATTTATATTGAGTCCGTGCTGTACTAGGCAGGGTTCTTTTTAATTAATTTTTACTGGAGTATTGTTGCTTTATAATGTTGTATTGATTTGTGAAGAGTTGACTCATTGGAGAAGACTCTGATGCTGGGAGGGATTGAGGGCAGGAGGAGAAGGGGACGACAGAGGATGAGATGGCTGGATGGCATCACTGACTCGATGGAAGTGAGTCTGAGTGACCTCCGGGAGCTGGTGATGGACAGGGAGGCCTGGCGTGCTGCGGTTCATGGGGTCGCAAAGAGTCGGACACGACTGAGCGACTGATCTGATCTGATCTGATCTGATGCAGCAAATTGAATCAGCTGTGTGTTTACTTATATCCCCTATTTTGGGGATTTCCTTCCCGTTTAGGTTACCACAGAGCGTTAAGTAGCGTTCCCTGTGCTATGTAGTAGGTTCTCATCCGTTATCTGTTTTATACAGAGCATCAATAGTGTGTATATGTCAGTCCCAGTCTCCCAATTCTTCTCACCCGCTTTTCCCTCCTTGGTGTCCATATGTTTGTTCTCTACCTGTGTCTCTATTTCAGCTTTGCAAACAGCTTCCTCTGTACCATTTTTCTGGATTCCTCATATACGCATTAATGGACAATATCTGTTTTCCTCTTTCTGACTTACTTCACTTTCTTTGACAGCCTCTAGGTCTATCCAGGTCTCTAGGCAGGGTTCTGGATGCTGGACTTTTGTTAGAACATTGAACAGGTAAATCCCCCACGTCAATGGGCTTATTACTCTAGGAGAGAACGCACAGTGGAGAACACAGAGCAGATAAACCAAGAAAATAACGTAGGTGTTGAAAGTGCCTTGATGAAAAATGAAGTATACTAAGGGAATGAAGAGTGATGTGGCTGCTGTTGAGGTCTGGAGGTCAGGAAGAGCCTCTTTGAGAAAATCACAGCTGAGGTGATGGGATACAGGCTCTAGTGAAGACCTTGCATTTGTAGGCGGCAAGATGACATGACCCCTTTTGTCTGTTACCATCTTTTAAATTTTATAAACTGGTTTAGGGCTGATTTCAAAGAAATGAACTGTACTTTTCAAGGAAAAGCTTTCAGCTCTCCACTCTTGCTGATATCATTGTAACCCGTTCAAAGCCCCAAATTATTCCAGGGCCAGGGAGTATGGCAAGAATGGGGATGGAGCACCAGAATGAGTGCCTGATGGCCTGTCTTCAGGTGAAGGGTGGCTGCTCCTCAGTGAAATCAGAGTGTATCTTCATGCTGCCTCTAGTATGTTCAATTTATATAAGAATGAAGATTAAGCAAATCAGTGTTGGAAAATCATTAATTGTCCATAATTAGGTCTCTTTCCTATATATATTTATAATATTTGAATAGTACGTTGAACCTACATGTACATGATTTTCAAAGCTACTAGACTATAGTCACCTGCCCTCTCAGTAAACATTACACTAAAGTGTAACTATTATATCTTAACTTTCTAAGTAAAATGCTGTCACTTTGGCTAAGAAAAACATGTTGTGTTTTCATCCAGAGGTTACCTCTCAGGGTCTTTGACATTGTTTAGTTTTGTTTTGTTTTCCTTTCTTTATGCTCTCCATGGAAACAGTAATTACATAGAATATCAGAGTTTATATTTATCATTAGTTTAGTGACCCCTGCTGGGAGACCTAAGATAATCATCCTTAAATTCGAAGTTGGGGTTCCAGCCAAACAGATGGCTTGAGCCTCAATTGTGAGTTCTTGGGAACCCAGGATGTTGATTTTGCAAATCAATCAGCATTTCTAATACTGGAAGCTGATCATTCCTTAGAAGGGAATAGCCCTTGTTGTATGACTAAAAGTGTGACCAATTACGGAAGAGACATATTTAGAATTAGCACATCCTTCCTGGTTATTTGTCTCTGTTCCCTCATATTCTTAGTTCTGTTTTGTGTGATTTACCAAGTGGCTCTTCTTGCTCTCTTTCCAACATGCCTTAGAAAAAATCAAAAGGTACAGATGATGTCGTTCTTAATCAAAACCATTTTTTCCCCTATCACAATAGCATTATTCAATATCATATGCCAACCTTTTTAACCCTCACATTTGCAGAACTAAACTTTTGAAAAGAAAGTAAACAGCCCCACAGAGCAGAGGCCTTATATCATTATTTTCATGAATATTTAAAAAGCCAGATGTACTTTTGTCAAAGTGTAGGTTTTTATTCATGTCAACCCCTGCACGTTTATAGATTATCCCCATCTGCATCCCAGACTGTGTTGTCATCACAAGTTGGTTAAGATAAACCAGTATGAATAGTGTCCACAACCCAACAATTATCTCTGTGCAAAATATGAGAAGAGTAATTATTCTTATGTTTGGGGATGACAACAAATTAGAACAAAATACTCATGTTAAAAGGTATGTGAGTTGCTAGAAATGACCTAAGAATATTCAATAATAGTATTTTTAAATATGTATTTTAAACATTTGTATTAAGATGGATATATGTGTATATACATTGCAGTTTAAAGGTTAGTTACTGCACGATGCCAATAGGTAAACTCTCAATTACCTAGAATCTAACTCTTTAAATATTTCAACGATCTAGTAACTACCTTTTCTTCATCTACTCCACTTTCTATTGGAAATAGTTACCGAGGGAAATACCAAACAGGATAATATAAGCACAAAATCATTTTATCTCCCTCCCCTTCCTTCCTTCTTATGCTTATCATTTTTACTTTTTTACTCAGTTTTAAGAAGACCAGTGCTCCTGTCCTCTAAGTGGATGGTCTTTTATTTTTAAATTTCATTTGTGGATTGGAAGGACAGTCGGAAGGACATCTGTAGTGACAGTTGTTACGTGATAACTGTCCTTTCCATTTTTAAACTAAACACTTCATTTGGATTTCACCCGTTTCTTGATTAATATCCACTTTCTGTAAAAATTGAGTCTAGCGTGCCACGTTTAGTTATCCAGTTATCATGTTGCCTTAGTCTTGTCTGGTCAGTAATAATCTCTTAAGTCTTTCCTCTTTTTTTTCCCCCATGACCTTATAGTTTTGAGGAGTACTAGTCAGGTATTTTTGTAGAATGCCCTGTAGTTTGGGATTGTCTGATGTTTAGACTGATGTTATGTTTTCTGAGGAAGATCCCACAGCCGTGAAATGTCCTTCCTATAACTTTGTATCTGGAGGCATATTTGTCTCCATGCCTTGCACTGGTGATGTTAGCCTTCATCACTTGGGTACGGTAGTATTTGCTAAGTTTTTCTCTATTAAATTTCTCATTTTCTCTTGTGTTTCTCTATTTTGAGGAAGTGGGTCACTAAGTCCAGCTCATCATCAAAGGATGAGTGAGATAAGGGCTCTTTCTGAAACATGGGACATACAACTTGATGAGGGAGAAAGGAGAGAATGGAAATAGGTATGTCTGGGTTTGAGTCTCATCTTTCACTGAAGACTTGAGACATGGAAGAAGACACTTTGTTTCTTCAAAGTGGTTGGAGTAGGATAGGGCAACCCTTTTACCTCATCTGTTAATCTTCCAAGCTGATAGTGCCTCCGTTAGGTTCTGGGCACTATGGCCAAGGACTGAGCTCATCTGTAACAGCAGTGGCTGGACTGCCCAGGCTTTCTGTACCAGCAGTGGCTGGACTGCCCAGGCACGCCTTGCCAGTGGCCTTTCACATTGCCACCGTAGCTGTCCCCAGTGTGTAACCTTGCCGTATCCCACTCGCTGGTGTACCACTGACCAAAGCAAATCACATGACCATGTCCAGACTTGGTATTAAAGGCACCATGCACGAAGTGGAAACCCAGTGGTGTGATTCACTGGAAAGCCTTCATGCAACAGTCTAACATTTGCACAGCAAATACTAGTTAAATTTGAAAGTAGAACCCAATTTAACCCTATTTTAGTACTAACTCCATTGCAGCATAATATTCTACTGTTTTATTTGCTAAAGCAGGAAATCTAACTCACTTGTTAGAATTTTAGTAACAAAGATTTACATAGAAAAGAAAGATTTACATAGAGCTTTTGGTTTAACCTTGTAGATAATTATCAGATTCTGTAAACTTATTCTTTCCTTAGCATTTTACTACTTTACATTACTGGAGAAGTAAAAAAGGGATGGAAAAGGAATCAGTCAGCCTCGCTTCCATGTCTAGTTTTGACAAAATGGGTGGATAACCTTCAGCCAGTGATTGACCTTTTCTGACCTTAGTTTAATTATCTATACAATGAGGACATTCACTGGCTTTTACAGATTAGTCACCTTTAGAAGTCCTTTGATATATTCTTTATTTTTAATTCACATATTTTTTCATTTATCAACTCATTGTTTAGCAGAGCAAGCTGGATACATAAGTCTAACTAGATCCAAGAATGAAATGGTTAGCAGAGGTTGTTGCTTAACCTACCTGGGCATCAAACCCTACCTAGGTTAACCTACTTAGGGAACCATCATAGGCAGAGGCAGAAATGGCTTCAAATCCTGACGCTATCTATCACTTATAAGCATTGAGGTCCCTGAGTCTGTATGCAAGTGGTAGTCAGTAGCTTTGAAACTGCTTGCTCCTCTGTCCATGGAATTCTCCAAGCAAGAATACTAGAATGGGTTGCCATTCCCTTCTCCAGGGGATCTTTCCAACCCAGGGATCAAACCCAGGTCTCCTGAGTCACCAGGTGGTAAATGGGGTAAAAAAGCCCCATAAGTATCTCATAGAGTTTTGAGGTTAAGCTGAGTTAAACAGAGATAGATGAAGTACCCAGTAAGGCATGCATCATATAGTAAGTGCTTAATAAATGGTGTCTGCCACTATTTTTAGGGTAACTGCTGCTCCTGCTAAGTCGCTTCAGTTGTGTCCAACTCTGTGAGACCCCATAGATGGCAGCCCACCAGGCTCCACCGTCCCTGGGATTTTCCAGGCAAGAGTACTGGAGTGGGTTGCTATTGCCTTCTCCGGGGTAACTGCTACTGATAGTAGTAGTAAATGAGACAAATAAATGCTTTATGCCGTAGTATGTAAAATGATATCCTCTGCTAATCAATATATGTATGTAAGTGATCAATGTCCAAAACGTCTGTCTCGTATCTGAGAAAGTTTTATGAGCCAGACTTCATTCCTAGGAGATGGATTTATGGGATTTTTTCAGTCCATTTTACAGATAAGTAAACTGAGGCCCAATCTTTTTACGACATGTCTTGGTTCTAGGGTCAGTGTCCAGAGACAGAGTCCAGATAGGAACAGCCATGTTTCTGTCTTAAGTCTAAAGGTGGACCCAATGAGAGGCCCTTTGCTTTTTCCTCCCTTCTTCCTCTCACTCCATCTCTTCATTCTTTCTTTCCCTTCCTTCCTTTTTTTTCTTTTCTTTTCAGAGTTATTGGGCCTTCATTCACATAGCTTAGCACGTAGAACCTGACCTGTTTTACTCAGTGATCTTTTCCTAGCTGTTGATTTTTTTTTGCCTTGAATTGAAGACATTTTAGGGTTATAAATTTTATCTTCCTAACTAAATTGTATATGCCTCGAGGATAGAGAAAGCATTTTTAATATCTTTGTTTTTTTCAAGTACTTACTACAGAAACGTGAGCATAATATATCCTCTAATAGTTTTTTAATGTAGCCCAAAGAGATCTGAGAATCAGTGAAATTCAACAGCAAATAAATTCAGCCAACATTCTGTGCTAGACATGACATAATGCATTTAATTTATGGATGGGCTTTAATTCCCTTAACACCATGGTTTTAAATTTCTGCCTTTGAAAGAATACTTTAATCACATGTATTGCCCATTTTTACTATCACTAGAGGTAATCATTAATGCCAAAACTATCCTTGCCCTATAATTATGAGAAAAGAAGTATGCCTACATTATATAAGACGACAAAGTGAAGGCAAATGCAAAAATGTCTGATTTTGAGCCTGTGATAAGGCTCAAAGTACATAGAAAAATGTCCATAAGCCATATAACAATAGCAGTTATTGAAGGAGGTGTTGTGTTGGGTTGTTCTGCCATCCTTGGTTCTGTGATCATCCTATGGTTTTACTGGTATTATTATAAACCATCACCATCAATTTATTGTGGTTCAACTTAGAAAAACCTTCACCCTGCTTATTTCCAAAGTTACCTCTCACTATTAAAGAAGGGGAAATGCTTTCTTTGGTGATAAAACCATTGGAAACTTCTCGTAAGATATTGAGGGCAGAATGAAACATCGCTGACACATTCTCCTCTCTCTCATTTGCTTTCTGACAAATTGGAAAAGAAAAAAAAAATGCCTTCCTCAGGAAACTGCTTCACTCTGTTGTTTTTGATTTTCCACATGAAAGGATTCTATTTAAGCACAGGAGGGTCTAGGAAGGCTGGCTTCTTGTGGAGCAGGTATATTCATACTTCTCCCCCTACAACTTGTAGTCTGATCCACTGCAATTATTTCAGTAGGCAGCATACTCTGGGATTCTGAAAACAAATAAATCAAATGCTTTTTAAAGTCAAAGCTAAGCTAAATATAGAACAAACAAAAAGAAGGTATTTACTGCACACAATATCTTCCCATGTAAGTGTGTATCGACTACGCAGATGGGCCTAAAAGCGTAACAGTGATGCAGACAGCTCGCCATGCCTTGGATGGACTGTGAGCTCTTGATGACACTGATCAGCCTTTGCCCTTTACACTGACATCAGAAACTCCACCTCCTTCCCCAAGCCCCCGGCCTGCCCCAGGCTGCTGGAGTCTGTGTGACAGGCAAGATTAACGCTAAGAAACACACAAAAGGCAGAAATCAAATAGCGCTGCTGACATCTTATTGGCTGGCGTCCTCCTGGGATGATCTGTAATCATTTCTTTAGCTTAGAAACCAGCCTCCTGGTCTTTGGAGTAGTAGCGAAGCCCCCAAGCCTTGAGGCGGGGGGGGTCCCTTTTGTCCCTTCTGTTGTTTGTAAGAGTTGATTCATTTTGCCATCTATTTTAATAGAGATATTGGTTTTGCTTTTCTGTTGTTGGTTTTAAATTTTGGAGAACATAAAGCAGAGCAATGAACAGAGAACAAACTCTGATTCCTTAAGATTTATTTTCAGGTCAACAGTGTTAAATTTCTTCCAACTCAACATATAAGAAGTCTTAAAATGATAAACTATTGTCCTTTTAAAAATTATGCTCAAGTTTTAGCATGAAAGGATGTTAGAAGAAAATCATTATCATCTCTGTGTGTTTACAAAGAACACACATGAACATATGCACACCTAGTCAGGAAAGGAGTTCTTAAAGAATTTCATGCCATGAGAGATTTAATTAACCTTTCCACTAGAAAACCAATTCTGCTCACTGCCTTCATTATCCTTTTTTTTATTTCCATCCCATGGCACTCACATGTTATTCCTTTCCTCTTCTTTTATTGCCCGCCCCCCCACCATCCTTTTGGCCCATTCTTTCATCAATGATTCTTTTGTTAAATCTGCCAGCTGGTGTTGGAGTCACTTATTCCTCTCCATTTCCCGCACGAACAACCTTACTTCCATACTTCAGGTTTTGCTGTTACCTGCTTCACCACATCCTCTACTTCTTCTCAGCTCTTAATTGAAAAAGACATTTTGACCCAGGAGTATAAGGTCAGTTGAAACATTTGACAGTCTATAAGGAATGAAGCTCTGAAATATTATTCTTCCCACAGGGCATAGCAATTTATAATAAATCAATGTTATTTATGAACGTAAAACCAAAGGAAACCCGCTACCAAAAACATTTATTGAATGGTGATATGAAGGAGTTTATAATTATCATCCTAATTTTACCATTACTGTGTTTCATTTTGAGTTTTGGATATTAAAAGAGACTCAAAAATGCAAAAAATATACCCTCCTGCAAATATTGAGGGAAATATTTAAATTTCATGCAAATCAGTGTTACATATTTGATAATGTGCTCATTCTCAAGCAAACTTATAGAAGTTATCTTTTGTTGCTGTTGTTGATGACTTATAGCTGTTCCCCACTGCATTTTCTCCTATCTGTTGTTGAAAAAAAAAAAAAAAAAGAGTAAGAGTGTATATTCATATAGCCCTCTTGCTTGTAATGCCTAGACATGTTGGTTGCTAAGTAACAGAATACTACCAGGAAGCAGGGCCCATAGTGGGTATTTCTGATCTAGCAGAAAAGCAGAAACCTTCACAGGAGAGAAGTTTTCTGCATTTTCCTGCACTTTTGCTGAACCAAACAGAATTATTACTGCATGACAAAATACCACTTAGCCTTATGGAACTTTCTGACTGTTTTAGTTTAATCACTGCTGTAAAGAATCCATAAGTCTTGCTTGGTTACTTCTACAAGACAGCATGTTGGGTTTACTTCCCCTGAATCAAAGCTTGGTTATCCAGGGTCCCAATCCCTTTGGCTTTTCCTAGGTTATTAAAGTTCATCTTACCAGTTACTTGAACTCTGAGGTATTAATTTCTGATATCTTGCATTCTAACAGATTTTTTTTAATGCTTATATCTAGGGTAAACAGGAATGTAGTGAGAATAGAAATCAAATAATTAACAAAATTGCTCATAATTCCACTTGTATAAAAAAAATTACTCCTCAAAACCATAACTGTTAATTAAAATAAGTGGGGTACATGCAAGTGTTAAGCATCATGACCAGGTCAGAGAGGTGTGGATCATCCTTGAAACATTTCCTGAGTGACTTCTACATGCTAAGATAAAGAGTCTTGGTATTACAGAAAACGAGTTACCATCCTGGCCTCATGAAACATTGGAGGAGAAATATACACAGATAATTAACATTGTGGGTCTTGAAGTAGAGCAGAAGGAGTGTTTTGGGAAGACAAAGGAGGAAGCAACCAATGAGGCCTGTGGGAATCAAGTGGCTTCAAAATGAAGAGTCCCCCAGGGAGAAAAGGCGGGTGACCTTTCTTGGGTTTCCCAGGTAACTCTCACTTACCCACCAATGCAAATCACTGTTGTATAGGGAAGCCTTCCTGGACAACTCTATCCAAATGAGCATCCTTCATCATATATTCCTTTAGTTCCTTTCCTTCAGAGGGCTTATCTCAGATTTAAGTCTATATTTAAACAGTATGGTGTAATACTTTGGAGAAGGCAATAACACCCCACTCCAGTACTGTTGCCTGGAAAATTCCATGGATGGAGGAGCCTGGTAGGCTGCAGTCCGTGGGGTCGTGAAGAGTCAGACATGACTGAACGACTTCACTTTCACTTTTCACTTTCATGCATTGGAGAAGGAAATGGCACCTCACTCCAGTGTTCTTGCCTGGAGAATCCCAGGGATAGGGGAGCCTGGTAGGCTGCAGTCCATGGGGGTCGTACAGAGTTGGACACGGCTGAAGTGACTTAGCAGCAGCAGCAGCAGTGTAATACTTTGACAGACATTGCTACCTTTTATCATCATTAGACTTTTAGTTTGTCAAAGAAGGGATATAGCAGTTGCATTCATAATATCACTCTGAAAGAGCACAATGCCTTGCACACAGCAAGAACTTAGTAAATGTTGAATGAAGGCGTGAATGGACTTGCAAATCATGTGGTTCAGTTAGCCACCTTCCCTTCTTTCAGAGTATGTTGGCCAACCTCCTATTCCATGATGATATTCCTAAAAGAAAGAAAAACTGTGTCTTCTACTGCCCTTCCTACATCTACTAAATATATTTTATTATAAATCTAAATCTATCAGAAACATCCTGTAGTTTTAGCCTTTTGCCTAGTATATGTAACATGAAGAGAAGGACTTTTTAAAAATATTTATTTGGCTTCATCCAGTCTTAGCTGTGGCTCACGGACTCTCTGGCCATGGTGCGTGGGCTTAGTTGGTTCAGGAGCATGTGGGATCTTAGTTCTCTGATCAGGGATCGAACCCACATCCCCTGCATTGCAAGGTGGATTCTTAACCACTGGACCACCAGGGAAGTCGCCTAAGAGAAGCACTTTTAGATGAATTATCTGAACAGTTAAAATACAGGGGGGAAAAAGTCACTAGTTAATTCTTCAGTTCAGTTCAGTCACTCAGTCGTGTCTGACTCTTTGCGACCCCATGAATCACAGCATGCCAGGCCTCCCTGTCCACCACCAACTCCTGGAGTTCACTCAAACTCATGTCCATCATGTCATTGATGCCATCCAGCCATCTCATCCTCTGTCATCCCCTTCTCCTCCTGCCCCAATCCCTCCCAGCATCAGAGTCTTTTCCAATGAGTCCACTCTTCAGATGAGGTGGCCAAAGTATTGGAGTTTCAGTTTTAGCATCAGTCCATCCAGTGAACACCCAGGACTGATCTCCTTTACAATGGACTGGTTGGACCTCCTTGCAGTCCAAGGGAATCTCAAGAGTCTTCTCCAACACCACAGTTCAAAAGCATCAATTCTTCGGCACTCAGCCTTCTTCACAGTCCAACTCTCACATCCATCCATGACCACTGGAAAAACCATAGCCTTGACTAGATGGACCTTTGTTGGTAAAGTAATGTTTCTGCTTTTGAATATGCTATCTAGGTTGGTCATAACTTTCCTTCCAAGGAGTAAGCGTCTTTTAATTTCATGGCTGCAGTCACCATCTGCAGTGATTTTGGAGCCCAGAAAAATAAAATCTGACACTGTTTCCACTGTTTCCCCATCTATTTCCCATGAAGTGATGGGACTGGATGCCATGATCTTTGTTTTCTGAATGTTGAGCTTTAAGCCAACTTTTTCACTCTCCTCTTTCACTTTCATCAAAAGGCTTTTGGTTCCCCTTCACTTTCTGCCATAAGGGTGGTATCATCTGCATATCTGAGGTGACTGATAATTCTCCCGGCAATCTTGATTTCAGCTTGTGCTTCTTCCAGCCCAGCATTTCTCATGATGTACTCTGAATAGAAGTTAAATAAACAGGGTGACAGTATACAGCCTTGACGTACTCCTTTTCCTATTTGGAACCAGTCTGTTGTTCCATGTCCAGTTCTAACTATTGCTTCCTGACCTGCATATAGGTTTCTCAAGAGGCAGGTCAGGTGGTCTGGTATTCCCATCTCTTTCAGAATTTTCCACCGTTTATTGTGATCCACACAGTCAGAGGATTTGGCATAGTCAATAAAGCAGAAATAGATGTTTTTCTGGAACTTTCTTGTTTTTTCCATGATCCAGCGGATGTTGGCAATTACATTGACCTAATTACAGTACCTGAAATCCTCCTTGAGTCTATTAATACATTACAATGGGGAGTGGGAATAGGGATTTATGTTTATTAAGGACTTACTTTATGTAAGATTTCATATTATCCCTTTAGCTTATGTTAATCACATATAATTTCTATCACAACAAAAGACTTAGGCATCTTTTCGCCCCATTTTAGAAAGAGGTATACTGATGTCTAAGCAGTTAAATGGTATTTCTTCAGGTCACAGTAAGCAAGTGGCCAAAGTAAATGTTGATCCCAGGTCAGTTTGATCCTAAAGACATTTTCTTTCCATTATTCTACTCTTCTCTTCAGCCTTTCCTACCTGAATCCTGAGAGCTTATTTTCTATGTATCAGCTATTTTCAGAATCCAATTTTGCCAGTCAGGGAGATGGTGTGTAAGTTGCAAACACAAAAATATTTCAATATTCATCTATTTGATTGATACTAGTGAGATCCTTTATTCTCAATAGTCATAACATTAGGCAAAAGTGTTTCAGAAGTATAAAATTGTTTCTTTGTTTCTAGGGAGAGGGGAGAAACTGTGCTTTGCTGCTTTCCTGAAGCAGGGAGCCTTTCTGACTGGTCATCTTTGTCAGCATATATGGAATATTGAGGAGTGACTACTAGTTCTGACTCATAATGGGGATCATCAAGATGCACCCACAGTGAATACTCTGGGCTGAATTAACTTCAAGTTTTCTTTTTTTTCAACCTGCTTGTTCAACAATGTGAGGATAAGTTGAGGAGACAGTGTTAAATTCACACCAGAACGTAGGGGTTAGTGCCCCTTTTTTTGTAGCTTCTAACAGGTAAACATAACTTCCACAGTTTAGAAGAAGCGACCTTCCTCTTGGATGAAAATGCTGTTATTATGGCATTTTTTATTATTTGAAGCCTAATTTTATCTCACTTAAATCCAGAGGGTGAATTAATGTTTTAATTAATGGCATATGCTAGAGGCTTTGAGAAACTGGTAACTTAATTTGCACTAAAAGCATTTAACTTTGTGAAAGGCACCCCAAACTTGCTGCTACTAACAGCACAGACAGGGCAATTTGCTAATGGGGTTTCCACTTGTGGCAGTTTATGGACTGCCTAACTTTACCCAATTTACTCACCCAGGCACTTCCAAATATGAGCCAGTCAGTGGGAATGAAACATTGATGGATTTTAATTCAATAAGGGAGCACATTACCTATTTAGAACATCAATAAATAGGAACGTCCTATCAAACTGACATTCACTCTATAGACCAGTCACTGGTGATGCAAAAGTGAGCAGAACAACAACAGCCAAAAATTCTGCTGTGAGGAAACAGAGCATCCACTGGGAGAAACAGGCATGAGTTTAAAGGGTTTGGAGGCAAATGCTTTCCAGGCTCAGGAACAAGACGATGGGATAGGAGGAATCCTTGTATATTCAGGGAACATGAAAGAAAGTTGTGGTCCTGGAGAACCAAGAGCAAGAGGAAATACTGTAAGAGTTGAGACTGGAAAGGAAAGCAGGAGCTGGACCATGCAGGGCATTGCAGGGCATTGCTGTGGTCTGAATGTTTGTGTCCCCCAAATTTGTATGTCAAAATCCTAATGCTCAGTTTGATGCCATTATGAAGTAAGGCATTTGGGAGGTACTTAGGTCATGAGGGTGGAGCCCTCACAAATGGCGTTAGTGCCCTTATTAAAGAGACCCCCACCCACCCACTGTCTAGAACTCCCTAGTTCACTTTGACCACGTGAGGACACAGAATGTCCATAGTCTGAAACCTGGAAGAATCTTCTTAGCAAAACTTAAGACTGTGGTGGAACTCTGATTACAGATTTCCAACCTCCAGAAATGTAAAAATTACATTTCTTTTTGCAAGGCAGCCAGTCTGCAGCATTTTGTTCTTGCTTGTGCTCGGTCACTTCAGTCATGTTGGACTCTTTGTGACTCCATGGACTACAGCCCACCAGGCTCCTTTGCCCATGGAATTTTCCAGGCAAGAATACTGGAGTGGGTTACCATGCCCACCTTCAGGGGGCATGCCTTCCCACCTGGCACTGAACCCACATCTCCTGAGTCTCCTGAATTGCAGGCAGATTCTTTACTACTGAGCCACTGGTTATAGCAGCCCAAATGGATTAAGGTGGAATGTATGCACTTAGTTTTTCAATTAAAAAAACAAAACAAAACAAAAAATAGCATCTGCTATGAGGTGCTATTCTGAGATATAGAAATGAACAAAACTGATGAATCCCTGAGAAGACGAATAATTGACAGTTAAACCCTTAAATCAAGAAACTATGTCAGGTGGTAAGTGTTATGAAGAAAACTAAAGCAGGTGAGGGCGATGAAAAGCGACTGAGCAGAAGAGTCCTTGGTTTATAGAGTGGTTGGGGGGATGAGGTGACCTTTGAATAGAGATCTGAATTTGGCCCTGTTAAGGATTTTAAGCTTTCTTCCTCAGAGGAGGTACTGAGTCAATGACGGTTTTAAACCAGAGAGGTCGCATGATGAAAACACCTCCTTGAAAGGATCAACCTGGCTGTAGGGTACAAAAAAACATGAGAACAGGGGACAGTAGAAGCCTGGGACCCATAAGAGAATTAAAGCAGTTACCTAGAAGGAAACGGTGATGGATCAGACCATTTTGGTGTAGGGAATGTGGCTGAATATGGCTGTTTCTTCATTAGAAATGGTTCTTAATTCCACATGCTCCTAAATGCTGTTTTTAAAAAGAGTTCTGAACTGGGAAGAAAAAAATAATAATTTCAAGTTTGTATCTGTTTCACCTTAAGCCACTTTTATATTTTATAGATTTGCTATCAAAGAAAGTCATGATTCCTGGGTTTTCTACCTTTTAAGCTTTTGTAAAAACAGATATAAAATAAATACTTGAAATATGTAAAGTGCTATATCATGTAAGGGGTAAGCAGTTGTGATACTGCAGTGAATAGATTGAATGCTATAAATAACTCTTCTTCCAGACTGAAGGAATAGGCAGCTTTCTATTCTCCTCAGTTTGCCCTGTGAGTACAGAAGCTGTTACAAAGAAACCCACTGTATTAAACTATTTATGTTGCAGTTTAGATAGTATATGCCTATGGGTGATGGTGGTGATTTAGTCGTTACGTTGTATCCAATTCTTGTGACCACACCCCCCACCCCCCCATGGACTATAAAACCTGCCAGGCTCCTCTGTCCAGGGGATTTCCCAGGCAAGAACACTGGAATTGGTTGCCACTTCCTCCTCCAGGGGATTTTTCCAACCCAGGAATCACATCTCCTGCATTATAGATAGTTTCCTGCATTGCAGACAGATGCTTTACCAATGAGCCACCAGGAAAACTCATATGTATATGACTTAATGTCAATGAAATATTGATCTAACTCAACTAAGAAAATGTCTGTATTGCAACAATTTCTAAACCATAGCCTAAGTTCAAACCTACATGTAGATGTAGAGCTAAGTGTTCTGATCTAGTTCGTATGGCATCCCACTCCAGTACTCTTGCCTGGAAAATCCCATGGATGGAGGAGCCTGGAAGGCTGTAGTCCATGGGGTCGCTGAGGGTTGGACACGACTGAGCGACTTCACTTTCACTTTTCACTTTCATGCATTGGAGAAGAAATGGCAACCCACTCCAGTGTTCTTGCCTGGAGAATCCCAGGGACGGGGGAGCCTGGTGGGCTGCTGTCTATGGGGTCGCACAGAGTTGGACACAACTGAAGTGACTTAGCAGTAGCAGCAAAGAACCACAGTGACAGGTAGGGGAGGAAAGTGTATCCCTTGACATCTGTCAAGGCCCTTCTGGTCAAGAATTCCAGTACAATCCCTTTGCAGAACCCATAGATCAAGAACATTTCTCTATGCTGAGTCAGGGTCTAGGAAGAGTCTTTCTTATGTGTATTTAAGGTTGAAAAAATTTGACACAGCCCTGGTGAAAAAAACAACCAATAGAATTTTTATATGCAAATTCTATGAATGCATTTGAATAAAATTGGACTGGTATCTTAGATGCTAAGAATTGCTAATTTCCAACTTAATGTGAAACATGTATATAGTTCACCTCTGTACCATGTTATTTTGCTTCTAAAGGGGGTTTTTCTACTGATGTGTTGATTTTAATGGTGCACACACACAAAAAAAAAAAACAAAGAAAACACTTCATTTATTGGCTCTGTCAGTAAGTGTTGTAAATTCCTCTGTCCATTTATTAAAATAAACATCTTGGACAGGTTGGTTTGTTAGCTTTGAGGTGAGGTTGTTTTTGGTAGCTATCTGACCTTTGCTAGTTATTGAGTGGACAAATGAAATGCATGAATCGAAGCAGTGAAGAAGATGGGGGCTGTGAGTTTGATGGAATCACAACCAGTAATTTTGAAATGTGACTGAATTCTTCTCACAATTAAAATCTGTCATTCTGCTCCTTCAAAGCTAATTTCTTTCTTGTTTTTCTGAATAGTTGCTTCCATTAATCTCACTCTAGGTAATGATGGTAATGATACAATTATATGTAATCATTGCCTGAATTCAATATGCAACACATCAGTCCTTTTGTGTGGTGATTGTACAGCTCTCTACAATCTTTGGATTGGGAGCGTTTCCATCCTGCCTTGCTAAGATCAAATTCAAAAGTCTGTGACATTTCACATAACATCAGTCAAGGCGACTGTTCCTACTGTGCCTTGTAGCAACTGGGCAAACTCCCCCATCTGGCTGGTGCCAGCTGAAGCTGGGGTGAAGGCATGAGGCAGGCTAAGTGGGGTTTGCTGTTTTCATTGTTTCCACAGCACTTAGAATATCCAGGAACAAACTAAAAACGAGAACTTTGAGAAAGGCCTTTGAGTGTGCAGGAGGCACATCCGCTTAAACTACTAATGACATGAATCATATATGCTATTTTAATTGAAGTTGAGTTGATTTCCCCTAATGTTGTGTTAGGCTTAGATGCAAAGAAACACGATTCAGTTATGTATACATATATATCTATTTTTTTCAGATTCTTTTCTTCACAGGTCCTCATCAAATATTGAGTCTTTTATACTCAATCTCTGTGCTATATGGAAGGTTCTTGCTTTTTATTTTTATCTATTTGTTTGTATATTAATCCCGGGCTTCCCTGGTGGCTCAGTGGTAAAGAACACAGAAGCTGGTGGAGACTCAGGTTCAATATCTGGGGGAAGACCCCTGGAGGAGGGCAAGGCAACCCGCTCCAGTGTTCTTCCCTGGAGAATGCCTTGGACAGAGGAGCCTGGTGGGCTACAGTCCATGGGGTCACCAAGAGTCGGACAGGACTGAAGCCACTTAGCACACAGGCACGCATCGATTAATCCCACGTTACTAATTTATTCCTCCCCCACCATTCCCCTTGGGTAACCATATGTTTGTTTTCTATGTCTGTGGGCCTATTTTTATTTTGTATATAATTTCTTTTTCTTTTTTGATGCTACACATGAGCAATGTCATATGATACTTGTTTTTCTCTGGCTTATTAAGTGTGGCATATTTATACATTGGAATATTACTCAATCATAAAAAGAATGAAATAACCATTTGCATCAATTTATTATGTTTTTAAGGTAAAGGGAACATTTATTTCAAAAATTTCAAACCTACTTTTTTAACTTGGGAAGCTACCATTCTATCTGTTATCATTCAGTATTTGCCTATTCCTCCAAGTACTAGTAGGTAGATGCATGCTTATAATTCCTCTTTTTTTTAATGTAGTATATAGATGCAACTATATTGTGTTCTGAAGACAGAATATACTTGCTATTCAATTTAATTCAATTAAGACAATTCTGTGTGTTTGGATACAACAGAATTGAACATGTCCATATCTTCTAAGAATTAAATAATGAGAGATGGAGGTGACTGTAAGATACTAGCTTTTCTATTATCCTATGCTTAATTTTTTTACTTTACCTGTCTTTAACATTTTATTGATATATAGTTGACTTTCAATGCTATGTTTAATTTCTGCTGTACAGAAAAGTGACTGAGTTACATATACAGTATATATGTGTATATATATGTATGTATCGGAGAAGGCAATGGCACCCCACTCAGTACTCTTGCCTGGAAAATCCCATGGACGGAGGAGCCTGGTAGGCTGCAGTCCATGGGGTCGCTGAGGGTAGGACACGACTGAGCGACTTCACTTTCAGTTTTCACTTTCATGCATTGGAGAAGGAAATGGCAACCCACTCCAGTGTTCTTGCCTGGAGAATCCCAGGGATGGGGGAGCCTGGTGGGCTACCGTCTATGAGGTTGCACAGAGTCGGACATGACTGAAGCGACTTAGCAGTAGCAGTATATATATGTATATACATATATATTTTTTCTTTTCCATTATTGTTTATCACAGGATATTGAATACAGTTTTCTGTGTCATATATGAAGACCTTGTTTTTTATCAATGTATATATAATAGTTGGCATCTGCTAACCCCAAAGTGTTAATCCTTCCTTTGTCTTCCTTTTAGTTTTTAAAAAAATCTCTCTCTCTAGATAAATACCTTAACTTTTTTTGGCCTGCAGCAAGTATTTATAATTCATAATTTTACACTGACCTATTGATTTGATTTACTGATAATGTGTTTAAAGGACAGTATCTCCCTAAGTGTATGCTGTGGATTGCGGTGTCGAGGGTGACAATCTCACAGATTGCCAAAGCTCGGTACAGTCTGTCCCATTGTATTCCTCTAACTCAGCTTCTCTCCCCAGTCTAATATACTCAACAGCCATATGCTTTTTTGGACACTTCAAAGTTCTCCTTGCCTTGGGGCCTTTGCACTCTCTGTCCCCTCTGTTTGGAGGGCCTTCTCCTGTATCCTTGAGAAAGGCCTGTCATCCTGAGTCACCTTCTATCATCCCACCTAATGTTATTTTCTGCAGGGCCTTGATATTTTTCTGGTTGGTTGATTGATTGATTTTTTTTTTTCTTCTTCCATTAGAATGTAAGTTCCAAGAGAACAAGGACCCAATTTCTCATGCTTATTACTTATGGCCAGAATATAATGATGTGCCTGGCACACAGAATGAGCCTAACAGATATTTGATAAATAAGAGGATGAATAAACAAAGTACTAGGCTCATGGGGGGAAAGTGAATGTTATATAGATTAGATAAGTTGGAAAAATAGCAGACTCGAGTGATGTTTTCCTTCCAAGAGAACCATTGGCTAGTCTAAAGAGAAGCCTGGGAACTACTGGGGTGGTAGGATTTGTCTCCTTCACTCTCCCACCCCCCTCTGTTCCTTTCTCTGATCTTAATTTCTTAAATATTTATTGTTTGGGTGCTGTTTTCATAACACAGTCCCGAAAGGTGGGAAGCATTAAAAGGTAAATTGAAAAAGGTCCCTGCTCTTAACCTTTATGAAGCCTTCCTCCTTCCTGAGAAAATTAGAGATGTACTTGGATAACTACTAAAAGCACAAAGAAGCTCTATATTCTCGTATAACTGATTATATTAGAAAACCGCTGATATGAGAGTAGACACAATCCAGGCCTTCTCCTCAAGGCTTAAGAGTGCCTGTAACAGCATCAACGCTGGAGAAGATCTCGCCTTAATTGGAAGATGAGTCTGCTGTGACCCACACCCAGGGCATCTGTGCTCTCAGCACCGCCAATGTCGCTTGCCTTACCTGCTCATCACACCTTGGGCATTGCATTCCTGGAGCTTCTTGGAGCACTCTGACTTCCTTCAGAACATACTTCCATTGGTACTTTTCCTCCTGGTCAGGCTGTGGTCACTCCTGTTAGATTGTTTAGCCAACTTGCTCCATCTCGTTGTGGCTACTTGGGCTGCAACATAATAGGGGATTTTCACATTCTTTATCAGAATTTCTTTTACATTGGCCTCTGTTCCAACAGAACTTTATATAACTCCTTATAAATAAAAAAAAATTGTTTTCCTGTTTCGGAGCTCTGTTCCATTCTATTTTCTTACTAAGGAATGGGAGAAAGACCTGACAGTGTTTGGATAACCCAAGTGAGATGTTCAAGACGGAGGCCATGTTAGCTCTGCTTCTTCAGCCCACACTTCCAAAAACAGTGTCTAAAACTGAGAAACACCAAAGTACTACTTCAGAGTCTAGAGGATAGTCTAGTCAGAGTTCATAAGATCTAGAGCCTCCCTAGATCAGAATATTCTCATCACAGGGCAACTTTTCATATTTCCTCTCAACTGTGCAAGATTTTCTTAAGTATGGCAAACAAGTTCAGCATAATCCATGAACAACTTTTCACATCACTCTAAGAATGTCATGAGTCTATCTGAGGTGGACTTGAAAGGGTAGAAGATAGATCAGCCACGATCCAGGGGCTGAACTCCTAGCTTGAATCCTCCTCACAGCTTTCCTCATCATAATTTTGCCAACCTTTTGCTTCTCTCTTCTCGAGAATTTCTCAATGAGAAGATGAGAGCTTGGACTAATCTGTAGAATCTAACTAGATCCCATTCTTGTTACACTGGAACATGGATCATTGAACCTCTCTGTGTAATTTTCTTCCAAGATTCATTTCTGTTGTGGTTCTACTCATCATCTTGACCATCTTTTTCCACTCTTCTTAGCTCTGCTGCTGCTGCTGCTAAGTCACTTCAGTCATGTCCGACTCTGTGCAACCCCATAGACGGCAGCCCCACAGGGTCCCCCGTCCCTGGGACTCTCCAGGCAAGAGTTCTGGAGTGGGGTGCCATTGCCTTCTCCGCTTCTTAGCTCTAGACTGCTATTAATCTAGATTGACATCCACACCTCACCTCCAGCAACGTTTACTCTTTAAATGAATCCATTGCTCAAACCTATTTTAAACATTGATTCTAAAAAAAGACTTCAATTTGGTCTCTTATTTGCTCAAGTGACAAAAAGGTTGAATTTTTCTGTGAAGATATTAGCTAAATATTTTTAAAACATGTGACTTTTTGCAAATAAAAGTAGGGAACATATACAACTAAGAAATGTATTCTAAGACTTATTTCTCAATACTATGGACTGTTGAAAAACAGAATGAAAAATACAAACAAAAAAGAGTTCTAAAATTCAAAGCCAAATATTGATACTAAGGTGTTCCATGAGAATTGGTAGTGAAACCTAAAATCTAAATGCCTTTAGAAATCAGGAGTCTACAGGTCCCATGGATAGAGGACAGAGGTCCAGTGTTGAAACATGAGACCCTTAAAGGAAAGCCTGACAGTTCAGAGTAAGAATGGATTGGTGCACTCAAAGAAATGTAGCAAGCTCAGAGCTTGGAGAACAGTGCATGGAGTTTACAACACTGTTTCTTTTTGACCAGCCATTCTTTTTCTCAGTTTTTCTGTTTTATAAACATCTTTGACCCAGGGCAGTTTCATAGTCCACCAAACTGTGATGAAACCAGGGGTCTCATGGCCCACCATTTCCTTGAGTACATTGTCAGATATGGCTAGCCATGGGGTTGGTGTTTAATGTTTTTGAAACTGATCAGTCATGTTTTTGTTTGTTGGTTTTAGTATGTTGGGTGATTAATAGCTTTTCCTCTCAGGTGCATATAGTTCCAGTGTTTCTTAAAGAAATATTTACTGAAAGAGTGAAAAGTGAGGTAGGCACAGTAAGTGCTACTGAGACCCTGGGCCGGTGATTTAGTCACTTCATTGCCATCTACCCAGTAGCTCTGCAAAGCAAATAGTAATAACCTCATTGTATGGAGGAGAGCACGATATCTTAAGGTGGTTGCAATTCACCAGACAGTAAAGTTAAAATTTGACTGACCCAGATCTGTGTGACTCTAACACCAAAATTCTTTCCAAGACCTCAAGCTGCTTCAACTGTTGTATTATTTGCAGAATGCTACAAATAATAGTATCTCTTTTTGTATGTTTATTTAAAAATATGAAATATTTAACATTCCAATTGCTAAGCTTCCACACTAAGGAACAGTAACTTATTAACCTCTCCAATAAATCCTAAACTCAGAAAATATTAAGGCACTGTGCATTTATTTTGATTGAAATAATTTATGTAAATTTTAATTCAAATTAGGTTCAGCCTTAGGCACCTAGAATATTAATTCAGAAACTAGTCATATTAGTCTAGATTCAAACACACAGAGTTTTGGCCAAGGACACTAAAGCAAACACTTTATCTTTATTAGCCATCAATTGGCAAGCATTTATTGAATACCTTCTAAGGATTGGGGAGAAGCTTGAACTTCAAAGAAATTGCCATCTGTTGGGCAATATGACTAAATCACATGAAGCAATTTGGAGGGGAAAAAAAAGTAAGATAGTTCATAATTAAGTATTCATTTGCTGTGGAAATTCAAAGCAGAAGGTTATTAGAGCACAAAAGGTTTATTGAACAAGAAGCATGGAAAATTTCATGGAAGACACTCCACTTTGGGTAGCCTACAAAAAATGTAGAGGAACTCTGAGTAAATTGAGAAACGAATAAATTCATAGGTATGATGAATATAAACATTTATGATGGTGAGTATTGAAAGAAGTTGCATAAATTGATGTATTAGATTCCAGAGAATTCTTGTAGTGTGTGTGTTTGTCCTCTTATAAACTGGGTAAGCCTAGGGACCTTGTGTATCTTCCTTACCTTCTGTCTCAAGCAGCGGTATTGATGGAGCATGTTGTAAGGGCATCACGAATATAGTGTGGCTCTTCATTGTGAGAAGAAAGAGAGTCTCAATCTGGTTTAGTAGAAAATGGAAAATATAAATTAGAAAATAGTTTTTTAAATAATTAATTCCAGTTAGCATATACTTACTGATTTTATTGGTATCATTTGCTAAAAAGATTCTGTTAATTTTCATTAAAAGTTCATTCAATCACTGACATATATATATATATATATATATATATATATATATATATTAATAGGAAAGTGGGTTTAGAATAAACATTGATTAGATAATGCAAAAGTCACTTTCATTTAGCTTCAGACTTCTTTGTTATAAGTCATCTTTTCTGAATTAAATAAAGGTTAATGATTGCTTTGCCTTTGCACTCCTGAGCACACGTCAACAAAAGTGAAGTCAAGTCTGTGTTGACTGGAAGAAAACACAAAGCCTTAAGTGGGAAGTAAATTAGAGATCAGATCAGATCAGATCAGATCAGTTGCTCAGTCGTGTCCGACTCTTTGCGACCCCATGAACCGCAGCACGCCAGGCCTCCCTGTCCATCACCAGCTCCCGGAGGTCACTCAGACTCGCATCCATCAAGTCAGTGATGCCATCCAGCCATCTCATCCTCTGTCGTCCCCTTCTCCTCCTGCCCTCAATCCCTCCCAGCATCAGAGTCTTCTCCAATGAGTCAACTCTTCGCATGAGGTGGCCAAAATACTGGAGTTTCAGCTTTAGCATCATTCCTTCCAAAGAAATTCCAGGATTGATCTCCTTCAGAATGGACTGGTTGGATCTTCTTGCAGTCCAAGGGACTCTCAAGAGTCTTCTCCAACACCACACTTCAAAAGCATCAATTCTTCGGCGCTCAGCCTTCCTCACAGTCCAGCTCTCACATCCATACATGACCACAGGAAAGACCATAGCCTTGACTAGGCGAACCTTTGTTGGTAAAGTAATGTCTCTGCTTTTGAATATGCTATCTAGGTTGGTCATAACTTTCCTTCCAAGGAGCAAGCGTCTTTTAATTTCATGGCTGCAGTCACCATCTACAGTGATTTTGGAGCCTAGAAAAATAAAGTCTGACACTGTTTCCACTGTTTCCCCATCTATTTCCCATGCAGTGATGGGACCAGATGCCATGATCTTCGTTTTCTGAATGTTGAGCTTTAAGCCAACCCTTTCACTCTCCACTTTCACTTTCATCAAGAGGCTTTTTAGCCCCTCTTCACTTTCTGCCATAAGAGTGGTGTCATCTGCATATCTGAGGTTATTGATATTTCTCCCGGCAATCTTGATTCCAACTTGTGTTTCTTCCAGTCCAGCATTTCTCATGATGTACTCTGCATATAAGTTAAATAAACATGGTGACAATATGCAGCCTTGACGTACTCCTTTTCCTATTTGGAACCAGTCTGTTGTTCCATGACCAGTTCTAACTGTTGCTTCCTGACCTGCATACAGATTTCTCAAGAGGCAGATCAGGTGGTCTGGTATTCCCATCTCTTTCAGAATTTTCCACAGTTTATTGTGATCCACACAGTCAAAGGCTTTGGCATAGTCAATAAAGCAGAAATAGATGTTTTTCTGGAACTCTCTTGCTTTTTCCATGATCCAGCAGATGTTGGCAATTTGATCTCTGGTTCCTCTGCCTTTTCTAAAACCAGCTTGAACATCAGGAGGTTCACGGTTCACATATTGCTGAAGCCTGGCTTGGAGAATTTTGAGCATTACTTTACTAGCGTGTGAGATGAAAATTAGAGATAAACATGACGTATCCATTCCTTCAGTCATTGTGGTGGCCAGCCTCTACAGTGGCCCCCGGTCATCCTTGTCCCCTGCTATTCACAGTTTTATACAATTATCCCCTGTCATGTGTGAGCTGGGTTTTCTAATTCTGATGAATAGAAGAAAGCAGGATGATAGTGTGTGACTTGGAGATGAGATCATAAAAGCAATATGGCGTCTCTCGGGGAGAGAGTCACTCCAGCTGACGTGTTGGGGCTGCCCTGTGAAGAGACCCAGAATGGCCAGGAACTGAGGCTTCCTGCCAAGAGCCATGAGAAGAAGCTTAGAAGCACATCTTCCAGGCCAGTAAGCCTTCAGTTGAGTGTAACCCTGACTGACACCTCGACCGCAGCCTCAAGAGAGACCTTGAACCAGAAACACTGGGCTAAACCCTGCTTAGATTCCTGAGTCGCATAAACTGTGAGATAATAAATGTTTATTGCTTTAAGTCAGTCAGCGTGTCTGAGGACGCGTGTGAAAGGCATCGAGTTCCCTGATGATATAAAGAAAAAACTTGGTTCCTGCCCTTAGGATTTAACAGTTGAGTGTGGAGAAGAACACATATACAAACACCTATTGTATGAAACAGTAGGAAGAGGACTGAGGATTGAGTAAAAGGTTCGTGGCAGAGGTAACATTCAAGTTGAGTTTTGACGGATGAACATGCTATAAACACGTGGAGATGTTAAGGGTGTCTTGCATCGAAGGTTCTGCTTTGTCATAAGATTGATGGAATTGAAGAAACCGAGTGGCTGAAAAATCAAATTAATGATAATAGCAATAACACTAAAGTACTTCTTTTTTAAACTTTAATGCCATTTCCACATAGTGATTTACTTGACTCCAACACGAACCGAGTAAGACGGGCAGAGCAGACTAAAAGAATAGGGCTCTTAGTCCCCCCATTTTATCAGTAGGGAAGCCACAGTTCTGAGGGACTCATTGTCATGTCCAAGGCCAATCAGGCAATAAGTGGCCAAGATGGAGCTTAGCGTTTTGGAAAACAGGTGGAAAGTGTATAATGAAATAACCTCAATTAATCAGAAAATGGTGGCGAAGGGGCCAGAAGGAAGTGAAATCACTTCTGTAGAAGTTTTGAAGAAGAAAGATGTAGGGTGCAAATGGTGCGCTAAGCAGAAAGCCCAATGGTTTTTTCCCAAGAAGCTTCTCAGGAAGGTGACACTTACCTGTGTCAGAACTTAGGTGCTCAGCTTTGTGAACTTGCAAACCTGACTTAGCGCATCAGCAGATCTGTCTCTCAAGGGAATACTTGTATTAGCAAAGTTTACAGATGTGTTGCTGTGATGAGAAGTATCACTGATGCACCTCAGAATGTTCTTTTGGCCCAACCTGTACCTCCCTTCCCTGTAGATAGGCCTTCAGGGGAAGCCCCATTATAGTAAAATGAAACACAGCGAAAAGCCCAAACAAAAAGAAAACTTCAAGATGCCCATGGTGTCAGGATGAAGAGAATTGACTAGATAAACTTATGAGACATTCATGGGTGGGAAGGGGAGATGGAGGCATTTTTTCCTCTTTAGAGATCACCCTGCCAGGGAAATCAGTCTCCTGGCCAAGAGTCACTTATCCCCCAGTAGAAAGTACTTCCCTAACTCTGTATCAGTTTCCTAGGGCTACTCTTAAAATTCGCAAACTGAGTGGCTTTAAAACACAAATTTATTTTCCTCACAATTCTCTAAATTAAGGATGTGAAGTAAAGGTGTCAACAAGGCAGTCCCTCTGAAATCTTTTGGGAAGAACCCTTTCTTTTTTTTTTTTTTTTAAATTTTATTGATGTATAGTTCATTTACAATGTCGTATTAGTTTCTTCAGTACGGCAAAGTGACTCAGTTATACACACACACATATATATGTATGTGTCTTTATACATATATCTGTGCTGCGTCGCTAAGTTGTGTCTGACTCTTTGCAATCCCCTGGACTGTAGCTCACCAGGCTCCTCTGTCCATGTGAATTTCCCAGACAAGCATACTGGAGTGGGTAGCCATTTCCTTCTCTATGGGGATCTTCCCAACCCAGGGATCCAAATTCACGTCTCCTGCTTGGCAGGCAGATTATTTACCAATGAGCCACCAGGGAAGCCCATATTAATAGTAGGGGACTTCAGCTGTCAGCAATGAATAGATCCTTCAAATAGAAAACCAGCAAGGAAACAATGGAATGGAATTATACTTGAGAACAAATGGAATTAACAAACATAGAAAAAGATTCCATTCAACAGCGGCAGAATGCACATCCTTCCCAAGAGTGCAAGGAATATACTCCAGGATAGATAATTGGATAGACAGAAAACAGAAAGTTTAAGAAGACTGAAACTACACTAACTATCTTTTCTGAGCACAATGGTACAATACTAGAAATCAACAAGAGGAAAGTTTTAAAATCTGCAGTTACCTAGAAAATAAGGAGCACACTTCTGAACAACCAGTGGGTTAAAGGGGAAGTAAAAATATCTATATGCTTTTCCATTGTGACTTGTCAACACAGCTTTGAATATGATTCTGTGTGCTATACAGCAGAAGGTTGCTGCTTCTCCATCCTGTATATAATAGTTTGCCTTTGCTAATTCCAGCTCCTGTTCCTCCCCTCCCTTAACCCACATCTCCTCCACAACCACAGTCTGTTCTCTGTCAGTGAGTCTGATCTTTATTGGGTGTAGTTGCTTTAGAATGTTATGTCGGATTCTGCTGTACAGCAAAGTGAATTGGCTATATGTACACACATACATCCCCTCTCTCTTAGACCTCCGTCCCAGCCCCCAGCCTCGACCCCACCCCTCTGGGTCGCCACTGAGCGCTGAGCCGAGCCCTGTGCTCTAAGCAGCTTCCCTCTGGCGGTCTCTTTCACAGAGCGTAGTGTGGGTAGTGTGCGTATCTCAGCGCTACTCTCTTAACTCTCCCCACGCTCCCCTTCCATGCCCTGTGTCCACGTGTTCATCCTCCACATCTGCGTCTCCCGCCCTCTAGTCCTGCCTACGAATAGGTTCATCTGTGCCGTGTTTCTAGATTCCCTATGTATGAATTAGTATATGACATTTGTCTCTTCCTGACTTACTTTACTCTGTGTGACAGACTCTAGGTGCATCACATCTGTGAGTCCATTTTTATTTTGTAGATATGCTGATTCGTTTCATATTTTAGATTCCACATATAAGTGATGTCATGATATCTGTCTTCTCTGTCTGACTTAGTATGATAAGCTCTAGGGCCATCCATGTTGCTGCAAATGGCATTATTTCATTCTTTTTATGGCTGGGTAATATTCCAGTTTTGCATATATACACATATATACATACGCACTACATCTTCTTTATCCATTCATCTATTAGTGGCTGTTTAGGTTGTTTCTGTGTCTTGGCTATTGTGAATAGTGCTGTAATGAACACTGAGGGGCATGTATCCTTTCGAACCTTCTTTTTCTCCAGATACATGCCCAGGAGTGGGATTGCTAAATCATATGGCCACTCTATTTTTGCCTTTTGGGGAACCTCTATATTCTTTTTCAGAGTGGCTGCGCCAGTTTGCAGTCCCACCAACAGTATAAGAAGGTGGGGAGAACCCTTTCTTGACTCTCTTCCATTCCGATGGCTCCCAGCCCTCTGGCATTTTTTGGCTTGTGGCTGCATGATCCAGTTTCCACATCCAGTCACAGAGCCTTCTTTCCTCTCTGTGCCTCCCCTCCGTATGGTATGAGAACATCGGTCATTCAGTTCAGGGCCTGCCCTGATCCATTGTGACCTTATCATAACTTGATTACATCTCGCTTACGACACTGGAGGAAAATGGGAAAAAAGACCCATTTCCAAGTAAGTTTACATTCCCTGTTCCACAGATTAGGATTTGAATGTATCACTTGGGGGAGACCCAGTTTAACCTACTCTGCCCTCTATTTTCAGGTTTTCACTGTTTGGCCAAGCTCACTGCTACCCTATGGAAGACATTTCTTTTTCACTTTCTCTTTTATTTATTTGGGCTTCACTGGGTCTTCATTGCTTTGTGAGGCTTTCTCTAATTGCAGAGAGTGGGAACTATTCTTCGTTGCAGTTCAAGGGCTTCTCACTTCCGTGGACTCTGTTGTTGCAGAGCACAGGCTCTTGGTACACAGGCTTACGTAGTTGCAGCATGCAGGCCCAGTAGTGGCTTGGTTGCCCCATGTATGTGGAATCTTCCCAGATCAGGGATCGAACCTGTGACTCCTGCAATGGCAGGCAGATTCTTATCCACTGCACCACCACGGAAGTCCCCAAAACAATATATATTTTAATGCTTCCTTCTATATGTTTTCTTCCCATGCTTAAAAAGGTAGAGAATTGTGGAAGGTGCTGTTGGAGATAAAGAACCTTAAACATCAATTAGAACTGTAGTGCCAAGGCAGAGCTGATGAAAGAATGGTCCTGAACAGTGGATCTCAGGGGCTTCATCTTCGAGTCTTGAGTGTCCGTAGGCACGTGATCCTGGACAAGTCATGTTTCTGTGCTCAGATTTCTTTGCCTACAAACCTAGGAATTAGATTGGAAAATATGTACTTTTCAAATAACCTACTTCCTCTAGGTCTACGTACCAAGGGTAGAGAGTGCAATTTCTGGGTTGAGTAAAGGATGCTCATCCATACACCACAGTGACACCTGCTGGGGAATCAAGGGTTATCTCCCTGGGTTGAGGAGCTTGGAAAATCAGATCTCATGTGAGAGAAAACCACGTAGGCTCTTGGAGGTCAGCTGCAAAGTTGGGCTAGGCAGGTTGAAAGGAATGACTTTTGCAGGCCTCTTCCTTGCCTCCTCTTCTTTCAGACATCACCTGTCACAGTTCTGACACTGCCACAAATTAACTCTGACATCTTAAGCAAATTACTTAACCTCTCTGGGCCTTGATTTCTTCAGTTATAAAATGAGGGTTAAAAATAGCTACTTTGCATTGCTTTATGAGAATGAATTGAGCAAATTCAATTCCCAGACTGCAGTGTGCTATTTAATTCTTATTTAGGTGGATCAGATTTGGACTTTTCTGGTCTCCTGATCCTCATCAAGTATTAAATGACCGTAGTCTGTTCATGTCAGATGGTAGAGAGGGCCAAAGAACAGAATCTAGCTGTTCATGACTTTGGGGACAGGAGAGAAAAAAAAAAAAAAAACCCTAAATGATACCAAGAGGGTAAATTTAATGTTTACTCCTATGAACATAAATGATGTGGGGAAATTGGTTTGAAGCAGTAGTTAGTAGCACACGATTGATGGTTATGATCATAAATCCGCAACGTGCCAGGGACTGATGGCTCTTCTCTTGAGGAGATCCCAGTGGCGGGGCAGAGCAAGGTCATGCAGACAGCCAGCACTTCATGGGGAACTCAATGAAAGACTGGTAACTTGTAAATATTTTCAACATACGAGGATGGGTCTTAAATAGGGTTTTGAGAAAGATTCTTCTCCAGCTGAGGCTTTATGTTGGCGCGTGTTCTTCTTTTACTGTAAATTAGATTTTCTGTGATAAGCTGCTGATTCTTTCCTCTGTGCATCTGCTCTCATCTTTGTGGCTATGGGAGGGGAGGATTAGCTGCTAGTTGCCGCTGGGACCTGGGCTTCTCTTAGAGCAATGAGTCCCAGGAAAGCTCCGGCCCCATTTACACATTTTAATAATAAAAAAAATAATGAAAAGGGATTGACAATGGGATTATCTCTCTAGAACTCAGGAGTCAGAACGTATCCCCTGGAAACACTTAGCTGAATATGCCTTTCCGTATAATATGGGGTTTTACAGACTCCATACTAATATTTGGAAGCCTCTTACTTACTTTTTTCTTGTGATTCTTGCTATCTGTTTGATACTTACCAGCCTTTTCTTTTTTATCGTATTCTCACCTGAGAGGAAACCAAGGCACCAAAAAGTTTAATTTGTCCAAGTCAGTGATAGAGATGAGAGCCCTTTAGAGTCCTTCAACCTCTAGGTGGACAACTCATCTCATACCTCCCTCTGGATCAACTCTATCATTGTCATATAAGAGGAAAACCATTGTAATTGAAATAGTCATATAACTATTATTGCTAACGCCATAAACTTCCTGGTTATGTGTGTCTGTGTATGGAGGTGTGTGGGTATGTGTGTGGCACATGGCTTTGTATCTCTCATCTTTTACTCATAAGTGTTATCCCCAAGTTCACAAATTGGCAATTAAATGTAACTGATAGTAAGGGTCTTTAGAGTAACCAAGAATCCTTATTCCTAGGACGTCCTTGGTGGTCTAGTCGCTAATACTCCACATTCACAGCTCAGGAGACCCAGGTTCCATCCCTGATTAAGGAATTAGATCTCGCATGCCACAACTAAGGGTTCACATGTCACAACTAGAGATCTCACATGCCACAACCAAGACCCAGCACAGCCAAATAAATAATTGTGTGTGTATATATATATATAACATATATATGTACATATATAAAAACTCTATTCCATCTGCAGAGTAAAACACAAACTCCTTGCACTTCCAACACCCTTTCTGAGCTGATGCAAAATGCGTCTTCAGTGTTACTTATCTCATCCTCTGTCCCCATGTGCTAACCCGTGACCTGTCTGTGCAGCAGATTCCTGACCCTGCCTCATACTTACAGAGCTGTAATCTATATATACAGATTCTATATTAGAAAAATATAGAATCTAAATGTTTTCCACCAGCTTCCCAGGTGTTCTGATTCGGTGAGCCCATGAAGTTGACATCCGTGGGCCCTGGCAGTCCCACACAATCTACCTCATGCTAATGTGGCCTTTATTTGCAGCCCCCAGTAACAAGATGCTATCAGTGTGCCTGATTTTATCTCCCAAATACCACTTCTATTTCAACAGCCAGGTCAAACACCCTGGCATTCATGAAGCTTTGAGTCATTCTTTCCACTATAGCGGACTTTTCCTCACTTTACCCTCTTAGAATATGTATGTGTGCTTCTGATTAACTCTGGCTATTTTTTTGTGTCATCTTCCCTCTAGAAGGAGATTAGACTTGGGCCCTGAAGCCCTGCCAGGCACAGAATTCTCAGTGTTTGCAGAGTGACGGATCTAAGTGTACGGGTAACTTCAGGACATTGAGGTTCGGATGATATTTTATTCTGGAGACAGAACAGGATTGATCAGGTCTTTCTGTTTTGCCTTTGGTCTCAGGCTTTGGGATTAGCTATTATGGATTCCATTTAGCTCTATCACTCTGCTCCACATGTCCTGCAAATCTTGGGTTACTACCTGATAGCCTAGTTTTTGGTTGAAGAAGAGAAGTGAAGGAAGAGGAATAGATCATATTTATTAAGTAAATCTGGGCAGCTGGATGTGTTTAGATTAACAGATAAATAGTGAAATAGAAATCCTTCTGAGTCCTGCATGATCCCACATTATGCTCTTTATTAGATATAGAAGTGTAATTGTAAGAATGCTTCACTCTTTGAAGATATAGGCATTTTAAATCATACATGCAAACATTCTTAATGTATGTATTTATCAAGAAATTCCATTAAAAATTTCTTCTATTTAAAATTTTCCTCCAAATATGCCTTCATGCTACCACTGATCCACACATTCAGTGCTCAGAATAAGGGTTTTCAGTACAGAGTTTAAAAGGATTTAGGAGCAAATGTATTGTTAAATAGAGAATTTGCAAATGCCATAGTACTAAACATAAAAATTGAATATGAAATCTAATCGTTGATCCAAGAGGTTCCATTGAGGAACAGCTGGTTAAACCTTCTGGAAGACATTCTTGGAAGTCTGATTGAGAATCTATTTTGGGTATAACAGACACCTTCTTACATTTCTCTGTGTTTCTCTTCATTATCATTAAAGGGTATCATCTGCTCTTGGCTTTGTGTTTAATTTGAATTCACACTCTTACCATCGGGTCATCTACCATACTCAGCTTTGAAAGGGAATCTAGTTTTTAAACAAAGGGAGAAATCAGTTTAGGAGCGTAGTCTGAATCGGGCGTCTTGTGTACGACCTCTGCTGCTACCACTAAACGATTCCCTTAATTCAACGGATATGTTTTAGTAATAAAGCCATGAGAAATTAAGAGCAAGGAGAAATAATAGACATAATACATAATATATATGAGATATAATACAGCTGAGAGAGATAATACATCATCCCTGAGCAGCAACAAGCCATCAAGGACTTCACTTGTAGCCCTACTGTGTGCATGAGGTTTCCGTAAAATACAAGACAGTTGTTTCTTAAGATGGAATTTTAGTAAGCTTCCTTCAAATCCCAAAGCCAAATATATATCGGAAAAAGACCTATTTTAGGGAATGAGCGCATGTTTTACTCTCTAAAACCAATCAAACGATGTTAATTCCTTCTGCCTAGTTACAGCAGTCAGCTTTTGAACAATCTGAAATGCTCTGTGTTCAAAAAGACCCAGCATTTGTACTTGATCCAGTGATGTTGAGCTCCTAGGAAATTGCTTACTGTGATTCTCTTTCATCCTTTAACTTTGGAGAAAAATATTTTCTGCCTCATTAAAGAATATATCTGCATCAGAGATGACCTATTGTGAGAAATAGTGCCTAATTGCTTTTAGGGAGGATGAATTGGTGAGATTTCCCTCTCTATTTTTTTTTTTTTTTTTTTTCTGATTTAGTTAGGATCACAACACTGTGGGTATCTTGATTATCAGATTATGGTCTACAGAGTTGGTAATTTTTTTCCAACCTTGTTGGCAACTCTGGCTCACTTTTATTCTGCTGTGTAACTTGTGGTTCTTAAAAATACAGATTTTCAACTACAAGAAAGATGGTCTTAAGGGACCCTTCCAGGGTTTAGGAAATATAGTGATGTGAGTATCCTCAGGATGGGACTGAAACATGTGCTGTTGGGTATGTCCTTGGATAAATGCATAAATAAGTAATTAAGTGGATGTGTGTTCTTTCTCAAGGGGAAAAAAAGAGGGAAAAAACCACTTTATAGGGAAAACAAATTCACAGAATTATAGCATACTTGTCAGGAAAATCTTCCATGATTATATAGAATCTGGAGATGTCGGTTTCAAAATTTGGTGAGGAGGGTGGAGTGTGATATTTACAAACTCACTGAACAGCTGTGAACCTCACTGTTCTTAGACCACGAGTCGACCTGAAGCATCCTCCAAGTCCCTGCCCCTCAGCCAACTGTGAGGGGATCGGGTTAGGGGTGGGTGCATGCTGGGATCATATTTGGAAATCCCGTGTGGCCATGGAAATTGCTGTGGGACTGAGGGCATCTGTTCAGTCATTTTCTCTGAGCCAGCCGAGGAGACAGTATCTGACTTCCCACCACCCTAGATTTGACTGGGGTAGCAGCATTGATGGCAGCAGGGTGGTGTCACTATACTTGTCTAAGTGCTTTTGGGAGGAAGAATTATGAAATCATTGTTATTTTATCTTCAGGTGTCTTCAATCATTCATGAATTTGCTAATTAAAATGTCAGGGGTTCAGAGGAAATGACAAGTAAAAAGTAGCTTTTTAATTGGTGAATTCCCCAAACTTTGTTATCAGACTCAACATGCATGGCAAAGATAGTTGCATTTGATAGTATCTGAGGGATAAGAAAGATGGTCATTCTGAAGTTTGAGGCAGTAGTAAAGTTTATGTTTTGAACTTTTGCTACCTGGCATTCTATTAGTATAAGGGTTATTAGTAGTGCCGTGTTAGTCAGTTAATCATATCCAACTCTACGTGATCCCACAGACCAGTCTGCCAGGCTCCTCTGTCCATGGGATTCTCCAGACAAGAATACTGGAGTGGGTCACCATTCCCTTCTCTAGAGGCTCTTCCCAACCCAGGGACTGAACCTGGGTCTCCTGTGTTATTGGCAGATTCCTTACCATTTGAGCTATATGGAAGATCTCATAAGGGTTATTCAGTTTAGTTCAGTTCACTCGCTCAGTTGTGTCTGACTCTTTACAACCCCATGGACTGCAGCACACCAGGCCTCCCTGTCCATCACCAACTCCCAGAGTTTACCCAAACCCATGTCCATTGAGTCGGTGACACCATCAAACCATCTCATCCTCTGTCGTCCCCTTATCCTCCTGCCTTCAATCTTTCCCAGCATCAGGGTCTTTTCAAATGAGTTGGTTCTTTACATCAGGTGGCCAAAGTATTGGAGTTTCAATGAACACTGATCTCCTTTATGATGAACTGGATAGATCTCCTTGCAGTCTAGGGGACTCTCAAGAGTCTTCTCCAACACCACAGTTCAAAATCATCAATTCTTCGGTGCTCAGCTTTCTTCACAGTACAACTCTCACATCAATACCTGACTACTGGAAAAACCATAGCCTTGACTAGACGGACCTTTGTTGGCAAAGTAATGTCTCTGCTTTTTAATATGCTCTCTAGGTTGGTCATAACTTTCCTTCCAAGGAGTATGCATCTTTTAATTTCATGGCTGCAGTCACCATCTGCAGTGATTTTTGAGCCTCCCAAAATAAAGGATTATTATTAGGGTTTGATTATTATTATTAGAGTGTTACTTATTTTTTTTATTCTCTGATTTGACAGTTAGTGGACAGAGACTCTCGTCCCATATCCCTAATTCTATCCTTTGTTAAAAACAGCTTTAATGAGATATAATGCACAACTCCCCCTGCAATTCACCCACTTAACATGTACAGTTCAGTGGGTTTTAGTTTATTCACAGAATGGTGTTAATTCTGTTCATTGAAGTGTCTGTATCACTCTAGATAAATCCATGAGTCTTGAGTTGCCTCATGTATAAACTGGGAGTAGAGCAATGTATTTTTAGTCTTCTTTTGAATGATGAGTCTATAATTTCAAGCCTTGGAGTAATCTGTTTATGTGTAGAAAAAAAAAGCCACATCATGAAATACAGTGAACATTTTATAAGTTACTGCTTCTTAGATCTCTCTCTCTCTCTCTCTCTGTCACACACACATACACACACACACACACACACACACATTGTTCTGTCCTCCATGGTCTCTACCTGAAATCCCATTGTCCCACATCCAGTTTAAGTAAGTCTTACCTTCTTTATTTCTGCCTACAGTCACCCCTATCCCAGGCCCATTCTCATGAACATCTGCCACATTTTTTCTATTACGTACAAAGCTTGTCTCATAGATATGGGCTTTTTAATATAGTTTTATAGGTATAATTTTTCCCTGAGCAAGACTATAAAGTTAATTCTCTCTATCCCACACATCACTTTCCACTCATAGTCAATGAATAGTTGTTGAGTCACTTCTGTATAATTACCCAGAAATATATTTGGGGTCTTAAAATGTAGATGAGTTCTTCCTGTGCCAACTGTCGGAGTCAGGTTCCAAAGGCTCACAGGTTTTGACAATGGATAGCTCTTGAGGAATTGCCAGGGCAGAGAGTAATTGTTGTGATGGCAGCTCTGTGGCTTGAAGTACAGGCGTTATTACCCAGAGTAGCACATGGTATTGATTGACCAGCATTGCAAGTGCACAATTCCATATTGCTCAAGTGGGAGTACGTAATTAAACCTGAACAAAGCTCTGCGGAGCACATGTATTGTCATGGTGAATTTCACTGGCCGTGGTGAGCTGTATCTATGATAGCCTCTGATCAATGACTAATATTGTTTTGTGAGATTTTCTAGTTAAGCAACACATGGTGACTTCTGATAAGGACTAATCTAATAATTGATGGCGAAATCCATTTTTCATTGCAATCAGGTACACCTATATAGTATTAAAAAGTTCTTCTGAGTCTTTTCACCTTGACTGTGTTAATATAGTTAGATTTTTTTTTTTAATTTAACAAGGTCTACCCACTCCAGTAGGAGAAGGCAATGGCACCCCACTCCAATACTCTTGCCTGGAAAATCCCATGGATGGAGGAGCCTGGTAGGCTGCAGTCCATGGGGTCGCTAAAAGTTGGACATGACTGAGCAACTTAACTTTCACTTTTCACTTTCTTGCATTGGAGAAGGAAATGGCAACCCACTCCAGTGTTCTTGCCTGGAGAATCCCAGGGACGGGGGAGCCTGACGGGGGACCCTGCCGTCTATGAGGTCGCACAGAATCGGACACGACTGAAGTGACTTAGCAGCACCCACTCCAGTGTTCTTGCCTGGAGAATCCCAGGGATGGAGGAGCCTGGTGGGCTGCCATCTACGGGGTCCCACAGAGTCAGACACGACTGAAGTAACTTAGTAGCAGCAGCAGCAGTGCTTCTGAGCGACTTCCCTTTCACTTTTCACTTTCATGCATTGGAGAAGGAAATGGCAACCCACTCCAGTGTTCTTGCCTGGAGAATCCCAGGGACGGGGGAGCCTGGTGGGCTGCCATCTATGGGGTCGCACAGAGTCGGACACAACTGAAGTGACTTAGCAGCAGCAGCAGCAGTGCTTCATATTGATATCACATCTACAGTAGCCTTCATACTTGAAATGTTACCTATTCTGAAAGAGTATAGTAGTAACAACTAGGAAAATGATTGTATTCTCATGAACTATGCTAAAAGACCATAGCTTGAAACTTCTTTTCCTGTGAGCCCAATGGGACAACTATCAGCATACAAAATACACACTTAAGCTGTCAGAGCTTTCTTTCTTCCTACCCAGTAGATGGTATAATAAAAATTTAGACTCTGCAATAAACCCTGGTGGTATGAAGTGTATGTGTGATAAGCATATTTTCCCCTTTATACCAGGTTACCTGTTTTCTCTTAGAAGAGAGTCTGATCCTCAAAATGTTCTGAGACTGGTGCCTTTTATATTTCTTAATGTATATATGATAAAACTGTGCCCTTTCTAAACTCCTAGTTTCCAGCTACCACAAGGCACAGAATTATTGTATAATCCTTGTTAGTCGGGGATCTTTATTATCGCTTCCCCGTCTGTACTTTTCCAGCTCAGTCCATCAGTCTTTCTTTGATGTTCCTGCCACACTATCAAGTACATTCCAACCTTATTTGCAGTTGTTCACCAACCACCTCATCCCTCTCCTAAGTCCACTGAGCATTCGCAGCACGGTGCACACGCATTCTTATCTCAACTCTTCCTTGCATCGTGGACCAGCCTCAAGATCCATCAAGTACCTTGATCTCTGTACGTCCAGTGACTATCTCCTGTACATCCTTCAGTCTGGTTTTGTATATTCCAAATACACAGGTACCATATATTTAACTTTATGTATTTAACTAAACCATAACTGGATTAGCCCTATAATGCTTGTTATCATGACATGATTATTAATAACACCTCCTTTACTTCTTAAGCATGTTTTCTTATCCTCTCTGTTATTGATCTTGTTATTTCTAAGCACTGGAATCCCTCTATTTTTATGAAAAATTTGCTATATTTCCTTTCTATCCAGATGACACCTGATAGGGCCCACTTTATTCCTTTTTTCTCCCATCCTAAAATTCTTGCTCCTTTGGCCTTGTGAGAACATTCACACTGCATCTTTCAGTCAAACCCTCCATCTGCTTTCTGGGGGTCTATACCCTACCTTCCAGAGACATTCAGCTGTTTAATCTGAATTTTTGCTTCTGCAAATTTATGGTCTCCATCTTTTCAGGGCATGCTTAACACTGGACCGGGCATTTTCATTACATTGACCATTTTCAGGTCGCATTTTTGAGAACAGCTTGTATTAACTTTTAAAAGAGCTGTCTACCCTATTTTGTAGTGGAAACTGAGGTTTTCATCTACTCATCTCCAAGCATCAACCCTTCTATATATCATTCCCCACCTTCACTCCCTTTTCGCCAGCATTGTAAAATGAGATTTTCATTTTTCTCATTCAAAATTTCTCTCCCTGTGCCCTTCTCGTTTTTCTGCAATATTCCATCAGTTATTCAAATTTTTCTTGATTTTTTTGAATTACTAATATCTTGATTTTTTTGGGATTCTTCCCCACAGACTTTACATGCCACTGTCACTTCACAACAAAACAAAAACATCTCTTGGCCCCAGCCTCTCCTTTATTTACTACCTCTTTTCCAGTCTATTCTTTCCTTCTTAGAACAATCTACCCTTCTTTATCCACTATAATTGGGTATCTCTGTCACTTTGCCAATTCTATTCTAGGAAATGTTAATGATCTTCCAATTGTCAAATCTGATATTCTCTTCACAGATTTCGTCTTACAGACTTCCTAATGAAATATGACAGTGTTGACCATCCATTTTTATTTGCACATGAAAATAGTACTTTTTAAAATTCTTTCTTCTTTTTAAAGTTCTACAGAACTTAATCAAGGCAAAGACAGGTTTGAGCAGCAGAGAGAAGTAAATAACAAGGGGCCAAAGGGAAGCTGATAGGATTGTGTCTGGAATTGTGGGTTGGATTTTACGGGTTTCATCATCTTCTTTTCATCAGATCAGATCAGATCAGTCGCTCAGTCGTGTCCGACTCTTTGCAACCCCATGAACCGCAGCACGCCAGGCCTCCCTGTCCATCACCAGCTCCCGGAGGTCACTCAGACTCGCATCCATCGAGTCAGTGATGCCATCCAGCCATCTCATCCTCTGTCGTCCCCTTCTCCTCCTGCCCTCAATCCCTCCCAGCATCAGAGTCTTCTCCAATGAGTCAACTCTTCGCATGAGGTGGCCAAAATACTGGAGTTTCAGCTTCAGCATCATTCCCTTCTAAAGAAATTCCAGGATTGATCTCCTTCAGAATGGACTGGTTGGATCTTCTTGCAGTCCAAGGGACTCTCAAGAGTCTTCTCCAACACCACAGTTCAAAAGCATCAATTTTTCGGCGTTCAGCCTTCCTCACAGTCCAGCTCTCACATCCATACATGACCACAGGAAAGACCATAGCCTTGACTAGGCGAACCTTTGTTGGTAAAGTGATGTCTCTGCTTTTGAATATGCTATCTAGGTTGGTCATAACTTTCCTTCCAAGGAGCAAGCGTCTTTTAATTTCATGGCTGCAGTCACCATCTGCAGTGCTTTTGGAGCCCAGAAAAACAAAGTCTGACACTGTTTCCACTGTTACCCCATCTACCTCCCATGCAGTGATGGGACCAGATGCCATGATCTTCGTTTTCTGAATGTTGAGCTTTAAGCCAACCTTTTCACTCTCCACTTTCACTTTCATCAAGAGGCTTTTTAGCCCCTCTTCACTTTCTGCCATAAGAGTGGTGTCATCTGCATATCTGAGGTTATTGATATTTCTCCCAGCAATCTTGATTCCAACTTGTGTTTCTTCCAGTCCAGCATTTCTCATGATGTACTCTGCATATAAGTTAAATAAACATGGTCTCAAGTCTTTTTGTTTGTTTGTTTGTTTGTTTCATGTCAGGCCATTATTTTACATCAAAATTATTCCAGAGACTACTCTTTAGAAAATGGACTCAGATGACATGACTTATCTTAAAACTAAAAGGAAATGAAATCAAATGGGAGAAATCTAGACAGATAATAGATTAAACCAATAAATGTTTCTCTGACCTTCTCATGCTTAGATTGTGGAACGAGATGGAAAGTTACTAACAGGGTCCAGGCATCTGACTGGATCCAAAGGCTACCCTTTCCTACTTTCCAGCATAAACTTACAGTCAAGGAGCTACATGGCAAATGGTTGATTGATACTCTTGTACTGGGTTTAAGACTAAGTGTACGTCAGTCCCTCAGTTGTGTCTGATTCTTTGTGACTCCCAGACTGTAGCCCACCAGGCTCCTCTGTCCATGGGATTCCCCAGGCAAGATTACTGGAGTGGGTTGCCATTTCCTTCTCTAGGGGATCTTCCCAGGGATCAAACTCATGTCTCCTGCACTGGCAGGTGGATTCTTTACCACTGAGCCACCTGGGAAGTAGTTGTGTGTCATTATTTAGGTTTCTTAGCTTTTAAGGGTTCCCTTATGAGGCTAACATTCTATGATTCTATAAAGATAGATCTAAAGTAGTTCACAGGTATGAAAGAGCTTTGTAAATGTTATGTGTTACCATTTCCAGTCTCTGTCAATATACATATAAAACTTTCAACCCTTGTATGTGATGAAATTCAAATGCAATAATTTATCATTTAACAATGAAGGAAAATATTTTTATATGACTTAGTTTATTATGTGTTCTGCACCCTTATAACAGTGTAGCCCATTTGTTTAAAAGAATGATGACTTCTGATAATTTGTTTATTTGCAAATTGGGGTCCTGCCTTAATAAATAAATATCTGAGGCTTTCAAAAGCAGTCGTGGTAATTTTCTACACATAGTAATTTTTTTTTTTAAGAAAATTATATAGAGACTGTTTCTAATTATGTTTAACATTTATGAGAGATGGTATCCTCATCTCCTGAAAGTTCACATTTTATAAATGAAGATGGTGATTCAAGTCTTTTATTCAAGAGTCCAAGCCTGTTGGAAGCACTGTGATGCCGAATCTCACGTTGGAAATAAAGGGCGTGACCACTTGGTATACATGCAACACGCCAGCTATCAGCCATCGAGTCCAGTGGTATTAGTCAGGCCGGCCTTCATCTTCCCTCTGTCACACACTTAAATTCTTTCTTATTCTGTGGATTCAGAGTGCCCTCATGACATGGCTTCTTGGTTTTACTGATGCCTTTCCAACCATTGTGTCTACTGGTGTAGAAGACTTATGGGATTTGTTTCCAATCTTTTCCCCTTAGCCTGCCTCATGTCGTTTCTTTGAGCTGGAGGATATGCTGAAGCCTGGCCATTTATATGCTGGCCCTGATTTATGACTAATCATGTCTCTGCTACCCTTCATGCATCTTAATATGAAGCTTTGGGGCACTTGGTTCCCAGGTGGTGAAATTATCCTGAGCATTGTGTCCACAGCTGTGTCTCTGGCATCATCTCTTAGGATCCCCTTAAGGAATTAGGCCATGCAAAGTCTAAGGTAACAAGGCTGGTTTTCTGGCACTATATGTAAATACTTGTCTCATTACTTTCTGAGTGTCTTTTATATCTACTCCTCTCTTAGGAATAAGAGTGGAAAATTATCAGTTGCTCAGATGAAGATGGCTATCCTAATATAAATTTCCATCCCTGAAAATGCCTGCTTTTCAGATTGGTTCCTTAAAGTGACAGCAACCAGCGCTAGTGGTAAAGAGCCCATCTGGCAATGCAGGAGATGTAAGAGACACAGGTTTCAGCCCTGCATTGGGAAGATCCCTTGGAATAGGAATGGCAATCCACTCCAGGATTCTTGCCCGGAACATTCCACAGACAGAGGAACCTGGCAGACTACAGTCCATGGGGTCACAAAGAGTCAGACGTGACTGAGCACACACACAACCCCAAAATGGATTTCTGGGAAAGTGAAAGAAAGGGCTAGAGGGGTGTTAGGAATTCTGGTGTTTCCTAAATATGGTCTTGGGATTCCATATTTGAAAAAAAGCTGACAGGAGGAGGAGGAAAAGATACTGTGTATTTGAAATTGCTTGCTAGGATCCTTTTTTTTCCACCATGAGATACAAGAATCTATTTGATGCATGTCATAGTCTTCATACAGATGGAATGAAGATTCTGTTGAATATTTCTCTCTTAAATAGATAATTAGTCAGAAAAAAAAAATCTGAAGGAAGCACACTTTCTCTTAGTGGAAAGGGCACTAGACTGGTGATGTGAAAATACAGACATTGGGCTGATGTTTATCACATTGTTGGTACACAGGTCACTCAGTCGAGTATCCTGCTTATTAGACCGTGGCCAGACATTTACATGGTACTCAAAACTGCTGTTGACTAATAAATGAATTAGTATTTAACTTATTACAAATGTATCATAGGATTTGATGTCTAGGTTTCCAAGTTTAGGTTTCCTTCCATCCTAGACTAAAAGGACTTTATGTTCCAATGTACATTGGTAGCACAGAGCCTAGAGCAAGTGAGTAACCTGTAGACAAGAAGGATGCCCTCCTCGCTGACTGCTAAATCTTGGGATGGTAAACATTACAAATACATCTGGATCAGGCCACGGTGGAAATCCATGCTACTCTTAGCACCTAACATACCTGTGTCACTCAGAAATGAAGTGAGGGTGACATCTAAATAACCTTGATAAAACCCCAAAGTAGAAATAATTCCAGGAATGTTTTAAAAAAACTCATTGAAACTTTGAACTCTAGGAATGAAAATCTGGATCCCATAACCCAGTGTGTGCAGAGGCTTCTAAATCTTGCTTTTAAATCCTTAGAAAACAACCTTGGATTCATGATTATCCTCTAGTTTTCCTTAGGGAAAATACAGATCAAGGTTTAAGGATTATATTTCTTATGAAAACCTATGACTGATGGTAATATTTTAGGATTTTGTGAAATATTTTGCAAGTATAATCGGGTTACTCTTATTTCTTGATAGCTCTTTGGGAACATTGTTTCCTTGACATTGTAAGTTTCTGGAAGGCTATTTCTGAACTCTTCATTTCTTTTCTCCTGCGCTCTAATCTTTAACTGAAAGCAAAACATTTGTTACCAAGAACAGTTCAGAATGGTGCAGGCTTCCTTTGAGCATTGCACCCAAATGCTTTGTGCTTTTGCAATAATAGCTATTTGTTTGTTTACTCACCCATTCTCCACCCACCACCAAGCCAGGTCCTGTGATACATACTGGGGAGGGAGAGATGAAAAATAATTCATTGCCCTTAAGGGGCTCAGACTAATACCTTCCAATAGTAAATAAACACCAGTATCTGGAGAGCAAAGCAGCACTGACATACACAGATGACCATGTATGGAATAGATAGCAATTAGGAAGTTGCTGAGCACAGGGGCTCAGCTCAGTGCTCTGTGATGATCTAGGGGGTGGGAGGAAGGGGGTGGGAGGCGGACTCAAGGACCGAATATATGTATACTTATAGCTGATTCGCATTGTTCTATAGCAGAAGCTAACACAACACTGCAAAGCAATTAATATCCAGTTTCCCCAGTGGTTCAGTGGTAAAGAATTCGCTGGCCAAGCTGGAGCGGTGAGTTCGATCCTTGGGTTGGGAAGACCCCCGGGAGAAGGAAATGGCAACCCACTCCAGTATTCTTACCTGGAGAATCCATGGACAGAGGATCCTGGCAGGCTACAGTCCATGGGGTCCTGAAGAGTCAGACACAACTTAGCAACTCAACAACAGCAGCAACCCTATCTTTGGTAGACAAGATCACACCCAATAACAGAACTGAAAGTCTAAAGATGCCAAGGCTTCTTTGCATAGATACTAAGCAAGGCAGTTGAAGATGTCAACAAAAAGATTCTGCAACCAGCTGCCCTGAAGGTTTCTCAGCCATCAGCAGTCCCCCTCCCATGGCCACAGCCAGAATCCCTGATTCTGAGTCTGTAGGTAGTTCATCTTTCAGATCAGATCAGATCAGTCGCTCAGTCGTGTCCGACTCTTTGCGACCCCATGAATCGCAGCACACCAGGCCTCCCTGTCCATTGTTCCCTGGCTCCTCTGAGACCCAGTCAGCGATTTTCTAAAGATAAATTAGAAAAGTAAGAGAAAAGAAGAGTACAGATGACAAAGCAAATTTGACTTGGAGTCTTTAGAGAAATAGCATGTTGCAACAAATTTGCAACAAATGCACAAAGGAATCAAGCTCCCAGTTGAGCTGGAGGAAAAGGATCCTGGTTTAAACAGGCCAAGAAACATGGCCTGGGAGCCCTTTCTGGCAAAATAAAAATCTAGATAGCCTAGTACTGAAAACTGTCTCCTTGTCCACTGTCGTGTTATTATACTCTTAGGAATTCACATGCTGAAAAGGCGCATGAAAGTAAAATTCAGTGTGTGTCCTGTCTGTTTCTGGTGATCTGTTCTATGCTATCTCTATCCAGCCCTACCTTCCAACAGCAAAGCCCACAAAACACTTTGTTGTTAAACTGGGAGGAGGCCCTTGGATTGCAAAATATGGATAATTTTACAGCTGAGAAAACTCATCCTCATACAGTTTAAACAACTACTCCAAAGTCCTATATCCCAGGTCCTTCTAAAATATACTAAATTACAAATATTATTTGAACTCTGTTCAATTCCAAGGTTATATTCTAATATAGCCTGTTCTTCATTGTTCAGAAAAACTGATTATTTGATTCATGAATCACCCTCTAGTTTAAAAAACTTTTAAAAAGTAATATTAGAAATTAGACTGGATTAGGAACCAGAGTTGGGGAAGGCAATGGCACCCCACCCCAGTACTTTTGCCTGGAAAATCCCATGGATGGAGGATCCTGTTAGGCTCCAGTCCATGGGGTCGCTAGGAGTCAGACACGACTGAGCGACTTAACTTTCACTTTTCACTTTTATGCATTGGAGAAGGAAATGGCAACCCACTCCAGTGTTCTTGCCTGGAGAATCCCAGGGACGGGGGAGCCTGGTGGGCTGACATCTATGAGGTTGCACAGAGTCGGACACGACTGAAGCGACTTAGCAGCAGCAGCAGCAGGAACCAGAGTGGTGCCAAGAAGAAAAAACAAGAGCATGCTACAGGGGTTCAGCTCTGAACCTAAAAAGCACAAACAGGCCAAGAGGCCAGTGCCAGTCAGTAGTGAGATCTCCTAGCTCAGGGAGAAAAGTGACTTGCCTGTGACTTCACTTTGTACCAGGGCACAAAGTCACTTCCATTTCCTCGTATTTAATTCCAGTGGTGAAGATAACCTACCTTTTTTGGATTTCCCAACACCAGATGTTTTGCAGAATGCGTGCTATAGTAATTTTGAAATCACTTAGTCAAATATGTTCCATTAAGTAAATGGAAGACTCCTTATCCAGCTAAATTGTTATCAGATCAGATCAGATCAGTCGCTCAGTCGTGTCCGACTCTTTGCGACCCCATGAATCGCAGCACGCCAGGCCTCCCTGTCCATCACCAACTCCCGGAGGTCACTCAGACTCACATCCATCGAGTCAGTGATGCCATCCAGCCATCTCGTCCTCTGTCGTCCCCCTTCTCCTCCTGCCCCCAATCCCTCCCAGCATCAGAGTCTTCTCCAATGAGTCAACTCTTCACATGAGGTGGCCAAAGTACTGGAGATTCAGCTTCACCATCATTCTTTCCAAAGAAATCCCAGGGCTGATCTCCTTCAGACTGGACTGGTTGGATCTCCTTGCAGTCCAACAGACTCTCAAGAGTCTTCTCCAACACCACAGTTCAAAAGCATCAATTCTTCGGCACTCAGCCTTCTTCACAGTCCAGCTCTCATGTCCATACATGACCCCAAGAAAAACCATAGCCTTGACTAGGCGAACCTTTGTTGGCAAAGTAATGTCTCTGCTTTTGAATATGCTATCTAGGTTGGTCATAACTTTCCTTCCAAGGAGTAAGCGTCTTTTAATTTCATGGCTGCAGTCACCATCTGCAGTGATTTTGGAGCCTAGAAAAATAAAGTCTGACACTGTTTCCACTGTTTCCCCATCTATTTCCCATGAAGTGATGGGACCAGATGCCATGATCTTCGTTTTCTGAATGTTGAGCTTTAAGCCAACTTTTTCACTCACCACTTTCACTTTCATCAAGAGGCTTTTGAGTTCCTCTTCACTTTCTGCCATAAGGGTGGTGTCATCTGCATATCTGAGGTTATTGATATTTCTCCCGGCAATCTTGATTCCAACTTGTGTTTCTTCCAGTGCAGCATTTCTCATGATGTACTCTGCATGTAAGTTAAATAAACAGGGTGACAATATACAGCCTTGACGTACTCCTTTTCCTATTTGGAAACAGTCCATGTTCAGTTCTAACTGTTGCTTCCTGACCTGCATACAAATTTCTCAAGAGGCAGATCAGGTGGTCTGGTATTCCCATCTCTTTCAGAATTTTCCACAGTTTATTGTGATACACACAGGCAAAGGCTTTGGCATAGTCAGTAAAGCTGAAATAGATGCTTTTCTGGAACTCTCTTGCTTTGAATTTTATAAAAAATATCCCAATCAAGTAGGAAAATGGACAAATTATGTGAATTTGCCAATTCACAGGTATGAAATCGTATGAATGAATAATACATAGAGAAAAGCCTTTTCAATTCAGTGAATAAGCAAATTAATAAAATGTTTAATAGCAGAAAGATAGAATTTTTTATCTATCATTTTTTATTTTATGCAATTATGCCCTTGAGAATGTGGTTAAACATTCTCAGAAGCTGTTGGTAAGATTATATACTGCCCAGGTTTTTTCTGAAAGTCAATTCATCAATTTTAGCAAAGGTGTTAATAATGTTTGTTACCCTCTTTCTTGATCCAGTATTTCTCCTTGGAATCTATTTTAAAGAAGTAATTAGAGGTGTGGACAAAAATATAGAGAAAAATGCTGATTGCAGCTGCATTCTTAACAGTGAAAAATTGGAAAGAGTCTACATTGCCATTTATATGGAAATGGCTGATTAAACTCTCGTATAAACATAGGACAGAATATCGTGCAGCTATTAAAGTGTCTTTAACAAATTTTGTTGTACCTAAGAATATATACTTATGGTGTAATATTAAGGAGAGAAAATGTAAGATAAAACCCAGAATGTGTACTTGAACTTTGTGTGCTTGTGTGTGTATGTGAGAAAGAGGGAGAAGGAAATGGCAACCCACTCCAGTGTTTTTGCCTGGAGAATCCCAGGGAGGGGGAGCCTGGTGGGCTGCCGTCTATGGGGTCGCACAGAGTCAGACATGACTGAAGCGAGTTAGCAGTAGCAGCAGCAGTGAGAAAGAGAGAGAGGGAAAGAAAGAGAAATTGATTCACCAAAACATGCAGGGAATATCCCAAAATGTTAATTGCCATCCTGCTGGTGGATGAGATTATGATTTTAATTTTCTTCTTAATACTTCATTGTATTTTTCATATTTTCTATAGTAAGCAGTATTTCTTTGAGTATGTGGAATAGAGAGGCTACTTTGATTTAACCAACAACCCTTAGGTGTAATTTCATTGTATTCCCAGATGTACCTTCCCTCTTCTACCCCTGACATTTACATCTGGGGCAAAAGGAGGTATGAATGTATGTTGATTAGGAATAAAGGCTTACAGAGGAAAGAAGCTGCTGTCACGGAGAATTTATATAATTGATTAGGAAATCATCTTTGGAATCCAACTGAATAACTTGATTCTGCCAGTGAGCACAAAAACTTGATGGTGTGCCAGACAGAAAACCATCCGACCTAAAGCAGACACGCCCCACCCTTGTACCTGTCGTTGTGTGCTGGGACTTTACATTAATTTGTGTAACGCAGCTGTGATTGCTATGCTATAATCCTATTTATTTACTGGCTGTTACTGGCTTTATTACTGGCTGTTAGTCCTCTTCACACTGTAAGGAACATGAACACAAATGTCTCTTTTTCAGATTCTTTCTCATCATAGGTTATTACAAGATATTAAATATACTTCCCTAAGCTGTACAGTAGGTCCTTGTTCTTTAATTATTGTATCTTCCGTAAATCTTGGTTGAATGATAGATGAAATAATTTGTTACCAGCCTGTCATAGGTTTGACCTATAGTCTTTCAAGTTGAATGGCTTTTGATGCATCAAAGCTGTTGGCATAGTCTCAGAATTTGAGTTGACCGCAGATGTAGATGTGGGGGACAGAAGGGGAATGGCTCTAAGAATCCAGAACCTTTGAGTTTTCTGCCTTTATTTAGGAGACAGTGAAGGTGCCACTGTCCCCCCTCATTCTCGTTGTGTCCGTCTGACCCAGAAGACAGGTAGGGAAAAGATTGTCTCCGGGGACCCTTATGGCAATGGCAGAGCATGCATCACACTCACCCCTCTTTTTTCATTGCCTGGTTTGGGACAGGACCAGGATATTCTACATAGTCAAATTTGTTGTATCCATAAGTCTTGTACACATCTAGAAGGATAATTAAAACTACCAAATCAAAAAAGTACTTTCGCACCTACTTATCTTAAAACAGTCCTATTGGTAAGGATACTGTTATAGAAGTATAACTTTCTTATGATCTTATTGTTCTTTTCTTTACAATCATGAGCAACTGATTTGAAAATACTTACTATGATGTCATCACTATTTATGTGGTATGCATTACCTGTTCAGCCTTTATCATAAAAAGCAACAGTTAGAATGGTACCTGGAACAACAGACTGCTTGTTGTTGTACTCCAAAATGGAAAAGGAGTACGTCAAGGCTGTATACTGTCTGTCACCCTGCTTATTTAACTTATATGCAGAGTACATCATGAAAAATATTGGACTGGATGAAGCTGTGTACTGTACACAAGCTGGAATCAAGATTGCCCGGAGAAATATCAATGACATCAGATATGCAGATGACACCACCCTAATGGCAGAAAACGAAGAAAAACTAGAATGAAAGTGAAAGAGGAGAGTGAAAAATTGGCTTAAAATTAAACATTCAGAAAATGAATATCATGGCATCTGGTCCCATCAGATCAGATCAGATCAGATCAGTCGCTCAGTCGTGTCCGACTCTTTGCGACCCCATGAACCGCAGCACGCCAGGCCTCCCTGTCCATCACCAGCTCCCGGAGGTCACTCAGACTCGCATCCATCGAGTCAGTGATGCCATCCAGCCATCTCATCCTCTGTTGTCCCCTTCTCCTCCTGCCCTCAATCCCTCCCAGCATCAGAGTCTTCTCTAGTGAGTCAACTCTTCGCATGAGGTGGCCAAAATACTGGGGTTTCAGCTTTAGCATCATTCCTTCTAAAGAAATTCCAGGATTGATCTCCTTCAGAATGGACTGGTTGGATCTTCTTGCAGTCCAAGGGACTCTCAAGAGTCTTCTCCAACACCACAGTTCAAAAGCATCAATTCTTCGGCGCTCAGCCTTCCTCACAGTCCAGCTCTCACATCCATACATGACCACAGGAAAGACCATAGCCTTGACTAGGCGAACCTTTGTTGGTAAAGTGATGTCTCTGCTTTTGAATATGCTATCTAGGTTGGTCATAACTTTCCTTCCAAGGAGCAAGCGTCTTTTAATTTCATGGCTGCAGTCACCATCTGCAGTGATTTTGGAGCCCAGAAAAACAAAGTCTGACACTGTTTCCACTGTTTCTCCATCTACCTCCCATGCAGTGATGGGACCAGATGCCATGATCTTCGTTTTCTGAATGTTGAGCTTTAAGCCAACCTTTTCACTCTCCACTTTCACTTTCATCAAGAGGCTTTTTAGCCCCTCTTCACTTTCTGCCATAAGAGTGGTGTTATCTGCATATCTGAGGTTATTGATATTTCTCCCAGCAATCTTGATTCCAACTTGTGTTTCTTCCAGACCAGCATTTCTCATGATGTACTCTGCATATAAGTTAAATAAACATGGTGACAATATACAGCCCTGACGTACTCCTTTTCCTATTTGGAACCAGTCTGTTGTTCCATGACCAGTTCTAACTGTTGCTTCCTGACCTGCACACAGATTTCTTAAGAGGCAGATCAGGTGGTCTGGTATTCCCATCTCTTTCAGAATTTTCCATAGTTTATTGTGATCCACACAGTCAAAGGCTTTGGCATAGTCAATAAAGCAGAAATAGATGTTTTTCTGGAACTCTCTTGCTTTTTCCATGATCCAGCGGATGTTGGCAATTTGATCTCTGGTTCCTCTGCCTTTTCTAAAACCAGCTTGAACATCAGGAAGGTCACGGTTTACATATTGCTGAAGCCTGGCTTGGAGAAGCCTGGTCCCATCACTTCATGGCAAATAGATGGGGAAACAGTGGAAACAGTGACAGCATTCACTTTAGGGGCTCCAAAATCACTGCAGATGGTGACTGCAGCCATGAAATTAAAAGATGCTTGCTCTTTGGAAGAAAAGTTATGACCAAGTTAGACAGCTTATTAAAAAGCAGAGACATTACTTTGCCAACAAAGGTCCATCTAGTCAAAGCTATATGGATGTGAGAGTTGGATCATAAAGAAAGCTGAGTGCTGAAGAATTGATAGTTTTGAACTATGGTGTTGGAGAAGACTCTTGAGAGTCCCTTGGACTGCAAGGAGATCCAACCAGTCCATCCTAAAGGAAATCAGTCCTGAATATTCATTGGAAGGACTGATGTTGAAGCTGAAACTCCAATACCTTGGCCACCTGATGCAAAGAACTGACTCATTGGAAAAGATGCTGATGCTGAGAAAGATTGAAGGCAGGAGGAGAAGGGGATGATGGAGGACGAGATGGTTGGATGGCATCACCGACTCAATGGACATGAGTTTGAGTAAACTCTGGGAGTTGGTGGTGTACAGGGAGGCCTAGCATGCTGCAGTCCATGGTGTCAGAAAGAGCCGGACAAGACTGAGTGACTGAACTGAACTAAATTATTTCTACAAAAGAACTCAAAGATCTTGTGTGCATCCCTTGAGGGGATACAGAGCCCTGCCTCAGGGCTGCGCTGTTGTTTTCTGAACCTGCCTCCCTTGTCTCCACATCCCCTCCCTTTCCTGATTAGCAACTGTTTGTACCTACCCTTTCAGACTTGGGCTTCCTAGGTGGCTCAGATGGTGAACTGTCTGCCTGCAATGTGGGAGACCTGGGTTCGATCCCTGGGTCGGAAAGATCCCCTGGAGAAGGAAATGGCAACCCACTCCAGTACTCTTGCCTGGGAACTTCCATGGACAGAGGAGTCTGGTAGGCTACATTCCATGAACTTGCAAAGAGTCAGACAGGACTGAGTGACTTCACTTTCACTTTCAGACTTAGGAAGGGGGACAGAGAAAGTCTTTGGTGCCCAGGAGTCCCACAGGACCCTCCTGGGACCTGTTGCCTCTTTCCTGAGAGCTCACTGAGGTGTCACTGCCTTGTCTTGTCATGCACAGAAATGTGTTTCCTTTGCTGTTCTTGAGGCTTCCTGACTCTCACTCCTTATATTGTCCTCAGACAGAAGCAGAGCTCACTCCCTTCCATCGTTTTGTCTTTTGAATTAATTTCCCTAATTTGAGAGAGAGGCCATTTGGGACATAAAACCACTTTAGTGCCTAGCCGGGACATTTCTGAAAGTTCTGTGGATGGAGAGTGCCCAGGGACGTGGGGAAGTGGATGCCCCATTCTTTCAGCTTCTCTGGCTCAGGTCGTTCCTCATGTGCCTTGTCTCTAACTGATCCTATTCAGACACCATCACAAATTAGGCCAGGGGGAAAAAAAAAAAGGACAGTGTTAACTTCCGCTTCCATGGACTCACCCTGCTGGTCTTACCAAACAGATGGAGCGCTCGTACCAAAGACCCACAGAGTTCAAATAAAACATGGAAACCAGTGACCTGTTCAAGACTAAACTTTCTAGTTCTTCAAGGAAGAGAGAGCAGAAGAGAGAGAACAAAAAACCTAGCAAGAAGGTCAAAGCTTTAAGACACTCTGGTCACTTGGGAACCTCTCAGGATCTTGGGTGCTTAATGGCCTGTTAATATTTTGAAGTGGGGTCTGCAGCATGAAGGAGATATGAAATACTCCCCAGAGCAGCACCTCCCCTCCCCCGCCCCCATTTGATGACACTTTTAGTTTCAGCTTCCTGCAGGGAAGTGTTTAATTGCCTCTTCCATTGAGATGATCATTTTTATTGTGTTGAGCCCAGAGCAAGGGAGAGGTGGCCCCTCCTTGGGCAAGTTTGGCATTTCAGGTTGTTTGTCCTCTCTTAGCCCTTACCAGTGGTGCTGCTACTGCATCATTATCATCAGAATGGAAGTGTTAAGCCTGTAATTACACGTGGCACTGGGCTAAGTGCAATACCAGGAGGCACTTGGTTCTTACTGGCCAGCTGTGCATAATCAAAACACACGCTCTGCTCGGGCAGACCAGCGTTACAGGTTCAGGCAGAAAAGAAGATGAAAACACTAAATGTGAGGGAGCAGATCTTGGGAGGTTTTAACTGCCTGATCTCTTTTTTAAGACTATAAACCATTATCTGGGGACTTTTAGTCTCTATAAAGATTACCTCTGAACTTCTGCAGTGTTCCTGGCAGAGTACTAAAAAGGACTTTGTATGGGTCATGTATAATCCATGCCACGGACTTACACGAGAAATGCGTGGTTATTCTCAGCCTATTTACCAGTGGCAATACGGAGGATACTCTTCCAGGATGGCAGAGAAAATCAATCTGTCTGACCTCAGGGGCCATAGGAAGGTGGCATCCATACCCTTTAGGAACCATAACAATATTTCCTATAAAATACACCTTTTGGGATGCTTTGATTGTATTGCATTATGCTTTGAAAATTTTTGCGAGCTTTATGCTCCTACTGATATAAAACCCAGCTAAACAGACAAAGCAAGAAAGGGAGCAAGCAAGCATGAGATGACAGCAGTTGGTTTGGGGCAGTAAGTTTTTAGAATTAGTTGTAACATTTCTGAGATGTTATGCAGGGGTTTTTGTTTTGTTTTGTTTTTAAGGTTTAGAAATGGAATAGCATTGTGTTCTGAACTGGGAGGGCTGTGGTATATTGGGGAATGGAATGATGCTATCTGGAGGGTGATCCAGTTAAGACTCTCTGATAATTTGGATAAGAATCTCATCCATTTGAATCCTAATTATTTGTAGGTACGCGCATCTCTAATTCTAACACTGCATTACTGACTGTTTATTAGGTTCTGGTTATTCCATTAAAAGGATTCAGTGCTTGCATGTTAATTAAGGCTTCCTTCCAAGTTGACATTATGTGTACTGATGATTCCATTTCCCATCACCCATTTTTCTCCCATCTCTTTCTCTTTCATGATTGCTTTTCAGGGGGAGGGGTGGAGATCGGAAGGGAAAGCATGGCAGTGAACCCTTTCTTCATTCAGCTTCAATTTCCTGTTTCTTAAGAATAAGGATCATTTTTAGGATAAAAGTATCCAGTTTTTCATTTTGTTAGGGCATTTGATTGTGTGAATAAATGTTACAAATCATCACCATGATAGTAACTTCCTGTTGTCATAGGGTAACCCTGCATGGAGTCTCACTTTATAGAACCCCTAAAAGTCCCTGTGGTTCTCTATTCCTAATTAAGACAGCCCTCCTGCCCTTGAATAGCCCTAGGTCGATATATTGACTATGCTTAATGGTGATTGCAATGGCACCCCACTCCAGTACTCGTGCCTGGAAAATCCCATGGATGGAGGAGCCTGATAGGCTGGAGTCCATGGAGTTGCTAAGAGTTGGATACAACTAAGCGAATTCACTTTCATGCATTGGAGAAGGAAATGGCAACCCACTCCAGTGTTCTTGCCTAAGAATCCCAGGGATGGGGGAGCCTGGTGGGCTGCCATCTATGGGGTCCCAGGTCGGACAACTGAAGTGACTTAGCAGCAGCAATGGTGATTGCAGCCATAAAATTAAAAGACGCTTACTCCTAGGAAGGAAAGTTATGACCAACCTAGGTACATATTCAGAAGCAGAAACATTAGTTTGCCAACAAAAGTCTGTCTAGTCAGGGCTATGGTTTTTCCAGTGGTCATGTATAGATGTGAGAGGTGGACTGTGAAGAAGGCTGAGCGCCGAAGAATTGATGCTTTTGAACTGTGGTGTTGGAGAAGACTCTTGAGAGTCCCTTGGACTACAAGGAGATCCAACCAGTCCATTCTAAAGGAGATCAGTCCTGGGTGTTCTTTGGAAGGAATGATGCGAAAGCTGAAACCCCAGTACTTTGGCCACCTCATGTGAAGAGTTGACTCATTGGAAAAGACCCTGATGCTGGGAGGGATTAGGGGCAGAAGGAGAAGGGGACGACAGAGGATGAGATGGCTGGATGGCATCACCAACTCAATGGACGTGAGTTTGAGTGAACTCTGGGAGTTGGTAATGGACAGGGAGGCCTGGCGTACTGTAATTCATGGGGTCGCAAAGAGTCAGACACGACTGAGTGACTGAACTGAACTGAACTGAATTTTCTTGGCCATTCTCACGAAGTCTAAGTGTGTAATCCACACACTCAACCCACCCCAGTCACCCAGTGACATTCTGAACTGATTTGTTCTTGAAAGAGCTGTTCTAGATTGGGAGGCCATGAATACAGTACCAGGAGCTCAAGTTAAGGAGTCAGACAATTTGGGTTCTCTTTCCTAATAGCTCAGTAGGTAAAGAATCTGCCTGCAATGCAGGAGACCCCAGTTTGATTCCTAGGTTGGGAAGATCCCTGGAGAAGGGATAGGCTACCCACTCCAATATTCTTGGGCTTCCTCTGTGGCTCAGCTGGTAAAGAATTTGCCTGCAATGCAGGAGACCTGGGTTTGATCCCTGGGTTCAGAAAATCCCCTGGAGAAGGGAAAGGCTACCCACTCCAGTATTCTGGCCTGGAGAATTCCATGGGCTGTAAAGTCCATGGGGTCGCAAAGAATTGGACAGGACTGAGCTACTTTCACTTTCACTTCACTTTCCTGCTGATTCAGACAGTAAAAAATGTGCCCTCAATGCAGGAGACCTGAGTTTGATCCCTGGGTCAGAAAGATAGATCCCCTGGAAAAGGGAATAGCAACCCACTCCAGTATCCTTGCCTGGAGAATCCCATGGACAGAGGAGCCTGGAGGGCTACTGACCACGGCGTCGCCAAGAGTCTCGCACAACTGAGCAACTAGCACTTTCCTATAGCCCTGACACTAACGGGCATGTGACCTGCAGCATGTCACCCTTCAGGGTCTTTGTCTCCCCACGTGTAAAAGAGAAGAAATGACGTAGATGTGTTAAAGCCCTCTCCAGCTCTGTGACTCTGATCTCTGCTCAGGATTAGGCTGCAGATGCAGGCCTGGGGTCCCCAGCTGCTCTCAGTTCCCTGTTTACTGATTCACACCCCCACCATCCCCGCAGGGGCCCTTGGAGGCCCTGGCTGGCCTGCCCTGTGCCCACAGGCTGTGCCTGCCCCCAGAGCGCTGGGACTCCAGGGGGGCCTCTCTTTTTCTTCCTCCTTTGCATATGAAACAAGCATCTGTCATGTTGGCAGTCAGTTATACCTATGAACCCCAGGCTTCTGTGCCCGCCTGCACTCTGAGCTGCCCTCTCCCTCCCCCGTCACACGGTGATGGACAGTGAGGGACAGAGGGGCGCTTCTGACCTCCCTGGTACCAAGCGCCTAGGCGACAAGGAAACCCTTGAAGCCATAATGGGATCAGACGGCGGCAGCTGCTCATGGAAGCCTCTGTAGGCTCACACGTCTCTTATGATGGAAGGTCAGGGTGTTGGGCTTGGCAAGACCCTTTGTGTGATAGATGGTGAAGATAAATAAGAATGATACCCGATTAAGAGCCCTCTATAATTATCCTTGTCCATCCTGGCAGCATCCTGGCTCCTAGGAAAAAGCTTTACCTGCGAAAAGCTTTCAAAAGGCATGAAGATAGGATTTTGTATTGGGCTGGCATGGAAAAAATATCACCATCTCCCTTTGATTTCCTGATCCTTATAAAGACTGCCCCAATTCCCTACTACCCTTCTTCACACATGCATAGAATTTCACTTCCCTTTCGTTTCCTCTGAGCAGTCTACGATTTCAATCAGACGTGACCATTTTTCTATCTCAAAACAATTCTTTACTTGGATGATTTCTGGTCATTCTTTAAGGCATATTTTAAGGCTTCAAAGCCAGGGCAGAGAATAGATCCTTAGGTGGGAATCTAAACATGACAAGTGACCAGGAAGCAGAGTATTATACTTCTCTCCCCCTACAGTGTGAAATGCCTGTTCCTCTGTGTCAACAATTGAAGAAGTAGCCGAGCACATACATAAATCCTCTCCCTGGTGAGAACCAACCGCAAGAGGGCCCCAGGGAGCAGAAATCCCAGGCGTTTCTGCAGATGGGCCAAGAGTTGTCTAGACCCTATAACAGGATGAACAAGACCCTTCCACAACCTTTGGTGCAGAAGGGAATGTGATATTTAGCAGAACAAGGCCCATAAAACTAAATAAAAATGTTTTATATGGGGTCATTATAACTGTATGTCATAGAGCCTTTAAAACAGCATACATTATAAATCAGAAACTCAGGTTTATAGGGTAGCTTTCCTTTAATCGACATTATTATGGCATTGGCGGCTTGGGTCACTCCTCATCTCTTTCTGGTTAAAATTAAGGTCCTTTCCACCTTGTATCTGTTCCAGAAAAGAAAGGTCCATCTACTCATGGGCTTCTGTAACCTCTAGTCCAGCGATCAGCCACAGCGCTTCCTGCGGTCTCTGCACATCCTAACATTCATCGCTCAGAAACCACAAGCAGTTTCACTGTGCCCATAGATTGCAGGTGGTCACCGAGGGAGCAATCTGAGAGGCTCCAAACTACATTTATGTGTAATGGACACCAGCATAATGCATGTCTCCAGGGGCCTTTTAACCCATAAAACCACCCATTGTGGAGTTTCACTGGTGTTGATTTTCAGGGGATAAAATACCTACAAGACATTTATTCACTGTCTTTTTCAGAAACGTAGCATGATTTAAACAAACGCTAAATGGAAGAGGCCATATGCAAAACTACATTCCTTACGAGTCCATTTAGATCACATTTGAAAACGGGCAGAATTTTAATGCCTCTGAATTGTACATTGTAAAATGATTAAAAGGATACCTTTTATGTTACATATATTATACCACAAAAAAAAAAATGACAAAAAATAGTAGCCTGCACTACCTAGTCTAATGAGATGAGGGTTGTGAGAGTGGCTACCTTGAGGGGAGCAGAGACTGGAAGTGGCCAGGAGGGGAACTGGGGGAGACTGGTGAGTTTCTGGTTCTCATCTGTGTTTGGGCCACACCTCATGAGGATCCATTGAGTTGTATGCTGTGACAGGCATACCTTCCAAATCCGTGTTTCATGCCAATAAAATACGTATGCAAAGAAAAGTGCTCACCAAGTCTTAGCTGACTTGATTTAATTTGACTGGGTTGCTGGTCACAAGTATGAAAATTGACTCCATTCTTCAGTTGCCGCAGGGATTGGGGCAGAGATAATTGAATAAAATTATGTCACTGAGTAATATTTCTATTATTTCTTTCTTGCAAAAATTGAATTAGGTTTAAGGAAGCCAGGGCAAGATTTTGTCAGCATTTAAACCACAGTGTTGCCACTCTTTGAAGCTGCTTCTTCGAAGCTATAGAGGCACGTTGACGCTTCAGCAATCAACTAATTCGTGTTAGCCTCATATCTGCTGTGAGTTACAGGGCACATAGACAGTTTCCCTTTAAGATTCTGCCTCCGTGAAACATTGTGGGAGAGTCAGTATCTTAACAGAGACCAGGGAACCATCTGGAAGGGATGCTCTGCAGAGGGCATTGGTATTAGGGGGAGGTTGAACAAAATAACTTATCATGACTTCTTTAAAATCCTTTGATTCTATTTCTGGAGCTGCGCTATGGATGTGTAAATGATGGCCAAATATGAATTCTTATCCCTGTTTCAGCTTGTTGTTCAGTAATTTTATGAAAAGCAGTCACAACGGTTGCAGAATAAAGCTATTGCTCTTAGGACACTGTTAGTTTTCTAAAGCTGCTATAACAAATGATCCTAAATTGAGTGACTTAAAGTGACACAATTTTACTCTTTCATGGTTATAGAAGTCAGAAGTCTGAAGGCCCCTGTGGCAAAGTAATGTCTCTGTTTTTGAATATGCTATCTAGGTTGGTAAGACAAAAATAGAGATTGGAGAGCTGTAGCTTCAAGCCAAATAATGCTTAACATTGTAGGGACCACCAAAGCTGGCAGAGAGGTGAGGAAAGTTCTTTCCCTACAAGTTTCAGAGGGACAGGGGCCTTCAGACTTCTGACTTCTATAACCATGAAAGAGTAAATTTGTGTCATTTTAAGTCACTCAATTTAGGATCATTTGTTATAGCAGCTTTAGAAAACTAACAGTGTCCTAATAAAGGTTCGCCTAGTCAAGGCTATCGGGGAAGGCACTGGCACCCCACCCCAGTACTTTTGCCTGGAAAATCCCATGGACGGAGGAGCCTGGTAGGCTCCAGTCCATGGGGTCGCTAAGAGTCGGACATGACTGAGCGACTTCACTTTCACTTTTCACTTTCATGCATTGGAGAAGGAAATGGCAACCCACTCCAGTGTTCTTGCCTGGAGAATCCCAGGGACAGGGGAGCCTGGTGAGCTTCCGTCTATGGGGTCACACAGAGTCGGACACGACTGAAGTGACTTAGCAGCAGTCAAGGCTATGGTCTTCCCTGTGGTCATGTATAGATGTGAGAGCTGGACTGTGAAGAAGGCTGAGCGCCGAAGAATTGATGCTTTTGAACTGTGGTGTTGGAGAAGACTCTTGAGATTCCCTTGGACTGCAAGGAGATCCAACCAGTCCATTCTAAAGGAGATCAGCCCTGGGATTTCTTTGGAAGGAATGATGCTAAAGCTGAAACTCCAGTACTTTGGCCATGTCATGCGAAGAGTTGACTCACTGGAGAAGACTCTGATGCTGGGAGGGATTGGGGGCAAGAGGAGAAGGAGACAACAGAGGACAAGATGGCTGGATGGAATCACTGACTCGATGGACGTGAGTCTCGGTGAACTCTGGGAGTTGGTGATGGACAGGGAGGCCTGGTGTGCTGCGATTCATGGGGTCACAAAGAGTCGGACATGACTGAGCGACTGATCTGATCTGATCCGATGACCTGTGTGTGTGTGTGTGTGTGTGTATGAGAGTGTTTCTATATCCTTTCTCCTTTGTATTCTCCTTTTTATAAGGATACTCAGGACTTCCTGGGTGAATTAGTGGCTGGAATCTGCTTGCCAATGCAGGAGACGTGAGTTTGATCCCTGGGTTCAGAATATCCCCTGTAGGAGGGCAGCAACCTACTCCAGTATTCGTGCCTGAAAAAACCCACAGACTGAAGAGCCTGGCGGGCTACAGTCCAAAGGGTCACAAAGAGTCAGACACTGCTGAACACATTTGGCATGTTGGCCATACCTAAGGTGATTTCATTGGGAGATCCTTAATTACATTTAGAAAGACCTTATTTCCAAATAAGATCAGTCTGAGGTTCTAAGAGGTTGTAAAATTTTAGGAAGCAGGGGGCACTATTCAACCCTCTATAGGTACTTTCCCAGGAGGAGAAAGAAAAAGAAAAATTGACTTTAAAAACATACTGAGGCCTGCAGTAGATAGAAAGGAAGTGGTGAAGAGACTATTTTGTGTTAGTTCACGAAGTCTAGGGGCTCAGAGAGAAAGATGATCTGTTTGTGCAGCCTATTATTATTACACCCGTGAGATGCACCAGGCAGTCTGCTGGGCTGTGGAGAGGTAAATGTAAGGAAACAGAAGCCATTCTCATAGCATTTCTGGTTCAGTGGGGGAGATCAGTATTTAGCCTTCCAAACACAAAAACAAATCCATGACTGCAGATTGTCAAGGAAGCTGAAACACTTGCCATGATAGGAGAGCATGTTGGAGGGAGGTTGTTCTTTTCCCTTGTGGGTTTGTCAGGATATTTTTCTCTGAGGAAATGATATTTAAGGTGAAGTAAAATGAGGAATAGGAATTAGCCAGGCACAAATATGAGAAGATCATTCCTGGTAGGTAGAGTGTTTCGTTCAGAGTGACCATAGGAAGCCACTGTGGTTAAAACATGATGGTTAAAGAGGATGAAGATGGGGGTGTGTGCCTGGACCACAGTTACGGTGGTTCACAGGTTCACATTCAGGATCTGGGGCTCCCTGCAAGAGGACTCCCCAGAAAGATTTAAGCAGAGGAATGGCAAGCTCTGCATTTCATTTTATGTGATCCCACTGGCTGATAGGTGGAGAAGAGATAGGGTCAGAAAACTGACACCCATGGGCTGAATCTGATAAGGTGATGCAGGTGGCTGGAGCAGAGACCTTGATCCCCAGGAAACATGCTTGCAGGAATAGGGAGGGCCCCCAGTGGATTGTTTCCCAGGCTGCAAGGCAATCCTAACTCAATAGGCCCTTCTTCCCCAATGGAGATTTGTATAATTCCATCATCTAGATAGAATTGACTTTTAAAAATGATACAATGAAAATCATTTTCAAATGGATCTTATTTAAAATGAACAAAAGGGTATTTTATATCTCTGGTCATTTGCTACTAAACTTTGGGAATTGTATTCCAACTTGGAATATAGATCCAGAATTCGTGCAGATGGGCATGCCCTGCTTTGACCCTCATGCTAACTCATTGGCATCTGAAAGTGCTATCACACAGGATGCCAAGGCCTTCCTAGAAAAGCGTGAGTCTCTAAGACCTAGAAATAGTGCCTCATGGTGTCTCTGAACCAGCAGGGCACCCCATATCCTACCAGAAAGCCACAAGGGAAAAGAGAAGAAAATTAAGATGGAATGAGATGTAAGGAAGGGCTTCCCAGGTGGCTTAGTGGGTAAAGAATCTGCCTGCAACACAGGAGATGCAGGCAGACGCAAGTTCAGTCCTGGGTCGGGAAGATCCCCTGGAGGATGGCAAGGCAAACCAATTCAGTATTCTTGCCTGGAGAATCCAATAGACAGAGGAGCCTGGTGGGCTACCGGCCATAGGATCACAAAGAATCAGACACAGCTGAAGTGACTGAGCCCACACACACACGATGTAAGGAAAGATGTCCCCTAACCATGAAAGTGATGAGACTGTTTCACTTTTTCTTATAAACTATGCAGTTACAGCTCTCTCTGAACTCTAAACATGCTTGGGTCTCTCCCACAGGATTCTCTGGCTTTCAGCTGCTTCCTCCTCTGTAATTGGCTGAGAGAAGGCCGGCATCTGACTGTGGCCAATCAGTTCATCTTTCTGGCAGACAGTCAGATGAACCGCATGGAACTCACCATGGAAATCCTCATAGCTGAAGGATAGCTAACGTTATATACACACTTTTCTGTTCATTCTTGAGCTCCTCCAACCCCCTTAAAAATATACACATGATCCTTCCAGATAATTCGCAGAGTATCTGGGCACCAGAGGTGGGCTGGGGCAGAGCTGGCCTTGGCAGAGGGCCCCAGCACTACTGGCCCATCTGCGTCGTATTATCCACATGAGTAGGCTGCATCCGTGAAAATCAACAGGATGACCGTATGGCAATGTTCAGATCTGAAATTATTTCAGATGGTTTCCTATGTACTTACAACTCTGTACTTTTGCAATCTTTTGGATTTCAATTTGGAAAGTCATTCAAGTGAATAATTTATTGTGGGGCTGTTCCTTCTGTTTTCCTGTCAAACTCACAAAATCCTAAAAATAACTTTGTTATGAGCAAACTGACTGTGCTTAACAGGACAGTGTGGGGCTCCCGTGGTGTTTGTTCCAAGTCTAAAAGATCAGATCGGATTTGACCTTATCAGCTTGGCACTGGGTTTTATGAAAACAGGTCTGAGTTGTGGGAAGCCAGTTTTTTGCGCTCAGATGGTTCTTACCCGGAGAGAGAAAAGCTTCGTGATCTGTGAGCTGACTATTGACTTTCAGAGATCATGGACCTTAGGCGAGGTGGGAAGGCTTTGATTTCACCGAGGAAAAATGTGACCATTATTAAAGTCACAGAGAACCTCCTCATTCATGCCCCTTGACTCCTGATTTTTCTACAAGTATGATGGTCTCCTGACTGTGCTGCTGCTGCTGCTAAGTTGCTTCAGTCGTGTCCGACTCTGTGCGACCCCATAGACGGCAGCCCACCAAGCTGCCCTTTCCCTGGGATTCTCCAGGGAAGAACACTGGAGTGGGCTGCCATTTCCTTCTCCAATGCATGAAAGTGGAAAGTGAAAGTGAAGTCGCTCAGTCGTGTCCGACACTTAGCGACCCCATGGACTGCAGCCTACCAGGCTCCTCGGTCCATGGGATTTTCCAGGCAAGAGTACTGGAGTGGGGTGCCATTGCCTTCTCCGCTCCTGACTGTAGAAGTACTCAAATAACTTTTTAGAATTAGGTAAAATGCATTTTGCCTTCATTGTTATCAGAATTGTGCATGTATATGATTTAAAGAGCTCTAGAGTTGGTGGTGCAATGGTAAAGAATCTGCCTGCCAGTGCGGGAGATGTAAGAGACAGGGGTTTGATCCTTGGGTTGGGAAGATCCTCTGGAGAAAGAAACGGCAACCCAGTCCAGTATTCTTGCCTGGGAAACCCTCATGGACAGAGAAGCCTGGTGTGCTACGGTCCATGGAGTTGAGTCAGACACGACTGAGCACACACACACACACACACACACACACCTTCTGCAAAACTTGTTATAAAAGCATCATTCCTTTGCCACTGCAATTCAACTCTTCTCCGCTTCCCAGAAGTAACCACATTTGAATTCCTCCAGCTGATTTTTAGGAAACTTTCTCCATATCTCCAAGTAATATACATACATTATATCTTTTTGATTTTTCCATCTTGAGCATTATCTGCTGACTTCCTCCTGTGACAAGTACAGAGTTGATTTTCTTTCATACCCCTTCACCTCTACCCTCTTTATACCATATTCTCATCCTCACGCTCCCAATACAGTTATACTGTACTTTGGTTTGGATGGATGGTCAGTTGGTTTGGATGGATGGTCAGTGTCTACAGGACTGAAGCAGATTATACCATGCTTCCTTTTGTTTTTCAGTGTAATTTTTCCCCCTGGAGTTAATCATTCTCTTTTGTATGATTTCTTTTCCCCTTACTTTTAATGTACCCATCTCTTCATTGTTAGCCTCAAACGCCTCCCAGTCATTCCGACACATCTGTGGATTGTCTCTTCCTGAGGCGCGTGCTCCCACAGGCTCCTGACCTACTCCAATCGGAAAAGACTGACCGCCCGCCAGCGGGCACCACTGTGACCCTGTGTCTCCCTTCACGACTCTGAGAAGCTCCTCCTCTTCCTGTCTGTATGATAGCACTGACATCCTGTGGCTCGTGTCTTTATAAAAATATTTATTAATTTGGTTGCACCGGGTGTTCGTTGCAGTGTGCAGGATCTTTAGCTTTAGTGCGTGAACTCTTAGCTGTGGCCTGTGGGATGCAGTTCCCTGACCAGGGATTGAACCCGGGTCCCCTGCACTGCAAATGTGGAGTCTTAGCCACTGGACCACCAGGGAAGTCCCCCTGTCTTCTTTATTCTTTCCTTTTGGTGGATTGTAACTCTCAGTAGCTTCCTGAGAAAAGATCTGTGGGTGGGTGGTGCAGGAGGGAGGCATTAAAGCTTTGCGTGTCAGAAAATGGTTTTATGCTACTTGCTCATGTTATTACTAGGTAAACTCGATATCAAATTCCAGTCACAGTTTGCAGGTATGACTCTGCTGTCTTACAGCTTCCACATCTGCTTCTGAAAAACCTGATGCATTCTGATAACTGATCCTACTAGGTTCTCTGTCTCTTGGTCTCTTTATCTCTTTTTGGAAATGTACAGGATGTTCCCCTTGTCTGCAATGACCTACTACAGTCTCATGATCAATAGCCCTTGTTATGGATATCTGTCACACCATGGATATTAGACCTATTTAATCTGGTTTTGTGTGTCCTTCAGTTCTGGAAGATTTTCTTGAATCAGTTTTTCAATAATGTCTTGTCTTCCATTATCTTCACAAAATGTTCTAGAAATCTTTTTTTTTTTTTTTCCAGTTTGGAGCTCTAGAATTGATCCACTAATTTTGTTTCCATCTCATATTTTCATTTTTTGTCTTTTTGCTCTAGTTTGTAGAGCAAAAAAAAAAATTAAATTCAAATGGAATATTTCTATAGTCAATAAATGTTTGAAGAATTCAGAATGTAGCCATTGTGAATTAGACACAGAATTCAGCACAAATACAAATCAGATGATCTGCTGGTGATTATATGGTTATGGGTAGCACAAAGACTGTTATTACCATAAGTGGATAATTATTGTGGGTCAGAAAATAGGTAAAAACTAAGGAATTATAGAACCTCAAGGGTAGGCTGGAACAGAAAGGAGAAAGGCCTAGAAAGGAGTGGGCATGGCTTCAGCCATCGTTCAAACCAAATCACCCTGCCAGGAAGGACGGGAAGACCATAGTTAGGCAGTCTGAGTTCTGGAGGATGAGACCGAGCCCTGAGAAGTCCCTACAACTTGAATTCTTGAGTTCAGAAAAACCACTTGATTCTTAAAGCCCAAATCACAGAGACAAGATAAATTCTAGATAGAAGTGAGAACACGAGTGGTCCTAAGCTTCACCCTTAGGCACCCTAATTTCCTGCTTTATGTCAACATGGCTAATTCCAGACCCACCAGCTTATGGGCCTGAGTCCTTTAAGCTGCGTGGTCAGCACTGACTCAGCACTGGGGATGGTGGCTTCTATGAGCTGAAAATCTTCAGAGTCACAGCTGTGAAGAGTGGGCTGGGAAGAGGCAAAGAGAGATGATGGTGAATGTTTCAGACCGCTAGTGACTACCTGTCACTTGGACCCCCAAATACTAGGTTTTCCCCTTATATCCAATTTGCAATCTGATCTCAATGCCATTTTTAGTTCACTTGAACTTAGGGGTGTTTTTGTTTTTTCCATTTATTTCACAAATTTTACCTAAATTTCTTATGGAAGCCTTAGAATTCTTCCTTTCTCCTCACCTTGAAATTGTAACTTAAATTCCTCTAGAATTCTTTTTAAGATTTACCAAGAGAATAATGTGATTAGGGCATCCTATTTACTTTGTCCTTCAGCAGTCATTTCTCGGCTTATTAAACCTGGTCTTTTCTTCATTCATAGTAGCCTAAAGTCTTTTTGAAGCAGAGGCCGTCTTCTTACAGTCACTCAAACCTGCTACACACAGGGTCAGGATAGGTACACCAGCGCGGTGAGTACCCCTAACTCCATCTGACCATTTCTATAAAGTTTTTCTCCTCGGGTGGAATCTCAGCTTTCTTTCAGTTTTACCTGCTATGAAAGACTGATCTCAGGAAACAATGAGAATATAAACCTAAATAGAGCTGTTGCCTCTTCCAAGAATGTTTGCTGTTGAAACCCCACCTTGCTGGTCAGTGAAAGTCTTGGTCAGTAAAGAAAGAAATGGCAAAGTACAAACTAAGAGGAGGTTTCTGGTTGCCAAGGATCCTCTCCATTCTCTTTCAAAACATTCCCTGTAGACAACTGCCCATCAGGCCTCATCAGTAGCAGACCCTTGTGTACTCTGTAATTGATTACCCAAGAACACCTGCCCATGGGTGGCCACACTTCCCCTGAGGCTCATGTACCTTTTGCAGGAGGAAACAAACCCTAGACTTATGGACAGAGCTCCTGATGAAACAAGGCTCAGAAAAGCAGTCCATGCCATGATATGAGCAAAGCTGGCCTCCTCGGTAATCAATACACACCTCATTCCCCCATGTGCACAGCACTGCCTCTCGAAGTCTCAACTCTGTCTTTGGAAGTAGCCATGATCAATCATTAAATCCATTTCTAGCCTTTCTCCTCCGCCTAGAGAATGGGAGGTAGGGCTGAAAATTCCAAGCTTCTAATTTGGGCTCCAAAATCACTGCAGATGGTGACTGCAACCATGAAATTAAAAGACGCTTACTCCTTGGAAGGAAAGTTATGACCAACCTAGATAGCCTATTCAAAAACAGAGACATTACTTTGTCAACAAAGGTTCGTCTAGTCAAGGCTATGGTTTTTCCTGTGGTCATGTATGGAGTTGGACTGTGAGGAAGGCTAAGCGCCAAAGAATTGATTCTTTTGAACTGTGGTGTTGGAAAAGACTCTTGAGAGTCCCTTGGACTGCAAGGAGATCCAACCAGTCCATTCTGAAGGAGATCAGCCCTGGGATTTCTTTAGAAGGAATGATGCTAAAGCTGACACTCTAGTACTTTGGCCACCTCATGTGAAGAGTTGACTCATTGGAAAAGACTCTGATACTGGAAGGGATTGGGGGCAGGAGGAGAAGGGGATGACAGAGGATGAGATGGCTGGATGGCATCACTGACTCGATGGACATGAATCTGAGTGAACTCCGGGAGTTGGTGATGGACAGGGAGGCCTGGTGTGCTGCGATTCATGGTGTCACAAAGTCGGACAAGACTGAGCGACTGAACTGAACTGAATTATGGCTATTCTTTTCCGGTGACCAAGAGTCACTTCATTAGAATAAAAGGCACTGCTTTCATCCAGGAAATTGAAAAGGTTTTAGAGGCTCTGTGTCAGGAGCCAGGATCAGAGATTCAATATTATCACTAAAGATGCTCCTAGTGTTCTTATCAGTTAAGAAATTACAAGAGTTCAGAAGCTCTGTGCCAGGAATAGGGCCAGAGACCAATATATATTGTTCCTATTATCTCATAGTGGGAGAGGATGGTTTTATTTTACTAGGAATATGGACTGAATGTGTCAAATGACATAGATGGTTTGAATTTAGATGACAACAGGAGACTAGATAGGGCAACAGAGCAAGGAAATGGGAACTGGAAATGAAATGGATACCATTTCCTCAGCTTTAAACCTTCCTTTCCTCAGAAGGCATCAGTCCACACATGCCTCACCATTGTCTGGATCAAATGTTCTTGGTTGAGTTTCCATTTCTAAACAATCTTGTAATAGCACTTTTATGCTTTCTGAATCTTTTCATACACATTATCTCATTTCATCGAATGGAACAGGTTGAGCTTCTAAGATCATTCCCATCTCAAAGATAGAGTAAATGGAATGACAGAGAAGTAATGTGACTTGCTTAAGGTCACAATGACAGTGAGTCATCAAATTTTGACCAATGTTGATCACAATCAGTGTTGAACACTTACTACAAGTCTACGCTAAACAATTTTTTTGAAAAATTCCCAGCCACTTTAGAAGATGGGGAGTGGCCTTTAGCATTGAATTATAGAAGAGGAAAAAAAAGTGACTTGCAAATGTCAGGTAACTGATAGTGGCAGAGATTGTGTTTACATGCTTGTCTTCAGAGTCTGTGACCTTAACCACTATTTATAGTTTGTCTCTGTAATCTAACACGTTCTCCTTCTTCTGATATCTAGTGATTCTTGCATATTATGCTCACTTTTATATTGAATCCCATCTCTCTCCACTACAATTTCCTCATTTTAGACAGTTTCACTATATGTAGCATCATCTCATCTCTTCTCTGCTGGTCCCTGTATATCACTTATTTCATATTTATTCTTTCATATACCTCACTTCTCTAGCCTCCCAACATCCCAGATTCTGAAGTATTATTTGTATGTATCTCTCCTTTCTCTAATTATCCTGGAAGTATTTTAAGGTATAAACAGCTTCATTAGTTTTATGTTACATTTTAATTTTTTGCAATGAAATTCAAGTCTCCAAACTCCAAATGTAACCCTTTTTATTTTTTTTATCTAATTTAATTTTATTTTTTAACTTTACAATATTGTATTGGTTTTGCCATATATCAACATGAATCCGCCACAGGTATACATGTGTTCTCCATCCTGAACCCTCCTCCCACCTCCCTCTCCATACCATCCCTCTGGGTCGTCCCAGTGCACCAGCCCGCACCACCACCCCCCCCCCCCGGTTTGATGCACAATGCTGTAATCCTTTTTAAAAGTTGTTTTTTAATTAATTTTTATTGGAGTATATTGCTTTAAAATGCTGTGTTAGTTTCTACTATACCGTAAACTGAATCAGCTGCACACACACGTATAAGCCCTCTCTTTTGGACTTTCTTCCCCTTTAGGCCCCCACAGTGTGTTAAGTAGAGCGCCCTGTGCTGAGCAGAAGGTTCTCATTAGTTATCCATTGATAGATATATTCTTACTATAGTATTAATAGTGTGTATGTGTTGATTCCAATCTCCCAATTCCTCCCCCACCCCTTCCCTTCACTTGGGCCAAATGTAATACTTTGATCAAAAGCAGAGTCTCCAGAGTCAGAAAGACTCAAGCTCCAGAGCTGACTCTTTCCCTTACTGGCTGAATGACGGTGGTCAAGTCTTGCGACCTTTCTGAACCACAGTCCGTTCATCTATAAAATGGAGATAATGGTAGTGGCTGAATTACAGGTTGAATGCAGGGAGTATTCTAGATAATAAATAGTAGGTATTTAGCATAGTGCATAGTAGCAGATTAAAAATGATGCAATGATGGGAGCTGATATAAGTGTTACCATCATTATTAATCATAATTATGGAAAGAAAGCTGTGAGCTTTGGGAAACACTCCACACCTGATGTTTCTCTTGCTTAATAAATAAATCCCTGGTATCTTTTAAGAGTCTAATAAATAGAACTCTCTTCCATATAATTCAAGATAAAAAGTGTGTTCATATATTTTGATAGATACCATCTCTTAGATATGATATTGGAGGTAATAGATGTGTTGTTGCAGCAACACTAGATTCCAGGAAAAAGCACTGAGAAATGGCAATCCACAGTGACAAGTTCTGTAAATTAAAAATTACTTTTCTTTATCTTGAGATATCTTCTAGCCTTTTACTGTTATTGGATTGTGAAAATAGTGTCATTCTTTTGAAAATAACTGTGGCTGACCAACACTTTTTAATATGGTCAACAGGAGCATCTCTTACTTGTCTGTAGCTGCCCTGGGCTCATAAATGATTGGGATAAAGACTTAGAAATGGGATGGCCAGTTTCAAGATGTAGCCAGCAGTGTAATGAATAACAGAGTTGCAGGATCCTGCCACTCTGATTGCCTTCTTCTTCCTATTTGCTTTGTTTATCTCTGAGGAGAAAATGGACCACATTTCACCTAAGACCACCTAATCCTGCTGTTGGACATTAAACGTTGATTTTAAACATTAAAACTGCTCAGCTTGTGGATTTATGACCCACAGACTCTTTTATTTATCTATTTTTAGGTTTTAATTTCTTTATGTTGAAATGGCCAAATCTGCTAAATTGAAAGAAGATGAGATCTGGAAGCTGTGACTTTCCATGAAGTGTATCCAAAGACAGCTGGTTGGGAGAGGATAATGGGGGGATTTTGCTGCTCATGCTGGCTGGAAGGGCAGGGCTGAAGTGTATACACTGGTTATTGAACGCTTTACGATTTGGTTGTATTAAGATTATGGTTTTTAAAATATCTGTGGGTTTTGAAAACCCCAAACAATGTATCAATAACCCATGGCCCATCAATTTTATTGTGGCTTTCATTTTATAGAGAAAGAGTGGTTTTGCATTTGCAATGAATTAGCTGTTTATCTTCCCAACAGTCTCATTTCATTATAGTGATGCAGTTTATTCACCTGATGGTAAACATTTTTTTTTCCTAAAGCCTGGTCAGAACTTGGCTCAAGCTAAAAGGATTTTATTTTGAGAGTGTTCAGTATGTTGCTATAAAACAATCTAGTTTTTGTGTTGACAAAGATGAGGTTCCTGGGATCTATAAGTGCCTTTCCTATGGAATTATGACTATGTGCCCTACCTCTCTCTCCTTCTTTGTTAATTAATAAAATAGAAAGTAATTGTGAAGTGGCCATAAGCTATTGAAAAAAACATTCAGTATCTGTTACTGATATTCATTATTTGGAATCTGTAGCCTTCAAAATAATGATCTTTGTCTTACCAGAAGCAGCTAAAATGCAGTGACACCGAGATGATATTTCACCAAGCGTGCAGGCTAACGATTTCTCTGTATTGTTTCATTGCCTATGTGTTCTGTTTCTCAAGGCTAGGTGGTTTGCCTTTCTTTTCCCAAGATTGTTATACAGGAAAATATAAGGACCATGGCATCTTGCTGCATCTTCTAGGAGTGCTGAGAGGCAACAGAAAGAGACAGGTGCAACCTATATGAAAGATGATTTCTTCAACTCTTTGTTGAGATAAATGCATTGTAAATGGGAACACACTGTGGTATATTGGCAGGCAGGTCATTCGAGTCTCTGGATGTTGAGAATTACAGTGTTGCGTCTGTGTCATGTCATTTTACTTTGCACTCGTGTGAGCAGTTGCAGGAATGCACAAGCTAACATATCCATTCTGAAAGAGCCGAAATGAAGGCCTACGGATGGATGAGCTTCAATAGCCAATAGTTGACAGGGTTGGGAGTCCTAAAGGATGATTTCATTGACTTGTTGCATCTCTCATGCAAACGAGGACGTGGCAGTTTTCAAAAGGGCAGATTGGTCTCTAGAATCTCCAGGAATCTATGTGAACAGTGTGTATTTGGAGAAGTGATTACAAATAGTAATGGGCTCGGAGAATCACAAACCAGAAAGCACATGCTCTGAGACCTCACACCCATAGGATCAAATTCAGGGAAAATTGGATTTTTAATAATTGTATGTATGCATGTATGTATCTATTTATTTACTTTTTCAAAATCTGGTTTCTACCTTGAATAAAACTACTGTAGTAGGAAATAGAAAGTGTTAGCACAGTAGGCGGTATCTAGGACTTGATTCAGTGGTCTGTTATGTTGTGATTTGCCTGTTTGTTCTCTTAGTTGGTGGTCATGCTCAAGTCTTTAAGGAAGCGAAGCCCTAACTGATTATCTCTGTCACTATCACTCCCGTGATGATTCTTTTTGCATACCCAGGAATAGGAACCATACCCACCTTTGCCGAGTTACATATTCAGGTTTACCCACTCCAGTACTCTTGTCTGGAGAATCTCATGGACAGAGGAGCCTGGCTGGCTGTAGTCCTTAGGGTCACACAGAGTCGGACACAACCGAAGCACCTCAGCATGCACACACGCACGCATGCAGTTTTTTCTTCTTTGGGGAGTACAGTTTTGAACTGTGCTAAAGGTAGACACATTTACTACTCTCGTAGTTGCATGTTGACTGATGTTTGAGAGATCCATGGATGGCCCTAGCTCAAGAACTAATCCACAGGCATCAGTTCTTTCAGCGGTAGAACCACAGAATATTCAACCTGGCATGGACTAGGAAATCACTTTGTCCAAGCTCTTCACTTTGCAGAGGAAGAAAGTGATGTAAAAAAAAAAAAAAAAATACAAGAAGAAAAAAAAAAAATAAAAAAGAAGAGGATTCATTGCCCAAGGCCGTACCGTCAGGGTGGGATTATCAGGAATAGAATTTAGGTTCCTTCACTTTCAGTGTTTTATAAATGCCTCAAAATATTGACTTTAAAATGGAGTAAAGTCTACTTATTTCAAAGAAGATTTAATAACAGTGTAGTTTTTACATAAGCAAATAAGTTTCTATAATCTTTACTGAACTTTTTTTTTTTTTTTAATGAACATTGCATGTAATTCTTGTACAGAAAGGGATAGGGTAGTGGTTTTTAACTGGAGATGAGTTTGCCCTTCCCCATGGCATTAGTAAGGCCTGAAGACATTTCTGATCATCATGACTGAAGGGGAGAAGAATGAGCAGTGGCCTCTAAAGAGACCAGATGGGCTGCTAAACTTTCTACAATATAGCCATCAGCTCCCTTGGCAAAAAATTATCCAGTCATCCAGCTCAAAATGTCAGTAGTTCCAACACTGAGAAACCATGTAGAGGTGTAGCCTTTGGGGAATGCCACAACACCCTTTGTTACCTCTTTTTCTTTTTACTTATTAATCTTTCACGGTTCTAAGAAAAAAAATCCAGCAAGAACAGGGCTTCTACGGACTCAAATACATGTATGCTGCCGTGATTGATATTTACGAAAAACTCTTCACACATATATAAAATACTGAAAATGCTTGTGAATGCTGTGCTCCAAACCCAGTACCCAGTACCCAATCTTACCCAGTGTAAGAATTTTTACATAATTAAAAACTCTCACTGTTCAGCAACAGTCCCCCAGAACACATGCTGGCCATAAGCACAAAGGATAGCCTTGGTGGAATTCAGACCATCTAAAGCAGATGAACACGTATGTGTGGGGAGAGACCAGGAAGACCAAGAACAGTCTAGAAGGGTTAGGAAATGGCTGTGTGAGAGGCTGTGGAAGACGCCTTCACTTGTTCAGACAAACTCTCACACTTTCTCAAGGGAAATCAGATAGTGTAACGAGTCTTCACAGCCCAGGAATCAGGCATTTTTAGACCTCATTGGTTTTCTAGAGCAGTCTGCTTAATCTTTATCCCCTGTTGCAAACAAACCAGTAGACGGGCAATACCGCCCAACAAAAGAATAAAATTTGTCCATCTATCATTAAGATAATTGTTATTGATTAGTCTCCTTGTAATTTTCTGCTTTTTGTTTTTAGAAGTTGGTTATAAATCACACCCACAACAGGCACTGAGCCTGTGTTTGTGTCTATTATGTGGTCCTGATAAGGCTGGGCAGCGTTTTTCGCCTTCCTGATGCAAGTTATTGAGATTGATTGAAGCGCTTTGCTGGTTCTATCCTAGACACTATGTAATTAATGTTTCATTATGTTAATACATGCAAATGTGAGAGTGTGTGTTTGATTGGGAGGTGAGAGAACAAAACAGGATTAAAGAGTTCACGCCAAAGTACAAATTAATTTATTGCATTGCTAACTGCCCTCTGAGGAATGAGGGAGTAGGCTTCAAAATGAAAGAAAAAATGCAAATAAAGAAAGAGCTGTTGCATGTCTGTGTCGTTGAGAGGCAGTTCCCTTGACAATGATAAAAAGGATATTCAGTCATGTGACAGAGTTCTTACCCACGCTGTGGTTTTCAGCAGTTCACATCTCCCTCTATAGTTAAAGGGTTTAGGATGAGAAAAGTCACAGATTATTTCCTCTTTACATACACAAGCATTTATACCTATTCAGAATGCTCGAGGATCATACTGAAATATGAAACTTGATGCAGTATAAAGATCTTTCATATGCAGTTGGTGGTTGATTTTATGGCATTATTTGAGTTGTAGAAGGGATTTTAATGGTGATAATTTTGATTGTTTCCTACTATATCAACATATTTGTATTTTGTTATTGACTTATCTATTTCCCTACTATAAGACAGTTAGTATATTTTAATATAGCTGAATTTGCTATCATATCAAACACTGCAATGAGGGTTTTTTTTTTTTTTTGTATATACAGTAACTTCACTGAATTATTTTCTTGAGGTAGCTTCTTGGGAGCGAATTTACTATAACCTAATTTTTTTTTTTTTTTTTTTTTTTTAATGGGCTCCCCTGACAGCTCAGTGGTAAAGAATCTGCCTGCAATGCAGGAGACCTGGGTTCAATCCCTGGGTTGGGAACATCCCCTGGAGAAGAAAATGGCAACCCATTCCAGTATTCTTGTCTGGAAAATCCCATAGACAGAGGAGCATGGTGAGCTATAGTCCATAGGGTCAGTGGTAAAGAATCTGCCTGCCAATGCAGGAGATGAGGGTTTGATCCCTGGGTTGGGAAGATCCCCTGGAGAAGGAAATGGCAACACACTCCTCTCTTCTTGTTATTCTTGCCTGGTAAATCCCATAGACAGAAGAGACTGGTGGGCTATAGTCCATGGGGTCACAAAGAGTCAGACATGACTTAGGGACTGAACAAATGAATGGAATATTTTTATGGTCTTAGATATACATTGCTTTCTTTAGAAACATTCCCATTCCCAATATCTAGCATAGAGGCTTACAGTTACTGAATTTAACTCAGCCTAGACTTTACTAGGGCTTCCCCAGTGGCACTAGTGGTAAAGAATCTGCCTGCCAACACAGGAGACCTAAGAGACATGGGTTAGATCCCTGGGTTAGGAATATGTCCTAGAGGAGGAAATGGCAACCCACTCCAGTATTCTTGCCTGGAGAATCCCATGGACAGAGGAGCCTAGTGGTCTATAGTCCACAGGGTCACAAAGAGTTGGACACGACTGAAGTGACTTACTAAAGTGCAATGATTTTAAGGTTGCCACATTAAGTTATTTCCGTCAATGATACCTTAAGGTGGGTAAAAATTATTGAATCTTCCTCTCCGCTAGGTAATACTGTTTTGATTAGGTTTTTAAAATGGGAAGCTGCAAAAAGAAGGTTCTAGAAAGTAAGAGGCAGTCAGGAAAGGTAGGGCTGAGGGCATTTTGAGAAGAGAACCTTAATGCCAGTAGGAAAGCATTGGATATCAAGGAGGTGGAGGATGGGGAAGGACTTTGAAAGAGAATTTTAGAAAATGCTAGGCAAACATGATTGTTTCCTATCCAAGTGCATTAACTGGAGGTACTGAAAAGGCATCATTGTCATATATACTAAAGTATTAGTGTGATGCATACTGCTGCTTATTTATTTAATTTGCTGCTTTCTTGGGCTTTGTTGTTGTTGTTTTGCTTTCATTTCTGCTGATCACTTGGGAGGAAGGGCCAAGGTGGGCATCTGTGGCCCCACACGTCTTCTTCCTACTGTCTGTGGCTGTTTCCCAGCTACAGTGGTAGAGCTGAATAGTTTGCTCCTCATGCCAAAAATGTTCACTGTCTGGTCCTTGACAGAAAACAAAACAAACATATACACTCCTGATTAAAAAAAAAAAAAAATGTGAAATAGAGTTTGGAGTCAAAAATATCATTTCAAATGCAAATTCACCCATTGGGCAAATTTTAATTTGTTACAGACTTTAGCCTCAGTTTTTTTTTTTTTTTCTCCTTTAAATCAACATCATAATAATTTCACCAACTGGTTGAAAATGAAATCATGTAGTAGGTTGAAGTATCAATCCCCTTGTTCTTCCCTCCTAGAAAGGCAGAACTTCAAAACTATAATTAGTGTCTATATCATCTAATAATTATTTGTGCACTGTCCCAATGTGGTCAAATGAAGATCCATTAGTACTATGTAAATTTAAAAAAAAAATGTATTTGGATGAATTAATGCAACCAAAAACACCAACTCGGTCTTCTGTAATTTCCCCGTGCTTTTAGCTGTGACCATGCTAAACTGTTAGTTGCTGATGTCAGCACCAACTGGAAAGGTTTCCTGAACATATTTATCTGTGTCAAAGCACTGAACCCACCACTATTAAGCAAAAGGGCATAGAGTTGTGAGTCATTGAATGTGATGGAGCAAGGCTCTCGCCTATGATCCCAACTCTCATGCGTCATTCTGCTGTTATTCTTCATGGTCAAAGCCAGTGGAGTTAATAGTGTCTAAGTGGTTGCAGTCCTTTCTACCATGATTCACATGTCATTTTTCACAGTCATTTTGCAGACTGACAGGGAAGTGGGATAGCTTTTGTTTCACAGTCCCCTTCACAAAGACCCATTGCATTTTTAATCACTGGGTTTCAATTTATTTACAGCTATAGGCCAGTGTGAGGAACCCACAGTCATGTCTTTCCAGTTATGACCAGGAAGTATTCCAATAAACATTGCCCTTTTATCCCTACCAGAGACATTTCCATTAAAGATTAACCAGCATTTAGATGCTAATGATAGAACGAAGCAATCATTCTCTTTACATCCAAATTTAAAAATCCAGAAGCGTGACAGTATATCATGCACTGCAGAAATAGAAATGTATACACTATATTTCAATAAAATTAATTCTGAATGCTTGCAGTGTCTGACACGACTTCTCACTATCAGATAAAAATAAATAGTTTCCAAAAAAGAGTACAAGTGTGAACATCTGTGTCATCTTTAAAGCAGTGATAGATTGGAGACCATGCATCCTAGGTTGCTTTCAATGATTCTAGTTTATACGTGTGGTTCTGGAATAATTATAAATTGAGTTCCCTTTCAGTCTCAAAAGAGTCAGATTTATATTAAAAATATGTGATTATCCTAGTGATCACACCAGTAATTTAGCTTGAAACTAGCCAAGAGCAAAATGTACATTACCATCACTAGCCTGTCCTTGTACTGCATACATTTTTTGTTAAAGTTTAGTTTTTTTAGACACTGATGGTAAAAGCAATTGATATTCTGATGTTCAATATCCAGCCCAACTAAAGCTACTTTTGAAACCTTCACCGACTGTGTTATTAACTTTCTTTCTTGGAGATGCTATCCAAGTGGCCTTCCATGAAAGCCTTTGATCTGCAGTCTGGATGTGAGCTTCTTCATGTCCTTCTGCTAAGTTGCTTCAGTCGTGTCCTACTCTGTGTGACCCCACAGACGGTAGCCCACCAGGCTCCCCCATCTCTGGGATTCTCGAGGCAGGAACATTGGAGTGGGTTGCCATTTCCTTCTCCAATGCATGAAAGTGAAAAGTGAAAGTGAAGCCGCTCAGTCATGTCTGATTCTTAGCGACCCCATGGACTGCAGCCTATGAAGCTCCTCCATGGGATTTTCCAGGCAAGGTACTGGAGTGGGTGCCATTGCCTTCTCCCATGTCCTTCTCCCATGTTCTTCATGTCCTGCTCGCCCGTAAATGACAGATTCCAGTTGAATCCTGCAGCGGGGGAACCAAATTGTAGACCTCCTGGAAAGTGATTACTCAAGGAAGCTCAAAATGTTCCCTCTCTTTTCTTCATTCACCTTTGGCTCATTGAACTTGAAGATACACTCTTGCCCTGAGACTAATGCCACCCAACGTGTTTATTATTATCTAATATGTCTTCATCACTGCTAAATGTAAACAGAGAAGGGGATTGAAACAAAACTGTAGGCATGGTTCTTGATTTTGAGAGTTGTAGATCAGGTCTTAATATATGTGGTGGATCAATAGGTTTTCTGGGCTAATCAAAATTTGGGAGCTCTAGTATTTATAAATTCTGATAATCAAAGGCCTTGTTTGTTCATGGATCCATGAATCTTCATCCATTTATCCCCCTAGGGATAAATCTTGGTTTGGGGATTGAGGAACCACCCCAGGGAGAGAAAATAAGGTAGGCAGAGGTTTTCCTCTTTGGTGTTGTTGCTCCATGCTTTCTCCCCCACCACCCTGTTCGTGCACAGGCACCCAGGTCTTCTGCTGGTGGATGTACACAGCTACTGCATTCCAGCGGGCTCTTCCCAAGCCATCCCAGAACCCTTTCCTGCCAATCCTCACTCTATTAACCATAGGCTCTTCCTTCTAGGGCTGACTGAGAGACAAATTTGTCTTCTGATAAGCCACCTTATGCCGAGTGATTCTGGGAATCATGGAATCACTGACTGACTGTCTTCCCAGGTTACCTGTTTACATGACCTTGAAGTTTCACTGCTCAGATCCTGCTTGATGGATTTTCTGGAATTACAGTAGACAAAGGGCAGCCTCCATCAAATATTTCGATAATTCCATGTGTGTTTGCCTCTCTCACGTCTGAGCTGGTTGACCCCACTTGGCTGTGTAGTCTACTTTGTATACAGTGTAAGAAAAATAAAGGACAAGAATAATAAGAAAGATGATACAGAGTGAGACCTAGACTAGAATTAAAGCAAATCTATGACCTCGTCTTCCTCATCTGAGCTATGTGATCTTGGGGATCCTCTCTGAGTCTTTTTTTCCCTACCTGAAAAATAAAATTAACAGTTTCTCCCTGACCGACAGGATCACCTGAGGCTTCCCTGTAACCTCTAAGTAAGTTACTAGAAATATAGGGGGGAAAAAAGGGAAGAAAAGAACATGTTTGTTTGTAAACTGCAATCCCAGCCCTCCACAAATCTTAATGCAACTTTGACCCATGGTTGAAGGTGGTGAATAACCTCCAACGCCAATCCTCAGACCACCCTCTATAAAGGATAATAGAGCAAACTGTAGGTAACTGACTTTGATCATTACCAATTCTTTTCATGTTTGTGTTATTTATTCCCCTGGCTATGCAACAGCAGGGGCGTATTTTCTGGCTGTTTTTTAAGAGGAGAGAAAAAGAATTGAAAAGGAGAGAGATTTTTATTTATTTGATTACATTAAAATAGTAACTGCTTTGACTAATACGATTAACATTTATACTAATTATAGTTCTTAAAATTACAGGCCCAGTATATATCATACAAATCAAAATGTTATACAATAAAGAGTAACCCCCTCTCTTTATGTTCTGGTGACATCTATTAAGTCCCCAGCTGCTCTGATCTTGAGGTAGTAAGAGGTTTAAGGAGCTGAAGGCATTAGGTGAGAACCTGTAAATGGGACAGAATAAAAGAGGAAGTTAAGATTCATTTGTCTGGGATCTTGGGTTGTGGGGGAAGAAGCGTCTCCAGCTGATGAATTATAAGGGAGCCTGCATTTGAGATGAGGGCCTGTGGACCACACTCAGTAAACTCAGCACATTTTCTGCTCTCAGTTTTGCGTTTCATCTGAGAATTGTGTATAAATTTACTTCTGAGTGTTTTATAGTAACACTTGGACCTCTCCATGGAATTATAGTTTCTATCATTCAAGGAAACCTGCTGTTCATTATTTAGATAAATTTAAGGCATTTACTCTTCTGAAATCGAGATGCAGAAAATCTTTGCTTTTATCCTTACTGATATTTTTAAAATTAGAGACAATCTAAGAGGAATTTATTAAAGATCAAATAAGCTAAGTATATGGAAAGCAACTGGTTGAGGCAAACATGATAACCACTACACTACAGAAATGCCATTATGGAAAGCAAGTGGATAGAAGGTTGTCCAGGAATGGTAAAAAGTGGCTAAACAGAGACTTCCCTTGTGGTCCAGTGGCTAAGACTCTGTGCTCCCAAAACAAGGACAGGGAGATGGTCCTTATCTCTTGTGGGTTTCTCATGAAATTGTTCCCTGAGAAAATGATACTTAAGCTGGGATAAAAAGATGAATAGGAGTTAGCCAGGTACAAATACGAGAAGATCGTTCCAGGTAGGTAGAGTGGTAAGTTCAGAGTACAAACAGGAAGCCGCTGTGGTTGAGACATGATGGTCAAGGCAGAGGATGAATATGATAGGGGGGTGGGGGAAGGGGTTCCAGGAGCCCAGCTGTGCACCATCCATGGTGGGTCACAGGTTCACGTTCAGGATCTGGGGCTCCCTGCAAGAGGACTGCCCAGAAAGATTTAATCAGAGGAATGGCAAGCTCTGAATTTCATTTTATGTGATCCCACTGGTTGATAGGCGGAGAAGAGATAGAGGCAGAAAACTGACACCCATGGGCTGAGTCTGATAAGGTGATACAGGTGGCTGGAGCAGAGACCTTGCTCCCCAGGAAACAGCCCATCTATTCCTGCTGCTTGCATAGGGAGGGCCCCCAGTGGATCATTCCCCAGGCTGAAAGGCAATCTTTACTCAATAGGCTTTCTCTAATTAAAAAAATATTTTTTAAATGAAAAGAATGTTTTTTTAAGTGGCTAAACAGCCTCAGGAACACAAAAGTCACTGTTAGTGACACTGTAAGTGCTATCTTCTCAGGACTATGAGTTACCCACACATCTTTTTTTTTTTTTTAATCACTTTATTGAACTATGATTGACATGCAAAAATCTGTACATATTTAATGTATACAACTTGATGAGGGTGGAGCTAAGTATAAACCTGTGAGACTCACCACAATCAATGCTATAAACATACCCATCACCTCCAAAAGTTTCTTCCCACCTTCTTTATTTTAAAAATATTTCTGTGATGAAAATCACATGGTAAGATCTGCCTTCCTAGCAGATGTTTAAGTGTACAATACAACATTGTTAACTCTGGGCACCAGGCTGTACTGTCAGTCTCTGGGATTTTTTTATCATGCATAACTGAAATTGTATGACCTTTTTGAAGCCAATGAACACCTCTCTCCTGCTGCAGCAGACCAGGCTAAACTGCGCTGGCTTAATTGCAACAAGAAAACAAAAGAAATGGGTTTTCCCTTCACCTGAATATTTATTCATGTAGGATGGAAAAAGCTAGCAAGTTTTCCTTTTCTCTGGGGCCTTTTAGTAAATTACATTATGAGAACAGCACATGTTGTGTGGACTATCAGCAATTAGAAGAATATAGTTTCCATAAAATCCTTGAGCACTGTTGTCTACAAACCTTTGGAACAGGTACACCAGGAAGCAGGGGCCTGAGTCAGGCCAGGCCAGGCGGGGTCAGCGAGGAGAAGAGGCAGAGAGGAGAAGGACAGGAAGAGAGAGGACGGAGTTCCTGGTCTGTGGTCCTGAATCAGAGGCCTATTAGAAGGAGCAAGTTTGCCAGGGAGCTACCTAGGCATTTAGTACATGTGTTACTACATGTGTGATGATACGTGTCAATGAATGAATGACTGCAATGAGAAACCTTACCCATGTGCACAGCCTATAGGCCAAATATTCTTAGTAAAATTTTGTAGCTGGTAAATCCAGAGGAATGCAGCTTTGAGGATGGGGAGTCTAGCACAAGGAAGCAGCTCCAAGCCCTCATCCCCTTCACTGTGAGTCAGCAGAATCATCTCAGAACAGGGATCAGAGACCATAGCCTGGAGGGAGGGCCAGGTTTGGCTCTTTGCTTCTTTTTAAAATAATGGTTTGTACATTTTTCAGTGGTTGATTTTTTGGTTAACTGGTTAATGGTATATCTTTATTATTATTATTTTTCTAATTGGAGTATGGTTGCTTTACAATGCTGTGTTAGTTTCCTCTGTGCTGCTGCTGCTGCTGCTAAGTCTCTTCAGTCGTGTCTGACTCTGTGCGACCCCATAGACGGCAGCCCACCAGGCTCCCCCGTCCCCAGGATTCTCCACGCAAGAACACTGGAATGGGTTGCCATTTCCTTCTCCAATGCATCAAAGTGAAAAGTGAAAGTGAAGTCTCTCAGTCGTATCCGACTCTTAGCAACCCCATGGACTGGAGCCTACCAGGCTCCTCCGTCCATGGAATTTTCCAGGCAAGAGTACTGGGGTGGGGTGCCATTGCCTTCCCCGAATTTCCTCTGTAGAGCAAAGTAAATCAGCCTAACTTTAAATCATCATAAAAATATCTATATTAATATATTCAGTATTGCCTCTTGGCCAGAAAGCTGAAAAATATTTATTATCTGGCCTTTAACAGAAAACAAAAATGTGACCAAACCTTCCTCAGACTATTCAAGGAAGTATGGTCAATATGAATATTGATACAGTAATATCGAGTAATCTATCATTCACAATCAAACTAAGACAATGAGGTTCATATTGTTTTTTACCTCTGTTTCTGATTTTCTTTCACTAATACAGGCAGTTCTAAATTGGTCATGTTTTTGTCTATGTAAGTTTACTCAGTAGGTATTTATTAAATATATCTGAGATAGGTAAGGGCTACTAAAGGCTATGTGATCAGTTCAGTTCAGTCTCTCAGTCACGTCCGACTCTTTGCAGCCCCATGGACTGCAGCATGCCAGGCTTTCCTGTCCATCACCAACTCCTGGAGCTTGCTCAAATTCATGTCCATCAGGTCAGTGATGCCATCCAACCATCTCATCCTCTGTCATTATCCTCCTGCCTTCTATCTTACCCAGCATCAGGGTCTTTTCTAATGAGTCAGTTCTTTGCATCAAGTGGCCAAAGTATTGGAGTTTCAGCTTTATCATCAGTCCTTCCAATTAATATTCAGGGTTGATTTCCTTCAGTATTGACTGGTTGGATCTCCTTGCAGTCCAAGGGACTCTCAAGAGTCTTCTCCAACACCACAGTTCAAAAGCATCAGTTCTTCGGTGCTCAGCTTTCTTAACGGTCCAGCTCTCACATCCAAACATGACCACTGGAAAAACCGTAACTTTGACTACACTGACGTTTGTTGGTAAAGTAACGTCTCTGCTTTTAATATGCTATCTATGTTTGTCATAGCTTTTCTTCCAAGAAGAAAGCATCTTTTAATTTCCTGGCTGCAGTCACCATCTGCAATGATTTTGGAGCCCCCCAAAATAAAGTCTGTCACTGTTTCCATTGTTTCCCCATCTATTTGCAATGAAGTGATGGGACTGAATGCCACGATCTTAGTTTTTTGAATGTTGAGTTTTAAGCCAGCTTTTTCACTCTCCTCTTTCACTTTCTCTGTGTGAGACAGAGAGACAAATATGATTCATTTCTGCTTCCCTGGAGTCTGCAATATAATTAGAAATTCTCATAAATATGATATGTGATAGAAAGAATAGAGCCATAGGAGAAATACCAATAACCTCAAATATGCAAGTCACACTATCTTTATGGAAGAAAGCAAAGAGAAACTAAAGAGCCCCTTTATGAAGGTAAACGAGAAGAGTGAAAAAGCTGGCTTAAAACTCAACATTCAGAAAACTAAGACCATGGCATCCAGTCCCATCACTTCATTGCAAATAAATGAGAAAACAACAGAAACAGTGACAGACTTTATTTTTTGGGGCTCCAAAATCACTGCAGATGATGACTGCAGCCATGAAATTAAAAGGCTCTTGCTCCTTGGAAGAAAAGCTCTGATAAACTTTAATAGCACATTAAAAAGCATAGACATTACTTTGCCAATAAAGCTGTTTAGTCAAAGCTATGGTTTTTCCAGTAGTCATCTTGGATGTGAGAGTTGGACCATAAAGAAGGCTGAGCACCAAAGAACCGATGCTTTTGAACTGTGGTATTGGAGAAGACTCTTGAGAGTCTCTTGGACTGCAAGGAGACCAAACTAGTCAATACTGAAGGAAATCAACCATGTATATCCATTAGAAGGACTGATGCTGAAGCTGAAACTCCAACAATTTGGCCACCTGATGCAAAGAACTGACTCATTAGAAAATACCCTGATGCTGGGAAGGACAGAAGGCAGGAGGAGAATGACAGAGGACAAAATTGTCGGATGACATCACTGACTTAGTGGATATGAGTTTGAGCAAGCTCCAGGAGATGGTGAGGGACAGGGAGTCTGGCATGCTGCAGTCCATGGGGTAGCAAACAGTTGGACATGACAGAGTGACTAAGCAACAAAGAGGTAGAATAAAGAGGTACCACTTGTAAGAGTTGGAACTGTCACTGCTATTCAATGAGACTTTCTATCTCTGCACATTTTATCTGACTCCTAGCAACCCCATGGACTGCAGCCTACCAGACTCCTCCATCCATGGGGTTTTCCAGGCAAGAGTACTGGAGTGGGGTGCCATTGCCTTCTCTGATAAAATGAGAACCTGATGAGAATTAATGTTCATTATTTAATTAAGATTTATAACTGGTTCTAAGATATTATTGGACATTCCAGCATATTGGAAATCAAGTGAACTGAGTCCCTTTAATGTAATGATTACAGCTCCTAGAGAAATCTCTGCCCTCTGTTTTGTTTGGTGTCTGTAGTAGGACTTGACCAGCAAAGGATTTACAAATGATTCAGCCTTGAAAACTTTCCAGATTACTTCCGACAGTGATATTCCAGACATTCAGATATGCGTGTTTGAAAATGTAGATATGGCTGAGTCACCCATTCCTTGGGCACAGTTTGGGCACAGCGTGCCTTCAAGGCTGGCCCCCTCTTGCTAGTTTGCTGGGTCTGAGATAACAACCATTGTAACTAGTAACTCATGCAAGACATATATCCATGCAAAATAGGCAGATATGTTTCTTCATCTTTCAGTTTCTTTTAGTTGAAGGTCACATGTATAGTTTCTTCATCCTTGAAGCTCACGTGGATCATGCATGTGTTGTATATGGAGAGAGTTCAGACTTCCCATTATGACTCTGATCCTTTGAAGAAACTTTATCGGTGCTCTGCAAGTCATCTCCCATAGCATCTAAATCACCTTTGAATAAAACAAATTGTTTGTGAGGGTCCTTTATTAAAGGCTGACCTCTTGAGTGGTTTAAGGCTAACTAACTCTCTGTTCCAATATTGAGGTTTCTCTTATCATTGTGGGTTTTCTTTCTTGATGTACTTCATGAACTAAGCAGGGAAATATCATCTTTCTGCTGATAACAAGACATACACTTGATATCCTGACAAAAAAGAATGATGGCATTTTAATTAAAAAAGCAAAACAGAACAAAATACTGTTCGGCCTTCATTTTGAGAAAACTGGACACTTACAACACAAAATGCTTTACCAGTATGGCTGCCTGCATTAGACTTTATACCACACTATCAACCATGAGCTTTGCTGAATTTTTAAGGCTTTCCCTGGACCTTTCGGACCTTTATGGAATTAATCCTTCAGATTTGTAACAGCAGTTTCCACAAGATGAATACTTTCATTTCTCATGAATCATAATAAAGCAGCCTGTGCTTTGTTGGCAGAATGACCTCTGTAGTCTTTTATCTTCAAGAGAAAGATTAGACTGTCTCTCTAGTTTATGGATAATGAGGTGGGTTGTTGGTCTCTTGGCACCTTCAGTAACTGCACTTCTTTGTGCGCTCTTATACGTCTGTGATTAAACTGATCACTGTATGACTGTAGCAAATCTGTCCGTATAACAAAAACTTCCCCTAAATTTGAGGGTAATTTTTGTATGTAGCAAAATTGACTTATAGACTTGTATAATATGAGAGCTGAAGACACCTGGAGGTTATCTGGTCCAACTTTTTGTCTCATTGTTGAGGACCTTGATTCCCAAGATTGTAGCCCACACTCAGAGGGGCTTGTGAGGGACAGTGTTAGGCAAAGTACTCAGGCCTTCTGACTCCTTGTCCTGAGGGCTTTGTTTTGCAACAGCGTGCCTTTTTTGCTTATAGACTACTTGCTCTACTGATCTTCTTGGAGTCATCCTGGACTCTTTTCTCTCTTCAACAATCCATATCTAATCCCTCAGCAACTCCAGTGATTCTACCTTTAAAAACAGGTCTTGAATCTGACCATTTCTTTTCAAGTCACCCCATCTGATGCAGACTGCAGAACTAGCCTCCCAACTGGTTTCTCTTCTTCCAGTGACCCCTATCCTCACCACAGCAACCAAGATGAGTCTTTTAAAAGATATCTCAGCCTCAGCACTACCGGTGTTTTGGACGGGATGCTTCTCTCTTGTGAAGGGTGGTTCTGTGCACTGTAGGGTGGGTGGCAGCCCTCCTGGTCTCTTCCCACTGCAGGCAAGTACCACCCTTCCCAGTTGTTACAACCAGAAGTGTCTCCAGTCTCCTGGCTGGGGGCACAGAGAGGATGGGGTGGGAATATTCTGTATTCAAAACTACTGTTTTATAATATAAAGTGGACCCTTTCACATTCTTGACCAAAACTCTCCATGAGGTTTCCATCTTAGTCAGTGTTAAAGCAAAGTTCTTTTGCTTGTAAACCAGGTTTTATACATCTCCCTGCACTGCAGGGAGATCCAACCGGTCCATCCTAAAGGAAATCAGTCCTAGGTGTTCATTGGAAGGACTGATGTTGAAGCTGAAGCTCCAATACTTTGGCCACCTGATGTGAAGAACTGATTCACTGGGAAAGACCCTGATGCTGGGAAAGATTGAGGGCAGGAGGAGAAGGGGACAACAGAGGATGAGATGGTTGGATGGCATCACTGACTCAATGGACATGGGTTTGGGTGGACTCTGGGAGTTAGTGATGGACAGGGAGGCCTGGCATGCTGTGGTTCATAGGGTCACAAAGAGTCGGACACAACTGAGTGACTGAACTGAACTATGATCTCTTGGCTTTGTCTCCATGCAGATTTCTTCCCCTAGATACCTAATCTTCATCTGCTATGGATTGAATACTGTGACCACCCACCCCACACACCCTGCCACTCCCTCCCACCCTCAATACATATGCTGAAGCCCTAACTCCCAGTGTATATTTAGAAGTGGAGCCCATGGGAGGTAATTGGTATTAGATGGAGTCATGAAGATGGGGACATCATTATGGGACTAGAGTTCTTATATGAAGAGGAAGAGAGGCTAGAATATAATCTTTCTCTCTTTTATATTATTGCGGACCTGTAGATAAAACAGCAGATTGCTATGAATCAAAAATGAATAATTTCTTAGAAGGAAATGTATATAAAAATTTCAATAGTGGCTATCACCAGGTAGACAGGGTTAGGAGCTCGTATTATGATATTTGGTTTTATAGTTATATGTTCTTATTTGTGTATAGTAAACACGGGCAACTTGACTAAGTTTCTGAGAATTGATGGGTCCCTTAACAATACACAGCATTCCAGTGCTTGTGCACTTTTCGCTGCCTTCTGGATGGAGAGGGACATTCCTATGCACTGCGTTCCATTGCCTGCTGCCTTTTCTAAATACACTGAATAACCTTTCTCAGTGTTCCAGTTGACAGTTGTTCATCCTGAAAAAGCAACACATCCACCTACTGATGAAGAACACGAGGGAGAAGAAAACCAGCTTCCATTTTACAGAAATGAGAGAGGGATTAAGGTTCAAATCCAGGCAGATTAAACAGCACATCAAAGTTTCTCTTTTTAGTGCTCATTTTGCATGAGACCTTGAGAATGATAACCTAGAAGTCAGACAGTGTTACCTGTTGAGCTGAAAAATAATCCCATTACAATTTTCCTAGTATCACACAGAAAAATCAGGCTGTGGTTTAGAAATTTAGCTCCTGAAGCAGCAAAGGGCTGAGAAATCTCCTCCTTCACTCTCACTTGGCCCTTATCATTTTTCTTTGCCGTTAGATTTAGCCAGAGGACACTCAGTCAGTTGCCCGGGGCACACACTCCTTGCCCTGTGGAAGCCCTCAGATCTCTTGGCAAAGCCTCCACCGCTCTAGGGAAGATGCCATGTGCTCAGAATGTCTGATGGGGTGCCTCTGTGTGGGATCACTAAGAGATTTCTGCCGGCTTAGTTGCTTCTTGAACTTCACATTCTGTATTTATATATCTGAATTTTGCTCCCAGACTTGTAAAGGGAAGAATAAAAAAAAAAAAAAGAAGGATCACTGTGTTAAGAACAAATCGAGTTCAATAACCTTTCTATGTGGACATTTGGTGATGTTGGACTAGGTCAGCAAGTGTCCTGATGCTAAAATCACTTTATCTGATGCAATCATGGTACCTTTCTAAGAATTCACTCTTTTCTGCACCTATGTCAGAATAGAGAAGGGATAGTATGAATCCATATACTATTTCCCCACTTATGCTATGGCCTCAAGGAAGTTAATTTCATGGGGGATAAAATTAACAGGATGCCCAGTTAAGTTTGAAATTTGAACAAACAACAAATAATGTTTTACTGTAAGTATGTCCTATGCAGTATTTATTTAATTCAAGCATCTGTTGTCTGAAACATGTATATGTGTGTGTGCATGGTCAGTCATGTCTGACTCTTTGTGACCTCATGGACAGTAGCCCACCAGGCTCCTCTGTCCATGGGATTCTCCAGGCAAGAATACTGGAGTGGGTTGCCATTTCCTCCTTTAGGGGATCTTCCTGACCCAGAGATCGAACCTGTACCTCCTGAATCTCCTTGCATCCGCAGGTAAATTCCTTACCACTGAGCAACCTGGGAGCTCAGCTGGTAAAGAATCTGCCTACAGTGCAAGAGACCCCAGTTCAATTCCTGGGTCAGGAAGGTTCCCTGGAGAAGGGATAGGCTAGCCACTCCAGTATTCTTGGGCTTCCCTGGTGGCTCAGATGGTAAGGAATCTGCCCCCAGTGTGGGAGATCTGAGTTCGATCCCTAGGTTGGGAAGATCCCCTAGAGGAGGCCGTGGCAACCCACACCAGCATTCTTGCCTGGAGAATCTCCATGAACAGAGAAACCAGGCGGGCTACAGTCCATGGGGTCACAAAGAGTCAGACATGCCTGAGAGACTAAGCACACAGAGCTACCTGGGAAGCCTAAACACGTGTGTACTAAAATGTTATTTACGTGAAATTCAAGTGTAACTGATGTCCTTAATTTTTATTTGCTAGATCTAGAGACTCTAATGGGTGAGGAACTTGAACTATCCTTTAAAATTTTTCATTTTCATCCATTTTCTTCCTACATTTTAGTGATACTTAATAAGTTCCCATAGTAAAATGCACTTGTGTTTCTTCCTATGAATCTTCTTATGCTTTATTTAAATTCAGCAATTTTATTCAGTCACTAAATCATGTCCGAATTTTGTGACCCCATGGACTGTAGCCCACCAAGCTACCTTGCCCTTCACTATCTCCTGGACTTTGCCCAAACTCACGTCCATTGAGTCAGTGTTGCCATCCAACCATCTCATCCTCTGTCACCCTGCTTCCTTCTCTTCCTGCCCTCAATCTTCCCCAGCATCAGGTCTTTTCGAGTGACTAGGCTCTTTGCATCAGGTGCCCAAAGTATTGGAGCTTCAGCTTCAGCATCAATCCTTCCAATGAATATTCAGGGTTGATTTTCTTTAGGATTGACTGTTTTAATCTCCTTGCTGTCCAAGGGACTCTCAAGAGTCTTCTCCAACACCACAATTCAAAAGCATCAATTCTTTGGTGCTCAGCCTTCTGTATGATCCAACTCTCACACCTGTATAAAGTCCATAAAACCTAATTTGTTTCTGATTTCCATTTGTTAGTACAAACTTGAAGTCGAATGGCTTGAACATAGTCTCTAGGAAGGGTTGGTATGCACACAATCTTTTAAATATATGACCACATTTTCTGACAAGTATTTTGACCATGTATCTTATCAAAGTAGGAAAAAAGCACTGATACTTCACAGAAGCCCCAGTGGTCATTGGCTTTGGTGACATATGCTCTCTCTCCCTGAGCTGGCTAATGTTTAACATTTTGCATTAATATGAAGCACATAGAGTATACCTCCAGGCTGCAGTAGAGAGAGTGCTAGTGTGGTTTTGACCTTCTAGAGACTAAGCTGGACTGAAGGACTGGTCAACCAGGCAAGCGTTTAAGGTTCCACTATTTTAAAAGGCTATAATTACACTGTGGAGGTAAAATGTAATGAAAGAATGTAATTTGATAAAGAGTACTCTATTTACCTAAACTTCTTTTGCAAGATGATTGTAGCTATTACAGTGATTTTAAAAAAGAAATCTTTTGACAGTTCTGTGTGTGAACAACCAAGAATGTTCCAAAAGAACGTTCTAAATCTTCAGTTGATTGTGATAGAATTTTTATTTTGCTGAATGGAGTATGGCCATTTGGGGTCCTGATAATAATAAAGGAAAGATGAGGTGTTATTACCAATAGCCCTCTTTCTTGACTTTTTCCTTACTTAATTCCAGCCTTTTAAAGATAAACATGCTACAAATATTAATACATGTTGACATGGTATTCAGTGATTTACTTTCCTGGATTAGCTCTGTAACTTCATTTCTCTACTCATCATTGATGATATTGCAGAAATTCTCCAAATAGGCAACATTATAACAAGAAGTGTTCTTGCCTGGAGAATCCCGGGGACGGGGGAGCCTGGTGGGCTTCCGTCTATGGGGTCGCACAGAGTCGGACACGACTGAGGCGACTTAGCAGCAGCAGCAGCATAACAAGAAGTAAAAAATATATATACAAGGGTCTCCAACTATAGTTCAGGCCAGGGGAAGTTTTGGAGAAGTAGTTCTCAAGCTTTAGTGAATGTGAGCATTTCCTAGAAGGCTAATTAAAGCTCACACTGTGAGCCTCTGCCCTGCAGTTGCTGACCAACCAGGTGTGTCTAGAGTGTGGACTCAGATTGTGCTTTGTAACAAGTTCCCAGGTTGGGGAGCTTTTTCAGGTCTGGGGACCTTAGTTTAAGAACCACTGTGTCCAAATTTATATTCTGATATCCTAAACCAGTAATGTTCACATTAATTAGGGGACCTGTTAATTCATGGTTTGGTTTGGTTTTTTAAATCCCCTCTTCCATCACACAGTCTCATAGGTATTATAAGCTTCCACTGGGGCTGATACCAGAGTGGCAATTGCACATGTAAGTGATGTTTGATCAGTTGAAAATGGATTATATTCCATCATCCATAGAATAGTTTTAATGTCTTTCAATGGAGGTATCTATCTTAACACAAGGCAAACAGATGCAGTAGAATTTATTTCTAAGAAGAGATAATGATGTTAAGATTTGGGGGTTGATTACATGAATTTGGGGATCCACAGAAACTCCATGCATTCCAAAGTGAAAGTTTTCATCACTTGGAAGATAAAATTATGCATATCAAGTTCTATGGGGATTTGTATGACATTTTCTAATCTTCAAATCTTTTTAGGAGCTTCTTTTTACTTCCATGCTATTTGTCATAAATTTAAGTTTTAGCTCTTATTGCTTTAACCAGAAGCTCTTACACATTGGACTTGGAAAGAAATTTCTGACTCCATAGTGAATTATTTTTCATACTTAACAATGTTTGATATTGTAGATGAAATGTCATACCTTAAAAATCCATTCTAAGTCTTCCTCTGTGACTGGTCTTTGAAATTAACAAGAAATTGAAAAGAAGAGCAAGCACAGAGGGACTTAACCTTACAGAAACATTTTTACTGCTATTTGCTTGAAAATCCCATGCATGGAGGATCCTGGTGGGCTCCAGTCCATGGGGTCGCTAAGAGTCGGACACGACTGAGCAACTTCACTTTCACTTTTCACTTTCCTGCATTGGAGAAGGAAATGGCAACCCACTCCAGTGTTCTTGCCTGGAGAATCCCAGGGACTGGGGAGCCTGGTGGGCTTCTGTCTACGGGGTCACACAGAGTCGGACACGACTGAAGCGACTTAGCAGCAGCAGCAGCAGCAGCTTGATCATTTTGGTCAGTTTCTAAAACACATTAAGGATCTTTTATATCTCTAGATAATTAATATAAACCTGGAATATCCCTAGCAGTGTTATCTCTGATGTTTATTTATATTTAACAAAGGTAAAGCAAATAGACATCAGTTTCTCCTTTGTGAAGCAATAGTTGCTTGATCATGTCCGACTCTTTGTGATCCCATGGACTGTGGCCCACCGGGCTCCTCTGTCCATGGAATTCTCCAGGCAAGAATACTGGAATAGGTTTCCATTCCCTTCTCCAGGGGATCTTCCTGACCCAGAGATTGAACTCAGGTCTCCCACATTGCAGGCAGATTCTTTACCATCTGAACCAAAGGGGAAGAAGCCCACTCAAGAGTGAACCTTCCTTTCTGTCTTCATTAGGAAAACACTGAAGGTTTTGCTGTGTTGGTATCTGCTTATAAACAATTATCTTTCAGAAGAGGAAGAAAAAGAATAATATCCAACAGCAACATGACACTCTATTACTTTTTCTCAGACTGACACAGATAAGAAACAGTACCAGTTAGTTAGATGCATATATGGCTCTTGGCCTAAATGCTAGTCAAGGAAGATTTAGGAATCTTCCCAAGATAGAATTTGGAGAGAAGGAGGGCTGGAGACTCATATATTCTTATCACGAACTCTGGTATCAGTCTCTGGAGTCCAAGTTTCTTAGTGGATGGACTTTCGGTATTCTCAAGTATATCTCTCCAAATATGATTGCCTTACATAATTTTACAGCAAGCCCAAAGGATTGCTTCTTTTATGAAGCAAGGCTGGAAAATGTTACTACTTGATGGGTCAGTAGAATGACCACTGGCATCTTAAAGAGAAAACCAAAACACAGCAAAGAAACTTTTTTTTTTTCTTTTTAATTAAATTTTATTTTGCTTAACTTTACAATATTGTATTGCTTTTGCCATACATCAAGATGGATCCACCACAAGTATACATGTGTTCCCCATCCTGAACCCTCCTCCCTCCTCCCTCCCCATACTATCCCTCTGGGTCATCCCAGTGCACCAGCCCCAGGCATCCGTAATCAGGCATCTTACCTGGACTGGCGACTCGTTTCAGATATTATATTATACATATTTCAATGCTATTCTCCCAAATCATCCCACCCTCTCCTGTTCCCTAGTTGGCTTTCTTCTGGATGAAATTCTTACCATCGTTATTCTACTGTAAAAGCTTCTGTAAAATTGTAGTGTGTAGCTTTCATTTGATTCTTTAAAAGCATTTGCTTTCCAATTATCTCTTTCACCCATTTCCTAGGGGATCTCTGTGTTGTGCTTAGTTGCTCAGTCATGTTCCAGTCTCTGTGACCCCATGAACCACTGCCCGCCAGGCTCCTCTGTCCATGGGGATTCTTCAGGCAAGAATACTGGAGTGGATTGTCATGCCGTCCTTTGGGGGATCTTCCCAAACCAGAGACTGAACCAGGTCTCCTGCATCATGGGTGGATTCTTTACCATCTGAGCCACCAGGGAAGCCCAAGAATACTGGAGAGGGTAACTTGACCCTTTTCCAGGGGATCTTCCTGACTCAGGAATTGTACTGGGTTCTGCATTGTAGACAGATTCTTCACTAGCTGAGCTACCAGGGAAGCCTACCCTCATCAAACTCTGCCCAAATTCCTGCCACAGATCTTTGCACTACAAGTTCCATATGTTATTTCTACTTATTTCTTTTCTTCAGTTTTAATATTTTTATTTCTCTGCTCCTGCATTAAATCCATGTAGTTGATTTCACATTGATTTCAGATAAAACAATTGGATAAAATTATTCCATAAGATATGAGAGTGTTGAAAGTGAAAATGTTAATTGTTCAGTCATGTGTTTACTCTTAGCAACCCCAAGGACTGTAGCCCACCAGGCTCCTCCATTCATGGCATTCTCCAGACAAGAACACTGGAGAGGGTAGCCATTCCTCTCTCCAGGGAATCTTCCCAACCCAGGGATTGAACCAGGGTCTCCTATAGTACAGGCAAGTTCTTTATCATCTGAGCCACCAGGGAAGCCCATAGTGATGATAATTGGTGGGCAAATCCCCCTGAGAGGAAATATTATTCTATAAGAGGGAGAAGGGTAGCCTAGATTGAATTCAGTGTAATTATCAGTGAGCCCTTTATTGGACCTGTGCAAGGAGATGAGACAGCTTGTGCCTAACACAGGCTGAAACTTTGAAACCAGGATCACTGAAAACAAACCTTTTATTTCTCAATGGATTATATTTTCTTGGACCGTGTCCATCTTTTCTAAAAATGAAGGACTAATACAAGTTGCTTAAAGCAGTGGGGCACCTTTATCCCAGACTCATGTTCAAAATGCAATTGTTGTAAGGAACGCAAAAGCTCAAACTGCCAGCCAACTGAAGGGGTAATTGTACTGAAGAAAAAGTTAATCTTTATTTAACTTTCCTAAATTATGTACTCAAGCACTGCAAACTGTCATAATCTCCTTGTTTCAAATGAAGTGGATTATTTATTTGTGATAATGGGCACATATGCTCATTAACATGCTGTCATAAACAGCTGTATTAAATTCATTATGTCTTCTGTGACATAAATAAGGTGTTCAGCATGAGGTTGTTGTTTAAAATATAGGCCCCGGGAAGAACAAAAAAGCAATAAATGCTTTTTAATATCGTTGCCTGGTCTTGAATTCTAAATTTATTTCTGCCTTATTAATGCTACTTGTATGGAAATTGCAGGTGTTACTCTAGTGAAATATCTTGACATTTAAGGACATTAGAACTTCTTTATACTTTCTCATCCTTGGTGTATCTCTCTCTGGCTGTTCACTGTTGACACCTCAGCATGTTTAGAACAGCGTTCATTTGATGAATATCTTCGACCCATCCTACTTCTGAAAGTTTCCAAACTGTATATTGACTTTGAAGATCATCTAGTTCAACACCTTCATTTTTCAGAAGGAACTGAGCTTCTAAAGATTTAAAAGGCTTGTTTAAGTTACACATCTTATAATACTAAAGCCAGGACCAAGGATTAAGTGTCCAGGCTCCTCTTGCAGTATACCAATGCTTTCCACTAGAGGAATGGGCAGTGATCATTATGTTGCTAACACTAAAACGGCCTGAGGACAGGGCGATTGTATTGGACAGTGAGGGGACCAGGCTGTACCTTTTGCGATAATTTTGCCATTATAATTTATGGTTGGCACAATGCTCACTGTTATCTTACAGTTTATATTAATGTGAGCAAACTTGTAGCTGCTTTCTTTGGGTTCATGACCTAGTTGGATGAAATGAGTGTGTGACAATGAATCATGGGCAAATTTTGACAGAATAAGTAAAGTAACAGACTTATTTTGACTGTGAGGTTCAGGAAAAATAGGTTTGTGGGAGCATGGCAGAAAATGCCATGGAGAAACAGAAGTTGTTCAGCTTTATCTTCGCTGGTAAATGAAGCATTCAAAGCTGAGAATATATCTGCCCATTGGTGCTAGTATGGGTCTGTCCTTTATCAGAATATTGATTATAAGCAGTTTAGGTGCCTGCTTTTTAAATGATGAAAAACTGAAACATTTTCACAAAGTACAACAAAAATTGTTCTCATCACAGAAAAATTAAGGAAGCTAATGATTACTGTCCTGGGGAGATTGAAGCTAAAACAGAGGTGATGTTCTTAAAGAAATTAAATCCTGCCTCAAAAGAACAAGGAGCTCTTACAAAGATGTGTTCTCTCTGCATTGTTACACAATGTGATTCAAGAGCAAAATGAGATTAAATGGAAGCAAGAAAATTTAGTTAAGACTCTAAAGATGATTCAATATTAAAACAAGATACCTAGGGATAGTGTAGATTTCGCAGTCCCAGAGATCATTGAAAATGAAATAGAACGTAATTGAACTTGAGTGATTTAGGAATACACCTTTCAGAGCAAAGGGTGAGCCCCAATGACCTCCTAAGATCTCGTCCAAGTCTTTGATTCAACAACCAAATATTCTGGCAAATGCTGTTTTCCAGCTCTGGAAGGAATGCATTTACACTAACTATACTCATTAGTGTAGTTATAGATTTTTAAATCTATAGTTATAGATTCTTAAACAGTCTTCTCTTCTGTCTTTTGATTTCTTATATTCATGTATGTTTATGATAAAAGATTCTAACTATAATATTCACCTAGTCTTCCCGGCTGTGGAGCAACATTTGGATGGAAGTTAAGATACATCAGGGATTTGTGACTTTAGGTGGTAGCTTTATTGTGTCTTGCTTCTGCAAACGGGATTTCTTACCTATTTAAAACTCACCTGAGCTTTGTTCTAAATAATTTTTCCCATCCTGTTTGGGGTTGATTTTTCTGTTGTAGTTATTAATGGAATACCATGTCTGAATGGATTTTTTGGGATAATTTAATCGATAGTATAATCAGAATGCAGAGATAGAAATATCCTCAAATCTTAGCTGCCCCACCACTAACCATTACTGCTTTAAGATATCTATTTCGATCTGGAAAATTTATTAATCTCTTCTAAAGTTTCAAGTATGGATTGGTATGTGATGATAGCCTTGCCTAGATTTCTATAAATTCCTAATTTTTCTTACTATTACTTTCGGGACCAATAGTTTGATTAGTTGTGGTTATCTCAGTTGGACACTTTTTCCCTTCTTTAATACAACATCCTTGCTTTTATTTACTTTTTAAGTCTTTATTGAATTTGTTACAATATTGCTTTTGCTTGTTGTTTCCTTTTTTTGGCTGCAAGGCATGTGGGATATTAGTTGGCTGAGCAGAGAGTGAACTTGCAGCCCCTGCATTGGAAGGCGAAGGTTTAGTCACTGGATCAAGAAGGAAGTCCCCCTTTGTTTTTAAGATTCACTTGTTCTTGCATGTTTTTCAAAGACCCAGATTGTTTGGAAAAAGTTTTGTGAAGGCCGGGGCTTGCCTCGTGAGATCTTTTAGAGGAAGTGAACGTATTTCTCTGTGCTTTCACGTTCCAGCTTTCCAGATCAAGTCCTTCACATCCCTGCGCTTCCTGTCGGAGCCCTCGGATGCCGTCACTATGCGCGGAGGGAACGTCCTCCTGAACTGTTCCGCGGAGTCTGACCGGGGAGTCCCCATCATCAAGTGGAAGAAAGACGGCATCCACCTCGCCTTGGGAATGGACGAAAGGAAGCAGCAACTTCCAAATGGGTCTCTGCTGATACAAAACATACTTCACTCCAGGCACCATAAGCCGGACGAGGGACTTTACCAGTGCGAGGCGTCTTTAGGGGACGCTGGGTCAATTGTTAGTCGGACAGCAAGAGTTGCAGTAGCAGGTGAGTGGATATTTCCTCTTATTCCTCTTCCTTTTCCATCTCTTCTTTTTACTCCCGTTTTTTGAGATTGAAAAGAAATGACTAATCTTTGCGGAAACAATGTATATTTTTAAGAAAAAGAGAAGTAAGGTAAAAACACGTATGCTTATTTTCTCATAGTCCTGGTTGACTTTTTCTCTGAATTAACTTGGAAAATAGAAGAATCTCAATAGAAGAAGAATCTCAGGTTAATCTCATTAACCTGACATTATGAGATTTTCCAAAACAAAATTTCATTCAAGTTGATCCAATACTTAGGTTGAAGGGAGGTGTTTTCATTAATTGAAAAATAATTTCCTAATTAATTCCATTTACAACATCACTAATGATGAAAATGACATATGATGAAATGATGAAAATGACTAATGATGAAAACAACTCACGTCCATCGAGTCGGTGATGCCATCCAACCACCTAACCTCAACCAGATGAGGTGGTTGGGTGGCATCATTGACTCAATGGACGTGAGTTTGAGCAAATTCCAGGAATTGGTGATGGACAGGGAAGCCTGGCATGCTGCAGTCCATGGGGTCGCAAAGAGTCAGACACGACTGAGCGACTGAACTGAACTGAATGATGAAAAATTGGAGTTTGTGCACGTGTGTATGTGTGTCCTTGTTTTTATTTGTTTATTTGTTTTATCTTTAAAGCAGTGGATTTTATTTTAATTATGTTGGCTACAATATGTAAATCTCTAAATGAAAAGTAAAAATTTGATTAGTGCCTCCAAATATCTTTACACTTGATAATGTATTGATTCAATAACTGATTAATCAGATGAAACGCTTTTCTTTTATATATATTTTGAAAGGTTGAAGACTTTGAGAGAAACAGTACTGAATGTTCTGTAATCAATTTGCCCTACTTATTTTAATTACTATTTTTAAACTTTTTATTTTGTATTGGGGTATAGATGATCTGGAGAAGGAAATGGCAGTCCACTCCCGTGTTCTTGCCTGGAGAATCCCAGGGACGACGGAGCCTGGTGGGCTGCCATCTATGGGGTCGCACAGAGTTGGACACGACTGAAGCGACTTAGCAGCAGCCTAGCTGATTAACAATGTTGTGATAGTTTTGGATGAACCGTGAAAGGGATGAAAATAACCATCCCAACTCCCTAACTATTTCTCCCCCCATTTTCCCCCCAGCAACCATAAATTTATTCTTTAAGTCTGTGAGTCTGTTTCTATTGTGTAAGTAATTTCATTCGTATCATTTCTTTTTATATTCCACATATAAGGGGTGTCATATGATATTTTCCCTTCTCTGTATGACCTCCCTCACTCAGTGTGACATCTCTGAGTCCGTCCATGTTGCTGCAAATGGCATGATTCCATTCCTTTTAATTCCTTTGTATATGTGCACCACATCTTCTTTATCCATTCCTCTGTCGATGGACCCCCATTTATTTTTATTAGAGGACAACTCATAATTATTTCTTTTAAGAGTTCTGTGGGGAGAGGAGTTAAATTTTTACTCATTTCAATGATAATTCTGCTAAAAGCTGGGCTTTGGTTCTGTTTTGATTGTTTTTGGTTTTAATTTTGATATTAGACACAAAGCACGGCAAATGTCTCCAACCTGAAATAAATTTAGACCTTCAAGTAGGTTAACGGGTCTGAAGGGCTCCCTTAGTCGGCCCCTTTCTAACTTAACCATCAGTCCTAGTCCCTGAAGTGAGTAGGCCATAATGTAGTCCTTTATCCTGGTTTCCTTTCCCAGGCTGCAGGGTTTTCTACATCCAGGAAAACTAATGAGGATTCATTTTCAGCAATAAGATATGCTCGGACGGTCAGGCAGGGCCACCACTTCCCCGTGTACTCTTCTAGTGAAGATGCAGGAGAGTGAAAAATCTGAAAGAAAAAAAAAGGATTTTTTGTCAGAGGATGATAAAAAAATCAGATCTCATAAATAAACAATGAGTACATAAATTCAGCTTCCTGCCACTCTTTTCTGACTTCTTTTCCCCACTAAGGACTCTCTTTCATATTTAGTTAGAGCAGACTCTCGTAGGGCAAAGATGTCCCGATAAGCAGGGTCTTCTCCTGGGGATACAGTGGTCAGCCATCCTGGTCTAACCTGGACTGAACTTCTTTTAGCACTTGAACGTACTGTATCCTGAGAACTCCTTCAGTCCCAGGTAAAGCTACAATAGTTGGTTACCCACCTAATGGTACCCCCCTCCTGCTTTAGCAATGCTAGACTGAAGCATGGATACAGAATCTCTCCTTTAACTCAAGAGCCATGGGAGGTGGCATCTTATCATGGAAACTGAGGTTTTCAGCCACCTGGGATATCTGAGGGATGGGTGCTGAAATTTGACAGAGCATAGAGTGTGGAGAGAACTCAAAGTCCAAGTTAATGATGACTGGTTATAAAGAAAAGTGAGGGACTTCTCTGGTGGTCCAGGGGTTAAGTCTCCATGCTGCCAACGTAAGGACGTGGGTTCAGTTCTTCGTCGGGGAACTTAAGATTCCACCTACCATGCCGTATAGCCCAAATATTTTAAACAGCAGTAATACAGGTAAAAACAAAAGTGGAGCAAGTGCTGAAGGTTAGGTTAAAAACTGCTTTCCTGGAGTGCTCCAAATGAAGCAGAAAGTGTACAGTTTGATTTTCCCACATTTGAGAATTTTCAGACACTGAGATTCCATCTGTCAGTTGTCCACAATACAAGGTGAAATTGAAAGTTGCCCACTCATGTCTGACTCTGTGATCCCATGGACTACACAGTCCATGGAATTCTCCAGGCCAGAATACTAGAGTGGGTAACCTTTCCCTTCTCTAGGTGATCTTCCCAACCCAGGGATCGAGCCCAGGTCTTCGGCTTTGCAGGCAGATTCTTTACCAGCTGAGCCACAAGGGAAGCCCACAATATAAGGTAGCTCTGCTGATTTGAATGAGTCAGGCTGGTATTTTGACGCCTCTTCTGAAAGGCACACACGTACGTGCTGTTAATGAAAATATCCTGAAAATTTGTGGTTTCTGTTTCCTTTGATCTAGATCCAGTTTTGCATGTTCTGTTTCAATGGCAAGATGAAGAATAACCCCTTCCCTGTGAGATATTAAAATAAAGTGACTTCGACTTTTGACTTTCATATTCTGTACAAGGATAGGCTGGCAGATTCAGTCACTGAGTTACAATCTCATATTAGATTGTATCATTTCAAGGCAATAAGGCTGTTCACAGCGTTTTAAACACTTACCTTGCTGTTTGGCAACACAGCATACATCAATGTTATGTCTGCTGAGGTTAAGATTGCCGAACCACTGGAATGCACAAGGGGAATATATCTTCCCCATAATAAAAACCATGGGCCTGATTTAATCTCATTTTAAAGCATTAGCAGTCAATAAACCAGTCACTCCTAAAAGGTAACAGGTAGCTTTGCTTTAAATGAGAAAAAAAAATCTGTTCTCTACCCTCAGGTGCTGTGTAGAGCCCATTTAATAGAATGCTTCTCTTCCATTTTTGCTTTCTTGAAGTCTTTTAATAAAAAGAAAGGTGGCAAATGAAATCTGCGTTTAATCAATCAGCTCATTTTATGCAATGATCTTGCCATGCACCATTCATTCTGTTTTTTAGTAACTTCTCAAGTGCTCTTTAAGCCCCTGAATGTGCACTAGCTGGAGAGAAAGGGTAAGAAAGAGACGCGAAATGCTACCAGCCCATTCGACATCCTGTTAAACATCTCAGTGTAAGGGGCTGCTGACTGTCAGTATTTCTGGGAATTGTGAGTTCTATCAATAAGGAATGCCTGGGATAGTAAATCTCTGAAAGCAACTTGGCCAGTGCTGGCTGAAACTTGAGACTTGTATTTGTATCCAATTAGCTCTAATCTAAAATGGTACAGTATTTCTCTGCCTTGTATAGAAACTTCAGATTGAGAGCACTTGGTGAAGCAGACTTTGTTTACATAACTTCTCCTATTCTTTTCATTCAGTACCTAGAAAATCACTGGACTTGTTTAGCAGTTTTTCAGTAGATATTTGTTTTACCAGTGAAGATGTGGGACTTTCTACCATCTATGGAGAATTTTTGGCCAACGCCATCTTCTTCCTTTTCTTCTTCTTTTACTTCTTTGTTATTGAACCTGATGTGGTTAGTTAAATTTGCCTGTTTGTTGTCCCTACTCTTGATGGGAAGAGTTTGATTGATTGTTTGATAGATATCTCAATAGTCTACAAGTAAATTAAGTATTAGAAGGTGGACTCTACTGGAATATTCATAGGCTACTTGAGAAAATAGAAGGTGTGTGCCAGCTTCCTTGTTTCTTCCTGTAACTTTCAGGAGGAGCTTGCATCTGGGCAGGCATGTCTCCTGTGTCATCCGTTGTCAGCTATCTGAGCCTGTGGATTCTCCTCTGTAAATCAGACATAATAATAATCTGTCTCCTAAGGCTGTAATGCTTTCAAAGAATATCTCAGATGTAAAGCCATGGTGCAGAGTAGATTTGTGTTCAAAAGCAGCAATGGTAAATGTAGACTTAATAATGGTTATTATTGTGTTATTACAATTATTACTACTAGGAAATGATAGCTTTCAGTATTTCCATGTGATGGTGCAAAACATATTTGGAGGAGGAGGGAAGAGAGTAATCAGATCAGATCAGTCGCTCAGTCGTGTCCGACTCTGCGACCCCATGAATTGCAGCATGCTAGGCCTCCCTGTCCATCACCAACTCCCAGAGGTCACTCAGACTCATATTCATCGAGTCAGTGATGCCATCCAGCCATCTCATCCTCTGTCATCCCTTCTCCTCCTGCCCCCAATCCCTCCCAGCATCAGAGTCTTTTCCAATGAGTCAGCTCTTCACATGAGGTGGCCAAAGTACTGGAGTTTCAGCTTTAGCTCATTCCTTCCAAAGAAATCCCAGGGCTGATCTCCTTCAGAATGGACTGGTTGGATCTCCTTGCAGTCCAAGGGACTCTCAAGAGTCTTCTCCAACACCACAATTCAAAAGCATCAATTCTTCGGCACTCAGCCTTCTTCACAGTCCAGCTCTCACATCCATACATGACCACAGGAAAGACCATAGCCTTGACTAGGCGAACCTTTGTAGGCAAAGTAATGTCTCTGCTTTTAAATATGCTATCTAGGTTGGTCATAACTTTCCTTCCAAGGAGTAAGCGTCTTGCAAAACCTAAGCCATAAATAATGTCATCTTGGTTCAGATATCTGCCTTTGCAGTCCATAAGGACCAACTGGCAAGACTGAATTGAGCTTCCGAAGGGTTGAGTCTATGCTGTTTGTTGGCCCGCAGTGCCAAAATCAGTTTGACTACAAAATCATTTTTCAAAAGTTCATGTACCATTACATCAGTGGAGCCAATGTGATTTATGTTGAGTCTAGATCGAGCAATATCTGCTGTCATTTTTGAGGAAAAAAAAAAAATGTGGGGCAATCTTCTCAACCAAGCCTCCTTATTACCCTTCCAACTGAAAAAGGTTCACCTAAGCTGGGTCTACAGGACTTTGTCTAGATTGAGAGTTTAACATAATCTCACCTTCAAGGAAAAGAAAGAATAAATAATGCCAATATGTAAGAAAACCAGATCACTAGGAAGCTCCTTCAGATAATCATGAAAGAACCATCTTACTCCTTTTTCCTAATTACACCACCACCACACAGCCACCATCCAAATCACCTACCTACTCACATGACCACTTGCCCATCCACTTCTCCTCCAGGGCTCTGAGAAGCTCAATTCAGTTCAGTTCAGTCACTCAGTCATGTCTGACTCTTTGTGATCCCAAGGACTGCAGCATGCCAGGCTTCCCTGTCCATCACCAACTCCCAGAGCCTGATCAAACTCATGTCTATTGAATCGGTGATACCATCCAACCATCTCATCCTCTGTCGTCCCCTTCTCCTCCTGCCTTCAATCTTTTCCAGCATCAGGGGCTTTTCCAATGAGTCAGAACTTCAGTGCTTCCTCTACTTGTATTCACATTCCTGGGCATGAATGGGGACCCTCTCTCCTCCCCAGTGTGAGGAAACACTGACCGCAGGATATATTATAGAGCACTTGTGCCCAGGTAGATTCCTTTTTTTGTTAATTTTTAAGCACTTACAGCTTGAATATTGAAACCATTGACTTGCTTTTTTAAATAATACTTCGCTCTTTGCACAATGCATTTATATGCATTACCTCATGATGCTCAAAAAAGTTCTGAAATATAGATACCCAAAATGACAGAGAACAAACTGAAGAGAGGTGATGACTGTCTACGGGCAGAGACTAGAATTCAGATTGTCTAACTGGCACACACTTATTCTCTTATCGTTTGCTTCTCACTGTAAGGACTGGGCTTCCCTTGTGGCTCAGCTGGTAAAGAATCCGCCTGCAGTGTGTGAGACCTGGGTTCAGTCCCTTGGTTGGGAATGTCCCCTGGAGAAGGGAATGGTTACCCACTCCAGTATTCTGGCCTGGAGAATTCCATGAACTGTATAGCAAGAACTAGGGTTAAGGATACTGTTAATAGTTTCCCACTTATTCAGTCACTTATTTTTTTAGTTAATGAAACTCTCAAAAATATAAACTAAAGGGAAAATAATAGATTTCATTTATCCAATTATTTCCTTGAAAATGTCAATTCTTTATGGATGTAGGGGTTCAGAACAGCCCTCCCCAAGATATGTTACTTTTGGCATATGGATTATTTTGAGCTAAAAGCAGATAGTGAAGGATAGGAAAGCCTGGTGCACTGCCGTCCATGGGGTTGAAAAGAGTCGGACACAGCTTAGTGACTAAAGGACCACAAAAGAAAGCAGTGGAGATCCGGTGGGCTCAAGAGAAAGTACTCTCTGTCTCTTAACAAATGAAGAATTTAAATTGGGGATTTTTTTCCCCAGAAAAAGAGTTATTACCAGAGATAAATTTTATCTAATTGGCCCCATCTACATGGCAGGACAGATATCTTATTACCAAATGTCTGCTCTTCATATTCCTATGACTGACCCTCTTGTCCTTGGAGGCCCTGTTTCCTGTCTCATTCCTTAGCTCAGGATAAAATACATACCACATTTTGCTTTTCTATCTTTGAACTTCTCGTATATGTGGGCTCTCTTACATTCTCATGTATCTGGGATTTTCATATGTACAAAATTAATTATTATGTTCTCCTGTTAATCTGTCTTATGTCAATTTAATTCTTAGACTATTTAGAAGAACCTAGAAGGGTAAAGGAAAGATATTTTTCTCTCTCCAGCATGGGAAAACACTGCAATTTGGATGTTTTCTTCTAAGATAAGAAGATTTCACTATTAACTATACATTAAATAATAACACAAGATAAATCTTTCCTGAAATGGAGAGAATATGTGATTTTTAAAATAAGCTTATAAATAATCTTCGTAGGGGCAAAATTTTGGTTATCTTTTATCTTGTTAAGTGGTTTTATAATTCAGGCCAAATTTGCATTTTTTTTTCTATTTCTTAAAAATCAAGAAAATAAAAGGCCAACTAAATTGCATTTATTTGCATTGTTATTTCATTCAGGAGCATATTTTTTTTTTTTACTTCCTTATTACAAGAGATGTTTCAAGATGCAAATTGTAGCACTCTGCTTTTAAATAACACAGGCATTATAATTAAAATTCCCCTGAGTTTAAAAAAAAAAATAATTAGTTACTTGAGGAGTTGTTTCAGTGAATTCTCTTCTAGAATGCCTCCCATTTAAATGAGTTATGAAATAATTAGTGAAAGCATATTATGGTAAGAGGAGCTAAAATTGCCTCACCAGGATGGAGCATTTTGTGAAATGATAACCTGACCTTTATGTTTTTACTTAAAAGAAAACAGGAAAGGGAGCTTGTCTTAAGAGAAGAGAGAATAAACTACATTGCCTCTGGCCAGTCAAATGTTATAGAAAGGAAACAGCAAGGGAAAAAAAAACGCTCATATTCCTCTTCTCTACAGAAACAGATATAAGGATCTTGCCTAGGTCAAGTTCACTCAGTGAAGCAAGTTGGAAAATGTATCCCACTGCCCTTGAATGCTCTCAAAATTCTATTTTGGGGAAGGTTCAGATACAGAGTAAAGTTTTAGATTTTATGCTGATAGGAATATTATTTATTTTCAAATGGTAAACGGGAAAATTCATTGTTCTAACTGCATAATTCTTAATGGTCTTTATTACTTTCATTTAGCTAAATGTTCCTTTTGCTTTGTGGTTAAATCAAGAGCTAGAAAGAAAATATAAGGAAGAACTGTGGTGTTGTAAGTAATTGTTGTATGTGTGCTAATCTTATAATTTTCTTTTAGTTTTATTGCCAAATAAAACTGGAATAATCACTAATATTGTCCTAATGCCTACTTACTCACACCCCCCCCCTCAACTTAAATAATTGCATTTTAAAGAGTAGGTTTTTAGTTGCCTCCTTCCTAAGTCAGTTAGCTGTGCAATAAAATTAGTATAGAAATATATTACTGAAAAAATATGCAGAATAGAAAGACATCTTCTACGTGATAAAAATTACAAAAACAAGTCTGATAGGGCTTTTTATATTAGAAACACCAACAAAATAACTTAAAAAAATCTTCCAACCTTTCATTTCCTATTCTTTGTTATGAATTCTAATTCATATGACAATGGAAATAGCTAATTATTCATTCTAAAATTCAGTATCTTAAGAGCACTTTTTTTCATTTCACCCTTAAGCTACTTACAGTGTGACTTTTGCTGGTGCTATAATGAAAATCAGGAAGTAATATCTAAAATAGTAATACTATTTACTGATACTAATATTAAATATTAAAATAGTACAGTGGTATGTGTGTATGTGTGTTAGTCGCTTAGTTGTGTCTGACTCTTTGTGACTGAGTAAATAAAACCTCTTGAATTCTAGAAGACCTCTTTGGAATACAGGAGGGGTTTTTGTTGTTGTTGTTGTTGTTTGATAAGTGTCAGGCTAACAAAGATAAATCAGAGAAAGTAGATAGACCAGGTGGCCTCACTGTGAATCTCTGATGAAATGATGATTGATGATTCCTTTAATGAAACATTTTCACTTTTATGAACCTATCACTGGTACTGATTTTTTTTCCTATTAGGTTTTCTATGCCTATGCTAAAGTGTATTATTTAAATTTAGTATTACCTGAAGATCTTTGAATGAAGATACTTATATTTGATGCAGCTTTCTTCTGCAAACTAAGGAAACATTCAAATTAGGGAATGTTCTAAAAACTAAGCTAGAAGAAATCATGGAAAATCTCAGTGTATATAGTCCCTAAATCATCTTAGACTCTTCCCATCAAGATTTATACACAGAGATGAGAGTACTGAATACCATCAGTGAAAGCACACCTCTTTAGGAGAAGGCATGCTGTCTGCTGTGGTTAGTTGCTCAGTCGTGTTCGACTCTGCAACCCCATCAACTGTAACCCACCAGGTTTTGCTTTTTTAATGGTCTACTTTTATATTTATAAGATATATATATATTCCATATCCAATAATCTAATTTGTTGGTCATTTATTGTATAATTGCTACATTTGCCTATTATTCAGTAGATGTGAGAATTAGGATAAATCAGAGTTGATTTCTGGTGATTAGGCAGCCATTAGTGTGCAAAAAGAAGCCATATATTCTTAATGTAGCAGTTACTAGCTTTGGACCATTATGAGTTTAGCATAAAACAAGAGCAACAAAACAATGATGTAAACATTTTTGATAGCAAATAAATAATCACAGTAAATCCCGAATATATCTCCTCATTTCACAATATACTGGGAATGTGTATATGTATTAATATACACACACATACACACAGACACACACATATATATATGTATACATATATATACACACACACTTATATAGTACAATATGACAGTATTTTCAGAGCTACATTTTGAAAGTTCTTTGGAGATTTTGTATAAAAGACAAAACCTCTTGCCTTAGTCCCAGAAGTCAGAGTGTTTTAAACTGAAAGGCAGTTTGGGAAACCTTCCCAAAGCATGTGAAAAGCAGTCTTTTTTTTTTTTTTCAATTAATTTTTCTTTTGCGTGTGTGAGAAGCAGTGCATAGTTCACACACTCCTTAATTGGGACTTGTCTCTAAATGCCATACAGATATCAAGGAACCAGCTGTAACGAGGCCCTATAGAGCTGTGGGGCAGTGAGAATGTGATTTATAAGGAGAAATTTATATTTGGTCTTTATCCCAATAATGTCACAGGGTTCCTAAAAGCTTAGGATTTCCTAATGGTGAGATAGTCTTTTGCTATGTGAATGAGATGACTTCTGAACCCTACCTCGGGATGGGGGCTTGTTGTCTAGGGAACCAAGCTTGCCAGTGAAGAGAGTGCTAGATCTTTCAGTCTTACCCCCATGACTTCTGATAGAGGAAAGGATCTGGAGGTCGAATCGATCACTGATGTCCATGATGTAATCAATCCTGCCTGTGTAATGACGCCTTCATAGAGACTCAAAAGGAGAAGGGGCCTGGTGAGTCTAGGTTGGTAACAGGTGGGGGTGTTGGGCAAGAGTCATGGTCATGGTCATGACGTCAGACTCATGGCTGTGGAAGCTCCACAGCCTTTCCGCATACCTTACCCCATGCGTCTCTTCCATCTGGCTCTTCCTCAGTCGTATCCTTTCACGATAAACTGGTGACCTGGTGAGTAAAATATTTGTCTAAGTTCTGTGAACCACTCCAGCAAATTAACTGAGCCCAAGGAGGAGGTCATTAGGAACCTCTGATTTATAAAGCCATTTAGTCAGAAGCACAGTTAACAACCTGGACTCATGACTGGCATCTGAAGTGGGCAGGCAGGGAAACCGTCTTGCAGGACCAATTCCTTAAACTGTGGAATCCGATGGCTGTCTCCTGGCAGATGGATAGGTGTTAGAATCCAGTTGGACTGTAAGGACACCCACTGATGTCCAAAAAGATGCTGCTGGTGTGGGAAATCACCTTCACACACACACATTGGAATCAGGTTCAGGAACCCAAAAGAGCTGGTCTAATTTCTAGAGGATGATAAAGTCCCAAGGTTGTATGCCTAACTTGGAATCTAGTGAGCTCAGGTCAGTGTAATTGCATGTAAATAGTTCTATAGATAATGGTATAAGTGGGGATGTATGTGTATAAAAGAATCTGTATTCTGTCGCCTATTGATCCCTCATTATGACCTTTAAACAATTGAATTTACCCTGTCTGTATTCTAACCTAGGTTACTCAGAGATATGTAGACATAAATACAGAGCACACACAGTCATCCTTCTATTTAGTTGACTCTTCTTAGCAAAGCCTCTATGTCATATTAAAAAACCAAAATTCACCTGATTAAATTTAAAGATCTAATTGGTTTTACTAAATGATTCATGAATCAAGCAACATTCCATCTAGCAGATAGGAACTCCAAGGAACTGAACAAAATTAAAAAAAAAAAAAAAAAAAGCCATATAGGCAGAAGTGGAGGAAAAAGGAAATATCTAACAAGAGTGGATTGTTTCAGGCACGGTTGTTTTCCTTTGGAGGAAGTGTGTGTTAGTTGCTCAGTCGTGTCTGAGTCTTTGCAACCTCTTGAGCTGTAGCCCACCAAGCTCCTCTGTCCCTGGGATTCTCCGGGCAAGAATACTGGAGTGGGTTGCTGTTTCCTCCTCCAGGGAATCTTCCTAACCCAGGAATTAAACCCGCGTCTCTTATGTCTCCTGCATGGCAGGCAGGTTCTTTTCCTCTAGCACCACCTGGGAAGCCCTGGGGCCCTGTTCGGCAGATTATTTTACTAATGCCGACCCAGTAATTCAGAAGCACTGTTAAATGTATGTGGTTAGCACAAGTGACTTCCTTTTAGGCCTGTTACTTCGATTTTTGCTGTTGTTGTCTTTTAAAAGTAGTTTTAAATCTCTTGATTTAAAGTTATAAAAGCTGTTTGATTTGTATTCTCTCTAATTTGTTTTCTTTTTAGACACATGGATAAAAAATTTATTTTATTAAAAATACATTTGTCCTTTGTTAAATTGTAACCTGAATCTTTGCTACCCTTCAAAGGGCAATTCATGAGGTTTCATTTGCTGAGATTTTTTTTTTTTTTTTTAACCTGGAACATTTCACCAACTAGGAATCTGTTTAAGAAAGTGTTTTAAAGATTAATAAAGCCTATATAGCTTCAACATTAAGTTTCAGTGCTGGTTGATTTTATTGGATTGGATTTTTGTGACTCCTCTTGCAAAGAGAATTCATTTCCAAAGGCTGGAACATGACATAAAAAATAATTAGTATTTCTTTGATCTAAGCACTGCTTCCAGGGGCATCCTTTGGGTCCCACAGGGCATTGGGTATGTTATGAGCTAACATGTGGCTATTTCTTTAAGGTTTTTTCCAATTGAGTCTCAGTCCAGGAGTGGCCAAGGTTTGAAAGATGTAGTTTCAGATGAAGTAAATGTCTTCTTTAATCCTCCTCACCCCAAACACAGACCTATTGCACAGATGTAATTTTTTTTAATATTTATTAAGAACTAGTTCACATACCATAAAAGTCACCTTTTAAAAGTGTGTAATTCATTTGCTATTCGCACATTAATCACTCTTTTTTAAACCTGGAATATTTTTATCATATCCATCCTCCACACCCCTCATGCCCAGGCAGTCACTAACCTACAGTCTGTCTCCATTGTTTGTTTTCTGTAAAAATCTTTATTTGATACTGCATTCAATCTATTAATAACATTCATGTGGTTTCTTTCCTCTATACACTACAAACTTTTTTTTTTTCAATTTAAGATAGTGAGTTTATTTCCTTCTGATATATACCCAGAAGTAGAACTGCTGAATCATATGGTAGTTCTATTTCTAAATTTTTGAAGGAACTCCAAACTGTTTTGCTGATTAAAGCAAAAGCAACAAAAGTAAAAATAAATAAGTGGAACCTACATCAAAATAAAAAGCTTCTGCACAGTAAAAGGAATGATCAACAAAATGAAAAAGGCAACCCAAGGAATGGGAGAAAATATTTGCAAATCACATATCTGATAAGGGGTTAATACCCAAAATATATAAGGGCCACATACCGCTCAATAGCCAACCCCTCCACCCCAAAAAAATCCAATTAAAGATGGGCAAAGAACTTGAATACGCATTTTCCAAAGAATACATTCAAATGGCCAATAGGTACTCGAAAAGGTGCTCAACATCACTAATCATTACAATGCAAGTCAAAACCACAATGAGATATCATCTCACACCTGTGAAAATGACTGTTAACAAAAGACAAGATAACAAGTGTTGGCAAAAATGTGGAGGAAAAGAACCCCTTGGCAGGAATGTAAATTGGTGAAGCTATTAGAAGACAATGGCACCCCACTCTAGTACTCTTGCCTGGAAAATCCATGGACGGAGGAGCCTGGTGGGCTGCAGTCCATGGGGTCGCTAAGAGTCAGACAGGACTGAGCGACTTCCCTTTCACTTTTTACTTTCCTGTGTTGGAGAAGGAAATGGCAACCCACTCCAGTGTTCTTGCCTGGAGAATTGCAGGGACGGGGAAGCCTGGTGGGCTGCTCTCTATGGGGTCACAGTGGGACACAACTGAAGCTACTTAGCAGCAACAGCAGCAGCAGCATTATGCAAAAACAGTTTGAAGTTCTTCTATTGCTTGTTTTTAACATAAATGAGATTATCTGATTATCCTATAAATAGTATGTCACTTGTTTTTTTCACTTAATGACATAGCTTAGCACAGTTCTATGTTTGTCCTTACAGATCAGCCTCATAGTTTTTAATTCTCCATAGTATTTTTTGATTTACTATTTGTACGTTGAGAGAGATTTGGTTTGTCTCTATTTTTTTCTCACTTTTGTTATGTATTTATAGACATAATACTTTGTATTTAGTGGATACTCTGTTGTGTGTATTTCTGACAAGCTCTCTAAGACTTGTTCTAGTTCTCTACCTAGCAGTGTCATCTCTGAGTTAAAGAGTATCAGCATGTTAATAGATCCTGTATATTCAAGAACATTCTGTTACCATGGACCTAAACATCAGCAGTCAGTGTTTGCCTACTGCCATCGACTGAGCAAATCCAACTGGCTTCTCCTTAGCTTGTAAATATCACTGAAGGCTATTGCTCACTCCAATGAGTAGTGATGACTCGACACTGTTATTTAACAGCTACAAGTGTTTGCCTCACTTAAAAAAAAAAAAAAAAAAACAGAGAGAGATTTTTATTACAGCATTCTGGAAAAATACATCTCAGCTGAGTCCTAGGATTCCCTTGCTCTCCTGCTTGGTGTGAAAGGAGTTTTCTAGTAGATGTCTCTAGAGATGGCTTGGGGCTACTTATAGGTACAAACTGGCATACTGGTACACCACAGAAGAGCAGAAATTCTCTCTGGTGGCCTAAAGACCCTTCAGAGTCTGGCCTCTGCCCAGGCCTTTAGCCCCATCTGTGATCCTTTCCATACTCTTCCCTTCAGTTTTGTTTGTTCGTATTGTTGTTGTTGTTTTAATTGAGATATAGTTGCCTTACAATATTGTGTTACTTTCTGCTGTGCGATGAAGTGGATCACCTCTCTGTATATGTATGCCTGCCCCCCTCCCCTCACGTCACCCCCTGTGCTATGCAGAAGCTCCCCCCGGCTGTTTACACATGGCGGTGCACATGACGCCAATCCCAATCTCGCAATTCAAAAGCAGTTTCCTAAACATGCATGTTCTGATGCTCACGGCTTTTCATCCTTTATGTCTTCCTTTCCCATCCATTATGCTCCATCTTTCATCTTCCTTTTTAAAATGTTTTTAAAGACTATATTCATGCAATCCATCTTTAGAAATCTTGACCTGGTCCCTTAGCCTAGGAAAGTCTCCATCCTCCTGTACTCACGGTAACCTGAGCTTCCTCCCATTATAACGTGTCCTTATACACACACACAGAGACATACACACAACGCCTCTACTGGTCAATGACTTTGTGAAGACGGATCATGTTGTACCTTTTTAACTTCTCTGGATGGGCAAACTCTTTAGAGCTTGGCTTGGTTCTTTGATGATGTTGAAACACATCTCTTAATTCTCACTTAGCCAAAGTCTTAAGTGAAGTTTGTCCTCGCTTTGAAGGGCTTTCTCTGGGCCATTAAACCTTGGGATCCTTCCTTCTCTTTCTGCACACTGACTGGTTACCCTCCTTATATAAAATTATTAGTTGGGTTGAGAGAGTCATGTTAATAATATGACTTGGATTACTAACTTGTGCTTTCATACGAATTTTGATCATTGGTAACTGACTTAGAAAACTTTCCCCATTCTTGTTGTCTACTTACGTGAAAAAATGCAAGCAGTCATCTTATTTTGCCAGAGGGTTTAAATTTGTTTCCTTCAATACTAAGCTATCTTTTTGAAGTCTTTTTCCCTCAGAATTTGTTTGCAGGACAAATGTTTCTTTTTCAAAAAGGCTTTTTGAAAGGCTCACGGAAAATATTTAAATGATCGGCCTTAGTTATATTGCCTTTGCAGCTATGTAAATAATTTCAGCCCTTTCCCCATCAGAATTCTCACAACTTAACATACCTTCAGAAAATGTGAATAAGATTACACGATAATGCTGTCCCAATAAGCATTTTATTGCTTGGGAAGGGAAACGTGAGTGCAAAGCTGAGAATGTATGCGTTCAGCCTGGTAACAATAAAAAGGATGTTTATAAATGAAATAGCACCACAAATGGCCCCACACTTTCGAGGAGGAAAGCAATTCAGTGAAGTGAAAGATGTTAAATGTTTTAATTTTCTTCTATGCCAGTAAAATCTTGTAAAACAAGGTGACATATTAAATTTTCTATACTATAGCGGTTCTGAGAGCCTGTCAACATTTTCATTATAAACTCTATTTTCAGAGCTTTATAACTCAGCTTTAAGAATTCATTCTAGCCTGACATTTGAGGTGCAAGGTCTTACCTGGGCAACATGTGTTCCACATGTGTTAAAAATTATGAGTTTTTCTACTTCTCAGTTGATAATGAGTAACCTTTTCATACTTTTGCACTTGGCCTGCTCTGCCCCAGAAATTGGAGGCAGAAGGCTGACACGGGGTAGGTCACTGATGGGGGAAACGTATCTACAAGTGTGGTCACTGTTGGCCGGGCTGCCAGTTTTCATCATGAAGACTCAGGCTCATACTAGTCAGCCAGGCCACCATAGTGAAAGCGGAAAGAGCCCTGCTCCACTGACCTCACTGTTTTAGACTATGCCAGCTCTCCACAGAGCAGGCTCTCATCCATGGGAGAATGCTTATTCTATGTATTTCAACATTTGTGTTAGTTTGTGGATGACGTTCACACCTTTACTTAAAGCTCCACACATTCATTCTAATCTTGTAGGTTTGCTATTAAATCTTCTGTGTGGTGGTGTTTCTGTTCCTATCATATTTAGTACTCGATAGGGCTTTATTATTCAGTATTAATTAATTATTAATTATATTAATTAATTAATTCAGTATTATTAATTCAGTATTAATTATTCAGTATTATTAATATAATACTGAATAATGCAGACACCATTTTGTTGTACTTAGGAATACCTGCAGTTAAATCTCCTAAGGATTTGTTATTGGGAAGGTAGTAAGAAAAGAATGAGGAAAGAAAGAGCAAGGAAGCAGCAGAAGAGAAAAAGACATGCTATCTTTTGGTTTCTGGCTTTGAAATGTCTAGAGAACTGACTACTTAGCGTGGTTTATCCAAAAGAACAGACATAGGCTATCTAGAAAAGAGTAGAATGCCCTCCATTAAAGCCATGGTACCAAGTCTTCACCTCTGGGTTGTTTCAGAAGATTTCTAGTACATCATCACTTCCATATATAAAGACTGTCACTCAGTTGTGTCCAACTCTTTGCTACCCTAGGGACTGTAGCCCACCAGGCTCCTTTGTCCATGTGATTCTCCAGGCAAGAATACTGGAGTGGGTTGCCATGCCCTTCTCTAGGGGATCTTTCTGACCTGGGAATCAAACCCAGGTCTCCTGTGTTGCAGGCAGATTCTTTACCATCTGAGATACCAGGGAAGCCCCAGAACATATGAGTTCCCTGACCACGGTTAGAAGGCAGGTTCCCTGCATTGGGAGCCCAGAGTCTTGGCCACTGGACCCCCAGGAAAGTCCCATATATATGTTCAGCATTATTCCATTTACCGAATGGATTCTATTTTTAAACAGCTGTCAAATTCAAGTTAAAATGTGAAAATCACCCAGGATATAACCCCAACAAGAGTTTCTATTGTGTGGGCACCGACTTCATGCCAATGTCCTGAAAAGGTTTATATTTCTCACAACCAGCCTTGATGAGATGTCCCTCAGGATCAAACTAAGAGACCGATGCTCTGAATAATCCACCCCACTACTGATCAGTGTCCAAGGCTGGTTGGGAACCCAGGTCTTACAGATCCCCATACCATATTTTTTTCTGTAAGTCATCATGCCTTCCTTTATGTATACAAAGACGTCCATTGCATTTTTCTGTCGGAATCATGCTCTACCTAACCCCATCAGTGGCTTTCATTTTCCAGTGGAACATGTTAAGAAACAAAGCCCGGACCTCCAAATCTAAGAGAGAAAAAGTGAAGGGCCAAATGACTCTCAGTATTTGAAGTTTAAACCAGGAAGCTGCTTTCCTCTGCAACTTCTTTCTTACCTCAGTTAACTCTGTCCCTTTCTTTTTATTAGTCCCATTGCCCTGGATGTACCGATTGTATCCATTGAGTCATCTAAGATGGAAGTCTGGGCGATGTAATTTCTCTCTGTCTCATCCACAACATTCTTATCAAATACCAAGTCATGTCCAATCTTGAAGAAACATTTTTTCCAAGCCGTGTCCAGACTTGAAGAAACACTTTTTTTTTTAATCTTTTGAATTGACTTACCTTTAAGGACACTATGAATTTAGAGCAAAATTGAGCAGAAGCTACAGAGGGTTCCCATGACTGCCATTTCTCCCCATATGCATAACCTCCCTCACTAGTAACATCCCACCTTTATTACAATTGATGAGGCTACACTGACATGTTATTATTACTCCAAATTCATAACTTACCTTAGACTTTGCTCTTGGTGTTGTATCTTTTGGTTTTAACAAATGTATAATGAAATGTATAACCCCTGGCAACCACTAGTCTCTTATAGCCTCCTTCTGCTAAGTTCTGCTAGGTCACTTCAGTCGTCTCTGTCTCTGTGCGACCCCACAGACAGCAGCCCACCCGGCTCTGCCATCCCTGGGATTCTCCAGGCAAGAACACTGGAGTGGGTTGCCATTTCCTTCTCCAATGCATGAAAGTGAAAAGTGAAAGTGAAGTTGCTCAGTCGTGTCCAACTCTTAGTGACCCCATGGACTGCAGCCTACAAGGCCCCTCTGTCCATGGGATTTTCTAGGCAAGAGTACTGGAGTGGCTTGCCATTGCCTTCTCCAATACCCTCCTTAGTTTTACTTTTTTCTGAGTAGTATAGTTGGAATTACACAGTATGTAGCCTTTTCAAATCAGTTGCTTTCACTTATAATGCCCTTGTGTCTCAGCTGATGAAGAATCCACCTGAAATGTGGGACACCTGGGTTCTATCTCTGGGTTGGAAAGATCCCCTGGAGAAGGGAAAGGCTACCCACTCCAGTATTCTGGCTTGGAGAATTCCATGAAATATATAGCCCATGGGGTTGCAAAGAGTCAGACATGACTGAGCGACTTTCACTAATGTTCCTCCATGTCTTTTCATGGCTTAGTAGCTATTTCTTTTTATCACTGAATAATACTCCATTGTCTGGACATCATGGTTGTTTCCAAGTTTTAGCAATTATGAATAAAGCTGCTATAAATATGCATGTGCAGTTTTTTGAGTGTACATGAATTTTCGGTTTACTTAGGTTAATACCAAAAAAATGCAATTGCTATACTATATGGTAGCTATCGGAGAAGGCGATGGCACCCCACTCCAGTACTCTTGCCTGGAAAATCCCATGGATGGAGGAGCCTGGTGGTCTACAGTCCATGGGGTCACTAAGAGTCAGACATGACTGAGCAACTCCACTTTCACTTTTCACTTTCATGCATTGGAGAAGGAAATGGCAACCCACTCCAGTGTTTTTGCCTGGAGAATCCCAGGGATGGGGGAGCCTGGTGGACTGCTGTCTATGGGGTCACACAGAGTTGGACACGACTGAAGTGACTTAGCAGCAGCAGCATGGTAGCTCTATTTTTAGTTTTGTAAGAACCTGCCAGACTATCTTCCAAAGTACCATTTTGCATTCCCACCAGCAATACATGAGTTTCCTTTTGTTACATATCCTTGTCATCATTTGGTGTTGCCAATTTTCTGGATTTTGGCCAGGCTAGTAAGTGTGTAGTGGTGTCTTGTTTTATTTTGCAATAACCTAATGACATATGATGCTGAGCACCTTTCACATGGCTATTGGCCATCTATTTATCACCTTTGGTGAGGTGTCTGTTCAGGCATTTTTCTCCTGTTTTGAACTGTTTCCTGCCCCTCTCCCCCTTTATTGTTGAGTTTCAAGAGCTCTTTATGTATTTTGGAAACAGTCCTTTATCAGATAAGTGTTTTACAAACATTTTCTCCCCATTTGTGGTCCTCTCATTCTCTTAACCATGTCTCATAGAACCGTTTTTAACTTTAATGAAGCCCAGCTTATCGATTTTTCCTTTCATGGATCATGGCTTTGAGGTTGTATCTCAAGAGTCATCACCAAATTCAGGGTCATTTAGATTTTCTCCTGTGTTATTATCTGGGGTTTTTATAATATTTTGCTTGACTTTTAGGTCTGTTATCTATTTTCAGTTGCCTTTTGTGAAAAGTATATGATATATGTGGGCTTCCCAGGTGACTCTGTGGGTAAAGAATCTGCCTGCCATTGCAGGAGACCTGGGTTTGATCCCTGGTTTGGGAAGATCCCCTGGAGGAGGGCATGGCAACCAACTCCAGTATTCTTACCTGGAGAATCCCATGGACAGAGGAGCCTGGTGGGCTACAGTCCACAGGATTGCAAAGAGTTGGACATGACTGAACACACATGCAGGAGATATGTAGGTTCTTTTTTTTTAAATGTATTGCCTTCCAGCACCATTTGTTTAAAAGACAGTGTCTTCTCCTAAGATGGGGAAAATTTTGCCATTGCATCTTTTTCAAAGATGAGTTGACTCTATCTACACCATTCATATTTTGTTGTATTTATTTCTTCCCATGTCTGCTGGTACACTCCAAACAGAATCTTTCACCGTCTCTTGACTGCATCTCCTACAAAAGTCTACTAATTAGTTTTATAATGTATTTTATACACAGAGGCCAAAGTTGTCTTTAAAAGGTATTTGAAGTTGTTCAGTGTATTCCCACTAGTTTTAGGACCCAATCTAAAGCCTTTAATGACTCAGCAGTTCTGCCTAATCTCACTTCTTCCTTCCATCCTTCCCTCCCTCTCCCTCTCCTTCCTCCACAGCCAGATCCATTCTCACCAGCCTCCAAGGGATGTTCCAGTCACAACTTTCTCACTTCCTTTCTAACTTCATTGAGTAAGCCACATAACCTCCCACATCAAGACTCAGAATATGGAATAATCTCCTAGAGACCCTTATCCCAGTTCCTTCCAGTTAAGCTTATATCTGGCCATTTTTCAGAGCCCTGTTTGGATGTCACTTTTTCTGGGTTTTCTGTTGATTTTTTTTAAAGCCCAGGAAGATGCCCGAATGTCTTCTAAACCAGGTGACATCAGCTGGCTTCCGAGGAACTCATTTTTTTTTTAAATGTATTTTATTTTATCTCTTGCCTGTGCTGGGTCTTCCTTGTCATGCGGGCATTTCTCTTTAGCTGCAGTGAGCTGGGGCTGCTGTGTAGATGCGGTGCCCAGGGGCCTCTTGTGGTGGTGTCTTCTCTTATTGCAGGGCTCAGGCTATAGGTGTGGGGCACCACTGGTTGAGGCTCTCGGACTCTAGAGCACAGGCTCAGCAGTCGTGGTACACATGCTTAGTTGCTCCACAGCCTGTAGGAACCTCCCAGACCAGAGATCAAACGTTTATTGCCTGCCTGGCAAAGTGGATTCTTAACCACTGGTCCACCAGGGAAGCCCCTATCTGTTGATTTTTTAAGTCTTAGTGCCAACTGCTTTCACAACACTATGACTTAACTGTCCTTCATATAGTTGCTGATTATACTTTTATTACGTTTTTTTTTTTTTCCTCCCCACCTGCCCCCCACCTTCAGAAAGGAAGCTTTTTGATCAAAGGGGATACTGTGTCTGTCATCTTCCCCAATGTATTCACAGTGGGCGTGGGGTCACAGTGTCTTAGTGTCCTGCTGGGGCTGTGGGCAGTACTGAGCGGAAACCATTTCTAAGGGATGTGGGCACATCCGGGCTAAGCCCATGATTACTAGGGCCTGGAACTTCTTTGTTTATCTGGGAGTTAAGTAATCAAATCCCAAGTCAGAAGACTTTAATGACCAGTGTACAGGAACAACCCAGACAGCAGGGATTGGACAGTCATGGAATCTTGGATTTGGGAAAGGTGAAAGTCAGCATGTAGTAGTCTAGCCCTTCGTAATGATCTTAAGCCCAGAGAATTAAAGGATTTAGAGTCCATCTTCCTTCCACATCCTTTAAGGCACCATAGTCCAGAGATCATTTTGGTTTTTGTCACGGCAAGAAAAACAGGACTGTTACTGTTGTTGGCTTCTCCTCCCATTGAGCCAATACAGAGAAGAATGGTGGTTTTCATCTTTTTATTCTTACGTATTGGATTGGTACTCCATCCATAAGATGTTATGGAATAACCCAAACAAATATTTTGGCCAACCCAAATGATAACCAGATTTCCCTTTAAGAAAGCAGTTTTGAAGTGCTTCCCAGTTTACTTTCAAGCCTCAGTGTTTTGAACTGAATTCTGGAGTGGGTCAGCATCAGAGCATGAAGCTCATGTGCAAACGTCAAAACCAACATAAGGTAGAGAGCATAGGAGTGTGGGTTTTTTCTTTTTTTTAATGCAGTAAAGAAAAATTCTCATTCATCTAAAATGAGTGTAATATGTAAAATACACGAAGAAACATCATTATTTTTCCATTCAATTTAATTTTAAAATTATTTAAATGAAATAGGAATATGCCAGAGTTCCTTCTTAGCTGGTTTCTTGAAGCACTTTCTCCCTTTATAAAGCCAGTAGCCTCCTTTCAGAAAAAGTGAATGCAGTCTCACTTTTCTCCCCTGTTCTCCAGAGGTAATACAGAAGCTGAAAACTTTTTCTACATAGAAAGGTAGTGAGTCAGTGTCCAGAACCCCGAAGATAGGTTGGGGCATAACCCTCTGAAATATCCCGGGATATAAATGGAGACATTGTATCAGAGAGATCTCTAACATCTTTTTTCTGGGATCTTGGGAATTTCTTCAGTATCAAAAGTCTTCATCAGTTCATTTCAGTTCAATCGCTCAGTCGTGTCCGACTCTTTGCAACCCCATGAACTGCAGCACGCCAGGCCTCCCTGTCCATCACCAACTCCCGGAGTTCACCCAAACCCATGTCCATCGAGTCAGTGATACCATCCAGCCATCTCATCCTCTGTCGTCCCCTTCTCCTCCCACCCCCAATCCCTCCCAGCATCAGAGTCTTCTCCAATGAGTCAACTCTTCGCATGAGGTGGCCAAAATACTGGAGTTTCAGCTTTAGCATCATTCCTTCCAAAGAAATCCCAGGGCTGATCTCCTTCAGAATGGACTGGTTGGATCTCCTTGCAGTCCAAGGGACTCTCAAGAGTCTTCTCCAACACCACACTTCAAAAGCATCAATTCTTCAGTGCTCAGCCTTCTTCACAGTCCAGCTCTCACATCCATACATGACCACAGGAAAGACCATAGCCTTGACTAGGCAAACCTTGTTGGCAAAGTAATGTCTCTGCTTTTGAATATGCTATCTAGGTTGGTCATAACTTTCCTTCCAAGGAGTAAGCGTCTTTTAATTTCATGGCTTTAGGAGTGTTCAAATCCAAACCTCTCAGATAGCTCTCTAACTGGCCTGACAAGTTTACGCGGACTCCTATAGCTATGCATACGATTGTTTACAGTCTCAGCCCCGAGAGGCAGGGGAAGCTTAAGATATTCAAATAGCTTAGAGCCTCTCAGAGAGTTAAAAACTCTCAGAATAAAAACTAGTTCATTAATGGGCCAATGCTTTTTTCCAAGTTTCCACATCCCCCGTTTTGTGTCCTTGGATGTGTATAGTTGGTTTGTAGAAAAAATAAGTAGTGGCCTTGGTGCTAGTAACTTTAGACCCTTAAAGTACTAAATTCTTTCTTTGTTGTAAACCTACTGCGCCTCCCCCCTATAGGAATGCAAGTTTATCTAACACCTGCAGATAAAGATGGCGCCAAACCTTAAAATAATTACTCTTAGAGAAAATAAGTCTTGCGGTTGACAAAACTTTGTCAAGAGTCATTAAGTGTTAATAGGCCTTCTGGCCAGAAGATGATGTAAGTCACCTGAACCATTTGTACGTGATAAATTTGCAGGAAAGAAACCTTGGTTTTTGATAAGGATTAAAGACTGCTGGCTTTGCATGATTGCACATCCCCTATTATCCTCTATGTGTAACTTAGGGTATAAAAGCCCCTGTTAAAAATAAAGCTACGGACCTTGCTCACCAGAGCTTGGTCTCCCCATGTCATTCTTTCTCTCAATTTCCATTTCCGGCTGATGTCTCCATCTGGAGCGCGGAACCCACAAAGCTTGCTAATCACTCCTGGGCTTCTAAGACCCACTCGAGAAAGTGCCTAAGGTGGGGCACTTTCCGCTATTCGAGTGGGTGCCTGCGGCCTACACAAGTGGTGCAAACTTCTTGTCTTGAAGTTTTATTGGTCTCCCGAGTAAACCAAGCTACTCAGCCTCTTCTATTCTCTGAATTTCCTACTGAGCTATCCTTTAATTACTCTTAATGTCTCTAATTGAAATGTAAATGAGTCGCCAATGTCGTCCACCCTCCGAAGACCCTGAATCAGCCAGGGCTGGACCCGGGCACCCAAGAGTCTTCTTCAACACAACAGTTCAAACGCATCAAGTCTTCATCAGTGTTGAATTATTCTTTTGTTACCTCTCTCATTTTTTAGTTAGCTCTTAAGCATGGAGCTTCACAAATTTACTTTGTATCAGAATCTTCTGGACGAAATTGGTTAAAGAAAAAAAAAATCAGGCCCAGGCCTTGTCCTACTTCAGTGAGCCTGTTTTATTTATTAGCTCCCCACGTGAATCTGATAAATATAAAAATATAATATGTATATGGGTTCAAGTTTACTAGCAAGTCGACTAGCAATTGTCTAGTGGCGTCTGTGGTGCAACTAGACTACACCATGCTTTGTTACTCTGTGAGCTCCCTCTTGTATTTTACAGTGGAGTTATTTTCTCTGTGGCACCTTCTTCTTCTTACTAGAGTTGAATACTTAGTAACTGTTGTGGTTGTTGTTTAGTTGCTCAGTCATGTCCGACCCTTTTGCAACCCCATGGACTGTGTACCCCCGCTAGCTCTGCTGTCCATGGAATTTTCTAGGCATGAATGTTGAAGTGGGTTTCCATTTCCTTCTGCAGGGGATCTTCCTGACCCAGGGATCAACCCAGGTCTCTTGTGGGTTCGATTCCTGCATTGGCAGGCAACTTCTTTCCCAATGATGCCACCTGGGAAGCCCATTATTAGAAGCTATTAACTATCATATCCTCTCTATTAGATGATATTGTAATAACATCCACTTAGGTAGACGGTAATTTTGTCAATTCATGCTGAAAACTTCTTGTCAACAGTTACTTTTTTCAAGAATATTCCATTGTACCATGATTAAAAATAGCCAGTAAACCATGACTATCAGGAGGATAAAAGCAAGAGGTTTGTACCTGTGCATCATGGGGAGGCACCAGCAATTTATTTTTGAGAGAACCTGACTGTATTCTCTGTGTAAAAACTTAAGAGCTCAGATTAGACAAAACCCTTTCTTCAAGGAGATTTCACTCCAGTAGAACATATCCAGGAGATTTTAGTCTAGTAGAACAGCATGGTGATTTTATTTGTTTTGCGGGGAGGGATTGCTTGTGTTTTTTTTTTTTTTTTTTTTCATTTGTTTACTTTTTTCTTTATGGTTAAGACTCAGAGGAAAAGACTCAGTAAACATGTGATAAAGACTCAGTGGAAACTGAAACTCCCCAAGGAATGATTTAGCATCTTATCTCTAATTTCTTGCCCCTAAAGTTTAAATCATTGTCATAGAATATGCATTATCTTTGTCTTGTTTCTCCTAGAGATTTCCTGCTTCTTTACACATCCAAGTGTATACAAATATTTTCATTGCTAGGAAAATAATTTGCATTGGTCAGTTGGCTGGGATTCATGGTGCTGTGGGCCTGATTCCTCATAGATTGTTATATGGCTTGAAGATCATGTCATGATACCTCAAACCTTTTATGCTCTGACTAGGAATAGCATCCCCACCACATCCTCCAGGAGCTGCTGGGAAGAATAATAGCAACTAGGAGGAATTTTGGAGAAGGCAATGGCAACCCACTCCGGTACTCTTGCCTGGAAAATCCCATGGACAGAGGGGCCTGGTAGGCTGCAGTCCATGGGGTTGCTAGGAGTCGGATATGACTGAGCGACTTCACTTTCACTTTTCACTTTCATACATTGGAGAAGGAAATGGCAACCCACTCCAGTGTTCTTGCCTGGAGAATCCCAGGGACGGGGAGCCTGGTGGGCTGCCGTCTATGGGGTCACACAGAGTTGGATATGACTGGAGCAGCAGGAGGAATTTAGCAAGAAGGAACAATCATTTCAGTGGAAAAGTTTAGATTTAACATCATTAGATCCCAGAAAACTATAACTTCTGTAACAGAGTTTATGCTTTCACTGAGTTAGATTCTTGAAACCGGGATACTGACCTCTCAACTTCTAATATTGATCCTCTCCTTTGTCCATTTTCCCCTGCAAAAAAAAAAAAAAAAAAAAAGTACAAGTTCCTCCTGAATCAGAAATATGAATTTCCTTCCTTTTTTAACCTGCTAATAACCCTTTCCCTAGTAAAAAAAAAAAAAAAAGTTTCACCTCACCTGATGGAGATGTATCTATTTTGTGACCTGAGAATCAGTTAAATTGGTAGCTGAAACAAAGGGATTTTCCTTTTATTTTATATCCTTACCTCTGAGTTCCATTTTAAGATGATTTATTCCCCTAAATATGCATATTTGTCTCCCCAACATCACTCAGGCAACAATAGAAAAAAGTTTATAAGAATTAGGAGGCATGACCCAAATATAAGGAAGAGAAAACGGGGCATATATGTGGACTACAGATTGCAACCATTTGTAGGAAACAAAAGTGAGATAGAGGAGGAAAGAGGTGAAACAAGACTGATAAGACTGCAGCTGCCATAGGGTACCCTGAAGATCATCTCCAGGGGTAACCCTAACCCTAATAATGTGTAGTAAGTTGATGTGGGGCCTGGGAGACTGTTCTGGAATAAGATCCCTAGATGTCCGTACTATTTAGTCAAGTTAGATCAGCTGTAAGCAGTGTTTTTTTTCCCAAAGAGTCTGGACACTGACTTGATCTATAAGCTTCACCTGGGAGCTTGTTAGAGTTGCAAATATTGGGCTTTACCCCCAGCAGAGGCTCTGGGGGCGGGGCCCAGTGGTCTGACCTTTAGCAAGCCTCCAGGTGATTCTGATTCCTACTTAGCCTTAGATCCACTGGCCTAACAGGCAGTTCTGCAGTTTGCAGCTCAGGGGTGGCTGTGTTCTCCTCCTCAGAAACTTGAACCCCAAGGAAAACCCCCAAGGTAGGAAAGAGGAGACGAAAGGGGCGGCTGGTGGGGGGGATATTAACAAACCATCCTCCCTCTTCTCTGTTTTTTGTAGAATTCCACAAAATAGTTATTTCCTAGGTCAAAGAAGGAAAACTATTTAAAGTCAGTAAGAGACTGTTTCAGAATGTCTAGAACACACAAGGCTGAGAAATTATGTATCTCATACGTTTCTTAGGAAGTTACTTGTAGACGAGGAGCAGAGAGAAAAGAAAGTCGATGACTAGCAACAGGCATGGAACGCGGGGGGAGGCCTGAGCTTTGCCAGGTGATTTCAGGCTTGCTGCTGCTACTGCTGCGAAGTCACTTCAGTCGTGTCTGACTCTGTGCGACCCCACAGACTGCAGCCCAACAGGCTCCCCGTCCATGTCCATGGGATTCTCCAGGCAAGAGTACTGGAGTGGGGTGCCATTGCCTTCAATTTCAGACTTGGATCCTCTTTAAAAAAGAAAAAATATTTTGTTCACTGTGGACTTTTGGGGGCCTTCATTTTGATTGTTGGGAAAAAATAGCATTATAAGATAGTATTTATCTTTAAATTGAGTTTGTTGGCACCTATTACGTTTGGGTCCCAGGCCCTTGCCTTGCTAACCAAACCAGCCCTGGCCTTGTTTCGTATCGATTTCTTGTGGTTGTTGTAACACGGACCATTCATAAACTGAGGAGTGAGATAGGCTTGGTATTGGTTTGTCGGTAAATCCTATGCGACTCTTTGCAACCCCATGGACTGCTAGGCTCCTCTGTCCATGGGATTCTCCAGGCAAGAATACTGGAGTGGGTAGCCATTCCCTTCTCCAGGGAATCTTCCCAGCCCCAGGGGTTGAACTCCTGTCTCCTGCATTGCAGGCGGATTCTTTGCCACCGAGGAAGCTCCTGCTGCTGCTGCTGCTGCTGCAAGTCACTTCAGTCATGTCCGACTCTGTGTGACCTCACAGACGTCAGCCCACCAGGCTCTCCTGCCCCTGGGATTCTCCAGGCAAGAAAAAGGGGGGGGGTTGCCATTTCCTTTCCCCCATGGACTGCAGCCCACAAACTGCTCCTCCTGGGAGTTTCAGGAGAGAAAGGGGGGGGGAGGAAGCTCGTAGGGGGTGTTAAACCAGTAGAAGTTTATTCGCTTATAATTCTGGGGCCAAAAGTCTGAAATGAAGGTGTCAACAGTTTCCCATGTTCCTTTGAAGGCACTCGGGGAGAATCTGTTTTGGTTTTTTTTTTGGCCTCTTCCAGCTTCTCTTGGTACCAAGCTGATCTCATTAGCCTGTGTCTCTCCAGACTTTGCCTTCGTAGTCACATTGCCGCATCTTTTGCTTGATGTTTTCTCGGTATGATGTCTGTCTCAACACTCTCCCGATGTTGCTCTTATAAAGATGCATGTCATTGGATTTAGGGCCATCCTGGATAATCTAAGGACAGTCTCATCTCAAGAATCTTAATTACATCAGCAAAACTATCCATTAAAAAAAAAAAAAAAGGGCAACATTTAGGGGACATGAATGCATCTTTTTTTGAGGGTGAGCTGGAAGACTCTACTCCGGTATTCTTGCCTGGAAAATCCCATAGATGGAGGAGCCTGGTGGGCTGCAGTCCATGGGGTCGCTAAGAGTTGGACATGACTGAGCGACTTCACTTTCACGCATTGGAGAAGGAAATGGCAACCCATTCCAGTGTTCTTGCCTGGAGAATCCCAGGGACGGCAGAGCCGGGTGGGCTGCCGTCTATGGGGTCGCACAAAGTCGGACACGACTGAAGCGACTTAGCAGCAGCAGCAGCAGCAGCATGAGTTGCAAAGAGTGGATGCAAAGTAAGGAAAGACAAAAAAACAGTGAAGGAACATACCAGAAGGAAACCTGTTGCAGCTGACCTAGATAAAGATTAGGCCAAGACAGACTGGAGTAGAATGGAGGCCAATCTGCAGGGAAAAGAGACTTGGTTGATTTGCTGGAAGATTTTAAGGAAAAAATGAGATTATAAATACAATTGTTTAAAAGAAAAAAACAATGCAAATGCCTGGAAAAATTAAAAGCAGAAACTAGAAGAAATTTGTATACACTGCTTGGCCCATCTGCAAGCCGTATTTACATAATTTTGAAAATATTAACAGTGTTTAAACTTTTGGCTTTTTTGAATCCACCTATAGGCTTCCCTGGTGCCTCAGACAGTAAAGAATCTACCTGCAATGTGGGAGACTGAGGTTTGATCCCTGGGTTGGGAAGATCCCCTAGAGGAGGGCATGGCAACCCACTCCAGTACTCTTGCCTGGATAATCCCATAGACAGAGGAGCCTGGCAGATTATAGTCCTTGGGCTCGCAAAGAGTCGGACACGACTGAGTGCCTGAGCACACAGATGATGCACAATGCGTTACTGAATCTATCCTGAAAAGGTAAATGTATCTATGGCAGAGGTAGATGGTAAAACGGAAAAGAGTGCTGAAAAGCACTGGGCAGAGGAGCTTGGTAGGCTACAGTCCATGGGGTTGCGAAGAGACACAACTGAGCAACTTCACTTTCACTTTTCACTTTCATGCATTGGAGAAGGCAATGGCAACCCACTCCAGTGTTCTTGCCTGGAGAATCCCAGGGACGGGGGAGCCTGGTGGGCTGCTGTCTATGGGGTCACACAGAGTCGGACATGATTGAAGCGACTTAGCAGCAGTAGCAGCAGCAGCAAAGACAGTAATAGTCTATTCTTACAAACTATGAAATCGAGAAGTATTATCTATCACTGAAAGAAGAATAAGAGCCATGGGTATTATGTCACTTAAAAGTTTCAGTGGTAACCGAATAAATAGTTCCCTTATCAATATATGGGATGAGGAAGCCGGTGATGTAAGGGAAGCCAAGCGCTGATCCATCGCTGTGAGAAGTCAATAAATGATGTGGAACACTGATAAATCCAGAACCATCCACACTATATAGAGCTGGGAAAGAAGCTGCCAGTAGAGGTTTGATAAGTCCCCAATGAAGGATAAGATGCTGCTGCTGCTGCTAAGTCGCTTCAGTCGTGTCTGACTCTGTGCGACCCCATAGACAGAAGCTCACCAGGCTCCCCCGTCCCTGGGATTCTCCAGGCAAGAACACTGGAGTGGGTTGCCATTTCCTTCTCCAATGCATGAGAGTGAAAAGTGAAAGTGAAGTCGCTCAGTCGTGTCCGACTCTCAGCGACCCCATGGACTGGAGCCTACCAGGATCCTCTGTCCATGGGATTTTCCAGGCAAAAGTATTGGGGTGGGGTGCCATTGCCTTCCCCGAGGATAAGACTACTGCATTTAATAGTAAGCCTTTTCTTTGTTGTTTTAAACATGCAGTTTTATATTAGGGGCTTCCCCGATAGCTCAGTTGCTAAAGAATCGGAGACCTGGTTTGATTCCTGGGTCAGGAAGATCCTCTGGAGAAGGGATAGGCTACCCACTCCAGTATTCCTGGGCTTCTCTTTTGGCTCAGCTGGTAAAGAATCCGCATGTAATGTGGGAGACCTGGGTTCAATCCCTGGGTTGGGAAGATCCCCTGGAGAAGGGAAAGGCTACCCACTCCAGTATTCTGCCCTGGAGAATCCCATAAACTGTATAGTCTGTGGGGTCACAAAGAGTCAGATACAACTGAGCAACCTTCACTTATATTAAAAATGACAGAATAACCTGTAATTTTTTTCCTTGATTCTATGGTTCTGTGGTTTCAGTGTCTTTAGTCATTAGGCAACTTTTAGTGAATAGTTTTTTTCTTAATATAAATTATTAATTTTAATCTTAGATTGCTTATTTTACTGCTACTCAAAATCTGTGGATGTTTTTTTCCAGTCATTTATTTATTTATCTTTTTATTGACAGGCTGATATGCAATAAAACTATTTAATACAAAAACAAGTAAAAATAGACATTAAGTACAATTTTGACATCCGAAACAATAGGCATAAAATTTCTATATCAAATTTTTATAAAAGTTTCTGAAAGCTTCCTCTCAGTATGTCTGCTTGACATTTTGTGTGCATCCTAGCAACACAAAGTTTGCAGACGAGGAAAATTTCAAGAGACTTAATTTGAGCAGTGGCCTAGTTTTATTTATTTATTTAGTTCTTCCTTCCTTAAAGGAAAAAAAAGAAAAAAATGCTTCTTTGTGTTTCTTTTTCCTGGAAGGGAAAAAAAGTTCCTGAAAAGGAAGAAAAATTCTTGAAAGGGAAGAGATTCTTCTCTCCCCTAAGATCGTTGAGACATTATTTTCTGTTATCTTCTGAATGTTTCATAGTTTTCACACTTTACCCTTCGATATGCTTGACTTGTATATAGTGGGAGGTAGAATTTAGTTAAATTTTCCTCCATCAATATCCCTTTCAGTTTTTTTCCCTTATGGGTTGTCTTCAGCCCATCCGGTGATTGGATTAAACTTTGCCTACTGCTTTGCACTGCCATAGGCAGCGGCTTAGAGCAATGTGCCCTGTCAAGGATCAGATCAGATCAGTCGCTCAGTCATGTCTGACTCTGCGACCCCATGAATCGCAGCACACCAGGCCTCCCTGTCCATCACCAACTCCCGGAGGTCACTCAGACTCACATCCATTGAGTCAGTGATGCCATCCAGCCATCTCATCCTCTGTCGTCCCCTTCTCCTCCTGCCCCAATCCCTCCCAGCATCAGAGTCTTTTCCAATGAGTCAACTCTTCGCATGAGGTGGTCAAAGTACTGGAGTTTCAGCTTTAGCATCATTCCTTCCAAAGAAATCCCAGGGCTGATCTCCTTCAGAATGGACCGGTTGGATCTCCTTGCAGTCCAAGGGACTCTCAAGAGTCTTCTCCAACACCACAGTTCAAAAGCATCAATTCTTCGGCTCTCAGCCTTCTTCACAGTCCAACTCTCACATCCATACATGACCACAGGAAAGACCACAGCCTTGACTAGGCGAACCTTTGTTGTCAAGGATCAAGGGTCCACTAATGTAGGTTATGACTCTGGCCTGTGTCAGTGTTTTCTCTGTATATCCTTGCATCAGAAACATGCCAGTTTTGTCACTGTAGCTTCCTATTTTGTTCTTCATTCAAGTTTGTGTTGGCTTTTCCTGGGCCTTTACATTTCTTTAAAATTTTAGATGACTTTGAAGGTTTCCTGAAGAAAGTTGTTGGGGTTTTGGTTGTAATTGTGTTAAATTATAAATGTTTTATTTTGTTTATTTTTTTTTTTTTTTTTTTATTTATATTTTTTTTAGAAAATAGTCATCTTTACAGTTTACATTTTTTACAGTTCTGACCTTTCCAATATCATCGTCTTCTTGGTTTTTTTTTTGGTTTTGTTTTTGTCTTTAAAACTCAGTTTTGAAGTCTTTTTAATTACAAAAGTCTTTTGAAACTTTCTGTAGATTTATTCCTGTATAACATGTATTATTGCTAATATTTTAAATACTACATTTAATTTCATCTTTTATTTGCTTTTTAATAGGACTCTCTCCTTGGGTAGATAAAATAGATTAGATAGATTAGATAGGTAGAACAAATTCAAGAATCTAACTCAATTCTTATTAATTCTAATAACTTAGCTTGACATTCTTTTGAACTTTAAAATTAGAAAATTAATAAATTCTGTCATTTGTAAAAATGTTATTAAAACAGGTTGTTAGGTAATATCTTTCAAAATATGTGACCTATGAAGAGAAATATAAAGAAAGAGGACCCAACTAATTGGAAAGTTCAGACTATGTTATCTGATATTGATAGGTATAAGTTGTAGAGTTGAATTTTACAGTCAGTATTTACTGAAGAGGTGTTTTACATAAGTACCATAATAACTACTGTAAGGGGCTGCCTTCCTTCAAGGAACTCACATTGGAGGGAGCAATGTATCATTGTATTTATGCAGAAGCTACCAATTTTATAGTCCACCCATTCATTTGTCCTCCAGCCTCCAGTGTTATTGCTCATTTTCTCAATGTAGTATGGGAATTTCATTTCATTGGCCTGTAATGTAGTTCAATAACTACAGGTCTTGGCGAAGAAGGCTTTGTCTCTACTTGAAATGCAATCTTCTATTTTAGCTTTCAAGGCATTGAATTTTATGAATTTTCATTTTTTATAAAGCCCTCATTGATTCGAGACTGATGTTATGTCTATCTATTTATATGTGAGAAGAATAAAGAAAGCTTGCATTATGGTGTTCTTTAAATACCACCAAGACATTTTTAAAGAGCTGAGTAGTTGAAGAGAATGACTTCTCTTCTTATTGATTGAATATACAAGGAGAAACTTCAACAATAAAAAACAATGGATGATTTTTTAAAGAAAATAATTTCTGAAGGATGAAAAGGACCATTTTCCCATGAAGACAGTCAAGATGAAATACAATTGAGTAGAAGAAGTAGGAAAGTAAAGGACCTCTTAAGTTAATACATTCTAGAATTAAGCACAAAGGTGCTTCTTGAACAAAAGGACCTTTACAATGAAGGTACATGTTAGGATTTTTTCAAAGGATCCCTATTTAGTTCAACAGGCTCCTTCAAATGCAGTGCATTTTAAAGGCTTGGAAGTAATCAGACTCTAGAGAATCAGAGAGGAGGTGTTTAGTATTATCATGGAAACTTTGGTATCACAGGTTAGTTTGTGGCATCTGCTTTGAACTGACCTTGTGATTCTGATAGTATTTAGAAATCAGGAGTGGAAATTTGAGCCTCTTAACTTTTACTGCCACCTTTCTCTGGATTTCCTACAATTTTCACATCAGCCAAGGCTGCTTCTGATTCTGGATGTTCTAGTGTTCCATGTCTATGCCTAAGACTTTGCTTTGATCATAATTTCTTGAACTATACCCTCACCCATCTTGGTCAAGCACTTACATTAAATCCCACACATGCAGACTGGAGTCTGGAGGACAGAGGCCTGGTGGCATGCATCTTTCTTTATGCATGTTCTCCACTGCAACTTCCTAGCTGCTGACCTCTGGATCTGACCTCTCTGGTTAAGTGTGACTTCTAGACCCTGGTCTAGGGTTTTCCAGGTGGCGCTCATGGTAAACAATCTGCCTGTTAACGCAGGAGATGAAAGAGACGTGGGTTCAATTCCATCCCTGAGTCAGGAAATTCCCCTGGAGTAGCAAAATGGCAAGCCACTCCAGTATTCTTGCCTGGAAAATTCCATGGACAGAGGAGACTGGCAGGCTACAGTTGATGGGGTTGCAAAGAGTCAGATCCGACTGAGCACACACACACAGCAGCAGGCCCTGACTGCTAACTCTGTTCTGCTGGGCTTTCTCTGAGCCTCCTCCTCCCCTGTAAGTGACTGTGTGAGAGAAATAAACATTGCCAAAATTTTGACTTGTATCCCCAGTACTCCTCTAGGAGAGAAGTCAACTTCAGAACAGTTTAGGGGCATTTTTGCTCCATTGCGCTCTCTTACCAATATTTTGATTTTAAAACCTGACACTTTACCTAGAAGAATTGGGTGACAGGTTTGCCTAGGAAGATAAATCATCACTACTTTATTACATCACACAATACTGGTGAAAGGCCTAAATGTCTTTGGACAGATGATACCCTGTGCGATTCAAGGAAGCTAGAAACCAGGGCCCGTACTGATTCCCTGTGTTCATATGTTTCTAAAAATATGTTCATGTCATAATGAAAACAGACCCACACCACAGAAACTTTGAGAGAATAAGCAGAGCTTTAGAGTCTGTTTTTCATTTAAGTGAATGAAAATTATGTAGGAAATTCCATGTATATAGGCTGTCAATTTAAATGAATTAGACATCCCTAGGTGTTGCTCTTAAAGCTGCCCTAGAAAGTCATTTTACATCTCTTTAAACTTGTCGAGCACATAAGTATATGTTTGTCCAGAGCCCCAAATAATTTATTTTCACTCTGCTTCTACTTTTCTAACACAAAAGTACATAAAAAATGCTATTACTTCTCACAGGGCAGCTTCATTTTACTCTCAGTATCCTCAGGCGTGTATGATAAAAAATTACTGTTAATAATGTGACTTGAGGCCTGACAAGATCCTATAATTCTTTCTGAATCTTTATAAAAAGTAAATTGTGCACAGCTTAATTTTAAAGTGAATTTTATTGTATTATTGGCAAAAGACACTCTCACGTTCAAAGGATGTTCTCGATACCAAACCTTGCTCTCAGGCATTTGGTACACAGTAACTTAGAGTGCTCTAATTATAGGACTTTACTGAGACTCCTTATAGGTTCTATTTTACTTTACCTTCTAGGGTAATGCAGTTTTTGTTTGTTTATAAAATATCTTAGAATCCAGCTGTGGCAGACTGTTGGTTAATTTTTCTCTCCTGGCTGGAGGAGGTAGCAGGCTAGGGTTTGGCTAGTTCTGAGAGACCTCAGAAGAACTTCATATGTACACAGTGGTGCTGCCTTTTACAGAAGCTGTAAATCCTTTCTGACTTGGAAGGAAGCTATTATAGTTGGTCAAGGGTGTGTGTGTGTGTGTGTGTATGTATGTGTGTGTGTGCATGTGTGTGTGTCTCCTTGAGTCTTTTTATGCTGGGTAAAAGAAAATGAAGGTGTGAGGAATAGAGAGGAAAAGATAAAAGGAGACAGTGAGGAGGAAAGGCTTTATTTAGAGTGAAAGCCACAGGTGTGAAGACTTTTTTTTTTATGTTTGAAATAAAACAGGAACTGCTATTACAAACTCATATGAAATGCCCTTGTGTTGTGATACTCAATAAATAGAGACACATTTCTAAAGCTCTTGAAATCAGAAACCCACTGCTCTGTGACTACTTGGTACTTAAATAGACCTGCAAATATTCAGTAGAACACAGGTCCTCAGTCTTAGGATCTAGGTAATAGGTTATGCTTCTCTGCATTAAACTGCAACAGATAGTAGTGGGGGTTGAGTTTTGAAAAACCTTGCCACACTAAACCACTCACTTTGTAGAAAAGGAAAACCTGAAACTTGATCAAAGGGAAAACCGTGCTTTTTGTTTTGTGGCATGGTGTGCTTTTGCTCATGGACGTACTTGGGACAAGGAAGCGTGAAGATGCGTAGGCAGAGGAAAGGGAGGTTGTATGACTTGCTTAATCTCCCACAGGTACTAATGGGGCAAAATTAGAATTTTAACTCAGGTCAGCCTCATATTGAGCCATGCTTGTAACCACATTAGGCTCCATCCAGTAATTTTAACAATTGTATTCAAGTTTCTAACTCCACTTTCAAAATATTCCTGTGTATCCCATCTGATATCCACTGATCAATATTTGAGAAGCCATTTCAAATACCCTGATGGATTTCTATTACAGGGAATGGAGTATTCATTTTTCAAATTAAATGTTCAGTTGTGTCTGACTCTTTGCAACCATCATGGGCTGTAGCCTGCCAGGCTCCTCTGTCCATGGGATTTCCCAGCCAAGAATACTAGAGTGGGTTGCCATTTCCTTCTCTGGGGAACCTTCCCAACCCAGGGATTGATCCTGCATCTCCTGCATTGGCAGGCGGATTCTTTGCCACTGAGTCACCACCAGATACCAAATAACCCTCAAAATAGTTAATACAACTTAATTCTTAGCACTTTAGGATAGTATTTTTCATTTTGACTCACTAAATAGCTACCAAATTTCCACAACATAATAATTGTCAGTAACATTTGTTGAATTACCTTAAAGAGTATTCCTGGGTTATACTTCTATTGCAGTATGTGCTAATAATACTCATTATCCGTTAGTGTTCAGTGAGTTTAATAGAGCTAGTGTTTTAGAGTTAATGATGAGAAAAGGCTTTCTTGAGTCCTTATGTGTGTGCTACGTCACTTCAGTCGTGTCTTACTCTCTGCGACCCTGCAGACTGTAGCTGCCAGGCTCCTCTGTCCATGGGATTGTCCAGGCAAGAATACTGGAGTGGGTTGCCATGTCCAGGGGATCTTCCCTACTCAGTATGTACCTCCAGTCATACTTGTTATGAGAGCCTAAGTGTTTTCTAGCTGGTACTCTGATGCTAATGCCTGTAGGCGCCCACGCAATATGACATGTGATGTTTTAATGAATCGTTAACTTCAAGTGTACTTCAATATTTCTACTTTTTGTGCTGTCTTTAAAGACAACGATGGAGTAAAAGATAGTGTTCTGTTTTTAAGTGAGAAATGCTTGGAGATGCTGTACAAAAAAGGCATTCCCAGTGGTGTCAGAGCAGCATGTTATCTTTGCAATGTATCCTTTATTCCTCGACTCAAAGTATCATTCTGAAGGTGTATAGATGAATACAAAAATGATAATATGTTTGATGATAGATTGCCATCCCTCTCAGATGAAAATGATGCTGATGATATGATTAGATGCATACATAAATCAGTTTGAAAAAAATTCATGTGATAGCATTTTCAGCTCCACACAGATATATATTTTGCAAATCAGTGACTGCTAATAAACAAGAAAACATACATTTTATTAACATATCACAATGTATTCAGAAGTGGGCTTTGTTTCTGAGAGACTGCAAGAAGAATAGATTAAAAACACCAGAGGTTTTTTTTTTTTCCTGGTGTGTGTGTTCCCTAATGTATCAGTTAGCTTTCCCTGTATAGTAAACCATCTCACAACTCAGTGGCCTAAAACAGCTGTTTAATTCATGATACATTCAACTGGCTGGGGCCAGTGGGGGTGGGGGGTGGTGTAGTTTTCCTGGTCTGAGCCAACTGGATTGGTTCCCTCGTGAAACTGCAGTCTACAGAGCGGGTCTTCTGAACCACAGCTTGGAGTTCACAGGGCAGCTTCTGCTACATTCTGTCCGTCAAAACTTATCACAAAACCATCTGTGCTCCATGGAGTAGAGGAATATACTTCTCTCTTTGATGGTGGGGGTGGGAGGGGGGAATACTGTGACCATTTTTACAGCTTACCACAGCTAATACTATAGTTCTCAGAGCAGTGTCCTCAGGAAGTAGTGTCTTTTAATCATAACCATAACTGCTACTGCCTACAGAACATCCTCTGTGTGCGTGGCCCTGTGATAAATGCTTTCTATGGGTTAACTCGGTTAATTTTCACAATGATCTAAAACAGATTTTATTTTTCCCCACTTTCTGTGAGGAAACTTGGTCATAGAGGGGTTAACTACTTTGCAAGATATAAAAATAAAATCTCCCATCCAAGAACCTTTGCCAGGTAATATCTGTTAACATCTTACAAGACAGTAGCATTCTATGAAATATAGTTTGGAAAATGATGAAATATTTATTGTACTTAGGCTTCAAACTGGGAACCAGATCACCTCAATTTTATAGCAACTGTAGCTCTGTCACTGAGTGTACTAAGTTGTATGCAAAATACCTTATTTTTTTTTATTCTAAGTTTCTCCTAAGTTTGCTTGTTTGTACAAAAACCAGTGGTCACATATAGTTGTGAGAGCTGGACTGTAATGAAGACAGAATGCCGAATAATCGATTCCTTTGAACTGTGGTGCTGGAGAAGACTTCGGAAAGTCACTGGGACAGCAAAGGAATAAAACAAGTCAATCTTAAGGGAGATCAATCCTGAATATTCACTGGAAGGACGGGTGCTGAAGCTCCAGTATTTTGGTCATCTGATATGAACAGATGACTCATTGAAAAAAATCTCTGATGTTGGGAAGGATTGAGGGCAGAAGAGGAGGGTGTCAGTGGATGAGATGGCTGGATGGCATCACCAATGCAATGGGCATGAATTTGGGCAAACTCTAGGAGATGGTGAGGGACAGGGAGGCCTGGTGTGCTGCAGTCTATGGGGTTGCAAAGAGTCGGACATGACTGGGCGATTGAACAACAAAAACATAGACTCTAGATATGTGAAAATCAAGCCAGTTTTATGTCTGAGTCCCCTCAAGAGTTTTGAACCAAGTTTATTCACTTTGAGATATCCTATCTCCTCCTCTTTCATCCTCCTCCTTTCCCTCTCCTTCCTCCTCCTCCTCTTCCCTTTAAACTACGCTCTTCTTTTCCTATTGACATCCACCCAAGCAGTAACACAGTGTTAACTAAGTTACTGATAGTTGGCAGACAGTACTATTGCATGGCAATATGATACTGAGTGAAATTATACCTGTGTCAAATTGCTTATGAATCATTTACTTCAGTAAAGTCGATGAGAAAGGATAGACACACCCCCTCCTCCAGCCCCCTCCCCAGCCATGCAGATGAGGCAGGAGCTTGGCCAAAGTTGTCTCTAGCTCTTCAGTGTTTAGTATCTATTATTGCTGTTGTCAGAGAACTAGTCTTGAGGAGGAGTTCTGGAATCAAGATTAGGTTATACGTGGGTTTATGTACAGGTAGAGGAAGTAAGTTTCATTAGGAAAAAAAGTGCCTGTGTTTTTGGGTATATATGTATCTTCTGTCTTAGAGACTCAGCACATTCATGTGCTCCGTGTGCTCGTTGGCCACCAGAGGAGTTTGAAAAAGGATAAGTAATGACCTAATACTACTAGTGTGAATGTCAGTGTTTGATCCTCAAAGCAATGTGATGAAATTGATATTGTTATAGATGCAGACTAGGAGAATGAGAAAGGTAATGCGTATTAGTCATAATCACACAAAGAGTAAAAAGGAGATGAGATCTGAACCTGAGTTTGTTTAACCAGAGGTTCTAGAACTTAAGGAGTGGGTAGAGTAATAAAGAGATACAGTGTGTTCCCTATGCATGGCCCTGAGCTGCAGACGTGTGTAAGCCATGATGGGGTGGCCAGGGCCTCAGGTTGCCGTGAGCTGAGCTGTGGCAATACTTCTGTGATCCTTATTTTCAAACTTGTTTCCTGGGCAAGGAACCTTTTGGCAGGAGGAATGGTATATGGCTATATGGGTGAACGAAGGAGGTCCTTGAACTTAAACCCATCCTAATCCAAAAACTAAATAGTAAAAAAAAAAAAAAAAAACAGACATAGGACCAGAAGGGACTCTTAACAAAACTTTGAAAGCTAAGAAATCTGCTGAGAAATAAATCCCACAGAGCCTAACCCAAAGAGAAAAAGCTTAAACCACTTAATTTAGAGGAAAATGCCAGGCTTTCTTACACTCTGGCCTGGGGGTGAGGTGAAGTTGCAAATTCAGAGGATGTCTGAATAAAACTGGAGCCCTGCAGCAGCTGTGGCTGGGTGCAGTCAAGGGCATCCAGAAGACCGTGGGCTCCCCACGTTGGTTCTGGGAACCCCAGAAATGACCAAGACTCAGCCTGAGGTCACATTGTAAGGCCCCTGGACCCCTTGTAAGGAATGGGGGCTACTCACAGGCCACCACATTTGAGCCCTTGGCTGTTTAGGTCACACTGTTATTAAACATGGATATGCACACATATCCATGGGTGTCTGCGTCATTACTTCATTGCCTTTTGTTTTGAGGCACCACTAAACCTAACATGGATTATGATTTTTTTTAGCTTTCCATTTATCCTATTTGGGCTTAGAGGCTCTTACCTCTTCCATCTATCTGGTTCTGCTTAGCATATTATTGCATTCAATACATGTTCACTAAAGGAATGCATGAATGAATAGAACAGACCTATTTGTATTTATATATATTTCCATACATCTGTTGGCAAGAGATGTAAATGAAGCCAGTTTCTAAGCCATTGCCTATAAAAGCAGAATTTTAAAGGCTAACATTTTGCTTTATCTCCATGAATTCCGATTATCTCTTAATATCCAAGGATAAAAAAGTCTGTTTCTCAAGATGGTGAAAAATCATATCAGAAAATCATCTAACAAGGCTAATATCTCTCCATCCTACATAAATCAGCAGCTTTTCCTAGAGACCAAGAAGGAAGTATTCCATTTTGGTTATTCCAAGGGAGGAAGGCAAATACAAAAATCTGATGAGCTGATGAACCCAGTGAAGGAATTCTGGACTTGCTTCCCTAAGAGCCAGACTGATATTCTCCTCAGCAGTGTACTTACATGCGTCTTCCTAAATTATTGTTTCTAAAATGTTCGTCTTTCACACAAAGCTTTATACTGTGTATTCATATCATTGTTCTTTTTGAAGCATTGGAGAGACAAAGACTTGTTCATTTATATTTAGTCTGTGTTTCTGTAACGAACAATTTTGAAGACTGAGATCATTGGTTAGGAGAATGAGTGTGGTCCAGTTGAAGATTCATAAGTGATGTTGTAACATCTATCTAAGAGGTCATTTGGGTTCTTCAAGAAGTGCTACAGGCCCAGGAAACTAAACTTGATCAACTAGGGATAGACCAGACAATGAGGACTCAGGTCTCCAAAGCAATAAACGTGAGGAGATAGCAGTTAAACCTTTATGAAAACCATAAATGATGATAAGACTGAAATCACTTCTATTGGATATGCATTAAAGCTAATCTGTCATATTCAGCTCTGAGAACTCATGGACCCACCAGGCTCTTCGTCCATGGAATTCTCCAGGCAAGAATACTGGAGTAGGTAGCCGTCCCCTTCTTCAGGGGTCTTCCTGACCCAGGGCTTGAACTTCGGTCTCCTGCATTGCAGGCAGATCCTTCACTATCTGAGCCACCAGAGAAACCAATTATAACCAAAGTAGAAATCACCCTACTCATCTTCCTGCATTATAGAAGAGACTAAAGCTTCACTTCCTAGGAGGGTGAGATTTAGAGAGAACTCCTCCCAACCGAAGCAAAGGAGCTAATTGGTGAGACCCGAGTTCCACAGGGCCACATGTTTACCAGGTAATAGGACTATATCAACACAAGGTTGTGCAAATGTTTCTGAGTCTCCATTTTGCAAGTACCTGGGTTTGTAGAACAAATCTGAGTCTCCACATGCATGACCAAGTACCAAGTTTCCAAACCAAGTTTTCATGGGGGTAGGGGAGAGGAGGGAGAGTTTCATGGTGTAGGCTTGGGACGGGAACTGGACCCAGATGCTGAGCTCTCTGGCAACTGGGCCATTCCCATTGGTGTTTTCATGGATGATTTCAAAGGACCCTGCTGAAGGAAATGTTAGTGTATTCCACAACTCCAAGTGGCATGTTTCACATCTGAGACCATGTGAATGACATAGAGGCACACATTGCATGGTCCTGCGTTTCAGTCTGGATTAAAGGGAAGGGTGAGCAGTTGTACCCCCAGTACTTCCAAGATGTTACAGTTTAGCAGTAACAACAGTTGTTAAATGTATTCCCATCTCAGCATATGTCAAAGCCTGTTAAACATTTTATATCCTTTATAGTGCTTAGTACCTATGACTTTAGACATTATATCTGTTTAACGTGTGCAGAAACTGAGGCTTGGAGAGGAGTGTGACTTGAACAAAGTCACCATTTGTAAGTGAAAGGTCATGATTTAAACCCAAGCCATTTGCAGCCAAAACCTGTGCTCTTCTTCCCTGAATAAAGGTGCCCCTGACTTATAAAAGGCTTTCATGCAAATTAATCCTTACAACTCAGATGGATCAGAAGGATCACAGCTTTATTGACAAGAAAAATGAGAATCAGATGTTTGGTAATTTCCCCCAAGGTCTGGTAACTACAGATTCTTAACTAAAGCCGCCTCAATCTTTTTTTTTTTTTTTTTTTTTCAGTTCAAGTCTGGGGTCTTTTTTTCCAGTTGTCCATTTTCTGTCCTATGACAATAGATGCAGTATACACACTTTTTTTTTTTAAATCAGCATAGAATTTTCCAAATCTAGCCTTTGCTCCTAAGTGAATGTGTAATTTTAAGCAAATGACTTAACCTCTGTGAGCCTCTGCTTCCTTTCTAAAATAAGGATAGCAATACAGCTGCGACATAGATCTATTGCAAGATTTACATTAAACCGTGAAATGCTTGTTAGCCAGGGGCCCAGTGCATTTTATATCCTCGATATATAATCTCTTGCTTTCCTTCTGTCCATCCATTTCAACTCAAATGGGGTGGTTTTAGGACAAAGTACAACTCAACCAAGTAAAAAAGATGTATAATCTCTATAACTGGCAGCAAAATTCATCTCTGGAAGGAAACCTGGTGTCAAAATCTTAAGTATTTGTGGAAGGTCTGACTCTGAGGGCATAGATGTCAGCAGGAAACCCAGCTGTAAAAAGACTCAGGTGTTTCTGGATAAGAAAATTATAGGAGTTTCTATTTTGGCTACCAAAAATGGGAGGAGAGAAGAAAGGTGGGAAGGAGAAGCAGTGGGGGTTGGGAGGGGAGTTGGGGGAGACAAGGACTAGTCTCCAGGGAAAGTTGTAGAAGGGTGTTTTAAAAATGAAGAGTGTATCGTTCAATTTAAAGCTTTCTGTATTAATTTCTTTTAAACTCACCAAAAATTCAAATTTCAGTAAAAATTTCCATGCTTGTGAAGACATGTGCTGTCTCATCTGGATTTCCATAAGGAAAAACAGAAGCACATGGTTGGAAATCAAAGAGATCCCGAGAATGTCGGGCACCTTGGCAGCCTCAGAAATCTGGAGCCTTGAGGGCCCAAGAAAATTTGAGGGAGATCTCAAGAGGTAAACAGTCCCCAGGGATGTGTGGGTTGCACAGTTAATTGAAAGTCTGGTTAAAGTTAGTGAACCAATAGATGCTTCTAATTTCAGGGTGATTTAGATATGTTTGGAGGGGACAAAATGAAGATGTTCAATTGCAGGTTATTAAGGAATTTTAGGAATATTGGAAACACAACCCTAAACTGTTGACATTGGTATAGAATGAGATAAGAAATTTTCTCCTTTAGATAATCTTGGCTTGAATAGACAATAGAGTGTGCTCTGGTGGGTCATACCTGAATCTCCTTTATTTATTTGATAGATTTCATTTTTTAATTGGGGGACAATTGCTTCAAAGCGTTGGGGTGGTGTGTCCTGTACAACAACATCAATCAACCATAATTATATATATATATATCCCTACCTTCTTGTGCCTCCTTCTCACTTCCCCAACTCCACCATCTTACCCTTCTGTAAACTTCATTTTAAAGCAGTTTTAGGTTCACAGCAAAATCGAGCAGAGAGTTCGTCCCCAGATACCCCCCAGGTTCCCCAACACACAGCCTCCCCTTCTGTCAACATCCTCTATCAGGTGGCACATTTGTTTCAGTAGATGAACTGATGTGTAATCATCCAAAGTCTGTAGCATACATTAGGGTTCACTCTTGACTAATCTCCTTTATTTCTAATCTACAGATTTCTATCAAATTACTGGGTAGTATGGGGAGATGCCCTGTCAGAGCCCAGGTCTGGATAGGTTGTTGATGACCAAGTATACAAATATAGCCAATTCCAAGCAGATGACCTGACTCAGCTGTGAAATTTATACATTCATTCATATTATACACTTTGTCAAAGAGAAAGTCATAGATATAAATACAAACATACATGCTTGATTGTTTTAAAATAATGACAGCAATATCCAGAGCATAGCTATTAGTTCAGTAAGGGATCACAGGAAGAGGTTGCTGGAGGCTCTAAAGGAAGGAGAAACATTATTACAGCTTTGTCCTCAGGATCTGGCTTTTCATTAAATATCAGCCTGAAATAAATCAATTCCATCATATTCCTCTCTTTGCCCCTGGACTGGTTTTTACAAGATCCATAATAATCTCATAACACTTGATATTTTTACGGCTTCTACTGTAAACAGGTGTTTATCCTTCTTATAAAATGCTGCTTTAACATAGGTGCAGATTTAGGAATTATGTGATTTTGTATTTTCCTGTTATGAGTGAGGAATATCCAATTACACACCTCCTTTCTCAATCTTTCCTGGGGAAATGTATGGGAACTATTTCATCCTCTGATGGTTAGGTCTAGGCCACAGAGCCCCATCCAGATTCCTTTTCATGTGTTAATTCTGACTGATGCCACATTAAATGGTTGTGGGAAGGAGAGGGGCGGGGGTGGGAGGGGTTAGGCTCTGCTTTTGCTGTGATCACTAAGGCTTCCTGTTGCAGACATCCACATTTGACTTCAATTCTGAGGCTGTCCTGTGGTTACTCCCTAGAAGACGTCCCTTTGTATATAGGATTTCTGAAGCTTAGATTCCTGAACGAGAACTGGTAGAAACACAAGCACAGTTCAGTTCAGTCGCTCAGTCGTGTCTGGCCCTTTGTGATCCCATGAATCGCAGCACACCAGGCCTCCCTGTCCATCACCAACTCCTGGAGTTCACTCAGACTCACGTCCATTGAGTCAGTGATGCCATCCAGCCATCTCATCATGTGTCGTCCCCTTCTTCTCCTGTCCCCAATCCCTCCCAGCATCAGAGTCTTTTCCAATGAGTCAACTCTTCGCATGAGGTGGCCAAAGTACTGGAGTTTCAGTTTTAGCATCATTCCTTCCAAAGAAATCCCAGGGCTCATCTCCTTCAGAATGGACTGGTTGGATCTCCTTGCAGTCCAAGGGACTCTCAAGAGTCCTCTCCAACACCACAGTTCAAAAGCATCAATTCTTCGACGCTCAGCCTTCTTCACAGTCCAACTCTCACATCCATACATGACCAGTGGAAAAACCATAGCCTTGACACAAGCACACACCTCCCCATTTAGGAAGGTCCACTTTTAGGCACTATCCACCTGAGTGCCTAAGAGGTCTTATTCTTCTGGATTTTTAAATCAGAATATCAGTTTGATGTTGATCTTATCTCTTCACAGCGGCTTTTCACCAAATGATGCGTTTGACGTTTACTTAAACCATTAGAAAGCACTTCATAGGTAACATGCCAGTGGAAAGTCTGTATTTCTGCATGACTGACTGTATCAGCCAGGAAAATGTGTGATGTTTTTTGCATTGTACCAAAACTGTCTCAAAAGCCTTACTGTTAATCAGTTGCTCAATCATGTCCAACTCTTTGTGACCCCATGGACTGCAGCATGCTAGGCTTCCCTGACCTTCACCATCTCCTGGAGCTTGCTCAAACTCATGTCCATTGAGTCAGTGATACCATCCAACAGAGGATCTCATATTCTGTCACCTAAAACATTTGTCAAGAATAACACAATGCAAATTAGAAAATAAGTCCATAAATTATTTCATATCATAATTTAAAGATGGTTTTTCATATTATTATTTAAAAAGAAAAAGAAAACCAGCATGGTCAGAAAAAGATATAAACAAAATTCCATTTTAGAAAGAACAAGGAAGAGCACTATTTACCAAATCCATAAATCCAAAGGAATATCTATTGCCACTTGCTGGAGTCAAACGAGGTCATGCTGTTGTATGGATCAATTCAGTTCAGTTCACTCACTCAGTTGTGTCTGACTCTTTGCGACCCCATGAATCACAGCATGCCAGGCCTCCCTGTCCATCACCAACTCCCAGAGTTCACCCAAACTCATGTCCATACACAACTGAGTGACTTCACTTTCACTCTTTCACTTTCATGCGTTGGAGAAGGAAATGGCAACCCACTCCAGTGTTCTTGCCTGGAGAATCCCAGGGACGGGGGAGCCTGGTGGGCTGCCGTTTATGGGATCGCACAGAGTCAGACACTACTGAAGCGACTTAGCAGCAGCAGCAGCATGTCCATCTAGTCGGCAATGCCATCCAGCCATCTCATCCTCTGTCGTCCCCTTCTCCTGCCCCCAATCCCTCCCAGCATCAGAGTCTTTTCCAATGAGTCAACTCTTTGCATGAGTTGGCCGAAGTATTGGAGTTTCAGCTTCAGCACCAGTCCTTCCAATGAACACCCAGGACTGATCTCCTTTATGATGGACTGGTTGGCTCTCCTTGCAGTCCAAGGGACTCTCAAGAGTCTTCTCCAACACCACAGTTCAAAAGCATCAGTTCTTCAGTGCTCAGCCTTCTTCACAGTCCAACTCTCACATCCATACATGACCGCTGGAAAACCACAGCCTTGACTAGACTGACCTTTGTTGGCAAAGTAATGTCTCTGCTTTTGAATATGCTATCTAGGTTGGTCATAACTTTCCTTCCAAGGAGTAAGTGTCTTTTAATTTCCTGGCTGCAATCACCATCTGCAGTGATTTTGGAGCCCAGAAAAATAAAGTCTGACACTCTTTCCGCTGTTTCCCCATCTATTTCTCATGAAATGATGGGACCAGATGCCATGATCTTCGTTTTCTGAATGTTGAGCTTTAAGCCAACTTTTTCACTCTCCTCTCTCACTTTCATCAAGAGGCTTTTAGTTCCTCTTCACTTTCTGCCATAAAGGTGGTGTCATCTGCATATTTGAGGTGATTGATATTTTTCCCTGCAATCTCGATTCCAGCTTGTGCTTCTTCCAGCCCAGCATTTCTCATGATGTACTCTGCATATAAGTTAAATAAGCAGGGTGACAATATACAGCCTTGACATACTCCTTGCCCTATTTGGAACCAGTCTGTTGTTCCATGTCCAGTTCTAACTGCTGCTTCCTGACCTGCATATAGGTTTCTCAAGAGGCAGGTCAGGTGGTCTGGTATTCCCATCTTGTTCAGAATTTTCCACAGTTTATTGTGCTCCACACAATCAAAGGCTTTGGCATAGTCAATAAAGCTGCTTCAATTGCAAAAATTCCTTAGATTCTGCTGATTAAGTGAGGCTGCGCTTACATTTGAGGTGGTTTTTTTACTCTCCTTCTATTGCTAGTTTCCTCTCTCCTTCATGGTTTCCTCTTATTTTCTGAATTTTCTTCCAGCTGGTTTGGACCCACTCGATTTTGTTCTTGATCAGTCACTAAGTCTTGTCGGACCCTTTGCCACGCCATGGACTGCAGCACGCCAGGCTTCTCTATCCTTCACCATCTCTTAGAGTTTGCTCAAACTCATATCTTTCGAGTCAGTGATGCCATCCAACCATCTCATCCTCCTTCACCCCCTTCTCTTCCTGCCTTCAGTCTTTCCCAGCATTAGGGTCTTTTCCAGTGAGTTGGCTCTTGGCATCAGGTGGCCAAAAGTAAGCTTCTCAATTGACTTGCTGGCCAGTTAGAGCACTTCTTTAAGCTGTAAAACTTTGGCAGTGTGATCTTGACTTAAAATATTTCCACTTTCAACTTTAAGTTTACATCTACAAAAACTAATGCCTCGATAATAACTGGTTTCTAGTGGACACCACATGTTGAGTAATCGGTAATTGTATTTCTATTGATATTATTGACTGTTACTTCATAACCCACTGCTTTGAGTACAGCAAGATACCGAAGGAACTGCCAAAAATGAGAGCTAAAAATTTAATAACGTCCTTGGAAACATTCAAAATGTGGCATTTTAATAAAAAAAAAAAAAAGAAATTATAGCCAGTTTGTTGTTATTTAGTCACTAAGTTGTGTCTGACTGTGACCTTATGGACTATAGAAGGATCCTAAAATATGATTCTCAAAATGAATTAGAACTACCACGTATTATTTATCATCATCACTGCATAAGAAAAAGGGCCTTTTAGCAACCAAGAAAATATATTCTCAAGAAAGGAAAACCTCACTTTTATTCATTACAATGACACAAATCAGACATTTTTAAATTTAAAAAATCACATTTTCTAAATTAAAAAAAAATACTAGAACTAAGTGAAAACATCAAGATGGGCCCACTTAAAGACTAAAGGAGACATAACAGGTACATGGCATGTGGACAGAAGAGTCTAAAGCAAGAAGAGCCAACCCAGTGGGCAAGCACCTGGATGAATGGGCCCTGACTCAGACAGTTGCTGCCCAGAGGAATGCTGATTTAACATCTGAAATGGAAGATAATGGGCAGCTATAAAGACAAAACAGCAAGAGGTCCTAAACTGAAGAGGCAGCACAAGGAGAGGTATAGAGGAGCGGACACATAAATAGCTAACCATCTGAAAAATGTGCAAGTCACTGAACTCAGATTAAGAGTCTCATTTGGAAGAAAAAGTTTCCCTGGTAACTCAGGTGGTGAAGAATCCACCTGCAATGCAAGAGGACACCAGTTCCATTCCTGGGTTGGGAAGATCTGCTGGAGAAGGGATAGGCTGCCCACTCCAGTATTCTTGGGCTTCCCTTGTGGCTCAGCTGGTAAAGAATCCGCCTGCAGTGCAGGAGACCTGAGTTCAATCCCTGGGCTGGGACGGTCCCCTGGAGAAGGGAAAGACTACCCACTCAAGTATTCTGGCCCAGAGAATGCTATAGACTGTATAGTCCATGGGGTCGCAAGGAGTTGGACATGACTGAGTGACTTTCACTTTCACTTTGAGGGGCCAGAGGGGAATCTGTTGACCTTCATTCCACAAAGGATCAGTTCATACATTACAGATACACATGAAAATTAAAAAATCATCTAGTTTTCTTTGAAGTGTTATAAATAAAAATAGTAACCTATGAATAATGTTACATAACCCTGCTTTTCTGTTTTATTTATATTTACATAATTACTTTTAAAATTCACTTATGATGGTATTGAGTATGTGTTGAAAATACCAAATTAGGTAGTGTGGGTAATATTTTTTTAGTGTGTTGGATTAACTATATGGATGAGCTAAATGATTTTAAAGAAAGCTGTCATAAAGTGATTGAAGAGAATGCTTATACTTAACAACATTGGTTTGGCTAAAAGTAATAATAATGGGCAAACAACTTGTCTTACAGACATTAATGTTGGAAAATAAAATCGCATGGTATTGGGGAGGTGTTGATAACTAAAACCACTAAGGAAAACTAATGTTTTCATTTACGGGTGACCAGATAAATTTATTTTCATATATTAAGTTGTATAGTTAGTGAATTTCCTTTTTTTAACATCAGAAAAGAAGTAAACACTTTTAGCACTGCCAGCAAAATTACAATCTTACTAAACATAAAAGAAAAGGAATTGATATGGTAAATTACAACAAGAGAACATATTTCTGTATAGTTTTTCATTATTTTTATCTAAGATCTGAGTAGACAGATTTTCTTTTTAAAAGATATTTTTGCTTCAGTCCCAGCTCAGCTCTCCTATATAATTTACATCAATCACACTTTCAATTATTTTTATCGTATCAACAAAAGACATTTGGTGAATCTGAGGAAAGAAAATACAAAAAAAATTGAATGCCAACCAAACTTGCAAATTAATCCACTCTGAGTGTTCTTTTTGAAATCTTAATTTATGTTTTGCATTTTTAGAAATGAGGAAACCTGAAATTCTTTCAAAGAGCAACTTTTTAGACTCTGCCATTAGTAAATTGGATTAGGACTCAGGACCAACAAGATCTATGAAAGTGGTTTGAGAAGAAAAATAACTTGATTATCATAAATAGAAGGTTTATTGGATTAGGAGGAAATCACTCTATTTTTCAGATTAACTGAACATGATTGAATTCAGTTTAGAGCATTTTTCTTTTCAATATGTAGAGTTATAAAATGGAATGTTTATAGCTCACCTCAAGTATCTTTCCTGATTATTTTTATTATATATTTTATGTATATTTCACTTAATATCTTTCATAAAGATATATTTTCTTAGAAATTATATGTCTTCCCCAGTGATAAATGGCAACCCACTCCGGTGTTCTTGCCTGGAGAATCCCAGGGACAGGGGAGCCTGGTGGGCTGCCGTCTATGGGGTCACACAGTCGGACACGACTGAAGTGACTTAGCAGCAGCAGTGATAGATGTGTATACATTACATACATTCACATATATATCATATATGTATGTGTGTATATTATACACACATTACTGTAGATTGAGATTGACAAATTGTTGTTTCAGGCAAGAGAGAAGACAAGCACCTCTAGAACAACTAATAATTCTCTTAGTATTAATTTTTGTCTTCAAGGAGAGCATATGGACTATACCAGAAAGGCAGACATTTCTGTGTTGTGTTTCACCTAAATCTTAAATCCCAGAGAAGACGGTAATTGGCAGGAAGTATCGTTCAAGGGAAGTTCTTTCATCTTAAAAAGACAATGCTTTGGTTGGATGGCCAAAACCTTTGTGGAACCATAGATCACGTTTATTTTGAAAGCTCAAGGGCATGCATTTCCAGAAAAGCAGTGGTTAAAAGTTTCCAGTTAATTAAAGCGCATGCACAAAATCAGGGTCTGGGGCTTGAGCAGTCTCACACTGCATACTCCCTGGTCAGGTGCTCCAAGGCAAAGTTCTGTTAAAATGCAACAGGTATTAACAACTGCTGAACACCTTTAGGCTGAGAGGGTGATGGTGTATCAAATTAGGAACTTAAGCCTCTGGGTAAAGACAAGCCAGAATTCTGTGGGTGTTAGCAATAATTACCAGGATTCAGCAGGCAGAAATTCTAGTCTCCTGAAATTACACAGCATGGAGGGTCTACGCGGAGCTACTCCTCTGAAACTTTGCAGAGAACAGAAACATATAATTTATGAAACCCCGGTGAAGACAATAAATAGGCCGAAAATGTCTATGTTTAAGAAAATAAGCTTACCTTGGTTCTCTGTGATGAAGCTGAACTTAATGACCTGTAAAAATCTTTCCCTGTAAAATGGCACATGTTTCCAGAATTGTCTTCTTGCTTATTAACCTTATGGTTTTCTAGTACAGTTAGGCACTGATACCTAATTTTAGTGACTCTGGCCTCTCAGAGATTGAGAAGAAGAGGGGAGAAAGATGTTTTTCTTAAATGTCTTAGCGTTCCTGGCTGGATCTGAAAATCAAATTGATGAAGATAGATGAGCAGGAGAAAAGCATATGCATTCATTGAATTTGTCCATGCACATGGGACATGTCACAAGAGAATGAAGACCTGAAGGAGTGACCGGAACCAGAAGTGTTAGATAAAGAAGTAACAAATTTCCAAAGAATTGTCCAGACAGAGGGTTCAGGCTGTGGGTAGTAAGTGGTGACGAGGCGTCACCAAGTGAAGTTGGCTCTGTGCCCCCACCGTTCTGCAAAGCCAATTTACTGACACCAGAGAATGGTGACAGAAAGTACAGTGTTTATTGGAGGCACCAAGCAAGGAGAATGGATAGCTCATGCTCAAAAGACCCAAACTGACCTCTCCAAAGGCTTTTAGGGAAGGATTTTGAAAGGGAACACATGGGGTGAGGGTTGTAGCCTGTGGACTCTCCTCTGATTGGTTGGCAGTGACAGTGATATTTCAGGAATCACAACCATCAGCCTCCTGGTTCCAGCCAGTCTGGGGCCCTGTGGTCAGGGGGCTAGACCAAATCAAAGCTACACTCTACGATTATTACATATATCCCTCTAGGAGCAATTGGGACTCTGTTTTGTTGCTAACTATTGTTGCGTCATCATTGCTTTTCCCCCTTCACTGCTTTTCCTTTGTTTCTCCATCCCCTCTCTTCCCTAATTAGTAATTTGCTCGAGTCTGCTTTTTGGAACTCAGAGAAGGCCTAGGAGACTAAAATCCTTTTCTACAAGTAGGAAACAGGGAGCACAGGGGGGCTTTTGTAGCTGGGAGGGCCCCACACAGTTCTACTTGGTTTCAGAAATAATAGGAAAATAAGCATTAGTTTAACAAGGTTTGTTTGGGCAGAGTATTTGCCCAAAGTTCCTGTTGCAGGTGACAAGGCTGTCTTTCCTGGTACCAGGAGCACACCTTTCATGTGGGAGTTTTAAGAACTGTTTCAGGAAAGAAGGATGAAGGGGGAGAGTTTAGAGTGATCTTTTTGCTTCTACGTTTTGGGCAAACTCTTTCAACTTAAAATTTTTATTTAATATGTAGAGGTCCCATATTTTGGAGTAGCGTGTCCTAAACCACATCAAATGCTTAATCTTGAAGAACATATAAAATCATTTGAATATGGATGCAAGCTTCTAGAAGGAATTTGCAGATGTTGTAGGTGTTTATTTTCTCCTCAATAGCAAAATTCATCTAGTCCAAAGAAATCTTTTGATGAAGATACTTCAGGAGAGAAGCATTTCACTCATAGTGAGATACATAAGGCCCCTAGACAAAGGATGTGTTTGAGAAAAAATGAGCTAGAAAGTGCTCTCTGAAAATCTTCTATAGCTGTGCTAGACAAAAAAAAAAAGACTTTTTTAAGGGGTTGAAATATAAAGTGCTTTGAGCCTTTGATCACTGGACTAGATGATTTTCCTAATGACACCATGAAAAAATGCAGTCTTGCTGGGGGGTTTCTGCATACAAGAAAAAAAAAGTCCATATAGAAAGCAAAGATTAGTGAATAATAAGTTAAAACATATTCTTTGACTATTTTTCCAGACTCTTAATACCATTCTCCCCAATTTTAAAATTTATGGAAGATATGTGTTGAAAAGTTGCTGGAAACATTAGAACTAGAATTCAAGGTTTGAGAATACCAAGAAGATGTTCTTTAGCTGAATATGATGGACAGTGGGAAACGCAGACTTTTCAACAAGTAATAAAATCAAGATAAGTTTCTATTAGAAAGAGTGATTGACTGTGCATTATACTCTAGAGGGAGGGTAACACAGGCAAGAAGATTGGTTGGGATGCTGGGACAGTGATCCATCAAGCGGTTAAGACCCTGGAGTGAGGTGGTGACAGGGTTAATAAATATGAAGGGATGTTGCTGAGTTTGCTTCAAAGGATGGATCAGTAAAATGTGGTGACTCGAAAAAGGATGACAGATAGAGGTCAGTGGTAACTTCAAAATTATAGACTAGGCAACTAGAAAAAAACAATATATGCTTTTAGTTAGGGACAACACATCTGTTGTCGGTCAAAGATGAATGACTTTGCTAAAAGCCTGATATCCAAAGAAAAGTGACCTGAAAGTCGCTCAGTCGTGTCCAGCTCTTTGCTACCCCATGGACTATAGAGTCCATTGAATTTTCCAGGCCAGAATACTAGAGCAGGTAAGCCTTTCTTTTCTCCAGGGGATCTTCCCAACCTAGGGATCGAATCCAGGTTTCTTGCATTGCAGGTGGATTCTTTACCATCTGAGCCACCAGGGAATCCCAAAAGAAAAGTAAAGATGGGCTTAAAAGTTACAGTGAAACATGGGATTGGTTAGCATTTCCACAAAAACTGGAAATTTGGTAATTTCTATAGATTGAAATATTCCGCCCCCCCCCCCATTCATAAGTTGAAGCCCTAACCTACAAGAAAGTGGTTGTGATTAAATGAAGTCATAAGGGTGGGTCCTTAATCCTGACATGCTAGGGTCCTTATTAAAAGTGGAAGAGAGGCCAGAACCCTGTCTCTCTCCATAATGTGAGGACACAGGGAAAATGCAGTCATATGCAAGATGGGAAGAGAGCTCTCATCAGACACCGACTCAGTTGGCACTTGATCTTGGACTTTTAAGTCTTCGAGACCTGTGAGAAAATACATGTGTTAAGATACTCAGTGGTATTTCCTTATGACAGCCAGAACGGTAATTTTCATGCTTAGAAAATAAAGTAATTATAGTTTACTTTGTGAATTAATTATTGTGCATAAGGTAGAAAACAGAAGGTAAATATCAGGAAACCAAAAGTAGTAAGAGTAATTTACTGTTAGACAAATGTGATATTTCCCCTAATATCAGTTCAGTCGCTCAGTAGTGTCTGCCTCTTTGCGACCCCATGAATTGCAGCACGCCAGGCCTCCATGTCCATCACCAACTCCCAGAGCTCACTCAAACTCACGTCCATCGAGTCAGTGATGCCATCCAGCCATCCTCTGTGGTCCCCTTCTCCCCCTGCCCCCAATCTCTCCCAGCATCATAGTCTTTTCGTGAATCAGCTCTTCGCATGAGGTGGCCCAAAGTATTGGAGGTTCAGTTTTAGCATCATTCCTTCCAAAGAACACCCAGGAATGATCTCCTTTATGATGGACTGGTTGGATCTCCTTGCAGTCCAGGGGACTCTCAAGAGTCTTCTCCAACACCACAGTTCAAAAGCATCAATTCTTCGGCGCTCTGCCTTCTTCACAGTCCAACTCTCACATCCATACATGACCACAGGAAAAACCATAGCCTTGACTAGATGGACCTTTGTTGGCAAAGTAATGTCTCTGCTTTTGAATATGCTATCTAGGTTGGTCACAACTTTCCTTCCAAGGAGTAAGCGTCTTTTAATTTCATGGCTGCAGTCACCATCTGCAGTGATTTTGGAGCCCAGAAAAATAAAGTCTGACACTGTTTCTACTGTTTCCCCATCTATTTCCTGTTGAAGTGATGGGAGCCCATGATCTTCGTTTTCTGAATGTTGAGCTTGAAGCCAACTTTTTCGCTCTCCTCTTTCACTTTCATCAAGAGGCTTTTTAGTTCCTCTTCACTTTCTGCCATAAAGGTGGTGTCATCTGCATATCTGAGGTGACTATTTCTCCTGGCAACCTTGATTCTAGCTTGTACTTCTTCCAGCCCAACATTTCTCATGATGTAGTCTGCATAGAAGTTAAATGAGCAGGGTGATAATATACAGCCTTGATGTACTCCTTTTCCTATTTGGAACCAGTCTGTTGTTCCATGTCCATTTCTAACTGTTGCTTCCTGACCTGCATACAGATCTCTTAAGAGGCAGGTCAGGTGGTCTGGTATTCCCATCTCTTTCAGAATTTTCCACAGTTTGTTGTGATGCACACAGTCAAAGGCTTTGACATAGTCAATAAAACAGAAATAAATGTTTTTCTGGAACTCTCTTGCTTTATTGTACTATAGAGTATAATAACTATATTCTATAGTTATTATAAAATATTCACTACCTTACTTATGTGGTACAAAGTATCCTTGTACATTGAACACTTGAATTGAGCCGAGTATTTTCTGAGGACCTCATATATATATATCCATTTAAATGGTCTTTCTACAGCCCTGTTGGGTGGTTTTATGATTAATCTGACTTTACAGATGAGGAGGCTGCGGCAGAGTGGGATTCAGTAAGTTGTTTACAGTCACATGGCTGTGAAGGACATGAGGACAAATAGGGAATCGCTAGAATCAATGGCAGTTTCTAAATCTCTGAAGTAGTCATTCTTCTGGGGTAAAATATTGCTGAATCTATATGACTTTGGGTTGAAAAATTGTCCTGAACCAAAGGGCCTTGGGGATGAAGGAGGCTGGAGGTGCTCCGCAGCCTAACTCTGTTGGATGACAGCAGCTCTGTCCACGGCTGCTCTGACAGGTCACCCGGGCTCAGAGGGCACATTCCCAGCAAGAGAGAAGCTCTCTGCCTCCCGAAGAAGCCTTTTCCAAGGTGGCAGAATGCCCCATGTTTCCCAGTTCTTCTATATATTGAGTCCAGATCTCTCTCTGTACCCTATGTACTTTTTTTTTCTTTCTTTCTTTTTTAATATTTAATTGGAGGACAATAGCTTTACAATCCCTGGAGAAGGGAATGGCAACGCACTCCAGTACTCTTGCCTGGAGAATTCCGTGGACAGGGAAGCCTGGCAGGCTACAGTCCACAGGGTTGCAGAGAGCTGGACACTGCAGCTTTGCAACCTGTGTTGGTTTCTGCTGTGCTGTTTTCCTTTCGTAAAGCTAACATTTCTTGAACTCCTGTCCTGTTTCCTTCTGGGTCCCTGAGCATTTTACAGTATTTTCATATCAAGTCAACCAGTGAGTGTTACCACTCCCATTTAACAGATGTGGAAAATGAGGTTGAGAACATTTAAACAATATAACTGAGCCAGTTTGCAACTGAACATGTATGGGTTCAACTGCTTGGGCTTTCAATGACCAGCGCAGCACCCATTTCATCTACGTGTCACTCCTCGAGTTCTCCAGTTAAGCTATGTTGAAAATATTAGCTAGAGTTAGATAGAATATCCCAGAAGTTGTATAATTTTGGTCCTGTATCTCACCGAATCCCAATAGTACATTTGTATAAATGTTATTTAAGATGATGTTAGTTATTGAAAGTAAACTTTTGTATAAAGAAATTAATATGTGCTCATTTCACACTGTTAGAATGTAAAAAGTAATGACAGATTGAAACAATCTTTTTTCAGTATTAATGTATCTTTTATTTTTGACAAACATTTCTTTATTTTCACCATAGCTGCATTTGTACTACATTATTATAAATTATGCTTTTCTTCCTTAGCATTGATAATACCAACTTTTTTAATATAAAATGTTTTTGTTTCTGAAAATACTTTAAAATCAAATCTTGAGCACTTATAATAAAAATAGAACTGAAATTCTACTATAATATATAAATACTTAAACCTTTTGTAAACATAATTTTAATGAGTAGAAGATATCCCCTGGCCAGCTTTACTTTGCCAATCCTTTCTTTCTCATCTTTGTAGAACTATTCTAAATTAATTACAAATGGTTTGGTGATTAGAATCTTTGTAAATATTTATTGGTCTTTTCCGCCTGTATTTTAAATTATGAAGGAAAAAATTCAAAAGTGAGATTACTGACTTGAAAAGTATTTGCAAATTATAAATAAAATTTGTCTCTCTTTCTCCCTCCTTCCCTCTTCTCACACACACACACACACACACACTCTTATTTATATTTATTTTTTAATTTGGTAACTCTCTTACCAAAAGGATTTCAAATATCTTACTCTTCCATGCAGTTTATGAGAATGACTTTTTAAATAACATTCTTTCTAAAAATTGGTATTGCTACATGCACCCTAATTTTTTTGATATTGTTTTTTTTTTTTTTTAAGCAATGAATATATATTGTTGAACTTGACCCTTATTGATTTTATAAACAGATAAAACTGTTAATAGTTTAAAGAGTCTATATTTTCTTTCTCTATCCATGTGTAACTCTTTATAAGTTTGGCTGCAACATATTATGTAATCTTCCTTAAACATACTATGTAATTACATTATTCTATGCCTTGTTCAAATTATTCCAGCCGCCTAAAACCTCTGGTGTTCCTGAAGAAAATCTGACTATTCAAAGTCCTTTTTAAAAAGCACTATCTCCATGCAACTGTCTTTCGGGTAGCCGGGTAGAATTGTCAGTCTTTGCTTTTTGTCCTCATTGTTTAAACCACTTCAGTGTGAAATGCTGCTTCCTGCCACTGTTTCCAGGAAGCAATGATGTTTTCCTGACTCAGTCCAATTTTATGTTGCTGGAAGAAACAGGGAGATTAGAATTCTTAGTTAGACTAACAGGAAAAAAGGAAAGAAAGGTGGAAAGTAAATGTATACTGTAGGTAGCATTTTGACAGTATGAACCAAGTGAAAAAGAGAGGAACTGTGAATGCCATTTGTAACTTTATGGTGTTTGTTGACTTTGTGGATGTGAAGGGCTGCTCAGAGATACTAAAAGATCTAGAAATGAATATGGTAAGGAACCTGAAATAGGTGGGAGAGAAAGATCATTAGATCAGTGATCTATCCAGGAGTTAGCCAGCATTCGAGATTCTATGGTTTTGCCATCTTATGATAAACTATAGATTTCCGCTCTTCATGTACTGACACATACATCGCTCTCGGAAAATCTAGGACCACCGCGTGACAGGAATGTGTCACACAGCTGACTTTAAGGGCAATGGTAGTTTACCCTTAAATGGAAAATTATTCAAATGGTAGTTTGCTTTCAGACTATACCACAAGCAAATCAAAGTGATAAAGGATCATCACCTCCATGGCAGTGGCTGTTTTGGGAACACTTACTTTACAAAAGGGTAAGTGGAGATGTGAGTCACTCAGTGAATCTGAGATTCTCATCATTCAGTTATTCACGTTATCTCAGGATGTATCAATGTGGAGAATTAGAGGTTTGTCACTTATATTTACAGTATTAGGAGAAGTAAGCATTTAAGTGTACATTGCAATATGGTTGGGGTGTCCCTGATGGCTCAGATGTAAAGAATCTGCCTGCGATGCAAGAGACCTGGGTTTGATTCCTGAGTCAGGAAGATTCCTGGGGAGAAGGGAATGGCTACCTACTCCAGTATTCTTGCCTGGATAATTCCAGCATAGTAGGGTTACAAAAGAGATAGAAGACGTCATCCCTACCCTGGAGAGGTTTGCAATCTTTGTATAGTAATAGCTTGCAGGAAGTGTAGTAGTACAACCAGACACTGTATTTTATTTTTATTGAATGTGAGATTCTTTAAATTGTATAGTGCTTTATAATTTTCAAAAGTTTCACAAACATGATTATTTCACATCCACAATAACCTCCCTTTTTTCAATCTCCTACTAGTGTATTGCCTCTCCTTCTTTTCCTGTCTCCACTAGTAACTATTAGTTTGTTCTTTATATCTGTTAGTCTGTTTCTTTTTTGTTTTATTCACTAGTTTGCTGTGTTGTTTAGATTTCACATATAAGTAATATTGTATAATACCTGGAGGAAACATGCTCTCTGATTTCAAACTATACAGAGGCACTGTTATTTTATAATTTAAAATTTATAGAAGAAGGGTCATTGTGATCTAAGCAAAGAAACCAAAATGATGAGAATAGAGCCAAGAACTCCCCTAAGCTGTCCTTTGTCTCTGGTATGAGAATTGCTGTATCCCCGGTGTTTGGAACAGTACCTGGCATATACCAGGAGGTCAAATATAAGATAACTTACTGAAATATTTAAGCCCGGTTGAGTAACGAGTATATGAAGTCTCTCTGCAGCATCAAAGCAGTCTCTCAGTTCAGACAATTGAGATTTTGGAATCTCTTTATTTCCAGCTTTACTGAATCTGTCCAGTATGTCCATTGAATTCCACAGCTTAGCTTGAACTCTCCAGTTAACACAGGATAAATTAAATAAGCGTATTTACAGAAACCATTAATCTGGATTAGTATCCCATGAAAACACAAGACCAAATCTCAGTTGCTTTTGTAAAACAATGGTCCAGAAAGGATAAGCCTCATACTCTCAGATTTGTCCAACAGGCCACACCTCTGAGACGCAGTGGCCACTCTCCATGCTGAGATAAGTGCTGACAAGGAGCAGTATGTGCAAACTATCCAATTACCACCCCATGCCCTGCTGTCCCCAGCTCATTCCAAAGGTCTCCATCAGGCTATTGGCCTAAATAGTCCACCTACTTCTAGACTGCGGCCAGGAAGTCTATTTATGGTTCAGAGTAAACCGATAGCTTAGCTGGGAGGCCTTTTTTTCTTATTTTGTAATTCTTCCTTCCGCCAAAACAGAAATAAGTCAGCAGACTAGAAATAAATGAAAATATGTCATCCCCCTTCCCTGCCCACCACCTTGCCTGAAATTCCAACCCTGCTTCTTTCTTTGAACAAAAAAGACAAAGCATTCAAATGAGACTGAATTCAAATGCAGTACTTCATTCAGGGCGGCCAGAGACTGAGACCTATTTGGGATCCACTCGTTTTGTGTGTGTGTGTGTGTGTGAAATCACTTGACAACTCAATCACATGACCCTACATTTTCTGTAGATAAATATCCTGGCCTTTACTATGAGCACTATGAAGTGGGTGGTGGAGGTGTGGGGGTGGTGATGGGAGATACTTGTTTTCCTTGAAAAATTCATCTACAAGGAGTTTGACTAAGATCTCTGTTTATAGATGTTGAAGTATAGGATTTGTTCTGTCATTAATGGATAATCTATATCATTATAGGAAGATTGTTGAGGTTGTCTGAGTGATAGCTTCTTCTAGAAAATAAGTCAAAACAGGGAAAACTGAGCTAAAGTAACTAGAACCTTGGGGTTTTTTGTTTATTTGTTTTCCAGGTCTTCTCTCCTTTTGTTTTTGATGATGAGTCAACATTTACTAAAAACCTTTGGACTCTGACGAATTCTGGGTGAATTTATAAGTGAATACAATAGTCTTTACTCATAGGGTGTTTTTGCTTCATGTATTATGAAGATTTTTAAGCAATGTATTTATGGCATGGCCTGTGATCAGATATATTCAACCTGATATCTTCCATTTTCTGGGTAGTTTGAAAAGCAAAGATTTTCAAAGAAGACTGCAGAATCCTTTGAAGGTCAAATACATATTGTCTTGAGGCTATCTTTTATTTAAAGGTGCGATATGCAGTGGGTTCATACATTTCATAGGGATTTTTTTTTTTTTTTTTGTTTGTTTTTTTTTAAACAGGGTAAAATAAAAGAAGCTCTTTGTTAATTGAGCTAACCAGAAAATTTAAAAATCAGATTATGGTTTTGATGGCACCATGATTTTCATGCACCGTATCAGTTTTTACTAAGAGTGGACCCGACACCAAGGAGAACACTTTACAAATACTTGAACGGAGTGTGCTGAACAGGGATGATGAAAGAACAAGGGTGCCTCAGTGAGTCGAATAAGACAGCATGTACTTTTTTATATCCAGGGAGTGACGTGTGTGACAAAGCACTGGCGATCTAATACCATTAAAGGTGCAATGCCTGGGGGTTGTTTGTTCAACTTGTGCTACCTGGGAAATGAATGGGGAGCTTAGAGAAAAGGTGCTAAAGGAGCCATTCTTGCTAAAACTGAGAATGGAGGGTAGAAAAAATAATGGTGAGATTATTCTCTCAGAAAGGGCAAATTGCAACTCCATGGCTAGTTGGTATCTTTCCATCTAAACATATCTCTCTAGCTGACTTGATTTATTCTCAAGAAGATTTTGACGTTCTGAAAAGTGGGTCGTTACTTCATCTTCAGAAGTATACTAGTTTTCAATAAAAAGGGAAGTGACAAAGTCATTTCTCAACTGTACTTCTAGTAGACTCTCTAAAAGAACTAGAAAGTGATTTTGGTTCTTGCATTCCCCTTGTGTCTTGTACATGATGACAGATTTATTTCAGAATTGTGAGGGAAGATAAGCAGGTTAAAATCCATGAAGTGGTCTGCTTATTCTGCCCTTTCATGAGAAATATCTTGCAAGGGCTGTCTAAACTGTGGGCTCCAGTTGTACATTACAGGGCGCTGACAGGATCCATTGGAGGGAAGTTATGAGAAACGTTCTTTTGATGGCTTTAAAACCGTATTCATAGCCAGTTTCTTGTATGTGGTTGTACTTGAACATCATTAGTCTTCAAGAAAAAAAAATAAGAATTTTTCCAATACTTGAGCATTGTAAGATGAAAGAAGAAAAACTAGAAGCCTGGTCTTTTAGAATTGCTGCAGTTTCAGAGATGACAAAGTCCTTGATCTCAGCAATGAGCAATGGAAGACTGAAACTACTGGGGGACTTATTCCTGATACGGGCTAGTTAGTGACTGAGCCATCCTTCAGGCTCTTGACTTTGAGACCAGTACTGTCTCCCTTCTGTTATACCGAAAGTCTAGCTAATAAAAACAAGCAAGATAAAGAATTAGGAAGGGGAGTCAAATTTGAAGTTCAGTTTTCCCACTGGCCTCTTAGACAGATATTTCTTTAAATATTTTGGATAAGAAATTTATGATAGTAAATTTCTACTAAAAGATTCTAAGTAATTACTCTTTGGAAAAGAAGCATGGTGCAGGCATGAGAATAGATTCAGGCTGTCCCAGATTCACCTTAATTGTCCAGCTGCTCAACTATTCTAACTTTTGGCTTCCTACTTTTTAAAATGGACACCTCTCCACCTAACTAAAATTGTTCTTTTGCAAATAAAATTAGAATATGCATGGAAGAGCTCAGTGATTGTTAAAATAAAGCTGCTATATTATTTTCATTAATAATAAAGTTAAACAATTCATATTCCTCCTAAATATTCTCATTTATATGAATCTGCATTTGACATGTGGTAATTGAGAGGAACAGCTTCAGGCTTGTTTGCTTTTTTTCTTATACTATTAATTTGCTAAGTTATAATGCATAATTTGTACATTATAATGCATAATTATAATTTACAAGATATAATGTGAGATGGAAATTACTTATGCTTTTAATTTTTAATTTAGCGACAATAGGTGCAAACAGTGCAATTACTCCCAAGAAATAATTCTGCCCCTGAAATCTCTGATGCTTTGGTCACAACTAAATTCCAGACCCATGGAGAATATTGTTCTGATGTGTTTTTAAAAGTCAAATTATGTTTAAAGAAAATTGTGAAGAAACCTTAAGTTGTCCTGTGTTCCCTCACGTCACACGAAATGAATATTACTTTTAAGCATATTCATATATAACTTAGACAGAGGTTGCACTGTGCTGACATTCTTCTAGTGTGTCCCATGGATGGTTAAAAATGCCGAGGCTCAGAAGCCAAATTCTGGGAATCTTGTGCTGAGTTATAATTTTGAAGGTCCCTCCCCGCTTTAAAAGGAAAAAAGATAATATAGCAAATCTACAAGCTAAACAAAAGTTCCCAGTAACTCTCCCATCTCTTTTACAAGTTGTTCTTGAATTTTACTTTTGAATTTTAGAGCATTAGAATTATAAAATGTGAAGATATAGCCCTGTTTTCTCTTGTGGTTAGACTCCAAGCACTTACTGAAGATTCTATCTTAAGCTACCATTTCAAAAGCTTTACCACTTATATGTAAGTGATTTGTATTCAGTTGTACAACACAATAAATAGCAAACAATATTTTTCCCATTCATTCTGGCATGAATCATCTATTTTCCTGCCCAAAAGACTGAAATGATATTCATCATGGTAGAATGGTGTCAGGACAAGGACAAGGATGTAGGGTTAAGTGTCCACATGCCTAAAGTCCTACTTTTTCCCCAAAGAGAAAATGTAGCATTTCTCTGGTGCTCCATGACTCCTCTACCTGGAACATCCTCCTACTTCCCACCCAATAACACACTTCCTTCCACACATATAGTGGAAAGTGTGAAAGTGTTAGTTGCTCATGTCCAACTCTTTCCCACCGGATGGATGTAGCCTGACAGGCTCCTGTGTCCATGGGATTCTCCAGGCAAGAATACTAGAGTGGATTGCTATTTCCTATCCAGGGGTTCTTCCTGAGCCAGGGATTGAACCTGTATCTCCTGCACTGGCAGACGAATTCTTTACCACTGCACCACCCAGGAAGCCGTGAACACTTTGCAAAATCACTGCCTGTCTACTCTTCTTTTTTTAATTGAAGTATAGTTGATTTATGCTAATATGTTAGTATGAGGCATATAGCTCAGTGATTCAGTTGTGCATGTATATATACATGTATATATGTACATGTATATTTATATATCTATTCTTAGATTCTTTTCCATTGTTGGTTATTACAAGATACTGAGTAGTCCCTATGCTATACAGTAGCTTCTTATCTCTTTTCTAATAGTCTTATCTGTTTTCTTACCTGTTTTCTTATGTCTGAGTCTATTTCTGTTTTGTAAATAAGATCACTTGTATCCTTTTTTTTTTTTAGATTTCATATATCAGTGATATCATATGGCATTTTTCTCTGCCTGACTTACTTCACTTAGTATGATAATCTCTAGGTCCATTCATTCTGTTGCAGATCATATTTTATTTTTTATGGCTGAGTATTATTCCAACTGAGTACTCTTCCACCTGGGGCTTCCCAGGTGCTGCTAGTGGTAAAGAACCTGCCTGCTGATGCAGGAGACCTAAGAGACAAGGATTTAATCCCTGGATAGGAAGATCCCCTGGAGGAGGAAATGACGGCTCACTCTAATATTGTTGCCTGGAGAATCCAATGGACAGAGGAGCCTGGTGGGCTATAGTCCATGGGGTTGCAAAGAGTTGGACATGACTGAAATGACTTACACACACTATTCCATTATATGCACATAAACACATACAATGTGGTGTGTGTGTGTGTGTGTGTATGTATGTATGTATGTGTGTGTGTGTATATGTGGGCATGTATATATGTGTGTGGATGTGTATATGTGTGTGTGTACGTGTGGGTGTGTATGTATTTGTGGGTGTGTATATGTGTGTGTGTGTGTTTCCATTTCTTGAGGGAATTTAGGCATCTTTTGAATAGGCTTGCCTGCAACAAACACACCAATTGTAAATAAAAATATCCATCCATATCCATTGGTTTTCTATTCCTTGAAGCTATGGAGAATTAATATTATCCCTAATTCATGAAGTAAGGTTGCTGTTTAACTATTGTAAATAATGGCAAATGCTCCCATTTAAAAGCTCTCTCTCTGCTTCTTTAAAAAATATTCCTAGTTCCATCAGTTGTTTTTTATGTGACTTGGCTTAAAATCTGCATGTTCTTTTTGCACTTTTCTGAAATTTATTCCTGAAGTATTTCTAGGAAGCTTAGTGAGTGTTTAGAGGCAGCACATGTTCCAGCAGGACTAGTTTCAGGAGCATGTGACCAGTACACCTTTCATGACCATGCTTAGAAGGGCTTCCTGCATCATACATTGCTTTGCTGCCACTGACTTGAAATTTGTGACAGTTTTTTTAACTAGAGTCCCCACATTTTCAATTGGCACTAGTTTGCTTAAATTATGTAATTAATCCTGTGTGCCAGCTCCCATATGATCTATTTGTATAAACAATTTACTTCTCATCCTCTTTGTAACTAATGTAGTCTGAATACATGTCATCTATGTTTTAACAACCACAGTACTCTTCACTTCATATTCTACTTACTATGAAATGCAACTTTGAGATTTTATTCTGCTGTGCATTCTTCATGTCTCCTTCATGCTGGATGTTGAAATTGCTATTAGAAACAAAAGTGAGACCTTCTGTTGATTTTAGTTAAGTATGGCCTTTAAAGATTTGGTCCATGGTTTCAGACTGTTGAGATCTTATTAGATTCTGTTTATGTCATTCAGCATTTTTGTTGTCCCTCTTAGTTGCAGGCTACTGAGAGACACTTGTAATACGGTCTTACAAAGAATTGACAAATATTATAGGAGACATGTTTAAAAGGAGGAATAGTAGTTTCAGTAAATATCAACTAATTGTTATGGTTGGTTTGGGTATTTAATGCTTTCAGTCAAGGCTGTGGTCCTACTTCTTGTCTAAATACACTTCTATAGTTCTTGAATGCAGAGTTCCAAAGAATAGAAAGGAAAGATTAAAAAAAGTCTTCCTCAGTGATCAGTGAAAAGAAATAGAGGAAAACAATAGAAAGGGAAAGACTAGAAATCTCTTCAAGAAAATTAGAGATGCAAAGGGAACATTTCACAAGAATACACAGAAGACAAGAATACACAGAAGAACTATACAAAAAACATCTTCATGACCAGATAACCATGATGGTGTGATCACTCACCTAGAGCCAGACATCCTGAAATGTGAAGTCAAGTGAGTCTTAGAAAGCATCACTATGACAAAGCTAATGGAGATGATGGAATTCCAGCTGAGCTATTTCAAATCCTAAAAGATGATGATGCTGTGAAAGTGCTGCACTCAATATGCCAGCAAATTGGGAAAACTCAGCAGTGGCCACAGGACTGCAAAAGGTCAGTTTTCATTCTAGTCCCAAAGAAAGGCAATGCCAAAGAATGCTCAAACTACCACACAATTGCACTCATCTCACACACTAGTAAAGTAATGCTCAAAATTCTCCAAGCCAGCCTTCAGCAATACATGAACCGTGAACTTTCAGACGTTCAAGCTGGTTTTAGAAAAGGCAGAAGAACCAGAGATCAAATTGCCAACATCCACTAGATCAGCACAAAAGCAAGAGAGTTCCCGAAAAGCATCTACTTCTGCTTTATTGACTATGCCAAAGCCTTTGACTGTATGGATCACAACAAACTGTGGAAAATTCTGAAAGAGATGGGAATACCAGACCATCTGCCCTGCCTCCTGAGAAATCTGTATGCAGGTCAGAAGCAACAGTTAGAATTGGACATGGAACAACAGACTGGTTCCACATGAGTAAAGGAGTACATCAAGGCTGTATATTGTCCCCCTGTTTGTTTAAATTATATACAGAGTACATCATGTGAAATGCCAGCCTGGATGAAGCACAAGCTTGAATCAACTTTGCTGGGAGAAATATCAATAACTTCAGATATGCAGATGACACCACCCTTATGGCAGAAAGTGAAGAAAAACTAAAGAGCCTTTTGATGAAAGTGAAAGAGGAGAGTGAAAAAATTGGCTTAAAATTCAGCGTTCAGAAAACTAAGATCATGGCATCCAGTCCCATCACTTCATGGCAAATAGATGGAGAAACAGTGGCAGACTTTATATTCTTGTGCTCCAAAATCACTGCAGATGGACTGGAGCGATGAAATTAAAAGGTGCTTGCTCCTTGGAAGAAAAGCTGTGACCAAACTACACAGCATATTAAAAAGCAGAGACATTACTTTGTCAACAAAGTTCCACCTAGTCAAAGCTATAGTTTTTCCAGTGGTCATGTATGAATGTGAGAGTTGGACTGTAAAGAAACTTGAGCACCAGAGACTTGATGATTTTGAACTGTGGTGTTGAAGAAGACTCTTGAGAGTTCCTTGGACTGCAAGGAGATGCAACCAGTCCATCCTAAGGAAATCATTTGTATTCATTGAATGGACTGGTGCTGAAGCTGAAACTCCAATACTTTGGCTACCTGATGTGAAAAAGTGACTCATTTGAAAAGACCCTGATGCTGGGAAAGATTGAAGGCAGGAGGAGAAGGGGATGACAGAGGATGAGATAGCTGGATGGTTTCACCAACACAATGGACATGAGTTTGAGTAGGCTCTGGGTGTTGGTGATGGACAGGGAGGCCTGGCCTGTTGCAGTCCATGGGGTCGCAAAGAGATGGACATGACTGAGCGACTGAACTGAGTTTTTGTCACTGAGAATTGGGATATAAAATTGCTACAGTTGTAATGGGGACGTCTCTAAAGGAAGACCTGTTTCTGAAAGTATATTGTGTTAAAAACCTATCTCAGAGGAGTTGCACTTATTTGAATATTGAATATCCAGTGTTACTGTCTCCTTGGCAGTCAAGTCCATTTGTCTTGGGACCTCTTGGTACCGAGTTGTTTTAGTCAGTGCACTAATACTGTATGAATGGAGACTTTTTAAGTGAGGAAAATCCATGAGATGTATACATGTATAACCATTTATAGTAAATAATTTAATTAAACAATTACTCTCGTAAAAAGTTCACCATGGAAAATAGTAAAAAATGTTAAATTTTTCAAATATGATAATGCCGTTTTTATCTTAGCTGCCATTAAGGTCAGGTGGTGAGATATTCATCTAATGCATATAATGATTTGGTTGAATTAAATACTAGTCTGATTAATTAGATGTGTAAAAAATATTGGGATAATTTGTTAATATTTCCCAGTCTAATCTGAGTAATTAGTCACAGAAGTATTTTAGTGCAGTTCTTAGAAGAGAAGAAACATGGCTTGACGTTTGGGCCAGCTTTTCCTTTGCCGTATAAAGCTGTGTATTAGAGTATCTGGTGCTTAGCATAGTCTCTGAGTTTTCTCAGGGTGAAGTAACAGATTCAAGAATGAACCTACAGTGAGATCACTGTACTGGTTAAGAACACTTTCCTTCCAATTGCAGTGCTGGAATGAGTTGATAATGGCCTTTAGATATGTTATTTACCCATCATCTCTAAAGTGAAGGTGGTATCATGGCCTATTGCTGATTGTATACGTCTGTAAGTCTGTAATATGCTTCCAGAGAGATGGAACCATGTAAATGATCTATCTTATTGATTCATTTGGCAACCGGAAAGGCTAAGTTCAGAAATGAAAGCATTGTATTACAGTCATAAAGAACCACACCACTCTGATCTCAAGAAGCGCTTCTTGTTGTTTGATCACTAAGTCATGTCCAACTCTGCAACCTCATGGACTGTAGCCCTCCAGACGTCCCTGTCCAGGGGATTTCCCAGGCAAGAATCCTGGAGAGGGTTGCCATTTCCTTCTGCAGAAGATATTCACGACCTAGGGATCGAACCCACATCTCCTGCACTGGCAAGTGGATTCTTTGCCACTGAGCCCCAGAGAAGCAGATTGGGATTGACATATATATACTATTTATACTACGTATAAAATAGATAACTAATTAGAACCTAGTGTATCACTCAGAAAATCAATGTTCTATGGTGACCTAAATGGCAGGGAAATCCTAAAAAGAGGGGATCTAGGAAAGTTAACCTCACTAGATAATTCCACAATATTGTGTCCAGGGAGCTGGCCACTGAGAAGGTGACATTTGGGTGCAGATCTGCAGGAAATGGGGTGCAAGTCGTGAAACTACATGAAGAAGGATACCCCCAGGCAGAGTCAGCAGCAGGTACAAAGGCCCAGAGGTAGAAGATTGCTTCCTGTGTGTCTGAAAAATAGTAATACATTCAGTGAAGGCAGCTGAGTGAGCCACAGAGAGGATGAGGAGGCTGAGATGCACAGGAAGCCAAATCTCCTAATATTCTGATGGCCACTTTAAGAAAGGTTAGCTTTTATGATGAGCGGGCAGCATTGGGTGGCCTGCTGTGCAATAGAATTCCCGTGGCTGCTGGATTGAGAATAGTTTGGGGGAAGCGGCAAAAGCAGCAGCTTTGTTACGAAGCCGTTGGAGGATATTCCAGTCAGATGTTATCTTCCCATATAGACTAGTTCTTATTGAAGAAAATATCTTGCATTATCTGTAGCCTGCTGCTGCTGCTGCTAAGTTGCTTCAGTCGTGTCCGACTCTGTGCGACCCCATAGACGGCAGCCCACCAGGCTCCTCCGTCCCTGGAATTCTCCAGGCAAGAACACTGGAGTGGGTTGCCATTTCCTTCTCCAATGCGTGAAAAGTGAAAGTAAAGTCGCTCAGTCGTGTCCGACTCTTATCGACCCCGTGGACTAGAGCCTACCAGGCTCCTCCGTCCATGGGATTTTCCAGGCAAGAGTACTGGGGTGGGGTGCCATTGCCTTCCCCATCTGTAGCCTAGTCTTGTACTAATGAATTTATTCTGTCATTTACAGCTATATTGTAATTGGTACAAAATGCAGTAATTGTTCTAGATTGAAGTTATATAATCTTGGCTGTTAAAGCCCATGCAATGGGCTGTTTTCCCTACACTCATGGAGCCAGGATAATCTGATGCAGTTAAACGAAGGTTTATTGAGCACCTCCCTTGTGACAGGCACTGTTCCAGTTACTTGCAATACAGTAGTCAACGGAAGAGTCTAGTATACCTATACTCATGGAGTTACAGTTTAGAAGCTAGAAAACAGAGAAAAGTAATATTAATACCAAAGTAAAGGATACAATAATCAATTGATTGAGTTTATTAGAAGATTATGAAGGAAAGTGACAAAAAGAAGGAAAAAAGAAAATATAGGCCAAACTAAGGGGATAGGGTTAAGTCTAGGTGTTAATGCAATATTTTAGTTAGGAGTTATTATGAAAATAAGATTTAAGCAAAACTTAAAAGAATTCAGAAAGTGAGTCTTGGAGATTTCTGGGAGACGAATGTTCCAAGCAGAGGAAGCCATCAGTGGCAAGCCACAGGCAGTACAGAAGCTCTAAGGCAGAAACCCGACCGTCACGTGCCTGTACACAGGAGATGAGGAGCTCACAGAGCGGAGTGAGCAGCAGAGAATTGGTAGGGCGTATGCTGTGAGAGCCCGACCATGTAGTTGTATGGAAGCTCTTGTAAAACTTTGGATTTTACTTTGTTTGAAAATGGAAAGGCAGGAGAGGAAGAAATTCGATCTTGTTTAAGCTCTTCTTCTGGCCGCTGGGCGGCACTAGGGTGGAGCAGGGCAGAGTGAGAGTCTGGAGGCCAGATAAGAAGCCATCACAGCAGCACAAGTGAGAAATGGTGAAGGCTCCGGCGAGGAGGGGTGACAGGTGGGGTGGGGAGAAGCCATCCTGTGCTGGTTGTATTTTGGAGGGAGATTCAGCTAGATGCTCCCCAATCTTTACTGTCAGCAGGCCCATTCTCCTAATCTTGCTGCTGCTGCTGCTGCTGCTAAGTCGCTTCAGTCGTGTCTGACTCAGTGCGACCCCATGGACTGCAGCCCACCAGGCTTCTCCATCCATGGGATTCTCCAGGCAAGAACACTGGAGTGGGTTGCCATTTCCTTCTCCAATGCATGAAAGTGGAAAGTGAAAGTGAAGTCGCTCAGTCGTGTCTGACTCTTAGCGACCCGATGGACTGCAGCCCAAATGTTATTGTCTTCACGGTCCCTTCTCTATGTCTCAGCTGCAGATCCAATCTGTTAGCAAATATTGCCAATGAATCTGTTTTAGAGTTAGTTGAGAAGGGATCTAAAACAGACTTATTAGTTGAAGAAATCTTTGAAAAGTTTGTCAGCTACTGTGTTTCTTAATTTTAGATTGGGCATGCTCATCTTCTATTTAACCTGAGCAGCAAAAAGAAGTGAACTCCTGTTACTCCAGTATTGGAAGCCCTGTGGCTCAGCGGTAAAGAACCCACCTACAATGCAGGAGACTTGGGTTGCATTCCAATATTATATATTCATGAGTTATACTATATATATATATATATATACTAGTTGTATATATATATAACATGAGTTATACTCATGTCATAGAGATACTAGCCAAGAGTTAATAAATGTTATTTATGAATTCTTTTGGCGACTGACTTTGCAAACAGAAATTAGCTCTAGCTAGTTGGCACATGTTTCATATAGTTTCCTATTGTTGGTATGCTTCTAGAATCCTTTGTTATCAGTCAGTGGGCAGGGCTAACTGAATTGGTGCCCTAAAAGACAGATGGGAATTCCAGACATTACTAAACAGGGCTATATTTCTTTCCTTAAATTTTTAATTTATACATGAATAAAACTACTTTTAGATTAGCCATATGCATAGCCTTCTGCTAGCACGAAGAGAAAGTAGATAGCCTTTTCTTAAATAATTATATGACTTTGCCATTAAGCACTAGGGGAGGTTTGAATATAAAGAACATTTTGGAATCTCAGTACCGCCACAAAGTCCATCTCAGCTTTAATTTCAACTAAAAAGAATTCATTGCCTCATGACTTTCATGTGGTCCTGCTGCTGCTAAGTCGCTTCAGTCACGTCTGACTCTGTGCAACCCCAGAGACGGCAGCCCACCAGACTCCCCCATCCCTGGGATTCTCCAGGCAAGAACACTGGAGTGGGTGGCCATTTCCTCCTCCAATGCATGAAAGTGAAAAGTGAAAGTGAAGTCACTCAGTTGTGTCTGACTCTTAACGACCCCATGGACTGCAGCCCACCAGGCTCCTCTGTCCATGGGATTTTCCAGGCAAGAGTATTTGTGTAGTCCTAGTTTGACGGGGTCCTGCCCCGGCTGATCCAGGGAGTTTGAAGTGGGGACAGCATCGGCGAGGGTCAGGAAACAACTGCTTAATTAAATATTAATTAAAGATATAAAGAGTAATAGAATGAGGATAGCTCAGTAGGAAAATTCAGTGGAGAAAAGAGGCTGAGTAGCCTGGTTTACGCGGGGGACCAATAAAACTTCAAGACAAGAAGTTTGCATCACTTGCGTAGGCCACAGGCGTCCTTCCATTCTCCCGAAGGAGAGGAGACGCTGAGACCTCCCCTGTCGGATCTTAGAAGCCCAGACATGATTAGAAAACTTGGTGGGTTCTGCGCTCGAGATGGAGACTCAGCCAGAGTTTGAAAGAGAGAGCGACATGGGGAGACCAGTTTTTTGAGGAACTGATCCCAATTCTTTATTTTCCATGGTCTACTTGTATACACTGAAATGTTATACAAAAGTCACGCAGGGTCAGCAGTCCTTTATCAAAGTCAGGTGCTTCATATAAATATATACAGAGATCTTAGGGGTGTTACATCATCTTCTGGCCAGGGGGCCTGCTGACAATTTATGACCCTCTCCTTGTGACAGCAGTCAGTCAACCAGGACACTTATTTCTACAGGGGTGATTATTCTTAAAACAGACGCCACCCAAATAAAGTTACATTCCTGTAGGGTGAGGGTGTAGTGGGTTTTAATTAAGGAAAGAATTTACTTAGCCTAAGATCTAATGTGATTAATATCAAAGGTTAATACTTATTTCTTCTATATATTCATTAATGTGTATAAGGGCAGGAGATGTGGAGACTTAGCAGCAAACATTGGCTCAACAAATGAAAACCCTTCACCAATACAATTTCTAATCAGCCCACTATACTTATACTAATAGTTTTCTAACTTCTCTAAAGAACCTGTTTTTAGAAAGTTTAAAGCATCTCGTGCCTCTCACAGTTGGGAGGCTGTGAGCAATCACATGTGGCCAGACAAGCCTGTCAGGTAGGCTAGAGAACCTTCAGAGGAGTTTGTAGGTTAAAACACTCCTGTCACGCCCAGGAATTTTTATTAATTGGAGCTCTAAGTTAACTCCTTCTCTGAAATAGGTGGTGGAGGACAGCCCCCTGTAAAGTCAGAGGTGTAGGTGAGAGCACAAAGTAGTAAAGTAGGCAGGCTCTGGTTATGGGGGTAGATGCTCGAGGATTTCCAGGGGGATTCCTGAGGCTAGATCTTGCCTTTGCGTATGTTGAGCCTCCTTCCTCATGACCTTTGCCATGGACGGAGGTCCTCTCACCGGCTCCCAGGACTAGTTCACATTAATTACCTCTATTCAGGTATGACCTAAATCAAATCCCTTATGATTATACAGTGGAAGTGAGAAATAGATTTAAGGGCCTAGATCTGATAGATAGAGTGCCTGATGAACTATGGAATGAGGTTCGTGACAAGGGATCAAGACCATCCCCATGGAAAAGAAATGCAAAAAAGCAAAATGGCTGTCTGGGGAGGCCTTACAAATAGCTGTGAAAAGAAGAGAAGCGAAAAGCAAAGGAGAAAAGGAAAGATATAAACATCTGAATGCAGAGTTCCAAAGAATAGCAAGAAGAGATAAGAAAGCCTTCTTCAGTGATCAGTGCAAAGAAATAGAGGAAAACAACAGAATGGGAAAGACTAGGGATCTCTTCAAGAAAATCAGAGATACCAAAGGAACATTTCATGCAAAGATGGGCTCGATAAAGGACAGAAATGGTATGGACCTAACGGAAGGAGAAGATATTAAGAAGAGGTGGCAAGAATATACAGAAGAACTGTACAAAAAAGATCTTCACGACCCAGATAATCATGATGGTGTGATCACTGACCTAGAGCCAGACATCCTGGAATGTGAAGTCAAGTGGGCCTTAGAAAGCATCACAACGAACAAAGCTAGTGGAGGTGATGGAATTCCAGTGGAGCTATTCCAAATCCTGAAAGATGATGCTGTGAAAGTGCTGCACTCAATATGCCAGCAAATTTGGAAAACTCAGCAGTGGCCACAAGATTGGAAAAGGTCAGTTTTCATCCCAATCCCAAAGAAAGGCAATGCCGAAGAGTGCTCAAACTACTGCACAATTGTACTCATCTCACACGCTAGTAAAGTAATGCTCAAAATTCTCCAAGCCAGGCTTCAGCAATATGTGAACCGTGAACTTCCTGATGTTCAAGCTGGTTTTAGAAAAGGCAGAGGAACCAGAGATCAAATTGCCAACATCCGCTGGATCATGGAAAAAGCAAGAGAGTTCCAGAAAAACATCTATTTCTCCGGGAGTTGGTGATGGACAGGGAGGCCTGGCGTGCTGCGGTTCATGGGGTTGCAAAGAGTCGGACACGACTGAGCGACTTATCTGATCTGGTCTGATCTGATCTGATATAGTGAGTCCACCTCTCTGGGTAATAGGGACATATTTTTAGAACAAATTCTTCCCACTTATCACACTGATAGTGCCATGATTCTTAAACCCAAACATCCAATAGAAATCTAGTGAGGCTCTTTTTAGAGTCTTGAAGGATGGTTTATAGCCAGCTGTTTTGATAATTCCAAGCTGAAACATTTCTGCCAAACTTATTGGAAGAGTTCTAAACTCATGGATCTCCTGGGTTGAGGCCATGAGGTACGTGGTTGATGAGTGCTGAGCACTCATTTCTCCAATGACACTGAAGACCTTCATATTCTCAAGCGGAACAGGCAGGTCAGGTCTGCCAAACTCCACCCTGGAACTCTCAGGGCCCATGAACTTGAGCAGATATTAATACAAAGCAACTTCTAGAGAAAACAGATCTCTCACCTGTAACTTACTGTGGGTGAAGAAGGCTAGGCTTCCACACAGATCAGACTTTGCAGTTTTCATAATCACAGGTTAGCCTGTGTGCCCTCTTCTTGCTAGAGTCTACATGCGCCTAGCTCTGGCATCTTAGAACGTGAATCTCTTGAGCCCTTCTCAGAAAATGATGTTTTTAAACAACGTGAAGTCCAGTTCACTTGCTACCCCAGGTTAAAATTGTAAGATTTAAGCAAGTTTGTAGCCTTAGTTCTCAAAGTGCAATCCCAGACCAGAAATATAAATATTATTGGGAAACTTGCTAGAGTTACCATTTAAGATTTACTGAATCAGACACCCTAGGGGTAGGACCTAGAAATCTGTGTTCTGCAAGTCCTCTGGGTGAGTTGTATGTTTACTGAAGTTTTAAAACCACTGGTCTCAGGCAGTGTTTCTTAAATTTTAGTAAGCATAAGAATTTCCTGCAGAGCTAGTCTGAGTTATGACTGGAAATCTTTATTCCTAACACTTATAACTTGTTGGAGAAGGAAATGGCAACCCATTCTTCTACTCTTTCCTGTAGAATCCCATGGGCAGGGGAGCCTGGAAGGCTATAGTCCATGGAGTCACAATAGAGTCGGACATGACTTAGCAGCTGAGCACAAAACTTGTACCCAAGCTGATGTGTCTCTTATTTACTGCTGCATTTGTGAAAAAATAGGTTTATGTGTATTTATTTTCTTTAATGAAATAATCTAGTCCTTTGAATCAAATCTTAACTTTTATTTGAGAAATTAGAAAAGAAATATGTTTAAAGTGGCACCATTTCTTCCTCTTATCCTGTAAGTATATAGCCTTTCCTATGGTTAGATACAATGCTGAGTCATAAATGTCCAATGAATTCAATAGACGTTGAGACAAAATAATAAGAGGTTTTCATTAAAGAAAGGTGACATACAGTTGGTTATATACATATGTGTATATACATACATACAGTATACATATATGTGGATAATGTATGTTTGTGTATGTATTTACATATACATCACACATACATATAATTGGATGTTTCTTCCATGTCACTGTCAAATAACATTTCTTCCTTTGTAAATTCTGTGAAGCTGAATAATTTGCATTGTTTCTTAAATTTTTTCCTTTAAATTTTTTCATGGACAAATAAGCCCTTTAAGCATACTTTAATTGCTAGTTGATTCACAGACATAGATGACTAAATTTAGTTTCCTTAAATTTCCATGGATGTTTTATAATAAAGTTGGAGTAGTACATTATTTAACAACATATCATGTATGGCCCAGGAAGAACTGGCCGTTTTCATAAATCGTGCAAGAAACGCAATTTATATTACAGTCCTTTTTGTTTCCAAAGCAGACAAATAACTCAATTTTAAAGCACCACTGAGAACACTATGCTATTTCAAAGTGATTTACTTTCCAGTTTGTCCCTGTATTCCAAACTTGTTTTAATTTCAAATTGTGAATTTTAAGTAGGGAAAATGTTGCTGATAGACATTTGTTTCATCCAGAGGTTAAAATAAACTGCTCCTGATTTCCCTGCATAGGAAATGTATAAAGTGATTTCTCATGTCTGAATATTTTGGGGATGTAGATTTTATTTTGATTTTGGTTGTGATATCATAAGATCCTATTCCAAGCCTGTAATTTTGACTCTGGAACTGAAATTATGGCTTTACCAGTCTCTTCAGTCTGCTATAACAAAGTACTGTAGACTGGGAGGCTTATAAACCATAGAAATTTATTTTGCACAGTGCTGGAGGCTGGGAAATCCAAGATCAAGGCACTGGCAGATTCAGTGACCAGTAAGGGTGTTCTTCCTGGTTCCTAGCTGAGTGTCTTTTGCTGTGTTCCAGGGCAGAGGGACTAGCTGGCTCTCTGAGCTCTCATAAGCACACTGACCCCACACTTGAGCACTCTGCCCTTGTGACTGATCGCCTACCAAAGGCTCTGCCTACAAACACAATCTTGTTGGGAACTGGGTTTCAAGGTATGAATTTTAAGGGAGACCCAAGCATTCAGTCCATAAGTGGAGAGTCTTTGCTAGAACAAAATTGAACATTTTCATAGTGAACGTTTTAAAAAATTAACCATCTTATCTATACATCTCGTCTTTAAAATTAAGTGCATTCAAAGTTGACCCGTAAAAAATGGACCTTCTTTAAAAGTCACCTTAAGTGACTCAAGGTAGCAGCAGCAGCAGCAGCAGCTAAGTCGCTTCAGTCGTGTCCGACTCTGTGCGACCCCATGGACGGCAGCCCACCAGGCTCCGCCGTCCTTGGGATTCTCCAGGCAAGAACACTGGGGTGGGTTGCCATTGCCTTCTCCATTGTGTGAAAGTGAAAAGTGAAAGTGAAGTCGCTCAGTTGCATCCGACTCCTAGCGACCCCATGGACTGCAGCCTACCAGGCTCCTCCATCCATGGGATTTTCTAGGCAAGAGTACTGGAGTGGTTTGCCATTGCCTTCTCCGAACTCAAGGTAAACATATTTATAATACAACTCTTATTGCTAAAAATATCTTTTTAGCTTGGTGTAATACTCAACAGTTTTCAAAGAGGATTCAGATAGATTCCACGGGAAAGAATAAAATACAGTCTGCATTTCTTTGTTTTTGAAATTGTTCATCAGTGATTTTTGGATGAACACTCTCTATTTGCCCTTATCTTTAAATTCTAGGAGATATTTACTGAAGTCTTAGGGACATTTTATTTTGATATAGATAATTTTCTCTGGATCCAACAGGCAAATCTTTTATTTGACATTTTTATTGAAATGATTTAAAAATACGATTCTACTTTCTTGTTTCAGAAAGCGAGGTTTCCTAAATGCTATTGAATTCCTTTCTGATGAGTGATGGATTTTTGGTGGTGTTTAAGATAATACCTACCCATATTAGTAAGGAAAAAATAACGGCATTGTACACATGTCAGTGATGATGTTGGCTATGTCATTCTCATAAAAAGATTCCTGGGGGGAAAAGGTGATCAGTTCGCTTTCATGGAAAGGCATGAATTGTTCTGCCAAGAGTTTATTTTAAAGCCTCACATACAATAACTTAACAAGTGTATTAAATTCTTACTGTGCACCAGATGTTCAGAGCATAAGAAAGAAGCATAAGACATAGGCTCTAACTTAAATGATCTTAACAAATAGAGAGTTGATCATATGTCAACATTATGTAATAATTCTAAATAGTGTATTTTGTGAATGACAAAAGAGCCAGGAAAAAAGGGTAAGTTATAGAAAAATTGAGAAAATGGAAAGATAACTAAAATAGTTCACTAGCACTTTGGGAGAAAGTGTGGCTTGAGTTAGAATTTGAAGAAATCTTAGAAGATAGGAGACATGAAAAGAGTGCATTCAGGGAAATAGCTTGATTAAAGATGGAAATAAACTATATTTAGTTGAAAGTGAGAAGCTTAGCTTGGTTGGATCAAGGGACAAGTGAAGGAATCTGTGGGGAAAAATGATATGTTAGCTACATAAAGTTAGGCCACACTGAGGGATTAAATGGCAGAATAAGTTGGAAACACCCTTAAACATATCACATTCTTGTAAAACCAACAAAAACTCTTATTTAGTAGGAAAAGATGTGCAAGTAAATCCATATATCATGTAATAAGTCAGAATGCCTTTGTTTTTTAATTTGGTCATTTAAAAATATTGAAATATAGTTGATTACAATGCTGTAGAATGAGGTCCACTGGAGAAGGGAATGGAAAACCACTTCAGTATTCTTGCCTTGAGAACCCCATGAACAGTATGAAAAGGCAAAATGATAGGATACTGAAAGAGAAACTCCCAAGGTCAGTAGGTGCCCAATATGCTACTGGAGATCAGTGGAGAAATAACTCCAGAAAGAATGAAGGGATAGAGCCAAAGCAAAAAGAATACCCAGCTGTGGATGTGACTGGTGATAGAAGCAAGGTCCAATGCTGTAAAGAGCAATATTGCATAGGAACCTGGAATGTCAGGCCCATGAATCAAGTGGAAGTGGTCAAGCAAGAGATGGCAAGAGTGAATGTCGACATTCTAGGAATCAGTAAACTAAAATGGACTGGAATGGGTGAATTTAACTCAGGAGACCATTATATTTACTACTGCGGGCAGGAATCCCTCAGAAGAAATGGAGTAGCCATCATGGTCAACAAAAGAGTTCGAAATGCAGTACTTGGATGCAATCTCAAAAATGACAGAATGATCTCTGTTTGTTTCCAAGGCAAACCATTCAATATCACAGTAATCCAAGTCTATGCCCCAACCAGTAACACTGAAGATACTGAAGTTGAACAGTTCTATGAAGACCTACAAGACCTTTTAGAACTAACACCCAAAAAAGATGTCCTTTTCATTATAGGGAACTGGAATGCAAAAGTAGAAAGTCAAGAAACACCTGGAGTAACAGGCAAATTTGGCCTTGGAATACAGAATGAAGCAGGGCAAAGACTAATAGAGTTTTGCCAAGAAAATGCACTGGTCATAACAAACACCCTCTTCCAACAACACAAGAGAAGACTCCATACATGGACATCACCAGATGGTCAACACCAAAATCAGATTGATTATATTCTTTGCCCCAAAGATAGAGAAGCTCTATACTGTTAGCAAAAACAAAACCAGGAGCTAACTGTGGCTCAGATCATGAACTCCTTATTGCCAAATGCAGACGGAAATTGAAGAAAGTAGGGAAAACCTCTAGACCGTTCAGGTATGACCTAAATCAAATCCCTTATGATTATACAGTGGAAGTGAGAAATAGATTTAAGGGCCTAGATCTGATTGATAGAGTGCCTGATGAACTATGGAATGAGGTTCGTGACATTGTACAGGATACAGGGATCAAGACCATCCCCATGGAAAAGAAATGCAAAAAAGCAAAATGGCTGTCTGGGGAGGCCTTACAAATAGCTGTGAAAAGAAGAGAAGCGAAAAGGAAAGATATAAACATCTGAATGCACAGAGTTCCAAAGAATAGCAAGAAGAGATAAGAAAGCCTTCCTCAGCGATCAATACAAAGAAATAGAGGAAAACAACAGAATGGGAAAGACTAGAGATCTCTTCAAGAAAATTAGAGATACCAAGGGGACGTTTCATGCAAAGATGGGCTCGATAAACGACAGAAATGGTATGGACCTAACGGAAGCAGAAGATATTAAGAAGAGGTGGCAAGAATATACAGAAGAACTGTACAAAAAAGATCTTCACGACCCAGATAATTACAATGGTGTTTTCACTGACCTAGAGTCAAACATCCTGGAATGTGAAGTCAAGTGGGCCTTAGAAAGCATCACAAGAACAAAGCTAGTGGAGGTGATGGAATTCCAGTGGAGCTATTTCAAATCCTGAAAGATGATGCTGTGAAAGTGCTGCACTCAATATGCCAGCAAATTGGGAAAACTCAGCAGTGGCCACAGGACTGGAAAAGGTCAGTTTTCATTCCAATCCCAAAGAAAGACAATACCAAAGAGTGCTCAAACTACTGCACAATTGCACTCATCTCACATACTAGTAAAGTAATGCTCAAAATTCTCCAAGCCAGGCTTCAACAATACATGAACTGTGAACTTCCAGATGTTCAAGCTGGTTTTAGAAAAGGCAGAGGAACCAGAGATCAAATTGCCAACATGCGCTGAATCATGGAAAAAGCAAGAGAGTTCCAGAAAAACATCTATTTCTGCTTTCTTGACTATGCCAAAGCCTTTGTGTGGATCACATTAAACTGTGGAAAATTCTGAAAGAGATGGGAATACCAGACCACCTGATCTGCCTCTTGAGAAATTTGTATGCAGGTCAGGAGGCAACAGGTAGAACCGGACATGGAACAACAGACTGGTTCCAAATAGGAAAAGGAGTATGTCAAGGCTGTATATTGTCACCCTGCTTATTTAACTTCTATGCAGAGTACATCATGAGAAACACTGGGCTGAAAGAAACACAAGCTGGAATCAAGATTGCCAGGAGAAATATCAATAACCTCAGATATGCAGATGACACTACCCTTATGGCAGAAAGTGAAGAGGAACTAAAAACCCTCTTGATGAAAGTGAAAGTGGAGAGTGAAAAGTTGGCTTAAAGCTCAACATTCAGAAAACGAAGATCATGGCATCTGGTCCCATCACTTCACGGGAAATAGATGGGGAAACAGTGAAAACAGTGTCAGACTTTATTTTTCTGGGCTCCAAAATCACTGCAGATGGTGACTGCAGCCATGAAATTAAAAGACACTTACTCCTTGGAAGGAAAGTTATGACCAACCTAGATAGCATATTCAAAAGCAGAGACATTACTTTGCCAACAAAGGTCCATCTAGTCAAGGCTATGGTCTTTCCTGTGGTCATGTATGGATGTGAGAGTTGGACTCTGAAGAAGGCTGAGCGCCAAAGAATTGATGCTTTTGAACTGTGGTGTTGGAGAAGACTCTTGAGAGTCCCTTGGACTGCAAGGAGATCCAACCAGTCCATTCTGAAGATCAGCCCTGGGATTTCTTTGGAAGGAATGATGCTAAAGCTGAAACTCCAGTACTTTGGCCACCTCATGTGAAGAGTTGACTGATTGGAAAAGACTCTGATGCTGGGAAGGGTTGGGGGCAGGAGGAGAAGGGGACAACGGAGGATGAGATGGCTGGATGGCATCACTGACTCGATGGACGTGAATCTGAGTGACCTCCGGGAGTTGGTAATGGACAGGGAGGCCTGGTGTGCTGCGATTCATGGGGTCGCAAAGAGTCTGACACAACTGAGTGACAGAATTGAACAATGCTGTATTTCAGGTTGTTTAACAAAGTAATTCAGTGCATATATATAGATACACATGCTTTTTCAAGTCTTCCCTAGTGGGCCCAGATAATAAAGAATCCACCTTCAGGGCAGGAAATGCAGGAGCCCTGGGTTTGATCCCTGGATCAGGAAGATCCCCTGGAGAAAGGAATGGCAACCCACTCCAGTATTCTTGCCTGGAGAACCCCATGGACAAAGGAGCGTGGTGGGCTACAACAAGAAGATACTGAGTACACTTCCCTGTGTTATACAGTAGGTCATTGTTGGTTACCTATTTTATCAATAGTACTATATATTATTCTCAATTTCTTAATTTATCCCTCTCCTCTTCTCCCCTTTGGGAACCATAAATACGTCTTCTTTGTTGGTGAGTGTATTTCCATTTTGTCAAAAGTTCATTGCAGCCTTTGTTTCTAATTGATGCAAAAAGTTTCTGTCTAATAAGATGAAGTGTGTGCCTGGGTATCCGTGTGTGCTCAGGCATGTGTGTTTGCATGTAAGTACTCGAATTGTCATTTATCACAATAAAAGGGTACAGCTACCCAAGCAATTAGGCATGAGGAGAACAAAGACCAGGAAAGGTGAGCTTTGTCTCACTTTGCTCCCGAGACATCTTCATCTCTTGCACTAATCAACAGTGACTCATCAAGTCATCGTGAGTGACAATTTCAGACCTCTCATTAGAGGAGATAATTGCACAACGAGGCAGACTCATGAGCTGATTGGTGTTTCCTCAGAAACTGAGCTCCTCCTCCTGGGTCCCCTTCTGACAGCACTGCTGAATGTTATCAAATATGTGTTTAAGGCAATTCAGGTACAGAGTCTTCCCTTGGCAAAACATGTTATGATTGCTGCAGAATGGATGCTGAGAGCTAAATCTAACATCTCTCTGAGTTGTAATAATACCCATCATTGTGAAAACATTCTACTTTTCCCGAGTTTTTTCCACCTTCTGTTTTTGCCACAGTTTCTATGATGTTAGGGGTCAGGTTTTAGGTTTTGTGTTTACATGGAAATAAGATAGGTGGATAGAGTGTTTCGCTGAGGACTGCCTGGTTAATTTAAAACAGAGTGTCAGACTCTAACCTCTTTCCAAACTTTATACTTTCAATTGAAGGTAATTTTTTTTAAGTCTTTATTGAGTTTGTTACAATGCTGCTTCTGTTGTTTATGTTCTGGTATTTTGGCTCTGAGTCATGTGGGAGCTTAGCTCCTCCACCAGGGATCCAAGCTCCACCCCCTACACGGGAAGCAAAGTCTTAGCCACAGGACAGTCAGGGGAGTCCCTGGTTGAAGCCTTTTAACCAAAATGTAGTTCCCTTTCTCCCACCACCCATGGATCGACTCTAGCCCTGCAAAAGGGGTTCTCACACTTATATGAGAAGAATCAGAATCACCTTCAGGATATGTTAAAGTGCAAACCACTGGATCCCACAACCAGAGTTGCTCATTCAGATGGTCTGGGGTTGGTTGGATTTGTTTACAGTTCTAATAAGTTCCCAGTTTATGCTGAGTTGATGCTGATGCCAGTAATCTGGAGACTAAGAGCCTTTTCTTTAGAAGAAGTCCTTTCTGAAAAAGTGATTTACTGTTGGTTACATTATGTTGACCAGATAGTTAACTACTGGATGTTCTCCTGAAAGTTTTTCTAAATCCCTGCTACTGCTAAGTCGCTTCAGTCGTGTCCGACTCTCTGTGTCCCCATAGATGGCAGCCCACCAGGCTCCCCCGTCCCTGGGATTCTCCAGGCAAGATCACTGGAGTGGGTTGCCATTTCCTTCTCCAATGCATGCCTGCATGCTAAGTTGCTGCAGTCATATCGGACTCTGTGCAACCCCATGGACAGCAGCGCACCAGGCTCCTCTGTCCACAGGCTTCTCCAGGCAAGATCACTGGAGTGGGTTGCCATTTCCTTCTCCAATGCATGAAAGTGAAAAGTGAAAGTGAAGTCGCTCAGTCGTGTCCAACCTCAGCAACCCCATGGACTGCAGCCTTCCAGGCTCCTCCATCCATGGGATTTTCCAGGCAAGAGTACTGGAGTGGGGTGCCATTGCCTTCTCCATTCTAAATCCCAGTCTCACACAATTTAGAAATCTGTCTGGGCAGTTTACTCTTGTATCTGAGCATGTTTTTATTTATTGTTTGGCTTTGACTTTTCTAGCCATGGCTTCATGGTCTGTTTCCATAAGGGAGACAAACAATGCTCTAAGTAGAAAAATGCTACCTATTTCATTTTCTAAGACTGAATTTCTGACTTGCTAATATTCAGACACTGCTGAAGTCAAATTTATACATAAATTCTCAGTGGCACCAATATTTGTAGAACCATTCTTAATGTAACTTTGATCAAACTAATCAGTCTGGTCAGTTGTTTTTTTTTTTTAATGGACAATCCGGCTCTCAAAATACAGATATATTCATTGCCCTAAAGTAACTAACTTAGATATTAGCTGTGCTGATTAAATGTTATCAGGTTAATTGATGGGATCTTTCATATCCAAACTGATCATTCATTGCTTCAAAAAAGTAACTAAAATACTGACCTACAGTAGAACAATTGAAGGCTAGGAAGTATGATATCATCCTCATTCAATCCATGCACATCATTCATCTATATATTCAAAAGTGCTTATTTAAATCTTACTATGTGCAATACACACTTCCAGGTGCTGGAGGCAGATCAGTGAAGTGGAAAACAAAGTCTGCATATATGAGGCTCATAATATCATGGAGAAAGACGTAATAACAAGGAAAAACATTTAAGCTTCAGATAGTTGAGATGCTTTGAATAAACTAAAGTAGGGTAACATGATACAGTGATTGGGGATGTGGTGGAGATATTTTAGGTGAAAATACAGAGACTGAAGCTGGAGGATATCCTAGAAATGACAATTTTCACAAAACATAAAGATGAAACTCTTAATAATATCAAAGGTGCTTCATTAGCAAGAAATTTGTTATAATTTTTATACACTCAAATTATTGAAAGTTCAATTTTGGTGCATATAATAACTCTGTGAATGCCTTAAACATCATTGATACTTTTTTTGTAATATCATTCTGAATTTTTCTTTTAGTCATAAACTAGTAAGAGAAAGTCAATATAACATGATTTTTTAAAAAATATGCATTAAATATATACATGTATATAACCCAGTGGCTATTAAAATATCACTTATATTGCACATGCTAACCTTAACTGTGTCAATTGCTTATGATGCAAAACTTAACCCAGTTTCCAGAAGCAGATTGCTGGAACAGACCTCTTAAGTGTTTTTCTACTATTTAGAGGTGAGACAGAAGAGGACTTATTTTCCAAAAGTGATTTTTCTGTAGGCAACTTATATCCTTTTTAGAACAACATTAGCATCTTATAACATGGTGGTACTTAGAAGCATGGTTTCTGAATTCAGGGGCAATGACTTTGGGCCACCAAGTGTTACAGGGTTTTTATGCGGATCAAACAGTTTAACAGAGGTAAAGCACTAGAACATTACTTGGAATATAGGAAATCCACAGTAACACCCTTAGCTCCATACCCATTGCCCCCAGTCAGTGTATACGAGAGGAATCTCAGAATACACATCTTAATTACAAATCCACAGTTCATCCAATTATACCTTCTTGTTTCTCTGTAAAGCTCGTTTGACACTTTATGCTTTAACATGAAATGTTATAAAACCAAGTCCTATAATGAACCTTGGTTAAATGATGATTTCCAGTTCTGTTCTTCACCTGGCTAGGAAGAATGTAGATTCGTGACTCACTTAATGCTGCCATTTCAGCTGAAGCAAAAATCAGAGTATTTTAAGTATGAAAGAGCAGGGGAATTTACAGCTAGAGGAAAGAAATCATCATTTAAATAATCCTCTTTTAAAATGCACAGTTTATTTTATCATATGCTAAAATCAGTTTCTAAATTTTTAGTTTTTCATTTGTGCTGCATCACCTAGAATACTACCCAATATATATCAGGGCATGAGATAAATATTTGCTGAAACACAAATACCTTTCTGATGGAGCCAGTGTTCTAGCATCAATGTAGATAAAATTAGCACATTTACAAACACAACATGTAATGTAGGGATTGAATGCTGAAAAATTCAAATTGGCCAAGATTTATGGGAGGGGATCTTTTTAAGATAAAGAATAAATTTACATTTACTTACACATGCTGTTCAGTCTTCCAGGGCCTTAGTTTCCCCACTGAGTGTATGTGCTTTGGTGGCCAGAGTGAGCATAAAACCTAGGACTTCTATGGACATTTCCAGTGTCATTGGGGCTAACCAGGGCACCATGTAATCACTCAATACAGGATACAGTCTCCCTTTAAGAAGTCATCTCTGTCTTGCTCTGGTTAATCATGGTCCTCTTGTACTTTTTTTTATACACACAATATTTTGCCTCCTAACACTAACATTATTGTGTAGTATATCCCAAAGCAGTCTGCAATCATTTCCTCACATGAACTCACCATTTTATTCATTGTTTCCTTCATCTATCTATTATGTATTGAGGTTATAGCATCTTCTAAGAATCATGCTGGAAGATTTAAATTGGTATTATTATTTCTGTATCCAAAAAAAAAAAAAAAAAAAAAAAGTGGAACAAACAAATATGAACTAGTTCACAGACAAAGATCAGACCCATATAGAGTTATAGCTAAACTTGATTCTTCTCTGAAGCCATGCTATGTTGCTTCTTTCATTCATGTTCACAAGGGTGAACTCAGTAAAAGGCAGGATTCTTTCCTGATGTTTGTCTCCCACTCAGTCAGTTCAGTTGCTCAGTTCTGTCTGACTCTTCGTGACCTCATGGACGGCAGCACACCAGGCCTCCCTGTCCATCACCAACTCCCAGAGCTTGCTGAAACTCATGTCCATTGAGTCAGTGATGCCATCTAACCATCTCATCCTCTGTCGTCCCCTTCTCCTCCCGCCTTCAATCTTTCCCAGCATCAGGGTCTGTTCATATGAGTCAGCTCTTCGCATCAGGTGGTCAAAGTATTGGAGTTCCAGCTTCAAAATCAGTCCTTCCAATGAATATTCAGGACTGATCTCCTTCAGAATGGACTGGTTGGATCTCCTCACAGTCCAAGGGACTCTTAAGAGTCTCCTCCAACACCACAGTTCAAAAGCATCAGTTCTTTGGTGCTCAGCTTTCTTTGTCTCCCAGTGATGTCTATAGGAGAAGATATGATTTGGGCCATCAGAATCTCTCAACAAGAGGTTCTGAATGAATGTGCTTTCTGGGTAGTGTATTCGACGAAGTAACTACAGAAAATGCTCTTTTTCAAGGAAAGAGAAGAATTGCCATTAAAGAAAGGCAGTTTCCTGGTAACACAATGAAAAGACCTGTCCAAGAGGTATTCATCTGTGCTAACATCCGACCTCTTCTTGACAAGATGTCAGTGAAAAATGAACTCACTGAAATGCATCCCAGACTCCCCGGGGAAAGAAAGAGAGGACAAAGAACAAGCATAGAAGCGGCCTTGGGAGAGGTCTGAGAGCAATTTCCAACAGTATTACCCCGGGTTACCAGGAAAAGTCAACATATTTAAAAAAAAGACTGAACTAGCCAATCAGCTTACGTGTCTTCATTGAATCCTTCCCTGTGACCTATAGGTGCTGTGAAAGAGAGTGGTACATTGACATTTAAGTATGTGAGATAGTATAAGGTGATATAATCACTATGGATAATATCCTTGACCAAATAGAAAAAAAAAAAAAAAAAAAATCACATACAGTTCAGTAAGAGGCCAAATGCAGCAATGAATGGTCCCACTGTGGTGGTACTGTGATTTCAGCAGCAGTTCATCCCTAATCCCCAAGGGGAAAAGATCCTGTAAAACTCTGGAGCAAACAATTAGAGTTTGATTCTAGCATCAGGTAAGGCACAACTTCCTAAAAACATAGGGAGGTCACAGTTAACACACTCAAGTTCTGTGTAAAAATGCTGGCCTTCCACTATAGGGAATAGTGCATAGCCCCCGTAACAAACCCTTAAGGAAAAGCAAGAGCAAGTGGCAAATAAACCCTTAAATATAAGTTAATGGCATTCCTTTCAGTCATCCTTTCTGGGGATTTGATTGATTTCCAGCATATAGTAAATTTCTCCCTTCTTAAACAGGAAGCACCCACTGAAGAAAAGCACCACTAGGCTTCTTCATGGACTTCAGTGTTATGGAAGGGAAGGAGTTTAATGATGAGGTTCTGAGCTGCAAAGAGTTGCACTTTACCTGTTCCCTACTCCCCAACACACATAAACTGGTAGATGTTTCTTTTTTTGATCTTACATGCGGAGTTTGGGAGCTGTTAGAAGTAGTGTGCCTGTGTAAGCCTATTATTCTATCTAGTGTGGAGAACTAGAAATAGGAAAATGATGAGAGTTGAGCCTCACCTGGAACAAGCAGCAGTGGAGGGGAGCCTCCAGTGGAATTCAGTAATTGAGATTGAAAGTGCATGGGATGCATGTTCAGCAGAGGTCTAGGCAGAAAATGGATGGCTGAGATTGGAGATGGGCACATAGATCTGTCAGGTGGTACAAAGGTAGGGAATATGGTCATGGATTCTGAGGTCAAGGATCAGCCTGTTGTACCTCTTTACTATACAAGCATCATGTTGTAGATGGGGAAAATGTGGAAACAGTGTCAGATTTCACATTCTTGGGCTCCAAAATCACTGCAGACAGTTACTGCAGCCACGAAATTAAAAGACGCTTGCTCCTTGGAAGAAAAGCTGTGACAAACCTAGATAGTGTATTACAAAGCAGAGATATCACTTTGCTGGCCAAAGGTCTGTATAGTCAAAGCTATGGTTTGTCCAGTAGTCATGTATGGAGGTGAGAGCTGGACCATAAAGAAGGTTGAGCACCAGAGAACTGATGCTTTTGAACTGTGGTGCTGAAGAAAATGCTTGAGAGTCCCTTGGACAGAAATGAGATCAAACTAACCAATCCTAAAGGAAATCAACCCTAAATATTCATCGGAAGGACTAGTGCCAAAGATCTAATACTTTGGCCGCCTGATGCAAAGAGCCAACTCATTGGTAAAAACCCTGATGCTGGGAAAGATTGAGGGTGAGAGAAGAAAGGGGCAACAGAGGACGAGATAATTGGATGGCATCACTAACTCAATGGACATGAGTTTGAGCAAGCTCCGAGAGATGGTTAAGGACAGGGAAGCCTGGTGTGCTGCAGTTCACAAGGTCGCAAAGAGTTGGACACTACTTAGCGACTGGACAACCACCACATCATGTTGTGTAATCCTGACATTGTAGGTAACAGGTGTCCATTTTTATATGGAACACTCTTTACTGAGGTGGTCTTTCATTATGGAATATAGTTTCATTATTATTTTTCTCATGTATTCCTTATATGAAATCCCCTCTTGCATCATGCATAGAAAATATATTTTATGTTCTCAGTTTAATTGATTTGGAAATCTTGCTACCAAGCCATTCTCTTCTTGCATATAACTGTGAGGTTTTTTTTAAATTTTATTTTGCTTAACTTTACAATATTGCTTTTGCCATTCATCAAAATGAATCCGCCACAAGTATACATGTGTTCCCCATCCTGAACCCTCCTCCCTCCTCCCTCCGCATACCATCCCTCTGGGTCGTCCCAGTGCACCAGCCCCAGGCATCCGTTATCAGGCATCATACCTGGACTGGCAACTCGTTTCAGATATGATATTATACATATTTCAATGCTATACTCCCAAATCATCCCACCTTCTCCCTCTCCCAGAGTCCAAAAGACTGTTCTATACATCAGTGTCTCTTTTGCTGTCTCGTAAACAGGGTTATTGTTACCATCTTTCTAAATTCCATATATATGCGTTAGTATACGGTATTTGTGTTTTTCTTTCTGGCTTACTTCACTCTGTATGATAGGCTCCAGTTCCATCCATTTACTTACCTTTGAAATTATATGCCCAGAAATATGGTCAAAATGTTTAACATTCTCTAAGGCACAAACACTGATAGATCAGAATCACCATGAGTCATGTTAGAGTAGATTCTGGAAACTCCCTGCTTAAATCACCTTGACTCATTGGATGCTGAACGTTGAGATAATCCATGGACAGACTTGGTGGTATGTGGGACCTCATGGCATTTGCGTGTTTAGCCTAGTAGCTATTTAGCTGTCAGAAATATTCCATTAATTTTATAAACAGTACAGTTTAGTCATAAAGGTGCTTTAACTTTAGTTCTTCGGTTTTGAATTATAAACTCATCAAACTCTGCTAGCCGAATGACATTTGTATGAATATATTGGGTTGGTCAAAAAGTTCATTTGGATTTCTCCATAACATTTTACAGAACAACCCAAATGAACTTTCTGGCTAACCCTATACAAAGACCCTGCCATAGTTACCTCTGTGACCCTTCCCTTTCCCCTCAGTATACATACATCCAATTGAACAGATTCTTCAGGTGAAACTAAGAATAAAGGGTTAAATGTAAGTTACAAGATAGAAATGATATTCCAATGACAAACCTAACGCTCATCTATTACTTTAGAGTAATAGCAAGAGAGAAGGAGAGAAAGATGAGGAATAAGAATGCATAGAAGCGAAGGATATTGCAGCTTGACTTTAACTTTGTCAGTTGGAAGAGTAAAAATTTGTCCAGAAGAGACAACAAAGCTTCCTGTCCTGTCTTGCAGTACAGAAGCATGAGTATATAAGTGTTGGTGAAAATAATCGATAGACAGTCTATAATAGGGATAGAAAAGAGGTTTATATGAGCCAAACTGAGAACCAAAGCCTGGAGGACAACTGAGTCTCAGGTAACTCTGAGGTAATGCTTCAGAGAAACATGGTTTTCAGCACAGCTTTGTATTGTCAGAACCAAGAATGTCAAACAAACCAGGGAGAGATTCCTTCAAGATTTCCAAAAAACAGATCAGCACGTACACAGCAAGTCAATATAACCTTGGCACCAAAGAAGGGAATCTTACCATCAAAGGAGTTCCAGCATTGACATCAAGGAAGGGAAGCATTTAATCTTCATTTTTAACTTGATCATTCCTTTATTTAATAGTTAAAGCAGATGCACAGTGTTTATTTGACAGGCCACAAACAGGCTCTTTTATTTAGAATAAGATTCAAGTTAACTTACGTGTAAGCCAGAATGACTTCCCCATACCACAATATGTGATCATAGATCAATTTCACCATTTCTTTCATGAAAGAAATGAAGAGTGTTATCATATGTATAGCTTGTTCAAAAGGCACATGAGAGTCAGATGGAACATACAGATTTGGGATTGTCAAGGAGACTGTGAGATGACAAATATTTCTTGAGGCTTTGCCTTTCTAGATGTTAAGGGAATGTAGAGCTGTATATGAAATATTGCTGCTGTTGCTGTTTAGTCACTCAGTTGTGTCCTACTCTTTGTGACCCCATGGACTGTACCCTGCCAGGATCCTCTGTCCAGGGGATTTCTAGATGAGAATACTGGAGTGAGTTGCCATTTCCTTCTCCAGAGGATCTGCCTGACCCAGGGGTCAAACCCGTGTCTCCTTCACTGACAGGCGGATTCTTTACCACTGAGCTACCAGGGAACCCCTTCAAAATCTTCTTTTTGATTGGTTTACAAGATATTTGAGTCAAACAAACCAAACACATGTGAAACCATTTAGAAGTCATTTCACTCACAGATGTAATAAAATGATACCTTTGTGGTTCTGACTATAAATAGCTCAGCAGTGTACAAGAGGAAGATCAATGAGAGTGAGTTGTTCAGGGGAATCTTTACCCAGAAGATCAGATGCAAACAGTGCTTTGAATATGCCTTAGGTTGGAACAGGACATCAAGCTTCCTGTCCTAAACAGATTTCTTTTTTTGTACGTCTGGGAAGTGTGAAGGATTGATATTGGACTTGCCATGGTCACGTTCAGCTAGTGTTCAACAAACTTACAGTGCATAGGCTTTTGTTAAGGGGCAGAGTTTGGAATAAGACTGCCTGAGTTCAGATCCAGGGTCTCCGACTTGCTAGTGGTAACCTTGAGTGCATGTTTCCATTTTCACATAGGAATATAATGACAGACAGCACTTCACTGAGTAGGCTGATGCATATAAAGTGTATACAGGTCTCTGGTTTGTAGAAAAAGCTTGAGACATGCTGTTATTAATGATTCCCTAGCTGAACTATTGGATCAAAGTTTATTATCCCAACTACAAACTGGTTCTCTCTGCTTTGCTAGCGTGAGGCAGTCTGTAACAGCAGAAATACCCTGGGTGAGTGATGTAAACATTAATTGGTTGTATGATTTTGAGCAGGTCACTTGCCACTTTTTCTCATCTGTAGAACATGAGTAGGATGTAGTAATATCCTAGATCCCCCAGCTCTGATATTTTAAGTCTAGTTGTATGAATTGACACTAATTAGTTCCTACTGATTATCTTGACCCATAAATTAGGTGGAAATGGTAAAACAGAGGAAGGCAGCTTTGTACTGCATTGGGGAGGAGAAACAGAGAAAGATTTTCTTTTTATTTCAAAATCAGTTTACATCAGTGAGTAGAGGAGGGACATGTATCTTGGTGGTTTAAAATAATTCATTTTGGAATTGTATATTTTTAACCAAAACTTTAAAATGTTTGTAAGTATTTTTAATCATTTGGGAATTTTGTGTAATAGTTGAAATACCTTTCTCCATTTCAAGATTATATAAGAATTTTTGGTTTATTCTAGTAGTTGTTTTATGTATTAATTTACAGTGTATCTCTTTTATTCATTGAAATTTATCCTATTTCATTTGGGTAGGCTCCAACTTTATTAGTATTTTCTCAAATGGCTACCCAGTTGTCTGTAAAACATTTGTATAATTATCTACCTTTTCTTCTGGTTTGAATTTAGGCATATTTTCCTGTGGATGTTAAATGAGTTTCTTGACTTTTGAATCTGCTTCATTTTCTTTCTGTATATTCACACAGATGTACTTTGTGTGGCAGTCTCAGGCATATTCCCCAGCTTGATTATGATTAAATTTTCTTATTTTTAAAAAGGAAGTAATAATATGTACCTCAGAGATATTGCAAACATGGGATCAAATAATGTTTCAATGAATTTAGCATAATATTAGGCCAATTCTAAAAAATATTAGTAATTATTAGCAGAATCGCAGCATTATTATTTTCTCCCAGCTGTTAGTTTCATTTATATTTTGCAATCAGTCGCAGTGTATCGTGTGTGTGTGTGCGTATTCTGCTAGATTCTCAGATAAATTATGGCAATTTAAACTCATAATTTTTGAGAAAGACTTCCCAGTCCCTCCTAATTCTGAGGATTAATACTGCCCAGCAAGAATCTTTGTTCTAGACAGCATGCTCCCCGCTGGGCTACTGTTGCCATCTGCCCTCGGTCATGCCTGCCCCAGTTAATTATGTGTTGCTGTTCCCTCTTGAAAATGAGCCAGAGTGTCTCTCCTGTTTCAAACAAAGACTGATTCCCTGCCGGTCCAGTTTTCACAAACTCTGCCAGCAGCAGCTAGAACGGACTAGTTTTGTCTCTCTTTCTCTAGCTCTGCAGGGAAAACTTTACTCATAATCAAGAATGGGAATAGTGCCCCTAGCTAAGCAGTTGAAATTAAATCCAGTAACTGTAAACCTGGTGTAAAGCATGAAAAGAATGTTGGAAAGATCAAGGCACCAAAATTCACAGGCAACATAGCATCTTTTGTACCTGTTCCCAAAATAGAATCTCAAGATTTTTTTCTTTTTTAAATAAAGCACCATTGGCAAGAGAATATGCCCCTAAGCAGCAAAGCTCATAAAAAGTAGCTTTTATAACTTGATTATTTATTCGATTGCTTTTCCATTTTTTTTTTTTTTTTTAAGGGCAGAAGATCTAGCGTAGAATTTGATAACAGAAGGAGCCAAAGGGATACAGGTTTTTTTTTTTTAAGGTGTTAACCAGTGAACTGATCTTCCAGTTTCAGTGTTCACATTTAGAAGGTTTAGCAGAGACAGCACATGGACTTCTCAACTTTATTTACGTGCTTTGGAAATTAAGCTAAAAAGTATTCAAGTCTAGGAATAAAGTCTTATTAAATATCACAACACCCCCAGACAATGAGAGAACACTATTGGTCTTGAGCAAAACAGAATTGCAAGCAAATAGAACTAGAGATTACAATACTAAGTTGTTGAGGGGGGTGTTATTTGGTTTTTTGTTTTTGTTTTTTTTGGTTGTCAAATAAATTACAAGAGCCCAGAAATAATTCTGTTTCACCATCTTGAAATATAGATCAGCTGTGAAGTCAGATTTATTTCTGCATTTCTACTTATACTCTATGAAAGCATCTCTGACATCTTGTGCCCAAGGGCAGAGCTCTAAGGAGTATTTTCCGTGGAAGTGGAGTCATCAGAGAGTCAAAATTTGGAATCACTCCCAGTTCTTCGGAAGTAAAGTTAATTAATCTGGAAGTACATCATTTGTGTCTAAGAAATTCAAGAGAAGTGTAATTAGTTCAGCAATTAGCTTTAACTTTTCAGAAACATTTCTCAAAAATAGGCATTAAAATCTTACCCCTTCTCCTGGTAACCATATTTTTAACTGTTTATTACAGCTGGTTGTTAAACATACTGTCTCACTGGTTTATCTTGTGGGGGAGGGAGCAATCTCTTATTGGCTCTTTCTGTGCAATCAAGTTCTGCTTTATCTACGTTCTCTATTGTGACTTACTGTTTGTTCTTAATGAGCATATGATGGGGATGTACAGTGAAAGTTGTTTCGCAACTTGAGTGTAAAAGGGTTATTTGTGCTTCCTTGAAAGTTGTTTTTAAATCTGTGCTGTGCTGTGCTTAGTTGCTCAGTCATGTCCAACTCTTTCTGATCCTGTGGACCATAGCCCACCAGGCCCCTCTGTCCATGGGGATCTCCAGGCAAGAATACTGGAGTGGGTAGCCTATCCCTTCTCCAGGGGCTCTTCCCAACCTAGGAATAGAGCTGGGGTCTAACACTTCTCTATTTTTCTTCTAACTGGAGTCTTACATTCAGCCATATGTTTCGCTATAATGATTTTGACAAAAGAACTAAAAGTTGTTCAGGAAATAGGACTTAAATTATCTTAAGTATACATGTTTTGAGTCCTATCAAGCATTACAAAAGAAGAAATCAAAATCATTGTATTTTTGTATTCAGGATGATACTACTTTTTACATAATCATATTGCTTCAGGGTATTAGCAATAATTTTTACCTTTCCATATTAAATTTTAAAGGTAAACTTTTGAAAGATGAGATGATTTTTTTTTTAATATTTTATCTGTTCTTCAAAAATTTCATTTGCTCAGTAAGCCAAGAGGAAAAGGATTTTGAAAGCCTAGAAACATAACAAAGTAAAATCTCTGGACATCCAGTATATTTTATGTAGGATTACTTTCTAATGTTCTATGAAAACAGGCAAATCAATACAAAGTAAATATGCTTTCTTTATTTCTAGGGATTTTGATTATATATCAAATCTAGTTGGTCTGCTAATGTTAAGTAGACTCTTGAGGTACATATAAGTTTATTTTAAACAAATAATTCAAGAGGCAGCAAGATTTTATTTTTTATGTAGTTACAGTGCCTAGTTGGTAATTTCTTTAACATTTTGTTAGCTCTATTCTTTCCCTTCAAGTCACTTAAATCACAAGCATATATATATTTAGATAGCAGTTATTATGGATAATAGTTGCGATTATTGAGAAATCAGCCTTTATTGAATACTTACTATGGAAATTGTGTGTGTGTTATCTCATTTAGTCCATACAGTAACCCTTACGTGGCCAGTAGTATTATTGTCTCCAGCTAATAGGTGAATGATTATAAAAATGAGTCAAGGTCATGGTGATTGTTTTCCTGTAGTTAAAAATTCTATCTCTTGAACTATTTTATTCATTTCTTTCCCAAACTTTCTGATTCTGCATTCCTCATTTTATTAGACTCTTTAGCTTGATTTTATCTGTTTTTTTTAGTTCCTCTCCTAAGATCATATTGGCAGATCTGGGATAGTAAAACATAGTGACAAGGAGTTTAGTGCATGCTCAGATGCTCAGTAATGTCCAACTCTTTGTGACCCCATGGACTGTAGCCTGGCAGGCTCCTCTGTCCAGTGGGATTCTCCTGGCGAGAATGCTGAAGTTGGTTGCCATTTCCTCCTCCAGGAGATCTTCCTGACCAAGGGCTTGAACCTGAGTCTCTTAAGTTTCCTGCATTGGCAGGTGGGGTCCTTACCACTAGCACCATCCGGGAGAAGGAAATGGCAGCCCACTCCAGTATTCTTGCCTGGGGAATCCCGGGGACAGAGGAGCCTGGTGGGCTGCTGTCTGTAGGGTCGCCAAGAATCGGGCACGACTGAAGCGACTCAGCATGCAGGCATGCATTGGAGAAGGAAATGACAACCCACTCAAGTATTCTTGTGTGGAGAATCCCAGGGCCAGAGGTGCCTGGTGGGCTGCCATCTATGGGATCGCACAGAGTCAGACACAACTAAAGCGACTTAGCAGCAGCAGCAGCAGCACTACCTGGGAAGACACGGAGTTTGGACATAGGTAAAAGTGGAGACAAAAGTCACAAGGAAACAGAGCCCAGAGTTGTGCTGGACCCAGTCAACTGCTAGTATAACTAGTAGTTTAGAAATCTTATGTTGCTTTCACAAATCAGGCAGCAGACAGTCTGGTTCAGAAGTTCAATACCTGGCAGAGAGCTGGACACAGAATAGGCCTTCTCTAAACCTTTTACATCAATAAGTGAGTGAACAAAAGAAAATCAGCTAAGACCATCAGGTCTCAAATTAGTTGAAATTCAGGTTCAAGGAGGCATCATGAGTTTTTAACTACTTACTGCGCTCTATACAATCAGCAAAAACAAGACCAGGAGCTGACTGTGGCTCGGACCATGAACTCCTTATTGCCAAATTCAGACTGAAATTGAAGAAAGTAGGGAAAACCATTAGACCATTCAGGTATGACCTAAATCAAATCCCTTATGATTATACAGTGGAAGTGAGAAATAGATTTAAGGGCCTAGATCTGATAGATAGAGTGCCTGATGAACTATGGAATGAGGTTCGTGACATTGTACTGGAGACAGGGATCAAGACCATCCCCATGGAAAAGGAATGCAAAAAAGCAAAATGGCTGTCTGGGGAGGCCTTGCAAATAGCTGTGAAAAGAAGAGAAGTGAAAAGCAAAGGAGAAAAGGAAAGATATAAACATCTGAATGCAGAGTTCCAAAGAATAGCAAGAAGAGATAAGAAAGCCTTCTTCAGCGATCAATGCAAAGAAATAGAGGAAAACAACAGAATGGGAAAGACTAAGGATCTATTCAAGAAAATCAGAGATACTAAAGGAACATTTCATGCAAAAATGGGCTCGATAAAGGACAGAAATGGTATGGACCTAACGGAAGCAGAAGATATTAAGAAGAGGTGGCAAGAATACACAGAAGAACTGTATAAAAAAGAGCTTCACGACCCAGATAATCATGATGGTGTGATCACTGACCTAGAGCCAGACATCCTGGAATGTGAAGTCAAGTGGGCCTTAGAAAGCATCACTAGGAACAAAGCTAGTGGAAGTGATGGAATTCCAGTGGAGCTGTTCCAAATCCTGAAAGATGATGCTGTGAAGGTGCTGCACCTAATATGCCAGCAAATTTGGAAAACTCAGCAGTGGCCACAAGATTGGAAAAGGTCAGTTTTCATCCCAATCCCAAAGAAAGGCAATGCCAAAGAATGCTCAAACTACCGCACAATTGCACTCATCTCACACGCTAGTAAAGTAATGCTCAAAATTCTCCAAGCCAGGCTTCAGCAATATGTGAACCGTGAACTTCCTGATGTTCAAGCTGGATTTAGAAAAGGCAGAGGAACCACAGATCAAATTGCCAACATCCGCTGGATCATGGAAAAAGCAAGAGAGTTCCAGAAAAACATCTATTTCTGCTTTATTGACTATGCCAAAGCCTTTGACTGTGTGGATCACAATAAACTGTGGAAAATTTTGAGAGAGATGGGAATACCAGACCACCTGATCTGCCTCTTGAGAAATCTGTATGCAGGTCAGGAAGCAACAGTTAGAACTGGACATGGAACAACAGACTGGTTCCAGATAGGAAAAGGAGTACGTCAAGGCTGTATATTGTCACCATGTTTATTTAACTTATATGCAGAGTACATCATGAGAAATGCTGGACTGGAAGAAACACAAGCTGGAATCAAGATTGCCGGGAGAAATATCAATAACCTCAGATATGCAGATGATACCACCCTTATGGCAGAAAGTGAAGAAGAACTCAAAAGCCTCTTGATGAAAGTGAAAGTGGAGAGTGAAAAGGTTGGCTTAAAGCTCAACATTCAGAAAACGAAGATCATGGCATCTGGTCCCATCACTACATGGGAAATAGATGGAGAAACAGTGGAAACAGTGTCAGACTTTGTTTTTCTGGGCTCCAAAATCACTGCAGATGGTGACTGCAGCCATGAAATTAAAAGACGCTTACTCCTTGGAAGGAAAGTTATGGCCAACCTAGATAGCATATTCAAAAGCAGAGACATCACTTTGCCAACAAAGGTTCGCCTAGTCAAGGCTATGGTCTTTCCTGTGGTCATGTATGGATGTGAGAGCTGGACTGTGAAGAAGGCTGAGTGCCGAAGAATTGATGGTTTTGAACTGTGGTGTTGGAGAAGACTCTTGAGAGTCCCTTGGACTGCAAGGAGATCCAACCGGTCCATTCTGAAGGAGATCAGCCCTGGGATTTCTTTAGAAGGAATGATGCTAAAGCTGAAACTCCAGTATTTTGGCCACCTCATGCGAAGAGTTGACTCATTGGAGAAGACTCTGATGCTGGGAGGGATTGAGGGCAAGAGGAGAAGGGGACGACAGAGGATGAGATGGCAGGTTGACATCACTGACTCGATGAATGTGGGTCTGAGTGACCTCTAAGAGCTGGTGATGGACAGGGAGGCCTGGTGTGCTGCGATTCATGGGGTCGCAAAGAGTCGGACACGACTGAGCGACTGATCTGATCTGATCTGACAGGCCAGTTACTGTACTGAGAAACTACGTGTATTAAATTCCATTTTATAAAACAGTCCATCTTCCAAGTACGTCACTAGCCAAGAAACCAGATGTCCGGATTTCGGCAGGAAAGCCAGATGCTGTCCTTAACACATAGCAGCGATGGAGTTGGGAAGCTGGGAGTGATGCTGTCCCCATTATTCCTCAGTGCTTTATCTGTAGGAACTTGGCCAGCTGACCTAGGAAACAGTCGAAACCTGCATGGTTTCCAGAGCCGAGGAGCGGAGATTCTAATGTTTCAGTGTGTCAGGCTCTTACTGCTCTTGGGTCAGGGCCCAGGGTCCCAGGTCTTGTGAGCAGACAGGGCAGATAGAGGCCAACATATCGTGAGTGAGTATTACAGCTTATGAGTAAGTTGGAGACACAGAACCATGCTCCCTCACTAACTCATGGGCAGGCGTCCTAGTCTCTAGGGGCTCTTAGAAACGAGGAGAGCCAGGAGTTATAGTGAAACTCAAAGCGCTAGCAGCAAGGACTTGATCTTATTTCCCAACACACATACCATCATCTGGCCAGTTTTTGGCAAATGACCTTTCTTGGCCTCAGTTTACTGGTTTTCTCATCTGTAAAGTAGGAATGCTGAATATCAGGCTATGAACCAGAAGGCATGTGAATGGATTTCATAAATAGAAGACAGACTATGTGATGCCTCTAATTCCACATCCTAGTGAGAAGCAGCTAACCCTCCATATACACAGGTTAATTTGACTTACTCTGATCCTATTTTGCATCATGAAGGCCAATTATAACCACTCATTTATCCATTGCTCATAAATCTGAATCCAGTGAACTAAGACAGCTTTTGAAATCCCTAATTCTTGGAGTGATTGGTGTGATGGTTTGGGTGGGTTTGACTGTGGTGCAGGGAAGGAAAGGTGGTGATAGAGAAGTTAATGTTTCCTGGACATATTAAAAAATTTAAGTCAAGACTAAACATTTAAGACTAAAACATTTAAGACTAAAATTTAAGTCAAAACTAAACTGGGACCGGGAGAGGGTGGGATGATTGGGGAGAATAGCATTGAAATATGTATAATATTATATCTGAAACGAGTCGTCAGTCCAGGTACGATGCCCGATAACAAATGCCTGGGGCTGGAGCACTGGGACGACCTGGAGGGATGGTGTGGGGAGGGGAGAGGGAGGAGGGTTCAGGATGGGGAACACGTGTATACTGGCGGCGGATCCATCTTGATGTAAAAGCAATACAATATTGTAAAGTTAAGCAAAAAAAAAAAAAAAGACCAAACATACCTTAACCCACCAGTAAGATGTCATGAACTTTCAGTCTCCGTGTTTTACTGTTCAGTTCAATCAGTCGTGTCCGACTCTTTGTGACCCCATGGATCACAGCATGCCAGGTTTCCCTGTCCATCACCAACTCCCGGAGCTTGCTCAAGCTCATGTCCATCGAGTCTGTGATGCCATCCAGCCATCTCATCCTCTGTCGTCCCCTTCTCCTCCTGCCGTCAATCTTTCCCAGCATCAGGGTCTTTTCCAAGGAGTCAGTTCTTTGCATCATGTGGCCAAAGTATTGGAGTTTCAGCTTCAGCATCAGTCCTTCCAATGAATACTCAGGACTGATTTCCTTTAGGATGGACTGGTTGGATCTCCTTGCTGTCTGAGGGATTCTCAAGAGTCTTCTCCAACACTGCAGTTCAAAGGCATCAATTCTTTGATGCTCAGCTTCTTTATGATCCAACTCTCACATCCATCCATACGTGACTACTGGAAAAAACAGCTCTGACTAGACAGAGCTTTGTTGCCAAAATAATCTGTCTGCTTTTTAATATGCTGTCTAGGTTTGTCATAGCTTTTTTTTGTTTGTTTCTTTTTTACTGTTTTGCTGTTAGAGGGGGAAAAAACTTACTTTTTGAAAGTAAGTAGGTTGCTGCTGCTGCTGCTGCTACTAAGTCGCTTCAGTCGTGTCCGACTCTGTGCGACCCCATAGACGGAAGCCCACCAGGCTCCCCCGTCCCTGGGATTCTCCAGGCAAGAATACTGGAGTGGGTTGCCATTTCCTTCCCCAATGCATGAAAGTGAAAAGTGAAAGTAAAGTCGCTCAGTCGTGTCCGACTCTTAGCGACCCCACGGACTGGAGCCAACCAGGATCCTCCGTCCATGGGATTTTCCAGGCAAAAGTACTGGAGTGGGGTGCCATTGCCTTCCCCAGTAAGTAGGTTAGAGGACAGGAAAGACTGGTGTGTTGCCATCCATGGGTTTGCAAAAAGTGGGACATGACTGGGAGACTAAACAACAACAGATTAGAGGCAAGAGCTATTACTTAGTCATTACCTAGACATTTTGCATCTAAAATATATAATTGACTTACTAGACTCACATATACCATAGCATGCTACAGGCAGCTGTGAATTCTTTTCTATTTTTAACTGAGTGTCAGCTCAAGGACACAGCATCTCATGTGAAGAACTTGTTTTCAGAGAAACTGTTTTGTAGTTACTCATTACGGGAAGCCCACCAGCAGACTTTGGGGCTGTGTGTCCTTCTAGGAAAGAAATCTTTGGTATCTTCACAGCCAGTGACCTTGCCCCTGACCCACTCACTCTTGGGCATGCCTTCTGCGAGCCCGCCCAAGTACTGGCTGTGTGTGTTTGTCAGAGAAGAGGTAATTGGCCCCCACAGGAATGAAAGCCAGGACAGGGGCTTCTTAAGTGAAGCTGTCAGAAATTGCTTCCAGGGTCAGACCTACAGTCGAGGCAGCCCCCAAACTCAGCGGCTGAAAGAAATGTAGAAGCTTCCATAGGAAGCTCGTATCCACGCCCTTGAAGTTAGGCGGACAGTGGCAAGTCCTTCTCCAGATGACTTCGGTTTCCTTACCACTCTGCATGGAGCTCTTCTCCATGAAGGGATTCAAGCATCCCCATCTGTTCTCAGCTCTCTTTTCTCCCCAACTCCACTGCTCTCCAGCTCCTGCTCTCTCTCCCTTAGCCATTCCCAAGCTCTATTCATCTTTTCTCCTCATGCCAACTTTTCCTTTTCACTCACAGCATCCCTGACAAAGTATGGCAGTTCCAATACTTTGATCCGAATGAGAAGTAAGGCCTAGAGAGGCTAAGAAAGTAGATTTCCTCTATTGCTTTTCTCCTGTGATTTCTACATTCAGAGATGGAAGGCTTTCTGTTTGTGTTTGGCTTTATAAGGTTTTGAAATGCTGGGGTTTTGTAATTTTGTTTGTTTATTTGGTTTTGGCTATGCTGGGTTTGTGTGGGTCCACAGGCTTTTCTTGAGTTGCAGCAAACAGGGGCGGCCCTCCAGCTGCGGCGTGTGAATGTCTCATCACGGTGGCTTCTCCTGCTGCGGAACACAGGCTCTAGGGCATGTGGGTTCAGTAGCCGTGGCTCCCAGACTCTCGAATACAGTCTCAATAGTTGTGGCACGTGGGCTTGGTTGCTCTGCAGTGTGTGGGATCTTCCCAGACCGCAGATTGAACCTGTGTCTCCTGCATGGGCCAGCAGATTCTTTACCACTGAGCCACCACAGAAGCCCTTGAAATGCTGTTTTAATGAAGGACTTACTCGATGGCTTATTTTGTTGGAGAGGGTGTGGTCATGATGTTTACAAAGAAACCACACGCAGGCTTTGGAATCAATAGTCGCAGGTTTATTTCCGGGTCTTCCCGGAATTTAGTAGCGTGGACAAAAGCAAAGACCCGTGAACCACTCTGAGCCTCAGTTATTTGTAAAATGTAAGTTATCACCTGTAGCTCAGAGACTTGTTGTGACTGGAGAAAACATATATAAACCCTCAGTAGTAGGTTTTGTTAAAGAGTCATATCCGTAATCTGGCCAAATGGTTATAAGGATGGTGACTAAAAATGATGTTAGAACCTAAAATCTTATGAGAGCTGGCTTTAATGATGAGGAGTAATGATCATGATCATTCATCTCAGGAGAACGAGAATCATTTAATGATTTGGGTCAGTGTTACAAAGTCACCTGCGTGTCATAAAAGTTCAATTATTATTACATAATATACATGTGTGTGCATGTATATATGTGTGAAAAAAATGCATATGGGCTTTCCTGGTGGCTCAAATGATAAAGAATCTGCCTGCAATGCAGGAGACCTGGATTTGATCCCTGGGTCAAGAAGATCCCTGTCTTCTGTTTATGAAGACGTTTTAAGAGTAGGAACTTAAGAGAATAGAATTATTCTTTTGATAGTGACTAAACAAAAATGAAGTGGCAATATCCAATATTATGAATTTAGTAAAACTTAAAATTTTGTTTTATTAGCAATAGATAACAGTGATCTTTGTATTCTTGGAAGATAGTTCTAAATGTACTTTGAAAGGCACATTAATAGCCTTGAGCAATAATTGATATGTATTGATTCAAGGTTTCCTTCCTATAACTCTCAAACCTGAACCACACTTACCCAAGAGTCCCTTGGTCACAGATCAGGTATAACTGCTCTGTAACAAAGTACATATAAATCAAGTGAAATTCTGGTTTTGAGTACCAATTCTTCCTCTTCAAGCTGCTTTAAGCTGATGCATTATGTTTTATGTGTTTAGGTTGATCCATGCCCTCTTCTTTTAATTTTTCTGCCTTTCATGAGTATTTTGCCTTATACCCGACCCATCTCCATTATATGTGGGCTACATTTTCATTTGGGGGAAGAAAAGGGTAGAGATAACATCATGTATATTCCAGCTTAAACTGATTGGCTACTCTGGCAAAAACAAACACTAAGTCAGTGCCTAATGGGGTGAATCTGAGAGGAAAGTGCTTTTAGTAAATTTGGGCGGTAGACGCATTTGAGTAACACTTCACCATCTTTGCTCTAAAGACATGGGCTAATGGATGGGCCAGAATAGCATTAATGAGCTCACTCCATTAAATTAGTTCTTTTTTTCTTGTTAAATATCCAAAAGAGAGAGACAGTCCACTTAACTAGGAAAAAAAAAAAAGTTTTAGTGCAGTAGAAGCATGATGCATATTTTCTTTCTAATTTAATTTCTAACCATTAAGAGTCAATTCTATAAATGACCCACTGAAGCACTTGGAGAGATTAGAGAAGTACAAACCCAATGTCGTTTGAATTTGGCTGGCTAGACACCATGATGTTATATAGCATGATTCTTATTTAACGTCATATTTTTATGAAGCCACCAAGATGAAGCCCACTGACTTTCATGAACCATTAAAAAGAAGGCCTTCAAATGGGGTATGAAAATCAATCTAGTCTCTGTTATCATTAAGGGTCACATGCGCCAGGCCCTCCATTCACGATGGTTTTAACTTTTGTTCAGATAATCAATTTCACTCTCAGAAATCAGAGGAAAAAAAAAATGGTTGTTTGCAGTCTGTGGGCCAAAGGAACAGGATTATAGCTCTAATGAGCCAAATCTGTGCAATGAGAAAATAACAATCTCCTCATAATTAGAACTTCCTTTTTAGACTAAATGTTGGCCATGAGTTTTCAAAAGAAAAATCATTTCGTTATTTGGTTAAAAGAATATATGCGGCTGAATACCAAAGAGCTTGCTGGAAAGGAGGAATTAAAATGACTTTAGCCTGTTTTCACAGATGTGTACATTGTTGGAATCTTATGCTGATGTTCCAGTCAGAACGATGATTGTTCTTTTCTCTGCCATTTCAATACTAGGGACAGATACCATTGTCTATTCTAGTAGAATGTGATGTTTACTGCACAAAGCAATTACTTTTATTCTTTCTAAAGTTTGCCCTGTAGAAAGCAAGACTAGCACACCCATTTCACAGGTGGATAAAAAGCACTGGCTGCAGGTTTAAGTGAATTCTCAAACTGAAATTAGAATTCAGAAATGTCAGCTCCTGTATCCATTAGGAAGATCATTGTAACCAGCACTGGGGTGGGCAGCACAAAGTGGGAGGAGGAAGCACGTTGTTAATCATGTTTACGAGCATAGTTTATTTGACACTCAACACTCAGAGAAGCATGTGTACCCATGGTTATGGTTGGGTCTCAGACCTGTGTATAAAGTGGCAAAGAATCAAAATTCTTCCAGGTTTTCTGGGCTCTTGCTTCTCGTCTCTCCAGGCCCACTGAGGTCAGCTGAGTTCCCTATTCCTTTAAAACTCAACCTTTCTAAGACTCGAGCCAAAGAAACTTCAGAAGTCAAGTTGGTGGTTAATAGCCTGTTGGAAAACTCTGCTGGAGAGGGCAGTGCCAGAGAGGGGTTCAAACCAAAAGAAAGCAGGGTGGAGGAAGTGGGCCATTCTGCGGGGCACCTGTGGAAGGTCAGCTCAAAGCAGAGGAGGGCTCCAGGCGAGGGTCCCTGTGAGGAGGCCCCTGGAACTGGGGCAGCAGGGTTCACTCACTTCCCAGCAGGGTGCAGGGAGCTAAAGTTCAAAAGCCAGGAACTTTCCATAATTAAAGTATCTCCCTTTCATTCTCAAAAGAGTGTCACCCTCCTTTGTCTTGATTTAATCACTGTAGCAAGCTTGTAAGACTGTCTGTCACACGCAGTGTTATTTTTCACATTTCAGAGATGTTGACAAATTTCCCAGAGTGGCGATGTATCTTCTCCCACGGTCGTAAAACTAGTGGTGTGAGGACTTGACTTCCTGTTCCTTTTGCTGGACCCTTTCTGGAAGACTCATTAGAGACTGATCCAAATGTTTAACTATTTCGTAGAAGGAATGGGAGGCCCATCCCTGTCATTGTTTTACATGATCTTATGGTCGACAAGATTGATTGTTGCACGTGTCCAGGAGACGTAATAACATAAAAATTCCAAGGCAAAGGTTTGGTCATGCTGACAGTTGTTCCTGAGGTAGATAAGACAGTGTTAATGCAGCAGTCTGGTGATTATATATCATTGTAAGAGGGGCTAACTGCTCCTGGAGAGAGGCCTTTCATCATGTTCAAGAGCTCAGTGATTGAGTTCAGTTCAGTCACTCAGTCGTGTCTTAGTCTTTGTGACCCCATGAACCACAGCACACCAGGCCTCCCTTTCCATCACCAACTCCTGGAGTCCACCCAAACCCATGTCCATTGAGTTGGTGATGCCATCCAACCGTCTCATCCTCTGCCATCCCCTTCTCCTCCTGCCCTCAGTGATTATATGACACTTAAATCTTCACCACTCTTTATAAAGTGTTTGGCCTCCTCTGATCACTTCAAGTCCAAAGTATAGATTATTTAAAAAATGAACTTTTATGCTTATATGGAAGAACTAGTGAAAGAAGACCTTTGGAAAATTTCCATATTATCCCAGATAAACGGATAGCCTACTTGTGATGTGTTGGGTTGGCCAAAAATGTTCATTTTTCTGAACTGTGGCATTCAAATCTGACAATTTGGAATCAGTGGCACGCAAGCTTTTTAATTCCTGAAGAAAAAAAAAAAACCTCCCAGCTTCCCACAAATCCTACCCCAAGCTATCTCCTCAATAAGCACACAGTTTTAATATAAAGAGAATCAATAAAATAATTGTCTTAGTCTTCAAGGGTCAAGTTTCCCTGAAGATCTCCTCTTCTCCTGCTGCTGCTAAGTCACATCAGTCATGTCCGACTCTGTGTGACCTCATAGACGGCAGCCCACCAGGCTCCCCTGTCCCTGGGATTCTCCAGGCAAGAACACTGGAGTGGGTTGCCATTTCCTTCTCCAATGCATGAAAGTGAAAAGTAAAAGTGAAGTCGCTCAGTCGTGTCTGACTCTTAGTGACCCCATGGACTGTAGCCTACCAGGCTCCTGGAATTTTCCAGGCAAGAGTACTAGAGTGGGTTGCCATTGCCTTCTTCTCTTCTAGCATTTGCTAAATATGCCATGCTCTCCATCTTATATTAAAGAGTGTACAGAAGGGTGAGATAAAAGCATCTCATGCTTTCAGCATCAAGGTACTGCACCGTCACTATATGCACAGTAGTTATCCCAGCCTTGACAATGGTGCCACAATGTGAAAAATACAGAAGCATCTATCAACAGACATGTAGACCTGCTTGTCATGGAGGAGCATAGAATGGAATATTTTCAGTTATCTCTCCACTCCTTAATTCAACCTTGATTAAACTTGTGGCATTTAAAACCCTCTGGCCCTGTTAAAATTACAAGCTATGAAGGGTGAATCAACCTCATAGGTGCAAGAGCTATCATCTATTAAATGAGTTACCAAGATCAAGATATATTATATCTATGGAAGCCTATCGATTCGCCAACAGGGGAATAGACCAGTCAACATAGTGAATGGGGCTATCTTGGCATGGCTTGTTCTTTCAAGACTGTATTGTTATCTCCTGGGTATACAACAGTCACAGTTAGTAACATAGTAGGTGGCGGAAGTAGGTTAGCATGTGCTTGATGGATGGTATTGATGTAAGTGATGAGTTTGGAGCAGGAGAGAAGGAAAAGTTTTCCATGTAGAATATGAATATCTGCTCATGAGTGACTGTCTCAGTTCAGAATCCTATGACAGCAAATGAATGAAGCAAAGCCTTTTTCATATAGGATATTTTAGAAAGAAAATCCATGAAAGAATTTGATCTAACATTGCTTTTTAATTTCTCTTCTTTCTCACCAAGGCTTCATTCTACTTTCTCTGTTCCCATGATCAAAATCAATGACTACCACACTTATATTTTCTTTCTCTGTCAGGAAAATCTCACATTTTAGTGGCTGAGAGACAGAGAGGAGGTCCTTACAGACATCCCTGGGATTAAAACCCTTATTATGGGTTTAATTAAACTGGCTGCCATTTTCTCAACAAATCAGGATGCAAATATAGTCTGGTGGAATGAGTTTCAAAATACAAATAAAGTTGAGCAATATTCAATGAGATGAGCGAGATTGTATCTTCTTTTAAATCAATTTCTATTAATGACAAGAAGATAAGAACTGTCTTTGTGGTTTAAAAAAAAATCATGGAGGCCCACTTTACCTGTTTAAAAGCCAAATTTTAGATTACAAAACAATTAAGCCATAGCAGAGATCTCTTATAATCAAATCTGATCAGTGTCAATATTAGTATATTTTAGGTATTTAAGTATGAAACATATTTTGAGCTTGTAATCTATTCTTGGTGTACCATTCTTTATTCTCATTGGTCTATGCATAAGACATGATGAATTTATTTTGACTAAAAGTTTCCAGGTTTAATTTTTTTATCTAGTGCATGAGCCGGACTGTATTATCTCTCCTTACGGGTTCTCGTAGGTGCCACACCTGTCATTTAATTCTTAACAACAACAACACTACTCTGTTTTTCTTTTGGATCTTTTTTTTTTCTGGGAAAAAAAATGTCTACTTGCTATTCTTCTCTACCAGGATCTATTAAAAAATTCCCTTTAAAGCATTTAAAAATTTGCTTAGCAAAGTCATTACTTCAATGTGGCCATCAACTCAGCAGTGAATGTAATTTGTTTTAGTTTTTACTAAGGAAAATTCGGCTTCATTACAATCTGTCCATCCTCTGATAGAGATGATACAAACATGAACATAATGTCTGTTGTGCACTCATAAAACACTAGGAAATATATGCAGAAAACATAATAGTGGGGAACCAAAGAGAACCTCAAATATCAAGTCAGCGGTTGACAAAAAAAAAAAACAAAAAAAAAAAAAACGACTAAATTTGCAGCCAGGATGCTGTGATCTAAAATATGCATGTTGAGAATGGGGCTGAAGGGACCACTTCTTATGAGGAGCTAGAAGTCAGGCGTTCCTAACAGTGCCGTGGTGCTCAGCCCTCACAGTGCCTTGCAGGCTTCTGTATATTTCAGAGGTGCAGGGCCGTTGCCGTTGATACCGGTTTTTCACAGAGAAACGAGGTAAGCCTTGTCAGAGCTGATCACAGTGTCTTCTGAAGCCTTTCCTCTTTAAATTGAAGCCAAAGGCAAGGAACTTAGGCCGCCCCACAGAAGTTAGGTGGTGCCCAGTCCTCTGGGGTGATCCCTCATGTAGGATCCGCATTTTCAGTTTGCTGTATTGCAACCCTGGTCCAGGGATGAAGAAGTCATCGTCCAGAATGGCTGATTTGAAATATCCTTAGACCAAGTGGGTGAGGGTGATGAACAAATTAAAGTGAAAAGAATGTGTGTCCACCCTTTTATTTTCCTTCCACTCATACTGTGTTTCTAGATGAACCTGGCAACTTATTATTTCCTTTCTATTTTTTTTTTTTACATTTTTATGCTTTTTATTCATTATTTTTAAAATTTTATTGGAATATAGTTGATTTTACAATGTTAATTTCTACAGCAAAGTGATTCATTTATACATATATGTTCTTTTTCATATTCTTTTCTATTGGATTTTATCACAGGATATTGAATATATTTCCTTGTGCTATAATAGGACTCTGTTGTTTATCCATCCTATTGTTTCTTGATCTGATATGCTTAGTAGCTTTTCTCAGATCCATTTTGCCACTAGTTGACATTTCTTTTCTCAGTGTGAAATGTCATTTTGAGTTGCATTGCCAATTTGCTAGGGTTTATCTTTAATAACCAGTTTTACCACATTTGGGGTATGAAAACATAAATTCTTAATGAGTACATTATTCAACTATTATACTATTAGGAAAGTCTTTTGTGGGAGGTTAGAGTTTATAAAAAGCAGTTAGATGTATTTCTTCAAGCTGTGGAACTAAGCTTTATGGTGGCAATTTCCATATCCTAGGCCTTTAATTGCTAGGGTTAATTCTGTGTTTTAATGGCCAACAGGAATGGTCTGGATCAGTGCACCTCAAATTTTAATGTGCTTATGAATCCCCTGGGGATCTTTATAACTGCGGATTCTGAATCAGTAGTCTAGAGTGAGGTCCATGAGTCCATTCCCAGTGGTCCCTGAAACAGGGATGTAGGGAGAAATGATGCCGTTAGAAATTCAGGGCTTCCATCCATCCTCTTTAAAATTGCCCCTGGCTTTTGCTCTGGGGCTACCCCTTCAATTCTCAGCAGTTTATTGTTTCTTATTTCAGACTGTCCATCTTCCTAGAGCATCTTGCCAGATTCTGCAAAAACACAGGATGCCCAGTCACATTTTAATATTAGATAAAAATTATGAATATGTTTTAGTGTGATTACATCTGTAATAGTGCATGGGACATACTTATATCAAAAATGTATTTATTACTTATTTAGACTACAAATCTAACTTGGATGCGTACTGTATTTGATGTGGCTTAACTTACTCTTGAAACTAGTGCCATGGTGTGGATTGTTCTAAGTCAACTTCAGCACTGTTGAATTTGGGTCCATATAATTTTGTATTGTGGGGGATTGAGGGATGTTTAACAGCATCCTTAGTTTTTTTTTTTTTTCCATTTAAAATTTAATTTTATTTAACTTTACAATATCGTATTGGTTTTGCCATATATCAAAATGAATCTGCCACAGGTATACATGTGTTCCCCATCCTGAACCCTCCTCCATCCTCCTTTCCCATACCATCCCTCTGGGTCGTCCCAGTGCACCAGCCCCAAGCATCCAGTATTGTGCATCGAACCTGGACTGGTGACTTGTTTCATATATGATGTTAGACATATTTCAATGCCATTCTCCCAGATCATCCCACCCTCTCCCTCTCCCAGAGTCCAAAAGACTGTTCTATACATCAGTGTCTCTTTTGCTGTCTCATATACAGGGTTATTGTTACCATCTTTCTAAATTCCATATATATGCGTTAGTATACTGTATTGGTATTTTTCTTTCTGGCTTACTTCACTCTGTATAATAGGCTCCAGTTTCATCCACCTCATTAGAACTGATTCAAATGTATTCTTTTTAATGGCTGAGTAATACTCCATTGTGTATATACAGCTTAGTTTTAACCTACTAAATGCCTGTAGCATGTGGTTGCTACAGTGGTCAGTGAGGAGATGGGAGATACCTGTGGACATTGCCAATGCCCCTTGGGGGAGAACCCCATGCCCAGTTGAGATCTACCAGTCTCAAGGAAGAGACTTTATGTGTGTGTATGTGTGTGTGTGTGTGTGTGTGTGTACATACTTGTGTGTGTTTCTGGATGTTTAAGGAGTCAAAACTTCAGGAAAGATTTGGTCATCTATCTTTCTCAGTGTAATAAGATGTATAATGAAAATTTCTAAGCTAAAGTCAGTGAAAGTTCTGAGGTTACTGAAGAATTTAGAGGCAAATACTGTTTTCCGTTTATCTACCTGTGTGTCTGTTTGTTCATTCCCTGTCACCCCAACATATCCCCAATTTAGCATTTAAAAGCAATATTAATCATAATGTTAATTATACACATAGTGTCCTGAATATTCTACTCTGCATCTACAGCCATAGATCAGTCATCCTAAGTGTCTATGGGATTAAACTAACACTCTCTCCCCAGCCTTCATGATCTTGCACTGGCTCCCTTCTCCCCCTACAATCCCTCTCTCCTTTGGTTTCCACTCTAATCTCTCATGTTCCTCTCTTATCCACTCCATTCTGCAATACAAACCAAACCTAAGCCACTCACTGACTGGGGTATTACCCGAGTGTTTTCTGATCCCATGCTTCCCGCCTCTTGCCCTCCTTCTACCTTGCTTCGTAGCCATCCTTTAAAGACATCTATATAATAGGATATTTATTGTTTGTTGTTTACTCACTCAGTTGTATCTGACTCTTTTGCAACCTCATGGACTGCAGCCCACCAGACTACTCTGTCCATGGGATTTCCCAGGCAGGACTATGGGACTGGGTTGCCATTTCCTTCTTTAGGGGATCTTCATGATCCAGGGATCGAACCCTTGTCTCCCATGGCTTCTGCAGTAGCAGGCAGATTCTTTAACACTGAGCCACCAGGAAAGCCCACAGTGGAATATTAGTTAGCCACAAAAATGAAGTGCCATTTGCAATAATATGGATTGACTTGTAAGATATTATGCTAAGTGAAATAAGTCAAAGAGATAGAAAAATACTGTGTGATATCACTTACAAGTGTAAGTAAAAGTGTTAGCCACTCACTCATGCCCAGCTCGTTGAGACCCCATGGACTGTAGCCCACCAGGCTCCTCTGTCTGTGGAATTCTCCAGGCAAGAATACTGGAGTGGGTAGACATTCCCTTCTCCAGGGGATCTTCCTGACCCAAGGATATGTGGAATCTAAAATGTACATCAAACTGGTGAATGAAGCAAAAAAGAAGCAGACTCCCAGATACAGAGAATTTAGTGGTTACTAGTAGAGAGAGGGAAGAAGGAAAGGGCAATATAGGATTGGGGAGTAAGAGGTACAGACTATTAATACAGGGAATATAGCCACTATTTTATAGTAACTATAAATGGAATATACCTTTAAAAATTGTGAGTCACTATTGTATACCTGCAACTCACATAGCATTGTACACCAATTCTAACTCAATTAAAAAAAAACCCCTAAACTAAAAAGAACAAAACAAAGTAGCAGTCTATAAAATTTACTTCTTTAAAAACTATTCTTATGCTCTGAGTCTGAAAGAATCACCCTATCTTCTGGCACTTTAAAATCTGTTTCTTTTGTAGCACACTTTCTACTTTGGATTAGAAACGTGTAGGGACTTTATCTCTCTTACACACCTGGAGTGACCTTTAAAGTAGGTTTTGGAGCTGATTCAGTGTTACATCCTCCATAGACCATCCGTGTGCCTTCCTCCTGGTGCCCACCTCAGAGCCTCTGCATGTGTGCTTCCCTCTGGCTTGGCATGCTCTCTCAAACATAACCTCATGGCCATACTCCCACACATCACTGAGGTCTTTTTAAGGTAAGTCCCTTAATGACCTCCCAGATCCCAGCCCACATGTACTTAAACCCCTTTCCTTATATTCCTTTTTTCATGATAGTCATTCTTGTCTCTCATACTTTACTTTTATCAATTTATTTCCTAGTTCCTCTTGTTGTTCAGTTGCTAAGTTGTGCCCAACTTTTTGCAATCCCATGGACTGAAGCACACCAGGCTTCCCTGTCCTTCACTCTCTCCCAGAGTTTGCTCAAACTCATGTCCATCAAGTCGGTGATGCCATCCAACCATCTCATCCTCTGTCATCCCCTTCTCCTCCTGCCTTCAGTCTTTCCCAGCATCAGGGTCTTTTCACATGAGTCAGCTCTTGGCTTCAGGTGGCCAAAGTATTGGAGCTCCAGCTTCAGCATCAGTCCTTCCAATGAATATTCAGGACTGATTTCCTTTAGGATGGAGTGGTTGGATCTCCTTGCAGTCCAAGGGACTCTCAAGAGTCTCCTTTAGCACCACAGTTCAAAAGCATCAATTCTTCAGCACTCAGCCTTCTTTATGATCCATCTCTCACATCTGTACATGACTATTGGAAAAATGGATAACTTGGTACACAAGTATATAATTTCTTTTACTAGAGAAGACTTCTTTTCTTTCACTTTTGATTTATTATTCTTAATTCCTGGAGTAGTTTCTGGAATATACTAGGTTCTCAGTAAATACTTGTTGACTAAATTAATAAATCAGTTCAGTTCAGTTGCTCAGTCATGTCCGACTCTGCCACCCCATGAATCACAGCAAGCCAGGCCTCCCTGTCCATCACTAACTCATGGAGTCTACCCAGACTCACGTCCTTCGAGTCAGTGATGCCATCCAGCCAGCTCATCCTCTGTCGTCCCCCTCTTCTCTTGCCCCCAATCCCTCCCAGCATCAGAGTCTTTTCCAATGAGTCAACTCTTCACATGAGGTGGCCAAAGTACTGCAGTTTCAGCTTTAGCATCATTCCTTCCAAAGAAATCCCAGGGCTGATCTCCTTCAGAATGGATTGGTTGGATCTCCTTGCAGTCCAAGGCACTCTGGAGAGTCTTCTCCAACACCACAGTTCAAAAGCATCAATTCTTCGGCACTCAGCCTTCTTTACAGTCCAACTCTCACATCCATACATGACCACAGGAAAAACCATAGCCTTGACTAGATGGACCTTTGTTGCCAAAGTAATGTCTCTGCTTTTGAATATGCTATCTAGGTTGGTCATAACTTTCCTTCCAAGGAGTAAGCGTCTTTTAATTTCATGGCTGCAGTCACCATCTGCAGTGATTTTGGAGCCCCCAAAAATAAAGTGTGACACTGTTTACCCATCTATTTCCCATTAAGTTATGGGACCAGATGCCATGATCTTTGTTTTCTGAATGTTGAGCTTTAAGCCAACTTTTTCACTCTCCACTTTCACTTTCATCAAGAGGCTTCTTAGTTCCTCTTCACTGTCTGCCATAAGGGTGGTGTCATCTGCATATCTGAGGTTATTGATATTTCTCTCAGCAATCTTGATTTCAGCTTGTGTTTCTTCCAGCCCAGCATTTCTCAAGTTGTACTCTGCATATAAGTTAAATAAGCAGGGTGACAATATACAGCCTTGACGAACTCCTTTTCCTATTTGGAACCAGTCTGTTTTTCCATGTCCAGTTCTAACTGTTGCTTCCTGACCTGCATACAAATTTCTCAAGAGGTAGATCAGGTGGTCTGGTATTCCCATCTCTTTCAGAATTGTCCACAGTTGATTGTGATCCATACAGTCAAAGGCTTTGGCATAGTCAATAAAGCAGAAATAGGTGTTTTTCTGGAACTCTCTTGCTTTTTCGATGATCCAGCAGATGTTGGCAATTTGATCTCTGGTTCCTCTGCCTTTTCGAAAACCAGCTTGAACATCAGGAAGTTCACGATTCACATATTGCTGAAGCCTGGCTTGGAGAATTTTGAGCATTACTTTATTAGTGTGTGAGATGAGTGCAATTGTGTGGTAGTTTGAGCATTCTTTGGCATTGCCTTTCTTTGGGACTGGAATGAAAACTGACCTTTTCCAGTCCTGTGGCCACTGCTGAGTTTTCCCAATTTGCTGGCACATTGAGTGCAGCACTTTCACAGCATCATCTTTCAGGATTTGAAATAGCTCCACTGGAATTCCATCACCTCCACTAGCTTTGTTTGTATTGATGCTTTCTAAGGCCCACTTGACTTCACATTCCGGGATGTCTGGCTCTAGATGAGTGATCACACCATCGTGATTATCTGAGTCATGAAGATCTTTTTTGTACAGTTCTTCTGTGTATTCTTGCCACCTCTTTTTAATATCTTCTGCTTCTGTTAGGTCCATACCATTTCTGTCCTTTATCGAGCCCATCTTTGCATGAAATGTTCCTTTGGTATCTCTGATTTTCTTGAAGAGATCCCTAGTCTTTCCCATTCTGTTGTTTTCCTCTATTTCTTTACATTGATCGCTGAAGAAGGCTTTCTTATCTCTTCTTACTATTCTTTGGAACTCTGCATTCAGATGTTTATATCTTTCCTTTTCTCCTTTGCTTTTCACTTCTCTTCTTTTCACAGCTATTTGTAAGGCCTCCCCAGACAGCCATTTTGCTTTTTTGCATTTCTTTTCCATGGGGATTGTCTTGATCCCTGTCTCCTGTACAGTGTCATGAACCTCATTCCATAGTTCATCAGGCACTCTATCTATCAGATCTAGGCCCTTAAATCTATTTCTCACTTCCACTGTATAATCATAAGGGATTTGATTTAGGTCATACCTGAATGGTCTAGTGGTTTTCCCTACTTTCTTCAATTTTGGTCTGAATTTGGCAATAAGGAGTTCATGATCTGAGCCACAGTCAGCTCCTGGTCTTATTTTTGTTGACTGTATAGAGCTTCCCCATATTTGGCTGCAAAGTATATAATCAGTCTGATTTCAGTGTTGACCATCTGGTGATGTCCATGTATAGAGTCTTCTCTTGTGTTGTTGGAAGAGGGTGTTTGCTATGACTAGTGCATTTTATTGGCAAAACTCTATTAGTATTTGCCCTGCTTCATTCCATATTCCAAGGCCAAATTTGCCTGTTACTCCAGGTGTTTCTTGACTTCCTACTTTTGCATTCCAGTCCCCTATAATGAAAAGGACATCTTTTTTGGGTGTTAGTTCTAAAAGGTCTTGTAGGTCTTCATAGAACCGTTCAACTTCAGCTTCTTCAGTGTTACTGGTTGGGGCATAGGCTTGGATTATTGTGATATTGAATGGTTTGCCTTGGAAACGAACAGAGATCATTCTGTCGTTTTTGAGATTGCATCCAAGTACTGCATTTCAGACTCTTTTGTTGACCATGATGGCTACTCCAGGTCTTCTGAGGGATTCCTGCCAGCAGTAGTAGATATAATGGTCATCTGAGTTGAGAGATCTGGCAGAATGTGGTCCACTGGAGAAGGGAATGGCAGACCACTTCAGTATTCTTGCCTTGAGAACTCCATGAACAGTATGAAAAGGCAAAACGATAGGATACTAAAAGAGGAACTCCCCACGTCAGTAGGGGCCCAATATGCTCCTGGGGATCAGTGGAGAAATAACTCCAGAATGAAAGAAGGGATGGAGCCAAAGCAAGAACAATACCCAGCTGTGGATGTGACTGGTGATAGAAGCAAGGTCCGATGCTGTAAAGAGCAATATTGCATAGGAACCTGGAATGTCAGGTCCATGAATCAAGGCAAATTGGAAGTGGTCAAACAAGAGATGGCAAGAGTGAATGTGGACATTCTAGGAATCAGCGAACTAAAATGGGCTGGAATTAATAAATCACTGTTCCAAAATACCTGAAAGTACTACCTCCAGAGAAGTTGGTCTTAAAAATAATCAATACATGGGAATATAAGTAGAAAAATATGAAGAAATTTGTTAGCTATTTTATCTTTTGAACTTCTTACATGTCCAGAAACAAACTCATCATTTTCTAATCCTATCTTGCATTTGTTTTACCCAGAAAGTTTAGGAAGAAAAGCTGAAATGCCATGTTGATTGCAATTTGGAGGAAATAGTACTGGAACTTCTTCCTTGCTTAAATTTCTCTAATACAAGATTCTGGAAATTCCATAATTCCTGTTAGAATAAATACTGTATTACTTATTATTAGCTAAGCAACTGTAGAAATCTGAATAGACCAAAAAGGAAGTGGAAAAAAGTTGTTTCATAAAGGTCTTCTTTTACCTCCTTTATTGTCTTCATAACAGTTACATTGGAAGTGAGCACATGCCCTCGGGGCTGTGTCTGCATGGAATGGTAAGGCACTAAGGGATCTGTATTTGTGTGATTGTTCACGTAGGTTAGATACGCCAGATTCGTAGCATATTCTCCCAACCACATTGACTAACTGAGTGATATTGGCTAGTTAACTTAGAACTCCTGAATCAGCATTATCGTGGTCAAGGACTCAAATTCTTTTTTCTCCTAAAGGACCAGGTAATAAATGTTTCTGGATTTGCAGGTCACGTAGTTTCTGCCACAGCTAGTCAGCTCTTTCCCTGAAGCTTGAAATCAGCCATAGACAATAGGTCAAGAAATGCACATCACCGCCCATACAATTAAACTTAGTTTATGGATGCTGATATTTGAATTTCATGTAATTTTCACATGCCATGACTTTTTTTTTTTTTTTTGCGTTTGTTCAATCCTTGTTAGTTTATGGGTCCTACAAAAGGTGGCAGATCAGATTTGGCCAATGGACTATATGGTTTGCTGACCTTTGCTATAGAGTTTTTGTTTCCAGCTGTTACTGTTGTCTCTGACTCTTTTGTGATCGCATGGACAGTAGCCCACCAGGCTCCTCCGTCCATGGATTTCCTAGGCCAGAGTACTGGAATGGGTTGCCATTTCCTTTTCCAGGTGATCTTCCTGACTCAAGGATTGAACTTGTGTCCCTGCATTGCAGCCAAATTCTTTACCACTGGGCTGCCATGGAAGCCTCCCCTGCAGCACCCCAGATATACACTGGAGGTTATCCTAGGGTAACAGGAGGAGGACTAGCTTGGAATGGAGTTGCAATGATAAATATGGGAGACATTTCTGTGTTAAAGAAAAGAAAAGCAAAGTTTTGAGTCAGTTTACAGCTGGTATTGCAAGCCTGATTCCTCATCTCCAATCAAGACTGTGTAGAGTACTCTTGCCTGGAAAATCCCATGGACGGAGGAGCCTGGTGGGCTGCAGTCCATGGGGTCACGAAGAGTCGGACACGCCTGAGCGACTTCCCTTTCTCTTTTCACTTTCATGCGCTGGAGAAGGAAATGGCAACCCTCTCCAGTGTTCTTGCCTGGAGAATCCCAGGGACGGGGGAGCCTGGTGGGCTGCTGTCTGTGGGGTTGCACAGAGTTGGACACAACTGATGCAACTTAGCAGCAGCAGCAGATTGCTTGTATTTTTATCTAAATCTTGTTCTCACTCTGCAACGTTTAGACCTAATTAAGGTAGCTCATTTTTCCTTTCACTATCTTTTCTCCAAGCATTTTAGAAAAATTTAATGATTTTTTTTAAAGTTGGCATTAGTATTTATTTGTAGAAATGGAGAGTTAAGCATTCTATCTTCTCCCCTTTGTGTTGCTAAGTACTTTACATTGTGTTTTCTCTGCCCATGCCATTTTGACTGCAAAGAGAGAGGTCCAGCAAAAGGCATTTGTTCAGAGCTTAGTACTAGGAAGTTAAGATAAAAAACACTAATTGTATTAACATTCATTTTTAGGTCTTGTTCATGATGATCATTTTCCCTCTCATTTATTAACAAGTATTTGAATAAATTGCTTGCAACTTGAATGCTTTTTATAATACAACCCTGGTGGATATCAGGGTATTTCTCCCAAGATATTTTAGGCAGTTACCTCAACTTCCTGTGTTTATTTCCCCTGAAGAATGTCAAATGGTACATTTCTACAGTCTCATTGTGTAGTTCATGCAAATGTGATTGATCATCATTCATGATTTTTCAGTCCAGCTTGTCTCAGAGTTAGACACTTTACATCTTCTGTACCTGACCAAACCATCTGTGCTTAGAAGTGTTAGTTTTTCCAAGCAAGAGACCTTTCTGATGCTTCTCCTCTCTGAAGGTACATAGAGTACTTTTATCTGGCAGGGGGTGTCTGGTTTTAGCCTTTGAAAAGAAATCTGTTCAGATGCTGATAACTTAGTTTCAATTGGTAAGATTAGTAGACCACTTAATAAATGAAGTGGATCTCTTCTACCCACTTTATATCGCAGAGGATTAAGATCACTTGTCCCTTGTTTTAATCAGAGATTTAAGATGTTTCCGTCTAAATGCGTTAGTGCAGAGCTCCCCTACCTCCTCAACCTGCACTTCCTGTTTGAAAAGATGATTAAATGGTTTCATTGCTGATTGGCTATAAGCCTATGCACCTTCCTGGCTGCAAGCCATTAACACCCTGACCAGAAGTGCTGACAGGAAGATGAAGAGATTTACACCCTCTGATTTCTGTATTAACAACAAGGACAAAACAGTATGTGGTCCTGTCAGTGGATAATGCAATTTAAAGGTATATTTTCTTTTTACACAGGTGCATTTTTCTCTGAAAATTAGCAGTTCATCTTGGTGTGAATAATAAGGCATCTTTGCTGATAAGTTTGAGTCATATAAAAAAAAAAATCTGTATAATGGACGAACTCCTGATTTATAAGGCTATTACCATTTCTCTAAATGATAAAACTGGAGTCAGTTTATTCTTTAAATCTAAGTTTTGATTGCTTGAAAAATTTAATGGAGAGAAACAAGTATGAAAAGTGTGCTTTATAAAGGGAAAATAGTGACAAAACATAACCATGGTGAGAAAAATTGTGTTAGTTGTCCAATTATTTAAGATAAAAGTACTTCTTAACAATGAGGGACAATACATTATTTTAATATGATCACTTTGTCCAATTAATTCTCCACTTGTTTAATAGTCAACTATACATCTTTGTAGGAATATGTATGAAGTAAATGTATTTGTTTGTATACATAAATCCACTTGAAATGTAGAGTTATCTATATATTTATTTTATAATTGTACACATGTAAATAAGCATACAGACATACTCTCTATATATCTATATCTATACACATATACACAAACACATATCTGAATGCTTATTAATCATGCACATGTATGTGTGTATAAATATCACAGATATAGGCATATACTCTGAGATATACAGAATCTTTAATATATAAAAATTGGAAAAAATATATTGAAGATGGGGTAAAATGTTAATTTTGTATATTTGACACATGTTTTCCATAAATTGAAATGATTAGATTTATTTCATCTCTAAGGTCTCTTTCAGCCTTAAATGAAGAAACTAATATTTGTTTATGTTTGTATTCACTTGAGAATTCTGAAAACGATGATAACAATTAATGGAGGCTAGAAAAATTATTGAAGGAATACAGATGAAAAATCCAGCTTTTAATAATTAATTGATCAGTTACCATTAACCACATACTACTGCAAAGGAACTGTGCTGGGCAGAAGAGACTGTAGAAATCGAAATATTCCTACTTTCAGAAAGCATATAGATTACTTTTAGAGAAGCATGTAGAGTGACATCCCTGTAAAGCAGGGGTTTGAGAAGTGGAGTAAAAACTGCATAACCATGTCCCATATTTCAGAATCCAGAGGAGTCACAGTAAAAGTGCAGAATGCCCTGTAAATTGTTTTTGTCCAATTACTTTGCTTGCAAAATCTCTTGATATCTTGACTATCTTGTCTTAAAGATAGTCCAACTCTTTAAGAACTAAGTTATTGCAAGTTACAGGTTCTAAATTGCAATTAATGAGACTTTTGCACAGATTGAGGCTACCATTAAAATATTCTGAAATGGAAAAGATCTGCTATCAAAATGTTAAGATGAAATAAATCAACTGAAGCTAACTGTTTTAGAGTTTTCTTAACAGATGGCCCTTTGAGTAAAGGGGTAAAGCAGAAATAATCACTCCTCAGTGTGATAGACTTAAAACAAGGGTATTATTTGATGTTTTCCCTGTGTGAGACACTGAGCTGTGAATATTCACGAAATATCGAGAAATGTATGTATCCTTGAGCAAACTAACTAAACTTCTATTTAACCAAATAGAAGAGATGCATGAAAATAAGATAATGATATTAATGACTGGTTGCGGACTGCCAAATGAGAGCCAGCAAAATATATATTTGATGGGATATCAGAGAAGCAAAGGGAAAATAGATGTGATTTGGATCTGAAAGCTTGAGTTGGATTCAGATACTTGTGCATTCAGCAAATGTGTATTGAGTGCCTACTAAGTACCAGACACCTAGGCTAGAACAGTAAACAAATCCAGACAAGGCTCAGCCCTCAGAAAGTGTGAAGAAGTAAAGAAATCAGGCAGAGAGCAGAGGGGTGGCAAAGCTGAGCAGTCAGATGCGAAGTAGGAAGCTATGTTCAGAAGCTAAATTAGAAGACTAGTTCTAACAGGGCATTTTGTTACTATAACTGCAGGAGATAGATATGGAGAGTGAATGACCTCATAAACCCAAGACAAATATACTCACTATGGTACATATCTGACGAGAAATTTGAGAAATAATGCTATATTCTGAGATCCCCAATAATATCAGGTTAACCCTTAATACGTTTAGTGGTGAGAAATTGCTTTAAAGATGCATCTCACACACAATTCATAAGGGACTTAAGATTGATGGATTTCATTGGTATCTTAATAGATGATCCTAGATCTAAGACTCAACTCAGCAGCGTATTTCCCAAAAGGATGAATAGAGATTACAATAAGATGTCCTGTGTGTCTCAAACACCACTCTGACACAGAAGTAGTGTCTGTAAATCACTCTGAAGATTGTCTCAAATCCTCAAATGCTAAAGCCAAGAGAAGAGTGAAATACCTAAGAGTTTGCTTCAAAGAGAGCAAATTTTCATTCAAAGTCAATTCAAAGAACTTGGCAAAGTTTAGGATAAATCTAGCTGTTGGGAACTTAAACTTTTCATCTTCTCTTAGTTGAAAAGCTGTATGTCTTAAAAATAGCAATATTTTAGATAGCCTTTGACAACAAGAGTTTTATCTACAGAGCTAAAGTAAATCAGAGGGACTATATAAATGAGAAGGCTCAAATAATGACAAGGTAGTTCACTTAGGATTTTTGCAATATTGGGCAGGTTTTATTGGCTCCTCTCTTACCTGGGGGCTCAGTGGTAAAGAATCCACTTGCTGATACAGGAGATGTGGGTTTAATATATGGGTTGGGAAAATTCCCCGGATAAAAAAATGGCAACCCACTCCAATATTCTTGCCTGGGAAATCTGATGGACAGAGGAGCCCAGTAGGCTAGAGTCTATGGGGTTACAAAAGAGTTAGACATGATTGAGCGACTAACAAATCAAAATCACTCATAGCATAAATCTCAAAGCTTGTTTTTAAGTCTCTTTTGGTGTCTTTGTGATAAATGTCTGATGAGCACCGTATCTCTCCTAGACTGGCAGCTCTATCAGGGCAGTGATGGGGAATGTTTTATTTACTTCTGTATCTCCAATAATTTATACTCTCTATTGTGTTTTGTTAAATGTTGGATGACTGTAAGGTCTGGCCACATATTAAGTTGTTTAAACATAGAATCACATGGTTATATAATTTTACAAATGGAAAGAACTTTGGTGATGATCTCTAATCCTTTCAACTTTGAGATTCAGAGCTTGACAGCCAGTAATTTACTTGGTCTCTTACTGTTCTTCAAGTTTTAATACCACATCTCTTAAAGTGTCCTTTTTTTCTGGCTTCCTTCAAACACACACTTAACCCAAGCCCAATTCCCTTCTCCCACAACCTAAATTTTTTTTTTTTTGTTTGTTTTGAAGCCAGGGCTGGTTCTTGATCTATCCCGTTCCCTCACAACCCATACTCAGCCTTCAACAGGTTTTGTTGATTTTGCCTTTTGATTATGCCTCAAAATGTATCTAGCCTCTCTCTCGTTTCCTGTTCTCATTATTACCTGCCTTACCCGAGCTGGGGGACAGAGCACTGGGCACTTGTTATCCTTTCCAGGGGTGGACTGCAGACACTTCTGTCCACTGTACCTCTGTATCAGAGTTGCCGAGGCGAACAAAATGCAGCCAAGCACTGGATGGAATAGTGCTTTACTCAGATAAACAAGAGGCCGGTTCAGTCCCAGTAGTGGGCAGTGTTTCCCCATGGCCAGGGGGTCCCCAGAAAGCTGGCACAGGGCAGTTGGTCTGCTTGCAGCCTTCTGTGCCAGAGTAGAAAATTCGCCAGACCCTCACTGTGGAGTTTGAAATACTGAAGACTGGGAATGTGCCTAAGGATCAATGACATACACTCTTCATCAGAACAAAGGAACATCCACGGAGTCTGAAATGGAAAAAGATTCTTATACAAGGAGGGAAATCAGATCAGGCTATGTGAGGATTTGAGTCCCAGGCCCAGAGGTGGGAGTAAAAGACTGCTAATGTGAGTTTGTTTGCCAATACAAACCCCCTTTTCTTTCACCTTGACTACTGTTCTTGAGATTCTTGTTTCCACTCTTGGCTTCACCTATGACCTCAGTCCCACTCATCCTCTATACAGACACAAGAATGGTCTTCAAAAATTGTATATCTGATCACGTAATTTTCTTGCTCAGAATTCCTTAATAATGAATGAAACCCAAACTTATCAAGTTGGTGCTCTTTCTGAATGTATTATCAAGTTGTAATACATGACTTCCTTAGTCTAACCCTTTGCCATGCTCCTCTCTTCCCCCTGCTCCTCAAAGCTCATTTTGTATCTATTGAACCATGTTCCCTTTTAAGAAATAATTCCTAATACTTTAATATTTTTTTTTATGCTCATTGATCATAAGATCAGGAAAGAGCATAAACAAGCTTGGAAGTAGTGTTATCCGTGATTCTATGAAAGTGTTTTAGCACTCTCATACTTGAGACTTAAAGCTGTCCTGAAGGAATGTTTTGCTTACCACCACACCCCTCAGAAACAGGAAAAATACCTCTCTCTGACTGCCCAGGTATGTCCTTTTTCCATCTTACTCTCAGTCCGAGTATCAGATGATACTATCGAGCCCACTAGAATGACTCCACACGGAAAGATTTTCAGGGAAGATAACCTACTGTTGTCTAATTTACTGACATTTTTCAACGGAATGATTGCTAAGCATTAGGTATACAAAAAGATAAGTTGGAATAAATGACTAGTTCAGGTTCTTGTGGTAGATATTGATTCTGGTGAGTTTGAAACAAATCCCAAAATATGAATTGAATTTTGGCATCACTTTTTTTTTTTTTTCATTTGAATGGCTCATCCTATCAGGGATATTTGGTAACTCTGGGACAAGCTACAAATTTTTGGTAATTTCTTAAATGGTTTGATTTCCTCAAGGTCTCAGTAGAGAAGGTGGAAAATCATACATGTTCAGCAGTGAAGTGACGTATTTTGTCTTCCCATTTCCATTGTGCAAATGCACTGCATGCAAATATCTTATTAGCTCCAGTTTTGTCCCAGTAGGTACTTTCAAATCAAAATTTAAATTATATAGATTTACCAGAAGTTTTTCATCTAAATGATTATTTCTGCTGAGGTTTCTTGATTCTCATATTTCAGGTAGATTTTGTGGGGAGGAAAAATGATACTGGAATTATCAGAGAAAGAATTTAATCCTTTTGATATATTTGATATGAATCTTAGCTGTTATTGGGCTTCCCTTGTGGCTCAGCTATAAAGAATCTGCCTGCAATGCAGGAGACCTGGGTTGGGAAGATCTCTTGGAGAAGGGAAAGGCTACCCACTCCAGTATTCTGGCCTAGACAATTCCAGGGACTGTATTCCATGGGGTTGCAAAGAGTCAGACATGACTCTTTGAGTGACTTTCACTTCATCTGTTATCAAATTAACTTTAATCAATTAAATACTGAAATAGAGGTAGATATTGAGCTAAGCACGAAAGAATTGATGCTTTTGAACTGTGATGTTGGAGAAGACTCTTGAGAGTCCCTTGGACTGCAAGGAGATCCAACCAGTCCATTCTGAAGGAGATCAGCCCTGGGATTTCTTTGGAAGGAATGATGCTAAGCTGAAACTCCAGTACTTTGGCCACCTCATGCGAAGAGTTGACTCATTGGAAAAGACTCTGATGCTGGGAGGGATTGGGGGCAAGAGGAGAAGGGGACAACAGAGGATGAGATGGCTGGATGGCATCACTGACTCAATGGACATGAGTCTGGGTGAACTCCGGGAGTTGATGATGGACAGGAAGGCCTGGCGTGCTGCAATTCAGGGGGTCACAAAGAGTCGGACATGACTGAGTGATTGATCTGATCTGATTGAGTTAAAACCACTATTTTCACTGAAAACTTGTTCCATTTAGGTTTATCCTTTCTTTGATCTGTGTCTACAAGTTCTAAATATAGGAGTCAGTTATATTTTTTACAGGAAAAAAAATCCTTTATATTGAAAGAAGGGTGGTCCTATCTAACAAGCTGCAAATACAAGATGTTTCTGGGGAATTTTAGTAGAGCCCTTTACTGCCAGTAGAGGCTATACTTCATATTATTATACCTTATATAGTGTGTATTCAATCAATGTTACTGGTAGCAAGAAAAATCAGCATTTGGGTTAATATTAACAGGTAGAAGAGTATTTAATCCTTTGGATGATACACTCAGTGAAAAGTCTGAAACAATCATAACCCAATAGATTCTTTTTAAATTATTATTATTATTTTAAAATTCTGGCTGTGCTGGGTCTTCGCTGTGGCATGTGGTCTTTCTCTAGTTGCTCTGCACAGGCTGATTGCCCTGTGGCATGTGAGATATTAGTCCCCCTCAAAGGGATTGAACCTGAATCCCCTGCATTGGAAGGCAAATTCTTAACCACTGGACCACCAGGGAAGTCCTCAATAGGTTATTGTTTCAGTGAGCTTTGAAACTAATAGGGTTATCTCTTGTTAAGTTTTTTCTGGGCTCTCCTGTTATTGGGGCTTTAGCATATTTCACTCAAGAAATATGATGAATATGAATCTCACACTTCTCCCTTGGACTTTCAAAATCCAGAAGAGGTCTTTGATGAGAGAAGCTAGTATCAGTTTTCATCATTGTAGTTCTCAGGCCACTAGGAAGCTGCCTGCCACGTGTTGTCACTGTGTAGTTGCTAAGTCGTGTCTGATTCTTTTGCAACCCCATGGACTGTAGCCTGCCAGGCTCCTTTGCCCATGGGATTTCCCAGGCAAGAATGCTAGAGTGGATTGTCCTTTTCTTCTCCAGGGGACCTTCCAGACCCAGGGATCAAAGCTGCTGCTCCTGCATTGGCAGACAGATTCTTTACTATTGAGCCACCAGGGAAGCCTCCCCTGCCACATGTTAGGAGCCCCAATAAAATGTTGACTGATTGTGTTATTCTGATTTCTCCAGAGAAGCACATGAGACTGTGGATGCTGAGAAATCCTCCTGCAGTTGGCAAAGAGTCCAATAAAGAGATCCAGTAAAGCAAATGGTATAAGTGCTAGTTCGGTTTCAATCTGAATGCTTAAGAAACCTGGTGTCCCAGCTCAAAGCCAGGCAGAAGGAATGGATCCTCTTACTCCACCTTTTTGTTTTGTGCAAGGCCTCAGTGGACTGGAGGAGCCCCACTAAGGAGGGCAGTCTGCTTTCCTCAGTCTACTGACTCAAATATTAATCTAGAGACATTTCACAGATACACTCAGAATAACGTCTAACCAAAAGAAAAGGCAGAGGAACCAGAGATCAAATTGCCAACATCCGCTGGATCATGGAAAAAGCAAGAGAGTTTCAGAAAAACATCTATTTCTGCTTTATTGACTATGCCAAAGCCTTTGACTGTGTAGATCACAATAAACTGTGGAAAATTCTGAAAAAGATGGGAATACCAGACCACCTGATCTGCCTCTTGAGAAATCTGTATGCAGGTCAGGAAGCAACAGTTAGAACTGGACATGGAACAACAGACTGGTTCCAAATAGGAAAAGGAGTACGTCAAGGCTGTATATTGTCACCATGTTTATTTCACTTATATGCAGAGTACATCATGAGAAATGCTGGACTGGAAGAAACACAAGTTGGAATCAAGATTGCTGGCACAAATATCAATAACCTCAGATATGCAGATGACACCACCCTTATGGCAGAAAGTGAAGAGGAACTCAAAACCCTCTTGATGAAAGTGAAAGTGGAGAGTGAAAAGGTTGGCTTAAAGCTCAACATTCAGAAAACGAAGATCATGGCATCTGGTCCCATCACTACATGGGAAATAGATGGAGAAACAGTGTAAACGGTGTCAGACTTTATTTTTCTGGGCTCCAAAATCACTGTAGATGGTGACTGCAGCCATGAAATTAAAAGACGCTTACTCCTTGGAAGGAAAGTTATGACCAACCTAGATAGCATATTCAAAAGCAGAGACATTACTTTGCCAACAAAGGTTCGCCTAGTCAAGGCTATGGTCTTTCCTGTGGTCATGTATGGATGTGAGAGCTGGATTGTGAAGAAGGCTGAGTGCCGAAGAATTGATGCTTTTGAACTGTGGTGTTGGAGAAGACTCTTGAGAGTCCCTTGGACTGCAAGGAGATCCAACCAGTCCATTCTGAAGGAGATCAGCCCTGGGATTTCTTTGGAAGGAATGATGCTAAAGCTGAAACTCCAGTATTTTGGCCACCTCATGCGAAGAGTTGACTCATTGGAAAAGACTCTGATGCTGGGAGGGATTGGGGGCAGGAGGAGAAGGGGACGACAGAGGATGGGATGGCTGGATGGCATCACTGACTCGATGGACGTGAGTCTGAGTGACCTCCTGGAGTTGGTGATGGAGGCCTGGCGTGCTGCAGTTCATGGGGTTGCAAAGAGTCGGGCACGACTGAGCGACTGATCTGATCTGAAAAGCCTTAACACCCCATGACGTACTTATATCCACATATGAAATTAACCACCACACTGACTGAATAAGTGAATGAAGGAAAAGTACTTCAGAAATTCCCGTAATTTGATGTAATCGATGGTGGTGGAGATTTGTGGCAGGGTTATCTGGAGAACCTAGATAGTAAGGAAGGGCTGGTGACAGTTACTTGATGTAAAACAAAAAGTCAGACAACTTTAGGAGCTTGCTTTTTTGTTGTTCGGAGGATTTGCCTGCCTTGAAACAAGCCCAGTTTACAGGTGGGCCCAGCAAATATCAGCCACATTCATAATCAGCTTTCATGAATGTTGTGACCATTTGTTAGCCATGCGTAATGAAATTTAAGCTTGATGGAAAGCCTGAGCCTGAATTCTGTAAAATTATTCATTATTATTGATTATAAACCAATCTCAGGTTTTGTAATAAGAATTTTATCTGCAAAGTAGAGAATGAAAATAAAGTTATTGTCAAAGCTTGTGGAGGTAAACATCTTTTCATGAAAATCAATATGTTTGTGAATAGTTTTTTTTTTTTTTTTAAATCCACACTGAATAGAGGGTTAGAATCATTAGCAAAATGTCCCTTTGTATATTTTCAAATATGCTTGTTCTAGAAAAAGGGGAAAAATAATTTTCCTCACTTTAAAAAATATTAACAATTTTATATGGTTGTATTATGTTAAGTGGTGTCATCTGCATATCTGTGGTTACTGATTTCTCCCGGCATCTTGTTCCAACTGTGTTTCTTCCAGTCCAGCTTTCTCATTGTACTCTGCATAAGTAAAAAAATGTGACAATATCACCCTTGACTCCTTCTATTTGACCAGTCTTCCTCATTTTTCTTCCCTGTAATTTCTCGGGGCGGTGGTCTGTCCCTCTTATTTCTTTTGATCACTGCTTTGGCATAGTCAAAAAGCAGAAAAAGTTTCTGACTCTGCTTTTCCTCGGGGCTGTCCTCCTTTAAACAGCTGAACATCGGGGCGCGGATTTCCTCGTGTGTGGTGTCGGTGCTCGCCCTTTCTGTGTGATTTTTGCCCTGCTGGTTGCTGGGCACTTTCACAGCATCATCTTAACTTTGCTCCACTCCTTTTCGTGGCTTCCCATTTTCTTCGCCATCTCTTTCTGTCTTCTCTTTTGTCAGTTCTTCTTCCCACCTCTTCTTTTCTTCTCTTCTGTTAGGTCCACCCTCTTATGCAAAGTGAAGGGGGCTAAACCTCTTGTGAAAGTGAAAGTGGAGAGTGAGGGGCGCAAATTCAAGAAAATAATCTGGTCCCATCTGGTGTGGGGAGTGGAAAAGTCACTTTGTTTTTCTGGGCTCAAATACTGCAGTGGTGACTGCAGCATGAAGTGCTCCTTGGAGGAAAGTATGACAACCTAGATAGATCAAGAAGAAATCATTCGCTAGTCAGGCTATGGTCTTCCTGTGGTCATGTTGGATGTGAGAGTTGGATGTGGGGCTGGCGCGTGAGCTTTTGAAGTGTGGTGTTGGAGAAGACTCGGGTCCTTGAGGGAGATCACGCATGGGGTCAGTCCTGGAATTTCTTTAGAGGAATGATGCGTTCAGTTGCCACCTCTCGAAGAGACTCATTGGAGAAGACTCTGATGCTGGGAGGAATTGAGGGCGGGAGGAGAAGGGGACGACAGAGGATGGATGGCTGGATGGCATCACTGACTTGATGGATGCGAGTCTGAGTGACCTCCGGGAGCTGGTGATGGACAGGGAGGCCTGGCGTGCTGCGGTTCATGGGGTCGCAAAGAGTCGGACACGACTGAGCGACTGATCTGATCTGATTATGTTAAGTATGCTGGATATTCCATAATTTGCTTATGCAATCATCAGTTGCTTATAATAATCAGCAATTATCTCATTTTCTAGTGTTCACAATTTAAAATAATGCTGTACTGAATAATTGTGTGTTTGTGTGTATAGCTTTTTTCCCATATGTTTATGGAAAAATTCCTAGAAGTGAAGTTCTTGAGTTCCATTGTTATGATATATATTGATGAATCACTTTTCAAAGGCAGTGTATCAACTCATATGACAAAGATTGCATTGATGTTCAATATGATTTGATTAAATTTGAAAAAGAATCTGTGTGAATACAATACTATGTAACTTTGAGGAAGAAGTGATATAACTCTGTTCATTATTTACTCATGTTCTGGGAAATACATATTGCATAATAGCTCAGAAGGATGAGGAAAAATAGTTATTAACTTGCTATCTGGAAACATGCTTCTAAGGTCTGCCTCTGTTGACCCCAGAGTTAACAAAAGACATGGTTGAGCCAAGCTGAATCATGCTTGACTGACTGCGGATCATGAAGTCAAGAGCCGGTGGACAGAGCTGTCAGTTACGTGGGTGTAGTTCAAGTGTGAGAACAGTCTCCAAGTGAAGGTTAGGCAGGCCCTGAAGCCCAACTGTAGATTTGCTAGCCAATCCCATGGAAGACCTTTGTAAACTCATCCCTTCAAAGAGAGCACCCTTTCCGAATTCTTACAAAGGTGTGATGTTGGCTACCAGAGGCCCTAAGGATGCTATTAACAGGGGTGACTTGGAGAATCCTGAATTGCTCCAATGGATATGAAGGCCAAGAATCTAGCAAGGCAAGTTGATGAAATGATGATAGACCTCTATTCAAACTGACTCTTGATCACTCATGGATTACAGGAGTTCCTGTACAGTGAGCAGGGGATGCTGTTTAGTTGCCGTGCGTCGGCTTCTCATTGTTGTGGGTTCTCTTGTTGCCGAGCACAGGCTCCACACTTGCGGCGTGTGGGCTTGGTTGCCCCACAGCATGTGGGTTCTTCCCAGACCAGGGATGGAACCTGTGTCCTCTTCATTGAGAGGTGGATTCCTAGCCACTCGAGCCACCAGAGCAGTCCCTAGAGTGTTTATGTTGAATCAACCATATGGGTGGTTCCAAGAAAGTCTTGTATGATGACATTTCTCCCTATTTTTTTTTTCTTTTTTTTTTTTTTGCCAAGGAAAAGAGTTATTTACATGCTTCTAATCTTGCAGAGCTGGACAAACTGTGTCATTTGCCTGCAGTTTTCTTTCCCTTTCATACTTCTTCTGTTACATCCTTCTGAGTTGAACTAATCACCCACATGGGTATTTCTTCCCAGACCACACACTGGAGGAGAGTGGCTGGTACCCGCCAGGCACACTTCCTAGACTTGGTTTGCAATGCCACATTCCAGCCCCACTTTTCAGACAGCCACCTAGGAACCTGTCATTTGACCAGTGAAAATGAAGGTGCTAAAACAAAAGCAAAAACTTGGAGAAAAAAACTAAAGAAGGGAAATGATAACTCTCAGAGGAACACAGAGAAATATGCTTATAACGTATTCTAAGAATCCTTTGTTGGTCTTTTGGCTGCTGAAAAGCAACCAAATCTGGAAAACCTCTCTTTGAATTATGTCTATTCTCTTCCCCTGGGCTAATTTGAAAATTAAAAGGGGGCAAACAAGGTCTGGCTTTGAAGGGACGTAGCTGTGAGGCTTTAATTCGGAGCAAACAAAGTGTTGAAGGCAGCTCTCCTCTGACAGTCACAGGATACGACCACGTTGCTGAATATTTAAAAGCAAGACAGGGTTTGCAACTGCTACGTCTGTCCCCCGATTGATGTCTGTTTTTATTAAATGAACTTTAATTACTTAATAATTAGCCCTTCTATAGGAGGAGACAGGGATCCTGATAGTCTGCCAAAGAGGCCAGAGAGCAAATCAGAAGCATGTGCCACGTTGAGATTAGAATATAAAAGAAGGAATAGGCCCAGTTTGGGGGCGCTGTGGGTGCAGAGGCCTCCCAGGAGGAAGAGGAGAGTCTTGGCATAAACCTGGAATGGAGTGTTTCCACTGGAATATTTCCACTTCAGCTTAAAAAGCAGAAGTAGTTGAGGTTTAAGTGGATGAGAGTGCATGTCTAAGCTCTTCAAGCTTGGTGACTATCTGCACTCGTGGAAAGATTTCTTTCCTACCCCATGTGGTGTGTGTGTGTGCGCACACGCGCGCATGGGTAGAAGGGTGCAGAGAGACTATTGTTCTTGTTATTTTAATTCTGAGAGCCTAACACTTTTCATGTCCCTGAAGATTTACCAGCTTTGTATTCATTGCCATGGTGATCTTTTACCTCATTTTTTAGCATCACAAAGGAAAAGCCCAAATGAAAAATGTTTGCTGCTTTGCTAATAACATTTCTACTGCCCAGCTGACAGCCAGCAGTTTGGTTGTGCTGAGCTCTTGGAAAAAAAAAAAAAAAAAAAAGTATTGGCCAGAGCCTGCCTGATGAGTGGAGTCACTACCCAGTCTGGCCCAGCTGGGACGGGGCTGGTCCTGAGACCATTGATAAGCCTGTTTCCCAGGACAGTGATTTGAAGGAAGAATGGGGAAATCTCATTAGAAATATCACCATTCCACAATTTAAACTTATCGGGCTTAGACAAAATTTTCATGGATGCACGTGACACTTGCCCTCCCCAGTCTTTTCAAATGAAGATCTATATGGGTTGACTTTGTATGTTTAATAGCTTCAACCCTTTTTCACTTTCTGTGAAGAAATCTTTGCTTTCTCCCTCTCTTTATGCTCTTCTTCCTACATTTCCCAATGTGTAAGAGTCTGGGATATTTCCCTAATCCATCATACATATCTTTTCATTCAACATATACTGGTGGATAAGGATATGCCATGCACTGGGCTAAGTGTTCTGAGTACAGAATAAAATGGAACCAGCTCTACTTATCTGGAATTTACAGATTAGCTGGGAAGATGGCTATTAAATTAATTCCACAGTTAATAAATTATAACTGAAGTGAATGTTGCAAAGGAGGCACATAGGAATAACTCTATCTAGATTTGGGGAAGGGCCCTCTGAGGACATGAGAATTCTGGTACTATGTTGGCACTATTAAATACCAGGTAATTAAGTCAGTATAGTTAGTAAATGTTCTAGAAAAGAATTGTAGTTATGGCTGGTTATCAGGCCTTGAGCAACATTTAACAAAGTAACCTATATAAATAGATACTTAATGAATCGTTTTAGTGTTAAAATTAGCCTTAGAGAATTAGGAAGGATCCTTTGAGAACTGAAACAGGGAACACCCATTTCTCCTTGTTGCACTCATAATGGGTATATATCTCTTGCTAACATTTAATGCTTCCTATACAACTGTAATTAGGATAGTTGACATCAATAAAAGTCCTAATGTTGAAGCACAGGCACTTTTATTATTAGCAGCTTATAAAATCTGAGTTATCAGAGTGTCTGTGTTTGTCATTCCTTATCATATCACAAGAAATAAAATGGAGTCACCACATACACGTGCCTGACTTGTCCATATGTATAAACAGTATGTTCTTTCCTTATTATGGTTCCTGAATTATCCTCCTCACTAATAGGTGCTGATCTTTGTTAATATACAGAGGTGCAGGTAATGTGTAAACCTGTCAGTTAGCTGTGATGAGACTTCTCTGACAAGCCTAGGTATTCTCAGATATAAAAGTGTCTTAGAGTCCTGGGCCAGGCTAACCAAGAAGATAGGAACTTTGACTACAATTCATTCTTGCAACAGCCTTCCCCCAAAGCCTAACTGTGAAAGGCTTCCTAGAAACACCAACCATAAATTCATGTGCTATTTTAATTGCAAAATTCTTCAGGCAGAAGTTTTTAAGAATTCAATCTGGGGCAGAGTGTACTTACTAAAAGGAGTTTACAAGTATTATTATGCTGATACTTGGGGGTTGAGGAGCCAGGAGGTACTGTTATATAAAAGAAACTCTTTTAGGGACATTTTCACTTAGCTTGGGAAAATAGGATATTTTAAAGAGTATCATTCAGGACAAAACTTTCTTTAAACAATTGTACATAATGTAAACATTTGAATGAGTTTGCTTCCAAGTTCCATCTGTAAGGTAGTGACAGTTACTCGAAGAGCTGTTGTGGGAAGTAAAGGAGGTAGTTTATGAAGGAACAGAATAGGATCAATGGTAAAACTCAAGTTTCCTGTGTCATTGATCTGGATCTGGTAGTTCTCCAATGAGTCACACTATGTGAAGGTTGAGTTGATGGTTCTTGTGAAATGTAGACTCTGAGGCCAACTTTGAGGGTTTATTTAGGGTTTTCTGTTCTTTGGATTTTTCATTTTGATATTGTTTTGTTTTGGTATTGTTTCTCCATTTACAGACTGATGTCAAATGGAGGAAGGGAACAACAATTAAAAAAATAATAATAACAATGCTGTCTATTCTTGGCCAAAAGTGGGGCATTCCCAGAGAGAAGAGGGAGGTTCCACTTGGTTTTTAAAATTACCAGAAGCCCCATCCCAGAATTCAACCCAGTTGGTTGATGCCAAGTCAAAAAGCAGCCTCTAACGGTTAGAGATGATCAATTGCCATTTATGTTGAAGTGTTTGTTCTGTTTTCCATTTTTTGGTGTGTGTGTGTTTTTTTTTAATAAGCTAAGATCTGGCTAAATGATGAACCACAGAAGTGACCCAAGGCAATCTGGCACGCAGGTATATTATTTATTGTCCCAAACTGCCACAGAGTAGGTTAGAAAGTGATAAACCAGCACTCAAATGCAGTTATCAAAATATGCAGTCTTGCAATAGTCTACATAGACACAGAACCTCAGTAAATATCTATACTTTTTTCTTTAAGTAGATATTTTCTATGCTCTGTGGACTGAAAAACACGTATACAAACATGTAAATACTGATCATCCTTTTATTTATACCATCAACTTTCATACTGTCTATACGTCCTTTAAAAATTAAAGGATTGAGAGATGATTTCCAGTAAGTAAGATTAAGGAAAAGAGGGTTTTTTTACTTAGTACTTTAAGAAGGACAACAGTTTTGGTAGGTAGATGTTAGGGGAGAAGGTATACCTCTTTAGAGGAAATATCATGAGAAATGCCATCAAGAAGGAGCCAGGTTTAGATCTGGGCAGTAGATCTGAGTATTCTTTTGCAGGAGTTGTGGAAGGTGAGCCTGGAAGGAACACTGTGTGGATTCTTGGGTCACAGGATATTTGTCTAAGACAATACTAGAAAATGGAATTCTAGAGTTTCTTGAGTGAAACCAAAATTTTTGGTGATTTAGAAACACTAATCTTTTGACTATGTTAACCTAGATAGCATATTCAAAAGCAGAGACATTACTTTGCCAACAAAGGTTCGCCTAGTCAAGGCTATGGTCTTTCCTGTGGTCATGTATGGATTTAAGAGCTGGACTGTGAAGAAGGCTGAGCGCCGAAGAATTGATGCTTTTGAAGTGTGGTGTTGGAGAAGACTCTTGAGAGTCCCTTGGACTGCAAGGAGATCCAACCAGTCCATTCTGAAGGAGATTGGCCCTGGGATTTCTTTAGAAGGCATGATGCTAAAGCTGAAACTCCAGTATTTTGGCCACCTAATGCGAAGAGTTGACTCATTGGAGAAGATTCTGATGCTGGGAGGGATTGAGGGCAGGAAGAGAAGGGGACGACAGAGGATGAGATGGCTGGATGGCATCAGTAACTCGATGGATGTGAGTCTGAGTGACCTCCGGGAGTTGGTGATGGACAGGGAGGCCTGGTGTGCTGCAGTTTATGGGGTCGCAAAGAGTCGGACATGACTGAGCGACTGATCTGATCTGACGATGGATTTAGGTGAGGAAAGGGTAGTGATAGGAATACCATTCTTGCTATGATTCTTGTTGTTTAGTTGCTAAGAAATGTCTTGCTCTTCGAAACCCTATGGACTGTAGCCTACCAGGCTTCTCTGTCCGAGGGATTCTCCAGACTAGAATGCTGGAGTGGGTTGCCGTTTCCTTCTCCAAGGGATCTTTCCAACCCAGGGATCAGACCTGCATCTCTTGCATTGGCAAGCAGATTCTTTACTACTGAGCCACCAGGGAAGCCCCCCATTATGCTTATAGTTAGTCAAATGTGATCCAATGAGTTGAACCATGCTTTTTCCAGGAAAAGGCTCTTGATGAGCAGGTAACTGTTTTTCATAAGGATATAATTAAAATTATACCTATGCCTTTATATTGAATTAGAGCATTAAATGACTTATGAAAATACTATATTTCATCCTTATAAATTGCAGTGAGTTTAATGTTTATAACTAGGTGCTTGTACTTGTGCCTTGAAAATATGGTACTAAGTTGATAGGCTATAACTCCTTCTTTTAATACTGTTGCTGGTTTGTTACACTGCCATGAGATGTGAGTGCGCAGAGGGAGCACATCGGGAGCACTAATCCAAGCCATATAGAACCTGTAAACTTAGAATTGCTTTTTGATATGTGGGGTTTCTTTTGTAGAGACAAAAAGGAAAAGATACAAATCATGTTTATATTTTCTTACTGTGTCAAATAATCCACTATTTGAAGTTTTCAAACCTCATTTCATTAAATTTTAAGTGAGAGTCGATCCCTGACCCCCTGTTTATTAAGATCTGAAATCACCATCGAATGCATAGTGAATAAGCATGTGCAATAGTAGCCAATTCCATTAAGCCGAATTATATTCATATACAGTCTCATGCCTCATCTATGATTCTTTGGGCTAGATGAAGTGTATATAGTGGAATCATCTATTGAGTACAGTTTGAATTACTCTTTCAATTTATGTTTCATTCTAAGTCTAGAACTCGGCAAGTGAAGTTTTTGAATACCACAGACATTCAGATGTAAAATACATGTTTAGAATTTTATCCAGTGTGTGTTAACTTGTACAGGACCATATATATGAATATATAAAAGTATCCAGATATTCTGTCCGCTGATCACAAATGTTTTATTCTTATTTACTTTGTATAAAATGTATAATCATAGGTGTGGGTAAATTATTCCCAAGCTATGTTTCCTTAAGTATAAAATTAAATGCTAGGGATGGACACCAAGAAGAACATTACCAAATAAACAAGTCAGAAATGTGTTTGAAAAATACCTTGACCCATGTAACCGTCATGCCATCTGGCCACATCTCATTGCAGATTTGCTTAATGTAGTATATATAAACCATTCTCTGTTCAGGTGCATGCTTTAAATCCATATTGAAGCTAATCAGTAGTAGATTAAGGTGCCGCCTTTTGAATGTGCTTGAGATTCTACACTACAAACGGTTTGGAAACTCGACTTGGAACAATGAGGCAGGGCACAAGTTAACTGATTTCTTTTGGTCTTCATTCAGTAGTGGATCCAGCATAGTTAGAGATTTGTTCCAGTTAGCTAAATGAGGAGAAAATTAAGCATATGGTTGGCTCCCACTGTAGAAACATCTGCACTGCTGAGACAAACTCATAGCTCCACGGATACAGACTCCAGATGAGTAATTTTAGTACCTATGTGTAGGGTAAATTTCAACTGATAAATTAACATGTGCATCAAAGTTGCTGTTTCTGTGTGGTCTAGAATGAATTGTTCTTGCTAAACCATAATGTCACATCTCCAGGTCTGTAGGTCTGTTTATGAGTGTGACTATAAAAAGTGGCATACCATCTTTGGCAAACTTTATCTATTCTGAATATGATATTGATGCTTTTCATAAATTCAGCTATCTTGTGGCTCAAAAGAATAATCTCTGAAAGGGACATGAATTATTACCTTAACCTAGAATATGAGACTTCTCCACAGCATTCCTGATTGTCTCTCGTATTAAAGTATGATGTTTCAACCTAGGTTCTTTTGCCTTTGCACTTTTCACCCCAGCAAAACTTTTATCAGATAACCTGGAGAGTTAGGTTTGTAAGAATTAATATACCCCCAAATAAAATTAACAGTATTTCACACTGAACACATTAGAATTTGTTATTGACTAAACATTGGTAGAAAGTTTCCTTACAAAATTTTAACCAAGACCTAGGAAATTTTGGCCTAGTTAAATCTATAAAATAAAAGTTACAGTAATATAATATGAGCAGAAAAGCTTGACATGAAACCCAAACTGATGAATGAATCAAATCTTATTGTGAAATGCACATACAATGACACCAACCCCAGTAGTTTTTTTTTTTTTTAAAGTAGAATATAACTATGATGAAGATAAATCAAGAAATTAAAATTTTTAATTCGAATTAACTCTAGAAAGTAAAATTGCCAGGATCCATCATTGGTTACAAAATTCATTCAAATATGTTTGCAATCATAAAGAAATGCTTTAATGGTCAAAGCATTAAGGTCACAAATAATCCATCTATTCACAGAAGGAGGTTCAAGATGGTAGGCTCCAAATATCTTCTACCTTTTTATATACAACAGCATGGTGGAGGAGGCTTCTTTCACCATGGTTTATGCTCAGTAGTGGTCAGTTTTAATTTTTTTTTTTCTCTTTTCCCTACCTTTGCTTAATTATCTATATATCTTTTTACATGTTATTTTAAATGAATATCACAGTAGTTGTATGAGCTGAATTTACTGTTATCCCATTTTATAGCCCAAAGAAATGAAACAAGTTACTGGAAGACTCACATGGAGTAGGTGGCCCAGACAGGCTAGAAATAAAAAAACAGTCTGCTGCTGCTGCTAATTCGCTTCAGTCGTGTCCGACTCTGTGTGACCCCAGAGACGGAAGCCCACCAGGCTCCCCCGTCCCTGGGATTCTCCAGGCAAGAACACTGGAGTGGGTTGCCATTTCCTTCTCCAATGCATGAAAGTGAAAAGTGAAAGCAAAGTCGCTCAGTCGTGTCCGACTCTTAGTGACCCCATGGACTACAGCCTACCAGGCTCCTCCATCCATGGGATTTTCCAGGCAAGAGTACTGGAGAGGGGTGCCATTGCCTTCTCCGAAAAAAAAAAAAAAAAGCAGTCTAATTTCTACTTAAACATTTTTTCATTCTGCCACAGCATAACTGATAAATTCTGATGGTCATTTATCGTAAGCAGTCAGTCTGTGAAAGACTGTTCTCTGTTATGATAAGAGATGGTTAATGTGGCCCATCTTTCTTGAAACTGCTTTTGCTGTTCAGTCACTCAGTCGTGTCCAACTCTTTGCAGCCCTATGGACTGCAGCACGTCATGCTTCCCTGTCCATCACCAACTCCTAGTTTTCTTAAACTCATGTCCATTGAGTCGGTGATGCCATCCAACCATCTCATCTTCTGTTGCCCCCTTTTCCTCCTGCCCTCCATCTTTCCCAGGATCAGGGTGTTTTCCAGTGAGTCAACTCTGTGCATCATGTGACCAAAGTACTTTTATCTTGGTTTTCTATCAAGAATACAGGTGTGATTATCTTATTTGGGGATGATTGTGACTCATCTGAAAGATTTATTCTTCATTCTTTGTGTTTCTCCTAGGACCCCTGAGGTTCCTCTCCCAGACAGAATCTATCACTGCTTTCATGGGCGACACAGTGTTACTCAAGTGTGAAGTCATTGGGGAGCCGATGCCAACAATACACTGGCAGAAAAACCAGCAAGACCTGACTCCCATCCCTGGTGACTCCCGTGTGGTGGTCTTGCCCTCTGGAGCCTTGCAGATTAGTCGACTTCAACCGGGGGACATTGGGATCTATCGATGCTTAGCCCGGAATCCAGCCAGCTCAAGAACAGGAAATGAAGCAGAAGTCAGAATCTTATCAGGTATTACGGTATTCTTTATTCTCTTCGGAATTATATTTTCTGGAGTAGTTTGAATAATTTTTACTTGAACACATATTTGGAAGTTGTGTTTAAGTTCTGTATTGTTTATTGGGTTTAGTTTTATATTTTCTTTCTTTTCTAACTGAACCATTAGAAAAGGATATGCCAAAAGCTTTTCTTATCTTTCTATGTCTTGTGGTAGAACTTTCCAGAGAAATGGGTATTTTCATTATGATTGACTTCATTCACTTACTCATTCCATTAATACTTAACAAGTGCTTCTTTGTGCAAAGTCCATTCTAAATATTATTATTTTTTAAATTTTCCTTTGATAATAGTCTTAAGTAGTAGTTACCTTTATCCCTGTTTGCAGAGGATGAAGGTGAGGTTTAGCAAGGTTAAGAGCCTTCCCCAAGTTAATACTGAACATTCATGTGCTCATCTATACATACACTCATTTCTGAGAAGCATTGCACTGAGTTCTAAGGATCCAGAAATGACTAAGACTGACACAGAGCCTGGATTTTTTGAGTTGGACATAGAAGTAGCTACAATCCAGTGTGATTGATATGATAAAGAAAGCTGTTTCTCTCCATCTCTTATCTCCCTCTCTCTTCCCTGCAAAATCCTTAAGACTCTGGCCTCATTTTTCTCTCCTAAATAATTGATGATTGGAATGGACATTTTTTTAAGATCCTGTCCAATAGCTGCTACCTTCTTAGGGCTGTGTATTGGGTTGGCCAAAAAGTTTGTTTGGATATTTTGTAACATCCCAAATGAACTTTTTGGCCAGCCCAGTAATATCTACTTTCTCATTTAATTTTATTTCTAGGATTTGCTTAGACTCATTTGTGAGACTCACAAAAAAAGCAACACTTAAGTAATTGTGACAGACTCGCTGTCAAAGCACTGACTTTGGCTCTGTCTCAACATCCTGGGTGTAATTATTACAAGTCACTCAGCTAAGTAGAGGGTAACATCCATATGTCATTCCAAATGCAAACTGGTAATTCGATTGAAAGTTCCCAAGACTTTAGTAAGGACGTCTCTAAAACCTCTTCTAACTCTTTTGTGGACTCTCTGTCACAGGGATACTGATTAATTGTGTCAATATCCATCAGTGACACTGTGTTCTTCCATTCTCTGGGCAGCGACAGATGCAAATGTAGTGTTTATTCCCAGCACGTGCGTGCATTTATTTAGGCAGCCATTAGATACACAAACATTTTAAATATTTATATTCACATAGCCTAAATAATGTATCTCGGTCAATCAGATGAGAAACCCAGGTAAGCCACGTGGAAAATTGGCAAGAATATGTTTGATTATTTTAATATGACCAAAATGTCTGTTTTCTAGTGGTGTTAAGGGATAAAGTTGGACTAATTAAATATTAAATCTGAAAGGGAAACTTTTGAAAGACATAGAGACATAATCATCAAATTGCCATTTACATTTATTTGTTCACCTTGTGAAACACATTTGCATTGTAATCCATGAGGATTTATTTAAAACCAAATTTCATATTGTTATACAGCTACAGTCAAGAATACATAAGTGTACTTGGGAGGTGTACAGGTATTTCTTACCTGGATAAAAACTAAAAATTTTTAAAATTATTACATCTAATGAGTATATTTCTGCAAGTTTTATGAATTCAAATAAAAGTTCCACAAAGGAGTTATGAGCTGAGGTACCAAACAGACCCGTGGTATTAGCATACTTGATTAAGCCTGTCTTCTATACTGTTGATCCCATAAAGAATCTGTTGAAGGGCCACGTTTGCCCTATTTATCCCCAAGATTGTAAGTTGGTTTAGAGGTCAAATCTATTGCAAGTACAAAATTGAGTGAGAGACTGTATAAATGGATGAATGCTCAATTTCAGCTTCTTTTAGTTGCCATTGTGATTTTTCTCATTTTTAAAACGATGCCAATGCTTTCTGAATCAATTTCTACTTTCTAGAAGTTATAATTTGAGGAAGTCATAATTGCAAAGGCAATGGCACCCCACCCCAGTACTTTTGCCTGGAAAATCCCATGAACGGAGGATCCTGGTAGGCTCCAGTCCATGGGGTCGCTAAGAGTCAGACACGACTGAGTGACTTCACTTTCACTTTTCACTTTCATGCATTGGAGAAGGAAATGGCAACTCACTCCAGTATTCTTGCCTGGAGAATCTCAGGGACGGGGGAGCCTGGTGAGCTTCTGTCTATGGTGTCGCACAGAGTCAGACACGACTGAAGCGACTTAGCAGCAGCAGCAGCATTGTCCATTCTCTATACGAATACACATTTAATATGGTAACATAAACTCAGTTAAAATAGAAGCCCATTGTATTAGTAACATGATGTAGAAGCATTAATGTGACCTGTATTGTTACCACTCTTTAAAAAATAAAATTCTCCACGGTCATTTAAATATGTTGATGAATGAATACATCTATTTATGATTTAGTTTTAAATATAAATGCTAATTTGAAGTTTTGCAGCTTGATTCATCACTTGTTTTTTTACCACAACTCATAGAGTATTTTCATTTTGTGATGTGTGTGGAGAGTTATCCATTTCTAAAAAGCATATAACTAGATATCCTTATTCAAATTTATTAGAATACATTTCCATGGGGTCGCTAAGAGTCGGACACGACTGAGCGACTTCACGTTCACTTTTCACTTTCCTGCATTGGAGAAAGAAATGGCAACCCACTCCAGTGTTCTTGCCTGGAGAATCCCAGGGGCAGGGGAGCCTGGTGAGCTTCCGTCTATGGGGTCACACAGAGTCAGACACGACTGAAGCGACTTAGCAGCTGGTTGTCACTTCTGTGTATCAGGTATCTAATATCACCAAGTAACTAAGATTCATAAAGTTTGTATTTTAAGAATTAATGAATTATCTTGAAATACTGTGTTTAAGCAAGCTGTTGTTGATTCACTACACAAATACTTTGTTCAATAAACTTTTGAGTGAATCCTTTGTACTTGCCATCACACAGGTCGCTAGGGATACAAAGTTGAAAGATAATGCCCCAAAAAGTATCGTCTAGTGGGAGAATTGGAGAAAGCAGTAGACAGTGTTTGGGAAGAAGAAATAGAGTGCCATTGAGTTATAGAAGAAACACCAGTGAGCCAGACGTGAAGAAAAAGCAGTAGGTAGGCAAAGAGAAGATTACCCAGGAGGATCAGCAAAACCGAGAGGAGAGAGAGAGAGAGAGAGAGAGAAGCTTTTCTAGGAGGAACTGCCTTCATTCGGTTTAACTGGGCCGTGAGGCACAGAAGTGTTGGTGGAAAAGCTGGAAGCAAGGGTGATAAACAGCAGGAAGAAGGGTGTGGTAGAATGTGCAGCATTAATTCTGGAGAGAATTGATCAAAACTGCCCCTAAAATGATATCAGAAGGGCTTGAGAAGGGCAGCTGGACGGGGGGATATTAATGACAGGTCTTGGAGACTTACCGGAGGTAACTTAAGAGGGGGAATGGCTTCGTTCTCAGTTGAAGCTAGGTAGCAGCACTTTTCCTGATATTAGGGGCAAGGTACTGGTGTTACTGAGGCTTAAATCAGATTACAAAGTTTAAAAAGAAAACTTCCCATAACATTGTATATTTTCAAGGTTAAAGGAGTAATTATTTCTTTCATTTAAAGAGACAAAAAGTAACTCATTAATCTGTCGATTAATGTTTTAAGACAAAAATAAAATTAAGAAGAATTGTACATTTTTAACAGTTCTGTTAAAGAAATTTTTTTTGGAAATATTTATAACAAAACACCAAGGAAGAGTTGAAATGGCTTAAAATGTCTCATTGTCTATGATGGTGAACACAGGAGAAATTGAAGCAGCCGTTATGATTGTCAAGTTCATTTTATTCAGATTTCCTCATGTCTGAGTGCCAAACAGTAGATTGAATTGCTGAATTATAAATCTGCTTTGGGCACTAGGTTGACTAAAATAACTGGCCTCTACACTGGAACTCTGATTTCAGTTTTCTTAATGACCTAATTGAATTGATCAATTGGTTATTCAGTCTGTTGTTCATTCATTTAACTATAATTAGATGACTCTAGGTCCTGTATAGACTTGAACTAAATATCTGTATAATTAGAAACATTGGCTTTTAATGGAATAAATTGGGCTAAAATATACATTGAGTGATTTTTCTCTATAATATTTATTTTTATCGGAATAAATTTTAATACAAACCATTCCAAAAGGCATATTACTTAGAAGGAAAACCATGCTTAGGGGGGTTTAAAAGAGTTTCAGAATGTGTTCATCAAGAAAAATTTATTATTAACTGATAGGTGCATTAAACTTTGTAGTTTGATTAAATGTTACCTATATTTCAAAGTTGTTTACACTTTGCTACCATTTAGCTGTATAATTTCTACGCAAGAATGGTCTGTAGAGGAAATCAGAGAAGACATGTTCTTTGTTTTGAGATTTACGATCGAACCAGACAGTTAATTCATGTAGCCATATGACTAACATAACACTGCTGCTGCTAAGTCGCTTCAGTCGTGTCCGACTCTGTGCGATCCCACAGACCGCAGCCCACCAGGCTCCTCCGTCCCTGGGATTCTCCAGGCAAGAACACTGGAGTGGGTTGCCATTTCCCTCTCCAATGCATGAAAATGAAAAGTGAAAGTGAAGTCGCTCAGTCGTGTCCGACTCTCAGCGACCCCATGGACTGGAGCCCACCAGGCTCCTCCATCCATGGGATTCTCCAGGTATGAGTACTGGGGTGGGGTGCCATTGCCTATTTAGGTAAACCTCTCTAGTTTCAAATCAATACAGACAAGGAATACATCAGTTCTAGGTGGAAAATTTGCAAGGTCTTTATAGAGATGATTACTGTTCTAGATCATCAGGAGGTAACCTTTTTTAGAATGATAATAGCAGATGATAAATCTGGAGTTAGAAGTTGAACCCACCTTATGAAGAACCTTGAATCCCATGTCTAGGAAGTTAGACTTGGTACTATTCACTTTATTGGTGATTGGGACTCAAAGGTTTTTGAGGAATGAATTTGAAGGCAGAAACACACACTCAGGAAAACAAACACGGAAGTGAAGAACACATCACATTAATGTATTACCTGATAGTTTGGGATCGTACCTAAAGTTTTTTCCTGTGTTGAAGGATTTTCCCATTGTTTGCTCTCTTTTTTAGGCTACCTTTGAATAAAACTATTCCCTAAGCCATGCTACAAACAGGGTCAAATAATTTCTTATGCTTCTCTTTTATATGTGCTTAGAAAAGAGCAATGCTCTTTACAGCCCTGTTTATAATAGCTAGGACATGGAAGCAACCTAGATGTCCCTGGGCAGATGGATGGATAAGAAAGTTGTGGTACATATACACAATGGAGTATTACTCAGCTATTAAAAAGAACACATTTGAATCAGTTCTAATGAGGTGGATGAAATCAGAGCCTATTATACAGAGTGAAGTAAGTTAGAAAGAAAAACACCAATATAGTATATTAATGCATATATATATATATATATATATATATATAATTTAGAAAGATGATAATGTCTTTAGATATTAGGGTCTTTAGAAAGACTCTGTACATGAGACAGCAAAAGAGACAGATATAAAGAACAGATTTTTGAACTCTTGGGAGACGGCAAGGTTGGGATGATTTGAGAGAACAGCATTTAAACATGTATATTACCATATGTCCGATAGATCAGCTGTCCAAGTTCAATGCGTGAAACAGGGTTCTCAGGGCTGGTGCATTGGGACAACTCAGAGGGATGAGATGGGGAGGGAGGTAGGAGGGGGGTTCAGGATGGGGAATACAGGTACACCCATGGCTGATTCATGTCAATAGGCAAAAACCACCACAATATTATAAAGTAATTAGCCTCCAATTAAATAAATTTAAAAAGAGAGCAAAATAGAAGACCATATTATTCTTTAACCGTGTGACCTTTGTGTTTCTTAACTATTATACCAGATATAATCCAGATTATATGAAAGGGTGAGCATATGGGATATCATATATATTTCAGTGGATTAGGTTCACATTGAATTACTACTGATTAATCAATATTAAAAATTCCCAGTTTGAACTATTATTATAATAAAAATTGTAAAACAAGCAGGGAATCTGACATAAAAGTACAAGCCTCTGTCTCCCCACTTGCTGGCTGTGCAATTAGAGCAAATTGCTTAATCTAAGTCTACGTTTATTAACCTTCCTAAATGCAGAAAGTAACATCATACATTTCACAGAGTGGTTATGAAGCTTCAATTTTGTTGACCAAGTGCAATGTCTGGAATTACCAACCCCTTAGTAACTATCATTACTTTGGCATCCTAGAAATTCCAACTTTAAAGATTTTGGTTCTCATGTCAAGATGATCTTTCTGACAATAATTTACTTGACTTTGATTCTGGATATCTGAACATTCATTTACCTACTGGTAGTTAATTGCACATGGTTTGTGCTACTTATCCACATTAGTCTCTTTCTGCATTTCCTTTACACATCTATTAGAAGTCAGAGTATCCCATACCTATTCTTCTCTAGTAACTCATTGATATCTGATCTGAATCCTTACCTGTCCATCAACATAATTTCTTTGGCTATATGAGATATTACAAAAGGCACTGACTTAGCAATAAGGTTTAGCAGATGGATAAGACTTCTTAGTATGTGTTCTTTATTAGTTATTACCAATTAGTTCAATCCTCTAAAATTCTTATTTTCTTTATCTGTTAGGAGGTTGCAGTAGATCAGCCTTTCCAAATCTTCTCACCACCAGGAATCATTTTTATTATTATATGCACATTCATCCCCAGCTCTGCTTTTATGATTGTAATGTTTAAGAGTAGAAATTTTCTAGACAAATTCTAATGATTAAAAACTTTAAAGCCAATGCTAAAACATAACAAGTACAGACCAAAAAATGATCTCGTAAAATAGGGTATTGTTTTACTACCCTGACTTTAAAAGCAAGTTTTAAGTCAGTTTATTTTTGCATAGAAACCTGACCGAAAGAAAATCTGATACTTTTTATTGTGTACTGCCCATTTAGTGAATAAAGTTCATGACATGATTTGCCTCCAATCCCAGATGATAAGTTTATCCTGCCCTTCTGGATGGAGAAGGCAATGGCACCCCACTCCAGTACTCTTGCCTGGAAAATGCCATGGACGGAGGAGCCTGGTAGGCTGCAGTCCATGGGGTCACGAAGAGTTGTACACGACTGAGCGACTTCACTTTCACTTTTCACTTTCATGCATTGGAGAAGGAAATGGCAACCCACTCCAGTGTTCTTGCCTTGAGAATCCCAGGGACGGGGGAGCCTGGTGGGCTGCCGTCTACGGGGTCACACAGAGTCGGACACGACTGAAGCGACTTAGCAGCACTAGCAGCTCTCTTTTGGAGAGCCTGAGCTGGGAAGAGCACAGAAACCAGTGGACAATCATGTTATATTATATGAATTAGTTACTCATATATTAGTTACTAGGTCTTTAAACCAATGCAGGATAACTAAGATAACCAGTGTTTCACAGAGTTGATGAAATCCCATTCAGATGCAACAAAGTCTCAAATATTTGTAAGTTGAAACTGACTTACTATTGGATATGTAAGACCATGAGTAGATAATATCCATTTGGTTTTTGAATTTGTTAATAAGTACTTGGAGTAATCAACAAGGTCCAAATTGAAAGTACTTGGAATACTGCGGGGTGGGGGGTGGGGGGAGGGCGGTGTCTATGACATTTTTCTTGCTGTTTCATCCTAATGTCACTAGTGATCTGTTCTTCACAAAATCCACTAGTTTTTCTGTGTTTATTGGTTATGTATTCCAATCTTAACTTTCATTTCCTGAAAGGTTATTGTTTCACATAAGGTTAAAAGCAAAAATGATGTGCTTGAATACTCATCTCTTGAAAAGGAGAGAGCTTGTCTTTTCCTAAGGGTCTACTGGGCTGACATATGGTCAGTTCTGCATTTAGTAGGAATATGATGCTTAGCAGCCCTGCATCAGGTAGTGATGAGCCCTAACTCATGCATAAACAAGAGGCTTTCTCTAAGGATGTTTGGAAGCAAAACATAGCCTCTAAGTTCAGAAGTCAGAGAAAATTAACGAAACTGGTAGCCTGTCTTCTTCAGTCCTATTAGAAAGACATTCTTTGGTTAAGAGTATAACTTTGCTGATTCAACATTGGCCAAATAGGAAATATTTCAAATACTTTTGGTTGGTTCTTTATAAGAAAAAAAGTTAGAATAACAAATTACTTTTCTGCAAAGTTTTAAGTGCTGCATTATGCATTTATATAAATTATGAAGATTTCTGGGTTCCCTAAACTAACTTTGACACATCATAATGGCAACATTTGTTTTCTGCGATTCTACTGTCAGCTGTAAAATTTTAAAAAAATATATCATTCTATAAAAGAAAAATCACTTCCTTCAGATCTGCTATAAAATGAAACTGAGAGACTCAGATTTTGCCTGTGAGACAGAAGGGCTATATCCACATGCCAACAACAAGAATAGACATTCCCTCTCTTCTTCCAAGCTCCAACTGCAAATAGAAATATGTGTGTGTACATGGAGAAGAAAAGAGGAAATATGAACAGATGTAGGAGTATTTACAGAGAGAGGATGCCATTTTTAGTAATGAATTGGTGTATAAATGAGGAGGGAAACTAACAGAATCCTAGAGCTTCTAAGAAATGGCTCCCTTTTCCCTCTCTGTTCAAAGCTCCTTGGCTTTCTGCCTGATGGAGTTGTTGTTTTTTCTTTTATGGGGCGGGGGGCGGGGGGTGGGGTGGCTTCAAGATTGGAGTCTCTGTCTCCCCCAGTCCTGTGGGAATCTTGTAGTCAAATCTAAATGGGCTTCAGGGTCATTTTCCCTGAAGATTCTCAGGCCCTTTGCCAGGTGCCCAGATTGGAAAGCCTGATGTGCGGTTCCAAACTTTCACAGCAGTGGGAGAACTTTTTTTGGTCTTATTGTTCTTGAGTCTGTGGGTCACCCACCTGGTGGGTATGGGGTTTGGTTTTGTCGTGATTGTGCTCTTCCTGCTGTCTTGCTGCAGCTGCTGCTTGGCCTGTGGACTTGAGATATCTTTTTTGGTGGTTTCCATCATTCTCCTGCAGTTGGTTGTTCAATAACTAGTTGTGATTTTGGTGCTATCCCAGGAGGAGATGAGTGCACATCTTTCTACTCCTCCATCTTGAACCAGAAGCTTTTTTTTTTTTTTTTTTACTAGTTTTGATTCCTGTGATCAATGTGAATCACGCTGATTTTTAATAAAAGACCTGCTAAATACGGAGCTAGGAGGAGTTTAATGGACTTTTTGCCTCAAAGCACATATTAGGGCAGAACTTGCCACGTGGCTCAGTGGTAAAGGATCCACCTGCCAATGCGGGAGACACAGGTTCAATCCCTGGGTCAGGAAGATGCCCTGGAGGAGGGCATGGCAACCCACTGCAGTCCTCTTGTCTGGAAAATCCCATGGACAGAGGAGTCTGGCAGGCTACAGTCCATGAGGTCACAAAGAGTTGGAGCTGACTGAGTGATCACAAATGCACACACGTTTTAGGGCACTTACTTATGTTTGAAAACGCATAGTGGCTGCTGAATTTCCTGAAACAGAACTATTTGGGGGATGGCTAAGGAGCCAGCAGGTGGACGGTAGGTAAGTTTGAAACTGAGGATATAGACACAGGAAACTGGCTCTGTGAAGTTAAATCAATTTGTAACTCTTATGCCTGGGAAGAAATCAAAGCGAATATCCTATGATAACCTGCAGTGCCCTTTTATTTCCAGCTGGAAGTGTTTTACATTCCAGTAAAGCAGGAATTTAATAAGGAAAACAAGAGTATACAATGGGGGGGGAGGTGAGCGGGGGCGGGGGGAAGGTTTTACATTCAGAAAGCATAACAATTAAAAGCAAGGAGTAGTTATTCTGAGGAAGACAGTCATTAAGTTGTAAAAGCCGGCATTTTTTTTCTTGCTGACAGATGCCAACAGTCCATCATTAAATTTCTCTATGCCTCAGTTATTGTTTAGATTCTGCCATGTAAGTTTAGTGTCAATATTCCTAAAGAGTAGTTTAGGAAAATGGCCTCATTAGGAAAAATAAATACATTATTGTCGTTATAGGGTAAGGATGCTTTCCAGTTTGCCCTGGGTAGTCCTGTTCATACCCGATATCCTAGAATAATTATAAAGAGAGTTAGTTGCCTTTCATTCTGAAACATATCCCAGGTTATATAATTTATATATTCAACCTGGTCATGGATCATGAAGGAACACAAAATTATGTGACCCCAAGGCATTTGGGAAAACCTGTGAATGCAGAGTCAAACCTAGCTTCTAGCTGGCCAGACAGATTCAATAAATTTGGCCAGTATAAGGGCTAGTAGAAACCTGTGTAGAAACCTGTTTTGTTTTGGGAAATACTTTAAATGGGAAATACTCTCTTCACTTTCACTAGCGCGCTTTTTCCGTGTCTCTTTAGGGCATGCGCTCTGAAGACAGTTGAGTTCTTCTTTCTGAATATGTGAAGTGTAAGTTAAATATGCCAGGTTATATATTTCAAGATGCTTTTTAACTTGCAATAGCAAGTTAGACAATGATAGAAGACAGTGATAGGAGATTCTTGTTTTGCAATCTTCCCTAACTGATGTGTGATGATGGATGGGGAAGAAGGGGAGGAGGAAAGGGTTATATTTAACTTATTCCTACTTCTACCTGAAAGATACAAAATTATCCCCATGTTGAAAGGAAATGGGCTTCTTGAACATCTAAGAAAACTGGGTGATTTATTCAGACTATCGCTTTATCAGTTGTTCAAAGTATGGTCTGTGAATACCTGGCATTTCTCAAGATGGCATCAGAAGATCTTTAAGGTCTAACCTTTTTTAATAGTAATCCTAATATGTTTGGGGGTTATTTTTTTACTTTAGTGACTGAGAATGTCTTTGAAGTAGTAAAAATTATGAATTTTATTAATTTTTAATTCTTAAATGCATATCTTTTTAATATTCTGGATGTCAAGATGGGAAATGTACTCAAGATTATCAAAGTACACAGTTTTCTTTGAGGAGTAAACACTTACGTGATCATTTGAGATTCAAGATGAATTAGCTACTTTTTTTTTCAGAACATTATTTTTACTTGAAGGGACAATCAACAGGAAAACTGTAGCTATTCAGACTTGAGTACTAGTTAGACATTTTTTCAAAAATGAGCGAAGTGAGTCAGTCAGTGCGAGGAAAATAGCATTTGCTGCTGACTATGAAATTCAAGCTTTTAAGTTAAAATTAGAAATTTGGAAATCTTGTATCTGCCACTGGGATCTTGACAGCTTTGCAACCTTAAAAGACCTTTCTAATGGGATTGGTTGTGATAGTAACAAATGAGATTTTGTGATACTGTATAATGAAATGTGTCAACATTTGGAAGATCTGTCTGACTCACTGTACCATTCCAAATGACCATTGATTGATGTGACAGAATCAAGCATGGGCAAAAATATGTTCAAAATGCAAGGTAGACCGATGGATTTTTATATAACATAGCACAGAATGTTTATTGATATGATGTCAGATTTCACATTACAACTTTCAGGAAACTATTGAGTTTTGTTGCCGTCTTAAAGGATAAAATCTGCAATTCTCTGAAAAGGCTGTTAAAAATACACCTCCCTTTTCCAACTACACATCTATTTGAGGTCATATTATTTGCATGTAATTCAGCCAGATCTACATATCAAAACAAAGTAAATGCAGAAAGTAACAGAATAATTTGGTCATTTTCCTTTAAGCCACTCATTACACATGTACAGAAATATAAAGTACTACCACTCTTCTCAATTTTACTTTAGAGAGTTTTTTTTTTTTTTTTTTTAAATATACTGCTTCTGGTGAGATTTCAATAAATAGATAACAAATAAATATTTTCATTTGTTTTGATTTTTAATATTGTAACTGTTTAGAGCTGTAACCTGTGTAAACAGAAGCTCTTTGGTTGCCTCCATAATTTGTAAGAAGGCAAATGGTTCCTGAGACCAGAGAGTTTGAGATCCATTGTTTACGTTATTATTCATTTTCCTGGTGATTGTATCTACAATCCTCTCTAACTCGGATACTAGGTTAAGACAAAGTAGGCCATTTTTTCTTTCTGCTGCTGCTAAGTCACTTCAGTCGTGTCTGACTCTGTGCGATCCCATAGACGGCAGCCCAGACAGGCTCCTCTGTCCCTGGGATTCTCCAGGCAAGAATACTGGAGTGGGTTGCCATTTCCTTCTCCAATGCATTAAAGTGAAAAGTGAAAGTGAAGTCACTCAGTCGTGTCTGACTCTTAGCGACCCCATGGACTGAGGAGCCGGAGGAGCCTACCAGGCTCCTCCGTCCATGGGATTCTCCAGGCAAGAGTACTGGGGTGGGGTGCCATTGCCTTCCCCTTTTTCTTTCTAAAAAGTTACAAAGAAAGGAATGAAGGGAGGGAGGAGGAAGGAAAAAGAAAGAAAGGCCTAAGTAAAATCAGCATGTTGCCATAAGGTGTTTCTACAATTCAGGGCAATCTCTGTGTGTCACAGATCTGTATCACTGTAATGACTGTTCTCTCTTTATTTCTGTGCCACCCTGTTGGTCTCTGAGGAGGATTAGCTGTACCTCCACCAGCATGACAATGAGATCAGATCAGGGAATCAGGCTAACATTTGCCTCCCAACAGGAAAAAGATAAACTGGATTTTACTTCAGGCAAATTGTGACTGCTTACAATCCATTTAGAAAACACAGTTGTGACATGTGTGCACTCACTTCCATGGGTATCATATACAAAAGGTCTGCTTTTGAATATTTTAGTATAAAAATTTACATTAGAAGAGAAATCAGTGTTTTTTTCTGATTTGATTTGAAAGCTATTGCGAAATGTTTTCTTGAATTCACCCTTGCATTTCCCTCCCATTTTAAAATTTAAAACATATTACACGTACATGAAATTACATGCAACGTATGTCAGTTTGAAGAATAAAAATAGAATGATCATTTGTGTACATATCACCAATTTATGAAATAGAATGTTCCAGACTGGTATTATATGCCATTTCCTTGTAAAATCATGTTTTTTTAATCTACTAGATTTTTTTCATATTCCATTAGCTGAATAACTCCATTTGGGTCTGAATAATCTATACCCATGTAGCAAAAACAAAAATAATTTCATGAATAATTACTAATTCCATCATAGCTCAGTTAAAATCTATTTAGTCAACAAAAGTCATGACCTAGAATTTTCAGTTCACTCTGCTCAGGGCTTTCTCATCTATATCATTATTGAGCCTGGAAGGAGAATTTTCATTTTCTCTCAAGTATTTGCCTTATGCTTTAGTCATTAGCTTTTATAATTTCTTTGTTCCTCATGTAATTTTCAACCACTTTGCAACACCAGAGTTTCAAATAACTCCTTACTCTAAAAAAAAATTGTTCTTCATAAAAAAATATTTTAGAACTCAGAAAAATCCAAAGATGGAAAGAATAACCACCCACAGTTTTATCACATAAAGATAACCTTGGCAACTGTATCTCCTTCTTTCCCACTTTTAAAACTTAAATACATTTTCTTGATGTTCAAAAAAAAAAAAAAAAAAAATAAGGGGTACATCAAGTTCAATCATGTGTCTTTAAATAGCCAGAATCACCCTAATACTGAAAACAAAAGAAATAAAAACTGGAAAACAAAAGTCAAAATAAAAACAGTAAGCACTCAAAAGGTTACTTGATATTTCAAATTGCTGGGTTTTGTTTTGTTCTCATGTGTGTGTTTTAGTTATCTACTGCTATATAACAAACCACTCCAAAATGTAGTAACTTCCGTTATTATGTCCTGTAATTCTGGGGTTTCAGCTGTTCCTCTGCTCTTTTCACTTTGATTCACTCAGACACCTTTGACCAAGGTGGAAGGTTTAAGATGGCCTCACTCACATGTCTATTAGCTGGTGTTGGTGTTTGGCTGGAAAACTCAGTCTTCCTCTGCGTGCCTTCTCATCCTGCAGTCGGTAAGACCAGTATAGTTGTTCAGAAAGAGCCATGGCAGCAACTTGTAAGGCCCCCTGAGGCCTTGTGTTCAGAGCTCATCAATTTAATTCCCAACACAGTCAAATAGTCAAAGCAAGATATAGGGTCAGGCCAGATTTAAACCATAGCAAAGTGTAGCCTCAACTCTGGACTGGAGGAGCTTAAACACTTTGTGATCATATTTAATCTGTCACAATGTTGTGAGACATATGAACTGTTTACTATTAAAGACCATTTCTGTTTTAGCTTTGAGGAGTACTTCCATAATCTTAAAATTTATCAGATTCAGTAATTACAGGGAAACATCTTTGGGGAAAGGAAACCAAATTTCTCTGCTAAAGACTGACATTTCCGTATGTATGAAGGGTGACGCATATGACACGTATGAGATTGCCATATGTGACACATTGTCATATGTAACAGACTATCATATGTGACACATTGTCACATACAAGGGTTACACATATAACACATGAGGTTGGAGTAATTTAGAATGTATTTGTTGTTGTTTGGTTGCTAAGTCATGCCTGAATTTCTTGTGACCCCATGGACTGTAGCCCACCCGGCTCCTCTGTCCATGGGATTCTCCAGGCAAGAACACTGGAGTGGGCTGCCATTTCCTCCTGCAGGGGATCTTCTCAACCCAGAGATCAAACCTGTGTCTTCTGCATTGCAAGTGGACTTCTACCATTGAGCCACCAGGGAAGCCTAGAATATATTTGCTTCACCTAGAAATAGCAGATGGCGATTTTGTGGCACTGAGCCCAGTGATGCCAATATTTTAAGATAAAGTCAAAAATCTCCTTTTTATGGCCGAGGAGGATTCCTACTATTTCGGTTTGTGCCACATCTTCTTCCATTCATCTGTTGTTGGACATGTAGTTTGTTTCCGTGTCCTGGCCATTGTGAATGGTGCTGCTGTGAACATAGGATGGCACGCATCTTTTTGAATTACAGTTTTGTCTGGATATATGCCCAGGAATGGGATTGCTGGATCATATAACAAGTCTGTTTTTCGTTTTTTCAGAAACCTTCCTACTGTTTTCCATAGCGGGTATACCAATTTACATTCTCACCAACAATGTAGGAGAGTTCCCTTTTCTCCACATCAGGGGTTTTATTTTTAAGCAACATTCTCTTTAAAAACATTTTCATTTGATTTGAAAATTCACTTTCAAGCAGGATTAGTAAACAAACCACCAGCAATTTTGAAAAACAATTGTAACATTTTATCTAGAATATTGGTTTAATAAAGATTAACATATTTTGAAAATTCTTTCAATATTTTCATTGTAAAGAGTATTTATTTTTGTTGCTGTATCAAGCAGAAACAGATGTGAGAAGACTGAGAAAGTGTGAATTTCTCTTTCTTCATGCAAAGAATATTTTAGATGACAACTACTCTCCCATCTATTAACAAGGGAGTTGGTGTTCTTTTATTCATCTGTGATCAGCTCATGTGGAGTTGGGTCCAGTCAAGGGAAATTAGCAGCAGTGTTGCCATGTGTCGCAGACCTCTTCCCAACTCACTTCTTCTTGATCACCGCCGGCCCGCAGTGCGTGTGCGCATGCTCAGTTGTGTCTCTTTGCAACCCCACGAACTGTCGCCCACCAGGCTCCTCTGTCCGTGGGATTTTTCCCTGCAGGAATACTGGACTGGGTTGCCATTTCCTCCTCTAGGGGATCTTCTCAACTCAGGGATCGAACCCGAGTCTCTTGTCACTCCTACACGGGCAAGAGGATTCTTTACCACTTAGCCACCTGGGAATCCATGGCCCCCAGTACAACCTGTTTAAATCTAACATCCTTTGACATTTCCTTGTCACCCCAATCCTGGTTTTGAAGATGTCATTGCCTCATTTTCTTTGCTTCAACATTTTGCTTTGGGTTGGAAAAATGAAAGATTATATGCTAATTCTATTTAATTCATTAATTTGTAAACAGCCACAGTTAAGCCTTCATAGAGAAATGTAGGTTTTAATGGGGACCTGGAAATATAGCTATTCATTTTAAAGAAATAGAAATTTACTGAACAGATCAGATCAGAGGATATTACATGGCTGGGACGATTTCCTCCAAGTCCACCTTCTGGTAATAATGCTGTTTGTGTGTCCCAGGTGTTAGGAGGGGAATTTATTTGGTAGGTGAAAGAGGAGCTCTTAACTCTCACAGAGCTCTTTCATAACAGTCTTGAACCTTGTGCTTAGGTCTATATATATATATATATATATATTTGATTATTTCACTTGGTATATCATCTTGGCAATTTTTGGATCAAATGAGTCTGAGTAGAATGAGTCTTTAGGTTGAAAATGGAGTGCACATATCCAGTGGGATATTGCTCAGCCATAAAAAGGAATATTGAGACATTTGTGGAGATGTTAGTTGACCTCGAGTCTTTCATACAGAGTGATATAAGCCTGACAGAGAAAAACATATGTTGTCTATTAACCCATATATGTGGACTCTAGAGAAGTCGTGCGGATGAACCTGTTTGCAGGGCAGAGCTAGAGAATGGACAGGCGGCCGCAGGGTGGGCGATGAACTGGGAGGTTGGAATCGGCATGTGGGCACTGCCATATGCAAAACAGCCAGTGGGAGCTTGCTGTCACCAAAAGCAGAGAGCTCAGCTCAGTGTCCTGTGGTCTTAAAAGGGTGGGGGCGGGGTGGTTCATGAGGGAGGGGATATATGTATACATACAGCTGGTTCACTTCATACAGGAACAGACATAACCTTGTAAAACAATGATACCTCAGTAAAAAAAGACACCATTTCATTGCTGGTAGCAATGAATAATGTCGTATAGACAGAACAACAGGAAGGTGGGTGATAAAGGAGTATGCTCCTCACTTGTCCAAAATCTCAGCCCTAGGGACAAACACATTCTTTGGAAAGTTGTTAGGGAACAAACGGAAGGGTTAGAAACAGCTAAACTTATTGTTATAACAACAAACAAACCAACTTTAGTGTAACTTTGGTCTTGAAGACAACAGATATTTCTCAGTATCTTCTATGGCACTTGTTTAACACAGTTCTAAGGTATTATTTTTAATCTTATATCCCAAGCCACAGAAGCAATAAACAAAGCAGATGGAAGTGGAATAGGTATTGTGTTGTTTTTCAGTCACTAAGTTGTATCTGACTCTTTTGTGACCCTGTGGACTCCCTCCAAGCTCCTTCTGTCCATGGAATTTTCTAGGCAAGAATACTGGAATGGGTTGCCATTTCCTTCTTCAGCAAATCTTTCCAACCCAGGGATTGAATCCATGTTTCCTGCATTGGCAGGTGGATTCTTTACCACTGAGCAACCAGGGAAGCCTGGAATAGATATTAGTGGCAGGCAAACTGAAAACAGCAAAGAGCTTTGGGTGATAATGTTTAGGAAAGTTACTGATACTGTCTTGTTCTTTAATGACAATCAGTCAACAGGACCTGTAGCCTGCATGAGTGACTTGTAGTCTCAAGCTTTTTCCCTTTGCCTTTATCATGGTGTTATCAGCAGCCAAGAATATTTTAATATCATAATCTTAGAAACTAGACATGGAAAAACACTTCTAGGAGTCTATTTTATAAATTTCATTGGCATCTTTCCATATTTCTTTCCTTCCTCTTCATCACAGCATTTTGTTAAAAAAAAAAAAAAAAAGGTTCCATTTATATCATTTTTCTTTGCAATATCATAACAGATGTAATCTTGTGTTTTCTCCCATAGATCCAGGACTGCACAGGCAGCTGTATTTTCTGCAAAGACCATCAAATGTAGTAGCCACTGAAGGCAAGGATGCTATCTTGGAGTGCTGTGTTTCTGGCTATCCTCCCCCAAGTTTTACCTGGCTACGAGGAGAGGAAGTCATCCAACTCAGGTATGATAAGTGCAGGACTTTCATGAAGTATGTGCTCCTGTTTCACTTTCTCTAATTTGATATAAGTATCTATTAATACTAGGGGTTTAGTTGATAATTGAATATCTTTTCACATTCTTGGCATTAGACAGAACGTGAAAGACATTTTTTGTTGTTTAGTTGCTAAGTCACATTCTACTCTTTGTGACCCCATGGACTGTAGCCCGCCAGGCTCCTCTGTCCATGGGATTTTCCAGCAAGAATACTGGAGCTGCCAACTCCTCCTCCAGAGGATCTTCCAATCCACGGATTGAACCCTACCTTTCCTTCATTGACAGGCGGATTCGTCACTACTGTACCACCACCTGGGTAGAGTCAAAATCCATGAGATCAATTATAAAAGGAAATTTAGAAAGCCAGGGTTGCCCTTGAGATGGTCCTACCCACAGAACCTTCAGAGAAGGTACTTTGGAGGATCTGAATCTAAGGAGGTGGTATAGAGAGTCCCAGCTATAACAGATATTCAAGATAAAACAGAACTTGGCTGGATTCAAGTTACAAGATGTTAGTATTAAAGCTTGGTTAGAAAGAAAACTCTTAATAGAATGAAACACAGTTGGAAGCATTTTGGTCAAAATGGATTGGTTTTCATTTTAGAAATTAGTTTTATTGATTTTGAGATTTGATGTGGTACTTTTAAACACATATTTTATAGCCAAATGGGCTCATAGGCAATAAGTTCATCTGTAAGTTTCATCTGTCTGAAGTATTTTTTTATGTAACAACACTCCATTGTATGGTATCACAACACTTCTGAGAATATGAATGCATGCAGTAAATCTGGTTGCAGCTTCAGCATGTGAAGATGTGTTCTCCAAATATGATCAGGCATGCACAGTGCAGTATGACATGTAACTTTATACAAAGATTACTAAATTGGATGTCAGGTCATAGGGCATGGACCCCCACTGGGAGGAATCACTTCTCTGGACCTGCAGTTCTCAAACCCAAAAATGAGAGAATCAAGCCACATTATGTCTTGTTTCTTTTCAAGACTAACATTAATTTCAAGTTTGAGTGAGTGAGTGAAAGTTGATCAGTCGTGTCCGACTCTTTGCAACCCCATGGACTATATAGTCCATGGAATTCTCCAGGCCAGAATACTGGAGTGGGTAACCTTTTCCTTCTCCAGGGATCTTCCCAACCCAGGGATCGAACCCAGGTCTCCCACACTGCAGGTGGATTCTTTACCAACTGAGCCATAGGGAAGTCCAAGAATACTGGAGTGGGTAGCCTATCCTTTCTCCTGCGGATCTTCCCAACCCAGGAAGTGAACCGGGATCTCCTGCATTGGAGGTGGATTCTTTACCAACTGAGCTATGAGGGAAGCCCCAATTTCAAGTTTAATCTGCTTCATTTTTTTGATTACAGTCTTCCAAAGGGAGTGGTTTACCTTGAAAGAATTTTTGATCAGTGCTATGCTAAGTCCCAGATAATCATGATGGTGTGATCACTGACCTGGAGCCAGACATCCTGGAATGTGAAGTCAAGTGGGCCTTAGAAAGCATCTCTACGAACAAAGCTAGTGGAAGTGATGGAATTCCAGTGGAGCTATTCCAAATCCTGAAAGATGATGCTGTGAAAGTGCTGCACTCAATATGCCAGCAAATTTGGAAAACTCAGCAGTGGCCATAAGATTGGAAAAGGTCAGTTTTCATCCCAATCCCAAAGAAAGGCAATGCCAAAGAATGCTCAAACTACCGCACAATTGCACTCATCTTACACGCTAGTAAAGTAATGCTCAAAATTCTCCAAGCCAGGCTTCAGCAATATGTGAACCGTGAACTTCCTGATGTTCAAGCTGGTTTTAGAAAAGGCAGAGGAACCAGAGATCAAATTGCCAACATCCGCTGGATCATGGAAAAAGCAAGAGAGTTCCAGAAAAACATCTATTTCTGCTTTATTGACTATGCCAAAGCCTTTGACTGTGTAGATCACATTAAACTGTGGGAAATTCTGAAAGAGATGGGAATACCAGACCACCTGATCTGCCTCTTGAGAAATCTGTATGCAGGTCAGGAAGCAACAGTTAGAACTGGACATGGAACAACAGACTGGTTCCAAATAGGAAAAGGAGTATGTCAAGGCTGTATATTGTCACCCTGCTTATTTAACTTATATGCAGAGTACATCATGAGAAACGCTGGACTGGAAGAAACACAAGTTGGAATCAAGATTGCTGGGAGAAATATCAATAACCTCAGATATGCGGATGACACCACCCTTATGGCAGAAAGTGAAGAAGAACTAAAAAGCCTCTTGGTGAAAGTGAAAGTGGAGAGTGAAAAGGTTGGCTTAAAGCTCAACATTCAGAAAACGAAGATCATGGCATCTGGTCCCATCACTTCATTGGAAATAGATGGAGAAACTGTGGAAACAGTGTCAGACTTTATTTTTCTGGGCTCCAAAATCACTGCAGATGGTGACTGCAGCCATGAAATTAAAAGACGCTTACTCCTTGGAAGGAAAGTTATGACCAACCTAGATAGCATATTCAAAAGCAGAGACATCACTTTGCCAAAAAGGTTCTCCTAGTCAAGGCTATGGTTTTTCCTATGGTCATGTATGGATGTGAGAGCTGGACTGTGAAGAAGGCTGAGCGCCGAAGAATTGATGCTTTTGAACTGTGGTGTTGGAGAAGACTCTTGAGAGTCCCTTGGACTGCAAGGAGATCCAACCAGTCCATTCTGAAGGAGATCAGCCCTGGGGTTTCTTTGGAGGGAATGATTCTAAAGCTGAAACTCCAGTATTTTGGCCACCTCATGCGAAGAGTTGACTTATTGGAAAAGACTCTGATGCTGGGAGGGATTGGGGGCAGGAGGAGAAGGGGACGACAGAGGATGAGATGGCTGGATGGCATCACTGACTCGATGGATGCGAGTCTGAGTGACCTCCGGGAGTTGGTGATGGATAGGGAGGCCTGGCGTGCTGCAATTCATGGGGTCGCAAAGAGTTGGACACGACTGAGCGACTGATCCCATCTGATCTCTGATGCTAAGTCACTTCAGTCATGTCTGACTCTGTGAGACCCCATAGACAGCAGCCCACCAGGAGTGGGTTGCCATTTCCTTCTCCAGTGCATGAAAGTGAAAAATGAAAGTGAAGTCGCTCAGTCATGTCTGACTCTTAGCAACCCCATGGATTGCAGCCTAACAGGCTCCTCCATCCATGGGATTTTCCAAGGAAGAGTACTGGAGTGGGGTGCCATTGCCTTCTCCGATTCGATCAATAGATGCACTATTATCAAGCTCCCAGGAAACAGAGCCCCAGATTTTATAATTTGAGCTTTTATGGAGTTCATTTAAACATTTAGATACCTTGTCTTATATAAACATAATTTAATCTACTCTCTAATGTCATATGCCTTCTGTCTTACAGGTCCAAAAAGTATTCTTTATTGGGTGGAAGTAACTTGCTTATCTCCAATGTGACAGATGATGACAGTGGAACATACACCTGTGTTGTCACATATAAAAATGAGAATATTAGTGCTTCTGCAGAGCTCACAGTCTTGGGTAAGTGAATGACTTGAAATGAGTTTACCTTGTACCCTTCAAAATATATCACCATGATGCTATGAATGCTTATCATTGAAATGCTTCCTATGTTTATTACTGTGAAATTGCCAAGTCCCAGTACTCCATATGCGTCCTTGCTCTATGTTGATTAGTTACACAGGGGTTGAATGCAGTTTTTGAATCCTTGCTCATTGATTAAAATCCAGATATATCACTGTTTAGGCTAATTATTCCAGTTATATAACTAAAACCTATCAAAAATTATTATCAAACAAAAGTGGTAAATATTAAATGGGAGGTTCCAAAATATGTGGGAGAAATAAATAAGAGAAACTGTAGAAAAAAGTAGGTCCTTGAGCAGAAAAGTTAAATGTCATTTGAGATGACAAGGTTTCTGACATTAAACTCACATATATTGGTAAAGTTGTTTAGTTAATATGGAAATACTGTAAATGTTAGATTGAAAATGAACCATTAAAATCAAATACTTCTAAAGAAAACTTGCATAGCAAGAATCTAAGTAAATGTCAGAGGCATGGATAAGTTCATTAAATTGAGATAGGCAAAGTCATTGTGTCTCCTTGCAAATAAATAATTCTCATATGTGGTTGCAACTGAGTCAAACAAAGTGCTGTATTATCTACCCAGTTTCTTTTAACCAGCTTAATTTGAATCATGCAGTTTAGAGAAAGTGCTTTAATATTTGAATTTCAATTGCTTTCTCCTGTAGCAATAAGAAAAACTTGTTTATCAGTCTTTGAATTTCTTTTCCTCTGGAATCTTTTTACCATTTAAAGAGTCTAGGAAAAATCATAGGCTTTCTAAAAATTATTCAGTAGGATTGAAAAGGTACAAACTGCTGATTATATCTGCTAATCTATATTATAATATTACTAGGCTATACATTTTGCTTTACAGTTTGCATTTGGCTTTAAAGTTTGTTCAGAAAATGCTTTCATCTGTACACAGTGTAATAATGTATACGACGGGTGAGGGAATGTTTTCTTTGTTCTGTGATCAAACCATAAGCATTCAACTAGGAATAAGCAAAGGACTCTAATTATTTGGTCTTAGAGATAGCATTATTCTAAGTAAAATATCAGCTAACTTCAAAACGGCAACAATTTAATTTACTCTTATTTTATATGGAAGTTGTTTTGTGAAACAACTTTTGCATTTGTAACATCAAAGTACTGGTATTACAGATCAGTTACCATAGAAATTATCTTGTATTTTACTGATTATAAGAGAAACGTGGTTATAGAATGAGCTAGAATTTGTGGTGACCCGAGCTAAACCTCTACGTGCAAATACATGAAGTCTAATTAATCAAATTACTTTGTTAACTTAGACATGCAATGCTTCGTTGATATTTAAATCAAACATCTATAAATACTGACTTCTGAAGATAAGCTAGCCAAGAGATATATGTATGGACACATATATGTATACACACATTTTCACTTTTGTGTCATCTTCCTGTGGGCATTCCTGTGCATGTATGTATGTTCTCTAGCCCTTGATTATTGAGCATTATTTTGTTTTGAAGTTTTATTTTTTCAAAAAGCAAGCACTAAGCTGAGTTATCATTTTTATCAAGTTTTGTCAAGTATTTGTTTATATCCTGAGGAAAAATGTCAAAGAAAATTTATACTCTCACCAGCAGTCCCAGAGTTTACCCCTCAGGAGAGAGCATTCTCTAACAATTTATCAACTTGTCTCTTAGTTCTAACTTGCATCTTTATTAAATCCTTATCATTTTTATAATTTTATGGACATTTTCATTTTATATTTTATGACTTGCTATCCATGTTTTTTGGTCTTTATACATTTACTGAAATAGTCATGTTTGTTGATTTGTAGGAACTCTTTATATAGAAGAATAGCAATGATTTGTATGCTCTGAGTATGTGTGTATCTGCTGTTGTTCTGATTTGATTAAATTTTATATAAGATACCCAGTCTTTCTCTTTATGGTTGCCTTTAGACTTTATTCTGAATGTATTCTGTTTCTAAAAATCTATTATGAATTGCAGGTTGAATATGTAAATTAGATGCATTATTAAATTTTAAATATAGATGTGAGCTGTGTTTTTGTCTTGAGTTTCTTTCCTTTTTCCTCTATCTCTCCCTCCCTCCTTTTACTTCCTTCCCAAATCTTCTTGGTAACTAGGTATATATTTTAAGGATTTCCCACAGATTTAATATGATTTAGAACTGTTGTAGAAGGCATGTTTCAATGTGTGATGTGGTTGTCAATAACACTGTTTTATCTGTTCTATCCAGACTTTAAAATACATGTCAATACAGTAAAATCTTTGATATAGTTTTTGATTCTTCTGATAATGAGTTGGCCAAAAAGTTCATTTGGGTTTTTCTGTTAACATTTTATCATATAAGATATATATGTACAGTGAAGCTCATCCTTTAGGACTGAGTTCATATGGAAAATATAATTTGTTACTTTTTTAAGGAAAAAATAACTTCATTATCAGTGTTAACTCATGTTTGGTTTTCATTAGTTTAAAGAATTTACGCATAATTTAAATTATTCATCAGATAAAATCCCACAGGAAATCCAAGCATGTGCTTATACATTTTAACCAAGCATTTTTCTTTAAAAAAAAAAAAAAGATTCTTTTTAACAAATTTATTCATTTTTGGTTGTGCTGGGTCTTCACTTTTTCATGCTGGCTTTCTTGAGTTGCAGTGAGCAGGGGACGCTCTCTAGTTGTGGTCGCTGGGCTTCTCGTCAGGGCAGCTTCTCTTGTTGGGGAACTCGGGCTCTCGGACACTACGTGGGCTCATGGGTGAGGCTCCCGGGCTCTGGAGCTCTGGGGTGAGCACACTTAGTTGCTCCACAGCGTGTGGGATCCTCCCCAATCAGGGATTGAACTTGTGTCTCCTGCGTTAGCAGGAGCCACCAGGGAAACCCCAAACATGTATTTATCAGACTCTTGTTTTCCCTTTCAACTCAGTCTTTTCTTAGACTGTCTTTACATGTGAACTGGCATGAAGTAACAAATTATTCAAGTAGGGTATAATTTTACATACAAGATAAAGACATATGCTGTGGTTTTTGTCAGGAGTTTTGGAATTAATGTTCATTAAATATAATTTAAAATATTTCCATCCTAAAGTGGAATTTGAAATTGCCATAATACACAAACCTATTGAAGAGATCTGTATTAGACAAGATTAAGGACAATCATGTTTGAAATAAATAAAACATAAATAAATGTATGGTTAATAATAACCATTTATATAATGTTTCTGACCTGTAAGAATAACCAGCAATACAGTATTGGGGGCCCTGTTTTGAGGACATGCACTGCACTGGGTTTTGGAAAGACTACACGAAAGCTTGAGGTCTGGCTTGGATGCAGTTGCTATATAGTTACAGATGCAGGCATTCAGTAGTCTTCCTCACTTTCCCAGTAAGTTTTTCCCTTATTGTATGTGAACATTGGATCTGAAGCTATGAAGATCTGGTAGTCTCTGCTCTCATAAAAGAAAGAACCTCAAAAGCGATAGTGACAGGAGAAAGCTTGAGATTACAGTTACAGAGGGAGAGTCTTTGGATGCTGTTGCCAGATTATATTTGTTTAAATCACTAATGCCATGATTATTTTTAAACTCTAGCTTTTTTAAAAAAGGAACTACAGAATGGCATACTGCCAGTTCGTATCTTCAAAAATGTCCAGACTTTGGCTTAAGAACTATAATCATAATTTCTGAATATATGTACATGCTTTTTTGTATCTACCCAGTACCTTCATGTACACGTCTCTACATATATTAAGACAACCCTTAATAAACAGGAGGTTGACACTGTATTAGGTCTAAATTGATTCACTGTCTGAATCAATGCAGAAATGTATACTTTAAAAAGGTATTTGATCTTTAACCAGCAAGGTGCTTGACCTTGGATAAACCCTTTGCCCTAACTTTCTAACAAAATATTTTATGTGATTTCCATGGGGCTCCTGGTTTTATCATACACCACTGTTACAGACTGAAATGTTCCCCTCACATTTGTATGTTAACGTCTTACTCCACACTGTGAGTATATTTGGAGAGTGGACCTTTACGTAAGTAATTAAGGTAAATGAGGTCATAAAGTCAGGGCCCTAATCCAAGAGAAACGATGTCTTTATTAGAAAAGAAAGAAATGTCAATCACTCAATGCACACACAGAGAAGTAACCATATGAGGACACAGAGGAGAGCCATCACCTGTAAGCCAAAGAGACAGGTCTCATCAGAAACCAACCCTACTGGCACCTTGATCTTAGATTTCCAGCTTCCAGAACTGTGAAAACATTAAGTGTCCAGTTGTCTAAACCCCCCAGTCCATGGTATTATGTAATGTCAGCACAACTAGACTAATGTCTGTTAAAAATATCCTTGATCAGTTTTATAGAGACAGAAGCTACACTGGTGAAGTATATTACCAACATTTGTCACACACTGTTAGTATGGGCAATCTTAAATTTCCATGAGTGTAAAAAAAAAAAAAATCTATCTCTTACCTTACAATAGCAGTGAATGAAAGCCCATTTCTTCATTTATACAATTGATTATATGCAGTTCTAATATCAATATAAATTTAATGTCTGCTTCTCATTTTTTTCATCATCATCATCTATTTAGTAATATCTAAGTATAAGATGGAGTAGACAATGGCACCCCACTCCAGTACTCTTGCCTAGAAAATCCCATGGATGGAGGAGCCTGGTAGGCTGCAGTCCATCGGGTCGCTACGAGTCGGACACGACTGAGCGACTTCACTTTCACTTTTCACTTTCACACAATGGAGAAGGCAATGGCAACCCACTCCAGTGTTCTTGCCTGGAGAATCCCAGGGACGGCGGAGCCTGGTGGGCTGTCATCTATGGGGTCGCACAGAGTTGGACACGACTGAAGCGACTTAGCAGCAGCAGCAGCAAGTAAAAGATATCACATTTTTAGATCTTGTCATTTTTATTTATTTGTCTCAATTTTAATAGTAAATATATAATTAACTGAAAACATATGCTTGTTTCCTAAGTCAATTCTTACATAGGCTGTATGAATTCAAATTTCTTGTAGCATGTCAATTGTCACACACCCTATCAACTCTCAGATGTGTCCAGTAATGGAAGGAAACATGATAATTAAAATTTGATATGACTTTGTGTCCTTTTATTTTTTACCCATGCGTTAATTTTCCATTTTTTATCTGAAACATAATGTGTCATTTGCTGCTACTTTCTGCTGCTGCTGCTGCTAAGTTGCTTCACTCTTGTCTGACTCTGTGCGAACCCATTCTTGGGATTCTCCAGGAAAGAACACTGGAGTGGGTTGCCATTTCCTTCTCCAATGCCTGCAAGTGAAAAGTGAAAGTGAAGTTGCTCTGTAGTGCTCAACTCTTAGTGACCCCATGGACTGCAGCCTACCAGGCTCCTCTCCATGGGATTTTCCAGGCAAGAGTTTTTTTCTGAGCACATGTAATTGACCAAGCAGAAACTGATGCATCTGTCTCTTTGGAGAGTAAGTGGCAAGCTTACCTTCGATTAAGGTCTTCAGTCACCTCCTTTATAAACTCACTGGTGGGTTACCCATTTTGGGTTTTAAGCTTAGGTTCTCAGCCATGAATGGAAAGCAGTTATTGTAAGATATATTAATTAAGATAATATTTATTCATTTATTGAAATGTGGTAACTCTTTGGTTGAATGAAGTTCTTCAAAATTTATTGCTTCTGCCTAAGTCGCAGTTCTTAAATTTCATGTCATTCCATAATTGGCCTTTATTAAGAGTGACCTCCCTGACCTATATGCATTTAATGATCATAGTCATAAACACTGTGCCTTGGCTAAGTTTATATTGATTATGTTTCACAAGATAATTGCCAAATGGATCACACTGAAATTAGTTAAGATTTTTTTCATGGAGAGATATCTCAAAAGTAGAATACAAGTGCATAAGGTAGGGCAGAATTAAATTTAAAAAAATCATTTATTAGCTGCTTAATGCCATCACTGTGTTGATTTATTATAGTCACTTTTCTCTCTTGAGATCACCATTGTCATGAACCTATGCAGAAGTTCTATCCAAAATAATGATTAGAAAATTCTGTTGCGTGCATAAGTGTGTCAGAATAAGAAAATTGGCAAATTCAGGCTGTTAGTAAAAAAAAAAAAAAAAGTATTTGATATTACTTCTGCAATTACACCTGGCTGTGGAACTACTAGTTGGATGAGTGGTAGGGTTTATTTATTTATTATACAGATATTTATTTGAAGGCCTACCATGGACATCTCTACTCTCCTTCCCTCTTTCTTTAGAGAAAACAATTTGGACGCTGTTTTGCATTTATCCTTGAGATGATTATGATCTAATTTTGTTCTTTCTCAGACAGATAAGGAAGGATGTAGAGGCCTAGAGGGAAAGGCTATGCACTAATTCAGAGCATTAAAAAGGCAATCTAAGACTATAATTTTAATTAGCCCTAACATTCTCAGCAAGGTGAATTGACCATCTGTGGTTTAGAAGAAGAACTGCTGACAGTGGTGAAAAGCTGCCCGAAAGTTCATTCCATGCCAACGTTTTCCTCAACCATTAGAAGTGCACAGTACCCCAGAAGGAGTTTAACTCTGCAAAAGGACTGGGACTAAATTAGACAGGAGTGTTTTAATTAAAGTTAGCAAGAGTTAGGGCTTCCCTAATGGTTCCTTGGTAAAGAATCTGCCTGCAGTGTAGAAGACCTGGGTTCGATCCCTGGTTCAGTAAGATCCCCTGGAGGAGGGCATGACAACACACTCTGGTATTTTTGCCTGGAGAATCCCACGGACAGAGGAGTGCGGCAGGCTGCAGTACATGGGGTCACGTAGAGTCAGATACAACTGCAGTGACCAAGCAGCAGCAGGAGTTAGTATCAGCTGTGCTTGCCAGATTTTAAAGACCAGTGAGATGTAGACACACATATAAAAGTTATAAACATCATGGATATGTATATATGTGTGTGTGTGTGTGTATTTATATATATATATATATATATATATATTTCTTATATATTATGTGGAGAAGGAAATGGCAATCCATCCCAGTATTGTCTGGAGAATCCCATGGACAGATGAGCCTGGTGGGCTACAGTCCATGGGGTCACAAAGAGTTGGACACGACTAAGTGACTAACACACTATCTAATGTTTTTCTGATTTAATACTTAATATATCTAGGTATATACTCATTTCAGTAATTTTATGTAGGTGTGGACTCGTCTTTAGTATAATCTGGTATGTTTCAGCAAGAAGCCTCTGGAGGATACCTAGTATCTGGACACCTGAAATTCACACTGTGAGACCGAGGCTTTCCCCACCACTTGGTGACAGTGTACCTAAGGGCAAAAATTAACCAACCTGAAGACACAAGTCTTCAAATGGCGGATGATGATGTAGCATTTGGAGTTTCTATCTGTACGTTGATCTATTTATTCATTTGTTCAACAAATGTGTTTTTAAAATGCAATAATATCTTTCCTAATGCTTAAAGAAACATCCTTATTGAATATCATTCACTGTAATTCACATACTATACAATTCTGTCCCTATGAAAGTGAAGTGAATGTGTTAGTCGCCCAGTCATGTCTGATTCTTTGTGACCCCAAGGACTATAGCCTTCTAGGCTCCTTTGTCCATGGGGATTCTCCTCTGTCCATAGGATTCTCCAGGCAAGATGACTGGAGTGGGTTGCCATTTCCTTCTCCAGGGGATCTTCCCGATGCAGGGATGGAACCCAGGTCTCCTGCATTGCAGGCAGACTCTTTACCTTCTGAGCCATGAGGAAATAGATTTCCCTATTCTGGAAATATGAACAAAATCATAGAAGACATTGTGTTTTGTGACTGATTTTTTAGACTTAGCATAATATTTTCAAGGCTCATCCTTGTGGTATGCATCAGTACTCAATTTCTTCCGTGGTCAAATAGTATTCCATTTGTATAGATTGCATTTTATTTATCCACTCAGTTGATGTGCATTACAATTGTCTTCGCCTTTTGCCTAGTATGAATAATTCTATGTAACACTTGTATACAAGTTTTTGTGTAAACCTATGTTTTTGATTCTCTTAAGTATATGCTTAGAAGTGAAATTACTAGTTGTGTGACAACTGTGTGTTTAATCATTTGAGTAAATACCAGGCTGTTTTCCAAAGCTACTGTATTATTTTACATTCTCCACGGCCCTGTATGAGTAGTTCTGTCTCTCTACATCCTCACCAACACTTGTTAATACCTGACATTTGTATTCTAGCCAACCTAGTGTGTCCAGGATGGTATCTCACTGTAGGTTTGGTTTGAATTCCCCTCATGACTAATAATGTTGAGTATTTTTTGTGGGATTATTGGCCGTTTGTGTATGTTTCTTGAAAAAAGTTCTATTCAGATTCTTTGCCCATAATTTATATAATGTATATAATTTAATCAATGGGATCCACAGTACAGGTCTCTTCAGAATCCTTAACAGGCTAGTGTTTGGGAAATGTGTGCAGTTAGCCAAGACGATAGAGTTAAAAGCCACTTTTTTCCTGTGTTTGGGGGATGAAAGAGTGTTTTAGGAGAAGAATATCCCATTATCAGCAGTAAAGCTACACCAATTTAGCTTACATGTAATTGCAGCTTACTATGTACATTTCTGTGGGAACTGCCTACCCAATTAAAAGGGGAATTTTACCATGGTTAGTGGGTGTAGCCGTTTTTTTGTTCTTTCAGTTCAGACCCATTACACATTTTGTAGGAAGCAACATGATGCCTTTTTAATCACAGCCCAGTGTTTCCCTCCTGCTAAGAAAAAATACATGTGATATTTGTGAGCTTACATCTACTGCTTTAGAGGATCAGCAAAGAAAATAATTAGCCCCGGTGATTAAATTATATAATTTAATTTTCCCTTGGTGTGTTCTTAGTGACATTCAAAAAATAGTGAGTCCAACTGCTAAATTCTTGGTCATAACACTTTATCACTGACTTCCAGTGTATGGAAACAAAAGGCATTTCAAATGAGCCTGGAGATTGGGGTGTGTGTATGTGTGTGTGTGTTCGTTCCTTAAAGGATGGTTAGTTAGGGAGAAGTGGGGATTGTGTATGTAATATTATGTTTCTCTTTTAGAATGCTAATTTAGGTTGTAAAATAACCCTAGGGATTAAGATCCCACAGTGTCACTGTGTAGACTTATGCGGGAAGGCAGAGGGAGAGGAGGAGCGTTTTCCTTCTTTGAATTTTTTTTTTTTTTTGAAACAAAAATAAATTCATAAGAAATAAATTCTGGCCTCAGAAGAAGATGTCAGTGAGTGAGTTTTCCTTTCCCCTCCTCTTGACTGCCATCATGTAAAGAGAGGAGCAAATTTATTCACATCTCCACTGTAAACTGCCTGCTGCTGCTAAGTCGCTTCAGTCGTGTCCGACTCTGTGCGACCCCATAGATGGCAGCCCACCAGGCTCCCTGGTCCCTGGGATTCTCTAGGCAAGAACACTGGAGTGGGTTGTCATTTCCTTCTCCAATGCATGAAAGTGAAAAGTGAAAGTGAAGTCGCTCAGCCCTGTCGGACTCTTTGCAACCCCATGGACTGCAGCCTACCAGGCTCCTCTGTCCATGGGATTTTCCAGGCAAGAGTGCTGGAGTCGGGTGCCATTGCCTTCTCCGGTAAACTGCATGGTTTTCTTCTTTTTGGCTTAATGCTTTATGGGATATTTTGTTTTTATCAGCATCTCCCCTAAAATCAGGAGCATTTGCATGAAGGTGAAGCTCATCTTTTATTCTAGCCACAGCACCTTCGTCCACCATCTTGCTCTTCCCTCTGCTTTCCCAGTGTGCTCCAGTTTATCCTACTTGATGATGTTACTGGGTGAGTGACTGAGAACACAGTGCTGGATCTGTGCGTGGTCTGTGCATTGGACCTCTGCAGAGCTGCTATGAAGATTGTATGTGTTTGTGCTAAACTGCTTCAGTTGAGTGTGACTGTGACCCTGTGGACTGTAGCCCACCAGGCTCCTCTGTCCATAGGATTCTCCAGGCAAGAATACTGGAGTGGGTTGCCGTGCCCTCCTTCAGGGTATTATGCTGAGTGAAATGAAACGTGTTCAATGCAGCTTCAGGACATTGCCTAGAATGGAGCAGATATTTGATGTGGCATCATTCTCATTATCTGGCCATTAACATGCATTCTACTTGATTATGCAAACTCAGAATGCAAGTCTCATTTAGATTTTATAAGTTGGATGGGTCTTGCCATCTCCTGACATTTCAGGGAAACACCAGGAGAAAAAAACTGTGTTAGAGGAGCATTCTAGAAGTGACTCTAAGAATGGTGGAACTTAGGGCACTAAAATTTATCTAACATACGGAATCACTGAGCCGAAGTTGTAGAATTGAGGGAAAATGAATGAGTACTGCAGCCTTGAGTGGGCTCTAGAGTCTAGTGATTTGAACATGAACCAGGGTCTAGTACATGTGAAGTATTTAATAAATATTAGCTATTATAATTTTAAGAAATAATCTGAGCTAGAAGTATTATAGACTTTCTTACAGGAACTTAAGTGTTCTACCATTATTTACTATTTACCAAAGACTGTGAAAAATGTCAGCATTATAAATTATTAAATGAAAATCACCTAGAAAATAAATATTCACAAGTAAGTTAGCTTTGGATAATAAAGAATATTTATCATTCACATATATTAGACACATGAAAACTTTCAAAATAAGTAAATAGATTTTGGTTTAATGCATATGTTCTCAATGTTGTATACATTACACCCAGTCATGAGCTTTGGGCACTCTTTTCTTATATCCTATTTATATTAAATCTATAATAGTTCAACATCCAGAATGTATTTCAGATCTATGCACTTTTCTCCATCTTGACTTTCCTCACTCTAAATAAATCCAACAACTCTCACCTGTTACCTGGAACAGACCTATAATATCCTGTCTTTCCATCAATGGGATCAGATCAGATCAGTCACTCAGTCGTGTCCAACTCTTTGCGACCCCATAAACTGCAGCACGCCAGGCCTCCCTGTCCATCACCAACTCCTGGAGGTCAGTCAGACTCACATTCATCGAGTCAGTGATGCCATCCAGCCATCTCATCCTCTGTCGTCCCCTTCTCCTCCTACCCCCAATCACTCCCAGCATCAGAGTCTTCTCCAATGAGTCAACACTTTGCATGAGGTGGCCAAAATACTGGAGTTTCAGCTTTAGCATCATTCCTTCCAAAGAAATCCCAGGGCTGATCTCCTTCAGAATGGACTGGTTGGATCTCCTTGCAGTCCAAGGGACTCTCAAGAGTCTTCTCCAACACCACAGTTCAAAAGCATCAATTCTTCGGCGCTCAGCCTTCTTCACAGTCCAGCTCTCACATCCATACATGACCACAGGAAAGACCATAGCCTTGACTAGGAGAACCTTTGTTGGCAAAGTAATGTCTCTGCTTTTGAATATGCTATCTAGGTTGGTCATAACTTTCCTGCCAAGGAGTAAGCGTCTTTTAATTTCATGGCTGCAGTCACCATCTGCAGTGATTTTGGAGCCCAGAAAAATAAAGTCTGACACGGTTTCCACTGTTTCTCCATCTATTTCCCGTGTAGTGATGGGACCAGATGCCATGATCTTCGTTTTCTGAATGTTGAGCTTTAAGCCAACCTTTTCACTCTCCACTTTCACTTTCACCAAGAGGCTTTTTAGTTCCTCTTCACTTTCTGCCATAAGGGTGGTGTCATCCGCATATCTGAGGTTATTGATATTTCTCCCAGCAAACTTGATTCCAACTTGTGTTTCTTCCAGTCCAGCATTTCTCATGATGTACTCTGCATATAAGTTAAATAAACATGGTGACAATATACAGCCTTGACGTACTCCTTTTCCTGTTTGGAACCAGTCTGTTGTTCCATGACCAGTTCTAACTGTTGCTTCCTGACCTGCATACAGATTTCTCAAGAGGCAGATCAGGTGGTCTGGTATTACCATCTCTTTCAGAATTTCCACAGTTTATTGTCATCTACACAGTCAAAGGTTTTGGCATAGTCAATAAAGCAGAAATAGATGTTTTTCTGGAACTCTCTTGCTTTTTCCATGATCCAGCGGATGTTGGCAATTTGATCTCTGATTCCTCTGCCTTTTCTAAATCCAGCTTGAACATCAGGAAGTTCACGGTACACATATTGCTGAAGCCTGGCTTGGAGAATTTTGAGCATTACTTTACTAGCGTGTGAGATGAGTGCAATTGTGCAGTAGTTTGAGCACTCTTTGGCATTGCCTTTCTTTCGAATTGAAATGAAAACTGACCTTTTCCAGTCCTGTGGCCACTGCTGAGTTTTCCAAATTTGCTGGCATATTGAGTGCAGCACTTTCACAGCATCATCTTTCAGGATTTGAAATAGCTCCACTGGAATTCCATCACCTCCACTAGCTTTGTTCGTAGTGATGCTTTCTAAGGCCCACTTGACTTCACATTCCAGGATGTCTGGCTCTAGGTCAGTGATCACACCATCATGATTATCTGGGTCGTGAAGCTCTTTTTTGTACAGTTCTTCTGTGTATTCTTGCCACCTCTTCTTAATATCTTCTGCTTCCGTTAGGTCCATACCATTTCTGTCCTTTATCGAGCCCATTTTTGCATGAAATGTTCCTTTGGTATCTCTGATTTTCTTGAATGGATCCCTAGTCTTTCCCATTCTGTTGTTTTCCTCTATTTCTTTGTATTGATTGTTGAAGAAGGCTTTCTTATCTCTTCTTGCTATTCTTTGGAACTCTGCATTCAGATGTTTATATCTTTCCTTTTCTCCTTTGCTTTTCACTTCTCTTCTTTTCGCAGCTATTTGCAAGACCTCCCCAGACAGCCATTTTGCTTTTTTGCATTTCTTTTCCATGGGGATGGTCTTGATCCCTGTCTCCTGTACAATGTCACGAACCTCATTCCATAGTTCATCAGACACTCTATCTATCAGATCTAGGCCCTTAAATCTATTTCTCACTTCCACTGTATAATCATAAGGGATTTGATTTAGGTCATACCTGAATGTTCTAGTGGTTTTCCCTACTTTCTTCAATTTCAGTCTGAATTTGGCAATAAGGAGTTCATGGTCCGAGCCACGGTCAGCTCCTGGTCTTGTTTTTGCTGATTGTATAGAGCTTCTCCATCTTTGGCTGCAAAGAATATAATCGATCTGATTTCGGTATTGACCATCTGGTGATGTCCATGTATAGAGTCTTCTCTTGTGTTGTTGGAAGAGGGTATTTGCTATGACCAATGCATTTTCTTGGCAAAACTCTGTTAGTCTTTGCCCTGCTTCATTCTGTATTCCAAGGCCAAATTTGCCTGTTACTCCAGGTGTTTCTTGACTTCTTACTTTTGCATTCCAGTCCCCTATAATGAAAAGGACTTCTTTTTTGGGTGTTAGTTCTAAAAGGTCTTGTAATACATTACTGTATCCCATTCTCACCCATTAATCAGAATTATATTACGTCCCTCCTTAGAAATTGAAACTCTTTTTTTTTTTTTCTTTTTTCTTTACTAAACTAAAAACTCCTTACCACATCTTACTAACTGCTGTGGGATTTAGTTTGTGTTAAATTTTCTAACTTCATCATGTCTTACCTTTCTTCCTGAGCCTCCCATCTTGGCTTCCTCTCTTGAACAAACCAATTTTCAGTCTCAAGCATTTGGGGGCAGCTTCCAATTCCCTCATAGCTCAGCTAGTAAAGAATTCGCCTGCAATGCAGGAGACCTGGGTTCGATCCCTGGGTTGGGAAGATCCCCTGGAGAAGGGAAAGGCTGCCCACTCCAGTATTCTGGCCTGGAGAATTCCATGGACCAGTCCATGGGGTCACAAAGAGTCGGAGACGACTCAGTGACTTTCACTTTCCAGTGTCTGGAGTTATCTTCCCTCAGCTCTTTGAGTGACTACTCCTTACCCCGATCACATCACCCTCTTATAGAGTTTATCCTTGTCCACTCTGACTAAAGCAGCCTCTTTCAGTTACTCTGTTCCACCATCCTGTATTTTTCCCACCTTTGTAGTACTTATTGCGATATTATCTTTGTCCTCATTCTGTCTTCATAAGGTAGAGTCCTTATGTATTTTTTTCATTGTTATGTATCCTCAGAAACTAATCAATCATTGTGTTGAATTAAGGATATTTTACCATCACCATCTGCATTGATGTTTTCATGACTCACATTTATTGGGCACACATTATTTGCCAGGCATTGTGCAAAGTGCTCTTTTCTCATGTAATAGATCCAAAATCTCTAAGGAAGGTAGTCTTCTTATTTCCATTTTTATCTCCACTTTAGAAATGAGGAAATTGAGACTCATCATCATTCCCCATGTTGTGCCTGTCACCATCATCACCACCACCACCACCACCACCACCATTTTAGGAAGCAGAATTAGAATTGGTACTGTCTTTCTCAGAAAGTGGTCAGAGAAAGGAATAGGGACCTTAGATGGAGAAAATCCATCAAGACAACTCAAATGAGTCAGTCAGACAGGCTTCTGGTAAACAAACACACTCCCCCTGAAATCTTAGACCTTGTGTAATCCTCAAGGTTTGATCTCTAGGCCAGCAGCACCGGCATCACTTGTGAAAGTGAAAAGGAAGTCACTCATCGTGTCCGACTCTTTGCGACCCCACAGACTGTAGCCCACCAGGCTCCTCCATCCATGTGATTTTCCAGGCAAGAGTACTGGAGTGGGTTGCCATTTCCTTCTCCAGGGGGCCTTCCTGACCCAGGGATCAGGGATCGAGCCCAGGTCTCCTGCACTGTAGGCAGATGCTTTACCATTTGAGCCACCAGGAAAGTCCAAGGCATCACTTGTAAGCCTGTTAGAAGTGCAAATTTGCTGCCCTTGCCTACTGAATCAGAAACCCTGGAGTTGGATGCAAGAAATTGCATCTCAGTAAGGCTTCCTGGAGAATTCATAACCACTTCTTTAAGAAAAAGAAGGCCTATCTGGGAGGTAGCAAAAGAAAAGTGAAATTAACAAGAGGAAGACAAGACATTCATTCAAAAACCAAAACCAACAGCCAAAAGTAAGGTTAACAGGCCATGTGCAAAGACACAGACCTGTTATCAAGGCTGCAGGATAAGGGAGGGAGGGGCTTGGATATAAGGAAGAACAGTCAAGGTAGAGAATGGGGGTGGCAGGAGGTGGGGGAGTCCAGTAGGCCTAGACACTATCCAAATGGGCTTGATCGCTCTCACCTGCAGCACTTGCTCAAGTTGTTAAGATTTCCCTCTGATACACAGGATTAGCAAGGGAGCATGACACTGGACTAAGCCAAAAGTAGAACTAAAAAAAAAAAAAAAAAAATAGAACAAGGCTCCCATGGCTCCAGTTATGTCTACTGGAGGATGTGGGCCTCGGGATGAAGATGGGCCATGATGACTGCACTGAGACAGATCTGTAAGTTTGCAGATGACTCTGAAACTGTTCCAGGGAGATGGATGTATCTTGCAAGAACACTTTGTAATGGGCAAAATAACAGAGGATACATTTCAGCTGCGGCAAGTATAACATAATATGTCTGGGGAAATGTAATCCAAACTATGCTGGTAATATGAATTACTCTCCTGTATTACTTTTGTCCAGGGGAAAACTTGATATCTGAATCTGTGTCAACTATTTCTTGAAGATAGTCCGGTGTAGAGTGGCAGCTCAAAAGATCAACCAAATGCCAGAGATAGCATTGAAAAAAATTGATAAAAAAAAAACAAGATTATATAAGTTTGTTAAATCTTTGAACAGAATGAGTAATGTTTCTGAACTTGGAGAAGAGATCATGGTTCTATTGAGTACATTCCATCAAGGCCATAGAACAGTTAGAGAAGCCTGAAAGCTTAACAGAACTGATCAAAGGAATAAAATGGTAAGACCAGATGAGAAATTTTCAGTTCAGAAAAATGATGGCTGAAAAGGGACACAATCAAATTCATGTCCATGAAGGATATTAGTAAGTGGAGCTTGGTCATTCAACAAATTCAAGAATACTATACCTTGGAGAATGTTCTTGAAGCTTGAAGGTAACTTTAGGATGAAAAAGAAAAGACAAAGTGTTAGATTTCTTTTTATACCTGGTGGTAAATTTATTGATGATGTTCCCCACAAGTGAATTCATAAATTAGAAAGATAATAAGTAATATAAATAACAATTTGATTTTAGAAAATAATATTTAAAATGATTTAACATTTAAGGAAGATATTATTTGGAGAAACATTAAAATTTATGTATTCTCATGAAAATCAGGCTCTAGTAATTAATGGCTGATTCTGTATTATAGTTTTAAACTAGTCTTAATCATATATGTATAGATATACACGCACTCATATTCACACACACGCATATACGTATATAAATTTGTATTTGCTCTCCTTTAAAATAAAATTTTATGAAAGAAACATGTACACATTAATTATAGATACATTTAAAAATGCAGAAGAGTATAGAAATAGTAAACAGTAACACAGTAACACAAATAATATGCAAATAGTATACAAATAGCTCACTAGTATACGATTAATATTTTACTGTGCTATTTTCTGTACATGGATTGTACAGAAATTTGTACAGAATTTGTACAAATTTTGAACTTGATTCTAATTTTTAAATTTGGTACAGAAATTTGTACAAAATTTGTACGAAATTTGAACTTGATTCTAATTTTTAAATGTATTTCCTAAGTCTAGAATTTTGTCACTATGTAGATTGTTGATATAATAAGCATTTTTAATCATAATAACATGAAAATACTAATATTCTGTGAAACCACATTTACCAGAATTTAAGGTTTTGACTGTATAGTTCAAAATGAGTTAGACTATGAACTTTTTGTTTTATTTTTTAATCGGGTTTTAGTATTCAAGTTTATTATACTCATGAAATTAAGTAGTTTTCTAATTCTGCATTATTTCTATAAGCACATTTTATTTATAATGTCTTTTCTTTTATGTTTTAACACTATGCAAATTAAGTATGTAAAGACTGTTTATGTCTTTATGTGGTATATCTTTTAATAGCACATGAAGGCTCCCATGGAGGGATGAGCCTGGAAGGCTGCAGTCCATGGGGTTGCTAGGAGTCGGACACGACTGAGCCACTTCACTTTCACTTTTCACTTTCATGCATTGGAGGAGGAAATGGCAACCCACTCTAGTGTTCTTGCCCGGAGAATCCCAGGGACGAGGGAGCCTGGTGGACTGCCGTCTCTGGGGTTGCACAGAGTCGGACACGACTGAAGCGACTTAGCAGCAGCAAGGGCATCCTGTGTTTGTTCATATCTACCCAATTTGAAATAATTTGTCTTTTCTAAGAAGAGTTTCACTTAGTCATTTATTATCACACACAATTTACTGTCATGAGATACTGTCATGAGATATTTGAGAAAACATTCTGTGTTTGAATATTGGTGCTGTTTACTAGCTATTATTGAGAATTTGCATGAAGATTTAAATACTGAATTTAAAGTACTTGGTATAATTTTTGTCACAAAGTATTCTCTGAAGTAGCAGGTGGCACTAATGGTAAAGAACCCAGTTTCTCCTTCAGGAGACATAAGAGATGCAGATTTGATCCCTGGGTGGAGAAGATCCCCTGGAGGAGGGCATGGCAGCCCACTCCAGTATTCTTGCCTAGAGAATCCCATGGACAAAGGAGCCTGGCGGGTTACAGTCCATGGGCTCACAAAGAGTCAGGCAGAACTGAGGCAGCTTAGCACACATGCATGCATATATATACACACTACATCTTCTATGTGTTTTTAATTGATATCTGGAAGCATTTTCTGTATCATTTACAGGGACAGTGTATATCAGTTCAGTTTAGGCGCTCAGTCGTGTCCAACTCTTCGCCACTCCATGAATCGCAGCACACCAGGCCTCAACTATCCATCACAAACTCCCGGAGTTCACTCAGACTCACATCCATTGAGTTGGTGATGCCATCCAGCCATCTCATCCTCTGCTGTCCCCTTCTCCTCCTGCCCACAATCCCTCCCAGCATCAGAGTCTTTTCCAATGAGTCAACTCTTCGCATGAGGTGGCCAAAGTACTGGAGTTTCAGCTTTAGCATCATTCCTTCCAAAGAAATCCCCGGGCTGATCTCCTTCAGAATGGACTGGTTGGATCTTCTTGCAGTCCAAGGGATTCGCAAGAGTTTTCTCCAACACCACAGTTCAAAAGCATCAATTCTTCAGCGCTTAGCTTTCTTCACAGTCAAACTCTCACATCCATACATGACCACTGGAAAAACCATATATTCATGGTTAAAACTTCAATTCTCTAAGCAAAGATGCCATCCATGTATCTCATATTTTTAACATTCAGAAAAAAGCGAGGGAGATATTCCCTGTGTTATTACTGTAATATTTAATAGGACTTGGAAGTGATGGCTAATGAGAATATCAACGTTTGGTAATAAACCTGGGTTTTAAATAATAAGAAAGATGTTATTTTGGTGAATAACCTTTCTCTATCTCACTTTATACAAGGAGTATACAATTGGTGGAAGCAGAGCTGCTTCCTTGGGAATGTGGATGATTGAAGAACCAGATTTGCCTCCTCAAAGTGAGAGCCTGGTAAAGAAACTAAAAGTGTTAGAGTTAGGAAATGACACCTCTAGGGTCCAAGTTTTTTTAACACAGGACTGGGGGATTTGGGCAGAAAGTAACACCTGTGGCTGACAATTTGTTACATAAGTGACTATTGAGACCCTGGGTCAATAACATTTGAGTAACAAAAGATGTATTAATACATCTCTAGTCAATGAGTTGTTAAATCCAAAAGTTAAAGGCAAAATCACTGAAGACCAGGAATTCCAACCCTTTAGTTGGTCATGGAAACTGGCTATGTTATTGTAGCCAATAGTCTGTAGCCTAGAGTCACAGTCTTCGAAGAAGCAAGTCAAAAAGACTCAGTTTTCCTGAAAGAGTTTTACAAGTAAGAGCCCATGGAAAGCATTGATAAAGGAGATCAGCCCTGGGTGTTCTTTGGAAGGAATGATGCTAAAGCTGAAACTCCAGTCCCTTGGCCACCTCATGAGAAGAGTTGACTCATTGGAAAAGACTCTGATGCTGGGAGGGATTGGGGGCAAGAGGAGAAGGGGACGACAGAGGATGAAATAGCTGGATGGCATCATCGACTTGATGGACCTGAGTTTGAGTGAACTCTAGGAGTTGGTGATGGACAGGGAGGCCTTGAGTGCTGCGATTCATGGGGTTGCAAAGAGTTGGACACGACTGAGCAACTGAACTGAACTGAAAGGAGAGAAAGTTAAGAAATCTATTCAAAGAAGAAAGAGATTTTTAAAATGTATAGCAAAGGTGCTTATAGTGTGATTTCTACCAGCAGCAACATCATCTGGGAATATGTTAGAAATGCAAAATTGTTCTCCACCCCATACTTACTGCAAAAGACACGGTAGAGGAAGAGGCCCAACCATCTGTGTTCCCTTGAGGGAGTGTAGTGCAGGAGAAGCAGTGGACTGTAGAGGAGATCAGGGGCCATTCTGTACGTGGATCAACAACTCCATCTCCAACCGTAGCCACAGATGGCATCACTGTGCTACAGCTTAACATGATACTCATGGTGAGAAACTTAAAGGATCCAGGGCTTTGCTTCATTGTCTGTCTGTCTTAGTCTAGTTTGTTTAAGAAGGCAGGTTAATGACGTGATAGATCATTTCTCATCGACTCTCTTGGGGGCATTTGAATTGATAACCACTAAGCTATCAAAAAATGTGTTTCTAGAATACCGAATGTCTACACAATGCTGGATAAACACACATTGTTGTTTAGTCAGTAAATTGTGTCCGATTCCTCTTTTGCGACCCCATGGACTGTAGCCCACCAGGTTCCTTCTGTCCATGGAATTTCCCAGGCAAGAGTACTGGAGTGGCTTGCCATTTCCTTCTCCAGGGGATCTTCCCAACCCAGGGATTGAATCTGTATCTCTTGTATTGGCAGGCATTTTTGTTTGTTTGTTTTTTGTATTTTACCACAGAGCCACCAAATATCGTGTTACTATGTTGTACTATTTATAAATGAAGGTCACTCATTACAGTCCTGCTAAATTTGACAGTTATTCTCCTAGTCTCCCCCAATCTTCCATTGTTGGTGCTATTGTTTTGTTTGAAAACATGAACTTAGATTTTGACCCAAAATAAAATAAAACTTTCTAAGATTTATATGAGTAATGCTTAAGATAAATTACTATTAATACAACATTAAATTTGTCATATTTTTAAAAACTCACTTCCCTTTACTTCTCCACTCCCCTTGAAAACATACCAGAAATATATTGATATGGGTGTGAGAAAAATTAGAGCCAGTAATCCAGTCCAGGGCCAGAATATGTCTCTTGCCTCCAGTGTGATACTTAAGGGCATGTCCCCAAACTCAGTAATTAAAATGAACAATATTTTTTTAATTTTTTTTAAGATGAATAATATTTAAAAGCTATATTTTAAAAATAAAAACCTTGAGGAACAAAATATAAATCTATTTGATAAGCATAGTCTGGTCATGATTTTGCAAGAAGCATCACACTTGCCTCACCTTAATCGTCTAATTGCCACTCTTGGTCCCATTAAGAACACTCTGCTTAACAGCAGTTATCTGACTGGTTCTGCTGGTCTTGACTCTGGGTTGGCCTAAGTATATATACATTGAAACATACTAGGAATTCAGATCTCCAGAAGTTTTACTTATATAAAATTTGAGGTATCTCCAGAAAAAGAGGATTGAGGGAAAGTAGCTTTTAACCTAAAACATCTTTATTTTGTAAAAACAAAATTATGTTAAATAAGGCATTCCACAGGGACATTTTTATGTCAGTTAAGTAGAAAGACATGCTTTGCTCTTGAATAATGCAAAATGTCCACATATTTATACCATCAGCCCTCCATATCCATTGGTATCATATCCGCAAATTCTGCATCTGCAGATTGAACCAAGCACACAATGAACGTATTTTTTAAAAATTCAGAAAGTTTCTTAGGACTTCCTTGGCAGCCCAGTTGTTAAGACTCTGGGCTTCCAATGCAGGGGGAAATGGATTTGATCCATTGGGGAACTAAGATCCCAAATATGGTGTAGCCAAAAAATAAATACAAAGTTCCAAAAAGCAATACTTGAATATCACAAGGCAACTTTTTGCATAGCATTTGCATTGCATTCCATACTATAAGTAATCTAGAGATTATCTAGGAGAGGGCAATGGCACCCCACTCCAGTACTCTTGCCTGGAGAATCCCATGGACGGAGGAGCCTGGTAGGCTGCAGTCCATGGGGTCACTAGAGTTGGACACGACTGAGCGACTTCACTTTCACTTTTCACTTTCATGCATTGGAGAAGGAAATGGCAACCCACTCTAGTGTTCTTGCCTGGAGAATCCCGAGGACAGGAGAGCTGCCATCTATGGGGTCGCACAGAGTCGGACACAACTGAAGCGACTTAGCAGCAGCAGCAGAGATTATCTGAAGTATACAGCAGGATGTATAGCTTGTATGCAAATACTACACCATTATATACATAGGACTTGATCGTTGCAGTATTTCTGTATCCACAGATACAGTATTTCTGTGGATACAGAAATACTGCAAGTGAGGGGGAGGTCCTAGAACCAGTTCCCCTTGGATATTGAGGAGTGACTGTTCTGGTTGACTCCTTATACTGGATACTCTCCAAATCCTGAATTTGGTTTTCTAAGCAAGAGCACCTTGGCATCAGACTGCAGTGATATAAATAACCGAAAATTCCCTGTAGTTGGATGTAAGGAGGGGAGCAGGAGACCTAGGACAGCAGTATATTCTGGTCCACTTAAGGATTTCTATAGGAAGTTTATCAGAGTGTAACTGATCTCATTAAGTGACGGTTTGACCACAAGTACCTAATATGTGTGAGAGAGGCAAATGAAAAGTGATCACCTTATTATATCAGTCTTCAAATGCTTTATTACTTTTTGACCTGGAAGTTAGAAACGGGGCTCAGGCCTGCTTACAAGGATCGTGGGGAATACATCTGATGGAAGTAGCCATCCATGCATGCTGCCAGAGGTGAGAGTCACGTTCCATGTGGTTGCCAAGGTCCCAACTTCCAAGTTTCCAAACTGCCTGGCCAGTTAGGAACAACCCTCTGGCTGAAGTTGCATGTTCAAGAATCCATAAAGGATGCCTACTGAACTTCAAATGTAAAGTGCCCTGTAGTTGTGTTTTTAAGAAGGTAGTTGTGACATATTTAGGAGGCACTGATGAAGGGACAACCTGTAACGTAAGAGTCAACAACTCCAGTCTCTTATAGGTAGAAAGACCTCTGTTTTATTTTAACTACTGTTAAAGAGCAAGCACAAAAGCATGTCTCTGTAGGTATTCTTGCTAAATTAAGTAAAATAATATTAGCAGCACAAAAGTCTTTAAAAGATGGAGAATAACAAAAAGAATGTTATTAGGATTAATACAACATTATTATTGAGTCAGGATATATAGAGAATATTTTGTTGTGCTGTTATTTTGTGTGCTATTATGACTTTTATTGTGGTGCAAACTTTATAAAACTCTCTAGAAATCACTCCTGGTCCTCCTCTTTCTCCAAAACCTTATATTTAAAGAAGTCTTAGGTTAGTTTCTTACCCAATAATTCCTCTATCATGAGAGAGAGAGAGAGTGTGTGTGTGTGTGTGTGAGTAATTTATTCTGAATATTCACAACATAGACTGGATTGGGAAAGGAGCTTCTATAATCATGAGTGATACTGAAAAATAAGACTTATCACTTATTTAGTGCCTTCTTGTACAGCAGACACCACAGTAGTATTTCACATGAACTTATGATTCTGTTTACTACAATTCAGTAAAGTATGCATCCAATCCCTATTTTATGAATTAGAGGACTGAGACTGAGGGAAGATAAAACAGCTTGCATTCATGATTCATAGCCATCCGAGTCTGGATTCAGGTTTATGTTCTTTGATCCCCCGCATGTGAACCCTCTGAGTCAGCCCTCTCTCCTGCTGCTTCCAGGCTTGTGACTCTATTCCAGCTCCCGAGCAACTTCCCCTCTTGTTAGCACACCCAGAGTGAAGCCTCATCCACTGAGGGCTAAGTTAGACCAGATCTTAGGCTTAACAATAATGTTATCTCCTTTAATGAGGGCTTCCCAGGTGGTTCAGTGGTAAAGAATCTGCCTGCCAATGTGGGAGACACAAAAGATGTGGGTTCGATCCTTGGGTCAGGCAGATCCCCTGGAGTAGGAAATGGCAGCCACTCAGTATTCTTGCCTGAAAGATTCCATGGACAGAAGAGCCTGGTGGGCTGCAGTCCATGGGCTTCCACCTTGTTTAATCTTCACACTATGTGATGTATCATCATTGTACCCCTATTTCAAATGTGAAAACCAAGGCTCTGAGAGCTTAAGTAAATTACCTTGATCACACAGCTTGGGCATAGTTGAATCAAGACTCAGATCCAGATGGATTTTCCTCCAGATGTCATGCTCTCAGCTATTATGTAAATCAGGCTCACGCCATGCCATGCCTCCACTGTGATACAGCAGGGAAACCTCTGGATCAAGAGTCACAGATGTCAAGGTTTTATCCCAGATGTGGCCCTTGCCAAGACCTGTCTCTTACATCTGTGTAAAGTGAAAGTGAAGTCGCTCAGTCGTGTCCGACTCTTTGCGACCCCATGCATTGTACCAGGCTCCACCATCCATGGAATTCTCCAGGCAAGAGTACTGGAGTGGGTTGCCATTTCCTTCTCCAGGGAATCTTCCCAACCCAAGTATTGAACCTGGGTCTCCCACACTGCAGACAGACGCTTTACTGTCTGAGCCACCAGGGAACCCCCTTACATCTGTAGGGCAATGTTATTAATCTTTCCTGCCCTGTGTAAGTCATATCTTTGTTGTGAAACTTCAGCCAGAAGCCAGGATGGGGATAACTCTCACCTCAAGTCACTGCTGAAATACTGTGAGCAGCTTGAGAGGCTGGGGCTGCCGTAATGATCTGCGCTGCATCTCACACAAGCTAGAAGAGTTCTTAGCTTTGAAGCTTTTCAAGACTCAGACAAAAAGCAAACAAACTGAAACTCTTGGTAAGAGAGAAGTCAAGGGCAGTTCTCGAAAGTGGAAAAAGGCTCCTCTCTAATCTCCCTCCTTAGGGACAGAACCAGCTGAAAATGTAATTTAGAGCAGCAGTCCCCAACATTTTTGGCACCAGGGACTGGATTTGTGGAAGACGATTTTTCCTCGGACAGTGGAGGAATGGTTTCAGGATGATTCAAGCACATTACATTTGTTAATGGTGCTGCTGATCCCACAGGAGGTGGAGCTCAGGCAGTAATGTGAGCAGTGGGGAGTGTCTGAAAATGCAGATGAAGCCCTCCTCCCTAGCCCACCACTCACCTCCTGCTGCAGCCCTGTTCCCAAGAGACCACATACAGCTACCAGTCAATGGCCTGGGGCTTGTGTGTGTGGGTCCTCAGTCGCTTCAGTCATGTCCAACTCTTTGCAACCCCATGGACTGTAGCCCGCCAGGCTTCCTCTGTCCATGGGATTCTCCAGGCAAGAACACTGGGGCAGGTTGCCATGTCCTCCTCCAGGGGACCATCCCAACCCAGGGATCGAGAACCTGGAATCTCCTCCATTACAGGCGGATTCTTCACCACTGAGTCACTGGGCAAGCCCCAACATGGGGGTTGGGGACCCCTGATTTGGAGGGTTCTGATGAAGAACAAATAGAATTGTCAGGATAGCATTCCTCGTTAATAAGTTTGCTTTTATGTGTGTGTTCTGTTTTTCCATTTCCCTCCCACAAATTTATTGCTTCTTAGAATGAACCAAACATAAGGCTGATAGCTTCTGAAATAATCCTGAGACTTGCTTCTGAAATTCACATGAGCTGAGGTCATGTGGTAATGAGTTGGTTCCTTTTCTTTTGCTTTCAGAGTAGACTTCAGTGAAGTCCAAGGTTTGCTGACCTCCCTGCAGGGCAGACAGGGGCAATGAATGTGTTAAGGAGGCAAGATACTAAGTCAGTGGCAGTAATAGATCTTGTCTTTCTTATTCCAAAACACTAGTGATTTGAGAACTTTGTGGGGTGGGGGGGAGTATAGGCATATCTACCATTTCTTTTTCAAACTACTTTTCCTGTCTCCCGAGTCTCAATTTGGGGATTATTTTACCATAAAAACAAGAACTAAATGTTCAAATCCCCATCACTAATAGTCAGGGACATTTCATCAATTTGACAAATGTTTCTTAAGGATCCACTTCTACAGACACATTGCTAGATACTGGGGCTTCTGCCCTTGAAAAGCTCACATTTTCCATCTCACTCTATATTGTTAGAGGCTAATGCTATCTTCATGCTAATTCACATGGTCTTTTTCTATTTCCCTCCAAAAGTATTTTTGTATTTCTTACCTCATCCATCCTATTCCACCAGTTTATTCCCTTGAATACAAATTTTAAGGGAAATTTCACAAGAACTTGAATTTCCTACTCTCTTTATACTATTTTTAAAAAATTGCTGTGGTCAAAATACTTAGCACGAGTACCTTCTTAACAAAATACATCACTGTTGACTTTAGGTGCAGTGCTTTATAGCAGATCTCTGGAGCTTATCCATCTTGCTTAGCTGAAACTTCCTGCCCATCAATTATGAACTCTCTATTTCCACCTCTCTCCAGCCTCTACCAAACACTGTTCCAACCTCTCATTCCTTAAATAAGTGGAATCATTGCGATGTTTGTGTTTCTGTGACTGACTTATCTCCCTTAGCAACGTATCCTCAAATTTCATTTGGTTGTCTCATACTGTCTTTTTACTGACAACAAGAATTCTCATTTCTGGAGTTACTCTATCTGTCTATGTCTGCATTAGCTTGAAGGTGGTCTGTTTGCTGTCTTGATTCATGTCATGCACCTCAGTTGACTGATCTTTCCTTCTAATAAGTCAACTCTTTGAAAACTATCACCATGTTATACCACCTGAGTATCGGCTATCCAACACCCAAACACAGTTTGGTTCAGAAGGCTCTAAACAAGCCCCTTTCATGTAAGAAATAGGCAGCTTATGTAACTCACACCCAGAGAGACTTAAGACAAATTGTGTGGCCATGTCACTTAACTCATAAAGACTGGAAGGTTTGCCATCAGTTACTTAAACACCTCTCTTCACACTTTATGGATATTGGCAGATGAAGACCTTGAATGCACCTCCACAGCTATGGCTGCCTTGAAATGGAGAACAAGATTTTCTCTGAATTTCAGATTTTTATTACAAAGTATTGCCTTGCTTGTTGCTTCTGCTTGCATTGCAATAAACTAGAAGACACTAGAGTATTGCTGTGACTGGGTATTATGTGATTGTACATAAGCTTGTACCCACTGAGGGTGGGTACTTGGACCTCGATCGCAGTGGGCGGGTCTCACACTGAGAGAGATGAGAGTCTCTGTTTTCTGACTTCTAGCCCAGGATGTTCTATTGTACTCACCTCCCTCCATAGGGCATATTTACTCATTAAAATAAATTAATATTTGCACAGCAGTTTGTAGCCTCCTAAGAGAAAAGTATCATTTCAAGTGGAAGATAACAAAGAAATCTGAACATATTAATTAAAATGTTTTATTGCTTTCCAAATATGTAGCTGCATCTTCAGTCATATTATGTTCAATGTTGTAGCATTGTTTACATTATAAAATGCCATTTTGATTTGTGTTATTACTAATAATGAGGCAGATAGGCACAGATGCTCATTCCCATAATAAAGGGAAGATATTCAAGTGTAGAATTTTTCACTGAATTGTTCAAGTATGCTCAACTGCTTCACATGTTATGGGTTAGAATTTTCCATGAGGATATGCATATTCTGATATACCTAGTCTGTAGTTATAGATAAATATTATTTGGGGGAAGTTTATTTGATCCTGCATTGAAGATGATCCATCCTTGGAGTAGATAAAATCTATATATTATAATCAAGCTATTTTTCCCATTTATCCCTGAAACAGACGTACTGTTCATATACTGTTTTCTTTGTATATTCTGGGTTGGATGTACCCTTTCCCTTTCTCATTATCTTAAATTGTCTGTGTCCTTAATTTCCTTATTTTATGTTTTGTTTTTTCTTGATACTCTTCTTAATTAGTTTTAATTAGAAAAGGAATATTTTGTCACTAAAATATTTCAAACAGCCTAGGAATATCTAAAATGAAATGTAAATTGATTTGCTCTAATTAAGTTCAGTTCCCATTTGCCAGGGACAAACACCCTAAAGTGTTTCTCACATCTTCGCTAGAGACTACATGATCAGGAAAAATCCCATGTTGTACCTGGAGGGAGAAAATCCAAGTTTAAGATGGAGTCTCCTACCATGACCTTAAAATACATCAGGAAATTCATTTTCAGTTGTAAAATTGGTGAATAATTTTTCTCCTACTTATATTCTAACACTGCTTTAATAACCATATAAAATAGTGTATATAAAGGAGATGAGGAACTTAGAAGTCCCTACAGAGGTAAGTTGCTGCATCGCCCATTGTTGCTCAGTCACTAACTTGTGTCCGACTCTTTGTGACCCCAGGCACCGTAGCCCACCAGGCTCCTCTGTCCCCCACTGTCTCCTAGAGTTAGCTCAAATTCATGTCCACTGAGTTGGTGATGCTGTCTAAACATTTGATCCTCTGCCACCCGCTTCTCCTTTTGCCCTCAATTTTTCCTAGGATCAAGGTCTTTTCCAGTGAGTCGACTCTTCGCGTCAGGTGGCCAGAGTATTGGAACTTCAGCTTCAGCCACAGTCTTTCCAGCGCTATTCAGGGTTGATTTCCTTTTGGATTGACTGGTTTGATTTGATCTCCTACAGTCAAAGGGACTCTCAAGAGTTAAGCTTTTGTTTGTGTTACTGTATAGATTGTGTTAAAAAAAAAAATCCTACTCAGCTCAAATATTCCTTTTACTCTGTATTGAATTAGCCTTTATTGAGCTTACTTTCATTCTGATAGACAGCTCCAGTTTACCCATTTATACATTAATCATCCCTTTGAATCAACCCAGAAGTCATTCACTCTTATTTAAAAATCCCACACCATTATATTTGTACCTCTTTCTTACACCATCCTCCTCTCTACTCTTTTGATATGTGTAGGGGTCCCAGATAGATCTCTAGCTCCATATCCCCTCCATAGCATCCAACATTCCTTGTCAAAGAGACACGCTCATGAAATATTTGTTACATTTTAAATGAACTCAGAAAGAGACACACGGGTGATTTATAGAAGTATTTCAAAGTCCTGGTGGACATTCATTCTCAGCACTTAGGAAACAAGCCTTAAAGACAGGAGCAAGGTGTCAGTACATCCCTTCACCCCTCCCCATCACTTGCTGCTCTTAGAGCAGTACCCGAAAAGGTACCTTAGTTCACAGCATCGCCTGACTGCCTCCTCTGGGCTGGCTGCCTCTTTGACCTGGCCCAAATTCTCACACATAATACACAAAGTGCATCCCACTGAGTCCAACCTCTATCTGCCAGTTTCATTTGTCCATGGAGTCCTTTGGACCTTCCAGAGCACAGGTCTTTCTCTACCTGCTGATCCAGTCAAACATAACACTAAAGACAGAACCTATAGCTTATGCCTTTGTATCACTGACTTTCAGAGCTGCCTGAACAAATGGTCCTGGCTGGATTTCTTTCAAAGCATTGACTAAAGCAGACAGAAAGCTTCCTGCCAGGCAGTTATATTTACCACACAAATTTGTCAGCTTAACCAAACATTTCAGTGTGCTAGGAGCAGAAATTTGAGCTGATTGATCTAAAGGGCTCAAACAGTATGAAAGTGACAAAGGTGCATCGGGCTACATAACAGTGTCTGCAGGACTCCAAAATGATCACTAAATAAATGTTGTTTTTCAAAGGAACTGCTCTGTTGTCTCCTTGCTTCCCTCCCCGCCTTCCCCCCATACTGTGTCTACAAAAGCAATCAGGAACTTTCATGAGTGTTGGCATGATTAGACTAAAACACAATGGTGGTGTTAGCGGCAATCTTGAGATGTCTCAGGTGGATAAAAGAACACCTTAAAAATGTTATTATAAACTCTGAGTAAAACTTCAAGATATGGTGATCCTTGAATTCTTATGGCAACTTTAACACCATCTCCTTCCTGCGTGTGTTTGTGCTTAACTTGTCTTTCTATAAAATGGGAATGATTCATTTATATCGCTGTCACACTGTCTTCATAATTTAATATTAGACTTGTGACAAAAAGCTTCACAACTCAAAAGGCATGGGAGCCTCCTGTACCTTATAGTGTAAACATGGAAAATGTAGCAAAGACTGATCATTCAAGAAGACAGGACAATTGTTGATATGTTAGGACTGCTGCTACTGCTGCTAAGTCGCTTCAGTCGTGTCCGACTCTGTGCGACCCCAGAGATTCTGGGATTCTCCAGGCAAGAACACTGGAGTGGGTTGCCATTTCCTTCTCCAATGCATGAAAGGGAAAAGTGAAAGTAAAGTCGCTCAGTCATGCCTGACTCTTAGCGACCCCATGGACTGCAGCCTACCAGGCTCCCCCATCCATGGGATTTTCCAGGCAACGGTACTGGAGTGGGGTGCCATTGCCTTCTCCGATGTTGGGACAGTGTATCACTAATTACCCTTGTCACTATCCTTTGAAGTTAAGATAACTGTACTGGTTGTAATTGACATAACTGTTACTAGGTCTGTATAATTTGTGTTTTCATTATTTCCTGCACATATAATTTACTGTAGTATGATTTACGCTTTCATTATTCCTTCTGGGGAAAATTAAATTAGTAAATGTAATCGGGAGATGGTGAGGGACAGGGAGGCCTGGCGTGCTGCAGTCCGTGGGGTCGCAGAGAGTCAGACACAACTGGGCAACTGGGCAACAACAATAAGGTAGTAAAACAGGATTCTCAAACATTGAAAACAGTGTTCAGGCAATAATCAGCATTTGTTTGACTGATGGGTCTGGGAGCACTCAGAGAAGCGTAGGGATGTGTTTGAGAGTAGTCTGATGTGTCCCTATGGATTTTGTAATCTACAAAGCAGATGAGTAGCCCAATTCTTTCCAAGGGACTATTGGCAAATTTTATACATCTGATCACTCAAGACACAATTTTTAAAGTCTCATTATTTAAATTAATTTAATAACAATATAAATGGAGCACATGAGCCTTGTTCTTCCTTTCTTGGTCTCTTCTAAATCTCTTGTAGTCTATTCATAATGTACAGAGGGGAGCAGTATAAATATTTGAGTTTATTCAATTAAGCAATAACCGAAGAAATTCCTAGATTAAGCCTGTATGTTTTAACTGCTGCTTTTTAATTTAACAGATTTTATGTTTTAGAGCAGTTTTAGGTTCCCAGGAAGTTCAGCAGAAAGTGCAGAGGCTTCCCAAAAACTTCTTGTCCCCACACCTGAAATCCTCCCACTGGGGCATTAACGCACAAGAGTGGTTCATTGTCATCACTGAGGAACCTACACTGACACGTCACTGTCATCCTCAGTCCATGGTTGATAATCAAGTTCATTCTCCATGTTGTATACCCTATGAGTGAGTGAGTGAAAGTCGCTCAGTTGTGTCTGAGTCTTTGTGACCCCATGGACTATACCATCCATGGAATTCTCCAGGCCAGAATACTGGAGTGGGTAGCCTTTCCCTTGTCCAGGGGATCTTCTCAACCCAGAGATCCAAACCAGGTAATCCGCATGGCAGGCCGATTCTTCACCAGCTGAGCCACCAGAGAAGCCCAAGAGTACTGGAGTGGGTAGCCTATCCCTTCTCCAGTGGACCTTCCCAAGCCTATAAAGAATGACTTGTATCCACCCACTACCGTTGTGTCATATGGGATAGTTTTCGGTGCCCTAAAATTTTTCTCTGTTCTGTCTATTCATCACTCCCTCCTCTCTAATACTTGGTAACCACTTATCTTTTTATTGTCTCTATAATTTTCTATTTTCCAGAATGTCATATAGGTGGAGTCACAAAGTATGTAATCTTTTTATACCAACTTCTTTCAATAGTATTTAAATTTACTCATGTATTTTCTTTGTTTGATAGTTTATTTCTTTTAAGTGTTTAATAATATTCTATCATCTGAATGTACCACAGTTTATTCATCCATTCACCAACTTGCTTCTCAGTTTTGTCCATTATGAATAGAGCTGCTATCAACAGTCTTGTACAGATTTTTCTATGGACATGTTTTCAGTTCTTTTGGGTAAATACCAAGAAATGCAATTGCTGGGTCATGCGGTAATGGGATGTTTAATGTTGTAAAAAGTGGTCAGACTGCCTTCCAAAGTGGCTGTACCATTTTTCATTCTCACCAGCAATGAAAGAGTTCTATTTGTCTGCGTTCTCGTGAGTTTTTGGCGGTGTTCGTGTTTTGGATTTGGGTCATTTAGACAGAAATGTGCTGGTAGCTCATTGCTGTAATTTGTAATTCCCTAATGATGCGGCTTCCCGAGTGCACTAGCCTTCCAGTGCAGGAGACATAAAAGATGGGGGCTTGATCCCTGGGTTGGGAAGATCCCCAGAAGGAGGGCATGGCAACCCACTCCAGTATTCTGGCCTGGAGAATCCAATGGACAGAGAAGAGTCTGGCAGGCTACAGTCCATAGGGCCTCAAAGAGTTGGACATGACTGAAGCAACTTAGCATGCATGCAGTGACATATGATGTTGAATGTCTTTTTGTGTGTTTACTTGCCATTTCTATATCTTCTGTGGTGTGTCTGATTTTATATTGAGCTGTTCATTTTCTTATTGATGAGCTTCTAGAGCTCTTTGTGTGTTTTGGATAACAATCTTTTATCAATAGTTGTCCTTTGCTAAATTTTCTCTCAATCTGTGAACTGTCTTTTCATTCTCTTCATACTGTCTTTCATAAAGCAGAAGTTTGTTTTGTTTTTTAATTTAAGCCCAGCTGATCAATTGTTTCTTTTTTGGATTGTGCCTTTGGTGTTTGGTTGGCTGGATTAGACATGATAAAGATAAGAAAGTTTGTAGCTATAAACTGTTTCTCCTTTCTTAGCATCCATGGTTAAGCCTTGCCTACAAAAATGCCTCACTTTAATCCAGTTTCACAGGAGATGGAAAGTCACTTAAACTAATGAATTCACTTGCTGCATGCCCTTAGATAGGTTATTGAGCCCTCTGAACTTAAGTGTTTTTAACGTGGAAGATAAAATTGTCTGTAATTTTTTGCAAACACTTGGTATAATTACAAAAAGAAAAAAAATCCCACTGCCTGGCAAATGGGAGGTACACAATAAATACTGCTTGTTAATTTTAGTATTAATGATAAAACAAGTACTCAGCAGAACAAGATATATCTGTTGGCTTCCCTATGCATCCAGTTTACAAAGGAAATCAGTATACTTTGAGAACATTTACATGGGACCCCTGTACACTTTCAGAAAACTCTTAGCAATTATTGAGTGATAAAAAACATTTTTAGCTGGGGCACTTCTGGCAATGATTCTCAATCCTAGGCTGCAGCTGTACACCTTCTCTGCAGCTTGCATTGTATGTGTGCAGATTCTTGAGCTCTATCCAGTCTTTACTGACTTTATGCTGGACACTAAGGAAATTTTCAGAAAGTAACAGCAACAAAATGAAAACACATCATTCCTGCTATCAAGGACTTTAATCAGGAATAGGATATACATGTAAAGTTTAATATTAGTAAGAGAACATCTGTTGTTCAAGGGATGTTCCCTAGAGACTTTGCTGCTGCTGCTGCTGCTAAGTTGCTTCAGTCGTGTCCGACTCTGTGTGACCCCATGGATGGCAGCCCACCAGGCCCTGCTGTCCCTGGGATTCTGCAGGCCAGAACACTGGAGTGGGTTGCCATTTCCTCCTCCAATGCATGAAAGTGAAAAGTGAAAGTGAAGTCGCTCAGTCGTGAGAGACTCTTATGATGTTCAAATAATGCATATTCTTGGAGACTGTGTTTGTTCAGTTCTCTTCCACTTCCTTCCTCCCTACCCATGCCTTCAACTCAATCTCAGTATCCATGTCCTTATAAATAATACAGGTGCTTACAATTTCCCTAGGCCTCACACCCATGGACCTCTAAATGTTTCTAGTTGGTGTGCATGATACATCCCCTATAGTGTTACAGAATGAAAATTAAGGAGGGAAAACTTGTACCAAATGAATATCCATGAAGCCTTTCCCTGTACTTAAAAATGTTTAACATTTATAAGAAATTACATAAATCATTACCCTTTCCGTTGCCAGCAGAAATAGGTTTAGAGTCCTACAACTTTCATCTTCTAGGTCTGCCCCTGATTTAAGTTCTACATTTTTAATGTAGGCCATCTTTCTCTTCTTTACTAATTGGCATGCCTTCTATAGTTTTTGTATTTTACCCATTTAAAAAACTCTTCTGTTTTCCTTCAGTCATCTTTAACAATCACTCCTCATGATTCACTACAGTTTATCCAGTGGCTCCAAGATCGAAATAACATATTCAGTTTAAATGTGATCTTGCTTCAGCCACTGTCGGAAACTATCATAAAGGATCGCAGTGTACCCAGCTTTATAATATTATCTTATACGCATAACTGACTTTATCGACAAACTGAAACTTGTAATTTGACTTTCTTTGCTTCCCTCCTTTTATCCCTCTAAAGCAGTCACTCTTACAAGACAAGTCAAATGCAATTTCTGTGAACTCCAAGGGATTATTAAAAATCAAGAATTTATTGATCAACTGATGTTTGAAGTCAATGATAGGCTTAAAAGTATTTTTGTCAGAGTAATATTATTTTATAGTAATATTTTTGTGGAAAGGCTAAAGTGGGTCAAAAATTGAATTTTGATGCTCTACACAGAGGTCCAACCAGTCCATTCTGAAGGAGATCAGCCCTGGGATTTCTTTGAAAGGAAAGATGCTAAAGCTGAAACTCCAGTACTTTGGCCACCTCATGCGAAGAGTTGACTCATTGGAAAAGACTCTGATGCTGGGAGGGATTGGGGGCAGGAGGAGAAGGGGACGACAGAGGATGAGCGGGCTGGATGGCATCACTGACTCGATGGACGTGAGTCTGAGTGACCTCCGGGAGTTGGTGATGGACAGGGAGAACTGGCGTGCTGCGATTCATGGGGTCGCAAAGAGTCGGACACGACTGAGCGAGTGAACTGAACTGACAGAGAGGTCAGTAAAATTTCATAGATTCCTGCAAGCCGAACCATTTCTATGCTTAAATATATGCTTATGTTAATTGAGAGCACATGAATGATCTAAATTCTGCATAAAAAAACATCTCTAATCTGAAATTTTGGTATGCTGCATGCAAAAGAAGTTATTGTTTCATGAAAGTCCCAGTGTCAAAGATGTTTCATAGGAGGATGGCATTAAATTGATTCAGTATTAACAAGAGATCAGATTTCTTTAGCAATTAAGGCAGAAAGCAAGACTGTGGAACAGATCCTTGCGCATCAAGTACAGTTTGATGAACCGCAGAGGGGTGAAACTGCACAAAAATACACAGCTGTCTGAAGACAGACCCGGACCATGCCAGGAACGCATCTCAGAAAATAATGGAGCAGGAAGAAGGCAACCGGGCATCTCTCCAGTAGGAGGATGTTGAGACGGTCAGGTAGAAAGGGAAATGTGGAAATCCAAAAGGAAAACAGCGCTCATCTTTTTACCATTTGGCCCATGGTAAGCACTTCTGTCACCAACCATGATACGTTTGCTTTGGAGCTGTTACTTCTGTTATCTAGTGTATGTTTTTCGATGTGGACAGCTATTTCTGATTATCTTCAGTTGTCTTTTCTTTTTTGTCCCAAATTCCCTGAGCACTATCCAGTATATTATAACCTTACTCTATGTAAGAATTAATTAACTCCAAAAACATGTATTTAGTGCTTATCTGGCACAGGGTTTGGAAGATACAGAGGTACATAAAAATGGCCCTCACCTAATGATATTTAATAGAAAAAAATGGGATATTAGACAGTCTAACAGGAAAGGTAACAAGTTATTATAATTCATGAGGGCTCCTGCAAATGGTAATAGGAAAAAAGTCTTTGTATTCTTTTGATCTATGTAGCTCTGTGTTATATATAAATCTCACATTTTTTTTTCTCAGAATAAAAATTTAAGACTGTCTCATGGGATTACTGCCTTACAAGCCAGTAAAACTCATAACTGAATTAGTGGTATTTGAGAGATTGTGGATACTAACACTTCTCTACAACCTTCTATTATAGAATGTGAAATCAGGAATTTCTTAAATAAATGTACATTTGTTGCTCTAGTCAATGAAGTTTTTAGATGTCTTCTTTCTAGAAGACTCTATTTAAAATATTCTTAGAATTTCTGTGTCCTTCTTATTGTGGCTATAAATGAGTTACCACAAATTCAGTGGCTTAAAACAACAACACAATTATATTATTTTGCAGTTTTAGAGAATAAGAGTCAGAAATGCACTTCAATGGGATGAAGTTAAGGTGTCAGCAGGGCTAAGTTTATTCTTGGAGACTCTCAGAGAAGCTTTGTTGCTGTCGTTTCCCCATTTCTAGAGGCCACCTACATTCCTTGGCTGGTGGTCCCCTCCCACACCTTCAGAGCCAACAGTATAGCGTCTTCTCTCCTCTCTGACAATCTGTTTCCATCTCTTTCTCTTACCCTAATCCTCCTGTCTCTTCCTTATAAGGATCCTTGTTTATAATTACATCTATCCCATCTGGATAATCTGGGCTAATCTCCCATTTCAGAATCCTTAATTTAGCTACATCTACTAAGTTTCTTTCCCTATGTAAGACAACGTATTCACAGGTTCCAGGGATTAGGAAGTATATGTTTGTGGAAGGCCATTATTCCATTTATCACAGAAGTGAAAATCCCCCAGTTGTGTCTGACTCTGTGACCACATGGACTATAGCCGGTCAGGATCCTCTGTCCCTGGAATTCTCCAGGCGAGAATATTGGAGAGGGTAACCATTTCCTTCTTCAGGGCATCTTCCAAACCCAGGGATCAAACCTGAGTCTTCTACATGACAGGCAGATTCTCTACATTTTGAGCTACCAGGGAAGCCCTTATCACAGAAGATAGTATTTTAAACTCTGCTGTGATATGTCAGTATTATCTCAGAGAAGATCTTTATAAGGGGAAAAAAATACTCTTGAAGAAACATACAGGATGCTGGCGGTCTAGGCTGGATTGAGAAAAAGAGGTTAGAAAGAATATACTTGATTATTAAAAAAAGAAAACAAAAGCCCCATAAAAAGGCAAAAGGAAGACCCCTCTGCTATCAAATAAAATATTCCCAGTACACAGTTTTATCAAGGGCAAAATCCTAAGCAAAGACAGGGGCAAAACTTGATCCCTCTTTATTTACATGATGCTCTTCCCTTGTAACTTATGTATTTAATGTTTGTGGTCATATAACTGAGAATTTAAAAGTAAGATTTAAAAATATGGCCAGGAAAAACCTGTAGCTAAAGAAAGGTCATCGTTCTTTTTCTTTTCCCCTGTGTTGCTTACTTTTCAAAAGCGTATCTGGTTGTTTCAAGAAATCCCTTTAGAATTTAGATTTTTTGAAGCTATTTTGAAAAGGATCCTGGAAATAAACTAACCCAGATTTTTACAGAGAAAGTCCAGTGTGTCATAAAAAGTTAAACATTTCTCATCTGAAATTATATTACTACTTAGTGGTAGACCCAAACTTCATTTCCCAAACCCAAGTTTCCTGACTCCTAATTCAGTTGTTTTCCCACTAAATCCATTTGTTCAGTGATTTGCATTTGAATTTGGATCTCAGTGCAATGTACATACTACCCATGAGCCTATTCCTTTCAAAAATCAGTTAATCTGTGAGCCAGGAGCATTTTCTTAGTACATTCAATAAAACACTCTGATGTGCTGAGATCTGTAGGGAGTCATGAAGGAAGATGATGCTCGTCATCCAGAAATGTTTCTCTATTGTTAAAGAACTTCAAAATACCCAGGATAGACTGCTAGGAATTCTTTCCAAAAAAAAAAAAAAAAACAGTATTATTTCCCAGAGTAAACAAGGAAACCTTTCTAATCTTTTCCCCTTGCTATTATAAAGCTAACATTTGCCCTAAAGCAAAAAGTTGTTTGAGCACAGGGTTATTCCAGGGCCATGAATAAAGAGATGTTGCTTATAAGCTCTGACAACTTGAACGATTCACTTTCCAAAAACAAGTAGCAGAAGGAGAGCTTTTATTTATTTATGCTTTAAAACACCCAAGAGGACAAAAACTGGTTTTTGCTCAAGCATTACATACACTTTTGAGAACTAGCTGGCCATTATTCTGAACAATGTCAGCTTATTCTGTTTACCCCACCCCAAAGCACTGTTTGTCCATCTCTGCTCTGCCATATGTTGTGCGAGGCTAACCTCTTGGTACTGCCTCAAATGGGTACTTCTGTCATCAGTCTCTTTCTAGCATGTTTACCCAGTGGGGGCACCAGTAGATAGAAGGGTGGAAGGAAAGTGAGGCTTTCTTTTCCACTCCACACTTGGCTCTACCCTCCATTAGTACAGGAGTGTTGGGTGTGGGGGGTCCTTTTCATTGATTCTGTTAAAGAAAGAAGTATTCATTCTGGTATTCCATTGATGAGGAATGGAGGTGGGGGTCCCATAATGACATTTTGTGGTACCAGACAGAGATTGGTCTCAACCCCAAATACAGCCAGGAAAAGTGGGGGGTTTATAGCCAAGGAGCAGGGTTGGGGAGTCAGTGGGTGAAAACTTAGTAAGGGAAAACATCAGGGCTGATTCTGGCTCACAGGAAGATTTTTTTTTTGGGGAAGATAGGCCAGAGTGATCAGACATTACCTGGAAAATTGTGAAGATGAAGAACCTGATCAGATATTGAGGGTGATCAGATGTCAAGGGTTGGAAGAATCTAGTCACACTGACTTAGCAAGATTTCTTGCCAAAACTGGACAGTACTGAGACTTACATGGAAGCCACAAAAGTCAGGGCCTAGTTGAGGAGTTCAGAGGAGCCTACGGTGTGGCCTAGGAGAAACACTTTATCCCTGCTCTTGGTGATCTCAGGATGGGAGCGTTTTCCTTGCTTTGCTCCTTTTGGATGGTCCGTGTTCGTGACTTCCTTCTGTTACTGATTTCTAGTGTGTCACTAACTTTAGCCCACACACCACTGGCTCTTTATTAAACCTTTGCATTTGAATCACCTGAAGCTTTCCAATAAGCCTAAATCACTGATGAGCTATTTTCCCTTCTGTGTAAGAAGAAACTGGAGCTCTTTAAAGCGTCCCTGTGTTCTCTTATCTGCTGAGTCTGCTCCACGCTCTGATTGGCCCAGACTGCAGCTGGGATGTCAGGCAGAGGAAGGGTCTCAGAAGGCTGCTGTTCAAATCCCTCTGAAATTAGTTGAGCCACTGACTTTTCCCCATCCAGCCCCCCACATTTCTGTGGTTTTAAGGTCTGGTGAATAGAATAGCCTGACAATATGGAAAGCACATAGTTTATTACTGTGGCTGTTTAGACCAGAGTCACCAATCTAGAGTACAGCAGGGTAGTCTCAGCCTTATTTTAACCCTTTAAAAATAAAGTTTACTGTTTTTCTTCACTGCCTGGTTCTCTTTCTATGGAGTAAACCAAACCTAAATTCCTCTGCAGACTGTTCCCAAGGTGGACTTAATGGAATATGGTTGTTTCGGCTTCCAGTGCAGTTTTTTTGATTTGCAGCTGGATTTCTTCGTGACAGTATGATTACCCCAGTGTTGGGAGTTTATGCCAAGGCGACTAAGCGTGGAATATGCACAATAAAGTTGTGAATAAGACCTTCAATTCAATTTGGTCATTTTATTTCAGCACTTTTGGCAATAATTTTTGTAGTGGAAAGATTTCAGGTCATCCTAAGATTTTACATTTAAAAAAATTTCCTTCTTTGTTTCATGTCTTGCTTTTTATAGGGTCTGACTCTCCTCAAGTATCAGTGTATCTGTGCTTTCTTCTACATTTACCACCTTAATTTTTTGTTGCTTTCTCTTCTTTTGATACTTTAGATTTTCCTCCAAGCAGTCTGTTCCATTCAATACAGTTACCTCCTGAGTACTTTACAGACTGTTTTGGTGTATTTATGGAGATATGTCCCTTAAATAATAGAAAACGAAATACAAGAGACAGTTTTTCTAGCAATATAACTGAGGCACTGTTCTGTATCATTTATGAAAAGAAAAGCTAGAGAGTGTAAATTATGCATGATGTATAATGCAATAAATATCGTTATATTTCTATCGTTATTCAATCAATGTAGTCACTCAGTCATGTCTGACTCTTTGTGACCCCCATGGACTTCAGCACGGCAGGCCTCCCAGTCCACATCACCTCCCGAGCTTGCCCGAACTCCTGTCCATTGGGTCAGTGATGCCATCCAACCATTTGGTCCTCTGTTATGCCCTTCTCCTCCTGCCTTCAATCTTTCCCAGTATCAGGGTCTTTTCCAATGAGTCAACTCATCTCATCAGGTGGCCAAAGTATTGGAGCTTCAGCATCAATAATGCGTCTATACTTGGGGTTTGAATAGATTTTTGAATTTTATTTTTTTCCAATAAGCATGAGATTCTTAAAACTGCCCTATTTGTAGTTGCTATGGTCCATATACAAAAGAACTGTACAAAAAAGATCTTCATGACCCAGATAATCACGATGGTGTGATAACTGACCTAGAGCCAGACATTCTGGAATGTGAAGTCAAGTGGGCCTTAGAAAGCGTCACTACGAACAAAGCTAGTGGAGGTGATGGGATTCCAGTGGAGCTATTTCAAATCCTGAAAGATGATGCTGTGAAAGTGCTGCACTCAATATATCAGCAAATTTGGAAAACTCAGCAGTGGCCACAGGACTGAAAAAGGTCAGTTTTCATTCCAATCCCAAAGAAAGGCAATGCCAAAGAATGTTCAAACTACTGAACAATTGCACTCATCTCACACGCTAGTAAAGTAATGCTCAAAATTCTTCAAGCCAGGCTTCAGCAGTACGTGAACTGTGAACTTCCTAATGTTCAAGCTGGTTTTAGAAAAGGCAGAGGAACCAGAGATCAAATTGCCAACATCCGCTGGATCATGGAAAAAGCAAGAGAGTTCCAGAAAAACATCTATTTCTGCTTTATTGACTATGCCAAAGCCTTTGACTGTGTGGATCACAATCAACTGTGGAAAATTCTGAAAGAGATGGGAATACCAAACCACCTGACCTGCCTCTTGAGAAATTTGTATGCAGGTCAGGAAGCAACCGTTAGAACTGGACATGGAACAACAGACTGGTTCCAAATAGGAAAAGGAGTACGTCAAGGCTGTATATTGTCACCCTGCTTTTTTAACTTATATGCAGAGTACATCATGAGAAACGCTGGGCTGGAAGAAACACAAGCTGGAATCAAGATTGACAAGAGAAATATCAATAACCTCAGATATGGAGATGACACCACCCTTATGGCAGAAAGTGAAGAGGAACTCAAAAGCCTCTTGATGAAAGTGGAGAGTGAAAAGTTGGCTTCAAGCTCAACATTCAGAAAACAAAGATCATGGCCTCTGGTCCCATCACTTCATGGGAAATAGATGGGGAAACAGTGGAGACAGTATCAGACTTTATTTTGGGGGGCTCCAAAATCACTGCAGATGGTGACTGCAACCATGAAATTAAAAGACGCTTACTCCTTGGAAGGAAAGTTATGACCAACCTAGATAGCATGTTCAAAAGCAGAGACATTACTTTGCCAATAAAGGTTCGTCTAGTCAAGGCTATGGTCTTTCCTGTGGTCATGTATGGATGTGAGATTTGGACTGTGAAGAAGGCTGAGTGCTGAAGAATTGATGCTTTTGAACTGTGGTGTTAGAGAAGACTCTTGAGAGTCCCTTGGACTGCAAGGAGATCCAACGAGTCCATTCTGAAGGAGATCAGCCCTGGGGTTTCTTTGGAAGGAATGATGCTAAAGCTGAAACTCCAGTACTTTGGCCACCTCATGTGAAGTGTTGACTCATTGGAAAAGACTCTGATGCTAGGAGGGATTGGGGGCAGGAGGAGAAGGGGACGACAGAGGATGAGATGGCTGGATGGCATCACTGACTCGATGGACCCGAGTCTGAGTGAACTCTGGGAGTTGGTGATGGACAGGGAGGCCTGGCATGCTGCGATTCATGGGTTCACAAGGAATCGGATACAACTGAGAGACTGAACTGAACAGTCCATATAAATAGAGTAAAGGAATCTCAGGTGCGTATATACTCTTCTTCCATCATTTACTAACCATCTACATTGGTCCTAGAATTGGACTAAACTTTGGGATTATGAGGTTTAATAAAGCAGAATTCTGTCCTTAGGCTTTCCCTCTGAGGAGTCAGGGATATTAAAATAATTACGATACAAAACTGAAAATGTCATGGTAGAGGTTTTTAGAGCAACTGACTGAAAATTAGTTAATAACTGATGAGGGTGCCGAGGCACATTTCCTACAAAAGGTCTGGGTATGGAAGCATGGATTGCTTACATCAAGCACGGATGAAGGGAAAGAATTACACAGCAGAGTAACCCCACACTTGGGAAGACCTGCAGACAGCACGGAGACTGGTCAGAGGACGTCCTGTGGGTAGTGGAGATGAAGCGGTTGTGTCCCCGCGTCAGCACCTCACCCTCTCTCATAATACTGGTCGTGTCTTTTCCCTCTTTTACTTCTTAAAGCGGCTTTGCGCACCACTGTAGGTGTTCCCCTATCTTTCCCTCTTGCCATCATAGTAAAGATCTCAAAAGCATGTTTTAAATTTCAAATTCGGTTTCTCCCCCCTGCCTTACTCATCCACAGGTCAATCCGTAGCAACTACATTCAAACAGTCTAATAACATGACTTTGTAAATATGGTTAATAAAGGCTGTTCTCATCATGCTGCTGCTGCTGCTAAGTCGCTTCAGTTGTGTCCGACTCTGTGCGACCCCATAGATGGCAGCCCACCAGGCTCCCCCGTCCTTGGGATTCTCCAGGCAAGAACACTGGAGTGGGTTGCCATTTCCTTCTCCAATGCATGAAAGGGAAAAGTAAAAGTGAAGTCGCTCAGTCGTGTCCGACTCTTAGCGACCCCATGGACTGCAACCTACCAGGTTCCTCTGTCCATAGGACTCTTCAGGCAAGAGTACTGGAGTGAGGTGCCATTGCCTTCTCCAGTTCTCATCATAGGAAATGGAATATATTTAGTTCTCATGGAATTTGACTAGAGTCGCCAGACAAAATACAAAAAACTGTGGATTTTAAATAAACTTAATTAGTAACATTTAAATTTCAGAAGAAAATGAAGGTTTTTTTTTTTTTATTTTTGGTAGTATGAGCATGTTTGATGCAGTATTTGAGATATGCTAAGTTGTTGTTTATCTGAAATGCCAATTTAGCTGGGATGCCTGCATTTTTAATTACCAAATCTGGACTCTAAATTTTCCTTTCCTGCAGGTGAGACTAAACCATTCTATCATGCTTCTCCAAGGCAATCTAAGCACATTTCTTGGTGTTTCTTTCCCTATGACTCCTAAATCTCTACCTCCATCCAACATCTCTTCTTTTCTTCCAAAACAGTGTACCCAGTGCCTACTGCACATTTTCTCCTGGTTGTCCTATAGGCACATAAAACCACACATACCAGAGTAACCATGCTGTCTTTGTCTCAAACCTGCTTCCCGATTGCATTCTCCACGTAGCAAAGGGCACCACCACCAACCCAATCCAGTTACCAAAGTAGAAACCTGGGCATCATTCTAGACTCAACCTTCCCCCTTCGCCTCCATTCCCCACTGCCCCACCCAGCCCAAAATGATTGTTTACAGTTCTCCTTCTTAACATGGCTTAATTTGCCCCCTCTTCTGTAACTTCTCTGGAATCTTCCCAGTTTGCACTGTGTCATCTCAACCAGAATATCAGGCTAGCCTCCAGTGCCCGTCCCTGTTTCATGCACATACACAGACATTCAGGCACACACCCCGTGCTGGTTTGACATCTCCAGAATATCAAATTTGAATGTATTTTTTTTACTCACTGTTCTTAGATAACTTTTTATTTTCTGTAGATAGGCCTGAAAACTATATCCAATGGATCATACACTCCAGGATCCGGCCCATGCCAGCCTCTGTAGTCTTCTCTCTCAGGGATGGAAGAGCACGTGTGATCTGTGGTTTTCGTTGTCCTATGCTTCCTGTGTAGCAGGCAGTCAGTGCTTTGTTGTACGAGAGTAAGCTAGAATTTTCAGAGTGAAACCTGTCATATCGTCAAGGAAGAGGACATTTAATGTGCTCTAATGAGAGAGTTGTTATACTGGAGGGACTTCATATGAAACATGGTGTTTCAGAAATTATATAAAAAAGAGCCCTAAATTTGGATTTATGTATGTGTGTCTATACATATAAATATTTAAATACATATAAACACTAACTGCCCCTTAGAAGTTGTACATTCATATAAATATTTAAGTACATTGAACCCACTTTACTCTTTGGTGTAGTCAAGAAATATTGCTGTTCTGAGTGTTTGAATCTTCTGATGAATTAATCATCATTTTTCTAACACTTAAACTAGATTATAATACAGTCTACTCTACAATTGCAGTGGTGTAATTAAACCTTTTTCATGTCAAAAGATAGTTCAGAGTACTGTGCATTTTATTTATCTGTGATAAACAATTTTATTTATAAACAGGGAAACCTGTTTTCAGACTATAGGTACTCATTCAGTGTCCCCAAACTCAATTCATCCAACATATAATTAAAATATCTCTAAAGTATATATACCACTTTATTTGACTAGTAAATATTTTAGCTAATAAAGATTTTCTGCAGTCATAAGCTGAAATGTATAATTTAGAAGACGCCGGAAATAAACACCTCTTATAAGCTTTCAGAATTGCTCAGAGTATTGATATCAACTAGATATTTGTGCCACATTTAATTTAAGCTTCCAAATGAATGAATGAACATGAACGTGAAGTCGCTCAGTCGTGTCCCACTCTTTGTGACCCCATGGACTGTAGCCTACCAGGCTCCTCTGTCCATGGGATTTTCCAGACAATAGTACTGGAGTGGATTGCCATTTCCTTCTCCAAGGGATCTTCCCAACCCAGGAATCGAACCTGGGTCTCCTGCATTGTAGACAGACGCTTTACCGTCTGAGCCACCAGGGAAGATAGTGTGTATGAATGAAGAGAAATTATAAATGGAGTAGGAAGTTTTACTTGCCATTAATAAAATCATTCTTTTTGGCATGTTGGAACTAAAGCATTGGTCAAATTCATGTTGGATAACACAGTGCCATTTGAAGCCTCTGAGAATGATCTCTATTTAGTTAATAACAAGTGGAGCTTGGGGTATTATTAAGCAGAATTAGAACAGCAGTGCACCACTGCGCAAAGAAATTCGTGGCATTTCCTCTAAACAGCATCTTTAAAAGTCTGGCTCCTAAAACTAATGTTGTGAAGCTTCAGTTCTTTTGAATTGAGACCCCAGGGAATAAGAGAGAGTCATAATTATTAGCTAGGAATTGATGCTAAATTTGTTTATTCACTGGTTTTCCACTACTTCTTATAGTATGTAAATGAGATCTTTACTTAGAAAAAGCTTTCCCACTCAGAGACAGTTGACAGCTGTTCAAGCCCAGGGGAGAAAGAAAACACAGCTTTCTCCTCGGCCTTTTCTTCTCCTTCAGCAAAGCTTCCAAAGCCTCGTGGAGTTTTCCCAGAATCCCCTGCACAGAAGCTTTCACATTCTGATTGATTAGTCATCATATCCGGGCTTACCACTTTGCAGCTCCCTGGCTGCCAATTGAACAGTATAAACTGGGCCCAGAAAATCCGCTTGCTCAGCACCACTGGAATTGTGAGCTGTTTAGCAAGCGATGTCTAATTCCCTATGACTCTCACCAGTAAAGATGACATCAGAGTGATATGATTATCATGTTTTCAGAAAGAATCCTGGACACCTCGTCAAAGTTTATAGTACCGCCATGAGATGTGGGGAGAGGCAGACATACAGAGTCCTTAGATCTTCAACCAGAGGAGCTTATAGGCTGGACTAGAGAATGAGGGAGGTGGGTGGAAGGCTCACTCAGGGGGAGATGGGGACAGGTGGTTTTCAATTTTAAGTTCCTCCACCTCTGCCTCCTGCACCCTCTGGAATTCTGCAATATCCCTAGGAAATAACTCAGAGATCGCAGTTTCTTCTGGATCTTGGTCTTGCTAATGCCTCCCTAGGCCGAGAGAAGTCAAGCTATCCTGAGAGCTGACACCTGGCAGTGATGATCTATTGTAGGTAGAATATTTGTCCCCAATTCTTTCATCCCTCTTTTCTGGGTAGACACTCCCCAGATCTGACAGACTTTAGCATCTCACTCAGGTACGGCTTCCTTAAGTACTCTGTGCTCCCAGAAACGCCGGCATCTCCTACACAGCATCAGAACCCAGTGCCCTGTGTACCCTGAGAGGAGGGCAGCTCAGAAATGATTCACATGAAGATGCCGATGGCTAACTTGAACTTCATATGTGACTTCCCTCAGGGTGATTTGGATTTAAAGCAGGAATGGTAGGTGGGCAAATATATGAATGTGAAGGAAAAAAAATCACGGCCACTGATCAGATGTAATCAGTTTGGAAGATGTGTGAGAGAGAATCAGTAGTGCAGAGGAGGTATTTCAATTTTCCTTCAAATTTAAGTGTTAGGTTGGCATTAGTAACAGTAATGCTTCCCAAGTGCTCAGTGCTAAAGAATCTGCCTGCCAATGCAGATTATGTAGTATGTGTATTTACTTATGTGTGTATACACACACACACACTCTTACCTATATATGTAGTATGTGTATTGACATATGTGTGTATGTGTATATATATATATATACACACATATACATATATACACACTTCTCTGTTGGCTCAGATGATAAAGAATCCACCTACTATGTGGGAGACCTGGGTTCAATCCCTGGGTTGGGAAGATCCCCTGGAGGAGGGCATGGCAACCCACTCCAGTATTCATGCTAGAGATTCCCCATGGAGAAAGGAGCCTGGCAGGCTACAATCCACAGGGTCACAAAGAGTCAGACACGACTGAGCAACTAAGCACGGCACACAGCACATACATATGTGTGTATATACACATATATTAAGTTGATATGTGCATCTAAATACTATCTATAAATTGAATTATTACTATTAGGGCTTCCTAGGTAGCTCAAGTGGTAAAGAATCCACCCGCTGATTCAGGAGACACGGGAGATGCAGGTTCAATCCCTGGGTCAGGAAGATTCTCTGGAGTAGGAAATAGTGGCCCACTCCAGTATCCTCGCCTGGAGAAGCTCACAGAGGAGTCTAGCAGCTGCAGTCCATGGGGCCACGAAGAGTCGAACATCACTGAGCATGCGTGCCTGTTACTGTTAGTGTGGTTGCTTGTTGTTCAGTCTCTAAGTCACGTCCGACTCTTTTGCAACCCCATGGACTATAGGTAAATACACATATTACATATTGTATATGTTGTGTGTGTGTATATATATATATATATATAGTTATTAAATTGTGCTTTTACAAATAAATTGTCTTGGAGTTGATTTTATGCAACCTGGTGCAAATTAAAGCACCATTAATAAACAAAAGTCGACTAAAACCCTTACTGGTCTTAAATTGTTCCTTTTTAGAATAAAATAGACTTACAGGGAGATAAGCTCTATGGCACCCAGTAAAGAAGTAAATGTTTTATCAGCCACCATAAAAATATTTCTGTTAGGGAATATATACATATGTGTACATGAAAATATTTTCCATGTCTCTTAAATTCTTCTATAGTTTTCACTCTGTGTACGTATCATGATGAATATGTCTATATCATAAAATGCATATACATATATTAACATATAGGAAAAAACTTTCAGTCATGTCCAACTCTTTTGCAATGCTGTGGACTGTAGCCCACCAGACTCCTCTGTCCGTGGGATTTCCCAGGCAAGAATACTGGAGTGGGTTCCCATTTCCTCCTCCAGGGAATCTTCCTGACCCAGGGATTGAACCTATGTCTCCTGCATTGGCAGGTGGGTTCTGTGCCACTGAGCCACTCGGGCTTCCCATATTAACATAACATGCAGATGTAAACACTCAGTTCAGTTCAGTAGCTCAGTCATGTCTGACTCTTTGCGACCCCATGGGCTGCAGCACGCCAGGCCTCCCTGTCCATCACCAACTCCCAGAGCTTACTCAAACTCACGGCCATTGAGTCGGTGATGCCACCCAACCATCTCATCCTCTGTCATCCCCTTTAACACTGGTTCCCCAAAACTGGGAAAGTCCGACCCTTAAGAAGTCAAGTCTGCCTCGTACAGGAAAGGAAAGTCTTTCTTGTCCCTCCTGTGCCCTCTTAGCACAGACGGGCTTCTCATTTGAGGGCACGTGACAGAGGGGCTGCCATCCTGGCTCAGTGGCACTTGATGATGCTACTAAAGCGAAGACGCACTGGTGCTCAGGGTGAAGCTTGCTTGGTCTCCACGCTGCTCTACATGACCACGGACACATCCCTGAATATAGTTTAGAATAGTTCTCCGCTATATATCACTTTTGTGTGGGTGCACTGGGCCATCCAGCATGCACATACTACATTTCATATGAAAAGAGGTGATGATCCAGCTGCAGAGTGACCAGTTCAGTGCCAGGGCAGAGCAGGGCGATGTAACATTCTTCTTCATGTTGGCCACTTAGAGTTTTCCTGCTAACACAGAGCTAGAACCTCGTAGATGCTCAATAAATGTTTGCTAAGTGGGTGAGTGAGAAATAGATGCCTTCTGTGTATTCTGTGAGATCTTTACCTAGATCTTCAATATGATGCTGTCTTAAGAAAGTAAGACTATAGCAGGACATATTTTTTATTTAAAAATTTATTTTCAGTTCAGTCACGCAGTCATATCAGACTCTTTGAGACCCCATGGACTGTAGCATGCCAGGCTTCCCTGTCCATCACCAACTCCTGAAGCTTACTCAAACTCATGTCCTTTGAGTCGGTGATGCCATCCAACCATCTCATCCTCTGTCGTCCCCTTCTCCTCCCACCTCCAATCTTTGTCAGCATCAGGGTCTTCTCAAATGAGCCAGTTCTTCGCATCAGATTGCCAAAATATTGGAGTCTCAGCTTCAGCATCAGTCCTTCTAATGAATATTCAGGACTGATCTCCTTTATGATGAACTGGTTTGATCTTGCAGTTCAAGGGATTCTCAAGAGTCTTCTCCAACACCACAGTTCAAAAGCATCAATTCTTCGGTACTCAGTTTACTTTATAGTCCAACTCTCACATTCAAACATGACTACTGGAAAAAACACAGCTTTGACTAGATGGACCTTTGTTGGCAAAGTAATGTCTCTGCTTTTTAATATGCTGTCTAGGTTGGTCATAGCTAATTTAATTTTAATTTATAAAATATTCAAAGTAATACAAATACTAAAGATTTTTTTCTTTAACACAACATACATTAGTAGAGATTTTAAAATCACCATTGACATTTATAGAGTTCATACTAAATAATACTGTCTATGTTTTATATGGCTTTCAAAATGTGACATAAAAAAATACTGATTATTTATATCCAAGCACATGTGGTCTAGGAAAGTAGCTTCTGCTCTTTCTCTCCCATCTTTCTGTTCTTTAAGTAAAATATGAGCTCTCTGCTGCTGTCACTTCTAGAGTCCTTGTCTCCAGTTAGGCTAGAGTGAGATTCCCTTTCTTCCCACGAGCTTTGTGTTCCAGGGTGCATGGTGAGACAGATCTTAGCATCTGAAGAGACCCTAGTGACCTTGGACTGGCTTGCTGACTGTGGTCAGAGAGGTAGCATTTTCACCAAATAACAGAAGAAATCCCTGGGAGGTCTAGAGAGTAAATGCCTGAGATTCAAAAGCTGGTAGGAGTGGAGGAAAGAGGAGGTGCTTGGGACTTCAGGACTCTTTCTTTAACAATGCACATTTATTTGAACCCTCTTTGTCTTCCATTTCTGTATGTGAGTGACAAAACCAAGTGTTTTAAGACTCCTTGCAGTGGTTCAAACTCTCCGTGAGTATTTTCTCCTGACTTAAGTGTTGGCCCATCCGTATGCTGTTAGGTGTATGTGTGTGTTTTAAACAACAGATGACCACTTTAGGTACAGAAGATAAATGGCAGTTATAGTCAGTGTGTTAATGCTTTTTATGCCAATGAAAGGTATTTTTAAAATGAAAAATATCCTTATTCCATATTATACCGGTAGGGCGTCCCAGGTAGCTCAGTGGTAAGGAATCTGCCTGCCAGCACAGGTGACATGGGTTCTGTCCCTGGGTCAGGAAGTTCCCCTGGAGGAGGAAATGGCAATCCACTCCAATATTCTTGCCAGCAAAGTTCAATGGACAGAAGAGACCGATGGGCTACAGTCCATGGGTTTGTAAAGAGTCGGAGCGTGCTGAGCACACACACGTATTATGCATGTATATAACAACATTTTTATTTATTTCAATTAAAAGGCAGGAATTTGGGATGCTATAATGTCTTCAGTTAAAAGCAAGCCAGGTACCATTTTTTTCTGCGGCCTCAGATTCTCTGTATACCCTTATACCCTGACAGAATGCAGGGTATAAATAAAGCAAGCACCTCCTAATATTGTTCATGTAGGTAGCATGACGTCCTAAAAATCAAGACACCAAGGGCTTTAATCTGTCACTAACATTAACCGAATAAGAGATGGGAGCTGAGATTGGTCATCATTAAGGTCTATTTCAGCTTTAACAAGCTATTAATGAGATGCTGATTGTCAAACTGGAAATGACCATTTTATTGGTCGAAGAAGCCACGTTTGCATGAGGGGGGCCCTGAACCACTCTGAATGTTAATATGTGCTACAGGATTTGCAGCAAATCAAAACACAAGTGCTGCTAAAATGAGTTTATAGGAAAAAGAATGATTATTTTACTTGAAAGGCCGCAGGGTAGCCTGTAGAATGTAACGCAGGGAGGGTCGGTGAACATATGAGAATAAACATGCAGGGTGTTATCTGAACCCACGTTGTAAGGAGGATCCAGATGATCCAATATGTCCCCCTATCATTTTCCACTTGCAAAGTAGACAGCTAGCTTTTATGTTTCAGCCTGCATTTTAAAGCAAAACCCAGAAGGGATGACTGCAGTGGAGGACCCAAGACTGTTGGAAGGAAATCAGCATGTGGCATCTCATCTTTACCTTTAACCTTTAGAAAGTATTATTGACTTGTGGCAATTTCACGTTAAATTGTATTTTCTTGTGAGTTAGATCGAATGCAAAATACTCTGGACATTCACCATGGCTGTATGAAAACTTTGTTGGGTCAATATTTCAACTCCCTTTCACACTCTGCCTTTCAGAACAGTCTCTTTTGGAAGCAGAGGGAAAGTTCTGGTACTTTTGTGAATCCTCTGCTTCCCCTGTGTCATCTCATTGCTGACTCAAAAGAAAAATAAAGTCCATTTTGTATTAGTTTGATAGACTGCCATAGCTAAATACACAGCCTTGGAGGCTTAAACAGCAGGCATGTATTTTGTTATAGTCCTGGAGGCTTGAGTCCAAGATCAAGATGCTGGCTGGCTTGTGTGCGTTCTGTACGGACAGCCTTCCTGTTGCATTGGAGTCCCCCTTATGACCTCATTTAACTTTACCTCTTTAAAGGGTCTGTCTCCAAGTACAGTCACATTGGGAATTTGTTCTTCAATATATGTATGAATTTTAGGGGACACAATTCAGCTCATAACAACCTTTAAAATTATTTTTCATTATAATTCTCACTTTCTTGCAAATTTAAATTCTGTGACTGACGATATTTTCACATTTTCTTTTCTAATCTGATTCCAATTGAAAAATAAAACATAACCCTAAGAGGATTTTTTTTTCCCCTTAGGGAATTCTAGTCTGGTATCCAAAATTTACATGTAAGTCCATCTCTTAAAGGAGAGAAATAATAGTCGCCATCTGCTTCCACTGTGCTAGAAATGCAAAGGCAGAACTTCCTTCTGAATCCATATGTAAAGGGCACACAGTTCTTCAAAGGAAAGCTATAGAAAAGATACAATGTTCCATGATATTCTCCAATGTCATTTTAAGATTTAGTAATCCTTCACTCATTCATTCACTGATAAATTTTTAATAAATACTTACTATATGTCAATCACTATTCTAAGCATTAGAGCGACAATGTACAGCAAAGTTTCTCCCCTCAGGGAACTCAAAATGTCCTAGTGTGAAAAAATATAAATAAATATGCTCACTCTTTCTCACATGGAATGACCTCTTTTTCTCTGTTTACCCTGCAGTTACATTCTATGCCATCTTTATGGCTTAGTGCTCACTGCACACCTCAGTCATTTTCCCTGGGGGATAAAATAATGAGACAGACAGAAAATCAGCTGTTCTACTGTGTGCTCACTTATAAAATGATGGTTTGGACTGAATCAGTGGTTCTCAGTTCTGGTTGTCCATTACCATCACCAGGGGAGCTTTAAAAATATACCTTGGACCCTAGAGATTCCAAGTTATTTGATCTTTGATGTATCATGACCTTTGATGCATTGAAAAAGATCTGTGAGTGATTCCAAAGTGCAGTCAAAATTGAGAGTACCTGAGTAGACGATCACCAAGACCTCTCACTGATCTGAGAGGTTATGTCTCCTAGACAAAAATTAGAGATTTCTAGATCTTCCCCCCCCCCCCCCAGTTCTGAAGTTATGCTCTGAAATAAGCTGGGAAAATTATTTATGTTCCTCAGCATGTGTGTGTGTCGCAGGAACTCTTATTACTGCTGCTTCTAAGAATCAATCTCTCAAGAAGATTGAATTAAACTAAATTTCAATGAAAACCAATGAGTTTAAATGTAGCCTAAGTGGGAAGTACAGAGAAAGTGACATAAAATGAAACTGGAAAGACAGGGAGGACCTTTCCTAGTGTGCTTTGGCTTTACCGTGAGAGTGAGTGAGTGCCATCCAGAAAACACCAAACAGTGGAGAGACCTGAAGAGCTCAATGGCTTAAAGAGATCAGATGGGTGAAGAGTAGAGAATGTAGGAAAAGGGGTCAAAACAAAGACAATCGGAATATCAGAGGCCTTTGCAAACAACCCAGAGGAGAAATGGTGAGGGCTGAAACTATAGCACGGGGTGGAAACAGAAGGCTGTGTCGAGAGAGAGACTTTGAAGAAAAAAAAAAAAATAATAATAATAATAATAAACTGATGGCAAATAAAGCAACCTCTAATTTTAATTTTGGTAAATGGGTGGTTTGGTTAATCTATTTACTGAAAAAAAAGGAAGAACATAGGAGGGGCAGATTTGGGTAATGGTTTTAAAAACATGCTGAGTTTGCAGGAAATTTAAGGAGAATTATTCTAGAAATAATACAATTTATAGCAACCTGGATATTATCATGCTAAGAAAAGTAAGTTAGAAAGAGCAAGACAGATACTGTGTGGTATTGTTTATATGTGGCATCTAAACCATGACACAGACGAACCTGTCTCTGAAACAGATCCAGACTCACAGACACAGAGAAGAGGTTGGTCGTTGCCAAGAGGAAGGAGAGCTAGGGGAGGGGTGGATTAGGAGTTCGGGGCTAGTGGATGCAAAGTATTCTATATTAGTATACAGAATAGATAAACAGGGTCCTGCTGTATAGCACAATATCAAGTGATAATAATACACACACACACATATATACTGAATCACTTTGTGGTAGAGCAGAAATTAACACAACATTGTAAAGCAACTGTACTTCAGGGTTCAGGATGGGGAACACATGTATACTTGTGGCGGATTCATTTTGATGTATGGCAAAAGCAATACAATATTGTAAAGTTAAGCAAAATAAAATTTAAAAAATTAAAAAAAAATAAAACATGAGAAAGCGCTTCCCTCATGGTCTAGTGATTAAGATTCTCTGCTTCCAATGGAAGGGACCTGAATTTTATCCCTGCCCAGGGCAGTTTCACATGACATGCAATGTAGTTTAAAAAAAGAAAAAAGAAAAGGAGAGTTGTTCAGTATAATCAGGCCCTTAAGGAAAAAAGATTTGAGCCCCAGGGGAAAAAAAAATCATGATGTTGTTAATTATATTGAAAGCAAAGGAGATGGAAGAAATTGTTTTCAGTGAATGTGTAGTTTGGGAGGAAGTCGTGGACAGATTCTCAGTTTAAGGAAAGTAGAAATAAGAGATCGTGATTAAAAAAAAAAAATAGGTAAGCAAAATCTTGACCCTGCTGCTGGAAAAGATTGAGGGCAAGAGGAGAGAAGTGGGTGACAGAGGATGAGATGGTTGGATGGCATCACAGACTCAATGGCCATGAATTGGAACAAACACAGGGAGACGAAGGGCAGAGAAGCCTGGCATGTTGCAGTTTATGGGGTCGAAAAGAATTGGACATGACTTAGTGACTGGACAACATCAAACAACAACAACAAGTGAAATCTTGAACCAAGTAACACCCTAGAGCTTGAAGGGGGAGAGAATTTCAATGAGGAGGTGGTCAGCATGGAGGCAGAGTAATGGTCGCTCCATGTTTCGAGCTCCAGTTTTCTGATTGCTTTGTGTGTGTTGATTCACTTCATTCTCATAATAACTCTAAAAGGTGAGTTGTCATCTCATTGTATAGAGGGGAAACAGAAGTGTAGCTAGTATTTGCCAAAGAGTGCACAGTTAATTAATAGCACTATAAAGATGTGAGCCTACAGAGTCTCACCCTAGAAGTCATGCTTGTGATGACCCTACTGAACAGCAGTTGGATGAAGAGTGAGGACAGGGAAGTATCTGCTGGAAATCAGTTTTTGACCTTGGTGAGAGTGGAGCTCAGTAAACTGTGGATCCCAAACTGTGTGGGTATGTGTGTGTGCACGCCTGTGTGTGTATGTATGGGTATGGTGGGGGTGGGGAAGGGTGGGCAGCGCAGAAGAGAGAATTAGAAGAAAATACCATCTTTTACATGCCTGATGTGTGAAGAAAGGCACAGAGTAAGATGATATGTTGAGGATGACTTAGTACAAAAAGAGCATTAGATTTAAAGATGGAAGGGTGGAAGGGGGAACTATTCCTATATTCTGCTAAGAAATACTGGGGAGAAGTGCAAAGATGGAGACATACAAGATAAGTCAGTGATGGTAGCTTTCCATGAAGGTCACGGGTGGAGAGGAACCAGAATGTTGGGGAAGAATCAGTACTGACTACCTTTCCCAGTGAGAGAAGGAAAGAGAGGATTTGAGAATTAACAGCAGAAAAGGGCAAGACAGTGGCAAACAACCACTTACTCCAAGGCCACTTTCATTCCCCACACCTTCGGGTAAGGAGGACACAGTCCACTTAGAGGCTCTGCTCACCCTTGACTATGCATCGTCGTGCTCCAACTTTCTCAACAGGCACCAATATCCCCAACTCACGCGCTCAGTATAGAGCCATCTTTCTCAGTCAGCACATTCTTCGAGTTTTACTTATTGAGTTAACATTTCCTCTTCTTTGTAAGGAAAAAGGCCAGTACCAAGCAAAAAAAAAAAAAAAAAAAAACCCTCTCAATCAAAGACTAGCACAGGACAGCCTCTTGCATAGCGTGTGTCTGGGGTGACCCAGGAGGAGTCTGAGATTGATTTGCAGTCTGTTGCTACCTCTCAGTGTGCAGAATGAGGCGAGTACCATGGGTAACGCATCGAGTCAGATTGGCAGTGATGGGCCTGCCAGTGGAAAAGATGTGAGCTGAATTAATAACACTTCCAACTTCAGCCGAAAGAACCTGGAAGGAGAGATGTCTTCAGATGAAATCCCCAGTGCAGGCTCTCTCCCCATCTCACTTAACAGGAGGAGTGGTTGCAAAGGGCAACTTCAACAACTTTCCACAGGCAGCCCAGTCACCGTCAATCTAACTTAAAAAGGAGAGGGGATGTCAGCACTCCAGAAAGCACGCGTCCCCCGAGACATCGGCACGGCTTTCATGTTCAATCACTGTGTTTAATTCAATTATCTGCCCCCGCCACCCCCAACTGTCTGCCTTACAAGGAAGGTTTGGGAGGAGACGGATGCTTGATGCTTCTGCAAGTCCCCAAAGATGCACATTCTTTATTAGAGAATTCAATAAAGGATAACTCTTACTCACCCAGCTGCTTCCTCTGGGAAGTCATCATGGGGCTCCAGCTGCCTGTAGTAGAAGGATGACTGGGTCTATGCCATGAATTGATTTTTTTTTTTTTAGATTAGAGTCAGCTAGTTGTCTTTTTTAAAAAGAGGGTTTGTGTCAAATAACACTTAAAATTTTAATTTTTTTTTAATATGGGGAAACCACCACAGATTCATATTCTGCTGTAGAATTTTCAGAATCCAGATATCGAGATAGATTTCTAATTAGGTTTAATGATTTTCATTCTTTCCTTCCTTTCTCTTACCTGTCTTCTCATATGCCCATTGTAAGAGACTGTTAGGGCTTCCCTGCTGGCTCACTGGTAAAGAATTAAGTTGCCAATACAGGAGCCTTAAGTTCGATCCCTGGGTCAGGAAGAACCCCTGGAAAAGGAAATGGCAACCCACTCCAGTATTCTTGCCTGGGAAATTCCATGGACAGAGGAGCCTGGTGGGCTACAGTCCATGGGTTTGCAAAAGAGTCAGACACGACAGAACAACTAAGCAACAACAACCGCGTTAAGAAGGAACTCATGAAGTGTAGGGACACGTGAATAGACCATATCAAAGATCACCAGTTGGCGAAAGCGAGGCTAAGCTGATTTTTCCATCACAAGTCCCAAATTTTCAAATTGTTTCAGAGTGCAAATGGATTGTTATTATACTTGAGAAAAATAAACTGATAATATCCATGATGATATGAACCAGTGTTTTCCAAATTCTAGACTATATAGACCCTCTTTAAGAAAAGAGATATTTGCAGGCCCACAGTAACATGTTCTGTCTCAATTTTCAGAAATATTGGCTAGGCATTCCAGGTCTTAGCCCATGAAGATATCTTTTACCTGCAAATAATGAAGCAAAGTATAAAATCCATCTTTATAGTGGTAAAAATCCTTTCAGATTCCAGTTGCCAATGGAAACTTTAAAAAAAGCAGCCCCCGCCCCCCAAAAAAAACCCATAAAACCTTGTGGATCCTACAAGTCTATATCTGCAGAATCAATTTGAAAAACACTACTTTTAGCACTTTTTAACCAAAACTTTTTCAAAAACTGATGCTGGGAAAGATTGAAGGTGGGAAGAGAAGGGGATGACAGAGGATGAGATGGTTGGATGGCATCACTAACTCAATGCATGTGAGTTTGAGTAAACTCCGGGAGTTGGTGATGGTCAAGGAGGCCTGGCGTGCTGCAGTCCATGGGGTCGCAAAGAGTGACACAAGTGAGCAACTGAACTGAATCAAAACTTGGAACTTGTCAAGGATTCTTTTTTTATGTGTTACATTGCCAGCTTTCTTTTACCATTAATTCATTCTGAATTAATGGGAATCCTGCTCCCATATTTTCCCCATGTTTGTAAGATCTGAATAGTAAGAAAAGGATTGGTAACAAAAATGAATGTCTTCTGAAACTCTTACCCTATTTCTTTTATTCTCTCCATTCAGGCTAGGAAAAAAAAAATACCCTTTGAAAGTCTATCTCATTAAGAGCTTATTTAATCACAGATTTGTCTCCATAAGCATTATCCACGATATATATTTATTGAATACCAGTAAATGTGAGTGGGGGTGGCACAGTTAATGTTCTGGATAATCGATGATTGATATTTCTTGAATACCTTTATGAATAATTCACCATAAGGGAGTTTGCTGAAGAAGATACTTTTTTTAAAATGTAGATTCATATTTTTTCCTTGAGTATTTTACTGTCTTAATGGGAAGATTAGGATTATGTGCTCAAAAGATGATCAATATGTGCAAGTGAGTCATGAATTAGGCAGATAACATGGCTGTACAATAGACAGAAAAGTTTGAGGAAAGTGAAATTTGAGCAAAATCTTGGGAGGTGGGGGGTAATAGGAGATTGGGGTAGACAAAATGGAAGCAAGAAGGTATTCCAGGCAGGAAACATCAAACGGATATTTTAACTGGAGGTCAGAGATTAGAATAATATGGCTGCAGTTGGGTGCTCATAGAAAGAACTTCACAAGATAGCTTCAGAAAGACTAATGTAAGCACTTCGGGCTTTGATGATGGAGGGATTCAAGCAGGTCACAGAGATGGAGAAAGCAGTATTTCTGGGTGATTCACTTGGCTAGTGGTGGGAAGAAAGATATAAAAGGGGAAGAAACTGGAAAATTAATTTCAGGATAGCTGCTTATTTCTATTTTCTACAGTGAAATAGAGACAAAAAGTTAACTTTCATTTGTAGCCACATCTTCGATAACAAGCAATGAAGACCGTGGCCTCGTCAGATGGCTAATCAAGGCTGGTTGTGAAGTTAAGCATTCCTTAGAGAAGGCTGGCTTCCCCACCCTGGGCTGTGTGGTTGGCACACTAAACCCAAACACTGTGGATGTCCTCTGGCTTTGTTCTCTGCCCTTCTTGCCTGCTCACTGTATCCCTCTCTTAGGGCAGTGTTTCTCAGCATCATCGGCACTCTCAGCATTTGGGCTGGATGAGTCTTTGTTCTGAGCGGCTATCCTATGCCTGGCCTCACCCTGCTAGATGCCACTAGCATCCTCCCTTACCTTCCCAAACTGTTAACACCCCCAAAGTACCTTCAGACACTGCCAGATGTCCCGCAGGGGATACAATCCCCTCTTGTTGAGAACTGGCTTAGAGAAGCAGAGATTGTTTTGCTGAATGCTAAGCATTTGTGCCTGGAGAAGAGGAACCCTTTCTGTTCTCCAACATTTCTAAGTGTTAGGCTTTGTGAGTCCTGGAGGCATCAGAGAACCGAAATGTGAGCCATGCAGTGTAATATGTCCTCTCCACTGACACGTTCCAACTTTAGCCCTTTTTTCTTCTACCAGCCAACAATTATTTGAAACTGTAAATCACTGCAGATGGTGACTGCAGCCATGAAATTAAAAGACGCTTACTCCTTGGAAGGAAAGTTATGACCAACCTAGATAGCATATTCAAAAGCAGAGACATCACTTTGCCAACAAAGGTTCCCCTAGTCAAGGCTATGGTCTTTCCTGTGGTCATGTATGGATGTGAGAGCTGGACTGTGAAGAAGGCTGAGCACCGAAGAATTGATGCTTTTGAACTGTGGTGTTGGAAAAGACTCTTGAGAGTCCTTTGGACTGCAAGGAGATCCAACCGGTCCATTCTGAAGGAGATCAGCCCTGGGATTTCTTTGGAAGGAATGATGCTAAAGCTGAAACTCCAGTATTTTGGCCACCTCATGTGAATAGTTGACTCATTGGAAAAGACTCTGATGCTGGGTGGGATTGGGGGCAGGAGGAGAAGGGGACGACAGAGGATGAGATGGCTGGATGGCATCACTGACTCGATGAATGTGAGTCTGAGTGACCTCCGAGAGCTGGTGATGGACAGGGAGGCCTGGCATGCTGCAGTTCATGGGGTCGCAAAGAGTCGGACATGACTGAGCGACTGATCTGATCTGATGTTATTTGTGGATTGTGTGTCCTAGTTTGCCTAGGAGTATCCTGATTTACACCTGTTTTATCCATTCCTGTCTGGTTATACCCTTTTGCACTCTTTAACATGTCCTAGATGGGATGGTAAATTTATATGATCATTCTTCCACTTAAATTGCTAGAACTGAGAGAGAATAACCAGGAAATAGAAGAGGTGAAGGGCCTCCCTGGTGACTCAGTGGTAAAGAATCCACCTGCAAATGCAGGAGATGTAGGTTTGATAGCTGGGTCAGAAAGATCCCCTGGAGAATGAAATAACAACGCACTCCAGTATTCTTGCCTGGAAAATCCCATGGACAGAGGAGCCTGGTGGGCTACAGTTCATGGAGTTGCAAAACGTCAGACATGACTTAGCGACTGTGCACACACGCACACACCAGGGATGAAGGAGACAAGCAAATTACCTCTGTCACTGCCCCAAGAAAGATTTCCTGAAGAGGACACTGGAATTAAGACTTAGAAGAACACAAGGAGTTAACCAGGAAAAGGGGCAGAAAGATTTACAAGACAGAGACAACAGGATAATTTATAGGGTGAGACAGTGAAATGGATATATTGAGCAGTTAGACCAACAGGCTAATATGAACATCCAAAAGTCATTTTTGCAAACTTGTCTTCAATTTTGTAGCTACCTATCCAGTTGTTATCCTATCTAGCAAAATGGTCAGTGGCATTTTGAGGCTATAAATTCCAAATGTGGCTAACATTTATTTTGCACAAAAGAAAAGGATTGAGTGCTAGGGATTGTCCAAAAAGGAGAGGAGGGTCAATCCCCTAGCTACGGGTTTGCATATGTGATGGTATTAAAATGCACCGATTACCTTCTCTTCCTTTTATCTGAATGCTTGTAGCCGACACGTAACTACAGAGGATCCAGCATACCATTACACACATAGATTTCAAAGACTTGGGAAGAAATCTTATTTCAGCATCTGTAGTTGGTTTTATTAAAAGCAGTTTAAATTCCCCTGCCTAGAGCAGTTTGGAATTATAGAGATGGGCTGCAGAAATTTACATTTTAATTGAGGCAGAAGACAAAATAGGGCATGGTGCAGCATTCACACATTACAAGGAAGAATAAATAAGATATGTATCAGCTGGGAGAAAAGAAATGCTCGTTTTTCACTGCCTTCTGCACTTAATTTTTTTCAGATGTCAGTGAGCTGAGTTAGGCATGCTATGCAAAGACAATTTTTTCCAGTCAAAATGTTTACCATTTCAGAGTCTTGGCATTGAAATATCTTCCTGTTATGGATTAAGTATGTAAATACTTAAATAGGCATGGGTGTGTATGTGCAAGTATGTATGGTGGTTTCCATCAATATTTCAGATATCATTGGATAGAAATAATATTTCAATGAATAGCAGAGGAAATGATTTTAAAGTATGGGATATATACTGACCGTTATTGACAAATGTAATTTATCTGTTACATGCACTAATTTGAGCTATTGATAATAAGCTTCATAGAAATAGATGTTTTCTCTGTGGACAAATTCTGCTTCCTGTTGTAAGTGTGAAAGTCTTTGTAAAGAGTGCAGCAGATACAGGTTTTCAAACTTGAAGGTTTAACTGTATTTGACAGTCACCTTGAGAAAATTTCCAATTGATATATTCTTTTCTGTATTCATTATGCATTTGATTCATTCATAGAAAATTAGGTTGAGAATGCAAAATCAAAGGAAAAACAATATACATAAAAGTTATAGTATTCTAAGGCTTTAAAAAAGTAAGGTACTAGACTTTAAAAAAGGTACTCTGTTAGTGTCAAAAATGATTTCCAGAAAATTGCTGTAATTAGCACATTTACACTTCTGCATAAACCTTCCTCAGCTTTATGGAATCTTCTATCAACTGTATGCATATTTTTATAGTCTCACATGCTCTTTTTAAACTGTAATTAAAGATTAATTTTAAAATTGAAAGCTAGTAAACAACATATTACCATTTCATGATTATCCAATTATTATTTAATGTAGAACCAAGTCTTTAATTGGGCACATAGAAAGGACATGTAGTCTTTTGTCCCCAAGCATGTTCCTCTCTAGCATGTAGGTCAAAGAAATCCCCTACTTTTGGTCACCTAAACTTATTTTATCTGATGTTTTGACTATAAAATTATCTTTTGCTTTTTCTGGAAATTAAAAATGACATTTTATAGTTTTTTTTTTAAAAAGTAAGAGTACATTCACCTTATCACTAAGGTTGTTCTTAAGTCGTTAAGTTATGTCTAACTCTTTGCGACCCCACGTGCTCTGCCCATGTAATTTTCTAGGCAAGAATACTGGATCGGGTTGCCATTTCCTCCTCTGGAGGATCTTCCCAACCCAGAGATAGAATCCATGTCTGCTTCATTGGCAGGCAGATTCTTTACCACTGAGCCGCCAGGGAAGCCTTGTCACTAAGATTGTTTGTTTCTTAAACTAATATTGTTTGTTTATGCTTATTATGTTTTGATATTTGTCTGCCTTGTCTGTGCTTGGATTTCCTTTTTTTGTTTTTGTTATTTTGATCTCTGTCTTTTGTATTAATTAAGTATAATGACATTTGATATAAGCAAGGACTCAAAATATTTGTTTTCTAAATACCTTCTGAAACATGCTTAATAATGTCAAATGCTATTACTCTCTAATCAATAGTAAGCTGAAAGTAGATTTTGAAATTCAAAATAATTTTGGCACAGAATTTTGAAGACACTGCTTTATTGTCTTATGATATCACCTCTGCTGATGAGAACTACAATGCCACTTTCATTTCCATTCCCTTGTAGATAGGCAGCTTTTCCTTTTGTAAGCTTTTTTAATTTTCTCATACCTTTGGAAATGTGACATTTCATTGAGTTATGAGTAAGTGTGGGTCTTGCTGGGCACCTAACTACTTGACAACCACTTTCTTTTGAAGATAATACAAAAACTGTCATTTTTCAGTTCTAGAATATTGTTTTTCCTATTTTTTCTTTGATTTTTACTGAGCCCTTCCATTTTCTATGGCTTCTCTTCTTAAAACTCTTAGTAGAGGAATAATGGCACCCGGGGTTAATTTGCTGTGTCTATTTATCTTTTTCTTCCACACACCTTTTCTTTCCTCCAGTGCAAAAATGGGTTTTCTTAATTTCTTGTAGATTTTTAAGCTCCCAGAGCTCTTTATTAGATTTCTCTTTATCACAACACCTTGTTCTAGTTTATGGATGCAAAAGTTTCTCAAAATATTTCTCAAAAATTCCTGGGAATTTGTAGTCTTTTTTTTGTTCCTTCCATTATCTGAGGTCTGGCTGTTATCTTGGCTCTTTTTGGTTCTGTTGCATTGTGTTGTTAACTTTCTCAGTGTGTTTGGTAATCAGTGTTCATTCATGTTTGTTTAAATATATATATTATATATGTCTGCATGTTGAGTAATACCTCTATGATTATACAAATTTTGGTTCCCAGCATTTGGTTCTGTCTACTCCAGAGTAGGGCTAACTAGGTGGATGAGTGACTGGCTGTGGTTTCATTAGGGAGGAGTAGCACCAAAAATATATATTGGAAAGCTTACAAAGTGAAAATGGCTTAACCTCCAGCACTACCTGTCTTAAAGAAGGAGGCTTAAAGAACCTATGATTGGCATTAAAATGTTTTTGGAGAATAGTTCTAGACTTTTAGAAACTAGAAGAAGTCTTACTGGTAATGGTTGTTTAACAGGTACCTGAAAATAGTGGGTTTGTAAATGATAACAAACATTCCTTAGAATATTTACCTCAATATTTTTACTCACTTCATTACCCTGCCTATATTTACATCTCTGAGTCTTTGTTGTAAAGATTGTCTCTCACCTCTTTACAGACTTTGTCTTAAAATGTTTTAAGTCTTAGTTTCACCTTCTTTGTTTAAAACATCAATCTGATTTCATTCATTTTCTCTCTTCCAGATATCTGTCTAAAAAAGCTACTCCAGTGAGACCTAACCATCCCCTCAACCCACTTTTATCTTTAGACCTCTTATGAGTTTATTACATTTTGATTTATCTTCTCTAATTTCATTTGAATTTTGAAAGGAAATAAAAGAGCATCTTAAGTCTGATGTTTTTGCACCAGACACTCTATTTTCAACGTAAAAACAGACTCCAAGGACTGTTCATCCCCCTTTCTTTCTGCACTAACACTCTAAGAAGCAGTAAAAGCCATAAAGATCTCCACCATGAACTCTGTAGTTCTCAGTTCTACTCAGCTGTCCATGTATAGTGGCTACCAGTTAGAATAGATAAGACAAAATGGCAAAATGTAGAGCTTCCAAGAAATTTTTTAACTTGAAAGTGCACTGTGATCAAGCTGTCTTACAACCCCAGTCATCACCTCGTGACTTTATTGTTTGTTGATGCAACCGCTGCCAAACTGTCACAGCGTCTTCCAGGTAGAACTTGTAGACAAGATTTATTCCTTAGTCTTTGATTGTGTATGTGTGTGCTCAGTCATGTCTGACTCTTTGCAACGCCATGAACTGTAGCTGGCCAGGCTCCTCTGCCCATGGAATTTTCCAGGCAAGAATACTGGAGTGAGTTGCCATTTCCGTCTCCAGGGAATATTCCTGACCCAGGGATCAAACCTGCGTCTCTTGCGTCTTCTGTATTGGCTGGCAGATTCTTCACCACTGCGCCACCTGGGAAGCCCCGGTTCTTGATTAGTCTTCATCTGTCTCCATGCGCATTTTCTCATTGTAACACCATTAATGTAAAGCAAAGTGGGGTGTATAGCTGAGGAAATGGACATGGGATCCAAATGGTTCCGTTTCAACAGTTCTATGTTACAACTGGTTGACTCCATCTATATATGTGTATACTAGACCACTCAGTCAGGTCTAACTCTTTGTGACCCCATGGACTGTAACCTGCCAGACTCATCTGTCCATGGGATTCTCCAGGTAAGAATATTGGAGTGAGTTGCCATGCCCTCCTTCAGGAAATCTTCCCAACCCAGGAATTAAACTTGGGCCTCCTGCACTGCAGGCAGATTCTTTACCATCCGAGCCACCAGAGAAGCTCTCTCTATGTGGGTACCTTGCCATATTCCTGGGTCCTGAGTGTCTAGACACTGGGTGGTCCTCATTGACATTTCTATTTTCCCCACTATGTCTCCCAAATTCCATGATTTACCACATTGTGTTTCTATTAATATAACATGAAAAATATTTCCAAACTGTTTGGAAAAATAAATGCATTTCATATAATTAGTGCTTACTCTAAAGCATTTCTTTCTGCCAATATAATCGTTTTCTCTTTTTATCAATATCTGCCAGCAAGAAAGCTCAAGCTATTTAGCCAGCAAAGCTGCCAATATTTACAACCTTTTAAGACAGTAGAGGAATTTGGGTAATTTGTATTTTAGTGTTTACTGGAACCGTGAACTTCCTGATGTTCAAGCTGGTTTTAGAAAAGGCAGAGGAACCAGAGATCAAATTGCCAACATCCGCTGGATCATGGAAAAAGCAAGAGAGTTCCAGAAAAACATCTATTTCTGCTTTATTGACTATGCCAAAGCCTTTGACTGTGTGGATCACAATAAACTATGGAAAATTCTGAAAGAGATGGGAATACCAGACCACCTGATCTGCCTCTTAAGAAATCTGTATGCAGGTCAGGAAGCAACAGTTAGAACTGGTCATGGAACAACAGACTGGTTCCAAATAGGAAAAGGAGTACGTCAAGGCTGCATATTGTCACCATGTTTATTTCACTTATATGCAGAGTACATCATGAGAAATGCTGGACTGGAAGAAACACAAGTTGGAATCAAGATTGCCGGGAGAAATATCAATAACCTCAGATATGCAGATGACACCACTCTTATGGCAGAAAGTGAAGAGGGGCTAAAAAGCCTCTTGATGAGAGTGAAAGTGGAGAGTGAAAAGGTTGGCTTAAAGCTCAACATTCAGAAAACGAAGATCATGGCATCTGGTCCCATCACTGCATGGGAAATAGATGGGGAAACAGTGGAAACAGTGTCAGACTTTGTTTTTCTGGGCTCCAAAATCACTGCAGATGGTGACTGCAGCCATGAAATTAAAAGACGCTTGCTCCTTGGAAGGAAAGTTGTGACCAACCTAGATAGCATATTCAAAAGCAGAGACATTACTTTACCAACAAAGGTTCGCCTAGTCAAGGCTATGGTCTTTCCTGTGGTCATGTATGGATGTGAGAGCTGGACTGTGAAGAAGGCTGAGCGCCGAAGAATTGATGCTTTTGACCTGTGGTGTTGGAGAAGACTCTTGAGAGTCCCTTGGACTGCAAGACGATCCAACCAGTCCATTCTGAAGGAGATCAGCCCTGGGATTTCTTTGGAAGGCATGATGCTAAAGCTGAAACTCCAGTATTTTGGCCACCTCATGCGAAGAGCTGACTCATTGGAGAAGACTCTGATGCTGGGAGGGATTGAGGGCAGGAGGAGAAGGGGACGACAGAGGATGAGATGGCTGGATGGCATCACTGACTCGATGGATGCGAGTCTGAGTGACCTCCGGGAGCTGGTGATGTACAGGGAGGCCTGGCGTGCTGCGGTTCATGGGGTCGCAAAGAGTCGGACACGACTGAGCGACTGATCTGATCTGATCTGAATGGGTATTATGCTCAGGATTTTATTTATTTATACCCTACCTTGGTCCAAAAATAATTTGAAGTGTCTTGAATATTGCAGATGATAAATATAGAGTTAGAACATGAGTACTGTATAATCAAAGCAAACTTTGACCAAAATTGATTTACCAAATGGGGAAGCATTGAGGGTTTATATAATGTTATGTATGTTTTAAAGTTCTGAGTATTACTGTAAAAAAATTAAAAATCAATCATCCCTCTTACTTTATACAATTATCAAAGGAAGATAAAACAGAAAGTTAACATATTGTAAGACTATCTAGTTTATACTGAAATATTAATATAATTTTCATTCTATTTATGGAAAAATTATTCCTCTGTAGGCACAACTAAAGTCATATCACAGAGAGATGTTCTGGGAGAAATATTCATGCATATTTTAAAAATGAAAAACTTCTCAATTATGTACCTTAATCTGATTTTTATTCAATCCTCAATGATCATACATTCACTTGTATTAATAAAAATCTATAATAGAGTCCATTATTTTTTAATGGTGATGTAAAAATTGAGGATGATAAAACATTTTGTACTGAAATGTTTATTTCTATCAGATTAAAAATTGTTACTCCTATTTATGTATTGTGTATAAAAATTGTATATGATGAAATTTCTAATAGCATTCATGTAAGTTCTTTAAAGCAGCCTTCATTGAAAATAATTATACTAGTGTGGATCATGCTGTATCTTTATAGCAATGCAATATCATTTTTAGGTTTGAAATGATTTGTAAATGGCAAAGCAGTTTTGTTTCTCAAGTGACTATTTTAAAAAAATGAAGCAACCATCCCTTTATAATGTACTAGGATGATATAATATTGGCTACCTAGAAAATGGATTTTTTAAGAGACCGACTACAGTGAACCTCTTAAAATAATGTGGTCCTACGTTTTAGAAATCATTTCCTTTAATTAGAATGGGTAGAGACATATAGAGAAGAGGTAAATTCATAAAATTTTCTTCTCTCAATGTAATCATGTTTTTGATTGACATATAGCTTTATTCTTCAGAATTTTGACCATAATTTTGCTTATCAAAAAAAAAAATACCCAACAAGATTGTTTCTTGAATGGGATTTTGGAAAAGTTAATTACTGAATATAGTGAAGACATTGTATCTTGTCTGTTTCTCTATTCTTGAAAAATAGGACAAATATAGGTAAGACATGAATTTTGGAAACATATACACACAGTCACATATGAACAAGCTATCTCTTCTCCCATCCCTGGCAATTTTGATTTCTTTTCAATAGCATGAATAATAAAGCTTTTCCTGATGGGGTTTGAATTCTTCATCAATTACTAAATTGATCATAGGACTACTCTACAGCTGCTACTGCAACTGGAGTGGCAGAAAACAATTTCAGACAATCAGAGCCACATGAGGACCAGACATGGGGGTGGTAATCAAGCCTCAGCATCCAAGTGCCCACTCGTCCTATAGATGGAGGGGATCTATAGTCACAAGTCTGTCATCACACAGCACTTCAGATACAGAAAGATACTGCCTCAACTTTGACCAATACTTGGCCCTTTGGAGTGATAAATTGTCATTAGATCCACAACATCAGCTTATGGCTAAGAAGGAAAGAAACAATAGTCCTTGTTTTTATAGTTAGAATATTAAAGCTGGAAAGCTAATTGGTTTGTCCAAGATCTCACAGCACGTTAGTAGTAGGAACCAGGGGAGAGTCCAGGGAACCTAATTCCTAGTACAGTGATCTTTTCTCAATACTATCTCATCCCTTATGAGCTAGATAAAATTTAAAACATATTAAAGAAAATATTCATATGTTTAGACTCCAAAAAGCTCTTCTCATGTTCTCAGTTGCGAAAAGTTAAAGAATATTCTGTTAATAGTAATTAATGCTCCCACCTACATGCAATGCCAGTGTTTGTCTTATCCACCTGTCTACATGTGTTTTGAAAGCCACAAATAGAAGAAGAGCTTATCTGTATTAAATTCTGCAGAAGGAGTTCCTATAGAAATCTGTGAAACAGACTAAAAGAGTGTAATAATAAACATGACTAATATCATTACATATTTTGATGTACCATGCACTCCTCTAAGCATGAGTCATATATTGATTCATTTAATTCTTATAACAGCTCTTTCATAGGTATTGTTATTTTCCCTAGCTTATCGATGAGACGTTGTTGCCCAGAGAAGTGACTCAAGATCGTACAGCTAGTGAGTGGTGGAGACAAGATTCAATGATTTACATTTGTAAAGTTGAAATCTAAGTGTCAGACTTATCTCTGCATGGCTCAGCTGAGACCCATCTCATCCTTAAAGCTTTCTCAGTTTCTTGGATCTACACTTTTTTTTGCTTCTCCTCCAGTCCTGGAGGCTGGTACATAGCAGCCTCCAGGATTTTTTTCAAATTTTCAATCATGCACACTGGCTATCTTTTTCTCCTATGGTCTTTAAAAAAGAAGTTATTTTATTTATTAATTTTTGGTGCACTGGGTCTTCGTTGCTATGCATTGGCTTTTTCTTATTGCAGTAAGCAGGGGCTGCTCTCTAAAGGTGATGCACAGGCTTATTGCAGTGGCTTCTCTTGCTGCAAAGCACAGGCTCTAGGGCGCGTGGGTTTCAGTAGTTGCAGTTCATGGGCTCCAGAGCATGGGCTCAGAAGTTGTGGTAGTCAGGGCTTACTTGCCCTGCGGCCTGTGTAATCTTCTTGGGACAAGGATTGAACACATGTCCTCTACATTGGCAGGCAGATTCTTAACCACTGGACCACCAGCAAAATCCTCCTATATTCTGTACTTGTTTCTTGTTTTTAACCACATATAAGAATGTGAATATTATTTAATTCTTCTCTTATATATTATAAAATGCCAAATTTTGTTGGACAGAGTATAGTTGCTACCACAAAGACATTGATTGAGGGGCATTTTAAGAGAGTAAAGTGCAAGTAATAATAGATTCAGTTGAGTAAGGCTATAATTGTCTTGTCTTTCTTGGGTTTCCCTTGTATCTCAGTTGGTAATGAATTCATTTATTAATTCTAATAACTTTTTTGAGTCTTTGAAGTCTTCTGTATATCATCTGCAAATAGTGACAGTTTTATGTCTTCTTTTCCTATGTGAATGTCTTTTGTTTTCATTGCCTAATCACTGTGGCTAGGACTTACAATACTATATTAAGTAAAAGTGTTGAAGAAAAGCTTTCAGCTTATGTGTTTTACATATATGGCCTTTATTATATTGAGATATGTTTCCTTTACTCCCACATTGTTGAAAGGTTTTTTTTTTTTTAATCATTAATGAATATTGAATTTTATCAAAAGTTTTTTATTGATATAGTGAGTTGACCATTAGATTTTCGTCTTTTGTTAGCGTGATGCACCGTTTTGATTGATCTACCCTGAAATTAATCCTGTTTGCTCTTAGTGTATGGTCCTAGTACTGTATTAAATTAGGTTTGCTAATATCTTGTTGTGAATTTTTGCATCTGTGTTCATCGGGGATATCAGCCTGTAATTTTACTTTTGTGTGTTTTTTTGTCTGATTTTGGTATCAGAGTACTTTTGGCCATGTAAAATGAGTTTATGATTTTGGATGCATTGTTTCACCTTAAATTTTTTAAAGAAGCTCAGAAGGATAGTCACTAACTCTTTAAATGTTTGGTAGAATTCACCTGTAAAGCCTTCTGGACCCGAACTTTTTTATGGTGGGGGTGGCACTTTTTTGATGACTGATTCAGTTTTGTTAGTAGAATTGATCTGTTTAGACTTTACATTCATGATTTAGTCTTAGAAGATAGTCTGTTGCTATGTATTTGTCCATTTCATCTAGGTTGTCTAATTTGTTGACATATAATAGGATTCTTATAATCTTTTATATTTCTGTGATGTTGGTAGCAATTTATGTGTCACCTGACTTCATCTGGCCTCTCTCTTTTTCTTGATGACTCTGCTAAAAGTTTGTCAATTTTGTCTTTTCAAGGAACTAACTCTTAGTTTTATTGATCTTTTAAACTATTTTAAAAATCCCTTTAAAATTTGTTTCCACTCAAATTTTTATAACTTCTTCAAACTTTGGGCTTTACTTGTTCTTCTTTTTCCTAGTTCCTTTAAATGTATATTTAGATTGCTTCCTTGAGGATTTTTGTTTGTTTGTATCTAGAGGTAGGCTTATATTACTATGAATTTCCCTCTTAGAATTGCTTTTGCTATGTTCCATAGATTTTGGACAATTGTATTTCCACTTTCATTTGCGTCAAGGTATTCTTTTTTTAATTTGTCTTATTTCCTCATTGACCCACTGTCTGTTCATCATCATGATGTTTAGTCTCTTTAGCTTTTTCCAGTTTTCTTGTAGTTTACTAGTAAATCTTGTCATGGTTGGACAAGATTCTTAGTATGGTTTTGATCTTATTAAATATATTTCTAGAGACCTATTTTATAGCCTAATATGTGTTTTATCCTGGAGAATGTTCCTTGTGCACTTGAAAAGAATGTATATTCTGTTGATTTTGGATGGAGTGTTCCATATAAATCTATTAGGTCAGTTTGGTCTAATGTTTAAAGCCTGTATCTCCTTATTGATTTTCTGTCTGGATGATCTATCTATTGACATAAGTGGGTTGCTGAGGTTCCCTTATTATTTTGCATTGCTGTCTCTTTCTCACTATATTTCTGTTAATATTAGCTTTATGTTTTTAGGTGCTCCTGTGTTAGATATATAAATGTTTACAAATTTTATATCTTCTTGTTGAAAAGTGTTCCTCAGTCTTGTCCAATCTTTGTGACCCCATGAACTGTAGCCCACCAGTCTCCTCTGTCCATGGAATTGTCCAGGCAAGAATACTAGAGTAGGTAGCCATTTTCTTCAGAGGATCTTCCCTACCCAGGGAGTGGACCCGGGTCTCCTGCATTGCAGGGGGATTCTTTATAGGCTGAGCTGCCAGGGAAGCCTGCCCTCTTGTTGAATGGATCCATTTATCATTATGTAATGCCCTCCCTTATTTTTTATTACAGTCTTTTTTTTAAGTTTATTTTTTTCTAATGTGTGTTTTGCTTCTTTAGTTTTTTTTTTTTTCTTTCAATTTTTCATCCCTTCACTCTCAGTGTGTCTTTAGATCCGAGATGAGTCTCCTATACACAGCATATAGATGGATCGTTTTTTGTTTGTTTTTTTTTATTTGTTTGTTTTAAGCCATTCAGCAACCTTGTGGTTTTTTTTTTTTTGATTGGAGCATTTAGTCCATTAACATTTAAAGTAACTATTAATAGGTATGTACTTATCATTATTCCCATTTTGTTAATTGGCTTCCTTTTTTTGGTAATTCTTCTCACTTTTTTATTTGTTTGTTTGCTTGTTTTTTCCTTTGTGGTTTGGTGGAGTTCTTCAATGTTATGCTTGGATTCCTTTCTCTTTTTGTATGTGTATCCATTGTAAGTTTTTGGCTTGTGGTTTGCATATATTTACCTGTTTATTTAGCTGTCTATTTTAAACTGAGTGTCACTTAATTCTGAAGGTGTTCTAAAAGCACTGCATCTTTAGACCCCTCTCTATTCCCATGTTTTATGCTTTTGATATTGTATTTTGCATTTTTAATTTTGTATACCCTTTAACTGCTTACTCTAGTCATGATTGGTTGTACTACTTTTGTCTTTGACCCTTCATCTAGCTTTTTAAGTGGTAATTCACTGCCTTTGCTATACATTTACCTTTACCAGTGAAATTTGTCATTTATTTATTTCTAATTGTGGCCTTTCTTTTCCATTTAAAGAAGATCCTTTAACATGTATTGTAAGACCAGTTTAACGGTGATGAACTTCCTTAGTTTTCACTTGTCTAGAAAACTACCTCTCCTTCAATTCTGAATATCTTGCCAGATATATTGTAGTGTTCTATGTTGTCACTTGTCCTCTTTCAGCACTGTAAGTGTATCTTGCCACTCCTTTATGACCTACAGAGTTTCTACTGAAAAATCAGCTGATAATTTTATGGGGTTTCCCTTGTATGTGATTAATTGTTTTTCTCTTGCTGCCTTTAAGATTATCTCTTTATCTTTGAGTTGTGTTATTTTAATTATAATATGTCTACATGTTGACCTCTGAGTTTACCTTGTTTGGGACTCTCTATGCATTCTGTACCTGGTTATCTTTCCTTCTCCAGGTTAGGGAATGTTTTTCAGCCATTATTTCTTCAAATAAATTTCCTATCCCTTTTATTCTTTTCTCCTTATTGTACTCCCATAATGCCAATATTAAATCATGTTGTCCCCATGACAACATTAAATTTTGTCCCCAGACTCTCTTATACTCTCCTTCATGTTAAAAAAAAAAAAAAAAGTGTTTATTCTTTTTTTCTGTTCTGTTTGAGTCATTCCCACTATTCTATCTTCTAGATTTCTAATTTATTCTTCTCTGTCATCTAATCTACTGTTAACTCCCTCTAATCTGTTATTGCTTTTTTTTTAATTTTTTGGTTATTGTACTCAGTCCTGCTTGATTCTTTCTTTTTATTTTCAGAGTCTTTTTTATTCTCAGAGTCCATTCTTCTTTCAAATCCTCTGAGTGTCCTTATGACCATTTCTTTGAACGGTTTATCAGATAATTACTTATCTCCACCTCTACTTCATTAGAACCCCTCCCCCACCACACACACACCACCAGAGTTTTATTTTGTTATTTTATTTTGAGTGTATTTGTCTCCTCCTTTTGTTTGAATTCTGTGTTTTGCTTTTGTGAATTTGGCAAAATAGCTATCTCTCCTGATCAAAAGGAATGGTGTTGTGCGAGAGTATCTTCTTTGTAGATTGCTTGTACTCAGTGGCTTTGGCAAGCTGGCTGGGGCTGGAGTGTTCCCAGGTTGGTCCCCAGACCCAGGATGGTCTCTAGAGAGTGCCATGCCTGAAGTCACATTGTCTGTGCAGCTGGACTGGAGAAGCCTGGTCCAGAATAGTCCCTGGGAAATGCTGCACCTGAGGCTAGCTTAGCAAGGTGGCTGAGGTTGGAGTGGGTACAGATTGTGAGGGGAGTCCTTGGGGAATGCTGGGCCATAGGCCAAGTTGGTGGGGTGACTGGAGCTTCAATGGGACAGGCCAAGGGGAGTCCTGGGGCACCCAAACAGTGGTGATAGACAGCATCTCTGCCCCCATAGAGGTCTACAGCAGTTCCCTGCCAGTTTGACAGAAGCTAGAGAATTAGTAAGTAGTAATGGATTTCCTTCCTTTATAGTCTAGTTGCACAGGAGGCTCTCTAAATATTTATTTTATAAACAGTATTAAATGCAGTGTGTTGAACTGAAGACCAATTGCAGCTCACTTTAAATGAGCATTTCCAATTAGTCCATCTAGAAATAGAAGAGATTGCTGCATTTGTGGAAGTGCTTAATCAGGTTCTGGATGAACACTTTTTAGGGAGATAAATAGGATTTAAGCACATGACAGGATGTTTTAATAAGTGACCCCAAAGATTCCTTCTTACTCTGTGTTTCTCTGGTTAATTTCTTTATCTAGTGGCTCTGCCTCTATAGACTGAGATTGATTTTATCTTGTTTTAAAAGACACTCAATACAACTTTCCTAAGTCACTAATTCTCAAGAGACAAGAATTGCTGTTTAAGACAATTGTGTGAAATCATCATCAATCAATATAGCTCAGGGAACACGATTCTCTTGAACCCTCCCTCTGATGACTTAATTTAGGGCATCTTGTGTAGAATGAGTTCATTACCATCCTCTGCATGGTTCAATATCTTGTTAGAAAATTGAGCCTGGGAATCATCATCTTTTTTTCCTCAGTCATTCTTCCAGTTTCCATAAAGGTAAGTTAAATAAAGCTAAACTTAGAAAGTATCTCTGACAGAAAAGGACAATTATTTTATAACAACTATTGAGGCCAATAAAACTTTGAAGAGTTGCTGTGAGACTTGATGGGATAGTCAAAGGCAGGAAAGAAATGAAAAGTTCTTGGCTGAAGAAAATTAAAAAAATAAAAAGGTTTCTTTTCTGGTTTCATTTTATACAGGAATTTTTATAAGTGAATCCTTTTTTTATATAGGAACTTTTAAATGGATCCTCACTCCAATATACAAAAACATTTGGCCAATGTAGAAGAATATACTTAGCAATGGAAGGAAGTATAAGAAGTGCAGTATAATTCTGGAGTATTCTAACTCCTATATAAAATAGAAGGAGAATGTTCCCTTTTGCAACAAAAACGACCACCTGTAATGTTACTATAACGTCTCTTTACCATCAAATTTAAATGAGAGACTAGGATTCTGCCATTGCCTCGTGTCACTGTGGCCAAGTTGTCAAAAGAATTTGGGGTGGAAAAGACGATAATTTGGCCTGTGTTTCATGTTCAAACTTGGACAGAGGTGAAAAGATTGATGGGTGAGTAATCTCAGGGTGTGTGAGAAATAATATGGATTGAGGGGTATGGTGCCTTTTTCCTGGGTACATATTTCTATGGAATTTATATTTCTATCTTGTATAAGTAACCAGTAGCTCCTGGTTTTAGAAATTCTGAGAATTCCCTGTGGTTTTTCATAGCTACCTGTCAGAGGGACATTCCTTTCACTCTCTGTCATGTTTGAATTAGGATTAACGAGGAGATTTCCTTGAATCAGTTCAAATTTTTAAAATATCTTAGCTGATGATTTTGAATGGCCAGGAATCATAACATGAAAAATGTTTTATCACACAGATGGACCAGTTGAGAGCTGACCACACTGATAAAACTATTCAGCTCAGGAATGCTGGTGAAAAGGAAATCTCCACCTATGTAAGAGTAGCCACTATGTATTAGGAAGAGTCGTTACTGCTTAAATCTCTTACAACATGCTAAAATTAACATCGCCTATCAGATTTTCATAAAATGCAACAACCTAGATCCCGTGAGTTTCATTGCTTTCTCTTCTTACCACCTGGATTTATTGACAGAATATTCTTTTTTAAGACCATCTTTGAGAGAAGTGCATAAAGTGGTAGATTCTTGGCAAGTCATTCTCAAAAGTTCCACCAGTTCAGAAATGTGAGGGAAATGGAAGGAAAAAGAAGCAGTGGCACCCCACCTCAGTACTTTTGTCTGGAAAATCCCATGGACGGAGGATCCTGGTAGGCTCCAGTCCATGGGGTCGCTAAGAGTCGGACACGACTGAGCGACTTCACTTTCACTTTATTTCAGTTACTTCCCCTGAGAAAAGAATGTCCTATTCTTTTATTTTTAAGATAAGGAGAAAACAAAAGAGTACATACATTAAGAAAATTGAAGTATTCTGAGCAACTATGATTGTATTTTATGATTAACTTTCTCATGAGACACGAACTCTCAATATTCAAACTCGAATGTTTCAGTATATTATGTAAGCATTACCCCAAGGGCAATTAATATAAAATTGGTGGTGGATATACATTTTCTTTAAAGAATGGAAATTAAATTTAGTTAAAAAGATAATTCTAGTTAAGTGTCTTAATTAAAAACATATTGGACTATTCAATAATTCAAGAGATAAAATACTTCTGGTGACTTGGATACCAAAGTTATTTTAAGAAAGGTTTCAGTGGATCAGATTTTGTTTGCAAACAAATCTAACAAATATGATTGCTCCGTGCAGTTTAAAGTTTTTAAACATTCATACAAAATTAGGTACCTTCTGTGAGAGTGGAAACATGTTTGAAAGATGTTATGAGGGATTTTTTTAGTTCTACAGTTTTTCATTTATTCATTAATAATTATACCCACAGCCAATAAAAATAAATTTTCTCAAAACAAGGGTTTATTTCTTTACAGAACATGTTTCCTGATTGCATTTTAAATGAACCAATGACATTTTAAGACATTAAACTTTTCAAAGCTAAATGCCTTATAGCTAGCAACTAAATTAAATGAATTTAATTAGCTATCTGTGAAAATACTTAAGAGGACAAACACATCAGTTCTCAGTTGGGTGCTCAGCCTCTAATATGAACTCAGAACTACTTTAAATGGATATATGGTCCTTGGTGTGGTCTTTGGTCTTTTGCGACGTATGGTCAGGGAATTTGTTAACCAATGGTCAAGATAGGAGGTTTAGAGTAAGTAGCAAGAGGTAATAAATTTGGGCCTGACTTTTGTCCCAACTCATCTTGAATGTGAACTTGAAGTTGCTCAGTCGTGTCCTACTCTTCACGACCCCATGGACTATACCCCGCCAGGCTCCTCTGTCCATGAGGATTCTCCAGGCAAGAATACTGGAGTGGGTTGCCATTCCCTTCTCCAGGGGATCTTCCTGACCCAGGGATCGAACCCAGGTCCCCCGCATTACAGACAGACTCTTTACCCTCTGCACTACTTGTGAAGTAATTTAACTGATGCTTTTCCATTTCCTCTGTCATAAAATGTTGCAAGTGATATCTTCTTTGCTGATTATTAAGATGTGTTTTCCGAAGAGTCCTAAATACAGTGCTTGTATTATTCAGTGAATGTTTTCTTTGCTATCCAACCACCCTCAATCCTGATTCCCCCGTTTGGCCACCTTGTAGAGGTCAGAAAAGATTTGGGCAAGTGGAGGCCATGTTCCCTGACCAAGAGGTCTGGATCCTTTTTCTGTGGAGACTAATCAGCTTCTGGAGAATCTATATCCACTACTTCAGCTATGCTACACCACCCGTGCTGCTGTATTCCTTCCACTGAGAACTGCAAAAGAACACTCACCACCTAATCAGATCAGATCAGATCAGTTGCTCAGTCGTGTCCAACTCTTTGCGACCCCATGAATCGCAGCACGCCAGGCCTCCTTGTCCATCAGCAACTCCCGGAGGTCACTCAGACTCACATCCATCGAGTCAGTGATGCCATCCAGCCATCTCATCCTCTGTCGGCCCCTTCTCCTCTTGCCCCCAATCCCTCCCAGCATCAGAGTCTTTTCCAATGAGTCAACTCTTCACATGAGGTGGCCAAAGTACCAGAGTTTCAGCTTTAGCATCATGCCTTCCAAAGAAATCCCAGGGCTGATCTCCTTCACAATGGACTGGTTGGATCTCCTTGCAGTCCAAGGGACTCTCAAGAGTCTTCTCCAACACCACAGTTCAAAAGCATCAATTCTTCGGCACTCAGCCTCCTTCACAGTCCAACTCTCACATCCATACATGACCACAGGAAAAAGCATAGCCTTGACTAGGAGAACCTTTGTTGGTAAAGTAATGTCTCTGCTTTTGAATATGCTATCTAGGTTGGTCATAACTTTCCTTCCAAGGAGTAAGCATCTTTTAATTTCATGGCTGCAGTCACCATCTGCAGTGATTTTGGACCCCCCAAAATAAAGTCTGACACTGTTTCCACTGTTTCCCCATCTATTTCCCATGAAGTGATGGGACCAGAGGCCATGATCTTTGTTTTCTGAATGTTGAGCTTTAAGCCAACTTTTTCACTCTCAATTTTCACTTTCATCAAGAGGCTTTTGAGTTCCTCTTCACTTTCTGCCATAAGGGTGGTGCCATCTCCATATCTGAGGTTATTGATATTTCTTCTGGCATTCTTGATTGCAACTAGTGTTTCTTCCAGTCCAGCGTTTCTCATGATGTACTCTGCATATAAGTTAAATAAACAGGGTGACAATATACAGCCTTGACGTACTCCTTTTCCTATTTGGAACCAGTCTGTTGTTCCATGTCCAGTTCTAACTGTTGCTTCCTGACCTGCATACAAATTTCTCAAGAGGCAGATCAGGTGGGCTGATATTCCCATTTCTTTCAGAATTTTCCACTGTTTCTTGTGATCCACCCAGTCAAAGGCTTTGGCATAGTCAATAAAGCAGAAATAGATGTTTTTCTGGAACTCTTTTGCTTTTTCCATGATCCAGTGGATGTTGGCAATTTGATCTCTGGTTCCTCTGCCTTTTCTAAAACCAGCTTGAACATCAGGAAGTTCATGGTTCACATATTGCTGAAGCTTGGCTTGGAGAATTTTGAGCATTACTTTAGTAGCGTGTGAGATGAATGCAATTATGTGGTAGTTTGAGCATTCTTTGGCATTGCCTTTCTTTGGGATTGGAATGAAAACTGACCTTTTCCAGTCCTGTGGCCACTGCTGAGTTTTCCCAATTTGCTGGCATATTGAGTGCAGCACCTTCACAGCATCATCTTTCAGGATTTGAAATACCTCAACTTGAATTCCATCACCTCAGCACCTAATAAACCCATTCAAATTCTGATGCTAAGAGACAGACATAGACACTTTCATGGTTTCTAGCGGCTCAAGGTTGAGACCTTAGGATGAGACTCCAGCTTCTTTTTTTTTTTCATTTTCACAGTTTTATTTATTTATTTTTACCATCTTTTTTAAAATTAATTTATTTAATTGGAGGCTAATTACTTTACAATATTGTAGTGGTTTTTGCCGTACATTGACATGAATCAGCCATGGGTGTACATGTGTTCCCCATCCTGAATCGCCCTCCTCTCCTTCCCTATCCCATCCCTCAGGGTCATCCCAGTGCACCGGCCCTGAGTGCTCAGTCTCATGCATCGAACCTGGACCGGCGATCTAGTTCACGTATGGTAATATACAGGTTTCAGTGCTGTTCTTTCAAATCATCCCACCCTCGCCTTCTCCCACCGAGTCCAAAAGTCTGTTCTTTACCCCTGTGTCTCTTTTGTGGTCTCACATATAGGGTCATCATTACCATCTTTCTAAATTCCATATATATGTGTTAATATACTGTATTGGTGTTTTTCTTTCTGACTGGCTTCACTCTGTATAATAGGCTCCAGTTTCATCCACCTCATTAGAACTGATTCAGATGCATTCTTTTTAATAGCTGGAGACTCCAGCCTCTTTAACTTCCTGCCTGGGAAAGCTCACATATACAAAAACACAAAAACCCTGAAACAACTGTTTATTCCAGTTGCCATGGGAGCTCTGCCTCCCAGTCTCTGTGGGAAGGTGGGGGTTAACTTTGATAAGTTCACCAGCCCGCATGGCTTGGCTGGATGGATCAAACCCTTCCGTTGACCCTTCAGTGCCTCTCCCTGCCCCTCCCTGCGCATCCTAGCCTTCTAAAATGCTATCTTTAGTTTGAGTGAAGTTGAATTCAGAACATGCTGGACTTTCCTGTTACAGTAGTTACTATTGTGCAAAGTCAGTCTGATTTAGCTAATGTCTGCTTTTGATTATCTTTGACACTACCCAAAAGTATTTCCACATCTGCCCCCACATCAGATGGAAGCTGGGGCGAGGAGAATAGTCAGAAAGATTGTATTGCTAAGGAAGCAGATTTTACTCCTCCATAGGCATGGATAACAGCATAAAATCATGAAATGCATATACCACACAATTCCATTCAAACCTCAGTGTTTAAAGTCTGTACTTTAAGCAGCTTATTCTATGTAATAATTAGATTGTTTCACTCATATTGTTGCTTCAAAGAATGACTCTAACAGTAATTACCATCAATTGGCTAGCTAAGGAAAAGCTAAATGAATCTTTTGGGGTTTACCTTTTGTTTTAGGGAAACTGTAGTTTTGATATAGAATAAAAATCTTTTTAGGTGACTGTTCTTGGATATATTTATTACTTCATGTTCATTGATTTTTTTGAGATACTGCATGCAAGCAGTATTCATGAGTGATAGTTTATTTTGAATTTCATAAATTCTTAATCCTAAATATTATTTTTCTTGAGATCTTCATGTCATTTCATGTTGCAAACACTAATGATTACTAAGGGAACCATACATAAATTCATTAAATATTAGAGTCAACTTAGATGCTTAACAGATGTAAATGACAAACATAACATAATCCATGCTATTGTTTCCTATCATTCATTAGATCTTGAACCAACATCTAAGATAAATCTGATAGAGAGATTAGTATCCTTTATGCATGTTCATTGACTGTGGTCTTGAGAAAGGACTTGGGCTCTGGCTTTCTGGCTCTATATACCCACAAAATCTCACCAGTTACACACACACACACACACACACACACACACACACACACACACACACACCCCCCCCCCCCGTCTCTCTGTCTCTCTGCCCAGCCTTTTGAAATGTAATTGGCTCCTGGTGTTCCAAGCTGTGAACATTTTTGTAGACTGTCGTTTTTGATGAAGACACACAAATTTCACCTATTAATGGTATGAGCGCACGTATGTGGTATGTAGAATACTCGTACAGATGAACCTACTTCCAGGGCAGAAATAGAGATGCAGATGCACAGAATGGATCTGTGGACATGGGGTGGGGGGAATGAGAACAGGACGAACTGGAAGGTTAGGGCTGATACACATTCACTGCCATGTGGAAACGAGAGAACCAGTGCGGAAGCCGCAGTCCAGCACCGGAAGCCCGGCTCAGTGCTCCATGGTAACAATGGGTGGGGCGGAGCGGAGGGACAAGGTGGTCTCTTCTCTTCAACCTCTTAGGCTGCTCAGAAGATGAGCTAAGTCTCATCTTTACACCTTTATATCCCCAGTGCCTGGTTTAAAAATAAGCAAAAGCCAAACAAAATCAGAAGCATTAGAAAAATATTTGTTGTGTTAAACTAAAACAAATACACAGTGTATTCACTGAGCAAGGAAGGTACAGACCAAATCTGTGACCTTGAAAAGGTTGTCGAGGAATTTCTTAGTCCTGATGACTCTCCTTGATCTTCACTGAGCACCCATCCCTGACAACTCTCAGTAGGAGAGTTTCCAGTCCTCATTAGAATTCTGTTCTTCAACAATGACGTAGACAGCTTTTCCTACTTCCAAATATGTGTATATGACACAGGGTTGGGTACAAGAGTTTACCCAAATAAGACTGACTGAACATTAAAAAAAAAAAAAAATCTTAGAAGGATAAATATGTTTTTATTATCTAAACTATAATAGACACATAAAATTCTACATCTGACTTCAGACTCACATTTTCCAATTACTATTGGAGAGGCTTGACTTATTAGCAGTTAGACTGAGAATTTATAGAATTCTTTTAATTAAATTTAAACTTAAATGGAGCTATTTTTCTGCCAAGAATGCCAATTTCAATTTCAGATGCACATTTTGAAGGATAGTATTCAAATAAGAAAAGGCACATTCTCATGTTTATTTTTTTCCTACAGACCAAGATAAATTGTGTACAGAGTGTACTTTCAAAACTAATTTTATGAAGGTCATGAGGAAAACGGAGTGCCTACTCAGTATCTCACATCCAGATTTTGTGTTCAAACTAGTGTTTGAATTCTTTATTCTCATTGAGTGCCTATGTGATTTTGTGATTTTTTTGTTCCCCTGAAACTTTTTCTCCACTTGGTCACTTGGCTAATTTCAGCGCCAAGACCCAGCTCAGGCATCATTTTTGCAGGGAATTCTAAGTCAGCCATCACCTGGTCTCTCATTTCAGTCCTCCTTTGCTGGAAACTATATGTTTAGTTTTACATTTATCCATGTATGAAAGTGAAAGTGTTAGTCACTCAGTCATGTCCTACTCTTTGCGACCCTGTGGACTATAGCTCTCCAGGCTCCTCTGTCCATGAAATTCTCTAGGCAAGAATACTGGAGTGGGTAGCCATTCTCTTCTCCAGGGGATCTTCTCAAGCCAGGGATCAGACCCAGGTCTCTTGCACTGGCAGGCAGATTCTTTACTGCCTGAACCATCAGGGAAGCCCTTATCCATGTATAAGCCTGTCTGTTCCACCAGACATATTGTCCAATACATTGGCCATTGCCATATGTGGCAATTTAAATACAATGCAATTAAGTGAAATTAAAAATTCAGTTTTTCAGTTGCCCTATCACATTCCACATGTTCAATGGCCACACTTGGTTGGTAACTACCATATTGGATAATGTGGGTATAAGATATATTCATCATCTTAGAAATCTCTGTCAGCTAGAACTGCACCAAGCTGAGATCCTTAAAAGAGACTCTCTTCTCCTGATCTCTAGATCCTCAGTATCTGGGGTAGTGTTTGGAACATGGAAGACAGCAATAACAAACCACTGAACACAACTGAACTGGGAAACAGTTAGAGGCTATGCTAACATGGAAATAGAATCAGAGTTTGTGTTGCTCTAGATGCAAAGATAGAATTTCAGATGCATGAAGGCGTGGAGGCAGATCTGAGTTCAGACTGAAAAGCAGCTTTCTCTCAACAGAGGTATTTGAAAATGGAATGGGCTTTTTGGTTCACTATTTAACTCAGACTGCCAACTCATTCTGTTAAAGTCAGGGATCAACTTTCAGGACTCTGATGCAACAGATCCTTGCTTTGGGGTGGGAATTGCAAGCAGAAGAGAATAAATGAATTTCAGTTATTCTCATGAGCAACATTTGAGAAAGTTCTATGAAACTTTTCAGAAACTTTGCCTGTCACATTTCAGTCCTTGACTGTCAGCAATGATCCATTCTTCTCTTTAAAAAATCTCAAATGTATACCTTGTCTTTTCCTAAGATAGTTTTTACTAAACTAGTACAGGTTTAAAAGGTTATATTATTTTTAAGGGAGTCTGGAAATAACACACCGAATTAAGGATTCAGTTTTGGTCAAGAAACAAGCACTAACTGTAGTAAAGAATAACTGAGAAAATAATACCATATCTGATTTCAGCATCATGTACTGATGATGTTACTGGGGACAAATCATGTGAATTTTTCAGACATCTGCCTTTCAAATGTGGCTTCCCTGGTAGATCTGGTGGTAAAGAATCCACCTTCCAATGTAGGAGATGCAGGAGACATGGGTTTGATCCCTGGGCCAGAAAGATCCCCTGGTAAAGCAAATGGCCTTTCAGATAATTGAACTCAGCTATGTCTGGGGACCATGCATGTAGTCGGCGTTCAATACTTGTGAAGCATGAAGAGACTGAATGCAATTGGTCTGATTTTTCAATCCATCCTGATTAGTTCACTGAAAGCCCTAGAAGTTAATTGATTTATTTTAAAAAACCTGTTTGATTTTTTGGAGCAGCAACATTTGTGTGTTTGTGTATCATGTTCAAAAACAGCATGGTTCTAGCCATAAACCAACAGACTCAAAAAAAAAATATACCTGAGAAAAACGTGACCTTTTTTTAAAGGAACCTGCATAGAACAGGCTTCAAGCGAAGTCTGAGGAAAGGCTTCAGTGAGGAAGGAAGGGAACTTTGGCTTTAGAAAAAAAACCTTACTTTTCTATCTGACAAAATTCTAGGCTTATTTATTGATACACTAGTTGATTTGGAGCGAACTTTTTCTTCTATCAGTATGTCAGCTTCTTTGTTAAATGGGAATATAGACATCTTTCGTTTCAGAACAATGACATACTGACGTTGACCAAACCATTATTTTGGAGAGAAAGGTGGCCAACTCAAGACCATTAATTATCTTTCATCATTTATTAAGTGGTTAAACACCTGTTAAGGGTTAAATTGTCACTCTCAAAAAGATACGTTACAGTCCTGACCGTCGGTACCCCAGAATGTGTCCTCCTTTGGTAAAGGGGTCCTTGCCACTGTAATTATGGTTTTTCCAGTGATCATGTATGGATGTGAAAGTTGGACTATGAAGAAGGCTGAGCGCCGAAGAATTGATGCTTTTGAACTGTGGTGTTGGAGAAGACTCTTGAGAGTCCCTTGGACTGCAAAGAGATCCAACCAGTCCATTCTGAAGGAGATCAGCCCTGGGATTTCTTTGGAAGGAATGATGCTAAAGCTGAAACTCCAGTATTTTGGCTACCTCATGCGAAGAGTTGACTCATTGGAAAAGACTCTGATGCTGGGAGGGATTGGGGGCAGGAGGAGAAGGGGCCGACAGAGGATGAGATGGCTGGATGGCATCACCGACTCAATGGACATGAGTTTGGGTGAACTCCAGGAGTTGGTGATGGACACAGAGGCCTGGCATGCTGATTCATGGGGTCGCAAAGAGTCCGACATGTCTGAGCAACTGATCTCAACTGAACTGAGGTTATACTACAGTAGGGAGGGCTCTTAATCCAACATAACTAGCATCCGTATAGGAGGACCCACTGCACAGAGCATGCCATGTGATGATAGAAGCAGAGATTGCAGTGATGGAGTTATGAGCCAAATATCAGTGGCCACCACTGCAAGCTAGGAAGAGGCAAGGAACGGTCCTTCCCAGAGTCTTGGAAGAAGCAATGGCTGAGCCGACACTGAGTCTTCTTGCCTCCTGATCTGTGAGAGATCAATTTCTATTGTTTTAAGCCACCTAGTTTGTGCTACTTTGTGATGGCAGCCCTGGGAAGCTAATTCCACATGCAGATGAATTGATTGGTCAGTTTCTTCTGAGTCAGATATTTTTTAAAAAATCAATTGCGTGAAAATCAGCTGTGCAAGATCATGCAGCAGTGCTCCTCGGGGAGCCTCCCCTAGTCTCTTGTTTTCCTCATCCATCTCCTCATCACTTCCTGCTCAATAAAATGTGCCTATGAGACTGGGAAGGGACAGACAGTGACTCTGAAAATAAAGTTGGATAGGTATTTTCATATGTACAATTTCCTTAAGGCAAAGCTCTGTAGTTTTTAATCAGAATCTCCGTGGGCAATCTAGGAACCAGGATCTGTTCTCTCATTGAAGATCCAGAATATATACTCACCTGTTGGGGATAAGCTGCCTAAATTTCTTTTAATATCTAGATTCTACAAGATTAACACCTTAGAAACAGGTACTCAGATCCAGTAATGTATTATAGCTGGCTGATAACAGCTCTTAAAGCTGACTGGTGAATTTTCAGAATTTTTGCAGTTCAGTATTTAAACACAGCCATTATTAAAATTAAATAAACTTGAATTTAAGTGAATTAAATTAAAAACAAGGTAATAAATACTTATAATCCATAAGTTCCTAATTCTTTTTAACTGCATTCTGCTATTACTTTTGTTCTTGAGGTTACTTACATCTACTGGATCTTTATGATGGACATGCAATATAAGATGTATTACCCTGTCTCTACTCCCATCTCCTGTTCCATCAAGTAAGTAGCTTGAAATCAACCATAGTAGAAAATTGGATCACCAAGGAAATTGATAGATGATGCCAATGAGGGTTTTCACCTTTCCACCTTCTAGGAAATGGCAACCCACTCCAGTGTTCTTGCCTGGAGAATCACAGGGATGGGTGGGCTGCCGTCTCTGGGGTCGCACAGAGTCGGACACGACTGAAGCGCTGAAGCGACTTAGCAGCACCAGCAGCAACCAGGAGAGTTGATAATATTTATCAGCCTAATGCCTAATACTGGATCATACTTGCCTGATTTTCCACTCTTTTCCCCTTGGGATTTTTACAGCTTTGATGTTGTAGAAGAAAGTTGGACTAGACTACAAGAGAGGGCCCTTGAACAAGGTTAAATCATAACCTTTTTTTTTAATAGGAGAGTTCACAGAAGGTTTGACAACAGTGCTTTACGTCTAGATCTGACCTTTATGAATATAAAAGAGTTGTCAGTTCTGCAATTACAGATTTTTCAGGGAACAAGATGCCACCATCTTTCTTATGACTTATCATGACCAAGTGTTCTTCTAAGATGGATAATAGTAAAATAGTTCATAACCTTCTCAAGACTTTTCCCTCTGGGTCCCAGATTTTGCATGATTGAACAACAATTTATGAGAACAATGAATCACGTTTTTCACTTGAAATATAACCCTTTTCTCTTGGGTGACCTTTTTGAAAAGTTTCAGTACTATCTCTAACCTGCAGGAGACTATTTCTTGTTTGATTATATTACAATGATAAATTTCTCTAGCTTATTTAAATTAAGTCATTTTGTTTTATATTTTGTTTTTTGACTGTCTTGCCTTTTTTTTTTTTTTTTTTTTTAGACAAAATGAATCAGGTGTCATATACTAACTCAGATTTAATGAGTTTTAACTAGCTGAGATCTGGAGAAATTCCTTCTTTATTTTTTCTTTCATTATTTTTCTTGGGAGCATCTGTAAGTGGGACCACATGATGATAAACTCAGCCTGTTTATTTATGCAGCTGTTTCGGATTTTTTTTTTTCTGTAATTTCATTGACCTGTATTGTCCAACAACTGTGTATCACTCTGACAAAATTACTATAATCACAAAAATATATTGCTAGCCTTTACCCCAGAAGAAAAACAATTTTAAAATACATTTTCTTTATTTTCATGATGTTATAAACCAAATAGAAGGCAGATCAGTAGGTGTTTCTGAGATACAGTTATTTTATTGTCAACGTTTACTGTCTGGAGTTGGCAGAACTATCTAATGTAGTCATGTGTAAATATCCCTTAGTTTCCCAGCTTATGCATATTTGGATAGCATTCCCCTGCTTAAAAGCTTCCTGTATAATACAATATATGAAGTATTTTTAGGGCAACGGGAATGAGAGAACTACATATAGATTAGCCCAGATGGTGGTGTCGTCTCTGGGGGAAAAAGGAGTCATCATCAGTATCATCACCATAAAACATTACATTGTAAAATAAAATATTTTTGCAACACATTCGTTTGACCCTGGAAGAATTGCGAATTTCCTCTTTAGATCACTCACCTTATCGTCTTTTATGGTTAAGATGGCAGTGCTGTAATGCTTTTGCTTGTCATCGGCAGTGGCCAGGAACATCATGGATGAGCAAGTCATTCACAATAGACCAGTGATTACTTTTGGCTGTTGGTGAGATTCAAAATCAACTCATTTCTAATTAAACACCAACAAGTGTGCTCATTATTCCTTTAATTGCATCTCTTTTTGTTTGTTTGCTTTTATGGAAACTTTGGTAATAAAGCCATGACAGATGTTTAAAAAGCACTTGTTTTCGAAGCGGTGTTAACCTTGAAAAGACAAATGGGAGAGGTTGAGAGGACCGGATAGATTTGCACCTGACAGATTTGCCGGCAGGACCGGATGGCTCTCCAGTGAGGCGCTGAAGCGGCACATGGGCTTTATAAAAGCTGAGAATGGAACCCGTCAAGTCGCCTTTGTCTTTGTTTGTTTGTCTGCCATGGACACCTAGGGAGGCTGGCTGTCAGGGCTTCCCACAAAGGAGCTTCTGCCCTTAGGTCATACATTGATGTGTGTAGGAGCCAAAGGTACAGAGCTTTGAGCTAAGGAAAATTGGTATGTGCTGAAAACAAAGCTATGTAATGGGATTGTGACTAGACTGAGGATAAGAAGTGCTGTCGAGGATGCAGGGGTAGGAAGTGACGTGACACGTTTCCCACTGCCTTTGCCCTCTCCTGTTTCCTTAACAACTTGGCTTCTTGCTGGTCAGACCTGAGACAGCTAATTAAAATGCTGGGGAAATCACTATTATTTAATTAAATAATGGATTATTGAAGGCCAGCTGTTCAATGCATGATTGAAAGTGCTGTTAAACTAAGAGATCCCTTCCTCTTGAATCTATAATACACACCAAACCCAGTAATATGACCTTGGGGTCAATGGTAGAGCTTGTGTGACTTTAAGGAGAGGTTTGGGTGGAACTACTCAGACATAATAAAATAGGTCAAATGCTGCCTCTGTCTCATCTCTGAATGCCTCCTTTATGGCCTTGGTGGAGTCCATAGGTTCCAGACATTATTAATAATGAAAACTATGGTGCATTTAGAGATGGCACATAACGCTTTGTTCTCTCGGAAAGATAAAGAGAGTGGCAGCCCTTGTGATCCACATCCCTGTTTCTGTTCCTTTTGTAGGCACTGGCCGTCAGGCTCCAGTTTATGGTGATGGTCCAAACTATGGACGGTTATGAATGACAGGCTGTCATTTGAAATCTGTCTACTCATAAAGAATCTTTATTTGCTATGTTTTATTTCTTTTTGGTGGCCCACTCCATCCATCATTTGGATGTGGTGCATGTTAATGTGTGTAATATGTCATCTTTCTCGATAGTGGCGTCTTTCTCCATAGTGGCCATCTATTAAGAGTAGTAGTATACTGGGGGAGACTCGATGAATGTGAGTCTGAGTGACCTCCGAGAGCTGGTGATGGATAGGGAGGCCTGGTGTGCTGCAGTTCATGGGGTTGCAAAGAGTCGGACATGACTGAGCGACTGATCTGATCTGATCTGATCTGATACTGGGGGAGACAATGACAGAAATGGGGAAGAGCCCTCAAATAAGCTTACCTCTGTGGTTGTAGTTTTGTCATTTTTAGTTCAGATATATATGCCTTCAGTTATCATGTAAAAATAATATACAGAGCATTTTTAATGCCCATTTTCTTTGTCTTCTTATGTGGACATCAAATACGTTTACTGATGCAAAGAGGAACAAAAATCACAACAGGTTGTGTGTCTCATGGAAAACAAATAGAATTGTCTTCTCAACTTTCCAAAGTGAGATTTGTAAATGATATGAATCAGATTTAAAGTGTCCTATCTGGTGTCTTCTCTATAGATTGAGTAAGCATAATTCTTAGGCATGGCAATGCTCCTCTTAAATTTATCCCTGTCCTCTGAGTTAATGCTAAGGAAAAGCAACAGCAACTAATGGTTTTAACCATTAAAAGTGCAATCTAGGAAACTTAAAAAATGATAGCAAAAGTGAGAGAACTGGCAAGAGAGAAATGAATTCATATATATACATTTTAAAATTTTATTTGTATGTTTTGCCAGCTTTAAAATACAATTTACATAGGACATCAAAATGTAAGGTAGGCAGTGTGATGATTTAATATGCATATATGTTGCAAATGATCACCACAGTTAGATTTTAACAATCCATCGACCTGACACAATATTTATGTATGTGTGTGTGTGGTGAGATCTCTTAAGATTTACTTTCTTAAGCAACGTTCAAATATGCAATAGAGTATTGCCAACCATAGTCACTGTGTAGTACATTACATCCCTAAATTATATACATCTTAAGACCAGAAGTTTATACCTTTGACCACTTTCACCTGTCTCCCTTACCCACTTCTCCAGCAAACACCAATACGCTCTTTGAGTTTGTTTGTTTTCTAGAGTCCACACATGAGTAAGATCATACAGTATAGGTCTTTGGCTTATTTCATTAGGATAATGCTCTCAAGTTTCCATGCTGCCATAAATGGCAGGGCTTCCTTTTTTTATATGGCTGAAGAGTATTTTGGTGTGTGTGTTTTGCATTCTTTTTCCATTCGCCCATCAGTGGACACTTAGCTTGTTTTCTTGTCTTGGCGGTCATAAATTATGCCACAGTGTACACGGGGGTGTACATGCTTCCTTGAGATAGTGATTTTATTTTCTTCAGGTATATTCCCAGAAGTAGAATGGTTTGATCATATGGGAGTTCCTTTTTTAATTTTGTGAGGAACCTCATACTGTTTTCCATAGAGGCTGCACCAACTTACATTCCCATCAGCACGGAACAAATGCTCCCTTTTCTCCACGTCTTGCCAATACTTGTTAACTCTTAGCTTTTTGACTGTAGCCATCCCACCAGGTATGAGACCACGTGTCACTGTGTTTTTGATCTGCATTCCCCTGATGGTTAGTGCTGTTGAGCCCCTTTCCATAAACCTGTTGGCCACTTGAATATCTTCTCTGGACAGATGTCTATTCAGGTTCTTTGCCCATTTTTTAATTGGATTTTTTTATTCTTTAGCTGTCACTTGGGGCTCTGCAATCACCTCCCATCAGGTGAGGTCACAGCAGTGGGGTGCCGCTTGCTGGATCCCTGACTGAGTGGGGCTATAGCCTGGGCTCCTCAACTGCTCTTAGCTGTGTGGGTCTCAAGCTGTGCCCTCCCACAGGATGCTAACCTCTGGCTGCCTTCTGTGTTTAGGTGGTCCCTTAGGCAGGGACTTTGGGTCTGATGGGGCCTTGGACTGTGTGTTGTGATCAAGTGGGGCTGGAGCTCTGCCCGAAGTTGGGCAGGGCTACACACTGGACTTCATGATCAGGTCGGTGTCTGACTGTGCTCCACTGTGGGGCAAGGTCACTGGCCAGACTCTCTTGTTCGGAGGGGACTTCAGCTGTAGCCTGCAGTTGGCTAGGGAGAAAGATTGTGCTCTGTGCAGGGATGCTGTGTACACTGCGTGTACACAGGTACGGCTGCAGGCTGTACTCTGTAGCTGGGAGGAGTCAGTGAGAGGGCTCCATGCCCGGGCAAGGTGCAGCAGTTGGGCTGTGCCGTGCCACAGAACTAGACTGTGGGCTGAGCTCCTGAGCTGCCCAGGGCCTCTCATCAGGCCCCCTGGATACTCAGGCCCTGAGGCTGTGCGTAAGAGTCCGCAGAGCTGCTGACTTGGCTCCCTGTCCATGGTGCTTGTGGGATGAGCTCCATGGCTGCCAGTGTTCTCTGCAGTGGGTTACCAGGAGCTAAACTCAGCATTTAGGAGGGGCTGGAATTTGCTTTCCTCCCCAGGTGTTGATGTAGAACATATCTCATCGGCTGAGAATCCAAATTAGGCAGAACTGCCAACTGAGCTCCCTGGCCAGAGAAGGCTCAGCTCAGCATATGGCCTCATTCACTGGCTGGAGCTCTCAGCTCAGGTGCTTCTGCAAAGCAGGAATGCTGTCTGCCAAGATATTAGTGCTGGTTGCTGTAAGCCCCAGCCTCCTCCTCCATCTCTACCTGACACTCAGGCCTTGAGCCGTCTAGATCCTCCAGTGATCCACTTGAGGCAAGACCCAGCTAGCCTTCCCAGAAAGTGTCCTGCAATACTCAGAAATTGGATATTCACCTTAAGGTCTCTCTTTTCAACTGGAGAAACCATAAGCTCAGAGGGTCTCTTTCTGTGTGACATTTGTTCCAGCCTTTGGGTGGGATGATGTACTTGGAGCAGCTGCTTCTCTTGCCTTCTATTGTGGTTTTTCTCAGTCTCTGTGGTCCAGGGTGATGAATGCTTCGGACTCACCACTGAGTTCTTGGAGTTTTCACAATGATGTCTTGTCTATAGATAGTTGTTAGATGGCTTTCTTGAGAAGGGAACTAAAGTGGGGAGTGACCTACATCACCATCTTGATGATGTCCTGGAGATGCATTTTTATGATAAAAATATTCCATAAAGAAGAATAAACTTAGAGGTAAATATGCATATTTACCTCCAACAGAGAGATGCAGAATTCAAGAATCCCAGATGAATGTAAACCTATGATACTGGTAATAGTTCGATAAAGTATGCCATGGTACATTGCTAGCTTTCACTTCTATAGAGGATGGTCATTTATATCAGCCAGGCAGGAAGCACAGACGGATGTCAAACCATCATGTAAGCACAGCTGTTTGAGTCAGTTTCATCATTACCTATAAGCTGCTCTGACCTTGTCAGTTCTAGTGTACAGAGCACTTAAGTCTTGAGTCCTGTCAATAAATATCTAGCAGCTGATCCCCTTCCAACAGGGCATGACAAGGTCATGATGTTTTGCAACCTCCTTTTCCTGCAAACGATGATGACCGTGGATTCCAAAGAGATCGCTTTACTGCATGTGATATATCATCAAAAATGGTGTACTAACTGAAATGTAATCAACATAGGCTGATTTGAAGCAAATGATGGACAGGATTGTAGGAATGCCAAAGAGCTGTAAAAACAACAGCAGCCAACAAAAAATAAAAATATTCCTAGCTGAAGTGAAGGAACTGATTAAGTTGTTTGTACGTACTCCTAGCTTCAAACATAGAACAAAATTAGTTACATCTGGCATTATGGAACTTAACTTTCTAGCCTTTGTTGGAAAAGCACTGAGGTTTAATTATAGGGGCTATGATAATTTAAGGAGATATGGTTACATGTAGAAAAGCCCAAGTGACAATGACAGATTTTGTAATAAATTTATAGTAAGTTTGAACATGGGTATCAGCCAATTAAATGAGCAATCAAACTCCAAATAGAATTAGTTTCCTTTGAGCTGTCAACTCTATGGAGAGCCCCATTACTTGGCAAAAATAAACAACTTATAGAAGAAATCCATCAAAGTATATTGTCTGGAACTAAATAAGAGCTGAGGTAGCAACTGTGATAAGGGAGAAAAACCTAATTTGGAATCAAGATCAACTATGAAGTTTTAACTAAAATATGCTAAGAGTCAGAAGCTTGAGAATAGAAACTAAACCCCCATTATCTTTAGTGACTATATAAATATAAATATGATATAAGTAAAATTTATAAATAAAATATTAAACATAAATTTATATATTTATAAATAAATATAAAATTAAATTTTGCATAGTATAAATATTTCATATATATTAGAAGTACAGTTATCTTTTGTTCTCAATGCAGCAAAATTTAAGCCTGCAAATTTAATTGTCTACAGAACCAGGAAGTTAGCATAAATATTAACATAAAGAGCCCAGTATCATAAAATAATGAATGTGGGGGACCATGGCCAACTGGGGAGCTCATGACTTATTTAAAGGCATTCCCATTCAGTTCTCTGATCTATAAACGTTTTTTGCTAATTCAAATGCTGGAGATTTTAACCAGTAAGCCCCCAGTTCTGGAAACTCAGGATGAGACCATTAAATAATTATTTGAGCCAAATTCACTGAAGGATATATTATGTTAAGATGAGGGTGATTTTCCTATTCCAAGTGAAAATATGAAGTAGCACCAGATTTTATGCATAATGTTATTTAAAATGCCTGAGAATCCCATATGTAGAAATGTTAAACAAGTCCTCACCTAAAAAATCAAGCCATAATAAATATTAACTTTTTCCTAGCATGCTTTGAATTCCCTGGTAAAGGTTGCTCTGCAAATCCATTGCATTCAATTGACTGAAATCACACTTTCATGTTTATTGATAGCTAGCCCTTACTTAAGCGTAGTTATTCTGCTGACTTGTGAACCATTTTTGCCATTGATCATTAGTATCTATTCTGCCTAATTACACTTCTGCTGATATCTCAGTAATTTCTACTTAATTTGCTTCCAGAGAAGTGGCTTGGAAACGGAAGCCTTTAACCATTTCCGTTGCTTCAGGATTTGCTTCTGCCTGGTAGTATTTATCTGTTTTTCAAAGAGAATATGTTCTATGGAGAGAATAATGAAGAACATCTCCTGTTGGATCTAATGAGTACTTGCAATATACAACTTTAACTTAATTATGAGTGAATTCTCAGGATTTAAAAGAATATCCATATTACTTAAATTGGTTATAAACTCATGGCATCAATGTAAATTATTTAAAGCTATGTAATGTTTTCCTAAGTTAGTGATTTCACTAGCATTTTCCATGTTTCTGAAATATACTATTATTACTCAATAAAATTTGTAAGTGGATGAGTGATATAGTATATTGCAGCATATCAGGCTCCTCCATCCATGGGATTTTCCAGGCAAGGGTACTGGAGTGGGTTGCCATTTCCTTCTCCAGAGGATCTTCCTGACCCAGAGATTGAACCTGGGTCTCCCATATTGCAGGCAGACACTTTACTGTCTGAGCCACCAGGCGAGAAAGCTATAGTATAGTTAACAGCTATAGTATAGTTACGGGGAAGGCAATGGCACCCCACCCCAGTACTTTTGCCTGGAAAATCCCATGGACGGAGGATCCTGGTAGGCTTTAGTCCATGGGGTCGCTAAGAGTCGGACACGACTGAGCGACTTCACTTTCACTTTTCACTTTCATGCATTGGAGAAAGAAATGGCAACCCACTCCAGTATTCTTGCCTGGAGAATCCCAGGGACGGGGGAGCCTGGGGGCTTCCGTCTATGGGGTCGCACAGAGTCGAACACGACTGAAGAGACTTAGCAGCAGCAGCAGCATAGTATAGTTAACAGCTATTATTAACAAAAAATTGTGGAGTATATAAATTTAGGAGAAATTTCTCAATAAAAATTATTAAGTACTGAAGCAACAGTACCAATATTGATATAGGCCGAAAATAAAAGAAATGCCAAACAACACTCGTGATTGTTAAATGAAAGGTTACAAATGAGTCTCTGCTTACATCAACAATGCCAGAAGTAATGATTGTAATAAATGCTGTATATCAGAACACACACCCCACATTTACAACCCTCAATTTCAGGATTATACTAAAGAAGGTGTTGTAACAGACATGAAAGGATTAGATCAGAGCATGTAGGTTAGGATAATCAGAGTAGAATATTATCGCCCTCATTAATAATCCCCTTGCCTCTGGATTTCTATCACTTTCTATTATTCATGAGTGCCAGGAATTGTTTCTATCTTAACTGATCATATTTCTGTATATCAGAGCATAATGTCTTTTCTCATTTTAATTTATTTTTAAATTGGAGTATAATTGCTTTATAATGTTGTATTAGTTTCTGCTATACAACAACGTGAATCAGCTCTGCGTGCATGCTAAGTCGCTTCAGTCATGTCCAACTCTTTGCAACCCCGTGGACTGTAGCCCACCAGGTTCCTCTGCCCATGAGATTCTCCAGGCGAGAATACTGGAGTGGGTTGTCATGCCCTCCTCCAGGAGATCTTCCTGACCCAGGGATCAAACCTGTGTCTCTGCAGCTCCTGCACTGCAAGCAGATTCTTTACCGCTGAGCCACTGGGGATATGTATACATATATCCACTCCTGCTTGAGCCTCCTCCCGCCCCTCCACCCCCTCTCTAGGTCACCACAGAGCACCGAGCTGAGCTCCTTTTGCTCTACAGCAGCTTCCCACCAGCTGTCTACTTTACACGTGGTGGCGTATGCATGTCAGTGCCGCGCTCTCAGTCTGTCTCGTTCCCCTCGTGCCCTGGGTCTCGGTCTGTCTCGTTCCCCTCGCGCCCTGGGTCCACAGGTCCGTTCGCTACATCTGCATCTCTGTTCCTGCCCTGCAGGGAGGTCCAGCTGTACCATTTTTCTAGATTCCACATATATGCCTTGTTGTTTAGTTGCTGCTGCTGCTAAGTCGCTTCAGTCGTGTCCGACTCTGTGCGACCCCAAAGACGGCAGCCCACCAGCCTCCCCCTTCCCTGGGATTCTCCAGGCAAGAACACTGGAGTGGGTTGCCATTGCCTTCTCCAATGCATGAAAGTGAAAAGTGAAAGTGAAGTCACTCAGTACTGTCCGACTCTTAGAGACCCCATGAACTGCAGCCTTCCAGGCTCCTCCGTCCATGGGATCTTCCAGGCAAGAGTACTGGAGTGGGGTGCCTTCCTGTTAAACTCTTGGCAACCTCATGGACTGTGGCTGGCAAGGCTCCTCTGTCCATGGTACTTTCCAGGCAAGACTACTGAAGTGGGTTGCCATTTTCTTCTCCCGGGGATCTTGCTGACCTAGGGATTGAACCCGTGTCTCCTGTGCTGCAAGCAGATTCTTTACCACTGAACTACAGAAAGCCCATATATATGCATTAATATACAATTTATTTTTATTTATCTAGAACTCATCCTGAAAAATATCTCATCCTGATATTTTTTCTGATTATTCCGAACTCATCCTGAAAAGAAGCTAAAAGTGTTTCTATAAAAGATATCTGTAATTCTTTAAACTCATGTAAATAAAAGATGATCATAATGTAATAAAAAAAAATCAGGAGTGTTCCTCAAAGTCCAGAATCCTTGGTCACATATAAAGTATTACCATTCAAGGTTGGGACTGGCTATATATGCAACATCATCCATTAGACCCCAGAAAACAGCCTAACCATTATGTTGCTTGTGTGGTTAGGGAAATAGTGCTGGTGATCCCAGATTTAGAGTAAACACAGGTAAGAAAGTCAAGATTTAAAAATATTGTATAAGCTTTGAATTCAGACCTAGCAATTAAGGTGATTTTGTTGGGACCTTATGTTAAATATTTGTATCTGTTGACATTTCTCCATCATATAGATCTAGAGGGTAGAGTAAGTCTGTTCATCATATGTGTTAGTAAGAAGATAAAAATTTATTGACATTTAGTTAGGTTTTGGCATTTAGAATTAGTTAGGTTATTTAAAGTTTCCATTAGACCATATGGAAATTTTCAAAAGCAATCATATATTTTATGTTCTGAACTGGACACCCAGCATTAAAAGTTTTAATAGGCTTCACCTATAAGACTAACCCAATTGAAATCATCTCCCTATTGGCTTTCAGAGTCAATGAGATTGTCTCTGGTCTAATCATGTCTTGGGTTTTATTGTTGAAACCGTGGTGAATTCTCTAGGTAGAGGCAATGAAACAGCAGGAGTAACTCTGTGAAACTGAACATGACAGATGTTTTTAAAAATCAAATTCATCAAATATCACTACCTTAAATTCACTCAAAATTGGTTAGACCCACTCATGTGATCTTGCCTCATACTGATTTTGTTTAGCTTATGTTGTAATTAATCTTTGCAAAAATCTAATTCATCCCCAAGCTTCTTTCATGCCATGATCTGTTTGTGTAAATCTTCTGCAACAAAATATCCTATCTAATTTGATCTGTTGTCATGATTGAAAATAGTATATTGATATTGCTTTGTTTCTACAGTGATATAATTAGGATGCCCACACTTTTCTAATTAGTCTAATCTAAAATTGCTTTGGCTATTAGATATCCTAACAGAAAGTAATGCACTGTTTTTCTTTCTTATCTCTGTCATTAGTCAGGAGAATTAATTTCACAAAGTTTGAAACACACCCAATGTTTATTTGCATATTTAGTTATCAATCTAACACAACTGAGCGACTGAACTGAACTGAAGCCAAACTTCTTTGTCAAATATGCTCCATTGCTTATTTGTTCTAGAAAAAATATGTAAGATTCAGTGTTTAAAGAAAGAGAGATATATTCATGGGGAGATACATACCTAGAAGTTTAAACTTCAAGTTAACCTTTATATGAATAATTTTTTTAAAAAAGGAATAGGGTACACTTTGAAAAGCTTGCAGATTTTTCCTGAATTTTTATCTTAGTGAAATATCATTGTGCAAATCCACATTTCTATCTTTTGATGTACATCAAACATTATTTTAACAAATGGCATTGCAGTGATTATAATTAAAAGTATTTTTTAACGTGTAATTCACATTTGATTTTTTGACTAAATGATTTAGTAATGAAGCTAAAAAGGGAAAATTTATTAAACAGCATTAGAATTTAGCTCTACCACCTTCCAAAAAAAAAAACTACCCTGATTTATCACTCAGGGTATGTTTAAATCTGATATTAAGTAGTTGCACTTATATTAAAAATGCAAATTTAATTATTTGACTCAGTAATATTAATTGACTGTCATGTAATAAATATGTTGACAGAATTACTCTTTAAAAAAATCCCTAAACTACTTTACTAATGATCTGACTGAAAACATATAAAAGGATATAAATAAAAATAGTTTATTTTATGTTCAATTGCTGATAGGAAAATAGTTTTGATTGCACATAAATGAAAAAAGGTATCAATAATACTTATTGATGCTTGCATCTAATGAAAACCCTTCTGTTTAGAAACAATTCTGTTTTAAATTAATCTTCGAACATTTTCATCATGTATTTCAATTCTTAAAATATTCATTTTCTAAAAACATCATTTTCCATGTGGTTTCACTTTTCACTATATTTTGTTCCTCTTATAACTAAATTTAGTGTTTTATTTCCCAAGGTTATAGCTCTTTAAATTTAGCAAGTTGTATCTTCAGTTCAAAAATAAGCCTTACATAACTAAGGAATGTTAAAAATCAATCCCTTTAAAAAAACATTGTAATGAAATATTATTGATAATAAAGTACACAAATAAAAAGAAACTTATAATGAGATAAAATTGCTATATAAAACATTTTTGATGAAGGAATGCATTTGGGGCAAAATTCAGATTAATTTGAATTAAAGGAATTTTAATGAATGGTTTCAAGTCTCCCTTCCTACTCATTAAGCTCATGGGCCTTACCTTAATTTTTTTTTTCCCAAGATATCCCAACTGTTTTTCCATATTTTTCATATTATATACCATAGATATATTGATTCTTGACTATATCATACTTTCATATTATAATGAATATGCACTTGACCCTTCAGCAACATGTGAATTAGTGGTGCCGACCCACAATACAGTTGGAAATGCATAAATAGCTTATAGCTGATTCTCCTAGATTCCTTCCTATCTGAAGTTCCTTATCTGAGGTTCACACCCATAGATTAAACCAAATGTAGATTGTGCGATACTAGTAAACATTTATAGAAAAATCCACATGTAACCGAATCTGCACAGTTTAAACTTATGTACTTCACAGATCAACTCTATGTGTGTGTATGTATATATATATATATACAAATTTAATTATGGTATTGTAGGCTTCCCTGGTGGCTCAGACAGTAAAGATGATCCCTGGGTTGGGAAGATCCCCTGGAGAAGGGAATGGCAACCCACTCCAGTATTCTTGCCTGGAGAATTCCATGGACAGAGGAGCCTGGTGGGCTATTGTCCATAAGGTCGCAAAGAGTTGGACACACAATTATAGTATATAATTATATATAATAAATTTTAAAAGCTAACTTGTGAGTAAAAAAAAAAGATAATGTGGATTCCTTTGATGCTTTGATGAGGGAAAAAAATAAAACTGCTCAACATAATTAGTCGTGAAAATGCAAATTAAAAAACAGTGGCCCGCCCTTACACACCCACCACAATGCTTAAATTGTAGGACTGATAATGCAAAGTGTTGAGAAGAGTGTAGACCAGCCAGTCTACTCATACATTGTTGGTGGAATGTAACCAAGAAACTATCCCATTTGGAAAGCCATTTGACAGTTTCAAAAACATATGCCTTCCTTTTGGCTCAGCAATTCCACTTCTAGGTATATATGCAGGAGACATGAGTATGTATGCCCATAAAATGATTCATCGAAGAACTATCATAGAAACTTTATTCATAGTAGTATAGAGTTGGAAACAACTGAGGTGTGCCAAAACAGGAATAGAAATAAGCAAATTCTCCAGCAAGGAAATACTGCACAGTAATGAGGAGGATGTATGAACTGTTAGATACTATGTTGTGAATAATCTCAAATATATTATTTTGAGAAAAAGAAACCAAAAATGAATGTATTATGTGAATATATTTATATGAAATTCTAGAAACGGCAAACCTATTTCTCATAATAGAAGTCAGAATAAAAGTTACCCCTGGGGGAAGATTTTAACTAAAAAGGAGCACAATGAAAGTTTAGGTGACGGAGAGTGTTTTATATTTCGATTTTGATAGAGAGCACAAACATAAACACCTGTACATACAAATATTAGTTAGACTATGCAGTTAAGCTTTGTACATTTTACCAAATGTAAAGTATACCTTAAGAATAAAAGAAGCATGGTATTTTTGATTACTGTTATAGAGAAAAATTAGAATGTTTTGACAATATTAATTATCTTTAAAAAATACATAAAGGCCTTAAAGCCTCAGTATAATACCTCTTTAGCCTTAGCCTGCCAACCCTTGCTTTCCAAAAAATGTTTTTCTGTAACCTTCTTAAGAACTGTTCTTGTCACATAGCACATTTTCAAAGCCCAAAAACTTTTCCTATATCATAGGGAAAAAAGAAACAGTTTACAAATCAGTTGTTACTGGATACAGCGTCTACCGCTGTACCTGAGTTACTGTATTTGAAAAGTGGTAAAAGGCTTTATGACTACAACAAAAATATTAATAGATAGATACTTGTATATATCAACACTATACTAAGTATTATTAAATGTACTATTCCTCATAGTCACAGTAAAATTAAAGAGATCTTATTTGATTTTAGTGAGTCCTGGAGCTGTACTTTGAAGCTGTACCATTACAGACCATATACTTAACCATGTATTATTTTATACTGGACCTTTCAAGTGTGATGATTATATGTTATATGACCAGAACAGCTGGTCTGTTGTGAGTCCATCTGCATTTGGGCCATTGTAATAAATGAGACAGATCACTTGCTTATTAGAAGATCAACCACTGCTATTTCTTAAATATATATTTGAAGGACAAACAATTACTTGGAAAATATGAATAACTATTTACAGAAGAGAAGCGAAAAGCAAAGGAGAAAAAGAAAGATATAAACATCTGAATGCAGAGTTCCAAAGAATAGCAAGAAGAGATAAGAAAGCCTTCTTCAGCAATCAATGCAAAGAAATAGAGGAAAACAACAGAATGGGAAAGACTAGGGATCTCTTCAAGAAAATCAGAGATACCAAAGGAACATTTCATGCAAAGATGGGCACGATAAAGGACAGAAATGGTATGGACCTAACAGAAGCAGAAGATATTAAGAAGAGGTGGCAAGAATACACAGAAGAACTGTACAAAAAAGAGCTTCACGACCCAGATAATCACGATGGTGTGATCACTGACCTAGAGCCAGACATCCTGGAATGTGAAGTCAAGTGGGCCTTAGAAAGCATCACTACGAACAAAGCTAGTGGAGGTGATGGAATTCCAGTAGAGCTATTCTAAATCCTGAAAGATGATGCTGTGAAAATGCTGCACTCAATATGCCAGCAAATCTGGAAAACTCAGCAGTGGCCACAAGACTGGAAAAGGTCAGTTTTCATCCCAATCCCAAAGAAAGGCAATGCCAAAGAATGCTCAAACTACCACACAATTGCACTCATCTCACATACTAGTAAAGTAATGCTCAAAATTCTCCAAGCCAGGCTTCAGCAATATGTGAACCGTGAACTTCCTGATGTTCAAGCTGGTTTTAGAAAAGGCAGAGGAACCAGAGATCAAATTGCCAACATCCGCTGGATCATGGAAAAAGCAAAAGAGTTCCAGAAAAACATCTATTTCTGCTTTATTGACTATGCCAAAGCCTTTGACTGTGTAGATCACAATAAACTGTGGACAATTCTGAAAGAGATGGGAATACCAGACCACCTGATCTGCCTCTTGAGAAATCTGTATGCAGGTCAGGAAGCAACAGTTAGAACTGGACATGGAACAACAGACTGGTTCCAGATAGGAAAAGGAGTACGTCAAGGCTGTATATTGTCACCATGTTTATTTAACTTATATGCAGAGTACATCATGAGAAACGCTGGACTGGAAGAAACACAAGTTGGAATCAAGATTGCTGGGAGAAATATCAATAACCTCAGATATGTGGATGACACCACCTTTATGGCAGAAAGTGAAGAGGAACTAAAAAGCCTCTTGGTGGCCTCATAGAATGAGTTTGGAAGTTTGCCTTCCTCTGTAATTTTCTGAAACAGTTTGAGTAGGATAGGTGTTAGCTCTTCTCTAAATTTTTGGTAGAATTCAGCTGTGAAGCCGTCTGGACCTGGGCTTTTGTTTGCTGGAAGATTTCTGATTACAGTATCAATTTCTGTGCTTGTGATGGGTCTATTAAGATTTTCTATTTCTTCTTGATCCAGTTTTGGGAAGTTGTACTTTTCTAAGAATTTGTCCATTTCCTCCACATTGTCCATTTTTTTGCCATATAATTGCTGATAGTAGTCTCTTATGATCCTTTGTATTTCTGTGCTGTCTGTTGTGATCTCTCCATTTTCATTTCTAATTTTATTGATTTGATTTTTCTCCCTTTGTTTCTTGATGAGTCTGGCTAGTGGTTTGTCAATTTTATTTACCCTTTCAAAGAACCAGCTTTTGGCTTTGTTGATTTTTGCTATGGTTTCTTTTGTTTCTTTTGCATTTATTTCTGCCCTAATTTTTAAGATTTCTTTCCTTCTACTAACCTTGGGGTGCTTCATTTCTTCCTTTTCCAGTTGCTTTAGGTGTAGAGTTAGGTTATTTATTTGGCTTTTTTCTTGTTTCTTGAGGTATGCTATGAACTTTCCCCTTAGGACTGCTTTTACAGTGTCCCACAGGTTTTGGGTTGTTGTGTTTTCATTTTCATTCATTTCTATGCAGAATTTGATTTCTTTTTTGATTTCTTCTGTGATTTGTTGGTTATTCAGGAGTGTGTTGTCACAGTCATCAAGACAGTATGGTACTGGCACAAGGACAGAAATATAGATCAATGGAACAAAATAGAAAGCCCAGAGATAAATCCACGCACATATGGTCACCTCATCTTTGACAAAGGAGGCAAGAATATACAATGGATTAAAGACAATCTCTTTAACAAGTGGTGCTGGGAAAACTGGTCAAACACTTGTAAAAGAATGAAACTAGAACACTTTCTAACACCATACACAAAAATAAACTCAAAATGGATTAAAGAGCTAAATGTAAGACCAGAAACCATAAAACTCCTAGAGGAAAACATAGGCAAAACACTCTCTGACTTACATCACAGCAGGATCCTCCATGACCCACCTCCCAGAATATCGGAAATAAAATCAAAAATGAACAAATGGGACCTAATCAAACTTAAAAAGCTTCTGCACAACAAAGGAAACTATAAGCAAGGTGAAAAGACAGCCTTCAGAATGGGAGAAAATAATAGCAAATGAAGCAACTGACAAACAACTAATCTCAAAAATATACAAGCAACTCCTACAGCTCAATTCCAGAAAAATAAATGACCCAATCAAAAAATGGGCCAAAGAACTAAATAGACATTTCTCCAAAGAAGACATACAGATGGCTAACAAACACATGAAAAGATGCTCAACATCACTCATTATCAGAGAAATGCAAATCAAAACCACTATGAGATACCATTTCACGCCAACCAGAATGGCTGCTATCCAAAAGTCCACAAGCAATAAATGCTGGAGAGGGTGCGGAGAGAAGGGAACCCTCTTGCACTGTTGATGGGAATGCAAACTGGTACAGCCACTATGGAGAACAGTATGGAGATTCCTCAAAAAACTGGGAATAGAACTGCCTTATGATCCAGCAATCCCACTGCTGGGCATATACACTGAGAAATCCAGAATTGAAAGAGACACGTGTACCCCAATGTTCATAGCAGCACTGTTTACAATAGCCAGGACTTGGAAGCAACCTAGATGTCCATCCACAGATGAATGGATAAGCAAGATGTGGTACATTTACACAATGGAGTATTACTCAGCCATTAAAAAGAATACATTTGAATCAGTTCTAAGGAGGTGGATGGAACTGGAGCCTATTATACAAAGTGAAGTAAGCCAGAAACAAAAACACAAATACAGTATACTAACGCATATATATGGAATTTAGAAAGATGGTAAAAATAACCCTATTTATGAGACAGCAAAAGAGACACTGATGTATAGAACAGACTTTTGGACTCTGGGACCGGGAGAGGGTGGGATGATTGGGGAGAATAGCATTGAAATATGTATAATATTATATCTGAAATGTATTAATTGTTCAAACTAATCACTGTCATGTTACAATTTGTTCATATTAGATGTTTGTAATGTTTCTGATAATCAATAAAAGAGATTCTTGATACCAGAAAAAAAAAAAAAGAATAAAAAAAGGATGCTACATCCCATGCCAAAAAATAAAATAAAATAAAATAAAAAGCCTCTTGATGAAAGTGAAGGTGGAGAATGAAAAGGTTGGCTTAAAGCTTCAGAAAACGAAGATCATGGCATCTGGTCCCATCAATACATGAGAAATAGATGGAGAAACAGTGGAAACAGTGTCAGACTTTGTTTTTCTGGGCTCCAAAATCACTGCAGATGGTGACTGCAGCCATGAAATTAAAAGACGCTTACTCCTTGGAAGGAAAGTTATGACCAACCTAGATAGCATATTCAAAAGCAGAGACATTACTTTGCCAACAAAGGTTCGCCTAGTCAAGGCTATGGTCTTACCTGTGGTCATGTATGGATGTGAGAGCTGGACTGTGAAGAAGGCTGAGCGCTGAAGTATTGATGCTTTTGAACTGTGGTGTTGGAGAAGACTCTTGAGAGTCCCTTGGACTGCAAGAAGATCCAACCAGTCCATTCTGAAGGAGATCAGCCCTGGGATTTCTTTGGAGGGAATGATGCTGAAGCTGAAACTCCAGTATTTTGGCCACCTCATGCGAAGAGTTGACTCATTGGAGAAGACTCTGATGCTGGGAGGGATTGAGGGCAGGAGGAGAAGGGGACGGCAGAGGATGAGATGGCTGGATGGCATCACTGACTTGATGGATGTGAGTCTGAGTGACCTCCGGGAGCTGGTGATGGACAGGGAGGCCTGGCGTGCTGCGATTCATGGTGTTGCAAAGAGTCGGACACGACTGAGCGACTGATCTGATCTGATTTATGCTCTTCAGAGGTAAGAACCTTAAATAGAGTGTTTCTCTACTTTTAAAAGAAGATTAGCATTATGGAATACAAACAAGCAGCAAAAAATTGAGGGTGTTAGTTGCTCAATCCTGTTTAACTGTCTTCGACATTATGGACTGTAGCCCACCATGCTCCTCTGACTGTGGAATTCTCCAGGCAAGAACAAGATCTTAGATATTCTTAAGCATGTACAAAAAGGGTGATGTCTTCTCAGGTTCTGCAGAAAAGATCACTGGATTTAAGTTTGGAAATAATCTAAGAAGATCTTTTAAAAGAATGGCTTAGGTGCCACATAAGCATCTGAAGTTGAAACGAAATGCTTGAGAGATCAAAGTGAAGGTGGCCCCCTATTTTCTGATGAAAAAAGTATGATTTCATTTAAACTGTGGAGGAATTGAGTTCTCCATTTAAATTCCTTCAAATGAAAATAAAAAATAACCCATAGATATTATTCAAAATCCTTTTTTTCTTTCTCAAATAATTAGAATGTAACTAATATTCTACTAAGGAAAGGAAAATTCAAATGTAACATTATCATCCTTTCAACTCCTTTAGAATTTTGATTAAGAAGTAATGCCAACAGTTTCACTCTGATTCTAGAATATCACTAGATCCCTTCTCTCTTAATTTCCTGATTTCCAAACTAATGATTGATGGTAAGAAGTTTAATAGTATCCCTAGCTGATTTTCAGTTCATTTTAAAATTATATATAGTGAACCCCAGACATGGAAGAAGCAGGAATCTTTCTGATCTACTAGCTAGTCAATACCTTAGAAAGTTTTAGGATGCACATTAAACTTCATTCATTCAGCTGAATTAAACACTAAAGCACAGTGTGACTGTGGTTAATGTTAGGCCCTCTTAGGTGCAAATGCAATTTCAGAGTTTCTCCAGCTCGAGTTATTGACATTTTCCTGATGCAGATTAACCTTCACCTTGTTTTGTTTAGTTCAGTTCAGTTGCTCAGTCGTGTCTTACTCTTTGCGACGCTGTGGACTGCAGCACGCCAGGCCACCCTGTCTGTCAACAGCTCCCAGAGCTGGCTCAAACTCATGTCCATCGTGTTGGTGATGCCATCCAACCATCTCATCCTCTGTTGTCCCCTTCTCCTCCAGCCTTCAATCTTGCCCAGCATCAGGGTTTTTTTTTTTCTAATGAGTCAGTAATTCACATCAGGTGGCCAAAGTATTAGAGTTTCAGCTTCAGCGTCAGTCTTTCCAATCAATATTCAGGACTGATTTCTTTTGGATTGATTAGTTTGATCTCCTTGTAATCCAAGGGACTCTCAAGAGTTTTCTCCAACACCATAGTTCAAAAGCATTAATTATTTAGTGCTCAACCTTCTTTATGGTCCAAGTCTCACATCCATACATGACTACTAGAAAAACCATAGCTTTGTCTAGATGGTTCTTTGTTGGCAAAATAATGTCTTTGCTTTTTAATATGCTGTCTAGGTTTGTGATAGCTTTTCTTCCAAGGAGCAAGCGTCTTTTAATTTCTTGGCAGCAGTCACCATCTGCAGTGATTTTGGAGCCCAAGAAAATAAACACTTTTTCCATTGTTTCCCCATCTATTTGCCATGACATGATGGGACCGGATGCCATGATCTTAGTTTTCTGAATGTTGAGTTTTAAGCCAGTTTTTTCACTGTCCTCTATCACTTTCATCAAGAGGCTCTTTAGTTCTTCTTCAATTTCTGCCATAAGAGTGGTATCATCTGCATTTCTGAGGTTATTTATATTTCTCCTGGTGATCTTGATTCCAGCTTATGCTTCATCTGCTTCACATTTCTTATGATGTGCTCTGCAAACAAGTAGGTTGACAATATACAACTTTGACGTACTCCTTTTGCACAACTTTGTTTAATTGCTGGTGGCTTTAAACTCCCTTATGTCACAGTCATATTGTGTGTGTGTGTGTGAACTGGAAAAACTTAAAATATTTTGTAAACTACCTTAGATAAATCTGTTTCTTCTGGCAATTACTGTTTAAACTATTCAACCAGAGAGGCAAACATTTCTCACTAAAAACATTGATAAAAATGTTGTAGCCATACAGAGCAGAGTAAGACATGCCCTTCATAAAGTAGATCTGATATTTTTAAAACTGCATTGGAAAATCTCTGTCCTTGCTTTGGATATAACTTTAAAATTATATAACTTTAATAGTTACGGTTTAATTCTAAATAGGTACAAAAAATACAAAAACCTGCTTTCATGGGCACTCCCACTGCATTGTCCACTGGAAGTAATGTAAGTATAGTACGTTACTTCATGTTTTGGAAAGTCATGACCCACCAAATTGCAACAAGATATATGGTTAAAAAAATTAGTTTTCTCTCTTTGCTTAAGTGCATAGTACAAGTCAGAATATTTGGTTTATTGAGACCAATGAACCCCATAAGGGAAAATCTTGTAAAATCAAATGGGTTCTGCAACTGTGTCAAATTATAGAAGAAATGAGCAAAAAATAACTATGTTAAAATTGTTTTTTCTGTGACTCTTAATATTTGAATTTTGTCAGCAAACTAAAAAATTAAACTATGGTAAGCCAATTTCTATTGAAATGTGTTTGTTGATTAGTAAGGATTTCCTTGTAGCTCAGTTGGTAAGGAATCTGCCTGCAGTGCAGGAGACCTGGGTTCATTTCCTGGATCTGCGAGATCCCCTGGAGAAGGAAGTGACAACCCACTCCAGTATTCTTGCCTGGAGAATCCCAGGGACAGAGGAGCCTAGCAGGCTACAGTCCATGGGGTCACAAGAGTCAGACTCCACTTAGCAACTAAACCAGCACCACCACCACCTCTCAGATCAGATCAGATCAGTCGCTCAGTCGTGTCCGACTCTTTGCGACCCCATGAATCGCAGCACGCCAAGCTTCCCTGTCCATCACGAGCTCCCAGAGGTCACTCAGACTCACATCCATCAAGTCAGTGATGCCATCCAGCCATCTCATCCTCTGTCGTCCCCCTTCTCCTCCTGCCCCCAATCCCTCCCAGCATCAGAGTCTTCTCCAATGAGTCAACTCTTCGCATGAGGTGGCCAAAATACTGGAGTTTCAGCTTCAGCATCATTCCTTCCAAAGAAATCCCAGGGCTGATCTCCCTCAGAATGGACCGGTTGGATCTCCTTGCAGTCCGAGGGACTCTCAAGAGTCTTCTCCAACACCACAGTTCAAAAGCATCAATACTTCAGCGCTCAGCCTTCTTCACAGTCCAGCTCTCATATCCATACGTGACCACAGGAAAGACCATAGCCTTGACTAGGCGAACCTTTGTTGGCAAAGTAATGTCTCTGGTTTTGAATATGCTATCTAGGTTGGTCATAACTTTCCTTCCAAGGAGTACCACCTCTATGAGATGCTAAATGTAGTCAGTCATCTTTAGCCAAAGGTATATCTTATGTCAATGTGCAGTGAAGTACTTTAGAAATGATTTATAGAATTTGTTACTGACCAGTTTTATCAGAAGTTTTGTGGTATTCAATAGTAGTGATATGTTCTATTTTTTAAGATGGGTGGAGAATTTATAAATGTTCATTTTACTATTATGCTTCATGGCATGCATGTATATTTTTATGTATATGTCATTTTATGCATCAACAACTTTCAGCAAAAATTAAAATTTATACTGTATCATTAACTGTTCTGAAAGAACACATAATTTAAGCCTATTTCTTTATTTCAATCTTCATCAGACTTTTCCCCCTAGTGGTTTTATCTCTAGTTCTCTAATTATTATTTTAACTAAAAAGGTAATTTAAAAATGTGTGTAACCAAACATAGAAGTTTGTGAAATTTTTCAGTATCCATACTAAATCCTATATCTTTGGATACCAGGTACAGTTAGCGACCTTCAACTTGCACTTGCATCGATGATATCCAAGACATGTATGGAGCAATGGCCCACAAGCTTATAGGGGACTGGTAAAAACTAGGGCTCATCACCACCCCCCACTACCCCACGAAAGGGAAAGTGTGTACAGGCTATGACATAAAATTTTAAAAATTTAGTATAATAGTTGCAGATCTCCTAAATCCTGCCATTTCTGGTAGATGAGGCACTTAATGTGCAAATGTAACTTGCTACAAGTTTCCCAATGTTGTTCCTGATGCAGACCTACAGGACTTCATTCTGCTTATTTCAGGCCAGTTTCTGCATAGCAATGTTTCAGTTTGTTTCTGTTGCTACTGCTGCTACTGCTGCTAAGTCGCTTCAGTCGTGTCCGACTCTGTGCGACCCCATAGACGGCAGCCCATCAGGCTCCCCCGTCCCTGGGATTCTCCAGGCAAGAACACTGGAGTGGGTTGCCATTTCCTTCTCCAATGCATGAAAGTGAAAGGTGAAAGTGAAGTCGCTCAGTCTTGTTGGACTCTTAGCGACCCCATGGACTGCAGCCTACCAGGCTTCTCCGTCCATGGGATTTTCCAGGCAAGAGTACTGGAGTGGGGTGCCATTGCCTTCTCCAATGTTTGTTGTTTCTGTTAGCTGTCTGTAATCCCTTTGTTTAGAGGATTTGGGTGGCCCAAAGTATTTATCCATGCAGAAGCAGAATCTCTGTTCCACTGGTGTGTGCCTGTCCCTTTCTTAATTTTTAATGTACGTGTGACTTTCAGTGTTAATAAAACTGCTTGAGTATTCAAGAGATTGAAAGTGAAAGTATTAGTCACTCAGTTGCGTCTGACTCTGCAGCTCCAGGGACTGTAGCCAACCAGGCTCCTCTGTCCATGGAATTCTCCAGGTAAGAATACTGGAGTGGGTAGCCGTTCCCTTCTGCAGGGGATCTTCCCAACCCTGGGATCTAACCTCAATCTCCTGCATTGCAGGCAAATTCTTTACATCTGAAAAACCAAGGAAGTCGCTGGTTGTTGTTCAGTCGCTGTTGCTAAGTCGCTTCAGTCGTGTCCAACTCTGTGTGACCCCATAGACGGCAGCCCACCAGGCTTCCCCGTCCCTGGGATTCTCCAGGCAAGAACACCGGAGTGGTTTGCCATTTCCTTCTCCAATGCATGAAAGTGAAAAGTGAAAGAGAAGTTGCTCAGTCGTGTCCGATTGTAGCGACCCCATGGACTGCAGACTACCAGGCTCCTCCACTCATGGGATTTTCCAGGCAAAATACTGGAGTGGGATGCCATTGCCTTCTCCGAGGGAAGCCTATAGCTGGCAGTAAATCACTAAATTATTCTCCTTAGCACAGTGATACCAGTGCTTGGCTAAACAACATACACAAAGAAATAAATATTTACATTATGTGTCAGATACACCACAACATCAGTTTTGCCTAAGCTCTGAATAGAAGAATTACCTTAGTTGTTCCCAGCCTGGCTTTAATCTGTCTGTCTTCACTAACTTCTTTACCTTTCTCCCTTTATTCTCTATTTCTTCCTTCCTGCCTCCCTTCTTTCCTTTCTCTCTTTCTTCTTTCCCTCCCTCCTTGCTCAACTTTCTTTCTTTTCTTTCATCTTTATAAGAAACAGTCTGCTTGTCTTAACAGCTATCATTTTGTTTGGATTGCTTTGACTTATCCTTAATTAAATATTTCTTCCTCAGGGACATTTACCATGAACATATCCTTTTTTTGTCATAGTATGTAATTTATGTTGCTCCCTGAAATATAAAAGAACAGAGTAGTATGATAAATACAATATTGATTGTGCTTAAGCAGCATTTATTGTTGAACATTAAAATGTGTGAATGAATGAACAGATGAATAAATGAATGCTATAACCTAGTATATATTCAAAATATTATTACTTCATATGTAAATAATGTCTTTCATTTTTTAGTTTAGAGATACACAAAAGCTGGAATCATTGAATTTGGACTTTTCTACATATAATACAGATATGAATCATCTTGTTTTATACCCATGTCATGATTACCTTTTTAAAAAGTATTTATTTATGTATTTGACTGTGGTGGGTCTTAGTTTCTTAGTTGCAGCATGTGGAGTTTTTTAGATGTAGCGGGCAAAATCTTTAGTTGTGGCATATGGGACTTCGTTCTCTGACCAAGATCTAACCTAACCTAGGCCCCCTGCATTGAAAGTGTGGCATCTTATTCATTGCACCACCAGGAAAGTCCCACAGTTGTCTTTTATTTTTCATTTATTTATTTATTTTAATTTAATTGCCATTCTCTCTTATGAGCATTTGAAGACTAGAGTTCAGCACCGTGGAGAGTTCCAAGTTGTGTTGGATCAACAAAGCCTACGAAGCTTGAATTTTTCTGTGAAACTAGTTACTTTCAGTAGTAATCCATATATTAAGCACTGTTATTTGCACTGACTAGCTCCTACACTGTTTAGCACAATTCTTTTTTTTTTTTTTTCTCTCATTTTTTTTTTTTTTTTTTTTTTTACAAGTAAGGTAACAGAGAGCTTTACGTAATCCAAAAACTGACTCCAGAATTCAGGATCTTTTTCTACGGCTCATTGCCTCTTCAACCCCATTTGAGCCTACAGGTTGTATAACTGGTGTCAAAACTACATTTCTCTCTTTTACCTGTATAGTCCATGAGCATCTAGCAGTCAGTACCTCCTAATTTTGCAAAAGACATTGGACTTAGCCGGTGAGTTTAGAATAAGTTCTGAGGTAGAAAGCCCTATATTTTAAAATGGTATTTTCTATATTTTTAAAATCCAAGAGAAGTTGGATTCTCTGCCATGAGACCTTCCCTGGGTTAGAATGTCTGGAACACTTGCATTTTATGTATCTGTACTTGCGATTTAAGCTCATCTCTATGCTTTTGATCTACATGCTTATAATGGCTACTCTCATCAGCCTCTGAGCTCTGCCACCTCCATTATCCTTAAACCTTTTTCCTTCTTGTTCATAAAACATTGTCTATAATGAAAATCCTAAGACATATTATAGTATTTTACACAGTGACATATTACAAATTCTTTGATTCCTTAGACCATGTGTTGGAAAACTATAGCCTATTGGTCAAATATAGCTTAGATCAGATCAGATCAGTCGCTCAGTCGTGTCCGACTCTTTGCGACCCCATGAACCGCAGCACGCCAGGCCTCCCTGTCCATCACCAGCTCCCGGAGGTCACTCAGACTCGCATCCATCGAGTCAGTGATGCCATCCAGCCATCTCATCCTCTGTCGTCCCCTTCTCCTCCTGCCCTCAATCCCTCCCAGCATCAGAGTCTTCTCCAATGAGTCAACTCTTCGCATGAGGTGGCCAAAATACTGGAGTTTCAGCTTTAGCATCATTCCTTCCAAAGAAATTCCAGGATTGATCTCCTTCAGAATGGACTGGTTGGATCTTCTTGCAGTCCAAGGGACTCTCAAGAGTCTTCTCCAACACCACAGTTCAAAAGCATCAATTCTTCGGCGCTCAGCCTTCTTCACAGTCCAGCTCTCACATCCATACATGACCACAGGAAAGACCATAGCCTTGACTAGGTGAACATTTGTTGGTAAAGTAATGTCTCTGCTTTTGAATATGCTATCTAGGTTGGTCATAACTTTCCTTCCAAGGAGCAAGCGTCTTTTAATTTCATGGCTGCAGTCACCATCTGCAGTGATTTTGGAGCCCAGAAAAACAAAGTCTGACACTGTTTCCACTGTTTCCCCATCTATTTCCCATGCAGTGATGGGACCAGATGCCATGATCTTCGTTTTCTGAATGTTGAGCTTTAAGCCAACCTTTTCACTCTCCACTTTCACTTTCATCAAGAGGCTTTTTAGCCCCTCTTCACTTTCTTCCATAAGAGTCGTGTCATCTGCATATCTGAGGTGATTGATATTTCTCCCAGCAATCTTGATTCCAACTTGAGTTTCTTCCAGTCCAGCATTTCTCATGATGTACTCTGCATATAAGTTAAATAAACATGGTGACAATATGCAGCCTTGACATACTCCTTTTTCCTATTTGGAACCAGTCTGTGGTTCCATGACCAGTTCTAACTGTTGCTTCCTGACCTGCATACAGATTTCTCAAGAGGCAGATCAGGTGGTCTGGTATTCCCATCTCTTTCAGAATTTTCCATAGTTTATTGTGATCCACACAGTCAAAGGCTTTGGCATAGTCAATAAAGCAGAAATAGATGTTTTTCTGGAACTCTCTTGCTTTTTCCATGATCCAGCGGATGTTGGCAATTTGATCTCTGGTTCCTCTGCCTTTTCTAAAACCAGCTTGAACATCAGGAAGTTCACGGTTCACATATTGCTGAAGCCTGGCTTGGAGAATTTTGAGCATTACTTTACTAGCGTGTGAGATGAGTGCAATTGTTCGGTAGTTTGAGCACTCCTTGGCATTGCCTTTCTTTGGGATTGGGATGAAAACTGACCTTTTCCAATCTTGTGGCCACTGCTGAGTTTTCCAAATTTGCTGGCATATTGAGTGCAGCACTTTCACAGCATCATCATTCAGGACTTGGAATAGCTCCACTGGAATTCCATCACCTCCACTAGCTTTGTTCGTAGTGATGCTTTCTAAGGCCCATTTGACTTCACCTTCCAAGATGTCTGGCTCTAGGTCAGTGATCACATCATCATGATTATCTGGGTCTTGAAGCTCTTTTTTGTACAGTTCTTCTGTGTATTCTTGCCACCTCTTCTTAATATCTTCTGCTTCTATTAGGTCACCACTCATTAAAAAAAAAAAAGTTATTATATTACAGCCAGGTTCACTTGTTGGCATATTATCTATGACTGCCTTTTGTGATAGGACAGCAAAGCAGAGACCCTCTGGTCTACAAAGTCTTAAATATGTCAAGTCTAAAATCTGGCCCTTCTGATCCCTAGTTCAGACATAGGAAATTATTAAGTGTGGTTTTCAATAACATATTAGAGGGAGGAAGGTTTTCTGGATACTAGAAGTCACAAATGAAACAGATTATGGTCACATGCAGGTAAATGAAAACTGAATAATCGGATGTGTGAGAAGCACAGTGAGGGAGATGTGGGAATGTGGTAGGTAAACATTTTGCCTAAGAAATGCAGTAGCCGCCTAGCTCCAAATTAATTTGCCTAGTTGGGTGGTGGACAGTGTTTTGCAAACCTAAATTTTCAAAGAGAAGATTGAAATTTATATTATTATGCAGAAGTTTCAGATAAATAATACTGAGTAAATATTTTAGGATTTCATGCTGCCCTATTTTGTTTTGTGCCAAAAGCAAAATAAAACTGGAATTTGACCAAAGATCATTAGTTGCCATCTCAGCCTTAAAAAATTTGGTTCTTACCTAGAAATATGAGACTGAACCATATTGTAGCACAAAGTAAGCAAATTATAAATTTGAGGATCACTATTTTTAAATATTTATAATGTAATTTCCAATACTTCAGTTAATATATTCATATAAGTAATAGTGATCTTATTGATCAAGTCTCTGAAGGTTTTCTTCAAAACTTGACTTGTACCAAAAGTTCGACACTAGTAATCATCAAAGAGAAAAAGGTCATATACCATTCCTAATCAGTGTGATAGACTTCACACTCCTTATTAGTTCTTAAGTGTTGGACTCTTTACAATCCCATGGACCGTAGCCCACCAGGCCCTTTGTCCGTGGAAACCTCCAGGCAAGAATACCGGAGTGGGTTGCCATTTCCTTCTCCATTCATTCTTAAACCTCAATGTAAATATTAATGTGATCTAATTACCCTTGGATGGACTGCCAATATTTATAGAGGCAATGAGAAAACTGTAACAAATACCTTGATTGTGTCTTCTTGCAACTTTTTTTTCTTTTTAAGTCTTTTCAGGACAACAAACTTTCTCGTTATAAGGGTATGAGATCTGTAGGGTATGGATAAGTTTAGCACTCTAAGCTGAGAATTGGGTATAATTTAATAAAAGAGCTGCTTTAAAGAGAAGAGGCAGCACCTGGGAAAGGAGTACAAAGTCCCTGGGCTAAATAGTTCATTGGCACCTCTAGCAGAGGTAAAGAGAGGGCCAGGTTATGCAACCTAAAGGGAGCATTTTGTTGCTACCTGACAAGAGATTGTGGTAGAGAGAGATAGCCAACCAGCTGTGCCTTAGAAGCTAGGGAACAGGGTGACAAGAAAAAATCCTGTCCTTATTCCCATTCTTCTCTCTCCTGTGGGTTCCTCACTTTGCTAAACCTTAGAAGTCTGAGAGAAAGACTGTCTGTTGAGACCATCTATAAAGGTCAGCTTCCTGGAGCACAGAGCAGAGATGTCAGATCAACTCTGAAGAGGTAAAGAAGGAATACTCAGGCCAGTGGCTGTCTTCTCTCTTTATGTGAAGAGTTCTCTTAACCTTTGAAAATTGTAGTGTCTTCCAAAGCCAAAAACACAGTAATGTAGGACATGAATTGGAAGGCTTTGCTGTGAAAGCAGTTGAAGTGAATGGGCTGTGAGTGAACACTTGTGCGGAGAGCGCTATATGTATCTGTTAATGACTGCTGTTATATCTTGTTCTATTAAGTGTCTGGTGAGCTGCGAAGTCAAGGGAGGGTGACAGATGCAGGAGAAACTGAGATGGTCATATCCTTACAGCGTTCTCAGAGAGGAAGGACTGAGCCAACAACTGCTATTCTGAAAACAAACAAACAAACAAACAAACACGTGCATGTATCTGCTTCTAAGGAAGGATTTCCATAGAGAAAAGGAAAAAAAGTAATATGCTGCAGTTTTTCCCAGTACTGGGCTTGACTAATTTTGAACTTCAATTGATTGCTTTAATCAGACCATGTTCTTGTAGGTGTTACCGTAATCGAGGGGAATAAAGCACTTTGCCATTAATTCTACTTGAAGCCTGGCCTGATAAGGAAAATAAACTTGTATGACTTGATGAATATTGCATGATTCTGGAAAACCATAATTACTGTTTTGGGAAAAGCAAGCAGTTGGATAGTGGCTACATTTTTTTTTTTTTTTTTTTTCTGGACTTTCCTTAAAAGCCCTGGTTTTGAGTAAAACATACCTACACGTAACTGCATGGAACAGATGTCTTTGGGCTGAAATTTCCAAACTTGGTTTCAGCAGTTAAGCTGCAGTTAAAATATTGGGAAAGGTACATTGTTTTCAACTGTTTCCTAGTTATAGAAATAGGAATAATTGTCTTTTTATATGCACCTTAATGTTTCAGCATATAAATTCATCTAAATGGCTTTTCAGCTCAAAATCTCTTTTTATTGAAAGCATACATTTGAAAATATCCTTTTAGTAAAATAAACACAATTAAATGTTAAGGATCTATCATGAGTATACATTTAGAATAATGGGCTTTTAAAAAAGATTAACCTAAAATTAGATATTCTTAGTCAAAATAGGTTAAGAACATAGGTTTTTTAGAGTCACAATATTTGTGCTTGATCCTAGACCTGGCACTTATTAGTTCTGTGAACATGAGCAAGTTGCTGTATCTCCCCATCTCACTTTTCTTATCATTAAATGATAGATTACAATGCTGTCTCCCTCCTGAGATTTATGTAAGAACTAAGAATTAATCATTGCAAGATACTAGAACAGTGCCTAGAATGGATGAAATAAAATGGATGAAAATAGGAGAATGTGTCACGAAAATGCAGATTGATTTTTTGCCCTATTGGTAGAACTCCTCAACCCTATTATGTAGTGAAAGTCACTCAACCGTGTCTGACTGTTTGTGACCCCATAAACTATACAGTCCATGGAATTCTCCAGGCCAGAATACTGGAGTCAGCAGCCTTTCTCCAGGGGATCTTCCCAACCCAGGGATCGAACCCAGGTCTCCTGAATTGCAGGAGCATTCTTTACCAGCTGAGCCACCAGGGAAGTCCAAAAATACTCAAATGGGTACCCTATCCCTTCCCCAGTGGCTCTTCCTGACCCAGTAATCAAACCAGGGTCTCCTGCATTGCAGGTAGATTATTTACTGGCTGAGATACCAGGGAAGTCCCTATTATGTAGAGCTTTGTAAAAAAATCATTTTTAAACTATATTTATTGATAAGTTTTCTCTTCCCTGGTGAGCTTCATTTGTGAAATTCTAATTTTATGATTAGAAAACCTTGAGAATAAAAAATAAATAAATAAAATAGTAATAAATTTAATTATTTTTGTTTTAAATAATCAGACAAGGAAATGAATGATTTATCCCAAAATTGTGCTTTAACTGAAGACAATTTATATTAATAAATTATAGGATAAATATATTAAAAAGGAAATAATTTAAAGTATATATTAAAATTACAATTCCCTTTATCAAAATTCAGGGAAGAGTGTTTTATTGAAATTATTATCTACATTTCAAACAAACTGTCTGCAAGAATAACATTCATTACCAAGGCTACTTAAGAAGCATGAAAGTTTATATCAGAAAAACAATAAAAAAGGAGAAGTAGCTTTTAAATACTTAGATTTATTTTTCAACTTTAAAGAAAAAAACGACACATTTATCAGCCATTATTTAATTTTGAATGGAAACAATGAAAAAGACAGATTCTTGGAGGCCTATCTTATTAAATATCACAATACCACAGCAATGGCTGCAACATTTCTATTTGCAAAAAGTCCTGCTTTTTATTAAAAAAAAAAAATCAAGAACATGTAAATCAATGTAACAGAATAAAAATAAATTTATAATATTTTATAAAGGGAAACTATTACAGCAATTATAGAAAATAATTATTTTTTTCCACTATGAAAACACAATCAAGCTAAAGGAATATTTGTCTTTGATACTTACATAGTATCATTATTTACTTCACATTGTACCCTTAGATTTTCATAAGGATTCAACTTCTCAAAACATAAAGTTTTACATTATCTGACCCAGGTCATGAGAGTTGACCATGAATGTCTCTTCTCGAGTTTGTGTTCAAAAACATTACCCTGAAATTTCAAAATAGGCAGTGAGGGTTGTATTTGTACCACAGAAATTGTATAAATACAAGTCGGGGTCTTTTGGATGAGCTGATTGCAAGAGATTTATCAATGCACCCCTGTAATTTCCTCACGCTTGGTGCTGTACTTAAATCCTTTGTGTCTCTGCCTCTTTTTGTTCTAGTTTTATAATAACTAATGTGCCATATTGAATACTACTGAAAGTATAGAAGTTTTTACTGTTCTGTAACAAAACTGTTGACATACACATGAAAAATCCTTTGGAAAAAAATGATTTCAAGATTTTCCAAAGACCATGTAGTCTTACAACAAGGTTGACCTTTAATACTAGACTGTTTTCTGAAGAAAGGTTTCTTGATAAAATCCTATTCATGCACTCCAGGTTTTGGCAATATGTCATCACAGTTCAAAAATCTGGACCCCAGAGCTAGTCAGAATTCTATTTGAAATGTGATGTGTCCATCTGAGTGACTTTCAGCAACTTACTTGTCTGTTTTATATGCTGATCTTTAAAATTGGCATTATAAGAATAATATAGAGTTTATGAGACATTAGAGCAATAATGTCTCTAGAGCTTAGCACAGCTCCTGGCGCTTTAAAAGCCTCACTTAGGAGTGAATTGATTTGACAACTGCTGTGTAATCTGAAATCCAGGGTTGTACTTGGCTGATTTAGCCATACTATCTTGACTATTGATGCCCAAATTCCACTTAATCATTTGGTTAGTGGAATTATTTTGCATCTGCTAACATAGTAACTTCATCTAAAATGTTGATTCATATGTTATGGATCAATTTTAGGTCAGATGCTTGCATTTTGAAAGATATTTTGATTATTAGATCAAAAACTACATAATTTGATAGGGGAGAAAGTGGAGTATTGGGCAGAAATATGTTTATAATGAAGTGGATAGACTTAAAAAAAAAAACTCTTAAGAGCAAAACTGTTCACTTTTTGCCCTGAGCACATATGTTTAAAAGTAGGCATTTTTTTTTCTTGAAAGAGTTGGCTCTAAAGAGTTTCATAAATGATACTTATTAATAAAAGAAAATCAACACAGTATGAAGAAAAGTCTTGGGAATCAGGGGAAATGGATCAGTTATATTTTAGGGCCAGAATCGTGTACAGGCAGCTTCACCAGTTTGCACTTTTACTTGCCTCTTCTGTAGTCCCTGGAGTACATTTCTTTCAAAATTACAAAGTATCATACTCTGAAGATAATCTCCAAGATTACTGTTGATACATTACATCTGCATAGCCCTTAACAGTTTTCAAATGCTTTTCACATACATTAGCCAAGGGAGACTGCCCATGAGCCAAGGAGCTCATCAAAGTAATGAAGAGGGAGGAAGATGAACAGAAGTGTCATCCACTGAATCACAAGAAATAGGACACAGGTAGTCAACTCAGCAGAGAAGACCCAATAGTCCCCGGCAGCTAAACCAAGGACGATTCCATCATAACTGGTATCTAATGGATTTCTAGTCCTTTGATTAACTTTTGACTATTAACAACACTTGATCAATTCATTTTTAAATTCCTAAGGCTTGTGAAATATGTGTATGTTAACTTTTTTATCAGCAATGGATAAAAGAATTGCAGTGGTTGTTTCTTAATATATATAGAGTTGGCTTGTCTTTCATAGTTAATGACATTAACGATTTGCTGTAGCTTAGCATATGAAAAATCACTCCACACTCATACCTCCCTTCTCTTATCTAATACCTTCACAGAAGTAGGGGGAAATGTCATCATAGATTTTCCCCACTTTAAATATATTTTTATTCATTTCTGTTGTTCAGTCTGACTGTTTGTGACCACATGGACTGCAGTATGTCAGGCTTCCCTGTCCTTTACCATCTCCTGGCGCTTGCTCAAACTCATGACTCCACTGAGTCAGTAATGCCATCCAACCATCTCATCCTCTATCATCCCCTTCTCCTCCTGCCTTCAGTCTTTCCCAGCATCAGGATCTTTGCCAGTGTCAGCTCTTCACATCAGGTGGCCAAAGTATTGGAGTTTCAGCTTCAGCGTCAGTCCTTCCAGTGAATATTCAGGACTGATTTACTTTAGGATGGACTGGTTGGATCTCCTTGCAGTCCAAGGGACTCTCAAGAGTCTTCTCTAGAACCACAGTTCAAAAGCATCAGTTCTTCAGTGCTCAGCCTTCTTTATGCTCCACCTCTCACATCCATACATGACTATTGGAAAAACCATAGCTTTAACTAGATGGACATTTGTCAGCATAGTAAATGTCTCTAACTTTTAATATGTCGTGTAGGTTGGTCATAACTTTTCTTCTAAGGAGTAAGCGTCTTTTAATTTCATGGCTGCAGTCACCATCTGCAGTGATTTTGGAGCCTAAGAAAATAAAGTCTGTCACTGTTTCCATTGTTTCCTCGTCTATTTGCCATGAAGTGATGGGATCAGATGCCATGATCTTTGTTTTTTGAATGTTGAGTTTTAAGCCAGCTTTTTCATTCTCCTCTTTTACCTTCATAAAGAGGCTCTTTATCTCCTTTTCATTTTCTGCCATAAGGGTGGTATCATCTGCATCTCTGAGGTTATTGATATTTCTCCCGGCAATCTTGATTCCAGGCTGTGCTTTACCTAGCCTGACATTTTGCATGATGTACTCTGCATAGAAGTTAAATAAGCAGAATGACAATGTACAGCCTTAACATATTCTTTTCCAGATTTTGAACCTGTCTGTTTTTCCATGTCTGGTTCTAATTTTTTTCATAGAAGTAATATGTAAATATATCCAACTCTAGTTAAAAATTAAAATATTGCAGACAAGGTTGATTCTCAAAAATGCCTTGATTTCTTAAAAGGATCAAGAGCTTCAGTCTGTAACATGAGTTTGGCCTTAATGTGTTTAAAACATGTGAAAGGTATAATCAAACCAATGATGTGTGAATATTTACTGAGGTTTCACTTGAAACAGATGAGGGTTCATGAAAAACTATTTAAAACCAGTCTTCTGCCATATTTTAAAGATATTACTAGACCATAAGATCTTGAAGATTCTTTAGAGATAAATTCTCATGCTATCATTGAGCAAAAAGTTGAGGACAGGGACTAATGGAATGAGTATCTAATGATACATGAGTTTAACCCAAAAAGTAAATGTGATATCAATCATAATGATCATTTCCTTCAAGGGCTCTTAACTTGCTCCTTCTCTGCTGGCATAACTTTTCCAGAATCAGCTTCTAATATTTGATGCCAAGATTTAGGATGCTTTACCTCACAATAGACCTAGAACTTCTTGTCTAGGATAGTGAATGGAAATGAAAACCATGGCATTTGAGAGAGAACTGAAACAACTGAGGATGTTTAGACTGGAGAATTAGAGAATAAAGAGGCAAACACTGCCTTATGATATATGTAAAGAGCTTCCATACAGGAGACTATGAAAGAGTAAAATATGTCTTCCTTAACAGAATAAATTGACTGAGTATAGGATATAGATGACCTATTTTCTGTTTAATATAAGGAAAAATGTTTTAATATTTATAAAGTTTCATAACTAGAATAAGCTTATTAGCAAATGGCTTTCTCATTACATGAGATGTCCAGCTAAGCTTAGAGGATGACTTTTCAGAGTGGTTGCTCATAAGATTCATGTGGGGTTAGTTGAATAATGTCCAAAAACTTTGAGAATCTGATGTTTTCCCCTCCCCACCATGAGGCTATGGAAGATAGTCATTAATTTACTATAAAAGGTAGATGAATGTATTGATATTTAATTATCTTTATGTGAACTTATAAGCATAATTGAGGAAACTGGAGGAAAAGGAAGATTAAGAAATAGCCTCATGACATTAATGCAACATTTTATTTCTCTTATACAAAGACATTTCTTTCTTCTTTTTTATATTTTATTTATATTCCCTCCAAGGACACAGTCTTCTTTAAAAATTTTATTATAGAGAAAGAAACATGTCAACTATTTATCTCTTTAATGGGGATCAGTGCTTTTTATTCTCCATCCTACATTACAACAATTGGTTTTACCCTATGAACATCCCCTTTCTTTTTAGGAAATGTAGCCTGAATGGTTAATGCATGCGTGGGCAATCCTCATTCCATGCTACCCTAGATCACTCTTTCTTTAAAGACAAGATTTGAAGAAGGCTGGTAAATATCTGTGGGCTTCCCTTCTGGCTGAGATGGTAAAACGTCTGCCTGCAGTGCGGGAGACCCGGGTTCAATTCCTGGGTTGGGAAGATCCCCTGGAGAAGGAAATGGCAATCCACTCCAGCACTCTTGCCTGGAAAATCCCATGGACAGAGGAGCCTGATAGGCTACAGTCCATGGGGTCGCAAAGAGTCTGACACGACTGAGCAACTTCTCTCTGCAGGTAAATATCTGCAGTGTTTTCCTGATCTTGGCAATGGCACCCCACTCCAGTACTCTTGCCTGGAAAATCCCATGGATGAAGGAGCCTGTTAGGCTGCAATCCATGGGGTTGCTAAGAGTCGGACATGACTGAGCGACTTCACTTTCACTTTTCACTTTCATGCATTGGAGAAGGAAATGGCAACCCACTCCAGTGTTCTTGCCTGGAGAACCCCAGGGATGGGAGAGCCTGGTGGGCTGCCGTCTATGGGGTCACACAGAGTCGGACACGACTGAAGTGACTTAACATAGCATAGCAATGGCACCCCACCCTTGAAATAACCTTTCCTATCTCTTCCAGTGACATCATCTCATCTAAAATATTTTGATCATGCAAACTCTTTATTAGGCACATTAAAAAATTAAACAAAAATGGTTTTCTGCACATTGCTTAAGCCAAGAAGGTGCTATTTGTCTTTTTCATATACCTTACTCTTGATCACTATAGCCTATAAAAGCATACTGTCCTCCAAGATGAGTAGGTCTCTCTTCCTGTGGGACCACAGGTAGGAAGTTATCAGCAGTTTGATGAAGTGATCCTGAAACTTACCTGGAGGAATGGAGACATCCAGTTCTTGTTTTATAAGGACACTGAAGTGAAATCCACTGTATATAATGAATGTGGACAAGACTGTCACAGCTCAGCAATGAGTAAACCTCAGAGAATCCATACTCATGAAAACTAGCGTAAAGGTCTCTCTGGTTCAATAACAGCCATAACATTAGCATCAACAAACACTGCTATGGTCCGTTACAGTTTATAAAATGCTCTAAATGCATGAAGTATGTTATTCTCAGAACCACTCTGAAACTGTACCTAGTATATAAACAGATTCTGGATGGGAAAACAGGATCAGAGAGTGGCAGTGTTCTGGCTAAAATCACACAGCTGCAAAGCTGGGGCAAAGAAAACACATCACTTAATAGCAGTTCACATTTTCTGTGTATGTTTGATGCCAAATCTCCCTCATCTGCTGTCTGATGCTGGGTTTTTCCAGCACCTGGACTCCAAGACCTGAATGACTGGCTCCTGTGATGAGGAAGTCCACGCCTCCCTGTATATACATGTACACACACACACACACACACACACAATTTATTCACTGATTTTTCTGAATCACCTTCTGTGTACCAAACTGTCACTTTTTGCATAATGCTGAAGTCCCCAAAATGTTACATAATGCTGAAGTCCTTATAATGCTTGCAGTTCAGTGGTTTGTCAGTCAACACTGTCACTGGGAAACTGGCTCACCATTGGTAAAGGAGAAGGAGTATTTGTTGCTTCCTTTGCAGCAACCAGTCGTTTTTGCTTTGGTAAATTTTATATAATATAGAGAGTAACTATAAACCATCTACATAGTCTTTTTTATCTTTCCCTAATTTTAATGGGAGTACTTCTAGTAGTATTCCATTAAAAATTTTTGTTTGTTTAAGGAAGTTTTTTTAATCATGATAAAGATTTTTTTCTATTTTTAATTGAAATATAGTTAATGTACAGTATTATGTTAGTTTCAGGTGTATGGTATAGTGTTTAATATTTATATACCTTATACTCCATTTAAAACTACTATGAAATGTTGGGTATTTTCTATCCTTTGCTAGAAAATATACAAAATAATACATTTTGTGGCCTCTGAAATGATCATATTTTTTTAATGCTAAATCATTTTTTAGAATTTTTGATGACAAATAGTTTTTACATCAAAGCTTTTACATTAATTACTTTTAAAAATTGTCTTATTGTCTATATTATATTTTAATTTCAAGTTTATACTAGCTTCATTAGATATGTTGAGAAACTTTCCACCATTTCCTTATTCTCAGATAAATTAATTATTGAAATTATGTAGACAGAACATGTTTCTTGAAAACTTGAATCAAGTCAATTGTACAAGTGGTTGGGCAAAGGCAGCATTTTTAGAGAAAAATGCTTAGAGAAATTGACTTTTATTTTTTTCAATTTCATTCTAGATTTTGTACTTAAGGCAGTTTAGTGATGTGTACTTTTGTATCTGAATAAAAATTTCATGATAATAGTGTTTATTATCACAAACCTAATAAAGAGGTTCTGCTGGCATTTTTGGTCTCTTTGCCTCTCCCTTATCTGTTTTCCATGACTCTAATGTTGTACTTTCTCACTCTTTTTTTTTTTTTTTGTCTGTCTGTTTTGGGGGTTTTTTGCCACTTTATTTTTTTAATTGAAGGATAATTGCTGTACTCAATTTTGCGGTTTTCTGTCGTGCATCAACAAGAAGCAGCCATAGGGACACGCGTGTCCCCTCCCTCGGGCCCTTCCCTCCCCGTCCCACCCTGTAGACTGTCACAGAGCCCCTGTTTGAGTTCCCTGCATCATACAGCACACTCCCCTTGGCTGTCTGTGTTCCATAGGGTCATGTTTGTCTCCACGTTACTCTCTCCATACATCTCACCCTCTCCCTCCTCTGCTCACTCTTGAGTTTAGTCTTATTCATTATTTTTCCATTGTCTTCATCTTTCCTCATTGTTTCCTTCAGTCTTCTTATTGTAACTTTTGTTATTCATATACTGAGATAGTCTAAATATGAGAGTAATATGGAATAGTCTTACTTAGAATCAGATAATCATAGCAGGAGAAGAGAACGTGAGAGACAGACAGGCAGACATGGACCAGTATAGTGTTGCCTCTTCCTTATCGACTATTTCTCTTCTCTTTTTCTTCTTAAACTCATGCTTTTTTTCTTAAGCGGTTTCTTGTAATCAGTTAGTGACTTTATATGGCAAGAATAGCATCTGATTCCATGATATTCAGTTTGTGTGCCTTCATAAAATTCTGGACTGTGTAGTGGGTGCTAGGCACTCTTCTTATATTCCTTGTCATCTCTTCCCCCCACTTCCTAAAGTACACTCATTGTTCTGCAGGGTCTCTTTAACAGAATTTCTTCATATTCTGGAAAACAGAAACATGAGATAGTATGGCAAAGCACTTATGAGTATTAAATCTAGAATTATGTTCACTGGCTCTGAATCATGTTTCTCTTGCTTGCTATTTAAATGATCTTGGACAAGTCACTCAAATTCAGTTTTCTTATTAGTAAACTGGCAACATTAGAGGCATCGCTTTCATAGGTTGTGGGTGTGAGTGAGAAAATGCATCATAATTATCTATTGGCGTCCTCAACACATAATAGCACTCTACAATTATTAGCAACTGATTTTGTGGTTCTGTCACTTTTGATTCACAATCATCTGTTTATATGTTAAGAATTGATTTGATAAGCTTTCTGATTGCTTGACTTCTTTTATATCAATTATCAAAAAAATAGATAACTTTATACTTTTATGGTAAAAGAAGAAATCGATTTTGTTTTTGAAGCCAGCATTTCCTTACATACTTAAGAAAAAAAGTGATAAGTTTCTATGAAACATTCATTGGGAGAATGATCAGGCACAGCGTTACTCACACCAAGTTAGCAAATGTTTAAAATGAGTTGACAGTTTTTGTGCTTCCTGTTACTTCACTGTCTATCACTGTTAGACCTCCAATATTCCACCTTCCTCTCAAATCATCCTGATGACTGCAAAGAAAAAAAATAGAGGGCTTGATGAGTCTGTTCTTCTAACAAAGAGAAAATGACAGTTCTCTAAACCCTGAAGCCTTTTAATTAGCCCCAAGATAGGCAAATTATGTAGCCTGGATGAGTAACTATTGTCAAACAGAAAGCGAATCTGTAATTACAGCACAGTAATACTCTGCCTGATAAAATACCTTATTTCTCAAGTATCTGTAAGTTTATAACTTAATTTTCACCTCATGACACCTCTGCCTGGTGGGAAGAGACACTGTCCGCATTTTACACACTACTGCAAATGGATAGTGAGCTTAATGTGAACAGTGTCCCATCCCCCATTGGGTAGTGATACATTCAGACTTTAAATCCAAGTTTCCTGGAAAAAAGAAACTGTAGGTAAAAACACTGATTGGTAAGAGGGAGATTCGTTCTTTTTATCCAGTTTTTAAATACCTGTGGAGTTCTAAATACCTATGGACATTACTTTGCCAACAAAGGTCCATCAGGTCAAGGCTGTAGTTTTTCCAGTGGTCATGTATAAATGTGAGAGTTGAACTATAAAGAAAGTTGAGCGCGAAGAATTGATGGTTTTGAACTTTGGTGTTGGAGAGAACTCTTGAGAGTTCCTTGGACTGCAAGGAGATCCAACCAGTCCGTCCTAAAGAAAATCAGTCCTGAATATTCATTGGAATGACTGATGCTGAAGCTGAAACTCCAGTACTTTGACCACCTGATTCAAAGAACTGACTCATTGGAAAAGACCCTGATGCTGGGAAAGATTGAGGGCATGAGAAGAAGGGGACGACAGAGGATGAGATGGTTGGATGGCATCACCGATGTGATCGACATGAGTTTGGGTAAACTCCAGGAGTTGGTGATGGACAGGGAGGCCTGGCGTGCTGCGGTCCATGGGGTGACAAAGAATTGGACACGGCTGAGTGACTGAACTGAACTGATGGAGTTCTAATGTCTGATTGTAATATGTTCTAAGTTGGAAAATAAGTTTTTGAGCTTGGCTTTGCATGTAACTCATTGCCTTATCACATTTTTGCTGTAGTTTCTTCTATACAGTATATAATATATATTTTATCAATTTGTGAGAAAGGATCACAGCAGTCTCTTATAGAGTTGTTTTCAGAGCCTCCAATATGTTTTTTTTTTTAATTTTATTTTGTAATATGTTTTAAACATTAGGAGTCAGCCTTTATTTTCTGCTGCAGCTATAATAAGGGAACATAGGTACAGCTGTTTTTGTTTTTGACAAGCAGTAGAAAACTGATGTAACCTCTGCGTTCAGTGTTTTCTACCACATAGATGCATTAAAAGAGTTGTAAGAGATAATTTGTACCAATTATCTACTTGATTAATTGTAAATTACTAGGTACCTGTTGGTTACAAGAAGATAAATTAAATGTAAACATCACCATCATCGTTGTTATTACTATTATTATTAAGCTTAATGAACCAACACTGGATTCCTTATAATTGAGATGCCTTAATTGCTGCTTATCTTTCCAGGAAGATATAACTGTACATTCACCAATACTGCTAAGTCACTTCAGTCGTGTCCGACTCTGTGTGACCCCATGGACGGCAGCCCACCAGGCTCCCCCGTCCCTGGGATTCTCCAGGCAAGAACACTGGAGTGGGTTGCCATTTCCTTCTCCAATGCATGAAAATGAAAAGTGAAAGTGAAGTCGCTCAGTCATGTCCGACTCTTAGCGACCCCATGGACTGGAGCCTACCACGATCCTCCGTCCATGGGATTTTCCAGGCAAAAGTACTGGGGTGGGGTGCCATTGCCTTCCCCCAATATAATAAGAAGCTTAGATTATTTCTCATATAGACAAAATGATATATGAGAATGATTCTAATTTAAGATATTGCAGGTGATTTTCTGTAAGAACTGACACAGTTTTTGTAGCTTTCCATTTCATCAAATGATATTTGAGTTGTTATAAATGTTTTATTACTGTATTACTCATGATAAGTATTTAATGATGCTTACTTTTAGCTTGGATATTGGTGTAGATAACTTTGTACAATAAATGCAAACCCTAAGAGTTGCATATAGATCAATTCTTTTTAAAAATATTGGATGACATAAATTCGTGTATTGTAGACTATCATGCTATTTAATATGCTATGAATCTTTTCTCAAAATAAAGACACATTTTATCAGTTAGGAGGACACAGATTTTCATATATAACATTAGTGTTAAGCAAGGTGTAGCTATATATTCTCAATTATACCACAGTCACAGCATTGAGTTGGAACCTTTATTTGGACTGAGCTTTTAGGATTTTCAAAATGAATCTTCTTTTCTCCTTCATACTTTCTTATTTATGAAGACATTTAGCCATTTTTCCATGAACCCAGAAATATTGTTGCTATAAACCTGACAATTTTTCTAATCATAGTAAGAAAACAACTATAGTTCTCATCTCACAGGCATTATTCTACATGGTATATAAATACCATACATTATTTGTTAAAATCATTATGGCTGAGTAATATTCCATTGTATATAGGTACTGCAACTTCTTTATCTATTACCTTTTGATGGACATCTAGGTGGCTTCCATGTTCTGGCTGTTGTAACTAGTGCTGCAATGAACACTGGGTATGTGCGTATAGAGCCTGTTATACAAAGTGAAGTAAGTCAGGAAGAGAGAAACAGGTATTGTATACTAACGCATATATATGGAATCTAGAAAAATAGTGCTGATAACCCTATTTGCAGAGCAGGAATAAAGATGCAGACATAGAGAACAGACTTGTGGGCACAGCGGGGGAAGGAGAGGGTGGGATGAACTGACAGAGGAGCACTGAAACATATGCATTCCTGTATGTAAAACAGATAGCTAACGATAAGTTGCTGTATAACACAGGGGGCTCACCCTCACGCTCTGTGACAGCCTTGAGGGGTGAGATGGGGTACGAAGGGGAGGGAGGGCACATGGGTATACTTGTGGCTGATTTGCATGGTTGAATGGCAAAAATGGACACAACACTATAAAACAATCATCCTCCAGTTAGAAATAAACTTTAAGAAATCATTGTGCATGTACTCTGTGCAGAGCTCAACCGCAAGTTCATAAAAATGTGCCCTTCTTGTGTCTGATCTCAATTATTCTTTTGAGATGGGCTGTTTTATTGTTGATGGAAACCTAATCTCTGAGATTCTAGGGGGAAATAGAAAAGGCTTTATATACTGTACAGTTCAAGAGTAGGAAGCTTTGTTAATAATCTGGGTGGTAATGTCTCTGTATTTCAGCCTTCAGAGATACCTCCTGGTTTCTAGCTGGTTCTCTAGCTGTGAGCTGTAAAAGCAGCTATGGTGTTGTCCTTCTTTGATATCCTAATGGCCTCTTTAGGTCTAGTTACTATATAACCTCAGACAGTGTGGACAAGGATCGAAGATAACCTTGCTTGCCCTCCAGTTCTGTGTTTTTCCCATCTTGATGGAGAATCGTTATCCAGTAGTCATGATGGTGGGAGGTGGGGCTGAACTCATCATATTTGTTTTATTTTCCTTTCCTCTGTTCAAAGTCCCTCAAGTTTCTGTAGTTACCTGTTGGAACTTCAAAGCCTTTCCTTTGCTTTTATGATGAAGCATCTCTCCTTCAAGATAATAAATGTTTGTCTCTCCAGTAGCCAAACTCAGGAAGGATCAAGGCCTAACAGGGAAAAGTTCTGTTAATGTTTCAGAATATCATCTTTCTGCACTTTCACTGTAACTGCTTGGGCTTGGATGAGTGTTTTGTATTGAGTGCTGTCAAGTCACTTCAATTGGGATATTCCTTCTGGCATTGGTATTATATAATTCAGAATTTGGCATGGCATGTTCTCTAAGAAAGCGTTTCGGGAAGATAGTTTATAGGGTGTGTTCTCTTGTTTCTATTGCTTAAATAGAAACACAGCATAAATCACTGCAGATGGTGACTGCAGCCATGAAATTAAAAGATGCTTACTCCTTGGAAGGAAAGTAATGACCAATCTAGATAGCATATTGAAAAGCAGAGACATTACTTTGCCAACAAAGGTCCGTCTAGTCAAGGCTATGGTCTTTCCTGTGGTCATGTATGGATGTGAGAGTTGGACTGTGAAGAAGGCTGAGTGCCAAAGAATTGATGCTTTTGAACTATGGTGTCGGAGAAGACTCTTGAGAGTCCCTTGGACTGCAAGGAGATTCAACCAGTCCATTCTAAAGGAGATCAGCCCTGGGTGTTCTTTGGAAGGAATGATCCGGTACTTTGGCCACCTCATGCGAAGAGTTGACTCATTGGAAGAGACTCTGATTCTGGGAGGGAGTGGAGGCAGGAGGAAAAGGGAATGACAAAGAGTAAGATGGCTGGATGGCATCACCAACTCAATGGATGTGAGTTTGAGTGAATTCCGGGAGTTGGTGATGGACAGGGAGGCCTGGCATGCTGCAATTCATGGGTCACAAAGAGTCAGACACAACTGAGCAACTGAACTGATACTCAAAAACCCAAAATTTCACTGTATGTTCCAGAGCAATATTTAAAACTGAAATGTCGTGACATATGAAATCATTAAACCTTGCCCAGTGTCACTAAAGATATTTAATTACATTTTGGGGCAGGGAGTTTGGGTGATTGGGTCTGAGAAGAGTAGTCTGTAGGCAGGTGGTCCTTTCCCTTTGAAGGTAGGATGTCTGGAGCAGGAAAGAAGGATGTTCAGAGAATGGAGGGCCATTGTGGAAGGAGCCACCCAAGAGGCACTCATCTCCATGGAAATGTCTACATACCAAGGCAGTCTTAGAGGAGACGGGGCTTCAGGTCTTCTAAGAGAAAAACCACAAGGATATCCGTATTAAAAAGCTTTTAGTATGTAGGTGTTTGGGTACATTTGAGTGTTTCCTTTTTCTCTTATTTTTCTCTTCTTTTCTTCACCCCTCCCTTCCATTCTTTTTGTCCCCCTCAATTCCAGTCTCCAACTTTTTTTTTTTTTTTTTTACAGTTCTATGTCTTCTTTTCCCGTGCACTCCTGCACCTATAACTTTGACTCACAGCAACAGCAGATATTATTTTTCCATTCTAATCTCCTGTGGGATTGAGCCAAAGGGAGAGTAAGCATTATAAGGTGAAGGATCATTGGCTTTGTATAAGATAGTAAGGAGGTCTTTGAGTGGAATGAAGGCAGTTTAACATTAGCAAATGGAGGTCAGAACAGCGATCTACTTAGGAATACTGATAATGACACGTTAAGGTACAATTAGAGGTAGTCTCGTAATAACGGTCAGTAAGGCAAACAGTGAAATGCGCTGTCCAAGTTGACATTATCAAAGATAGGAAGTGCTCATGTTGTCATGCAGGTGAGTTCAGCTCAGACAGATTATGCTCTCCATGGTCATGGGAAGTGCCATTATCCAAATCAGAATGTGCCTTAGGTAAGAGCAGCACTTTTTTGGTTTGGTTTTGTTTTGTTTTTTGCTTTCTCAACATTAAAATTTACATTATTTTTTTGTTAAAATTAGTCTTGCATTAAAAATGTGTTTAATAACCACATTTTTTTTCTCTTAGTCATTAATAATGCCTCTGTCTCCCAACAAAGTGTTTTTGGCTTTTTCTCCAAATAATTGCTAAAAGTGGAAAATATCATACACATAGCTTTTCCACTGCATAAAATTATTCAATGTATGCATAATATTCAAAGGCTTTTGCCAGGAACAATATAGTTATAATATTATCAATCATGTTAGGTAGTAGTTAAAACTCAAAATCCTTAAAAGATTATTGCAATTTAGACTAACTTAAATCTTCCATAACTTCTTAGCATAATAGCTTTTCTATCGGTCATTTGTAAATTTGATTTTTAACCATCTCTCATTGCAATTTAATATGGAAACTCTCAAAGACAGTAGTCTCAATATTAAACAACAGAAAAGAATTCCACTGGAGTCTTAATGATATCTCAATATACCTAATGACCCAGTGCATGTCAACTACTACTGTTGTGAATGCAGTGTGTGACAATGATCAAAGCAACCACTACATGCAATTAAATCCAAAAATGATTCTTATTATTTATTTATATTCATCCACATAGTGTAGAATTTTAGGAATTGGAAAAAATTACATATCTTGAAAGGAGTTTTTAAATTTCGTTTGTTTGTTTCTCTTTCACTTGGTTACAACAGTTAAGTACTAGGAGCAGAAATCTGTATGAGTCAAAGTTTTGTCTCTTTGAATTAATTCGTAGAGCAATAACCTAAAATCCTCCCAAGTATGTGTTTTTAAATAGCTGTAACTAAGTAGAATAGGTTAGTCCTTGGTTGAGAAAGGAAATGTAGATAGGAAGGGGCTGAAAATTTCCCTCTGTAGGGTAAGAAAAACTTAAATAAGCCTCTACTGATGCTTTGTTATAACAGCCATCATGAAACTTGCTTTAATTCAGTACAGCTGAGCAAAATAAATATTTATTATTTGTTTCTCACATGTACATCATTTTGCTGAGACTGTCCCTTGGTACATGTATGGTGGAAATCCCCTGGAGACAGGAACGACTACCTAGGCCAGTACTCTGGCCTGGAGAACTTGATGGACTGTGTAATCCATGGGGTTGCAAAGAGTGGGGCACGACTGGGCGACTTTCACTGTCCATCATTGCGCAGCCTCAGTTATACCTCCTTCCCGAACCCAAAGCAACTTGGATGTGTCTGATGTGTAGCGTTTCCCATACCCTGTGGAAGTTATCTATCTCTATGTCAACTGCTGTTAATAGATTGTAAGTCCCTTGAAGCCTGCTACTATGTCTGTGTCTTCATCTTTGTGTAGCTATACCAACTCAGAGATTCAACAATATCATATTTCTTTATTTTTCTCAAATTAACATTAAAAGTCTCTCCTATTAAATTGAGGGGCTGTTCAGTCTGTGACATTATTAGGACTTCTCCCTTCCTCCAAGGTTTATGCAACCAACAATTCCCAGAGGCTTGGTAATGCAGAACATTTGGAGAGAGCCCATTTATCTGATCCTTTTGGATCACTATTGGTCTTTAGATAGCTTGCTAGACTCTTACAAGTGAGTGGCTTCCTTTTTTGCTAAATTTGAGTACTGGGATTTTTTCTGTAGTTGGAAACTTTGAACTCTAGAACTCAACCTATGCAGATATTTCGTTCAGTGGTTCAGTTCCTGAGAGCTGCCATCTTCCTGGAGCAGAAGAGGGCCAGTTTCTGGTATTGATGAATCTTAAATTCTCTCCTGAATTGGCCCATGCGACCCTCTAAAACTCCTTTTTATTTCTCAATGCTTTTGAAACGCACAATCCACTCAAATGTAGGTTTTAAAACAAAAGAAAAGAAGTGTCTTCATAAAACTTAAGCTTTTGTTTGGTCAATACTTGTGCCCCATCTTTATCCCCAGTAAAGCGGGGACTACAAAGGTTTGGCTATTTTTCTAGCAGAAAAGAGACAAAAATACAGGAAGAATAAACGTATATTGGCCTCTCAATATGTGTCCTAAGCATATTAATAGATATATTAGAAAGAAGATTCATCTATATAACGCTGCTGTTAAGTCGCTTCACTCATGTCCAACTCTGTGCGACCCCATAGATGGCAGCCCACCAAGCTTCCCCATCCCTGGGATTCTCCAGGCAAGGACACTGGAGTGGGTTGCCATTTCCTTCTCCAGTGCATGAAAGTGAAAGTGATGTCATTCAGTCGTATCTGACTCGTAGAGACCCCATGGACTGCAGCCTACCAGGCTCCTCCATCCATGGGATTTTCATAGATACTCATTAAACAGTGTTGAGTGGATGAATAAACAGGACCTTTTTGATGTAAAGAACAAGGTTCATCTGCTTTATTTCCATTTTAATATTGTATCTGGCAGTCAGTATTAACATTACACATATAGGAAGCACTTTTCTCTGAGCTGGAAATATTACTCTGTATAATTATATCAGAACTTAGTTCTTCTTGGCCCTGTTGCTGTGGGTCCTTCCCCTATCTTGGTAGTAGCCAGAGGCTATGTTGTAATAATTGCTCTCAAATAATATGTGCATATTTCTCTCTAGATGAAGTTTAGTGCTTGCCACAGTCTAACTCAAAGGAAAGATTTCCCAATGGGAATTTTAGATCCTGTACTAGTGGAAGAAGTAGATTTCTTATTTTGTAACAGAGCGTAGTGTTATTGTTCCACTCTATCACTTCATTGTGGCCAACTGTAGCAACTGTTTTTAAAATTATGCAATCATATTTTTAATAACCAAGTTACTATTTTTAACATGGTCAAATATACGTGGCACTAAATCCAGCTTTTAAAAAACAAAAGTATCTAGCCCAACAGTACAGCCATACAGCTTTGCACAGAACATTCCATAGATCAACAGAAAATACATTTGAGCACAAATATAAAAAAAAAAAATTGATAAAGAATCTCTAAGCAGCATCTTAATTTGTACAAAACAGACATATGTTAATAGTACTGATTAAATATCTATGAGTGCACTTCCTTGACAAAAATACATCTATTCTTAATAGACTAACTCATTAACGGTGACCTGGTAATCTTTCACTTCAATTCAGTGTCCACTCTTCTGAAACACATCTTCAGGAAACCGAAATGCATCATCAGGATGTTAAACATCAGGTGACCAGGACTGTACTTAAATCACATTTTGACCAGTGGTCGCACACCCACAAATGAGGCTGTGTGACCAATGTGTTGTATCATGCGTCTCTCCTGAAATGACTTTCTGATACGTGATTGCTTAGAACCTTGATAAAATTCTTTCCTGGACTAGATACATTGTGACCTTAATTTTTTGTGATAATTAGGTAATATTAGCTTTCCAAATTTTTTATAATTAAAAATAACTTCTGTCTACTCTGAAATATCATTATTTGGGAAATTGCTGAAAGTGCGAATCTCTCGAGTATTAGAGAATTTCCAATTCTCTCATGTTATAAGAGTGATAACTGGTTTGGATCGTAATAGAAACGACTTTGATGTGTATACATAGATACCAATCATTTTGTCCATTCAAAGTTTTCATTGAGAAAGAAATGAAAGTTAACAGGATAAGTAAATTAAAACAGATTTTCAACAAAGAGTAAGATAAAATACACATAATGTTTGGATTTGCCAAAACTATACATTATAGGTATCAAACTGAAATTATTTTTAAAGAACTTGAGTTTTTAAGTATTCTGAAGATATTTTTCCTGGAAAGAGCTCCAAAAGGGTCTAATAACATACTCTTCTGATTATTTATTTTTATTTATATAGAACATTTTAAGTTGGTATATATGTGTGTGTATGTGTGTGTGTCAGGGGAGTGTATATGTATGCAAGTTTAAGTAATTTTAATTTTCCGTTAAGCTGTTTTTCAAAAAGGACAATTCATTATTCTTTGTGTAACTGCTCTGAGAATATAAGAATGTGTCGTTCTAGTAAATATGCAATCTGATGGGCTGACAGTTTTATTTTGAGAAATTATGTGCATCTTTTTCTGGAGGTCAGTCTCAGACTTTTCTCTTGTTTAGATGCCAGAAGAAAATGTTGTCACAGATAAAGGATACAGAACAATTTCATCTTTTAGAATCGTTTTTTCCATACTACAAAAAATCAGAACCACTGAAATTTTTAAAATATTAAGATAAAAGGAAGTCTAGTAGAACCAGAGAAAGAGAGAGGTAAAGAGAATTGCTTTTGACTTTCCCTGTAGAAATTCCTTCAGGAGGAATAGAACAAAGGAAAAGCATATTAGAAGTCTTTTTACTTGAAAGAAAGATAATTTCCTGGCAAATAGATGGCCTGAGTGTATATTTTTCCTGTTTGATTCCTCTGTTGTCACTTCTTTGGATGTGATACAGGCACTTATTGATCTAACCTTTCTCTCATGATACATGGTGTTATTTGTGTTTTGAGAGACATATTTTGTATGCATGGCATGAATCCATTTTGAAGAAAGGCTGAATTTCTCAGTATAACCTCTATGATATAAAATGTTTGCAGGAGTCAGGAGTCTGTGGATATATACCTTGTATCTGTGGGGTTTCTACTTACCATCCTGTTTTACATTGCAGGAATTGGAGAAATCCCAAGCTCCATATTTAATAATTTTGCATTCACATGGAAATGGCTGATGGCAAACCCTTGGGGATAAAGATCTAGTGTTCTAGGGTCACTTATGAGAGCTTTAGGGTACAGAATATATAGGGATTTTTTTTTTTTCAGAGCAGAATTTTGAGCATTGAAAAGTTAACTGCTGGGGAAAGAAGTTAATAATACAGAAGAAAACTGGCAGTTCAAGTCAGACTTGAGGTAGACATGGTGACTTCCCCAGAAAACTCCCTCTGGCTCTAAGTCTGACTTTTCTTGGCAACCCACATAAAATCTATACATATATGGGTATATATATATATATATATATAATGTATATATATATATATATATATATATATATATAATGACATACCCAGTCGTTCACTTAAGGCTTCTTAATGAGCTGAGGATTCTCTGCCTTAGTATGCCTTTCATACATGTTGAAAAGAGATAGCATTTCTGTGAAAAGCGAACTCATTCTGTGACAAGTAATTGAAGACCCCCCAAACTGACTTAACAAAAGGAAACACAATTTCTCATAGAAATGAAAACTGGCCAGGTGGGGAAGGCTTCAAGGACAGCATGATGAAGAAACTGAACTGGCAAACCCAATCCCAGTTAAACCTAATTTTTACCCACACTGCCCTTGAATTCCTGAAGCCACACAGGAGTGGAGAAAAACACAGGAACTTGTGGACAGGTCCCCCTTAACTGTAATGACTGCTAGCTTCAAGTGGTCTTTTATGTTGCTTGGTGATCTGGCCATATTTCTCCACTTCATATGATCTCCCACGAGTCTGTAAAACTGTCTCACAATGTGTCCATTCTCCTCAGCTACCCACTTCCTCTTCCCCACTGTAGTCTCAGCAAATGGCCTTCTTTGCCATTTCACTGAGAAAATAGCAGCTGTCAGGAGAGAATGTTCATCTTTCGTGTGTTTATCAGATGTATGTGCTGCCCCCAAAACTCTTGCTTCCCTTCCATATGACCTGACTAAAAGTGACCCCTCCATCCCTACGCTAGCTCCATCTTGCTGGGGACCAGCCCCAGCTGATCCAGGGAGTTCAAGGTGTAGACGGCGTCGGTGAGGATCAGGATTCAATAGTTATAATTAGAGATATGAAGAATAATAGAACGAGGATAGCTCAGTAGGAAAATTCAGTGGAGAAAAGAGGCTGAGTAGCTTGGTTTACGCGGGGGACCAATAAAACTTCAAGACAAGAAGTTTGCATCACTTACGTAGGCCGCAGGCGTCTTTCCGTTCTCCCAGAGAGGAGACACTGAGGCCTCCCCGGTCAGATCTTAGAAGCCCAGGCATAATTAGTAAGCATGGTGGGTTCTGTGCTCCAGATGGAGACTCAGCCAGAATTTGAGAGAGAGAGCGACATGGGGAGACCAGTCTTTCAAGGAACTGATCCCCATTCTTTATTTTCCACGGTCTACTTTTATACACTGAGATGTTATACAAAAGTCACGTGGGGTCAGCAGCCCTGACTTTTATCAAATGTATACAGAGGTCTTAGGGGTGTTACATCATCTTCTGGCCAGGGGGCCTGCTAACAATTTATGACCTTCTCCTTGTGATAGCGATCAGTCACTTATTTCTCCAGGGTGATTATTCTTAAAACAGACTCCACTAGATAAGTTTACATTCCTATAGGGTGAGGGTGTAGTGGGTTTTAGTCAGGGAAAGAATTTACTTAGCCTAAAGTCTAACGTGATTAGTATCAAAGGTTAATACTTATCTCTTCTATATATTCATTAATGTGTATAAGGGCAGGGGAAGTGGAGACTTAGCAGCAAACATTGGCTCAACAAATGAAAAACCCTTCACCAATACAGTTCCTAATCAGCCCATTATACTTATGCTAATAGTTTTCTGACTTCTCTAAAGAACCTGTTTTTAGAAGCACATGTGGCCAGACAAGCCTGTCAGGTGGGCTAGAGAACCCTCAGAGGAGTTTGTAGGTTAAAACACTCCTGTCACACCCAGGAATTTTTATTAACTGAAGCTTTAAGTTAACTCTTCTTTCAGAGAGAGGTAGTGGAGGACAGCCCCTTGTAAAGTCAGAGGTGTAGGTGAGAGCACAAGTAGTAAAGTAGGCAGGCTCTGGTTTTGGGGGTAGATGCTCGAGAACCTCCAAGGGGCTCCTGAGGCTCGACCCCACCTTTGTGTATGTCAAGCCTCCTTCCTCATGACCTTTGCCACGGGCGGAGCGCTAATTCAAACCGGCTCCCAACACCATCTCTTCTTGGGTACCTCAGAGCATGGCTTCAGCATTTGCCCTCTCTTTCTTCCATTAACTCTTTTCCTTCTCCAGTAGATCATTGCCAGCCAAAAGAGAAGCCTGGTGAGCTACAGTCCATAGGGTCACAAAGACTTGAACACCACTGACTAGACTTAGCATGCAGTCATTGTAATGTATATTTGAGCTTTGGAGGCAATAGTAGCAGACATTACTCTGTGCATTTATTTTGCACTTGCCTAAATAATTCCCATGGTGTTAATTCCTAGAGTTTTTGCTAAAATCAGATCCAGGCTTTATATATAATATGTATATATGTATATATTATTAGTCTGTGGAGAAGGAAATGGCAACCCACTCCAGTGTTCTTGCCTGGAGAATCCCGGGGACGGGGGAGCCTGGTGGGCTGCCGTCTATGGGGTCGCACAGAGTCGGACACGACTGAAGTGACTTAGCATATTATTAGTCTGAACTTTTTGCAGTGACTTTTTGGGGAGTAGGATTTATCAGTTCTTTAAATACAGCACTTAGTATTTCACTGTTACAAATGCTACTTCTGTGAACGTTCATGCTGATGAATCATTGTCTCCAACTCTGTTTATTTACATAGGTTACATTACTAGATGGTGAATTACTTAACAAAAGAGAAAACGCATATCTCAAGTCCTAGCATGGACTCTTTATACATCTTACAAAATTATGTTGTAAGAGAAGAGTATCAATAGATTTTTCCTTTAGAACTATATATGGTGTTTTTTCATTGCAACTTTACAAAAAAATGGTGTTTTTTCATTGCAACTTTACAAAAAAATGTTTTTACAAAAAAAGATGTTTTTAAGAAGGTATTACAGCCTCCAAAAATCTTTACCCAAATTGATTAGGATATACACCCGCACAGTTTCTGGTATAGTCAGTTCTGCTGTAATGCTTGTTTTGAAAATGTGAATTTGTTGCAAGGTAATCAAGAAATTAGGGAACACGACGTATAACACACATTTTGCATCTTCAATATGTGATTTCATCTGCAAGTGAAATAAGTGAATAGAGAAAACTGTGTCCAGCTGAGCCAGACCACACAGCAGTACATAATTCAAACATCTACTTGCTACCCAGCTTCCCCATGTGTTAAGAGCTGTACCTATCCATAGCTGAGATTACAACTTTCTGGTTTCAGATGCATTCCTTTTACCACGTCACTATAACGTGGTAATTTTTTTACAATTGCATATGACTCATTGTAGCAAAGCTGACTGTGTGTGAATTCAACATACATCAGAGGTATGTCTATACTGGCGTCATTTGTGCTGGTTTGTTAGTAGCCTACAAGAGGAATATTCTGTTTTGGAAGTTTCTGAATCGCTGGTAAAGTCACTGGTGGGTCTGTTATTCAGTATGTGTCCCTAGCCCCCCATCTGCTCCTTAAATGTGCGAGGAGAAAGCAAAGTTGAGACTGTAGAAATTGAAATGGGAAAGGAAGTGTTCAGAACATTTGATGTAAGCAATATTGTAGCTGAATATCTCTGTTTGAAAAATACGCTTTAGAGTCTGGGAGATGAGTTCTTTCAAGCATCACTTCTCATCTTGGGTACAATTGAATCCTTTAGCTTTTCAGAAAGATAAAGATTAGTCCACACTTGATATGCATTTTCAAGGTAGCAGGGACATGAGGATTTTTCAAGCAGGTAGTAGAGCAGGGTCCCTTATCAATCCTTCAAGACTCAGCAAACATAGGGTTATTTTCATCAATTTAAAGCAGGAGAACTGACATTCTGTGTAGACAGAAGAAATGATCTGGAGGCCATTAGAAAAGACCTTTTCCAGTGATGCTGAAATGGTTCCATGCTACATGGAACTTAAAGTGCTGCTGCTAAGTCGCTTCAGTCGTATCCGACTCTGTGCGACCCCATAGATGGTAGCCCACCAGGCTCCTCTGTCCCTGGGATTCTCCAGGCAAGAACACTGGAGTGGGTTGCCATTTCCTTCTCCAGTGCATGAAAGTGAAAAGTGAAAGTGAAGTCGCTCAGTCGTGTCTGACTCTTAGTGACCCATGGACTGCAGCCCGCCAGGCTCCTCCGTCCATGGGATTTTCCAGGCAAGAGTACCGGAGTGGGTTGCCATTGCCTTCTCCGATTATTTAAAGTGCAGCCACCCCTGATTTTGCAGTCTAATTTAGATTTGATTGCAAATGGCATCAAGTACAGCTAGGAAATGTCAAGTTCCTTTGCTGTCGACCTGAAACTATCACAACATTGTTAATCAGCTATGCTCCAATATAAAATAAAAAGTAAACAAAATTAGCACCTTGGAAGGAATGAACCACAGTGGTATGGAAAGTGCAATGAATAGGTAACCACCAATGTATCCTCTGATAAGAACACCACATGGTACTGTTTCAAAGAGCAAACTTTGAATCAAGCAGTGCTGGGCATTATCCTGACCCTCCACTTATGGGTTCACAGTATGGAGGTAATCATTTAGCCATTATGAGCCTTGTTTGCTTCCTCTTTAAGATTAGAACTGAAGCGAACACTTGAAAGGATGTCTTAAAAGACGAAGGAGATACAGTTATGTGAAAATATTTTATAATGTCTGGCACTTGGAAAGTGTGGGGAATGAAGGAAAGCAAAAAATGAAAAAGAAACAGAGTGAGAATCATTATGTCAGAGTTCTACTTTTGGAAACAAGTCTATCTCCAGTGATGACCAGGTTATGCAACCCTAAAATGAAAATAAACAAATACATTTGACATCATTGTTAACACTTTTGCTGTCATCTTTTGATTCATGCATGTACTCTTCAGTTCAGTCACTCAGTCATGTCCAACTCTTTGCTCATTTACCTGTGAACAAACATTTGAGTGACGCCAAGGTACCAAGCTGGGATTCCCAGGTGTCTCAGTGGGAAAGAGTCTGCCTACCAATGCAGGAGACATGGGTTCAACCCCTGGGCCAGGAAGATCCCCTGGAGAAGGAAATGGCAACCCACTCCAACCCACTGGGAAATTCATGGATAGTGGAGCATGGCAGGCTACAGTCCATGTGGTTGTGAAAAGAGGTGGACGTGACCTAGCGACTCAGCAGCAACAAAGCCCCAAGCCAGGTGCCAGAGAGAAAGCAAAGCACCGGACCAGTCCCTGTTCACCATGTTCTCATTTGTAAAGTTCAGAAACTGGGACAGATAAGCAATTTGTTTTCTTTCATTTTTGATATTTTAGGGTTTGATTATTACTGATATTGGTGATATATATATATTTTAGGATTTGATTATTACTGATATTAATTTTATATATATGTATATATAATTGCTATTGTCTTAGCCTGGACTGCTGTAGCAAAACACCATAGACTGGGGAGCTTTAACAACAGGTGTTTATTTTTCATAGGCTTAGAGACTGGGAAGTATAAAATTAAGATGTTAGCAGAATTCGTTGTTGCCGAGGGTTCTGCCTGGTTGGCAGACGGCCGCCATATTGCTGTGTGCTCATGTGACCCCCTTCTTTTTGCACGTGTGTGATCTCTCTGTTTTCTTCTTATAAGGGCACAGATCCCGTCATGAGTGTCTCATTCACAGCGTCCCATTTTTATGACCTGAAAAATGTTAGTTGCTCAGTAGTGTCTGACTCTTTGCGACCCCAGGGACTGTGTACCCAGCCTCCTCTGTCGGTGGAATTCTCCAGGCAAGAATACTGGAGTGTGTTGCCACTTCCTACTCCAGGGGATCTTCCCAACCCAAGGATCGAACCCCAGTCTCCCACACTGCAGGCAGATTCTTTACCATCTGAGCCACAAGGGAAGCCCCATCTAAAGCTAACTATCTCCAGGGACTTCTCTGGAGGTCCAGGGTTAAGACTTTGACTTCCAAAACAGGAAGTGTATGTGTGATCCCTGGTCAGGCAGCTAAGATCCCACCTGTCTTTTTTTAGCTAAAAAACCAAAACCCGCAAACCACATAAAACAGAATCAATATTGTAACAAATTCAAAAATGACTTTGAAATTGATCCACATCAAAAAAATCTTGAAAAAAAATAAAGCCTCTCAGAATAATTACCTCCCAGTTCCCCATACCCATCCCTTTGGAGGTTAGGGCTTCAATATGTGAATTTGGGGGTAACATAACACCTTTAGCCCATAACACCTGCATGATACTGTCATTAGGACAGAAGTTTGATAGGATTTTCTCTTCTGCTCAAAGTAGCCTTTGTTTGATAGTTATTAGTGGGTTCACATTACAGATAGAAGCTGAGGCTCAGATCAGATCAGATCAGTCGCTCAGTCGTGTCCGACTCTTTGCGACCCCATGAATCACAGCACGCCAGGCCTCCCTGTCCATCACCAACACCCAGAGTTCACCCAGACTCACGTCCATCGAGTCAGTGATGCCATCCAGCCAGCTCATCCTCTGCCGTCCCCTTCTCTTGGCCCCAATATCCATCCCAGCATCAGAGTCTTCTCCAATGAGTCAACTCTTCGCATGAGGTGGCCAAAGTACTGGAGTTTCAGCTTTAGCATCATTCCTTCCAAAGAAATCCCAGGGCTGATCTCCTTCAGAATGGACTGGTCGGATCTCCTTGCAGTCCAAGGGACTCTCAAGAGTCTTCTCCAACACCACAGTTCAAAAGCATCAATTCTTCAGTGCTCAGCCTTCTTTAGAGTCCAGCTCTCACATCCATACATGACCACAGGATAAACTGTAGCCTTGACTAGACGAACCTTTGTTGGCAAAGTAATGGCTCTGCTTTTGAATATGCTATCTAGGTTGGTCATAACTTTCCTTCCAAGGAGTAAGCGTCTTTTAATTTCACGGCTGCAGTCACCATCTGCAGTGATTTTGGAGCCCCCAAAAAATAAAGTCTGACACTGTTTCCCCATCTATTTCCCATGAAGTGATGGGACCAGATGCCATGATCTTCGTTTTCTGAATGTTGAGCTTTAAGCCAACCTTTTCACTCTCCACTTTCACTTTTATCAAGAGGCTTTGGAGTTTCTCTTCACTTTCTGCCATAAGGGTGGTGTCATCTGCATATCTGAGGTGATTGATATTTCTCCCAGCAATCTTGATTCCAACTTGTGTTTCTTCCAGTCCAGCATTTCTCATGATGTACTCTGCATAGAACTTAAATAAACAGGGTGACAATATACAGCCTTAACGAACTCCTTTTCCTATTTGGAACCAGTCTGTTGTTCCATGTCCAGTTCTAACTGTTGCTTCCTGACCTGCATACAGATTTCTCAAGAGGCAGGTCAGGTGTTCTGGTATTCCCATCTCTTTCAGAATTTTCCACAGTATATTATGATCCACACAGTCAAACGCTTTGGCATAGTCAATAAAGCAGAAATAGATGTGTTTCTGGGACTCTCTTCCCTTTTCCATGATCCAGCGGATGTTGGCATTTTGATCTCTGGTTCCTCTGCCTTTTCTAAAACCAGCTTGAACATCAGGAAGTTCACAGTTCACATATTGCTGAAGCCTGGCTTGGAGAATTTTGAGCATTCCTTTACTAGCGTGTGAGATGAGTGCAATTGTGTGGTAGTTTGAGCATTCTTTGGCATTGCCTTTCTTTGGGATTGGAATGAAAACTGACCTTTTCTAGTCCTGTGGCCACTGCTGAATTTTCCCAATTTGCTGGCATATTGAGTGCAGCACTTTCACACCATCATCTTTCAGGACTTGGAATAGCTCCACTGGAATTCCATCACCTCCACTAGCTTTGTTTGTAGTGATGCTTTCTAAGGCCCACTTGACTTCACATTCCAGGATGTCTGGTTCTAGGTCAGTGATCACACCATCGTGATTATCTGGGTCATGAAGCTCTTTTTTGTACAGTTCTTCTGTGTATTCTTGCCATCTCTTCTTAATATCTTCTGCTTCTGTTAGGTCCCTACCGTATTTGTCCTTTATCGAGCCCATCTTTGCATGCAATATTCCTTTGGTATCTCTGATTTTCTTGAAGACATCCCTAGTCTTTCGCATTCTGTTGTTTTCCTCTCTTTCTTTGCATTGATCGCTGAAGAAGGCTTTCTTATCTCTTCTTGCCATTCTTTGGAACTCTGCATTCAGATGTTTATATCTTTCCTTTTCTCTTCAGAGAGGAGGAATTAATTGACCCAAAGTCCTATAACCACGGAGTGGCAGGGACAGAATTCTGACATAGTTTCCTGTGTGACTGGCCATCCTAACCATCTAACATGGTAACTTTTAATACCATTAAAGGAAGATTGACAAAGCATTATTCAGATGAGATGTTGACAGAAGTTAGTCACTTGGTGAAGGGAGGACTGTTCCCTGGATCAGGAGAAATACATTAAAAATTTATTTTAACATGTAAAAGCCACTTTGTATTGGAAAAGATAGCATTTTGGGGAATGCTGTTATTTGTCACTCAATCAGCTCTCTCTTCAGAGAAAAAGATCTCTTGAAAAAATATTGAGATCACTAAAGCATAGAGCTCTTTAACTGATCCATCCCTTCTTGCATGCATCCTATTACTCTCAGAAGCTTCTTGGATAGATTTATTATAGAATAGCTGTGTGTGTGTAGCTTTCAGCAGTGTGGGATTTTTATTTTCTTTTTTCAAAGCCCATTGATCACACTCTGTGTTTACACTTTTACTGAATCTGCCTGCAATGCAGGAGACACAGGAGATGTGGGTTCAGTCCCTGGGTCAGAAGACCCCCCGGAGGAGAAAATGGTAACCCACTCCAGTATTCTTTCCTGGAGAATTCCATGGACAGAGAGGTCTGGAGGGCTACGTCCATGGGGTTGAAAAGAGTTGGTCGTGACTGAGTGACTGAACATGAGCACAAATGATGCTTTTACTGGATATATTGCAACAGCCAAGTCTTTGGACAACACAAAGACTATGGAGTTTGGGAGGGTTAGTTAGGAATTTTTTCCTCATATATGTGCTCTCTGGTTTTAATTTTTTCATGCAAGGGAGAATATTTACACAAATTTTTCCATTTTTTTTCATAGTTTCAGAAATGGGGATTACAAAGCTCCATCTTTGAATTTTTTATGTTTCACAACTTTGATTTTCCATAAGAAATATTACTCAGAAGAAGGTCCATACTGTGCTTTCTTAGCTAATGATATTAGGAGGAACAGAGAAGATATTCAGTTTATATTTTTAATTCTTGCTTGTTGCAGATTGCAAGCCAAGTATTTATACAAAGTCCACATTACAGTACAGTTGGAAAGAGGCTTTCTGTCCCTATTTGAACCCAAGCCAGAGATGCAGGTATTCAGTGTCATGTCCCCTTGGAGGTCTCACTTCCACATTTGCATAGCTTGGGCATGGGTTATCAGCATTCTGGCTTCTCTTATTTTGTGGGACCTTCAGATCCTAATTACTAGGAACATCAAAACTGTCAAATCCTATGAATCCTTTTTACTTCTCTTTTATATCCCAGTGTACCTACTGGGATATGAAAAAAAGCGCAGTGTGCTTCTTTGTTACGCAATAATCAAGCCTTGTGGCTTTAAGAACATGCACCTTCTTGAAAGGTGTGTCGATTGTCCTTGCATCCTCCGTGTCTGACATAATGCTAACACACAGGCTCAGTGAGTAAGTGCTAAATTAAGTTAAATTGTATTGTCACAGAAATGGCAATAGAAATAGAAATGGCAAAAAGACAGTAGATATTATAGAGATAGAATGGCAAAGCTTGACAGTGATTATTAAATGCTGGGTATGAAAGAAAATTCAAGTGTGAAAAATAGACTGACACAACAAGCTGGATGTCAGAGATAAAACACAGTGATAAGTTTAATGATATAATGATAGATACAGTTTATGGAACAATTACTGTGCTCTAGACACTGTGATAACTGCTTTATATGCATTGTCTCACTGAATCTTGATGCAATAACCTGTTTGTTTGTTTTTATTAATTATTGGGATATAGTTGATATACAATGTTCTGTTAGTTTCAGATGTATACCAAAGTGAATCTGTTATACATATATCCACTCTTTTCAGATTATTTTCCTATATAGGCCATTATGGAGTATTGGGTAGACTTCGCTGCACTATAGATAATAGGTCTATTCTAGTTATCTATTTTATATATAGTAATATATGTCAGTCCCAGGCTTCCAATTTATCCCTCTCCCCTCGTCACCCACCAGTAAACATAAGTTTATTTTCTCCATCTGTAACTCTGTTTTGTACATAAACTCATGTGTAGCCTTTTTTAAGATTCTGCATAAATGATATCATGAATTTGTCTTTGTGTGTTGGCTTAGTTCCATATGGTGACCTCCAGGTCCATCCATGTTGCTAACAATGATGTTATTTTGTCATTTTTGTGGCTGAGTGATATTCCCTTGTGATGTGTGTGTAGACTAATGGGAGCAGAAAAGAAGAAGAAGTAGACCTTTGAAGCACCGTGTAATGAATGCTTGAGTAGCTGTGGCAGTAGCACCTAACGGGGAAAGTAGCAGTGCCAGCAAGTGGTATTCTAATTTAATTCTAAAGCAGATGTTTGTGCACCACCACATTCTAGTAACTTTTGGTACAAAGGCAAAGCCATTGGAATTTAGGAAACTTGGGTTCTAATACCTTTCGTATTTATCTGCTGTGTGATGTCACAGACATGTTGTTTACACTCAATTTCTTTATCTGCAGAATATAAAGGATGGACTAGATCGAGATTTACAGATCCTATCAGTCAGCCAATCAAATAGGCATTTATTCAGGATTCATTATGTTTTAGGATATATAATAAGTAATTAGGCCCAGATTTGTCCTCAAAGTACCCTCAGCTTATGTTTCTGCTCTACCTGAAGTTCATGTTTATTTATAAAGCAAAAGCAAATAAAAACTGGCTCCTTTTTAACTTGTGACTGGGCTTGCAACATGGTGAATTTATTTTTCTTTCAACAATGCACAAATCTTGTATCAGCTTTATGTCCATCAAAACAGAACGAATGTTCAGGTTGCAGGCATGTTAGTGGGTATAACAACATACAAAGGCATATATATATACCCACATACATATATATACACGTATATATCAGTTTGGTTGCTCAGTTGTGTCCAGCTCTTTGCGACCCCATGTGAGTGGGTATAACAACATACAAAGGCATATATATATATATATACACACACACACACACACACCCACATACATATATATATACCCACATACATATATATACACGTATATATCAGTTCAGTTGCTCAGTCATGTCCAGCTCTTTGCGACCCCATGAACCACAGCACGCCAGACCTCCCTGTCCATCACCAACTCCTGGAGCCTACCCAAACTCAATGACTCATGGCATTGAGTCAGTGATGCCATCCAACCATCTCATCCTCTGTCATCCCTTCTCCTCCTGCCCTCAATCTTTGCCAGCATCACGGTCTTTTCAAATGAGTCAGCTCTATGCATCAGGTGGCCAAAGTACTCGAGTTTCAGCTTCAGCATCAGTCCTTCCAATGAGCACCCAGGACTGGTCTCCTTTAGTATGGACTGGTTGGATCTCCTTGCAGTCCAAGGGACTCTCAAGAGTCTTCTCCAACACCACAGTTCAAAAGCATTAATTCTTCGGTGCTCAGCTTTCTTCACAGTCCAACTCTCACATCCATACATGACTACTGGAAGAACCATAGCCTAGACTAAATGGACCTGTGTTAACAAAGTAATGTCTCTGCTTTTTAATATGCTGTCTAGGTTGGTCATAACTTATCTTCGAAGGAGTAAGTGTCTTTTAATTTCATGGCTGTAGTCACTATCTGCAGTTATTTTGGAGCCCCTTAAAATAAAGTCAGCCACTGTTTGCCCATCTATTTGTCATGAAGTGATGGGACCGGTTGCCATGATCTTAGTTTTCTGAATGTTGAGCTTTAAGCCAACTTTTTCACTCTCCTCTTTCACTTTCATCAAGAGGCTCTTTAGTTCTTCTTCACTTTCTGCCATAAGGGTGGTGTTATCAGCTGTCATCTGAGGTTAATGATGTTTCTCCCAGAAATCTTGATTCCAGCTTATGCTTCCTCCAGCCCAAAATTTCTCATAATGTACTCTGCATATAAGTTAAACAAGCAGGGTGACAGTATTCAGCCTGACGAACTCCTTTTCCTATTTGGAACCAGTCTGTTGTTCCATGTCCAGTTCTAACTGTTGCTTCCTGACCTGCATACAGGTTTCTCAAGAGGCAAGTCAGGTCGTCTGGTATTCCCATCTTTTGAAGAATTTTCCATAGTTTATTGTGATCCACACAGTCAAAGGCTTTGGCATAGTCAATAAAGCAGAAATTTATGGACTTAGTTTTAAATATTATTTCCTTTACAAAAAAATAAAAGTAAAATTGGAATTCTTAGCAGTCAACAAAAAAATCCTAGATCTATTTTCAGGTAAGGAAGTGAAAGTGTACTTGCTCAGTCGTTTCTGAATCTCTGCGATGCTATGGACTTTAGCCCGCCAAAATAGTCTTTAGTCCATAGAATGCTCCAGGCAAGAATACTGGAGTGGGTTGCCATTTCCTTCTCCAGGGCATCTCCCCAACCTAGGGATCGAACCCTGTTCTCTTGCATCATAACCAGATTCTTTACCGTATGAGCCACCAGAGGGGCCTTTTCATGTAAGCTATTGTTAACATAAGCCATGAAATTAAAAGATGCTTACTCCTTGGAAGGAAAGTTATGACCAACCTAGATAGCATATTCAAAAGCAGAGACATTACTTTGCCAACAAAGGTTCGCCTAGTCAAGGCTATGGTCTTTCCTGTGGTCATGTATGGATGTGAGAGCTGGACTGTGAAGAAGGCTGAGCGCCGAAGAATTGATGCTTTTGAACTGTGGTGTTGGAGAAGACTCTTGAGAGTCCCTTGGACTGCAAGGAGATCCAACCAGTCCATTCTGAAGGAGATCAGTCCTGGAATTTCTTTGGAAGGAATGATGCTAAAGCTGAAACTCCAGTATTTTGGCCACCTCATGCGAAGAGTTGACTCATTGGAAAAGACTCTGATGCTGGGAGGGATTGAGGGCAGGAGGAGAAGGGGACGACAGAGGATGAGATGGCTGGATGGCATCACTGACTTGATGGGTGTGAGTCTGGGTGACCTCCGGGAGCTGGTGATGGACAGGGAGGCCTGGCGTGCTGCAGTTCATGGGATCGCAAAGAGTCGGACACGACTGAGCGACTGATCTGATCTGATTGTTAACATATAGTGGATTTTACTGTCTTTTAATCAAATGTCTTTTATCATTTGTCCTTCATATACTGCACTTTAAAATTCAGTACTGTTTCTTCCTAACTCAAATGAACTTTCTGAGTTCTAAATCTTTTAATCCAATTTGCCACTATGAATTACACATTTTACAAACATTCCTTCTTGTTTTTTAAATATCAGGCAGAATTCTTAAAAGATCGTTTTAGTTTCCTCTGCAGAAGTCAGTCATTTATAAATGTATTGTCTATGTGGTGAGATTTTATAAACCCTAACACACATGTGCTCACATACACACACACACACACACACACACACACACACACACCTTTCTCCATGGTGTCTGAAATTCATGTTTGTAAAGCAGTGAAATTACCATAGAGCTTAGCCTTATCTGTAGGGAGATAGCTGAGGTCTCTTGAGGCCAAAATGCAGGAATGAAAAAGGCAGATAAAGTCTCAAAATTGGAATGTAATCAATGCTGGAAGTACTCTTTCACCAAGTAATCTTAAAAGTAAGCCCTCTGTTAGTGCTGGTATGAGGGGAATGCTGTCATTTCGTGGTAAGGCGTTCAACTAATTACCCTTGACCTGCCTTTGAGTCACTTAGTGTGATTTTTGAAATGCTTAGGATCGTACTTATCATTTTAAACAATGCATTAATGCTATCCAAATATTATCTTAGTGACAGAATGAAAAGCAAACTGACAATTTAATTTTCCCTGTTCCTTTTTTTTTTTTTTTTTTCTGTACATCAATGTGATGTAAACTGCTCAGGCTGTGAATAGTCTTGGACTAGATAAATAAAATAGCAGGTTAGACTCATCAGAATTTTGAAGCTGGGGAAAAAGTAACCTTGGAGATAATTTACTTTCTTTGTTTTAGCAGCAGAGAATGTTCTCATGAAGTTTTTAAATTTTTTTTCCCCCATTGCTGTTTCTTTGGGGAATGTAATTACAGTGTTGCATTGCTGCTGTACAGTGAAGTGAGCCAGCGATATGTATACACATACCCGCTCCGTCCTGCCCTGCCATCCCACCCATCTAGGCCTTCACAGGGCACCGAGCAGAGCTTCCTGTGCGTGCAGTGGCTTCCTAGCTAGCTATCTGTCTTACACAATGCAGTGCACATATTCCCGATCTCCCAGTTTGTCCTACCCTCCATTCCCCTCCATGTCCACCTACCTATTCTCAATGTCTGTATCTCTGTTCCTGCCCTGGAAATAGGTCATCTCTACCATTTTTCTTGGAGAAGGAAATGGCAACCCAGTCCAGTATTTGTGCCTGGAAAATCCCATGGACGGAGGAACCTGATTAGGGCTACAGTCCATGGGGTCGCAAAGAGTCGGACACGACTGAGCAACTTCACTCACTCACTCACCATTTTTCTAGATTCCACATACATGTGTTAATATATATTTGTTTTTCTCTTTCTCACTTACTTCCCTCTGTATGGCAGACTCTAAGTCCATCCATGTCTCTACAAGCCAAATTACTGTAAAAGCTCACTACATATAAGGGCATTGATATGGACCAGGGTTTTTGGCCTTCTTTAATTGATATAAATTGATGACAGGCCAGACAGGAAATTCAGGCAAGGCTTTATTGGGGCAGCTGCTGCAGCAGCGAGGAGCAAGAACAAACACCAGATTACCTTGCTCACGTCCCAAGAAGGGTGAGCTGGGTGCTTGTATGGGGTGAGGGTAATTGTGTGTCCAGGGGTTGAGTCGGAGAAGTAGCTTATGTGGCCTACAGCCCCTCTGGCAGTGATGAGTGCAGGGGGCATGTGCAGTACCCTGTTTTTGCTCCCAACACCTTGCCTTTGCTCCTGCTTCTTCAGAAGTGTCAGTTGGGTTTTGTTTTTGTTTTTTGGTCTTTTTGTATCTTATTGTCCATGCATGCTGCGAGCCGAGTTTCTTCAGTAATGTCCAGCTCTTTGCAACCCTATGGACTGTAACCCACCAAACTCCTCTGTGCATGGACTTCTCCAGGCAGGAACACTGGAGTGGGTTGCCATTTCCTTCTCCAGGGGATCTTCTCGACCCAGGGATCAAACTTGCATCTCTTGCATCTCCGGCGTTGGCACTGGCAGGCAGGTTCTTCACCGCTAGGGCTGCCTGGGGAGCCCCAGGGCACACACTCACAGTTGTCTTTAGTTCCTTCTAGTTTCTGTGTATTTTATTGCTCAGGGAGATGTGTGTCCACGTTCAAACACACATCAAACGGTCTAAGGTCCCAGCCTGTCTCAGCAATATTTTCCTTGAAGGTATTAAAAGGCTTAGAGAGTAACATCAACAACATCCCTTCTCCAGCCACATGAGAAGAGGTTCCGAAGACTTTGGATGATTAGATTCCAATTTAACCTTCTCAGTTTTCAGAGTAAGAAATTGAAGTCTAGAACAGTTCAGTTACTGGTTCCGTATCTGTAGTCTGACCTGTGGTAGAGCCAGAACCAGGAACCCCAGCTCCCGACTCTCCTTTTTCTCAGGCAGTGGTTTCCCCAGATCACCCTGTTTATCTTCTGCCTTCTCCAGGTTTGCTGTAGGGAACTTGGTGTCCCTCTCAGGTTTATGTCCTCTTATCACCACCACCAAGAAGCTTTTCTCTGAAGTTCTTCCAAGACCTGGTAGAGAAATATGCTAAAAGAAACAGAAAAGAATGATAAAATGTTTGCCTGCTATAAATATCATATGTTTTGTGCAAGCTCTTGAGTTTCCTGTGGGTTCTATTATTTAAAGCTATCATGGTGAGAGCCCTCCCAGAGGGGAAATTTTTAATTAATATCATTTTTATCATGAACATTCTAAAAATACAAAATGAATGAAACTATATCTAACCTCCATAATCATGACACATCTCAGAATATTTGCTTCTAAAATCACCCTATTAATTTTGTGAAAATAACCCATGAATTAAAAAATCATGCCAAATCTCAGTATTCCACTTATCTCTCTATATACATAAATAGTTGGATGGTTAGGTAGAAATATGTTTAGAACAATGTGATGCAGTTATAGATACTGCTTTTTTTTTTTTACAGTTCATTTTTTTATTTAAAGGCATAATTGATTAAATTCCTACCATGAAAGATAACATCTAGAAATTAACATGAGAGATTAGCAGTCTCATCCATCCTTTCATATTCCTACCTTCTGAGTGTGGGAGTTATATTCTGTTCAAGTTTATGACAATTTGTAAAAGTTATTTATTTATCTATCTCTGACTGTGCTGGGTCTTCATGGCTGCACAGGCTTTTCTCCATTGTGGTGAGCAGGGACTACTCTGCAGTTGTGGGCAGGCTTCTCACTGCGTGGCCTCTCCTGCTGCAGAGCGTGGACTCTAGGGCTTGCGGGCTCAGTTGTTGCGGCTCCCGGGCTCGAGGGCACAGACTCAATAATTGTGACGGACCGGCTTAGTTGCTCTGTGGCATGTGGGATATTCCTGGACCAGGGATCAAATCCATGTTTCCTACATTGGCCAGCAGATTCTTTACCACTGAGCCAACAGGAAAGCTCGGTTTATGACAATTGATTTACTTTTCAGTAAACATTATGTCTACTGTGTTAACTTTTATGTCTGCATAGAGATATATTCAGTCTTCCTCACCAGTCCTTTTATCACAAAATGCCTGTCTTTTACTTTTGAGGATACTCTGAATTGCCTGGGTTTTATTGTGAGTCTTACTTTAGAAAGTTCTGTATAGTTGATTAAATTCCTGCTATGAAAGATAACATCTAGAAATTAGCATGGCAGATTAGCAGTCTCATCCATCCTCTCATATTCCTACCTTCTGAGTTTGGGAGTTATGTTCTGTTCAGCTTTACGACAGCAAGATTGCTTAATTATCTTCTGACATTGGACATTACTATATGGGAATCCGATTCCACCTCTACTCCTTATAGAGGTGTTTTGATTTTGACTTTTCTGTCTGGATGTTCAAATGATGATTTATCCTCCAGTTTCGATATCTAAAATAAGATATGTCTCACAATTGAGGATGATGCATTCAATTTCCCAGGAAAATGGTATTATCTTTCAGTCTAAAAATTCTGCTGTATTTTTCAGGGAAAATTTCCTTTTATACTATCTTTGCATGTATCTTTCGTTCCGTTTGTGATCTTGGTACATAAAGATGCCAGTATCTCAACATGAAATCATCTTTGCTTGGCCTCTTTCTATACAAGCTTGTCCTAATTACTTTAGACTCTTTGCCTTCCTCCCTTACAATCACTGCAGTTATCTCAAGTCTCCAACACGTTGGGAATTTGGTTCTTAGTGGTGTCTGTTATGTTCCTTGTACTTTCTAATTTAATCATTGGGTCTCTAATGATGTTGTTTTGCTCTTTGATTTGTTTCCTAGGTCTGATATCTCTCTTTTCATTTCATTAAGCTGTTTTTTCATCTAGTCTTTGACCTCTAGTGTTGAATTTATTTTCATAATATAGAATACTTTGTGTGAAACAACTTAAAAAGTTTATCTCTGTGTCTACCCTTAGGTTCTCTTTTCTTCTGGGTCCAGTGTTTTGCTTTTCTCGCTTCTTCCCCTGCACCCATGTCTCTCTCCCCACCCCCTCACTTCTCTTATTATCCTTGCTTATAACTTATTCCCATATTTCCCTTGTATGCCTTTTATCTTGCTCATGTGCATGACTCTGTTTAGACACTCTTTGCTCTAATTTCATGGAAGCTGCTTCTAGACTTACTTACCACCTTGCCTGAGACCCTTTGAGCTCCAGTCTGAAATACTGGTTCAGGTTTTATTAAGTAGTTAATACCTGGGTGGACTTTTTAGGGAGTAAGTTCAGTTGAAGCAGCATTCAGGCTCCTTAAGAGCACCCAGCTTTGTTGCCTGATTCTGTCTTATATTCTCTTCCATAGAGGAAGGGCTGGTCTTAAGATTTAGAGCTATTTCAGTGTCTCCTCAATCAGAAAAGGAAAGAAAAACTTAAGACTCTCTGGAAGTTTTGCATTGATTCAGTTTTAGAGGTATTGTTGAGATTCTTAGGTTTATTCTCCAAAGTCCAGGGAAGTTTCTGGCATTTAAGGACAGATAAGGAACTAAATCCTGCTCTTTCTCCTCTATTCCAGAAACATCCATTTTTGTTTCTTTTTTCCTTTTGCAATTGATTGCTTTTATCTCTGTTTGGTTGCTGGGGTTGATGTGTGTGTGCATGTGTGTGTGTACACTTGTGTTCACTAGGACTTTTACTTTCAATAGGTATTGAAGAAATGAAGTTAGTTATGTGTTAGAATCCAGCATCTTCTCAGTTAAATGTTTGTGCTGGAAGATTCCCTCACCTAACATTGAAAACTGGACAAGAAAGTGTTCATAAGTTATATATGTATGGGGTATAATTTTGCATATCTGTGTGTACATATCATTTTAAAAATAGGTATTCTATGTGATTGTATAGCTTTCATAGAATTATGTAGGAACACAGATATGTATATAAATATATAGAAATAAATGCATTTAATACATGTGTGTTTATATATACATATATGCCAGCATACATGCATGTACACACAAACGTAATTGTTAGAGACTTGTCAATAGTACTAAAGGACATTGATAGCACACAAATGGAGTTTGCAAAGACATGGGTAAGCATATAGAATTAGGACCCTAAGATCAATCCTCCTATCCTTTTTATCACTGGTTTGAGCCTCAGAACATCCTTCTCCCATTTTGGTCCTAAGCTCTCCAATTAAAAAAGAGAAATGGAAAGCTCAATCTGGATTTAGAGAGAAGCAACCCTGATTATAGAAACAGCTGAAACTGAGAAAAGGTAGTGGGATTCTTTGCCTGGATAAAGAAAAGTGTGATGAGCGATCTAAAATAGTTTCCAAACACATATTAAAAAGAAAGAAAGAAAAACAGACGTAAACACAACACTATAGTAAAGGTTGCAGATCAGATGTTCCTCATCCCACACAACACAGTCTAGGATTTTTACACAGAAGCACACATTTTTTGGCATATTGTGCCTCCGATAAAAAGTACCAGTGGGGAAGAAGATAAAATCAGAGGGTCTCAATGTTTGTTTCTGTAAGATGATTAAAATATCTTCTTTGCCAGCTACAACTGAATTACTTGTAGTTTGATGCTTAGAATATGCTCTGTCATTGGCCCTGACTTTAGAAGAAGAGTCTATCCTTGTTCTTAAGTGTTGTTCCTCACCTGGCTTTCCAGTAGCTCTTACCTGTTTGCAGTCAAAAAGTGGCAATGCCAAAGCACTGGCCTATGAATACTAAACCCTACGCAGGCCTGTTTATCTTGTCTATATCTATAAGCACTCATCTCATGTGTGGTCTTAGGGATAGAAACAGAGGTAAGGCTGCCCCTGTCCTTAAGAATTTAGTGGGTTTGTATCCGCATTGATGCCACAATGGGATGAATTGTTGTTTAACCATGTGGTTTTTCTGTCATGTAATTTTCAATAATGATATATTTACTTCTGCTTGAGAAACATGTATATAATTAAATACATCACTTAGGCTTACACATGTGTCAGGGAAAAGATAATGTACATTCTGGCAGTTTTTAAGAGGACCCAAATATCCGACCCCACCCCTCAAAAATGGAAACACTTTTTTGAATAGGAAATGCTACACATAAAGTCCATAGCTTAATGCTCATTTTTCTAGAACAGCAGGAGCCCAGTCAATATTAGTAATTAGCACGTAACTCATGTCCTTTTATTCCCAAAATGGAATATACTTTAGTCAATTAAGGCTTGAACCGTTACCCCAACCTAATTTTTTTTAAACAGTACAAACAGCTATGTGGGTTCTCTGATGGCTCAGATGATAAAGAATCTGCCTGCAATACAGGAGACCCAGGTTCAGTCCCTGAGTTGAAAGCATCCCCTGGAGAAGGGAATGACTACTCACTCCAGTATTCTTGCTGGAAGAATCCCATTGACAGAGGAGCCTGGTGGGCTGTAGTCCTTGGGGTTGCAAAAAGTTGGACAGGACTGAGGGACTAATGCTTTCAGTTTCACAGTTATGTGTAAGAGACAGCTTAAATAGAGAATGAAATGCAAATCTCAGCATCTAGTCCTTTTGGGGAAGACAGATGTGTAGGTCAGAAGGAGCAAACTAGAGGGATATTAAGTAGACTTCAAGTCACTTGTCATAAAAGAAAAAGCCTGGAGAGAAGTATTGAATTGGGCAGAGGTATATTATATCACCCAGCTCCTTGTTAAAAAAAAGGGGGGAGGAAGATAATGCATTTAAAGATCAGATTAGCTGAAAGAAAGTTACTTTGGTGATACATGTGGGTGTAGAAAGAATTGAAACTGGGGGATAAAAGAACTATTTCTAATTTATAAATGGAATGCCCATTTGAAACATTGTTCCATAAAACTACATCTTTATTGAAGTGTGTTTAGCATGGAAGTCTGAATTGTTAAAGAATATCGCCCCCTCACCATAATATGTCCTCTATAAACCTACATTCAACACCAGATGGCTTCCTTTGTAGCCATTGAAACATGACTAAATTTCAGACCATGACTCCTTCTTTGCTGTTGCTAAGTTGTGTCCGACTTTTTGTGACCCCATTCAGGTGAAATTATGTGTTGATGTCTTTGTAATACTTCACCTGAAAGAACTTGTTTATTTTAGATATAGAGTTAACCCAATTTGGTAGCAATCGTATTTTATATTTTCAACATAATTCGGATGTACAGGTATTTTCATTTAAGAGAAGGCTAATGGATTGATGCTTTTAAGAGAAGACTAATGAATTGATGCTTTTGAACTGTGGTGTTGGAGAAGACTCTTGAGAGTCCCTTGGGCTGCAAGGAGATCAAACGAGTCATCCTAAAGGAAATCAGTCCTGGGTATTCATTGGAAGAGCTGATCCTGAAGCTGAAACTCCAATACTTTGGGCACCTGATGCAAAGAACTGACTCCTTGGAAAATACCCTGATGCTGGGCAAAATTGAGGGCAGGGGGAGAAGGGGATGACAGAGGATGAGATGGTTGGATAGCATCACTGACTCGATGGACATGAGTTTGAGCAAGCTCTGGAAGTTGGTGTTGGACAGGAAAGCCTGTCATGTTGTGGTAAATGGGGTCGCAAAGAGTCAGACATGACCGAGCAACTGAACTGAACTGAATGGATTGATGTCCATTATTACAACAACATGTTAACTCCAAAAGGCCTGGAGTGGTGGAGAGAGGTGCTCTGTTCCAGAGAAATCAGCTAGCTTTCCACAGTTCTCAGGGTAAAAACTTACCCCTCAAAGATCATGGTAATGTCTATTGTTTCCTTAATAAAAATCTCACCAGTCTTTTTTCCCCACCATTCAAATATCATTCACAAGTGATGTGCACTGCGTATTGTTCATTTAAACAATTTGCATTCCTTTAAAATTTCATTCTTGCACTTTCAAGAGCTGTTGTAAGTCTTTATGATGGAGAGAATCTGCTCAATGTCAGAGTAACACAGCGAATATTAATTGTGTGTCCTAGGGCAGTATTTTAGAATCGACCCACATTTATTTTGTACCTGAATAACTGGAAAAGAATAGCTAAATACCTTATCTAAAAGTGAAAAGACGAGAATCCGAAGTGAAGGAGATGAGGCAGTAATATAGGATGTTACTAAAAACACTTGTGAGGCGGCCTTTTGTTGTTGGTTTAGTCACTAAGTCGTGTCCAGCTCTTTTGCGAACTCGTGGACTGTAGCCGCCAGTCTGCTCAGTCCATGGCATTTTCCAGGCAAGAATACTTGAGTGGGTTGCCGTTTCCTTCTCCAGGGGGGATTCCCAACCCAAGGATCAAACCTGCATCTCCTGCATTGGCAGGTGGATCTTTTACCTCTGAGCCACCAGAGAAGCCAGAGGCATCCTTTATATGATATAAAATGCTTAATACCATTTAGGTTGTTGGGGACAACTTAGTTTGGGGATGAAATGACCAAATGAATTTTACAGAATTCAAATGAGTAGTCTTAGCATAGAAACTCATTTAAAAAATAATGTAGAGAAAATGTTTACTCTGATTTAAGGTGTGATTATACTTCTCTACTGATGCTAAAGCTGAAACTCCAATACTTTGACCACCTCATGTGAAGAGTTGACTCATTGGAAAAGACCCTGATGCTGGGAGGGATTGGGGGTAGGAGGAGAAGGGGAGAACAGAGGATGAGATGGCTGGATGGCATCACCAAGTCGATGGACGTGAGTCTGAGTGAACTCCGGGAGTTGGTGATGGACAGGGAGGCCTGGCATGCTGCGATTCATGGGATCGCAAAGAGTCGGACATGACTGAGCGACTGAACTGAACTGAATGATTGAAGTATAGAAAGGTCTCTCATCTGTTAGTCATTTCTAACTATGATAGTGCCTTTGAGAACTGAATTATGTTTTTTCCATCTTTCTGTTATAGTCGCTATTCTTCCCTCAGCTCCTAAGTTACAAAAGTTCTCTATATATGTGTTCTACGTACTTAAGAAGATCCCGAGAAACCAAGGTCTGATGAAAATATGGGTAATTTATTTCTGGTCATGAATTTTATTCTGTCTAAAGAAGTAAAGTGTAATAAAATCAAAATCTTGCCTGAAATTGCTGTAGCATTGTACGTGTATGTTAAGCAGTTCTCTGAAATGGACTAAAACCATGTGAATGGAATGATTTGATAAACTGGAAAATTCATGGCACTTCATTTTCATTAGTCATTAAGAAATTGTTGCCCACCAAATAGTTTCAAGTAGTGAATTATTTCTTCCCCAAGAATGGAAAGGAAGGAGAACTATGTTAATATTCAAAGGGAATTAAAGGAAAAATCATATGCTTTCAGGAGCCATCTTCACAGTCTGCTTAGTAAGTAATGATAGGTGAAAGACATCTAACGGTCATAAGTGGTTTAAAAATTGAACACAGAGGGCCCTGCGAAAGGCAAGAAAATCCATTGCCAGCTTCATGAGAAGCAAACTTTCAGGGAAGAGGGAATGTTTGAGTTCCCTCTGAAGGAAAACATGCAAATTGTATCAGCTGAGAAATGTAGAGCCAGCCAGGGGTTAATAATCAGAAAAATGCTAAAGAAACATGTCCACAACCATCCACAAGTCATATTCACTCATTAGTCCCAGTTTATATTTGTGTTGAGAATCTAGTACTTCAGAGCAGTGGAAGGAATACCTAGGTCCTAAATTCTTAGAAGCAAACCTAAAATGGGATGAATCAATCCTAGTCTGCTCATCACAGGAAAGATAAAGAGGAGTATCAGAGGAATAGAAAGGATTAAGAGTATAGAAGAGAAAAGCAGGAACAGAAGAAAATACCAAACCTCTTTCTCTCTCTCTCACTGATGTATGTATGTGTGTGTATATGTATATATGTGTGTATATATGTGTGTGTGTGTGTGTGTATATATATATATATATACGTACATGTGCGTGCATACTCAGTTGTGACCCCATGGACTATTACCCATCAGACTCCCCTGTTCATTGGATTTCCCAGGCAAGAATACTAGAATGATTTGTCATTTCCTTCTCCAGGGGATTTTCCCAACCCAGGGATCAAACCCTCATCCCCTGCATTGCAGGAGAATTCAGAACTTTTCAGTGGCAAAATCATTTTTCATCATAATTTTCCAGTGGTAGAACTATTACAAAATACTTTAGGCACTAGACTCTGTCTGGCTTTAGAACCTACAAGCTATGTGGTTTGGAGAAGTTGCTTACACATCATAGTCTCTTCATTTCTAAAATTGGAATAAATAGAGCCTGATTCAAAGAGTTGTGGTGCAAATAATAAATTCAAAGTGCTTAGACTAATAAATTGTACAGTCAGCTCTCAGTAATTATTGGCTATTGTCTGGTAAATAAATATTTGATCAAAATCTGTGATAAAGTTGGAAATAGAATCCAAGAGATAAAAAATGTATCTGCTCAGAGGGATTCGAGAAATATTTCTGATGTTTTTCATTTTCAGTGAAGTTGGTGAAAGAATAAAGTCTAATATTATTATATAAATTATAAATAATTGAATTTAGCCCTGTATACAATGTTGACACATTAGCTATAGGAAATCTCTCAGACAGATTTTTTTCCCATATCTTTGGCATGTTAATACATCCTTCTAAACCAGCATGCCCTGTGAAAGAGTAAAGAATTTAAAAGCTTTTTGGTACTAGAGGCCCAATTATTTAGGTGAAAAGGAAAATAAGACAGGGAAGGGGAGGGAAAGAGGGATGAGGTGGTGGGAGATTTTACTTCCAAGATCACTCAGTATAAAAACTAGGACTTGAATCCTGGGTTCTTTCCACTGATTCTCTGATTTTTCTAGAAAACAGTGAACATCAAAGGTTGCAAATTCACTTCAACTTTAGGGGAAAGTTTTGCTGAGAGTGGTTGGAAAGAACAAGGAATAGTGGTTACTCAAAGAAGCAAAAATTCGCACTTTTTACCTACCGGGCATAACAACAACAAAGACAAAAATACAATCTGTCTTTAAAAATATCTATGAAAAATGCTTATTTATTTTCAGTGTGAAAAGGAGATCAAGGCTGCTGCTTCCCAAGTTTGTCATCATTTCACAGTCCCAGTGGAAGAAGATGAATATAACTTTTTAAAGTTATTTTTTATTTGAATATAGTTGATTTATAATGCTGTGTTTCTGGTTTACAACAGAGCAAATCACTTATACATACACATATATCCACTACTTTTAGATTCTATTCCCACATAGATCATTACAGAGTATTGAATAGAGTTTTCTGTGCTATTTACTAAATTCTTATATAGTTACCTCTTCTCTATATTGTGATGGCTTCTCTGATGGCTCAGTGGGTAAAGAATCCACCTGCAGTGCGGGAGACACGGGCAATGTGGGTTTAATCCCCGAGTCAAGAAGATCCCCTGGAGGGGAAATGCCAGTCCACACCAGTATTCTTGCCTGGGAAATCCCACCGACAGGGGAGCCTGACAGGCTCCAGTCCAAAGGGCTGCCAAGAGTCAGACATGACTAAGCTGCTAAGCACAGCTAGAGAAACTTATATATAATAGTGTTTATATGTAAGTCCCAATCTCCCAATATATCCATCTCACATCACTTTTTTAAACCCTAGGAAGGGTTTTGAAGGACCAAGTCTGCAAGATTCACTAGCAAAGGTGTGTTATATTTGTAATTTCCTTTCAATTGCACATTTCAATCACAGTATAACTAGTATTATGGTAATTAAGACATTAAATTAAATTAGTGTATCATGTACCTTGCTGAGAAAATAGTAATACATATAGCAGTGCACTAGAGTAGATAATTACTAGGACAATAGGAATGTGTCCACAGTAAAGATAATGGCCATCTTTAGTACCCTATCACCACAGCCAGTTCTGATGGGAAAGAGTCCATCACATTAACTAAATCCTAATGAAACTCTCGAATTACAGACGCTAAGCTTTCTCGTCTTATACTCTGGGTTTTCTCAGTCATATCATCTCCACTTTATTTGCTTTATCAGCATAGCTTCCATAGCTTTATGGAATTCCCAGTGTCCTTTATGTAGGTCAACTGGCTACAAATACTTGGTTATTCCGAATGTTTATTGTATTTTTTTTTCAAGGTGTTTTTTTTTTTTTTAATTCTTTGTGGCAAGACACCACTCACTCAACTATTAACTACATTGGGCTGGGTGGGGGGCGGTGTGTATTATGTCCTACTGGTGCTGCTGCTAAGTCACCTCAGTCGTGTTCGACTCTGTGTGACCCCACAGACGGCAGCCCACCAGGCTCCCCCGTCCCTGGTTTTCTCCAGGCAAGAACACTGGAGTGGGTTGCCATTGCCTTCTCCAATGCATGAAAGTGAAAAGTGAAAGGGAAGTCGCTCAGTCGTATCTGACTCTTCGTGACCCCATGGACTGCAGCCCACCAGGCTCCTCCGCCCATGGGATTTTCCAGGCAAGAGTACTGGAGTGGGGTGCCATCGCCTTCTCTGATTATGTCTTACAGTAGTTCCTATAAAGTCAACTAAGGGCTTAGGGAATTAAAGTTGTAAGCATTTTCAATATTTGTCTGTAACTCTGAGAAAACAGAGCATGCAAGTTCACATCCCCACCCACTCACTTTTTATTTATTTTTTTCTGTCTTTACAGTTCCGCCCTGGTTTTTAAATCACCCTTCCAACCTCTATGCCTATGAAAGCATGGATATTGAGTTTGAATGCACAGTCTCTGGGAAGCCTGTGCCCACTGTGAATTGGATGAAGAATGGAGATGTGGTCATTCCTAGTGATTATTTTCAGATAGTGGTAATTATCTTTTCTTCAAATTCGCTTTATAATCCCAGTCATCGTCTATTCTGTTTCGATTGCTTTTCTTTCCTGGGGACAAGGTTCCCATTGGGAATTTTTGTGATATGTGAAGAAAATTGTTCCAATAAAACAGATGAGTTTTTTATACTTAGAACTTTTGAGCTAAAAAATAAGAATAATCAGACAACCCAGCCCCTTGTTTTACAGAGAAGATTTTAAACCAACAATGAAAAAAATAGAAGGCTTAATACCAATAATTTCTAAATGTTTTCACTAGTGATTCTTGGAAGAAAAAAGTTTTGAACCTAGTACTAGACTGTATGAAGCCAAGAGTCTCTTAGTTCTTTGACTTTTGCTCATAATAATAAAGCTTTAATAGAGTGTGCTACTTATGAATATGGTGGCCTCACTTCGATAATACAGATGGCCACTCTTTGCTCCTTTGCCGCTCTTCCAAATAGGACCAGCTGGTCTTTTATGAGCGGTGCAAGAGGGCAGTAATATTGGTGCTGAGACAATATTGGTGCTGTGACAGTGGTGGAGAAGATATCAAGACCCAGAGTTTATGTGCTTTGTAATTTAAGAGCATTGAGTTAAAGCCAAGAACAATGCTTCTTATAGTTCCTATACGGTTTAGTGTACTCTGTTCCTGTCCTGGGTGGAGATAATAGGGATAATTGCATTATATTCACAGAGCTGTTTGTGGTCCTTGTACACAGTGAATGACCCAAGCCTCTCATCATTATTATTACTGTGCTTGCTGCTGGCAGCAGAAAGCTTTTCTCACTTGAAAATACTCTTTGCAAATTCTCCTTTTGGTTGAGGTCAGCATCAGAGTATCTGGTCAGGTATATGAGTAAGAGATATGAAAAGCACTTTTTAAATATCAAGGAACTTTGCAGCTAAAGATGGAGGGTTTGGGTCCATTTCTCTTATGTTGGAGATGCAGATATGACCCTGATAAAGAAGAGTCGTCCTCTAAGCCAAGTCTCCCAGCAGAAGGGAATTCTAGTGTAAGTGCCCACACGGAATTCAGGCACAAACTCTTTCCATGGCTTCATAGTGCCTCTAGCAGGTCGATCACTCTTCCGTGATCAGCTGACTTTCAGAAACTTTCATCATCTGATCCATGCATTTTGTCACATTATAAGGGCTCTTAAGGAACACATCTGTAAAGAATATCTTTATTAGGCTTATCATCATTTAATTGGTTAGGAATAGAGTAAGAAAGGAAAATAAATTTAACTTTTGAATGCCACATCAGTCCATTAGTTCCTTTATATGCTATGCTATTTTCTCTATCAGTGAATTAAAAATGACCTGCCAGGGGCAACATGAAATGTGCTGTATACGCCTGAAATGTCTGCCACTTGCACAGAGAGGAAATTGTTGAGTGCCCTTAAGGACACATGATAAAAGGCAACATTTATTTTTCTCTACAGTTTGAATAATCTTTCCCCCAGCACGACCCATTATACCCAACCTATTGAAATGTTTCTTAAGGTAAAAAGGAAATGTGCACTATGAGCCTTTTTCACACTAAATTGTGCTTAAAAATATTTCCCCAATAGCTCCAGATATCTGAGAGCCATTATCTGTAACACGAGTAACATTTAGCCCAAATAGTAACTTATATGAGAATTGTTAATTAGAAGTTAGTCAGCTTTATCTAAGAATTTTACATTAGCCAAGAATTGACTACAAGACACTAAAAACAATTAAGAATTCCCCTAAGGTAATATTTATCTCCTAATGACTTCAGGGGAAGTGATTTAATACATCTCACTTACTGAACTAATTCTTACACTATCGAAGATAAACTGAGTTAGGGTAATTAAATGTTATTTCAGTTCATTTTATCATCCATCCTTGAAAACTATGGTGGCCCCAAATTTATATAAAACAGGAGTTAATGTTGCTCTATTTAATTTATGGATTACTGAAGATGAAACATTTTGCCATATAACAAGAACAACACGGGTATAAAATATCCCCGATAACCTCCTCCAATTCCCTAAAAGGTCACACAATTTTAAAAGGATTTGCAGACATCTTTTTTTTTTTTTTTTTCAGTTAAAAACACTTCTAGAAAATGTCCAACCTAGATTTCTTGTCCTTTAGAAGCTGCAAAAATCAGTGTTTTTGTTTCCTTTTGATTTTTGTTTCTCTCCAGCAGCCACTGAACCTATTTGTTTCAATACAAGGGAAAGAGAATGAGATTTCTTTGATATGAACCTGTGTTCCGTACATAATAAAGGAATGTTCTGATTACTGCTCATTTAGAATTAGAGGGTGACGTACATCCTTGAGAGTATATTTTTCAGCACAGAACTGGGTGAAATTGCTACACGTGGATTCAGCAAAGGCTTGGGACTCTGTGACATTTTCCAGGTGGCTTAGGACAGATCTGTCAGGCTGAGAACCTTCTTGGCCTCTGTTCTGGCTTTTCTGGGAAGTGGGATTAAAATTTGGTTGTGTTCATTTTGTCACTTGAAGTTTTTTGCTTTTTCAAATATTTTCCCTGCATTTTATTCACACTAGGGAGGAAGCAACCTGCGGATCCTTGGGGTGGTGAAGTCGGATGAGGGCTTTTATCAGTGCGTGGCTGAAAATGAAGCAGGAAACACCCAGACCAGCGCACAGCTCATTGTCCCTAAGCCTGGTAAGACGAGACGAACTTTGCTCTGGCTTTTGTAGTTACTGTTCTGTGTGGTTTATCTGTAAAAATCCATATAGTTTTCCCTGTTCCCAAAGTCAGTAGGAAATTAGTTATTTAGTTAATCAAGGTGTGTATATGTGTATTGATGATATATTTGTGCTAGAAAATTATATCTATATCTATTGATATATATATAAATCCATCCAGTGAGATATGATTATTATGAACGATAGATACCTCTGGCTGTCAAGACAACAACCACTAAATCACTTCCTTCTCCTCTATTTTGTGGCTTGCCTTTCTTTCAGTGTTTTGCCTAAAAATATAAAATCTATATATATAACATATATATATATATAAACAGATAAACATATATATGTATCAGTTCAGTTCAGCTGCTCAGTCGAGTCCAACTCTGCAACACCATGGACTACAGCACGCCAGGCTTCCCTGTCCATCACCAATTTCCGGAGCTTACACAAACTCATGTCCATTGAGTTGGTGATGCCATCCAACTATCTCATCCTCTGTCGTCCCCTTCTCCTCCTGCCTTCAATCTTTCCCAGCATCAGGGTCTTTTCAAATGAATCGGGTCTTTACGTCAAGTGCCAAAGTACTGGAGTTTCAGCTTCAGCATCAATCCTTCCAATGAATATTCGGACTGATTTCCTTTAGGATGGACTGGTTTGATCTCCTTGCTGTCCAACGGACTCTCAAGAGTCTTCTCCAACACCACAGTTCAAAAGCATCAATTCTCCTTTGCTCAACTTTCTTCACAGTCCAACTCTCACAGCCATACATAACCACTGGAAAAACCATAGCCATGACTAGATGGACCTTTGTTGACAAAATAATCTCTTTTGAATATGTTATCTAGGTTGGTCATAACTTTCCTTCCAAGGAGTAAGCATTTTTTAATTTTGTGGCTGCAGTCACCATCTGCATTGATTTTGGAGCCCCCAAAATAAAGTCTGACACTGTTTCCCCATCTATTTCCCATGAAGTGATGGGACCGGTTGCCATGATCTTTGTTTTCTTAATCTTGATCTTTAAGCCAACTTTTTTACTCTCCTATTTCACTTTCACCAAGAGGCTTTTTAGTTCCTCTTCACTTTCTGCCATAAAGGTGGTGTCATCTGCATATCTGAGGTGATTGATATTTCTCCTGGCAATCTTGATTCCAGCTTGTGCTTGTTCCAGCCCAGTGTTTCTCATGATGTACTCTGCATATAAGTTAAATAAGCAGGGTGACAATATACAGCCTTGACATACTCCTTAGAAAGTAGTAATTTCTGTACAGCTGTAGAAATACATGAGACATCGTCTTTCTTTGACTTCTATCTTTGTAGCCTATCAAGGCCTGATATTTGGTGCATCTAACCAATTATCCAAAGACTCTCAAACTGTCATCATAATGTTCACAACAATGACTTTCTCTGTTTTCTTCATTAAAACAAAAAAGCAGCCGTAGAACCACAGTCTCAGATGAGTAAAAGAATGAAAGGAACTACCTCGTAATTTAAAGGGACAATTAACTCTTGTTTAAGATCACCAGTTTCTCTGATGGACTGCTCATTTCCCTTTTATTGAATGTGCCCTATGTGTGAATGTAACTTTGTTGGTGTGACTAAGTGCATTGTCTTCTGCATTCTTTTCTGCTGAAACATTAATGGATGAGGTAGAGAAGAGGAACCTCTAAACTCAGTCTCTAATGTGAGCTATGGTTCACAAGCCCTGTGCTGTCTCATTAGCAACAATATGGCGACATTTATACTAATACTGGTTGCTGCACAAGCCACAGAACGAGAGAATTCTGGTTAACATCGATTTTCATCTAAGGTCATAAAGCTGAGGAAAATATGAGATAAACAGTCTCATATTTCTAAAGAGACATATGAGTTACACTCTCCTAGGACGTGTCAGCACTGGCCAAGTCTGGTCATCATCCCTTGTAGGTGCCATTCAGTGTGGAAGATTCTTTGACGTGTTGAAATTTGTCAACACATTGTCAGGGCTTCCCTGGTGGCTCAAACAGTAAAGAATCCACCTGCATTGTGGGAAACCTGGTTTCCATCCCCGGGTTGGGAAGATCCCCTGGAGGAGGGCATGGCCACCCACTCCAGTATTCTTGCCTGGAGACTCCCCATGGACAGAGGAGCCTGGCAGGCTACAGTCCATTGGGTTGCAAAGAGTCAGACACGACTGAGTGACTAAACAGACAGACATTGTCATGGCATTTTCTTTCCCCTACAAGTCAAGTTATGGAGGCACCAAGAAAACTCCTTGAACAGAGTGCGTTTGTGATTTGTATGCGTGTGTGTGTTTTACTGGGAACTGCTTGCACAACTGGAAAACAGGCATCTTATCCTGATTACAAGTTGTCTGGAGGTGCCCACTGTAAGGTAAGGGAAATAAAGAAGGCAAGGTTTGGAGAAAGAATGACACCAATAACTCTACAGAAATGTTAATGTTAATGTTAAGTCACTTCAGTCGTGTCCGACTCTGTGTGACCCCATAGACAGCAGCCCATCAGGCCTCCCTGTCCCTGGGATTCTCCAGGCAAGAACACTGGAGTGGGTTGCCATTTCCTTCTCCACTGTGTGAAAGTGAAAAGTGAAAGTGAAGTCGCTCAGTCACGACCGACTGGTAGCGACCCCATGGAATGCAGCCCACCAGGTTCCTCCATCCATGGTATTTTCTAGGCAAGAGTACTGGAGTGGCTTGCCATTGCCTTCTCCGAATGGATCACCTTTAATGAGGCGAGAAGGGGCAGCGGTCAGACCAGTGAGCTGCTGTGCTAAGTCAAGAAGAGAGTAGGTATATATAGAAAACATATATGCATAAATACATTATTTTGAGGGGTCTGTTTTTCCTCAAGATTATTTTTGATCAATTAGCTTCTAACAACTGGGGCAAGGAATTCCTGAGACCCAACAGAGACTGGGACCGGCTGGGAGCTGAAGATAATCAATGTTCATGTCCATTCCTTTCTTTGAGGGAGAAAGTTCTTTATTCTGTACGGAATGGTGGGAAGGACCCGGAAGGGAGTTTTCACTCCAGGCCATCTTGAGCTGTGTAGCTTTCCTTCACCCACAGCCCAGCAGGAGAAAGAGAAAGTCAGCTATGTTGAGCTCTGTTTCCACTTTGGGGAAGAACAAGGCTGTGAGTTGTACTTGAGAAGAAAAAGCAGGGCTGAAGACAGGTGAAGAAGCCTGCCCACAAGATTCTGGCTGCAGAGGCTATAGCCACAGAAGATACTGGGGGTGGAGCAGAGCTGGGAGCTGGGGCAGAAGGCCAGCCAGACCCCGCTGTGCCTGCTTTAGGAAGGGATCTAGAGTGGAGGTCCCTTGGGTGGAAAGGCCTCAGAAGAACCCACATAGCTGCCCCCACAAAACACACATGTGGACGCCTTCCACGACTATGGATTCTAAAGAGCACAGATTGAGAAAAAGAGCCTCTGTCTATTTGAAATCCATACTCTCTTTGTACCCTACTGCTACTGCTACTGCTACTGCTATGTCACTTCAATTGTGTTCGACCCTGTGCGACCCCAGAGACGGCAGCCCATCAGGCTCCCCCGTCCCTGGGACTCTCCAGGCAAGAACACTGGAGTGGGTTGCCATTTCCTTCTCCAATGCATGAAAGTGAAAAGTGAAAGGGAAGTCGCTCAGTCGTGTCTGACGCTTCGAGACCCCATGGACTGCAGCCCACCAGGCTCCTCCATCCATGGGATTTTCCAGGCAGGAGTACTGGAGTGGGGTGCCATTTCCTTCTCCAATGCATGAAAGTGAAAAGTGAAGGGAAGTCGCTCAGTCGTGTCTGACACTTCCCCCATGGACTGCAGCCCACCAGGCTCCTCCATCCATGGATTTTCCAGGCAGTACTGGAGTGGGTTGCCATTTCCTTCTCCATGCATGAAAGTGAAAAGTGAAGGGAAGTCGCTCAGTCGTGTCTGACGCTTCGAGACCCCATGGACTGCAGCCCACCAGGCTCCTCCATCCATGGGATTTTCCAGGCAGGAGTACTGGAGTGGGGGTGCCATTGCCTTCTCCCTGTCTACCCTAGAGAAGCCCTAAGTAGGGGGGGGGGGGGAAGTGGGGCAGACCCAATAGAATAAAAAACAAGTGATAGTTTCATTGCCTCTTACCCATTTTTGGCCTCAGGCCCCCTCTAGGAGGAGGGAAGAAACTTGAAACGGAATGTTAGGTTAATGTCTTTTTTTTTTAAATTTTATTTTTATTTTATTTAACTTTACAATATAGTATTGGTTTTGCCATGTATCAAAATGAATCTGCCACAGGTATACATGTGTTCCCCATCCTGAACCCTCCTCCCCCCTCCCTCTACTTGTTTGCATGTGTATGTGTTGCCTTTATTGTTATTGTTACTGTTTTTAATATCAGAAAAGAAAGCTTTTAAAATATTTTAAGTTGCCTTCAGGACTTGAGGATTGACCCAAGTTGCTATCTACGACTAGGATAGAAAATATATCTGATAGAGTGTGCTTGAAAGTGGAGGATTGGGAAAAAAATAAAGCTGTTTCCTCTTCTTTCTTCCTATTCCAATAGTTCAGTTATTGTTCAATAAACCAATTCTAGGCATTGAACTTCACTTACACCAGTCAGCTCTAATTTCAACAGGTATCTCTTTATGAATGGTCCCTGAATTCTGTTCAGGTCCTGATTCATTTCGGTCTATGGGACTACAAAAGGACAAGGCTCCCCTCGGCAGAATGTCATTTCCCTCCCGAGGAGGGCAAGCCTCAGAGAATCCTGATAGTTGATTCTTCTCCCTTCTAGATGGTAAAGTGTTGTCAGTGACTGCTACATTCTGGGTTGGTGCTTATTGTATCTGGCATTGGATTAGAATGAAAGTAAAAGAAAATGAAGACCAAAATCTGAAAGCGTGAAAGAACACCATTGTGACTGTCTTATACTCCCTTCTTGTAAATGATGGATTGCTTTTTCCTGGCTATTTAATCAGGTCTTCAAATAATGCCTCCAATTCCTCAGAGATGCAGCGTAGGCTGCGTGCACAGATGGTGGAGAGGCTAGCTATAAATATAAACTCAGCAATGAGGCTGACCATGGCGGAAGAACAGAGCCCTCTCTCTCGAAGTTCCAACAATAAACGGTCACCATATATTGTGAAGCACATCGTGGGCCTGCATTGACCAGCTGTTCAGCTTTGGTCTGTCCACATGCTTGCAGGCTCAAAGATTCTCTGGGCAACCATAACAATCTGCTTCTCACTGAAGCGCACACAATGGCCTGTCCAAGAGGGCGCCCATGGTTGGTGGATATTTACATAAGCCTAATGAAGTTTCAGCCTAGTCTTTTATATAGAGTTTAGCTATTCCCTCTTTCACGGTTAGTGACTTAGAAAGCATCACCTACTAAATTAAATGGAGTTAATGATTTGTTTTTCTCTCCAGAAAATAAGTTTTGGAAAACTATTGAAATGTGTGCACTGTAACATGTGGAATATATGCATGGTTTCCTCAAGATAAAGATCAAGACGATCAAGCGGCATTTAAAAAAGTCATTATACTAGAGGAAGTGCTATCAGAAATGTTATATATCTGACAGTATGATGTTGTACACACATTTCCAGACTGCTGACCATCTCTGCATACCTAACACAACCATGAGTGCACATACACTTGTGTACCCACAGACAAAGATCTGCACACTTAAGAAGACTTTCCATATACATGAGAAATACTTGAGTGTGTTATGTAAGTGGTGGTAAATTCAGGTTAAAATACTTCGGCTGGTTTGTATAACTTGCATTGCCTAGCCATCTCTTCTAAGAGCTAAGGAAATGTTTTTTGTTGTTGTTGTTGTTATTTTGATTTCAATTTCTTGTTGTTATTTTACTTTTATTTACTTATTACCTGGTGAGAGACATTAGTTAAGTCCTCTTTCCAAATGACGATTGACTGTAGCTCTTCAAGTCTACTACTCACTGAACAGCCCAGCCAAAAAGTGTCAAGAATCAATGTTTTAGGAGTCATAAGAATAAGATACTTCAGTAGTCAGCTTTGCAAACAGGTACACAATACTTTAGGATCTGGTTGCCATAGCAGGTGCTGATGAGTTAGTTACCCTTTAGTCATCATCCAGTGAAATGGAGTGTGGATAGAAAGTGAAAGTTGCTCAATCATGTCTGACTCTTTGGGATCCATGGACTATAGAGTCGATGGGATTCTCCAGGCCAGAATACTGGAGAGGAGGTAGCCTTTTCCTTCTCCAGGGGATCTTCCCAACCCAGGGATCGAACCCAGGTCTCCTGCATTGCAGATAGATTCTTTACCAGCTGAGCCATGAGGGAAGCCTGAGAATGATGGAGTGTGGGTAAGTAATAGTTAAATTAAGACTGTTTGGTTGCTGAAAGGAGAAGTAAGCTTATTTTCTGGTGCTGGTGACACAGTATGGAAGCTTAGAGAGGAAGGGAGGAACAAAGATAAGATACATATAAAATATCAGTTATCTTGGAGTTAGTGATCTTGGTTCTAATTGCTGCTGCTGCTGCTGTAAGTCGCTTCAGTCGTGTCCGACTCTGTGCGACCCCATAGACGGCAGCCCACCAGGCTCCCCCGTCCCTGGGAGTCTCCAGGCAAGAACACTGGAGTGGGTTGCCATTTCCTTCTCCAATGCATGAAAGTAAAAAGTGAAAGTGAAGTCGCTCAGTCATGTCCGACTCTCAGCGACCCCATGGACTGCAGCCTACCAGGCTCCTCCATCCATGGGATTTGCCAGGCAAGAGTACTGGAGTGGGGTGCCATTGCCTTCTCCAACGTATGAAAGTGAAAAGCGAAAGTGAAGTCGCTCAGTCGTGTCCGACTCTTAGCGACCCCATGGACTGCAGCCTACCAGGCTCCTCCATCCACAGGATTTGCCAGGCAAGAGTACTGGAGTGGGGTGCCATTGCCTTCTCCATCTAATTGCTAGGTAGCATTATGTTGAGTTTTAAGCCAGTGGAAAAACTGGATTAAAACTCAGCATTAGAAAAATGAAGATTGTGTCATCCAGTCCCATCACTTCATGGCAAATAGATGGGGAAACAATGGAAACAGTGACAGACTTTATTTTCTTGGGCTCCAAAATCACTGCAGATGGTGAGTGACTGCAGCCATGAAATTAAAAGATGTTTGCTCCTTGGAAGAAAAGCTATCACAAACCTAGACAGCATTTTAAAAAGCAGAGACATTATATCGCCAACAAAAGTCCTTATAGTCAAAGCTATAGTTTTTCCAGTAGTCATGTATGGATGTGAGAGTTGGACTATAAAGAAAGCTGAGTGCTAAGGAATTGATGCTTTTGAACTGTGGTGTTGGAGAAGACTCTTGAGAGTCCCTTGGACTGCAAGGAGATCCAACCAGTCCATCCTAAAAGAAATCAATCCTCAATGTTCATTAGAAGGACTGATGCTGAAGCTGAAGCTCCAGTACTTTGGCCACCTGATGTGAAGAGCTGACACATTTGAAAACACCCTGATTCTGGGAAAAATTGAAAGCAGGAGGAGAAGGGGACAACAGAGGATGAGATGGTTAGATGGCTAGATGGCATCACCAACTCAATGGACATGAGTTTGAGCAAGCTCTGGGAGATAGTGAAGGACAAGGAAGCCTGGCTTGCTGCAGTACACGGTGTCGCAAAGAGTCAGACACGACTGAGCGACTGAACAACATTATGTTTCCTGGCCATAGTCTGCAATGAAAATAATTAGAAATACTTAACTGCTGGGCAGAGAAGATGAGGGCCAGAGAACTAGGAATACAGCTGTAATCAAGGTATTTATAGTCTGGAATATTTTAAATGTAATGGCAGAAATGGATGAATATATAACAAAATAGCCATGGGGAGTAATAATGTATTCTCTATATTCTACTAGGCACAAAAAGTAATATGTTCACAACCAAATAAACACTATTCTAAATATTTCCTAAATGTAGATTTGCTTGGACAAAGTACCAATCCATACCTTCCGAAGAAGAAATATAATGGGGTATGTATCTCATATTTGTCTCATATCCCAAACACATTTGTTGATATTGAATATGTTCTAATGCTGGTTTTTTGTTTTTCCTCCAAGATTGGCAACATAGTATTTTCCCACTGTAGGTGGGGAAATATATTGGTTAAGCATTTAGCAAAAAAAAATGTGAGCTATTTTCAATTCCTTGTCCTCCCCTGGAAAAGCTTTACTGATTACAAATGATGTCAAATTTTAAACATTGTATTAAGGGGGTAGATCACATGTTAGCAAAAGTATTAGGTCTGGTCATGAACATCGAGGCATAAAACAGAAGTCCTTTTGATGCCGAAAACTTGGTCTTCATGCCCCTGTGCTGAATCAAATCTTGGAGACAGAGTTTTATTACTTTGCTGGGCAAAGGGGGAAAACAGTAGACTTGTGCCCCTCAAAAACCACGCTGCTAGGTGGGAAGATTTGGTAAGGAGTTTCATAGCAATGGTTCAAGGCTAGTGTTGCTGATAAGATTAGGGTGTGTGCAGTGCCTGCATTTTGACCTGTTTTCAAGTAATCTTTTGAAGAGCTTCTCTGGTTCCTTTAATCAGGCCTCAGGTGGTCTTCTCTGTAGGAGGAATGCTTTCATTTCAGTTCAGTTGCTCAGTCATGTTGACTCTTTGGGACCCCATGGACTGCAGCATGCCAGGCCTCACTCTCCATCACCAACTCCCAGAGTTTACTCAAACTCATGTCCATTGAGTCAGTGATGCCATCCAACCGTCTTGTCCTCTGTTGTCCCCTTCTCCTCCCACATTCAATCTTTCCCATCATCGGGGTCTTTTCCAATGTATGGAATTTCCCATCAAGTGGCCAAAGTATTGGAGCTTCAGTGTCAGCATCAGTCCTTCCAATGAATATTCAGGGTTGATTTCTTTTAGGATTGACTGGTTTGATCTCCTTGCTGTTCAAGGACTCTCAAGAGTCTTTTCCAGCACCACAATTCAAAAGCATCAATTCTTCAACAGCCAGCTTTCTCTATGGTCCAACTCTCACATCCATACATGACTACTGAAAAAACTGTAGCTTTAACTCTATGGACCTTTGTTGGCAAAGTGATGTCTCTACTTTAATATGCTGCTTATGTTTGCCATAGCTTTTTTTCTGAGGAGTAAGTGTCTTTTAATTTTGTGGCTGCAGTTACCTCTGTAGTGATTTTGCATCCCAAGAAAATAAAATCTTTCGCTGCTTCCACGTTTTCCCCATATAATTACCATCAAGTGATGGAATCAGATGAATACCTTGAAATCCCAAATATCCAGAGGAATATGTGGGCACATACTCATATAGTTATATATTAACTACAGCTTGTTAAAGTGTTTCTTACGATGTATGAACTCTTATGTACTAACTTCAGTGGGATTGTGTGAAGCAATGAAAACTTATACAACTAGTCATAACACTTTTAAGATCTTTTAAAATTTAACTTGTCAGTGTAATAGCACATAAGCAACTGTGTCAGAGAGATTATAACTAACTCTCAAATGATGTACTTTTTAGTCTGATATTAGTCACTGGTGGTCAATTAAGTTGAATTTTTATCTCTTGATATGAGAAGAGTAACTGATTTAAGTGCTCAGTAGTTGTCTGTGTGGGATCAAATTATTCCTGGAGTTCTGTTAATAATTTAGAAGATCCAATCCCATGTACTAGACTAATATATTGGTGGACCAAACTGAAAAATGAGTCATTAGACAGCTTCTCTCACAAAATCTGGGATGCTCATTAAAACTACAAACATTCTCTTTAGAGTTCCATCATTGAGTATAAATGAATAAAAGTGCAGCTTAATATTTTTGAAACTTATTTCCAGCAATGATTATAGCTCATAAGCTTTCCACAGACATTTCCCCTTATAAACCTTAGTAATTAACTGTACCTGTTAGGATACAGAAGCAATTTTTTTGAGAAGGTTATTAATGTCAACGTATATGGCTATGGATTCAATCTGCTAAAGAAGTATTTCGCTTGCTAAGGTAAAGATAAAGGTAAGAGGAAGATAGTCTCTGCTGTTTTATTTTCTGCTGCAAAGTCCCCTTTCCCTTAGAGAAATGTTGGCACTAAAACTAGCACTTTCCCTGAGGGGTTCAGTGATAACCCAAGTTTGGCATCAGTCAGTCATTTGATCTTTTACCATGTAATATTCACCTAGTCTCTGAGATGTGGACACATTTCATGTCCACATCCTTCTCTAGTTTATCTATAGCGATTTAAAATATATTGGAATATAGAATCTAGTGGGCAGAATCTTAGATAATATTGCCTAACCTTTCCAAATCTCCATTCCTTCAGCTTTAAAATACGGTAGATAATTGTCTCAAAGATTTAGTGCAATAAATGTATATCAGAGGGATTTGCAGGCTGCAAATTGCTACACAAATATTAGCTATTATGCAGTGTTCCATTGGTTTATTTAGTCTCAAGACAAATAGGATACATTTCTTAGGATAAATACAATAGCTATCTTCTACCATATTTTCTGTCCTCCAAGAAAATAATTGATAGCCAAAGGTTTCAGGGACAGTAACCATTTGAAGTTTAGGTTTTTAGCTCAGTAGAGAAGGTGAAGGGAAAAGGTCTATTTCATAATGCCTGCTGGAGGAGAGGTTTGTAGCAGGGTTTACAGTATCCATTTAATGACTTGCTCATTCCAGTTTCATGTTGGCAGAGGTTTCTCAGCAAATAGAGGCTTGTCATTCACCTTGTCCTTCATTCAGCATGTGCTTCAAGTAGGAAGCTAGCTCAGTGATAATCAGGAGGATATGACTCTATGGCAGACTTTGAAATTAGAAATGAATTCTGCAGTAATATGAAGTATCCTGAGACCAGTGATAACTATAAATCCATACAATATGAAAGACTTGATAGATTCATAAATATTGATCACATCAGACTTTGGTGGTAAACACACTGAAAATTGTTATTCCATAGCTTTCTTGAGGCCTAGTGGGAAAATAGAAAAGAATTCTGATTTTTACACTGAACCCAAACAATCTTGTTTGTGTAATATGTCTGCCTTTTATTTATAAATCACTTGATAATAGGTGTGCCTGGACACACAGGCACTACACACGTGCACACATATCCAGATTCCTTCTGATATAGTATTATTAGAGAATTTTAAAATATCAATGTAATCACTAGGAGGTATATATAATTTGGTAGCTAAAATTATGTAGCTATAATTGTTAACTGATTATCAAAGTGATGATAACCAACACTGATAGAACTACTCTGAAATTATACTCATATGCACAGTTTGGAGGAATAAATTGCAATCTAGTCAACAGCAAAGGCCTCCGATGATTCTACAGGAAGCTTTCCCTCCAGAGATGGGTGTGCCCTTGAGTGCAGTGCTTTTCTTTACCTGAAGGCAGTTGCTGGAGATGGATGCAGTCGGGAGCAGTCAGCCACCAGCACTGTCTCCAGCTGGAGGGGTGAGCTCCACAGTCCACGAGAGGGAGATGGAAGGTGGCACTCTTCTCTTTCCACTCTTCTCTTTCGCCACAGTCTCCTCTTTGTGCCGCTCACATCCACTTGCTTCATGTAACAAATCCTGTAAATAACTATTCCAGGGTGCATCTTGGTCTTGTTCCCTGGAAGAAAAAGGAAGGTTGGTGGGAAGAACTAGAGCCCTCATCAGTACCATCACAGCTGTTCTCAAGGCTGCAGTTGGTGGTCACCATTTTCTTCCTCCTACGTGTTATTCCTCTCCCCTTCATTTAGTATCTCTACACATCTGTATGACTTAGCAGGTGGAATGACTCGAACTCCTATCCCTCTGCACGTCATAGAACTTGTGCTAGTCTATTTCCCCAGACTCGTGCTAGTCTATTTACCGTCAAAATTGGAGAAGACAGTACTAATAGAAACTCCAGTAGATAACCTGTGTGCTAACTGTATTCATCCCTGTTTCCCACCCTCCCACCCCTGATGATCTCATTAATTATTCTTCCTTTGCCTACTGGTATTTTGGCATAAGAATCCTGAAATGCCCAGGAAGCAGTGATAGCTCAAAGGTTAATGATGAAAGCATTTCTCCTCCAAGAACTAGGACTTCTAAGTCCACAGAGCCTAGGGTTTCCAGTGATGAGAAACAATGATGCCAAAATGGGTCACTAGGAGTGATGGTAAGGATGACCACAGCCACTTCTGTCTCTTGTATCCATTTACTCTACCTTTAAGGACAAAGCACCATATACTGTTCATACATTTTGAGTATGTACTGCACTCTGAAGGAAGACTCTCCCCCCCTCCTTTTTTTTTTAAATGTTATTGTCTTCAAATGTTCCTCATTGCTTCTCCAAAGGAGTATCATTAAGCCGTATCAGGTTATCAGCTTCTCAGAGAATGGTATGTGATAGGATCAATATCCCATGGTCATGTATTCACACCAACACCTCTTTTGCTCCCAAGTGTGTTATTTGATCTTCTTTAATATTATGCATGATCCCATGTTTGTGGCTCTAATACTTCAGGGGCTCTCAGATAGTACTGCAGGTTGAAGCCTTGAGAATAAGAAGGGTGGGATATGTGTATATTTCAATCAAGGTGAATTTCTGCCTTTCTGGAGTGGATGGAGTCCAGTGTAACAACATGCTACCAAGAGGTTAGTTGGTCTCCTCCAGGAACGGTGTTTTATTGGGCCCTTTGCATCCGTCTCTTTACTAGTAGATTGGCTGTGTGACAACACAGTAGCTGTTGATGAGGAACAACAGCTTTGTTGGGTTGTAGCTCATGTTGTTGGGCAATGCATAGGTGCCATCCTTGCCACAGGAACTTCTTCATGCCTGGGATAAACCTCATTGACTACAATACCACCATTGCACAAAGCTTGGTGTTTAGATGTGATACAAAGATCTTTATAATATTGGATATTCACTCCCAGAGGCCTGTCCGTACCCCACTTCTCCTCTGTGTCCCTGACCATCTGATCACAGTCCTTCCATATGCCTGCTCAATCAGCCCAGCCATGAGCATAGTCTCTATGCAGTAAGTTCCCTACATACGAACAAGTTCCTTTCTGAGAGTGTGTTCGTTACATCCAGTTTGTCCCTAAGTCCGTCAAAGTTAAGCCCAGGTACCAAACTAACACAATTGACTATACAGTTGTGTACTGTAATAGCTTTGTAAGACTTTTCACATGCCTTGCTTCACCCTCTCGATTATTTTCACTTTTGTTTTCACCATTGCCCAGTGGTGCTTCTTAGCAGTAACAGCCACAGCACTACTGTTTTTATGCTTGCTTCCAGTCATCCTGGGCTTCACGTAAAGATACTCTGCCACTGTCCTCTGTGCAGTACTGCATAATAAAATGCACAAAAGCACAACCCCTTCTAGAGGAAGCATGCTCATGACAATGTACAGCAGACACGTGAACCAACTTATGTGATTGGACACGGGGATGCACGTTTTCATCTTTAAAAGTTTGCAACTTCATATGTTCATCAACGGAGAAGTTCCTTGGACAGCAGTGATTAAAAATATGGCATTCAGGGACACCCTGCTGTTATGCCCTCTGATCATGATGATGCTTGATGCCAAAGACAACACTTTCATCCAGTAGTGGTGCTGCCTGAACTTTTAAGTGAATGCATCTCAGGAGACTCAGGTTATGATGAGCAGTTCTTGCCACTGGTCAGTTGATTATCTCAAGGTTGGGCATTCTTACTCCAGTAGGGTCCAATATTTTGTCAGAATCCATTTTATAAAAGGTATGTAATTCTCTGCTGCAGATGGTACGACTTGACAGCAGAACCCTAAGGGTTTATGCTGTGCTTCCTCTATCAGGGTTGGCTATCAGCCCTCCATAGAATTTTTTTCCTGTCACCAATCCCTCTAATACAGCCGAGTCTACTCGGTTGTATAGCCTAGGTTGTAAGAGCCTCTTGCATCAGGGTTGGGCCTGATACAATGTCAGTTTTTACTCTGGACATCCTAATCAAAGATAATAGCTTTTCACATTACTGAAAGAATAGGTCAGAACAGATTGTGCTACCTGTAGAATCAAATCCCTAAGAGGTATTGTGATTCTTTCTTAGTATCCAGAGGTATCAGATGTTATAATGTGTCCTTATCTATAGGGCATGTCTCGCCATGCCCCAAATCAAAGTGCCTCTAAAATCTTTACTGATGTTTTGGGCTACTTTATCTCCATAGATTTGTCTGTCACCACTGGAGGGTATGTGTTTTTACCAAGGCTTTCCGTATATTTGTCATTTGTTACTCAACTTCTCCGATGAATGTGATGTCATTAAAATAATGGACAAGTGGATTAAGCTGAAAAATATCTGGGTGGTCCACGTCCCTCTGGACTATATTAAGCAGAAAATACAAGTCTTAACAGAGCCCTGGGTCATGAATGAAATCTGTAATTATTTTTGGTTCCTAATGAATGAGAAAATCTTTTGAGATCCTTTCCTATAGGGATAGAAGAGAACACATTACTCTGGCTAAACATGGATGGTGGTCATTTTGATCTGTTTGTGTAAAGATATAGCATCTGGCATAGTAAATGCAATAGGATCACCTTAAGTGTGTGTGTGGTTGTCCCCTGTCATCTTCTAATTTTGTTTTGATTTTTGTAAGGAACCAGACTCAAGAATTAACTTAGGATATGATAGGAATTACTGTTCTTGAGATAATTAAGATTTTATTGGAGTATAGTTGCTTTTGCAGCCAAATTTAGACTTAAATTGAAGAAAGTAGGGAAAACCACTAGACCATTCAGTTGACTTCAGTTGCTCAGTTGTGTCCGACTCTTTGCGACCCCATGAATCGCAGCACACCAGGCCTCCCGTCCATCACCAACTCTCGGAGTTCACTCAGACTCATGTCTATCTAGTCAGTGATGCCATCCAGCCAGCTCTGTCGTCCCCTTCTCCTCCTGCCCCCAATCCCTCCCAGCATCAGAGTCTTCTCCAATGAGTCAACTCTTCGCATGAGGTGGCCAAAGTACTGGAATTTCAGCTTTAGCATCATTCCCTCCAAAGAAATCCCAGGGCCGATCTCCTTCAGAATGGACCGGTTGGATCTCCTTGCAGTCCAAGGGACTCTCAAGAGTCTTCTCCAACACCATAGTTCAAAAGCATCAATTCTTCAGTGCTCAGCCTTCTTCACAATCCAGCTCTCACATCCATACATGACCACAGGAAAGACCATAGCCTTGACTAGACGGACCTTTGTTGGCAAAGTAATGTCTCTGCTTTTGAATATGCTATCTAGGTTGGTCATAACTTTCCATCCAAGGAGTAAGCGTCTTTTAATTTCATGGCTGCAGTCACCATCTGCAGTGATTTTGGAGCCCCAAAAAATAAAGTCTGACAATGTTTCCACTGTTTCCCCATCTATTTCCCGTGAAGTGATGGGACCAGATGCCATGATCTTTGTTTTTGGAATGTTGAGCTTTAAGCCAACTTTTTCACTCTCCTCTTTCCCCTTCATCAAGAGGCTTTTTAGTTCCTCTTCACTTTCTGCCATAAGGGTGGTGTCATCTGGTCATAGCAAACACCTTCTTCCAACAACACAAGAGAAGACTCTACACATGGACATCACCAGATGGTCAACACCGAAATGAGATCGATTATATTCTTTGCAGCCAAAGATGGAGAAGCTCTATACAGTCAACAAAAACAAGACCAGGAGCTGACTGTGGCTCACTCAGATCATGAACCCCTTATTACCAAATTCAGACTTACATTGAAGAAAGTAGGGAAAACCACTAGACCATTCAGGTATGACCTAAATCAAATCCCTTATGATTATACAGTGGAAGTGAGAATTAGATTTAAGGGCCTAGATCTGATAGATAGAGTGCCTGATGAACTATGGAATGAGGTTCATGACATTGTACAGGAGACAGAGATCAAAACCATCCCCATGGAAAAGAAATGCAAAAAAGCAAAATGACTGTCTGCGGAGGCCTTACAAATAGCTGTGAAAAGAAGAGAAGCGAAAAGCAAAGGAGAAAAGGAAAGACAGAAGCATCTGAATGCAGAGTTCCAAAGAATAGCAAGAAGAGATAAGAAAGCATTCCTCAGTGATCAATGCAAAGAAATAGAGGAAAGCAACAGAATGTGAAAGACTAGAGATCTCTTCAAGAAAATTAGAGATACCAAGGGGACATTTCATGCAAAGATGGGCTCAATAAAGGACAGAAATGGTATGGACCTAAGAGAAGCAGAAGATATTAAGAAGAGATGGCAAGAACACAGAAGAACTGTACAAAAAAGAGCTTCACAACCAAGATAATCATGATGATGGGATCACTGACCTAGAGCCAGACGTCCTGGAATGTGAAGTCAAGTGGGCCTTAGAAAGCATCTCTACAAACAAAGCTGGTGGAGGTGATGGAATTCCACTTGAGCTCTTTCAAATCCTGAAAGATGATGCTGTGAAAGTGCTGCACTCAATATACCAGCAAATTTGGAAAACTCAGCAGTGGCCACAGGACTGGAAAAGGTCAGTTTTCATTCCAATCCCAAAGAAAGGCAATGCCAAAGAATGCTCAAACTACTGCACAATTGCACTCATCTAACACACTAGTAAAGTAATGCTCAAAATTCTCCAAGCCAGACTTTGGCAATACGTGAACCGTGAACTTCCAAATGTTCAAGCTGGTTTTAGAAAAGGCAGAAGAACCACAGATCAAATTGCCAACATCTGCTGGATCATGGAAAAAGCAAGAGCGTTCCAGAAAAACATCTATTTCTGCTTTATTGACTATGCCAAAGCCTTTGACTGTGAGGATCACAATAAACTGTGGGAAATTCTTCAAGAGATGGGAATACCAGAGCACCTGACCTGCCTCTTGAGAAACCTATATGCAGATCAGGAAGCAACAGTTAGAACTGGACATGGAACAGCAGACTGGTTCCAAATAGGAAAAGGAGTATGTCAAGGCTGCATATTGTCACCCTGCTTATTTAACTTCTATGCAGAGTACATCATGAGAAACGCTGGGCTGGAAGAAGCACAAGCTGGCATCAAGATTGCTGGGAGAAATATCAATAACCTCAGATATGCAGATGACACCACCCTTATGGCAGAAAGTGAAGAGGAACTCAAAAGCCTCTTGATGAAAGTGAAAGAAGAGAGTGAAAAAGTTGGCTTAAAGCTCAACATTCAGAAAACGAAGATCATGGCATCTGATCCCATCACTTCATGGGAAATAGATGGGGAAACAGTGTCAGACTTTATTTTGGGGGCCTCCAAAATCACTGCAGATGGTGACTGGAGCCATGAAATTAAAAGACACTTACTCCTTGGAAGGAAAATTATGTCCAAGCTAGATAGCATATTCAAAAGCAGAGACATTACTTTGCCAACAAAGGTACATCTAGTCAAGGCTATGGTTTTTCCAGTGGTCATGTATGGATGTGAGAGTTGGATTGTGAAGAAAGCTGAGTGCTGAAGAATTGATGCTTTTGAACTGTGGTGTTGGAGAAGACTCTTGAGAGTCCCTTGGACTACAAAGAGATCCAACCAGTCCATTTTAAAGATCAGTCTTGGGTGTTTTTTGCAAGAACTGATGCTAAAGCTGAAACTCCAATTCTTTGGCCACCTCATGCAAAGAATTGACTCATTGGAAAAACCGTGATGCTGGGAGGGATTAGAGGTGGAGGAGAAGGGGACGACAGAGGATGAGATGATTGGATGTCATCACCGATTTGATGGACATGAGTTTGAGTGAACTCTGGGAGTTGGTGATGGACAGGGAGGCCTGGCATGCTGCAATTCATGGGGTCGCAAAGAGTTAGACACGACAGGGTGACTAAACTTAACTGATAGTTGCTTTAAAATATTGTGTTAGTTTCTTCTAAGTAGCAGAGTGAATCAGCCATGCATATATCTATATGAAAGGCTATGTGTGTGTGTGTGTGTGTGTGTGCCCTCTTTTTGGATTTCTCTCTCATTTAGATCACCACAGAGCATTGAGTAGAGTCCCCTGTACTGTACAGCAGGTTCTCATCAGTCACCTGCTTTACACATAGTTATATATGTATGTATCCCAATTCAAGTCTCCCAATTTGTCTCACCCTCCATACATTTGTTCTCTGCATCTTTGTTTCTATTTCTGCTTTTCACATAAGTTCATCTGTACCAATTTTTTAGATTCAACATATATGTGTTAATATTACTGGGTACCATGCTGAGTTTGGCTTTACAATCAAATGTGAATTGATTCTTCTCAAGAGTCTTGGTGGAAGAGATAGTAGTACTCCCCTTATTTTGTGAGTTAGGTCACTGTGGCTCAGAGAAGGTAATTAACTTCTCATGGCCATGCACACATCGAGCCAACTGTCTGACTTCTGCAACTACTTTCTTATCAACTCTGCCTTGATTGACTGCTCACCCACATTCTATCTACCACATGGAGCTTAGGTAAACGGGTGATGTTTTAGATTTATTTAAATCTATTTAGACTAATTTTGGGATTACTAATAGAGAATAAAAGCTTGGAATTAATGAAAATTTCTGACATTCTGCCACCTAAATGATTTCTGTCCGGATCCCCACTGTGTTAGAGGTCATTCCTAAGTGTGGGCCAGTTATGTATCTTAAGAGTCTTAAAGGGAAGCATCACATAATCTCTGCTACCCAGGAATCCATACTATAACCAATAAAAAACTTGATGCCACTAATTTTAATCGTCAAATACAATTAAGACTGAGTAGTTTATCAGGGTATTTTAATTGTTCAGCATTTATTAAACACCCTGAGATCGCATAAAGACTCACATGGAAAGGAAATGATGGTTGATACCATTCAAAGAGCTTCAGTTCTTTATATTTCTACTCCTTAAACTCTTAAACAGCTAGTGCTTGCTGTATTTTCACCGTTGTTATTGTAACCCTATTTTTAGTAGCACTTGTCAGGGAGAATGACAGGGCTTCTGTTGTTTTGAAAAGTTCTTTCATTTGTTGTTTTATTTTTGTTCCCAGCTTTAAACGAGTTGCTCTAGGGTAAGAAAATCAGTTAAAAACATTTTTCTTTTCACATAAAGATTCTACTCATGGATCTTGAACCTATCATGTAGTTCCATACAAGCAACTCCTACAGCTCAATTCCAGAAAAATAAATGACCCAATCAAAAAATGGGCCAAAGAACTAAATAGACATTTCTCCAAAGAAGACATACAGATGGCTAACAAACACATGAAAAGATGCTCAACATCACTCATTATCAGAGAAATGCAAATCAAAACCACTATGAGGTACCATTTCACGCCAGTCAGAATGGCTGCGATCCAAAAGTCCACAAGTAATAAGTGCTGGAGAGGGTGTGGAGAAAAGGGAACCCTCTTACACTGTTGGTGGGAATGCAAACTAGTACAGCCACTATGGAGAACAGTATGGAGATTCCTCAAAAAACTGGGAATAGAACTGCCTTATGATCCAGCAATCCCACTGCTGGGCATACACACTGAGAAAACCAGAACTGAAAGAGACACGTGTACCCCAATGTTCATCGCAGCACTGTTTACAATAGCCAGGACTTGGAAGCAACCTAGATGTCCATCTGCAGATGAATGGATAAGAAAGCAGTGGTACATATACACAATGGAGTATTACTCAGCCATTAAAAAGAATATATTTGAATCAGTTCTAATGAGGTGGATGAAACTGGAGCCTATTATACAGAGTGAAGTAAGCCAGAAAGAAAAACACAAATACAGTATCCTAACGCATATATATGGAATTTAGAAAGATGGTAACAATAACCCTATTTTCGAGACAGCAAAAGAGACACTGATGTATAGAACAGACTTTTGGACTCTGGGAACGGGAGAGGGGGGGATGATTTGGGAGTATAATATTGAAATGTGTATAATATCATATCTGAAACGAGTCACCAGACCAGGTATGATGCCTGATAATGGATGCCTGGGGCTGGTGCACTGGGACGACCCAGAGGGATGGTATGGGGAGGCAGGAGGGAGGAGGGTTCAGGATGGGGAGCACGTGTATACTTGGGGCAGATCCATCTCGATGTATGGCAAAAGCAATACAATATTGTAAAGTTAAGCAAAATAAAATTTAATAAAATTTAAAAAAAATAAAATAAAAAAAACAGTAAATAAGGCTGAGTAATGTGTGTTATACCTAGCTGTCTTTGTTATTTTGGGTTAACAAATATCCATAAAGGATCTCTCAATGACCTTAACTTCCCCTGACAACATTAACTAAATACATTTATTTATTTAGTTGATATATGAGTTTGATATATTGTGGAACAGGAGAAAATTCCGTTGAAATTAAAAATAATCCATCCTCAAAATTACACATGCATCATTATCAAGCAAGAAAAATCCTATAGAGAAGCTAGTTTTTCATATTTTCTGATATTTTTCAGTGCCAGTTTCTATTTAAATAAAGCTCTACCAGATAATGAGACAAAATATTCCTTCATTCTGAAAGGTGTTGTCTGAATGTATGTATATGAAAATGTACAAAAGCAGAATAGACTGTTTTGAATAAAGAAGAATGATTCTTTCTCTGAATGACTTTCTTGTAACAATTTAACACTTATTTGGAAGAAGAAAGAAAGAAGAATACAGATAGCCTATTTTATATCCTTTTCTTGCCTTGTCTCCTTGATCTCATAAACACAAAGAGGTATGAGATAACAGAATTTGTGGCCCAGACCTAAGCCGTTGGATTTCATGAATTTCATGTCCAATTTCTGACATGCAGACTACCTGCTTTCTTTTTATATGTGAGCCTTACTTTGTATTATTTAATATGAGCCTTTGAGTCCAATTCTGATCAGATATTTTAGGTCTTTAACACGCTCGCCTAGGAAGGAGAATGTGACCCATGGAGAAATTCAGCTGAATGAAGTGGTGACTGCATTTTGCTTTTTATATCAGCAACAAGAACAGCAATAAAACCCCAAACCAATAGTTTCTTGCACATAAATTGTTATCCTAGAATAAGTTATTCCTATATTCTGAATGCAGATGCTAAGTGGTTCTCAAGCTTCTAGTCCATTAGGGAGCTTGGAAGTAGAACAAATCATTGCCATGAGTCCCAGGTGTACGTACACGCAAGATGCAGGGGTAACACATGAGGGATTTAAGCAACTCTTCTGTGAAACCAGAGGAACTTACCTCTGAGGATGAGACAGCTAAGCTGTCCAGAAGGGCAGAGAAATGGCTGGTAGAAGACATATGACACCCAAAGGCTAGAGGAATAACACAGAAGCAGAAGTACGTATTCAGAGAAGTGTGTGTGATTCAGTAAGATGGGAGAAATGCGCAGAGGCTGGATCACAGTCTGTCTTTTATAATACGCAAAGAAAATTGGACTTTTTGTCTCAGCTCTGTGTGGGATATTGGGGCTAGGATGTAAAAACTAGCATGCTTCTCTTGGTGTTTTTAAAAGATAACTCTGAAAGCACTGTGGGTTATAGCTGGGTTAACAGTGCCAGGAGGTGATGCTAGAAATAGAAAAAGTGATTGGGAAGGTATATGAGCCATTGGCTAGGTAAGAGAGAATAAGACCACAACAGTTTGAAAATAGTGAGAAATTTATTAGGTCTTCAAAACATGGAGAGTTATGTGAATATGTATAGATGCATTAAATTGGGATGATTCCTAATATTCTTTTTTTGTAGCACAATTCAAGTTTATGTCCTTTGTTCTTGGAACACATAACTTTTAAACATAGTAATATTTAGCATTCTGATGTACATGAACTAGCATAACATGAGAAATCCAATTGATTTAACTGCATAGATGGTAGAGTGAAAGACAAGAGTGAAAAAGCTGGGTTGATACTCACCATTAAAAAAAATGAAGTTCATGGCATCCAGTCCCATCATTTCATGGCAAATAGATGGGGGGAAAAGTAGAAACAGTGACAGATTTTATTTTCTTGGGCTCCAGAATCACTGCAGATGTTGACTGCAGCCAGGAAATTTAAAAGACACTTGCTCCTTGGAAGAAAAGCTATGACAAACCTAGACAGTGTATTAAAAAGCAGAGACAGCACTTTGCAAAAAAGGTCTGTATAGTCAAAGGTATGGTTTTTCCAGTAGTCGTGTAAGGATGTGAGAGTTGGACCCTAAAGAAGGTTGATCACCTAAGAATGGATGTTTTCAAACTGTGGTGCTGGAGAAGGCTCTTGAGAGTCCCTGGGACAACAAGGAGATCAAACTAGTCAATCCTAAAGGAAATCAACCCTAAATACTCATTGGAAGGATGATCCTGTAGCTGAAGCTTAAGCTCCAATACTTTGGCCTCCTGATGTAAAAAGCCGACTCATTGGAAAAGACTCTGATGCTGGAAAAGATTGAAGCCAAAAGAGAAGGGATTGAGGGGCAGCAGAGGATGAGATTGTTAGATAGCATCACTGGCTCAATGGACTTATATAAATCTGAGCAAACTCCAGGAGATTGTGAAGGACAGTGGAGCCTGGCATGATACAGTCCATGGGGTTGCAAAGAGTTGGACATAACTTAGTGCCTGAAGAGCAACAACAGTAGATGGTAGAACCATTACTTAACAAGGGGCAGAAGACCAAGAAGAGGGATTCAGTGCAGTTAGACAGAAAGAACCTGAATTGTGAGTTCATTGAGGGTTCCTGTCTTTGCATTTCAAGCACCTGGTAAAAGTCCTAAAAAGGGCAGACTCTCAATTACTCATTAGAAGGCCTGAAAAGCAAGTTCTTGGTTTTACTGGTTGACACTGCTGATGATATAGTAATGCATACTGCATTGATATAGTAAAATATGAACCAAACATAATATTTTAAAAGATCTCAAAGCATATTATTGAAAAATGCATAACCCAAATAGGCAAAATTAGTAGTCTGACTGAAAAGGAATATTCCAGAGTGCATATTTGAGAGATTTGGAGCAAATGGAAACACAAATGCAAAATATTTTGTAATATCTAAAGGGAAATAGTTATGGCCTAAACTGGTGGCAACTCAGCTCATGAAAAGAAAGATAAGTTCAGAGAATAGTATGGAAGAGGAAATGGTGAGTCGTTTGCATTTGAATTGAAGAAGAGATTCGGATGCTAACTGGGAATCCTGTAAGTTAGCACTGCTGATGGTCATGAAAATCTTAAGGGAAAGTATGGTGGGGTCTTATTAGGCACCCCAGGCCCCTAGATAGGCTGTAAATGAATCATTCTCCTACTGATGAGAGGAGTCCTCCTTGTTGAACATTTTTTACCCAGTTCTGAGGAACGAACTCATTGTCCTGCCATTTTGGAAGCAGTTAAAAGGTTATGCATTAGCATAAGATAATCACTGAGAACATACTGTCATGGCCAGGACCAGAGTATATTGATTTGATTAGCCCTTAACTATCTGACAGACTGGGTCCAAATAGGAAAAGGAGTACCTCAAGGCTGTATATTGTCACCCTGCTTATTTAACTCATATGCAGAGTACATCATGAGAAACGCTGGGCTGGAAGAAGCACAAGCTGGAATCAAGATTGCCGGGAGAAATATCAACCACCTCAGATATGCAGATGACACCACCCTTATGGCAGAAAGTGAAGAGGAACTCAAAAGCCTCTTGATGAAAGTGAAAGTGGAGAGTGAAAAAGTTGGCTTAAAGCTCAACATTCAGAAAACGAAGATCATGGCATCTGGTCCCATCACTTCATGGGAAATAGATGGGGAAACAGTGGAAACAGTGTCAGACTTTATTTTTCTGGGCTCCAAAATCACTGCAGATGGTGACTGGAGCCATGAAATTAAAAGACGCTTACTCCTTGGAAGGAAAGTTATGACCAACCTAGATAGCATATTCAAAAGCAGAGACATTACTTTGCCAACAAAGATCGATCTAGTCAAGGCTATGGTTTTTCAAGTGGTCATGTATGGATGTGAGAGTTGGACTGTGAAGAAGGCTGAGCGCCGAAGAATTGATGCTTTTGAACTTGGAGAAGACTCTTGAGAGTCCCTTGGACTGCAAGGAGATCCAACCAGTCCATTCTGAAGGAGATCGGCCCTGGGATTTCTTTGGAAGGAATGATGCTAAAGCTGAAACTCCAGTACTTTGGCCACCTCATGCGAAGAGTTGACTCACTGGAAAAGACTCTGATGCCGGAGAGATTGGGGGCAGGAGGAGAAGGGGACGACAGAGGATGAGATGGCTGGATGGCATCACTGACTTGATGGATGTGAGTCTGAGTGACCTCCGGAAGTTGGTGATGGACAGGGAGGCCTGGCATGCTGCAATTCATGGGGTCGCAAAGAGTCAGACACGACTGAGCGACTGAACTGAACTGAACGGAACTAACTATCCAAAGGATGGAAATGATCACTTCCTTTTCTTCTCTCTCCTGTTTGTCTCTCCTTCTGTCTGTGGCAGATGCATATTAGAACTGAGAAATAAATTAGAAGTGTTAGGACTAACCTTGGCTTTTCTCCACCTGGAAATAAAGTCCATTTAATTTACCCTGACTCTTCCTGTTAGAGTGTTTAAATATAGACTAAAGAGTTTAATATGGATTTATGTAATGAGTTCACAAATTGATTTTGCAGAGTACATCTTTGCTATAGCAAATAAACATGTACTTACTATGGCTTGGATGCCATACTTGGCTTTGAAGTGATGAATGGATAGTCTTTAAACATGATAAGGATTCTAATCTATGATCATTTTATCATCCTACTATTTAAAAAGCTCAGAATCCAAAACAAAATAATGGTTAAGAAGCCCCTCTCTCCTAGAGGAAGCAGTCTCTGTAAGGTAGCAATGCTAATATCTCAGAGAGGCAGGATTAAACAAAAAAAGACTTTCACCCCATGTCTGCAAAACCTCCCACTTTTCCCCCCTTATTCAAGAAAGTCATATCCACCTTATTTAAACACTAATTATTTAGGCTGAACTGTGTGCAGCTCATTTGCAGAATAGAATTCTTTGCATGTTTGAAGATGAATCCATAGTGGTGTCTCTCTTAGCCAAGCCCTGTCCTTCCCTACCTTGGGTGGCCAAATTTGATGTAACTGTTGATGGGGTGATGATGACAGTGTCAGCCAATCATTCTAGGAATTGCCACTAAGATTTGCAATGATAATGTCCTTTATTCCCATTTAAATTCAGCAGTACCTTCACATTACTATTCTTTCTCTGGTGACATGGAAATTTGAGGGTGGGGGTTGGGAATGGTTAAGAGACAGGGGTCTACCTTCTTGAAATCTATACTTTTTCACAGTCTATCCCATTTCTCTAAGGCACCATAGACAGGGGAGGTCAGCTATCAAGAGTGGTAATTTACAATCGAAGAGAGCTTAATCTAAAATCTGTCCTTGTCAAAGGAGGACATGTGGGTCCCCATGCAGCAATAATGAGAATTTTATTTCAGCATACGATTCAAGGGGGGCTTTCAATTGTATTCTTCAAACTACCCTGTTCTTATCAATTTATGCAATGTAGAAGTCTTGTGGGTCTTTAGCCTCATTCTGCTTTCTAAATAGAAAGCACTAAATGTAGTAAATAATATAATCCACATCTGAAAATGTAAACCTCATAAACTGATTGCAAACATAACTGTTATATAGTTATGACTCTAGCTGTATTAGGAATCATTTCTCCTGATGATTAATATTTAACTCTCCAAAGAGACCCTTTTCCCAAACAGACTTGTCTCTCTTTCACTGTAACCATATTATAGTCTAAAATTACTTCCCTTAATTTTCACTTTCATATACAATAGAGCTTTGCCTACCATGACCGTTTAAAAGAAATCATAGTTGAGGAAAATATTACTTTAGGGTAAACATTGGATCAGGTAGACAAGTAGTAAAATACATAAAGTCCTTTTAACTATTTTTGTTCACTAAGAGATCACTGAACAGCATGGTAAATAAAGGCACTATCAAAGACATTTGCATTAGTAATAATGGATATTTTGATTTAACTCTATTAGCCCTGCTTGCAGGAAACCTTTAAAGAAGTCTTGCCCTCATAGATCCCAGGTGACATACATAAAATATTTATTTTGCTTCAGAATACACATATCCTAACTCTGTTTTCCCCTGTTTTCTGGCCTGGGACTATTTCACAAGCAATATCTGGCTTCTGTGTCCTGCCACACTGAACTCCTACTCTCTTATCCAGAGTTATCCTATTAATATTCCTGCTTTGCTGCTGCTGCTGCTAAGTCGCTTCATTCGTGTCTGACTCTGTGCGACCCCCTAGATGGCAGCCCACCAGGCTCCCCCCGTCCCTGGGATTCTCCAGGCAAGAACAGTGGAGAGGGTTGCCATTTCCTTCTCCGATGTATGAAAGTGAAAAGTGAAAGTGTTTTACTGGATCCCTAAATTCTATGGCAGCACTGACCCAATGGACATGAATCTGAGCAAATTCTGGGAGACCAAGGAAGTCAGAGGAGCCTGATGTGCTGCAGTCCATGGGGTTGCAAAGAGTTGGACACAACTCAGCAACTGAACACCAACCACAGCCACAAAGTTCCATGCCTCACTGTCTTCTGAGTCCACCTACCTGTGTGACATACATCCATCTTTCCCCTTCATAACAGCGTTTACTAGAGACCAATTCTAAGATTATCTTTGTTGCATTTTTATCCCGACAACCTTCTCACAACATCATTGATTTTAAAAAACGAAAAAATTCATCATCATCTCTTCGTCCTCCCCTCATGTACATCATCACAACATTTATTTTTCTCATCTGTGTCTTTTAACACGCTATTCTGTACCCAAACCTCAGTTCCTTTATGTTTTACAATTATGCTAAGTAAGAGTGACAATTTGTGTGCTAAATCCGGCATATTAAAAAAAAAAAAAAAGAAAAAAAAAAGCTTTCATTGGGGTATAATTGCTTTACAATGTAATTCCCTGCTGTAGAACGAAGTGAGTCAGCTGTGTGTATACATATTTTCTCTTTTGGATTCCCTTCCCATTCAGGTCACTATATAACATTGAGCAGTTCCCTGTGCTATATACACTAGGTCTTTGTTGGTTATCCACTTTAAATATAGCAGTGTGTATATGTTGATTAATAACAAACATATCTTTAGAAGCAAGTAGCTATCTACCTTACTTCAATAACAAATAGAATTCTAAATACTAGTTCATGAGGCTGACACACACTCTTGCTTTCTGATAGTTACAAATCTCTCAGGGTGCCAGACGTTGCCTCAATACTCTGTTCTGTACAAAGAACTATTCTAGAACTGGTGTCTTGATGGATGCTTTAGGGAAGTGTAGTGTTTCCTAATCCTAAGAGCACCCTAATCTGTTCAACCAAGTTACTAAGCATAATAATTTTTTCACAGCGTATCTAGAATATCTTAGAGTTTAAGCAAATTTTAGACTACACTGTGGTGGTTTGCTCCACAGTTAATGTACAGCCCTGCCCCTATAGATCACAATGACCTCAGTAGGTCATTGTGTTCACAACAAATATGGCTGCCACGTCCTACTGGAATGCCAGGAGTTGGTGCAGAATTCCAACATCAGCTACAAATCATGAGGCACTGTTTCATTCCTCCAGGGAGTCAATGTCAGTAGGACTGAGCCCCAACTATCTACAACATGTGAATGTAAGACAGAAGGGCTCTCTTAGTGGGCTCTCTCAATTTTAAGGTGGAAAATGTAAACCAAAGACTTCCAATAAATTTGATGTTCAATATATTTAGAACTCATATAACCAAGAGTCCTCCAAGCAGCTTCATCTAGCGATCCACCTCTCTAAAATATTGAGAGAGTGATGACATTGAAGAGAACAATATTAAAAAAAAATTATTTGGCCTTTCTTTAACAGCAAGAAAAAAATTCCTCTTTATTTTTTGATAGGAAGGTAGATTGAAAAGTATCTAGCTAGATAGATAGCTAGGTAGGTAAATAGATGATATATAGATTGCTTTAAAATTTCATGAATTTTAAATACCATTAAGAAAACTCTTTGGAACTGAAATATTTGCTGATTTCTCATTTTAGAGTTTGAGGTCATTAAGAATGCTCTGAACTATCTTTACTATGAATTTTTTTTTTAAATCTTAGAGATTTAGTATAGTAGCAGCTAACTACTGAATAACTTTTTCATTATTCATAAACTCATTATCCTTTTGATCAAAGAAACTTCTTCAACTTCAAAATTTAGAGATGGTGTTAGTGTTAATGTTAATGAATAGTGGACATTTATAAAGCATTTAAAACATTATTTATCATCAGAATACCTAGTGAGTTTATGAAACCTTAATATGGCCAGACAGCTGTATTTTTAACAAGCAATGCAAGTAACTCTTAAATTCAAGTTTTTGGAACCAATGCCCTAAGTGAATCAACAATTTAAATATCATCCTCTTGCCTCTTAATGCAAAAATAAATGGTTGGTGCAAACATAATTGCGGTTTTAGACCACAATTTAAGATTAGAATTAAAATTTAAAATTAGAATTTTAAATCCTAATAACTAGGCTCAGACACATCTTTATTAATCAAAATAGGAATCATTACAATCAATGCATTTTTGCCAATGAAAATAAAATTATTTATTCATATAGCATAAAAATCCATGCCTCTGCAAACGATAAACTCTTCGAAAGCTTTTTCTATCTCCTGCTTGTTGTGAAAACATTTTCCCTGCAAAAAGTTGTCAAGATATTTGAAAAAGTGATAGTTGGTTGGGGAGAGGTCAGGTGAATATGGTGGATGATGCAAAGCTTTGTAGCCCAATTCATGACTTTTGAGGCATTGGTTGTGTGTTATATGGTTGGGCATTATCATGAAGAAGAATTGGGCCCTTTCTGTTGATCAGCGATGGCTGCGGGCATTGCAGTTTTTGGTGCATCTCGTTGATTTGCTGAGCGTACTTCTCAGATGTAACGGTTTTACCAGGATTCAGAAAGCTGTAGTGGCTCGGATGGGCAACAGACCACCAGACAGTGACCCTGACTATTTTTTGGTGCAGTTGTTGGCTTTGGGAAGTGCTTTGGAGCTTCTTCTCAGTCGACCACTGAGCTGGTCATCGCTGGTTGTCGTATACAATCTCCTTTTTGTCGCAGGTCACAATCCAATCGAGAAATGGTTTGTTGTTACGTAGAAGGGAAGATAACCCTTCAAAACGACCAGTTTTTTGTTTTGCAGTCAGCTCATGAGGTACCCACTTATCAAGCTTTGTCACCTTTCCAATTTGCTTCAGAGGCTGAATGACCACAGAATGGTTGACACTGAGTTCTTTGGCAACTTGTGATGTACTTGTAAGAGGATCAGCTTTGATAATGTTCTCAGCTGGTCGTTGTCACCTTTTGATGGCTGCTCCTCATCTTTAAAGCTCTCATCTCCTTTGCAAAACTTATTGAACCACCACTGCACTATAGGTCCATCAGCACTACCTGGGCCAAATGCATTGTCAGTGTTGGAAGTTGTCTCTGCTACTTTATGACCCCTTTTGAACTCAGATAAGAAAATTGCTCAAATTTGCCTTTTGTCTAACATTATTTCCTAATGTAAAATAAATATAAAACAAACAGCAAGTAATATCATTAGCAAAATAAATAAATAAAATGAGATATGTGCATTAAAATGTCTAACATAACCATGATTATTTAAAAATTTATCTTGCCATCAAGTGGCAAAGTTCAACAATGCAAAACCGCAATTACTTTTGCACCAATCTAATAAATTATTAGAGGAATTAGTGATTAGTCCATGGTTAGAAAATGGACAGTATAAAGCAAATGCAGCATCATATACTTATATCATTAAGAATGTTTTCTTGTATCTTATAAACCTGATATAATACATAAGTTTTTTACTTTATAGCAACATTTCATTTTAGGAATAATCATCTCCTAAGTAGATGGCACCCCACTCCAGTACTCTTGCCTGGAAAATCCCATGGATGGAGGAGCCTGGTGGGCTGCCGTCTATGGGGTCCCGAAGAGTCGGACACGACTGAGCGACTTCACTTTCACTTTTCACTTTCATGCATTGGAGAAGGAAATGACAACCCACTCCAGCAGTCTTGCCTGGAAAATCCCATGGATGGAGGAGCCTGGTAGGCTTAAGTCCATGGGGTCGCTGAGGGTTGGACACAACTGAGTGACTTCACTTTCACTTTTCACTTTCATGCATTGGAGAAGGAAATGGCAACCCACTCCAGTGTTCTTGCCTGGAGAATCCCAGGGATGGGGAAGACTGGTGGGCTGCCGTCTATGGGGTCGCATAGAGTCAGACACAACTGAAGCAACTTAGCAGCAGCAGGTAGATGTTTTGACAGAGTAAGGAAGAAACTGAATCTGTAATTGCTTTGTGAATGAGTGAAACTCAAGATCCAACCTCTATAAAAACCTTTTATGATATTACTTGGATTGATTATATTTCACATAGATATTTTTCATTATTAGTCTACTTATCTATCTCTCTTTGAGTTAAGGAGGTTTATTTTTCTTTTATGTATCCATGCCAATATGGGTATGCTGGGACACATCACTGCTTTAACCTCTGAGCCACCAGGGAAGTCCAGGACACATTACAGAATCTGATATATCACAGATCCTGGAACACTTGTTGAGGAAATGAATTACTATTCAGTTGTGTCTAAATACACACACACACACACACACTCACACACTCACACACAACATATACAAACAATACAGGTAACTGAATCACATGAGTAGATTCAAAGATGCATTCTGTCTCCCAATTAAGCAGCTCCATTGCTATTAAATATACATACTTTAACATTACTGTAGTGCTATATTGTATATTGGGCTTCCCTTGTAGCTCAGTCAGTAAAGAATCTGCCGGCAATGCAGGAGACCTGGGTTCAGTTCCTGGGATGGGAAGATCCTCTGGAGAAGGAAATGGCCACCCACTCCAGTATTCTTGCCTGGAGAATCCCATAGACAGAGGAACCTAGTGGGCTATATAGTCCATGGGGTCACAAGAGTCGGATATGACTTAGCAGCTAAACCACCATATTATACATTACTATATTACCGTTGTTACTATAAATAGTAACATTAAAATAATCTTACATCAGTAATGGCAAAACATTTAAAAGAACCTATTACAATTGCATGACACATTGGTCTAAACAAAATCTTGGTATATAGTTATATATATGTTGGCAAAGTGTATTTGCCAACAGACATCAAAATACCATCTTCTCAGAGTCTTCTGTGAGGACTCAGCTCAATACATTGGAGGTCGTGACAAATTTTGAACTCTGACCTCAGAGAAGGAAGCTCGGGCATGTGAACAGGATAGATCAAGCAAATCCCATCTGTCTGATCTTATTAAGATTCCCTCAGGATTTAGATTCTGACCTTCTATAATTATTGACAACCTATTTAACTTATCTTTCCATGCATAGCCAAGCCTAGTCACCAGGCCTAGTCCAGCTGTGGGGGCACATGTGAATGCACCAGCATTGCCAGCGCAGGCTCATTGGCATTCATGCTTGAGTGTCTTTTGTGTTTTCTCCTTGGCTGCTGGGAGTAGCCTGAACAGCACAGAAACTAAAGAGCTTCATCTATTAGGCATGACGGATTTGTATTCAGTGGTAAACGCCTGACCTTCCTCAACTCCCTCATCCGTTCCCATCATCCTCTCAGCAGATGAAAAAGTCTGCTTAACTCTTGCAACGGGGCTGTTTCCTTGGTAACAGTAACTGAGTCACTACAAGAGAATCATTAACAGGAGAATACCTTAGTAGTGGATTCATTGCTAAAATTAAAAAAATAATAATAACAGAAAATGAAAAACATCACTCATAGAATTATCAATGAGAAATGCTTAAAATTGAAATGAATAATGCTTATCGGTGATATGCTTTCCTTTTTAACCCCTTTCACTTTGTAGTAATACTCAGATTTTCTCAAGGGATGCTAGGCCAAAAAAAGAGTATTTAAGCTTATCTATTTGATTTAAAGGATGAAACCTGTTCATTTTGTAATAAGACTTGTGTTGTTGTAGATGTCGAATGAGTTGGTGGAAGAGAATGTGTACAGAGAGTGTCTTGACAGGCAGAAAGAACTTTGTAATGAAATATGTACTATTTATTTCTCTTATTCCTCTTCTAAAGGTGATCTGGCTTTTTAAGGCACTAGACCTGGAAGATCATAGACCTGCAGGTCATATTTTCCTCTAGGAATCTTTCACTTTTAGCCCTGATTCTGATGATCTGAAAGATTCATCAGCATTCTTGCTTTGTATTATTTTTTGACAACACATCATAGAATTATCAAAAGTCTGAGAATCCCTGTGGAATTCTTAAATTTGCAGTCAAATTCATAGCATCAGCTCAAAACTAAACTCATAAATTGTTCAGTGAAACTTTGATGGAATTTTACACAATAATTTCAGATAATTCTTGCCACAGTAAGAATGAATGCAGCTAAGAGATCCAGGATGGTGGGTTTCAGCAGAGAGATTATAGGATATTTGCATAAATATCTGTCAAGGACATCTCCAGTGGTCCCATCATTCTTTATTAATGTTTCCTTGAACACAGAGACATTTTAAATAATTTCTAAAAGTCTAACTGTTCTAATCTTATTTCCTACTTATATTTAATATTTACTGAGGTTACATAACATATGAGTGTACTCAACTGGGTTAAGTAAATAGAACAGGATAATAATAATATAACAACATTAAATTAAAATTCCCCTACTCTAGAACTCTGTATAAATGAAATCTTAGCATGATTTATATTATGTATTGTCATTATTATAAATTCTGAGGGTGCAGTTAGCTTCTGCTGCTAACTTAGAATCTTATAAGAATCTTAATAAGGGGTCAGATCAGATCAGATCAAATCAGTCGCTCAGTCGTGTCCGACTCTTTGGGACCCCATGAACCGCAGCACGCCAGGCCTCCCTGTCCATCACCAGCTCCCGGAGGTCACCCAGACTCACACCCATCAAGTCAGTGATGCCATCCAGCCATCTCATCCTCTGTCGTCCCCTTCTCCTCCTGCCCTCATCCCTCCCAGCATCAGAGTCTTCTCCAATGAGTCAACTCTTCGCATGAGGTGGCCAAAATACTGGAGTTTCAGCTTTAGCATCATTCCTTCCAAAGAAATTCCAGGATTGATCTCCTTCAGAATGGACTGGTTGGATCTTCTTGCAGTCCAAGGGACTCTCAAGAGTCTTCTCCAACACCACAGTTCAAAAGCATCAATTCTTCCACGCTCAGCCTTCCTCACAGTCCAGCTCTCACATCCATACATGACCACAGGAAAGACCATAGCCTTGACTAGGCGAACCTTTGTTGGTAAAGTAATGTCTCTGCTTTTGAATATGCTATCTAGGTTGGTCATAACTTTCCTTCCAAGGAGCAAGCGTCTTTTAATTTCATGGCTGCAGTCACCATCTGCAGTGATTTTGGATAATAAGGGGTGGCAGCAGAATTTAACAAAGCTTATTTATCTGTTTTCTAATTAAAGTATAAAACGTATCTACACATGTTTAATGCCCTGATTAGAATGGACATTTTGCTTTGCAATTTGTAATAAAGCTTAAATATAAATAAATGTATTTCCATTGTAATTGTTGGTGCTCTTTTCATGAGAGGTGAATAACCATAAAATAAAGTCTGAAGGAAGTGAAGAGCAGTCCCCACATCAGGTCAAATGTAGAGAGAACTGCTCACTCATTTTCTGGAAGACACAGGATTGGATGGTCTGTGTGTCTGCATGGCAGTCCTTTGTCCATCTCAGAGGAAGTAACTGCCTCTGCAGGTAGAATTGGTAGGGGAAAGGCTTTCAGACAGATTTTTTAAGTTGTCCTAAGAAAATGAAATAAAACTCTATCTACTACTGCTGCCATAACATATTACCACAAACTAAGTGGCTTCAGCCAATACAAATGTACCATCTTAACAGTTCTGAAGGTTAGAAGCTTGAAATCATTCTCCTGGCTACAGTCAAGGTGCTGGAAGGGATGATTCCTAATGGAACCTCTGAAGGAGAATCAGTTTTGTCATCTTTTCATAGTGTGGAGAGACCGCCTGCATTCCCTGGCCCGTGGCCTCATCCTGTCGTCACTTCAGTCTTATTTCTGTTGTCACTTGTCCTACAACTGATTCTGCCCTGCTGCCTCCTCTCAGAAGGATTGTAGTGGTTGCATTGGCTTCACCCAGATAATCCAGGCTAAGATCATCTCAAGATTGTTAACTGATTCACATCCATAAAGTCTCTTCTATCATGTAAATTTACATATTTATACTATCCAAGGATTAGGACGTGGATACTTTTATTTGGGGGACAGGGAGCCTTATTCAGCCCACCTCAAGTGCAAACAACTTGGTCTTCTAAAACATACGCAGAGTAGACACTCAGCAAATACTTCTCAAGTGAATACCTGAGAAGGAACGCATGGAAATGAACAAGAAGCCACACCATGAAACTGCACAGGAGTTGTGGTTATGTCGAGAGGAGAAGGGCAGCTTTCAAGTGAGTCAGACAGGAGAAACCTCACAGCTGCCCAGTCAGATACCCAGTTGAGCATAACACGAAAGTTGAGTTTCATTTATAGCTGTTCAGTATCTAAATTTTTACTAATAGTGTTATTTTTATGGGCTTCCCAGGTGGTGCTTGTGGTAAAGAATCCACCTGCCAGTGTAGGAGATGGAAGAGATATGGACTCAATATGGGTTGGGAAGATCCCCTGAAGTAGGAAATGGCAGCCCACTCCAGTATACTTGCCTGGGAAATATCCCGTGGATGCAGGAGTCTGGTGTGCTATAGCCTGTCGGGTCACAAGGAGTGGGACGTGACTATGCAAGGAAGAATGGATTATTTTTATTTTGTTTATTTGAACAAGGAATGGTGACTACACTTGGAAAGCCAGCAGAAAATGGGGACTAGTGTCCACCAAAACCATCTTACGCAAGTTACAATTCAGGTTTCTTTTATACTAAAATGGGAGGGGTTGTGGCCAGTTGTTTGAAACTTTTTAGTGCTGGCCAGACACTGGAGGGGATGTGATAATCCAGCTGTCTCTGTGGGTCTGGTGATTATCTTCCTGTAAACCTCTGTCAAGACAAATATTATTTTCCTCTTCTGTAACTTTTTATCTCTATATGAATGAAAAAACATTTATACCTTTTGAAATTAATTTTTCTTGGGGTAGAGTTGCTTTACATTGCCTTAGTTTCTGCTCTACAGAAAAACAAATCACCCATACATGCATATATTCACTGTGGTGAGCTGAATGGGAAGGAAGTCCAAACAGGAGGGGATATTATGTATATAAATGTTATTTCTTTTAAATCCTTAATATTTACATTATTTTCATGGGAAACCCAAATTAATTATTGGAGTTTAGAGTCTTATAGTTGGTTCTGGATCCTTTTTAACTTATTCCAGAAAATATCAATAGGAAGAGGAGGAGGCAGGACAAAAGGAAAGGAGAAATGAAGCAGAGAGCATCAACAGTTGTTTAAAAAGTCATCATACAGTTTATGATATGATAATTATTATTACGATCCTTGTCAAGGACGGCGTTACCATAATTACTGTGCTAAAAATATCACAACTACCCTATAATGAAGTAAACTGTATTAATATTTAGAGTGCTGCATTTTACACAAACTGCATTCTCCAAAGATTTACAAAGTTAAATAATGCAGTTGGAAATACATAGCAAGAGAAAGAGAAAGGGGAAAGTGAAAAATGATGAAGCACAATGTAAAGGTGGCTTTTATGGTGTTTGAAATGAGCTTTTAGGGCATGATACTAAAGAATGGGTTGAAGGAAGGAAAAGCTAGTGTGACAAAGAGAGTTGTCCTACTGATCTGTCCATTCAGTAATAAATTGCTTAATAGATGTAATTTTATATCCAAGATGATAATGATATATGTGTGTGTGTGTATATATACACATATATATATATTTATATATCCAAGAGCTAATGCAGACAGTTTTTGGTTTAAATTTATACATGTTCTGTATTCAGTTTTTTCTATCATGAGAGCATTCAGAGATATGAAGTGAGCCACTTATTGTAGATGGAGAAGTTAGCTGGTTGCTTCCCTGTCTCCCTTTTTTATTGTCTAGTCCTCAGGCTCACACTTCCCACCCCGGTACTTTTGCCTGGAGAATCCCATGGACGGAGGAGCCTGGTGGGCTCCAGTCCGTGGGGTCGCTAAGAGTCGGACACGACTGAGCGACTTCATTTTCACTTTTCACTTTCATGCATTGGAGAAGGAAATGGCAACCCACTCTGGTGTTCTTGCCTGGAGAATCCCGCGGACGGGGGAGCCTGGTGGGCTTCCGTCTATGGGGTCGCACAGAGTCGGACACGACTGAAGCGACTTAGCAGCAGCAGCAGCAGGCTCACACTATATCCTGCTGCTACGTACAAGTCCTCTGCTCATCTTGACCAATTATAAAGATGTTTGTTTAAAGAAAACTTAAAAGTGTCTTGGAGAAGGAAATGGCAACCCATTCCAGTATTCTTACCTGGAGAATTCCATGGACAGAGGAGCCTGGTAGGCCACAGTCCATGGGCTCGCAAAGAGTTGGACACGACAGAGTGGCTGTCACTCACGCACTAAAGGTGTCTACCTAGTACATGGCCTTCCCAAGTGGCACAGTGGTAAAGAATCTGCCTGCAGTGCAGGAGATACAAGAGACCCAATTTCAATCCCTGCATCAGGAAGACCCCTGGAGTAGGAAATGGCAACTCACTCCAGTGTCCTTGCCTGGAAAATTCCATAAACGGAGGAGCCTGGCAGGCTATATACTCCATGGAGTCACAAAGAGTCGGACATGACTGAGCACACAAGCATGTATGCAACATATTACATATAAGGCATGATGTCATATTAAAAGAAAAGATCTATTTGCAAGGAGCTTAGACTTGATTGAGAACGATAGACAAATACACCAATAAATACCAGATTCAAGTACATTAAGTAACTTCAGTGTGTCATTAAAAGGCCTCTAACATATCTCGTCCGTATGACATGTATGACAGTGCTGTATTAGTTATGCTATATATAGGCCATTTATGTTATGGCTTCATCTGCCATAACATTATTATAGATGAGTGCCTTATAAACAGCATAAATGTATTTCTAATAATCCTGGAGGTTAGAAGTTTAAGGTCAGAGTGCTAGCATGGTCAGGAATGGCCCTTTTCTGGGTTACATGCTCCGGTGGTACTTTCATATAGGGAAGGGTGAGGGAGTCTTTTGTAAGGGTTCCACTCCCACTTATGAGGTCTCAGCCCTTCCGGCGTAATCACTTCTCAAAACCCCTACCTCCTAATATCACACTGGGGCTTAGGTTTTCAACATATGAATTTGGGGAGGATACGGACATTCAGAGCATATCATTTTGATAATCAAATCGTCCCATATTTGGCCAGTGTGAAGCCTTCCAGCTACTTACGGTGTTGTTTCTATATGTTCCAATTACACTGTAATCTAGATCATTTAAAAAATACTACTTTACCACCAAGTCCCCAATAATGCAATGAATAGCTTATGAAGTCACATTGAACTGAGTTTCAGTTCTGGCATTGCTAACCCTAGCCATACTGTTTTAGCAAGTAAAACCTGAGTCTTGATTTTCTAATCTGTAAAATGAGAATGAGGATTAATGAGAAAGCATACATAGAGCAACTTGCTCAGGGCTAATACTATGCTACTACTAATCATAATAAACTAGTATTTATTGAGCATATATTGATGAAAGTGAGAGTGGAGAGTGAAAAGGTTGGCTTAAAGCTCAACATTCAGAAAACGAAGATCATGGCATCTGGTCCCATCACTGCATGGGAAATAGATGGGGAAACAGTGGAAACAGTGTCAGACTTTGTTTTTCTGGGCTCCAAAATCACTGCAGATGGTGACTGCAGCCATGAAATTAAAAGACGCTTGCTCCTTGGAAGGAAAGTTATGACCAACCTAGATAGCATATTCAAAAGCAGAGACATTACTTTACCAACAAAGGTTCGCCTAGTCAAGGCTATGGTCTTTCCTGTGGTCATGTATGGATGTGAGAGCTGGACTGTGAAGAAGGCTGAGTGCTGAAGAATTGATGCTTTTGAACTGTGGTGTTGGAGAAGACTCTTGAGAGTCCCTTGGACTGCAAGAAGATCCAACCAGTCCATTCTGAAGGAGATCAGCCCTGGGATTTCTTTGGAAGGAATGATGCTAAAGCTGAAACTCCAGTATTTTGGCCACCTCATGAGAAGAGTTGACTCATTGGAGAAGACTCTGATGCTCGGAGGGATTGAGGGCAGGAGGAGAAGGGGACGACAGAGGATGAGATGGCTGGATGGCATCACTGACTCGATGGATGCGAGTCTGGGTGACCTCCGGGAGCTGGTGATGGACAGGGAGGCCTGGCGTGCTGTGGTTCATGGGGTTGCAAAGAGTCGGACACGACTGAGCGACTGATCTGATCTGATCTGATGTGATATATATGTGTATATGTATATATGTATATCCATATCCTTCATTTCTCTAAAATAGATAAGAATTCGGTAACTTGTCCTTGGCCATACATCTGCTGCTGCTGCTGCTAAGTCGCTTCAGTCGTGTCCGACTCTGTGCAACCCCATAGACGGAAGCTCACCAGGCTCCCCTGTCCCTGGGATTCTCCAGGCAAGAACACTGGAGTGGGTTGCCATTTCCTTCTCCAATGCATGAAAGTGAAAAGTGAAAGTGAAGTCGCTCAGTCGTGTCCGACTCTTAGCGACCCCATGGACTAGAGCCTACCAGGATCCTCCGTCCATGGGATTTTCCAGGCAAAAGTACTGGGGTGGGGTGCCATTGCCTTCCCCGAGGCCATACATCTAGTAGCTTCCTAAATATTAAATCCAGGGATAGTTGCCTCAGAGTCATAGCAAGAAGGTAATAAATATCAATTCTGTTATTATTAAATATTAGTTTTATTGTAATGAACATGGACATAAATGAGCAATATCCATCTCTCAAACAGCAGGGGCCTACCTAATCTCAGTTAAGGGGTATGGGAACATGAGTTAACACTAGCTTAGGAGACTCCATCCCTTCTCCTCTCCCACATGCCATTAAGTGTAAGATGAAAAGAGAGTAAGAGAGGTGTCTGTCATTTATCTGAGTATCAGGAGATATGCATATTAGTTTACATTTTCAAAAATATCAATTCTAACTAAGTGGGAATTTGTTACAGTATTTTAGTTTCAAATGCCATAGTGACCACAGAAAAGAAAAAGACAGGAGAGAAAAGCTTTTAGCTGTAGCAGTAGAAGCAAAGAGGAGAGGATGAGAGGGAAGCACAGGCAGGAGAGGAAGATGCAGGAAGGACGAGCAGGGAAGAATGCACTTGTCTCAGAGGTCAGCGCTCTGTGGTACCTGTGCCGTCTCTTGACAAGCTTAATATTCTAATTCTAATACTTTGCTTCCGATGAAGAGGTTGCAAACAATGGCAGGAGGGATCGGGAGTGGCTGTATTAAAATAGGGAAATGGCTACCTTCCTTTTATATCTGACATTTTGAAACATTGTCCACTCAGAGAATGTTCTCAGGATTCACTTTTGAGTGAATGTTATTTCCTGGTGGTGGAGGATATGTACCCTTTTATTCCAGAGCCCTGTTTGCCTTAGTTTCTTTCTACATCATGATCAATTGTTTGGGTGGCTGCCTTCTTGTCTACCTTGACAGCAGTTTAATTTTGCCTTACTGGTGAGATATAGCAGAATCAGATTAAATTGGGAACTGTTATAATCTTGAAATTGTGTCAGAGAAGCATCTCCTTCTAGCTAGTCAAAACAGTGGAGCCCATGGTCGATTCTGAACACGAAGGATGGATGACATGTCTGTCCTCTCCCTGGAGTTGTATTGGAGGGCCCACACATGTGTGCTTGCACTTGGCAGCGTGCTCATTCATGATGCCAAGGGAAGCTGCAATGACGCAAAGTCACGGAGACGAAGAGCGACTGACCCAAGTTTCCGGTCATATTAACTCTTGGGACTGAGCCATGGAAGACTACATGGAGCAAAATGAGAGGTGTTAGATGACCGCTAAATCCATAGACCTTCTGGGGCACTTTAACAGCCTTGTTAACTCAAAATATTATTAGATCGGAAAAAAAGGGGGCAAGGTGATCTTTGCAAAAATAATTCTCTGGATTGCTAGTCACACACCAGCATACTGGGAACAATAAGTACACAGAGATATTTGTTCAAAATATTTCATTTCCTGCATGGCCACTTAGCCAAGAAAACATAGATGGCAGCTCACAGTTGCCTGACTTGTTTGTTGTCTTTTGTTCCTTAGCCATCTTCCCAGGATGGGGATAAAATGTGCAGTCTTGATGCTAAGACACTGTATGCTTTTTACTGGAGGTGAAATTAGGGTCTTGAGGATTCCCTGGGACAAGAGGGAGTGCTTCTTGACATGACCACTGGGATGTTTTCCTCAGTGCTGACATTGATTTTTCTCCTCTTGGCGTATAGAAGTCCCAGGTGTCCTGCTGACCCGTTATGTGAGCCTGTAATTACTCCAAGAGCAGGGAATGAAAAGGGCATATCTCCCCTGTTTGCAGGGAATGACAGACTCAGGGATACAGGCAGACCCTGCATGAAGGCCAATCTCTCAGGAGAGTTCAGACTCCCATACCTTGATTTGTACTTTTTTTTTTTTTTTTACCTCAATAGAGGCCATGTTCATTATCGCTGAAGGCTGTGCAAATTGTGAAACTGGCCTATGATTCTGAAACCACTTCATCATAAAGCCACCCTGCAATGATCTTATTGGATACTCAGACCAAAAAAAAAAAAAAAAAAGAATAATTGTACCTAATCACCTTCCTTTCTTGAGAGCAATTCTATTTAGTGAGTTCTTTTGTACTACATTAAAATAATGTATCTATATAATGTTTATGATATCTCTTAAAGTGAGCTGATTGTTCAAAAGCCACTTTTAGGGACACATTGATATTTTTAAAAGCATTTTTAAGCAGTATGAGTGATCATTCCATGTATTTGTATTCCTTAAAGCATCTGAGATCTTGAAGATTTGATAATTTTGTGAAACCTGTATTCAAACTCTACAAGGCTCTCTATATATCCTATTAAAAGACCACTGCCTAATTTTTAAAAGTGTATATGTACTTCTAGCTTAATATTCAAGCTATATCCTTGTGAGTGGATGAGCTTTGCTCCCTCAGATGGCTAGCTTAGCTGATTTTTAAAGTTAATTATGGTGCAGTGAAATCTAAAGGTCAGACCATGTGTATTTTACTGGCTTGTTCAATGCCATGGGCATATGAGCCCCAGATAAATCTGTTCACTGCTGACCCAACTAATAACTTTCATGTACATGTTAACTTATTTCCTGTTCCAAGTTCTTAGACTGTTTAGTCTGCTTTAGGGTCTTCAGCATGGATTATCATAGTACACACCAACCCAAGGATTCCATGGAGATCCCCTTAGCATTTCAAATCATAAACTACAAGGCTACCTTTCTGTAAAATGCTTCCAGGTCATCTATACATTCTCTAAATTGCCTGGTTTATTTTGTTTTATCCTTACTACTCAAGGAGAAAATTAAATTTCTGAGAGAATTTTGCAAAGCATGTAATGCTTAGGGCTAGTTACTTAGGGATGGTTTGCTCACAGTTCTGTAAATTATCTTTTTATTTATTTATTCATTCATTTACTCATGTATTCATTTAGTGATTTCTGAACTGAGTAATAATCTGGGCACATCATCATGCTAAATTCCATGAAATATAAGAACACAAGAGACCTACAGCCTGAAGTTAGTTGTGATCATCACTTGAATATGAAATCCAGACCCAGATGCTGCCAGTGAGAAAGCCAAGCTGCACACCCCTACAGTTCATGAGAGCCGCTACCTGAGGGTGTTCAAAAGGATTCAGAAAAGAAGAGAGACCATGAGGGAATGGGAACAGAGATGTGATCTGATTTGTAATATGTGGTCTCTGTTTAGGGTGGATGGGCTTCCCTGACAGAGAAGGCAATGGCACCCCACTCCACTACTCTTGCCTGGAAAATCCCATGGATGGAGGAGCCTGGTGGGCTGTAGTCCATGGGGTCGCTGAGGGTCGGACACGACTGAGTGACTTCACTTTCACTTTTCACTTTCATGCATTGGAGAAGGAAATGGCACCCCATTCCAGTGTTCTTTCCTGGAGAATCCCAGGGATGGGGGAACCTGGTGGGCTGCTGTCTATGGGGTCGCACAGAGTCAGACACGACTGAAGCGACTTAGCAGCAGCAGCAGGGCTTCCCTGGTGGCTCACACAGTAAAGAATCTGCGGGCAATGCAAGAGAGGCAGGTCTGATCATTGCCTCCAGGGGTCAAGAAGATCCCCTGGAGAAGGAAATGACTACCCACTCCAGTGTTCTTGCCTGAGAAATCCCATGGACAGAGGAGCCTAGTGGGCTACGGTCCATGGGGTCACAGAGAGTCAGGCATGACTAAGTGACTAACACACTTTAGGGCGGATATGTTGTCTTTGAAATAATCCAGAACAGTCACACATAATTTGATATGTGTGAAATATTCCATAACAGTAACCCTATGAAAATTTCTAGCCAATAATTGTGATAGAGTTGTATTCTCACAACTGATCATAAATCAGCTGTCCCCAGACCGCTTCTGGTGCGCTTCGTAGAACAAAAGGATTATCTGTATTTTACATTAGAGAAGTTGTATCTCCTACTACTCCTTGAGCAGTATTGGGAGGACAGTGCGTTCTCACAAAATGCTTATTCAGGAGCTCATTTCCTTTGCCTCCATTTGAATCCAAATATCCCCAAACAGGAGAAGGTAAAGCATGTGAGTGTGTTGGTTTCTTTTCCTCCATGTCAACTGGATCGATGCATGTGGGCTTAGAGAAATGATCTAGAAACAGGGCTAGGACAAAACGATGAAAGTAAGGCTCATGCTTGGGGTGCACAATTTAAAAGGTCTCCGGAACAGTTAGTAATCAAGACAGTAGTGAATGCAATAATTTTTGCAATCAAGGTGAATGCAACAAAATCCATGGCCAACAAGGTGTCAAAATTTACCTAAAGACAATTGATTTTGCCGATCTTTTCTCTGGCTTAAGGCTCCAACGTGGCTCAGTGTGGGAGTAGTCTATAAGAGCTATAGTTGCAGAATAGGCATTTGTATTCTGTAACAGCCACAGACCTTTAACTCTGGGTTATATCATTTCTCATATATATATATATATATTAGACATGCCTACTTGATTTTCTGGTGATCCTATAAAATAAATCTTAAGTCACTGGAGCAGTGTTTCTACCAACCTACATAGTGTTTGAGTGCGTGAGAAGTAGAAGTGCCCTTGAAGGTCATATGGCAGTCCTAAGTTAGGAACTAATAAGTGAGTGAGATGCAGTTTGTTCTAGAACCTTCTCTTCTGTCTCCCAGTCCAGTGCTCTTGCAAAGTCTTCATACTACCTAGGGCCCAAGTGTTTCAGAAGTAGAAGTAAATTATTTATCTTTAGAGCTCCTGTTTCTGAAATCTCCTAGGGACATTGTATGAAAATTCAATTTAACCTTCTCACACAGAATGAATACACCACACGGGAGTAGACAAAGAACAGATAAATTAATTCCCATCTGTGATTATGTAAATGCATTCTGGTTTTCATGCATGCGTTTAATGGGTTAGCAATCATAATTTTAAATACTCTGCTAGGAAATGGCATCATTTGGAGATTGTAAATGAAATGGGTTAGTGTATTAACTGGCATTCTTAGAATTCCAGATCTTAACAAAATAGAGTGAGAAGAAGCTGTAATGGAAATATTTCACATATGAGGGAGTTGAATTTTTTCAGCAAAGAAGGGCAGGTACATTCCTGGGATGTCGGGACTACATTCCAGGAGCTGGAAGCTCCTCTTAATCAGCAACTGAAAATGTACAGGTTCTCATGCTACACCAGGGGCCATTTGTTTTCTGAGCTTATCTATCTCTAAAGATTCTATTCCCAGAGTTCGGAATGCACAAGTAGTGTTCCTGCCTAATGGCCCTGGCTCTGTCACGGACCCTCATACCCAAAAAGTATATGTGTGTTTGTTTATTTGTGTATTGTTGAATTATCAGATTTCAGACTGCACACTGAGGTCCAACTTTAAAGAAATAAATACTCATGTTTGTGAGAAGTGGGTTATTTTGGAAAGGGTTGTGACTCTAACTTCATCAATACTATAACAAACAATGCCTCTTAGAAAGTATCTTACCTGATTTCACTCACCCTTTCTAGTCCCTTTACTTCTGTACATCCCATTTTTTATAAGGTGTTTCCCAGGCCCAGGAAAGAGAATGAATTTTTTGCAGGTAATAGGTTATTTTCTTATCCATCTCTGACAATTTGTACACTCACGCCCTCGCTTTCTGCCATCACTCCTGCCTGAAAGAGTCATTCTAGTGTGACCAACTTCTGAACGTCCTCTTTAGTGCGGTTGTGAGGGCTGCCTGAGGCATTTCGTCTGCCTGCCTTCTTTCACACCTCCCGATGACCTGAGATGAGAGAAGAGTCTGAGCCGCGGAGGCAGGATGGCTGTTTGAAACCCTGGCCTGGCCTTCCTCAGTTGTCATTTTTTATTTTGTTTGATGTGGCAGTTTCATGGGAATATCAGAGCCCTCGAATATCACTTAGGGGAAGCTAATAAAATCCCTGACAGATCAGGTTCTTTTCTTTTTTTTTTTTTTAACCTATGGAACTTTATGGCAATAGGGCTTGATGGGTTAAAACTCAAAGGAAGTGTCTTATTTCCCTTTGTGCCCTAAACTGTATTCTTAGACCAGGACAGATAGCTTCTTAGCACATGCTGCCATCTGCAAATGCAGAGTGAAATGTCCCCCTCCTGCTGGCTGCCATGTGCCTGGTTCTGGCTTGCCTGCTGGACACTTGCCTGGTACTAGCATTTCATTGTCAGCAGAGGCTCTGGATGCACTATTCTCTCAAGGGCTAGGGTGTACTTTTTACTTGCTTTAAAAATCCGTTCAGTGGGTGTCAACTTGAATGTGTGTCTGGTAGGGGTTGGCCGCCCGGTAGTCAAGAGGAGGTAATTATTCTACGACTTCTAGTTAGATCTATCTCAGGATTTGCTCTCAATGTAGAAGAAAAAGTCTCTAACCTTACCAAAAGATCAAAGATAGTGCCGTGAACAGAAGGAAACACTAAGGCATTTGGAAGCACAACCACAGAGAACAATTTACCTGCTAGGCATGTCTTGTGCGATAGAAGTCTCTTTCATCTCACTTCTGCCATTTTGTTCTCAAATTGGCCCCATTTTCCTGGCCTTTCTAAAGAGATCTTTTGTTCAGTACTGGCCTTTAGTCTGGAAACGTTTAAATGATTATCCTACAGAGAGCAGAATTGGATTTGATACCCTCTTGCACTTGTCATCTTTGCTTCACACTGTAATCCAAAATGGAAACTTAGGAGGGAAGGGGAAGACCTGATTCCTAATTTCAAAGAGTTTATATAAAGTTTGTCTTTCCTTCTCAATCAGAACTTATTTAATAGGTTTGCCAGTTGATAAAGATTAGTTAGATTAGTTAATCTGATAAAGAAATTAGAGTGTTTATAGATGATTTTGTGTTTTACTTCCCAAAATGAATATTCATGACTTGATAGATACTTTTTGGTTCATGATGCCGCACAGTTTTAGATGATGACTCATGGGCAGATAGGTAGATGTGGAGGAAAATAATCTAGGTGAGAGTGAGGGTTATGATTTCCCTATGATTTATTTATGCCTAATATATGTTTCCTGACCTGCATACAGATTTCTCAAGAGGCAGGTCAGGTGGTCTGGTATTCCTATGTCTTGAAGAGTTTTCCACAGTTTGTTGTGATCCACACAGTCAAAGGCTTTGGCATAATCAATAAAGCAGAAATAGATGTTTTTCTGGAACTCTCTTGCTTTTTCCATGATCCAGCGGATGTTGGCAATTTGATCTCTGGTTCCTCTGCCTTTTCTAAAACCAGCTTGAACATCAGGAAGTTCACAGTTCACATATTGCTAAAGCCTGGCTTGGAGAATCTTGAGCATTACTTTACTAGCATGTGAGATGAGTGCAATTGCAACAGTTAGAACTGGACATGAAACAACAGACTGGTTCCAAATAGGAAAAGGAGTACGTCAAGGCTGTATATTGTCACCCTGCTTATTTAACTTCTATGCAGAGTACATCATGAGAAATGCTGGACTGGAAGAAACACAAGCTGGAATCAAGATTGCTGGGAGAAATATCAATCACCTCAGATATGCAAATGACACCACCATTATGGCAGAAAGTGAAGAGGAACTCAAAAGCCTCTTAATGAAAGTGAAAGTGGAGAGTGAAAAAGTTGGCTTAAAGCTCAACATTCAGAAAACGAACATCATGGTGTCTGGTCCCATCACTTCATGGGAAATAGATGGGGAAACAGTGCAAACAGTGTCAGACGTTATTTTTGGGGCTCCAAAATCACTGCAGGTGGTGACTGCAGCCATGAAATTAAAAGACACTTACTCCTTGGGGGGAAAGTTATGACCCACCTAGATAGCATATTCAAAAGCAGAGACATTACTTTGCCAACAGAGGTCCATCTAGTCAAGGCTATGGTTTTTTCCTGTGGTCGTGTGTGGATATGAGAGTTGGATGTGAAGAAGGCTGAGCGCCGAAGAATTGATGCTCTTGAACTGTGGTGTTGGAGAAGACTCTTGAGAGTCCCTTGGACTGCAAGAAGGCCAAACCAGTCCATTCTGAAGGAGATCAGCCCTGGGATTTCTTTGGAGGGAATGATGCTAAAGCTGAAACTCCAGTACTTTGGCCACCTCATGCGAAGAGTTGATTCATTGGAGAAGACTCTGATGCTGGGAGGGATTGGGAGCAAGAGAAGAAGGGGACGACAGAGGATGAGATGGCTGGATGGCATCACTGACTCGATGGATGTGAGTCTGAGTGAACTCCGGGAGTTGGTGATGGACAGGGAGGCCTGGCATGCTGCGATTCATGGGGTCACAAAGAGTCGGACGCGACCGAGCGACTGAACTGAACTGTATATATGTTTGTTGGGCTGCCCCAGTGGCTCAGTGGTAAAGAATCTGCCTGCAGTTGCAGAGCTGCAGGAGACATGACTTCAACCCTTGGGTCAGATGATTCCCTGGAGAAGGGCATGGCAACCCACTCCAGTGTTCTTGCCTGGAGAAACTCATGGACCTAGGAGCCTGGCAGGCTACAGTCCATAGGGTTCCAAAAGTTGGACATGACTGAAGTGATTTAGCACACATGTACAACATACATGTAACCTAACATTTAATCTTTTATTTCTGAGTTTTGTATTTTTTATTTTTCTTCAGTTGCTTCTTTATGTTAATCTTACTTTCACCTCTTACTTACTATTTGCTTGTTTTCCCTTGCCATCCTCAAGTAGATAATCACTAGCAGAGTAATACGTCAAAGTAGAAGAAGTCAACTGTCAGTGTGAGACTCAAAGTATTTTTCAGAGATTCAGAAACTTTATATTTATAGCCGTGGCATTTTGTATATCTGCTTTCTTTTATTAACTTTTCTATAATGAAATAAAGACTTATACAGAACAATGCTTGTGCACAGGTGCACACACACATACATACCTCCAAGCAGCTCACTGTGTTTGTATTTGAATCCCTCAGTTCAAGAAGCAGAACTTCACCAACTGCCCAGGGAGTCCTACCATGACGCTCCTAGTTGCTTACCTCTGTGTCCCACCAAAGGAACACACTATCTTGAACTGTATTGAAACCACTTCCATACTTTTCATTAAATTTGTCCTCCCTAAGCATGCATCTACAAACATTATAGTTTAGTTCATGTTTTTAAACTGTGTATAAATGGAATCCTACAGTAGATCTCCTCTCATGTCTAGCCTTTTCTCTGGGCATCCATGCTTTTGCATAGTGTTAGATGGCTCATTTTACTTATATTTAATGTTCCATGGTGTCAAGATACCACAACTGACTTGTTTTAGTGGCAACAAATATTTGGATTATTTCCTGTTTGTGGCTATTACACTCTTCTGAACAAATTTAGACCTGTTTCGAGTCATGAGCCCATTCTTTCCTGTTGGATGTATATTTAGATGTGGAATTACACAATTTCAGCCTCAGCAGACAAGGCCAAGCTGTTTGTCAATGTGATTGCCTCCCTTTATACTCTCACCCCGTGCCTGTGACAGTGGCCGTGACTCTGCTTTCTTGGGAACACTTTCAGTGGCTTGCTTTCGTTCTGGTTTCAATATGCGTTTCTTTGCTAACTAATGAGGGCACCCACTCTTATATTTTTGTTGACCGTTTGGGATCCTCATTCTAGATGTGACTATCCAGATACTTTCTCCATCTTTGCATTCATCAGTTGTCTTGGTGTATTGAATCTATGGATCAATTTGAGAAGACAGGATACTACAATAAAGAACATTTCAATTCTTCATAATACTCAGTTTTCAAATATTCTAATAGCTGATAAAATATTTAGTATGCTGGTTTTCATAATATAGAGGACTACAGTGTCCTGACACTTCAATATTTATTAGGCCTTCTTAGCATTTTCTAAATATTTTATAGTTCTCTGTGTCTTGCCCATATTGCACTCAATATTATTCTGGAGTTTTCAAGCTCACTCACTCTCTCTCTCTTTCTCTTTCACTCACTGTCCCCTTCCTCCCTCTTTTATTTTCCTTCCTCCCTCCTTCCTCTCTCTTTAATTCTTTCTCTCTCTCTCTCTTTCTCTCATTCTTTATTTTTGCCTCCTTTCACCAGCTGGACCTTCCAGTAGACTTAGTTCTTAACTCAGGGCAATTTAGCCCCCACAGAGGAGATTTTACAGTGTGTAGACGTCCTTGATTTTCACAACTGAAAGGATACTACTAACATCTACATATGGAAGCTGGGTTTGCTGCTAAATATCCACAATGCAATTTCCCACAACAAGTAATGCCAGACCTCTAATACTAATAATGCCCAAATCGAGTAACTCTGCATGATAGTGTTTCATAGGAATGATTGTATAGGACCTCTTGCCTTGTTTCCATAGCAAGATAGGAGCTTTTAACATTTAACAAATCTATGTAATGTATCTTGCAGGCTTTTTGTTTATTAAATAAATGTCATTTTCTTCTATCCCTACTTTGCTGAGTGCTCTTATGGTGAATGGAATATCATATCTGCATAAATGTTTAAGAAAGCAAACGTTGGGATCTAGAAAGATGTTATCTTTCTCCAAAGAGAATTCCCATCGTTTCTGCCATAAGAGCCCTTTCAGTAGTTAGAGGGAACTAAACACTAAACTTCAGTGTACACTTCTACATACTTCTGGTTTATCTTTACTCATTGGCTATAGCATCTATATCTTCATATGTATATATACACATCTGTATCTGTATTTTTATCTACATCTACTTGTCTGTAGTCCCAGAGTAGACAGGGTTTACCAGGGCTCCCCCAAAAGTCTGTTCACAGGTATTAGATACAATCCTCACGGTCTCTGTCCATCAAGGCTGTCCATTCCAGGATCGCCCTCAGGGCATCTCAGTCTCTTCACGTTGAAAAGAGTTAGTCTCATGGAGTAAGTTCAGTTCAGTTTAGTCTCTCAGTCGTGTCTGACTCTTTGCGACCCCATGGACTGCAGCATGACAGGCTTTCCTGTCCATCACCAACTCCTGGAGTTTGCTCAAACTCACGTCCATTGAGTCAGTGATGCCATCCAACCATCTCATCCTCTGTTGTCCCCTTCTTCTCCTGCCTTCAGTCCTTCCCAGCATCAGGGTCTTTTCAAATGAGTCAGCTCTTTGCATCAGGTGGCCAAAGTACTGGAGTTTCAGCTTCAGCATCAGTCCTTCCAATGAATATTCATGACTGATTTCCTTTAGGATAGGATCTCCTTGCAGTCCAATGGACTCTCAAGAGTCTTCTCCAACACCACAGTTCAAAAAGCATCAATTCTTCGGCGCTCAGCTCATGGAGTAAAATGGACCCTAAACTCTAGGACCAGCACTCCCCTTTGCCTCTTTTTTTCCATTCCCCATAATTCTTCATTCTGTCTTTTCAGCTTTTCCATGCCTTCAGGCAGAAGTGTTTTTAAGTTGTGTCCTTTTTTTTAAAATAGAGATTCTTAATGGGAAGATTATTCTGAAATATTAAGTCCACTATAGAAAGCAGAATTCTTATTTATTGTGTGCATTTGTTCATTTATTTCTGGGTAGGACTTTAAGGAAATCACGGAACATTCTGAAAAGATTTCTTCTAGGATGTAGTGCATATTCAGCTGTAAACTATTGAAACTGTTGAAATATTCTCATATTTGACACATGAAAAAAATCATTCTTATTTGAATGAAAAGTTTGAACCATTTTTTATTTAATTACTATAATCACAATTTACATACTTAAACAGAAGAGATGTCCACCTACACTCACCATCCCTGAATTGGGAAAAGAATAATTAAATGATTAAAAAGTAATTTTGGAATAAAGTGAGATGACTTGTAGCTCCCTAATTTTTCAGCTGAATTGGCACAGCTTCTTCAATTGTCATGTTAGTATCATCAGTAGTTAAATATGTCGACAGATACATGAAGCCCACAATTGGCATTTTTCTCTCTTCTCTGAATTATTCAGATGTATTTAAGAATCATTCTTTAGTTCAGAAGTAGATTGGAGGTGAGTTGATATCAGACGATTTAGTAATCAGCAAGTTTAAAGGCTTTGGGGCTTTCCAAGCCTGACCAGGGTAATATGACAGCACTTTCATCTCTTTGGTCCAGATTTTAGAGAAAGGGTAAATCTAAAGTGGCTACCAACTGTGGGTTTTATTTTTTTATCTTTAAGGTTATGTACAGCATCTTAGAAAAACATCCACTCTGTTATCTCTGCTTCTCTCATAAACAAGGATTTCATAGACTGGGCTTATTATTACTCTGCCCTTTGACAGTACAAAGTCTTATATAAATTGCTTTAAAAGAGGTAGAAAAAAAAATCCTCTCATGATGTTTAGATCCTCAGTCTTAAATTTAAGCATTAATACTGACAGAATGCTCATTTTCTAGATTTTCTCTGTGAACCTCTAACTCTGTTAGGATTAATTGAATAACTATATATGCAGTAAAAACAAAACAAAAACAAAAACAAAAAAAACTCTACGGATAACAAATAGGAAAAGAAATGAGAAAATTGGAAATTCAACAAAGTGCCAGTCACTTTAGACATTTTAGTTGTTTTGCAATTTGTAGTTTCAATTGCTGAAAATTCTCTTGACTGGTTCATTGTCTCACTAATCTACCAGGAAATAAGAACTGTGTTAAAAGGGTGGTGTGGCGGGTGCAGAGGAGAAGAAAATACCCATTTCATCCTAGCCTGAATGTCTGATTGGATATTGTTTCCACTGTTACTTTCAACCTACACAGAGTGACTCTAGCCACACATTTAGAAGCCAGGACAGAAGAACAATTTCCCTACGATAAGTAAAACCTTGGCTTATATCTAAACGATGTTATGCCAAAAATGTTTTTTGAAATATTTTTAGAACATTAAGATACTGCTAACTCTGGAGGAAGGAAAGTAATGTTGGTTTTATACTAACAGCTCATTTTCCTATAGCAATCAACTCCTTGGCACAATATTAAAAAATGTCAATAAAAAGGAACACTTAGTGAATGCTCTCTCTCTGCTAAGTACTTTGTATTCATTTCCACCTTCGCAGCACGACCATGAGAAGACATTCTATTGAACAGCTGAAGAAAATGCAGTTTAAAATAATGACATAGCTTGCTAGTTGCCCATTTTATAAATAGGAGCATCTGAATTTAGAACCAGGTTTAGCTTCCTTCTCAGCCGCAGTGCTGCTATGGCCTGTGCTGGAGCATGGTATGAGGAGCGAGGGGGCTGGTGGGGGTTCACAGTGATGGAATCACACGTGTCTGAATAATGTAGTGGATGTATACAAGTAATAGATAAACGGCATGACTCAGCTTTCCTCAGTAAGGACAAGGAGATTGAGACATGTTAATAGAGTTTAGAAGGGTACCCTTGAAAGTACGAAAAGTCAGTTTCACTTCTCTTTTAGATATTCTGCTCAACCAGTGTCTAACATGTGCTGGGCGGCTTCCTTGATGCCAACAGGCAGTTCTCACACATCAGTAGAGTGTCAGAAGTCAGCTCAAGTCTTCCTCTCTCCTCCCACAGATGGCATTGGATTCCACAGGTTAAGGGTTTAGTCCTACAAGCCTGTGCCCCCACCAGTTCGGATGCCAGTTGCAAGCCCAACTTGGTGCCTGTGCTTCTAATTGATTGGCTATAAATTAGGGGTTCCTAAGACTCCAGTACTCTCGCCTGGCAAATCCCATGGATGGAGGAACCTGGTGGGCTGCAGTCCATGGGGTCACAAGGAGTCAGACACGACTGAGCAACTTCATTTTCACTTTCATGCATTGGAGAAAGAAATGGCAACCCACTCCAGTGTTCTTGCCTGGAGAATCCCAGGGACAGGGAGCCTGGTGGGCTTCTGTTTATGGGGTCGCACAGAGTTGGACACCACTGAAGTGACTTAGCAGCAGCAGCAAGACTCGCCTCATCTTCAGGTAATTTGCTAGCGCTACTTATGGAACTCAGAGAAACATTTTACTTACTGGTGATTACTGGTTTACTATAAAAGGATGTGACTGAGGAATAGCCAGGTGGAAGAGATGCGCTGGTCGAGGTGTGAGGAAAAAGCACAGAGCTTCTATGTTCTCTCTGAGTGTGTCACTCACGCCAGATCTCCATGTGCTCACCAACCTAAAAGCCTGTCCTTCAGCTTATTAGGGAGACTTCCTTACACAAGCATGACTGCGACTAAATTCAGTCTCCAGCCCCTCTCACCTCCCCAGCTAAACTGAAAGTTCCAACCCTGTGATCAAATGATTGATGCTCCTGGCAACCAGCCCTGATTCTTGTTGTTGTTCAGTTGCTAAGTCATGTCTGACTCTTTGTGACTCCATGGACAGCAGCACACCAGGCGTCCCTGTCCTTCACTATCTCCAGAGTCTGTTCAAACTCACGTTCATTGAGTCAGTGATGCCATCCAACTAGCTCATCCTCTGTCTCCCCCTTCTCCTCCTTTCCTCAATCTTTCCCAGCATCAAGGTCTTTTCCAGAGTCATCTCTTTGCATCAGGTGGACAATGTATTGGAACTTCAGTTCTTCAATGAATATTCAGGGTTGATTTTCTTTAGGACTGACTGGTTTGATTTCCTTTCTGTCCAAGGGATTCTCATTCTTAAGTGTTTCCAAAAGTTACCTCATTCACCTAATGAAAGATACCTTTATCACTCTCATCGCATAGGAAATTCCAAGGGTTTGGGGAGCTGTGAGCCAGGTACTATAGACAAAAACCAAATATGTATCTGAATGCTCAAATGTCAATTTCTTATAAATCACAATATCACCACTTCCTGTTGTAGATTCAACATTGGCAGGATTCTTCTGTTAGAATTGAATGTCAGTCACATTCATAAAATCATTGGGCAGTGAAAACAGAATAAAGCAACTGAATATGACTTACTCTGTACTACCTAAAAACTATTTTTAGCTTTTAGCATCCAGTGATCTGATCTGTATAACTACAACTTTAAAGACACTTACTCCTTGGAAGGAAAGTTGTGACCAACCTAGATAGCATATTCCAAAGCAGAGACATTACTTTGCCAACAAAGGTCAATCTAGTCAAGGCTATGGTTTTTCCTGTGGTCATGTATGGATGTGAGAGTTGAACTGTGAAGAAAGCTGAGTGCCAAAGAATTGATGCTTTTGAACTGTGGTGTTGAAGAAGACTCTTGAGAATCCCTTGGATGGCAAGGAGATCCAACCAGTCCATCCTAAAGGAGATCAGTCCTGGGTGTTCATTGGAAGGACTGATGCTGAAGCTAAAACTCCAGTACTTTGGCCACTTCATGCAAAGAGTTGACTCATTGGAAAAGACTCTGATGCTGGGAGAGATTTGGGGCAGGAGGAGAAGGGGACAACAGAGGATGAGATGGCTGGATGGCATCACCGACTCTATGGACATGAGTTTGAGTGAACTCCAGGAGTTGGTGATGGACAGGGAGGCCTGGCGTGCTGAGATTCATGCGGTTTCAGAGTTGGACACAACTGAGCGACTGAACTGTATAACTGCTGTGCATATCATTACTTACAGAACTTGTCACATGTTTTCAAAATTGAAATTAGAATAGTGGATTTACTTCAGAAATCCCCTAAAAAATATCTTTCATTCTTACTCATGACTGATTCATAAAATCAATAATATGCAGGTCTAGTATTTAGAGAGATTTTCTTTTAATTGAGTTTCCAAGGCTTCAATGATTCAAAAATTCCATTAAAGTATATTTTAAAAATTAAATTGAACCCACCAAATAACATATCTCTGAATACTTATTTGAAAATAACATAGAAGGTTAAAGAAGTTGATGTATATTTTATTGTATTTAAAATATTTATATGGGATGAAAATTGAGTGAATTGGAATCTTTTATTCAGAGGCTGCTCAGTAAATAAAATACAAATATGTAAGATTCATTTTTACTTGGTTAGATATAATTTATTAATTCTGTTTATTGGCCATTCAATGCTGATGAGAGGCTTAGAGTAGTTAAATGATTAACACGATAACTTATAAAGCATGTAATTCCCCAGTTTTATTTCCCTTTAGGAAATCTCATAAGCTTACCTCCAAATAATGATTTTCGTTAGTCTTGATCTGTTTTTCCTAGCAAAACAGACCCTGTTCTTCTTTCCTCCTGTTTATTTGTGTATTGGTTTTTAGCAACTGTTTTATTGAGATATAATTCATGTATTATAGATTCTATGATTCTTTAATTACATGAAACTAAAAATTGAGCTTATGTCAGAATGATACGTGTTATAATTGGAAAAATTGGGAAGGTAGGTTATTTTTAGAATTTTCATAGCAAAAGCCTTTATTTTTTTTTGTCAAATTGTGCATCTTATTTAGAAATAATAATATATGCTTTTCTTGTCCTAACAACAACTAATGGTAAATTTGAGGTATTAAGCAGAGGTCCGTCTAGTCAAGGTGATGGTTTTTCCAGTGGTCATGTATAGGTGTGAGAGTTGGACTGTGAAGAAAGCTGAGCGCCAAAGAATTGATGCTTTTGAACTGTGGTGTTGAAGAAGACTCTTGAGAGTCCCTTGGACTGCAAGGAGATCCAACCGGTCCATTCTAAATGAGTTCAGTCCTGGGTGTTCATTGGAAGGACTGATGCTGAAGCTGAAACTCCAGTACTTTGTCCACCTCATGCGAAGAGTTGACTCATTGGAAAAGACTCTGATGCTGGGAGGGATTGGGAGCAGGAGGAGAAGGGGACGACAGAGGATGAGATGGCTGGATGGCATCACTGACTCTATGGACGTGAGTCTGAGTGAACTCCAGGAGTTGTTGATGGACAGGGAGGCCTGGTGTGCTGTGGTTCATGGGGTTGCCAAGATTCAGACACAACTGAGGAACTGAACTGAACTGAACTGAAATCTTATCAAACATCTTTTCTTTCTTAATTTTTGAACATTAATTATTTTTGAGCAATTTTAAGTGAAGTGAAATTTGCTCAGTTGTGTCCAACTCTTTGCAACGCCATGGACTGCCTAGTCCATGGAATTCTCCAGGACAGAATACTGGAGTAGATAGCCTTTAAGTTCAAAGCAAAATTGAGAGGAAGTTACAGAGAGTCCCCATATACTCCCTGCTCCCCTGTTACTAACATTCCCCTATCAGATTTGTACATTTGTTAGAATTCATGAACCAGTATTTGCCATCGTAATTACCCAAAGTCTATAGTTTATGTAAAGGTTCACTCTTGGTGGTATACATTCTGTGAGTTTGTTCAAATGTATAGTGACATACGGTCATCCTTATAGTTTTATACAAAATGCTTTCATTGTCCTTAGAGTCCTCTGTGCTCTATTTATCCAACAGCGCAGCACTCCCTACCCCTGGTGTTCTTGCTGTCTCTCTAGATTTGCCTTTGGCTTTTGTAGAATGTCCTAAAGTTAGAATTATATGGCATGCAGCCTTTCGAGACTGGCTTCCTTTACTTAATAATATGTATACAAGTTTTCTCCATGATAGCTCATTTGTGTTTAGCACTGAGTATTATTCCATTGTCTGGATGTACTGCTGTGTGTTTATTCCCTCATCTATTGAAGGACATCTTGTTTGCTTCCAAGTTTTGGCAGTTATGAATAAAGCTGCTGTAAACGTCATGTGCGGGTTTTGTAGGGACATAAGTTTTCAGCTTCTTTGAGTAAATACCAAGGAGTGAGATCACTGGATTGATATGAGTGCATTTAGTTTTTTAAGAAGCTGCCAGACTGTCATCTAAAGTGGCTGTACCATTTTGCATTCCCCGTAGCAATGAATGAGAATCCCTGTCGTTCGCATATTTGCTGCTGTTAGTGTTTTGGGTTTTGGCCTTTCTGCTAGGTGTATAGTGGTATCCCATCCTTGGTTTAAATGTGTATTTCTCTGACGACATATGATGTGGATCATCTTTTTACTTATTTAATACCTGTTAACACATTTGGCCCATTTTAAAATTAGGTAGAGTTTTAAGCATCATTTATTATATGTGTCTTTTGCAAATATTTTCATCCTATCAGTGTGTTGTCTTCTTATTCTCATGATCCTGTCTTTCGCAAAGAGGTTTTTTATTTTAATTAAGTCTAGCTCATCATTTCTTTCATGTATCATGCCATTGGTGCTATAGCTAAAAATCATCATCATGTCCAAGATCCACCTAGGTTTTCTCCTAGTATATCTTCGAGGAGTCTTATAGTTTTGCATTTTATATTTAGGTGTGTTATCCATCTGGAATTACCTTTTGTGAATGGTGTAAGCCCTGTATGTAGATTTATTGTTTCTCAAGTAGGTATCCTTTTGAGTTGTTTCAACAACTTGTGTTGAAAAGACTTTGCTCCATTGTATTGCCTTTGTGCCTTTGTTGAATGAACATCAATTGACTTATATTTATGTGGATCTATTTCTGGGCTCTCTGTTCTTCCATTCTAGTAATCTGCTTGTTCTTTTACCAATACCACACTGTCTTGATTACTGGAGCTTTATCGTTAATCTTGAAGTGAGGTTGTATCAGTTGTTCAGTGCTGTGGTTCTTCAGTACTGTGCTGCCTCTTCTGGGTCCTTAGTCTTCTGTTACTTTTAACTGATAAAGTTTAGAGTCATGCTGCTGCATTTCTGTCATTTTGTTCTGTAATCATAACTAAATCTTGCCAGAGATGTTTTTGATTGGACCTTTACTATCAAAAAGTCACAGCCTCTCTGGGATTCTACATTTCTGAATTTTCTGAAGCTTTCTTTCTCTCTAACTTGCAAATGGAATTTTACAATGTTTTTTTCTTTTGAAAGTGAAAATTATGGACCTGAAGATATATTCAAAAGTACATATTATGGGAAAAAATACATAGCTAGTCCTCTAGAAAGAGATATCCATGGTCCTTTATAATTATAATTTCTGCACAGTATATTTATGTTTATTTAAATGATGCCCTACCAAATTTTTATCTGTATCACCAGCTGTTAGCATTTGTATTAAATCTTGGTGATGTTTTATTTCTGAATTTTACTAATTTTTAAGTGAAACCCCCTTTTTTCCTTTAATGCCTTGAAAAGATGATGTTAAGCGCAGTTGTAAAAAATCCACCTGCCAATGGAGGAGATGTAGGTTTGATCCCTGGGTCAGGCAGATCCTCTGGAATAGGAAATGACAACCAGCTGGCTTCAGTATTCTTACCTGGGAGCTTCCATGGACAGAGGAGCCTGGTGACCTGCAGTCCATGTGGTCACAATGTTGGACATGACTTAGCAATAGAGCACATCAAGAGCCCAAATCAATTTTAAATAGTAGGGTTTGTTTCTGTGTATCTTTAACATTTAAAAGAAGAGTGACAGCCTGCCAACTGCATACTGCACCCTCCTGAGAATCAGAGCTTGCACATGCCAATGGAAGTCACATAAAAAAGTAATTCTGTCTACAAAACAAACTCAAAAGGTGTTTTTCTTCCACCTTAGCTTCAGCATATTTTAAAGCCTGGTGTGCCATGGAGGCATGAGTTTGGATGTTGGTCTATTTTAAAAATGGAAGCTACAGTTTGTAAACATTCAAGCCTATTGTGTAGGGTACACACAGCATCAACTAGGCTGTCAAAGGAAACAGGGAACTTGCTCTTTGCAAGTGAGGGTGGTGGGTTATTTACATGTAGATCAGCTACGCTGGGTTGAATCGCCCCAATCTATGGGAGCTCAGGACTTCAAATCACTTTGAAAAGACCAGGCCAGGGCTATAGATTTCTGTGGGCCTTGGTTCCTTGATTACATTTATGGTTGGATTCACAAATTTATCAAAATAAAGCCAGTTCACTTATTTGGGGCCAAATGGAATACAGATGAAGAAATTTTTATACACTTGATGAAAGGAACGGGTCCAAAAGCAATTATTATTTTGAACTTTGAAAGCAAGGCCAGCTGCCATCAAGGCCAAAGCATAAACCGTTGCATTCTCTACCTGGCAGGCTAAGCTCTGTTTGAAATGAACTCCTAAGGTTCTAAACCCTTACTCTACTCAGGCATTAGAATGTTCAAATCTTTCTTTGTTAAAACAATTCTGAATATTTATTATCCAAGCAGTGATTTGGAAAAAAAATAAACTTTTCTAGAGAGAGGGTGAAAACACTTACGGATTGTTGGTGGTATTATCAAATGAATAATTTGTTGGCGGGCCTGGCAGAGCAAACTAATTTACTGGTTATAAAACAAATGATGCTTTTCTGAGGTTTGTGAAATGAATTGAAATCCTTCCATCTTACAAAAAAAAAAAAAAAAAAAGAGGATTAACAGTAAGAAATATACTTTATAAATAACATTAACAGACAACATTTTCACAATGTATCTAACATATGTCCTCCTAGTCTTGCATATCTATGAAGTCATCTATGAGTTTGAATGTTTTATCCAGTATATTAAAGCTGATTTGTGTGTGTATGTGTCTGTGTGTTTGTGTGTACATGTGTGTGTGCTTAGGTTGGTGAGAGAGGTGTGGAAGTTGATAGTGGTCTAATTAAATAAAATGTCTAGAAATCATCTTTATAAACTTTATTTTGAAACTGGGCCACTGAATCTCTTTCTCAGATTTGATTCATTTGTCTGACTACTGTAATTTGACAAGTAATTGTGAAAAATAAGGACTGTGGTGATTATATTTTTATAAGTAAGGTGATATTTGACTTACAAATTTGCATAAACCCTTTTCACATAACAATGATAGACATTTCTTTGATGATAGAATCAATAAGGAAAATCTCAGTCCTTTAATGTATACATTTAGTTCTTTAGCATTAAAATAGTGTTAACTTGAAGTTGAAGCAAATTATTGTATATCTGCTGAAACATCATTATGGGATATAACGGGAGGATTAACATTTTTCTTTGAATTTTGGTTCTTACTGTTTTCTTATTCTGTAGTTACAGCTGATAGTGTTTGTTACAATTTTATACTGGCAATCTCAGGAATATGTATTGTGAGTCAAAGGAAATGTAGAAGAACGGACCAGGAGTGAACTCTTCACTCAAAAGGAAAAAGAAGGCATAGATGATACAGTGATGGGTCAGTTGAATCTTCATCATGGGCAAGGAGGATATCAAATAATCCTATATTCTTATGACTTGTTACTGGTAAAATTCCAAGTGGAGTCAGATTTGCAATGAATGGAATGTTTTGAGCTTAGTTACAAGGTTTTGTTTGCCCTGTTTTGTACAGTTAACTCCCTCTTAACTAGAATAGGCTAACTTTTTGATGCATTATGCACAGTTCCACCTATTCATTACTGAAATTTTACAAATAATCCTCAAATTATTGCTGGGTTTCAGATCAAAAATTATTAAAAATTATTTGCAACAAAGGAAGTTGCTTTATATCCTGCTAAGTATCACATCGGAGAAGGCAATGGCACCCCACTCCAGTACTCTTGCCTGGAAAATCCAATGGACGGAGGAGCCTGGTGGGCTGCAGTCCATGGGGTCGCTAAGAGTCGGACACAACTGAGCGACTTCACTTTCTCTTTTCACTTTCATGCATTGGAGAAGGAAATGGCAACCCACTCCAGTGTTCTTGCCTGGAGAGTCCCAGGGATGGGAGAGCCTGGTGGGCTGCCGTCTATGGGGTCGCACAGAGTCGGACACGACTGAAGTGACTTAGCATAGCAAGTATCACATATTGCTGCTTTGTTCTTAGCAAAAATTAATCTTTCTAAGGTTCTACTTCAATTACAATTCAAAAATTCTCACCTTTTCTTGATTTATAATACATATAGATAACCTTTTAAGAAACAGGCCACATTTATCTCACCCATTTCCCTAATTCCTACATCTAGACCTAAAGGGCAGACCTCCTATTTAAGTTAGTTTTGAGAAAATGAAATACATTTCTTTCCTTTTGTGACCAAAATAGTTGTTCTTTTTTTCAACCACCCCATCAAGTGAACCTTTATTTTTTCAAGTGAACTTTTAAATAATCAAATTTCCATTGAACTATTTGTGAGATGGAAAATGATAATCAATGAAAATTCAGTAAAATGCATATATAAACCCTTCATATGTCAAAAGAAAAGTATCTGATCTGAGCTCTGGAATAAAAAACATTTTAATCTTTTTCAAACTAGAGTACTTAACTTTTATTAAATGTGCTTATATGAGATAATATAATCTATTTCTAAATCAGGAGTTACTTTGACTGGGTTGCATTAGTCAGAAGTTGCTTTTACAGTTTTATCCCAAAAGTTTACTTGCACCGTATGAAACCGCCAGTATCTGATGAGTTTTGACCTACAAAACCAGCAGTTCCATTAGGTTGAATCTAAAAGTGCCCACCCTAAAAGGTCCGTGAAGAATATCAACACAGAAAGATGGGACAGGAAAGAAGCTTCAGGATCAGGATCAATTTTTGCTGTTTTCTCTCTAAACTTTCTTGCGTTCCCACCTTATTTGTAGCCAGCTTCCTTGTTGCTGGCTTCTTGGAGCTCTCTGGGTATGTAACTGATACTGCTGTTTCAAAGTTCATGATTTTTCATCTGCTCTTTATATGCAGATAGCTATCACAGAATAGGAGAGCCTTTAGGTTTGAAGGAACCTTAGTACTGAACTTAGGATTATTTGACTTCAATCAATTGTCAATTAAAGTGACCCTGGTAGCAGGACTCAACAAACTTTTTCTGTAAACAACTGAGTGTTTTAGGCTTTATAGGCCATATAATCTTTGTTTCAGTTGCTTAGTCACTTAACTGCTATTATTGGGCAAAAACAGCCATAGAAATCATGTAAATACATGGATATGCTTGTGTTCCAATAAAACATTATTTATTGACATTGAAATTTGCATTTCATATAGTTGTCACATCATGAATATTTATTATGATTTTGATTTTTCCCCAACCCGTTCAATACGTAAAGATCCCTCCAATCTCATGAGCTGCACAGACAGGAGACCAGATGGATTCGGTTCACCGGGCATCATTTACAGCGTCTTTGACACGGGTCAGCTGACATCATCCTAAGCATTTCACTTGATTGGGAGAGGACACAAGTCAGCACATCTCACATGCTTCTTTTGCACTTATAAATACAGTACAAACATACTATAAAAACTGTTTTGAATCAAACAAAAGAAAAAACATCCCATTAATATTATTGCAGTAGCATAATTATCATTAACGTTGAGCAATATTTTCCTCCAAAACATTTCCTATGTACATTTTTAGATTTCCGTAATAATCATGTATATATTTTGAACACTCTTTTTCTCATATAACACTGCCTTCTAAGTATTTTCCATAAGGTGCATAATTGTATAAGTACCAGTTTAGGTGTCTTGACTAAATACAGCTCACTTGAATAACTCTTCCATGTCATACTTGGGTTTTATCAATTTTGGACACTTGGGTTGCTTTCAGGCATTTCACTAAGATGGTCTTACCTCTGTGCATATTGTTAAATTTTCAGTGTTTAATTTCTTTGGGAAGATTCCCATAAGTCAAATTACAGAGTTGGAGTGAATGATTATTGTAATTGTTGGATTTACTAAAGAGTATGGTGCTTGCATTAAGGGAAGTGGTACATTAAGTCTTTTATATGTGGCAGGCAATGAGCTAAGCACTTTAACTATATTATGTCACTGAATCCTCACTATAGCTCTATGAAATAAATGTCATTGTCCTCAGATGTAAAGAAGTAGAACTATACTGGTATTAACAAAATCCAAGTTAGAATTTGGTCTGTCTGACACCAAACCCTATATTGAGGCATTTTGTTACATCTAGTCATAACTTACAAGTTTACAATGCCAGTCTGCCCAAAATGTTATTCTAAATTCTCTCTTTGAAGTGAAATCCTTCAAATCCCTTTGAAATTTATTTTAATATTAAATCTTTCATGAATCTTTCTCTAAAACCCATGTGGCAGAGTTTGTCATTCCTCTTGCACTTCCAAAGGCTTATCACAGTGCAATATTTTCAGCATCTCGAGCAAGGCACTGTGTCTATTTATACCTTGAGTTAACCCAAGCTTTGTACAAAATCAGGGACCAATGCATGTTTATGACTATAACTGTAATGAGTCATGATCTGCTTTTAGAAGCTTCTCCCCTTTGGCACAAATCCTTTGTCTCTGTTGCAGAAGAATGTGGTAAACCAGATGCTTTGGTCTTATCCTTGTTTTATTTTCTTTGCCCTCACTTCAGGTGCTTTCGCAATCTCTCACCCTAACATTACCCTGGCAATCTTATTTCTATGTGCTAAGCTTTCTTTGGGATGCATCCTGGCCCAGCCTCTTCACCAGCAGGTATCATGCGGTTTCATCTTCAGTCTTAGAAAAGCTAGAATGAAATCAGGACTGCTCCTGGAGAAATCAGAACCCTCAGAAGACCAAAAACAGCACAGACTTTAATTTCCAGGTTATATCTTGTTTGTTGTTGTTGTTCAGTTGCTGTTATTTCTCTTTGTAACCCCATGAATTGCAGCACTCCAGGCTTTCCTGTCCTTCATTGTCTCTTGGAGTTTATTCAAACTCATGTCCACTGAGTCAGTGATTCCATCCAACCATCTCATCCTCTGTCACCTTCTTCTTCTCTTGCCTCAGTCTTTCCCAGCATCAGAGTCTTTTCCAAGAAGTTGATTCTTCGCATCAGGTGGCCAAAGGATTGGAGCTTCAGCTTCATTATTGGCCCTTCCAATGAATATTCAGGGTTGATTTCCTTTAGGATTGACTGGTTTTATCTGGTTTAAATATCCTCATGAAATGCTGGGCTGGAAGAAGCACAAGCTGGAATCAAGATTGCTGGGAGAAATAACAATCACCTGAGACATGCAGATGACACCACCCTTATGGCAGAAAGTGAAGAGGAACTCAAAAGCCTCTTGATGAAAGAAAAGAGCAGAGTGAAAAAGTTGGCTTAAAGCTCAACATTCAGAAAATGAAGATCATGGCATCTGGTTCCATCACTTCATAGGAAATAGATGGGGAAACAATGCAAACAGTGTCAGACTTTCTTTTTCTGGGCTCCAAAATCACTGCAGATGGTGACTGCAGCCATGAAATTAAAAGACGCTTACTCCTTGGAAGGGAAGTTATGACCAATGTAGATAGCATATTGAAAAGCAGAGACATTACTTTGCCAACAAAGGTCCATCTAGTCAAGGCTATGGTTTTTCCTGTGGTCATGTATGGATGTGAGAGTTGGACTGTGAAGAAGGCTGAGTGCCAAAGAATTGATGCTTTTGAACTATGGTGTTGGAGAAGACTCTTGAGAGTCCCTTGGACTGCAAGGAGATCCAACCAGTCCATTCTAAAGGAGATCAGTCCTGGGTATTCTTTGGAAGGAATGATGCTGAAGCTGAAACTCCAGTACTTTGGCCACCTCATGCAAAGAGTTGACTCATTGGAAAAGACCCTGATGCTGGGAGGGATTGGGGGCGGGAGGAGAAGGGGACGACAGAAGATGAGATGGCTGGATGGCATCACTGACTCAATGGAAGTGAGTTTGAGTGAATTCTGGGAGTTGATGATGGACAGGGAGGCCTAGCGTGCTGCAGTTCATGGGGTTGCAGAGTCGGAGCTGACTGAGTGATTGAACTGAACTGAACCGAAATATCCTCAATTATAAACAGCTATAATTTGAGTCAGAATTGATCTGAAAAGTATGGGATAAATATATTTAACTGTTTGCGTTCTGATTCTATCAATTTGCCGTATGAAGTGTTTGATATAGCCATCATCATTGCTCTTGACCTGCTCCACTGTGGTTGTCTTAACGTCAGCACTATTGTTCTCATTATCATCATCATCATGTTATTGTAAACTTTATAACATCTTCCTAGAGAAGGCAATGACACCCCACTCCAGCACTCTTGCCTGGAAAATCCCATGGACAGAGGAGCCTGGAAGGCTGCAGTCCATGGGGTCGCTAAGAGTAGGACATGACTGAGTGACTTCACTTTCACTTTTCACTTTCATGCATTGGAGAAGGAAATGGCAACTCACTCCAGTGTTCTTGCCTGGAGAATCCCAGGGATGGGGGAGCCTGGTAGGAGGCCATCTATGGGGTTGCACAGAGTCTGACATGACTGAAGTGACTTAGCAGCAGCAGCAGGCTGAACACAAAGGCTGTATCACCATTCTGAGGGCTGCTTAGATAGAATTTTTATCTGAAATCCTATGGTATGCTGCTAAGTCACTTCAGTTGTGTCCGACTCTGCAGCCCACCAGGCTCCTCCATCCATGGGATTTTCCAGGCAAGAGTACTGGAGTGGGGTGCCATTGCCTTCTCCGATCCTATGGTATAGTTTTCTTAAATTAACTCTCTCTAACCTGTATATCCTATACTTTTTGGATAGGGTGAAATTAAGAAAACGAAGATCCAAATTACACCCAGACAATATGATAACTGAAGTGTCTAATGCTAAATGAGGACTGTTAGTAATGAAATGTCATTCTAGAAAGATCCGTTTAGAAATTGCATCCCAGTTCACCACCTTGACATTCTTAATAAATTAAGTTTTGTCAGAAGTTTAAGATGGATTTAACTCATAGCTATATTCAAAAATAATGATATTCTTCAAATGGTAGAAATAGCTAAATGTAAACTTCAACAAATTAATTTTATGTAAGAATTTCTGCAGTTTCTACAAATCCTGAAATGAGAATATATTATATCTGAAACCTTTTCATATTCTGTTTTATGATCACATATTTGGGGGAAAAAAATCTTTGTATAAAGTACTATTCATCTCCCTCAGTTAGCCTTGCATAAAAACAAGCATAGATAGAATTAAAATGCACCCTAACTTTAGAGTTTAATCTTAAAAGGAGAATGCTATTTTTAATTGGTATAGGTTTTTTTTTAAAGCAATGCATCAGGCAATTTGTAATTAGATAAGACATTCTTCAGTTAAATAAAAGGCTATAGCTTCATTATTTAACGCATATAAGAATTAACTTATACTTAGTAACCAGAAGCTATATGTACACTAATGAGAAGGTTACATAACACAATTTAACTCTATGTTCTGCTTACCTTTGTGCTCAAAAAACCTGTTTGAACTTACAAGGAAGATGTGGGGGCCTCCTTCTGCTAATAAGCACAGTGATGATTACGAATAATGAATACTGGAATGGTATGATAGAATAAAGCCACAAGCCCGTGATGTGTCTTGCTGCTAAATTATTTAAAATGCTGCCTGATTATTACAGACTTATTTTAAATCTACATCTGTACATGTTAAAGCTGGAATATATTTCAGTCAGTACCATTTTTTCCCTCTTGGTTGGGTGGAGCATATTCTTGATAGAAAATGTGTTTTACAGTTAGAATATTAAAAGAGAAGCTATATTTAAATTAATAGATATTTGGGGGGGTGGTGCAAATGTTACTCCAGGGCAGAAATTACTAAAATTTTAGAAATACATTGTGAAAGAAATCTATTGTAATTAGTGGAATCGTGACACTTTGTTCTATGGAAAACATTAGGGAAGGAAATACATTTGTCATTAAGGAAACAAAATTTGAATTGCATACTTAGCACTTCATTAAATATGTAGATTGCTGTGAAATCTGGTGAGAAAGTTAAGGATAGTGAGATGCCATAAAGCCATCTTCCCACACACATTCATTTGTTTCATATATGATAAAGTTAGAAAAATTTAAGAAGAGCCAAAGAAAATCCAGAGTTGGTTAGACATATAAAATGAGTGATTGGAAGCAAAAGGACTTTATGGGAAATATATCTTTTCAGAGGTAAATTAAGAACTATTTTAACAGCTTTTAATATAATGTTTCAGCATTATTGCATGTGAAATAATGTGGGGTGCTGTTTAAGAGTGAAAGTTACATTAAATGTTACAGCACATGCCAAATGAAGTCACGGGACACCATTCATTTCTTGCATTTCTTTTAGTCCAAGTTCATATTTCTTCTTTTTTTTTTCAACTAATTTTTATCAAAGTATGGTTGCTTTACAACATTGTGATACTTTCTATGCTATGCTATGCTAAGTCACTTCAGTCGTGTCCGACTCCGTGCGACCCCATAGACGGCAGCCCACCAGGCTCCCCTGTCCCTGGGATTCTCCAAGCAAGAACACCAGAGTAGGTTGCCATTTCCTTCTCCAATGCATGAAAGTGAAAATTGAAAGTGAAGTTGCTCAGTCGTGTCTGACTCTTAGCGACTCCATGGACTGCAGCCTTCCAGGCTCCTCCATCCATGGGATTTTCCAGGCAAGAGTACTGGAGTGGGGTGCCATTGTCTTCTCTGGTGATACTTTCTAAATATAGCAAAATGAATCAGCCATGCATATATATGTACATATACATAAGCATCCCCCCCCCTTTTGGCCTTTCTTCCCACCCAAGTCACCACAGTGCATTAAGTAGAGTTCCCTGTGCTGCACAGTATGTGCTCATTAGCTGTCTGTTTTATACCCAGTATCAGTAGTGTGCATTCGTCAGTCCCAGTCTCTGAATTCCTCCTACCACCTCCTTTCCCCATTGGTGTCCATACATTTGTTCTCTACCACTGTGTCTCTATTTCTGGTTTGCATATAAGATCATCTAAAGACGCTTGCTCCTTGGAAGGAAGGTTATGACCAACTTAGGTAGTATATTCAAAAGCAGAGACATTACTTTGCCAACAAAGGTATGTCTAGTCAAGGCGATGGTCTTTCCTGTGGTCATGTATGGATGTGAGAGCTGGACTGTGAAGAAGGCTGAGCGCTAAAGAATTGATGCTTTTGAACTGTGGTGTTGGAGAAGACTCTTGAGAGTCCCTTGGACTGCAAGGAGATCCAACCATTCTGAAGGAGATCAGCCCTGGGATTTCTTTGGAAGGAATGATGCTAAAGCTGAAACTCCAGTACTTTGGCCACCTCATGCAAAGAGTTGACTCATTGGAGAAGACTCTGATGCTGGGAGGGATTGAGGGCAGGAGGAGAAGGGGACAATGGAGGATGAGATGGTTGGATGGCATCACTGATTCGATGAATGTGAGTCTGAGTGACCTCCGGGAGTTGGTGATGGACAGGGAGGCCTTGCGTGCTGTGATTCATGGGGTCGCAAAGAGTTGGACATGACTGAGTGACTGATCTGATCTGATACCATTCATTTAGATTCCACATATATGCATTTATGTACAATATGTGTTTTCTTTTTCTGACTTACTTCACTCTATATCACACTCTCCAGGTCCATCCACATCCCTACAAATGACCTAATTTTGTTCCTTTTGATGGCAGAGTAATGTTTCATTGCATATATGTACCACATCTTCTTTATCCATTTCTCTCTTGATGTACATTTAGGTTGTTTCCATGTCCTGTGCTTTGTAAATAGTATTGCAATGAACATTGGGGTGCATGTGTCTTTTTGAATTAGAGTTTTTTTCTAGGTATATGCCCAGTAATGGGATTGCTGGGGCATATGGTAGCTCTGTTTTCAGTCTTTATGGAACTTCCATTGGAGAAGGCAATGGCACCCCACTCCAGTACTCTTGCCTGGAAAATCCCATGGGCAGAGGAGCCTGGTAGGCTGCAGTCCTTGGGGTCGCTAGGAGTCGGACACGACTGAGCAACTTCACTTTTACTTTTTACTTTCATGCACTGGAGAAGGAAATGGCAACCCACTGCAGTGTTCTTGCCTGGAGAATCCCAGGGACGGGGGAGCCTGGTGGGCTGCCGTCTCTGGGGTTGCACAGAGTCGGACACGACTGAAGCAACTTAGCAGCAGTAGCAGCAGCATACTGTTGTCTATAGTGGGTATACCAGTTTATATTTCCAACAACACTGTAGGAGGGTTCCCTTTCCTCCACACCCTCTCTAGCATTTATTGCTTTTTAGAATTTTTGATGATGGTCAGTCATCAAAATGGCCAGTGTGAGGTGATATCTCATTATAGTTATTGTAGTTTTGATTTACATTTCTCTAATAATTAGTGATGTTGGGCATCTTTACCTATATTTGCCCATCTAAATGTCTTTTTTATGGAGAAATGTTTATTTTTAGGTCTTCAGTGCCGCCCCCCCCCCCCCCCTTTTTTTTTTTTTTTTGCTTGAGTTGTTCATTTTTTGACAGTGAGCTGCATGAGCTGCTTATATATTTTGGAGATTCATCCTTTGTCAGATGCTTCATTTTGCAAATATTTTCTCCCATTCTTAGAGTTGTCTTTTAAGATCCGATGCTATAAAACTCTTGAGGAAAAGATAGGACACTCTTCAACATCAATCACATCAAGGTCTTTTTTGATGCACCTCCTAGAGTAATGAAAATAAGAAATAAATGGGACCTAATTAAACTTAAAAGCTTTTTTCACAGCAAAGAAAACCATAAACAAGACGAAGAGAAACCCTCAGAGTGGAAGAAAATATTTGTATGCATTTCTTCATGTTGACCATTCCGATTTGTGAGCATTTACACGGCCTCTGTCTCAGATGCTTTATGAGCACGTTTAGTGACTTCTATTTGAAATCTTGACTCTATCTCTGTTCCTCCTCTGCAGAGTATTTGGCTGCAACAATAATATTTGTAACGTTATTTTTAATTGTTCTGGAAATCAAAGCTAAGTTTTTCCTTTGCTGTTCTTTTCAAATATAAAACAATATGAACAGTATATAACTGAGGATCTATGATGAATTCAACACTGTGGTTAATAGCTTGGTGCATAATATCTCTCCTATCTCTTTTTTTCTTGCTGTTGAACTATAGTCAATTTGCAATGTTTGTTAGTTTCTGGTGTAAAGCAAAGTGATTCATATATATATATATATATGTATATACACACACACATATTCTTTGTCATATTCTTTCCATTATGGTTTATTGCAGAATATTGAATATAGTATATAGTTCCCTATGCTATATAGTAGGACCTTCTTATATCTTAATATCACCTTAATATAAGAAGTATATACTTCTTATATCTAATTATAATTACTTGATTTTTATAAACGTCACAGATGGAAAACACAACAAACCAAAGATGCTAACTGACTTCCCTTGAGAAAGTCATTCGTATTGTTGATTGTCCTGTAAACCTTACTCTGTGCCTGACTGTTTTAATGAAAAGCCATTGCATTTTTATAAAATGGTTTATTGGATATTTTGGTGATTAACTCAGTCACACTTTGAGGGTCTACACAAAACTTGTTTTGAGAAAGAGATTGCCTGCTAAATTACAGCAACCTTATGTTTGGAAAGTAATAAGTAAAGTTATTCAGTTGTTCCTTCTCTAATTGTTTCTGACCAATTGCTCCATGGCTTTTGACCAGTTGAGTGAGTGATTTCAAACTTTTCCATTTTCAAGCTGACTCACATGCAAATTAAATCCCAGAGATTGTTTGTGAAACTGGTGACTAGCGTCTGAAATGCCTTTAATTGGTCACAGTTATGACACTTAACACTGATTTTTACCATAATAGATACAAGAGTAGAATTAAAAGTAGCTTTAGCTATTAAATTCTAAAGAGCCATTTTTTTTTTTCACTCCAGATTCAGGGTGTCTGATAAAGTGTAAACAAATACATTGTGACCTCTTGAAAAAAATAAGCCATAATTAGTGTAGGCTTATAAATAGTAACCCCATGGTCACTGTTGATCTCATGCTTGCATCTCTTCTTGTCTGTGACACTCATTTGAATGAGGAACACTGTGTCATTAAGATATAGATTTGTTCTGCTGGGTCCCCCTTATTTCTATAAATTCAATAGGCTAGAAAAACTTTATCTTAGAAAACATGTCATAAACATGATTGACCATATTAGCTTTGCTTTACCATCAGGCTATTAGACTAAACCCTTTAGCTGTCAGAATCAATTCAGAATTTAATTAAATTGCCTCATGCTCTGACCTTTAAGAGAGAATGTCACAAGACTTTTCAGGTATTAACATGATGGGTTTTTTTTTTTGAAGCAGGTAGAAGGAAAAGAAAAATGGTGTAAGATAGCTACTTAAAAAAATTATATTGAAGTATAGTCAATGAACAATGTTGTGTTTAATAATTCTTTATGGCAAAGTGACTCAGTTATACATATATGTGTACATATATATGCTCTTTTTCATATTGTTTTCCTAAAGTAGTTACTTTTAAAGCTCTCATTTGAATATTTTGCATATTTTGTAGACATTAGCTGTTTCTGATCTTTCACCTTCCTGTCATTATCCTAAGTTTTATCTCCCTTTTGTGTGCACATGTTTGTTAAATGCCCCTTCCTCCATGTTTGGTGTTCAGTCATTTTCTTGTGAATTCAACAGCAATAAAAATATTTATTACGTGTCTGATATATACTAAGGCACGTGCTGGATACTGGACCTCTCTTAAGGAGCCAATGGACATTGCAATCTGTCCTCATGGAGCTTATAGTGTAGTGTGGGGTCAAATGATAATCAAGAAACCTCTTACATGTATTATAACAAGATGTTACAATTACTATAAAATACAGGTGTGTGTGTGTGTGTGTATGTATATATATATATATACATATATATATGTATGTGTATGTATGTATGTTAATTAGTCGTGTCCAACTTTTGCAACCCCATGGACTGTAGCCCACCAGGCCCCTCTGTCCATGGGATTCTTCAGGCAAGAACACCAGAGTGGGTTGCCATTTCCTTCTCCAAAGGGAACTATAGAAAGAAAGAAAGTGAAGTCGCTCAGTCGTGTCCGACTCTTTGTGACCCCATGGACTGTAGCCCACCGGGCTCCTCCATCCATGGAATTCTCCAAGTAAGAATACTAGAGTGGGTTGCCATTTCCTTCTTCAGGGGATCTTCCCTACCCAGGGATCGAACCTGCATCTTCTTCATTGGCAGGTGGATTCTTTTACCTCTGAGTCACCAGGGAATCCTCAGTATATAATATGCTGCTGCTGTTCCTAAGTCGCTTCAGTTGTGTCTGACTCTGTGCGACCCCATGGACTGCAGCCTACTAGGCTTCTCTGTCCATGGGATTCTCCAGGCAAGAACACTAGAGTGGGGTGCCATTGCCTTCTCCAATGCATGAAAGTGCAAAGTGAAAGTGAAGTCGCTCAGTCATTCTGACTCAGCGACCCCATGGACTGCAGCCTACTAGGCTTCTCCGTCCATGGGATTCTCTAGGCAAGAACACTAGAGTGGGGTGCCATTGCCTTCTCCAATGCATGAAAGTGCAAAGTGAAAGTGAAGTCGCTCAGTCATGTCTGACTCTTAGCGACCCCATGGACTGCAGCCCACCAGGCTCCTCCATCCATGGGATTTTCCAGGCAAGAGTACTGGAGTGGGGTGCCATTTCCTTCTCCCATATAATATAGCAATGTATAAATAATTTGGGGAGTGTTGGGAGCATGTTTGGAATGGGATCAGATGCAGACTTTCCTGGGGAATTAACCTTTGAGCTGAGATCTGAAAGAGGCGCAGAAGGTAGTTGAGTGAAGTACCGTAGTGATGGGTGAAGTACTGGTGATCTAAGACCGGGGAACAATTTGGACCAAGACCTACAAAGTCAGGAAGCAGGATCTTCAAGGCCTGAAGGACAGTGAGGGATGCTGGTGGTACATGGCAGCCATGAAGGGAGATGGAAAGATAAGCAGAAGCAGTTCTCAGAGGCCCTTGCAGACTTTGGCATACATTCTAAATCTGAGCTCACTGGAAAAGTCTGTGTGCAGCCATCCCCAGTAGGTTCTTTCCATGCCTTCTTAGTTGATTGCTCTTGAGATAATTTAAGGAGGCAGAGTTGCAGTGCCTTTCCTTTTTAAGCAGGACTACCCATTCTTGTGAAACCATTCTCCTTTTAAATTTTCTGACACTAAATTCATATCTATTTTTGTTGGTTTTTCTTTGTTTTATTCTTTCCATTGCTTCCTTCCATTTTTCCTACCTTTAAGCATCATTTTCATGCCCAGTCAAGGCCTTCATCCCTCCCAGCCATGACAGCAGTACTCCAGTAGCATATGGCCCTTTCCTCCCAGTTTTCTTCTTGCATCCACGTTTCTCCTTGGCTAGAATTAAGTCCTGAGTTGCCATTTTGCTCATCACTTTCTTTACTTTCTTGGTGATGAAATTGTCAGTGATGCACATCAGGAATGTATCTGCTGATTGGCTCTCAGCTGAATTTCGCTTCCGGGAGATGCATGGGTAGATGAGGCTTCCTGTAGCCAGATTACCTTCCCAGGATGCTGTTTTTAAGAATTTTACTGTGAAGGCCGGTCCATAGTTTTTACCCATGCTTTTGGTGTTTATTCTGTTGCTGTACTAACACCTTTATTTCTCTTCTGTCTGTTCTCAACCAGTTGCTTTCTATATTGTGATTTCTCCTTTTTAAAGTTGGTAGGTTTTCTTATAGATTTTCTTGTAGCTGCCTATTTTATGTACATTCAGGATGTGGCTATGCTCTGAGGCTTAATGACACATTAAATGCCTAGGATTTGGAAAGATATGAGAAAACCAAGAGTAGGCCACACCAGAACTAGGGGACATTACCCATGTGTGGTCGTCTCCAGTCAGAGTGCTGGGTGAGATGAGGATTCAAGTCATTTGCCAGGGTCTAAGGATAAGACCTGATAGGTAGCTAATCAGTGCAGTATATGAATGAGAATGGTGGTGATAAGATAATAAGATAATGGTGAAAATGAAGTGCTGCTACAGATATCGATTCATTTCCATTTTGTTTAACTTTTAGGTTTAAATAAATTCTTTTTTTTTTTTTTTAAATACAGGGCTCCCCTGGTGGCTCAGACAAAAAGAATCTGCCTACTATGTGGGAGACCTGAGTTCAGTCCCTGGGTTGGGAAGATCCCCTGGAGAAGGGAATGGCTCTGTACTCCAGTATTCTTGCCTGCAGAATTCCATGGTTACTAATACATCCTCAGTCTCTAGAATGCTGCAGTTAGTTATTCCTAATTAATGGGACAATTTAAAAGAAGCTTAACAAGTTAAAATCATAATGTGTATTCATTTAATATTCTCCAAAAGGCTCGTCCAAGTTAAGGGTGAAAAAAATGTGCATAATATGTACATAGTCAAATACCAGTTAACTTCATAGTTTATCAGGTTATAGTTGGCGATGACAGATATTTGTGGTTTTTCAAAACCTTTTATTCAATCTATAAATTTATTTTCTTTGGCTAGCAGACGAAATGGAAATTCCACCTGCTTTTTGAACTCTGTCCATTCTCATGCCACACTTGGAGTAACTTGCTGTGCTGGTTGTGTAAGAACGTCATTTATTTGGGGAATCCATCTCTCTGTGGGAGTCTTTGAATAGAGTGGGAGGGAAGGTCAGAGTCTGGACATTTATTCTGGGCCACTTACAGCTGCTTGAGTAATATTGTGTTCCCATCAGAATCATTTCTACTTTTAAATAATTGTTCCAAATGTATCAGGCAGCCTGAAGATTTTAACTAATTTTCATCAATTACACATCTTGAAATATATATATATATATATGTTTGTATATGCTGCTGCTAAGTCGCTCCAGTCGTGTCCGACTCTGCGCAACCCCATAGACGGCAGCCACCAGGCTGCCCCGTCCCTGGGATCCTCCAGGCAAGAACACTGGAGTGGGTTGCCATTTCCTTCTCCAATGCATGAAAGTGAAAAGTGAAAGTGAAGTCACTCAGTCGTGTCCGACCCCCAGCGACCCCATGGACTGCAGCCCACCAGGCTCCTCCATCCATGGGATCCTCCAGGCAAGAACACTGGAGTGGGGTGCCAGTGCCTTCTCCAATGTTTGTATATACACATGTATAATTTTGAAGTTTAAACCAATGGTGAGCCACTCTATTTTAAGTAGTAATCCAAATTATCCAGGGAGATATATTTTTTTGTCAACCATCTGGTACATAATAATTTGCTGAAATGCCAAAGATTTATGGATTTTACTGCAACAATACTTTCTGTGATGGTAGGAACTTTATTTTATTATCCTGTTTGCAAAATTGCACCTTTCTTTTTTTGTGGAGCATTTCTGCTCTCATTGACATTGTGATGGGTAACGCAGTTCACAATGACTGTCTGTCACAGAGCTGTTTAAGCCCTAAGGACACTTTAAAGCATCATCTTGGTTCTTACTCTGCCAAATATAACTTGTATTTTCTTTGCTTGAAAAGTTCTTATATTAGGCCCTCACCATGCCTGGCAGGATACAGTCAATGGGGTCGCAAGAGTCGGACACGACTTAGCGACAAAACCATCACCACCATATCTTCCCATGCCCTGAAACTGCATGTTCTCATTATTTTTCCCTGGTGGTTTTCTTTACTGGTATTCACTCTTATAGGTCCTACCAATATTTACCGTGTTTAATGTTTGGCTCAAAATGGTCACAAAACAGCTCATCATCAGGGATTCTCCAGGACAAAGGCATTATAGCAAGCAAACAATTCAGTAGAATAATATGTCCTGGTATTACAGTTGCCTTCATTCCCAAGTCTCTGATTCTTGGAACACCAAGCAGCAAGTCTACAACCAGGCCAATCCAATAGTTTGGACCACAGCCCCAAAATTCACACACATAGTTATTTTTTTATATTATTATTCTGTAACTTGACATGTGGGATCCAAGAGAAGAACACATATCATATGTAATAGGGAATGGATCAATTTACTGGCAGGGAGCTCGTGCTCTAGGAAGAAGAGGCATGTTGAACAAGTCACAGCAAGTTACTGAGTGTGCCCGAGAAGAAATGCATGATGTTACGTGAACTTAAAGAAAGGGACTTCACCTCAAGGGAGGGATGTTTGAAGGAGACTTTAGGATGAAATGCCCTGCAGTCAGGTAGAAGGTCTGGGAGAATGGGAAAGAGATGGAGGAGCAGGTTAGAGGTAGAAGCAATAATATGGGTAAATCCAGAGACCACAGAATGTTCCAGAAACATTCTGGACAAACTGGAGTTTCTTAATTCATAATTCTTGACTCATCTTTCTTTTAAGATCGAGGCATCTTGTTGAAGGTCGTTTCCTTGGTTTTAACCTTTGGAATATTGTTTGTGCTTAGAATTTTTGAGAAAGCAATAAAACATTCCTACAAGGTCCCAACTCTCCTTAGCTAATACACCAACTAGCTAGAGGAACAGCATAGTTAATGATGCACCTTTTACAAGCGTAGAAGTGCTTTGCTTTTATGTTGTTATTGAAAGTAGGTGACTCATTGTGGCAGGTATTTGAGGCACTGTATTGAGCTGTTGCTATGAGCAGTAAGTATATCTTCTTAGGCTTTAAACACAGGAGAGAATTGGAAGGAAATGCAGATATATTGGTACAGCATGCATATTCTGGGCTGCTCATCGATTCTCCTGTTGATCTTATTCGCCCAACTATTTGTTTCAGATAAATATAAAATATGTGGAGAATGAAAAGTAGCACAGACTATCATCAATCGCTGAGAACTGTTCATTTTGAAATTTGTGTTTTTGGTTGTCATTGTTTTCTTGGAATGCTGGCATCATCCAGATGCTCAGGTCAGATGAGAGCATAAGTAAGAAAGAAATTGCTATGACTTTGGAGTTGACAGGCACAATTCCAACATGTGGAAATAACTGGGAAGAAAACCAAAACATTGAAATTCACAAAGGAGAGCTGAAAATGAGGATCATGCTGTCTGCTTCAAAATTATTTTATGTCCAGTATTTTTTTTTTGGCAAATATGCCTGGCATTGAAGAATTTAGGACACAAAAGATAAAAGATGACTACTTGGAGGTCTCCCAGGACCCAAAGTCTGGCAGGTGGTGGCTCATCACTCAGATGCTTTCAGTTCAACACATGTTAAATGGAGACAGTTTCAGCAAGGATGTTTTTAGAAGGATTCAGTTGGGTAAGAGATGCTCCCTAAAAAACTGGACTGGTTTCTAGTTGTTCATTATCATCAGGATGGAACTTGCTCGTACCGTCCCTCATACTTTTCTGAAATTGGCTAAACTTACACTTCCTACAGTTTGTTGAGTGTTCACTATTCAACAGGGTGTAAATCTTAACCAGTGTTCTTTCTATCTACGTGTACCTTATAGATCTACATTCAGTGGTTTTGAAGCTAAGAAACACTGCAAGATAGAACCACTCTGATCCCTAATGTTACCAGTCCAGTGCAAGGTTTTTTGTTTTTTAATTTGGGATCGGTTGAATATTGGCAGAAATCAAACATATGACTTTATTTTTAGTTAATTTTTATTGGTGTATAGTTGCTTTGTAATGTTGTATTCATTTCTGCTGTATAGCAATGGGTATCAGCTATAGGTATACATAAATCCCCATTTTGGGGGATTTTCTTCCCATTTAGTTTACCCCAGAGCACTGAGAAGAGTTCTCTGAGCTATACACTACAGTATCACTAGTTATCTATTTTCTCTGTATGTCGGTTGCTCAGTGCTGTCCAACTCTTTGTGACTTCCATGGCCTGTAGCCCTCCCAGGCTCCTCTGTCCATGGGATGCTCCAGGCAAGTATACTGGAGTGGGTTGCTGTTCCCTCCTCCAGGGAATCTTCCCAACCCAGGGATTGAACATGTGTCTCTTACGTCTCCTGCATTGGCATTTGGGTTCCTTACCACTGACACCACCTGGGAAGCCCAAGGTCATGTCAGCCATGTCCTAATACTTTGCCAACAAAGGTCCATCTAGTTAAGGCTATGGTTTTTCCAGTAGTCATGTATGGATGTGAGAGTTGAACTATAAAGAAAGCTGAGTGCTAAAGAAATGATGCTTTTGAACTGTGATGTTGGAGAAGACTCTTGAGAGTCCCTTGGACTTGCAAGGAGATCCAACCAGTCCATCCTAAAGGAAATCAGTCCTGGATGTTCATTGAAAGGATTGATGTTGAAGCTGAAACTCCAATACTTTGACCACCTGATGCAAAGAGCTAACTCATTTGAAAAGACCCTGATGCTGGGAAAGATTGAAGGCAGGAGGAGAAGGGGACAACAGAGGATGAGACGGCTGGATGGCATCACTGACTCGATGGACATGAGTCTGGGTAAACTCCGGGAGTTGGTGATGGGCAGGGAAGCCTGGCGTGCTGCAGTCCATGGGGTCTCAAAGAGTCAGACACGACTGAGCAACTGAACTGAACTGAATGATCATGAACTCAACCTCTTTTCTCATTTACTTTAGTGAGGAAGATAGCTTTTATTTTTTTTAATATACTGTATATTGTGCTAAGTGCATAATCAACAGATTAAAAGATATAAGCCGTCTTAAAAATCAATTTATGATTTGATATAAATACATCTATTTGCCCCAATTTTTTTGTAATTGTTAGCTTGCTAAAAAGAATAAGACCAATCTTGAAGAGTGATATTAGAAAGAAAATGAACACACAAACTCAGCTCAACTTGGCTTAAAAATACATCTTCCCTCCCAATATCTGGTAGTAACATTGAGACAGCTAATATTTCTTCCTTTCCGTCCTTGCATCTGTCATATCCTAATGACAACAGTGACATCTGAAGACGGGTAGTTATCACCTTTCACCACTTGCAAGTCATTCTTGTGAATCTCTGCGCCAGAATTTTCATTTTCCCTTTTCTTTCTCTATTAGTTGCATTATTTTTTTAGAATTATTGTTATTAAGGAATTTTTTTTGGAGGGGAGCCCTACTGTTTGGTGTGTGGGATATGAGATCTTAGTTCCCCAACCAGTGATTAAGATTAAACCCAAGCCCTTGGCTCTGAGAGCATGGAATCCTAACCACTGGACTGCCAGGGTGTTCCCAGGAAATTATTTTAAAAAACACATTTAAGTTTGCTAAACTCAGAAGAAAGCGGAGAGAAAAAGAGGAAGGAATGAGGCATGGGGCTCTCATGATTTCTTTCAGCTGAGATGACTTGCCTCTTTTAAGACAATCATTTTCAAATGTTTAGCTATTTCTTATTGCATTTACCTTTGTATTTCTAAATAATAGAAATAGCTATTGTGCATAGCTATTACTTTTAGATATTACACACTGATTTCTGTTTTGGCAGATTAATGCTTTAATCACTCTGTACCTCACAATTTTTCTCCTCCATTACTTTGTGTGTGTGTGTGTAATTTTATATTGGGGCATAATTAACAGCAACAAAATGCACATATCTTAAGGGTTTAGTTCACTGAATTTTGACAGCCGTATACACTCATGTGAAGTGTCAGTCACTCAGTCGTGTCTGACTCTTTACGACCCCAAGAACTGTAGCCTGCCGGGCCTGTCCATGGGATTCTCCAGGCAAGAATACTGGAGTGGGGAGCCATCTTCTTTTCCAGGGGATCTTCCCAACCCAGGGATCCAACCCAGGTCTCCCGCATCACAGGTGGACTCCTTACTGTCTGAGCCACCAGGAAGCCATACATACAAAATGTATTTATGTAAAATCATAAACTTCTTTTTAAGATATATTTTTTAATCTGTTGATTATGACATATGCTTATGTAACCATCACCCAAAACACGTTGTAGATTTTTATCCCTCTGGGGTATTTCTCATGGTTTTATGCCCTAAGTTTTCTCCCCTTCCTACATACTTGTGCCGTTATCTGATTTCTAACACCATAGACTAGTTTTGCCTGCATTTAGATTTCGTATGTGTGCATGCTGTCTGTTCAGTCATGTCTGACACTTTGTGATCCTATGTACTGTAGCCTGCCAGGCTCTTCTGTCCATAAGATTCTCCAGGCAGAATATTGGAGTGGGTTGCCATGCCCTCCTTCAGGGGATCTTCCCGACCCAGGAATCAAACCCATGTCTCCTGTTTCACCTGCGTTGGCAGGGGGGTTCTTTACCACTAGCACCACCTGGGAAGCCCCAGATTTTGTATAAGTGGACTCAACCAATACCTCTTTTTATCAGACTTCTTTCCCCTGACCTCAATTTTTGAGGGCACTCCATGTTGTTACATGTACCAATAATTCTTATTTTATTGCTAAATGCTATACCGTTGGTCACAATTTGCTTATCTGTTTTTTATTGCTGGTTACTGGGATTCTTTTCTGATTTTTTACTGTTATGAATAAAACTGTTGTGGACATTTACAAGTAGTTTTTTGTTAGCATATTTATTTCCCCTTAAGAATAGAGTTGCTAGACCAAAGAGGGTAAAGTGGGAGGTGGGATGAATTGGGAGATTGGGATTGATATATATATACTCTTGATACCATGTATAAAGTAGATAATGAATGGGAACCTACTGTATAGCTCAGGGAACCCTACTCAGTACTCTATGGTAACCTGAATGGAAAGGAAGTTCAAAAAAGAGGGGTTTATTTATATGTACGGCTGATTCACTTTGTTGTATGTTAGACTCTAACAATATTGTAAAGTAACTATACTCTAATAAAAGTTAATTTTTAAAGAATAGAGTTGCTAGGTCATGTGGAACTCCAAAATAGTTCATCAAAGTAGTTAAAAATTAAATACTATTTTATAATCCCTCCAGCTATGTATGAAATTTCTATCCATATTATTCAATATTTGCCATTTGATTTTAGACATTATTTCTGATCTCTTCACATGCCATCTGTATTTCCTCCAAGTTCCCTTTTACATTTTTTCTGTCTCTTTCATGTCAGAGATATTCCTCAAGATTCTAGAGTCTAGGCTACCAATACATACTTTAAAGTGAAGCCCTGAATATTTTATACAAGCATTGTGCATGTAGGCAGGAAGATCATATCTCACGCTTCCACTTAGACAGTCACGTGGCCATCTATCTTTTTGGAGTAGTCTTCAAAATAATAGCTGCTTTTAGTCTTTACTCTGTTGTGGTTTGGATTCCCCAAAGAGAAATTCTCTTCCTTCTGCTTTGGATTTATCAGTCTGGCTCCTTGGTTTTGGAGCCAAGTGGGTGAAGAAGTGTGGAAGTTCTCCTTTCCAGTGTACAGATTTGATTTAATCTTTCCATCTCCCATCTCACACATTATTCCTCCTCTTCTCTGTTACTTGGTGTCCCAAGTCTAGAGCTTTTCTCTTTTAATTGCTGCCCAGGCTACACCTCTTTACGCCTACCCAGGTTGCCTGAGGACAAATAAGTTGACTGTGTTAGGGAGGGAACAGAGGGAGCTTGGTGTGCTTAACACAAAGTTTCAACAGTTCTGCTGCTTGCAGCCCATTTCCTTGCCATGGGCCTTTCCTAAACTGAGGTTATCTGGGTTCTGTGGGGTGAGTCATTTGCTTCCTGTGAATATCTCAAACACTTGCGTTTACTCCTCCTCTGACCTGCTAAATCCTGAACCATACTGGACCCATCTTTTCTTCACCTTTGATCATAGATGTTTTCCTGCCTTCCTAAGATGATAGCGTTTCTTACTTGATTTCCATGTTTGGAGGTGCTGCTGCTGCTGCTGCTTTTCCCCTGCCCCCAAGCACCCCCCCTCCTCCCTCAGAACGAAAAAAAAGGGGGGGTTTTTTTTTTCCAAAAAAAAAAAAAAAAAAAAAAAAAAAAGCCCTTGTTTTCCCCCCTTACACCCCCTGAACTGGAGCCAAAGGATCCTCCGTCCATGGGATTTTCCAGGCAAAAGTCGTGGTGGGGCTCCCGTTAATTTTTTAATTTTTAAACTGCATGGTTTTATCCAAGACATCCAAATTACTCTGTAGTTGAGCCTTGAGGGAGGCTGAGTTAGAGGAAAAGTATAGTATTTGCTGATAGAGGGTGAATGTAGTGTTTCTGAAGATCTAAATTTAATGGGGTCACTCAGTTCATTGTCAAGACTACTTAAAAGATTGCTTTAGAAAATGACACAGAGGAACTTCAGAACTTTAGAACAGGGGTGGGACTCAATCCCTCTTCATCACCAGGAGGATGCTGAGGCCAAAAGTTCAAACAAAGGATATAGTCGCCTTTTAAAATATAAATGATTTGCAACACCAGCATACTGTGCTTGTCCTAACTTTGAAAAAATGAAAATAAGTACATTCACAGTATTTCTTGATTCCCTCAAGAAGGCATTGAAAACCCATAATTATAGAATTTATTAAGGAAAAGTAACTAATAAATACTGTTAGAGAAGAATGCTCAGTTGAGGGATTGATAGGCAAGGGGTCTTATTTTTAGACTGTACTTGGAAGGATGTCAGAGTTGTTATTCACTGACAAAGGTAAAAACAAGTTATAAATTAAGCTCATTGGAAACTACAGGGAGAATCCAAGCTGACAAGTTATTGACGTCGCATGAGGCAACCAAGGAAGGATGTGCCAAAATGACACATGGCTGATCTAGCTGCAAGAGTGATTATTGATGAGCAGGATCAGGGAAAATTTCCTCCAGGTCTCAATCAACATATATAGTCAAGAGCCTCTGACATGCTAGTCACTGTGTAGGCTATCAAAAAACTCAAGAACACCAGTGATTTCAAGAGAGATTAGTTTGATTGTAGAGGCAGATTCAAGCAAAGAGATGTTATAAAGGAATTAATGTGCTTGTGTGTGTGTGTGTGTGTGTGTGTGTGTGTGTGTGTGTGTGTGTGTGCACTCAGTCGTGTCTGACTCTTTGCAACCCCATGGACAATGCCAGCCAGGTTCCTCTGTCCGTGAAAATTTCCAGGTAAGAATACTGGAGTGAGTTACCATTTCCTACTCCAGGGAATCTTCCAAACCCAGGGATTAAACCCGTATCTCTTGTGTCTCCTGTTGCTGAGTGCCAATTAAGTGATACAGATGGTAAGAACTACCTTAGCTCTGAAGAGACAAGTCATACTTAGATGGAAAATGGAGTCTACATAGGAGAAGCAGAATTTACCCTTACTCTTAAAAAGGAATCAACATGAATCAAAGTGGATGTTCTAAATCCTGTAAGTCTGTCAAGGCACTTGGAAGCATGGTATCCTCTCTGAGTTATTGTGGGGGTGTTTGTAGACACATTATATTTTGGCGGAGATAAAGAAGCATGCAGTTCATCACTGTCTCGTAGAGAGCACACTTTTTAGATACTTTTGTAGTGAAAATGTGTCTTCTTGCCCTACTTATGTGCATATTTGCTCATCTTTGGCAGCATGATCACAAAGCTGAAGACTTCAGGCAGATGGAAGCAGTATCATATTCAATTTTTGTATTTTTTTAAATAAGCAAATTTCCTAGAGAGAAATCAAAGTCGAGGAGGAGTCTACCCAGTGATGTGATGATAAGGAAAGCATCCCTGATTTAAAGGCTTGACCAGTTTTCTTTGATGTGAATACAGTCACTATGGCCAGTCTCAAGCTACCAGCTTGACGCTCCTGAATCCTGACGTGGGGACAGTTGAGCACAGCTGGCTGTCCTGAGCCGGTGGTGCAAGCTCCCTTGAAGCCATCAGACTTTCGGATCCCATGCAGAAAAATGCAGGCAGGGATGGTGTCAACATTTAAAGGTTTCTTTTTCAAGTCTAATTCTCTCTCGGTATATCATTTTTCCTCCTCAGATAGTTATGGTGACAACATTATAAAACTCAAAGATACTTTATCCCAATATGTGTCTTGTTCATTTAGGCTGTCAAATGCAATTTAGTTTGTTATTGATAGCAGCAGTGCCTTGCTGCTTGAGTAGACACGTGGCAGGGATGTGAAGTGCAGAGAGGTGGCAGGACCGGATGTCAGCGCAGGTGTGGTGCAGCTGTTTATTATGGACTCAACTTCTGATACAAGCCTGTCATTCCAGGGATGCTCTTCTGAAAATAGGGACTGTCATTCTAAAATCCTCCACAGATTGGCGCATGAGTGCTAAGTCGCTTCAGTTGTATCTGACTCTTTGTGACCCCATGGACTGTAGCCCACCAGGCTCCTCTGTCCATGGGATTCTCCAGGCAAGAATACTGGAGTAGGTTGCCATGCCCTTCTTTAGAGGCTCTTCCCGACCCAAGGATTGAACCCATGTCTACTGTATCTCCTGCTTTAGCAGGCAGATTCTTTACCACTGAGCCACCTGGGAAGCCTGGACAAATCAGCTCTTTACCTGTGTTCTGTGAAGCAGGATAATCAAACAGTGAGTGATCATCTGGTTAGAGCCTCTTCTGCTAAAGGCTGAACAACTTCTCGTACTGACGTCCTTCTTCTAAGCTCCCACATCCGTGGGCATCTAATAGCCCTCTTAGCTACCACATGCTAGTCATCATTTTCCCGCTTTCTCAGGGGTTTCTGCTGTGCTGCCAGCCATCACATCTGACAGAGCCTGGACCAAAGTATGACTCCACTGCTCTCGTTGATGCCCAGGAAGCTCCTCAAAAGACCAAGTTGGGGCCCCAAGTCATCCCAGATATAAAACCATCCACACAAAGACAGCTGAATAGAATGCCAATGCTGTACATTCACATTATCCCTGAGACTTTAGTGGAAAACCCAAGTGTTGTTTAGCCCTGTTGTGTTCCTTCTCTTTTCCTGAGCGCCCTTGTAGAAGATTCAGCAGTGAGTCCTCAGGACTGGACTGAACCCTCTGGGTAATGGACTGTATACACCTTCCGTTTCTGAAATTGACCACATGTGTGACTTACTCCTTCTCTGGGGATATTATTGCTTCTCCAGGTTTCTCTTTATGAGAATCTACCACTTAATAAGATCGTACCCCCTGCTCTGTACATCACACAGATTTTATAAACATTGCTGAAGAGATGAGAGAGAAAGCAGTTTCTCCACTCCACTCGCTTGCTTTCCAGTTAACAAAGGGAACATAACACACTGGTTTTGGAGCCACTGCCCTCCAAAACTTGTCCCTGAGTCTCCAAAACTGCTCATATAGGGAACCACCCACTCAGGACAAATCTAGGTAAAGCCAGAGGGCAGAGCCAGGAATGAAGTCACAGGGCCAGGGATGAAGAGCTGGGGGAGAGGAGTACAATTCAGAGTTCAGCTGCTGGAGTCAAGAGGAAATGTGACTTGGGGTGGAAAGAATAATAAAGAGGATAGGTCATGCACATGTCAGAGGTTGAGAGAGCATGTTCCTGGAGCACCAGCTAGGTTCACGGAGTCAGGGAAGGTGGGTGTGTGTGCTGTTATGAAAGGATTTATTATAAGCCAGTCATACACAAAAATGGACAAAGGAGTAAGTTGAGGCTGCCTGTTGGTTTCAAGTGTCTGCATTTGAAAGATGTATCTACAGTGAATGATATTTTGCTGCGCTGCACCTTTGTTAAAACATCAGCCTGTGTGTTGACAAGGCAAAGGTTTGTTAAATATCTTTATGGATAGTCAGTCCAATAAAGCAGGACGTACACTTATAGTCATTTAATGGTGTCTTTTCTGCTTTAATTATAGTTTTATATAATCTAAGCTTGATTTAACTAAATAATAATAAAGTAGCATTTACATGCTGAGTTTTCAGACCCTGTAGGCTTGTGAATTCAACTCTCAGTCTAAATGTATAAGTCTGTGTAAATAATATACATGCTTTTCATGAATATCACTTTACTAGAGCTTCTCACTTTTTAAATATGGACAAGATTTGTTTCCAAGTCCTTGGAGATGCAGAGAGCCACAGAGCTACCTTGAGTGACTTGTTTTCTACCCACATATCTGGATTTTGCTTATCCTGTTGGTGGATCGAAACCTAAGGGGCCCAGTGGACGGCTTATCTCTTAGTTCAGAATTTGACTCTAGGATGAGAAGACCCCAATTAAAAGAAATCTTTTTTTTTTTTTTGACACTTTTCAGAGTGTTAATTTTTCTTATAGCGATTTACTTTGCGCATGTATCTGACCTAGAGATTTCAAAGGAAAGACATATGAAACCCCATTTCTGACCCAGTGACTAGCAATGGGCTTGCAGGAACAAGAGTGACATTCTCCATCCGCGAATGTAGGTGACTTTTGCAAGCATTCAAGGTGACACTGAAAATCCTCTCCTGTGTTTCCTGGCGGCCGAGTCTTACTGCTTCCTGCCAGTGTTGCCCCGGTTGTCGCTTCCTCAGGACCCTTCTTCAGCACTGGTACTGGGTTGTTAGGGGGTTGGTGAATAGGCAGCATGTCTGATGAGGAAAATAACACCAGGGACTCATAGTTGCTGTCAACTCTCATTCATTTGTTTTTACTGGTTGAGGACGCGTTTGTGTAATGATGTCTCCACATCTGTCTGTTCACCAGACATGTCCCATGAGCCTCTGCTTCTTAGCATATTGGGCTGAAATCAAACCTATGCCATTCTCTTATTTTCTTAGGCTGAATTTCACTGGTGGGGGGACGGGGTGGAGGAGGGGCCAGGTTAGGAAAAAAGTTCCTTCCAAAGATGATATAACTTGGCAACCTTAAGCTTATGAAATGAGAGGAGGGGAAAGATGAAATAAGAATATGGGAAGTCAGGATTCATCCTACAAAACACTCTTTCATTAGGGTTTGTGAATTAAAGGTCACATAGCGAGAATGCCGGCTAAGATGTCATGTTTATTCTATGAAGAAAAGACAATGAAATATGGCATTTTAACTTTGACATCGCTCGTCTCAAGTTTGGATAAAATTCTCTAGGGGTGTAGGAATCATTTTTTGTGTCTTTACTAATTCTTAATCCATTCTTCCTCTTTTGATGTGGTTACAGTGAGGACTACTGCATGTAGGGCTGAGAGCTGTTTTGTGTATTTTTTTCTCCCCCGAATGTTCCCAAAGCTCTTGTGTTTATTTATATTTGTTAGCTTACCTGAATGGGGGAAATAGTATTCAGCAATTCAAAGATGGCTAAATGGAATAACAGATTTTCACTTCCTAAGGGAACATTTGAGAGTTATTGAATTGCTCTCAATCTACAAGCCATTCTTTTATACCATTTTCTACTTGACTAATTGATTATGACAGGTGTCACCTAAGCTCTGCTGCTCAAGCTGGCCTGATGCTAAGACAGAGGCAGAGCAAGCAACCTCTGCTGATGAAATAGAAAAGCTATTCATGGGTATTTTTCTTATTGATTTTTCCAGTATATGATGTCAGTTAATTACTGAGAGCCATTTACTGAATAAATATAAGCATTCATTATGACTGTATTTTCAATTGAATTCTCTTTCCCTGCAAACATGATCAGTGATTTGTTCCTTTTGAGCCAAACAGAAATTGTACTCTCTATGGTTGTAAAATATATGTAAGCACTAGATACGAATATATGCACATAAAGTGTAAAACTCCGTGTGATATAGATGCAGGTATGTTTGTGTGGGCAGAAAAGGAGCAACATACCTCAGTATTTAAGCACTGTTTGGAGAATTACCGTAGACTCACCGTGTCTCTGTTGTTTTGGTTGTTGTTCCGTTGCTAAGCATGTCTGACTCTTTCTGATCCCGTGGACTGCAGTGCACCAGGCTTCCCTGTCCTTCACCATCTCCAGGAGCTTGCTCAAACTCATGTCCATTGTGTCAGTGATGCCATCCAACCATCTCATCCTCTGTCGTCCCCTTCTCGTCCTGCCTTCAATCTTTCCCAGCATCAGGGACTTTTCCAATGAGTCAGCTCTTCACATCAAATGGCCAAAGGATTGGAGTTTCAGCTTCAGCATCAGTCCTTGCAATTAATATTCAGGGTTGACTTCTTACTTTAGGATTGACTGGTTTGACTTCCTTGCAGTCCACAGAACTCTTAAGAGTCTTCTCCAGCACTGCAGTTCAAAAGCACCAAGTCTCTAATAATATTAAATCCTTTGTGCATGAATTAAAAATTAATTTTTCTCAGAATATACTCTTAGGAGGAACTGAATTGATAATATCCATGATATATGTTGAATGTTGAGGTTCAAAGGGCCATCCTGAAGACCGTTGAGACATTCTCTAGTAGGCTTGGTGATCTCCACTTTCCTAGAAAAAGAAGAGCAATACTGACCTTTCTGGAGTTTTGCATCTTGACCAACATAATAAATTGCTGTAATAGTTTTCTATTTCTGCATAAAATATTACCACAGACTTAGCAGCTTAAAATCACATGCCTTCATTACCTCACAGAATCAATGGTCAGGAGTCCAAGAACAGTTTTGTTGAGTTTTCTGTTTCAGGGTATGACCAGGGTAAATTCTAGGTGCTGCTCATGGTAGAGGTCTCATCAGAAGTTTGACTGGGGAATGGCCCATTTTCACGCTCCAAAGTTGTTGGCAGAATATGTGGCTGTATCTGTGTCAAGGGCCCCATCTTCTTACTTCTCATTACCCAGTGGCAGTTCGTTTCTTCAAGGCCAGCAGAAGATCTTCTCCTTTCAGTATGCTAAGACGAAGCTTGACAGAATTTTACCTAATAGTGAGAGTGGCTCAGTGATAAAGAATCTGCCTGCCAGTACAGGAGACAGAGGAGGTGCAGGCTCAATCCCTGGGTCAGGAAGATCCTCTGGAGGAGGAAATGGCAACCCACTCCGGTATTCTGGCCTGGACAATCCCGTGGACAGAGGATGCTGGTGGGCTGTAGTCCATGGGGTCGCAAAGAGTTGGACACAACTCTGAGCAGGCACACAATTGTGAGAGTGAGGACTCCCTCACCTTTTGTCATATAAATTAAGAGAGTGCCTTTCTAATCAATTTTGCCATATTCTGTTGACCAGGAGTCCAACTATGTTCAGAGGAGATGCAATTAGTTACCTGAGGTCATGTAGATCACCTTAGGGTAACATCCACTATAGATGTTTTGCAGAGGGCTTCTGAAATTAATAATTCTTTAGTAATATATTTAAATAAATAATGTATCTTTAAGTTTATAAATATGTATTCCAGAACAATTTAAGCAGAGTTATGACTTAATTTTAAATAGGATTATTAGTACCTTTAAAACTTGATTTAATTTATATGGGTTTGATTTTTATATAAAATCCCATAGATACTATACAGAATCAGACATATCCTTACAGGCTGTGTCAGGCCCCGAAGGAGTTAACGTGTCTCTCAAACATTGTCAATTTCCTTTTTCCTCATCCATAAAATAAGACCTGTAATTTGCAAAATAAATCTGCATTCTTGAGCAGTGACTGAATGAAAAAACTGAGTATTTTAATAATTAGCTATTCAATTATCTTTTGGTTGCCTACTGTTTGTAAAATCAAAACCATAATATAAAATAACATAGATCATAATATTAGTTACAGATGTCAGCTTCCTCCTTTTTTCCTGAAGAAAAGGTGTTAATGAATTACTCTAGACTGATTTCTGACATAATTGCCAGGACTGTACAATATATCATTCTGCATTTCTGCCAGCAAATTAGCATCTGTGATTCATATAGTGGGAACTTACTTACTTCTATCATGTACTAAATAAACCTTGCTTAGGTTTTCAAAATAACAGGTGGCTCTATACCTTCTAGACTGAAAGTAATTTACAGTTCTGTCATTGAATTAGTGAATATTTCAAAGATGACACTAACGATATGCCTGTGGGTTCACAGCAAAATAAGGCTGCAACTCTGACAAGCTACTAAATACTGCAAATGCATCAATAATTTCCACCTAAGAAATATGACTTTTAATAATTTTAACTCCTTTTTTCTACCTAATATATATTTTTGCCTGACAAGTACACAACACTCAGCACTTAATATTCATTTTCAAATACCAGGAAGGCAGCTACAGATGGTGTCAATGTTTGTAATGGTCTCTGCGCTTGTATGTACTGTATGGTATCAATTGCAGCCAGGAGCTGGGGTTTGCAGGCATTCTTTGCCACTTTATCGGTGACCTTGGGTATATTCCTGAACCTCTCATGATGCAAAATCACAGGAGAACCCACTTAAAATGCTCACTGATTTGCGCAGTACCTGACATATCGTTATCATTCAGAAAACAGTGATGAGGGGCTTCCCTGGTCCCACAGTGGTTAAGACTTTGCCTTCCAATCCAGGGGTTATGAGTTTGATCCCTAGTTAGGGAGCTATGATTCCACATAGCTTGTGACCAAAAAAACCAAACAAACAAACCAGAATATAGAAACAACAGAAGCAGTATTGTAACAAATTCAATAAAGGCTAAAGCAATGTAAAAAAATGTGATGACACAATTTCTTATCACAACAAGCCATTGTTGGCCATTGTCTATATCATTTTGCAGCCTAAATTGTCCCCCTGGGGCTGCAACGTGTGTGGCACAAAGCAGGAGTGTGAAGGAATTCCCTGATGTCTAATGGTTAGGACTCTATTTTCACTGCTAAAGACCCAGGTTCAGTCCCTGGTAGGGGAGCTAAGATTCCACAAGCCATGTAGTGTGCCCAATAAAAGAGAGAGAGAGAGAGAGAGAGCAGTAGTGTGTTATTTCTAACTATGCAACTTTCTTCAGGGATCAGGAAGTTCTTTGGCCTCATTCTCCCTGAATGGAAGAGGCAGTGGGAGTTTATGTTATTATACTTGTCTTTAAAGTGAAGAAATGGAAGCAAAGGAAGATTAGTGTTTGGCCAACAGAGTGCACTGGTGAAACTGGCATTGGTAGGCACCGTCTTGTGACCTAATTCCTAGTTATATTTTCCTCTTGGGCATCTCCTTTATTTAACAGAAGCTCATAGGTGCTTGCCATGAGTCAGGCATTATTGTGTGTGCTTTGCCAGTTTTCACTTGCTGGACTTTCAAGGCGGAGTTAGGTACTGTTGTTACGATGCACCGTGTGTGTATAGGTGAGGAAACAGGCTCAGAGAGATGAGGTTATCTGTGTGATGACATATATCTGTGACATGACAGGATTGATTGGGGTCTGGAATCTGTATTTTATTTTTGCTTAGAAGAAATATTTGCTGCTGAAAAATTTGAAGTTGATTATATTTTTTTCTTTGACTGCATCCAAAGAGCAAATTGTGTTTAAACAGGAAGAGCAGAGTTGACCCATGTGTGTGTGCACGCAGGTGCGTGCACGCACACACACACACACACCCCCCCCCCCAAGAGGCCCTAGTAAAATAGCCAGTATAACATAGATGGATTCCCCCAGAACAATACTCATGTAGCCCTTACAGACTTAGATAGGTAAATTAAAGAAAATGACTTTTAAGAGTCATGCTATCACTTCTTTGGGAGTTTTATGGAGGCTCTCCAGGAACACTTACAACTTAAAAAAAAAATTTCTTGCTCAGCTGGAACAAAGTTGTCATTGGAAGCTGTGTCTTCAAGACCACTGAAGAATTATTAGAGATATCCTCACCATCAAGTGAAGTGCCAGACTTGGTAATTCACACTTCAACCCCACTTGCTCCTCAACTGTAGATGTTGATTCAAATTACACAGATAAATACACAAGCCCTTTCTGGAATCTGTGTTTAACCACTGCCCAGTGCTGCCTTTCATTCTTAGATTGATTTGTTGATTTTGTTTGTATTTTCTCCCTAGGGATCAAAAACATATCAAATAGTGCCTAATCTCCCTATCCTGAGGTCATTAGGGCTTCTACTCTGTTTAACATTGAATCAGTCACCAAGAAGGGTACTAGAATATGTGCTCCAAGAGAGAAGATAGTTATCTTATCTAGTAGTTTTCCATCCCCTAGAACAGAGCCTGGTACTTGGCAGGTGATCAGCAAAAAATATTTTAAGTAAATCAAAGATCATGTGGATTGATGAATGAATGGATACATGTATGAATGCGGTATGTACCTTTTTCTCAAAGGAGCTTTTAGTCTACGGAGACAAACTGTAATTCAGATAGATAAAAGGTTTTATGTCTTTTTATTCCTTTCAGATTGTGTGAGGAAACTTTCCATATATAAAACTATTTCAGTCTGGGTGAAACAGATTTGCTCAGTTTTAAAATATATATTAGAAAAACATATGCTAAAATCCAAATTAAACAAGCTTTTATCTGCATGGCTCAGTCTCAACCCAGATTCGTTTAGCAGAGGTGAAAATGAATTCTTTCACAGAAATTATCTTGCCATATTTCAGCATGACATTTCCGTATGGGTGGCATTTTTATGAGAGGAAGCTGTGAAGGAGAATTAGGAATGGGGTGGGGGAGACTGTTGAAGGTCTCCTCATCTTAAGAATGCCCCCCCAAAATAGAAGAATGTAAAGAGATTAGTAACACGCTGAGTTAATAGTAAGATTTAGAAGATGAGTTTTTATTTTCTTATCCTCATAAAAAACAACAGCATGTTTATATGTTTTTAAACTGGGGGCTATTCAATTTGCTCAAAAAAAGGGAGACAGAGTGGATATACTCAACAAGAGAGACTAATCGAGAGAGCAGAATGGATTTTTGTATAAAGACTAGTGAATGCTAAGGGGAGAGGAGGAAGGAAATGTCATTGTTTGGTGATGGAGGCAGTTGGGTTATTGTTTTAAGATTGAAAAGATGAAGTCTGAGGATGGAATTTCACTGAAGTGTATAAAACTGAGAAGGATATGAAATGTGGCCATTGGTTTATTTAACAAATCCCAGTATCCTACACCCCAAGGATCTACTCAAAATTTAGAAGCGGTTATTTTAGCAAAAGAAATAGAGGAAAACAACAGAATGGGAAAGACTAGGGATCTCTTCAAGAAAATCAGAGATACCAAAGGAACATTTCATGCAAAGATGGGCTCGATAAAGGACAGAAATGGTGTGGACCTAACGGAAGCAGAAGATATTAAGAAGAGGTGGCAAGAATACACAGAAGAACTGTACAAAAAAAGAGCTTCACGACCCAGATAATCATGATGGTGTGATCACTCACCTAGAGCCAGACATCCTGGAATGTGAAGTCAAGTGGGCCTTAGAAAGCATCACTAGGAACAAAGCTAGTGGAGGTGACGGAATTCCAGTGGAGCTGTTCCAAATCCTGAAAGATGATGCTGTGAAAGTGCTGCACTCAATATGCCAGCAAATTTGGAAAACTCAGCAGTGGCCACAAGACTGGAAAAGGTCAGTTTTCATCCCAATCCCAAAGAAAGGCAATGCCAAAGAGTGCTCAAACTACCGCACAATTGCACTCATCTCACACGCTAGTAAAGTAATGCTCAAAATTCTCCAAGCCAGGCTTCAGCAATATGTGAACCGTGAACTTCCTGATGTTCAAGCTGGTTTTAGAAAAGGCAGAGGAACCAGAGATCAAATTGCCAACATCCGCTGGATCATGGAAAAAGCAAGAGAGTTCCAGAAAAACATCTATTTCTGCTTTATTGACTATGCCAAAGCCTTTGACTGTGTAGATCACAATAAACTGTGGAAAATTCTGAGAGAGATGGGAATACCAGACCACCTGATCTGCCTCTTGAGAAATCTGTATGCAGGTCAGGAAGCAACAGTTAGAACTGGTCATGGAACAACAGACTGGTTCCAAATAGGAAAAGGAGTACGTCAAGGCTGTATATTGTCACCATGTTTATTTAACTTATATGCAGAGTACATCATGAGAAATGCTGGACTGGAGGAAACACAAGTTGGAATCAAGATTGCCGGGAGAAATATCAATAACCTCAGATATGCCGATGATAACACCCTTATGGCAGAAAGTGAAGAGGAACTCAAAAGCCTCTTGATGAAAGTGAAAGTGGAGAGTGAAAAGGTTGGCTTAAAGCTCAACATTCAGAAAACAAAGATCATGGCATCTGGTCCCATCACTACATGGGAAATAGATGGAGAAACAGTGGAAACAGTGTCAGACTTTATTTTTCTGGGCTCCAAAATCACTGCAGATGGTGACTGCAGCCATGAAATTAAAAGACGCTTACTCCTTGGAAGGAAAGTTATGGCCAACCTAGATAGCATATTCAAAAGCAGAGACATCACTTTGCCAACAAAGGTTCGCCTAGTCAAGGCTATGGTCTTTCCTGTGTTCATGTATGGATGTGAGAGCTGGACAGTGAAGAAGGCTGAGCACCAAAGAGTTGATGCTTTTGAACTGTGGTGTTGGAGAAGACTCTTGAGAGTTCCTTGGACTGCAAGGAGATCCAACCGGTCCATTCTGAAGGAGATCAGACCTGGGATTTCTTTGGAGGGAATGATGCTCAAGCTGAAACTCCAGTACTTTGGCCATCTCATGCGAAGAGTTGACTCATTGGAGAAGACTCTGATGCTGGGAGGGATTGAGGGCAGGAGGAGAAGGGGACGACAGAGGATGAGATGGCTGGATGGCATCACTGACTCAATGAATGTGAGTCTGGGTGACCTCCGGGAGCTGGTGATGGATAGGGAGGCCTGGCGTGCTGCAGTTCATGGGGTTGCAAAGAGTCGGACACGACTGAGTGACTGATCTGATCTGATAAATATATTACATTTCGGAGAAGGCAATGGCACCCCACTCCAGTACTCTTGCCTGGAAAATCCCATGGACGGAGGAGCCTGGTAGGCTGCAGTCCATGGGGTCGCTAAGAGTCAGGCACGACTGAAGGACTTTACTTTCACTTTTCACTTTCATGCATTGGAGAAGGAAATGGCAGCCCACTCCAGTGTACTTGCTTGGAGAATCCCAGGGACGGAGGAGCCTAGTGGGCTGCCGTCTATGGGGTCGCACAGAGTCGGACACGACTGAAGTGATTTAGCATAAATATATTATATAGCAGATAATAAATTCAGAGTGCAAATGGTGCAGGAAGCTCCCTAATATGTCATTATGATAACTTATGAGATTTTTAATACATATCTCTAAATTTTACCATTGATATCATGAGGGTTAGTCAAATGCTTATATAGCATGGTCCCTGGTGAACCATCCACCAGAGAGAAACCTGCCAGACTTGTTACCTAGTTACATATAGCTTTCTTCTGATAGGGTTATTACGGAGACAAATGACAATGAAAGTGCCTCCTGCTGCTGCTGCTAAGTCGCTTCAATCGTGTCCGACTCTGTGCGACCCCATAGACGGCAGCCCACCAGGCTCCTCTGTCCCTGGGATTCTCCAGGCAAGAATTCTGGAGTGGGTTGCCATTTCCTTCTCCAATATGAAAGTGCCTAGTGACTTACATTTCTTATTTTTAATGGGCTAAAAATTGTGAAATGACTTGAATACAAAAAATTTAGAAAGAGAATATGTAAGTTTAAGTATCCTCCAAAACAACAACAATAAACCTGAACCGTGTTTCTAATCCGATATACATCAAGCAGGGCATAGACAAAAGTGAGCATGTGAAATTCAAAATTATTTCTCATTAGCGACGGTCAGAGATGGGGAAAAGCCTTAGAGGAGAAAGAAGCTGAAGTTTCTGACCAAAGTAGGTTTTACCCAGTTGCTGAAATCAAATTACCATCTCTTTAGAGGGCACATTGATTTATGTGGAAATTCATCCTGGGTTTAGTGATCCATGACATTCTTCCCTGGACCAGCGTGGCCTGTGACGTGAGTTTTTAGAAACATATCTGTAACCACCTGAATTTCATGGATTCCTCTGGTTATTTAGTCCTTTCATCTTAATCATTGATATGCATATGTTCTCTTCAGTAAATTTTACTGGGTGTTTTCTTGACTTCCATCAGCCAATCCTTATACTCATCTCTACCCCCTCTTCATAGTTAACACATTTACAAAAAGTGAGTCTTCCCATCCACAATTTTTTAAAAAAAATTTTATTGGAGGATAATTGCTTTACAATATTGTGCTGGTTTCTGCCATACACCAATATACAATCAGCCACGGGTATACATATGGCTCCTCCGTCTTAAACCTCCCTTCTGCCTCCCATCCTGTTCACCCATCTAGGTTGTCACAGAGGTCTGGATTGAATTCCCTGTGTCACGCAGCATATCTGTTTTACATTTGGTCGTGTATATGTTTCAATGCTCCTCTCTCAATTTGTCCCACCCTCTTCTTCCCACACTCTGTCCATAAGTCTGTTCTCATGTCCGCGTCTCCATTGCTGTCTTGCAAATCGGTCCATCAGTACCGTCTTTCTAGAATCCATACATGTGCATTAATAAACAATATTTGTCTTTCTCTTTCTGACTTACTTCCCTCTGTACAATAGGCTCTGGATTTATCCACCTCATTAGGACTGACTCAAGTGAGTTCTTTCTTATAGCTGAGTAGTATTCCATTGCATATATGTACCACAGTGTCTGTATCCATTCATCTGTTGATGGTAATCTAGCTTGCTTCCATGTCCTAGCTATTATAAAAAGTGCTGTGACAAACATTGGGGTACGTGCATCTCTTTCAGTTATGGTTTTCTCAGGGTATAAGCCTGGTAGTGGAATTGTTAGGTCACATGGTCGTTCTAGTCCTAGTTTTTTAACGAATCTCCATTCCATAGTGGTTGTATCAGTGTACATTCCTGCCAACAGTACAAGAATGTGCCCTTTTCTCCAGATCCCCTCTAGCATTTATTGTTTGTAGATTTTTTAACGCCTATCTACAATTTTTAATTTTATTGCTAATTACTTTAGGGCTAATTACTTCTTATTTTCTTACCATCCTCGATGGTGTTTCCATTCTTTCCTGAGGAAGCACACAGAACACAGTGTTGCCCAGGGTCCAATCACAGGCTATAAAACCAATGGTGATACACACGTCCATCTCCTTACCGTACAGGACAAGCAGCCTTCGTGATGCTCCAGGTCCGTGCTACCTGGGAATTAATCATGCTAGCTTGAACAAAACTGTCTTTCCATTCAGTCACTGGTAATTTTACTATTAATAGCTATGAGCAGCTTCACAGTTTGAAAAACAATGAAATAAGGATCTAGTTTGGAATCCAGAGCGTTACTCCCTCTGATGAAATACAGAGTGGACACACGGCAAGACCGGTTCCAGGTGAAACAGACGCATCAGCATGAATCCTGTGTGCTCTGGGTGGGATGACAGTTTCTGGATTGATGGTTGCAGTCTGAGTGCTTTGTCTCTCTGGTCTGTATTTGGGAGTCTGGGTGGTGTGCATCCATTTTACCCTCCTCGATCCATCTTTCTACATGGGCTGATAAATGTTCACTCTGACCACACTGAAGAGTCCTGAAACCTAACATTGCCCGTGTTCATTTTTTTTTCTTTTTTTAATTCTTCACTCGGAATGAAATCGTGTACTCCTAAAAGATAAGCATTTTTTTTTTTATCATGTGTTTCAGCTTTTTAAAGAAACACCAGAAATACGAGCATTAGGGCTGACCCAGCAACTGTAATTAGAGCAACAGCTCTTCCTTCCCTTTTCTAAATAAACTATTTCTACATACTGTGATCTTTTTTTTTAGATTTACAGAAAGTTATAAAGATATGGTAGAGTTCCCTTATCCCTTCACCCAGTTTCTCCCACCGTTGACATCTCCCATTACCATGGTATATTTCTCAAAACTAAGACATTGACATTTGTACAATACTATGAAATAGACTCTAGAGTTTATGTGGATTTTGCCAGTTTTTCCATTAATACTATTTTTTCTGTCTCAAGATCTAGCTCAGTGTACTGCTTTCATTTAATTGTCATGTCTCCCCAGCTCTATGATGGTTTTCCATAATGGTTTCTGCCTTTATTTATTTATTTGACCTAAGGATCTTGAATGACACTGGCCAGCTATCCAGTAGACTGTCTCACAATCTGGGTTTGTCTGAAGCTTTCCTCATTTAGACTGAGGTTATGGGTTTTGAGAAGAAATACCAAAGAAGCATAATGCCCTCCCTATCACATAATATCAGGGCTGTGTGATCGCTGCCCTTCATCACTGGGTATGATAATTTAAATAGTAAACTAAGTTTGCCAGGGTTTTACCATGAAGTTTGAGTTTTTTCCCCTTTGCATATACTCTTTTCTTTGAAAGCAAGTTACTAAATCTAGCTCATTTCTGCCTCTCTGCCTCTGTTTTTAATATTTACAATCACCTCTATGACTCAGATCTAGCAGAATTACATTGCATTCTCTGTTAATTCTCTAACACATAAAGAATTATTGTACAAGGCAGGGTACCCCGTGCTTTTATCTGGGTAGGGGTACGTCCTCTTAGAGCACAGAATGATCGCTCAGAGAGCCTTCACCAGGAAAACTTTTACAGTCCCCACATTCCCCATCCCTTATCTTTACCCAGGAGACTTAAACCCCAGAAGAGACAGTTGACATATTTGAGTTATGACATAGGAGGGTGGCAGAGAGGACCAAAGATGTCTCCTCTGCTTCATCTTGTTTGGGGTTTGTTTATTTTATTTTCTAGTCATCCTTCAGTGGATTTATTTAAAATGTAATATTGTGATCTCTGTTCAGACACAGCTAGAGTAAGGAAGAAACATTCATAACCACACCTTCATGCTTATTAAGAAATAGCTACAGAATCCCAAACTATATATTTGTAATATAGAAATGTTTCAGTAACTGTGCGTGGAGCTCTGAACTCTGTAATTTTTTTCCCCTCTGTCAAAATATTTACTTGTGAACATAGTATATCATTTACTCTTAACTTTACATAACCAAAGGTGTGAGAATGATGGTTTCTTTCTTACTGAAGCTTAATGAACTTTTGTATTCCTGAAGGTGAAAGTCACAGCACTTTGTATTTTTATGTTAACATCTATTATATTGAAATAATTATTTTTGGTGAAATTAATTGTTGCTAGGAGTAAAATAGATAACTAATAAGGACTTACTGTGCAGCACAGGAAAATATATTTAATATCTTGTGATAATCTATTAATATAATAAAAAAGAATATATATATATATATGTTATGCTATGCTATGCTAAGTCACTTCAGTTGTGTCCGACTCTGTGTGACCCCATAGACGGCAGCCTACCAGGCTCCCCCATCCCAGGGATTCTCCAGGCAAGAACACTGGAGTGGGTTGCCATTTCCTTCTCCAATGCATGAAAGTGAAAAGTGAAAGTGAAGTCGCTCAGTCGTGTCCGACTCTTAGCGACCCCATGGAGTGCAGCCTACAAGTCTCCTCCATCCATGGGATTTTCCAGGCAAGAGTACTGGAGTGGGGTGCCATTGCCTTCTCCGAGATATATATATATATATATATATATATATATATATATATGTAAAGAGAGAGGGAGAGAGAGAACCAAATCATTTCACTGTATACCTGGAAGTAACACAACATTGTAAATCAACTGTACTTCAATAAAAATGTAAAAACGAAAAACAGTAGTTGCTCTGAGAAGGAGATAATAATAGGAATTTTCAAATATATTGAAATAAAAATTATATACTAACATTACTGCCCCATCTTTTCAAACTTTGTTTCTTGGTTAGTTTAATTGATTTGTGACAGCTGTTTGCACACTAGACAAGCCAATCCTTTTTAGTTATATTAAAAATATTGTCCCAATTTGTCATTCGTGTTTCAGTCTCATTTATTATGCTTTTCCATACAAAAGTTTTAGTTCCAGTACAGTCATATTTATCAAGATTTTTCTTTGATTTCTGTTCTTGTCATTTTCTTAGAAATGCCTCCTCACTTCAATAGCTGAGAATATGAGTATATTCCCCTCTGTTTTTCTTGAGCAGCTTTCAGAATTTGTTTTCACATTTATTTCTGCACACACTATTCTGGCCTGTTCTTTATGTACCCTCTTTGCAATACTGCACAGAAAGTTAAGCGTCTTTTCCAGGATCACACACAGACCATGTCGCTGAGCCCTGTTTGACTCTGGTGAACCCTTGTGTTCTCATTGTCGGAGCTGTCTCTCCAGGTGGAGATTCGTAAATCTTTCTAGTGTAAATTTCCATCCTAAGATTATTAAGCCTCCTGTGCAAGGACAGTATATACCTTTGCTCAATGTAGACAATGCTGATGTTTATTAAGACGGTAAAATAGTCACAACAGGGGCTAGTGCCACCCGCACTCCTCTTTATTTTTAGACTCTGTCTTTAACTGAATTCAAAGTACTCTATGAGCATCACCTGCTGTATTTCATGTCTTCATGGTCATATTAAAGAAGAAGCATGTTCAGGCTACATTTTGACACTGGGGGAAAAATTCAGAGACAAGAAGTGTTATAGTAAGGTCATGTAATCAGTAGTGACCTTAGCACAGAATTATACTGTTTTGAACCTCCTTTGAATTAGCATATTCAATAGTGACCCTAATTGGGCTTTCCCTGTGGCTCAGCTGGTAAAGTATCTGCCTGCAATGCAGGAGACCTGGGTTGGGAAGATCCCCTAGAGAAGGGAAAGGCTACCCACTCCAGTATTCTGGCCTGGAGATTTCCATGGATTATACAGTCCATGGGGTTGCAAAGAGTTGGGCACAACTGAGTGACCTTCACTTTCACTTTCTTTCTAAGTCTGAACTTTTTCTGTATCATGTTTTCATTTTTATTAATTTGAAAATTTACTTTTTAATTTAGTTTTGGCTATATTGGGTCTTCATTGCTGCGTGGGGGCTTTCTCTAGTTGCAGGGAGTGAGGGCTACTCTCTGGTTACCATGCTTGGAATTCTTACTGCAGTGGCATCTCTTGTTGCAGAGCGCAAGCACTGGGGCGCACAGGCTTCAGTAGTTGTGGCTCATGAGATTCATTAGTTGTGGTGCGTGGGCTTAGTGGCCCCACGACATGTGGAATCTTCCCAAACGAAGGATGGAAGCCATCCCCTACACTGGCAGGTGAATTCTTCACCACTGGACCATCAGGGAAGGCTGTCATTGGGTTCCAATTTCAGTCTCAAATTTGGATGAGTCGCTTTCAAAGGAAAAAGTGGGGGAAAGAGAGAAATTTCTTAAAAAGGAGAAAAAAGAGACAGAGATAGGAGTTATTGTTGCTTCTGAGGATTATGAAACCTTAGCAACAGCAAGGTTTAGGGATTAACCCATTTGCCCGCTTGCCCAGCTACTAACTGATGGAGAATGTAGGCTGTCTCCTAATTGCAATTTTTTTTTTTTACTTTACTTCAGGAAAAAAAATGGCATCCATCCCTCCTCTTACTTGATGCTGGTGAACATGTGAACACAGGTCAAACACATACTGAGTTGGCTGGAAAGTTGTTCAGGTTTTTCTGTAAGATGGTGTGAAAAACTTGACCTAACATTTTGGCCAACCCGGTATTTTGCTTTAGCTTGTGTAGTAGCCAGGAGTCAAACTTAGAATAGATACTTTTATTGAATACCTGTATCTTATTTTTCAGAATTTTGCATGCCTTTCGTTATTCTTGAATTATTGGATAAATTTACCAACTATAATTCTAATTGATATGGGTCTGTAGGTAAAGCAACACATTGAATGATTGAAAAAAAAAAAATACAAGACTTTTTAAAAGATCTCCCTTTTCTGTAAGAATTAATATTGTTCTATTTAGAGTGACCAAGGAGAATACTGGCATCTGATGCATATCTACAATTTATGATTATGTAATGAGTCTTTATTACTTAATCAGTAATCTCTAGTGGTTATTTCTTTTGGTTTTTTTACTTAATGGATTTGGAGAATGAATGTTACATTCGGGCCAATAAGCTTCTTTTTTGGTTTGCAGCTTTATTACCATTTCCCTCACTTTTCTTTTGAAAAGAAAAAAAAAGAATGAGCATACATGAGTAATCACTTCACTGTGGTTGCAATGTCTCCACACCCACCATCTTCCTTCCTAGAGAGGGGACTAGAATAGATCTAGTACATAGGTTTAGAAGGACACATTCAAATAAGGACCTACTGTACAGCACTAGAAACTCTCCCCAATGCTCTGTAGTAACCTATATGGGAAAAGAATCAATCAAAGACTGGAGATATACACATATATCTGATTCACTTTGCTGTACACCTGAAACTAACACAACACTGCAAATCATCTGCTGCTGCTGCTAAGTCACTTCAGTCGTGTCCGACTCCGCGTGACCCCATAGACGTCAGCCTACCAGGCTCTCCTGCCCCTGGGATTCTCCAGGCAAGAAAACTGGAGTGGGTCGCCATTTCCTTCTCCAATGCATGAAAGCAAAAAAGTGAAAGTGAAGTCGCTCAGTCGTGTCCAACTCTTAGCGACCCCATGGACTGCAGCCCACCAGGCTCCTCCATCCATGGGATTTTCCAGGCAAGAGTACTGGAGTGGGGTGCCATTGCCTTCTCCGTGCAAATCATCTACCTTCCAATAAATTTTTTTCTTTTTTAAAAGAGGGAGAGATCTAAGGAAACATCATTCATGCCCACACTCTGCTCCCTGTTGTTTTGTGATGGCTTTATAGCAGTGAGATAAGGCTCTACTTGTATAAACTTGATTGAAATAAGTATTAATTTATCTTTGCTTCATGTCCTCCGTTGTTCTTTTTTGTTTTTATTTCCCTTTGTTCTGGTAGCTATAAAATTCCAAGGTGAGTAGACAGAGGTTAGAGCCAAGTATGTGGTACCAAGATGCCCAGAAACCCTCCACGTCCTGCCAGCTCCTCAGCCTTCCGTGTCCCCACACCCATTCTCATCCTGTCCCTAGGAGACATACCATCTGGCCAACCTTTCTGTCTGAAACTCTGATTCTCAAACTCTGATTTCTAACGTTGAAAGTAGCCATCCTGGCAATGAGCACTTCCACCACCACTCTTACACAGCACCCTTAAATATAACCTAAAAATCTATTTTAAATCCAATGGACCGAGTTGAAAGTTTGCCATCAGTAGAACTCAGTGAACCATCAAATGTAATTGGAGGTTTTTTTTTTTTTTTTCCCCTTATTATTTGGTATTCTGAAACAGTAAAAGCAGTTGTTAAAAGTACCTGCAGTACTAAAGAGAGTAACTTAAACCATTAGTTCTTATTTAATTTGCATTACCTTCAATTTGAAAAGACCTTGATGCTGGGAAGATTGAAGGTAGGAGGAAAAGGGGATGACAGAGGATGAGATGGTTAGATGGCATCACCGACTCGATGGACATGAATTTGAGTAAACTCCGGGAGTTGGTGATGGACAGGGAGGCCTGGAGTGCTGCAGTCCACAGAGTTGCAAAGAGTCAGACATGACTGAGCAACTGAACTGAACTGACTGACCTTCAATTTGGGCTTCCCTTGTGGCTCAGCTGGTAAAGAATCCACCTGCAATGCAGGAGACCTGAGTTCGATCCCTGGATTGGGGAGGTCCCCTGGAGAAGGGAAAGGCTACCCACTCCAGTATTCTGGCCTGGAGAATTCCATGGACTGTATAAGTCCATGGGGTTGCAAAGTGTCGGACACGACTGAGTGACTTTCACCTTCAATTTACATTTCCTTGAGTTTCTTACTGGAAAAATTCAGTTACTTAACAAAAAATATTTAAATGCTCTGGCACTGAGCTTTTATTTTTTCCTTAGCAACTGAGCCTGTCTGCTATTTTCATTGATTGTGTCTTATTACCAAAGGAAACTGCATGGAAAAGCACTGCTTCTTAAAGCCTGCCACGCTGATCTGTATCTTTAGATGTATCTGAGGTGTGTTCTCTGGATGTTCTCCACGGCTGAAGAAGAGGGTTATAGGGCAGCTGGGGCAAAGCACTATATGGTCGGGATGAGGTGAGTGATGGTAAAGTCGCATGAGGGTTGGAAGGCGTGGTGTTGCACATCCGTCTTTATCCCTCGAGGAACCTCTGATGGAGGGAAATGATTGAAATGGCATGTTTGGGGTCCCTAGGCATGGATAGGAACTCAAAAGCCTCTTGATGAAAGTGAAAGTGGAGAGTGAAAAGTTGGCTTAAAACTCAACATTCAGAAAACGAAGATCATGGCATCTGGTCCCATCACTACATGGGAAATAGATGGAGAAACAGTGGAAACAGTGTCAGACTTTATTTTTCTGGGCTCCAAAATCACTGCAGATGGTGACTGCAGCCATGAAATTAAAAGACGCTTACTCCTTGGAAGGAAAGTTATGACCAACCTAGATAGCATATTCAAAAGCAGAGACATCACTTTGCCAACAAAGGTTCACCTAGTCAAGTCTATGGTCTTTCCTGTGGTCATGTATGGATGTGAGAGCTGGACTGTGAAGAAGGCTGAGCGCCAAAGAATTGATGCTTTTGAACTGTGGTGTTGGAGGACTCTTGAGAGTCCCTTGGACTGCAAGGAGATCCAACCAGTCCATTCTGAAGGAGATCATCCCTGGGATTTCTTTGGAGGGAATGATGCTAAAGCTGAAACTCCAGTATTTTGGCCACCTCATGCAAAGAGTTGACTCATTGGAGAAGACTCTGATGCTGTGAGGGATTGGGGGCAGGAGGAGAAGGGGATGACAGAGGATGAGATGGCTGGATGGCATCACTGACTCGATGGATGTGAGTCTGAGTGACCTCTGGGAGTTGGTGATGGACAGGGAGGCCTGGCGTGCTGCAGTTCATGGGGTCGCAAAGAGTCAGACACGACTGAGCGACTGATCTGATCTGATCTGAGGCATGGAGAAAGGATAAACAATGCCTAGGAATTCAATGACATCAACTCAGTGGAAAGCCTGGAAACAAAGGGAGCTGGGGGTTGGATAGAAGCCTAGCTTTCCCGCAGTTGGTGAAAGGTTCTAGGCAGAGACGTTGATGGGAGAGATGATTACAAATGCCTCATGAAGCCCTGGAGCAGTGACAAGATGAAAAGGGTACCATGATTAGTAAGGAAATCCAGGGAAGGAAAAAAGACCTGAAATGAAGCAAATTTTTACAGGAGGGGACATGTGAGATGATAAAAAGGGAAATCAAAGGATGATTTTTTTTTTTTTTTTTTTTTTTACCTCTGCTACCTCGTAAAGGAAAAAGGGAGAGAGATTGAGGGACCAGGTTCTGTCCTTGGATATAGGAAGCACTCTTGTCCCCACATCACTTGACCTATCAGAGCCCAAATTGGTCTTAGAGCCTTTCTAGTAGGATTTCTAGATTTCTAGACAGATAACTTGACACTGGGCCAGCCAAAACAGACTTTCTGTTCCCTGCATCTAAAGATAGAGAAATTTAAAAACCACTATTTATTGAATTGGTGATGGATAGGGAGGCCTGGTGTGCTGCAGTTCATGGGGTCGCAAAGAGTCGGACACGACTGAGCGACTGATCTGATCTGATCTGATCTGATTTATTGAATACAAAGTATAGACTTGGGACTGCGCTGCCCTTAAAATCCATCTCTCAACATTACTTCACCCTGCATATTAAATGTTTTGGATCAGTTTTTAAATGTGGAAAATAAGCTTTAGAAAAAAAATAACTTCCCATTTCACATAAATTAAAAAAAAAAATACAAGTCACAAAGCTTCAGAGCAGAGATCTGACATCTTATCTATTTAATCATGGTTTTCTAGTCACAACCATTTGTTTACATAAATAATGGATTGACCACCTCCCAAAACTGCCTGTGGCCCTTCCTGCATTTTGGATAAACTCTTTAAAAGGTATTTTCCTAATTAAACAAAGGAAAAGAAAGAAAACATTAAAAGCATACAATGTATGTGTTTACATATATACAGTGTACTGCTGCTGCTGCTACTAAGTTGCTTCAGTCATGTCCGACTCTGTGGGACCCCATAGATGGCAGCCCACCAGGCTCCTTTGTCCCTGGGATTCTCCAGACAAGAATATTGGAGTGGGTTGCCATTTCCTCCTCCAATGCGTGAAAGTGAAAAGTGAAAGTGAAGTCACTCAGTCGTGTCCGACTCTTTGCAACCCCATGGACTGCAGCCTACCAGGCTCCACCATCCGTGGGATTTTCCAGGCAAAAGTACTGAAGTGGGGTGCCATTGTTTTGACTAAAAATATTCATTCACAAAGGGACTGGTTGACCAGTTCAACAAATACTGTTTTTTCTTCTCATTTTGTCTTTTGAAAAGATTTTAAGTTCTGAGAGATGTAGTTCTCTCTGCTGAGATGATAATACTTTCCAGAAGTTGTTTTTCTTCTTTATCTCTCTGTGTGGCCATAGGTAATTCTTCTTAGCATACTACCTTGGTCTGGCAATTCTCTTTGATGTACAGTCCTGGGATAAGCATCACATTTCTTATAATAGATCCCCAGATCAGAACAAACCAGCTTTCTTGACTTCTTTTCTGCTTCTTAATGAAAGCGTTATCGCTCTTGGAAATATTCCCACATAAACATAACTTTTACGATTGTTTGGCACATCATTGGATTTCAGAAAGATTTTTCCCCACTCCAGTTGATCCAAAATGAAGTATTTTCACCCCTAACCTGCATTCCCTGGAAACCTTCCTCTGAGCTCAGCTTTTCACTCCACTTTGTGATTTATTTTTGTTCTTGTTGAGTCACTAAGTTGTTCCCAGGTCATTTGCGACCCCCATGGACTAGCCTGCCAGTCTCCTTCTGTCCGTGGAATTTCCCAGGCAAGAATACTAGAGTGGGTTGCCATTTCCTTCTCCAGGGACGCTTCCCAACCCAGGGATCAAGTCTGTATCTCCTGCATTGACAGGTGGGTTCTTTACTGTGAGCCACCAGGGAAGCCCTGATAATTTATTCGCAGAGCAATAATGAGTAACATAACCAGTTTGCAGTGATAGCTCAGTCACCTGCCTGTACCAAATCTCAAATACCCATTTTTCATGGTGGTATAAATGAAGTAATCTAGTCAAGTCTAAACATTGTAATTTCACAAATTTGTAAAGCCTTTCATTTAGCTAATATTGCAGGAATGCGTTGGATGCCTAGGATATGACTAATTACACTGAAGTTTAGATTTGGAGATTAAAATGTGGTGAATGGTTTAGACTTGGTTTCTACTCTTGCCAAGCATCTTCTTTAGGATAGGATGCCGAAGCATGAGTAGACCACTGCAGTGCAGTGGAGGAAGTGTCCTGCTGCTGCTGCTAAGTCGCTTTAGTCATGTCCGACTCTTTGTGACCCCATAGATGGCAACCCACCAGGCTCCCCTGTCTCTGGGATTCTCCAGGCAAGAACACTGAAGTGTTCTTGCCATTTCCTTCTCCAATGCATGAAAGTGAAAAATGAAAGTGAAGTCGCTCAGTCGTGTCTGACTCTTAGCGACCCCATGGACTGCAGCCCACCAGGCTCCTCCATCCATGAGATTTTCCAGGCAAGAGTACCAGAGTGGGTTGCTATTGCCTTCTCCGAGGAAGTGTCTTGAGGGGATGCTTATTCTCGTCCTGTGATAGCTCAGCAGAGGCGCCTAAGCCAGGATGGGGATCAGTGAGATGACTACTAGGCTGAACTCTGAAGAAGCCAGGTCAGAGCCGCAAAGCGGTTGGGAGGAGGAAGGCCATCCACCTTAAGTTCAGCACATGGAGGTAGCTGAGGTGAAAGCCCCAGGTTTTCACTGGACCCAGAAAATTCAGCTTGGAGAGCCGAGAGGCAGCAGGGAGCCAGCCTGCAACCCCAAGGCCTTTGGAAACACCTCAAGGCTAGCTCCTCCACCCTAGAGAGCTTCATCTTTATCAGGCTTACTGTAAAAGGCACCTGTAAAAGTAACCTGGGATGGAGGGCAGGTTGGAAGTGGGAGATGGGTCCTTGAGGGCAAAGGAGGGGAAGGGAGATTCCCAGGCCAGCCTTCCTCTCTGGAATCTGGAAATAGATTGAAACAGGTCTTATTCACCCCTTGCCTTGTACATCCTCTTCCCTCTGTGAATATCAAGTCAGTTTATGACTGAATGCATCCATTGATTTGTCAAAGAAAATTCTAACATGTATCCTTCAATTCTATAGCACTATTACTATGGACAGTTTATAGATTGATCAATTAAATAGGTTTCTGGGAAAAGACTAGAAATGGTTTAGTGGAAAAGTGTGATCTGATTTCCGAACAATCGCCCTGACAAAAAATTTAGAATGGAAATTGTTTGTAAGTAAGAGACTGCCTCAAAGTTTATAATTGTCTTACATTTTATATACCTTATGTCTTCAAATTAGTTCCCTCTTCCTTTAAGACAAAATTCATGGTTTAAAAATAATTCTTCACTCCAAGCATAACAATAGGAAATTGTAGACATTTAATAAATGTTAGTGACTTATGTTTGGATACTAACCCAATATAAATTATTTTATGTCAAGACTTAGATTTAATGAAATATTGTAGAGTTGATTAATTGTTCTCAAGTATTAAGTGAAAAATGACTTAAGATCACTATTTTTTAAATTCATATTTCATAGCTTTACTAAAATTCTTAATACACTAGCTCAAAAGCCATGATTCTTTGAATTTTGAAAATAACATGAAACTTTAGAAGAAAATATTAGTCTTTGTCATTTTCAACTCTATATATACAAGCTTTTTTGATAAGCTTGTGAAACCACTTTGTGAACTATAAAAACTGCAAACCAAAGTTTGAATGTTACCTACTTCTCCATTTAGACAATTCAATAGATGTTTGCCCATAGCACCGTTAGATGATCCTATCATTTTACTAATGTTCTCTAAATTTTATTTTAAAAAAATATCAAGTTAATAAACACAGTAAATACTGTATCTGGTTGAGCTGCATTTATGATGTTTTAGTTTATGACATGGGGAGTAACAGGGAAGTGAACCTATTGGTTGTTTGTTTAATGCAAATTAAATATTTTTGTGTTTTTATGAATATATCTTATCATCTTTCATATCTCTTACAGAGTTTGCAGGTTGAGCACTGAGAATAAGCTTGGAGAACAATTAATGTCCATAAACACTGTATATTAAAAATCTGATGGAAAAAATGTCTTTGGTATCTAGAAGGGAATGTAGCCTTACAGAAAAATTAACCCAATATTGTAATTGTTATCAATGCTATTGCAGTGACCTCACAAAAATGTTATTTAATAATTTAGGTTTTAAGACTGTTCTTTAGATTTATTTTATCCTCTGAAATCATCTCCGTTTTTGGATTTTGCTATGATAAAATTTTTTTTTAAAGATCCTTTAATAAAAGAAAGAAGACTAGGTTATAGTGTGGCAAATTCACCTCTTCTTCTCCATGACAACAGATAAAGAAGCTGTAACCATGACAACAGTAATGGGTGAGGGAGATTAGGGGCAGACTGGAGATTAGGCCTCCAAGAGCAAAGAAAGGAAGTCCTGATTGGCTCTTTATTGAGACCTTATGTGAGGACAAGTTACTGTTGAGAGAAAGCATGGAGGATTAGCAAGAACAAAATGATTGCCCCTGTATAAAGTAAGAAGTCTTTCCTTTGTTAAAAATGTGTCCGTTCCTTTTCATATAATAACTGTTGAAATTGAGGTAAAGAGTCAATGATTAATTTTAGTCTGATCTTGATTTGATAAATCAAGTCTAAACTAACTGTGTAAGAAGATACTTTGGAAGCTTGGAGTGAAAAGCATCTGAGTGAACCCCCCACAGATCCTCGCCCCGCCTAGCAGTTTCCTTCTTGGCAGCCCCTGAGGGGTGGAGAAACCAGCTCATTTTTGATGTGGTACCCCCACAAGCAGAGTGCTCTTGGGGAAGAAGGATTTGATATTTTATCTCCTATTATTTTAAAGCTTATCTTTTTGACTTCTTGAAAATTCCCAAAAGATTTTTCCAAGTCATCATTGTTTACATTTTATTAAATTTTTTTTTTGTAAAAAAAGTCTTAAAAGGATCCCATATTCTTTAAACTGATGAGATATATAGGTATTACCTTTCAGAAAATGTACTGTCTATGGTTTCACATGGATGCCTTGATAATGGGGGTATTCATTATTTTTGAAGTGATAAATTTATAGACATGAGAGTGTTTGGTCAAATGGTGTGAATATTTTTTCATTTTAAAGTCTTTTGTCAAATTGAATTCTAAAGAGATTGTATTCTTACAGACTTCAGCTGACAGCATAGAGCTTGCCCATACCCTGACTAATACTACATATGAACATTCTTTAAAGTCATGCTATCCTGACAGATTTTTAATAGACTTTATTCTGACTTTTAGATTTTATTTAAATGTGCATTTCTTTTATTATTTGTCAGGTTGAATTTTGTTTTTAGTAAAATTATTCATTATTTGATTTTCAGACATTCATATTTATGATAGATATTAACTGTATGTCTGTCAGCTATTCTACAAACACTATGAGTCAGTCTTTACAGAGGAAACAAGCCTACACTAAGTCAAGAGAAAAGGAAGATTTAAGTGAATGAAGTGGACTTGTTTAAGTGGGAACTGCCTGTGCCGCGGCCCTGGGAACCGCAAGTGGTTCAGCCTGGAGAGAGCATGATCAGTATCAGCGTCAGAATGCAGTGTGTATCCAGGCGAGCCCCGTGAGAAGAGTGGCCTCATCTCCTCCTCCCTAGGAGGGCTGCGGAGGATAGGTGCTTGCTGAATATTTGCTGAGGGAGTAGAGCTAATGTGAACATGAGCAAGTCTCTGCCCAAAGCTGTTATTTTTTCTGGCAACAGAACACGTGAGGCTATAGTGTGGGAAGGCAAATGCTCTGGAATTACACTCAGCTTACAGTGGAGGAAGTAGATAGATAAACCCCCCAGTGTGTATCTCCAGAGGCCTGTGCAGCCTTGGCTCCCAGAGTCCCCAGAAAGGGTGCTCTTCAGTCTCCCTCAGTGGCAATCCTCCAGGGAGCTCCTTCTTTCCAGCCTTCCTTCCTGGCCCTGTTTCCTTTCCTGACTCCTCACGGGTCTTTCCTGGGATCCCCGTCCAAATAAAGCGTGCGCTCTTAGGACCTCTGTGCAAGGGAAGGCAAACCAAGAAAAATGACAGACAGGAGCAAGGCCGGCCGGCAGACTGAGAAGCTTGAGTTTCTCTGAGGTAACGAGTAAGCACAGAGGAGAAAGATGAGAGAGTGATGAGCTGGTGTGTCTTCATACAAGTTGATGCTGGTCACTGTACAGAGAATGAATTCGAGGCAGGTGAGTGGAAGGTAAATGGGCGAACTGGAAGGCCGTTGTGGCGAGTCTGCTGAGAGGGAATGACTGTGTGGAGAGAAGCGGAGACGTGGAGACGAGGTAGAATAGAGGTAGCAGGTGTCTCCATGAAGGGGAATCCTCGCAAGGGCGAGTGAGGGAAAGTCAGGAAGAGGGGATACGTGTTTAGGGTTGTGGGCTACAGATTTGAGAAGACATGTAGACACAAGTAGGTCAAGCGGCCCTGGAGGAGAAGCAGGCTGAGGGGGAGTGATAAATTCACTTCAGTGTGAGAGTTTGAGCTGTCCACGGTGTATGGAAGCAAAGGTTTTTGTCAAGGAGCTTAACGCCTGTATTTTTAAGAGAGATGCTCCCTATCCTGGCGTCAGTCTGTCCCCTCCCCTTATTACTCCATCATAAAAGATTGACTGATTCACCACCAGTCTTCCATTCATGTCAAATACTGTGCTGATCAGGAAAGCGAGGGGGGAATTGTATCTGCAAAGAAGCTGGCTAAGAATCTGTGCAGCTAGAAATAATGGAAAGCTTTTTGCAGCTCTCTCTAACTGTATTGTAAACTGGTTAAGTTTGCAGGACTGTTGGGAAATAAGAGAACCCCCTGCCTCCCCAAATGGATTTTCCAGTGAACAGGAGTTTAGTTCACAGCAGGAATGCCCACTCAGCTAGCCCCTGGAGAAAGTAAATGCAAGAATGGAGACTAACTTCAGTAAGAATTAGAGAAAATGGCCCACCAAAGCCAGTTTGAAGATTAAATGTAGACAAATGGGTACTTGTGCTTTGGGGCCAGAAATCGCCTGTCAAAATGAAATATATATTCCTTAGACTTGGGGACTTGAACAAATAAGAAGAAAATGGAAATATCCAGCAAATATTAATTATGAATTCACAAACACGTACACACAAACACACTCTCATTTAACTGCAAACATCTGTTAAAGATTATAAATGCCCCTAAGGTATTTGAAAAACCAGTTTTTCACCTGTGGATGATTCAGTTATTCCTATAAATAACAGTCATTGAATTGGAATATAAATATGGTGATACTCACCAAGTATGGTACAATGGTAATTCTTGATGTCTGGTGGAATTTTCAGTCTTTCCTTCTATTAGCATGGCTAGTGGAATTGCTTCTACTTGTTATATCTTTCAACATTTAGTTTGCTACTTTTCATTTCGTGTGCTCACTGGAAACAGTAAAACAAGGTCCTTCACATTGTATCCAGAATGATATAAATGGGCAGTCAGACGGAATAAGATTTTACAGTAACTGCTTGGTCATCTAAAGCATGTTTCAGTACTTGGAAGAAATTCCTTGCTAGGCCAGTGGTTAGGACTCAGTGCTGCTGGTGCCTGGGTTCAATCCCTGGTTGATGGACTAAAATCCCACAAGCCACAGGGTGCAGCCAAACTAAAAATACCTGTAGTAAGTCTATATTCCCTGTTTCATGCTAAAACCAAACATTTTTGCTTATGGTCATGAATCCCTTTAGCAGTAGAAACTGCGGCGGCGTTGCTTCAGTCGTGTCCGACTCTGTACCCCATAGACGGCAGCCCACCAGGCTTCCCGTCCCTGGGATTCTCCAGGCAAGAACACTGGAGTGGGTTGCCATTTCCTTCTCCAATGCATGAAAGTGAAAAGTGAAAGTGAAGTCGCTCCATCCTGTCCGACTCCAGCGATCCCATGAACTGCAGCCCACCAGGCTCCTCTGTCCATGGGATTTTCCAGGCAAAAGTACTGAAGTGGGGTGCCATTGCCTTCTCCGAGCAGTAGAAACTGGCCATATACAATAGAATCATGTTATTAGTTTGCCAGTATTTATGAAGTCCAGGAAATCCTAATACATTCTTTATTGAGATATAGTTGGTTTACAATACTGTGTTAGTTTCAGTTGTACAGCAACGTGATTTGGATATATATTTTTTCTGAAATATATGTGTGCGTTATATATGTAGGTATTTGTTTCCCATATGAGCTACTAAAAAAAAAAAAAAAAAAAATTCAGTATATTTCCCCATGCTACACAGTAGGTCCTTGTTGGTTATCTATGTTATATATAGTAGTGGGGGAGGGATAATTTAGGAGTTTGAAATTAACGTATACACACCATATACAATAGAATCGTGTTATTAGTTTGCCAGTATTTATGTAGTCCAGGAAATCCTAATACATTCTTTATTGAGATATAGTTGGTTTACAATACTGTGTTAGTTTCAGTTGTACAGCAACGTGATTTGGATATATTTTTTTTTCTGAAATATATGTGTGTGTTATATATATGTAGGTATTTGTTTCCCATATGAGCTACTAAAAAAAATTCAGTATATTTCCCCATGCTACACAGTAGGTCCTTGTTGGTTATCTATGTTATATATAGTAGTGGGAGAGGGATAATTTAGGAGTTTGAAATTAACGTATACACTCTAATACCCCTTCGATTCCACTGTTGTGCCTTTGGTTTCCCTTTCCTTCCTTCCTTTAGAATGGATGGGAATGCACCATTCCATGTTTGCTGACGGGCCTTCCTTGCCTTCCTGCACGTTTCCTGCCCATGTCCCCTCACTTCTGACAGCCTCTCTCCTTCCTTCGTAGCCATCCTGAGCTCCAGCATCCTCCCATCCGCTCCCAGAGACGTGGTCCCTGTCCTGGTCTCTAGTCGGTTTGTCCGCCTCAGCTGGCGCCCACCTGCAGAAGCAAAAGGGAACATTCAAACTTTCACGGTCTTCTACTCCAGGGAAGGTGACAACAGGTAGGTCCAACTAAGAAATTCAGCTTACCCCACCACGTCTTTAAATGTAGACTGTGGGGTGATGGTGCCCAGAGGTCTTGAACAGGATTTTGGAGACTATGAGAAAGTTCTGCCCTCTGCCTTTCACTTGTTATTCAGTGGAGATAATTGAGTTGCTTGTGTGGCTTTTTTAAAGCAGGATTGTGTACAGAAGAAAATTCAGGTTTTTGTTTTTTAAATTTTTTATTTTCAGTGCATTGAATCTACTCATGAAAACATTCTAAAAATGTACAGAGAGATAGATCAGAGATCAGTTGCTCAGTCATGTCCGACTCTTTGTGACCCCATGAATCGCAGCACGCCAGGCCTCCCTGTCCATCACCAACTCCCGGAGGTCACTCAGACTCACATCCATAGAGTCAGTGATGCCATCCAGCCATCTCATCCTCTGTCGTCCCCTTCTCCTCTTGCCCCCAATCCCTCCCAGCATCAGAGTCTTCTCCAATGAGTCAACTCTTTGCATGAGGTGGCCAAAGTACTGAAGTTTCAGCTTTAGCATCATTCCCTCCAAAGAAATCCCAGGGCTGATCTCCTTCAGAACTTTCCCTTTTAAACAAAATACAGTAAAACATTTTTTAAAAAATTCAAATAGAATATTTGACATTTACAATTAAAAATCAAAGTAGCAGAATATTAAATATTTACAAAACTGTATCTTTTAAAGATATGTATAAAGTTACATGCAATTGAGTTGGCATAAAAGACTGGCTCAAAAATGGGAGATTTCCCCTCATTCCTAACAGGAAAATATGTCAAGTAGAAGCTGTGTACATGAGTTTTTAAGTTTTAGTACCAAAGCCTCTCTTTGTGCATCTAAGAACTTTAGATGTGTGAGGGGCTTCTTATAACAGCAGGGTGGGGTGTCCGGTGCAAATTCAATTATTTATAAAAAAAACTTCTTTGAAAAAAAGACAAGCATGTAAATATATGCTATCAGGCTTTAAGTCTCCTTGATTTTCAAAGTGTTAAACAGAATTCTGAATTCTTAATTAAGAATTAAGCTACGTATTGATAGAATCAAATGTGGGAGAACCAGTGTGGTGAGGTTGTAGTCTCAGCTCTGTCACTGACATGAGGTGATCTCCAGAAAACCACATAACTTCTCTGAGCCTCATTTCATTCTTGAATAAAGAGAAACTAGTAGTACTTACCTTAAAAGTTTTTGTTGATTAAATTAGGTTGCAATTATAAAAGTCACTCAAGAGCAAGAGTCTTTAATATTATTGTCTAGGCAAAGTTCAGTTCAGTCACTCAGTCGTGTCTGACTCTTTGTGACCCCATGAATTGCAGCACGCCAGGCCTCCCTGTCCATCACCAACTCCTGGAGTTTAATCAAACTCATGTCCATTGAGTTGGTGATGCCATCCAACCATCTCATCCTCTGTTGTTCCCTTCTTCTCCCGCCTTCAATCTTTCCCAGCATCAGGGTCTTTTCCAATGAGTCAGCTCTTTGCATCAGGTGGCCAAAGTATTGGAGTTTCAGCATCAGCCCTTCCAAAGAATATTCTGGACTGATTTCCTTTAGGATGGACAAAAAGTTTTTGTTATGATTAAATTAGGTTGCAGTTATAAAAGTCACTAAGAGTTTTTAATATTATTGTCTAGACAAAAGTGTGCTGTATACATCTGGTTTCAAGATTACAAGCTACTGTTGTTTTTTGACTTCTTTGTTGTTTTATTTTTTTTTCTAATTTTTTTTTTCCTTAAAGTGTTTCATGATTTTAAGACTTTGAAGTTTTATTTGTAAGTCTGTAATAGATATTGGTTAAGTTCCAATCTATAAGAATAAACTGTATATAATATCTCATTGCTTTAAATTCATTATGCTTGTTTTATAGTCTACATTTAACCGTTCTAATATCTGCAGTCTTTGTATGTCTAATTCAGCAATATGTTTCTTCTGACTCTTCTTCATGGGAGCTTATTTTACTTCCCATGTTTGGGCGATTCTTGATTGTGAACTCTAGTCCTTAGAAATTTGTCTGAGGGAATTTTTGAGCCCCAGATTTAAAGTACATTCTCCTGGGAAGATTTGCTTTCCCAAAATGAGTCCATATTAAACCAAGTTTTTGTTAAGATTTATTTGGTCCATGCAGGCCTCATGTGCTTAGCCCCTGAGTCGTGTCCGACCCTTCCACCCCATGGACTGTAGCCTGCCAGGCTCCTCTGTTCATGAGATTCTCCAGGCAAGAATACTGGAGTGGGATGCCATGTTCTCCTCCAGAAATCCTCCTGACCCAGGGACTGAGCCCAGCTCTCCCACACTGCAGGAGGCTTCTTTACCAATGGAGCCACCAGGGAGGCAGGTCTCATACTGATATTTCATTAGTTTTCAGAAGGCCCATTAAGTATTTGTTTTTCTACCATTTTTAACATATCAACTTAAGTGGGTAAATGCAGACTTGTGTTAAGCAATTTTAAGAGGGTTTTTTTTTTCCTGTTCCAAGACACTGGGCTATAATTTCATTTCATTTTCCCACTGAAGCTTACTTTTTTTCAGGATCCTGGCTATATGCAAGGTTCTCTAATATAAATATATGTATATATTATACATCTATTTATGTATATATTATACATCTATTTATGTATATATTATACATCTATTTATGTATATATTATACATATATTTATGTATACATTATACATATTTATGTATATATTATACATATATTTATACCTTATACCCTACTTTAACTGCAAACTTTGTTTCTTATCCTCTTTTCCTGTTAGTTTCTAACATTTATAGGTCTAGACTTCTATTGATGGGCAAGTACCCTAAGTTAAAGTGTCATCCTGCAAGTCTGCTTTCCCACTCTAATTCTCTTATTTTGCTGCCGGCATATTCATGGGTAATTTTCTTTTTTTGTAAAAGAGATTTTGAATACTTTACCCAGTATTTTAGGTGTGCTGTAACAAAAGCATTTTTTAATATACTACCCAGTTAGCCATATTGCTTGAAATGGAGTTTTGTTATATTTATCAAATGCCCATATGATTGGTATCATTGTTATTTACCACTAATAATTGGCACTTGAACAGGTATATTTGCATTTAAGCATGTTCAATGTTTGGAACTTTTATTTAAGATTAAAGCATAAAGCCATTCTGTAAATATCTCATTTAGAATGAGTCAGAAAGCTAGGGAGTTTTCTTAACGGAGCTTCCCACTCCATTTTTAAAGCATTTTGTAATTTTCTCTCCTCATTATATATATATATTTTTTAATATTGCCAATTAAAGATGATTAAAAGATGATCATGTAAAAGCTGAATTTACATCAGAGAAGCATTATGTTGCCAAATCCCAAGGTTCTGTAGACAAGAACACCTATTTTGAAATATACTCAGTGGACCTGCCTGTGCCTCTCACACAGAGAGGGAACAGCATCATTAAATTCTTTAATAGATGAGGATTTCAATAGGGTAACTAGGATCTTTACAACATATCTGTTGACTTGGCGGAGTTGCAATTCCCAAATCTTTCCTTCCACATTAAACCTCCTCTTAAATAACTAGTTCAAAGTGGCCATGTGGGAAATATGACCTGTTTTATGCATCTCTGTATGTTTTAGAGGGGCATGAGGAAAGAAGAGAGCGAGAGGGAGAAAGAGAGGGAGCTAGAGAAGCAGAAAGACCAAGAATGGACACATGTCCTGTTGGGACCCAGGTGTCTGCAAGGCTGAGCTCACATTAGTCCTGGTCACGACTGTTCATTCTTCTGCAGGAGAAGAGACTGGATAGCTGTCACAGTATGAAGGCATGTTGGGGAGAGGCCCAGATCCAAGTGTCAGGCTTCTAATCTCTCAAACTTGAGTGCTTTAGCCACATGGCGATCTTCAGGAACCCTTCAGGGTCCAAAAGGGACAGTATACTTGGGCTGGCGGGAGTGGTCTCTAGTTCAAAAGGCTGCAGTGTGATCATCGGATGGCACGCTGAAACTTCTCTCCTGCTGCGTCTCAAAATGCTTTTCTTCTCAGTTCACAGCAGCTGTTAAACTACATCCTTTTGAAGTTTCTGTTTTCTTTTACGATTTGACCTGCCTCTACCAGGAAAGGAAAGAAATACACCAACGCCTATCGCCTGTGTTCCCAAAGGTCATTCATTACTGTGAAGAAGCAGGCCTTTGTTTCCGTTTTATCTTTGCAACTGTATAACTCTGGGACCTTAGGAGAAGCCTCTTAAGTTCCTTGCATGCAGCTGTGAAGACTGGAGGCAATAATTTCTGCCCACTTGTCTTCATGTGTTCACATGGGTTTCTTGGAGGCATCTTAAATTCAACCTGCCCAGAACCATACTCACTGTCTCCTCCTTAAGTATATATTTTCTTCACTTTTCTTGGTTTGTGTTTGTCGCTTTTATCCTGTTGACCAAGTGAAAAAGCCCACGTCATGTTTTACTCCCCCAGCTCTTAGCGCTGCCATTAGTCACCAGGTCCTCTCCTGTCTATCTTGGCCACAGCTCAGCCACGTCTCCTTTCTTTCTGTTATCTCCACCATCACTTATATGATCTCTGACAATAGATTCTCACCTTGTAATCCATCCCTCTCACTGTCTCAAGCTGTCTTTTTAAAATATAGTTTGGATCAATCACTTCGCTGCTTAAACAATGTGAAAGTGTTTTGAAATTTAAATATGATCAAATTTCTATATAAAGACATGCACATAACTACTACCAAATTCCCTTGAATGGAAATCTGTCTGCAATCTATACATAGATAGAGTGTAGTTCCTCTAACCTGTGATGGTTAAAAATATACCATGTACGTCCAAATGGCTAGATTTGGAAATGGCACCACGATTTTATCAGATGTGAGTTTTGTGAATTTAATTATGTAAAAACCAGAAATAATGTCTCTTTGCTGTGATGGGCCGGGGAAGGCAATGGCACCCCACCCCAGTACTTTTGCCTGGAAAATCCCATGGACGGAGGATCCTGGTAGGCTCCAGTCCATGGGGTCGCTAAGAGTCGGACACGACTGAGTGACTTCCCTTTCACTTTTCACTTTCATGCATTGGAGAAGGAAATGGCAACCCACTCCAGTATTCTTGCCTGGAGAATCCCAGGGACGGGGGAGCCTGGTGAGCTTCTGTCTATGGGGTTGCACAGAGTCGGACACGACTGAAGTGACTTAGCAGCAGCAGCAGCAGCAGCTGTGATGGGCGAAGGGAACATGAATTCTACCTATCAGAATTGCTGTGAGAACTAATTGAAAGAATTCAGTGAAAGCATCCAAGTTAGACACCGCACAGTGGCAGGATGCAGGTCTCAAAATTGTTTGAGCTCTAAGATAGACAATATGGAAAAGGCTGAAAATAAGGCTCAAAGATGGTGGTTGTATCACCATAACAATGGGTTGCCATCTTTTATATGAACCACTTATGTTCAAAGTTGCTCACTGTTTCCTGCTAATAAAAACATTTTATCCTTTATTCATCTATTGATATCTTCCTTACCTTTCAAACCCATGGATCAATCCTCCATACCCTCTTTGGCAGTTATTCTTCTGGCCATACCGTGATTCTTGTCAACAGCACTCTGCAAATTCTCCGTGCTCTCACTTTCAGACACCATACTTTTTCTGATTTTCCTGTTTCTCTCTTCTCAAATCTCCAGTACGTTCCCTCTCTCGCCCTCTTTAACTGACCCTCCTCCTAGTTTCCTGGAAAATAGTAGTACTCGGAGTAGAAGTTGTATAAGCTTTCATTTAAGACTCTGATTACAGACAACCTTGATTCCACAGGGACCCTGTACTTCATTGATTCTATGGACTTCCATGGTCCCTCCTCCTCCATGTTCTCCTTCATTTGTTAAAAGCTAAAATCCCGCAGTCGATTCTTAGAAAAACTGACAGACACCAATGCTTTGCTTGTGATTCTTATTTAATATTAGTTTCTGGGGAAAAAACAACTCAACTAAACTAATTATCTGTCTACTCTTTCTTGTACTCTTGGAGCTGAATATACCTGGAAGAAAATATGCGGCTGTGCCGATAGTCTTGAAATTCTTAACTACTCATCTGAGAGTTACATTGCACAGAGCAGTCAGTCTCTCTCACACACGACCCTAAATATATTTAAATCTCCAATACTTTCCCTCTTTCCCCTGCTCTTAATTAACCTCCCTTCTAATTTCCTGGAAAATAGTAGCATTCGGAATAGAAGTTGTATAAGCTGCGTATCTGATTTACCTAACTCAGTGGATCTTTGAGTATGTAACCTGTCTTTCTTCAAATTGCTGTGAAAGAACTGGCCATGCTCTTAACAGGGCCAAAGGTTCACTTATGTACTAGATCCCACCCTGTCTTTTTTTTTTTTTTTTTGCATTTATTTTGACATTCTTTTTTTTTTTTTTTGACTTTACAATATTGTATTGGTTTTGCCATATATCAACATGAATCCGCCACAGGTATACACGTGTTCCCCATCCTGAACCCTCCTCCCTCCTCCATCCCCGTACCATCCCTCTGGGTCATCCCAGTGCACCAGCCCCAAGCATCCAGTATCGTGCATCGAACCTGGACTGGCGACTTGTTTCATATATGATATTATACATGTTTCAATGCCATTCTCCCAAATCATCCCACCCTCTCCCTCTCCCACAGAGTCCAAAAGACTCCCACCCTGTCTTGCAAACAAAAGAACAAAGCTTCAGCTCAGTCTTTCTCCTCATCATCAGTGTTTTGCACCTTGAGCTATCATGCCCATCAGCATACAAGCATGTATTTGTATTTTCCATCTTAACAAACCATTCCTCTCCATCTCATTTCTCCCTTCTCTATCACTTCATTCTCTTCCCTTTCACAGCAACAGACCTCGAGTTGTCTAGGTAAGGTGAAAGTCACTCAGTCATATCCGACTGTTTGCAACCCCCTGGACTATACAGTCCATGGAATTCTCCAGGCCAGAATACTGGAGTGGGTGGCCTTTCCCTTCTCTGGGAGATCTTCCCAACCCAGGGGTCAAACCCAGGTCTCCCACATTGCAAGCAGATTCTTTACCAGCTGAGCCACAGGGGAAGCCTTGTCTAACTTTACTCCAATGCCTTACCTCATATTCCAGTTATGATTCTATCCCCAGTATTTTACTGAAACTGATCTTATCAGGGTTTACCAGGTGGCATCCGTGATGCTAAACCCAGTAGTCAATTCCCGGTCCTCCCATTACTTGGATAGTTAGCAAATGTCGTCACTGTTGATCACTTCCCCTATCATTAAACATATTCTTCCCTTGGATTCTATAATACACATTCTCCTGATTCTATTCCAGTCAGTCCTATGGCCACTCACTTTCACGCTTTTTTTTTTACATGTTACTCTTAGTCTCCCTGACCTGTGAATATTAAGTTGCCCTAGAAGTCAGACTTTGGAGATATCAATTCATCTAGTTTGTGACTTTATATCAATATTTTGTCAATATGTTGATGCCTTCTAAATTTGTATACCTGGACCTGATGTTTACCTGCAATTCTGAATCATATAGCCCAATTCCTTTCTGATTTCTCAACTTTGATTTGTCATGAGTATCTAAAACTTAGAAACGAAATATCTATTTTGCTTCGACCTCAATCCCCCTTCCAAAACTTTGTCATGCCAGAGGTTCCTCCATCAGTAAAATCTGCATATTTCTCATTACTCAAGCCAAAGTCTTTGGAGTAATTGTTAAGACCTCTTTTTTTCCTGAAATCCTACATCAAATGCATCATCAAGTCTTAGCAGCACTGCCAAAATATATCATGAATCCTTGATAAAATAGGATACTTGATTTTTTGCTACAAAATAATACTAAAAGATTGGCTTTTGTGATTTATTTTAAGCTGACTGATGGGAATAATGTGGGTCATCATATCTTTCTGTCTAATTTTTTATTGCTCAAAATTTTCTATGATTAAAATAGTTGACTATATAAATGAAAATAAAACATATACTGAATCCTGCTGCTACTTCTTACTGCCATCAAGTCTCATCCATACAATTGCTACAACCTCTCAAGTCTATTCTTACCTTAACAGCTGGAGTTAACCTAGAGTTCACACAAGTTCGATTGTGTTGTTTCTCCTCTTCAAAGCCCTGCAGTGACTACCTGTCTCATTCAGAGAATTATCAGAAATCCTTCTTGATCTGGCCCCATGTCACCTTCCCAACTTCATCATTCATATTTACTGTTTTCTTATTCATCCACTCCTCTCCAGGCTCCCTGACATCTCTGCATTTCCTCTGTATACCAAGAATCCTTCTCCCTCGAGACCAGTGTCCTAATTCTTCAGTCTCCCTAGAATGCTCCTCCCCTCAAACATTGGACGTGGATCATTCTGTCTGTCACTAAGTCTTTGCAGAGATGGTATCCTCTCTTGGAAGTTTTACCTGACTGCTAACCTTCCCCGTGTCCTTATTCATTATTTTTCACCACTGAGTTATTACCTTTTAATTATTGTTTCCTGAAAAGGGTTTCTCACCACCAGAATATAAGCATTATGTGGGCAAGGATGTTTTTATCACTTTTATTCATTGAGCTATTCTCAGCACCCAGAGCAATGCCTAACTTAGGGTAAAACCTCACAGAATAATTGTTGAATTGAAGTTCCAATTGAAATGTAAGTCACCATGTGAAATTCTCCAGGGTTCTATAGATCAGAAGTCATCAATTTCTCCTTTATCTGCCCCTTTCACTTTGATTATGTGACTTCGGTAAGTATTTGGCACCTTGTATCTGGTTTTATGTTTGTTCGACTATATGTGTATTTGTCTCCCCAGCAATTGAGACAGGATCTTATTTATAATTCTGTATCCAAGTGTCTAGTTTCCTGACTTCTGCAGATGTTTACTGATCGGAACTGATAAGATAAAAGTGGCGGAGAGGCAGATGTGATATTCTTAACAGATTTTCCTCAACCAATAAAGCAAAGTGTTACTGAAAAGGTGAAAACTCTGACTGCAATTCAATGGAAACTTTTTAAATTGAGAAACAAAAAGTTGATTTTGAAATTTGATTCCACTATCTTGGTTCATTTTCTTTTTTCTGGCTCTCAACTAGAACAAACATGAGCCATGTGTCTCTGAGCGATTAGCTGGGATGCTTATTTGCCCATATAGGTTTATTTAGCCCCTTAACACAACAGCTTTTTAAAAGGTAGTGGATTTAACATTCGGCTCAGATTTGCGATGGCTTTGTCAGGCAAATTACTCTAGCTCAGATTATCATTAATCTGTCTGACTGGTTAATGGTGTCAATAATGCAAGTGCCACGGTTAGCATTTTTTATTCATCCCCTCAGGAGCTTTCATTGCGCAAGTCAGAGGCCAACATCAATTCTAGAACGTGAAAGCCAGAATTCACAGACATCCAGCTGTCTCTCCCTACTACCTAAAAATCTTTAGAATGGAGAATGATCTTAGGGATCAGAGTCCAACTTTCTGCTACTTAAACATCTAGCAGCTGATGCTCAAGGGAGGGGTCAGTTGCATCCCTAAGACCACAGAGTAAGCATCCACACTGAGACACTGAGAGCAAGCATTTATTGACTACTCACGCTACCAGGAACCAGGCATCTTACATAAATTATCTTATTTCACCCTCACAGCAAAACAATATCCAGACGAGGCTTAAAGAGGTTTATACCTCGGCTCTACAACTGGCAAGTGGTAGCACCAAGAGTGGATGCAGGCCCGGCTCAAGAGCAGGTGTTCTCATCTCTACACCTGCTTGTTCTCAGCAGTTAGTGGACTAATCTGGAAGAGAATCAAACTTGATATTTTCAGAATTAGGATATGGATTTCTTCGACAGGCTTCTTTCTGATAATTCTCTGACTTAATGGTGAGGCTGATTTGCATCCTTTATTTACAATGGAAAGCACAGTAGCAAATTTTTATATGTATGTATAACGTTATACCTTCCATTCAGCAATCTAAAATTACATATGGAGTGTGACTCAGTGTATTCACAAGGTTAAGGCTTTGAGGCTGTGAAACTGAACTTCCTGGGCTTCAATTCTGGCGCAGAATTGAACTAGCCAGGTGGCCATGGGCCAGTTACTGGTGCCTTCATTTCCTTATGTGGAATATAATAGTGCCTGACATGTAAGGTAGTGATGAGCATTAAACAGGGTTGAGAAAGTACCTATAACACTTGGTCATTGCCTGGGACAGATGGATCCATGGGATGGATTCATGAGAGTTGGAAGTGAAAATCAATGAAATAAAGGCATTTCCCAATTCATGTTTAGAGAGAAGTTTATCGCTTTCACAAATGTTAGCACATTTGATTCTCAGATAAGGCTGGTATGATAATCTCTGTTTTACAAATGAGTTTTCCTGGATCAATTCAGAAAGTCTACAAAGCATCAAGAATACACAGAAGAACTGTACAAAAAAGATCTTCATGACCCAGATAACCACCATGGTGTGATCACTCACCTAGAGCCAGACATCCTGGAATGCGAAGTCAAATGGGCCTTAGGAAACATCACTATGAACAAAGCTAGTGGAGGTGATGGAATTCCAGTTGAGCTATTTCAAATCCTAAAAGATGATGCTGTGAAAGTGCTGCACTCAGTATGCCATCACATTTGGAAAACTCAGCAGTGGCTACAGGACTGGAAAAGGTCAGTTTTCATTCTAATCCCAAAGAAAGGCAATGCCAAAGTATGCTCAAACTACTGCATAATTGCCCTCATCTCATACTCTAGTAAAGTAGTGCTCAAAATTCTCCAAGCCAGGCTTCAGCAGTATGTGAACTAAAAACTTCCAGATGTTCAAGCTGAATTTAGGAGAGGAAACTAAGATCAGAGGAACCAGAGATCAAACTGCCAATATCCATTGGATCATCAAAAAAGCAAGAGAGTTCCAGAAAAACATCTACTTTTGCTTGATGACTATGCCAAAGACTTTGACTGTGTGGATCACCACAAACTGAAAAATTCTTCAAGAGATGGGAATACCAGACCACCTGACCTGCCTCCTGAGAAATCTGTATAGAGGTCAACAAGCCACAGTTAGAACTGGATATGGAAAAACAGACTGGTTCCAAATCGGGAAAGGAGTATTGTCACCCTGCCTATTTAACTTCTATGCAGAGTACATCATGTGAAATGCTGGACTGGATGAATCACAAGCTAGAATCAAGATTGCCAGGAGAGATATCAATAACCTCAAATATGCAGATGACACCACCCTTATGGCAGAAAGTGAACTAAAGAGCCTCTTGATGAAAGTGAAAGAGGAGAGTGACGAAGCTGACTTGAAACTCAGCATTCAAAAAGCTAATCATGTCATCCTGTCCCATCACTTTCATGGCAAATAGATGAGGAAACACTGCAGATGATGACTGCAGCCTTGAAATTAAAAGACACTTGCTCTTTGGAAGAAAAGCTATGACCAATCTAGACAACATATTAAGAAGCAGAGACATTACTTTGCCAACAAAGGTCCATCTAGTCAAAGCTATGGTTTTTCAGTAGTCATGCATGGATGTGAGAATTGGACTATAAAGAAAGCTGAATGCCAAAGAATTGATGCTTTTGAACTGTGGTGCTGGAGAAGACTCTTGAGAGTTCCTTGGACTGCAAGGAGATCCAACCAGTCCATCCTAAAGATGATCAGTCCTGGGTGTTCATTTGAAGGACTGATGCTGAAGCTGAAGCTCCAATACTTTGGCCACCTGATGGGAAGATCTGACTCATTGGAAGAGATCCAATGCTGGGAAAGATTAACGGTGGGAGGAGAAGGTGGCGACAGAGGATGAGATGGTTGGATGGCATCTCCAACTCAATGGACATGAGTTTGAGCAAGCTCCAGAAGTTGGTGATGGACAGGAAAGCCTGGCATGCTGCAGTCCATGGGGTTGCAAAGAATGGGACATGACTGAGTGACTGAACTGACCTGACAATACATCACCTAAGAAGCTATACAATTAGGAAATATTATAAGCAAGGATTTTAATGCAAGTTTCTAGTCCAGTGATCTCTTTACTGTATCACACAGAGTAAAAGATACTTCCTAAAAGGACTGTGGGAGTTCAGATGAGAGAAATAAAACACTTTCATAAGGATCATTCAGTTTAATCCTCACAGAAACCCTGTGAGTTTGACAGATAAGGGGCTGGTATCTTCTTCTTGCAAATGAAGCAGAAAAGGTTCTGAGATAGCCCCTGACTTGCTCAAGGTCACACGCCTGTTTTGTGGTAGAAGAGACACTGGACAGGGACTTCCAGCTTGCAGCTGTTTGCTTTCCATGGCTTTATGCCACTTCAGGAAACCTCTGCTCACTGCTTGGGATTAGAGACCAGCTTTTCATGACTGGCATGGACAATTCATTTTACAATGCATCGTGTGTTATGTTTTCAACACAGTGGTTACATATTCTTTCCCTTCCCCTCAGAGTTGAGGATCATGCAGCTGATGAAGCTTGTTATGAAGGGAGTGTGTTGTGTTACAAAGGCTCAGAATCCAAAGCTCCACCTTCAAGCTGAGTCAGGCTTCTTGTCACTCTGCTTCTCTGCAAAGTGTAAAACCCTGTCCATCCTAAAGTGTTCTAGATCACAAAATGAGAGAAAAGTGATTTAATTTTTCCTGTGGTCTTGATGCATATTGAAATGTAAAACATGTCATTGACAGATTTCCAGTTTAAATGAATGACCCATTATTCACCTATGAGTTGACCATGTGTCCAGAACTGTATTGGAAGTAACAGAGGAGGGTATAGACTCTTAGAAACAGTTTAGTCATGGTTAGTAGGTAGGCAGGACTAAGGTGTATCCGTGAACATGGAGCAGTGAAAGATTCTAGAAGTATTCAGGAAGCAGAATGAACAGGACAGGGTGGAAGATTGGACAGTAATTGTGAGACAGAGGGAGTTTTCAAGGGTTATTCCTAGGATTCAGCTTATGGCGAGACAAGTTGCTGAAATTAGAATGGTAGAACAATCCAAGTTTGAGAATGATGATCAGAAAGTCCCGCTCAGACATGCTATGTTTGATATACTTTTCAATATTCAAGTTGGAATGTCAAGCAGGATCCTCCTCAAAAATAGAAAGCTGGAGCTCAGAAGAGAGGTTTGGGTTGTAGATATCTATCAGGAATTTGTCAGCATGGAGATGACAGTAGCAACTAGAGAAGGGTAAGACTGCTGCTGCTACTGCTGCTAAGTTGCTTCAGTCGTGTCCAACTCTGTGCTACCGCATAGATGGCAGCCCATTAGGCTCCCCCGTCCCTGGGATTCTCCAGGCAAGAACACTGGAGTGGGTTGCCATTTCCTTCTCCGAAGAGTGAAAGTGAAAAGTGAAAGTGAAGTCTCTCAGTCATGTCCGACTCTTTGCGACCCCATGGACTGCAGCCTACCAGGCTCCTCTGTCCATGGGAGTTTCCAGGCAAGAGTACTGGAGTGGGGTGCCATTGCCTTCTCCAAGGGTAAGACTGGCCATCCCCAAATCACAGGATGAGGACGGGACCCAGTGCTGAGTCATATTTATTCTGAGGGCATTGGCTGGAACTAGTAAACCGAATAAATCATTTGAATCCAAAACTGTTCCTTTTCCATGAAAAAGCAGTTGTTGTATTTGTGGTTGCGGTCGTTATCGGTTATGTAACCAGTGTTGGATGTGTGCCAGATGCTGAAACAAATTATGTTAAGACAAAATTTTTTAAGCCTGTTCCTCAGAATATGTGTGTATGTATGTGTTTCTATTTAAACAATTCAAGTAAAAACAGAAAATTTAACCAAAATTTAGTGAAAATACCTCTGACCAAGAAGATGCCTTCCACTCCCCCATTATGCTTTGTCTAGGGGTGGGTCACCTCTGAACCTACTTTCCCTTCAAGATAACACTGACTCCAGAGTCTCTGTTTCTGGGGTGAGAAAGGGTGGCCCTTGGGTGGTGGTTGCTGCTGTCACTTTGAGCCCTATTTCAGTAAATAGCTTATTTCCAATTAAAATCTTCCCATCATTACACCCTTGCTGCTTTTATTAAAGAAATAAAAATTAAAGTAGAATGGATCAAAAGATGTTAAAAATCTCTCCATTAAAAGTACCATAGGTCCTTCCTGAAGAAGGAGTATTAATAGAACTCTTGCTTTTTAAAGCAATTAATTAGGCATTTGATACATCAGGCCAGGATCTGTTGCTCAGCTCACAGCTGTGACTGCATGTTAACACCCTGCTATACTTAGGCAAGAGGATATATGTTTACTTAAGATGTACGCTGCAGACTGATTCAGATGATCCTCTAAGAAAGGATACCACCTTAATCTTTAAACTGTGTTTACTTCTGAAACGTAAATACAGCAGTGCTGAATTCAGCTAATAAATACACACACAGAGGTAATTTTCTATTCCTAATAAAGGATGATAGATTTTTAAAAAAACCTTCTTTGAGGAGATCTCACTCTTTTCAAATCATGAGAAAGAAACCTGGGAAAGTGCAGTGGCATCTGAAAGCCACTCAAAGTTGGAAGGAAACATTTCAGAGATCACACTCTGTGAAGATGTTACACAATTATTCTATTAACATTTTTATTTTTATTTATGCTTTCACTTAAAAATGAGTACCAGCAGCATAGGCATTATTATCATTATTTTTAATAAGAGGATAATTGCTTTGCAATGTTGTGTTAATTTCTGCCACACAACGTGAAGCAGCCAGAGGTGTACATATGCCCCCTCTGTCTCGATCTCCCCTCCCTCCAGGCTGTCACAGAGCTCCAGGCTGAGCTCCCTGTGTTATAGGGAGCTTCCTACTGGCTGTCTGTTTTGCATATGGTAATATGTATCTTTCAAGGCTACTCTCTCAATTCCCACCCTCTCCTTCCCCCTCTGTTTCCACAAGCCTGTTCTCTATGTCTGTGTCTCTATTCCTGCTCTGCAAATGTTCATCAGTACTATTTTTGTAGATTCCATATTCATGTGTTAATAGATGATATTTTTTCTCTTTCTGACTTACTTCACTTTGTGTAACAGGCTCTAAGTTCATCCACCTCACTAGAACTGACTCAAATCTGTTTCTTTTTATGGATGAGTAATATTCCATTGCATATATGTACCACAATTCCTTTATCCATTCATCTGTCAGTGGACATCTAGGTGGCTCCCATGTAGCATAGGCATTCTTTCTCTCTAGTGAGTATATGCAGGCTGAGTGTCAATAGGATATGAATGGAATATGACTTCTCTTATGAAATAATTCACAGTTACTTCAGAGAGACTAATATGTCTGTCAATACACTGTGATACAGGCTGCAGTAGATATGTAAACCAAAAGCAACAGAAGCACGTAGGAGATAGTATTTTATGCTGCTTGAATCAGAGGACATAATGGTAAGAAAGATCTAGCCAGGAGAATTTATTTGAGTTAGAGTTGAAGAATGAATGAGCTTCTGCCAAACCGAGAAGGGACTGAGTCAGGAGAAGGTAACTCCAAGATAATCAAAATTAAAAGAATTAATGAAAGTCAGAATGACAAAGGTAGGGATGGACAGGTTGTTGTGGGGCCGAGTGACCCATTTACAGATGATTGTGTTAAGGGTTGGGCCATGTCTTAAAGGTCTTTGAATCTTGTCCCAAGACTTGGATATTGTATTAACCATAGAATGGCAGCCAGCATGATGTTTTGGGCATGGCATTGACAGACTATGTATGTGAGAAGAGTGTTTCTGTCAACAGAAGACAGAACTGGGAAGACCAACGACAAAGAACTAGGAAAGCTATTTTAATGCAACGCATAGTAAGTAGGAACCAAATCAGGAGCCAGTTCCAGGCACAGGACAATATAATCTAACCAGAGTTAGGGCCCAATGCATACTGCTCAAGGGTGCATTCCATGCCACCATGTGTGACTCCCTGAATTAATATGTATCAGCATTTGAGTGTTACCGACAAGGGTTCTTGGCCTTCTTAATCAATAGAAATTGATCAGAGTCCGGACAAGAAATTTAGTTAAGGCTTTACTGGGGACCCTGCTACAGCAGCAGGGAGAAAAAACCAACCACAGGTTCCCTTGCTTGCTAACTCCCCGAGGGGAGTGGAAACTTGTTCCTTGATAGGGGTGAGGATAGGGGTGTGTCTAGGGATCAGCCAGAGGCGTGGCTTGGGTGGTTTGCCCATCCCTCCTTAGGTGGCGTTGTGTGCAGGGGGCATGCCCGGTACCCTGTTTTTGCTCCAGGCTCTTCAGAAGTGGCACTTGGTCTCTTTGTATCTTTTATCCAGAACGGCCCTAAGTGCCCATCCATGCAGTCATTTCTAGGCTCATACAGTTTCTTTGTATTTTGTTGCTCCAAGACAGGGTTAAGCAGATGCGAGCACAGCTGCGCTGCAGCAAAGGGTCCCAGGTCCCAGCCTACCTCATAAGGAGGTTTTAGATGAAAAGCCTGATCTCAACAAAGCAGCAGAATTATTGTTACTGGGTCAGAGTACATGCTTTTAGAACATAGTAGTTATTTTCCAAGAAACCTTAACCAGGTAAACCAAAGCCCAGAGAACCAGAATTTACAAGAAAGAGGTGCTCCTTATTAACGAACTCCTGTTAGTCTCCATGTGAAAGTCAGAGAAAGCAAGTTGCCTACACCTTTCTGAGCCAGCAGAAGGAGACAGACTATATAATTTACACTCTGTGTGGATCTTCAGTGAAGGAATAGGCTGTGAGTGGATTCTGGTCTCTCTGCTTCAATCAACTTAATCTTCACTTGCCCACATTGACTCAGAGGCAAGTGGAAAATAAGTGGAATAATGATGTTCTGGACACTTCATCTGCCACCACAGACCATGACTCTGAGTTCTGTACATTTGACGGGTAATTATGTCTTCAGAGTCATCAGCGAAAATTTCTTGGAGATGCCGCCAGGGTCCCCCGCTGCTTTCCTAGGAATGGTTGGTGCGGTGACAGGCACCCCTGGACACAGTAACTGGACAAACTCCTAACCTCTCTGCTCTTCAGAACCTACTGCATTTATCTGCCCATTTACAGAGGAACATGGGCTAGAATGAGCAAAATTAAGTCCTAATTGCTAACTGCCTAAAGACAGAGGTTGTGGAGTGTTTACTTTAGATGCCTGCCATCGCCAGCAGCGTGCAACCAGAGACACAAGTCACAAACTGTCCTTCCAAATTCAGATTTTATTTCCTTGTTGGGAGACGACTTGCAAACGTTTGATTTCCGCTGTTAAAGAACAAATGGGGTCATCAAAAGCCACCTGCCAGTCTTTGTAACTGAACACATGGGTGGAGGGTGACATGGCCGTAAATGTTGTTTTCTTGGAATTCATTGGTGTCGCATTTGACGTCACCCCGTAGGACCCTAGGAAGCATCAAAACAACCTGGCCCCAACGCCCAGATACCACAGGGCTGGGGGACTATGCTGGGGAACTCGGGGGACACCATTCCTTCTCCATTGCTGCCGGCAAAGCCTCTTCCCTGTCAAAGAGTATTGCCATTTTCATTATTGAAACTGATCCGATGCCTCTAGTTCAGACGACTTTAAAAAATTGTAGTTGATTGACATTGTTGAGTTCATTTCAGTTGTACAGCAAAGTGATTCATATATATGTATCTATATATGAATACATGCATATATTCATATATGTGTGTATGTGTGTATGCATATACATGTTCTCTTTTCTTTTCTTTTCCAATATGGTTTATCACAATATTGAATGTAGCTCCCTCTGCTCTACAGTTGGACCTTGCTGTTTATCCATTCTCTGTGTAACAGTTGGCGTCTGCTGACTCCAAGCTCCAAATCCTTTCCTCCCCCACTCCCCCTCCTCCTCTCAAGCACAGGTCTATTCTCAACATCTGTGGTGCAACTTTTTTTTGATTTGACTTATCTCTGTAAACAAAATTAACCGGACAGAAAATGTCAATATTTATATGTTTTTCTTTGTGATTGTACCTCTTATTGCTTTCTCTCTTCAGATTGTGGAAAGTCCTCTTGAACTCAAGAACACTTCCTTCATATGAGGTTGTTATTTTTTTTTTTTTTTTAATAATAATAGAAATAGCAGCAGTAGTAAGTGCCTCGTATGGAAGACTCCGTGAATACCAGGTCTCATGCCTACTGCTTTATATGGTTTACATACAGCATCTTGTTGAAATCTCTAGAAACTCTATGAGATAAATGTTTTTATAGCACCAGTTAGCAGTTGAGGACTCTGAAGTTCAGATAAATTAAAGAGAAAGCTAAGAAAACAGCCCTTGGCTTTAAAATCTTGTGTGCGTGTATGCACGTTCAGTCATGTCTGCCTCTTTGCGACCCCATGGACTATAGCCCATCAGGCTCTTTTCCATGGGGTTTTCCAGGCAAGAACACTGGAGTGGGTTGCCATTTTCTCCAGGGAATCTACCCAACCCAGGGATCGAGCCCACGTCTCCTGCATTGGCAGGAAGTTTCTTTACGACTGCACCATCTGGGAAGCCCTAAAAATCCTGAATCTTTTCTCTAATCTACCTAGCAGTTTGATGTTACCTCACTCTGATAGGATAAGTAGATTTCTGAAATTGGCATATAACATGGAAATACTTAGATTAAATCTGTATTTAAAGCCATTAAGAGCCCATGTTGAAGAAACTAGTGGTAAAGATTCTTTGTTCACATTGTGTATAACATTGAAGAAATATCAGTTTTCCATATCAATTAACATAATTTTTTCATGACTCTTACTAATTGGACATATTTTTGAAAGCTGCTGGAGATGACAGGAACCTAAAAATCCCTTCCTTGTGATGAAATCCATCATCCCCATTTTATGTGAGTGACTTTTCTATCATATGATGTTTGACATTCTTACCTGGACACACCCAGATGTTCTTATCTTTTTTCCTTTGAAGAATGCCTTTTCAATGGATTATACCAGCACGTCCTAGAACACAGCTATTTCACATAAAGTATTTAGTAATTACCTAAATAAAGTCAATCATGAAAGCTGTCCTTCCTTATAGATACCCAAGGAGTTTGGCATGCACATTGGACCTGCATGAGTTTGGGTGAGCTCTGGGAGTTGGTGATGGACAGGGAGGCCTGGCGTGCTGCAATTCATGGGGTCGCAAAGAATCAGACACAACTGAGCAAGTGAACTGAACTGAACTGATGTTGCTCAAAGGTCTAGAAAATATATCATGAAATGACTCATAACAGGTGATATTTACCCTCATCCTCACAGTGCTTTCTGAACACCCAGTGTCCCTTCTTCCTTGTAGAATTCCATGTCTTTGACCCAAAGTGTCCATGATCCAAATAGGCCCCTTGTTTTCCCCTGTTGTTGAATAATACTGATTCTGGACCTAAGAATGAAGCCCCAGATCTCACTCTTAACTGGGATTCGCTGACTATGAGTCCTTTGCCAAAAAAAAAAAATGTTGATTTAGAAAAGCTTTTCTAAATCTTACTTTGCATTTGTAAAATAATGCTAATAAAACCATCATATTTATATAAAAAGAGAAGAAACACATATAACAGCTCCTCTGCTGAAAGAAAATAAGAGAAGAAACACATATAACAGCTCCTCTACTGAAAGAAAATAAGATGCAGGAATCTGTACGTTCATAAGGCGTGCAATCTGATTATGAGGGATTTCTTTTAAAAAGCAATGTATTGGCCTAAATAATTTTAGTTTGGTAGAGTCAATGAGTGTGATGTGTGGTGCATGGGGAATATTATATGATGTTTCTTAGTCTTACTATAGGTCACTATTGAATCCCACCAAACCCCTCCCCAACTATGTCAGAATTCAGGCTTGTGGCAACTTAACACAGTACTCATACAGGAATGCCTAAACCTGGGCTATATCCAGATTCATATGGGATGCTTGCATTCCATTTGTTTATTGTGATAAAATATACATAACATAGCACTTAAAATTCTAACCATTTTGAAGTGCAGAGTTCTATGGCATTAAGTGCATTTACCTGTGGAACAACTCTCCCCACCCTCTACCTCCAGAATTCCCAACTGAAGCTCTGTACTTATTAAATACTAACACCCATCCCGCCCTCCTCCTTGCCTAGGTTAACACCTAGGCTTCATATTTTACTTACAAGCAGTACTAGATAAACTCATGCTTACTGCTATAACAACTAAACCCTCAAGCTTATAATGGCCCAAGTTTCTCTGACTCTATAAAGTAGAAAAATGATGTTCCTGATTGATAGGCAGTTCTTCTCCCAGGTCCATTCCAGAATTCTTGCAGGATTTGGACTCCTCCTTCATTGGGCTTCCCAAATGGCTCAGTGGTAAAGAATCTGCCTTCCAATGCAGGAAGATGCAAAAGACGCAGGTTTGATCCCTGGGTTGAGACAATACCCTGGAGTAGGAAATGACAACCCACTCCCGTATTCTTGCCTGGGAAATACCATGGACAGAGGAGCCTGGCAGGCTACAGTCCATGGCGTCACAAAGAGTTGGACACGACTGAACGACTGAGCGCACACATCATCAGTGTATGGTCCCAAAGTCTGCCTGCTGCTATGTGGTTCCCCTCGTCAGGCCTGGAATCAGCATGGACGTGTGCACTCACACTCATTGGTTAAACCCAGTCACATGGGTTCATCTAGGCTTCACGGGGTCCGGGACATAGGATCCAGTGCACGGAGGAGGAGAAATGAGTTTGAGGAGGAGCCAGCCAGTCTCAGCCATATTAGTGAAATTAAGAGTGCATATATACTCAAGAATCACCATTCATGCCCTTAGAACTTTGCTTTCACTTTCCTCTTTGGAAACTTAATTTGCCCTGTCAGAAAAACAGATTTCATTTGAAACATCTCCCTAAAACACAATAAAACTTGTAAAATTGAAATGCACATATAATTTCACTGAGATGCAAGAGGTATAGAAACCTTAAGAAACAGTTGAGTGGCTTAGAAAGAACTTTCTTCACATTCAATGACACGAGACCTATGAGGATATAAATATCTAAAACCATGTATGTCCTTAAAGCATACTTTAGAGGTTCTTGTTTCTAATGTGTTAGGGTCTATATCCATAGGATTTGTCTTCTCTTAATATGTACTATAAATCCCACCATGATCAGCAGAGTAATTCATTTGTTTGGAACCACTAAGGAAGATCCCCTGGAGGAGGCCATGGCACACCACTCCAGTTTTCTTGCCTGGAAAATCCCATGGACCGAAAAGCCTGGCACGCTACAGTCCGTAGAGTCACAAAGTGTCAGACACAACTGAAGCGACTTAGCATATGCATGCACGCTAAGGAAGGTTTTAAATGGAAAATAACTGGAAATCATGTAGTAGTGGTTTGAAGAAAAGGCAAGAAGATGTGTATTGTACTTCTTCCTCATACAGGAGGGAGTCTACTTCCTTTTGCTAACTTCACTTAACGTAACCACAGGACTTCAATCTCTATACACATCGGCATTTAGCATCTGCCTTTCCCTTTCCTATAATGGAAGAAAATAAACGCATTGGTTGGCAGTGCTGACAAAGACTGACTTGTGGAATAATCGAAACCCTAATTTCTGTCATTAGCTCAGTGTTTGCAAAATGCATCTTCCTGCCTGCACTCCAGATGTTCATTCTTATTTTACTAGCTCTTTGTTATGAGTTTTGATGCTAAATGGTAAAGTGTCAAGGGGAAAGACTTTAGTGCGCAAGGTTCATGGGAACGGCATAAACTTGAACTCCCCAGAAACCTGCAACATTTATTTGTAGGCCCTTCCAGTCCATTTGCCTCCCAGAGGGAGCCTCTGAGACCTTGCCTTACATGCAGCGTCGATAGGAAATGAGTAAGGAACCTTTGGGTCCGCCTTACTGCTCTCGCTTGTTAGGTAAAGGTTGTGCCTGAAAGTGTTCACGTGGGAATCATCTTTTCCTGTGACTTTCGTTTCCCAGGGAACGAGCAGTGAACACGTCGCAGCCCGGGTCCCTCCAGTTCACCGTGGGGAACCTGAAGCCAGAAGCCATGTACACCTTCCGGGTTGCGGCCTACAACCAGTGGGGGCCTGGGGAGAGCTCTCAGCCCATCAAGGTGGCCACTCAGCCTGAGCGTGAGTATGCGACGGGAAGGGCCAAGTTAGGAAGTGCTCATTTTCTTAGGCAGTATCTTTGAATCCCTTCATAGTAGTTTATTGAGGTGACAAAATAGAAGATTTCTGGAGCAACACATATACCCTGAAGGTTTTTAAAGTTAAGATAACTTTTTAACAAAATGGCCTCCTCACTTTGGTGGGTCTGCAGAGCAATAAATTAACAACTAGGAAGGCCTGATCCATCCATCCAGTCTACATATCCACTCACCAATGAGTGAGTGACTCCAGCTGCCAGAACTTCATCATTGGCATTGGGGTTCAGCCTCCTGCACTGATTTTTTTTTTTTTCAGATTTTCTCGAGTTTGTGTATGAAAAGTATTATATCACAGAAAAAACAATGATGTAGGACTTCTCAGTACAGGGGCTTATTCAGGAACTTGCTCATGCACTAAATGCCGTACAGAAGCTTCCAAAAACAAACCCAGATTCAAGAAATGTAAATCTATCATTTCTATTGGGCAATCTCACTATCATGTCATGTAAATCACTATATTAAGCTCCACAAACAAAATAATGCTGCTAAATATTCTCTGACCAAATTATAATTCAGTGATTTCTCCTTTTATCAAGGAACAAACAGCCCCCAAACTGCATTTTTAAAAGAGATTTCTGTATTTCTTACAACATTTTGAATTCTCTACTAAACTTCTGATGTTATTTGGAAAGATTGATTGCCAATGAGTTGTTTGCCAACTTTATTTTGTTAAGAGTTTTAAAAAATTGTAATCTAACCGTTAAGTGAACTAAATGACTACTTTTAACAAAGTACATTCGTTATTTAGACATTTAGACACCAAGTTTCATCTACTCCTGTTTGTATTTTTTTTTCAAATGATGCTGTTTTATTTGTATTCCCAATCATTTTATTTAAAACTCTATCTTCAAAATCACCTCACGTGCTTTTGGAAGAACATGAAGTAGAAATCAGAAATATTTTAATTGGTAAATAAGAGAAAATAATCTTTGGATTAGGTTACTTGTTAGGGATTTGAAATCAGCAAGTTAAAGAAGATTCTGAGAGGTAGTCTGGGTGCTGGCACGATGTTATACTCTGGGCAGAATCTCTGTTCCTTTTTTCATGTAGCTAAGACTTCAAAAGACCAGATGAAAACAGATTGGAATAAAGGATTTGTTGGGGGTGAGGGGAAGACTAAGCTGTACAAGTCTGAGAGATACGTGCATCACAGAAATAAAACCTCACGCAGCGTCTTTAAAGCCATAGAAATGTGCAGATTTCAGATCATATATAGAAAATGCAGGCACCCAAACAGGACCAGCTAAATAGTTTGCAGGATCCAGAAGCTACAGCAGCGCATCAGTCCATGCTCCACGTGGGACCCTCCTTAGCATGGGGCCTCGTGCAGCTTTCTTAGTCATGTGCCAGCAGAGGTGGTCTGGCTTCCAGGTTTCTCTTCTAAAGAATGTTTTCTTGCTCTTTGGGTTTAGATCACTAGATAATGCTGATTTACCTTCATAGTGTTAATGGTCACATATAATTTGAGTCATCAATTTTCTCATTGATTCTCTCTTTATAGATCATACATATATATAGATAATCAATGACTTTTATAAATATTTGGTATTTTTAATCAATAAACCTGAATAAAAACAAATTAGATCTATATATATGTGTGTGTGTGTGTGTGTGTGTGTGTTTAAATGCTATATGCCATGTTGTGTATACAGACTGATAGTTGAAAAACTGATAAAAATTCTCTAAAAAGATCTTGTTCAGTTTTCTCATGGTAGAACTTAAACTTTAAAAGCATGTTCATTTTCAGAAGATCCAATTTCTATGAATTGTCTGAATCCTTTGCTTCCTAATCCAACTATTATCCCTGGAATTGTTTTTATGTACTTTTCTGGGCTGACTGGCTATGATTACATTACACTGCTGATAAAAATTCTACAGTCAGCCTCATTTCTAAGACTGAGCAATGTTATTTTTCTTCTATCGATACCATTTTTCCTAAGTATCCAGCTTGAAAATAAATTTCCAGAATTTTTTTTTAAAGGCCAACCTTTCCAAGTCAAGAGATAAGAAAGTCTTCCACTTGGAAACTAATAGTAATACCTCATTTCATTTAAAAAAAAAGTACTCATGATACAACGTGTTTGGTATAATTAATAATAAAAAAATCAGTCTGTGATGATTTGTATTACACATATGGCATTAGCTTTTATAAAGTGCAAGCAATGGCATAATTCAACTGACAGGTGTATTTAATGAATATCCACTGAGTTTCTAATGCTGTTCCACAGTGACTGAGACACATTAAAAAAGCATAGCTATGTAATGAGTAATAGCACTTAAAGCTCTAAGCTTCTTGAGGAAGCAAATGTTTTAAATATGTAACAATAATAAAATAGGTAAGGAAACTTGTAAGAATTTGTTCAGTGAAATGTTAGAACTCTGAGTCGTAGATTTGCTTATGAGCCCCATACCTGTGATGGCCTCCGGCATATGCTCAGTGTCTGTGTGTGGTGCCGAACTGAATCTTGGAGATAGAGTTTTGGGTGAATTAGAAAAGAATAGCTTTATTGCTTTGCCAGTCAAAGGGGGACACAGTGGGCTCCTGCCCTCAAAAACTATGTGTCCCCACCCAAGGGAGTTTGCTAAGGAGTTTTATGTTCAAGAGTATAGTTGTTTGCCTTCCTTTTTATCTCTTCTTTTGATATAATCTTGATAAGCTGGTTCCTTTAGTCTGGTCTCAAATGGTCTTTGGGCTTCCCAGGTAGCACTACTGGTAAAGAACTCGCCTGCCAGTGCAGGAGATGCTGGTTCTATCTCTGGGTCAGGAAGATCCCCTGCAGGAGGGCATGGCAGAATAAGAGGGCAAAGCCAGAATAAGAAGGTACTGTACCTTAAGAAATCTGTATGCAGGTCAGGAAGCAACAGTTAGAACTGGTCATGGAACAACAGACTGGTTCCAAATAGGAAAAGGAGTACGTCAAGGCTGCATATTGTCACCATGTTTATTTAACTTATATGCAGAGTACATCATGAGAAATGCTGGACTGGAAGAAACACAAGTTGGAATCAAGATTGCCGGGAGAAATATCAATAACCTCAGATATGCAGATGACACCACTCTTATGGCAGAAAGTGAAGAGGGGCTAAAAAGCCTCTTGATGAAAGTGAAAGTGGAGAGTGAAAAGGTTGGCTTAAAGCTCAACATTCAGAAAACGAAGATCATGGCATCTGGCCCCATCACTGCATGGGAAATAGATGGGGAAACAGTGGAAACAGTGTCAAACTTTGTTTTTCTGGGCTCCAAAATCACTACAGATGGTGACTGCAGCCATGAAATTAAAAGACGCTTACTCCTTGGAAGGAAAGTTATGACCAACCTAGATAGCATATTCAAAAGCAGAGACATTACTTTACCAACAAAGGTTCGCCTAGTCAAGGCTATGGTCTTTCCTGTGGTCATGTATGGATGTGAGAGCTGGACTGTGAGGAAGGCTGAGCGCCGAAGAATTGATGCTTTTGAACTGTGGTGTTGGAGAAGACTCTTGAGAGTCCCTTGGACTGCAAGAAGATCCAACCAGTCCATTCTGAAGGAGATCAATCCTGGAATTTCTTTGGAAGGAATGATGCTAAAGCTGAAACTCCAGTATTTTGGCCACCTCATGCGAAGAGTTGACTCATTGGAGAAGACTCTGATGCTGGGAGGGATTGAGGGCAGGAGGAGAAGGGGACGGCAGAGGATGAGATGGCTGGATGGCATCACTGACTCGATGGATGCGAGACTGAGTGACCTCCGGGAGCTGGTGATGGACAGGGAGGCCTGGCGTGCTGTGATTCATGGGGTCGCAAAGAGTCGGACACGACTGAGCAACTGATCTGATCTGATCTGTACCTTCTCCACTCCAGTATACTTGCCTGGAGAATCCCATGGATAGAGGATCCTGGCAGGCTATAATCCATGGGGTGGCAAAGAATTGGACGTGACTGAAGCGACTTAGCACACACGCATGCATGAGTGATCTTCTCCAGTTGAAGAATGCTGACATCTTCCATTTGCTGGGTTGTAATTCCATAAAGGACTTAAAGGCATTGTCGCATGTAGCCCTTGAGGCAGACCCACGCCCCTGCCCCAGAGCCTCAGTGTTGTTTCTTAGCCCGTCCTTCCTGTCTTTGCATCCCTTTCCTTCCTGAATTAGCAACTGTTCGAATCTGCTTTTTGGAACTCCAGGAAGGTCATGGAGGCTAGGATCTGTTCCCTACAGGGAACGGGGTTGGGGAGTGGAATGGAAAGGATGGGAAGGCTTCTGTGTCCACCATGTCTAGGAGCCCCACAGGATCCTGCTTGCTTTCACCTACTATCTAGGCAATTTTTATGCCTAAATCGTCTTGTGCCTGCCTCCTCAAATAAGTGCTTTATTACAAAGACAGCCACCTTGATCCTTTATATATCATCCATTCTTCCTCCTTCAGAAAGTAGTCTAAGAATTTTTATAGAAAACCACTCTGGGTACTGATCTCGGTAAGCATTTACTTAAAATTTAGCATAAATGGTAATAAGGCATAAAATAAAATTAAAAACCCAAATGAATAAAATCTGTTGCTTGTTGGTATTATCGTCACATGCAAGTTATGTTTTCTCCAGAAAATGAAAGTGGAAAATTATCCTGTTTTTGACACATGAAGGTGTCTTAATTTTTTCACTAAGGGCAGTGATAGTGGCCTTAGAATGCTAACCATATTTTGGTCTTTAATGACAACAATTGTTTTATTAAATCACCTCTCTTCTTACACTATATGGAGTAAGAATTATTTCCTTCGCAGCCCGTTGTTTATTGGAGGGTGACCTGATTGTGTTTCACTGAGAACTTTTCTTGGATAATTAATCTCTTACTGAGTAGCTAGGTAGACAGGAGTGGTTCAGGTTAGACACACAGTACCTTTAGAATGGCTTTTTACATGTGCAAAACAGCCACCTCCTTCAATTCATTTAGATTAAGAGTCTTGTGGCGCTCACTCGCTGCCTTTATTACAGATATTAGGATGAATAAATAATGTTATCATATCTAATAGGTAGGACATGTGTATTTTATCTTCTGTGTTAACACAAAAATGCCACTTTGGCAATTTAAAACTATTTCTAGGGTAAGGAGCACTTCATCTTCCCCAAGCCTGTTCAATAAAACACCGATTTCCGAGTAAGATCCAGCATCTTAGAGATCCCGTGCTTTGTTGCCTCCTTCCCTCCCCTCCTGTGCTGTTTCTTCTCCCCCTCCTCTTCCAGCCCTGTCTTTCTCCTCCTCTTTCTCTTCCCTCTCAGCTTCTTATAAGCTCATCTTTCTATGTTTTTAGAGAAAGTTCAAAGGCTGAGTTTATTACTTGGTTAGAATTTCAGAATCTAGAGGCAGAGGCAGGGGGGATGTTTTCATTTTTCTCTCCCTGACAAAATGATCTTATCTTTTGAAAATGGGTCCCGTCTGGGTATGCAATTGCTTGCTCATTTTATCACAGTTTTTCCAAATGTGATGTAGTAATTGTACACTAAAATGACATAGCTTTTATACAAATTGAATTTCAAGTTTTTCACATTATTTGAAAATATAAACTCTATTATGAAAACCATATTCTCAAGGAATCAACCCTGATAGAAAATACGTCTGAAATATGAATCAGCCAGCAACTGTTTCTAAAAGTGCATACATACTGCAGTAATCATTTAAAGAGATCACCAGCCCAAGATCCAGTTTATGAAATAATCACCCAGAATACAAAGGCTTGATTTATAAGGTTTGTGTCTCCTGATTATATCTTCCTTTGGCTAACTCCTTGCTCCTTCCCTCTGCCTTTATGGTGTATAATTTCTCCACTGTATTATCAGCCGGATTTAAGTCCCTGCCTGCTTAAGACTTGTCTAATCTTTTCATGCCACATGTGGAGGATTTTTGAATTATTATTTGGGGTCCTTTAAGATGCTGTTAAGGCAGTTTAATCTTGAAGGATGTTAAAATGGACCACATGCTGTCTGGAGGCTCGAGTTAGAGTGGGGAGCCTATTTGCTAGACCACAACCCAATTATCCACAAAACCCTTTTATAGTTAAGTGTTGTAAGTAATATTCTTAGTCCATTATATTCTTTACACTGAAAAGGCGAGTGAAAGCAACCACCAAATTGAGTGACTTTAGGATATATTATCTAGAGGAATAGATATATTTGCCTTTTTCGTCCATCCCTGGGTATTTTTTTTTTCTTTCTTTATTTCTTTTTATTCTAAAAAGACTCTTCTTTTATAGTTGTTACGGAACTTGAAAAGTCTCTGAATATTATGTCTCCAAATTTTACTGCCTATTTCTTAGGAGAATTGTCTTAATCTTTCTTTCTTAAGATTTTTTTTGTCATGTGGATCATTTTTAAAGTCTTTATGGAATTTGTTACAATTCGTTGCTTCTGTTTCATGTTTTGATTTTTTGGTCATGAAGCTTGTGGGATCTTAGCCTGAACCTCAGATCAAACCCGCACTCCCCGCATTGGAAGGTAAAATCTTAACCACTGGACCACCAGGGGCATCCCAAGTTTCTTAATCCTTGAAACCTCATTGTCCTCAATTATAAGTTGGAGATATGATTTACTCCTCTTCTTTATTCTGAAAGCTCAGTCTCTTTGTACACAGAGTGCCAAACCAAACCTTGGAGATAAGAGTTTTTGGTGAAGTAGAAAAGAATAGCTTTACTGCTTTGCCAGGCAAAGAAGGACACAGTGGTCTCCTGCCTCTCTGAAAAACTGTGTGTCCCAACCCAAGAGAACTTAACGAGGAGTTTCACAGCAACAGTTCAAGGGTGGGGAAACCATTTACCTCAGACTGGGACTCGAACCCACGTGGCTGGGACTCGAACCTAGCCAAACCCATGGTACCTGGTTTCAGGGTCTAATAAAGCTCAGGTTCTTAATGTCTCATCACAGAAAAAATTCAGAGAGACAGAGTGATAAGTAAGAAGTGGTAAGTAAGTGGTAAGTGGTAAGTAAGTGATAAGTAATAAGTAAGAATCTTTATTCAGATTCAGAGAGAAGCACATGCCACAGATGGCGTGTGAGCCATCGCAGAGGGCGAGTGTGGTTGCAAAATGTGGCCCAGTTAGTTTTTATAGGCTGGGTAATTTCATATGCTAATGAGTGGGAGGGTTATTCCAACTGTTTTTTGGAAGGGGTGGAAATGTCCGGGATTTGGTCCACCACCCACCCTGTGGTCTTCTGACAGTGCCTTGGAACTGTCACGGCCCCTCTGGGTGTGTCACTTCCCTTGCTGCTTGAGGATCAGGATCTGGTCTTGTCTGCCGTCTTGGTCCCACTTGATTCGCATCGGTTTATGTTGTGTCCTGGGGCTATGTCATTCTCTCAAAAGCTGTGTCCTCCCCCTTTCCCTCCTGTTAGTGGGATTGCTGACAACACTAGGCATGCGCAGGGTCTCAGGTGGTCAGTCTTCTCATCTTGATGCACTTTTGTCCTGTGAATCCTGTCTCAGCTGACTTCTTGGCTGTTCCTCACTTGATTATCAACTATTCCAATCTGCCATTTGAAACTCGGCAAAGGCCATGGAGGCTGGAGTCTTGCCTATAAGAAATGGGACAAAAAGGTTTCCATGCCCACGAGCCCCACAGAGTCCTTCTCAGTTTCATTAGGAGATTGTAAAGATGAAATGTGATAATCTATGGGAAGCCCCCAAGACTTACCTGGCAGCTAGTATGCAATCAATAGAAAGAGATTTCCTGCCCCTAATGGGATCAAATGGAAACATAATTCCAACTGCCTTGCACTTGCAATTAAAGTGGGATACACAGTAGTGTAATCATAAGGTAATAAAGCTAATACAATACCTTATTGATAGTTTGTATTTGGCTTGACTACTATGTAATCAACCATTTATGGATTTTATTACTTTCCCTGCAGTCATCCTCTCCCTATTTAGCAGGCTGTTGCAGACTTGTTCGCTGTCTAATTTTGCTTCTTGGACATCTTTGCATCCCTAACTAAATTTTGAAGCTTTATGAGCAGAAAACACTCTATTATCCCATAAAATGTGACACAGCATTGCCATTTTGTGAATAGCTAGATGGAAATGGCAACCCACTCCAGTATTCTTGCCTGGAGAATCTCAGGGATGGGGGTGCCTGGTGGGCTACCGTCTATGAGGTCGCACAGAGTCGGACACGACTGAAGTGACTTAGCAGATGGTTAACATTTGCTGGTAGAATCTGATTTGTACTTAATGTGTGACAAAGATAATATGTATCAGTAATAGTCATTCATCATGATTCTATAAATTAAGCAAACCAAGTAAATCACAGTTCTGTCTAGCTCTTTCTTTCTTTCTTTTTTTTTTTTAAGTCAATAACTCGGTTTCCAATTATTAACTGCACTGTGTGGTGATTTGAGTGGATGTCCAGGACAGTGATGAAGGCAAAGTTGACTGTGAACCCATCAGCTGGTCCAGTTTTGTGTCATATACATGGCAATAGACTAGCAGTAGAAAGAAATAAATTTAAGCACTGGCATTCTATCTTTGTAGGTAACATACAAATGCTGGTATAGTTTCAAAATTCTTTCACTGCAGGAACATTTTCAGGTATTACAGGATGGAAGACACTAAAGGCTTATGCTGCGGCATTCCCAGCAACAGAAGCTAAAAGGAACCCATTCAGGTTCGGTGGTCAACTAGCGAGGTATTATGTCTTCTACGGAACGACTTCACTTTCACTTTTCACTTTCATGCATTGGAGAAGGAAATGGCAACCCACTCCAGTGTTCTTGCCTGGAGAATCCCAGGGACGGCGGAGCCTGGTGGGCTGCTGTCTATGGGGTCGCACAGAGTTGGATACGACCGAAGTGACTTAACAGCAGCAGCAGCAGCATGTCTTCTACAATGATGTATATTAGTGGAAGAATCAGAGGTAGGCTTGTGAAGATGTGTTGTTTAAGCATGTTAGAAAAGTTTGAAGCAAGGGTGAATCATTCTGTACTTATTCATCATTTATTCATTCAGTCAATCATTCAAAATTATTCTTTAATGCTAAGTCCTAGATGTCCACGGATCCAGTACAGTTACCATTAGCTACATGTATCAATTTGCAGTTCAACATATTGATGTCAGATCAGATCAGTCGCTCAGTTGTGTCCGACTCTTTGCAACCCCAAGAACTGCAGCACGCCAGGCCTCCCTGTCCATCACCAACTCCCAGAATTCACTCAGACTCACATCCATCGAGTCAGTGATGCCATCCAGCCATCTCATCCTCTGTCGTCCCCTTCTCCTCTTGCCCCCAATCCCTCCCAGCATCAGAGTCTTCTCCAATGAGTCAACTCTTCGCATGAGGTGGCCAAAATACTGGAGTTTCAGCTTTAGCATCATTCCTTCCAAAGAAATCCCAGGGCTGATCTCCTTCAGAATGGACTGGTTGGATCTCCTTGCAGTCCAAGGGACTCTCAAGAGTCTTCTCCAACACCACAGTTCAAAAGCATCAATTCTTCCGCGCTCAGCCTTCTTCACAGTCCAGCTCTCACATCCATACATGACCACAGGAAAGACCATAGCCTTGACTAGGCGAACCTTTGTTGGCAAAGTGATGTCTCTGCTTTTCAATATGCTATCTAGGTTGGTCATAACTTTCCTTCCCAGGAGTAAGCGTCTTTTAATTTCATGGCTGCAGGTCACCATCTGCAGTGATTTTGGAGCCCAGAAAAATAAAGTCTGACACTGTTTCCACTGTTTCTCCATCTATTTCCCATGTAGTGATGGGACCGGATGCCATGATCTTCGTTTTCTGAATGTTGAGCTTTAAGCCAACCTTTTCACTCTCCACTTTCACTTTCATCAAGAGGCTTTTTAGTTCCTCTTCACTTTCTGCCATAAGGGTGGTGTCATCTGCATATCTGAGGTTATTGATATTTCTCCCAGCAATCTTGATTCCAGCTTGTGCTTCTTCCAGTCCAGCATTTCTCATGATGTACTCTGTATATAAGTTAAATAAACATGGTGACAATATACAGCCTTAAAATTAAAAATTCAGGCACACTAACCACAACTGTCAAATAGCACTTAAAATTTAAACAGAATTGAAAACTGAAAATCCAGCACCTCATCAGTCACATTTCAGAATTTCATATGTTACTACTGGCTACTGCATGGGACAGCAGAGAGAGCATTGGTATTATCAGAGAAAATTCTGTTGGGTCCCCTGATTGAGACTCTCCTAGTACAGAGGATACAAAAGCAAGTCAGATAATGCCCTGATTCCCAAGGAACCAGTGTCTAACAGTTTTAACCAGAACTCACTAAAAGCACATTTAATAGATTACTCCTCTTTGAATGCTGAAAAAGTTCTTTATGCACTGAGTTAATATAAAATATTTCTTTTTAAAAGACCAGAGAATCTAGATCTTAACATATTTTCTGATTAGTTATGCAAATTTCTCTCAGTATTTTCTCAGTTTAAAGTAGAAATATATTTGTATGTATCTCCTTTGGTGGCTCAGTGGTGAAGAATCTGCCTGCCAATGCAGGAGATGTGAGTTTGATTCTTGGGTTGGGAAGATCCCCTGGAGAAGGAAATGGCAACCCACTCCAGGATTCTTGCTTAGAAAATCCCTTGGACGGGGGAGCCTGGCAGGCTGGGGTTGCAAAAGAGTTGGACACGACTGAGAAATATATATATATATAATCTTTCAGTGCACAATTAAAGATGAAGAACAAAAATGACTTGTTGCTTGGGTTAAACAGTGATGTAGCATAAATTCAGTTTCCTCTAAAAAAAAATTCTCTGCTGGCTCACTGTCTCTTTGAGCACAAAGCATAATTCAGTCTCCAGCAATACGTGAACCGTGAACTTCCTGATGTTCAAGCTGGTTTTAGAAAAGGCAGAGGGACCAGAGATCAAAATGCCAACATCCGCTGGATCATGGAAAAAGCAAGAGAGTTCCAGAAAAACATCTATTTCTGCTTTATTGACTATGCCAAAGCCTTTGACTGTGTAGATCACAATAAACTGTGGAAAATTCTGAAAGAAATGGTAATACCAGACCACCTGATCTGCCTCTTGAGAAATCTGTATGCAGGTCAGGAAGCAACAGTTAGAACTGGTCATGGAACAACAGACTGGTTCCAAATAGGAAAAGGAGTACATCAAGGCTGTATATTGTCACCCTGTTTATTTAACTTCTATGCAGAGTACATCATGAGAAATGCTGGACTGGAAGAAACACAAGCTGGAATCAAGATTGCTGTGAGAAATATCAATAACCTCAGATATGCAGATGACACCACCCTTATGGCAGAAAGTGAAGAGGGGCTAAAAAGCCTCTTGATGAAAGTGAAAGTGGAGAGTGAAAAGGTTGGCTTAAAGCTCAACATTCAGAAAACAAAGATCATGGCATCTGGTCCCATCACTACATGGGAAATAGATGGAGAAACAGTGGAAACAGTGTCAGACTTAATTTTTCTGGGCTCCAAAATCACTGCAGATGGTGACCTGCAGCCATGAAATTAAAAGACGCTTGCTCCTTGGAAGGAAAGTTATGACCAACCTAGATAGCATATTCAAAAGCAGAGACATTACTTTGCCAACAAAGGTTCGCCTAGTCAAGGCTATGGTCTTTCCTGTGGTCATGTATGGATGTGAGAGCTGGACTGTGAGGAAGGCTGAGCGCCGAACAATTGATGCTTTTGAACTGTGGTGTTGGAGAAGACTCTTGAGAGTCCCTTGGACTGCAAGGAGATCCAACCAGTCCATTCTGAAGGAGATCATCCCTGGGATTTCTTTGGAAGGAATGATGCTAAAGCTGAAACTCCAGTATTTTGGCCACCTCATGCGAAGAGTTGAATCATTGGAGAAGACTCTGATGCTGGGAGGGATTGGGGGCAGGAGGAGAAGGGGACGACAGAGGATGAGATGGCTGGATGGCATCACTGACTCGATGGATGTGAGTCCGAGTGACCTCCGGGAGTTGGTGATGGACAGGGAGGCCTGGCATGCTGCAGTTCATGGGGTCGCAAAGAGTCGGACACGACTGTGCGACTGATCTGATCTGATCTGATCTGATCCACTGGTATAACCAAACATCTAGAGAGGTTATCTGCTTGGTGTGAAATTATAGGGAAAAAATGCTACAGATTTCTCGCTGATATTAGGGAATATGAAGACAGAAGGCATGAAAGTGTCATAACAATTAGATGTTTCTGGAAAGTATGGATATCTAGCATGGGATAAAAAGGTTCCAAAGAAGTAGATTTCTTTTGGGTTTCATTGCCTCATTTGGTGATGTAGCCTACTAAAAATGAAGGTAGGTTTCTTGGAAAACTAAATCAGATCAAAATAGAGCTTGAACATCAGCAGGGAAATTGCCATCATGCTGCTGTGGCCAAATAAAACTCTACTCCAAAGATAAAACAGCTGAACTGAGCTCTTTTATGGGATTCCTTCAGTTAGATCAGACACTATGGAGAGCTGGTGTTCATGGCTAGTGAAGAGTGAAGACACACTGAGAGTATAGCATTTAACTCATACGTATTTATATATTATCTTATCTTGACAGCCGCTTTAATCTATGTGGTCTATAAGCAATTATCGAGCATCTACTGGTGGTCAAGACTTTTTTAAGGTGCTGTAAATACAAAGTAAAATAAGATGGGCAAAATAGTATCCAAAAATATCAGGGATGAAATTTTTGAAGACAGTGTATGTGAAGGATAAATTGTTCTAAATCATACTGTAGGTTCAAATTTATTTCTACTCTTTAGCCTAAAGTTAGGATTATAAGGTGAAAGTGAAGGTAATTAAACTATTAGTCGCTCAGTCATGTCTGTCTCTGTGACCCCATGGACTGTAGACCATTAGGCCCCTCTGTCCATGGAATTCTCATGAACAAGAGAATGCTGGAGTGGGCAGCCATTCCTTTCTCCAGGGATCTTCCTGACCCAGGGATTGAACCTGGACCTCATGCATTGCAGGCAGATTCTTTTACCATCTCAGCCACCAAAGAAGCCCCAAGGTTTATAAGGTATTAGGGTGCTAATGCTAATGCTAATGCTAAGTTGGTCGCTTCTTCAGTCGTGTCCGACTCTGTGCTACCCCATAGACGGAAGCTCACTCAGGCTCCCCTGTCCCTGGGATTCTTTAGGCAAGAATACTGGAGTGGGTTGCCATTTCCTTCTCCAATGCATGAAAGTGAAAAGTGAAAGTGAAGTGCGCTCAGTCGTGTCCGGAACTGCACTCTCAAATTTGGACAATCCAAAGAAAGCGACCCCACGGACTGGAAACTACCGCCTCCACCAGCTTCAGCAATACCGGGCTCCTCCGGTCCAAGGGATTTTCCAGGCAAGAGTACTGGGGTGGGGTGCCAACCCCGCGGGAAAAGGCTCTTTATTGACTATGCAAGCCTTGAGGGGGGGGAGATCTGTATCAGGCGGAAGAAAGTAGAACTGGACATGGAACAACAGACTGGTCAAATAGGAGGGTATTAGTGTATAAATATATAATTTATGCATAAACATCATGCATTTAGATACACATATGCATTTTGTGTTTTAGTATGAAATAGATGGATCCACCAGTCCATTTTGAAGGAGATCAATCCTGGAATTTCTTTAGAAGGAATGATGCTAAAGCTGAAACTCCAGTATTTTGGCCACCTCATGCAAAGAGTTGACTCATTGGAGAAGACTCTGATGCTGGGAGGGATTTGAGGGCAGGAGGAGAAGGGGACGCCAGAGGATGAGATGGCTGGATGGCATCACTGACTCGATGGATGCGAGTCTGAGTGACCTCCGGGAGCTGGTGATGGACAGGGAGGCCTGGCGTGCTGCGGTTCATGGGGTCGCAAAGAGTCGGACACGACTGAGCGACTGATCTGATCTGATCTGATCTGATGCATTTTGTGTTTTAGTATGAAATATGATAGTGCTTTTTAGAAAGTATCCCATGAAGAAATTTAGCTGACTATCCTCTTGTGATTGTTGTTGTTTGGATGCTCAGTCGTGTCTGCCTCTTTGCAGCTCCACAGACTGTAGCACACCAGGCTCCTCTATCCTTGGGAATTCTCCAGGCAAGAATACTAGAGTGGATTGCCATTTCCTTCTCCAGGGGATCTTCCTGACCCAGGGATTGAACCCACAGCTCCTGAATTGACAGACTGGTTCTTTACCAATTCACCACCAGGGAAACCTCATCCTCATGAGATACCCAAAATAAGTGAAATCCATTTTTTAAAATCATTGTACTATTTGACAGATTCTTTTCACTGCTGATTATATTCTGCCTGGTGTAATGTAACTCATATGCTACACACAAGGGTCATAATTTGACTTTAACTCTTACTCTCTAACTCCAATCTTCCTACATTGTTATGTTGTTTTGATAAAGATACTATTTGTAGTTCATAGGAACAGTGCTAGGGAGAAATGTACCTACAGCTGTTCCCAATTCTATGAAAACTCTTTGGATCTCAGCCCGATCTTCCCACCTTGGGAAGCCCCATGGCACATCCAATACAGAATTTGACCTGGGCCAGAGTTTCTGGTCACAGGACATTTGACAAGTCCAGGGTATTACCATGTGTTGAAATTGAAAGATTTTAAGGTGAGGCCACACGATTCCTTTATGGTCCAATGCCTAAGGCTCTGTGCTTCCAATGTGGGGGGCCCAGTTTCAATCCCTGGTCAGGGAACTAGATCTTAAAGCTCCTGATGGCCACCTGATGTGAAGAGCCGACTCATTGGAAAAGACCCTGATGCTGGGAAAGATTGAGGGCAGAAGGAGAAGGCAGGGACAGAGGATGAGATGGTTGAATGGCATCACTGACTCAACAGACATGAATTTGGGCAAGCTCCTAGAGAGTGGAGGACAGAGGAGCTTGGTGTGCTGCAGTCCATGGGATCGCAAAGAGCTGGATATGGCTTAGCGACTGAACAACAAGCACAACACACATTTGATGGTAGATGCTACAATTAAAGTTGGCGCCACCAGTGTCTAAGAGTAAATAATCACAGGGTTTTTATTAAAGAAAGTGAAGGTCGCTTACTCATGTCCAACTCTTTGTGATCCCATGGACTAGCCATGGAATTCTCTAGGCCAGAATACTGGAGTGGGCATCCTTTCCTTTCTCCAGGAAATCTTCCCAACCCAGGGATCGAACCCAGGTATCCTGCATTGCAGGCAGATTCTTTACCAGCTGAGCCGGCCAACCAGGGTCTCCTGCACTGCAGGCAGATTCTTTACCAACTGAGCCATCAACTGGAAGTCAAATAGTGAAGCACTGAACCCATGATTGATGCAAGTAAACTGTTTATTACCACCCTATTTTAGTCTGTAATTCCTGTTCTAGGTCTTCTGTATGAAAGGAGGGTTAAAGGTGATTAAGAACAAGGATTCAGAATTCAGATTGAATTAGAATTCTTTTTTTTTCACTTACTAGCTAACTGGGGTAAACTGGTTTGCTAAACCACAGCTTCCTCCTATATAAAATAGATCTTATAGGGATGTTGTAAAACTTAAAAGACAATCCATCTATAATGGGACAAAACAATACAGCCCCAAATGATTATTCTGAGAATTAAATGAGCTATTTAGTATAAAATACTTAAGCCTGCTCTCTGGCACTCAGTATATGTGGCTGTTTCAATCATGCAGTCATCCATTGCTGTGTTCTAATTATTCTCATGTTGTCATATTCCTTAACACTGTAATTTGTTCATATCTATCTCTGTGCTCCTCACGTGTGTTTGAAATGTTCTCCTCCTCCTTTCTGTTTCATAAGTCTCTTCTATTTCTACTTTAGGATTTTAAAAGCAGAAAGCCCATTCTGGCTAATTCACCCCATGGATCCATCTGTTAGTCTTCATAAGCTCATTTTTCCTGCTCCAGATTTGTTCATGTCATTCATTCCTTCTTTCATTCATTTCTTTCAACAATTGGATATCGTGTGCCATCAGTGGGCTGCCCTATATTTCTCAACACTGGGAGTTCAGCAGCAAAAAACATAAAAAGACAGACAAATATGTTTATAAGGTTTATATTCTAATCATAGAAATGGACAGTAAACAAATAAAAATAAAGTTTAAGCAGAAGAATAAACCAGCTTAAAAAGATAGAGAATGAAAAGGATAGAGGCAATTCTAGAAAGGGAAGTTTCAGGAGAGCCTTTCTGAAGAAGACAAGGGACCTATGAATAAATTTGGAGGGATACCAGCAGAGGTCTTGGATCTTGAGCAAAGATATTTCAGGTAGAGCTAATCAGTTCAGTTCAGTTTAGACACTCAGTCATGTCTGACTCTTTGCAACTCCATGGACTGCAGCACACCAGGCTTCCCTGTCCATCACCAACTCCTGGAGTTTACTCAAACCCATGTCCATTGAGTCGGTGATGCCATTCAATCATCTTATCCTCTGTCATCTCCTTTTCCTCCTGCCCTCAATCTTTCCCAGCATCAGAGTCTTTTCAAATGAGTTAGCTCTTCTCATCAGGTGGCCAAAGTATTGGCGTTTCAGCTTCAGCATCAGTCCTTCCAGTGAACACCCAGGACTGATCTCCTTTAGAATGGACTGGTTGGATCTCCTTGCAGTCCAAGGGACTCTCAAGAGTCTTCTCCAGCACCACAGTTCAAAAGCACTGCTAATAGGAAGGGACGAGACGCTGAGAGGAGATAGAGGAGGAAGAGGACCACTCTGTGGCAGCAGAGTGAAGAAGAGGGAGAATGGAAGAGAGGCGTCCCCGGGTGTCAGGAGCCCAGATATGAGTCACCATGAAGCCCCAGTAAGGAAGGTGGAGTCATTCTCAGTGCGGAGGCATCCGTGCAGGAGAGGGTGACATGATCTAATTTTAATTGTAAAAGAAGAGGCTAAAGAGGAGGCTAATGCGTGGTGCAGTCAGGAGATGTTGGTAGGTCCTATGGGGGGAACTATGGAAAGGTTAAAAGCTGGTAGGATTCAGGATGGGGGCTTCATGAATAGCTCAGTTGGTAAAGAATCTGCCTGAAATCCAGGAGATCCAGTTCAATTCCTGGGTCGAGAAGTTCCCCTGGAGCAGAGATAGGCTACCTGCTCTAGTATTCTTGGGCTTCTGTGGTGACTCAGTCAGTAAAGAATCCACCTGCAATGTGGGAGACCTGGGTTCGACCCCAGGGTTGGGAAGATCCCCTGGAGGTGGGCATACAACCCACTCCAGTATTCTTGTCTGGAGAATCCCAAGGACAAGGAGCCTGGTGGGCTACCGCCTGGGGTCACAAACAGCTGGACACAACTGAACAGCTAAGTCCAGGATTCAGGATGCCTTTGGAAGTGAGGAGGCTTGCTGCTGGAATGGAATTAAAAAAGGAGTCAGATGTACTCTTTGCTTAGGCCTCAGAAACTAGGTGAATTGTGGGACCATTTTGAGGGTCAAACTGGGTAAGGAGCCAGCTTGTAGTGTATGTGGACGGGAAGGGACATGGGGAACAAATCAAGACTTTCTTTTCAATTTCTTAAATTTTTATTAAGGCTGTGCTGGGTCTTCATTGCTGCTTACAGGCTTTTTCTAGGTGAGGCAAGTGGGGACTACTCTCTGGTGGCGGCATGTGGGCTTCTCACTGTGGTGACTTGTTTTGGAGCCTGAACCTTAGGCGTGTGGGTTTCCATAGTTGTGGCACATGTCTCAGTTGCCCCATGCCATGTGGAATCTTCCCGGGCCAAAGTTCAAACCCATGTCCTCTGAATAGAAAAAGAAAATTCCATAAACTGCTAGCCAATGGCAAAGGCCATGCAGTATTTAGCTTCTTCTAGTGGCAAAACTGAACAGTGGTTGAAAAAACAGGGGCGAATTCTCCATATTGTCAACTATAAGACATCTGTGCCCTACACATCCCTAATGAATGTGCTATAAGGATGTACACAGTGCCACGCGCAGAAGACACTCAAAAATTTGTCAATCACAGAGAAGCATCCTTCTTAGAAAGCCTCCTGGTGGGCCAGTGAAGTGTAATTTGATTGGCTGATACCAGAAAAGAGAATTGACTGGACTTCCCTGGAGCTCCAGTGGTTAAAACTTCCGCTTCCAATGCAGAGGGTATGGGTTCAGCCCCTCAGTTCAGTTCAGTTCAGTTGCTCAGTCATGTCTGACTCTTGGCAACCCTATGGACTGCAGCACGCCAGGCCTCCCTGTCCATCACCAATTCCCAGAGTTTACCCAGACTCATGTCCACTGAGTTGGTGATGCCATCCAACCATCTCATCCTTTGTCCTCCCCTTCTCCCACCTTCGGGCTTCCCTGGTGGCTCAGAGGTTAAAGCATCTGCCTCCAATGCGGGAGACCTGGGTTCGATCCCTGGATCAGGAAGATCCCCTGGAGAAGGAAATGGCAACCCACTCCAGTATTCTTGCCTGGAGAATCCCATGGTTGGAGAAGTCCGGTAGGCTACAGTCCACGGGGTCGCAAAGAGTCGGAAACGACTGAGCAACTTAACTAACTAACTCTCCCGCCTTCAGTCTTTCCCAGCATCAGAGTCTTTTCAAATGAGTGAGCTCTTCCTATCAGGTGGCCAAAGTATGGTTTCAGCTTCAGCATCAGTCCTTCTAATGAACACCCAGGACTGATCTCCCCTAGGATGGACTGGTTGGATCTCCTTGCAGTCCAAGGGACTCTCAAGAGTCTTCTTCAACACCACAGTTCAAAAGCATCAATTCTTCGGCGCTCAGCTTTCTTCACAGTCCAATTCTCACATCCATACATGACTACTGGAAAAACCATAGCCTTGACTAAATAGACCTTTTTTGGCAAAGTAATGTCTCTGCTTTTTACCATACTGTCTAGGTTTCTTCCAAGGAGTAAGCATCTTAATTTCATGGCTGCAATCACCATCTGCAGTGGTTTTGGAGCCCCCAAAATAAAGTCTGCCACTGTTTCCCCATCTATTTGCCATGAAGTGATGGGACCAGATGCCATGATCTTAGTTTTCTGAATGTTGAGCTTTAAGGCAACTTTTTAACTGTCCTCTTTCACTTTGATCAAGAGGCTCAGTAGTTCTTCACTTTCTGCCATAAGGGTGGTGTCATCTGCATATCTGAGGTTATTAATATTTCTCCCAGCAACGTTGATTTCAGCTTGTGTTTCTTCCAGTCCAGCGTTTCTCATGATGTACTCTGCAGATAAGTTAAATAAGCGTGGTGACAATATAGAGCCTTGACGTAATCCTTGTCCTATTTGGAACCAGTCTGTTGTTCCATGTCCAGTTCTAATTGTTGCTTCCTGACCTGCATACGGGTTTCTCAGCCCCTAGTCAGAGAATTAAGATCCCACTTGCCTCATGGCACAGCCAAAAATGTGGGTTTCTCAGCCCCTAGTCAGAGAATTAAGATCCCACATGCCTCATGGCACAGCCATTTCATAAATAAAATGAAGCAAAAACAAAAACAAAAAAATCCAAGTGTAAAGAAAGAAAAAGGAAAATTGACAAAATTTTCAGATCCACGGCCCAGTCTTTCTGCTGCCAAGATTTTCCAAGGACCCAATCCAAAAGGGGCCAGTTAGTGCCAAAATAAATGGTAGCCCAGAACAAGCTTTTTTTCTGATATGTACTTTGCTTATATTTATTAAACAGGAGATTGAATTCTAATGGGATGTCTGTTCAGGATCACCTTATTGCTCTGAGACTGTATCAGAATTTTATCAGTGGAAACGTGGTGTTTAGGCCCAAGTGGAGACGATAAAATTCAGAAGGAATTTGCCTTTTGACTGTTAACATGCCTTTGCTTTACTCTTTTTCTTGGAGGATCTCATTTGCCCCACCTACTCAGGGCATATAAGAATCCAAAATGTTTACCTGATGATCTGAAACACATTGTTAAGTTCATAAAGTCCATTTTAAATAGCTGATTTCAGTATTTGCATTTTACAAAGAATAAATTTGGGGAACAAGGAACTTAAGGCCAGCCATTAGATGGATCAGTACCCTGGTCCCCAGGGTGGCACCTGGAGTGCTTGTCCTAAGTTGTTTGTGTAAGATGGCTCTGCTTGCCAAAATCTGTTTCCTCCTCTTGAAAAGGGATAGGATCCTACACCATTAAGCAAAAGATTTGCATTCTAGACTGAGATAGAATCTGTATGTTGCTGTATATGTTAAAGTAGGCCACTTACCTCTTCTGTTTTTCAATTTTCTCTCCTAAAATAGTGATTATCCTGCCTGTGTTCATGGTTCACATATTGCTGAAGCCTGGCTTGGAGAATTTTGAGCATTACTTTACTAGCGTGTGAGATGAGTTTTCCAAATTTGCTGGCATATTGAGTGCAGCACTTTCACAAGCCAGGCTTCAGCAATGTGTGAACCATGAACTTCCTGATATTCAAGCTGGTTTTGGAAAAGGCAGAGGAACCAGAGATCAAATTGCCAACATCCGCTGGATCATGGAAAAAGCAAGAGAGTTCCAGAAAAACATCTATTTCTGCTTTATTGACTATGCCAAAGCCTTTGACTGTGTGGATCACAATAAACTGTGGAAAATTCTGAAAGAGATGGGAATACCAGACCACCTGACCTGCCTCTTGAGAAATATGTATGAGGGTCAGGAAGCAACAGTTAGAACTGGACATGGAACAACAGACTGGTTCCAAATAGGAAAAGGAGTTCGTCAAGGCTGTATATAGTCACCCTGTTTATTTAACTTCTGTGCAGAGTACAACATGAGAAACGCTGGACTAGAAGAAACACAAGCTGGAATCAAGATTGCTGGGAGAAATATCAATAACCTCAGATATGCAGATGACACCACCCTTATGGCAGAAAGTGAAGAGGAACTAAAAAGCCTCTTAATGAAAGTGAAAGTGGAGAGTGAAAAAGTTGGCTTAAAGTTCAACATTCAGAAAATGAAGATCATGGCATCCGGTCCCATCACTTCATGGGAAATAGATAGGGAAACAGTGGACACAGTGTCAGACTTTATTTTTTTGGGCCCCAAAATCACTGCAGATGGTGACTGCAGCCATGAAATTTAAAGACACTTACCCCTTGGAAGGAAAGTTATGACCAACGTAGATAGCATATTCAAAAGCAGAGACATTACTTTGATCGTCTAGTCAAGGCTATGGTTTTTCCTGTGGTCATGTATGGATGTGAGAGTTGGACTGTGAAGAAGGCTGAGAGCCGAAGAATTGATGCTTTTGAACTGTGGTGTTGGAGAAGACTCTTGAGAATCCCTTGGACTGCAAGGAGATCCAATCAGTCCATTCTTAAAGAGATCAGCCCTGGGATTTCTTTGGAAGGAATGATGCTGAAGCTGAAACTTCAGTACTTTGGCCACCTCTTCAGTTAACTCATTGGAAAAGACTCTGATGCTGGGAGGGATTGGGGGCAAGAGGAGAAGGGGATGACAGAGGATGAGATGGCTGGATGGCATCACTGACTCGATGGACGTGAGTCTGAGTGAACTCCAGGAGTTGGTGATGGACAGGGAGGTCTGGCGTGCTGCGATTCATGGGGTCACAGAGTCAGAAACGACTGAGCGACTGATCTGATCTGCCTGTGTTAATCTCCTGGGGCTGCTGTGACAAAGTACCACATGTTACCTGCTTTAAAACAAAAATGTATTCTCTGACAGTTCCAGAGACTAGAAATCTGAATTTAAGCTGTTAGCAGAGCCATGCTCCCACTGAAAGGCTTTACAGCAAAATCTTTCCTCATTGCTTCTTGGCTTCTGAGGGTTGCTGGCAATCCTTTGGCATTTCTCGGCTTGTAGGTGCACCACATGAACCTGGAGTCCTTCTCCTCTCTGGGGTCACGTCCCTTCATGTATTCTTTTTTATAAGGACACTAGTCATACTGGATTTAGAGTATACCTATCCAGTATGACTTCACTTTAATCAATTATGTCTACAATGGACTTTTCTGAGTATACATGAATTAGGTGGGAGGGGATTCAACCAAGTACATACATGTCCCTAAAAATCGCACACATTGTTAGGAAGATTCTAAGTAATCTGGGTGAGGACAGAGAAAACTGTGAAAAAAAATATATATATATATAAATATATATGCGTGTGTGTGTGTATGTGTGTGTATATATCTATATACATATATATACATATATATATATATATATATATGTTGTGCAGTACTTAGTCACTCAGTCATATCTGATTCTTTGTGATCCCAAGGACTGTAGCATACCAGGCTCTTCTGTCCATGGGGATTCTCCAGGCAAGAATACTGGGCTGGGTTGCCATGTCCTCCTCATGTGTGTATGTGTGTGTGTGTATATTATTGGAGTATAGTTGATTTACAGTGTTGTGTTACTTACAGGTGTCCAGCAAAGTGAATTAGTTATACATATACCCACTCTTTTTTTTTAGATTTTTTTCCCTATATAGGCCATTGAACATATATCCCTGTGCTAGTAGGTCCTTATTAGCTATCTATTTTATATGTACTTTTGTATATATCTCAATCCCAAACTCCCAATTTATCTCCTCCACCACCCTTAACCCTTGGTAACCATAAGTGGCTCTACCTCTGTTTTGTAAATGAGCTAATTTGTTTCCTCTTTTCTTAAGAGAGAGTTAACACCTACGCTTCTCAAAATATTCCAAAAGCTTGCAGAGGAAGGAACACATTCAAACTCATTCTATGAGGCCAGCATCACCCTAATACCAAAACCAAGCCAAGATATCACACACACACACACACACACACACACACACACACACAGGAAATTACAGACCAATATTACTGATGAATATAGATGCAAAAATCCTCAAAAATGTATACATATATTTTAAATAAAATATTTAATTAAAATTTTCATTTTGTTTATAATAGCCAGGACATGGAAGCAACCTAGATGTCCATCAGCAGATGAATGGATAAGAAAGCTGTGGTACATATATACAATGGAGTATTACTCAGCCATTAAAAAGAATACATTTGAATCAGTTCTAATGAGGTGGATGAAACTGGAGCCTATTATACAGAGTGAAGTAAGCCAGAAAGAAAAACACCAATACAGTATATTAATACATATATATGGAATTTAGAAAGATGGTAACGATGACCTGTATGTGAGACAGCAAAAGAGACACAGATGTATAGAACAATCTTTTGGACTCTGTGGCAGAGGGCGAGGGTGGGATGGTTTGGGAGAATGGCATTTAAACATGTATAATATCATATGTGAAATGAATCGCCAGTCCAGGTCTGATGCATGATACAGGATGCTCAGGGCTGGTGCACTGGGACGACCCAGAGGGATGGTATGGAGAGGGAGGTGAGAGGGGGGTTCAGGATGGGGAACACGTTTACACCGTGGTGGATTCATGTCAATATATGGCAAAACCAATACAATATTGCAAAGTAATTAGCCTCCAATTCAAATAAATAAATTTATATTAAAAAATTAAAAAAATTTATTTATTATCAAGGAGAGAAATATTAAAAATACCCTTAGTGTCCTTAAAATCATATTTGATATCCTCCTATTAGAGATACCAAGGGAGCATTTCATGAAAAGATGGGCTCAATAAAGGACAGAAATGGTATGGACCTAACAGAAGCAGAAGATATTAAGAAAGGTGGCACGAATACACAGAACTGTACAAATAAAGATCTTCATGACCTGGATAATCACGATGGTGTGATAACTCACCTACAGCCAAACATCCTGGAATGTGAAGTCAAATGGGCCTTAGGAAACATCACTATAAACAAAGATAGTGGAGGTGCTGGAATTCCAACTGAGCTATTTCAAATTCTAAAAGATGATGCTGTAAAAGTGCTGCACCCAATATGCCAGCAAATTTGGACAACTCAGCAGTGGCCACAGAACTGGAAAAGGTCAGTTTTCATTCCAGTCCCTAAGAAAGGCAGTGCCAAAGAATGCTCAAACTACCACACAATTGTACTCATCTCACACACTTGTAAAGTAATGCTTAAAATTCTCCAAGCCCCAAGCTTCAACAATACACGAACCTTGAACTTCCAGATTTTCAAGCTGGTTTTGGAAAAGGCAGAGGAACCAGAGATCAAATTGCCAACATCTGCTGGATCATGGAAAAAGCAAGAGAGTTCCAGAAAAACATCTACTTCTGCTTGATGACTATGCCAAAGCCTTTGACTGTGTGGATCACAATAAACTGTGGGAAATTCTGAAAGAGATGGGAATACCAGACCACCTGACCTTCCTCTTGAGAAATCTGTATGCAGGTCAGGAAGCAACAGTTAGAACTGGACATGGAACAAGAGACTGGTTCCAAATAGGAAAACAAGTACATCAAGGCTGTATATTGTCACCCTGCTTATTTAACTTACATGCAGAGTACATCATGAGAAATGCTGGGCTGGACGAACACAGCTGGAAGCAAGATTGCTGGGAGAAATATCAATAACCTCAGATATGCAGATGACACCACCCTTATGGCAGAAAGTGAAGAGATAAAGAGCCTCTTGATGAAAGTGAAATAGAATGAAAAAGTTGGCTTAAAGCTCAACATTCAGAAAACGAAGATCATGGCATCTGGTCCCATCACTTCATGGCAAATAGATGGGGAAACAGTGGAAACAGTGTCAGACTTTCTTTTTCTGGGCTCCAAAATCACTGCAGACGGTGACTGCAGCCATGAAATTAAAAGACGCTTACTCCTTCAAAGCAAAGTTATGACCAATCTAGATAGCATATTCAAAAGCAGAAATATTACTTTGTCAGCAAAGGTCTGTCTAGTCAAGGCTATGGTTTTTCCAGTAGTCATGTACGGATGTGAGAGTTGGACTATAAAGAAAGCTGAGTGCTGAAGAATTGATGCTTTTGAACTGTAGTGTTGGAGAAAACCCTTGAGAGTCCCTTGGACTGCAAGGAGATCCAACCACTCCATCCTAAAGGAGATCAGTCTTGGGTGTTCATTGGAAGGAAATTGAAGCTCCACTATTTTGGCCACCTGATTTTCAAAGAGCTGACTCATTTGAAACAACCCTGATGCTGGGAAAGATTGAAGGCGGGAGGAGAAGGGGACGACCGAGGATGAGATGGTTGGATGGCATCACTGACTCAATGGACATGAGTCTGGGTAAACTCTGGGAATTGGTGATGGACAGGGAGGTTTGGTGTGCTACCATCCATGGGGCCGAAAGTGTCAGACACAACTGAGTGACTGAACTAAACTGAACTACCTTCTTCTTTCTAGAATTCTAACCTTGCTTTGTGTCCTGTAGGACACAGTTTTTGTTGTTGTTTAGTTTGGAGAAGGAAATGGCAACCCACTCCAGTGTTCTTGCCTGGAGAATCCCAGGGGCGGGCCTGGTGGGCTGCCGTCTTTGGGGTCGCACACAGTCAGACACGACTGAAGCGACTTAGCAGCAGCAGCAGCAGTTCGTAAGTAGTGTCAGACTCTTTGCAACCCGATGGACTGAAACCTGCCAGACTCTTCTATCCATGGGATTTCCTAGGCAAGAACACTGGAGCGGTCTACCATTGCCTTCTCTAGGGGATCTTCCTCAAACCCTAGTCTCCTGCATTAGCAGGCAGATTCTTTACCAGTGAGCTACCAGGGAAGTCTATAGGGCAGGGTACTTTCTGAATATTAAAGACTGTAAACGGCTTAGGTGGCCCAAAGGGAACTGACAAGGGAAAGAAATCAGCCGGGTTTGCAGGAGCTGCCAGCAAGAGCTGAGACAGACACTGAACACAGGCTCAGACTTCCGCTTTTTGATCTTCAGTTGATAAAAACCCTGTGGTTTTTTTCTCCTGAACACCGATGGCAGCGTCTAGACTCCAGTATTAACAGCTGCGATGACCTGAAGCAGTAATTGTGTTTCATCACCTTGAAATCTTTCAACTTCAGCCCATAACCATCCCCTGTATCTGTGAAATATCCTGTGAAAAAGCATTTTGGCCCAACTCAACTCCCCCATTAACTGTGACAAAATTAAATGCGACAAAACTAATCGTGTCAGAGCTGCGATTAGAACACGGCATAACATTCCTAGTACAATGTTAATGCGTGTCTGTGTGTGTACGTGTGCACACATACACAGAGATAAGCATGATGATTTCAGGGAAATGGAGAAACAATTACCTGAAGGCTAACTGCATGTTAACAATTTTTTAATGAGTTAAAATTATTATTACTTAAAACAACATAGCCATAACGGTATAATATTTTTAAAACCCCAATATTATTGAGCTTACACCAGGCTTCCCCGGTGGCTCAGACGGTAAAACGTCTGCCCACAATGCGGGAGACCCGGGTTCGATTTCTGGGTCGGGAAGATCCCCTGGAGAAGGAAATGGCAATCCACTCCAGCACTCTTGCCTGAAAAATCCCATGGACGGATAAGCCTGATAGGCTACAGTCCATGGGATCCCAAAGAGTGGGACACGACTGAGCGACTTCACTTCTTCACTTATACGCCAGTCTGAGTTACGCTATCCTCTATGCCAGGGAAATCATTTCTCCTCCCTATTATAAATCACTTACTTGAAGTTAAGCTTCAGTTTGTTGAAGACTTGATTCAAAGCCTTCTAACTTGCAGTGAAATAACGTTTATTATTATCACTGCCAGTCTTCAGAGGGGCTAAGTGACTTGTGCCTGTGTGCTTGGTAATTCGCTTTGGTTGTGTTCGACTCTTTGTGACCCTGTGGACTATAGCCCACCAGGCTCCTCTGTAAATCAGTTCTCCAGGCAAGAATCCTGGAGTGGATTGCCATGCCCTGCTCCAGGGGATATTCCCGACTCAGGGATCGGACCCGTGTCTCTTACATCTCCTCTTTGGAGGGCAGGTTTCTTACTAACAGCATCATCTGGGAAGCCACTTTAGTCTAACCAAATGCATAGGACCCCCAGAAATGACTTGATGCCACTTCTGGTATTATGTTTCATCATATAATGTAATTTTAAACTATAAACAACAATGTAGTAATAGCTTGAGCATGTCACTCGTATTTTAGATTATGCCAACAGTTTGATTAAGTTTATTGCTTGGAGTATGATATGATCTCTATCCTTTTGATAATTTGATGCTTTTACAGTAATTTTGCCACTCTATTTGGAAATATTAAATTTTGCAGAGTTCTTGAATTATTATAGTTAAATTGCTTATCTCTGCAATGTTTGGTATGGTAACCACTAGCCATAAGTGACTGTTGAGCTCTTGAAGCATAGCTTGCCTGAACTGAGGTGTGCTTTAAAATTCACACTGGACATTAAAGACTTAGTGTAAGCAATGTAAACTGTCACAGTAGCACATTTCCTACTGATTATGATTTGAATTATATATTTTTAGATTACTTGAATTATGTATTTTAGGCTAAATATACATACTATTAAAATAATTTCACTTATTTCATTTTTACCATTTGAATTTGACTACTGGAAACTTTAAATTCCATAAATATAACGTTATATATTTATAGTGGACAGTGATGACTAATACATTCCCTAAGTCTTACATCCAATCACAAGGAGGTTACTTAGATTGCCAGCCTGCTATTAAAATGAATTTTGGAGCTATTAGAATACAGTGGTTAAACAAATCAGCCTCCTTAAATATTTCTGAATGCTATCTAAATAACTTTCATAATTCCTTCTTTTGCTCCGTGTTTCCTGAACATCATAATCAGTGAGTCAAGGACCTTTCTTTCACCTTGGCCTAAGACTTTATGGCACTGATGAAAATAGAAGTCGAGGGAGTGGAGTTGGGGAAAGAAAAGGAGTCTTTGGATCCACCGCAGTGCATCCGTGTCCCCCTGTCCATTTTCAGAGTCCTTGATCCAACTTCTGTGAGATAATTTACTGCTGAAGACTATTTGTCTTCCTACTGCTATCTCTGAGCAAGCCCAAATCTTCCATGTGGTTAATAAACTTCTTATCTTTTGAATACTGAAAATAAACTTAATCCTCAGGGTGGTTCAGTCGGCAGACGGGGAGCCTTTGAGATGCTTCTTGGAGATACAGGACAACCAGATTTTCTGCCCTGTGCTGTGATCAGTCTTCCCCTCTCACGCATGTGTGTGTAAAGGGCGTTAAAGGTGCTTCTCAGTGATAAACGTCAGTGCAGCCGCAAAGTGAATATTAATTTCAGTATTGTCAAGGTTACATGTGTACCCAGGTTCATTGTCACTGGAATTTTTATTGCTGTGGCTGTTTGGAAAGATATTTTATCTGGAGCTCTTTTCATCAATTATCAGGAGCAGAATTCCTCAACACCCATGTAAATTGCTCAGAAAAGAAGTGCTTTAGCACTGTCTGGTCTGTTAATTGGGGTAATTATTTTGAGTGCCTCAAAAAAGAGCAAAGTGTGGGTTTAGAGGAGCTAAGTTAGGTAGGAACAGAACACACAGATGATCACAAAATCTGGAGACTAGCTAATGTTCCTGAAAAGTGACTGACTATATATGGGAAAAGAAAGAAAAAAATGCAGGGGAAATAAATGAAAAAGAAAAAAATGGCTGTGGTGAGGCCGCTTGTAGAACTGGGGTGTGAAATTGTCTAGCTGAGAGACCAGGAAATTAAGAGGGAAGTAGAGATGAAGAAAAATAACAGATTATGGCTGTCCATCTGGGCTTACATACCCAGCATGCCCCTGTGTATAGTGAAGAACTTGAACTCCCGGGTAGGTGCTGATGCTATGATATTCATCAGCCCGCACACCACACTCACACACCTGCCCAGTCTCACTTCAGTCCAGTGTTTTCTGTCTCAGTAAGCAAGATGAAAAACATCCAGCTGTGCAAGTCAGAAATATAGGAGTCATTCTTTCATGTTTGTTTGTTTTGTTTTTTTAAATTTTATTGAGATATCGTTGATTTACAATCTTGTGTTAGTTTCTGCTGTGCAGGAAAGTTAATCAGTTACACCTATGCATCTACCCACTGTTCTTCAGATTCTGTTTACATATGCGTCATTGCAGAGTATTGAATAGCATCCCCTGCACTACACAGTAGGTCCTTATTAGTGATCTGTTTTATCCATAGCAGTGTTTGTATGTCAGTCCCAACTACGAGTCATTCTTGATGTCATTCTCTCACTGTGCTTCCTCCAGTACATCAAATGCTCTTGACGTTTACCTTCCATACAGCCCTTGAATCCTACCTTTTCTCTTCCTGTTCATCACTCTTGTTCTAAATCAAGCTATTAACCTCTTTCTTCTATGCATAGAATATTCTTCCAACTGGTCTTCTGGCACCTACATTTGCCCCCTTCAATTCACAATTTGCATCATGGACAGAGTACAAAATGATTAAATCCACCATGGGGAACACATGTATACCTGTGACAGATTCATTTGGATATATGGCAAAACCAATACAATATTGTAAAGTTAAATAAAATAAAATTAAATTAAAAAAAGAAATATAATGATGGAAGAAAAAAAGAATTGAACCATAAAAAAATTAATAAATCCATGAGTACCTTTATGATTCTTAAAAATCAAAATCCTCCCAAAGCATTTAAGGCCCAATGTAGTCTCATCCCTAATCATCTCTCCCACCTCATCTGGACCCCTCTCCTAACCTCTTATGGTCCTTTCACCTTAGACGAAAATTTAGGGACATTTTCATTGTTTTCCCTGTTGATTCTCTGCCACTCTATAAAAATTGATAACATTTATGGAATGCTTCCTTCATACTAGATACCATTCATGATATATTATCAGTCTCTACAGTAAAGCCATGAGGTAGGTGTTGGCATTAATCGCATTTTAACATAAGAAAATTTAACTTCAAGAATATTAAATAGCTTGACCCTGGCCGCATAAGCCTGAGCAGGGGTATTTAATTTGAACCCAAAGTCTCTGACTTTGGAGGCCACCTTGATTACTGTTAGTCTCTCTCGGCAAAGTTTTGTTAGATGGGCTGCGGCCCAGATTGGTGACTTCTGGGAAACCTATGTGTTCAAAGAAGAGAGTTCTAAATTTCTTCTTTAACTTATGGTTCCTCCATAAAGAGTTTACCCAAGGCAGTGTCTCATCTTTTAAAACCTGGGAATAGATAATACATTGCTTCCCTAAAGAGATGGTATCTTTTAAGGTAGGGTTTTTGGAGTTATGTAGAAAAACCTACTCGGGCTTTCCTGGTGGCTTATTGGTAAAGAATCCTGCCAATGCAGGAGACACAGTTTCGATCCCTGGGTCAGGAAGATCCTCTGGAGAAGGAAATGGCAATTCAGTCCAGTATTCTTGCCTGGGAAATCCCATGGAGAGAAGCCTGGTGGGCTACAGTCCATGGGGTCGCAAAAGTGTCAAACATGACTTAGCAACTAAATGAAAACAAGAATAGGAAAACCTACTCACTTGGTTGCCGGGAAAAAGACTGTTAATTTTTTCTCCTCTAATATAAAGGACTCTTTTATAAAAGCATCCATACATGTAATTTATTGGCTCTGTTAAAACTACAGACATCAAATATTGATTGGTTTTTTTGCATCCTGACCATAATACAAGCCAACTCTGAGAAAGGTTGCTGGGATTGAGTTACGTTATCACCATGGAGAACACTCTGGGTTGCACATGAGCCAAAGATGCCTGATTGTCTGATGCATAACCGTTTATAGAGAACTGCCATTTTTATGTGCATAAATGCATCCTGAAGTATGTACGAGTCTTAAATAAGTATGAAACATCCGCTTCCTAGGGATTTCTGCTTGGGACTCTTCTACAAAAATTAAACATAAATGTATGATCTGTACAATAACAATAATAGTAACTGTGTGGAGTATTTATGAGGAGGTTGGGACACTTTGTGAAAGAGGAGAGTGAAAAAGTTGGCTTAAAGCTCAACATTCAGAAAACTAAGATCATGGCATCTGGTCCCTTCACTTCATGGGAAATAGATGGGGAAGCAGTGGAAACAGTGTCATACTTTATTTGGTGGGGGGGCTCCAAAATCACTGCAGATGGTGATTGCAGCCATGAAATTAAAAGATGCTTACTCCTTGGAAAGAAAGTTATGACCAACCTAGATAGCATATTGAAAAGCAGAGACATTACAAAGACTAGACTAAGGTCCATCTAGTCAAGGCTATGGTTTTTCCTGTGGTCATGTATGGATGCGAGAGTTGGACTGTGAAGAAAGCTGAGTACCAAAGAATTGATGATTTTGAACTGTGGTGTTGGAGAAGACTCTTGAGAGTCCCTTGGACTGCAAGGAGATCCAACCAGTCCATTCTAAAGGAGATCAGCCCTGGGATTTCTTTGGAAGGAGTGATGCTAAAGCTGAAACTCCAGTACTTTGGCCACCTCATGCGATGAGTTGACTCATTGGAGAAGACTCTGATGCTGGGAGGGATTGGGGGCAGGAGGAGAAGGGGACGACAGAGGATGAGATGGCTGGATGGCATCACCGACTCGATGGACATGAGTCTGAGTGAACTCTGGGAGTTGGTGATGGACAGGGAGGCCTGGCGTGCTGCGATTCATGGGGTCGCAAAGTGTCTGACACAACTGAGCTAAACTGAACTGAACTGGAACACTTTAAAAAAAAAACTTGTTCCCAAACTGAAGTTCTAGAGACCAATATATTGCAAAAAGTGCTCTTGAGACATACCACATTTTCCTAAAATCAGTAGAATATTATCTGATCTGTTGGTAATGCTAATAAAGTAGAAAAGCAATTTAATCATTGATAATTTCATGCTGGTGGGCTGTTTCCTGCTTAATTGTGCCATCATTAATTAGTTCACTTTGCAATTTTTCTCATTATTTTTACTTAAAAGACTCTTTATCTAATGCCACCCCCAAACTATATTATGTTTTTCTCTCCTTTGACTGACTTGTAAAGTCTGTTCCAAAAAGATAAACATCAAGGCCATGACTCATTAAACTCATTCACACCCATGCCCCCTGACTTTCTCGATTCCTCCTTCACATCTAAACTTCCTGTCCTTCCTTTCCCATCAGTGCAATTTTCAACTGTTGATTAAGAAATCGTCCTGACCAAATTTCCCATAACTGTCCTCAACGACTGTATACTTCATTGATAGACCTATTTCTAGCATTCTTATATACTTTATCATCCGTGAAGAAGTGTGTGTGCTTATTTTATTGTCTGTTTGTACATATTTTCTTTGTCCAAATAAGTTCCCTAAAAATTTCTGCATAATATTTCACAGTACTAGAGAAAGCATTGTATGATAAACACACAAAGTGTATGATTAGACTTCACAATGAACTGTTACTTTTATCTAGAGATTTCAGTCACAGTGGAAAGGGACCAAACCCAAGCTATTCTAGGGCAAAAAATATTAAGTCACTATAATTGAGTTTACATGACATTAAGCATTTAGTAATAGAAAAGCAATTTGCCTGAAACCTTAGGTTTTTAACTTCAGTGTTTATTTTCAGCAGTTTTTCTGTATGATAAACCATTTGCCTTTGACTTTACTTAAAAATCTCTAATGATTGCAATGATTTGAAACCTCAGTCATGCAGTCAGGAATGTACATTACCCACTACATTTTACATTTCTAGGCATTGCTAGTAAGTAAATAAGTGAAAGTCGCTCAGTCATGTCTGACTCTTTGCAACCCCATGGACTATACAGTTCATGGGATTCTCCAGGCCATAATACTGGCATGGATAGCGTTTCCTTTCTCCAGGGGAATCTTCCCAACCCAGGGATCAAACCCAGGTCTCCTGCATTGCAGGTGGATTCTTTACCAGCTGAGCCTTAAGGGCAGCTAATGTGTTCCAAAATGAAATTCATCATAAGCTATGTACTTCACCAAGGTCATTACCCTTTGGTTATGTTAGTGAAAAATCTGTTACTCTACTGAAAAGATCCGACATTGAGTTCAGTCCCTGTCATCACTTTTATTATAACACTATTCCTAGTTCTAGTAGTTTTACCACAAAAAGACTACTTTTAAGATATTTTTCTTCAAAAAGAATCATTGAAGTGTTTTCTACTACATTGTCAAAAATATCAATTATTTAATATAACAGTGGGACTTCCCTGGTGGCTCAGCAGTAAAGAATCTGCCTGCCAGTGCAGGAGATGCAAGTTCGATTCCTGGGTAGGGAATATCCCCTGGAGGAGGAAGTGGCAACCCACTCCAATATTCTTGCCTCGGAAATCCCGTGGCCAGAGGAACCTGGCAGGCTATAGTCCATGGAGTCACAGAAGAGTTGGACATGACTTAGTGACTAAACAACAACAATGTATCAGCGTGTGTGTGTATTAGTTGTTGTTGTTCGGTGGCCCAGTCGTGCCCAACTCTTTGTGACCCCATGGGCTGCAGCTTTCCAGATCTTCCATATGCACACACACATTTGTATACATAGGTAATATGCAAGTCATATAAATCACACATATTTTATGTGTTTGTATATACCAACATCAATATATGTCTGCAGACACACACATGCATACATGTGCACACACACATATAAGGACACAGTTGAGTATATTGTGAATTAGTTAATAGCACCTATTTAAAAATAAAATGATCAGGTAATAACTGCTTCCTCCAACCAAATCTTGTCAGATGCCTGTGATTTTGGTAATAGAGACCTACCCCCATAGTCTGCGCTTCTTCCTTGCCAGACTACTGTCATATCTCCTAACTGCGTTTTTCAGTAAAGAAGAGATTTTATTATGTTAATAATTACATTGCCTGCAGGCTTTTTGATGTTGCATTCCCCATACAGAATAGAAACAGATTTCATAGAAATATCATTAAAGCTGTTAACTACAGGAGGAAAAAAAATCAAAGAGTCAATCAAAGCATGCACTTTATTATCAATAAATGCAAATAGTTTCAGAAATGGTTTGCATTTGAAACACATTCAGTGAGGATATCATTGGCAGTGGAAGCTGCCGCTTAAATAAGAGAGCTTTGTGGCCTAAGTCCATTTGGATCACTAAAGATAATTATTTAGATTTCTTGCTCTCCATTTTTAAAATAGACTCAATAATCATTTTTATATTAGTACATGCATAAGAAGGTAGAGTCACCCTCAGAATTCTGGCCTGAATTGAGGGTATGGGAATTATAGATCATTATTTGAAAGATAACACATGTGATTTTTTTTTTTTTTTGAATGCACTATTACTTTGGTTCTAAAAAAAAAAAGAATTTAGTGGCTGCTAAATTAATGATTTAGGAACATTGTACTACACAGTCATTTTGAAGAGACTTTAAATATTCAAATGTTCAACACATATTCTCTGACACTAACATTTGTCTTCATTTGGGACTACCAGCTGGGAAACATCAGTCTAATGGTGAAAAGATATCAGCCTCATTCAGTATTATGATGATAGAGACATGCCTTGATCCTTCTAAAGCTTTTTCTATGAAAAGCTTATATTCCATTCTTATTTGGAAGAGGTTATTTAAACTCCCCTTTTTAGAAGCATATATCTGATAAATCATAATTTGGACTTCAGTGTGCTTAATACAAACATCAAATTACAGTACAGAGAGGTCAGGAAGGTAGACGAATAGACATTAGACTAGATACAGAGCAAGAGACAGAAAAGAAAATAGGTATTAGTTTTTATTTGCTATTTGACTCGATCATCAGAAGCTCTCGCATTTGGAAAATCTAAAATACTTGGTAAATTAAAGCAAATGAGTTCATATGCCTTTGACTTACCCATGATTTGCAAAACGAAATAGAAACATCTATTTCATAAATGTTTCTGTTTTTGAAAAGATAGCATTTTATTAAAAATTGAGGATATCTAAAGTGAAATTATTGCCATATTTCCCATCATAAAGTAATTAACAATTAAGACAAATGATTTGATGGTAAAGAATGACTGACTGACTTTCACAATGAAAAGAAACCAGAGATGTTATCTAATCTTTAGGAGCTACCACATAAGGAATCATAGACCTAAATAATGGGAACTTTCCACCCTACACTTCAAAAAATGTATATATTACATTACTGCAAACTTGCAAACAATTTCAGGCAGTCCATGAGCACCTTGATTCTTGATGCCAATGACTGATCTCTATCATAAGTAGAGTAGCGACAAGAAATCATACCTTCTGACTCTCATCTCAATTAATTAGTTGTAGCTCATTAAACTCTAATATTCCCCCCAAGTCCACTCACCTAATCATATATAGAACATAGACACACATCCTGTCATTGATATATGTGACAAATCATGCTTTATTAAAAATTCAGCCAACTTTTATATGCCATTTTTGGGTTAATACGCAATAAGTTCTCATTATAAAGTACCCTGTTACACTATAAATTTATATATATAGTCAGAAATTATTGTTCTCTGCAAATAGTGACATGTAATATATCTCATTTATTCTAATGTCAGTATTTAATTTGTTCTTAGGTACAGATATTCTAATGAATTTCTACTGTAATGTAATATTGAAGTTTAAAAAGGTAGTTGGTTAGGTTGACATTGATTGATGAGTTACTTGCATAGATCATGCATCCGTTCAGAAATCTTTCCATTCTTTGAAGAAAGAGGTAACTGGAATAGAGATGAAGAGAAATTAGATGCAGTTTGCAACAAAATTATTGTCCAACTGAGGGGATCGGTGGAGATTATGAAAGACATCTTGGAAATGATGAGTGGTTATACATATTAAGGTTCTTGACTGATATACCAAAATGTAATGAAATGGAAAGCTTAAGCTGTTAACTGTATTGACTCCACATCTAATTTCTACTATTGAACATCTTTAAGTCTCCCTTTTTCTCTTTCTGTCTCTTTCTAATATGCATGTAATGAATCACATGTAAAAGTGTATAGTTATATTCAAGTATAGTTTATAGACATAAATCTTAATAAAGATATAAATATATGTCACACAACACATACACAGGCCTCTCTTAGAGTTATAATTCAAAAGGAAAGTAATAGGGAATTCAGGAACTTAAATTTATACCACTGCTGTGAAGAAAAGCAAGCATGTAATATCTTTAAGCTGTTTTTGAACCAAACATATCTGCTCTTCCCTGCACAGTAAAGACAATCTATTGACACTAGATTGTAAAAATGAAAGTATAGTGTTTATTGCATGGCGCCAAGCAAGAAGAATCCTAAAGGAAATCAGTCCTGAATATTCATTGGCAGGACTCATGCTGAAGCTGAAGCTCCAATACTTTGGCCACCTGATGCGAAGAAATGACTCATTGAAACAGACCCTGATCCTGGGACAGATTGAAGGTGGGAGGAGAAAGGGATGACAGAGGATGAGATGGTTGGATGGCCTCACCGATTCAATGGACATGAGTTTGAGTAAGCTCCAGGAGTTGGTGATGGACAGGGAAGCCTGGCATTCTGCAGTCCAGGGGGTCACAAAGAGTTGGACACGACTGAGTGACTGAAATGAACTGAAGCTGGGAGAATGGGCACCTCATGTTCAAAAGTTTCACACTTCTCAGTGGCTTTCAGGGAAGGAATTTTAAAGGCTATGTGAGGAAGGGGACCACAGGGGGTCTGATAAGCTCATGCAGAATTCTCACATTGGTTGGCTTCAAGGTGAAGTTTCAGTTCAGTTCAGTTCAGTGACTCAGTCATGTCCGACTCTTTGCGACCCCACGAATCACAGCACGCCAGGCCTCCCTGTCCATCACCAACTCCCAGAGTACACTCAGACTCACACCCATCGAGTCAGTGATGCCATCCAGCCATCTCATCCTCTGTCATCCCCTTCTCCTCCTGCTTCCAATCCCTCCCAGCATCAGAGTCTTTTCCAATGAGTCAACTCTTTGCATGAGGTGGCCAAAGTACTGGAGTTTCAGCTTTAGCATCATTCCTTCCAAAGAAATCCCAGGGCTGATCTCCTTCACAATGGACTGGTTGGATCTCCTTGCAGTCCAAGGGACTCTCAAGAGTCTTCTCCAACACCACAGTTCAAAAGCATCAATTCTTCGGTGCTCAGCCTTCTTCACAGTCCAGCTCTCACATCCATACATGACCACAGGAAAGACCATAGCCTTGACTAGACAGACCTTAGTCTAGTCTTTGTAATGTCTCTGCTTTTGAATATGCTATCTAGGTTGGTCATAACTTTCCTTCCAAGGAGTAAGCATCTTTTAATTTCATAGCTGCAATCACCGTCTGCAGTGATTTTGGAACCCACCCCCCCAAAAAAAATAAAGTCTGACAGTTTCCACTGTTTCCCCATCTATTTCCCATGAAGTGATGGGACCGGATGCCATGATCTTCATTTTCTGAATGTTGAGTTTTAAGCCAACTTTTTCACTCTCCACTTTCACTTTCATCAAGAGGCTTTTTAGCTCCTCTTCACTTTCTGCCATAAGGGTGGTGTCATCTGCATATCTGAGGTTATTGATATTTGTCCTGACAATCTTGATTCCAGCTTGTGCTTCTTCCAGTCCAGTGTTTCTCATGATGTACTCTGCATATAAGTTAAATAAGCAGGGTGACTATATACAGCCTTGACGTACTCCTTTTCCTATTTGGAACCAGTCTGTTGTTCCATGTCCAGTTCTAACTGTTGCTTCATGACCTGCATACAAATTTCTCAAGAGGCAGATCAGGTGGTCTGGTATTCCCATCTCTTTCAGAATTTTCCACAGTTTATTGTGATCCACACAGTCAAAGGCTTTGGCATAGTCAATAAAGCAGAAATAGATGTTCTTCTGGAACTCTCTTGCTTTTTCCATGATCCAGCAGATGTTGGCAATTTGATCTCTGGTTCCTCTGCCTTTTCTAAAACCAGCTTGAACATCAGGAGGTTCACAGTTCACATATTGCTGAAGCCTGGCTTGGAGAATTTTGAGCATTACTTTACAAGTGTGTGAGATGAGTGCAATAGTGTGGTAGTTTGAGCATTCTTTGGCATTGCCTTTTTTGGGGATCATAATGAAAACTGACCTTTTCCAGTCCTGTGGCCACTGCTGAGTTTTCCAAATTTGCTGGCATATTGAGTGCAGCACTTTCACAGCATCATCTTTCAGGATTTAGAATAGCTCCACTGGAATTCCATCACCTCCACTAGCTTTGTTTGTAGTGATGCTTTCTAAGGCCCACTTGACTTCACATTCCAAGATGTCTGGCTCTAGGTCAGTGATCACACCATCGTGATTATCTGGGACATGAAGATCTTTTTTGTACAGTTCTTCTGTGTATTCTTGCCATCTCTTCTTAATGTCTTCTGCTTCTGTTAGGTCCATACCATTTCTGTCCTTTATTGAGCCATATTTGCATGAAACGTTCCCTTGGTATGTCTAATTTTCTTAAAGAGGTCTCTAGTCTTTCCTATTCTGTTGTTTTCCTCTATTTCTTTACATTGATCGTTGAAGAAGGCTTTCTTATTTCTTCTTGCTATTCTTTCGAACTCTGCATTCAGGTGCTTATATCTTTCCTTTTCTCCTTTGCTTTTCGCTTCTCTTCTTTTCACTACTATTTGTAAGGCCTCCCCAGGCAGCCATTTTGTTTTTTTCAATTTCTTTTCCATGGGGATAGTCTTGATCCCCGTCTCCTGTACAATGTCACGAACCTCATTCCATAGTTCATCAGGCACTCTATCTATCAGATCTAGGCCCTTAAATCTATTTCTCACTTCCACTGTATAATCATAAGGGATTTGATTTAGGTCATACCTGAATGGTCTAGTGGTTTTCCCTACTTTCTTCAATTTCAGTCTGTATTTGGCAATAAGGGGTTCATGATCTGAGCCTCAGTCAGCTCCTGGTCTTGTTTAAAGACCAGGAGCTTTAAAAAAAAAAAAAAAAACGCATGGGAGGCTGCATCTGAGGTCAGGGGCAGAAGCCAGGAGGACCCCAGGCCCGAAGGGAGGCGGCCAAGAGGAGTTACCCCACGTCCGAGGTCAGGGGCAGTGGCCGAGAGTGCCAGGCTGCGACGGTGCAGGAACGGCCAAGAGCAGCTACCCAAGTCCAAAGTCAGGAGCGGCGGCCAGGTGAAGTTTAGCATCATTAAACTTCTGGCTTTCCACTGGTCTGGGGTCTGTATACTTAAGGTCAGCAATTTTCATCTGGTGGATGTCTGCTTTCTGTAAGAACAACTTAGAAATGTGCTTTAGTCCTTTATCTGTGTCTTCAAGGGAACTGTGAGTTCTCTGCTTCTGCTAAGTGGCTGATTTATAGTCTGCATTTCTGCTAGTTTCCTGGCCCAACAGCTATTCTTTGTTTCTACATCTTCATATTTTCTAGTCATTAACTCCTGAGCCAGTCTTTTGGGACCCAGGGGAAGCCTGGGAAACAAAAGCAAAAGTTTTTTACTTCAATGAACAACAGAGGCTTGTATACAGTTTCAGCACCGCCCCCCCCTTTTTTTTTTTTTTTTTTTTTTTTGATACTCCTTGGTCTTGAGAGGAGCAGGTTTAGGAAAAGAAAGGGAGCAAAGTTTGGACAGAGGGGTTAATCATAAACTCAGTAGAGGAACTCAGTTTTGAAGGATGAAACACAGAGTCTTGACAATAAACAGGAATGTTGTGAAAAAGAACATCTCACATGCAGATGCTGTTTTGGTCTGGATGATCGTCTTTTTCTATCTCTTCATCTATATACAAGAAAACCTTACTTTATTGTACTTTGCAGATATTGCATTTTTTACAGTTAGAAGATTGTGGCAGCCTTCCATTGAGAGACTATCGGCACTAGTTTTCCAACCGGCGTTTGCTCACTTCTGTGCCTCTGTGTCCGATTTTGGTAGTTCTTACAATATTTCAAATGTTTTCATGATTATTATGTTTGTCATGGTGATCTGTGATCAATATTCATTTTTGTTTTTGTAATTATTTGGGGTGCCAGAAACTCAGTTCAGTCACTCAGTTGTGTCCGAGTCTTTACGACCCCATGGACTGCAGCTGCCAGGCCTCCCTGTCCATCACCAACTCCCAGAGCTTACTCAAACTCATGTCCATTGAGTTGGTGATGCCATCCAACCATCCATCCTCTGTCGTCCCCTTCTCCTCCCGCCTTCAATCTTTCCCAGCATAAGGGTCTTTTCCAGTGAGTCAGTTCTTCACATCAGGTTGCCAAAGTACTGGAATTTCAGCTTCAGCATCAGTCCTTCCAATGAGTATTCAGGACTGATTTCCTTTAGGATGGACTGGTTGGATCTCCTTGACTCTCAAGAGTCTTCTCCAACACCACAGTTTAAAAGCATCAGTTCTTTGGTACTCAGCTTTCTTCACAGTCCAACTCTCACATTCATACATGACTATTGGAAAAACTATAGCTTTGACTAGATGAAACTTTGTCAGCAAAGTAATGTCTCTGCTTTTGAATGTGCTGTCTAGGTTGGTCATAACTTTTCTTCCAAGAAGCAAGCATCTTTTAATTTCATGGCTGCAGTTACATCTGCAGTGATTTTGGAGCCCCCCAAATAAAGTCTGCCACTGTTTCCACTGTTTCCATCTATTTGCCATGAAGTGATGTGACTGGATGCTATGATCTTTGTTTTCTGAATGTTGAGCTTTAAGCCAACTTTTTCCACTCTCCTCTTTCACTTTCATCAAGAGGCTCATTTTTTTCTTCTACACTTCTGCCTTAAGGGTGGTATCATCTATGTATCTGAGGTTATTGATATTTCTCCCAGCAATGTTGATTCCAGCTTGTACTTCATCCAGCCCAGCATTTCTCATGATGTACTCTGCATATAAGTTAAATAAGCAGGGTGACAATATACAGCCTTGACGTTCTCCTTTTCTTATTTGGAACCAGTCTGTTGTTCCATGTCCAGTTCTAACTGTTGCTTATTGACCTGCATACAGATTTCTCAGGAGGTAGGTCAGGTGGTCTGGTATTCCCATCTCTTTCAGAATTTCCCAAGTTTATTGTGATCCACACAGTCAAAGGCTTTGACATAGTCAATAAAGCAGAAATAGATGTTTTTCTGGAATTCTCTCGCTTTTTTCTATGATCCAACAGATGCCAAAAACTAATAGCACCCGTATAAAGAAGCTGAACATAACTGACACATGTTGTTTGTTCTAATGGCTCCACGCATAGGTCATTCTCTATCTCCCACTCTTCTTGGGCCTCCTTATTCCTTTAGATACAACAATATTGAAATTAGGCCAGTTAATAACCTTAGGATGGCCTCTAAATGTTCAAGGACAACTCAATTGATCTGGCAAACTGCATCCTCTTATTTTAAGAAAGTGCCGTAGCTGCCCCAGCCTTCAGTAACCACCACCCTGATGAGGCACCAACGTCACGGCAGGACCCTCCACCTACAAAAATGTTATGATCCACTGAAGCCTCAGATGGTGGTTAGTCCCCCCACCTTTTTTTTTTGTAATGAAGTGTTCTAAGATATGTACATTTTTAGACAAAATGCATGCTATATAATAGAATATATATTTATATATTTATAATAGAAAACATACTATATAATAGAATATAGTATAAACATAACTTTTTATATATACTGGGAAACCAAAAGTTTGAGGTGGCTTCCTTTATTATAATTGCTTTATCAGGATGGTCTGGAACCTAACATGCAATATCTCCAAGGTAAGCCTGTAGGTCCATACAGTTGTCTCTCAGTATCTGCGAGGCATTGGTTTCAAGGCTTCTCATGGATACCAAAATCTGCAGATGCTTGTATGCTTAGTTGCTCAGTCATGTCCAGCTCTTTGCAACTGTTGCCCATCCGGCTCCTCTGTCCATGCAATTCTCCAGGCAAGAATACTGGAGTGGGTAGCCATTCCCTTCTCCAGGGGATCTTCCTGACCCAGGGATCAAATCATTGGGATCACATTCCACCTTCATTGGTAGGTGGACTTTTTACCGCAAAGCCACCAGGGAAGCTCAATCTAATCTAACCTAATGGCATCTAATGTAAGCAAGTAACTCGTTAATCAATGCCAGTCTAGCCAACTACCTTTTTATATATGGATACAGATACACAGTCTTATGGGGCTTCCCAGGTGGTGCTAGTGGTAAAGAACCTGCCTGCCAATGCAAGAGACTTAAGAGACATGGGCTGGATCCCTGGGTCAGGAAGATACCCTGGAGGAGGAAATGGCAACTCACCCCAGGAAATTTCTTGCCTGGAAATTTCCATAGACCAAGGAGCCTAATATAGTCCATAGGGTTGCACAGAGTCAGACATGACTGAACCAATTAGCATGCATGCAGCATACAGTCAGATCAGATCAGTCGCTCAGTCATATCCGACTCTTTGCGACCCCATGTATTGCAGCACGCCAGGCCTCCCTGTCCATCACCAACTCCCGGAGTTCACTCAGAGTCACGTCCATCGAGTCAGTGATGCCATCCAGCCATCTCATCCTCTGTCATCCCCTTCTCCTCCTGCCCCCAATCCCTCCCAGTATCAGAGTCTTTCCAGTGAGTCAACTCTTCACATGAGGTGACCTAAGTACTGGAGTTTCAGCTTTAGCATCATTCCTTCCAAAGAAATCCCAGGGCTGATCTCCTTCAGAATGGACTGGTTAGATCTCCTTGCAGTCCAAGGGACTCTCAAGAGTCTTCTCCAACACCACAGTTCAAAAGCATCAATTCTTCAGCACTCAGCCTTCTTCACAGTCCAACTCTCACATCCATACATGACCACAGGAAAGACCATAGCCTTGACTAGGCGAACCTTTGTTGGCAAAGTGATGTCTCTGCTTTTGAATATGCTATCTAGGTTGGTCATAACTTTCCTTCCAAGGAGTAAGCGTCTTTTAATTTCATGGCTGCAGTCACCATCTGCAGTGATTTTGGAGCCCAGAAAAATAAAGTCTGCCACTGTTTCCACTGTTTCCCCATCTATTTCCCACGAAGTGATGGGACCGGATGCCATGATCTTCATTTTCTGAATGTTGAGCTTTAAGCCAACTTTTTCAGTCTCCACTTTTACTTTTATGCATATCTAGTCATATATATATAATATATGTATAGATATGCATATCTGTAGTATCTGCATGCCTGTATGCAACCAACCTCAGATCAAAAATACTGAAAATATATTTTTAGCGACTAAACAACAGATTAGATTACATTAATTGCATGTATATTATTATATATGATAAACATATATTTGATAATTATTTGATGTTGTGATATTTATATTTACTTAGGACAATGTAGAACTATGGTATTTATCTTAATATATGAGAATGTTACAGAAAATCTACCAATTTAATCAAATCACAAAATAAAATATATTTTAAAATAAAAATTTAAGAGATGAAGTAAGTTTGTTCTAAAATGCAACACTTTTTCGGAGAAAGACAATTGAAAACTTTATACCAACTAGTCAAATGTTAGCTGTGAAACAAATAGTGTTGTTTGTGAATGCTTAATCTAAATGCTCTGAATGCTCCTTTTTTCTTCTGGTGGCTATTATCTCTGCCTCAAATTCTTCTGGTTTCCAAAGCACACCTTTTTCCTAGATGGTGCCTAATGATCATTAGGAAGGAGAATAATCCAGTTGGTGAACAGATCATTGGTATTGACACTACCAGTGTGTCTTGAATCCAAATTATGACACTTACTTACTGCCTGATGTTCCCCTGTTGGTAACTAAGCCATAGACACATACAGACAAATTAAACTACGGGCAGAGTGCACACAGGCTCCTGTGCATGCAACAAACATGGGCAAACATACCAACTTAAGTTCTCATCAGGTGTGTAGGAAAATGCAACTTTCTGATCACTCACAGTAATAATTCTGAATCAATGAAATCAAATGTGTTAGACTATGTACTATATTTTCAGACTCGAGACTTACATTTATATAAAGTCATTCATTCAACTCACATTTGTTGAATACTTTCTGTATGCCTAGCCTTGCGCGTATCCCCATAAAGAAGACAGCTGCTCTTATTATTTGGGAAACTAAGTGTGGCTTTGGACCATTCTCTCAACAGCCAGGACACTCAGCAGTGCTAGTTTCCTTTTTATTTCTCCTCATGGTCATGGTACCGTTAAATCTTCAGTGTCTTTGCTGCTGCTGCTGCTAAGTCACTTCAGTCGTGTCCAACTCTGTGCGACCCCATAGATAGCAGCCCAGGCTCCCCCATCCCTGGGATTCTCCAGGCAAGAACACTGGAGTGGGTTGCCATTTCTTTCTCCAATGCAAGAAGTGAAGAGTGAATGTGAAGTCGCTCAGTCGTGTCCGACTCTTAGCGACCCCATGGATTGCAGCCTACCAGGCTCCTCCGCCCATGATAAGTGTGGCCTAATCTGGATAGATAGATAGATAACTGAGAGAGAGAATGATAGGTTATAGAACAAAGTGTTAATAATAGGTAGATCTGGATAAAGGGAACAAGGGTATTGTATGTACTATTCTCATTCTTAATGTTTTCTGTGGGCTTAAAATTATTTCCATGTAAATTTTTTAAGAGATTATTAATAATCACTTAACATGAAAAGGATGCAGTTGTCAATAATAAGGATCCTTGGGATTTGAAGACTGATGGGGTAATGTATGAAGATGATATCAATGCCAACCAGAATTCTTGCCCTTTCCCAATCAATAGAAATTGATGAGGCCAATCAAACTTTGTTTCTTGAGGAGACTTTTATCCAGGATGCAAGCATTGCAGCAAAGGGACTCAGGTCCCAGCCTGTCTCAGCAGAAAATACTTGTTTTTGAGTATTCCTCCCCTACCCCAAAAGTGTGAGCAGTAATGCCTTAAGGAGCTGGGTTCCGTGGAACAAATTCTGAAAATGATCCAGAGACCCAGTTTCCATGCCGATCTAAGAAGTCCACCATTGGATGTCATGTCAGCTGGGGTTTCCTATGGTATTTGCTATGAAAGTTCAAACTCAGAAAGGATTGATTAGAGGCCTAGAATGTGTATCTGTCCAAAGCCAGGTGGTATCTAAGGCTGGCGGGGAATATACAGCATGTTTAAGTTAAAGTCATTGCTATGCTTGTAATGATGAGCTTTTTATTTATTTTGGATTGTGGTAACTAGCATGGTTGTTGCATTTACCATTTGCAAACCGTATATTTATATTAAAGGTTTATGAGCAAACAAAAAATTGTGAAGAAATTCAAAATTTGCATATCTAAAATGAAAGATTTTCTTAACTCATTTCATAGCCTCATCTCACCTGATCTTATGTTAGGCTGTATATAGTCTTTAATAATTCTATTTGGTGTGAATGCATGTTTGCTACAAATGGATGGTTTAATAATAGGGCGCTACAACACAACAGTGGAGAAGGCGATGGCACCCCACTCCAGTACTCTTGCCTGGAAAATCCCATGGACGGGGGAGCCTGGTGGGCTGCAGTCCATGGGGTCGCTAAGAGTCGGACACGACTGAGCAACTTCACTTTCACTTTTCACTTTCATACATTGGAGAAGGAAATGGCAACCCACTCCAGTGTTGTTGCCTGGAGAATCCCAGGGATGGGCAAGCCTGGTGGGCTGCTGTCTATGGGGTCACACAGGGTCAGACACGACTGAAGCGACTTAGCAGCAGCAGCAGCACAACATAACAGACTCCACTCAGAGTGTTACATAAAACACTGCATATGTACCATGTTACCTTTATAAAACCTGAGAACTTCTGGATATAGAAACATATCTGGACATAAGTGTTTTGGTTAAGTGATTGTGGACCTGTGTTTATCTGATTTCTTTAATGAACAAGGTTTTTATCCTTGATTAAGTAAAGTAATAGTTGCAAGAGAAAATGGAATGCTAGAAAGTAAAATCGAAATTAAATCTTGAAATTAATTTAAAGGACCTAGATTTGGGCAAGATTGTAAAATGATGGCTTCAATAAAGACAATGTGGTAAATTATCCATAACCGTACTCCCTACTTGAATTATAGGTAGAACCATGATGTACAAGTATTCTAATTGTGTTTCCTCTTTTCCTTCTGCAGTTAGCAACACACGGGCAAAGGCATACTGGCAAAGTAGAAAATTCTCCATGCTAAGAATTTAGATTAAGAATCCCACTCTTAATTCAGCCATTACTCTAGTCATTTAGACTCCTTGACCAGTTTCCCCAACTGTTAAATGAAATAAGTAATTTAGATTTAATGTAAGCTCTGTTCTGAATTTTAAAATGAATGATTCTAAAATTTCACTACTTTCTATTTGTGTTCCATGTGTCTTTACTTTCTTATAATATATGATTCTAAAACTAGTACGTGGTGCTATATTTCCTTAAAGTGTAAAAGATATAATTCTGTTTGTTTCGAGAAAGAGAACCTACTTGTACTAATCAATTTCTCTTGTAAACAGTGCAAGTTCCAGGGCCAGTAGAAAACCTGCAAGCTGTATCTACCTCACCTACCTCAATTCTTATTACCTGGGAACCCCCTGCCTATGCAAACGGTCCGGTGCAAGGTTACAGACTGTTCTGCACTGAAGTGTCCACGGGAAAGGAACAGGTAGGTGAGAGAATGGGCCCCGCTCCTCCACCTCTCGGAGAAACTGCAGGAAATCTGCAGGCTCCTGATATAAGCCAGTATCCAGCACATTAATTGGATAGCTGGTCAGTTTTAAAGGAACTGGTATTGAACATGTTAAGTAATTGAATTCTGGTGGGCAAATGGGCCATGAGGTGAAATCAATCAAAAGGATGCTGATGTTTTGTTTGAGTATATAGCAGTCTGGGCCAGGATAACTTTGAATAAGCCCATCTGATCCCAGAAAAATATTTGCATTTCAGTCCTTATCCTAAGAGATGAACAGTCATATTTGGTGACCTCAGTGAAATTGCTTTTTCATTCACGTATTTAATGTGAATTCTGGCTTCTTGTTGTTTTCCGCATACTTTACTCCTGAAGACTCATGTTCCTCCTCCTTTCATTTTGCTTCTAATCTGTGGTTAGCACAGATCCTGGAAAATAAGCAAATTAGATTTTCAAATAAAAGTAAATGAACCTTTATGGAGACACATGAAACTGGACAATTCTGTTTTGTTAACATGTATATGACTATTGAGATATTTACTTCCAGAGTCTCAACTTCATGTAACAAAAGATACATAGATAGTGGGTAGTTAAATAGGAAGGGCCCAGAAGTGATCTTGAGATCCTGGAGTTCTTAAGATGTGTTGTGAAGTCTGCCCAGCATAGTGTGGTCCTCATGCTTTCACATACTCTGCAGGATCGATATTTTTCATTAAAAAAAAAATTTGCATTTGTTCTATCCACAGCAGTTCCTAGTTATAGCATGAGAGTGATGAAAAGATCCTCCTTTGCAATCAGTCATTCCATGTTTGTTTACTGTTCCCAAGCTATTTCACTCTTATTTTTAGCTTTCTATTCTACCCTTTTTCCTACACATTTTAGTTCTTCAATAACACGTTTTACCAATCCATTTAAATAATATTACCCAAGATAAATGTGAGTGTGAGAATCATTGGAAAGAGTGACATAATGGGTCTTCTGGAGCAAACAGGCTCTTATTTCTCAGTGAACTTCACCTCCAGCACCTTATTTCTTCAGCTGTGAAGTGCTGAAAACACTTCGAACTTAACCTCCCAGCATTTTGAGAGAGAACAGCAAAGTATTCTTTGCTGTTGTAGCAAAGTATCTATCAGTTTCAAGAGCCATGAGTATATTTCAGCAGGGGAAGGAAGAATTCTATTGTTTCTTGAGAAATTAGTCCATTTCAGGTACAGGAGCAACTCTATTCCTGGGGCTTCATGAGCTGCCTTCTGCCTGTCAGAGTTTTGGTGTGGTTGTTAATACAACACACTATTCAATGTATTGGGTGGCGTTAAACAAATTGGAACTAAATGACTGTGAAGACAGCATGGTGTTAATTTAACTAGGAGTCTACAGAGTGATTCAGTCTTTAGTGGAGGAGTATGTGTCACCATTTCGGTTTTATAACAACTCATAATAAGGCTAGAGTGTTGCTTTGTGAGTGAGAGTCGACTATCAATTCACTGATTGCTCAGAATGGCTGCCATTTCTGCTTTAACGTGCCTCCTGAATAACAATTTTGGTGTTTTATCTCTCCAGAATATAGAGGTTGATGGGCTATCTTATAAACTGGAAGGCCTGAAAAAATTCACGGAATATAGTCTTCGATTCCTAGCTTATAATCGCTATGGGCCAGGAGTGTCTACTGACGACGTGACAGTGGTTACGCTTTCTGATGGTAAGTTATAGACGGTGGAATTTGACTCACTTATTTGTTATAATAATGAAATAATATTGAATGCATGTGATAGATTCTGTGCTCAAGGGGTCCTAACTAAAACTTAATAGACTAACGTACATTAGAAATTTGGCTTATTCATCAAACCACTTATTACATTTAAATTTAATCTTTGAAAAGGTATACACTCTGAATCAGGATGTCCTTCCAATTAGTCATTTTCAAGAGCTGTGACTACTGCCTAAGAGCTCAAAATAATTTTCTGTGTGTGTTTTCCTTTATTTCTATAAATACAAACACATTTATGCATGTGTGTGGGCTAATTTACATCAGCATCTATTGTTTCTCCTTCTAAACAGTGGTAGGTGATTACATGTGTTTAAACAATGAACAATCCTTCTACATATATCTCCAATTTAAAGAAAATTATGAAGATTTAGGCCAAATAATCCAATATTGAAAGTATTAAAACTGAACCTGAAAATTTATATTTTACTTTTACCCTTGCCTAGCAAATGAAAGATCAGACATATTTTTTAATGCCATAAAAAAGAGGAGGAAATCTTAATGAAATAGATGAATTTGACAAAGCAGTAGCAGAGGTAACTAGAGATCTAAGAAATGGATGATAATGAAATGTTAGAAGTTTAATGAAAAGTGAAAATAAAGCATAGCAGAGTTTATGATATGAGGCCAGGGACAATTCAGGCAGGTGCAGAAATGCAGAGTTGTGACCTCTATGAATATTAAAAAGGTGGCAAGCTATTTCTTTTCAACAACAGTTTCCATGTTGGTGTGTGTAATTCTATAAATTATTGATCTTGTGAATTTCAAAAAATGACTTCAGTTTGCGATTCGTTCGCCAATCCACCATGCTTTAATCTCAGAGAGTATCTGGGTAAATACTTCACCCAACATCAGTGAAATGAGGAAGCACATGCCTGTTCTGAAGGTCAGTGCAAAGGAGACACAGGAGTAATGTTCATTTGCAATTTCAATATAAAAAATATATATCTGACACCACTTTGGTATTATTTTTAATGTAATTCCTAAGCTCATTCATCTGATTCTGTTATTGAAGACAGAACAGAATATTTATTGGCAGAATAAATTACTTCACAACTTATAATTATAAAAATAAAAGGAAAACAAATGAAAATGAATATTTTACATAATTTATGTAGATTTCTTTCACACTCTGAATGTAGTGCTGTGGCTTTATTCTCTACTTTGGTTTTAAATGTCATAAGTGAGAAAGATAGATTATTACTCATTAATCCAAGACTTGTTATCTAGAAGTGTTGCAACATATAGGATTTAGAAAACGCCTGTCATTTAAATAAAAGGATTTCATGAACCTCATTCAACAAGCATCACTGTGTGAGAGGCCCCCAGCTCCCCTCTGTCAGATGCGTTTGATACAGAAAGCATGCACTCCAGGGGCCCCTAGGACTGGGCACTCGGATCTCATCTGCTTTCATCTTTACAATTGCTTCATCTCTTTTACTTCAGTCCAATGTCCTTTCCTCTCTACTGAAGCTCTCTATGCGGAGGTCACATGTAGATGAATTTAATTATAATTATAGTCACCCACTTCCTAGTTGTACTTAATAAAGCCATACTCTCCTTGACTTTCTAGATGTTATAAAAGGCAGATATTGTGAAAATTAAGTGGTAATACATATAAGCACCTGAAACATGAGCATGGCATATATTTAGATGTTTAATAAATGTTATTATGCCAGTGCCTCTCTTTCTCATTATTCTAAATGTTCCTTAAATGAGAGGTGATGTTATATTCATCTCTATATCCCTCCTTACTCAGTAAATATTTGTTGAATTACTCAGGCAGTTCAGCCAAACCTGTATAAATGTTTGTAAGTATAGACTCATCTATAGGACTTCCTATTTGTGAGACTAATTTAACATATGTCTACATACGCGTGTTACAGAGACCTTCATATTTCTTATAAAGCCCTAGAAAGTCTTACCAAAAAATTATCTTGGGCCCATAGAAAAATTGAATTTAAAAAAAATGAAATGCCGACTGTTTTTCTAAATTAATTATCCCAAAAGTATTCTTGTTATGGCTAAGATGCCTATTAAAAAAATTTTACTCTAATGAATTGTCATTTCTAATTTAGCTCCACTTTGTTTCTCTGGGAAGAAACATTGTTATTGTTCAAATTCCTCCATCCGGTGTATCATTGGTCTATGATGATATACTTTTTCAGACCCTTGGGATTGTAGATGTTGACTAAAAAAGATGAACAAGTCAAGAGTTGTGAGTTAGTTTATTTGGGGTCGGAATGAGGACTGCAGCCCAGGAGACAGCACCTCAGATAGCTCTGAGAGACTGCTCCAAAGCAACACTGGGGGAAGGTAGATATATAAGGTTTTGGTGAAGGGGGAGTTGAGTATCATTAAGTACTTGTTTTACAAAAACTTTTTTGCTAGTCATGAGGATCTGATGTCACCATGAAGGGATTTAGTGCTTCTCTAGATATGAGGAGATGCAAGGATTGAGATCATAAAATCAGTTCCTGAAAATATCTGACTATCCAAAGACCTGTCCCACCAGATTCCCTGGAGCACAGAGGGCCTCACTCCACCCTGAACTCCCTCAGAGGCTATTGAAGGCTAATAGCTGCAGTAGCATCTGTCTACAATGCGGGAGACCCAGGTTTGATCCCTGGGTTGGGAAAATCCGCTGGAGAAGGAAATGGCAATCCACTCCAGGACTGCTGCTGCTAAGTCGCTTCAGTCGTGTCCGACTCTGTGCGACCCCATAGACGGAAGCTCACCAGGCTCCCCTGTCCCTGGGATTCTCCAGGCAAGAACACTGGAGTGGGGTGCCATTTCCTTCTCCAGTGCATGAAAGTGGAAAGTGAAAGTGAAGTCGCTCAGTCATGTCCGACTCCTAGCGACCCCATGGACTGGAGCCTACCAGGATCCTCCATCCATGGGATTTTCCAGGCAAAAGTACTGGGGTGGGGGTGCCATTGCCTTCCCTGACTCCAGGACTATTGCCTGGAAAATCCCATGGACAGAGGAGCCTGGTAGGCTACAGTCCATGGGGTCACAAACAGTCGGACACGACTGAGTGACTTCACTCAGCATAGGGTTCAGTCTCCTCAGAGGCAGATGGCAAATGCCCTTGTTGTTCAGTCTGTTGGTAATGCTTTTGACAAGTGCCAATTTGTAGTTGGCATAAAGCATCATCTAGACAGTCTAATATTTAGTACAGACTGTGAGTAGATTTGCCACTTGGTTCCTATATACTATCTCTTGAACTAGTTGACATAAATAGGTTACTTATAGGTTTTATGAATTAATGAGCATGCATTTGCATCCACACCAACTTTCCCTATGTCCAAAGGCATAGGGACCAGATTTGTGTGTGTGGGTAAACTCAACTATAGAAATGTGCTTCTTACTTTTATCAGTAATATTTCTTGAGTATTTATTAGTACAAGACCTGGCTCCACATACTTCACAACACTGTATTTTTTCCTACTTTATAGACAACAAAACTTAGATAGAGGTCAGAAATGCTAGTAAGCAGCAGAGCCAGGTCATGGAAGCTAGTTAGTCAAGAAGGAAGATTCAGTGTGGAAAAATGTTGTTTCTCTTATTCTACAGTAAATGTCTCATATTAGTTCCCACAAGAAAAATGCTCAGTTATATATAAATTTTTTCAATCCACAAATTAGGTATACAGGACAGCTCAGGCTTGCTAAGGAGAGGAATTCAAGTGACTATATGACTCATTTACAAATGTGGAAATTTAGTCTACTCCACAGAATGCTTCATCACCATGTGCTTAAACCAGCATGTTCCAGTGTATTAAGAGGAGTTTCCAGATCAAATGACTCTGATTGGCTTTAATGAACTTATTGTAAATGATAAAGTACTTGACATTTTGAAGAGAAAAGCAATGAAGTATGTCCTTCCCCTCTGCTTCATGAAACAAGGAAGCATTGTCAAATAAGACAAATAAAGTCCCAATAGATAAATGTTGAATTCCACTCACTTTCACTAATCCTGTCTGTTGTTATCTATTTATTTGTAAATACTATGAAAATTGATAGTGTAAAGGAGGAAATAATAACTAAAAATACTGTAGAAAACATTGTTCACTTTCTTTTCTGACTGTGTAAAGCAAGAATAGCCAGTGTGCTATCATGGAAAAATAAGAGAAATTTGTATTGTAAAAAATAGACAAAAATAGACAACACCATTGTGATAAGTACACCTTTGGGACTTGATGGCTTTAAATTCCTAATACAGAAAATTATCAGATTGTGGTAATTTACTCTTTTTCTGATATATTCTTGGCCTTCTGAGATGAGGAGCTAAATATCATTTGTAAGCTTTTATTAAAAGGACGTTTAAGGTTTACATATCGACTAGTGTAGCACCTAGAACAAAATGCATGATAAATTTAAGATACCTTCCCTTTCTTCCAAATATCTATGTTACAATTTTATTTGGTGATAATGTATAATATAATGTAAATATTATAGTATCAGATGAAACATAAACTACAAGTATTTTTCATGTTTGTGATTTGTTATAGTTTAATATTAAGACTTTATTTCCAATCTTCACTTTTAAAGAATTGCATTTCTGGTAAGCTGTGCAATTATATGATTCAGAACGTAGTATTTTTTTTAGTCTGTACCTATTAAAATTTTTATTGTGCTATAGAGTAATTTGAGTGTGGATCATATTAAATTCTTCCTCATTGTGACAATACAATTTGTTTTTTAGTTCTTCTGATCACACAAATTGTTATTTCCAGCCTATCTTTAATCTTGTTGGTACAGTTACTTTAGAAAGCTTTGCATCTATTAAAACTTAGTGTATGTTTAACCCTTATAAGGAGTTCCACTTCTACCAGTATTTCCGCTCCTAGGTATATAATGAAGGAAATGAGTGCAATTGTCCAGCAAAAGCACAAACTAAAATTTTAAGAGCAGTTTTATTCTCATAACTTCAAACTAGAAATTGATCTAAATGTCATTCATCAGTAGAATGAACAAATATAAATGAGGGTAATTATATATTATAATATTATAGACCAGGAAAACAAAAAACTATTGCTACTTGCAACAATATGAATGAATCCCAAGAAATAATAATTATCCAAACAAGCCAGCCTAGGGGAGTAAAAAGACAACACCAATGGTATTGTTTTTAGTGAGCTCAAAATAAACTAATTTCTGGAGTTAGAGGTCATAAAAGTAGTGGCTACTATCAGAAAGATATTGACAGAAAAGGGACACAAGAGAGCTTTCCAGAAAAACATACAGAAAATGATATGGATAATGTTCTGTATCTTGATCTAGGTGGCATTTAAATGGAAACACACACACACCATTTTATCCAGTCATAGATTCTGAAAGATTTGTGCATTTTCTTATATGTTATAGCTTAATTTAAAAAATAGATTTGCAAAAGTAATAAACATTTTTATTGTTGAGCAAATTTATTCATCAGAACCTTAAATATGAAAAATATTTTACTGTAATCTTATAATCTTTCTATTAATTGATTCATTCAACAAATATTTGCTAAGTGTGCCCATGTGCTGGACACACATCAACGTTGGGCATGCAGCATCAAAAGGACAAAATTTCTGGTTCCTCTGAGGGTTATATTCTCTATATTATAAGAAAATAATAATAGAATCAAATGAAATGTAAAAATAAAGTCTATCTTGTAAATAATGGCATATCTTTTTGAAAGAATACTTGTTGACCTAATTCATGAACAAGCCTCTGGTAAACATTTTATCACAAGTTACACTGATATTAACTTTTATCAAGTACTAAGACAAGAAGTTCAAAGTCAAAACAAAATAAGTGATTATAATTCCCATCATGTACAGAAAGGTCCAGGAGCTAATATTTGAGTAAGTATTCATTTTTTCATTTAATTATTGAGTCAGTAAATATTAATTGAATGTCAGTTTGGAGGATATAAAGATTAATCACACATATATCATGTCTTCATAGTGATTCTTTTTCAGAAGGCAAAACCAGAGTAGGACATAAATAAATTCAGGGCAAATACAAATACACCAGGAAAACACAGATATTGTCCAAGTTCAAATTAAGGAAAAGAAATGTAACAAAAATAGCACTTAAAGTTTTGAGGATGCTTAAAGCATTTTTTCTCTATTAAATTTATCAATTTGCCATGAAAAGAATACTCAGATTCATATATAGTTAGCATTTATTGAATTTCTGAAGCATTTACTGAAGCTACGTATATTCCTATTGTGGGGCAGAAATCTTTAATTTTTTTAATTTGAATTTATTTATTTTAATTGGAGGCTAATTAGTTTATAACATTGTATTGGTTTTGCCATACATCAACATAGATAGATAGAGTGCCTGATGAACTATGAAATGAGGTTCGTGACATTGTAGAGCAGACAGGGATCAAGACCATCCCCATGGAAAAGAAATGCAAAAAAAAGCAAAATGGCTGTCTGGGGAGGCCTTACAAATTGCTATGAAAAGAAGAGAAGTGAAAAGCAAAGGAGAAAAGGAAAGATATTAACATCTGAATGCAGAGTTCCAAAGAATAGCAAGAAGAGATAAGAAAGCCTTCTTCAGTGATCAATGCAAAGAAATAGAGGAAAACAACAGAATGGGAAAGACTAGGGATCTCTTCAAGAAAATCAGAGATACCAAAGGAACATTTCATGCAAAGATAAGCTCAATAAAGGACAGAAACGGTATGGACCTAACAGAAGCAGAAGATATTAAGAAGAGGTGGCAAGAATACACAGAAGAACTGTACAAAAAAGAGCTTCACGACCCAGATAATCATGATGGTGTGATCACTGACCTAGAGCCAGACATCCTGGAATGTGAAGTCAAGTGGGCCTTAGAAAGCATCACTACGAACAAAGCTAGTGGAGGTGATGGAATTCCAGTGGAGCTATTCCAAATCCTGAAAGATGATGCTGTGAAAGTGCTGCACTCAATATGCCAGCAAATTTGGAGAACTCAGCAGTGGCCACAAAATTGGAAAAGGTCAGTTTTCATCCCAATCCCAAAGAAAGGCAATGCCAAAGAGTGCTCAAACTACCGAACAATTGCACTCATCTCACACACTAGTAAAGTAATGCTCAAAATTCTCCAAGCCAGGCTTCAGCAATATGTGAACCGTGAACTTCCTGATGTTCAAGCTGGTTTTAGAAAAGGCAGAGGAACCAGAGATCAAATTGCCAACATCCGCTGGATCATGGAAAAAGCAAGAGAGTTCCAGAAAAACATCTATTTCTGCTTTATTGACTATGCCAAAGCCTTTGACTGTGTGGATCACAATAAACTGTGGAAAATTCCGAAAGAGATGGGAATACCAGACCACCTGATCTGCCTCTTGAGAAATCTGTATGCAGGTCAGGAAGCAACAGTTAGAACTGGTGATGGAACAACAGACTGGTTCCAAATAGGAAAAGGAGTCCGTCAAGGCTGTATATTGTCACCCTGTTTATTTAACTTATATGCAGAGTACATCATGAGAAATGCTGGACTGGAAGAAACACAAGCTGGAATCAAGATTGCTGGGAGAAATATCAATAACCTCAGATATGCCGATGATAACACCCTTATGGCAGAAAGTGAAGAGGAACTTAAAAGCCTCTTGATGAAAGTGAAAGTGGAGAGTGAAAAGGTTGGCTTAAAGCTCAACATTCAGAAAACGAAGATCATGGCATCTGGTCCCATCACTGCATGGGAAATAGATGGAGAAACAGTGGAAACAGTGTCAGAATTTATTTTTCTGGGCTCCAAAATCACTGCAGATGGTGACTGCAGCCATGAAATTAAAAGACACTTACTCCTTGGAAGGAAAGTTATGACCAACCTAGATAGCATATTCAAAAGCAGAGACATCACTTTGCCAACAAAGGTTCACCTAGCCAAGGCTATGGTCTTTCCTGTGGTCATGTATGGATGTGAGAGCTGGACTGTGAAGAAGGCTGAGCGCCGAAGAATTGATGCCTTTGAACTGTGGTGTTGGAGAAGACTCTTGAGAGTCCCTTGGACTGCAAGGAGATCCAACCAGTCCATTGTGAAGGAGATCATCCCTGGGATTTCTTTGGAAGGAATGATGCTAAAGCTGAAGCTCCAGTACTTTGGCCACCTCATGTGAAGAGTTGACTCATTGAAGAAGACTCTGATGCTGGGAGGGATTGGGGGCAGGAGGAGAAGGGGACGCCAGAGGATGAGATGGCTGGATGGCATCACTGACTCGATGGATATGAGTCTGGGTGACCTCCAGGAGTTGGTGATGGACAGGGAGGCCTGGCGTGCTGCAGTTCATGGGATCACAAAGAGTGGGACACGACTGAGCGACTGATCTGATCTGATCTGATCTGAACATGATTCCGCCATGGGTATACACATGTTCCCAATCCTGAACCCTCCTCCCACCTCCCTCCCCATACCATCCCTCTGGGTCATCCCAGTGCACCAGCCCCAAGCATCCTGTATCCTGCATCAAACTTTTTTTATGATTCACCCATTACATCCAGAATAGTACTTGACATATATCAGTCGTTCAGTGAATGGCTATCTTAGAATTACCAACATGATAGAATATTCACTTTTTGATATAGTAAATATCCATTTAGAAGTATTATATAGAAGGCTGTACATCTTCTTCCACCTTCCACGAAGTAGCGAAACAATTGAAATGCAAGTAGAAAAAACAAAATACCTAGAAAACCCACAAAGAAAAAGAAATTGCTCCCTTGTTAATAGAATTCATTCACCAAATGCTCTCCGGTAACCTGCTTGCATTTGTGACACATGGGTTTAATTACAGAGTGTGAAAAGAAAGGGGATGTGTTTCTTCTTTTCACTTTTTAGGGGATAATAAAGTTTGCATTAAAGGGATTAAGCAACAAGAGTGACCCTTAGAATGACATATTTCATCATAAAACCATGCAGGTCCTGAAAAGCACAATATCTTAAGCCTTTAAAACCACTCCAGGAAATCTCCTGTGTGATTTTATTGGTTCCTCTAGGAAGGTTATCACCAGGAAGCTGTAATTAAATGGCAGTATTTAGTATCACTGCAGGTGCTTTCTTGCCTAAGTGTTTTGGAGGCTCCCTAGATGAATAACTGGCCCACCAAGTGAGAAAAATGTAAACAAATGCAGTTATTTTCCATCTCTCCAGGAAAATATTGAAGTGCCATGTAGAATCACCTACCTAATTATTCTTACAAACTGTGAAAAATATGTGCTTTCTCTTTTCAAAGAGGGTTGGGGTTTCTCTTTCATGATTTTGGCAATAACTGGTCTCACCTTGTTTGATTTCTTCTAGTGCCAAGTGCCCCGCCTCAGAACGTCTCCCTGGAAGTAGTTAATTCGAGGGTGAGTTGTGGAAATGTTTACTACTTCCTTACCTATACATGTGTAACTTGCAGTCACCCAGCTGTACTGCCTGGGGTGGATGGCGGCTCCCATGTGAGCAAATGTTCCAAAACAACACAGTGAGTGGCACTAATCCTACGTCCTCCACCAGACTTGAATTAAACAAAAGGGTTGTTTTCTTCTAGTATACTTCATTCTATAAATGTTTTAATGATTAAAGGTTATTCCATTAAGTAACAGAGTTATCTACTCACCTATATTTATCAGTACAGGACATTATGTGCTGGGTGGAAAAACTGAATGTGGGAATGAAAAAAAGCAACTTCAAGATGTGGGATAAAGAGAGACCTTGTATCCTGATAGATTTAGTTAGAATTGATTATTTCATCATCATCCCTCTTCTCTTATAGACATGGAGGGCTGTTCTTAGGGTCTGATAGGTTATATTTATGAAGCAGTGTTTCTCAGTGATGAATGTTTTCCTGGCCTGATGTAACTTTCAAAAGGGCTTAAATTAGGCTGGGTATAGCTAAAGATAAGGAGTTTAACGCCAGAATCAGTTTTCTGGAAATCTCTCCTTATTTCGAGTGTGTCTCACTCAGCCTTGGAAACAAGCCTAAGCCATGTAGTAGACTGATCTGGCTTCCTTCTTTCATCATCTGATCGTGTGCTCCCAAGGAAATAATTTCACTCTCCCTGGACCTCAGTGAGGAGGTTGGCCTAACAGGTCTCCAAGCTCTAGAAGACAACAGGGAAATTTAATGTGTCTTAGAGAAAGTCATGGGGCTTCCCTGGTAGCTCAGAGGTTAAAGTGTCTGCCTCCAATATGGGAGACCCGGGTTCATATTTAATCCTAGCTTTCCCTTTTAGTAACTGTATCTGATGTTAGAAAATCTCCAACCTGAATAAGCCCCAGCTTCTATTATATATTCATGTACTGTGAATGTTAATTCTTCCCTCATTGATTGGTCATGAGCAAGTAGTAATATACCATATGCAATGTATCTAACTTAGTATAAGTAGTTATTACTTCATTCAGTGTAGAATCCCTTGCTGTATTTTGCAGATGCCTCTGATGAAGTCATAGTCTGTGATTTTGATCAGATTTACCTCTGTCAAATGAATTTATCTTTTTGAGCTAATGAAAAAATGTCTCTAGAAAATGGTTACCCTTTATATTTTTAGACACTAATTGCATGCAAATGAATGAAACAAATTTAAATTTAGAAGAAAAATAAGTGAATTAAGGGAGAAAAAATTAGCTAAAGGGAAATAACCAGAAATAGACATTACCCTAAAAGTGACATTATTATTTACAACAACATTAAATGTTTTATAGTTGTGCTGTTCTTATTAAGAGATTGCCAAATCAAAGTCAAGTAGATTTTAACAATTCTTGTAGGTTGCCATTGAGTGAATCTTGGAGACCATATTGTAGTTTCTCTTGTTTTAATGACTCATTTTTATTAGACTTTCACCCTCTGTATATCTTTCCTCCAGGACAGAATATAGAAATTGATATAAGCTCTTTTCGCTTGTGTATGCTCATATCCCATAAAAGTCTGCTTCAGCACAGGATAAATGTTTTCCTGTGAATGTGAATAAGGCATTACTGAATGACTCTGGATGCTATCTTTGAATATGAATTTATTACTTTCATATAAGAGGGAATTCCTGGATTGCAAAATTGACTTTTCAACTGATGTGTGTGTATATGTGTGTGTATATATATATATACACACGCACAAATATCATAGGCCATACTCTTCTATACTCCGCAGTGTTTGCAGCAACCAAATATTAACATTCCTGATTCCGTCCTCCTGAATTTATCTCTGTAGCATTGCACTACCAGAAAATTTAACTTGTTCATTAGCTTTTCAGAATGAACACAACAGAGCAAAACACTGGAAACCTTTCTACTCTCCCCCTTTCTCTCTCTATTATCTTCTTTACTAGCTTTTAAGGAATTATAAATTATTTTTCTTGGATTGTTACCAAGAGGAAAAGAACTGGGTGATCAAACACTGTTTTATCATCCCCAATATGTCGATGCAGAGAAAAACACTAACAATATTCTATTTTGATATACTTTTCTTTAAAAGAAAAGCTCTCAAATATACTAATATTTGCTCCTAATGATTACCATTTCAAGGAAAAATGCTTGTTTAAAAAGAAACTTTGTAGTTGAAAAACTGACATATTCTTTTTGACCAATGAATTTTATGGGATTTTTATTTAATATAGTAGGAAGAGTCATACTTTAAATTTTTATCTATATCATATCAGCAATTATGGAACTTTTGATTAACAGTCAATGAAGAAATGTCTTGGTGTTTGCACACAGGTGGCTAGGATTTCTGTACGTAGAACTGAGAAGTGACTACAAGATATGAGAGTTTCGTTTATAGATATTTGTTATGGTATGGCCATCTATAAGCCAACTGGACCAAAAATCATATTCCAAGACATGCGAAAAAAGTGGTCCTAATACACTGAGATAAAGGACCAAAGGAATTTTCTGGTCCAGCATAGCAGATTGCCTTCATAAAACTAATCACAAAACAGACTAGATTCCTTTTCTGTATGCCACCTGTGAACACGTGTTATTTTGAAGGAACAGCTTGACCTATAGATATTATTTTTAGTTAATGGTTATGATTAGATGGTTATTTTTCTTATACTAAATATTTTTTTTTTTTAACAAGAAATAACATCTTCACTAGAAAAGATAACGGAGAAGGCGATGGCACCCCACTCCAGTACTCTTGCTTGGAAAATCCCATGGACGGAGGAGCCTGTTAGGCTGCAATCCATGGGGTCGCTAAGAGTCGGACACGACTGAGCGACTTGACTTTCACTTTTCACTTTCATGCATTGGAGAGGGCAATGGCAACCCACTCCAGTGTTCTTGCCTGGAGAATCCCGGGGATGGGGGAGCCTGGTGGGCTGCCGTCTATGGGATCGCACAGAGTCGGACATGACTGAAGTGACTTAGCATAGCATAGCATAGAAAAGATAAAATAGTGACTTACTGTATGTACTTTAAAGTGCAACTTTTTGTTAGCAAAACTTTCTGTAAGGATAATTTTCTTAAGATTTTATTTTGAAAATTATTATTAGAAGAAATAAATATTACAACTTAATTAATTGGTTGGTATATAATGTACAGCTTGTAGAATTCAAAGAGCTTATTAAGTTGGCACTTGACTGTTTTCCTTTATTTCAATACAGAAGTTCTCAGAATAAGACAGTTTAGGGTATACTGAGATTCAAGGTTGGAGAAGGCAATGGCAACCCACTCCAGTACTCTTGCCTGGAAAATCCCATGGACTGCGGAGCCTGGTAGGCTGCAGTCCATGGGGTCGCTAAGAATCAGATATGACTGAGCGACTTCACTTTCATGCATTGGAGAAGGAAATGGCAACCCACTCCAGTGTTCTTGCCTGGAGAATCCCAGGGACAGGTGGGCTGCCATCTCTGGGGTCGCACAGGGTCGGACACGACTGAAGCGACTTAGCAGCAGCAGCAGCAGAGATTCAAGGTATTCTTGATGTTTGGACTCTTTCAGTAGCTCTCTGAGATCTTGAAAAGTCACTGTGTCTTGGTTTCATTTATTAATTTAATGTTACTCTACACTTAGTGTATATCTACTGTGTGTGTGTGTGTGTGTGTGTGTGTGTGTGTGTGTGTGTGTGTGTAAATACAAAGCTAGGGACCTAACTCAGTCTTTCCCTTCATGGAACTCACAGTTTATTAAGAAAACATAGGAGAGAAAATTCAGCTTTCATCTAACCACATTTAATCTGTTGTAACTCTTCAAAGTAGACATTTTATCCTCCTTGATAAGATGAGAGAGCTGAAGAGAATCTAAAATCTCTCGTGGCTTCCAAACATCTCTGATTGTATTTTCATTTGTTATACCTTTTCTGAATCATGTTATCTTTACAGAATTTGAGAAAATGGCAAAGGTATATTGATTAACTTACATGGCCAGGTATTTATCAGCTGAGCACAATGGGGTGATTACAAGGAAAGAATCACTAAATCCAAATAAGAAGGAAAAAAAAAAAAAACCTGTAAAACAGCAGGCATGGGTCATTGTGCACGTTTAGAGTCTTCAAGCACAGAATATTAGATTTCTCTCATTAGATCACCTTTACACCTCTCCACTGTTGAAATTCTTATCCTTCATCTATGTGGATGTCATTTTGCCCACCCCTGAAAGGGTTACCCAGTCACTCAAAGTTCAGTAGAATGTGATAGAAAGCACTACAACAGTAAAAGATATGACCGGTTATCTTTTTTAATCTTAAGGCATTTCATTTCCCCCTGTTTAAGCATAATTTGGCATGCTTTAATAACTTGAAAATTAGTTTAGCGATCATGAAATTCCCTTTACCCAGAAACTACCACCCAAAGGGAGAATTAAAATAGCAATTTCCAACTTCAGAAAGCAAACTGATCATTTGGTCCCAGATGTTTTACTATCTTTTAAAAAGTGAGTAATTAATTAATACTTTATTAACACAAGGGGAATCTTAAGCATTGTATCATTGAATTAGCCTCAAAAGGCTGTGTTTCTCAATATGTGTCATGACAGGAAGGGTTGGTTGGTTTGTTTTTCAATTTAAGATTTGACAGACTCAGAAATATTCCACTTAATTTTTTTTATTGGAGTGCAGTTAATTTACAGTGTTGTGCTAGTTTCTGCTAGATGGCAAAGTGAATCAGCTATACATGTACACACATATTCAAGGAGGGTTTTGACTGAGATGTGTTTCTTCTGTCACTGGGCTAGTGATAAATTCATCAGAAGTGACAGCCCAGGGGAGAGCTGAGTGAGGCTTTTGCATTTGGTTCCCAACTGGGATGTTCACTTGTGTGAAAATAAGGACAAGGGGATAAACTGGAAGAATGAAAATGGGCCAATTGAATTATGTTATTCTGTAGATCTTCTATTTTAGGAGGAGGGTCTGTGTGTGTGTGTGTGTGTGAAATTGAGATTGTCTTTCCTTGGTTGTGCAGTGGGCACTTGCAGATACACTTCCTGCTGTATCACAACCTCCCTAAAGCCACACTGTTTACACAAGTGTTCTAGAACCACTCCTATCATCTCACCATGATTGTAAATGTCGATCTCCCTCTTCTGTGTTGTGTAAAGGCTTTCCATTGGTCATGAAAAAAGCTATTTTGGTTTTCCTCTTTGAATCATCCTAGATCCTTCAGAAGATACATTTTGGCCGCTGAGTTATTTGCAGCCAGAACTCTGTGTCCTCCCTGACAAATATAGTGAATTTCTGAAAAAAATTTCATGTGGGGAAGGAGTCACAGGAGACCTTTAGGTGACCTTAGGTGACCTTTATGTGATTGATTTCGCATTGCAATAATGCTATACTCACAAACTTCATACTGATATTTGTATTCAATCAAAATACACAGAACATTTCTGCTGGACTATGGTGTGTTGAATTCATTTGAAGTAGATACAGATCTCTTGTATTTTTTTAGTTACTGATCCCTTCATTGATTCATTATGTAACTGTACTTTGAGCATAGATAAAGTCCAGAAACAATGACTGAAGGTATTTGGGAACGAGCGTAAGGGTAGGAGCATAATTGTAAGGAAGGGAATGTTTCCCAGTAGTTCTTAGTGTCTAGTCATTGTTGGTGTTTGTCTGTTGATTGGTTTCTTTTGTGTCTAAAATTTGTAGACTAGACAAAAAACAGAGTATGGATACACATTTTTGTATTATAGTAAAATAAGGCAATATGTAATAAGTCATGAGACTCCCTCAAAAATAAAATTGTGTTTGGTCTGTAATTTGTATAGAACCTATATTCAGATATCTGCTATCCTACTCTTTTGAAAAAATATATATTTTTTAATTGTGGTAAAATATACATGGGCTTCCCAGGCAGTGCTAGTGGTAAGGAATCCGCCTGCCAATGTAGGAGACACAGAAGATGTGGGTTTGATCCCTGGGTCAGGAAGATCCCTTGGAGTAGGAATGGCACCCAACCCTAGTATTCTTACCTGGTAAATTCCTTGGGCAGAGGAGTCTGGTAGGCTACAGTCAATGGGGTTGCAAGGAGTCAGACACAAGTAAACACAAAATACAGGTAAAATTTACCATTATAGCCATTTAAAATAATCGGTGTATAGGCATAAATACTTTCATATTGTTGCCTAATCATCACCATTCCTTTCCAGAACCCTTTTCATCTTCCCAGACCAAAACTCTGTACCCACTGTATAGCAGTACTTCATTCTTCTTCTTCCTCCAGACCCTGGCAACCACTATTCTACTTTCTGTATCTTGACTTGTTTTATTTAAAGAAGTGAGGAAACCAATACACAGAAAAATTTATTATTGACCTTTCAATTTATCTTAATAGAGAAATAAAAAAGTTAAAATTTTAAGTCTTCACTTTCAGGGGGAATGAAGGATTTAATGACTTGTAGTGGTTAAGAATAGAGGCAGATACTTTAGCTGGTTGGAAAGAAACACCTCCCTTTCCATTATTGATACTGCTTTCAGCTTATTTCTCTTTCATAGTCTCATATTGATGAATTATTTTTTAAAAATCTACTGATAAAGCCAACTCTCATAGTTAACAGTAAAGAACCAGAAGTACATGCATGGGATTGTTCTGGAGTAACTCTGGGAAACATAATCTTGGTCATCAGCATCAGTTTTATATCCCATCATAATTTAGATCAGAGCCCTAGGTAGTAGCTAAATTGATCCTTTGATTTATTTTAAACATTTGAAGTCAATAGTTTCATCCTTTATTTTTTACTGAAAACATGATAGATACATTATGAATGAGGATATTAAGACAGTAAAAACATTTGCATAACCAAATTTTAATGATACAAATGTATCATACCATTTAAATAAATTTCACAAATAAGTCAAAGAAGAGGATACTCTTGAATTTCTAAGCATATCTTTGTATCACACCATCACTCATTTTCTTAGGTACATATAGTACTTTTCCAAGCAATGATGTTTTTAAAAACTGTAAGAAAAATAAGTCCTCTATTGAAGATAAAAGGCTGTGAAAAGTGTTTGTTTAATTCTTCTTTGCCCAAATGATTTCTTTCTATGAAAGCATTTTGTAGCAAACACTATCTTTAAAACCTTTTTTATCTTTTATCATAACATCACAATATACATTCCAAGGGGCTTCCCAGGTGGCACTAGTGGTAAAGAACCTGCCTGCCAATGTAGGAGACGTGGGTTTGAGCCCCGGATCAGGAAGATCCCCTGGAGGAGGAAATGGCCACCCACTGCAGTATTCTTGCCTGGAGAACCCCGTGGACAGAGGAGCCTGGCGGGCTATGATTCATGGGGCTGCAGAGAGTCAGACACGACTGTATCGACCTGGCACACGTGCATGCCTTCTTTCCAAACAGAGCAGTGGACTGTAAAAACCGAATAACCTTATTTCCTACATTCTTACCTGAATTGATTTGAAGTGAAAACAAAAAGTACATGAAAGAAGAAGAAATTATGAAAAGCTAGAAGTGAATCTAGAAACAGTCTTTATAACATGCCTATGTGCATAACTAAAGAACAGGGAATTAAGAACCATCGAAGACATTTATTATATGATTTGAATAAGAGACAGGATTAAATCTTGATATCTTTATGAAATTTTATAATGTAAACAGAATAGAAAAACATTTTCTAGAAGTTCTCCTCTTCTTACTTCAGATACCTGAATACATCATTGTTTGCCGTAGTGCGTTTTGAAGTTATTACATTTTGCTGTTTCCTAGATCTAGTCACTGACCCTGAGCATATCTACATAAAGACTTGTGACAAAGAGTCTAAAATCTGTGCTAGAATACCATTCTCTTTGGAGTTCTCATCCCGTTTTTATATCACCTTGTAATTTGTACTTCATCACACACATTTCTAATGGATCCAATTCTGATTGGGTCTGAAGGCAAAGCTCACTTTAGCATTTCCATGAAGTTTAATGAGATTACCCTCAAGTCATACATTTTTGAAAAGTGGTAGGTTTAATATTGGACTTAAATGAACCTAGGTTTAGTGATAAGATCTCTGATTTTAATTTAGTTCATAGAAGTTGCCCTTGTAGTTGGAATGGTTGATGAAGTAGAGGACAAGAACAGGTCTAGTCCTACCAGTAGGCAAAAGCAGTTGCTAACTCTGTGGTTTGATTTTAGAGATCTTGGAACATTCAATTAACTAGTATAGCTTAAAGTATTGTTTACCTTAGAAAACAAATGTTGAAAAACAAATCTTTCATCTAAAAGATTTAAGACATTAGCATGAGTATGGTAATTAACATTCTTGGCACATATTTAAGGAGCATCTAATTATAACCATAATAATAATAGTGATAAGGACAGTAACTAATTTTTCAGCAGGTGTTTTGTGCCAGACAGTATGCTAAGTAATTAAGCCCTATTTACTCCTTATAATAACCCTATAAGGTAAGTATTATTTATTAGATTAATGATTAGAATATTAACTTTGAGCCAAGCTTATTGCTGGGAAAGCTACAATTAAGTCAGTCAAATGTCCTTCTAAATTACACATGGCAATATGGTAGAGAGGAAGCTAATTTTAAATCAGATGGTCAGGGGTGGGCCTTTTAAGAAGCTGACACTTGAGCTGAGATGAGAATATAAAAAAGGACCAGTTTCATCACCTTTAGAATAAATGATTCCAAGTAAAGCTAACAACTTGTAAAAAAAAAAAGTCTTGAGAAAAGTTGTGTTCCAAATCACGTGTGCGTGATTGTGAACTTGAAATAATACCAGCATGCGTGGATTATAGATCATGGGATCAGGGCTAGATCACATGGTGTTTTACAGGGAATGGTAAACATTGGGATTCACTCTGTGGATGATACAAAGGGTTTTGAAAAGGGAACAATCTCATTCAACTTTTTAAAAGACGATATTGGCTGCCACGGGGAAAATTGTTGGGGATAAGGTAGAGAGAAAGCCAGGACACCAGTTAGGACACAGTTCCGTGATCTATCGTATATTCGACAATTGTAGCTGAAACCTGGGTGTCATTAGAGCAGATGAAGAGAGAAGTGGAAAAAACCATATGTGTTACTTCTGGAGCCAAGAAGATGGCTAGTGTGTTGGATTAAACACACACACACACACACACACACACACACAGATAAAGAGAAGAATCAAGGATTGAGACTAGATCTTTGGTACTAAAAAATTGAATGAATTGTGGAGTTTTTAATGAGATAAGAATGACTGGAGGAAAAAAATTGGTTTAGAGGGAATAATCAAGTAGTTTTTGGACATGTTGAATTTAAGATTACTACTAGACATGTGATTAGACCCACTCCAATATTCTGGGCTTCCCAGGTGGCACTAGTGGTGAAGAGTCTGCTTGCCAATGTAGGAGACATAAGAGACACAGGTTTGATCCCTGGATCAGGAAGATCCCTTTGAGGAGGGCATGGTAACCCATTCCTGTATTCTTGCCTGGAGAATCCGAGGGACAGAGGAGTCTAGGGGGCTGCAGTCCATAGGGTCACAAAGAGTTGGACACGACTAAAGTGACTTAACACATGCACAGGAAGAGGTAATAGTTGGGAAAACAGGGTCTAAGTCTGAGACACTACAAATTTAGAAATTAGATGAGAAGGAACAAGAGTTGTAGGATAAAGCAGAGGCCTAGTGTCACAGACAGAGAAGGTCGTGGCACCCCACTCCAGTACTCTCGCCTGGAAAATCCCATGGATGGGGGAGCCTGGTAGGCTGCAGTCCATGGGGTTGCTGCCAGTTGGACACGACTGAGTGACTTCACTTTCACTTTTCACTTTCATGCATTGGAGAAGGAAAGGGCAACCCACTCCAGTGTTCTTGCCTGGAGAATCCCAGGGAAGGCAGAGCCTGGTGGGCTGCCGTCTATGGGGTCGCACAGAGTCGGACACGACTGAAGTGACTTAGCAGCAGCAGTGTCACGGAGATCAAGGGAGATGATTAGATGCTGCTAACTATGATATGCACTGAGGAAAGAGTCGAATTAACAGCAGCAAAGTGACCACTGTGGCGGGGGGAGAGCATGAAGATAGAAAGCTGGAGGACAGTGTGGAGTGAACAGAGAATGTTCTTGACAAGTTTTTCTCTGAATTGGAGCAAAGAAATGGACAATAACTTTAGGATATGGTAGACTTGAGGGACATTTTATGTTTATTTTTGAACGTGACTGATACTGCAACTTTAGGAAAGAATGCAGTATACAGGATGTAGAAGAGAGAGTGGAATCTTGCAAGAGTGCAAATCTTTGAGTAAACAAGACAGCAGAGGATCTAGAAGACAGGTGGAGGGGAACAGATCCTTCAAGCTTGGTAAGATGAGCAGAGATGGAGGGAGTGGGTGTGGATATGGACATGCCGATCAGTTTGTACCTGAAAGATGAAGAGTGTGAGGAAAGATCGTCACCAGTGTAATGAAGTATTGAGGGTTTGAAGAGAGGGGAAAAGTTGGAAAAAGACCAATAGTTATTTCAGCCAACTCATTGGAAAAGACCCTGAGGCTGGGAAAGATTGAAGGCAGAAGGAGAAGAGGGCGACAGAGGATGAGATGCTTGGGTGGCATCAGCGAAGCAATGAACATAAACTTGGGCAGACTCCAGGAAATGGCGAGGGACAGGGAAGCCTGGCATGCTGCAGTCTTTGGGGTCGTGAAGAGTCAGATACAACTTGGCAACTGAACAACAGCAAAAGTTATTTCAGATCATGGAAAGGGATCATAACATACATTAGTGTGGACTGACCATTTGCGATGTGTCTCATGAATTTAAAGTGAAACAGGCCAACAAAATTGTGTTTGCTTTCCTTTCCATGGCTGGTTGTTTGGTTGCTGGCCAGGGGTGGGTAGGTAGTGTTGTTTTAATCTGTTCACAGTTTAGCAGAAAAGAAGGGATGAAGTTAACTGGTTTGGTAAGGGAGTGATTAAAAAGAAGACCCACAGAGTTACAACTAATGAAAAAAAAAAGCGATAAGGTCATTGGATTGCATAGTTTTCCTCGTTTTACCCAGGAGACCACTCATACTTTGAGAGACCATGTAATGGGCTCCAGTGTCACACAGGGAGGCAGCAGCAGCACTGGAATTTGAACCCAGATTTACGTTGTTGGTCATTTGGCCACACGTTCTCCAAACTCTAGGGTTTTATGAGTTAAGTGATACAAAGCAGAATTCACAGTAAGGTTTGTCTTTAAGTGCTCTAAGCTCTCAGTGGAATAGTTTCCAGGCAGAAGGTAAGTTCTAGATCAGCAGCTAGAAGATGGATTAAATTATCCAGTGGAACTCTGGGGGAAAAGATGGAACTCAAAGGAAGGGATGGGTATAGATGCTAAGGAAGGGGAGCTAAGGAGGGGATTTCAGCCACACATACAAACACACACATTTCCTTGTCTTCCCAGTTTTTCCCAGAAGGAATCTACATTGTTCTGTATCTCCCAATGATGTGTTTCTCTCTGATGAGCTGAAAAAGCACCTCAGAGGGGCTGCAGTTTCTTAAGTGAACAAAGCTGATACTTAACAAAATACGCAGTTCAGTCACTCAGTCGTGTCCAAGTCTTGCGACCCCATGGACTGCAGCACACCAGGCATCCCTGTTCATCACCAACTCCCGGAGTTCACTCAGACCCATGTCCATTGAATCAGTGATGCCATCCAACCATCTCATCCTCTGCCGTCCCCTTCTCCTCCTGCCTTCAGTCTTTCCCAGCATCAGGGTCTTTTCCAATGAGTCAGTTCTTCTCATCAGGTGGCCAAAGTATTGGAGTTTCAGCTTCAGCATCAGTCCTCCCAGTGAATATTCAGGACTGATTTCCTTTAGGATGGACTGGTTGGATCTCCTTGCAGTCCAAGGGACTCTCAAGACTCTCACCACAGTTCAAAAGCATCAATTCTTCGGCACTGAGCTTTCTTTATAGTCCAACTTTCACATCCATATAGACTACTGGAAAAACCATAGCTTTGACTAGACCGACCTTTGTTGGCACAGTGATGTCTCTGCTTTTTAATATGCTGTCTAGGTTGGTCACAACTTTTCTTCTCTTCTTAACAAAATATTAAGCAATCTTAAAAACTTACGGCATTTTCCAGGTTACTTCTAGTTTTTCCTCAATTCCAAGTTCTAGAATATATATTTTTATTGAAAGTTTGAAGGGAAAAATTGAGATCACAGAGAAAGATTTTACCTTAGTCCTCAAGGTTTGTTGGCTTTAAAATAAAGCCTCTAATTGATCAGCAGCTGTGGTCTGGAACCATTAGGAATATATGTTAGATTTAGAGAAAATGCAAACCAGAACACTAGGCATACATTTTATTAGAAAACACTGTTAATTTGAATAAGAAAAAAACCTAAACCAAGTGGTAGTAAATTAGATAACTTTAGAGCAAATCTTGCCAGGTAATGGTGCAACAGTTTAAATAAGAGTATTATTTTAAGATATAGCTGCTTTAGCAACCAACCTAAATCTAATATATCTTTCCCTTTAGGTCATTTTAGTTTACTCTCATTAAAAAAAACCCTCTAACATTATGCATTTGGAATGTATACTCCCAATAACACTCAACACTGAAAGCTACTTATTTCATTTATGATGTTGCTCTTTTGCATAGAAAGTGGTAGCCTTCACTGATTTTCCAGAACTGCCGAAAACATCACAGAGTCCACTGGCAAACTGTGTGAAACTGGCAGAATCCATGAGTATCATCTTCCTGATTCCTGAACATTTTATAGAAAGGATGCTACATATTGAATATAAATGGATTTTTTAAATATGTTGAACAGTATGTATGTAATGGTAGGTTAAAAAGTATTGAAGAACAATTTGGTATTTTCAGAAAATTAACTTTAGATCAAATTGCATATCTAATCTTAATGGAACTGGGAGAAATTACTTGTGTCTACTACAAATAACTTTGTTCCAAGGTAAATGATAAGAAGTTTTGTAGGATTTTTCTGTGTAGTAGCGGTTCCTTCCACCTAAACATTTCTCATCTTTCCGTGCAATCTATTTGACAGACCATTTTCGTTTTAGCTGAGGCAGTAGTTATTAACTAGATCATTGTCTATTTTATTTTTACATGGATAAAGTTGAAGAGAGACACACAAAAGGAATTTCTATGTGAAATGTCTTGTACTGACTATAAACAATAGCATCCTTTAAAAATATGAAGCTGACCATAGATTTTTATCTTTTATGCTTAGATGAATCATGTTGCAAAGACTATATGTGCATATCCATAGCACGAGTATCAGTATCTAATTCTCCATAGATGTCTATATTTCAACATTTATTTCCAAGTTGAGTTTTCTTTTTGTACTTCAAAAAAAAAAAAAAAAAAGATATCTGTGTTTCATTTGAATGCTTATCAAATCAAATTGAAATCAAGTATCATGATCCTTAAAGGAAAGATTGTAAGTCAACAAATCTCCAAATGGTCTCTTAATTTAGAAATTTTATTACAGAAAAGGCAAGAAAGAACCTCAAGGTGATTTGCATTAAAATCTTGAGTGAATTCTTTCCTGTGCCTATTCATTTATATCTTCATTTATTCATTTGTTGGTTGAATAATAAATACTCATTGAGTAAATACCACATGACAGACACTAGCTAAACACTTCAGCTCTGCTAGTTTAATAAGATGCTTCTATGCTTATCAGTCAGGAATCTCAACACCTCCATGAATGGCAGCAATGAATGAGAATTTGACAAATGTCTGACAACATCTGAGACTGAATAGATATTGTGTCTTCATGGAAGAAATTGACTTCTCTACCTGTGTTAAAGGAAGCAGCAACTTCCATGGCAGTCAGTGGTTAAGACTGAGTTCCCAGTTCAAGGGGCCTGGATTCGATCCCTAGTCAGATTGCATATGAACCAAGATCATATGGCATGTGGCATGGCCTAAAGAAAAAAAGGGAGCAGTGCTTGTCCCTGCATATCGATTAGAGGTTGTTGAAGCATTTTCTGACCATACTTAGTTTTGATATAGTCAAAGAGCTGTTCTTGGCATATGAGATGCTGGCTCTAGAAAGCTGCCCCTCAGTTACATGCAAGCATGCTCTGTTGGGTCCAGGGTTTGTGGTACTTCTGTCTGTGAGATTTTCCAGGCAAGAATACTGGAGTGGGTTACCATTTCCTTCTCCAGGGCATTGTTTCAACCCAGGGACTCAACCCACGTGTACTGCAGCTCCTGCCTTGGCAGGCAGATTCTTTTGCCACTGATCCACATGGGAAGCTCAGCTACAGGTGGGACTGAGTCTGCGCAGTGCCCTATACTGTCCTGGAACTGAACCTGGATGTGGCTGAATCAGTGGGTGGAGGCTATCAGCTTGGAGAATGGAGCTGAAGTGCTCAGACTTTAAGGAGCGTGAGTGAATGCTAAGTCGTTTCAGTCATGTCCGACTCTTTGCAACTCAATGGGCTGTAGCCTGCCAACTGTAGCCCTCCTCTGCGCATGGGATTCTCCAGGCAAGAATACTGGAGTGAGTTGCTGTGCCCTTTTCCAGATTTTCCCAACCCAGGGATCAAACCAGCGTCTTCATCTCTTAGGTCTGCTACAGTGACAGGCAGGTGCTTTTCCACGAGTGCCACCTGGGAGCCCTTCAAGGAGCATAGAAATCCCTTAGGGTAGGTACTTGTTTAAAATGCAAAAACCCTTCCCCTCACCCTGCAACACAAACTTCTGATTCAGTAGACCTCCTGTCCAGGAAACTTATGTTTTCTGATCAAATGGGGATGATCTACAGATCCCATTATAATAGCATCTAATTCGATCAGTCATTTCAAACTCTTTAATACAATCCATTTCCAAGATTCACTTTTAAAAACAAAATTTTAAGTAGCATCTTGGTATGGCATGCAAAGGCAAAATGAGAGATGCTGTCATTGGTCTTTCCAGGATGAGGGCAGGGGTGTGGTGGAGCCTGCTTATTTATACTGGTCGCCAAGATCCACTGTTAATTTTCTGAGGAGTTTTATCATCCCATTGTTAAACATAAAAATTATTTGAATTATATAAGCTTAGGATTAAATAATTCCTGATTTAAAAAGGTAAAATTTGAAACCTATCACTTCTTCATTACTTTACTGCATTTTATCTGTGCCTTGGGATAATTTACATTCAATCTGCACACTGGGAATAATGTAGAACAGTGTGCTTTGTACATCTCTTCTCAGTTCTGCTATCAGTGATGTCACATTGATCACTTGAAATTTCCCTTGTTAGGTGTATTTATATTGCAGAAATCAGCCAAGGCCAAGCATGAAGCTAAATTTTTTTTTTTCCAGAAAGCTAAATTTTGAACATGTATTAGTATCCCATGGATTCCCTGGTGTCTCAGTGGTAAAGAATCCACCTGCCAAAGCAGGAGTATGACAAGGTTGTATATTGTCACCCTGCTTATTTAATTTATATGCAGAGTACATCATATGAAATGCTGGGCTGAATGAATCACAAGCTGGAATCAAGAGTGCTGGAAGAATATCAACAACCTCAGATATGCATATGATACCTCTCTAATGGGAGAAAGTGAAGAGGAACTACAGAGCCTCTTGATGAGGGTGAAAGATGAGAGTGAAAAAGCTGGCCTAAAATTCAGCATTCAAAAAATAAAGATCATGGCATCTGATTCCATCATCTCATGGCAAATAAAAAGGGAAAAAGTGGAAGCAATAACATTTTATTTTCTTTGGTTCCAAAATCACTGCAGATGGTGACACTTGCTTCTTGGAAAAAAAAAATTATAACAAACCTAGACAGAGTATTAAAAAACAGAACTATCCCTTTGCCAGCAAAGGTTCATATAAGTCAAAGCTATGATTTTTGCAGTAGTCATGTGCAGATGTGAGAATTGCTTCCATAAAGAAGACTGAGCACTGAAGACTTGATGCTTCTGAACTGTGACGTTGGAGAAGACTTTTGAGTGTCCATTGGACTGCAAGGAGATCCAACCAGTTCATCCTAAAGGGAATCAGTCCTGAATATTCATTGGGAGGACTGATGCTGAAGCTGAAACTCCAATACTTTGGCCACCTGATGAGAAGAACGGACTCACTTGAAAATACCCTCATGCTGAGAAAGATTGAAGGTGTCATGAGAAGGGGACAGCAGAGGATGAGATGGTTCAATGGCATCACTGACTCAATGGACATGAGTTTGAGTAAACTCTGGAAGTTAGTGATGGACAGGGAGGCCTGGCATGCTGGTCCATGGGGTCGCAAAAAGTCAGACACGACTGAGGGACTGAACTGAACTGATGGCTGATTCATGTTATTTATGGCAGAGGCCAGCACGACACTGTGAAGTATTTATCCTTCAATTAAAAAATAAAAACATACAAATAAGCTAGAAAAAATCTCCACTTAAAATTACAGAATATTTTAAAATTCTATATACAGAAATTCAGTTTTAAACATCAGATGAAAAGTTGATTTCAATCAGTCATTATATGATTTCTCTCTATAATTGCTAGTAAATACCTTGACTTTTAGAAATGTCTACACAAGTGCAGTCAGGTCACTTGATGTCTACTTTCCCTTATGGTTTTGTTAAACTTTTTATTCTATTCTTAAATGGGTATACCTTTTTCTGAGAGTGTTTGCTGGACTCCTGGTTTTGATTTTAGAATTAATTTCCCCCTCATGCTGAGGAGGACATGAATGTCAAGAACTTGACTCTCCAGTACACTTTGACAGAGAGACACGCACACAGGAGTTAGATGATATCAATAGGAAAGCCTACTTATTCTCTGACATGTGCATCTTGTGGGAAACTGACATTGATGGGAAGTGATGCTCTATAGCCGAAAGGAGGAATATCTCTCATGCTGTCAAATTTGATTTGGTTCAAACTAAGTAAACACTTTTGTCATGATGCTGTTCTTAAGAAATATACTTCTGAATATGTCCTTAGCTTTTTGGTTGAGTCATAAATGACTATTAAGTCTATAAAATAGTGCCTGTCATAATAAGTAAATGATACAAGAAATAACTGTCAGTATCTGTACCTGTGAAATGGACCATGAAGTCGGTACTTCAGCAGTGCAGGACATCCTGTTTTTTTTAACTAATTCCAGCAATGAGCAATCATTTGCCTGACTTTGCAGAGAATTGAGACAAGTGATATAACTGGTTTTGAAGAGGCTCTTTTCTTTAATGAACTTGAGACTTATTTCATTCCTAAATGTTATATTTGAAAGACTGACTTAATGTGTGAGTATTAATGTAATCCAAACTTTTAAATACTCGAGTCTTACATACATTCTATTTAATCCTCATAATGTTAGATGGAGTTTCCAGTGTGAAAAAAATTAAATTCATTCCATTTTCTCTAACCTGTAGAATATGGTATCACATACACAATGACAAAACAGAATCACCAAGAGTTTATCATGAAACTGGAATTTAAATTTTATTGATTCACAAACAAGGGGCTGGTTCTCCAATCATTCATCTGACAATTGCTGCTACTGCTGCTGCTAAGTCGCTTCAGTTGTGTCCGACTCTGTGCGACCCCATAGACGGAAGCCCACCAGGATCCCCCATCCTTGGGATTCTCCAGGCAAGAACACTGGAGTGGGTTGCCATTTCCTTCTCCAATGCATGAAAGTGAAAAGTGAAGTGAAGTCGCTCAGTCATGTCCGACTCTTAGCGACCTCACGGACTGCAGCCCACCAGGCTCCTCCATCCTTGGGTATTTCCAGGCAAGAGGACTGGAGTGGGGTGCCATTGCCTTCTCCATCTGACAATTGAGTCCCCTGTATAAAACGTTCTTCTAGCTCATACCTAAACTCTTCTGAGGACAGTGAACTTTTTTCTCTCTTAAGCAACCATTTTTGTCACATGTAAGTCTAACTTCAGAAATTTATATTTTAAGTGAGTCACCGTCTCTCTCTGTAACACCCATTCCCTTGTCACAATTATTTCCCCTGGAACTATAGGGAACAAATCTAGTGAGTCTGGTGGCTTTCTCTTATGGCACTGTTCTGAATGTTTGAATAAGTCAAACATTTGACTCCACAAATCTTTTTTCTCCATGTTAAACATCCTTCATTTCTATAAATATTTGTCATTGGCTTGTCAGCTCCTGACCTGATATGTCATCCTCTTCTGCATAGTTTGCAGATGCCATTTGCTTATTAAACATCCCTTTAAGGCACCTTCCTCATCTTAAATATTACATCATTGTTTGTATAGTATACAGTCACATTGATGTTGTAGGTGGTCCCATCGTGTGGATTCATTAAAAGTGATTCTTCACTAAAACACCTTGAAGTATCTCATGAATAATGCTTACAGACCACATCTTCTTCACTCTGTTCATGTCAGCCTTTGTCTGATTTACATGTAAGACTTCTTTATTTGTCTTTATTACATTTTGTCTCAGAGGATTATAACAACCTTTCAAGGTCTCGTGGAATCATTGTACACTTATTCAACATCAGGGAACAAAGATTGGTTGTATACTTGGTACATGTTAGGCAATGTGTAAGATGCTAATTCTGTGGTCTAGTGATTTGATACATCCCCAACTTCACTTGGCTTCCTTTTATTTATTTTTTTCATTTTTTTAAATATAAATTTACTTATTTTAATTGGAGGCTAGTTACTTTACAATATTGTATTGGTTTTGCCATACATTGACATGAATCTGCTACGTGTGTACCCGTATTCCCCATCCTGAACCCTCCCTCCCAGCACCCTCCCCATACCGTCCCTCTAGGTCATCCCAGTGCACCAGCCCCGAGCATCCTGTATCATACATTGAACCTGGACTGGCGATCCGTTTCACATGTAATATACATGTTTCAATGGCATTCTCCCAAATCATCCCACCCTCGTCACCCTCTCCCACAGAGTCCAAACTTGGCTTCCTATTCCCAGTAATTCTTTCTCCCACTTTAATTTGTCTTCAACCCTGGACCATATTTTGCTTCTTCCCCTTAAAGAAGCTTTCATTAAAAACCTTCAGTTCTAAAACCATCCTAAGTGACAATTCTTCTTTCCTTTCAGATCTGTACTGTGCTCACTCTCAATGAACTGATTGACCTCATAAATACTTTCCCTTCATTCATTTTGCTCCATTGATCATTTTCCCCTTTATCTCATTCTTTAAAACGGGGCCTTGTGTTTGATTATGTAACTCATCATATTCACCACTCTCAAAATTATTTCTATTATGTTTTGTTTTGCTTTAATACTAAGCCATTTATCTCCTATTACTCCTCTGAACTCTCTTGCCTATTCCTAAGTCAGAGTGTTATGGGAGAAAATTCTACAATTGGCTGAAATACCTAGATCTTAAGGACTCTAAACAAGTCACTTATCCTTTGCTCCTATTGACAATTCCAGTTCTTCCCATACAGTCATCATATCAGTTATGAATCTAACACTTTAGTTTTACCTAGAGTTCTCTGTCTCATGCACAAAAATGATTCAGAAATCTGTTCTGCTTTACAACAAAATCCACATTTTTTAGCCCATATCCAAAAAGTCAATTAATATACAGGGCTCCCTTGACCTAGCACTGTCTCATCAAAGCTAAAATTATATCAAGAAATGATTTTTCTATACATTTTTTAAAAGTAATTGAAGCTGATTCATTTGGGTAATTATTATAGGTCCTCATTTCATCTCATTTCCTGTAGTCTAAGGGTCAATACATTTATCATAGTCTTATTCACAGCCACACAAAAGGAGTTGATAAAAAGAAAAATTGTTCTCTTGGTTGACTTCCTGGTTTCCCTACTGAAATTTATCTGATTTTACTTAAAACCCTCCTGAATTATTATTGGCACCAAACATGTGAACTGTTGCTTATATAATCTCATGATTGGTATAATACTCTTTTACATGGAATAATTCAAAAGTCAGTACAAAAGCAAGATTACAAAAAAGAAGTAACTTTTTTTTTTTTTTTTTTAACATTCTTTCCACTCTCAAAATGTACTGATCAGTCATGGGTTTTGTTTTTGTTTGTTTGCTTGTTTGGTTCCCAAAGTCACACAAAACCTAGCCAAGAGTGAAAGTGAAAGTCACTCAGTCATGTCCGAAATGCACCACAAAAAATCACAGATGTAACCTACAGAAAGCCATCCTTCTTTTAAACAGAGACTTAATGATCTATTTGGAATATGACGCATATTTGAAATATGTCAAATATTTTGAATGTGTCAAATATATACTTTAGAGATAAAATCATCCAAGCTTCCTATTTTAATAATTATATAAAATATACATATGTCTAAATTCCTCAGCTACTTATAGACCTGGAATGCAAACCTCAGTTGTCGCTGTCTACCTAAACTAGTACCTACTCTGTTCTGTATGGAAAGAAATTCTCACAAAATTGATAATGCCTTTTAATACCTGAATCTCTAAAAAATAATAGTTTGGATGATTTGCCTAAAGCTGAAGCTTTTGATAATCATATGGTCTGTCCTTCTCTCCTTCCTTATAAATATATTCATCTTATTACTTAGACAAGACAAATATGTGTCACAAAAAGAGAGTCACATCATTTTTGTTCGACAAACCTCATAAGTGTGTAGAAGGATGCCCTCTAGATAGCCAATTTCCATCCTTTACATTCTCACGTTAATGATGTCATTTTAAGTTTTTGGATGCGCAGAATCAAATGATGTTCTTTCGAGTGACTTCATGACACAGAAGGTGCATTGTGTAAGGAATATCAAGTAGAGGCTCTCAGGTGTTTTGCATTTAAAATGCAAAGGAAGAAATGCAATTACTATTTATTATTTAGTTACCTAATGCCTGCCCATCAAGTCTTTTTGAATTTGGCCCACTAGCTTATAATTAAAGGAATTATCCCTGCTGGATGTGGGTACAGATTCATATTATTTCTGTGAAAGCCTGTCTGCTGTCTCACTTTAATGAAAATTTAAACCTCTTGGAGTGGCATGTGATTCCTAGAATTGTTTTTCTTTTGTCTGAACAGAATTGCAAGGGAAAGAACTCCTAGAGGAGGGAATTCCTTCTTCTTTTCATACTTTCAAGCATTCATTTTCCTTTCTTGAAGGGATAGGTGAGAAAAATATGGAAATATTTATAGAAGATTATAGATCAGTAAAATAGAAACAAAACCTCTGGACTGCTCCTAGATTATTTGTTTTTTTAAATTTTATTATTGAATTTTTTAAAAAATTGTAGTATCATATACGTAAGTTGATGCTTTTGAACTGTGCTGTTGGAGAAGACTCTCAAGAGTCCCCTTGGCTGGGAGGAGCTGGGCGGCGCCAGATACTTTCTCCCACTCCATTGTTTGCTCGCCACTCATCGCCTCGGTACTCCTCGCACCAGCTTCGCGGGGCTGGGCTGGGGAGCGAGGCCTCATCTGGGATGCGCTCCGCGCATCTGGCCTCTCTACTACATCAACAGCCCTAACTTAAGATCACAACTGAGGGCACACAAGGCCGGCTGCAGCCCCCTCCGGTGACAGGCAGCCAGGGCCGAGCCAACCCTAGAGGTCGGCGGGTCTCTACCTCGGGCTCTGGATGGTCAACATCTCGGCGCGGCGGGCGGTCGAGGCGCGCAACATTCCTCTCGATCGGGCAGAGTCCTCTGCTTCGGCTCAGTTGGTGCCCCCTCGGCAGAGACGGCTGAGCCTCAAAAAAACGCCAAGGGAAGCGGAAGGTGGCCACAAAAAAAAGAGAACCTGAAACGAAAAAAGTCTGAGAAATGAGAGAGAAGGAAAACAGAGAAAGGCAAACCGAGGAAGGGCGAGGAAGGAGTAGAAAGATAGAGAGAAAAAAAGAAAGGAAGAAAACAAAGAAAGAATGAGAACGAGGGAACCCAGATTAGGGAGAAAAAAATAAAAAAAAGAGAAGAAAAAAGAAGAAAGCTGACTTACCTCAGCAGAGGGGGATGGGCTAATAACTATGGCTCACGAAAAAGGATAAACATTTTCAAAAAACAGAATTCTCTAGAGGAATACTAAGGGGAAACAAAAAAGGGGACAAAAAACAAGGAAATCAAAAGAAGTAAAAAAAAAAAAAAAATTGGAGCATTGATGTATTAGGAAAACATAAAATATGAAGGGAAGGCGCAGTGCAATAATGGTGGGAGACTTATCCACTAAATCTGGCTGTATAGAAGAGCAAAAAATTACTTATGGCCTCAAAAATTCAGTTCACCCAGGAGAGTTTAAAAAAAAAAAAAGACTATGGTTCACTCTAAAGCTTTATTGACATGTGGTACCACTTTGGGTAGTAGGGAGGAGGGGTGACAGATGGATCCTGTCCTAAAAAAATTTGGTAAGATAGACTACCGATGCAAAAACTAGAGTGCTGAGATGAGGACACAAAATGGGCTTTTTGTTTCTGAACTTTTCATCGGACAAACCTCTTAATATAGGATGAATTCAACATGATTTTTTTTAAGTGTTCTTTTGATAAAAAAGAAAGCCATTGGTTAGAAATACAATACTCCTCCCCACCATCACTCCCCTTCTTTCTTCCCATTTCCCTCCCACCCTCATTATCCTTTCCTTTTCCATTTTCCCCTGCAAAAAAAAAAAAAAAAAAAAGAGTCCCCTTGGACTGCAAGGAGATGTAACCAGTCCATTCTAAAGGAAATGAGTCCTGGGTGTTCATTGGAAGGACTGATGCTAAAGCTGAAACTCCAGTACTTTGGCCACCTCATGGGAAGAGTTGACTCACTGGAAAAGACTCTGATGCGGGGAGGGATTGGGGGGCAGGAGGAGAAAGGGACAACAGAGGAAGAAATGGCTGAATGGCATCACCAACTCGATGCACATGAGTTTGAGTTAACTCCAGGAGTTGGTGATGGACAAGGAGGCCTGGCGTGCTGCAATTCATGGGGTCGCAAAGAGTCCCACACGACTGAGCAACTTCACTTTCACTTTTCACTGTCATGCATTGGAGAAGGCAATGGTAAGCCACTCCAGTGTTCTTGCCTGGAGAATCCCAGGGACAGGGGAGCCTGGTGGACTGCCGTCTATGGGGTTGCACAGACTCGGACACGACTGAAGTGACTTAGCAGCGGCAGCAGCATTATTGTGCAGCCAACACAAATATCTATCTCCAGAATTCTTTCATCATCCCAAGCAGAACGCTATATTCATTAAACATTAACTCCCCTTTCCTGTCTCCCCTTAAGCTCTGCTAACCACTATTCTAATGCTTCGTTTCCATGAATTTGCCTATTTCTGATACCTCGTTTAAGTGTAATCCTGCAACATTTGCCCTTTTGTATGTGCCTTGTTTCACTTGGCATAATGCTTTTGAGATTAATTCATGTTGTTTGGTTGTCACAGTAGCTTGTTCCTTTGTATTTCTAAGTATAATTCCATTACATAGATGTACCAAAGGTGTTTATCCTTCCTCTCGTTATTGATTATAGGGTTGTTATCAGGTTAGGACTACTATAACATTCTTAAGTATTTCATTGACATAAACTTCTTTTAGGTGAGTATTTAGAAGTAGAACTACAGGTTCAGAATTTATATATATATATATATATATGTGTGTGTGTTACTTGATTAAAAACAGTTTTTGAAAATAGATTTGTCAATTTGAATTCCCACCAGCAATGAGTGGAAGTTCCAGTTGTCTTAACCAAGATGTGTATTGTGAGACTTGTTAATTTTAGCAATCTGCTGGGTATAGTAGAATCATGTCTTATTGTGGCTTAAATTTGTATTTGTCTGATACCTAAAGAAGTTGAGCATCTTTTGATGTTTGTTGGCCATTTGAGCATTTTTCCCATGTACTTAAGCAGGGTTGTTAAATCTGTTACATTATTGATTTGTTGAACTTCTTTAACATTCTGGAAATGATTCCTTTTTAGATTTTTGAATTGGGAACATTTTCTCCAAATATGAGGCTTGCCTTTTCAGTTTTTCGTTGTAGTCTTTTGATAAGTAGAGTTTTTAATTATGATGAAGTTCATTACTATATTTTTCTTTCAGTTTTAATAATTTGTTTGACCCGTCTAAAAAAGCTTTGTTTACCTCAATGTATAAAGATAGTCTTTTATGTTTTACCAGTTTTTACATTAAGGTCTAAGATCCATTTGAATTAATTTTTGTGTGTAGATTAAGAAAGAGGCCAAGCTTCTTTCCTTCTTCTTTATTTAAGGATACAGTTTTATTGGCACTATTTGTTAAAAGGCTTCTTTTTTTCTCATTGAATTATTAATATTTAGTGCCTTTGTTGAAAAACCTCTAAGATGTATGTTTGTGTCTATTTCTGAGTATTTCTGTGTCTATGTTCTGTTGTGTTTCATGGATCTATGTATATCCCTTTGCTGACACCATATTGTTTTAGTCACTATACCCTTAGAGCTCATCTTGAAATTGGGCAGTGTGAGTCCTCCAGAGTTGTTGTCCTGCTTCTTCAAGACAGGTCATTATTACTTATCTTCCTTTTTAGACGATTGTTCTCCACAAAGAATGTGTCATCTTAGTAGAGAAGTAGTCTAGATTCTCAGAGAAGGCAATGGCACCCCACTCCAGTACTCTTGCCTGGAAAATCCCATGGATGGAGGAGCCTGGAGGGCTGCAGTCCATGGGATCGCTAAGAGTCGGACACGACTGAGTGACTTGACTTTCACTTTTCACTTTCATGCATTGGAGAAGGCAATGGCAACCCACTCCAGTGTTCTTACCTGAAGAATCCCAGGGATGGGAGAGCCAGGTTGGCTGCCATCTATGGGGTCTCATAAAGTCAGACATGACTGAATTGACTTAGCAGCAGCAGCAGCAGTCTAGATTCTCTTGCAAATCTCTGTTAGATTGAAAAGTGAAAGTCACTCAGTTGTGTCTGACTCTTTGTGACCCCACAGTCCATGAAATTCTCCAGGCCAGAATACTGGAGTGGGTAGCCTTTCCGTTCTCCAGATGATCTTCCTAACTCAGGAATCAAACCAGGGTCTCCTGCATTTCAGGCAGATTCTTTACCAACTAAACTATGAGGGAAGTCCCTCTATTAGATTATCCTTCATAATTAAATCAGGCAAGGCCCATAAAACAACTTTTCGCCAAGTATGTGTATATGTGGATGCATGAGATACAGCAAAACAAGGGATAATATTTTTGGTGCCATTTATGCCTTTTCTTTCCAGATCTTGTTGTATTTAAGTGTAGTTTTCACAGCAATTTCTATGAGGTAGTTTCTACTGTCTCCATTAGTATTAATAGATGGATAAAGTGATGGTCAGAGAAGTAATCTGTTCACATGATTCAACTGGATTTTCTTAAATTCCTGATGCTCCTGGCTGATGAGCATTCATCCTCAGTGATCATGTGAGGTTGACAAATATATTTTTAGCTGGAGACAGGTCTTCCTAGTCAGCTGTTACAGTGAATATATGCGTATATAAGCCAAAGATTAGTTTTAATAATTCTGACAGTTCAGTCGGCCTTCCATAAAAATTACATCCAGAAGTACTTTAAAAGCAATTGGTTGTGAGTGAAGTCAAATTCTGATTCTCATTGTTTTTTTTTTTTTTTCTGATATCAGATGTTGCATTGCTTTTCTTAAATTATTTTTTTATTGGAGTCTAGCTACTTTGCAATGTTGTGATAGTTTCTAGTCTTCAGCAAAATGAATCACCCACATATATACACATATATACTGCCTCTCCCTAACCCCCCCACCCCCGCTTTGGACTTGATTCTTACTGTCTTAAAAATCACTACTAAATAGAAAAGTCAAATATAGATAGCATTTTTTATGCTGAAAAAATGTATGACAAAGTTTTCTGACAGCATTAAATGTTAATAGTTGATACATTATACATTAGTCACATATCAATTTAAATAAACAACTGGATGATTATTATCTTGCCACCACTGAGAAAGAAGACCTTAACACAAAAGTGGGTTTAACTTTTAAACTTGTTATTTACTGAGAGGTTCTAAGAAGATAAGTTGTCCATCTAAAATCTTTAAACAAATTACTTTCTAAAAGAGGGTCATGGTCCTGCTTGACCTTCACACAGGACACTTGAGACGTCAGTGGTTAAAAGTAATTGCGTTTCTTATATTCTCTGAATTTATCTAGTATGAATTCCTGATGATTTTCTTCATGACAGCTACATTTTTAAAGAAAAAAGTTCTGGATAAATATACCATATCTAGGGAAAGTATTTTAGTTTTTATTTGTCTAATGAATCTTCTAATTTATCATTAGGGGATATATTAAGTTGGGTTTTAGGTGTTCCAGTTGAATCATGGCTCCTAGAATTAGCACAATACAAATACTTTGTTGAAGTTAAATGTTACTTTTATGCACTGTGTTTGTGTTACATAAGACTATAACTCTTGAAAATGCCTTTGTAAGTATGCTGCTGCTAAGTCGCTTCAGTCGTGTCCGACTCTGTGCGACCCCATAGACGGAAGCTCACCAGGCTCCCCTGTCCCTGGGATTCTCCAGGCAAGAACACTGGAGTGGGTTGCCATTTCCTTCTCCAATGCATGAAAGTGAAGTCGCTCAGTCGTGTCCGACTCTTAGCGACCCCACGGACTGGAGCCTACCAGGCTCCTCGGTCCATGGGATTTTCCAGGCAAGAGTACTGGAGTGGGGTGCCATTGCCTTCCCCGCTTTATAAGTATAATAACCCATTAAACAGTAATCTTGTAATTACGCATTTTAATCCTTACAAAAACTCCATGACATAGATAAATTGAAATGTAACCGCTTCCATTGAAGATGAGCAAGTAGAGAAACAGAGATAGTGATGATTTGTCCAGGCTCACATGACACAGGGGACCCCTGTGTTCCTTATGAGTCTTATGATAATAATAGACACTAAAATGGTATATAAAAAAGATCATTGCAGCTAAGGAACTCACCATAGGAGGAGTGAGAAAAACAACCAAACATGTAAACTGAATTTGGAAAATGCAGTGATAGGAATATGTTAACAAGACAGGAGGCCTTAACGTGTAGTGTGGGGACCATTTACCTATGGAAGGTGAATTCTCAGAAGTTAGACAGCGGACAAACTGCCTAACCATTGCATGATTAGCATCTTGCCACCACTGGAAAGGCTCTTCAGTGTCTGTAATGTGTCATGTGTATTCCATACCCCTGATCTCATTTAACCTTCACGAAAATCCAGCAAAGTCTGTCACTGCTCTGCATCTTATGGAAATCTGAGGAAAGGATCAGAGAAGGGCAAGGATGAAATGACCCTTCCAAATGTCTCCCAGGTGTGGTTCTTCAAATCCCAAATAACCAGGAATCGCTGCAGCTTTCTTCCTTGTTTCCAGTTTTCAGTGTTCTCTGTTGTGAGTTCTTTAGTGGCAGCTCATGTTGAAAGAAGCCATGGATTAGAGATGACAATTGTTTTGGTAAATGAATGAATTCACAAACAGAGCTGGCAGTAAGGGGGGATACACCTACAGAAAGATGCAGGGTGTATCTTCACACCATTGAGCCCTTAGACTGGTGATTTTAGTTGATTAACAAGAAGAATGCTTGAGAAAGTCAAAATCTTACAGCATTTCTGCGACAAGAAGAGGAATTCAAATGTTTTCAACACTAGTTTTCCACCCCACAAAGCAGGGAGCTTTGGGGAAAGACCTCTGCTTTTCCTCCCTTTCTCTTCAAGGGGGATGGATATGATAATATGATTTACAGAATTTAAGATCGCCTATTAGAAGAATTCTTTTATTTTGAATACTCAAGGGCCGATATAATTCTAAAATTTATGCCTTTTATCTTAGTGTGTGAAAGTGCTACATAAGCAAAATGGTAACATAATATGCATTTTAATCAAAGTAGGACAGAGAAATAAAGTCCATGCTTGCAATTTTAGTTTTGTTAGAGAAGAATGGTAAGAAAAGAAGTAACAATATTTAGACATCCAAAATTTTAGTTCTAATGTCAGGAAAACACTATTTTCTTGCCAATGTGTAATGCATAACTGGAAACAGTCATGGGTGTAGTGTTTTCCAAAAGAATAAATAACAGAATTTAAATTATTTTTATATTAGTTTTTTTTTTTTTTTGGTAATTTTTTTAAGAAGGGAAGAGATGTCAGATAAAATTACAGATGAACGCAGATGCTATTCGGAGAAGGCAATACCAACCCACTCCAGTACTCTTGCCTGGAAAATCCCATGGACGGAGGAGCTTGGTGGGCTGTGTTCCATGGGATCGCTGAGTCGGACACGACTGAGCAGCTTCACTTTCACTTTTCACTTTCATGCACTGGAGAAGGAAATGGCAACCCACTCCAGTGTTCTTGCCTGGAGAATCACAGGGATAGGGGAGCCTGGTGGGCTGCCGTCCTTGGGGTCACGCAGAATCCGACATGACTGAAGCAACTCAGCAGCAGCAGCAGATGCTATTATTTAAAAAAAAAAAAAAAAAGCTTCAGAAACACACACACAGGAAGCTTCTATTCTTGACTGTTCCTTAAATACTGAATATTTTCCTATTTCCAAGATGCCTTGGCCCACCTTGAGCAACAATAGTTATCTGTGATTGTCATGGTTATAGTCAATTTTATATTCAAAAACAGGGAAATAAAAGTTAGGAATCCCGGTTCTGCTGCTGACAGGATCGGGAAAAATGTGATCAATTGTATCCAGGTAGGAATATTTATAGAGAATATGTTAGACAATGACCTTCAAGGCAAAAATGGCTTTGGTGTCAGACCCAATATTAAGCCCCTTTTTTCAGTTGTGTGACCTTATTTGCAGTTAATTAACAATCTGTCTGTAAAATGAGACTAGTACTAGGTCATTACTTTCATAAAATTGTTATTAGAGTTTAAAATAATGCCCTAAATGCAAAGAACCTAACAAAGGTTGCTATTATTTTTTTATTTTTAATATTTCCATTTTCCCCCCAAGGCTATGTGTACACTCAAAACCAGTTTGTCCAAGTCATTTTTTTTAAAGCTTGCATTTAGTCAACCCAATATTTTTAAGGTATTTGTAATAAAGACATACGTGTTCACTTTTATAGTCTTATAATATTGTGTAATATTGCTTAAACACACAGAACTATCTTTAGGGCATTAACTTGTGCTCCTGATGCAGAAGAACCACTGAAAAATGTTGGGGAGTCAAGAATACCTCTTTGGTAGATGTTCCTTACCTCTTTGGGGGCAGAGATCTCTGAGCTTCTAAACAGACCTTACTTCATACCTGTTGTTTGGCCCAGAGGCTATGAAGTGGGAGCACTAAAGTTGACTCTCAGAAAGGTTGCTGGTACCTTCCTTAAATGTCTGTGTATCAAAGGCTCAAGGAGAAGGCAATGGCACCCCAGTCCAGTATCTTGCCTGGAAAATCCCACAGACAGAGGAGCCTTGTAGGCTGCAGTCCATGGGGTCGCTAAGAGTCGGACGTGACTGAGCGACTTCACTTTCTCTTTTCACTTTCATGCATTGGAGAAGGAAATGGCAACCCACTCCAGTGTTCTTGCCTGGAGAATCCCAGGGATGGGGGAGTCTGGTGGGCTGCCGTCTATGGGATCGCACAGAGTCGGACACGACTGAAGTGACTTAGCATAGCATAGCATCAGAGGCTCCAGTGAGCTGGGAAGAGCTTAGCCAGTCAGAAACTGGATGGACCTCAAGACTCATACTGAGTGAAGTAAGTCAGAAAGTGGAAAAAACCATATATTAACATATATGTGGAATCTGAAAAAATTGGTACAGATGATCTAAACTGCAAAGGAGAAATCAAAACAAAGATGTAGAGAACAAATACATGGGTATCAAAGGGTGAGGAGGAGATGAATTAGGAGATTAGTGTTGATATACAAACACTATTGATCAGATCAGATCAGATCAGTTGCTCAGTCGTGTCCGACTCTTTGCGACCCCATGAACCCCAACACGCCAGGCCTCCCTGTCCATCACCAACTCCCAGAGGTCACTCAGACTCACATCCATCGAGTCAGTGATGCCATCCAGCCGTCTCATCCTCTGTTGTCCCCTTCTCCTCCTGCCCTCAATCCCTCCCAGCATCAGAGTCCTCTCCAATGAGTCAACTCTTCGCATGAGATGGCTAAAATACTGGAGTTTCAGCTTTAGCATCATTCCTTCCAAAGAAATCCCAGGGCTGATCTCCTTCAGAATGGACTGGTTGGATCTCCTTGCAGTCCAAGGCTACTACACATAAAATAGACCACTAATGAGAACCAGCTGTATATAGTACAGGGAAGCAACTCAGTGCTCTATGGGGACCTAAATGGGACGGAAATCCTAAAAGGAGGGAATTTGTTGTTATTGTTCCGTCACTAAGTTGTGTCCGACTCTCTGCAACCCCACGGACTGCAGCACCCCAGGCCTCTCTGTCCCCCACTATCTCCCGGAGTTCGCCCAAGTTCATATCCATTGAGTTGGTGATGCCATCCAACCATCTCATCCTCTGCTGCCCTCTTCTTTTGCCTTCAATCTGCCCCAGCATCAGGGTCTGGGGATATATAAGAGGGGAATTGGCAACCCACTCCGTTATAGCCTGAAAAATCCCATGGACAAAAGAGCCTGGTGGGTTATAGTCTAAAGCGTCACAAAGAGTCGGACCCGACTGCGTGACTGAGCATATGTATATTGCTTATTTACTTTACAGTAGAAACTAACACAATGTTGTAAAGCAACTTTACTCCAATACAGTTTTTTTTTAATAAAAATTTTTAAAAGGCCAAATGAAAGTAACAGTCAAGCCTTTCATCACAACTGTAGTAATACAAGAGGCCCAAACTTGAGAAAAGCGTGGGCCCTCTCCTGTTCCACTCCCCCGCGTGGTGCAGCACGGGGAAGGCCAAGGAGATGAGCGCAGTCCCTGGGTGTTTCTCCCGGCCCAGGGAGCCCTGGACAGAAGGTCCCTGTGGCCTCACGGACTGTGGGCCAGGGGTGGTGGGGAGAGAAGGCTGGGCGTGGAAGGGACTGAGCGCTGAGTCCAAGCAGAGAAAAGGGTCTTCTGGTCCCTGCTCCTCTCCCCAGAATGAGGTCTGGGCAGGGGGGCCTGAGGTGAAGGTCTTTGTTTGAAGGCTCCAGATAAAGCTGCCTCTGAGTGAGGTCCGTGGGTTGGGGTGCAGACAGGCCTGGACCATGGCCATTGCCAGCTGGGCTGGGCTGAGGCCTCGACAGCAACTGCCTTCAGAGACTGCAGCGCCCTAGGTATGTGCCAAGTCTGGTGTGGGGAGGGCAGCAGTGGTGTGTGTGTGTGATGTGCAGGGAAATTCTTTGTCATCAGCAGTGTTAAGGCCTGGAAAAAACAACATGCCTGGGGTTATAGCCAGAAGCCAGACTCCTCTATAGGAAGACATCCAGGCCTAGCAAGAACAGGAACTTCCTGAAACTGGCCAGCTTTTTGTTTTCCTCCTCTTTACTTGCAGTAACATTCTTTTTTTTTTTTTTTTTTTAACAAGATAATTTTTATTTATTTATTTTTTTAAATTAAATTTTATTTTGCTTAACTTTACAATATTGTATTGCTTTTGCCATACATCAAGATGGATCCGCCACAAGTATACATGTGTTCCCCACCCTGAACCCTCCTCCCTCCCCATACCATCCCTCTGGGTTGTCCCAGTGCACCAGCCCCAGGCATCCGTTATCAGGCATCGTATCTGGACTGGCGACTCGTTTCAGATATGATATTATACATATTTCAATGCTATTCTAAAGCAGTAACATTCTTAAAACAGAAAAGGAATGGTGGGTTTGTACCCAAGAAGAAAGGGAAGGAAAGAAACTAGAAACAATGAGACCAGTCCGGAGCCCCTAATAGGAAGAAGCTGTGGTAGCTGCATATTTCAAAGCGAGAGAGATGTGTTACGTGTCTGAGTTAGAGAGTAAAAGAATGTGAGTCAGCTACCTGGGAGCTTGCACAGAGATCTTCAGGCTTAAAGTTACGTGTTTCCCACAGAGGAGGCAGGAAACTATAGTTTCTTTGTTGTTCTAAATTGCATTGAGGACTAAATGAATTGACGTGTAGAAAGCACCTAGGACATTATCTGAAACATAGGATTTTCTCACTCAATGTATGTTCCATTTTCTCGGGAAAGGGGAAGGAAGTGGATGTAAAAATTAATCAACAAATATGCATTAGTAACCAAGTGTGCCAGATTTATTCGTGATAGAATTAGCCAAATGAACAAAGTGGTGCTATGAGAAAAGGCCCTGGCCTGCAGAGAATATTTAGTCTTATTGGGTAGGTAGAAATTGAAATTTAAATCTGTGAGAGGTAAGGAACTGAGTGAACTCAAGAAAGTAGAGTGACACCCTGTCATTTGCAATATAATGTTTGGGGGATCAGGAGTTAAAATGACTCTACAAAATTTGCTGAGGCCAACACAATATTGTGTGGCAATTGTCCTCCATTAATTGTACTTAGAAGCTCTATACAATCAGCAAAAACAAGGCCAGGAGCTGACTGTGGCTCAGATCATGAACTCCTTATTGCCAAATTCAGGCTGAAATTGAAGAAAGTAGGGAAAACCACTAGACCATTCAGGTATGACCTAAATCAAATCCCTTATGATTATACAGTGGAAGTGAGAAATAGATTTAAGGGCCTAGATCTAATAGATAGAGTGCCTGATGAACTATGGAATGAGGTTCGTGACATTGTACAGGAGACAGGGATCAAGATCATCCCCATGGAAAAGAAATGCAAAAAAGCAAAATGGCTGTCTGGGGAGGCCTTACAAATAGCTGTGAAAAGAAGAGAAGCGAAAAGCAAAAGAGAAAAGGAAAGATATAAACATCTGAATGCAGAGTTCCAAAGAATAGCAAGAAGAGATAAGAAAGCTTTCTTCAGCGATCAATGCAAAGAAATAGAGGAAAACAACAGAATGGAAAGACTAGGGATCTCTTCAAGAAAATCAGAGATACCAAAGGAACATTTCATGCAAAGATGTGCTCGATAAAGGACAGAAATGGTGTGGACCTAACAGAAGCAGAAGATATTAAGAAGAGGTGGCAAGAATACACAGAAGAACTGTACAAAAAAGAGCTTCAAGACCCAGATAATCATGATGGTGTGATCACTGACCTAGAGCCAGACATCCTAGAATGTGAAGTCAAGTGGGCCTTAGAAAGCATCACTACGAACAAAGCTAGTGGAGGTGATGGAATTCCAGTGGAGCTATTCCAAGTCCTGAAAGATGATGCTGTGAAAGTGCTGCACTCAATATGCCAGCAAATTTGGAAAACTCAGCAGTGGCCACAAGATTGGAAAAGGTCAGTTTTCATCCCAATCCCAAAGAAAGGCAATGCCAAAGAGTGCTCAAACTACCGCACAATTGCACTCATCTCACACGCTAGTAAAGTAATGCTCAAAATTCTCCAAGCCAGGCTTCAGAAATATGTGAACCGTGAACTTCCAGATGTTCAAGCTGGTTTTAGAAAAGGCAGAGGAACCAGAGATCAAATTGCCAACATCCGCTGGATCATGGAAAAAGCAAGAGGGTTCCAGAAAAACATCTATTTCTGCTTTATTGACTATGCCAAAGCCTTTGACTGTGTGGATCACAATAAACTGTGGAAAATTCTGAAAGAGATGGGAATACCAGACCACCTGATCTGCCTCTTGAGAAATCTGTATGCAGGTCAGGAAGCAACAGTTAGAACTGGTCATGGAACAACAGACTGGTTCCAAATAGGAAAAGGAGTACGTCAAGGCTGTATATTGTCACCATGTTTATTTAACTTATATGCAGAGTACATCATGAAAAATGCTGGACTGGAAGAAACACAAATTGGAATCAAGATTGCTGGGAGAAATATCAATCACCTCAGATATGCAGATGACACCACCCTTATGGCAGAAAGTGAAGAGGAACTCAAAAGCCTCTTGATGAGAGTGAAAGTGGAGAGTGAAAAGGTTGCCTTAAAGCTCAACATTCAGAAAACAAAGATCATGGCATCTGGTCCCATCACTACCTGGGAAATAGATGGAGAAACAGTGGAAACAGTGTCAGACTTTATTTTTCTGGGCTCCAAAATCACTGCAGATGGTGACTGCAGCCATGAAATTAAAAGACGCTTACTCCTTGGAAGGAAAGTTATGACCAACCTAGATAGCATATTCAAAAGCAGAGACATCACTTTGCCAACAAAGGTTCGCCTAGTCAAGGCTATGGTCTTTCCTGTGGTCATGTATGGATGTGAGAGCTGGACTGTGAAGAAGGCTGAGCGCCGAAGAATTGATGCTTTTGAACTGTGGTGTTGGAGAAGACTCTTGAGAGTCCCTTGGACTGCAAGAAGATCCAACCAGTCCATTCTGAAGGAGATCAGCCCTGGGATTTCTTTGGAAGGAATGATGCTAAAGCTGAAACTCCAGTATTTTGGCCACCTCACGCGAAGAGTTGACTCATTGGAGAAGACTCTGATGCTGGGAGGGATTGAGGGCACGAGGAGAAGGGGATGACAGAGGATGAGATGGCTGGATGGCATCACTGACTTGATCGATGCGAGTCTGAGTGACCTCCGGGAGCTGGTGATGGACAGGGAGGCCTGGCGTGCTGCAGTTCATGGGGTCGCAAAGAGTCGGACACGACTGATCTGATCTGATCTGATACTTGTTAATATTGTACAGTTACAATCTTTGATAATTGTTAGTTACTCAAGGAAAAAAAAATTGCTGAATAAGCCTTAATATAGACCATTGGTCAGTTTTTTGAAAAGTAAGCTGATATCGCATTCTCCAGTCTCTCAGTAAAATGCATACCATTTCTAGTCACTGAATAAAAGCCTCTGTTCCTTTGAGATGTCCAGACCTACGTTTTACGGTAGAAAAAGACAGTGAGGGGTGTGTGTGTGTGTGTGTGTGTGTGTGTGTGTGACATTCTGACACCTGGCCAGGAACTTTCAAGGTTGAAGCACTCAGTCTGCATCCGTGGTTTTGAGACAGGACAGTCCTGTAAGTGTAAATGAGGGAGAAGCCCAAAGCTATAGAAGCCATCTGACTATGACATGCTGCTGCTGCTAAGTCGCTTCAGTCGTGTCCGACTCTGTGCGACCCCATAGACAGAAGCTCACCAGGCTCCCCCGTCCCTGGGATTCTCCAGGCAAGAATACTGGAGTGGGTTGCCATTTCCGTCTCCAATGCATGAAAGTGAAAAGTGAAAGGGAAGTCGCTCAGTCGTGTCCGACTCTTAGCGACCCCATGGACTGCAGCCTACCAGGACCCTCCGTCCATGGGATTTTCCAGGCAAAAGTACTGGGGTGGGGTGCCATTGCCTTCCCCGGACTATGACATAAGATGGAGCATTTCAACATGTTGAACTCATGCAAGTATTTCTGGATTCAAAACAGAAAAAAAATGATGGGCAAAGCAGTCCTACTTTGGTAAGTGGCCCCAAGACTGGCATGGAAGGAAATAGCACTTGAGCTGACAGGGACTTGGGTCTTCATTAAGAGTGTGAAGACAACTTCAACTTCTGGCTATGTTGTAGATTTTCTGCCCCACTCTCCCAAAAAAGCTCTCTCTTAAAGAAGAACCATCACGTAATACAGGTTGGGGGAGACACTTCAACAGTGACCACAGGAAAACAAATCAATCCGAAATCTGAGAGTTCACGAAAGCATGGGTACAAGCCTGCTTTCTTCAGCAATCACATGTTAAGGTTCTCTTTGTGCCAGTCACTGAAAATCTTTCAAATGCCTGCCAGAGAAGCACATATGATTCTCCTAGCAATCAGAGGATAGCAAACAGGCGAGGCAGAGGCTAGCTGTCCTTGTTTCTCTACCCTCCACAGTACCTTCTATATCAGTGTAATCAAAAATGGAAAACTGGCAGATTCATTGAATGTTACTACATGGTACTTTCAGCCAAGAGTTAGAATAATTCACTGGCAGATTGTGTAGTATAAGAATCTACAGGGGAATCCGAGACTCCTGGACGTTTGGACACTTTGGAAAACAAGATTCAGGTTTTGCCTTTAAATGAGATACTCATGGCACCTTAGCTGTATAACATTCATATACACAACCCAGTCATTCAGCTGAAGTGAAGGGGTGAGAATAATTATTCTGACTCTACAGATTCAGCTGGTTTATCTTTAGAAATCTAATTTTAAACATTCTTTCTTCTTATTAGATTTACAGTAGATTCAACACTCAAGGAAGCTTGTTAGAAAAGAACAGAGCAAGATAGGAGTTGTTCTCAGGGGGTAATTTGTCTAGTGCAATGCCGTAACATTCTGAGCAAAGCCTCACAGGGCACAAGATAGTCACTCAATGATCATGAAAAATACGGAGTTGGTTTCTGCATGTTATGTGCAATTTTATTTCCGCAACAGTCAGGTGATTTTGCTGCTGCAGATACAACCAGATATAACAGCTTTTTCCAATCCACCTGCCCTGTCACACCAGGCATTATTCTTTCTAACCATAGGAGACTGAAGGGTCTTCATGGAAAATTTGATACTTTATTACTTCAGATTCATTCTGTGCACTTGAAAAATATTTGCCTTAGTAAAAAAAAAAAAAAATGAACCACCTGCAGAAAAGTTGATATTCCAGTTCTAGTGTCTGGTATTATACGAATTTAGACCTAAAGCCAGTGATGAGGTGCCTTATGACCAATTAGCTCCATGAGGCCCTCGGGATGGTATTACAGGACTTATACCAAGAATTCTACTGCAGGCATGGTTTTGTTACATATTGTTTGACAAATCACCCTAAAACTTACTGGCTTAAAATAATAAGTATTTTATTATCTCTTCTGATTTTGTGGCTTTACTGGATTTGGTTCTGAAGTTCCTCTGCCTCATGAGATATGGGCAAAGTTTGCCTACTTCTCTTGTTGGTTGTTGATGGTGGCTTTGCTGGGAATTTACCTGGGCCAGTTGACCACATAACTGTTCTCTTACATGTGAGCTGTCAGTAAAGCTTGGTCTTTCCACAGCATGGCAGCTGGATTTCAGTAAATACACCAAATGGAATGGGACTACATAAGAGTGTGGTTCATTGGGGTCCATATTTAGAGACTAGCAAGTGTTAATTGGATTCAGCTTACACACAACACCCAATGCGTATGTATCACAGAATCACAGTATGTGATACTCTCCACAACATAACAAAATTGAGACTACCCACACTGTATCAAGTAAATCATCCTGCCTTTGGGGGCCAAAAGCAAAATATCCTTTGCTCTAAAAAATGTGAGTAAACCTCAGTGGTGATTTACTTATTTATAATATTTAATAGTTTTCTCACTTGTGCCTGAACCTCATTATCCTGAGAAAAATGTAACTTGAGTTGTGCCTTGGGATGTCAGAACTATCTTTGAACTATAGTCTGTTCTACAAGGAATCTTAAAATTCATTTAATTCACTTCCAGTATATTTTCAGAAAAATATCCTGAGACCTCTGAGGTTACAACTTGTTCAAATGCCCCTCCCCTAGGAGGGCAGCCTCCCTGTCACTCACTTTATGGAGTGTGGCACAGGTATGATTTTATTTGGAATCGAAGCTTAATAAAATAAAGTTTGAGAAAGAGGCAGCCTAGCTAATGGTTAAATGTACAGATTCTGGAGCCAGACTACCTCAGGCTGTGATATCAACTCTCTATGCCTCTGTTTCTCATTTATTATGTGAGGGAAAATAATAGAACCTGCCTTACAGAGTTTTTATGAGGATTATATGCGTTTGTATAGGTGAAATGCTTGGAATCATATCTGATGTGTAAATAACCCTATGTAAAAGGAAAATGCAAAGAAATATCATTTAAGGAATGAAGGCAGTCTCCTTAAGCAAGGCTAACCTTAGCAATTAGTACTAAGAGTGAAAGAGTTCACAGTAAGCCTTGGGTATCAGTAAGGATGCCTTACAGTGTGAGTGACTGGAAACCCTCCTCAAGCCTCAGACAGCAGTAAGCAGTGTCTTGTCTGCTGTCCCTGTAAAGCCCCAAAGTCACTGTCAGACTTTTATAAGTCATTTGACATCCACTCCATCCCAATTCCCTGGCTACTCAGGTCTGCAAGCCTCTCACAGCCACCCTAGGAAGTATGAGATTTAGGACTCACTCATGGGCCCGTCTGGTGAAGGCAATGGCACCCCACTCCAGTACTCTTGCCTGGAGAATCCCATGGAGGGAGGAGCCTGGTAGGCTGCCGTCCATGGGGTCGCTAAGAGTCGGACATGACTGAACTACTTTACTTTCACTTTTCACTTTCATGCATGGGAGAAGGAAATGGCATCCCACTCCAGTGTTCTTGCCTGGAGAATCCCAGGGATGGTGGAGCCTGGTGGGCTGCCATCTATGGGGTCACACAGAGTCAGACACGACTGAAGTGATTTAGCAGCAGCAGCAGCATGGGCCCATCTGAGTGTGTTCTCTGCCAGGCTTTCTCGGGTCCTTACCAACCGCCATTTCTGTTACAGAAACAAATGAGGGTGTTGAGTTCTCCATGAGGCTTGCTGTCACCATGGCCTTCCTCAAGGATAAAAGCATAAGCCCTCTCATCTCTGACATTTCCCTTGAACCTCTCTGGTTTGGATTATTTGCTACCAATTCTCTCAGACCCAGCTTAGGGTCCAGGCTCCAGAACCCTTCTCTGGAGTCATCAAAGCCTACCCTCTTTCTTCCCCAGCCTAGGCAAATTGTTATTATCCAGCAAATGTGGCCTGACTACACATTTAATTTTCTTGCAATTTAATTTTTACAGCCCCAACCATGAACTGGTTTCCTTTAGGATTTTTTCTTTTGCATATCAAAATATTCACTTTCTGTGTGTTTGTATGGGATTGGGGAGTGAGAATATGATTATTTTGATATGGTCAAGGGTCAAGGAACAAGGAAATGCAATCATAAATAGTCAATATTTTCTAATTTTGTCTAAGTAACTAATGCAGTCAATTTTAGTGGAAAATAAAATAGGTAACCTAAAAATCAGAGTTGAATTTATCAAGGCAACAAAATAGAAGGTACCTCAAAGCCAGTTATGATTAACACAAGAAGCTGTACAGATAATTGCTACCATAATTCAGAATTAAGCTTCAGAGCTGAGTTGGTCAAGGAAGGCTATATGGAAAAAGTATTGGTTTCTTGTTTTATCTTGTTCTGTTTTTGTTTTTTTAATCTGGGCCAAAAATGATGGATAAGACCTGGAGAACAGGGAATAGATGATCCTTCATGGCATAGTTTTAGTGGAGGAATAACAATGGTAATAAAACGGTAAATAACGGTAATAAAACTCAGCAGTGGCCACAAGATTGGAAAAGGTCAGTTTTCATCCCAATCCCAAAGAAAGGCAATGCCAAAGAGTGCTCAAACTACCGCACAATTGCACCCATCTCACACGCTAGTAAAGTAATGCTCAAAATTCTCCAAGCCAGGCTTCAGCAATATGTGAACCGTGAACTTCCTGATGTTCAAGCTGGATTTAGAAAAGGCACAGGAACCAGAGATCAAATTGCCAACATCCGCTGGATCATCGAAAAAGCAAGAGAGTTCCAGAAAAACATCTATTTCTGCTTTATTGACTATGCCAAAGCCTTTGATTGTGTAGATCACAATAAACTCTGGAAAATTCTGAGAGAGATGGGAATACCAGACCACCTGATCTGCCTCTTGAGAAATCTGTATGCAGGTCAGGAAGCAACAGTTAGAACTGGTCATGGAACAACAGACTGGTTCCAAATAGGAAAAGGAGTATGTCAAGGCTGTATATTGTCACCATGTTTATTTAACTTATATGCAGAGTACATCATGAGAAATGCTGGACTGGAGGAAACACAAGCTGGAATCAAGATTGCTGGGAGAAATATCAATAACCTCAGATATGCAGATGATACCACCCTTATGGCAGAAAGTGAAGAGGAACTCAAAAGCCTCTTGATGAAAGTGAAAGTGGAGAGTGAAAAGGTTGGCTTAAAGCTCAACATTCAGAAAACGAAGATCATGGCATCTGGTCCCATCACTACATGGGAAATAGATGGAGAAACAGTGGAAACAGTGTCAGACTTTATTTTTCTGGGCTCCAAAATCACTGCAGATGGTGACTGCAGCCATGAAATTAAAAGACGCTTACTCCTTGGAAGGAAGGTTATGACCAACCTAGATAGCATATTGAAAAGCAGAGACATCACTTTGCCAACAAAGGTTCGCCTAGTCAAGGCTATGGTCTTTCCTGTGGTCATGTATGGATGTGAGAGCTGGACTGTGAAGAAGGCTGAGCGCCGAAGAATTGACGCTTTTGAACTGTGGTGTTGGAGAAGACTCTTGAGAGTCCCTTGGACTGCAAGGAGATCCAACCGGTCCATTCTGAAGGAGATCAGCCCTGGGATTTCTTTGGAAGGAGTGATGCTCAAGCTGAAACTCCAGTATTTTGGCCACCTCATGTGAAGAGTTGACTCATTGGAGAAGACTCTGATGCTGGGAGGGATTGAGGGCAGGAGGAGAAGGGGACGACAGAGGATGAGATGGCTGGATGGCATCACTGACTCAATGAATGTGAGTCTGGGTGACCTCCAAGAGCTGGTGATGGATAGGGAGGCCTGGCGTGCTACAGTTCATGGGGTCACAAAGAGTCGGACACGACTGAGCGACTGATCTGATCTGATCTGAACAACGGTAATTGCATAATGCCTGGAGGTTTTGATGATGAATTGAAAAGCTGTCTGAAGTTGCGAATTCACAGAGATCAAATTGTGTGCGTGCTCAGTCGTGTCTGACTTTTTAGCTAGGATTCTAACACTAGTTAGAAAAGAGGATGAAAATCAATATAGCCTATAAAAGATGAGTGACTTTCTTAAGTTGACTGATGCCCGGAACTTGTGTTCCCAGGAAAGGAATGTCAGGGATAGAGGCACAGAAATAACACAGTCTGGGAAGGCCCAGAGAATAGAGAGCGCTCCACTTTTATTGCAGTGAAGACTCCCTGATGGACCAAGCTTTATGGACCATGAAGCTGTGAAGTTAGATTGGGCCTGGATCTGGAAAACATTAGCTTCCTTGAAAGTTGGACAGTGAGACAGCTTATGTTTGGGACTCAGACCTGGAAGTAGCTGTCTCTTCTGCCCACATCCCATTGGGCTAAAAGTCAAATGACCTTCCATCTAACAAGGGAAACTGGAAAATGTAATCTCTCTGGATGCCCGGGAAGAAGAAACAGTGTGATAAGTAGTCTAGTTTGGACTTTCCATGGACTTATTATATCTCAAATGATGTTCTGTGAGAACAGGGAGGTATTTCAAAGAAAAGTATGTTTTGGTACAAATGTGCCTACTTCCAGAAAAATCGTGTGTCTGGAAACGGTAAAGAGTACTTGTCCAAGTGGGCATTGAATTCATCTACCTACATTCCTTGGACTCACAAATGTGAAAGAGCATGGGAGACGGTCTGGCATGATACCAGATCAGATCAGATCAGATCAGTCGCTCAGTCGTGTCCGACTCTTTGTGACCCCATGAACTGCAGCACGCCAGGCCTCCCTGTCCATCACCAACTCCCGGAGGTCACTCAGACTCACATCCATCGAGTCAGTGATGCCATCCAGCCATCTCATCCTCTGTCGTCCCCTTCTCCTCCTGCCCCCAATCCTCCCAGCATCAGAGTCTTCTCCAATGAGTCAACTCTTCACATGAGGTGGCCAAAGTACTGGATTTTCAGCTTTAGCATCATTCCTTCCAAAGAAATCCCAGGGCTGATCTCCTTTAGAATGGACTGTTTGGATCTCCTTGCAGTCCAAGGGACTCTCAAGAGTCTTCTCCAACACCACAGTTCAAAAGCATCAATTCTTCGGCGCTCAGCCTTCTTCACAGTCCAGCTCTCACATCTATACATGACCACAGGAAAGACCATAGCCTTGACTAGGCGAAACTTTGTTGGCAAAGTAATGTCTCTGCTTTTGAATATGCTGATATAGACTTAATGAAATTATAGGGAAAAAGTAATATCATGGACCCTAGCACTTTTTGTGTAAGTGGCAGGTCATATAAAGACATGAAAATTAATATTGATTTCATGTAGCCATTAAGTTTAATAATCGTTTTATAAACTTATTTTTTTTTAATCTTACTTTTTGAAACTCCTTCCCGGGTTATTTAATGGAGGCTCCCTCTTGGGAGTGCTCTTACTTGGAAATTGCCATATTCATTTGTTTGTGCTTCACACGCTTTCCTTTAAAGTTTGTTTTTTTGTTGCTGTTGTTGTTTAGTTGCTCAATTGTATCTGACTCTTTGTGACCCCATGGACTGTAGCCCACCAGGCTCCTCTATCCATGGGATTTCCCAGGCAAGAATACTGGAGTGGGCTACCATTTCCTTCTCCAGGGGATCTTCATGACCCAGGGATCAAAACTGCATCTCCTGTTTAGCAGGCCGATTACCGCTGAGCCACTGGGGATGAACTTTAAAAATTCTCCTTTTATTTTTAACACAATCATAGAATTATGTTCATACCTTTAACCCTAACCTGAGCACTTCAATATCCATGTGAACATCCTACTCTATACTCTAGTTTAATAATCTCTGAACTTTCTCAAATCCAGTGGACTTTTGCCACAAACTTCATCCCATTAAGTGTTCTTCTGCTGATATCTTTGTATGCCTGGGCTTAGGAGAATGCCAGGAACACAGTATATGTTCAGTAAACATTAACTGGGTGAAAAAATGGATTAATGTCAGATGTTGCATAAATACAGATTTATTGCATATAAATTGTTGTTCGGTGACAAACATCCATTCCACTTTTTGTCTTCCTAAAAGCAACTTAATTTTGATTGTATATCCATCTGTCTCTAACAATTTGCATGAAATTTAGGAGATGCTAACCCCAAGAGAGGTTTCAAATATGGGTCCAGATTAGTCTATGCCAATTTTGGTAATCCTACACCCTTTTCAGTGGCCCCCAGAATGGCCCTGTGAACATATTCTGGCCAGTGAGACTTGAGGGGAGCATTGATAGGGGGTCTTAAAGTTTTTCCTTGTCTTTAGAAGGGAGAGATGAGAAACCACTTTCACTCTTTCCCACTGGAAGTGATTAAGTACACATAAGTTTCTGGCTAATGGCAGCTAACTTGTGACCGTGAAGGAAGCCAGATTGAGGGACAGTCTCTCTGTGGAAGGCAGTCAAGCCTGGAAAACAGCCAAGAAACAGAGCCAGAGCTTGGTTGCCGTTATGTGTGAAGTTTCTCTATCTTACTTCAGCACTTCTAGCTCGCTGAGCCAATTAAACCCTGTATCATCTATGCCAATGGAGTAAGGTCGCTGATATTCAATACCAAAAGCACCATCCTGATACAAAATTCTGAGCCAATTGGAGGGGAAAATTAGATGCTGGCTTTAAAGAAGAAAATTGGATTCCTTTTCTTTACCATGCTGTAAAAATTCTGAGTGTCCTTCTCTATATATAACTTTGATATAAAAAATACAAATATCTGAATAATTTTATAAAATTGACAACTAAGCATGAACTTTCATGCAAAGATGGGCTCGATAAAGGACGGAAATTGTATGGACCTAACAGAAGCAGAAGTATTAAGAAGAGGTGGCAAGAATACACAGATCAGATCAGATCAGTCGCTCAGTCGTGTCCGACTCTTTGCGACCCCATGAACTGCAGCACGCCAGGCCTCCCTGTCCATCACCAACTCCCGGAGGTCACTCAGACTCACATCCATTGAGTCGGTGATGCCATCCAGCCATCTCATCCTCTGTCGTCCCCTTCTCCTCCTGCCCCCAATACCTCCCAGCATCAGAGTCTTCTCCAATGAGTCAACTCTTCGCATGAGGTGGCCAAAGTACTGGAGTTTCAGCTTTAGCATCATTCCTTCCAAAGAAATCCCAGGGCTGATCTCCTTCAGAATGGACTGGCTGGATCTTCTTGCAGTCCAAGGGACTCTCAAGAGTCTTCTCCAACACCACAGTTCAAAAGCATCAATTCTTCAGCGCTCAGCCTTCTTCACAGTCCAGCTCTCACATCCATACATGACCACAGGAAAGACCATAGCCTTGACCAGGCGAACCTTTGTTGGCAAAGTAATGTCTCTGCTTTTGAATACACAGAAGAACTGTACAAAAAAGATCTTCATGATCCAGACAAACACATTGGTGTGATCACTGACCTAGAGCCAGACATCCTAGAATGTGAAGTCAAGTGGGCCTTAGAAAGCACCACTATGAACAAAACCAGTGGAGGTGATGGAATTCCAGTTGGGCTATTTCAAATCCTGAAAGATGATGCTGTGAAAGTTCTGCACTCAATATGCCAGCAAATTTGGAAAAATCAACAGTGGCCACAGGACTGGAAAAGGTCAGTTTTCATTACAATCCCAAAGAAAGACAATACCAGAGAATGCTCAAACTACTGCACAATTGCACTCATCTCACATGCTAGTAAAGTAATGCTCAAAATTCTCCAAGCCAGGCTTCAGCAATACGTGAACCGTGAACTTCCTGATGTTCAAGCTGGTTTTAGAAAAGGCAGAGGAACCAGGGATCAAATTGCCAAACATCCACTGGATCATGGAAAAAGCAAGAGAGTTCGAGAAAAGCATCTATTTCTGCTTTATTGACTATGCCAAAGCCTTTGACTGTGTGGATCACAATAAACTGTGGAAAATTCTGAAAGAGATGGGAATACCAGACTACCTGATCTGCCTCTTGAGAAATCTGTATGCGGGTTAGGAAGCAACAGTTAGAACTGGACATGGAATAACAGACTGGTTCCAAATAGGAAAAGGAGTATGTCAAGGCTGTATATTGTCACCCTGTTTATTTAACTTCTATGCAGAGTACATCATGAGAAATGCTGGACTGGAAGAAACAGAAGCTGGAATCAAGATTGCCAGGAGAAATATCAATCACCCCAGATATGCAGATGACACCACCCTTATGGCAGAAAGTGAAGAGGAACTAAAAAGCCTCTTGATGAAAGTGAAAGTGGAGAGTGAAAAGGTTGGCTTAAAGCTCAACATTCAGAAAACAAAGATCATGGCTTCAGGTCCCATCACTTAATGGGAAATAGATGGGGAAACAGTGGAAATAGTGGCAAACTTTATTTTTGGGGGCTCCAAAATCACTGCAGATGGTGACTGCAGCCATGAAATTAAAAGACGCTTACTCCTTGGAAGGAAAATTATGACAAACCTAGATAGCATATTCAAAAGCAGAGACATTACTTTGCCAACAAAAGTCAGTTTAGTCAAGGCTATGGTTTTTCCTGTGGTCATCTATGGATGTGAGAGCTGGACTATGAAGAAGGTTGAGTGCCAAAGAATTGATGCTTTTGAACTGTGGTGTTGGATAAGACTCTTGAGAGTCCCTTGGACTGCAAGGAGATCCAACCAGTCCATTCTGAAGGAGATCAGCCCTGGGATTTCTTTGGAGGGAATGATGCTAAAGCTGAAACTCCAGTATTATGGCCACCTCATGCGAAGAGTTGACTCATTGGAGAAGACTCTGATGCTGGGAGGGATTGGAGGCAGGAGGAGAAGGGGACGACAGAGGATGAGATGGCTGGATGGCATCACTGACTCTATGGATGTGAGTCTGAGTGACCTCCGGGAGTTGGTGATGGACAGGGAGGCCTGGCGTGCTGCAAATCATGGGGTCACAAAGAGTCGGACATGACTGAGCGACTGAACTGAACTGAAGCATGAACTTGCTGGGAAAGATGGAAGGCAAAAGGAGAAAGGGGGTGACAAATGATGAGATGGTCAGATAGCATCACCAAGTCAATGGACTGAATTTGAGCAAACAGTGAAGAGGAAGCCTGGCGTGCTGCAGTCCATGGGCTCACAAAGAGTCAGACATGACTTAGTGACTGAACAACAATAAAAAGCATAGGCTTTAGGGGAATGTACTTTTTGTCAGTTCAGAACAAGTAATACCATTGCCTGAAAGTTCCAATCATTCTGAGCAAAGTCTCATACTAAATGTTAATAGGAGATTCCATCAAGTTGCCTGTTTTTGACATTTTCATAATTAGCTTTTTTTATGACAAATCAAGTGCTGTGTATATAATTTGGGGGTATATGGAGTGTACTTCAAGAAGGAAATAAGGATAAAAATGTCCATACAAATTAGTGAAGACAAAATGTAGATCATTTTCCTGAAAATTAGGGTAGAGTTAGTTACTCCTTTATTATAGCAAATTTGATTCCAAGCTTCTTGCTTTCCAAGGCAAAAAGTAAATAGAGTGAATTATATATTTACCTCTTGTATGCTGTCATAGGAAACATGATGGTGGAAAGAAATTATTTTCCTGGGTACCAAATTTAAAAAAGAATTTATTATATGAATAGATTCTTTCTTGGAGAAGGCAATGGCACCCCACTCCAGTACTCTTGCCTGGAAAACCCCATGGGTGGAGGAGCCTGGTAGGCTGCAGTCCATGGGGTCGCTAAGAGTCGGACACGACTGAGCGACTTCACTTTCACTTTTCACTTTCATGCATTGGAGAAGGAAATGGCAACCCACTCCAGTGTTCTTGCCTGGAGAATCCCAGGGCGGGGGAGCCTGATTTGCTGCCGTCTCTGGGGTCGCACAGAGTTGGACACGACTGAAGCGACTTAGCAGTAGCAGATTCTTTCTGGACAGGTTTTTCCAAAAATACAGCCATGTGGTTCTGTCAGCACTTACATCAATCTTGAATCAAAGTTAATGGCATCATGATTAATTGTAAATCTCTGATGACATTATAAGAGAGCTGAAATGATACCTTCAAGAAATGTTTCTCTCTTATGATCACATTTTTATAGGCACTAAATCAAGTTACATTTTCCATCATAGAACACTGTACTCAAAGTTTAATTGGATTTTTGATATAATCTAGAGACAGATAATTTAAAAATAAGCCCTTCACAAGGATCTAAAGTATAGATATTCTATGGTGTTGAAAAGTCATTACAGTATTTTACATATCAAAGCCATGATCAAATTCTGTCTTTAAGAGAGAATAATTCCATGTATGAAAAGATTTTGAGGTAGATTTGAACTTCCCTCAGGAAGTAGTTTTTAATACATACTGAGGACTAGAGGAAGTGACTTCTATCAAAGATTTACCATACTGAATATCTGCATTCTGTATTTTGCAAAGGAAATAATAACATTTTACTGTAAAAATTCCATTTGGGATTAGAAATGAATCAACCAATAAACAAGTTAAAAGTAAATCATGATTCCAGAATGCTATGAGACAAATGACTCCATCCTGAGAGCTGGAGCTCCAACTGATTAGCAGTTACTCTTTGGGACAAATAATTTTGTCCATTTCTAACTGCTCCAACACTTGTTCCTGTACTTCAGATCCATCCGCTTGCATTATTGCATCTGACCTGGCCTGGTATCTGCCTGGCTCCCAGACCTACGGGCAACATCATCTCCATTCTCTCCTTCCTTCCTCAAGCCTCTGGAAGGTCCATCCTTTCTAGTGTCCATCCTTCTCCCTGGGTTCCATGTTCTTCAGATTCCTCCAGGGTCTCACCCTCATAATTCTATTTTCATCTCCTGTATTGACAGGTTCTTTACCACTAGCATCACCTGGGAAATCCTCTATTACATATTTTCAACATCTCTCTATCCTCATCTGCACTTGACTATAATCATCTTTCCACCATATTCACCAAGAGATGTCTAACCTCTTGCTCTCTGTCCTGTCTTCCATAGGACTGCTTTCTAAAGTGTTAGAGGCTCGGGTTCTCTACATCTTTTACCTCTCCTGACTCCTCAGACCCTACCATCTGGATTCTGTGCAATGTGTCCCTAAACCTGTTCTCGTCGAGGACATCCAGGACTCCTTTGTTGTTCTTTCTTAATGAGCCTCATCGTGCTTGCTTTATCATTTCATTTTTCTGGAATGCATCTCTTTCTCCGGTTTCTTGTTCTGTCCACCCTCTTGTGTCTTCTTTTTGACCTCCCTTTTCTTTATTCCTTAAGTGGGCCCTTCTTGGTCTCTTGCATAGTTGTATTTGGTCCCATCCCCTGACCTTTTTATTAGACTCTGTCCCCTCCTCCTCTACGATTATATCAGTTTCTTGGTCCAGAATTCTTAATGAATTTTCCTGTTAAGTAGAAGAGCCTTAGCGGGCCAAGTTAAGATTTGCTATCTGCTAAGTCGCTTCAGTCGTGTCCGACCCTGTGCGACCCCATAGACGGAAGCCCACCAGGCTCCCCCGTCCCTGGGATTCTCCAGGCAAGAACACTGGAGTGGGTTGCCATTTCCTTCTCCAATGCATGAAAGTGAAAAGTGAAAGTGAAGTCGCTTAGTTGTGTCTGACTCTTCGCGACCCCATGGACTGCAGCCTACCAGGCTCCTCCATCCATGGGATTTTCCAGGCAAGAGTACTGGGGTGGGGGTGCCATTGCCTTCTCCAAAGATTTGCTATAATCTTTTATTCCACCAAGCAAAACGTGCCTTTTAATTTCAGCGTGCCTTGTTTCCTGTTTCACTTGAACTTCCTTCGTTTTTGCTTTCAGTGCCTTGTAACTAGGAGCCATTCATTTAAATGGAAGTGAACATTGAGCTGTGCTGTCAGTGTACCTGAAAGTCATACAAACATGATTCTTGAGCTCATGTACCAAATAATCAAGGATGTTTCCAACTCATACGTGTAACGGAGATCCAGCTCAGAAGGGATCTTCATACAGTTTACTTAATCCTCATGTTCTCACCTAAAATAAACATGGATCCTCGCTGAAACCATATACATTGTTTTCTTTAAAAAATTCTGAAGGTTACATACAATACTGTCCACTTGTGTGTGTGCATATGTGTGTACAGATAGACACTTCACCAAATAGATATAAAAATGACAGTAACAAGAAAGGATGCTTAGCAGCATCTGTCTCTAGGGAGATGGACGCATTGAAGCACCACTTCCTACCATCATCCATGATTTGTCACCTCTGGTCCATTTAAGTGGATGATGAATGCATGTTTCCCAGCTATCGCTTCCATATCCTCCCTCCACCCCTGGGCCTCCTACAACACTGCCTGTCTCTAGGGGCACATACCTCTTACCACATACCTCTTTCTGCTAATGCACCTTTATCTCAGCCCACTGGGCTGAATGTAGAACAATCGCCTGAAGATGTTATCTGGCCTGACCCTAGGTCTCCATAAGAAACATGTCTGTCCTTTAGTATCTCCCTAAGCGGTGGTGCAGTTTTCTAATCTAATACCATAGTTGAAACAAAGGAAATGATTGAATTTCTTTTGAAAACCTTTCATTGTGTTAAAAACAAAAATTGAGTGCACAAAGAAAGTATAATCCTATAGGAAAACGAACTCCATACTAAGAGCTGATGGTTGTAATTGCAGACTGAGTATATGTAATTATCTTTATAGATAACTCTTTATCTATCCCAGTATTCTATTTGAGAATGTATTTTCCCCACAAAAATTTCAAAATATAAACCAAGAGAAAGTTATCTGATTTAAACCAAGTCATTTCACCTAATAAAAAAACAGACTGCTTCAGACCCTTCTTCACTATATTTGACCAATGCTTTTTGCAAGAAATCTCTTCAGCTGCTACATGATTGGTGTATTCATATATTTTGTGTGTGTCTATTTATATGCTGCCTAAGATTTGAGATGGTCTACAGTAGACAAAAAAAAAAAATAGAAATAAAAATGAAGTGTTACAGCCTGATAAAAGTAAAAGCATTAAGAGAAAGAATGACACCAAAGAAAGACTTCACTCTACAGGTTTCAGATGGTTGGTGTCCTAGTGTGTTAACAGAAAGAAAAACAGCTTATAAAATCAGAATTCTCAAAAATGTCTCGAAGTGAAACTTATTTCCAAAACAGCTCATGTTTTTCAGACCCCCAAGGAGTCAATTTAAAAGTCAACAGATCAGTGCAATCGCAAAGATTCAAAAATTCTCAAAGAATAAAATATTGCTAGATTCAGTAATGATGAGTTACAGTATGATCCATCACCTCGTCTCTCTAGGTACCTTGTCTGTATCCAGAACTAGGAGAAGGGCTGTGCAAGGCTGGAGGAGAAATAGAAGATGTGGTCACTGAGTTCAGAAGCTTGACTTCTCCCTTTATAGTATTTAGGAAAAGAGGCACACAGAAGTCTTGATTTTTCATCAGAACAGAACAGACTAAAACCTTAAATGGGTTCAAATTGCAGTTTAGAAGGAAATTGTATATGCTAAAACCTCAATTTATAGTGACAGTTTGCATTTGTATACTATCTTTTAGCCCACTCAGTGTTTTTATTTTTCTCTCCTAAAATGAGGTGAGGAAACTAAGGAATAGAGTCATAGAGCTGTTGCTGCTGCTGCTGCTAAGTCGCTTCAGTCGTGTCCGACTCTGCGCGACCCCATAGACAGCAGCCCACCAGGCTCCCCTGTCCCTGGGATTCTCCAGGCAAGAACACTGGAGTGGGTTGCCATTTCCTTCTCCAATGCATGAAAGTGAAAAGTGAAAGGGAAGTCACCCAGTCACCCAGTCGTTAGTGACCCCATGGACTGCAGCCTGCCAGGCTCCTCCATCCATGGGATTTTCCAGGCAAGAGGACTGGAGTGGGGTGCCATTGCCTTCTCCCATAGAGCTAATGATAATGAAAGATTAGCACTCATGGTTCCTGATTCCTAATCAGTTGTGTGGCCCACTGTTGATTGTATTCATGTTTATTTTTCTCTGTTAGTTAATTGAAAATATTGCTGTATGCCAGAATAATACATAGATAGGTAAATAGTTGGGGGGAAAAAAGCTTAATTCAGCCAACAAGCTATAAATTACCAGAACCCAGGCAGTCCAATAAATGTTTTGATAATCTGCCAGAGCTCTTTCTTTGTATCTTTTGAAGTTGTTGAGGTTTTCATCCATCCCCTCTTTCTATGCTAATAGAAATATTTATTAAAAACATATTTTAAGCATGACTACAAGTACTATATATGCATTACTTTATGTTTTCAGTCTCACAAAGCCCAAGAGTTAACAAAAAGATAATTGTTACTATCTTCATTTTTCAGGCAAGGAAACAGAGCAAGATTTAAAGATCTTGTCTAAGGCTCCTAGATATCAGGATCAGGGTTTAAATTAAAAGTGGTTCTGAATGTCACCTTCCATTGGGAATGTCAAATTCCAGGCCTGGTGCCATTTTGCCTCAAATACAGTTTAGATCGGTTTGGTGTCATTCTAACAATTCTCTGTACTAATATTAGCCTTCCCTAAGGAGTTGACAAATTCTCTGAAGAAATTAGCTAATTAACCATCATGTCATTTATATTGTATTACCGGGCTTTTAATGGGAAGAGATCATGAGCTTTCACAAAGCCAGCTTAGTAGAGTGTCAGAAAGAAAGTGTAGATTAAATTTCTCAGACTAAGAAACCTCTCACACAGTTTTGAGGAATTCGATTGAAGCTAATTATAAATCCATGACATTTTATTTACCTCAGTATAATAAATCATCTATTTCCTTCCCCCTGCAACCCAGTGCTAGTCTACACAACTAATGAATTAGTTTAAGAAGTGGTGCTTCATCTGAGACATGGTGATGAAGGATATATAGGAATCAGTTAGGTGGCAGGTGTCTAAACAATGCCTGATTAGATGAAATGTGTTTTCCTTCAAATGTATTAGCATAAAGTGTCATATAGCCCTAGAAGTCAAAAACATCTGGGCAGTTTTAAAAGCTAATGAGTGAAGGGATCTTTCCAGAAATAAGGAATGCTTATTTCAGAGTGGTGGAGAACAACCATGTTTCTTTCTTTTATCAAGCATTCTCACATCAAGCATTAAAAAAAAAAAAAAAATCACTGAAATATGAGCAAAAGGGTTTAGCCCATCCTGGTGTCAGTGTCTGCTCTGAAATAACATTTCCTTCTGGTGATAGAGAACCAGGACAGCAAACTTGAGAAAAGGAAGTGAGTTCAGATTTACCCATCATGAACATGGTACTGAATGCCTAAGTGAGTGCTGCTGCTCCTGCTGCTAAGTCGCTTCAGTCGTGTCCGACCCTGTACGACCCCATAGACGGCAGCCCACCAGGCTCCCCCGTCCCTAGGATTCTCCAGGCAAGAACACTGGAGTGGGTTGCCATTGCCTTCTCCAATGCATGAAAGTGAAAGTAAAGTCGCTCAGTCATGTCCGACTCTTAGCGACCCCATGGACTGCAGCCTACCAGGCTCCTCCATCCATGGGATTTTCCAGGCAAGAGTACTGGAGTGGGGTGCCATTGCCTTCTCCAGCCTAAGTGAGTGGGAGAGACCAAATATTTGTGCCCACCCCAGAAATAATATGTCAAAACCCTATCTTTAAATGTGATGGCATGAAAACATGGGGATTTTGGGAAGCAAGGTAATTAGGATTTGATGAGAGTGTAGCCCTTGTGAATAGGATAAGTGCCCTTATGAATCCCATGAGAGACCTTGCCCCTCACTGCCATACAAGAATACCATACACAAGAAGTCAGCAGCCTGCAACCCTGAAGAGGTCTCTTCACCAGAACCCAATCATGCTGGTACCCTGATCTCAGTGTTTCAGCCGCTAGAACTGTGAGAAATAAATGTTTATTGCTTTAACTACCCTGTCTATGGTACTTGGTGACAGCAGCCCAAGCTAAGCTACTGAGGTCTGCCTCTGGGTGGCATCATGCTCAAGATGTACTGGGACTTCCTCAGCCAGCATCCCTGAGAAAGGGAGGTTCACGAGCCACCACTATTCAGATCATCCACTAACATATAAAGCCAGTGCCTCCTGCAGTCCAAGTGAATCAGTCTTTCCAAATGGAAAGACGTGATCCACATTTCTGACAATGCTTGAGCTCCTTCCCTCTCTGTCAAAGGTGCTTCCTTAGGTATGATGTTCTTGAAAAATTTACATGCAGAGCCCACCACACTCATCTTTGTCCCAATGTGGAAATCTATCTTATACTCATTTTTTCCTTCTCCCCCCAAACCTAAAATTCAATGAAACACACAGCTGTCTATATAAAACCTATAGACCAGACCTTCTTTTCTGCAAATTCTGATATTCAAGGGTCCATCCTGTGATGGTGTGTAACACCCTGACATAATTTCTACCTTTCAATAGTATGTGGAAACACAATGAGTTTCATATAATTCGTATGCCCCAGGTCAGACATTTAAAGCTAACCTACCTGATCCTAAACACCTTGTAATCCTTTGAGAAGAGATGATGTACAATACATTTTCATGCACACATTTAAATGTCTGTTGAGCATGGTTCCCCAGAGAGATACACAACTCAAGGAGTTACATAATGTAATAGATATTTTCTTTCTGTACTGCAAAACACTTAATACATTCTAAAAGGTAAATAAAAACATTTTGCAGCATAGACATTCTTCTTTGGTCCTTGATCAGATGTTTATTGTTCTGAATTTTGTGGTAGGATTCAAAATAGCAAATAATCACAAGTATCTTCAAAAAGTCAATATGTTCATTTCTCTGAAACATTGAATTCCATTTCTGCCCAATTAAATTTGATGCTATTTCCATACAGTGAGGAGAGTTGTTCATTTTTAACCAAAGATTAAAAATATTACATGCTGTTTTTTGTGTTTTTAAGAATACAGTGTGAACATCAATGAATTTCCTTTTTTTTTTTTTTTTTTCCCTTTGACAAATGTTGGGAATGGAAATTTCTGAGAACTGGGTAGATGCATGAGGGAATCAGCTTATAGCCATTCAAAAAATTTAACATGAATATATATTTGAACATTAAAGAATATTCATCTCTATTATTCTGAATGAGTTCAGTATTAGAATACATAATTTCAAAATGTATTTCTTTGTCTTAATAGTTTAGCCTTTTGTTCATGATTTATAGAAATTGAAATTTTAAAGCATGTTTAATTAAAACCCTGAATTACATTTGCTTTAGGGACAAAAGTAGCTCTCAGGATGGAAAAGATGATAACCACTATTTATACTGAATTTTAAATAGTGATGGAGTACTCAATGTATACTTCAAACATTTTATGCATAAAGCACAAAGAACTTATGTACTATATATGTGCTATACAGTTTTTTTGTTTATTTATTTTATAAATATAGTTAATTCACTATGTGTTAGTTTCAGGTGTACAGAAAAGTGATTCAGTTTTATGTATTTATATGTGTGTGTGTGTGTATACATACATCAGATCAGATCAGTCGCTCAGTCATGTCTGTCTGCCTCTTTGCGATCCCATGAACTACAGCACGCCAGGCCTCCCTGTCCATCACCAACTCCCGGAGGTCACTGAGACTCGCATCCATCGAGTCAGTGATGCCATCCAGCCATCTCATCCTCTGTCGTCCCCTTCTCCTCCTGCCCTCAATCCTTCCCAGCATCAGAGTCTTCTCCAATGAGTCAACTCTTCGCATGAGGTGGCCAAAATACTGGAGTTTCAGCTTGAGCATCATTCCTTCCAAAGAAATCCCAGGGCTGATTTCCTTCAGAATGGACTGGTTGGATCTCCTTGCAGTCCAAGGGACTCTCAAGAGTCTTCTCCAACACCACAGTTCAAAAGCATCAATTCTTCAGTGCTCAGCCTTCTTCACAGTCCAGCTCTCACATCCATACATGACCACAGGAAAGACCATAGCCTTGACTAGGCAAACCTTTGTTGGCAAAGTAATGTCTCTGCTTTTGAATATGCTATCTAGGTTGGTCATAACTTTCCTCCCAAGGAGTAAGCGTCTCTTAATTTCACGGCTGCAGTCACCATCTGCAGTGATTTTGGAGCCCAGAAAACTAAAGTCTGACACTGTTTCCACTGTTTCCCCATCTATTTCCCATGTAGTGATGGGGCCAGATGCCATGATCTTAGTTTTCTGAATGTTGAGCTTTAAGCCAACCTTTTCACTCTCCACTTTCACTTTCATCAAGAGGCTTTTTAGTTCCTCTTCACTTTCTGCCATAAGGGTGGTGTCATCTGCATATCTGAGGTTATTGATATTTCTCCCAGCAATCTTGATTCCAACTTGTGTTTCTTCCAGTCCAGCATTTCTCATGATGTACTCTGCATATAAGTTAAATAAACATGGTGACAATATACATACATACATATATATATATATTGTTGTTGAGTTGTACATACATACATACATATATATATATATATATATATAGTTGTTGTTGAGTTGCTATATCGTGTCCTACTCTTTTGCAATCCCATGAACTGTAGCCTACCAGTCTTCTCTGTCTGTGGAATTCTCCAGGCAAGAATACCAGAGTGGGTTGCCATTTTCTTCTCTAGGGGATCTTCCTGACCTGGGGATTGAACACACGTCTATCTGCATCTCCTGCATTGCAGACAGATTCTGTACCCACTGAGCCAGCTGGGAAGCCTACATATATATATATATACCTATACAAATATACATATATGGAACATATATATATTCCCTTGCAGGTTATTACAAAATATTGAGTATAGTTCCCTGTGTTATAGGTCCTTGGTTATCTATTTTACATATAGTAGTGTGTATATGTTAATCCAAAACTCGTAATCTATTATTCCCCCACCTTTCCCCTTTGATAACCATAGATTTGTTTTCTCTGTCTGACTCTACATATAAGCGGAATCATATATTTGTCTTTGTCTGGCTTACTCCACTTAGTATGATAATCTCTAGGTCCATCATCATTTCTGCAAATGGCATTATTTCATTCTTTTTTATGGCTGAGTAATATAGTTTTGATTTGGTTTCATAATCTTTAAAGTGCAGGCCAATCGAGTATTTACTGGATTAGATTCCCTGTAACTTTAAATGTTATTTTTATTACTTTTTAATAATGATATGATATTTATAATATCTTAATAATCTCTTTTTAAGCCCTGGATTTATTGATAGTACACCCTTTGCAATTTACAGCTATTCCTTTTATTTAGGAATTTTTGAAGTAGTCATTAAACAAAAAAAAAAGGTATTCAAGAGTTGATAATAATTTAAACTTTCTTATAAGCACATTCTTTGACTTTATCTGAAATATAATGATTCACAAAGTATATTCTTGTATAAGTGCTAACTGTATTTGGGAAACCCCATTGCCTGTATGTTGCACTTAAAATTCACAAATCCCATCAGTATCGGAAACATTCATAGGAGTCTCTTTAACTTTGTCCATATATTTTGTAAGTTGCTTTTACCATGAAACCCTTTTACACTGAATGTTGGGGAGCAGTAGTAAGAAGAACACTTCTCAGTAACATCTATTAGGAAATTCCCACGGAGCACCCCTGGCTTAGAGTTTAACTATAATTAATGGTCCTCTTCCGTTATCTCATAGTTGGAGTCAATCACACATCTGATTCTCTTCTAAATTTGGAAAAGCTGATATCAGTCTTTCAAGTTCAGCAGAAGGAAGACCTGCTGCTCAGCACTTAGCTTGTTATAAAGTAGCTGTCAGATGGCTCTCTCTTTAGCTCAGTAATTCTCATCATTTTTCACTGAACAGAATGAGGCTGGAAAAAATCGGCACAGACAGAGCAATATGCCATAAAGTCAAGTGATGTGATAGGACCATCCCTCATATCCTGAAAAAAAGAAGTGATAACTGATTTCAAAGTAGACTCTTGAGTATTATTATATAATATTTAGAGTAAAAAAAAGATCTTGCAACTTTTGTTTCAAATTTTTTCATTTAAACAGGAAATCTTCATTCAGCACAAGTTGCTGGGCATTTTCTATTCACACATTTTCCGTTATGTGCCCAGAAGTGAACTTTGATCGCAAGATTACACTTTTGCTAGTAGAAAAGCAGTTCTGTCCTAAGCTGAACACGTGCTATGTTGGAGCAACTGGGTGACATTAATGATGCAGTCTATGGAAAACAGGATGTTTTCTTTTCTTCTCAAATGCTAACTAATGAGAACCTAGGTCCTTGGGCTCATTAGCACCAAGTGTTCTGAGATATAACCTGGCTCAATATTATTAATAGAAGTGACGGCCTATGAGAAATTAGAGGGGGAGAGGTGAATTTTTGCATGTCATGAATAATTCCTGGGTGATTAATTTCAGTCCTAAAAGTATACTGTGCATTGAAGAAATACTCTAAAGGAAACCAAGAAAGTGGTTGACTGATCATTATCCGATTCTAAATAGATGCGATGATTGACAGCAAAAGAAGCTTCTTCTGTGAGAGAGAATAATGTGTTAAGAATTCAGAAATCATTTTCATTTTCCTCCTCCCTAAATGACCACAGCCTCTTATTTTTCTAAATCTTAATCTATTCAGGGATCATTTTTGTATCACTTGACCTTCCAATATTAATCAGAAGTGAGAAAGCAAAGATATTTATATGCTATATAGTTCCAGAGATACATTTATCACTTAAAAAAAAGGCCAACTTTATATAGACTGATGACTCTTTACAGACATCCTCAGCTCCAACCTTTTACATAATACTTTCAGAGGCTTACAGTTCTCCTTGCCATCACAGCAAACCCAAAACTCATGATCTCCCCAATAAAATTGGCTCCTGTAACTAAAAATCCATTTTCTGGTGGTGATTCCTTGCTCCTTCAAGATTCCTCTGTGAAATACACTAGACTCATCTTTCACGACCTTCTGTGATTCATCTCATCTTTCCATTCCGATTATTCCACACCATTCCCTCCCTAGAGGGCTGCCTTGGCTCTTGCCTCGTGGATGTACAATGTGATTTTCTGCCTCTGGGCTTGCTTCTGGTCTTTCCTGATCTAAGACATCTTCCCCACTTATTCCCACCCCTATGTCCCAGCCAAGCACCTGATCAGTGACCCCGGATCCACCTCAGTCAGTTTCCATGAAGTTCTACTTCTTTTCTAATCATCACGTGTGTTTTAGTACCTGAACTCCCCTCATGTTGTTTCTCTTCTGTGTGCCTCTACAACTCATATTTATCTTGGTGTCCTATCTTGGAGACATTTTTATTGCTTCCCTCACCCATTACATGGGCCAAATAATAGGTGCTTTGTGAATATTTAGAAAGAACCTTGAGCAACTGGAGGAGACTGTCTTGTCCAGTATGTCTTTTTTCATTGTTGTTTTTTTTTTTGGGGGGGGGGGAGTATTTTTGTTTGTTTTCAGTGTCAAGGATAAAATGAGTGTTAGTCACTCAGTCGTGTCTGACTCTTTGCAATCCCATGGACTATATAGCCCACAAGGCTCCTCTGTCCATGGAATTCTCCAGGGAAGAATACTGGAATGGGTTTTTTTTGTTTTTGTTTTTGTTTTTCCCCCAAATGTCAAGGATAAAATGAGACTCAGAGACTGAGAACCTTGTTTCAGAACATGCAAAGCTCAGACCTAACCCAAATTTCCTAATCCCTTTCCTGTGCTCTGTTTTTTGAAATAGTTTTACTGAGATAGAGTTCATATAAGATGAAACCCACCCTTTTAGAGTGCTCAATTCAGCGGTTTTAAGTATGCCTGTAAAGTTGTACAGCCATCACCATTTACATGCCCGTTAGATCGGTCACAATCCTCCCCACCAGCAACCCCAGGAGACCACTAGTCTACTTCTTGTCTGTGAATTTGCCTAATATAGACATTTCACATAAGTGGAATCATATAATATTTTTTGTCTTCTGTGATTGACTCATTTTACTTACTAGAACAATTTCAAGCTTCATTCATGTGTCAGTTCTTCATCCCTTTTGATTGCTGAGAAATGTTCTATGGTATGGGTACATTGCAGGAAGGCGGGCCCCTCCCAGGGCCTGAGCATGGACTCTTGTCTGGCACTCAGAATTGTCCAAGAAGACACCCATACTGACAAAACCAAAGACTCTCTGGGGAGGGCCTCCCTGGTGGAGAGCAGCAGTGTGAGGGAATGCGGAACTTCTCGGCCACATGGTTCACAGTCTCAAACTTTATGGCAATAGGGTTAGTTTCTGGGTTGTCTCTGGTCAATCTTTCTGACTCAGGGTCTTTCCTGGTGACATGCACATCTCTCAGCTCAGATATATTCCAGCATGAGATCTTCTGGGAGATGAGTAGGACACTTGATCTCCTCCCTCCTCATTTTGGCCCCTCCCAAATTCTTCTGGGTTAGTTCATTCTTTAACACCATACACAAAAATAAGTTCCAAATGGATTAAAGACCTAAATGTGACACCAGACACTATGAAACTCCTAGAGGTAAACATAGGTAGAACACTCTTTGACATAAATTGCAGCGTCTTTTTTGACCCGTCTCCCAGAAATGGCAATAAAAACAAAAACAGACAAATGGACCTACTTAAAAGCTTTTGCACAGCAAAGAAAACAATAAACAAATGAAAAGACAGCCCACAGATTGGGACAAAATATTTGCAAATGATGTGATGAGCAAGCAATTAATCTCCAAAATTTAAAAACAGCTCATGATGTGTAACAGCATCAAAACAAGTCAATCTGCAAATGGGCAGAGGACCTAAATAGACATTTCTCCAAAGAAGACATACAGATGATCAAGAGCCACGTGAAAAGATGTTCAACATTTCTAATCATTAGAGAACTGTAAATCAAAACTACGCTGAGACATCCTCTCACACCAGCCAGAATGGCCATCAACAAAAAAAAATCCACAAACCCTAAGTCCTAGAGAAGGTGTAGAGAGGAGGGAATCATCCAGCACTGTTGGTGGGAATGTAAATTGGTACAGCCGTTATAGAGAATAGTGTGGAGGTTCTTTAAAAAACTAAAAATAGAGCTACCATATGACCCTACAAACCCCGTTCCTGAGCATATATCCAGAGAAAAACATGACCCAAAGGATACATGCACTCCAATGTTCATTGCAGCACTGTTTACAAGAGCCAAGGCATGGAAGCAGCCTAAATGTCCATCAACAGAGGACTGGATAAAGATGTGAGATGTATATGTGTGTTTGTGTAAGGGTCGAGTGGAGTATTACTCAACCATTAAAAAGAATGGAATAATGCCATTTGCGGCAACATGGATGGACCTGGGGATTGTCATACTGAGTGAAGTAAGTCAGAGAAAGAGAAATATTTTATGACATCCCTTATATGTGGAATCTAAAAAGAAATGATACAAATGAATTTACTTACAAAACATAAAGAGATTCACTGACTTAGAGAATGAACTTATGGTTGCTGGGGGAAGGATAGGGGAAGCAATAGTTAGGCGGTTTGGGATGGACATGTACACATTGCTGTATTTAAAACAGATAACCAACAAGGACCTACTGTACAGTATGTGGACTTCTGTTCAGTGGCATGTGGCCGCCAGGACGGAGAGGCAGTTTGGGGGAGAATGGGTGTATGTGTGGCTCAATCCCTTTGCTGTTCACCTTGAACTGTCACAGCATTGTTAATTGGCTATATGGCAACACAAAATGAGAAGCTGGAAAAAAGAGGCACACTGGGGACTGGCATGCCCTCCCTCCATTCGCCCCTCCAGAATTTTCCCAGTTAGTTTTCCAGGCAGCGCTGAGGTCCTCACGGGGGCCTCCTGCCGTAAGACAGCTCAGGCAAGCAGTTATCATCACGCTGGGCTGATGGTTTCGGTCAGCGGTTCCCTAGCACACATTTTTTAAAAAAATTCATTCTTCAGATAATGGACTTTTGGGTTGTTTCCACTCTGGGGCTGAAATGAATAATGCTGCTGTGAATATCCATACGTGAGTTTTTGTGTGAACCTATACTTTCCTGTTTCCTGGGTACAGGCCCAGGTGTCGTATCATCACTCTCTATTTAACCTTTTGAGGAACTGCCAGAGTGTTTTCCAAAGCTGCTGCACCACTTACGTTACCGTCAGTCGCGTATGAACGTCCCAGTGTCTCTGCATCCTTGTCAACAATTATCATCTGTCTTTCTGATGATGCTCATCCCTGTGCTTGTAAAGTGGCATTTGTCTCACGGTGGCTTTGATTTGCATTTCCTGATGGCTGGTGATGCTGAACACCTTTTATGCCCTTTCTTTAAAACTATCTTTTCCCATAAAAAGCTAGTTTTGTATATTTTCATTTTAATATCCTAAAATAAGTACATCCCCGAGGAAAGCCTCATGTGTATCTTGGACCTTTTTGGAAAGGAATGTTGTAAGAAAACTCCCTATATTTACCATTATTGCTGATACTCATCAATTAAGAGAACTTTGGCTAGAGTAAAAACTTTTAACTAGGATTTTTTAAAAATTGTCCAAAACCCACCACCCGAACTGCAAAGCACCCAAATCCATCTATAGTGATTGTCAAATATGATTACTCAGTTTACTCAAACACTGGGTTGAGACTAGATAAATGTCCTGGTTATTTTTTTCTTATTTTACATCTGGCACTTGCCTGAAATTTCTCTTATTCAGAACTGTGAGCTTGGGGATCTTGTATTTTCAAAAACTTACTTCCGAGCACACCTGCAATACTGTTGGTGAGGAATGGGCGGCACTTTGTATTTTGAAGTTGTCAGGTTGAGTGGACGTAATTCAGACGTAGTTTGTTCTATTAATAGTAGATTTCCAAAGTATAATACTTAATAAGATCCTAAGCTGGCAGATGGGTTACACCTCAACTGGATTCACCTACGTAATAACCATAGATATCATTATTTTGTCTGGCATATAAAAAGCAAGCACTTCAAAACATTCGAAGATTCCCCCGTGAGAGCTCCACACTGCAGACTTATTACTTTGGTGGTAGCTGAGAGCTTCCATTGTATCTATAATATTTGATTTCCACTTGAACCCAGGCAGCAAAAATGAGTTTGTAGTGGGTCTCTGAGGTAACTTTAGTCAGAAACAAGATTAAGTGTTGTCTCTGGCTTTCTCTCAAAGGATCTTTTTCTCAAAGGGGGAGGGGGTCATTTCTTCTGTGCCCTAAAAATCCTTGATTTTTACAGATCTGTTAAAAAAATTAGCAATTCAAATTAGAATTAATAAGATATTCACATACTTATAGAAATAGAACAGGTAGTAGATATGTTGAGCATAAAGTAGTCTCGCATAGATCTGGGGAGAAAAGAAAACATGTCCTTCCAAATGAACACAATTTAAAACCAAAATAATTATTACTTTATGAGGCACTTTGGATTAAAATTAAGAAGTAGCTTTTTCTTTCACCCCGGAAAATGTTAAGATATAAAGTGGTGTCTTACATATTCAATAAGCTCTTCTCAAGAATGTGTCTAATCAGGATTTTTTCAGCTTTCAAGTTTCTCATTTGCAATGCCATGCTCATCCTTCCTCTCTCCCTTCTCTTTGTTATTTGGCCTTAAAAAAAAAAAAAAAAAAAAAAAGACACACTCCATGTCGCTGTCCAAGTGCTGAACTCTCACCAGTTTAAAAGGCAGTGTTTTTATAGGGGTATCATGAGGCTGTCACATTGATTTCAGGAAGCCTCAGTTCCATTCTGTTTCCTCGGTCGTCAAGATGACAACTTGAACAGGGTGACTGGCCACAGACGCTGCTGCTGCGTGTCAGCCACAGAACAGAAGACGGGGCTTGGCCCACAGAGAGGAGCTGTAGGGACTGTGGATGGATGGGAGGAGGTGGAAATGAGACTACAAAGATTGCCTTGGGATAGAGGCTGATGTCTCTTTATAGACTCTAGCCTCCAGGTCATTTACACTAGAGATGTGCTTTTAGAGGAAAGAATATTGCCCATTAGTGAACAGAGGATTTCAGTGGGAAAGGAGCAAATTGTACTCATAGAGGTCACGCCAAAAATATCCAGTCTCTCATTATTGTAATAGAGATGTGCATATGTATACGCATGTGTGCATGTGTATATGCGTGCACTTGTGAACAGGCAGGCGGGCTTGATGTTTTAACATGTTTGACCAGTTTGATGAGATCATGAGTATGTTTTTCATGTATTTGTTAGCAATGACAAAACATGGTTTTAATGAAAATGTTAAGGGCATTCTCTATTGCCCTTTCACAGCATAATATATTACTTATTCCTGCATTTTTCAAATCAAAAGAGGTCTCATGTTGATGTCCAAAGTTTAGAGGCAGTGTTCCATTTTATGTCAAAACTTAGTCATCATCCTTGGACACAAAGTTCTATCCAAGATGATGGTTGAAATAGTGCCGTCCCCTCCCTCCATTACTAGCCCAGCTCCCCAGAGAAGAAGCAGAGGAGAAAATTACTGCCCTGCATGCGTGAAATAGGGGAAGGGAAAGGCATAGCACTTTAACAGGAGTAGCAGTGATGATACTCATGGCCATAATATTAATAATTAATGTCTTTGGAATACCTGCTTTTTGTCAGGCACAGTGCTGAGTGGTCTATGCATATTATATTTTTGCTCCTCATAATGGCTCCCCATCATGGGTACTGTTATCCCATTTTACTGGTGAGGAAGCCAAGGCAAAGATATGTGAAGAAACGGTCCCAGAGTGTACGTCAGCATTCTGTCGGTCTAGAAATCCTCCATGGATAACCTGACTGTGGAGCACATCTCTACTGTGAGATTAGCGTTTTCTAGGGATGGACATCCTGGAGTGTGGCCTGGAGAATGGATGGCATTGGGGTGTGTAGATTGAGGCTGATAATGTTGAAGCAGAAGGAGGCTTCTAGAAGAGAAGAAGAGCAGTCTCCCCCCGCCTCCCAGCTTAATTGAGACATAATTGACATATAACAAGAATAGCATTCTTTAAAGGAAGGGTAGGGATAAATGTGGTGCATTCATGAGATAATGATGTATCCAGGCTTATCAAGCAGGCTTTTCATGCTGGACAGAGACAGGTAGCCCTGCAGTTTGTAATAGACAACCTCATTCCAGCCAGGCAGAAGGGCAAGAGAGATGGGGGAACAAAATACTTCGACTCTTCATTTGTCCTCATGTTTCTTAAGACAGACAAAAAGTATCTGTCATTTACCCACTTGCCTCAAAAGAGCACTGAGCATAAGTAAACTCTTGACTCCAAGGATGCTTTTGTTCAAATGTAGTAGGGGATTTGAGAAATCTTTTTAAGCTGTTGCAAGTTGTTTTGAAAATGTTGGTCTGAATACTTCAACTATAATAAAGGCTGCCCAGTTGGAAATTTTTGTGAGTTTTTTTTTTTTTTTTTTTTTTTGGGGAGCAAGCCAAGTGCAGATGATTTCTATGGAAGAAAAGCAGGGAATTTGCCATCACCTTAAAATCCTAATTATATATGATTGGTTATATGGTCTCAATCCTTGAATTTAGACAGGCGTATAATTAAAATGGCTGTTTTGATGGCTTATTTAAAGAGATAAGTGTCAACCTGCTTATTGGGATTCATATACTAAGAGACTTTACCCTAAAACAGAGAATTTTGAAATAAAAGATTCACTCTGCCTTACAATTTTACCTTATACCTCATGGTGCAGAAAATGTAACCAGCTCCAAAATACCATATGGCACATTTGTACCAATTGTTAGTCTTTAAGAATTATTTTATTACCCTAACCCCTGCAGATTTGAACTCTATAGATTTATCCTAAGAGGCTCTTCTTCTTCTTATGACCATGTATCTAAGGTTTAGGGGGCTGCCCTGGGGGCTCAGCAATAAAGAATCTACCAGAAGTGCAGGAGGCACAGGGGACATGAGTTTGATCCCTGGGTGGGGAAGATCTCCCGGAGGAGGAGACGGCAACCCACTCCAGGATTCTTGCCTGGAAAATTCCATGAACAGAGGAGTCTGGCAGGCTACAGTCCATAGGATCGCAAAGAGTTGCACACAACTGAGTGACTGAACATACACACTCTCAAGGTTTGACTCTTACAGTTTCTACTGAATGTTAAGAGAAAAGTCTTCAGGATGTATTTTCCAGTAAAAGCAAGTAACACCTACAAGTGCTTACTACGTATCAGGTGTTATTACAAGTACATTAAATTTGTTTCAGTTCAGTTCAGTCGCTCAGTCGTGTCCAACTCTGCGACCCCATGAATCGCAGCATGCCATGCCTCCTTGTCCATCACCGTCTCCCGGAGGTCACTCAGACTCACGTCCATCGAGTTGGTGATGCCATCCAGCCATCTCATCCTCTGTCGTCCCCTTCTCCTCCTGCCCTCAATCCCTCCCAGCATCAGAGTCTTTTCCAATGAGTCAACTCCTTGCATGAGGTGGCCAAAGTACTGGAGTTTCAGCTTCACCATCATTCCTTCCAAAGAAATCCCAGGGCTGATCTCCTTCAGAATGGACTGGTTGGATCTCCTTGCAGTCCAAGGGACTCTCAAGAGTCTTCTCCAACACCACAGTTCAAAAGCATCAATTCTTTAGCACTCAGCCTTCTTCACAGTCCAACTCTCACATCCATACATGACCACTGGAAAAACCATAGCCTTGACTAGATGGACCTTCGTTGGCAAAGTAATGTCTCTGCTTTCCAATATGCTATCTAGGTTGGTCATAATCTTCCTTCCAAGGAGTAAGTGTCTTTTAATTTCATGGCTGCAGTCACCATCTGCAGTGATTTTGGAACCCAGAAAAATAAAGTCTGACACTGTTTCCACTGTTTCCCCATCTATTTCCCATGAAGTGATGGGACCAGATGCCATGATCTTCGTTTTCTGAATGTTGAGCTTTAAGCCAACTTTTTCACTCTCCTCTTTTATGGTCATCAAGAGGCTTTTTAGTTCCTCTTCACTTTCTGCCATAAGGGTGGTATCATCTGCATATCTGAGATTATTGATATTTCTCCTGGCAATATTGATTCCAGTTTGTGCTTCTTCCAGCCCAGTGTTTCTCATGATGTACTCTGCATATAAGTTAAATAAGCAGGGTGACAATATACAGCCTTGATGTACTTGTTTTCCTATTTGGAACCAGTCTGTTGTTCCATGTCCAGTTCTAACTGTTGCTTCCTGACCTGCATACAAATTTCTCAAGAGGCAGGTCAGGTGATCTGGTATTCCTATCTCTTTCAACTAAATTTATTTAGATTACTTAATTCTTACAGTACCCTCTGTGGTGGGTACTATTATCCATTTTTCTGAAGGGAGACCTGAAGCACAGAAATTTTAATAACTTGCACAATGGAGCATAGTTATTATGTATCAGGCCTCAGGATTGAATCCAGGCAATTTGACCTCAGGCCTTTTGCTGCTCACCACTGCTATTCTCTAAGGATAAGATTAAGCCTGCATGTCAACCATATAAAATATCAAAGTACTTTGTTTAGTACTTCCAAGTTCTTGCTTTTCTACCATCTAGAAAAACATTGTTGAATGCAGATTCCGTCTTCTTTTTTTTTTTTTTTTAAGCAAGTTTTTAATCTTTTTTTTGTGTGTGTGGTTTTTGCCATACATTGATATGAATCAGCCATGGGTGTACATGTGTTCCCCATCCTGAACCCCTGTTCCACCTCCCTCCCCATCCCATCCCTCAGGGTCATCCCAGTGCACCAGTCCTGAGCACCCTGTTTCATGCATCAAACCTGGACTGGTGATCTGTTTCACATATGATAATATACATGTTTCAATGCTGTTCTCTCAAATCATCCCACTCTTGCCTTCTCCCACAGAGTCTAAAAGTCTGTTCTTTACATCTGTGTCTTTTTTGCTGTCTCTCATATAGGGTCATCATTACCATCTTTCTAAATTCCATATATATGTGTTAATATACTGTATTGGTTGGTATTTTTCTTTCTGACTTACTTCCCTCTGTATAATAGGTGGCAGCCTCATCCACCTCATAAGAACTGATTCAAATGTGAATGCTGACTTCTTAAACAGCCTGCATCATAGATACAGATGCAGTATATGAAGGGGAATATCTGAATTATGTCACTACCTAAGGAGTGAAGGAAATGTGTAATAGTCATCTACTGGTGTGTAACAAATTATTCTGATACTTTGTGGCTTAAAGCCGCAAACATCTATTATCTCCCATTTATATGAGTCAGGAAATCCAGGCACAGCTCAGTAGAGTGCTGCTAACTGAAGCTCTCCCACAAGGCTGTCATCAAGTATGGACTAGAGCTGTGGTCCTATCTCCAAACTTGACTAGGGAGGATCTGCTCAAAATCTCATAAGCATGGCAATTAGCAGTGCCCAGGTGCTGGAAGTGTTGGCGGGAAACATCAGTTGCTTGTGGCATGGACCTCTCCATAGGGAAGTTCAGAGCAGCTAATATCGCTCAAGCAAGCCAGTGAGAGAGGGTAACGCAAGAGACAAGCCAGGATACTTTTGTAAGCATCACTTTTACTATATTTCAATTTGTTGGAAGCAATTCAGGAGGTCCAGCCCAGGCTTAAGGGGTTTCTTGACGACTCAGATGGTAAAGAATCTATGTGCAATGCAGGAAACCCAGGTTCCATCCCTGTGTTGGGAACATTCCCTGGAGAAGGGAATGCGTCCCACTTTAGTATTTGTGCCTGGAGAATTCCATGGACAGAGGAGACTGGTGAGCTACAGTCCGCAGGGTCACAGAGAGTCAGACACAACTGAGCAACTGGCATTTCACTTTACAGCCCAGGCTTAAGGGAGACGATTACAAAGCATGAATACTAAGAAGTGAGCGTCATCGGGCTCCATTGTTTGTGTTGTCTGTCAATGTGTCTCCGCTTGTCTGAAGTTAGAATTGCTATAGAGTAATTTTTTGTCTTCTTGCCTGCTTTTTAGTTAATGGACATAGAAACTTGTCTTTTTTTAAAGCTTCTTTTTAGAAAAAAAGACCATTTGTGTACCCTTCATTAACTCCACACCAATTTTGCCCAGTTTGGTATATTGTGATAATATGTTTTAATTATATCTCCCCTGCTTTAGCATGGCTGGTCCTTTCTTACAGGGATAAGAGATTTAGTATTCTGGCAGAATTGACTGGTTAATTTGTTTAAACAAGTAGTTAATTCAGGCAAGCAACCAATTTGACTGATCTGAATCGTACGTGCCTGTTTAGGTGAGTTAATCAGATAGTGTGTTCACTTAGCTCTAAGTTGAAAAAAATCTGAAAAGTAGAGTGGGTTTTCCCTAGCCTGTTTTTCAGATCCATAATGAGGGAAAATATGAAATTGATGAATGAAATTTTTCAAGACTACAGCAAATCATAAATTGTATTCTTCTGTGTGGAACCTGATGTGCTGTAGTCCATGGGGTTGCAAAGAATCAGACATGACTTAACAACTGAAAAACAGCAACTACAGCACAAGATTATGTTTGATGGATGATTATTCCTATCAGAGGGTGGTACCAAGTTTGAGTTTTGAAACGGATCCTTTCTGTAGGAAGTCTCCTTTGTAATTCTTTGCCAAAACATCCTTTCAAAGGTATACCCATTTTTTCTTAGTTATCATTACAAAATGATCCCGACATGCAAGATACATTGGTAATCAATCGATGTATATCACATTTGTTTGTATTTTGCATCATTTTTATTTGTCATAGAATTCATTCATTTAGTTGTTCAGTCATTTATTCATTCAGCAGTCATCTATTGGGAGTCTGGGTCAAACCGTCCTAAACACTGCAGTGTAACTCTAACCTTGGCATAATTTTCAAGATATCTTTGTCAGTATAAGAGTATTTAGTGCCTCATGCTGAATTAAGGGAGCAAAATTTGCTTCTTAACATTTTCATTAGAAAACAAGCTTCAAGTAGTTATGTTATCTTTTGATTGTTTCAGCAAAGCTGTTCTCTTAAACAGTATTTAAATATCACCAAAAACTGATACATAATTCTCCAAGAATGATAATTCATAGGGAGATAAATGAAAGGCTTAACACAGACACAGAAATATAAATTAACCTGGAGAGAACAGAACACAATTATTGATTGGATCCAAACCTTGATTATGAGTCAGTAGCAAATAGTGAGAGAGGGATAATGATCCATGACTAAATGGAAATAATTTAGCTTGATTATCCCTGTATTTTCAAGAGCAGCAAGATCAGCCACATGCAGACAAGTGGTACGGAGTTGTAAATTAAATGTAGTAATGTTGCAATTATATGTAAGATATCGTAATCTCACTTAGTCCCGTAGAGCTGAAAGTATGAATTTATGAAGAATAATCCACTTTATGAATTTTGTTAGTAATAAGAAGTTACACAACAGCTTGTGAATTCTTGTTAGGTTGACAAGAATTGTCCTTTCCATGTTCTTCCCATTGGTAGTTCATGCAGTTTCCTGAACAAGGGATGCACCATGATTCTGTATGTTGCTGCTGCTGCTGCTGCTGCTAAGTCGCTTCAGTCGTGTCCGACTCTGTGCGACCCCATAGACGGAAGCTCACCAGGCTCCCCTGTCCCTGGGATTCTCCAGGCAAGAACACTGGAGTGGGTTGCCATTTCCTTCTCCAGTGCATGAAAGCGAAAAGTGAAAGTGAAGCCGCTCAGTCGTGTCCGACTCTTAGCGACTCCATGGACTGGAGCCTACCAGGCTCCTCTATATATTAATTATGGCTAAATGACTGTACTGAATGATTCTGGTCAAATGAAATGTAATGGGTAGGATTATAGAACCTGGTTAGCTGTTGTTGCTTTTAGTATTATTATTATTATTGAAGGATAATTGCGTCACAATATTTTCATGGTCTGACAAGCAGCGTGACTCAGTCACAATTTTTAGGTTTTAAGTTATTCAAACCTATCAAATTGTATAGATTTTAAAGAGCAAATGTCATTAAAATCCTTTTTTTAAAAGCCCTCAATATATTCACTTCATAACTGTGCCCAAGAAAAAATCATGTGATATGGAATTCCCCTTTAAAAAAAATTAAATTTTGTATGTGTTGCCTGAGAGCTAGCTATGCGCAAATAAATCCTGCCTTTGTTTTACTGGGTTTCCTTGCTGTTGAAAAAATCATTCTTCCACACATTACATCTTGTTTTCCACCATAATTTATCTCTTCAGGTCATATTTATTTTGGCTATTTTTTTTCTACCTCAGCTGCTTCAATATGAATGTTCTTTTGAACTCAGCAATACCTGAGGGACTCAGTGCTGTTGTCCAAGTGAGTTATCACAGTCGAGTCCACACATCACACCTGTAGCCCTGGCACCTCTGGGAGGCACCGGCACACACGCTCCGCAGCCATACAGAAGCAGATCCTTCCCACAGATAACACTGCCGCAGAGAGAAATCAATGAGGGCCCCAGGCAAGCCTGAGGAGAAGAGTTAATTAAGGGATGTGGAAAAGAGAGGCGTCATTGACAAGCTGCAAGATAAATTTAAGAGGAATTTTCCAAATGGATTTAAAATGAAAAAAGGGAGAGGAGGGGAGGGAACAAAACAGGAGAAAACTATGCTCTGAGTTTTCAAAGACACCATCGTGTATTTCCTTACCCTTTAAATTGTAGATACATACATTTATATTAATTAAAAAGCCCCGTATAATTCAGTGAAGATAGGCGTGTGATAGGAATCATTACCAATTCAACAGGAGAATAATAACACATTATATCAATCATGGATGGTGTGTAGGAGCTAAATTAAAGGATTCTTGATTGTTCTATGTCATCCAAAATCCCATAATTAAGGTACAATTCTACCTCCTCAAGTGCACTTTCTCATCCTGTTTGGAACAAACTTGCTCTGGTAGGCAATGTTCTAGATTGCCATATGTTGTCATTACACGTAATTTTTTTCTAAGTGCAAGTTTACTGGCTAAAGCTGAGAAGAGCAGTAAACAAGTAAAAATGTGTTCACCTAAATTAAAAAAATTCACATATTTACAAAATTGTGTAATTTTCAGTCTCATCTACAGAAGTGAATGCACAGGAAAAAGTTGGCAGTAGTGTTTTGATATGCTGAAAGCAATGAACAGACATACAAATATGTTAAGGTTTAGCTGTCGGTTAATTCACACATGTGTGTGGTACCCAGGAGTTCCTGGTGGCTCAATGATAAAGAATCTGCCTGCCAGGCGGATGCAGGAGATGCAGATTTGATCCCTGGGTCAGGAAGGTCTCCTGGAAAAATAAATGTCAACCCACTTCAGTATTCTTGCCTGGGAAATCCCATGGACAAAGCAGCCTGGTGGGATACAGTCCATGGGGTTGTAAGAGTCCAACACGGCTTATTGACTCAACAACAACAATATGCAGTGTCCACATAGTCACACATTTTAACTCTGATTCCTCCTTTTAGGCACAAGCAGATGGCCACATTCTTTGTAGTGGTTCAAAATGAGCATTAGTGGTGTTGAACTACAGTAGCAAGTTTAAGTATCCCTTCAAGTAAGTGTATGGGGTGCTAAGGTTTGTATCTCACACAGTTTGTATCTCTGTTCTTCATCACATGTCTCATGATTCCAGTGGGATTGGGAATTACATATGGTACCAGCAGAAAGTGTAGCTTTCAAAGGTGCTGCTGCTGCTGAAATGCCTGAGAGCATTGCATCTGGAGTAGGATATATTCTAAAAAGTAGAAGAGAACTTTGATGCTGCAAGACTGCAACTCTCAGATCTTGTCCTCTAGCTAGAAAACCCAACTGCACTAAAAATTTCAAGTTGCCAATCAAAGTAAATAAAGATAATGAGTATTTGTTGCCTCTGGGGCATTATCAGGACAGTGAGGTATGCATGGAAAGTGGAAGAAGGATCTCAGCTTTGCAGAACAGTCGAATTAGTTGAGTTTGTGTTTGCTTTCTCATTGTACGAAATGAAGCATACATTCCAAAAACTCGTAGACAACAATGTAAACCCATTATTTAGTCAAGGGTAGGAGTCTGAACTTGAGGTTGTAACTGCAATGCAAGTCCTAAGAAAGGAAATATCATTGTACAGTAGAGCTAGCGAAGGTTTGACTTTTTTTTCCCCCTCTCAGTCATCACTATAATTACTACAAAATTATACTGACCTTTGAAAAATTCAGTCCACTATATGATCTCTGCATGCCCTAAATTCTACCACCCGACTAAACGTGTCAAGAAAAATATATTCTCTTTAATTGGTTTTCAATTGACCGTCCTTTCCTTCAACCCTTTTTCTGGCTTCCTTTAGTTCCTTGTATTGCGGCGTAGCACAGAAAAATTTGAGCGTTTTGCTTTTGCCAAAGACTGTGCCATTTTAGTCCAGTAAAAACGCAGCGCGATTTTGAAAAACTGGTAATGACAATGCGGTAAACAACGGCACACTGAAACATCAGGGGACAATAGTGAGTGAGGATCTCTTCTGTTTAGTTTCCCGGTGGTTTTACTTTGTAAGTAGGTCTGGTGTGTCTAGAGCAAATGTGACGGTGGACACAAGAGGAGGGTAATCAGTGGTACAGTGTGATTGACTTTAATTTTTTTAAATCGAACTGTGATACTTTTCTCCCTTTCTACTGTATCTACAGTGCAAATCAAGACACTCTTCATGAATTAAAGCGAATTTTCTTTGGCCACTTTAAGCCATTGGTAAAGCATACATTTCAAAAAAGATTAAAAATATGAGTCCCATATAAATATTAAATGAACATATCAAACATTTTATTCATCTCATTCATTAATGACAGAACTTGGAAGATGGCAAGGCTGGCATTTATGGGCACTTTAATAAAGGAATGTTAGAATGAAATTGCTGGGTGAGTTATGAAATTGGTTAATGTCCATTGGGGCATAAACTATAAATTTTGACATATTCTTCCCTGTTGGGCAGAAATTATCTGAATTTCTACTGGATAGAAAATCTACAAGTCTATAACTTCACTAAGCTAGGCAATGGCACCCTACCCCAGTACTTTTGCCTGGAGAATCCCATGGACGGAGGAGCCTGGTAGGCTCCAGTCCGTGGGGTCGCTGGGAGTCGGACACGACTGAGCGACTTCACTTTGACTTTTCACTTTCATGCATTGGAGAAGGAAATGGCAACCCACTCCAGGGTTCTTGCCTGGAGAATCCCAGGGATGGGGGAGCCTGGTGAGCTTCCGTCTATGGGGTCGCACAGAGTCGGACACGACTGAAGCGACTTAGCAGCAGCAGCAGCAGCAAGCTAGGGTAGATGGGGAAACAGTGGAAACAGTGTCAGACTTTTTCTTTCTGGGCTCCAAAATCACTGCAGATGGTGACTGCAGCCATGAAATTAAAAGACACTTACTCCTTGGAAGCAAAGTTATGACCAACCTAGATAGCATATTCAAAAGCAGAGACATTACTTTGCCAACAAAGGTCTGTCTAGTGAAGGCTATGGTTTTTCCTGTGGTCATGTATGGATGTGAGAGTTGGACTGTGAAGAAAGCTGAGCGCCAAAGAATTGATGCTTTTGAACTGTGGTGTTGGAGAAGACTCTTGAGAGTCCCTTGGACGGCAAGGAGATCCAACCAGTCCATTCTGAATCAGCCCTGGGATTTCTTTGGAAGGAATGATGCTAAAGCTGAAACTCCAGTATTTTTGGCCACCTCATTCGAAGAGTTGACTCATTGGAGAAGACTCTGATGCTGGGAGGGATTGAGGGCAGGAGGAGAAGGGGACGACAGAGGATGAGATGGCTGGATGGCATCACTGACTCGATGGATGTGAGTCTGAGTGACCTCCGGGAGTTGGTGATGGACAGGGAGGCCTGGCGTGCTGCAGTTCATGGGGTCGCAAAGAGTCGGACACGACTGAGCGACTGACCTGATATGATCTGAAATACTAAGTTTAATGAAGTGTGTTCCCCTGTATAAAGGAATGATCTTTGTATTGGCCTTTCAAATCCCCATGAAAAAAGTCCCTATCTTTTTTTCTTATTTCCAAGTTTTAAATATCATATAATATCACTATCTTTAGACAGATCAGAAATAAATTCTGGTTCTCTTTCCATTCCCCTTGTTTTGTTTTGTTTGAAGTCAATAAAGAATAATTCAATTCTCCTGAATTCTTTGGAAAGTAAGAACAATACAAAATTACTCTGAATGTCTTCCTTTCTTCTATACTAGGTCATGTGTAACGTCATGTGAGCTCATAAAGTTATGGATCAGCTGGAGTTTATTGATGAGGCTCAAGTAAGAGATGATTAGAGATAAATCAGGGTAATGATCCAGAGAAGGCAATGGAAACCCACTCTAGTATTCTTGCCTGGAAAAATCCCATGGACGGAGGAGCCTGGTAGGCTGCAGTCCAAGGGGTCGCTGAGTCGAACATGACTGAGCAACGTCACTTTCACTTTTCACTTTCATGCATTGGAGAAAGAAATGGCAACCCACTCCAGTGTTCTTGCCTGGAGAATCCCAGGGATGGGGGAGCCTGGTGGGCTGCTGTCTATGGGGTTGCACAGAGTCGGACACGACTGAAGCAACTTAGCAGCAGCAGCAGGGTAATGATCATGCAAATAGAAAGGAAGGATGGGTGGGAGATATACCCAGACAATAAAACCAATAGGACCTCATGCCTGCTTGTGTATAAAGAAGTGTGAGAAAGGAAAGATCCAAAGATGATGGTGGGATTACACTGGGAATAAATATGGCCTTTGACATTTTGTATTTCATACTCTATGAAACAATGAGGTTAAAATGATGATAAAGCAGTTAGAAATTTTTATTCTGAGACTTGCACCAGTATTGGAACCAGGCCTATAACTTTGCTAGAGACCTACTGATGGTGACAGGTGAAACCATGGAATCTGATTTAAAAACAGTCCCCTACAGAGGATGGAGAATGACAGAAATAAAGGACCTAAAAGATCAAACCTAACATAATCAATACTAGGTACTAGAAAAAGAAGAGACAATGAAGAAAAGGACAATCAGATAGTAAGAGAATTGGAATGTGGCAATCTAAATGCTTGCAGACTACTTTGAAAATATAAACAAAGAAATAGAGGACTTTCAACACATACAGAAATTATGTCCCCAATATTAATATTTCATGCTTATTTCTAAATTACTACATACAAACAATTTTTTTAGGTACTTCATTATCTCTCATAGGTCTATGAGATCACGGTTAGAGTAGAAATGAGGTAGACAGATCTGTGTTTTCTTAAAACAAGAGCTGGTCAAGATTTATCTGCCTGAGACATTTAGGAAACAAAAGTGAAAATGGAATTTGAGGAATACAGGTAGTCATAGAGTCAAACACAAGTCTTTATCGAAGTGTGGGCTGCCTCTTACTTGATGCACTTAAAGTGGATTTGACTAGACAGTGCATACTCTTTAAATTGGCTGTTGGGAGCCTTGGAAACTCTGGATGGGTCATTATTTTACCAGGTACATTTCATTGCAGACAACAGTCGTAGCCACTGAAAGATTCATCATGCACCCTAAATGTCTGCAGTAAACTTGAGACAGGAATAGAATTGTCAGCCAACTTTGCCACTCGACCATGGGATGCACCTCAGCCTACATCTTCTGCAGAGTGAAACTCCCAGTCAGTCACCTCACTCAGCAGTCTCATAGCATCCCATGTGCTTTGTCTTCAAGTTGAACGAGGATGGCTTATTATTCTGTTCACTCACCACGTTTGCTTGCTAAATGCAAACACAACCTGAGTATTCATCCAGCACCATCAATTTCACTACTGCTTCAACATTCCAGTAGTTGACTTGACAGCTGACATAATTTTGACAAAATTAGAAAATCTTGTGAAATGGGTTTGTCTCATTCCATTTCTGACAGAGATGTTAAAGAATCATCTCCCTGCCCTGGGAGGTGCGTTCTCTCTTCTTTGCAATCTTGATAATACAGTCAAGCAGCAAATTGGTGAGCTTATCTCCCAGGGAAATCTTTCCTTTTCCTTTTTTATTAATTTTTATTGGAACATTGCTTTGCAAGGTTGTGTTAGTTTCTGGTGTACAGCAAAGTAAATCAGTTGTATGTATGTGTGTGTGTGTATATATATATATGTGTGTGTATATATATATGTGTATGTGTGTGTGTATATATATATATATATATATATATATATATATCCCCTCTTTTTTGGATTTCCTTCTCATTCAGGGCCACAGAGGATTGATTAGAATTCAAGTGTGAAAGTGGCTCAGTCATGTCCGACTCTTTATGACCCCATGGACTATACAGTCCATGGAATTCTCCAGGCCAGAATACTGGAGTGGGTAGCCTTTCCTTTCTCCAGGGGATCTTCCCGACTCAGGAATTGAACTAGGGTCTCCTGCATTGCAGGCAGATTCTTTACCAACTGAGCTACCAGGGAAGCCTCTAGAGTTCCCTATGCTATACAGCATTTTCTCATTAGTTATCTATTTTATACCTGTAGTGTATGTATGTCAGGCCCAATCTCCCAATTCATCCTACACTCCCACCCTTTGTGTCCATACATTTGTTCTCTGTGTCCATGTCTCTATTTCTGCTCTGCAAATAAGATCATCCATCTATTTTTCTAGATTCCACAAATATCTGTTACTATACGGTATTTGTTTTTCTCCTTCTTACTTATCTCTGTATGACAGCCTCTAGGTTCATCTACATCTCCTTTTTCAATGGACTCTGCCCATATGATTCTTTGATCATTTAGAGAAATAAAGCCCTCACTCTACAGAAAACCCCTGCTCCACAGGGCCTCAGCTCAGAGAGCACTTCATTGGGCATGCTGGTGTATTTATAGCCAGTGGGACTCTGGGTTACTCCACATGTTTGTAAAGCCACCAACGCTGGTGATAGTTCATGTGACAGCAATGTTCTGCTGCTAAAAGTTTCCCAGAGAGAGAGAGAGAGAAAATGGTACATATTCCAGGATCTTGGCTGTAATATTTTTGCTTTTTTTGAGAAATAATAACTGTGGGCTTTGTTCCATAGTTAGATATTCTATACTTAACATAAATAACTGGAATTGCAACAGATATTTTGTTTTCTTTTCCTTTAAAGGAACAATAGTCTGTATGGCTTTCTCTTAAGTAGATAGATTTTTTAACAAGTAACAAAAATCTAAAAATACTCAGACTTATGACTGGACAGATATATTCATTCACTTACTTTAGAATTATATGAGACCAGGATGTGGGAGCCTGTGTTGATCTAAATTTGAAGACAAGACTACAATTTTCCTTTACATCAAAAACCCAAATTTAACCCAAAAAACAAAGAAAACAAAAATTTTCTTTCAGATTGGAACTCATATCACTTAGTGGAGTGGTGTTGCCATGGCAAGGTGTTATACATGATTCTTAGATGGGGGCAATGTGGATTTAAGGCAGCATACCATCTGCATATACTCTGTGCAGTGACAAGCCTGACTATAAAGGGCCGTGTTGACACCTTTAGTAGACCCAGGATCAATATTTACTGTTTCTGCATGAATGTAGTGGAGCTAAAGCCTCTTCTTTCTGCTGTACCTCCTTATCCCCTTCTGATCCCTCTCCTCTTCTGTTGCTAGTGTTCAAAAGTACTTCTAAATTAAAGGAAAAAACTCCCCAGTGATGTCACTCCACCGTCTCTCCTTAACAGAATTCATTTCGATTCCTTTCTGTTGAGAACTCGCTTCTGGACTCAGCGTTTAGCCCCGCACAGCCTTTTGGAACAGTGTTGTTATCACTGCTTTGCGTCTGGCTGTGTGTGGTGTTAGAAGTAACAATACTGTGTAGATGGGAGAAGTGGGGGACAGAGGGGTGGACTTGTGCCCAAGAACTCACAGCTGGTAAGTGTTAGAACTGAGATTCAAATCTGGGATATTTTTGAAGTCTGTAGATTCATCTTTTCATGACACTGCCTCTTTGTTGAATGAATGACTTTTATAAATCGTAAAAGTTGGATTGCAGGAAAGACCATCTTGTTACATGCAAACTGCCATTTTTATTTTCTACAGGTATTTAGATTCAATGTTTATTTTCTTTCCTAGTGCTGGATTTATTTGATGGCCTAGAATTGTTAACGAATCCTCCTGCAGTGCAGGAAACTCGGGTTAGATCCCTACGTCAGGAAGGTCCCTTGCAGAAGGGAATGGCAACCCACTCCAGTATTCTTGCCTGGAAAATCCCATGGACAGAGGACCCTGGCGGGCTACAGTCTATGGGGTTGCATAGAATCAGACAGGACTGAGAGACTAACACTTTGACTTTTCAGAATCTCATTACCATTTACATTTCAAAGAAATTTCTGGGCTTCTTCGTTGTTGTTTGATCAGTATATTGAGAACACGGAATGTTCAGGAAATTGTTGAAGAGGGTGGCCCCTCATTATAATACCAATATTGTTTCTATTCTCAAACCTTTGAATGTCTACCTGATTTAAATTCCTTTGTGAATATTTAGGGTGGTATGAAGGAGCATAGTCTGAACATATGGGGAATTCTGATTTTTCCTATGAACCTCCTTTGTTTTATTTATATAGTTGCTAAGCTTCTAGCACGGGTGTTTTCCTCTTTGAAAATTGTCCTCTGGTACGAAATACAATTTCAAAGACATTGTTATTTAACGTGTTTGAAAAACAGAGTAAAGCTGATCATTTTTGTTTCATAATGTTGCCATTATGAAAAGTTTCTGAAACATCTTGGGTAAAACAGTAAAATGTCCTTGACGCTTATGTTTCCTTAAAACCTAAAAAAGTTGGACTAGTTGAGGAATAAAAACCATTTTATTCATGTGAACTCTATTAAATTATCATTCCTGGAGGTCAAAAACAATTCATTATTGGCCATTCTATACAGCTTAACCTAAGAGGTCAACTTCTTAATGATTTGAGATTCAATATTTGTGTGTATTTATAGAAAGAAAAAGTAGCAATGTGAAGTCTGTTCTTTTTGCAGAACTTCTCAGAAAAGCTTAAGGCACCAGCCAAATGTTTTAAGTTCTCTTGGAATCAGTTCGCTTGTTTAGGGGATCCTCAGAATCTTGAACTTCTGCAATTTCAGAAGAAAACAGCTTTCTAAATGCTTGTGCCATGATGCAGTATATGGCCATCACTGTTTAATTAGAAACAATATATGAATTCTTAAATATTGCTGCAAAGCATATATTGTTTGCCATAGAGTTTCAATTTTTTGATATGTTTTCAAAAGCTTAGTTGTTTTGGAGTTACCACTAAGCTAGGACTAGACTTAAGTTATTATTTAATTATTTTATTCTAACTTTAATGGCATTCTCTTCTTCCTGACATTTAGTAGAAATCCAGATTGTCTCTCTAAGACCAACATAAACAAAAAGTTACTGTGTGGCCGTTTGAGCTTCAGCCTTCCCATCTGTAAATCTTTGTTGGTGGGTAAGTAGTACAGGAGATTAAGGGGCTTCCCAGGTGGCGCTAGTGGTAAAGAACCACCAGCCAATGCAGGAGACATAAGAGACAAGGGTTCAATCCCTGGATCGGGAAGATCCCCTGGAGGTGGGCATGGCAACCACTCCAGCATTTTTGCCTGGAGAATCCCATGGATGGAGGAGCCTGGTGAGCTATAGTACATGGGGTCACAGAGAGTCGGACACGACTGAAGTGACTTAGCGTGCAGGCACATAAGAGATTAAAGCGTTCAAGCAAGCAAGGACCTTTCCCCATGGACTTTGCTGTTGATTTTCATGTGCTCCATGCAGATTTGTCCCATTCTGTCTTCGCTTTTGTTGACAAACTGACCTCACGTTTCTTTTTGATATGTGTTTGTAATGTTTGGGACCAACTCACTAGAGCTGACTGTTTAATAGTCTTTGCAATGTGGTTATAAAATCACTGCTGGCTTCAAATTGACCATGATGCAAGTATTGACTCAGAGAAATTGGGAGATAGTATGTATGGTTTTTGTTTTATTTTGTCAGAGAGGCGATTTACCAGGATACCACCAGAATTCACAAGGTTAGTTCCTGAAGAACTCTCAGAGAACTTCTTACTTCTGATTATTGCACATAAGGAGTGAATTAAAAACCCCAAACCAGACTCTGAAAACTTGTATGCCTCTGAGTTGGTATAGAATAAAGAGAGTAACTTGGATAAACATTTATCCAATATAAATACTTTCAAAATGGAAGCACACATGCTCAGTTTAGAGAATTGTTTCCATTTTTCCTTCTCAGCCTTTACAAGAACATTGATAATTGTGCTGGGAGAAGAAACGGCCTCACCTGTCTCACTTTGATAAATAGTATCATGTTAATCCTCTCCCACTTCTACTGAGGTTATTATTTTCTGAGTAGTTTTGTATTATGTGTGTGTATTTGTCTGACATTTCCACTTACGAAACAGTTAAAAACGTGGTGTGTCACATGGCTAGTAAGAGGCAGTAAATGGGATTTAAACCCAGGCCCACCTATTTCCAGACTGTCTTCTTTCGAAACAGGAGCATTGGATAAGTAGGACCAGTGACTTGAGTGTCATCTCCTCTCTTACGCCCTAATGCACCTTCCCCCAACTAAGCTAACATGTTCTTGTAGAATGTTTCTGAAATGGAGATTTAGAAAATTAAAAACTTGTGTAGTTCATACCGAAAGAACCAAAAGTAACTTTGCCTCCATGTCCTCATTTGCAGGATATAGAAATCAAATAGAAAAGTTATTTAATATCTTTGGAATTCATTAAAGTGTTATATATATCTGGCACATTAGAATTTAATCATTTCTACGTATTAGCAGGTCTTCACACTCTTTCTACTATCCCCCACTTTCAGACCAGTATTTAAAATATTCATGTGCTTTGAGGTGAGGAACAACAAAGTGAAATAGCGATTCTGTTTTCCTCTCTAAGATAAGATACATGGGCAATAGTACTTAGCCTCACGTGGTCGAATATGTGCAAGGAACCAGGAAGACTTCCAATTCCAAATGCCGCTGGTACAGAATTTAAAGGACTGCCCTGAATGGCCCTTGTGATTAATCCTAAAAAAAGAAAATCATTGGATATAGAATGTGGTCTGGTGACATCTGATCATGTGCCTTTCCCAGTAATATACAATGGCCCTATCACGTGATCTTTATATAACTCGCTAATGAAAAAGGAATAAAAGGAGACATAAAAGAAAAAAACAGTAAATCAACACTGACCTAATTACTACAAAGTAAATGTTTTTACAACTGACCTGCGGGAAACTCAGAAGTGCGGAAATATTTTTATTCAAGCCTTTCAATATTTCATGTGAATCATAAAGCTTAGAGCAAAAAGAGAAGAGTTTATCCAGAATTCATGACTAAGATAAATCTCAAGTTTAAAGAGTAGAGATGTTTACCAGTAGGGTGGCTGTAGCATGATAGACAAGACAAATGTTACCATCTGCTTGGCTCTTGACAAGTGTATTCTCATTTATTCCAGGGAAGGAAGGAAAGACTAATTTCTCTTTGTTTTATTCTTTCAAGCTTCAGTCTCAGTATCTTCAATTTAAAAACATTTCTTTAGGGAAATAGAACTAAAAAAAAAAGAGGCATTGCTTTAGAAAGGAAGCATTTACTGATTTAATCCACATTTTAAAGTTTTCTTTTTTATAATTTAATTTTTTAAGTAAAGACAATACATAATAAACACAGTTAGAAAATTTAAAGTAGAATAACTTAGAAGGCCTTCTGGTTATGCTTCCGTCATTCTCCTAGACTCCTTCCTTCATCCCATAAAAAAATATGGACTAGTATTACAACTGTCGGGGAAGGCAATGGCACCCCACCCCAGTACTTTTGCCTGGAAAATCCCGTGGATGGAGGATCCTGGTAGGCTCCAGTCCATGGGGTTGCTGAGAGTCGGACACGACTGAGCGACTTCACTTTGACTTTTCACTTTCATGCATTGGAGAAGGAAATGGCAACCCACTCCAGTGTTCTTGCCTGGAGAATCCCAGGGACGGGGGAGCCTGGTGAGCTTCCGTCTATGGGGTCGCACAGACTAAAGCGACTTAGCAGCAGCAGCAGCATTACAACTTGTATAGAATAAAGATCTATAGGAAAATTGTTTTTGTCCAGTCGCTCATTCATGTCCAACCCTTTGCGACTCCATGGACTGCAGCATTCCTGGCTTCCCTGGCTTCCACTATCTCCCAGAGTTTGCTCAAACTCATGTCCAGTGAGTCGGTGACTCCATACAACCATCTCATCCTCTGTCGTCCCCTTCTCTCGACGTCATTCTTTCCCAACATCAGGGTCTTTTTAAATGAGTCAGCTCTTCACTTCAGGTGGCCAAAGAATTGGAGTTTCAGCTTCATCATCAGTCCTTCCAATAAATATTCAGAGTTGATTTCCTTTAGGATTGACTGGTTTGATTTCCTTGTTGTCCAAGGGACTCTCAAGAGTCTTCTCCAACAGCACTGTTTGAAAGCATCAATTCTTTGATGCTCAGCATTCTTTATGGTCCAACTCTCACATCCATACATGACTACTGGAAAAACCATAGCTTTGACTAGGTGGGCCTTTATCAGCAAAGTAATGCCTCTTGCTTTTTAATATGCTGTCTAGGTTGGTCATAACTTTTCTTCCAAGGAGCAAGCATCTTTTAATTCCATGGCTGCAGTCACCATCCACAGTGATTTTGGAGCCTAATAAAATAAAGTCTGTCACTATTTCCATTGTTTCCCCATCAATTTGCCATGAAGCAATGGGACCAGATTCCATGATCTTCATTTTTTGAATGTTGAGTTTTAAGCCAGCTTTTTCACTCTCCTCTTTGACCTTCATCAAGAGGCCCCTTAGTTCCTCTTTACTTTCTACCATAAGGGTTGCGTTATTTGCATATCTGGAGTTATTGATATGTCCCCCATCAATCTTAATTTCAGTTTGTGCTGTTTTGAAGGATAATACAGATTCTATTTAGGTCCCTGCAGAATGTACTTCCTGCTTATAATAAGCAAGATCCACATATGTAGGTGTATTTCTCTACTTTACAAACATATATACAATTTCTTTAATTAAATTCCACTCTAGAGGTTTTAGTAGATATATACAATGAGTGGCAATTAGCTAAAAATTTGAAGACAAATGATGGGTACATTGAGGTTCATTATGCTATTCTACTTTATTTCTTTGTGGTACAGTTATTTTTTTGTAATATCTTTATTGAGATATAATTCACATACTATGAAATTAATGTATTTACAGTTAAAGCCCTCACCACAGCTAGCTGTATTATTTTATCACCCCTCAAAAAATATCTGTACAGTGTAGCAGTTACCCCTCATTTTCCTCTCACGTTGTTCTTGCACCAGCCAAAGGCAATGTCTAGTCTCCTTCTGTCTCTAAAATTTCCCTGTTTTGCATATTTTGTATAAATGAAACTATACACTGTGTCATCTTTTGAGAGTGACTTCTTTCAATTAGCATAATATTTTCAGGATTCATCCATGTTGTAACAACATGAATCAGTACTTCATTTCTTTTCAAGGTCAAATAATATTCCATTAAATGGACTTGCCATATTTTGTTCATTCATCAAAGTATTTGAGTTATACCCACTCTTTTTCATTGTTACAAATAATGCCATTATAAGTATTTGTGTACAACTTTTTGTGTGAATATATGTGATCACTTCTCTTTGGGAATAGGCGGAAATTGCTTGGTCATACTTAATTGTATTTGTAGTCTTTTAAGGAACTGAGTGACTATTTTTCAAAGCAGTTGGTTATATAAGTTTATGTTCTTATCAGCAGTGTGTGAAAGTTCTGATTTCTCCACATCCTTACCAGTGCTGTTCCTGTCTTTTGATTAAAGCTATCCTGGTAACTGTGATTTGGCATCTCATGCTATTCTTAATTTGTTATTTGAATATTTTCATAATGAAGAGTTTCAAAACAGAAATAATATCAGTCATCAGTACAAATATTTCATTTTTACCAGAAATTATTGTGAAAAAGTTACTATAACTCATGCTTCAGTTAATTTTGTGAGGTCCTAAATCCTTAAAAAAAATGTTGTAGCAGTATGAACCTGTGTAGAATATACATTTTTTTTAATTTAGAAGAGTTATTGGTTCTAATACTAATACCTAATTTACTTTTAAGTCTTCTCAGAATACTAAAATACAAACATGTAATATTTGCTCAGCAGCATGTTTGGAACTATGGCCTGGTTTTAAGTTATTTTAGCTAAAAAATAATTTTTTCTCTTTAAAAAAACTGTGTTTGAAACTATTAGTTAGGTTCACATCGTACCTAAAGAAGAGAATTTAATATCTCTTATGAAAATGACTTTTGACTAGACTGTCATATCAGTGATAAAAGATCAGAAAAACGTTTCCTTTTCTAAAACATGCATATTTATAAGGCAGATTAGAAATGGGGCTTTTTGTTATCTAGGACCTTTCTTCTCATGCCTTTTGTTCTGATGGACAATAGCTTATTCTGAACCACTTCCTCATCTTTCAGGAAACTGGCAGATTAATTACATTGAAATGATCATTGGTCAGCTTCTCTCTATGTTGTATAATTTAGGGGAAATCCATTAACATTTTTTAAAATAAAAATATTTTAAAAATATTTTATCAAATTGGTCTTAATTCCAATTTTAATAGACTAATTATTCTGGAATTGTTTTATCATTTTTTATAATCCAGTGGAGCTGATATAGACATCATTTTGAGTAATCTGTCATAAAATAATGAGTCATTAAAACTATAGCCAACTACAGGTACTGTTAATTGTTAATTAATTATACATATAATGATTGCATCAGATCAGATCAGATCAGTCACTCAGTGGTGTCCGACTCTTTGCGACCCCATGAACTGCAGCACGCCAGGCCTCCCTGTCTATCACCAACTCCCGGAGGTCACCCAGACTCACATCCATCGAGTCAGTGATGCCATCCAGCCATCTCATCCTCTGTCGTCCCCTTCTCCTCCTGCCCCCAATCCCTCCCAGCATCGGAGTCTTCTCCAATGAGTCAACTCTTCGCATGAGGTGGCCAAAATACTATTCTAAATGATTGCATATCTTATTTAAATACTGATTGAAGTATTGACAGTTACCCATATTTTTTTGAAAGTAAACTACCTCTTACTGGCCTTAAATTACAAATAATTATTGAGAATATATTCTCAACAACTCTCTGAGTAGCTTCTCTGAACTTTAATGGAAAATGGACCTGTTCTTTTTGCATGTATAAATAAAATTGGTACAGTTGATCAGAACTGGCCTGACTGACTGGCTGTTGAATAAGTCAGTGAATTTTAACTGCTTTATTTACATATTAACAGGAAACATCCTGCAGATGGTTCTGTGGGCCCTCAGTATCCAAATCTGGCAAATTTGGGGACCATTCTATAGGAATGTAGCAGTCATCGAACATTGACAGAATCCCTGTTTTGCCAGGAGGTTGCAGTCAGTATCACTGTCAACCTGCTGAGCAGTCTTTACAATAATTAATTAGCTCACATATTTATGGCAATTTGGTGGTTAGAATATCTGCATGAAGAAAAAAAAGTTGGCATTTATTCTTTTGAAAAAATGATGGATGAAATTCTCAGACAGTCTAAGCATAGAAGGGAGTATTCTGTCTATACCATCATAACTAAACGCTATTTTATACTTCGCAATCATTGAATCAGATGAATGGGAGACACCTTAGCAAGAGTAAGTGAGGTCTGGGTAAGATGGTTTCATGGTTCATCAAATAATGACCATTCTAATTTAATGACATAAACTCTTAATATAAAGTCAGAATATATTTTTCCAAAAAGAAGCCATAGTAAGGTATGCCTTTTTAGCTTAATAGATTTAGTAAAGCCAGTCTATCAACAGTATCATTGAATCTATCTGTGGAAATGACCACGCTCTTCAAGCAAAATGTTTTAGGTGAATATGCCCCTCTTACAGCACCACATCTGGAACACAGCAGACAGTCAGGATGTTTAATGAATAACTTGATAAAGTATTGTTGTAAACAATAGCAAGATTTATTTGGGCAGTAATCCAAAGAGAATAAATCATTAACAATCCAAAAAGATTTTTAATATTTAAAATCAGCTCTTCTGATTATTCCTGTATCAGTGATGTTTCAGATGTAACAAGAACAGGAACCTCTTCTATCTGCTGCTGTAATCCACCCAATACCTAAGAATTTTCAAGTATAGGATGAGACAAGGGGAATAAACTTGGAAGAAAACACAATTTGAAAATTTTTATTCCAAGAGCTCTTAAAAAAAAAAAAAAATTGAGACTAGCTTAAGGCTACATTTTGAAAAGAAGGCATCTGAAACTCCAAGCAAGTACTGTATTTAACCAGAGTAACAGAAATGAAAAACAGAGACTGCTGTTATTCTATTTAGTGATATGGTGTGTCATTTAGGAAACTATTGTGCATCACCTTGTTCTTAACGTCACACCTCTGTTAACAGCTGGATATTGATGGTTTGGATGTAAACTGTAAATAGCAAAGTGCAGTGTTGGTCTATCTTCTGGCATTACCTGAAAATTACAATTGAGGAGACTTCCACTTACTTCATCCTTGGAAGGTATATTTCTCAATCTTTCATTTCTAATAACAAAGCACCACAAAACACTTGTGATTCCAGAGACAACCAGCTGTTAATATGAGTTATGTGAATCTGACCTATAATTTCACCTGACATTCGGAACTCAAATATTTTCCCTTATTTCTCCAACACAATTAAAATATTTAGTCTCACTTCATTTTATGAGACATAAATAGATATGTAAGTACTCTGTAATTACTGTACATTGTAACAAATGACCTCATAAATACATTGTAATGTCCCATGTAATTACATGGTAAGTCATGTCTGTGAGATGGCTGCTCTGGGATTGAAAGCATGCTGGTTTCAGAGATTAATTACTTAGGGCCTGATTTGACAGTTTGCTTGAAGATATGCCTCTGTTAAATAGTTGCATCTGGCATTTTTTTTTTAATGTTTCATACTAAGATTTTATTTATAGTATAGATTCAGCTATTTATCCCTAAATATTGGACACATCTAACTTTTGATATATGTAAAAATAAAAAAGGCTTGTTCCATACAGAGTGAGACTGACTTGCAACCATATTTCTTCAGTCATACATTAGATGGAAATTGTTTTTGTAACAGTAATTTTAAAGGTTCTGGTTTTATTACTCTAAGAATAATTTTAGTATATGATGTTGTAAAAATTATGGTTTAATTGACCAGTGTATAACATTTAAGCTAATGTTTCATTATGTCAAGACCAAGTTGGTATATCATCATCATTTTAGCATGAGTGCAATATTACAATACCCTGAATTCTCACTGGTGATTCATGATAAAAGCATTTTATCTCATATGTGGAAGAATTTTCATATGGCACAAATCAGTACTTAAACTCTTATCTATTTGCCTCAGGATGCTTAAATATCTGGTGAAATCAATTATCCTGAAGTTATCCCATTCAACTTACTGCTCAAACAGTATCCTGGTTTCTATATTCTAAAACAAAAAAGGAATGGGAAATAAGTTGTCCCTGTATTTTCTGCCTTAAATTATATATCAGCCTATTTTCTTATGCCTTTCAAAGGTATAATTTTACAGATAACTCCCCTGATGTATTTGTGTTCTGGCTTTCCGAAGTCTAGTTCCTGTATCACGGCTATTATATTGCTTTTAGTATTTTTATTTAGTAGACATGCATAGTCTGAGAAAGGATCTAGTGATACGAAAGAGTTAATGAGCCTCTCTAAATATCCAGCTCACTTCCAGGGAATGACTTAGACTGGAAAATAAAGTCTATTGATAGTGACAAATTCTGAAATGTATTACTCGTAACATCACTTTATCATGAACTCTAGGGAAAAACCAAATTGCTTTATTGTAATGGAATTTTGTTGAAATGTGGATACCGCCTAGAAATTGCATTCCCAGTTTCTAGGACCAAAAAGAAACAGGCCTGGCTACTAGGTTATAGAGAGCAAATTATCACATGAAAAAATACTATTTTAAATTCAGGAGTTTGCAAAAAGAAAATGCTAGGTACACAGCAATCCTACCTCTCTTCTCTCTCTCTTTTTTTCTTTAAGCCGGACTATATTCTGCGTCTGTGGGTGATTTTCTTGGTCTGTTGAGGACTATTTGGTTAATTTTATTTAGTTGCCCAAAAAAGTCTAGGTAGCAGGAATGATTGATATTCTTTATTTTTTCTTTCAGTAATTGAGACCATACATAGTTACATAACTGAGAATCAGGTCCAACAAAGGTTTGGTAGTCAGTAGAGAAAACACTGTTTCTATGGGCCACTCATCAGAATACAGTAAAATCTACCATAAAGTGATCACCTTTTCACCACAGAATGGTTTTGGATGTCAAAGAAAGATATTTTCCAGGGAAATGCCGTCTAGTTGTTGCACTCAGACAAAGTACTTTTGGAGATAATTCAAACTCACTGAGAACCATTCATTCATTCCTTTGCCTTTGTGTCTTTAATACCTAATCTTGTGAAGCCAATGACCTAATACTCAGCTCTTTGAAAATTTTCAGTTTTCTGTGCCCTTTTGTAGAATTCAAAACACGTGTACATTCTATCACTACTACTAGCAGTAGTAATCAGTATTGTTGTAATTATAAACTTAAACATTTTTAAGAGAATGATGCTTTGAATTTTGCAATGCTTTTGAGTTTCTAAGACCTTTCTCATTGATCACCTCTCAACAACTAGGTGATAGATAGGGAAGATCCTCTGATATCAATTGATGCTACTAGGCAAGAGCTTCCTAATGCCACTTAACAAATTAGTGAAAGGCTGAGAGTGGAACAGGATGCTGCTTGTCACCTGTCTTGTTACACTCCATGAGTATCTTTTAATGCATTTGCAGAACTCTATCCTCTCTTTTTGTAAATAATAATTCAAAACTGCATGCTTGAAAGAACATCTCATAAGATTTTCTAAGCATTTGCTATAATAATTAAGGAAATCTCAGTATGCATCCATGCCTGGTATCTGTACTGTATTTAACATTTGGAATCAAGAGTTAAAGAGATGACCAGTGTTTATTGTCCAGAATGGGCATGCAAGTTTGGAAGCAGTTTTGAATTAGCCACACCCCTCAAAGAGACTCTACAGGCCACCCTAAGCTATTGTCCACTCTTCTAATAGAACTCTGAGCCTCATCTTTAAGTAACTCAAGAAATATTTGAAAATTTTTTCTTAGTATGCAAAATACTAGCCTACCAGCCTGCTACATGGTCAGTATACACAGGCCAGCCTTTGTCTTCTTAGACAGTAAATGGATTGGGGACCTCACAGTTAAAGTTTGGAAACATACTTGATCTTAATTTACTGGTTCAAGACCCCTGTGCTTCTAAAATGAAGTAGACTAAGTTATCAGCTTCCCTTTTCCCTTCAGACTTGTGAAGGTTGAGCTCTCCGAATCTGATGAAAGGAGTAGACAGGAATGATGGTATGTCAGTTTCCCAGCATCAGTTTAAATACAGCCCAGTTGGCTCAAACGGTAAAGCGTCTGTCTACAATGTGAGAGACCTGGGTTCGATCCCTGGGTTGGGAAGATTCCCTGGAGAAGGAAATGGCAACCCACTCCGGTACTCTTGCCTTGAAAATCCCATGGACGGAGGAGCTTGGTGGCTCCTGCCTGGTAGCCTCCTAGTAGCAGGCTACTATCCATGGTGTTGCAAAGAGTCAGGCACAACTGAGCGACTTCACTTTCACTTTCAGTTTACCTTAGCTAAGATTTCCTGGATAAGGGAATGGCTACCTACCAGACAAGGCTGGCAGGCTACAGTCCTTGGGGTTCCAAAGAGTTGGACACAACTGAGAGACTAAGACTTAACCTCAGCTCAGATCAGATCAGATCAGTCGCTCAGTCGTGTCCGACTCTTTGCGACCCCATGAACCGCAGCACGCCAGGCCTCCCTGTCCATCACCAGCTCCCGGAGGTCACTCGCTCCTCCTCGGTCAGTGATGCCTCCAGCCATCTCTCCTCTTCGTCCCCTTCTCCTCCTCCCTCTCCCTCCCAGCATCAGGTCTTCTCCATGTCAACTCTTCGCATGAGGTGGCCAAAATACTGGAGTTTCAGCTTTAGCATCATTCCTTCTAAAGAAATTCCAGATTGATCTCCTTCAGAATGGACTGGTTGGATCTTCTTGCAGTCCAAGGGACTCTCAAGAGTCTTCTCCAACACCACAGTTCAAAAGCATCAATTCTTCGGCGCTCAGCCTTCTTCCATCCAGCTCTCACATCCATACATACCACAGGAAAGACCATAGCATAACCTCAGCTAAGAAATATAAAAATGGAACTTAAAAGAGCATTTCCCAGATGACCTTTCTGTTTATGAATTTTTAAATCTGACTTGTGCCTACTATATACTTCTTAAGACAGATCTCTGGGAAGATGTGTATGGAGTTCAGGGGCAGTGTCAGGAGTGTTGGGGTCCAAAACCAGGATATGTATTAAATTCTAATGTACTTTGCACAAGATAATTTCCAAGTATTCACAATGAGGATATCCTTATCATTGTGACAATGAAAGAGTTAGTTGCTCAGTTGTGTCTGACTCTTTGCGACCCCATAGACCGTAGCCCACCAGGCTCCTCTGTCCATGGAATTCTCCAGTCAAGAATATTGGACTGGGTAGCCAGTGCCTTCAGGGGGTCTTGCTGAATCAGGGATCAAACCTGGTCTCCTGCCTTGCCGGCAGATTCTTCACCATCTGATCCACCAGGGAAGGCCCAGTTACTAAAACTGGGACCTACATCAAAGTGATTTTGCAGTATTATCTGAAGTTGAGCAACCTGAGAAATTATCCCAGTGTGGCTCAGCATATTATGTAATCAGGGACAGGATTTTTCCAAAGTAGGTCAGTCAAGTAGGGCTTAATTTCTAGATAGAAGTCCCACCGGCACTATAGCCATGAAGACTAGGAGTTACCAGGACAGAAATGAAGGATAGACTATTTTACAACTAAACAAGCCTATTGATGAAAACACTGTATTATTTCAAAGCCATTATTAAAGATCACATCAGGTTAGTTTTCATTTTTGTCAATAAAACAGAGCAATCCTTTTGCCTGAATTTAAGACATGTTCATAAATTTTTATTTAAAATCAAGTATTACTCAATTTGTATATAGCTATACTTTTATATATGTATAAAGATGATGTATAAAGAGATGGCTGAATGGCATCACTGACTCGATGGACGTGAGTCTGAGTGAATTCCAGGAGTTGGTGATGGACAGGGAGGTTTGGCGTGCTGCAATTCATGGGGTCGCAAAGAGTCGGACACGACTGAGCGACTTATCTGATCTGATCTGATCTGATCTGATACTTTTATTATTGCTCAGATACTTAGCCCGAACTTTATGTGGTACTAGCAGTTTTCACGGTAGAAATGTGTCACGCAGTATGTTTCCTTACATGGCTTTAGGTCATTTTGGATAACAGATGCCTACGTGAACTCAAGAATGTCAGTTATAGCATGCTACCCAATTTTTAACTTTGCTTATCACAAGAGAATGCATATTTATAATAGTGAAATAAAAGCATGTCAAATCTGTAAGAATAGTATAAAACTGCAGTTCAAAAAATGTATTTTATATATATACTTTCATAACACCTTCTTGATGTTTTATCAAATCCATACTTGGTTAGTGCCATCAGTATATAGGTTTATAAAGTAGCAAAAGCATTTTTGGAAATTGTTCACACAATATATACATCATCAGTTCAGTTCAGTCACTCAGTCATGTCCGACTCTTTGCAACTCTTTGAACTGTAGCACACCAGGCTTCCCTGTCCATCACCAATTCCCAAAGATTGCTCAAACTCATGCCCATCGAGTCAGTGATGCCATCCAACCATCTCATCCTCTGTCGTCCCCTTGTCCTCCTGCCTTCAAACTTTCCCAGCATCAGGGTCTTTTCCAATGAGTCAGTTCTTCACATCAGGTGGCCAAAGTATTGGAGTTTCAGCTTCAGTATCAGTCCTTCTAATGAATATTCAGGACTGATTTCCTTTAGGATGGACTGGTTGGATCTCCTTGCAGTGCAAGGGACTCTCAAGACTCTTCTCCAACACCACAGTTCAAAAGCATCAATTCTTCAGTAGTCAGCTTTCTTTATGGTCCAACCATCACATCCAAACATGCCTATAGGAAAAACCGTAGCTTTGACAACTATATGGACATTTGTCAGTAAAGTAATATCTCTGCTTTTTTAATACATTGTCTAGTTTTATCATAGATTTTCTTCTAAGGAGAAAGCATCTTTTAATTTCATGGCTGCAGTCACCATCTGCAGTGATTTTGGAGCCCAAGAAAATAAAGTCTGTCACTATTTCCATTGTTTCCCCATCTATTTTCCATGAAGTGGTGGGACTGGATGCCATTATCTTAATTTTTGAATGTCAAGTTTTAAGCCAACTTTTTCACTCTCCTCTTTCAGTTTTCATCAAAAGACTGTATAGTTCCTTATATACATAATAGAGCTTAAAATACTATTTTATTAGATAATTAATTTCTGTTCTATTCCAGTTTGAATTTCAACTAGACATTTTCAGCATCAATAAAGATACTCACTAAGTATTTAGGTATATATCAAAGGTTGAATATTAAATGCTGTTATTATGCAATTTTGATATTATTAAGATATTATTCTAAATGATAAAAATCAGGACAATGCCCTTTCCAATATTAACTGAAATACTATCAATATGGGTAGCTAGCCTTGTTTTCTATATCCTCTGTGAATTGTCATTTATTGATGTTACCAGCAGATCGGTGAACTTTTTTGAAAGTGGATTATTTTTCAGACAACCTTATCACAGTAAATGCATTATCATCTACCATGTTGCTTATGCCAGAAACCTAGGAGTCATTTTTGATGACTATTCCTCCTTTGCCCTTGACAGCTGATCAATCACCAAGTGCTGTCAAAATAGATATTTTGATAGACATCTAAAAATAGATATTGCATCTCTTCACTTTTCTGCCCTCCTCCACCGTTTTCAAGGTCTCTTCTTTATGGCCCTTGCCTAAAAATTCAATTGGCTACAATAGGAAGTGTGGCTGATATTCTACAGAATAAATTGCTCAACAAATATTCATGGAAGAAAAGGAGTTTAAAAAATGTTGCTAGGTGATTTACCTTTCTCAGGGCCCCTTCTGATTTTGGAAGAAAAATAGTTGTGTCGACACACAAGTAAGAAGGTCCACGGTTGGAGCATTGTTTCTAAATGTGCTATTTTTTCTCCTTCCTACCCTGCTTCCTTTTGCCTTTCTTTAATTTGTTGGTTTCCCGACAAAGGATGAAGAATTCAAGAGATGTTCATATCCATGATTCAAAATAAATCTGCCGTCCTTGTATTTGCCATGATGTTAACAATGTAAAGAGACAAAGGATTAAAAAGTTTTCTCTTCTCATGGATTTTATGATCATTGATCAAAGTATTGATGCAGACCAAAAAAATCAGGAACAGCATATGGGACTGATTGTGTGATAAAACAAGGGTGGCACTTTTTTCCCCTACAAATATCTATTTTACATTCTTTTGCTATACCTTTATAGAGTGTTTACTTGGACAGGCATAGAAAAGGCACAAGGGAGAAGAAATTGATGACTCTGACATGATGCTTTGGGGAGCAGTTATCAACAGGAGGACAAAGAGTAAATAAAAATGTTTGTGGATGAAATAGAAAACATTTCTAATGATTCCAAGTGGCATTAAAGATTTACATCCTGAAGAAGGGCTTAGGTTTATAGGGAAAGCACAAATATAACAAAATCATTTTAAGGAGATGGTTGGAAAATACTTGTATGATAAACCTTTGTTACTTTATATAATGTATACTTGAGTACATTACTGAGAGTGCTATGACACATTTGATTGCTCACTTATATTTAATGTAAAGCATTAAATGTGCCAGGAATAGTTGACAGTAATGGATGAAGCTACAGAACAAGTGCTATCTTTAGGCATGATTCTAAAATCCCACTGCCTAAAGCTGGACATCCTGGAACATGAAGTCAAGTGGGGCTTATGAAGTGTTACTATGCTTTCTGCCTAGAAAAGTTCCTTTAGCATTTGCTGCTTTAGCAGTGCTGAATTCTCTTAATTCTTGCTTGTCTATAAAACTTGTGATATCTCCATCAAATCTGATCGAGAGTCTTGCTGGGTAGAGTATTCTTGGTTACAGGATCTTCCCTTTTATCACTTGGGATGTATTGTGCCATCTGCTCCTAGCTTGCAGAATGACTGTTTAGAAATCAGCTTATAACTTATGGGAACTCCCTTGTTGCTTTTAATATTTTATCTTTGTCTTTAATTTTCACCATTTTGATGGCTATGTGTCTCATTGTGTTAATCCTTGGATTTATCCTGCCTGGGACCCTATGTGGCTTCCCTGGTAACTCAGCTGGTAAAGAATCTGCCTGCAGTGCAGGAGACCCCACTTTGAGTGCTGGGTCAGGAAGATCCCCTAGAGAAGAGATAGGCTACCCACTGCAGTATTCTTGGGCTTCCCTGGTGGCTCAGCTGGTAAAGAATCTGCCTGCAATGCAAAAGACCTGAGTTTGATCCCTGGGTTCAGAAGGTCCCCCAGCTTCCTGGATTTGGTTGACTAATTCCTTTCCCATGTTAGGGAAGTTTTCAGCTATTATCTCTTCAAATATTTTTTGAGGTCCTTTCTGTCTTCTCCTGGGCCCCTATAATGACAATGTTGATGTGTTTAAGGTTGTCCCAGAGGTCTCTTAGGCTGTTTTATTTTTTCATTATTTTTCCTATAATCTGTTGTACAGCAGTGATTTCCACCATTCTGTCCTCCAGATCACTTATCTATTCTTCTCCCTTAGTTATTTTGCTATAGATTCCTTCTATAGCAAAATAGTGCCTTTTTCATCTCTGTTTGTAAACATTTTTGGTCTTTGGCAAACATCTTTTGCATCTTTTCAATTCTTGCATCTTCTCAATTTTTGCCTCCATGCTTTTTCTGAGATCCTGAATCATCTTCACTATCATTATTTTGAATTTTTTTTTCTGAAAGGTTGCTGCTGCTGCTGCTGCTGCTAAGTCTCTTCAGTCATGTCTGACTGTGCAACCCCATAGACAGCATGGAATTGTCCCTGGGATTCTCCAAGCAAGAATACTGGAGTGGGTTGCCATTTATGCCTATCTCAAATTCATTTGCTTGTTTTTCTGGGGATTTATCTTGTTCCATTATCTGGGACATAATGCCATTTCTTTTCATTTTGGTTAAATTTCTGTGAGTGTGGTGTTCATTCAGGAGGCCATGGGATTGTAGTTCTTGCTTCTGTCTGCCTTCTGGTGGATGAGAATAAGAGACTCTTGTACAAGCTTTCTGATGGGAGGGACTGGCTATGGGTAAAACTGGGTTTTTCTCTGGTGGGCAGGGCCTTCCTTGCCCAGTAAATCATTAATCCAATTGTCTGCTGATGTGTGGGGCTGTGCCTCCTCCCTGTTAGTTGTTCTGGGGCGACCCAGTCCTGGAGTCTACAGACTCTATGATAGGGCCAACGGCCACCACGAAGAGGGCTTACAGCAGCATGCACCTCCCAGGAATGCTGCTGCCAGCATCCCTGGCCCCACGGGAGGCCACTGCCAACCCCTACGTCCACAGGAGACGCACAGATAGGTCTGGCTCAGCCTCCTGCAGGGTCACTTATCCTTTCTCCTGAGTACTGGTGCACACAAGGTTTTGTTTGTGCCCTCCAAGAGCTGAGTCTCTGTTTCCCCCAGTCCTGTGTAAGTCCTGTAATCAAATTCTGCTGGCCTGCAAAGTCAAATACCCTGGGGATTCCCAGTCCCTTTGCTGGATTCCTAGGCTGGAAAGCCTGGTGTGGGGCCTAGAATCTTCACAACAGTGCAAGAACTTCTTTGGTATTATAGTTCTCCAGTTTGTGGGTTGCCCACCCAGCAGCTATGGGATTTGATTTTATCATGATTGCATGCCTCCTATCATCTCATTGCCATTTCTCCTTTGTCCTTGAACATGGGATATGTTTTTTTTTGTTGTGGTTCCAGTGCCCTTCTGCCATTGATTGTTCAGTATCTAGTTGCAATTTTAATGTTCTTACAGGAAAAGATGAGCGCATGTCCTTCTACTCTGCCATCATGAACCAATCCTCCCCTGCCTTTCTTTATTCTCCACCTCTTTATCTTTTTAAAATTTTTATTTATTAATTTATTTTTATTGGAGTAAAGTTGCTTTACAATAGTGTGTCAGTTTCTGCTGTACAGCAAAGTGAGTCAGGTAAACATATACATATACCCTTTCTTTTTTGGATTTACTTCACATTTAGGTCATCGCAGAATATTGAGTTGGAGAAGACAATGGCACCCCACTCCAGTACTCTTGCCTGGAAAATCCCATGGACGGAGGAGCCTAGAAGGCCACAGTCCATGGGGTCACTGAGGGTTGGACACGACTGAGCAATTTCACTTTTGCTTTTCATTTCATGCACTAGAAAGGGAAATGGCAACCCACTTCAGTGTTGTTGCCTGGAGAATCCCAGGGACAGGGGAGCCTGGTGGGCAGCCGTCTATGGGGTCACACAGAGTCGGATACGACTGAAGTGACTTAGCAGCAGAACATTGAGTAAACTCATGAGTTATCTATTTTATACCAGTAGTATAAATATGTCAATCCCAGTCTCCCTATCCATCCCACCCACCCCCTTACCCACTAATATTCATGTGTTGCCTCCTTATCTCTTGATCTCTTTCTCTTTTGCTCTTTTTCTTTTCTCTTTCCTCCCTTAAAGTATTTATAATTTCCTGCATGATTATGTGCACCAGCATTCTAATCTGATGGAAGTTCTGTGTTCCCACTGTCTTTTTTTTTTTTTTAATCCATACCATAAGCCTTTGAGGGCAGTACTGTTATTAGTTCATAATGCAGATGAGAAAACTTAGGCCCAGAGAGCTTAAGTGGTTCCTTGACTGATAAGGAAGGTGACTAATATGAATGTGAGCAGTGCGACCCTGAGGCATGGGGATCAGTTACTTAGCTATGTCTGTATTCTGGGCCATTGTAAATTATGTTCTAAATTAAGACCGTGGCAGAGGGAATGTAAATAAGGGGATAGGTCAGGGACACAATGAGAGTAGGGTTTTTGGAAGTGTTGGTTTGCTCTCTTTAATAAAATCTGTAGAGCCTCATGAGTACTGAAAGCATATTCCATTCTTCAAGGAAGTTCGCATGAGATTCAACACATTCCCATAAATACAGAAGAGATACAAGGGGCAGAGTCTAAAAATAACTTTGAATTAAATTTGAAGATCCTGAAGTTTCTGCTGTGTTTCAGTCAAGATGTTCTTATTTGCTACAAAGATCTTCATATGGTACCCTCCAGCTCTCTTCTATGAGAGTGCTATCCAGATAAAACAAGTTAAGGGGAAAAAAGGTGGGGGGGGCTCTCCTCCAGCATTAAATCTATTTTAAAAAGTAGATGGTGGACTCACAGGAGATTCTGAGACCACAACTTTGCTGAAGACAGAGCAGTATAATGCTGAAAAACTGTGGCTTTGAACTTATAGAGAGAATGGAGTTCAGATCCTGGCTTTGTCTAGCTTTAAATATATGACCTTAGGCAAGCTTCTTAATATCTTATGTAAAACAAGAGTAAAGGTAGTTTGTTCTCAAAGTTATAATGCACTACCTGCTTCTTAGTGATTGTGCATTGTATGTTCTCAATAAATATGACTCCTCTGCTCAAAACTCTAAAACCTAGTCACTATTAGCTCTAATCTAGTTTGTATCCTGCTGTTTAAGGTCTTATACCAAACTTGTAACTTAGACTTTTCAAAGTCTCAGCAGAAACCCTTGCTTTGTAGCCTCTTTATGTGGACCTAACAGAAGCAGAAGATATTAAGAAGAGGTGGCAAGAATACACAGAAGAACTGTACAAAAAAGAGCTTCACGACCTAGATAATCATGATGATGTGATCACTGACCTAGAGCCAGACATCTTGGAATGTGAAGTCAAATGGGCCTTAGAAAGCATCACTACGAACAAAGCTAGTGGAGGTGATGGAATTCCAGTGGAGCTATTCCAAGTCCTGAATGATGATGCTGTGAAAGTGCTACACTCAATATGCCAGCAAATTTGGAAAACTCAGCAGTGGCCACAAGATTGGAAAAGGTCAGTTTTCATCCCAATCCCAAAGAAAGGCAATGCCAAGGAGTGCTCAAACTACCGAACAATTGCACTCATCTCACACGCTAGTAAAGTAATGCTCAAAATTCTCCAAGCCAGGCTTCAGCAATATGTGAACCGTGAACTTCCTGATGTTCAAGCTGGTTTTAGAAAAGGCAGAGGAACCAGAGATCAAATTGCCAACATCCACTGGATCATGGAAAAAGCAAGAGAGTTCCAGAAAAACATCTATTTCTGCTTTATTGACTATGCCAAAGCCTTTGACTGTGTGGATCACAATAAACTATGGAAAATTCTGAAAGAGATGGGAATACCAGACCACCTGATCTGCCTCTTGAGAAATCTGTATGCAGGTCAGGAAGCAACAGTTAGAACTGGTCATGGAACAACAGACTGGTTCCAAATAGGAAAAGGAGTACGTCAAGGCTGCATATTGTCACCATGTTTATTTAACTTATATGCAGAGTACATCATGAGAAATGCTGGACTGGAAGAAACACAAGTTGGAATCAAGATTGCCGGGAGAAATATCAATAACCTCAGATATGCAGATGACACCACTATTATGGCAGAAAGTGAAGAGGGGCTAAAAAGCCTCTTGATGAAAGTGAAAGTGGAGAGTGAAAAGGTTGGCTTAAAGCTCAACATTCAGAAAACGAAGATCATGGCATCTGGTCCCATCACTGCATGGGAAATAGATGGGGAAACAGTGGAAACAGTGTCAGACTTTGTTTTTCTGGGCTCCAAAATCACTGCAGATGGTGACTGCAGCCATGAAATTAAAAGACGCTTACTCCTTGGAAGGAAAGTTATGACCAACCTAGATAGCATATTCAAAAGCAGAGACATCACTTTGCCAACAAAGGTTCGCCTAGTCAAGGCTATGGTCTTTCCTGTGGTCATGTATGGATGTGAGAGCTGGACTGTGAAGAAGGCTGAGCGACGAAGAATTGATGCTTTTGAACTGTGGTGTTGGAGAAGACTCTTGAGAGTCCCTTGGACTGCAAGAAGATCCAACCAGTCCATTCTGAAGGAGATCAATCCTGGAATTTCTTTAGAAGGAATGATGCTAAAGCTGAAACTCCAGTATTTTGGCCACCTCATGCGAAGAGTTGACTCATTGGAGAAGACTCTGATGCTGGGAGGGATTGAGGGCCGGAGGAGAAGGGGACGACAGAGGATGAGATGGCTGGATGGCATCACTGACTCGATGGATGTGGGTCTGAGTGACCTCCGGGAGCTGGTGATGGACAGGGAGGCCTGGCGTGCTGCGGTTCATGGGGTCGCAAAGAGTCGGACACGACTGAGCGACTGATCTGATCTGATCTGATCTATCATCCCTGGTGTTTCACACCCGCTCCCAAGAAACAGAGCTCTTGATCCATCTCTGCTCATAGCTAGACCCACCCTGAGGCCAGATTCCTTGTCCAAGCTTCATCAGACTAGGATCCTCAAGAGCTGCCAGTTTATCTTCTCCATCATTGTGTACCCACCTTTGTACAGTGTCCTTCACGAAATAGACATTTGATGATGGAAATCTTATATTAACATTGTTTTTCAATGTGTCTTTTTTTGTTGTCCCACTAAGCAAATCCTTAGTAAATACTCAATTGACAAAAAAAGGCTCTCTACTACTGAACATGTCTGAAGAGGGGCTAGTCTTCTCCTGTCCTTCACTCTAGAGAGAGTGAGGCTAGATGTATGTGTGCAATGTGATATATGGAATTGAAAACAGAAGTTTGTGAATGTAGCCTCTGAAAAAAAAATTGAGGGTGGAGTCATGAGCTTATCTAACTTTTTTTTCTGTTTTGTTAGTTATTACTTATGCACATCTAGGGTGAAGAAAGAATTAAGGAGTGGATTAATGGAGTCCCTGAGAAGGATAATAACCACATCACCAAATTGGACAGGGTTATCTCAGACAGTTAGGAGATAATGACCAAGAAAATCCTTTCTTTTAAATCAATAAGGCTAACTGCTCTCCACCATTCTCACTTGTAAACAGATTCATTTTGGTGATAATCAAAGAGGGGATATAGGGATTTGGAGAAGTTCAGTTTTGCGGTTCTTTTTTTCCAAATCTGAAAAATAAAATGAAATTAATGCTTGACTCAAGATAGAACACTGCAACACTGAAAAGGATTACTTTTTCCCTTCAAGTAATGAAAGGACCTAGAATTGATTTTTCAAAAGTCAAAGGTCACGTGTTTAAGTACTTTTAATAAAAATCATTACCAGGCTTGCCCATGAAGACAAGGTTGTGACAAGTGTAGGTGGCTTGGTGAGGGGACGGGCATTAAAATCCACTTTCATTTAGCTTCCCAATACAGTATCATCTGGGACATCCTGTCATGTCATCTGCATAAGAACCTATGCAGAAACAGTTCGATCTTTGCAATGTGCTGCTGCTTGCTTGAAATCAATGAGAAAGCATAAAAGATGCTAATAAACTTAGCATATGAAAATGAATTAAAATGCTGAAATTATTTCAAAAGATGAATAATAACCATTAAGGGGTTTGCCTCCTGGTGTCTACAGCATATAATGTATTCTATTAATTAGCTGCTGCCTGACATTGATACTAAGGTATTGGTCATGTGAGAGTAAGTTATACAATCACTGCAAGTTTTTCAAATACTATAAAGAAAAATTACTATCTGTCACTAAGTATTGTTCATGTAATCATTAGTATAATTAAAATCTCCAAGTTTATCAAGTGATTTGCAATCATTTGTTAGATATACTAAACACAGATATTCTCCTGTTTTCAATATGGGGTCATTTATAAGACTTATGAGAGGTCACTCAACAAAGTCATAGCAAAGCTTTAACTTGAATTCATAAGATTTTACCTCTTGGTCTAAGATCTTAATTTTTTTTTAATTTTCTATTTGAATTTAAGTTTGTCTTTAAAAAACAGACTTTTAGTCCTTAGAAAATGACCCTTCTTGATTTGCCAAGAGCTACCAAGGCAAAAGTCTATTGGATATATTAAAAACTAATTATTTAAATGCAGTTTTTATTCCTCTCAATAGTATTTTTAGAATAATCGAGGTGATTAGAATTTCCAAGTAGAGGCTCTATGATTATTTACTTTAGTATGAAATAATAAAGAGGACATTAGACTCAATAGTCTGATAATCGTCCTGTGATGATACAGTGTGACTTCTGCCCATTCATTTAACACAATTATCTCCTTTTTGAAATTGCAAAGTGGTAAAAATATCAGCTGTGACTGTCTTGAGGCATTGAAAAATAAAAAATAAATGTATCAGATCAGATCAGATCAGTCGCTCAGTCGTGTCCGACTCTTTGCAACCCCATGAACTGCAGCACGCCAGGCCTCCCTGTCCATCACCAGCTCCCGTAGGTCGCCCAGACTCACACCCATCAAGTCAGTGATGCCATCCAGCCATCTCATCCTCTGTCGTCCCCTTCTCCTCCTGCCCTCAATCCCTCCCAGCATCAGAGTCTTCTCCAATGAGTCAGCTCTTCGCATGAGGTGGCCAAAATACTGGAGTTTCAGCTTTAGCATCATTCCTTCCAAAGAAATTCCAGGATTGATCTCCTTCAAAATGGACTGGTTGGATCTTCTTGCAGTCCAAGGGACCCTCAAGAGTCTTCTCCAACACCACAGTTCAAAAGCATCAATTCTTCGTCGCTCAGCCTTCTTCACAGTCCAGCTCTCACATCCATACATGACCACAGGAAAGACCATAGCCTTGACTAGGCGAACCTTTGTTGGTAAAGTAATATCTCTGCTTTTGAATATGCTATCTAGGTTGGTCATAACTTTGCTTCCAAGGAGTAAGCGTCTTTTAATTTCATGGCTGCAGTCACCATCTGCAGTGATTTTGGAGCCCAGAAAAATAAATTCTGACACTGTTTCTCCATCTATTTCCCATGTAGTGATGGGATGAGATGCCATGATCTTCGTTTTCTGAATGTTGAGCTTTAAGCCAACCTTTTCACTCTCCACTTTCACTTTCATCAAGAGGCTTTTTAGCCCCTCTTCACTTTCTGCCATAAGAGTGGTGTCATCTGCATATCTGAGGTTATTTCTCCCAGCAATCTTGATTCCAACTTGTGTTTCTTCCAGTCCAGCATTTCTCATGATGTACTCTGCATATAAGTTAAATAAACATGGTGACAATATGCAGCCTTGACATACTCCTTTTCCTATTTGGAACCAGTCTGTTGTATGTATAGTGGAGTTTAAATATAAGGCACAACTCTTCATCCAATCTGGTTTTCTTTACTACTATCTAAAACATTTGCGAGCAAAGAACACATCCATGCCTGTGCCTGGATGTGTGTGTGTGGACGGAGTCAGGAGAGGTGTGTGTTTGTGTGTGTGTGCATGCAAATATTTAAGGCTATGTTTCTTTACATGCAGAGGACAATACATTGCTATTTTATTCATGAGTTTCTTCCCCAAAACTTAACCAAATGCCTTAACCACATTGGTCTAACCATGTTTTTCCTTAGCATGCCCTAAAATACTGTTCTCTTTTCCATCTGCCTTTCCATTACATTATCCTACATGTCCCACTTGCTCTAGCCACTACGTAGTTACTTGACCTTCACTTGAACAGGCTCTGTATTGTCATGACCCCTTGAACTTGCTCTTGGTATTCACTCTATCTTAAATATCTTATCTATCCTCTCCATAAATCTCACATTTAAAGGATGGGCTCCTTGTCAAGTCTTTCTTGACCACATGACACAGAATTATCTTCTCCATTTATTATACTTTCATTGTATTTTCTGGGATTATCTATTTAGCACTTTGTTTTCATTATGAGTTTATATCTCTATTTCCTCAGCCAGAATGAATATACTATCATGATTTATAAAAGTCCCAAAGCTAGTGCTTGCAACACAGCAGAGATGTAGTCAATATATTTTGAATGAATAATAACTGAATGAGTTAGGCTCTCAGCCTTTGGAACTCCCTCGAGAGGCAACATTAAATAGTAAAGAATCCCAGCTTCAAACTGGTATTATCTCAGTTCATATCCTGCCTCCATCACTTACTGCCTCATGGTTTCAAGCTACTTAACCATTCTCTCTCCCTGTTGACATGATTGTACGAAGGCCGTAATGATAGACCTTAGCTCACTGGGTCATTGTGAGGATGAAAAGCATAACTCATGTAGATATGTGGGGTGACTGGACCACTTCCAGGTCTAGAACATGTGCAAAAAAAGTAACATGTATTATTAAGAATGCAAGAATGCTGCTTAGTTTCCTATATTTAAAAAGCAGTAGAGGTGATGTAAGGAGAAGGCGATGGCACCCAACTCTAGTACTTTTGCCTGGAAAATCCCAGGGACAGGGGAGCCTGATGGGCTGCCGTCCATGGAGTTGCACAGAGTCAGACATGACTGAAGCGACTTAGCAGCAGCAGCGGGGGTGATGTAAATGCTTTCAGCAGTGCCATACTCTTTCAAATATATTCTGACAACTTAAATATTCAGATTAATTTTATATAGCTGAGTTCTTCTGTAATTATTAATATGTTTATTATATCATTGTCAGTTCAGTTCAGTTGCTCAGTTGTATCCGACATTTTGCGACCCCATGGACTAGAGCACTCCAAGCCTCCCTGTCCACCACCAACTCCCAGAGTTTACTCAAACTCATTCCTACTGAGCTGGTGATGCCATCCAACCATCTCATCCTCTGTCATCCCCTTCTCCTCCCACCTTTAATCCCTCCCAGCAACAGAATCTTTTCCAGTGAGTCAACTTTTTGCATGACGTGGCCAAAGTACTGGAGTTTCAGCTTCAGCATCATTCCTTCCAATGAACACCCAGGGTTGATCTCCTTCAGAATGCACTGATTGGATCTCCTTGCAGTCCAAGGGACTCCCAAGGGTCTTCTCCAACACCACAGTTCAAAAGCATCATTTCTTCAGTGCTCAGCTTTCTTTATAGTCTGACTCTCACATCCATACAGGACTACTGGAAAAACCATAGCCTTGACTAGATGGACCTTTGTTGGCAAAGTAATGTCTCTGCTTTTGAATATGTTGTCTAGGTTGGTCATAACTTTTCTTCCAAGGAGCATGTGTCTTTTAATTTCATGGCTGCAGTCACTATCTGCAGTGATTTTGGAGCCCCCCAAAATAAAGCCTGCCACTGATTCCACTGTTTCCCCATCTATTTGTCATGAAGTGATGGGACCAGATGCCATGATCTTAGTTTTCTGAATGTTGAGCTTTGAGCCAACTTTTTCACTCTCCTCTTTCACTTTCAGCAAGAGACTCTTTAGCTCTTCTTCACTTTCTTCCATAAGGGTGGTGTCATCTCCATATCTGAGGTTATTCATATTTCTCCCCGCAATCTTGATTCCAGCTTGTGCTTCTTCCAGCCCAGTGTTTCTCATGATGTACTCTGCATGTACGTTAAATAAGCAGAGTAACAATACAAAGCCTTGATGTACTCCTTTTCCTATTTGGAACCAGTCTGTTGTTTCATGTCCAGTTTTAACTTTTGCTTCCTGACCTGCATATAGGTGTCTCAAGAGGCAGATCAGGTGGTCTGTTATTCCCATCTCTCTCTGAAAAGAGATGGGAATACAATTATATCATTGTATTTGATCCTTATTATTTGTAGACTCTATATCTGCAAATTCGCCTACATGCTAAAATTTATGTGTACCCCCAAATTAATACCCACAGTGTCTCTACAGTCATCTGTAGACTTGCACACTGCACCTATGGGGACTAGTGAAAATTTTGTGTCTCCAGGAACATGTTTTTCCAGCTGAGGCTGAACAAGGAGATGCTCTGTCATCTTGTTTCAGTTCTCATATTGTAACCAAATGTCTCTTTTGTGGTCAAATAAATGCACTTTTTGGCATTTATTTATTGATTTCTTTTGGAAAGTTTGCTGATGAAAATGGTCCCCATGTATAATGCTGAGGCCTTGTCTAGTGTCCCTAAGTGCAGAAAGGCTGCAGTGTGCCTTAAGGAGAAAATACATGTATTAGATGAGCTTTGTTCAGCTGTGCACTGTTGTGCTCTTGATTGTGAGTTCAATGTTAATACATCAATGATGATATTAAATAAGGTGCCATTAAACAGGAGCGCATATAAAACAAGGTGAGGTATTGATGAGTTGACAAAAATGTTATTACCAAAGTCTCAGTAGAACCTGAACTTGTATTTTACCTGGGAACAATATTACAATATTTCCAAATTCAGTGTCTGCAATACCTTTACAGAAAATAACTACTGCAAAAGATGAGAACTGATTCTAGCTGGCATGTTCTTTGAATTTTTTTTTTTAATGCTGAGCAAATAGCTGTGACTTTTTAAAATCCTTTAACAGAAACGGAATCATTTGTAGAGAGCTAGCTAATTTGTAACAGATCTGGAAGAACGGGCTCAAGCTCCCATATCACTGGAGCACACTGCTGTGTCTCTGCTAGGCGGTCCTGGGGTTGTGGACCAAGGGTTCAGAAATCCATTCTTTGGCATTGAGTTTAGTTAGTTAGTTGTTCATCACTCAGTTATGTCCGATTCTTCACAATCCCACGGACTGTAGTCCGCTAGGCTCCTGTCCATGGGATTTCTCAGGCAAGAATCCTGGAGTAGGTTGCCATTTCCTTCTCCAAGGGATCTTCCCAACTCAGGGATTTTTGCCTCTGATGATCATTTATTTTTCGACTGGTCTCAAAGAACAATTTTGTGTGTTTTTTAAATTAATTTAAAATTTCATCAAAATATTAGATACGTATTATTTTAGGTTAAATAATATCAGTGAGGCTTATAACAAAGACCACTAGATTCTTCCCTACCTGTCTCCAGACTGTTCTCGTTCCTTCCAGCTCCCATATCCATCACTTTTAACTGTTATTTCTTCTGGCATGTACCTTTATGTTTCTCATTAATGTGCCTTTAATGGCCCTTAATCCCCTAGTTTCAATTCACCAGTGTTACAGATCATTGACTACATTATTGTTATGTCAGGATTCAGCACACATATACCCCCATTTCCCTTCCTCAGTCTTCCTCCTTTTCCCTTCCTTCTCTTCTTCCTCGTTTTCCTTCTATTCCTTTTTCCTTGGATGAAGTGTAATTAAAAGTAAAGTGCAGAAATCCTATATGTTCAGTTCCATGAGTGTATTAATTTGTTAGGGCTGTCATAACAGATTCCACAGACTAAGTGGCTTAAATCACAGGTGTTTATTCTCTCAGGGTTCTGAATGCTAGAAGTCCAAGATCGAGATTTATTGTAGTGTTATTTCTTCTGAGTCCTCTCTCCTTGACTCGTAGGTGGGTGTCTTCTTCCAGTGTCATCACATGATCATCCTCAGTGTGTATCTGTGTTCCAATCTTTTCTTGTCATGATACCAGGCATGTTGGATTAGGGCCCGCACTAATGGCTTCATCTAACCTTAATTACCTATTTTAAAGCCCTATCTCTAAATAACTTTCTGAGGTATTGGGGATTAGGATATCAGCATATGAATTGGGGTCTTTGGAGGGTGGGTTAGGAGGAGTTCAAAATTTAGCCCGTAATGATATGTTTTGACGATTGTATTCACCCATATAACAAACTTGAACTATGATGCAGTTTGGTTACCCTAAGAAGTTTCCTTGTACCCATATCCAACCAGTTTTTCCAGTGCAATTACCATAGGCAACTGCTTCTCTGATATGCATTACTGTAGATTAGTTTTGTCTATTCTGGAACTTCATGTCAATGGAATTATACAGTACATACTCTTTTGACTAGTGTTCTTTAAAACCCAGTCTTGCTGTTTTCCTCACTACCTTTCTGAAAATTCCATATTTCTCTTTCTGTTTTGGATTCTCCATTTGTGGGATTTCAGATCTTTTCCTTTCTTAGTTTGCCTCTCACTTTTCTGGAGCATACCTTCATTAGCCTCCTGGTAGAGGGTACACAGATGTATATCTTGGAAGCCATTCATATCTGAAATATCCCTATACTTACACTAGTATGTGTACATACATGTGTGCTATATTTCCCTCTCACATCATAGTTTATTTGACTAGACATGAAATTCTAGGTTTAAATGTTCTTTTCAATCTTAAAATGTTGTGTGTTTGTTTTTGAGAAATCTGATGCTATTCTTACTCCTGATTGTAATTTATATACCCTTTTTTTATTTTTTTTCCCCATCCATTCTGGAAGATGTTGTATCCTCCCTTCCCCATGATTCTCTAATGTTTCATATAGTATGATTCTTTTAATTTATTAATGTGATTCTTTTCATTTATTATGTTAGATATTCCACAATCCCTTTCAGAATGAGGTCTCAATCTCCCAGTTCTGCAAACTTTTTATTGAAAGGAAGATTTTGTATTTTTTTTTGCTTTGCTTTGTTTTGTTGTTGCTAATTTTTAGCCTTTTCTTTATCCTGCTCCTTCATCCTCTTATCTCACTAGCTGAAGTTATGAACGAAACCACCTATTTTTTATCTTTTCTCTCCTATTTCCCTTGATTGTTATTTTCCCCACTGAATTTTGGGAGGCTTTTACTAATTTATTTTCCAGTTTATCTGTTGCATATTTAATTTATGCAATTAAATTATGAATGTCATAGGCTTTTAAAAATCTTTTATTTTTCTTATACTTTTATGCTATTTATGGAGTCAGTATCTTCTCTTTGATTTTTAGGGTATCAGTGACAGTTCTTTGGATCCTTTTTCTGCTCTAAACACTGATGCAGTTCCCTTCAAGTGCCATCATGTTCTTATGTGCCTTTCTCTCTGCATGTTATGCCAAAGGTTTGTTTCAATGTCTAATAGCCACAAATTATCAGTTTACATAAAAATGCAGTACTCTAAAGGGGATTATGACGTGCAAATTCTAGTGCATGAGTGGGGGTTATTACGTGGGATCCTCACTGTTGGGAGATTAATCAGGGACCTGGTTGTTGTTTTCTCTTATTCGTTTCAATTTTCTCTTGAGAACAATTATCTGATATTCTGTCTGGGAAGTGTACACCTGGTTGCCGTTGCTCTAGTTATCAGATGAAGGAAGAAGACTGAATGACTCATGTCATTGACTTAACTCTCACCTTTATCTCTGTTCTCTTCTGTGTCTGGTGTCCCTAAAATCTGTAGCTTCTGTTTCAGTATCCCTAGAAAATGAAGCTCCTGGCTACTCCAAGTTCAGGGAGGGTTAGCTGACTGACTGCTGAATGTGATAGGACTTTCCTTCCATCTTCTATCTCAAAACTATGCTTTAGTCTTGCTTTCTCAGGTACTCAGGAAGCAATAATTTCCAGTCTTCCCTGAATTTTGTCATGCTATTAATTTGTTTTCATTAATATCTTTAAGGAGGTATGTAGATGTCATCTTTCTCCTTTGGCTCAGTCACAGTGCTCTTCTTCTTCTGTAACTTCTAAAAATTTGTTAACATCTCTCATCCATTAGTGTCTATTCTCTATTTCCTTATGGCTTTGCACCATTTAGAATATTTATTGTCATTTTCATGGCATTTGCAGTGGAGAGATAGTGATTTACGTAATCGATCAAATGAATTGTGTAAATTTGTCAAAATCAGACACACAGCTATAAGAATGGATTTAACTTGGTTCTGAGGGACAGTCTCTAACACTTCTTGCATTTCTGCCTTATTTGCACTTAGGTTTGGGTCAGTTCTTTGACCCTATCTTGTTCTTCCTTTCTCTAATGATGTAATTTACATCTGTTATTTTACAGAGTATCAAAGTAAGCTGGCTGCCTCCTCCATCAGGAACACAAAATGGATTTATTACTGGTTATAAAATTCGACACAGAAAGACAACCCGCAGGGGTGAGGTGGAAACACTGGAGCCAAATAACCTCTGGTACCTGTTCACAGGTCAGTGCTCATGTGCTGTGGTCTTAGAAGGTTTTGGGGAATCAAATGCCTCGGCAATAAAATATACTCTTACTTCAAAGGAACACTCATTTTTCTCCTGGTAGGTGGCATGTACTGGTCTGAACAAGAATAACTTTATGTTTTTAACTTGATTCCCTGTAATGCTTTCACAACATGTTTGCTTCAATATCACCACTTTAATAAATATATCATTGAATTCTTATCCATATTAGTATTGCTAACTCAACCATGTCTGTCATCAAATAACAGTTAACTGTTTAATAACTTTTAAAATCATGTAATCACATGGTTCCAAGTTTAAGTCATTTTGAGCCTTCTCTGCCCAAACTCCAGGACTGAGAATGAGGCTGGAAAATGGAGAGAGGGGTAGTTTGGGGAACGAAAAGAACAATTAATCTACTTTCCATAAGTATAAAAGTAAATTCACTTCTGTAGCAATACGGGTAAAATTCATGGTGGGTTTACATTCTCCCTGAAAACTGGACCCAATTTCCGTATAGTATTAAGATAATTATATATATATATATATATATATATATATATAAATAATCATATATTTCCTTTAACTGTTGGAACCATTAATACATGTTAGTCCAATTCCTGGAAAACAGAGACTAAGTCAGGCCTTCAAGTTAATGCATTTAGGGGACAAGCCCAGGAAGGCAAGAATGAAGGAACAAGAGAAATGACCCAGGGAAGAAAATAAATCAAATGATGACTTCTTGAACTGGCCACAAGTTAGAACAAACCTAGAACCAGCTTGTTCTTGCGGGCTGTTGGGGGTGGGGGGCGGGGTAGGAGAGAAGAGGCTTCAGAAGCCACTGAACTACTGGGGTCCAGTGTGGATGGCTGGATAGGAAGTATGAGCCATTTCTCTCTTGTCTGTCACTGGTCAAAGTAAGCCCACAACAGGTGGTTAACTATTCTGTGCCTCCTGACAGTCCCCTGGGAAGCCAGCACTTCCGGTGAAATTCTCTCCTTGTCTATCAGCACTTTATATGGGGATGGTTTGGTCTAGGCTTTATAGTACCAAAGAGAACGTGAACAAAAGGGTTTGGGAAGCAAAGCAGATAGCGATGGCAGGAATTGGTGGCTCAAATTAAACATGTGTGTCGTGGCACATAAACTTGATTCATGACAACAGGCAAATTAAAGTTCATAACTTACAGAAGATCAAGGAAGCATTCATCACAGATGAGAAGTAATTCCTTATTTATTCCTTTCTTGATATAGAGTACTCAGTAAATTTCTATCTGAAATCGTAAAACACACACAATTTAAGCTACTTGCTCAGCCTACAGTATGAGACTTGATAGAAACTTAGTTTTTCCCCTTAAGTTTGTGCCTCTAATGCCTATAAAATGGTAATGTGATGGTAAGTGTGCTTCCAAAATAGATTGCCAAAAATCACATGACTTGTTTTATATCTGGACAAAATCTCCTAAATGGAAGTTATGACACTCTGTTGGAAGATTAGGGTTGACACACATACACTGTTGGCACCACCTATGAAATAGATAACAATGAGAGCTTTCTGCAAGCACAGGGAACTCTCCTCAGTGCTCTGCGGTGTCCTGAAAGGGAAGGAAGTCCAAAGAGGAAGGGGGTATCTGTATAGTCATGTTACTTTGCTTTTCCATAGAAACTAACACAACATTGTAAATCAACTCTGCTCCAATAAAAACTATTTAAAAAGGAAAACAAACACCATGTCATTTAAAAAGCTTAAAGAAAGCCAAGATGGCATATCTCTTTACCTGATAAAATGATTAGAAGGTAAAAACAACTGAAATGAGGCACATGTTCTCATTGGAATATTTGGTACAACAGGTACATAGTTTACTTTAAAAGAAATCACCAAAATTAAAAAATCCTGCTGAAAAAATGTTAGTGTAATTCTATAGATATAGGAATTTGAAGCCCAGAAACATTTGTAATCATTGATTTTCCTTCTCCAATGAAACACAGTAAAAATATAAACTTCTTTTTTTAATAAAATAATTCATTAAAATATGCACATTCTAGTAGAAAAACTAAGAAACGGATATTCAATTTACAGAACTATAAATGGCCAACAAGCCTAATAAAATGTTTAATCTTATTAGTAAGGAAATGCAAATTAAAAGAAAAATGAGTTAGCATTCTCCTTTGATTAAAGTAATAAAGATAAAAATGAATGATGATATGTTGTTTTGGAAAGCATATGAGAAAGATGAACTTTTGTATACCACTTGTGGGACAGAAAGATTCTAGAATCTTTCTGGAAAGCAGTGTGGAGATTTGTGTTATATACAAGTGTGCATGTGTGTATGTATCTGTAAATATAGGATTTAGGTTTCCAACTTTTAGGAGTTTATTCCAATTCTGCAGACATTTTTTAAACAAAATTTTAAACTAAAAATATGTTCATAGCATAAGATAAAAAGACCCTAAGTAACTAGGCAGTTATCTAGAAAATTCAGACACAATCATATCATGAAATGCTGTATATCTATTGCAAATATTGAAATGTAAACAAATTAAATGTTAAATATTTAAAACATATTAAGTGACTAGCTCAGTTTGAAATCAATATTAAGCATGAGTCCATGTTTATAAACAAAAAAAATCTGAATAAAATATTTAGAATAATATATTCTAAATACCAAAATATTAATAGTGATTATTGCTTAATTGTGTAACAGTGAAATATGTATTTTTAACCATGTATGTAAAATGAAAAGCAAATATCAAGACTCTAATGTCATAACACTTGGTTACCAAGATTGAAGATTTCATACCACTGACTCTGTGCCCCTTGAACAGCTAGTCAAGAAAATGAATAATAACCATGTGTCCAAAAGACCTTACTGATATGAATTGTTTAGTGTTTATGTTTTTTTTTTTTTGTCAAATGGGATTTAACACATTCATCTCAGTATTATCAAGCCAAGCTTTGAATCTCTAAATATACAAACGTTTAGAATTTTCTCTCAACAATAAGTAAAATCATTTAAGAAGATCACTGTATAGAATAGCAAGAATTAGACTTTTTCTTATCAAAGATGCTGTATTAGTCCTAGGGGGTCATAATAAATTACCACAAACATGGTGGCTGGAAACAACATAATTTCCTTTTTCGGTTCAGGAGAAACCAGAAATCCAGAGTCAAGGTTTCTGCAGAGGTCATTCCTTCTGGAAGCTCTGCGGGAAAATCTGTCTCATGTTTGTCTCCTAACCTCTGGTGGGTGCTGGCATCTCTCAGCTGGAGATACATCTCTCAGAAATCTGCCTCCATCTTTACATCACTCCCCCTGTGTGTTTGTATATCTTCCCTTCTTATAAGGATATCTTCATTGGATATTGACTCTGTAGTAATCCAGGATGATTCCGTCTCAAGATCTTTAATAAATCTGTTAAGACCACACTTCCAGGAAAAACTGTATTTGGATGTTCCAAGTATACAGTATTTTACTCATTACAGACTCTTGTTATTACTTTTCCTCTCAAGGACAATCATTTTGAATTGTACCCTCTAGTAAATCTTTATCCAAAAGTAATTCAGTCCTACATCTTTACTCATGTAAAACCTATGTGGCAATTAGCACTTCTCATCAGCATAGGATAACCCATCTTCACTCTGGCTTAATATCATCCCAAAGCAACAGGATGCATTCATTAGCTTGTTATTGAAATGCCCCTTCCCATCTTTATAGATCCATAGGAATCTGGACTCCAAACTTGCAAATTTTATTCAAAATGTTCCTTCTTCATTTTAATTGTTATAAAATGAATTTGAGGATGCAAACATCATCTGAACAATTATCTTTATAACTGTGCTTGATATTTATTGCAAAAAAGTTACATGGTCTTCATTTTTAATTTGAGATGAAGAATAGAAAGACCCAGAGAATAGCCTCATAATCTTCAAGTGTTAAAAACAAGTTTAATAGAAAGAGAAATTAAGGAAACAATTCCATTCACCATTGCAATGAAAAGAATAAAATACTTAGGAATATATCTTCCTAAAGAAACTAAAGACCTATATATAGAAAACTATAAAACACTGGCGAAAGAAATCAAAGAGGACACTAATAGATGGAGAAATATACCATGTTCATGGATCCGTAGAATCAATATAGTGAAAATGAGTATACTACCCAAAGCAATTTATAGATTCAATGCAATACCCATCAAGTTACCAACGGTATTCTTCACAGAGCTAGAACAAATAATTTCTCAATTTGTATGGAAATACAAAAAACCTTGAATAGCCAAAGCTATCTTGAGAAAGAAGAATGGAACTGGAGGAATCAACCTGCCTGACTTCAGGCTCTACTACAAAGCCACAGTCATCAAGACAGTATGGTACTGGCACAAAGACAGAAATTTAGATCAATGGAACAAAATAGAAAGCCCAGAGATAAATCCACGCACATATGGACACCTTATCTTTGACAAAGGAGGCAAGAATATACAATGGATTAAAGACAATCTCTTTAACAAGTGGTGCTGGGAAAACTGGTCAAACACTTGTAAAAGAATGAAACTAGAGCACTTTCTAACACCATACACAAAAATAAACTCAAAATGGATTAAAGATCTAAATGTAAGACCAGAAACCATAAAACTCCTAGAGGAGAACATAGGCAAAACACTCTCTGACATACATCACAGCAGGATCCTCTATGACACACCTCCCAGAATATTGGAAATAAAATCAAAAATAAATGGGACCTAATTAAACTTAAAAAGCTTTTGCACAACAAAGAAGCAAGGTGAAAAGACAGCCTTCAGAATGGGAGAAAATAATAACAAATGAAGCAACAGACAAACAACTAATCTCAAAAATATACAAGCAACTCCTACAGCTCAATTCCAGAAAAATAAAGGACCCAATCAAAAAATGGGCCAAAGAGCTAGGTAGACATTTCTCCAAAGAAGACATACAGATGGCTAACAAACACATGAAAAGATGCTCAACATCACTCATTATCAGAGAAATGCAAATCAAAACCACTATGAGGTACCATTTCACGCCAGTCAGAATGGCTGCGATCCAAAAGTCCACAAGCAATAAATTCTGGAGAGGGTGTGAAGAAAAGGGAACCCTCTTACACTGTTGGTGGGAATGCAAACTAGTACAACCACTTTGGAGAACAGTATGGAGATTCCTCAAAAAACTGGGAATAGAACTGCCTTATGATCCAGCAATCCCACTGCTGGGCATACACACTGAGAAAACCAGAATTAAAAGAGACACGTGTACCCCAATGTTCATAGCAGCACTGTTTACAATAGCCAAGACTTGGAAGCAACCTAGATGTCCATCCACAGATGAATGGATAAGAAAGCAGTGGTACATATACACAATGGAGTATTACTCAGCCATTAAAAATAATGCATTTGAATCAGTTCTAATCAGGTGTATGGAACTGGAGCCTATTATACAGAGTGAAGTAAGCCAGAAAGAAAAACACAAATACAGTATGCTGCTGCTGCTGCTAAGTCGCTTCAGTCGTGTCCGACTCTGTGCAACCCCACAGACAGAAGCCCACCAGGCTCCCCTGTCCCTGGGATTCTCCAGGCAAGAATACTGGAGTGGGTTGCCATTTCCTTCTCCAACGTATGAAAGTGAAAAGCGAAAGTGAAGTCGCTCAGTCGTGTCCGACTCTTAGCGACCCCATGGACTGGAGCCTGCCAGGCTCCTCCGTCCATGGGATTTTCCAGGCAAAAGTACTGGGGTGGGGTGCCATTGCCTTCCCCCAAATACAGTATACTAACGCATATATATGGAATTTAGAAAGATAGTAACAATAACCCTGTTTACGAGACAGCAGAAGAGACACTGATGTATAGAACATACTTTTGGACTCTGGGAACGGGAGAGGGTGGGATGATTCGGGAGAATAGCATTGAAATATGTATAATATCGTATCTGAAATGAGTCACCAGTCCAGGTACGATGCCTGATAACGGATGCCTGGGGCTGGTGCACTGGGACGACCCAGGGGGATGGTATGAGGAGGGAGGAGGGAGGAGGGTTCAGGATGGGAAACACATGTATACTTGTGGCACATCCATCTTGATGTATGGCAAAAGCAATACAATATTATAAAGTTAAGCAAAATAAAATTTAATTTAAAAATAAAATAAAAACAAGTTTTGCAAAGCCTCCGTCTTCCTCTCCTCTGTTCTCTGTCCTGGCCTCAGTCCTGGCTCGTGTTGCATTCCTAGAAATTGTGGGAATGTCTTTAATGCTACAAAGCATCAGGGAATCAGGAAATACTCCACACTGGTAGATTGGCTGCGGTTTTGACTTGTCCCCAGGATATATTTTGTAACGTATGCACTGTGTAGTAAGAGGAAGTAATTGATTTTCTATATAAATCTTCAGCACTTTAAAATGTACAGAATTTGCCCCCATGTTTTCAGTACCTTTAAAATACATGAATAGATTGATTTGGCTGTTAGAAAATTGAAAATGCCCGAGTGCTTCCTTTTGATGATGTAAATATTCAGGGGTAGAGACTCAAATATTGGTTTTTACCATGTTCTGCTTGTTAGACAGGTGTTTTTTGTTGTGTGTGCTTTTTTACTAGGATAATGGGACATCTGCAGCAACAAAGTAATTCAGAGTTATCACAAGGATTTTAAATCACTGCTATCAATTTTATTGTGGGAACCCAAGTCAACTAAATTTTAAAGTCCTGTTTTTCATTTTTGAGTGCTCTTCAGAGAAGGTTATTTGGAATTGAGTATAAGAGTTTTCTCATGCTTCATGGCCAATATAAGAATAAACGTAGTGGTAAACATGTGTTGGTATTTTGTGGACTGAAAAGTCGAAACAATAGCACAGCAATTTTGTAACAAGGTTAACGTTAGGGAAATAAAGGGAAATTATATTCTTTGAATAATACATCATCTCTTGACCATAAATTCTAAGAAAGTAGAAATAGAACTGAGGAATTAAGAATTTGAAGGCATTTATTATTGGAGATAGAAACAAGCAGAAGACAATCTACTTTCAGCAATATCTTTTTTTACAACTAAGGAAAGCACTGTTACTTATATCATTCTTCTAGAATAAAGTTATACTTAGAGGCAGGGCTTTCCAGGTGGCTCTAGCAGAAAAGAGCCTGCCTGCTAAAGCAGGAGACAAAAGAGAGTTGGGTCCAGTCCCTGGGTTGGGAAGATCCCCTGGAGGAGGGCATTGCAACCCACCCCGGGATTCTTGCCTGGAGAATCCCATGGCAGAGGAGTCTGGCAGGCTACAGTGCATAGGGTCTCCAAGAGTCAGAAAAGACTGAAGCGACTTAGCACTGCACACATACTTAGAAGCAGAAGCAGCTAGGAAGCTGTGTACACGTGTGCGTGCACACACACACACACACCAGCCACCCACCCATCCCAGGTCAAGGCACTCCTATCTTCTGCTGCAGAAGCCCGTGGGCACATGCAGTAAGTCGTGTTCCTTAATGCCTTCCTGAAACAAGAAAGCAAGTTTTGTTTTTTTTTTTACTTTACTGCTACCTCGCTAAAGTCAGTGGGTATGCACAATCCGCACAGGTATGCACACCCCTTGACCACTTGGCCTTGGCAGGTAATGGGGTTTGAATTCCAAGAGACCATAATAATTGGAAAAGATAGTTCTTAACAGACCACCACCCCCAGGGCACTACACACACAGCAGACTGATACACAGCCCCAGTCCTCCTGTGAAAAAGGCCTGTTTACTTAGATAGGGCTTCCTAGGTGGTGCTGGTAGTAGAATCAGCCTGCCAGTGCAGGAGACACAAGAGACGTGGGCTAGATCTATACAGACTGGGACCGAACTCTAGGTCCCTGACAAATAGAACAGAAAACACACAATTCATCTCATCCAAAGCCTTTGTTTTATTGAAGAGATAATGGAGGCTTGGTGAGTGACATTGCTAAGATCCACCATTAGCTAAAGGTATAGATCCCAACTAGATCACAGATGCTCTGATTCCTAGCTATGTGCTCCTTGAACTATCCAGTGTTATCATCTTTAGCTCACTTTATTGTGAGTGAATCTGGCTGTTGTATGAATCTGTAAATGATCATTGATGTTAAAAACAGTTTTAACATTTATAATAGTCGTAACAGCAATAGCAAATTTGACAACTGCTCCTATTCCGAAAACAATATGAAGGTTCCTCAAAAAAATTAAAAACAAATCTGCAGTGAACCACTAATCCCACTTTTGAGCACATATCCAAAAGAAGTGAAGTCAGGATCTCAAAGACATAGCTGCCCTCTCATATTCATTACAACAGTATTCACACAACCCAAATTTCCACTGACAAATGAGCAAAGAAACTATGGTATGTACATACAATGGAATATTATTCAGCTTTATCACAGAAAAGAAAAAATACCCTGTCTTTTACAATAAAATGGATGGACTGGAGATGCAATGCTAAGTGAAATGTCAGTCCCAGAAGGATAAATACCACATGGTTCCACATATATGAAGTATCTAAAATAGTCAAAGTCGTGGAAACAGAATAGAATGGTGGTTGCCTGGGGAGAGGGGGCGGGGACAATGGAGAGTCGTTCAATGGGTATAAAATTAAGGTTTTGCGATACAGATGAGTTTCAGAGATCTGCCGTACAACATAGCACCTATAGTGAACAATACTGTGTTGTGCACTTAAAAACTTGTTTAGAAGGCATCTCATGCCAAGTGTTCTTACCATTTAAAAAAAGAGCAAAGGGAAAAAAGGGATCTTTTGAAAGGGATATATAGATTTATTACCTTATTTGTAATGGTGGTATCATAGTATATGCTTAGCTCGAAAGAGATGGGAATACCATACCACCTGACCTTCCTCTTGATAAACCTATATGCAGGTCAGGAGGCAACAGTTAGAACTGGACATGGAACAGCAGACTGGTTCCAAATAGGAAAAGGAGTACGTCAAGGCTGTATATTGTCACCCTGCTTATTTAACTTACATGCAGAATACATCATGAGAAACGCTGGGCTGGAGGAAGCACAAGCTGGAATCAAGGTTGCCAGGAGAAATATCAATCACCTTAGATACGCAGATGACACCACCCTTATGGCAGAAAGTGAAGAGGAACTCAAAAGCCTCTTGATGAAAGTGAAAGAGGAGAGTGAAAAAGTTGGCTTAAAGCTCAACATTCAGAAAACTAAGATCATGGCATCAAGTCTCATCACTTTGTGGGAAATAGATGGGAAAACAGTGCAAACAGTGTCAGACTTTATTTTGGGGGGCTCCAAAATCACTGCAGATGGTGACTGCAGCCATGAAATTAAAAGACACTTACTCCTTGGAAGGAAAGTTATGACCAACCTAGATAGCATATTCAAAAGCAGAGATATTACTTTACCAACAAACATCTGTCTAGTCAAGGCTATGGTTTTTCCAGTGGTCATGTATGGATATAAGAGTTCGACTGTGAAGAAAGCTGAGTGCAGAAGAATTGATGCTTTTGAACCGTGGTGTTGGAGAAGACTCTTGAAAATCCCTTGGACTGCAAGGAGATCCAACAAGTCCATTCTAAAGGAGATCAACCCTGGGATTTCTTTGGAAGGATTGATGCTGAAGCTGAAACTCCAGTATTTTGGCCACCTCATGCGAAGAGTTGACTCATTGGAAAAGACTCTGATGCTGGGAGGGATTGGGGGCAGGAGGAGAAGGGGACGACAGAGGATGAGATGGCTGGATGGCATCACCGACTCGATGGACTTGAGTTTGGGTGAACTCTGGGAGTTGGTGATGGACAGGGAGGCCTGGCGTGCTGCAATTCATGGGGTTGCAAAGAGTCGGACACGTCTGAGAGACTGAACTGAACTGGACTCAAATTCATTAAAATGTATACATTAACTATGCACAGCAATTGGTATATTAAGTATATCTCAGTATAGCTAAAAAAAAATCCATGATAAGAAAATAAAGCTTTGTCTGTTTTAAAATGTAACTTTTGTAATAATTTTTTATCCATAGACTCCATTTTATTGATCAGAAATCTTAGGCAAAGAAAGATGGCTAGTAAGTTTTTTAGGTCATGCAGTTGGTAAGTAGCAAAGCAGAAATTTGAATCTAATTCTGCCTAAACTGAACACCTGTATTATTTTTTTAATATAAATTTATTTATTTTAATTGGAGGCTAATTACTTTATAATACTGTAAAGTATTGGTTTTGCCATACATGAACATGAATCCGCCACGGGTATACACATGTTCCCCATCCTGAACCCCCTTCCTGCCTCCCTCCCCGTACCATCCCTCTGCTTGGGGCTGGTGCACTGGGATAAGACCTGTATTCTTAACTCTTAAACTATCGATAATATATTATTGACCATAGGCAATGACTATGCGGTTGTGTGAGTATGTAAAGGAACAGTGAAATAACTCAGAGATGGAAAGAGATATATATTGAATAATAAAAATTGAAAATTATCTTGGCAGCTAAAGGAATATGAGTAACTTTAGAAGAGATTAAGTCAAAACTTCCCTACCTATTTAGGTTTAAAATCCTAGTTAATACTTTCAATAGTCCAACTCTGAAAACACGTCTTAGATAACAACTTCGAGAAATAAACACAGAAAACAGCTTTTGCTTACAGATTGGTTTCCTTCTAGCCCATCTCAAGTGAATGAATGAATCCGTCTATCCATCCATCAGTGGAGTGTTTCAAGTGAGAAAATAATTTGCGAATATTAGGTATATTTATGTCTATCAAATGTCTAATTTTATAAATTATTTGTGAAAGCAGTTTTACCATTTAATTCTCAAAAGAACACTCTTAGAAATGCAAGTATTATTGCCTAATAAGTATATATGAGAAAGTGAGGTTAAAGGAGACCTGGGTTCAGTCCCTGTGTTGGGAAGATCTCCTGCAGAAGGAAATGGCAACCCACTCCAGTATTCTTGCCTAGAGAATTCATGGACAGAGAAGCCTGGCGAGCTACAGACTATGGAATCTCAAAGAGTCAGACACAACTGAGCAACTGACATGTATACACAGCCCATCTAAAACTTGTCTGGCCGAGTACCCCTCATAACAAAGAAGCAGGAACATTTGCAGGCTAGAATCCAGGGTAATGTCCAGACTGACTCTGAAAAGCAAACATTTCTGGTTTTCCTATCGCTGCATACTTCACTTACCTAATCTAGAAGGGAGTCACAGGTTTAATTCTGCTGATAAAGATCTGGTACTGAAGGCACTGAATTTAGGCTCAGAAGACTTGGCTAAAGATACCTTGAAAGCGGAATTTAACTTCTTTTTAACCCCACTGTGTAAAATTCAAATTTATCTGTAGGTAATACCATAGTAAAGCAGATTCAGCATAATCTGAACAATAATTTTATTTAACCAGTAAAACTGTTGGAGTGGATTCCCTCCCTTGGTGAATTTCTTATTCCAGAAATATACCTTCTGTATTTACAGGATCACTTAGTTGGATAAACAGCATTAGATGGTCTGTTTCACTAAGTATTACAATCTCTTTTAATAATGGAATGTTGTATATATCTTTAAATGTTTTCTTATACTAGAATTTCTAGGTGTTATTAGTGAGATTCCACAGCAAATTCTAGAAGAAAATGCAAAATTTTTAAAAGTTAAGCTAAAATATAGCATTACAAGAAAAGTTGGCAGAATTTTTAGGATCATCTGGGTACTACTCTGTACAGAGGGTTAAAACTTCACTACTGATATCATAGAAAGATATGAAAAGCTACTTTACTGTGTTTGGTTATAAAATATTTATTCTGATAAGTAGCTGGGTGGGGTGAGGGGTGCCAGATGAGGCTCCACTGGGGAAACAATGGATGGTCTCTTAACTGCCTTTTAATAGTTACTTCAAATTATTATTCAGGCTATTAGTCAGCTTTCATTAGACTCTGAGTACTGTTTACAATAGCCAGGACATGGAAGCAACCTAGATGTCCATCCGCAAATGAACGGATAAGAGAGCTGTGGTACATATACACAATGGAGTATTACTCAGCCATTAAAAAGAATATATTTGAATCAGTTCTAATGAGGTGGATGAAACTAGAGCCTATTATACAGAGTGAAGTAAGCCAGAAAGAAAAATACCAATACAGTATACTAACACATATATATGGAATTTAGAAAGATGATAATGATAACCCTGTATGCAAGACAGCAAAAGAGACACGGATGTATAGAACAGTCTTTTGGACTCTGTGAGAAAGGGAGAGGGTGGGACGATTTGGGAGAATGGCATTGAAACATGTATAATATCATATATGAAACGAGTCACCAGTCCAGGTTTGATGCACGATACTGGATGCTTGGGGCTGGTGCACTGGGACAATCCAGAGGGATGGTACGGGGAGGGAGGAGGGTTCATGATGGGGAACACGTGTATACCTGTGGCGGATTCATGTTGATATATGGCAAAATCAATACAATATTGTAAAGTTAAAAAATAAAAAGGAAGTACAAAAAAAAAAAAAAAACTGAGTTAATGATACTGATAGAGCCTAAACTCAAAATATGTAAATTGAATTTTGGCAAAATTATAAAGAGAAATTTGTGTATCTGCTTTATAGTGAGATATTTTAGTTAAGTTATATCAAAATCAGTAAAGTCTGCATGCAACACATCACTTGTTATAAAGTCAAATGAATGGGACAGAGTATAGGGCATTCAGAAAGATTTCCATTTATGTGTCAAAATATTGCATGTAAGAAGTTGATGTGTTAGTCAAGGTATGTTGACCAGAGAAACAGAATCAGTGGAGATATATACTAAGAGAGTTGTTGCCAGGAATTGACTTAATTGATCGTGATGGTTGGCTGGACAATTCCAAAACCGACAGAGCAGGCCATCAGGAGAGGCAGCTGGAACTCTCAAGCTGAAGCTGCTCCCTACAGGTGAAATTTCTTTTTCAGGGAAGCCTCAGTCTGTTCATAAGATCCTTCACCTGATTGAATCTGGCTCACCAAATTATCTAGGATAATATCCCTTATATAAAATCAATGGACTTTGGACTTTTGTCATATGTACAAAAATACCTTCCCAGCAACAATAAGTGTTTGATTGAGGGGGACTTACACCTTACTCCAGTTTACATATAAAACTAACCATCAAAGATGTTATTCCACATCAGTCATTGGAGACGGTGTTGACATAATTGTCCATCTACTTCAAAGAAAAATGAACTCAAATTTCTTCTTAATGCAAAAGAGTATATTCTTGATGAAATTAAACTGTTTCAGGTGAGACAACCATGCAAATCATGAGCTTCAATGATTAGGTAAACATTTCTTCCCAAAATTCTCTTCCTATGAGCTTTCTGATTTCCCAGACGTCTCTGTAATCAATCCTTCTGCCTCAGGAATCAACAGCAGTACCCAGGAAAGGGTGAAAAATGTTAACAAATATCAGATTGATGCCATGCTAATTAAGGGACAGGTCAGGGTGAGCACAGGCCTGAAGCTTTTATGTTTAAAAGCATCCATTGACCACCTTGCTGATGGTGTTGGGTATTGTGTTATAACCTAGTATTTACTTAGTGCTAAGACTTGCTTTAGTAGATCTTTCAACAGTTGTTTCTGTTTGTGCCTTCCATGAGTCAGGCATCGTAGTGACTCTATGGATGTACAACTAAAGCACTCATAATAAGAGAAACACTATTCTCAACCCATGCCTTCCAATTTGTTTTATAAAATTAGAAGTATCTTATGTGTACAGTATTATATGTGGGTAAGTTTTATCAAATTTTCTTCTCTAAAAGTCCTAGTTATTGAAGATGACTGCCTTCAACTGTACCAAATTCATTCTAACCATGGCTTAAAAGCCATCTATTAGTAGCAAGTTAGAATTCTTCTCAGTCCCAAGAATTATTCATCCTTCTGTACAAAAATATACAAAAACATAATTTTGTACTTAATAGAAGCATCATTTCTCTAAGAGGCTATTTTATTTATGGTTTTTCCTTAGCTCCAAATGTTTGTGCCATTTCAAATGAATGGGGAAAAAAGAGAGAGATGATATTTTAATTGTCATCAGTGCTGTTCAACTCCATAAGGTTTAAGAACTTGTTGGTTTACACTTAGTCTTCAGTGTCTCAGAAAAGTCATATGGTCTTTTGACAGGCATTATTTGTTTTATAGTAATGTGTCATGTTCATGAGCTATGTTGAAACTCAGATAAAAGGAAAGTTATTCACAAAATGTATACATATCACACTCAGTCATGATGCACAGGGCTTCTCCTATTACCCGTACTCTCTGTGTTCTGGAAAATCAGCTCAGAGGTCATCATTGAGTACTGCAATCCATGTCCAAGTTATCACAGAGATAGATTTTCTTCATGCTGTAATATGGGACCTAATGCAAAACAAATATGCCTTGAGATGTTTTCGAGACATGAAAACCTAGTATTTTCAGCTGAAGTACAGTGGCTTTGGAGTTCTCTTTCTTTGCCCCAAAGGAATCACTGACCTTGAATGAATGATGGAGCATAAATTTTTAGATTGACTGTTCTTGATTTATAGGCAGGCCTCTTCTGGACTGTAAGGAAAAACGATGCTTGCTATTTTTGATTATTTCTTCATCATTCATATTTTATATTCTGCATCTGCCCTGAGGCTATTTTCAAGGATACATTTTTGTAAACTGGGAAAAATAAATGAGAATATATGAAAAATAATTTGATTTCTTGCTGTAATCTTCCAACCCTTTTGGCCAAAATAACAGTAATTACCACAACAATCACAGAAAATGTAAAGCATGTTTAGTATTGTTGAAATTTTGCTAAAACTTTTAAAACCCATGAAAAATACTTGTTATTCAGTAACTTATTTTTTTTTTCTTCTGTGGAAAATTCTTTGACAGGACTGGAGAAAGGAAGTCAGTACAGTTTTCAGGTGTCGGCCATGACAGTCAATGGCACCGGCCCACCTTCCACCTGGTTCACAGCAGAGACGCCAGAGAACGATCTTGACGGTAAGACCTTTCCCCGTCACTGTCTCTTTGATATCTGTCTTCTCTGTTACTTCAGCTTCAAAGAATACCGCTAAAAAATGGATGACCTTCCGCATTAGGGATGTTTCTTCTTCCTGTATCTTTAGGTGCAAAACAAAACAAATCAAAAAACCCTGAATGAATATAGAGTCTTCAGCAATGCCATATAAATATAAACTAATTATAGTCTTCATAGCAAATGACTTTTTTCAAAAAATTTGAAATGACTTTTTTTCTATTCATTTTATTTGAAGTAATTAATCTTAACCATGTTCTTCAGATCAATGCCTGCAATTTCTGACAATAAACATAAAATGTAATTATTTTACATAGCTTCTCTGGCTCTTTTATGATACTTCTGCAAATAGCAATATGTATTTTTGACTAGCTTATGATATGATCATTAATGTTTGGCACTTTTTTTACATAAAGGATAGTCTGCCCTATTTTCTTAATTGCTAGTTATCTGAAATACTTGTGGATGAGATATTGAGGTTCATATAAAATCACATATCAGTGTGTTCAATATAACAAAATCTTCAAAATTGTCAGATGAGAAGTACTTCTTGAAATAAAAAGCATCATGACTAAATATGAGAATAAACTTCAAGAGAAAGGGGTAATGGAAGCAATGGAAAAATAAACAACAGAATAAACAAAAATATAAATAATAAAGTAGAAATATACTCTAGAGAATTACAGATACATGAAGTAGAAATTTATAAAAAATGAAAGATACTTGAAAAAGAAGGAAGTTAAAATCAGTAGACTTAAAACTAGGTGACCCAAACTGGGATCAAGAAAAAAGTGGCTAAAAGAATAAACACATGTGTATTGAAAATATGATGGCTACCTAACTAATTGAAAAAGGAATTCACATACTTCTTCAGTGACAGACCTGAGATTATTCAAGTTACTGGAAACCGACAATTCTCTGTCTCTCTCTCTTTTCCTCTCATTTTTCTCTCTCCCTCTCTCCTCTCCATCACCATTTCTCAAATCTGTCCTCCCTTACTCTTCCTTAGGCTCTTTCTTTCAATTTTCTTCCTCCTTGATCTGTCCTGTCTTCCCTTTCTAAATAACTCACTACCATTCAGTTATTTTAACATAGTCACAGTCTTGGTTTTACAACATGATTATGCTGGCAGTAAAACAACCAATACTATTTCCACAATACTGATAATCACTGCTATGTAATAGCACATTAATTCAAAGAATGTTTATAGAAAGTTTTCCTAACATCAGGCCTTGTACTGAGCTCTGAGGATATAATAATAAATAAGAAAGATATGATTATTTCCCTTGTGTAGCTTAGAAAGACAAATATTCTAAATGAAGTCATAGGGAATCGTCATTGTTATAGTGCAAATCTGGTTGAATATTGACAGTATCCTATAGTTCAACTTAGGATGAAAGGCTAAATAGGACGATAGGTGGGCAAACAGATGGATGTAGAGAAGATTTGTATGTAAAATTGAGGCCTGAAGCATCAACAAGAATTATCACTGCAAAGCATACATTAAAAACTGAGGAGAAGGCAAAGTAAATGCAGGTTTGAAGTCTGAAGTTAACATAGGTCATAGTACTGCTATTAGGGTCTGAAATAAAGACCATCAAGGCTGAAACACAGAGATGGCACACAATTACTTTTGCAAGAAAGGCAGATTCTACATTTGGCAAGACCAAAATAAGAATTTGAACTTTATCCTAAGAATATCATTAAAGCTAAAACCTGCTTTATCCTAAGCAAGCCATAAAAGAATTTTTTTAAACTACTGACAATTATGTTTGCGTTTTGAAGAGAATACCCTGTTTAAAATCCAAAAACTGTATTCGAAGTAGACCCTGATGCTGGGAAAGATTGAAGGCAGGAGAAAAAGGGGACGACAGAGGATGAGATGGTTGGATGGCATCACCAACTCAATGGACTTGAGTTTGAGCAAGCACCAGGAGTCGGTGATGGACAGGGAGGCCTGGCATGCTGCAGTTCATGGGGTCGCAAAGAGTCGGACATGACTGAGTGATTGAACTGATACATGGGCAAATTCAGGACTACCTTACGATAAAGCACCTTGAGCCTTAGAAAATAAATTTTATTTAACTTGTCTTAGATAAATCAAGAAGTCACAGAGCTACATCAAGTCACACTTTGCAGAGTGTATACCCTTCAGTAATGGTTTAGGAAAGTTTAAATCATGTGTTCATTCTTTCAACATATATTTCTTCTTGAAAGTTTTTCTATACCAGGCATTATTTTAGGTTCTAGGGGCAAAACAATAAACAAAGTCACTATTCTCAAAGAGTATAAATTTTATCAAGGTAGAAATGGTAGTGACAAATGATGTGAAAAAAGGAAGTATGGCAGAAGGTACAGCAAATGATGAGGGGGTACTCTTTTGTGTAGGGATTTGAGAAGATCTCGCAGATTAGGCAAAACTTGAGCACAGATCTTGAGAAAGTGAGGGATACGGCCATGCAAATAGTTCAGACAAGAGCCCCTGGTGCAGAAGGCATAGCAAGAATAGACATCCAGAGGCTGGAGCCCCATTGGTGTCTGAAGTATGACAAGGAGGTCAGGAGAGCTGGGCCCAGTCACGAGGACATGCTTCAGATCAGATCAGATCAGATCAGATCAGTCGCTCAGTCGTGTCCGACTCTTTGCGACCCCATGAATCGAAGCATGCCAGGCCTCCCTGTTCATCACCAACTCCCGGAGGTCACTCAGACTCACATCCAACGAGTCAGTGATGCCATCCAGCCATCTCATCCTCTGTCATCCCCTTCTCCTCCTGCCCCCAATCCCTCCCAGCATCAGAGTCTTCTCCAATGAGTCAACTCTTCGCATGAGGTGGCCATGTTTGGTCTCATGTAAACAATACAAGGATGGCAAGGATGGCTAGGATGTGCTATAGGAATACTTCATTTCTCTATTTTACTTGAGAAATTACTTTTAACCCTTATCTGTTGTGTTTTATGCTTTCTTCTCTCCATTGTAGTATATATTGCTATCTTTATTTTTAAAGAGTAAGTTAAGCTAAGAAAATTAAGCTCACTTGATCTTACTCTGCTCTTAACTGTGGAGCTGATACTCAAGACCAGCTTGGGTGAGTCAATGTCCAGTCCAGTTTATCAAAGCTAAGTGTCCATGAATCCTGTAGAACTGACCCAGTGATGATAAAAATAGTGATTCAAGGCAAAAGATTCTAAGAAATGAGGTCATATCATTTACCCAAACTTAAGGGACTATGTCTCTTACTGGAAGGAGTGAAAATAAATGGAGTGGAGGTGCTGAAGTTCCCATAAAATACCCGGGATGAGTGGGATGCTCCACTGACTTGCGTGCTCCTACTCCTTGCTCTGAATGATTCACATTGTGAGCAGAACCAAACGTAAACTCGCGGCTCCTGGGATGGCACAAGACTCCCCACTTAACTACATTCTTTTCATATCCCTTGGATCTAAGCAGACTCCATCTCATACATCTCTTTTTTTCAATTTATTTTTATTTGTTTGTTGAATTTCACTTTTGGCTGTGCTGCGTCTTCATTGCTCTGTGAGGGCTTTCTCTAGCTGCGGTGAGCAGGCTTCTCATTGCAGTGGCCTCTCTCGTTGAACAGCACAGGCTCTGGAGTACACAGGCTTCAGTAGCTGCATCGTGTGGGCTCAGTAGTTGTGGCACGTGGGCTTAGTTGCCCTGCAGCATGTGGGATCTTCCCGGGCCAAGGATCAAACTGGTGTCTCCTGCATTGCAGGGCAAATTCTTAACCACTGCACTACAAGGGAAGCCAGTGTCACACATCTATGCTAATCAAGGACGTCTATGCAGAGCTCATGCATAGAGTCTTACTAAATGCTATTTCTTTGGATGTTTGAACTGTACCATGTTTTTAGCTTAATAGTATCTCTCTTCTGCATGCAGCATTTCTCCCTATGTTTCTCCTTATTTGAGTACTGGTTCAGTACCTATGGTGTGCCAAGTAATGGGCAGTACAAACATGAAAAACAGGAGTAACTCTCTTGAGGCATTAACAGTGGCTGCAGTGATTGAGCAGGCTTCATAAGAACAAGTAGTACTTAAACTAGAAACTTCAGGGAAAGGGGACTGACAGCTAGGATTATAGGGAAGGGTGTGTAGGACAGAATAGTAAACATTCTTCAAAAAGTATGGCATAAGAAAAAGCACATCTATCATTATTAGCTCAGAACTCATCCTCACTCCTACTCCTTTACCAACCAATTATCTTAACACATTTCAACACATTTCATCTGTTGCCTCTTCACTCATTGTTTCACATCTTCGTTGGGTTAAAATTGTTTAGACCTTTTGGATTAAAATTTAAACAGTTATCATGAACCATAAGAACTGGCCATGAACATTAGCAATCTGATAAAATGTAAATACAAATTAATAGAAGAAAGCTAGTGGAGCCCATACTTCTGTGCATAATGCTGTTATAGTTTATGATTTGAGATAATTAGGGTTTCCCATGTGGAGCAGTGGTAAAGAATCCCCCTACAATGGGGCAGATGTGGGTTCAATCCCTGAACTGGGAAGATCCCCTGGAGAAAGAAATAGCAAACCACTCCAGTATGCTTGCCTGGACAATTCCATGGACAGAGGAGTCTGGTAAGCTACAGTCCATTAGGCTGCAAAGAGTTGGACACAACAGAGTGACTGAGTATGCGTGTACCTGTTCTATACTCCTTGAGATCATTAGCCTTTAAAACAGAGTGGAAACTAGTAGTCAGGGCATTTAACTGTAGAAGTCTGGGCCAGATGTGTTTCACTTGCTTTGTAAAGCATGTTACTGGTTTTACTTCACCCCCCCCCCCCCCCCCCACACCCCCCTTCACTGCTGCATTAAAAGACCACACATTTGATCCTAAGGCTGTCCAAACTTCTTGACCCATGATCTCTTTTCACTGAGCTACTCCCTGAAACTGAATCTGATTCCTCTTCCTTCCTCCAGTTTTTCTTCATTTGACTGCATCATTCAAATATTAAAAAGTATAATCTTGGGTAAGAATTAAGATATGGATAAATGGACAAGCTCGGAAGTGGTCGCTAGAAGCCCCAAAAGAATATGCAGCCTGATGGCCTTCTCTCTATCTGAAAATATAGAAATAGCATAAAATATGGAATCTATATAGAATCTATAGAATAAGCATATACATATATTTAAGTTAGGGGGGTTTTCTTTAAATATTCATCTGAGATTTTAACTTATTCAAGTAAATGTTTAATTTATAAATTGAGATTTAGATGACTTTTATCAGAGTTTTCAAGGCTAAGGTTTCTGAAGTCAGATTTCCATATAGAATGACTTTGATTTCCTTTAAGCTTTTGGATAAGGAGCAAGCAATCTTTGTGAAAACCACTTGAAATGAGAGGCATTCTTTGCTGTAACCAGAGAAATCTGCGCTGGGAGGGAGGCCCAGTGTTGGACCTTCTAAGTTATGTTATTGGATAGCTGTCTCTCCTTGCTTTTGAGTCTCCTTGTGAACTCCAAGGTGTGATTTATTCATTAGGGTGATAACTTTAAGCCTTGCAAGGCAGTTCAACAGAAGCAGTGATGCATATAGATAGCTGAAAGCAGTGAAAGCCATTCCCTCTCTTTCTATGACTTCTGTAGTTTCTCTTGCCTTCTCTGTTTGGCTTAAGCAGTGTGAAGATCAATAGTAATATATGTTAAGCAACATAAGCAAATTCTGCTTCCTGGATTCTTACATAACGAAATTATCTGAAGGTGATGGAAGGGTGGTGTGGTGGGAAGCACTGGGCAATATATTTAGTGAGGCATTATTTATGATATTCAAATTTAAAAATGACTTTGATATCATACAATTAAGAATGTGTGTAAACTGTGTAATGATTATCCAATATAATCTGGCTATTAAAATAATATGCTTAAATTTTAAAAAAAACCAGTAATTTGGAGAAATACTCCAGTTCCTTATGGATTACCCATTTAATTAAGATGTTTTGTTAAAGTAATTATAGAGCCCAACCTCACTGTTTGTTCAGGGTTCCCTGAAAGCATGTTTGCTATTACTAACAGCTGGGAAGTTTTAAAATATTTATTTTGCATCTCAAAATATCAGCTTAAAAAAACAAAATCATTAGAATTCCCCAAAGCTCTTATGTAAATATCTTGCATAGGATATGAAGGAATTTTTGATTAAGTTCAGCAAGGCATTCTCCAGGAAACAGCATAGGTATCCATTTGTGCTGCTTAAAAATAAAATTAAAGTGAACAGGTAGAAATTGTTATACAAATCAATAATGATATAAATTAAACCCTTACCATAAAATGGAGGAGCTTGACTAGCAAAAATTACCAATGCAGAGAATCCTGAAAGTGCAACAGTGATGTAAGCAAAACCTCTGAATCTAAGAACAGGCTCTAATTTCCTGCCCCCAGGAAATAGATAATTAGCCCTGTTAGCCTGATCAGTTCAGTTCAGTCACTCAGTCATGTCTGACTTTTGTGACGCCAAGAATTGCAGCACGCCAGGGCTCGCTTGCCCATCACCAACTCCCGCAGTTCACCCAAACTCATGTGCATCGAGTCAGTGATGCCATCCAACCATCTTATCCTCTGTCATCCCTTCTCCTCCAGCCCCAAATCCCTCCCAGGCCAAAGTACTGGAGCCTCAGCATCAGTCCTTCCAATGAACACCCAGGACTGATCTCCTTTAGGATGGACTGCTTGGATCTCTTTGCAGTCCAAGGGACTCGCAAGAGTCTTCTCCAGCACCACAGTTCAAAAGCATCAATTCTTCAGTGCTCAGCTTTCTTCACTGTCCAACTCTCACATCCATACATGACTACTGGAAAAACCATAGCCTTGACTAGACGGACTTTTGTTGGCAAAGTAATATCTCTGCTTTTTAATATGCTATCTAGGTTTCCTCCCAAGGAGCAAGCATCTTATAGGTAATGGTAAAGAAGAATTAATACAAATTCACTTCATTTGCAAAATGAGCCACAAAAGAACTTCTGTCTTTTGGAATCTGCATGATAGGTGTGATACTCCTTGGGCACATGGCATTGAGGAAGATCACATTAAAATTTATTTTAAGAATAATCATAAACTCTAAGATGAGATTACCCAGAAAGAAGAAACAGTGCATATTAGAATTATCATATGCATTCAAAAAATAGACTCTGAAAAGTGGGGCGTCTCCAGGCAAAAGAATGAGAAATGAGAAAAATAAGTTTGTGACTAATTGCAAGAAATTAAATAAAGAGTAGAAAAATAAAAGAAACAAAGAAGGAAGGAAGAAGAAGAGAATACATGGAAGAGTTGTGGTAGGCTGCATAATACACCGCCACCCCCCACCCCCCGCCCCCTGGCCCCGGCTGGGAAATATCCATGTCCCTGAATTATCTAGGTGGATCCATTGTGGTCAGATCTTGTTGCATGCATGCAAGCTAAGTCACTTCAGTCGTGTCCAACTGTGTGACCCCGTGGACTGAAGCCCACCAGGCTCCTCTGTCCATGGGATTTTTCAGGCAAGAATACTGATGTGGGTTGCCATTTCCTTCTCCAAAAGTGTTCTTAGAAGAAGGAAACAGGAAGATCAGAATGACAGGAGGTATGACAACACGTACACCTATTCATACATACATATATGAAATGGGTAAATAATTTTATATTGATAACTACCAATATTCCAGTCATGGAACTTCAAATCTCAAACATACAACACTTAAGCAATCAAAGCATGTAAACAAGGTTCTTTCCAAAAAATTCAAAAGGCCAATCCAGATTTGAGAAATAATTTATTTAAATGATTAGAAAAAATAAAAACTTTAAATATGAAAACTATATAGTCATTGAAATGAAATGTGACTGGATGTGTTAAATAATATAGTAAACATAGGTGAAAACAAAATTAACACATGGTGATAGATAAAAAGAGAGAAAACTCTAAAGACATGAAACATGAAATAAGAAAATTTAGCATGCATCAGTCATAATCCCCAAAGAAAATAAAGAATGGAGGAGAAATGATTTTTCAAAAGATAAGAAGTGAGAATTTTCCAGAATTGATGAAATATATGGATTATCAGACTCAGAAATAATGCTTTAGCTTTGATATATTGAACAGTACAGAGATAAAGACAAAAAGAAGAGCTTAAAGTGCCCCAGAGAGAGATTACTTATCTACAACGTATAATTATATTGATGAAGAATTCCCAATAGTAACAATTAAACCAAGAAGCAATGAAATGTCTGCAAAGTGCTGACATAAAATTTCCGTCATCCCCAAATTGTATAGCCAACTGAAAATTATACAAGGAAAGGAGAAGCATAAACACCTTCACATAAAAAAGAATTTATCACCACTATATTTTTTATAAAGGGCCATACTTTTTAAAAAATATATAAAAAGAAAATCATTAGAAGTATGATTAGAGAAAGTGATTAGCAAAATAATGTAATATATGGGCATATCTGAACAAATTATGACTTTATAAAACAAAAATTATAATAGTTTGGAAAGTTAACAAAAAGTTGACAAAAAATGAGATGGTAAAAGATAGGAGATAATGGAGATTAAACAGTTTAGAGATTTTTTTAATGTTATTATGAAAAGTAAAGATATAATTAACCCTACATTTCAAGTTTCATATCCTTTCAAAATTGAAAAATGACAAGTTTAAGGATATAGAGTGTATAATTTCCTATTCAGTAGAGGAGAAAAAATAATGGTGGGGAGAGTGCTTTAGCCTATTCAAACAAAATCATGAAGAAAACTAATTGTTTGTTACAAATAAATAGGAAATTCAGTTCAGTTCAGTCGCTCAGTCATGTCTGACTCTGCGACCCCATGAATCACAGCACGCCAGGCCTCCCTGTCCATCACCAACTCCCGGAGTTCACTCAGGCTCATGTCCATCGAGTCAGTGATGCCATCCAGCCATCTCATCCTCTGTCATCCCCTTCTCCTCCTGCCCCCAATCCCTCCCAGCATCAGAGTCTTCTCCAATGAGTCAACTCTTCACATGATGTGGCCTAAGTACTGGAGTTTCAGCTTTAGCATCATTCCTTCCAAAGTAATCCCAGGGCTGATCTCAGTTCAGAATGAACTGGTTGGATCTCCTTGCAGTCCAAGGGACTCTCAAGAGTCTTCTCCAGCACCACAGTTCAAAAGCATCAATTCTTCGGTGCTCAGCCTTCTTCACAGTCCAACTCCAACATCCATACATGACCACAGGAAAAACCATAGCCTTGACTAGACGAACTTTTGTTGGCAAAATAATGTCTCTGCTTTTGAATGTGCTATCTAGGTTGGTCATAACTTTCCTTCCAAGGAGTAAGCATCTTTTAATTTCATGGCTGCAGTTACCATCTGCAGTGATTTTGGAGCCCAAAAAGATAAAGTCTGACACTGTTTCCACTGTTTCCCCATCTATTTCCCATGAAGTGATGGGACCAGAAGCCAAAAGTGTATAATAAAATGACATAAATCCTCATATAGTAATAACAATAAACATAAATGGATTAAGCTCACCAGTTAAAGGATAGATTATTAACTAAGATTTTTAAAACATCAAGATATATATTTATAATTAGCAAATATAAAGTGTTAAGATGTGAAAGAATTAGAAGTAAAGGGATGGAGTAAAAATACTAATCATTCTGCTGCTGCTGCTGCTGCTAAGTCGTTTCAGTCATATGCGACTCTGTGCGACCCCATAGACGGAAGCCCACCAGGCTCCCCCATCCCTGGGATTCTCCAGGCAAGAGCACTGGAGTGAGTTGCCATTTCCTTCTCCAGTGCATGAAAGTGGAAAAGTGAAAGTGAAGTTGCTCAGTTGTGTCCGGCTCTTAGCGACCCCATGGACTGCAGCCTACCAGGCTCCTCCATCCATGGGATTTTCCAGGCGAGAGTACTGGAGTGGGGTGCCATTGCCTTTGAGTCATTCTAACAGAAAATAAATATAGATTTATCTTTGGTAGTTTTCTAAAAGCCAAATATATCTTTTGGGACAGAGAGTTACTACTCAATGATAAAAATATTAACTTATAAAAATTTGTAAATTATAAAGAAATACATAATAGTTATAATGATATGGCTTTTATGTAACATACATTTATACTATTTAAGCAAATCTTGATGGAGCTTTATGGAAAAATTTAGAAAGCCGCTGTAACATTTGAATATACTTTTGTTATAGAAGCAGTAAATATTGCAGGTGGAAAATATACACCACAAAGCAACACAGGCCTTACCATCCAGAGATTATCAGACTGTTGCTCTAAATATCCTAATACATATCCTTTAATTCCCTATGGTAGAGTTAAATGCGGAGAAGGCAACGACACCCTACTCCAGTACTCTTGCTTGGAAAATCCCATGGATGGAGGAGCCTGGTAGGCTGTAGTCCATGGGGTCACTAAGAGTCGGACACTACTGAGCAACTTCACTTTCACTTTTCATTTTCATGCATTGGAGAAGGAAATGGCAACCCACTCCAGTGTTCTTGCCTGGAGAATCCCAGGGACAGGGGAGCCTGTTGGGCTGCCATCTATGGGGTCTCACAGAGTCAGACACGACTGAAGCAACTTAGCAGCAGCAGCAGCAGCAGAGTTAAATGATGATTAGAAGTGACTGTCCACTGCAATAAACAAGCAACATTTACAGTTTGTAGAAGTGAGTGAGAAGGAAGATGATATCCATTGCTGAGAACAAGCACTGCCAATAGAAATGAAACATTAGTATGTATCAGAGTTGTCTGGAAAGAGAGAGTGTAGGTATGTCATTGGCTTTCTCTAATTCTCTGTTAAAAAATAATGTGTGTGTGTGTGTGTGTGTAGGCTATTAAGGACTGGAGCTAACTCTAACAAAATGACCCATAATATGCAGCATACTAAATAGAGAACAGATATGTCGAAGTCCCAACAACTTGGCAAGGCCATGTCCATAGTACACAGTACACAGCAGCAATCATTTTCATTTTCAGGGGCCAGAGGAGACAAATCTTGCTGGTGACCAAGAGAAAATTACATTAATACCTGTACTTTTGTGTTGTTTCAACATCAAAAATTTTTAAATGTTTTCTTAAAAATTTTCATATAGAGATCAGATCAGATCAGATCAGTCGCTCAGTCGTGTCCGACTCTTTGCGACCCCATGAACCGCAGCACGCCAGGCCTCCCTGTCCATCACCAGCTCCCGGAGGTCACTCAGACTCGCATCCATCGAGTCAGTGATGCCATCCAGCCATCTCATCCTCTGTCGTCCCCTTCTCCTCCTGCCCTCAATCCCTCCCAGCATCAGAGTCTTCTCCAATGAGTCAACTCTTCGCATGAGGTGGCCAAAATACTGGAGTTTCAGCTTTAGCATCATTCCCTCCAAAGAAATCCCAGGGCTGATCTCCTTCAGAATGGACTGGTTGGATCTCCTTGCATATAGAGATAGTTATATAAAATTGTAGTTTTATATGTAATGAGTTGTGCATAATGATAAGTGTATTGAACCTCATGGGAAACATAGACTTTGTTTCTATATTTTTGAGCACTTTGTGCCAGGAACTATCCTAATTATTGGCATTATAGAGAATTTATGGAGAGGGAGGAGACAAATAATAATGAAATAGGTAGCACAGGAAGGGACCATAAACCCTATGGCGGAAAAAAAAATGAGGTTATTAGGAGATGAAGAGTTTAGGTAAAGATTGCAATTTTAAAATATGGTAGCCAAAGAAGTCTGAAGTTGGAAATTAGATAACAAAACCTGAAGAAGGTCAGGGAGGAAAGCATATCCAAGGGAGAGCTTCCCAGAGGTACAGCAAGTGCAATGCCTGCAGCCAGAGTATGTCTGTTACGTTTGGGGAAAAGTCAGGGTCTGACACGGAATAAATGGCTGGGGTGGGGTGAGCAAGGGGGAAAGCGGTAGGAGACGAGGACAGAGAACTAAGGGGGCCAAGGGGTGGGTCACACGTGACCCTTTAGGCCATTGTAAAGAACCTGGCCTTCCAGTGTGGTGTGGGAAGACTTAATGATATTTGCATGACATCGTCTTATTTGTTTGACATCATCTTATTTGTATTTTATTTGTTTACACTCAAGTTCACACTGTCTTCATGCAGGTTTATTTTAAACACCCTCTATATGCTGGTGGCTTCTCATCTCTCGATATAAATTTCTCCACAGTCTTTCTCCAAAACCTCAGACTTATATACCCTATTTGCCTGGGATCTATGCATGTGACTAGTAGGCACCTTGCATTTGACATGACCAAAGAATTTGTCTGTTTTTCCTCAGTTCATTATATCGTTCACCAGTTGCGCAAGCTAAAGATCTCTGAGTTATAATGGAAATTCTTCCTTACACAGCTCTGTTGACTCTGCCTCTCAAATGCCCAAATACTTACACTTCATTTCCCCCGTGGTCATCCATGCTAAGTCGCTTCAGTCGTGTCTAATACTTTGTGACTCTGTGGACTATAGGCCACTAGGCTTCTCTGTCCATGGGGTTCTTCAAGCAAGAATACTGGAGCGGGTTGCCATGCCCTTCTCCAGAGGATATTCCCAACCCAGGTTTTGAACCCTCATTTCTTACATCTCCTCCATTAGCAGGTGGGATTTCTTTGGAAGGAATGATGCTAAAGCTGAAACTCCAGTATTTTGGCCACCTCATGCGAAGAGTTGACTCATTGGAAAAGACTCTGATGCTGGGAGGGATTGGGGGCAGGAGGAGAAGGGTATGACAGAGGATGAGATGGCTGGATGGCATCACTGACTTGAAGGATATGAGTCTGAGTGACCTCTGGGAGTTGGTGATGGACAGGGAGGACTGGCGTGCTGCGATTCATGGGATCGCAAAGAGTCGAACACGACTGAGCGACTGATCTCTCTTTACCTCTAGCACCACCTGGAAAGTGACAAGTGTAAATATACTTTTAGGGTATGCTAATTTTTTTTAATTAACAAAATGGTTTTAAAATACACATTAGATATCATTTGCCATTTTTAACTGTGCAGTTCAGTGGCATTAGGTATAGACACACTGTTGTATACCATCACTATCACCTTCTCCAAACCACTTTTGATCTTGAAAAACAATGCCTCGTAACTCGTCCCTCTTCCCCAGCTCCTTGCAATCACCATTCTACTTTGTCTTTTTACTAATCTGACAACTTTAAGTATCTCATATAAATGGAATCATATGATTTTTGTTCTTCTGTGACTGACTGATTTCACGTAGACACCCTGACCTGCCTCTTGAGAAACCTGTATGCAGATCAGGAAGCAACAGTTAGAACTGGACATGGAACAACAGACTGGTTCCAAACAGAAAAAGGAGTACATGAAGGCTATATATTGTCACTATGCTTATTTAACTTATATGCAGAGTACATCATGAGAAATGCTGGACTGGAAGAAACACAAGCTGGAATCAAGATTGCCGGGAGAAATATCAATAACCTCAGATATGCAGATGACACCACCCTTATGGCAGAAAGTGACTAAAAAGCCTTTTGATAAAAGTGAAAGAGGACAGTGAAAAAGTTGGCTTAAAGCTTAACATACAGAAAACAAAGATCATATCATCTGGTCCCATCACTTCATGGAAAATAGATGGGGAAACAGGGGAAACAGTGTCAGACTATTTTTCTGGGCTCCAAAATCACTGCAGATGGTGATTGCAGCCATGAAATTAAAAGACGCTTACTCCTTGGAAGGAAAGTTATGACCAACCTAGATTGCATATTCAAAAGCAGAGACATTACTTTGGCAACAAAGGTCCATCTAGTCAAGTCTGTGGTTTTTCCAGTAGTCACGTATGGATGTGAGAGTTGGACTGTGAAGAAAGCTGAGTGCCGAGAAATTGATGCTTTTGAACTGTGGTGTGGGAGAAGACTCTTGAGAGTCCCTTGGACTGCAAGGAGATCCAACCAGTCCATCCTAAAGGAGATTAGTCCTGGGTGTTCATTGGAAGGACTGATGCTGAGGCTGAAACTCCAAAACTTTGGCCACCTCATTCAAAGAGTTGACTCATTGGAAAAGACCCTGATGCTGGGAGGGATTAGGGGCCGGAGGAGAAGGGGATGACAGAGGATGAGATGGCTTGATGGCATCACCGAATCAATGCACATGAGTTTGGGTGAACTCTGAGAGTTTATGGTGGACAGGGAGGCCTAGCATGCTGCGACTCATGGGGTTGCAAAGAGTCGGACACGAATGAGTGACAACTGAATTGAACTGAATGTCAAAACAGGTTCTTGTAGATTGTGTCAGAATTTCCTTTCCTTTGAAAAATGAAAATTATTCCATTCTATGTAGAGGGCACAGTTTATACACTTATGAAAATAGACACTTGAGTTGCTTCTACTTTTTTAGTATCTTGAATAACCCTATTATGAACATCAGTTCAGTTCAGTTGCTCAGTCATGTCCAACTCTTTGCAACCCCATGAACTGCAGCATATCAGGGTTCCCTGTCCTTCACCATCTTCTAGAGTTTGCTCAAACTCTTGTCCATTGAGTCAGTGATGCCATCCAACCATCTCATCTTCTGTTATCCCCTTCTCCTCCTGCCTTCAATCTTTTCCAGCATCAGAATCTTTTCAAAGGAGTCAGCCCTTTGCATCAGGTGGCCAAAATACAGGAGTTTCAGCTTCAACATCAGTCCTTTCAATGAATATTCAGGACTGATTTCCTTGAGGATGGACTGGTTGGATCTCCTTGCAGTCCAAGGGACTCATAAGAGTCTTCTCCAACACCACAGTTCAAAACTATCAATTCCTCGGCACTCAGCTTTCTTTATAGTCGAACTCTCACATCCATACATGACCACTGGAAAAACCATAGCCTTGACTAGATGAGGTCTGCCTTAAGAGGCAGGTCAGGTGGTCTGGCATTCCCATTTCTTTAAGAATTTTCTGCAGTTTATTGTGATCCACACAGTCAAAGGCTTTGGCATAGTCAATAAAACAGAAGTACATGTTTTTCTGGAACTCTCTCACTTTTTCGATGGTCCAACAGATGATGTCGATTTGATCTCTGGTTCCTCAGCCTTTTCTAAATCTAGCTTGAACATTTGTAAGTTCATGCTTCATGTATTGTTGAAGCCTGGCTTGGAGAATTTTGAGCATTAATTTACTAGCATGTTAGATGAGTACAATTGTGCGGTAGGTAGTTTGAGCATTCTTTGGCATTGCCTTTCTTTGGGAATGGAATGAAAACTGACCTTTTCCAGTCCTATGGCCACTGCTGAGTTTTCCAAATCTGCTGGCATATTGAGTGCAGTACTTTCACAGCATCATCTTTTAGGGTTTGAAATAGTTCAAGTGGATTTCCATCACCTCCACTAGCTTTGCTTGTAGTGATTCTTCCTCAGGTCCACTTGACTTCGCATTCCAGGATGTCTGGCTCTAGGTGAGTGATCACACCATCATAATTATCTGGGTCATGAAGATCTTTTTGTACAGTTCTTCTGAGAATTCTTGCCACCTCTTAATATCTTCTGCTCCTGTTAGATCCGTACCATTTCTGTCCTTTACTGTACCCATATTTGCATGAAATGTTCCCTTGGTATCTCTGATTTTCTTGAAGAGATCTCTAGACTTTCTCATTCTATTGTTTTTCTCAATTTCTTTGCATTGATCATGAGGAAGGCTTTCTTATCTCTCCTTGCTATTCTTTAAAACTCTGCATTCAAATGGGTATATCTTTCCTTTTCTCCTTTGCTTTTCACTTCTCTTCTTTTCACAGCTATTTGTAAGGCCTCCTCAGACAGCCATTTTGCTTTTTTTCATTTCTTTTTCTTGGAGATGATCTTGATCCCTATCTCCTATCTCTGTCCCTATAGTTCATCAGGCACTCTGTCTATCAGATCTAGTCCCTTAAATCTATTTGTCACTTCCACTGTATAATCATAAGGGATTTGATTTAGGTTATACCTGAATGGTCTAGTTGTTTTCCCTACTTTCTTCAATTTCAGTCTGAATTTGGCAATAAGGAGTTCATGGTCTGAGCCACAGTTAGCCTCTGGTCTTGTTTTTTTGTGACTGCATAGAGCTTCTCCATCTTTGGCTGCAAAGAATATAATCAATCTGATTTCATTGTTGACCGTCTGGTGATGTCCATGTGTAGAATCTTCTCGTGTTGTTGGAAGAGGGTGTTTGCTATGACCAGTGTGTTCTCTTGGCAAAACTCTATTTGTCTTTGCCCTGCTTCATTCCATATTCCAAGGCCAAATTTGCCTGTTACTCCAGGTGTCTCTTGACTTCCTACTTTTGCATTCCAGTCCCCTATAATGAAAAGGACATCTGTTGTGGGTGTTAGTTCTAGAAGGTTTTATAGGTCATCATACAACCATTCAACTTCAGCTTCTTTAGCATTACTGGTCAGGGCGTAGACTTGGATTACCATGATATTGAATGGTTTGCCTTGGAAACGAACAGAGATCATTCTGTCATATTTGAGATTGCATCCAAGTATTGCAACTCCAGTACTTTGGCCACCTCATGCAAAGAGTTGACTCATTGGAAAAGACTCTGATGCTGGGAGGGATTGGGGGCAGGAGGAGAAGGGGATGACAGAGGACGAGATGGCTGGATGGCATCACTGACTCGATGGATGTGAGTCTGAGTGAACTCCGGGAGTTGGTGATGGACAGGGAGGACTGGCGTGCTATGATTCATGGGGTTGCAAAGAGCTGGACATGACTGAGCGACTGAACTGAACTGAACTGATCTGATTTCATTTCAGACTCTTTTGTTGAATATGATGACTACTCCATTTCTTCTAAGGGATTCTTGCCCACAGTAGTAGATTTAATGGTCATCTGAGTTAAATTCACCCATTCCAGTCCATTTTTATTTCCTTAATTCTAAAATGTTGATGTTCGCTCTTGCCATCTCCTGTTTGACCACTTTCAATTTACCTTGATTCATGGACCTAACATTCCAGATTCCTATGCAATATTGCTATTCACAGCATTGCATTGCTTCCATCACTAGTCACATCCACAACTGAGTATTGCTTTTGCTTTGGCTCTGTCTCTTCATTCTTTCTGGAGGTTTGTTTTTTTTTTTCCCCACTGATCTCCAGTACATATTGGGTATGTACCCACCTGGGGAGTTCATCTTTCAGTGTCCTATCTTTTTGCCTTTTCATACTATTCATGAAGTTCTCAAGGCAAGAATACTGAAGTGGTTTGCCATTCCCTTTTCCAGTGGACCACATTTTGTCAGGACTCTCCACCAAGACCCATCCGTCTTGGGTGGCCCTACATGACATGGCTCATAGTTTCACTGAGTTAGACAAGACTGTGGTCCATGTGATTAGATTAGTTAGCTTTCTGTGATTGTGGTTTTCAGTCTGTCTTCCCTCTGATGGGGAAATATAAGAGGCTTATGGGAGCTTCCTGATGGGAGAGACTGACTGAGAGGGAAACTGGGTCTTGTTCTGATGGGCAGGATCATGCTCAGTAATTCTTTAATCCAATTTTCTCTTGATGGGTGGAACTGTGTTCCCTCCCAGCTATTTCAGTTCAGTTCAGTCCTGTCAGAGTCCTGTCCACCTCTTTGCGACCCCATCAATTGCAGCACACCGGGCCTGCATGTCCATCACCAACTCCCAGAGTTCACTCAAAGTCACGCCCATCGAGTCAGTGATGCCATCCAGCCATCTCATCCTCTGTCATCCCCTTTTCCTCCTGCCCCCAATCCCTCCCAGCATCAGAGTCTTTTCCAATGAGTCAGCTTTTCATGTGAGGTGGCCAAGGTATTGGAGTTTCAGCTTCAGCATCATTCCTTCCAAAGAACACCCAGGACTGATCTCCTTTAGAATGGACTGATTGGATCTCCTTGCAGTTCAAGGGACTCTCAAGAGTCTTCTCCAACACCACAGTTCAAAAGCACACTGCAGTTTACTTTGGGCCAAACTGTGGTGGAGGTAATGAAGATAATGGTGACCTTCTTATAAAGATCCCATTCATGTACTGCTACAGTCAGTGCCCCCAACCCTGTAGCAGGCCACCACTGACCCACACCTCTGCTGGAGTCTCCTGGACACTCACAGGCAAGTCTGGGTCATTTTGAACATAGGTGTGTAATTATCTTTTTGAATCTCTGCTTTCAGTTCCTTCAATAATATACCCAGGAGTAGAACTGCTAGATCATATGGTAATTTTACTTTTAATATGTTGAAAGACTGCCATATTGTTTTCCAGAGCAGCTGCACCATTTTATATTTTCACTGGGTGACTGCTTCTTCATCTTCTTTATTTAACTTCTATGGTCAAGCACAATGACCTTCAGTTTCTTCAGGTACTAAGCTCACTCTTTTTCTGGAGGTTTTGTAGTAGTTATTCTTTCTGTCTATAAAGCTGAGGTTCACTTGACTGACTTTCAGATCACTCTCCTTAGATTTTTCCATGGGTACCTTCCTTGGTGTGTCATATATAATATTCAGTTTTATCCTATATCCTAGCTTTCCAAGACCTCATGGTTTCTTTGTTTATTCTTAAATTTTTTGGACTTATGTTCCCCAAAACTAGATCCCCAGTACCTAAAACTGTGACTGACCCATTGAAAATGCATAGTAATTGTTGAAATGTCACTGTGATTAGTCTGGTAAGTTTCCCTAGCCTACTATATGTGAACCTTACTCATTAGTGAAAATCTATATCATCACTCAGAATAACAATTGTTCTTTATAAATAAATAAAAACAAGGCAGAATTAATAATTCCATAGTCAGTCAGGAATGGCAGTTAAACTAGTTATCTTGATTCTGGTAGAAATTTGCAGCCTTATTAATTTGGATGTTTCAGGCAAAATATATTCTTTGGTTTCAAGTTATTTTAGTAATTACCTTACTGCTTCTCTGTGCTTTAAATATGCAATCTTTATCCTCGAGGTATTTATACATGAACTTGAAGACAGCAAATTTTAGTTTTGATCTTCAAACAAAGAGTACTCATATCACTTACTTACCTTTCATAGCAAATTTTATAAGTCAATGTTTTATAGTTCATCCCAGTAGTAACCACTTTCATAATTTGTAAGCTCAGCTGTGTAAGACAAAATTCATCCAGGTGACATAAAAGGAAATTTTTCTGTCTTTATTTTGAGAAGTGAGTGCTAAGCTGCTGCTAAGTCGCTTCAGTCGTGTCCGACTCTGTGCGACCCCATAGACAGCAGCCCACCAGGCTCCCCATCCCTGGGATTGTCCAGGCAAGAACACTGGAGTGGGTTGCCATTTCCTTCTCCAGAGAAGTGAGTAGGTAGGTACAAATGGGTTATTCCAGATTATTAACAATCTCCTAACACAGTTATATTTATGATGAGGTCATACATTTTCAATGATATAAGTCTAATACTTGACAGACACCATTCCTTCTGGCCCATTGATATTAATTATGTGCTAAGAGTCCATTAAATGTTTAGGTGAGAGGTAGTATATACTTTTATGTACGAATACACTTTTTTTTTATCATGTCAAAAAGTGTTTAGAGGTTTGGATCTAGGATTGAAACTCCTCTTATGAAGTGAAGATTAAACTTGAGTCATGTACTGACATCCCCTCTTCTTCAAGAGCCAGTTTGTGCACTCATTTCCAGGGTATCCTTAAAGCTTTGACAGATGTAATTATGTGGGTATTAATTTAACTAACATTCAGGGGAGATGCTTTACGGCTTGCAGAAAAACAGATAATCATTTACTCTGAAAATACTTTTTTTTTTTTTTTTTTCTGAAAGATGTTGAATGTTGTCACTCAAGTCATTCATTTCAGTTCAGTTGCTCAGTCGTGTCCAACTCTTTGCGACCCCATGAATTGCAGCACACCAGGCCTCCCTATCCATCACCAACTCCCGGAGTTCACTCAAACTCATGTCCATCGAGTCGTGATGCCATCCAGCCATCCTAACCTCTGTTGTCCCCTTCTCCTCCTGCCCCCAATCCCTCCCAGCATCAGAGTCTTTTCCAATGAGTCAACTCTTCACATGAGGTGGCCAAACTACTGGAGTTTCAGCTTTAGCATCAGTCCTTCCAAAGAACACCCAGGACTGATCTCCTTCAGTGGACTGGTTGGATCTCCTTGCAGTCCAAGGGACTCTCAAGAGTCTTCTCCAACACCACAGTTCAAAAGCATCAATTCTTCAGTTCTCAGTTTTCTTCACAGTCCAACTCTTAATCCATACATGACCACTGGAAAAACCATAGCCTTGACTAGACAGACCTTTGTTGGCAAAGTAGTGTCTCTGCTTTTGAATATGTTATCTAGGTTGGTCATAACTTTTCTTCCAAGGACTAAGCATTTTTTAATTTAATGGCTGCAGTCACCATCTGCAGTCATTTTGGAGCCCAAAAAAATAAAGTCTGACACTGTTTCCACTGTTTCCCCATCTATTTGCCATGAAGTGATGGGACCAGATGCCATGATCTTTGTTTTCTGAATGTTGAGTTCCTATTATTTTGAAAATGTCATAAATGAACATCAAATGAGATTAGACAGATTATATTGTTGTTTCAAAAATTATTGCAAAAGCTTCAGATATGCCAAACAGAATTCATTGGAGAATCCATTACACTGCGAGGACATTGGAAATCCTCCATGGCAATTGGGTCAAAAAGTTTTAATTAATCCCTTCATCTCTTTTATTGCTCTCACCTAAGGTTTACAATGAGAAATTCTTCTCAAACATTGTGTTCTGTTGTTAAGGTTTATATATGCAATTTGCAATGATTTTTTTATGCCTTTGCATATTTTATCTTTGGCAACTTCCGGGCTGATCAATAGTAGCTTATCCCTTTTGTTCACAAATGAGTATCATCAAAGGAGAAGATACCCATTTCCTTAGAAGATAAAGTTGATGTAGCATCTTTAGAATGTATCAACTTTTGAAAAGCTGTTAGTATGATATCTACTTTTAAAACTTCAATGAAAGACATGTTTCCATATATCACTTAATCCAGTAGAAGATTTTGTTGAAAATAGATAAAATTGGTGGTGGGTATTGCATCACCTTTTGTCTTACACCAAAGAGAAAGATGAACTGCAATATTACCGTTAATCATCAAATTCTCTTACATATTTAACATGTGTTGCCTTCAGAGCTTTTCACGTATCAAAGAAATAATAAACACAGGCAGTTTGAATACAGTTGGAATCACTAAAATTTTTGAGTACTTATCAATTGTCAGGAACTGTACAAAGCACTTAATGGACTATTAAAAAGAACTGTACAAAGCACTTAATGAACTATTAAAGTTTAGATGGGGAATGTTCTTTCTTAAATTTCTTCCTAGTTCATGTTTGATTTTCAAAGACTAGGCTACAGGTGCCTGTATTAAACCTATCAAAATATGTATCACAGAATATTATAACTGCCTTTTCTCTTGTCTGTCTTTCGCATTAAACTATTAATATAAATGCCAAGAGTACAGGTTTTATGTCTGCCATATTTACTCTCCTGTAATCTGAAAATACTGAAAGAGATGGGAATACCAGACCACCTGGCCTGCCTCTTGAGAAACCTATATGCAGGTCAGGAGCAACAGTTAGAATTAGACATGGAACAATAGACTGGTTCCAAATAGGAAAAGGAGTACGTCAAGGCTGTTTATTGTCACCCTGATTATTTAATTTATATGCAAAGTACATCAAGCGAAATGCTGGGCTGGATTAAACATAGGCTGGAATCAAGATTGCTGGGAGAAATATCAATCACCTCAGATATGCAGATGACACCACTCTTATGGCAGAAAGTGAAGAGGAACTAAAAAGCCTCTTGATGAAAGTGAAAGAGGACAGTGAAAAAGTTGGCTTAAAGCTCAACATTCAGAAAACGAAGATCATGGCATCTGGTCCCATCACTTCATGGGAAATAGATGGGAAAACAGTGGAAACAGTGTCAGACTCTATTTTTGGGGAGTCTAAAATCACTGCAGATGATGATTGCAGCCATGAAATTATAAGATGCTTACTCCTTGGAAGGAAAGTTATGACCAACCTAGATTGCATATTAAAAAAGCAGAGACATTACTTTGCCAACAAAGGTCCCTCTACTCAAGGCTATGGTTTTTCCAGTGGTCATGTATGGATTGAGAGTTGGACCGTGAAGAAAGCTGAGTGCCAAAGAATTGATGCTTTTGAACTGTGATGTTGGAGAAGACTCTTGAGAGTCCCTTGAACTGCAAGGAGATCCAACCAGTCCATTCTAAAGGAGATTAGTCCTGGGTGTTCACTGGAAGGACTGATGCTAAAGCTGAAATTCCAATACTTTGGCCACCTCGTGCGAAGAGTTGACTCATTGGAAAAGACTCTGATGCTGGGAGGGATTAGGGGCAGGAGGAGAAGGGGACGACGGAGGATGAGATGGCTGGATGGCATCACTGACTCAATGGACATGAGTTTGGGTGAACTCCAGGAGTTGGTAATGGAAAGCCTGGCGTGCTGCAATTCATGGGGTCACAGAGAGTTGGACGTGACTGAGTGACTGAACTGAACTGAATCTGATCATCATGAGTACCTAACCTTTATACCTCAAACCTAGGAGGCAATTTAGTAGTATTTATTAGAATTATGATCAGTGTCCAGAAAATACCTAATTTCTTTAGAGCTAGGATCATAGGGAGCATGGTGATATAAAAATCGGAATGTCAATTTCTTAATTTGCAACACACAGTCTCTTTGAAAATTTTTATATCAGGATAGCAAGTGCATTTTCTCTCTTGTAGCTAACATCAATTGATTCTATTCAAGACTGGGGTGTTTCAGTATTTATTTTATTAAATCTTTTCCCCACCATATGAGACCCCTACTATCTTTACCTTCATTCTGCACATGAGGAAACTTTGACTTAGAGAGGATAAATCAGATTTTAAGATTTCATATCTCATTAGTATCCAACACAAATTTGAATGCTTCTCTCGATTACTTCCAGAGTGCAAGCTTGGATTCAATCTGTATTTGTAATGCCAGTTTAATTCATAGGTAAACTCAGAGAAGATAATTTGAGAAGGACACACAGCTAGTAAATGGCAGAGCCTAGTATTAAACCAGACATGCACACTCCAGAGTCTGTGTGGCTTTAATCCAAACCACTGTCTCATTTCTTTAATAATAAATATAGATGCAATAAACCATGGGTCAAGTACAGTCCCATTCATGCTGAGCAAATCATGGCCCTAAATTGTTTATCCTGACAATTTCTCAGGAAATGACTGCTACATTTATTTTCATCTCTAGTTAAATCAGAGTAAATAATCCTTGGGCAAGACAGTTTTTGGCATTTCATTTCCCTTTCTATTATTCTTACATCTGCCTTGATTTTCAGTTCAGTTCAGTCTCTCAGTCGTGTCCGACTCTTTGTGACCTCATGAATTGCAGCACCACAGGCCTCCCTGTCCGTCACCAACTCCCAGAGTTCACTCAAACTCATGTCCATCGAGTCGATGATGCCATCCAGCCATCTCATCCTCTGTCGTCCCCTTCTCCTCCTGTCCCAATCCCTCCCAGCATCAGAGTCTTCTCCAATGAGTCAACTCTTTGCATGAGGTGGCCAAAGTACTGGAGTTTCAGCTTTAGCATCATTCCTTCCAAAGAACAACCAGGACTGATCTTCTTTCCAATGGACTGGTTGGATCTCCTTGCAGTCCAAAGGACTCTCAAGAGTCTTCTCCAACACCACAGTTCAAAAGTATCAATTTATTGGCACTCAGCTTTCTTCACAGTCCAACTCTCACATCCATACATGACTACTGGAAAAACCATAGCCTTGACAAAAAGACCTTTGTTGGCAAAGTAATGTCTCTGCTTTTGAATATGCTATCTAGGTTGGTCATAACTTTCCTTCCAAGGAGTAAGCATCTTTTAATTTCATGGCTACCATCACCATCTGCAGTGATTTTGGAGCCCCAAAAAATAAAGTCTGACACTCTTTCCACTCTTTCCCCATCTATTTCCCATGAAGTAATGGAACCAGATGCCATGATCTTCGTTTCCTGAATGTTGAGCTTTAAGCCAACTTTTTCACTCTCTTTCACTTTCATCAAGAGGCTTTTTAGTTCCTCTTCACTTTCTGCCATAAGAGTGGTATCATCTGCATATCTGAGGTTACTGATATTTCTCCCGTCAATCTTGATTCCAGCTTGTGCTTCTTCCAGCCCAGCGTTTCTCATGATGTACTCTGCATATAAGTTAAATAAGCAGGGTGACAATATACAGCCTTGACATACTCCTTCACCTATTTGGAACCAGTCTATTGTTCCATGTCCAGTTCTAATTGTTGCTTCCTGACCTGCATATGGAGAAGGCAATGGCACCCCACTCCAGTATTCTTGCCTGGAAAATCCCATGGACGGAGGGGCCTGGTGGGCTGCAGTCCCTGGGGTCGCTAAGAGTTGGATACAACTGAATGACTTCACTCTCACTTCTCACTTTCCTGCACTGGAGAAGGAAATGGCAACCCACTCTAGTGTTCTTGCCTGGAGAATCCCAGGGATGAGGAGCCTGGTGGGCTGCCATCTATGGGGTTGCACAGAGTCGAACACGACTGAAGTGACTTAGCAGCAGACCTGCATATAAGTTTCTCAAGAGGCAGCCCAGGTGGTCTGGTATTCCCATCTCTTTCAGAATTTTCCACAGTTTATTATGATCCACACAGTCAAAGGCTTTGGCACAGTCAATAAAGCAAAAATAGATGTTTTTCTGGAACTCTTTTGCTTTTTCCATGATCCAGCAGATGTTGGCAATTTGATCTCTGGTTCCTCTGCCTTTTCTAAAACCAGCTTGAACATCTGGAAGTTCGTGGTTCACTTATTGCTGAAGCCTGGCTTGGAGAATTTTGAACATTACTAGCGTGTGAGATGAGTGCAATTGTGTGGTAGTTTGAGCATTCTTTTGAGCCTTGATTTTACCCCTTATTAATGACACCTAACGAGAAATATTTTGCCTTATCATCCTGTTCATGGATTCTCACAGCAAGAATACTCCAGTGGTTAGCCATTTCCTCCTCCGGTGAAATTAATTTTAGACATGAAACTGAAAGATGCTTACTCCTTGGAAGGAAAGCTATGACAAACCTAGAGAGCATATTCTAAAGTAGAGACATCACTTTACCAACAAAGATCTGTATAGTCAAAGCTATGGTTTTTCAGTAGTCATGTACAGATGTGAGAGTTGGACCATAAAGAAGGCTTAGCACTGGAGATTTGATGCTTGTAAATTGTGGTGCTGGAGAAGACTCATGAGACCCTTGGACTGCAAGTCAGTTTTAAAGGAAATGAACCCTGAATATTCATTGTAAGGATTGATCCTGAAGCTGAAGCTCCTATACTTTGGCTACCTGATGCGAAGACCCAACACATTGGAAAAGACCCCAGTGCTGGGAAAGACTGAAGAAAAGCGAAGTGGGAGGCAGAGGCTGAGATGGTTAGAGAGCATCACGACTCAATGGACATGAGTTTGATTTAACTCTGGGAGATAGTAAAGGACAGAGTGGCCTGTTGTGCTGCAGACCATGGTGTTGCAAACAGTCAGACATGACTTAGGAGAAATAGATGAGAAAAAAAAGAAGCTTAAGGAAAAAAAAATCTGTTAGAATAAAGATATGTGATGCTACAGTGCCTCTGGAGGGAACTCAGTATCCTCTTGTGCTTAAATTTTGTGAAAGTCAAATCAAACGTGGAAATCACATCAGAGGCTGATACCAGGAGGAACTTGGGCAATAAGTGATGCACCATTTGAGGGTCTGTGGAACATGATGTTAAGCCTTGTTTAAGTGGCACATTTTACCGTGCTCTGTGTTCTAATATGAAAGATGCTGATGGTCCTCCTTTTGAATTCTAGAGTCTCAAGTTCCTGACCAGCCAAGCTCTCTTCATGTGAGGCCCCAGACCAACTGCATCATCATGAGTTGGACCCCTCCCTTGAACCCAAACATTGTGGTGCGAGGTTACATCATTGGATATGGTGTCGGGAGCCCTTACGCTGAGACAGTACGTGTGGACAGTAAACAGCGCTACTATTCCATTGAGAGGTTAGGTAAGTAGCTGTGAACTTTCTTCTCATAAGGAAAAGAAATGATTTATATTTAATTATTTTCTCTTTTGGAAAATTGCTCTTTGGAATTTGATGTCAATTTATTACAGATATCTCTAACTCTTTTTCTATCTACCAGTCTACTCACGTATCCTTCTGTACACATAAGTGCATTTTTTTGGTCTGGACTTAGAGTTGGGGAATTTTATCTAGACAGGTACAGAGCAGTGGGTGACCTGGTGTGTACCCTGCCTGTGTCATAAGAATACAGTGCATTGGAACATTTTTTTTTCTTTTTCCTCTGTTAATGGAGACTTCTAATCTTAACAATTCTTACAAAAAGAGTCAGCATATTATTTTTCTCACTAGAAAGTTACTGTTGACTTTTCTTTAACTTTGAATTATATAGTCACATTATCTTTTTTCCCAGTAGGATTTATAGACTAAACTTGGTGGCTATCATAACAAGATTTTTTAAAAAAGAATTTTCAATCAAGCCAGTAACTCAGAGCAATCAAACTCCTCTCCACATATCTTCCTGGTCCCTTTCAGTTCAAGTTCTTTTACTGTGTTTTACCTCATTTTGCTGAACATAATAATTCTAAGGTGATGTTTCTGAACTCATTGAAAATTTGTTTATTCAGAGAGAGTTAACAGGTATAAAGTTTTCATATTCATTTTATATCAGATTTTCCATAATGCAATAAGAGATTATATCATTAGCAGAGGGAAATAAAATGAATCTGTGTCATATGTAGCGTGCCAGGAAGTTAAACAATTGTCATAAAGCAGAAGGCAAGTTGATTCTACCTGTTGATGTAACATGATATTATTTGCCACTGAAGTACAGTGACCTTCTCAGTGAAAAGGCAACCTGATTGGATTGCTACTTATTTGCAATGTCTCTCAGAAACAGAACATTTGTGATGAGAAGCCTGATTTGAATTTGAATAGCTAAAATGCAGTAGCAAGGAAAGGTTTTGTCAGTGCTAGAGGAAATCTGCACTGACCCATTCTCTCAGTAATTGCTTCAAACACTAATAAGAAGAGCACCTTCTGCAAATCTGCACAATTTTAGTTAGCTTAGCATTTGGAAATAATATTCCCTCCATCAGTCCCTGAGTTTGAATGCAGAGGCAATCACAAAATTCATATTTTATGACCTTCAAACCTATGTCAGGGGACTCTGATTTGTCCATTATTCAGTATACCACACCATCTCTGACAGTTCATCTTGATGCTACGCACCAGAGGGAGAGAGGCTCGTGGCAGTACACAGGCTCTTGAGCAATGAGGTCAGGATGCCAACTCACAGTGAAGCCATGAAGGACAGCTGCATTGTTTCACCGTGTGCTTTTGATAATGGTGCTTCTTATTACAAGGAGACTCTCCCATGAGTTTCCAAGTCTAGTAAAGTTGAGGCATTTGAGAGATTAATACTGTGGCTGTTGCTGCTGCTGCGTCGCTTCAGTCATGTCCGACTCTTTGTGACCCCATAGACGGTAGCTCACCAGGCTCCCCCGTCCCTGGGATTCTCCAGGCAAAAACACTGGAGTGGGTTGCCATTTCCTTCTCCAATGCATGAAAGTGAAAAGTGAAAGTCAAGTCGCTCAGTCGTCTCCGAATCTTCGCGACCCCATGGACTGCAGCGCACTAGCCTCCTCCGTCCATGGGATTTTCCAGGCGAGAGTACTGGAGTGGGGCGGCATTGCCTTCTCCATAATACTGTGGCAAATCTTTCCAAAAGCTTAAAGAAGAGATTTTTCCATTGTAAGATATATTTTAAAGAGCTAGGAAAACTGATAAAGGTAAAAATGGAATATGAACCTGTCTCAGTGATAGATGAGTATGCGGGGTAAAACTTACCTGAAAAGAGAAATTACACACATACAGCCACGCCCTCCACCCGCCACCCGCCGCCACAAATATATGTATTTAAATTCTGTTGATACTTTAAACGTGGTATCATGTCAAAACATAGGGTTTCCCTGGTGGCTCAGATAGTAAAGGATTCACCTGCAGGGCAGGAGACCTGTGTTCAATCCCTGGGTTGAGAAGATCCCCTGGGAGAAGGGAATGGCAACCCACTCCAGTATTCTTGCCTGGAGAATCCCATGGCTAGAGGAGCCTGGTGGGCTCAGCCCATGGAGTCGCAGAGTTGGACACAACTGAGTGACTAACACTTTCATGTCTTAACATAAAATAGTTGTTTTATCAGTGTTGTTCCACTATCTCCACGGTTATACAAATAAACTGGTATTCTTTTAATATGAATTTCCATCACTTGGCCAACATATATGTTAAACATAGCTGAAGTTCTAATTTTTATAAAGATAAAAGATTCATTCAAGTCTACATTTGAACTCTACAAAGAAAACATCAATGTTTTATTTATTCTATAAAATATTAAAATCAACATATCAATTTTATAGTGTTTTTAAAAAGGTATTTAAAATGCAATTTTAAAGCTTTTAATTGAGACATTTTATATGAGGCTTCCCAGGTGGCTCAGTGGTAAAGAATCTGCCTGCCAAGCAGGAGACACGGGTTCAGTCCCTGCATTGGGAAGATCCCCTGGAGAAGAAAATGACAACCCACTCCAATATTCTTGCCTGGAGAATTCCACGGACAGAGGAGCCTGGTGGGCTACAGTCCGTGGGGTCTGCAAAGAGTTGGACATGACTTAGAGACCAACCAGCAGCAGAACAGCATGACAGTTTTACAATTAAAAATGAATTAAGGAAAGTTGCAACCCATTTAAGCATAGGGTCAGCCATAACTTGATATCAAGTATTGATATCATGATTGTATTTTAGACTATTAAAAGCTATGTGGTTTGTAACTGACCAATAAACCTCTTCTTTTCTTTGGTGAGAGACCAGAACTTCCAAATAGTGTTTTGTTTATCGGGTATAGTAACTCACTATTTAGACGCCAGGCACTATGACCTGCATTAGGGCTAGAAGTACATGACCATTTTGAAAAATATCTAATGTGGCCTGATTTAAAACAAAACAAAACACAGCTTGCCTAGTGCAAGCATAGAGTTTCATTAGCCAGTGTTTATTATAATTAATCCTTTGAAATCTTCCTCCTTTTTAGTTCAAAAGTCCTAAGGTCAGCTTTGGTAAAAACGCATGGTATAGATCCATGATATCTGAATTCTAGCAGTGTTTCAGTTCAGTCACTCAGTCATGTCCGACTCTCTGTGACCCCATGGACTGCAGCACGCCAGGCTTCCCTGTCCATCACCAACTCCTGGAGCTTACTCAAGCTCACGTCCATTGAGTCAGTGATGCCATCTAACCATCGCATCATCTGTCGTCCCCTTCTCTTCCCGCCTTCAATCTTTCCCAGCATCAGGGTCTTTTCCAATGAGTCAGTTCTTTGTATCAGCTGGCCAATATGTTGGAGTTTTAATGTTTAGCAAAGTTAATTTAAAATTAACTTTTTCAAAAGTTCCTTTTGAAAAGAACTTAATATTTATTGTCTAAAAATCTACTGATAAATTTATCCATCAATCACTTTATCTTTTTTTATAATTTTTTAAAAATTTTACCTTTAGTTGAAGGATAATTGTTTTACAATATTGTGTTGGTTTCTGCCATACATCAACATGAATCAGCTATAGGTAAACTTACGTCCCCTCCCTCTTCAGCCTCCTTCCCACCTCCCACCTTTTTACCTTTGTGGCACTATTTTTCTAGATAATGAACTAGAATATATATAGAATGATATATAAAGTGTACAATTTATTGAGTTCTTAAAAGAGCTTTATTGAATTTTAATTCACATACAGTATACTGTGTAGTTTTAAATTTCTTCTTTAATTTCTCTCAGCAGTGTTTTTTAGTTTTAGTGTAATTGTTTTGTTGTCTTGAATATTTTTGTTAGATTAAGTTCTAAACATGTATAAATATGTGTGGGTATACACACCCACACATATATGGGGTTCCCCAGTGGCTCAGCGGTAAAGAATCCACCCGCACTCCAGGAGACGCAGATTCCATCCCTGAGTGGGAAAGATCCCCTGGAGGAGGGCACGGCAACCCATTCCAGTATTCTTGCCTGGATAATTCCATGGACAGAGGAGCCTAGTGGGCTATAGTCCACAGTGTCACAAAGAGTCGGATACAACTGAAGCAACTGAGCAGTTTGTGTGTGTGTGTGTGTGTGTGTGTGTATATATATATATATATATACATAGCAAACAAACTGGCAAATTGGAATTACAAACGTGTTCTCAGAACAGAATTCACTCATATGTAGGTGACTTACTGTAAAAGGCATGAAGATCAGAAAATAAGTATAAAACTGTTTATATTTGCATATGATATGCTCATTTAAATGGAAAATCTCAGAGGGTCTACAAAACTATTAATAGTAGAACAAACAGTTGAATTTAACAGGTCTTAGGACATCAAGGTTAATGTACAAAAAAAAAAAAAAAAGATCTGTTTGCAGCCAACAACTGGAAAATAAATTTAAAGAGACACATGCATGCATGTGTGCTAAGATGCCTTTAAAGATATATAGATAGATTTATAAGATAAAGATATATAAGGTAAGGTAAGGTAAGTCGCTTCAGTCGTTTCCGACTCTGTGCGACCCCAAAGACAACAGCCCATCAGGCTCCACCTTCCCTGGGATTCTCCAGGCAAGAACACTGGAGTGGGTTGCCATTTCCTTCTCCAATGCATGAAAGTGAAAAGTGAGAGTGAAGTCGCTCAGTCTTCGACTTAGCGACCCCATGGACTGTAGCCTACCAGGCTCCTTTGTCCATGGGATTTTCCAGGCAAGAGTACTGAAGTGGGGTGCCATATATATGTATCTTTAAATTTATTTTCCAACCGTTTGCTGCAAACAAATTGATTTCTGAATGACTGATGCAACCTTTGTGTACCATTCTATGTTCATGTCCTGTGCTTCAAAAACTAACAGCACATACTCAAGTAAAGAAAATTCTCTTGCCATTTCCAGCTTCCCTTGTAGCTTAGTCAGTAAAGAATCTGCCTGCAGTGCAGGAGACCTGGGTTCCATCCCTGGGTTGGGAAGATCCCCTGGAGAGGGAAATGGCAACCCATTCCAGTATCCTTGCCTGGAAAATCTCATGGACAGAGGAGCCTGGTGGGCTGCAGTCCGTTGGGTTGCAAAGAGTCGAGCAGGACTGATTGACTAACTCTTACTAAACCTACACTCATTACCAACCTTCCTGTGTACTTGCCCCAGGCCCCAGCTGGTGATTGATCTTATCAAAGGGGCACACCCCTCTACTGGTTTCCTTGGTAACTAATGAGTCCACCTGACTCAACTTCCCTAAAACTGATATTCTTCCCCTGCCCACCCCCCAACCCCCAGCAATGTCCTGCCAGTCATCAGCAGCCAAGGAACGGGGTGTTGTTCCAGGATCTTGCTTCAGACCTGAAGCTCCCCTATCTGTTCATCCACTAAGCCATGGATGTCTCTGTTGCTGACTCTGGGCTCTTCGGTCTTGAAGTTGGGCACGTACAGGACTTGCAGGCCTGCAGGATGCAGTCCAATAAAGACGTTAGTTGTAGATTCTTCACAGATGTCTGTTATCACATTGAGGTGGTTTTTACTATTCCTACAAGACCTGGGTTCAATCCCTGGGTCTGGAGGATGTCCTGGAGAAGGAAATGGCAACCCACTCCAGTACTCTTGCCTGGAAAGTCCCATGGACAGAGGAGCCTGGTAGGCTACAGTCCATGGGGTCGCAAAGAGTCCAACATGACTGAGCGACATCACTTACACTCACCTTCACTTACTATTCCTAGCTTTGTAAGTGTTGCCATGAATATTTGTTGAATTTTCACGAGATAATTCTCTGTCTTTTGAGATGGTCCTATACTTTCCCTCTTATAATCATTTTTAATATTGTTAATCATATTGATTGATGTTTGAAAAGTAAATACCCATTCTTATGTTGTAGGATTTGTTAATAGTTATTAAATGTTGTTTTTTTTTTGCCTATATTCATAAAGTATACATGTCTATGAGTTTCTGTTCATTTAGTGACTTTCCAGGTTTTCTTTTTTTTTGATTTGTTATTTTTTATTTTTTTCTCATTCCAGGGTTTTTTTTTAAACTAAGCTTATACCACTTATAAAATTATGTGAATTATTGCTCTTTCTGTAGCTTAAAAATTTGTGTGAGATTGTTATTTCTTATTCCTTGAATATTTGACAAAATTCACTAATAAAACCACCTATATCTGAGATTTCCTTTTAGGGAAGGATTTTGAAATGAATTAAATTTCTTTAACATATACAGGTATTTTTATAGTTTGAATTCTTTCTTGTATTGATTTTGGCAAGTTAATTTTTTCATGAAATTCATCTATTTTATTTTGCCACATTTATTGGCCTAGAGTTGCTCATTCATAATATTCTTTTACTGTCTGAGATTATCTATGGAATAGCTATTTTTACATTTTTGATACTAATGATTTATGTTCTCTTATTTGTGATCATTCTAGGTAGGGGTTTGTCAATTTTGTTGATCTTGTCAAAGAAAGAGACTTTAACATGACTAATTGTTTCTATTATCTATTATTTCTTTCATATTTGCTCTTGACTATGTTGTTATACTAATTTCAGTCATAATTTGTACTTTTATTTGCAATTTCTTAAAGTGAAATCTCATAATGTAGAGATTTAAATATATTGGTACTTCCCTAAGCACCACTTTCCTTGCATTTCACAATTTTTTTACATGTCTGTATTTATTATCATTTAATTTAAAATATTTTCAGAATTTTTCTTGATTTCTTTTTGCTCTGTGACTTATTGTGTTGCTTAATTTTCCAATTTTGAGTTTTCCTAGTTATTATTACTGATTATTTTTATCATGATTAGAAAATATACTCTGATTTCACTATTTTTACATTTGCTTTATTTTTTTAGTTTTTTAACCAATTTTTATTCAAGTATAGGTAATTTTTTAAATGCATTAGTTTCCAGTGTAGAGCAAAGTGATTCTGTTATCCACATATATATGTTATACATATATATATAATATTAATACATATCAGTTATCTGTCTATTAGTTAAGTTCAGTCGCTCAGTCATGTCCCACTCTTTGCGACCCCCTGAAGCGCAGCACGCCAGGCCTCCCTGTCCATCACCAACACCGGGAGTCCCCCCAGACCCATGACCATTGAGTCGGTGATGCCATCCAACCATCTCATCCTCTGTCGTCCCCTTCTCCTCCTGCCCTTAATCTTTCCCAGCATCAGGGTCTTTTCAAATGAGTCAGCTCTTCGCATCAGGTGGCCAAAGTATGGGAGTTTAAGCTTCAAATCAGTCCTTCCAATGAACACCCAGGACTGATCTCCTTTAGGATGGACTGGTTGGATCTCCTTGCAGTCCAAGGGACTCTCAAGAGTCTTCTCCAAAACCACAGTTCAAAAGCATCAATTCTTCTGTGCTCAGCTTTCTTTATAGTCCAACTCTCACATCCATATATGACCACTGCCACCTCCCTCCCCGATGGGGAACACGTGTACACCCGTGGCGGATTCATGTTGATGTATGGGAAAACCAATACAATATTGTAAAGTAAATAGCCTCCAATTAAAATAAATAAATTTTAATTTAAAAGAAAAAAGCATATATGACCACTGGAGAAACCAAAGCCTTGACTAGATGGACCTTTGTTGACAAAGTAATGTCTCTGCTTTTCAATATGCTGTCTAGGTTGGTCATAACTTTCCTTCCAGGGAGTAAGTACCTTTTAATTTCATGGCTGCAGTCACCATCTGCAGTGATTTTGGAGCCCAGAAAAATAAAGTCAGCCACTGTTTCCCCATCTATTTGCCATGAAGTGCTGGGACCAGATGTCATGATCTTAGTTTTCTGAATGTTGAGCTTTAAGCCAACTTCTTCACTCTCCTCTTTCACTTTCATCAAGAGGCTCTTAGGTTTTTCACTTTCTACCATAAAGGTGGTGTCATCTGCATACCTGAGGTGATTGATATTTCTCCAGGTAATGTTGATTCCAGCTTGTGTTTCATCCAGCCCAGCATTTCATTTGATGTACTTTGCATATAAGTTAAATAATCAGGGTGACAATATACAGTCTTGACACACTTCTGTCCCGATTTGGAACCAGTCTATCGTTCCATGTCCAGTTATAACTCTTGCTTCTTCACCTGCATACAGATTTCTCAGGAGTCAGGTCAGGTGGTCTGGTATTCCCATTTCTTTAAGAATTTTCCACAGTTTGTTGTGATCCACACAGTCAAAGGCTTTGGCATAGTCATCAAGCAGAAGTAGCTGTTTTTTTGGAACTCTCTCACTTTTTCTATGATCCAACAGATGTTGGTGATTTGATCTCTGGTTCCTCTGTCTTTTCTAATCCAGCTTGAAAATCTGGAAGTTCACGGTTCATGTACTGTTGAAGCCTGGCTTGGAGAAATTTGAGAATTACTTCGCTAGCATGTCAGATGGGTACAATTGTGTGGTAGTTTGAGCATTCTTTGGCATTGCGTTTCTTTGGGATTGGAATGAAAACTGACCTTTTCCAGTCCTATGGCCACTGCTGAGTTTTCCAAAATTGCTGGCATATTGAGTGTAGCACTTCCACAGCATCATCTTTCAGGATTTGGAATAGCTCAACTGGAATTCCATCACCTCTACTAGCTTTGTTTGTGGTGAAGCTTCCTAAGGTCCACTTGACTTCGTATTCCAGGATTTCTGGTTCTAGGTGAGTGATCACACACCATCATGATTATGTGGGTCCTGAAGATCTTTTTTGTACAGTTCCTCTGTGTATTCTTGCCACCTCTTCTTAATATCTTCTGCTTCTGTTAGGTCCATACCATTTCTATCCTTTATTGTGCCCATTTTTCCATGAAATGTTCCCTTGGTATCTCTCATTTTTTGAAGAGATCTCTGGTCTTTCCCATTCTATTGTTTTCCTCTATTTCTTTGCACTGATCACTGAGGAAGGCTTTCTTATCCTTGCTATTCTTTGGAACTCTGCAATCAAATGGGTGTATCTTTCCTTTTCTCCTTTGCTTTTTATTTCTCTTCTTTTCACAGCTATTTGTAAGGCCTCCTCAGACAGCCATTTTGCTTTTTTGCATTTCTTTTTCTTGGGGATGGTCTTGATAACTGTCTCCTGTACAATATCACAAACCTCCGTCCATAGTTCTTCAGACACTCTATCAGATCTAATCCCTTGAATCTATTTGTCACTTCCACTGTATAATCATAAGGTATATGATTTAGGTCATACCTGAATGGTCTAGTGGTTTTCCCTACTTTCTTCAATTTCAGTCTGAATTTGGCAATAAGGAGTTCATGATCTGAGTCACAGTCAGCTCCCAGTCTTGTTTTTGCTGACTGTATAGAGCTTATCTTTGGCTACAAAGAATATAATCAGTCTAATTTCTGTATTGAGCATCTGATGATGTCCATGTGTACAGTCTTCTCTTGTGTTGTTGGAAGAGGGTATTTGCTGTGACCAGTGCATTCTCTTGGCAAAACTCTATTAGCCTTTGCCCTGCTTCATTCTGTACTCCAAGGCCAAATTTGCCTGTTATTCCAGGTGTTTCTTGACTTCCTACTTTTGCATTCCAGTCCCCTATAATGAAAAGGACATCTTTTTTGGTGTTACTTCTAGAAGGTCTTGTAGGTCTTCATAGAACCATTCAACTTCAGCTTCTTCAGCATTACTGGTCAGGGCATAGACTTGGATTACCATGATATTGAATGGTTTTATTTGGAAGTGAACTGAGATCATTCTGTCATATTTGAGATTGCATCTAAGTACTGCATTTCAGGACTCTTATTGACTATGATGGCTACTCCATTTATTCTGAGGGATTCCTGCCCGCAGTAGTAGATACAATGGTCATCTGAGTTAAATTCACCCATTCCTGTCCATTTTAGTTCACTGATTCCTAAAATGTTGACAATCACTCTGCCATCTCCTATTTGACCTCTTCCACTTTGCCTTCACGGCTTACCTGGTGGATCAGACGGTAAAGCATCTGCCTGCAATGTAGGAGACCCGGGTTCGATTCCTGGGTTTGCCTTCATTCATGGACCGAACATTCCAGGTTCCTATGCAATATTGCTCTTTATAACATTGGACTCTATTTCCATTACCAGTCACATCCACAGCTGGGTGTTGTTTTTACTTTGGCTTCATCTCTTCATTCTTTCTGGAGTTATTTCTCCACTATCTCCAGTAGCATATTGGACACCTACCAACCTGGGGAGTTCATCTTTCAGTGTCCTATCTTTTTGCCTTTCTATACTGTTCATACTGAACAATGTAGTGACTGACATTCAATTCAGTGTGAAAGACAAAAGTGTTAACTCCTGGATTCAGCTATAATGGAATGCTGATGAGAAAATCTTGAGTGGGAGAGTTAGATTCATTCAGCATGAACCCTGCTTACCAGAGAGGAGTGAGGAGAGAAAAGATCATTTTATGAGATCATTACTCTGAATGAAGAATGGATTTTATTTTTTTATGTGTTTTGTTTTTCTTTCTTTCTTTTTTTTTTTTTTTGCAGTATTGCCTTCTAAACCTACACGCATTTTCTAGCAAGGTTTAAGGGCAGCCTCGGGGTGATTTATTAATAACACATATCATTCTATTTGTAACTCTTCTCACTTTTTACACATTGAAGTCCAAAGCAGATACATTGCCATATAGCTGGTGAGTTTTCTAAGACTATTTGGAATCTATTACAATAGATAAATACTGTTATGAAACAAGAGAGGAAAAAGTCTTCTCAATAGAGTAATGACTATATATATATATATATCAGATCAGTCACTCAGTCGTGTCCGACTCTTTGCGACCCCATTAATCACAACACACCAGGCCTCCTTGTCCATCACCAACTCTCAGAGGTCACTGAGACTCACACCCATCGAGTCAGTGATGCCATCCAGCCATCTCATCCTCTGTCGTCCCCTTCTCCTCTTGCCCTCAATCCCTCCCAGCATCAGAGTCTTCTCCAATGAGTCAACTCTTCGCATGAGGTGGCCAAAGTACTGGAGTTTCAGCTTTAGCATCATTTCTTCCCAAGAAATCCCAGGGCTGATCTCCTTTAGAATGGACTGGTTGGATCTCCTTGCAGTCCAAGGACTCTCAAGAGTCTTCTCCAACACCACAGTTCAAAAGCATCAATTCTTCGGCACTCAGCCTTCTTCACAGTCCAGCTCTCACATCCATATATATATAAAGGATTATATGATTCACTCATTCCACCAGCATTAAACTCAAGAATTCAATCAAAAACTTTTCATCTACCTTCTCTGTTTTTCTAGAAAATATTTTATTTGGTTTAGAACAATCTAGATCTCTCCTTAGCTTTCCATGTCGGTTGGTGTTTCTCAACAAGTACTCAGTGCAGTTTTTCCAAGGACTTTACAAATACCAATCTATTCCTTCAGCATCTGCATTATTTTAGTATCAAGTATCATCCCAATTTTATAAATAATGAAAGATAGCAAAAGAACTAAAGAAAACAAGAAAAGTCTAAGATAATCTTTTGATAAGGTTGAATTACATTAACACACTTGGATAAACATTATCACAGATAGCAAAAGTCAACCTGCTTAGCATGCAGGAAGAAAGCTGGGATCAATTTGGAGCACGATCAGGACTTGCACTGGGGCCTCCCTGGTGGCTCAGAGGTTAAAGTGTCTGCCTGCAATGTGGGCGACCGGGGTTCCATCCCTGGGTCGGGAAGATATCCTGGAGAAGGAAATGGCACCCCACTCCAGTATTCTCGCCTGGAGAATCCCATGGAGGGAGGAGCCTGGTAGGCTACAGTCCACGGGGTCGCAAAGAGTTGGACACGACTGAGCGATTTCACTTTTAGGACTTGCACTAGAAGTTACTTCCTTCAGGGAAGTGCTGTTTTGTATAAGGTATACTTCCTAAGGTATTCTGCTGCTAAGTCGCTTCAGTCGTGTCCAACTCTGTGCGACCCCATAGATGGCAGCCCACCAGGCTCTGCCGTCCCTGGGATTCTCCAGGCAAGAACACTGGAGTGGGTTGCCATTTCCTTCTCCAATGCATGAAAGTGAAAAGTGAAAGTGAAGTCGCTCAGTCGTGTCCGACTCTTAGCGACCCCATGGACTGGAACCTACCAGGCTCCTCCGTCCATGGAATTTTCCAGGCAAAAGTACGGGGGTGGGGTGCCATTGCCTTCCCCGAAGGTATTCTGGCAAATTCTGGCAAAGTTAAATCTCTTTAATTCAACAACAGAATATGACCTAGTGAGACAGGACACAGTTCTAAAAGTTCTGAGGAAATACAAATTGTAGCTTTAGATATGAGTCCCAAAGATCTGAGAGTTGTTATGTTGTGAACCAGATTCAGGGCTGACTTGGGGAGAAAAGAGAGAGAAAGAGACGTCTCAATATATTGTATTAATAAGCATTTGTACCTGTGGATTAATATTCCTTCTTTTAGTTAAATCATTTTCTGCTGCATGTAATTTGAAGCTCTTATCAGGCACATAATTACTTAGGGATTGTTATATCATGTTGATGAATTAACTGCTTTAGCATTGATGAGCTATACCTCTTTATCAGTGGTAATATTCTTTGCTCTGAAATACGCTTTGTGTCTATTAATATAACAACTCCAGCCTATATTTTGTTTGTGTGTTAGCATGATATATATTTTTCCATTGCTATTTTACTTTCAAATTACTAGTGTCTTTAAAGTGAGTTTCTTATAGGCAGCAGTATAGTTTGGTCTTATTTTGGTTTTGTTTCTTTGGTTATCCAGTATGACAATTTCTGACTTTTAATTGAGAGGCTTGGGCCATTTCCAACATGGATATTGGTATGGTTGAGTTTATATCTACTGTCCTGCTATATTTGTTTGTGTGTTCTCTTTCTTGCCATTTTTGGGAATTCAATGTTTTTAAGCATTTATCTTGCATCCTTTGTGTACTCATTCAGTTCAGTTCAGTCTCTCAGTCATGTCTGACTCTTTGCGACCCCATGAATTGCAGCACGCCAGGCCTCCCTGTCCATCACCAACTCCCAGAGTTCACCCAAACTCACGTCCATCGAGTCGGTGATGCCATCCAGCCATCTCATCCTCCGTTGTCCCGTTCTCCTCCTGCCCCCAATCCCTCCCAGCATCAGAGTCTTTTCCAATGAGTCAACTCTTCGCATGAGGTGGCCAAAGCACTGGAGTTTCAGCTTCAGCATCAGTCCTTCCAATGAACACCCAGGACTGATCTCCTTTAAAATGGACTGGTTGGATCTCCTTGCAGTCCAAGGGACTCTCATGAGTCTTCTCCAACACCACAGTTCAAAAGCATCAATTCTTTGGCACTCAGCTTTCTTCACAGTCCAACACTCACATCCATACATGACCACTGGAAAAACCGTAGCCTTGACTAGACGGACCTTTGTTGGCAAAATAACGTCTCTGCTTTTGAATATGCTATCTGGGTTGGTCATAACTTTCTTTCGGGTTTCTCTGGGGCTCAGAGGTTAAAGCATCTGCCTCCAATGTGGGAGACCCAGGTTTGATCCCTAGGTTGGGAAGATCCCCTGGAGAAGGAAATGGTAACCCACTCCAGTATTCTTGCTTGGAGAATCCCATGGATGGAGAAGCCTGGTAGGCTACAGTCCACAGGGTCGCAAAGAGTTGGGCACGACTGAGCGGCTTTGCTTTCACTTTCCTTCCAAGGAGAAAGCTGGTCTTTTAATTTCATGGCTGCAGTCACCATCTGCAGTGATTTTGGAGCCCAAAAAAATAAAGTCTGACACTGTTTCCACTGTTTCCCCATCTATTTCCCATGAAGTGATGGTACTCCTTGGAAGGAAAGTTATGACCAACCTAGATAGCATATTCAAAAGCAGAGACATCACTTTGCCAACAAAGGTTCGCCTAGTCAAGGCTATGGTCTTTCCTGTGGTCATGTATGGATGTGAGAGCTGGACTGTGAAGAAGGCTGAGCGCCGAAGAATTGATGCTTTTGAACTGTGGTGTTGGAGAAGACTCTTGAGAGTCCCTTGGACTGCAAGGAGGTCCAACCAGTCCATTCTGAAGGAGATCAGCCCTGGGATTTCTTTGGAAGGAATGATGCTAAAGCTGAAACTCCAGTATTTTGGCCACCTCATGCGAAGTGTTGACTCATTGGAGAAGACTCTGATGCTGGGAGGGATTGAGGGCAGGAGGAGAAGGGGACGACAGAAGATGAGATGGCTGGATGGCATCACTGACTTGATGGATGCGAGTCTGAGTGACCTCCGGGAGCTGGTGATGGACAGGGAGGCCTGGCGTGCTGCAGTTCATGGGGTCGCAAAGAGTCGGACACGACTAAGCGACTGATCTGATCTGACCTGATCTGATGGGACCAGATGCCATGATCTTCATTTTCTCAATGTTGAGCTTTAAGCCAACTTTTTCACTCTCCTCTTTCACTTTCATCAAGAGGCTTTTTAGTTCCTCTTCACTTTCTGCCATAAGGGTGGTGTCATCCGCATATCTGAGATCATTGATATTTCTCCTGACAATCTTGATTCCAAGTTGTGCTTCTTCCAACCCAGTATTTCTCATGATGTACTCTGCATATAAGTTAAATAAACAAGGTGACAATATACAGCCTTGAAGTACTCCTTTTCCTATTTGGACCCAGTCTGTTGTTCTATGTCCAGTTCTAACTGTTGCTTCCTGACCTGCATATAGGTTTCTCAAGAGGCAGATCAGGTGGTCTGGTATTCCCATCTCTTTCAGAATTTTCCACAGTTTATTGTGATCCACCCAGTGAAAGGCTTTGGCATAGTTAATAAAGCAGAAAGAGATGTTTTTCTGGAACTCTCTTGCTTTTTCCATGATCCAGCAGATGTTGGCAATTTGATCTCTGATTCCTCTGCCTTTGCTAAAACCAGCTTGAGCATCTGGAAGTTCACAGTTCACATATTGCTGAAGCCTGGCTGGGAAAATTTTGAGCATTCCTTTACTAGCGTGTGAGATGAGTGCAATTGTGTGGTAGTTTGAGCATTCTTTGGCATTGCCTTTCTTTGGGATTGGAATGAAAACTGACCTTTTCTAGTCCTGTGGCCACTGCTGAGTTTTCCAAATCTGCTAGCATATTGAGTGCCACACTTTCACAACATCATCTTTCAGGATTTGAAATAGCTCAACTGGAATTCCATCACTTCCACTAGCTTTGTTTATAGTGATGATTTCTAGGGCCCACTTGACTTCACATTCCAGGATATCTGGCTCTAGGTGAGTGATCACACCATCGTGATGATCTGGGTCCTCATTACCTATAGCTGTTTTGTTTCTTTAGTGATTGCTTTAGAATTTGTAGTATGGATCTTTAACTTATCTCTATTGACTTTATTGGAATATTATACCACTTCACAGTACATTGCTATTACTTTTTCTTTCAACAGTGAAATCTCCTTAATGGTTAAAAATGTATTTTATATCTTAACTGTGTTTATCTAGGTTTTCACGTGTTATTTTTCTTCCTGAAGCACTTCCTTAATATTTCTTGTAATGGAATTATGTTGGTGTTTTTTTTTAATTTTCATATATCTAAAAACATCTTTATTTTTCTTTGATTTTTAAATCCATTACCACTAGAAATGGAATTCCAAACAATTTTTCCTTTCAGCATTTTTAGTGTTATTTTTTTCTGTCTCCTAAATTGCTATGATTTCAATTAGACTACTGCAGTCATTCATATCTTTGTACCTCTGTACATAATATGTCTTTTTTATGATTGCTTTGAAATCTTTTTCTTTGCCACTGATTTTGCACAATTTCATTATTATGTCCCTGTGTAGTTTTATTTATGTTTCTTCTGCTTGGAATCTGTTGAAATTCTTGCATCGATGGGTTTTTTGGGTTCATTGAATTTGAAAAAAAAAATTGGCCATTGTTTCTTCAAATAGTTTTGTTTGGTTGGTTGTTTTTTCCCTCCGTTGTTTTTTCCCTCCCAGCCTTGCTCCTCTCAGTGCGTGCTTCCCATTGCATGTATGTTAGGGTGTTTCAGGTTGTATCACAGAGCTCTCCAGTTCTTTGTTTGTTTTTTCATTCTTTTTACCCTAATTCATTTTGGATCCTTTCTATTACTATATCCTTAAAGCCACTGTTTCTTCCTGAAGTGACTCATCTGATCTAAATCCTATCCCATCCACTGTATTTTTCATATTACACTTGGGAGTGCTCATCTCCACAGGATGGTTTGAGTCTTTTTTTTTTTTTTTTTTATGTATTCCATAGTTCAGTTAATATGCTCAGTCTTTCCTCTACCCTCTTGAACATATGGAATATAGTTATGCTAACTCTTTACTCATTCTTTCATCTATTTCATTGGTCTGTCTCTATTTTTTAATTTTCCTTCTCATTATGGAATGTATATTTCTACTTTCCTTCATGTTTGGTAGTTTTTGTGTGCTTTTTACATAATGCATTTATCTTGTGGGAAGTTGGAGATATATATATATTTTTTTTAAATATTCTCAAGTTTTATGCCAGGATGCAATTAAGTTACTTGGAACAACTTTGATACTCTTGAGACTTGCTTTTAAATAACATGGTTCAAGAGCACATAGTAACACAGGGCTGCTGCTGCTGCTGCTGCTGCTGCTACGTCGCTTCAGTCGTGTCCGACTCCGTGAGACCCCATAGACTGCAGCCCACCAGGCTCCCCCGTCCCTGGGCTAGTTTACCCTAAAACCAAGGCAGTACCTTCTGAGTACTCTACTCAGAATCCCATGAATTACATGATTGACCATCTGGCTTGTGGAAATCCAGTTTTTCCTAGCCCTGGTTGAGCACCAAAGAAATTTTTACTTTCTACTGTTAGGCAGTTCTTTCCCAAGCCTTGGGAAATTTCCCCATACACATACACCAAGTACTCAGATGGAGACAGGAGACAACCTCTGTAGATGTTCAGAATTCTCCTTCTCTGCATTTCTCTCTTCTCTGCTACTCTTGCCCACAAGCTCCAGTTGCTTTGGTCATCTCAGACTTCCAAAGCTGTGTTTGCAGTTCAGGGAGACCACAGGTCTCCTTCTGTATATCTCCTTTCTCTTATGCATCCTTGGAAATTTTTCTGAGCAGTAAGTTGAGGGAATCAGTGGGCTCACTTTTTTCTCTTCTCTAAGAGAGAAATCTGACCTGCCTGATGTTCAAAATAAGACTTGTTTCCTGAATTGTTTTTTTTTTTTTTTAATGGATCCAGGAAAAAGGGTACATCTCATCCCTGTCAACCCATTTTGATCAGAAGTGGAAGTCCTTTAATAGACAATTAAGTAATTATTTTATCATTTCAGTATGCTGAAACTTTCATCTTTTCAAGAAAACCAAAGATACCAAGCTGCATTGAATCTGTCTCCTTATGTCTGTCACAAATCCCCATCAAGAATGATTCCCGACTGTCACATTGTATCTTCGGAGAATAAATTTAACTTGAGTGCTCTTAGAAATAGGTCTCAGCCTGTGGAGATATGAACGTTTATAACTCCCAGAGTGCATTCTGAGTTCAGTGAATACAATGTAAATTATAATGCTAACCTCAGCATCACCCACCCACATCAAGAATAATCCCTTCATGCATGGAATATAGAAGTTTTGAGTTTATGACATGCGAGCATTTTAAATCAGAAAAATCAATGCACTTCAGCAGCCTCTAGAATAGTTGACATACATGAATAAAAAATGAATAAGCACTAGGTAGAGAACATTTTATTATTTTGAAATGAGGTACATGATAGGTGTTGGTTAACAAAATCCTGCTTTGTGTTTTTTGAAGCAGAGTATAAGAATTATGAAAAATGATTTTTGACCTGAAGTTTGAAAAGTCCGATCACAAAAGCCCATTGAAATAAGTTGTTCACTGGTAAAGAAAGTACAAAAGAAAGGTAGCTTTACCCCTTCTTTATCCATGATTCTCTTTTGTACAATGAAAGCAATAGGGAACATAAACTCCAGCTGTGTTTCAGACTGGAGGATCAGAATAGGTCATTGAAATTTTATATAGTGTGTGCTGTATATGCCATTCTAGAAGAAAGTCAACTTACTTTGTTGTTATTATTTGGTAACTTTGTTATTTACCCAGGAAATTCATGTTTATTCTCAAGTCAATATTAGCAATTTTACAACATAATTTTTCCCTGAGGGTTGTAATGGGTGGATCTAAGATAGAGTTTACAGGAAATGTGAATGTCTATTGTTAATCTCCATGTGATTATGTATATTTCTTACCTTGCTGTGAATCTTCTCCCTGTCAATACTATTTGCCTAGTATCTATATTCTAAATTCTGTGACTGGAATAGGAACTTTGATGAATCTAAAGAACAATGAATCTTTTTGTTTTCTTAGCACTTCATAATCTCTTGGACTTTCACCTTAGTAGGTTTCAATGCTTTTACTTTACAGTTGTAGATCAATTCAAAATAATATAATGAATTATTATCTGAGTTATAGTTGCATTTTCAAGTGCTCTTATCATTTATTTAATATTAGAATACTAAATGGCTGAACTTGTCGGTAGTACAAGCTAAATTAGGAAAATAATTCTTGTGGTAGAAGGTGTATTAAAAAACTAAATGATTTTTAAATTTTTTCCAAATCTACCATATATAATTTTTTATTGTTGTTATTGTTATTTAGTCACTAAGTCATGTCCAGCTCTTTTGTGACTGACTGTAGCTTGCCAGGCTACCCTGTCCATGGGATTTTCCAGGCAAGAATACTGGAAGGACTGCCATTTCCTTCTCCAGGGCATCACCCCAACCCAGGGATCAAACCCATGTCTCCTGCATTGGCAGGTAAATTCTTTACCACTGAGCCACCAAGGAAGCCCAATTATTTCTTGGGTGACTATTGTGGTTGGATGGCATCACCGACTCAATGGACATGAATTTCAGTAAACTCTGGGAGTTGGTGATGGACGGGGAGGCCCGGCGTGCTATAGTTCATGGGGTCACAAAGAGTCGGACATGACTGAGCAACTGAACTGAACTGTAGCATGAAACACCTTGTTGAGGATAGTGAGAGATACTGTGAAATATAAGGCTCGTTTCTCTGACATATTCTAGGCTTCCAGAATCTTATATGATGATAAGTATTTCTTGAAAAGAATAAATGATGTCAAAGGTTTCTACAAGGACAGTCATTGCATTGGTAAATTGGAAGGTTACTTAGACATGAGGTTGTTCAAAGAATTCTGGTAGAAATTTCTGCTTGAGAATTTTGATTTAAAGGATTGACAGGGTTCATTCTTCTGGGGGAAGACATGATACAGCAACTACAAGACTCAGTCAAGGGAGAGCGAGGGAGGTGTAAGATCCAGTGAACTGGGCCATTTAACCACGAACGCAAATTCTTACAGGGCAGTTGCAGGACTAATGAATAGAAAGAACCTGAGTGTAAATTTGAAGTGGAATAAAAAACTCTTAACTTTATTTTTTTAAAACTTTTTGTTTGATATTGGAGAATAGCTGATTAGCAATGTGATAGTTTCAGGTAAACAGTGAAGGGACTCAGTCTTACATAGGCATGTGTCTATTCTCTCCTAAACTCCCCTCCCTTACCATTCCTGGATTCACCTATCCCTAAGTATTTCTGAGAGTTTTATGCTATATATTTAACAGTCATTTTGTTGAGTTATTAAATGAATCGCAGATGCTGGATACTTATGTGCAAATCATTTAGCTGGTCAGCAAGTCTTCACCACCACCAAGCCTTTCTTCCTGTTGTTGCATATCCAGTATCATGAAAAAATAATATTCTGTATTCCAAAAGGTCCCTGGAAGCTGAGACACAAAGTTAAAAAAGAAGCTAAAAGTATACCATGGTGGTCTTTTGAATCCCAGTCTTGACCTTTTTAAAATGCAATTTAGTAATGAAAGACGGTAATTCACTCTCAATATAAAATAAATACTGGTTTGTGTTCTTTTCCTCCTTGTCACGTCTTTTCTGAAAACCAGTCCATGAAAAAGAATAGTGATTAATCTGTTATAACAATTAATTCTAGTCAGCTTGGCGGTGACTGGGGGCTTCCCAGGTAGCTCAGTGGTAAAGAATCCTTCTGCCAATACAGGAGCCACAGGTTCGATCCCTGGGTCAAGAAAATCCTCTGGAGTAGGAAATGGCAACCTGCTCCAGTGTTCTTACCAGGGAAATCCCATGAACAGAGAAGACTCACAAGCTGCAGTCCATGGGTCGCAAAAAAGTCGGACATGACCTGGCAGCTACACCACCCCAACACGCCAGCGCTGGGCAGTTGTGCCCTGTACTTTGGTTGTTCTCTGCTTTGTTCAATATCCAGAATTTCTCAACGTGAAGCTCCTGATACTCCCATAAAGACATTCAAAGTCCAATTTCTGACCCCCTTAATCACTTTGAAGAGTCCTGCCCATGCACATTTCAGTGACTGCTGGCCTCTCCCGCCATCTAGACGTTGTAGCCTGTCTTCCTCCCCGTACCTAAGTGGGCCCTTGGTGATACAAATCCTGCTCTTTCTTAGGACTGTGTCTAGGCATTTAATTTTTCTGAGATTGGTGGAGGGACAGAGAGATGCGTAGGTGACAGTTAAGATTTCAATAAAATTTATTGGTCAAGAATTTTTTTTTTTAATTACCTTTAAAATGTGGCATTTTATTAAAATGTGGCATGGTATATCTCAGGATGTTTCTTGTTTTCAAGTATTCTACTTGTGTTGATGGGGTTGTGTGTAGGAGTATACTTTAACCATCGTAATTCCATTATACAAATATGGAGAATAAAATGTAGACTAGTCATGAGACTAGTACAGATAAATTAGCAGATTATGGGCATTCAATTTATTATTTGGGATACAATTTATTATTTCTAGTACAATCTATCTTGCAACATATTAATCAGTTAATCAAGTAACTAGATAGCATACCCAGTATGTAAATTACTTACAGATTTTAATTAACACTCATTTGGGATGGGCCACTGATTACACACAACCCAACTCTTAAAAGAACATTTTAGCCATACTAGCAAAACCAATACAATATTGTAAAGTAAAATAAATAAATTAATTAATTTTAAAAAAAATACCATGTTATTTCAAATTCTACTCAATAAGGATAACTGGTGTCTAAATATTTTACTGTCTTGTTAGAATAGAAAAAAAAATGATTGTATAGTTCAGAAGTAATGGATTGTGTTATAAATCATTAAAAGAAAACATAGCAAGTTGGATTGCATTTCTACTGCTCCACTGTATGTTCATTTATATAAATAAGAACTAAAATAGTTCTTCAATGAGGAAGACTTTCACCCCCTTAAACGTCATCTGTGAGTGCCTATTGCCTAGAATATTTCTGAGAAGTCATAGTGTTATAAGCCAAAAGATATTTTTTTCTATAAGCCTTTAAGTGAGTGTCAACATAGTCTTAGCAATGAGAGAAGTGACATTTTAGAAATCTTCCATTTTAGACTTCTTCCATATGCCACTTTATAAGGTGTAGTAGTGTAAATGGGGTCCTCAAAAGATGTGTTTGACTCCTAATCTGCAGAACCTCTGAATGTGACTGAATTTGGAGAAGGGGTTTGCAGATGTAACTAAGAATCTCTAGATAGGATTTTTCCAGATTGTTAGGTGGGCTCTATATCCAAGGATGTCTCCTTACAAAAGATACACAGGGGCAAAAAGAGAGGAGGAGGTGGGGGTCCTGGAACACAGAGGCAGAGATTGGAGAGGTGCAGCCAAGGAGGAGAGCTGGCAGTCCCCAGGAGCAAAAGGCAAGGAAGGTTTCTCTCTTAGAGCCTCCGGGGCAGTGTCGTCCAGCTCACAACCATGCTTTCAGACTTCTAGGCTTCGAAATTGTGAGAGAGTAGATTTCTAAACTTCAGACACTAAATTTGTATACAACATACCTCGTTTCATTGTGCTTCATTTTTGTTGTGCTTCGTAGATACTGTACTTTTTTTTTACAAGCTGAAGGTTTGTGAACCATTGAACCACCGTATTAGCACCATTTTTCCAACAGCACTTACTCATTTTGCGTCTCTGTGTCATGTTTTGGTAATTCTCTCCTTTCTTCAACAATCTGTCTGATGGTCAGGTGTGTTATGGTGATCTGTGATTTGTGATCTTTGACCTTACTATTGTTGTTGTGTGAGGAGGCCACAATCTGTACTCATATCAGACAGTGAGCTTACAGGATGGATGTTTCTTGAGTTCTGACTCCTCTGCTGACTGGCCATTCCTGACTCCCTCTTCTTGGCCATTCTCGTCCCCAGGACACAACAACATTAATAGTAGGCCAGTTAGTAAATCTACAATGACCTCTTAATGTTCAAGTGAAAGGAAGAGGCACACATCTCTCATCTTAGATCAAGAACTAGAGAAGATGACATTTACTGAGAAAGGGAGGCCAAAAGTCCAGATATGCTCAAAGCTAGGCTCTTGGGCTAAACAATTAGCCAAGTTGTGAATGCAAAGGAAAAGTTCAAGAAAATTTAAAGTACTACTCCGGTTATCAAAGGAAAGTAAGGAAGCAAATACATTGCTGATACAGAGAAAGTTTTAGTGGTCTAGACAGAAGATAAACCAGCCACAATATTCCCTTAAGCTAAAGCCTAAATCAGAGATTTTTAATTCTGTGATGATTGAGAGAGGTGAGGAAGCTACAGAAGAGAAGAGAGAAGCTAGCAGAGGTTGGTTCATGAGTTTCAGGACAGAAGCTGTCTCTGTAACATCAAAGTGAGGGTGAAGCAGCAAGTGCTATATAAAACCTGCAGCAGATTATATGGAAGATCTGGCTAAGATCATTAATGACAGTGGGTGGTTACACCAAACAAAATTTCGATGCAGTCTGTTGGAAAAAGATGCCATTTCGAATTTTCATAGCTAGAGAGTAGTCAGTGCCTGATTTCAAAGCCTCTTGTAAGAGGGTAATGCGGCTGGTGACTTGAAGCCCATGTCCATTTACCATTCTTAAACTCTAGGGACTTAAGAATTATATTAAATCAATTTTGCCTGTGCTGTGTAAATGAAACAACAAAGCCTGCTGCTGCTGCTGCTGCTGCTGCTGCTAAGTCGCTTCAGTCATGTCCGACTCTGTGCGACCCCATGGACTGCAGCCTACCAGGCTTCTCCGTCCATGGGATTCTCCAGGCAAGAACACTGGAGTAGGTTGCCATTTCCTTCTTCAATGCATGAAAGTGGAAAGTGAAAGTGAAGTCGCTCAGTCATGTCTGACTCTTAGCGACCCCATGGACTGCAGCCTACCAGCCTCCTCCGTCCATGGGATGTTCCAGGCAACAGTACTGGGGTGGGGTGCCATTGCCTTCTCCCTAACAAAGCCTAGATGACAGCAGTCTGTTCACGTGGTTTTCTGAGTATTTTAAGACTACTATTAGGCTTCCCAGGTGGTACAGTGGTAAACAATCTGCCTTGCCAATGTAGAAGTTTCAGGAGACAAGGTTTCAATCCTTGGGTTAGGAAGAGCCCACTCCAGTATTCTTACCTGGAGAATTCCATGGACAGAGGAGCTTGGGGGGCTACAGTCCTGCTGCTGCTAAGTTGCTTCAGTCGTGTCTGACTCTGTGCAACCCCATAGACGGCAGCCCACCAGGCTCCCCTGTCCCTGGGATTCTCCAGGCAAGAACACTGGAGTGGGTTGCCATTTCCTTCTCCAATGCAGGAAAGTGAAAAGTGAAAGGGAAGTCGCTCAGTCATGTCCAACTCTTCGAGATCCCACAGACTGCAGCCTACCAGGCTCTTCTGTCCATGGGGTTTTCCAGGCAAGAGTACTGGAGTGGGGTGCCATTGCCTTCTCCACAGGGTCACAAAGAGTCAGGCCTGACCAAAACAACTGAGCATGCGCATGCATCCACTGAGACCTGCTGCTTACCAAAAAAGGATATATTTCAAAGTATTACTGCTCATTGTCAATGCACTGGTCACTCAGTAGCTCTGATGAAGATATGCAGTGAGATTAGTGTTGTTTTCATGCCTTCTAACACAACATCGATTCTGCATCCCATGGATCACAGAATAATTTCAGATTTCAAGTTCTGTTACCTAAGACACGTATTTCATAAAGTTTTCACTGCCATAGATGGTGATCTGTCTATGGATTTGGGCAAAGTAAAACTGAAAACCTTCTGGAAAGGATTCACCATGCTAGATGCCATTAAGAACATTTGTGATTTATGGGAAGAGGTCAAAATATCGACACTGACAGGATTTTGGAAGAAATTAATTCCAATACCACCTGCCCCCGCATGGGTGACTTTGTGGGGTTCAAGATATTTTAGTGGTGGAAGTAACTGCAGATGTGGTAGAAAGAGCAGAAGAACTAGACTTTGAAGTGGAACCTAAAGATGTGAGTGAATTGCTGCAAACTAACGATAAAACTTTAACAGCTGAGTTGTATCTTACGAGCAAAGAAAGTGGTGTTTTGAGATGGAGTCTATTCCTAGTGAGGATACTGTGAAGATTGTTGAGATGACAACAAAAGATTTAGAATATCACATAAACTTAGTTGACAAAACAGTGTCAAGTTTTGAGAGGACTGACCCCAGTTTTGAAAGAAATTCTTCTGTGGGAAAAATGCTATCAAACAGCGTTTCATGCTACAGAAAAATTGCTCATGAACGAAAAAGTCAATCAATATGACAAATTTCATTGTTGTCTGATCCTGGGAAATTGCCACAGCAGCCCCAGCCTTCTGCAGATCCCACCCTGATCAGTCAGCAGCCCCAAACATCGAGAGCAAGACCCTCCACCAGCAAAAAGATGATAGCTTACTGAAGGCTCACGTGATGGTTAGTGGTTTTAGCATTAAAGTTTTTTGATTAAGCTTGTACACCGTTTCTTTAGACATAAGGCTATTACTTCGATATAATGGAAATACATCTTTTAAATGCACTGGGAAACCAAAACTTCGTGTGGCTTACTTTATTGCAATATTCACTTTTTAGCAGTAGTATTGAACCCAATTCACAATATTTTCAAGCTATGACTATGAATTGCTACAGCAGCTCTCGGAAAGTAATAAAAAATATAACTCTCAATCTTTTTTTTTTAATTTTATTTTCATTTTATTTAAATTTACAATATTGTATTGGTTTTGCCATGTATCAAAATGAATCCGCCACAGGTATACATGTGTTCCCCATCCTGAACCGTCCTCCCTCCTCCCTCCCCATACCATCCCTCTGGGTTGTCCCAGTGCACCAGCCCCAGGCATCCGGTATCAGGCATCGAACCTGGACTGGTGACTCGTTTCATATATGATATTATACTTATTTCAATTGCTTTTTCTCAGTCTCCTTTATATTTTTTAAATAAACATTTTCTTAACCAAGTACCAACTACTTTCTAAAGCAGCATGAGTGAGTGAAGTCACTCAGTCATGTCTGACTCTTTGTGACCCCATGGACTGTAGCCTACCAGGCTTCTCCGTCCATGGGGTTCTCCAGGCAAGAATACTGGTGTGGGTTACCATTTCTTTCTCCAGGGCATCTTCCCGACCCAGGGATCGAACCCGGGTCTCCCACATTGCAGGCAGACGCTTTAACCTCTGAGCCACCAGGGAAGGCCAAAGCAGCATGACCAGTGTTAAAATATTAACTAAATAAAAACTTAAGAAAGAACACAAAAATCAGTATTCTTCAGCAGAGAAATTCTTATAGTGTTTGGGAATGACCCTGTGAGAAGATTCTTAGTAGTGAAATGAGATTAAGATAGGTCTAACTTTTTAGTCAAAGGGACTATTATACCGCAATTCTCCAAAGGAATTGTGTTCTTCTGGCTCATCAACCACACATCTCATGTTAATGTCCAGAAGCAAATTAGAAACTGAATGCCAGTCTTGCCTCCATTCCTGTCTACTTTTTCTCTACTGTGGCAGGGCCTTTGTTCTCCAGCAAGAGACAGAAAAGAAATTTGGATGAAACACAATGAATACTGCACAGAGGCTTTTCTGGTGGAGAGCAGAGCACATTAACAGCAAAAAAAAAAAAAATCAATTTTTTTCTTAAAAAAGCAGAGTCAGAAATTATATCCATAATAATAAACATAAATGATTTATCTTTATGTTAATCTAGTTCAAAGGTTTATGCAGCAATTAGTCATTTCCAGGCAGAAATCAGAGTATGGTATAACATAACTGTACAAAACTGTACTTAGTTGCAAAACTAGAGAATAAAGATGGTGAGTTTCTTTTTATACTTGACCCTGTTCCTGTCAACGTCTTTTGTGTACGTGTGTGTTCGGTCATTCGGTTGTGTCTGACCCTTTGGAACTGCATGGACTGTAGCCTGTCAGGTTCCCCTGTCCATGAAATTTTCTAGAAAAGAATACTGGAGTAGGAAATTTGCTATTTCCTACTCCAAGGGATCTTCCTGACCCAGAAAGCAAACCTGTGTCTCTTGCACCTTCTACTTTGGCAGGTAGATAGATTCTTTACCACTGCACCACCAATATCCTTTACTAATACGTTATCTCCCGATCATGAATAAAAATTCAATGCTTAATAGTTATTATTTTCCCCAAGTCTCTGGTATTATTTCCATACTATCTTTTACGCTTAGAACTTGCAGTACAACTGTAGAGGTTGACTCCAACTGTGGGATATACATTTTATTACATACAGAAAGCAAAAGCATGGATGTGTATATTGTCAAATGGAATTTATGTAAAGACTTTTTTATGAGAAAAAGTAAGAGCTTCCGTCTCATGACAGTGACGGGGTGAAAGCACCTACTTTCTCTCTTTGTGCTTCGCTTGTCTGAATCACAGGGGGAAATGTTTTGAACTTTCAAAATGCTTGGCATGACTTGCAAGTGATTTTTCTCTTATTGGTCACATTAGTTAGACTTTGTGTCCTGGTTTCCACAGTCTGTCCAATGAGCGTAACACACGCTCCTGGCCTGCAGAAGGACAAGCGTGGGAGGGGAAGACAGCTCCTGCCAGTGTGATGGAGGATGGAGTTATTTTTGAAACAATTATTGTGTATCTTCAGGAAACAAAATCTGGTTTCAGATTTTTTTTTTCCTCTTCTCTGAATAGGCTATTACTGTAAACATAGGAAACTTTTTTATGTGAAGACAATATATACTTTTATATGAACTATATTTTATTATTAGACCTTGAGGAGGAAATAAGCAGAAAACCAATGCTAATAGTATCCCATAAAATGAGGAGATAATATTGTTTACCCAGTGATATAATAAACACCTGGGAAACTACTAAATATGTACACTAGCAATAGTGGAAAGGCTTGCACAGCCCATAATACCAGCAAAAAATGCCATTTATTGCAGCACCCACTATATGCCAAACTATGTGCAAAATTCTATGTCTTTTATATGCATGGTCTCCCTTGATTCTCACAATAATCCTAAGAGAAGTATGCTCTGATCGATGCCAGCTCACAGCGGGGCTAACACCAGTTAGATAAACTGAGGCTGACAAGGCTTAAATGATTTTTACCAAATCTTTTAGCAATTAAGTGACAGAACCAGGACTCAGACTGCTGGACTCCAAAGTATTGATTAACTACTGTGCTACACAAGGGTTTCCCAGGTGGCTCTAGAGATATAGAATCTGCTGCCAGTGCAGGAGGCGTGAGAAACATGAGTTTATCCCTGGGTGGGGAAGATCCCTTGGAGGAGGAAGTGGCAACCCACTCCAATATCCTTGCCTAGAGAATCCCATGGAAAGAGGAGCCTGGCAGACTACAGTCCATAGGGTCTCTCAGGGTCAGACATGACGAAAATGACTTAGCACGCATGCGCAGACATCTGGCTAAGCACCTTCCACAAGATATACTTGTGGAAGTCAAATGCATCATTAAGAAATATCTAGCAAGCAGAGTCAACCCCTCTGAAGCTCTAGAATAATTTTCTGCAGTCAGACTCATTTCTCCACAGGCATTTTGTACTTGAAAAATTCTTCAGGGGTATTGTTTTTGTACTTGACGTGTTTTAAATTTGAAAGTATTTTTTCCAACTTATCTTTCTCCCTCTCTTTCACATACATGTGTGTACACACACATGCATGCATACACATACACATGCACATATATTAGGCCTCTTTATGTATCTACTTTTAAAAAATTTCTTTTGAACTTAAGTTCCCTACTTCAGCTATCCATAGTTGCCCATAATACAGAAAGTGTATAGATGCTTTTGATTCAATTGAAAAAATATACTGAATAATAATGATTTGTATAATAATTTGTAAAGCAGAATAGCTTGTTTTCTTTAAAAACAAATCGCTTCACTTCTAAGTGCAGGCCTCCAGTGATTTGCCTGGTTTCCTAGAGAGTCAGTGAGCAGGCTAGATTTCCTTGTTATTATCCATGAGATACTTATTGGAGGTGCAAATATCATAATAAATTGTTCAAGATCATTAACATTATAATAAAAATAAAATTACTTGGGTAAGTCTGTTCAGCTAATTAGATAGAGTTATTGTAGAAGGCAATGGCACCCTACTCCAGCACTCTTGCCTGGAAAATCTCATGGACGGAGGAGCCTGGTGGGCCACAGTCCATGAGGTCGCTAAGAGTCAGACAAGACTCAGCAACTTCACTTTCCCTTTTCACTTTTATGCACTGGAGAAGGAAATGGCAACCCACTCCAGTGTTCTTGCCTGGAGAATCCCAGGGACAGGGGAGCCTCGTGGGCTGCCGTCTATGGGGTTGCACAGAGTCGGACATGACTGAAGCGACTTAGCAGCAGCAGCAGCAGCAACATCATTGGAGCATCAGTGTGTTTGGGGTTGAATGCTGTAAGTCAGTAATTCAATCAATATTAAGTGCCAAAGAGGAAAACAATATTGCCACTTATGTCTAAATAGAAAGAATACTAGACTTGGAATCAAAGGATCACTTAGACCTTGCCCTTCTTTTTATTATCTGGGAGGCCATGGACAAATAATAGTCTCTTTAAGTATCAATTCCCACATTGTCAAACTAGACATAAAAATACAGTTTTCTTGAGGTTATTAGGAAGGTTACAGAGATAAAATATATAAAACCACTTAACCTAGTTTTATAAAGGTGTTTTTTTTTTCCCTTCTTTCCTAAACAAAGATAAATCATCTGTGTTTTTTCTCCAAAACTTTGCTGCAAGGTTGACTGGGAAGTGCATAATCTTTATTTTGCCAACACACTGACCTAGCAAGTGTTCATGAATTTTCTTACAGGGAAAGAAGTGGACAGTAGGCAGAGGGAAAACACTGGGCTAGTCAGGTTTTCCAGAGAAACTGAACCTATAATATAGGTACACAGATAGCTACTTATATACGTATATACATGGACTGATCCATAGAAAGACACGTGGAAACATACATTCAGAGATAGATAGATAGAAAAATGGATAGATATTTCTGCAAGCTGGAGACCCAGGAAAGCTGGTGGTATAATTCAGCCCTCCTCCAGAAGCCTGAGAATCAGTAGAGCTGATGATATAACTCCCACATTGAGGTTGGAGAAAATGAGGTGAAATGTACCAGCTCAAGCAGCGAGGTGGGAGGAAAAATGGGTGAACTCCTCTTCCTTTCAACTCTTGTTTTTTTGAGACCCTCAGTGGATTGGATGATGCCCACCCATGCTGGAGAGGGTCATTTGCTTTTATTCAACCCATGGATTCAAATGCTAATCTTTTCCAGAATCACCCTCGCAGATACACACAGAAGTCATGGTTAATGAGTCCCCTGTAGCCTGTCAAGTTGACACATAAACTATAGGATCACAAAACTTAGGGTTTCTCCTAATTCATCCACCATATTACAAAAGGCAAAAGTGACCTGGATAATTAAAAAATCCCCACCTTCATAGAATCTGTCCACAAAAATAAGGTACAAATAAATGGAGAGTGGTGATTTGGGAGAAAGTGGCTGTATATGTTGGAAAAGGCGATGGCACCCCACTCCAGTACTCTTGCCTGGAAAATCCCATGGACGGAGGAGCCGGGTAGGCTGCAGTCCATGGGGTCGTAAAGAGTTGGACACGACTGAGCGACTTCACTTTCACTTTTCACTTTCATGCATTGGAGAAGGCAATGGCATCCCACTCCAGTGTTCTTGCCTGGAGAATCCTGGGCACGGGGGCGCCTCGTGGGCTGCCGTCAGTGGGGTCGCACAGAGTCGGACACGACTGAAGCAACTTAACAGCAGCAGCAGCAGATGTATATGTATTCCACCTGTCTCCGACTAACTCTTTTTGACCTGTGTATAAATAATATCATAGCATCATATTTTTCCAGATATGTCCTTTACCCACTTGGCATCCCACCTATGTTATTTCATAACTTTGAAATTTGTAAATGCTAGATATAGTCCTTGATCTCTTAGGAGTCTCCCACGTGATCACCTCCACACGCATACATTCTCACTGAGAATCTGTGATGTTCTCACGTTGATGGAAATTTCACCCCATGTTAAATATTCAGTAAACTCTCTGAATTCTTACCCTTGAGGATACAGAAGAATCGGCAAACTTTTTCTTTCTTGAGTAAGTATTAATACTGAAACCATCATATGGATGGGAGCCCGGTCAATCCATTACCAGATTTAATGGTTTTTGAAGGGATCAGTTCAGAAATCCTTAGAGTTGATGGGCAAAGGAAGAGATGAGCATACGTGAGTGTTCTAGCATTGAGCATTTGTTAAACATCCACTAATCAGGGGTTAACCTTACTATTTATAATCACAAGCTAAAATGCAGCTCATTGGAAATAAGCCTTCTTGCTAGAATTACTCATTTGCAAATTAGTCAACCACATTCCTCTCTGACATCAAAAAGGCTGAGAAAACAGTGGGTGATTGCTCAGGAAATTTATGAGACCAACATGAGTATCTTTCACATTCCACAAAAGAAATACAACAAATCCTTTGCTGACAAAGCTGTAGTCATTACCAATTTTATATTCCAGTTTACAGAGGGAGAGCCTCTCTCAAGCAGATGGATTGTTTTATCCCAGGAACTTTCTTGCAGGAAAATCACTTAGGAGAAAAACTTCAAATAGATCTGGATAGAATCCTGTCTCCAACAGCTAGAAGCTGTTTTACCTTGGCAAAGATAATTGATCTTTTTGAGTATCAATTTGGTTTACCTTTTTTAAAAATTCTTTTTATTTTGTTTAAATCTGTCTGAGTATAGTTGCTTTACGGAGTTGTGTTAGTTTTTGCTGCACAGCAAAGTGGATCAGCCACACGTATACATACATGTTTTCTTTTTGGAATTTCCTTCCAATTTTGGTCACCACATTATAAAATAGATTCTCATTAGTTATCTATTTTATACATAATAGTGTATAAATGTCCATCTCAACCTCCCAATTCATCCCGTCCTCCTTTTCCCTCCTTGGCGTCCGTGTGTTTGGTCTCTACATCTGTGTCTATTTCTGCCCCGGAGATAGGTTCATCTGCACTGTTTTCCTACATTCCACATATATGTGTTCATATATGGTACTTTTCTCTTTAGGTCTCACCTCACTCTATGTCAGTCTCTAGGTCCATTCACGTCTCTTTTGTCATTCGGCAAAGAGTCTTGAAGTGCTTACTGTCTATCAGGAGCTGTCGTAGGCACTGAAAACGAAAGTCACTCAGTAGTGTCTGAGTCTTTGCGACCCCACGGACCGTACGGTCTATGGATTTCTCCAGTCCAGAGTACTGGAGTGGGTAGCCTGTCCATTCTCCAGGGGATCTTCCCAACCCACGGATTGAACCCAGGTCTCCCACACTGCAGGCGGATTCTTTACCAGCTGAGTCACAAGGAAAGCCCAAGAATACTGCAGTGGGTAGCCTATCCCTTCTCTAGGGGATCTTCCTGACCCAGGAATCCAACCGGGATCTCCTGCAGTGCAGGCCGATTCTTTGCCAACTGAGCTATCTATCAGGGAAGCCCTAAATAGGCACTATGCTATGCTATGCTAAGTCACTTCAGTCGTGTCCGACTCTGTGCGACCCCATAGACAGCAGCCCACCAGGCTTCCCCATCCCTGGGATTCTCCAGGCAAGAACACTGGAGTGGGTCGCCATTTCCTTCTCCAATGCATGAAAGTGAAAAGGGAAAGTGAAGTTGCTCAGTCATGTCCGACTCCCAGCAACCCCATGGACTGCAGCCTACCAGGCTCCTCCGTCCACGCGATTTACCAGGCAATAGTACTGGAGTAGGGTGCCATTTCCTTCTCCAATGCATGAAAGTGAAAAGAGAAAGTGCAGTCACTCAGTCATGTTCGACTCTTAGCGACCCCACGGACTGCAGCCTACCAGGCTCCTCCATCCGTGGGATTTTCCAGGCAAGAGTACTGGAGTGGGGTGCCATTGCCTTCTCTGAAATAGGCACTAGAGGTATACCAAATAGAGAAAAACAGACCCTGCCTTCAGAGTGTATAAAGAGGTTCCTCTCCCCCAGGTGGTGGGTGCATTAAAGAAGAGAGCATGTATAAATAATCACCACTGTTCTGAAGCATCCTGATAATCATCTCATTTTCTTTTGGAAAGAACATTCCATCGATTGTCACTTCTGATTTCCTCCAAAGGCAGTGACTTTAATAATGAGCCCACCTACCTGATTTTAGCAAGACGCAGGGTCACCCAGCTAAAGGCAGATTTGTGTTTGGCCTTCGTTATAGATGAGGCTGGCATTGTGACTAAGTTCTGGCCAAGGCAGAAAAGTGTTACATTCCCATCCTCAGGCCTTGACCCCTCCCAGGATGCATGCGCGCAGGTGACACTCAGGTCTGTGCCCCTTCCCCCTGGCTAAGAGATGACAAGGAATTAGAGCTGGAAGTCACAGAGGACCGCAGAGCCACAGGACCAACAGTGGACTGCTCACTTCCGAATCGTCACTTTTACCTGAAGCTGCTATATTTTGTGTTTCTTTATTATATCAGCTTGGGCTGTACCTTACCTAATATGATATATGTGACAAATAGAGTTTATACCATATTCATTATCTTGAATCCTAAAAAGGACATCACTTGTTCACATTCATCACTGAAAAATATTTGTTATTTAATCTTTGAAACTAGTATACTATTGTGTAAGTATCTCTTTAATTGCACTTCCCTACTTGATTATTTTCACTTTGAGTTGAATTATCTTATAATAATGACATTGCAGGAAAAATTATACCCACAAAGGAAAAAAAATTACTTTTTGTTGCTAGCCCTCCTATTTCAAGTAATGTTCAATAAAACAAAATTCTTAAGCAACAAAATAATCGGAGCACTCTTTGGCATTTGAATTTGCACCTTTATTATGTTTTATAATATTTTTAAATTCCTTTACTCTTTAAAGCACCCAGGTAGTTTTGATATTTGACAGAGTCTAGAAATGGTATTTAGACAAGTCCTACTTACATTTCTGAGTTTATTTTTCAGGCTTAATCTTTGCCTTTTCTGCAACACATAAAGAATTTCTAAAAGTAATGGGCTGAAGTAAATATAACTCATACAAAAATGAATATGTCTTTCAGCAGTGTATGTGTATAGGAGTAAATATAGAACACAAAATGATGCTTAGCTAACAGAATAAAATGTATAGAATTAAGTAAGTCCTCCATCCAAGTTGTTTCCTTAAAATGTTCAATACTTATTCCAGTCATATTTCTGTTTATAGTGTTTTTTGGAAATCTTTGCTGAGAAAGATTTTTAGAAACTACTGCATACTCGTTTGAATTCTTTCATTGACAAGAGTTGTTTTGTTTTGTTTTGTTTGACAGATTTGGTGTAATATAACACCCAACAATGATTCAGGGACAAATATCATAAATAAGATGAACAACAAATTATAAAGCAACATTTCAGATAAATGTTTTTAAATGGCAATGTTATCTTTCTCTTTGCAATTTATTTAAAGTTTTGATTCTCCCTTAAATAATATATTCAAAATAACTAGGAGAAATTGTCAGAGACATCTCTTGCTTCGTAAATTATTCCAGGGCCAGGTCTCAGTCCTAGTTCAGACTTTTCAAAGGGACGTGGAGCTGGTAAATGTCAGAAAGAAAGAGGAGGAGTGACTGATCGGAAGCGTGCTTGCATTTCCTTTTGTACTCTACAAAGAATAAACTCTGCCAGTGTTACTGCATGAGCACAGGAGTGGTGAACTAAAATTTCAGCTTTTGGCCACCCTTACACCAAGGTGATGATTCTTGCAGATTTCTGAGAGAAATTATGCCTATGAGATAAAGTTAGGACCCTAAGAAAGAAAGTGAACAAATCTTCAAATAAATTTATAATGAATAACTATAAAAGGTGGCATTCAAAACAGATCATAGTAATAAAACAAATGCCATTATTGAATGTTGACCCAGTCTCTAGTTATTTTAAAGTCAATAACCTCAGATATGCAGATGATACCACCCTTATGGCAGAAAGTGAAGAGGAACTCAAAAGCCTCTTGATGAAAGTGAAAGTGGAGAGTGAAAAGGTTGGCTTAAAGCTCAACATTCAGAAAACGAAGATCATGGCATCTGGTCCCATCACTACATGGGAAATAGATGGAGAAACAGTGGAAACAGTGTCAGACTTTATTTTTCTGGGCTCCAAAATCACTGCAGATGGTGACTGCAGCCATGAAATTAAAAGACGCTTACTCCTTGGAAGGAAAGTTATGACCAACCTAGATAGCATATTCAAAAGCAGAGACATCACTTTGCCAACAAAGGTTCACCTAGTCAAGGCTATGGTCTTTCCTGTGGTCATGTATGGATGTGAGAGCTGGACTGTGAAGAAGGCTGAGCGCCGAAGAATTGATGCTTTTGAACTGTGGTGTTGGAGAAGACTCTTGAGAATCCCTTGGACTGCAAGGAGATCCAACCGGTCCATTCTGAAGGAGATCAACCCTGGGATTTCTTTGGAAGGAATGATGCTAAAGCTGAAACTCCAGTATTATGGCCACCTCATGCGAAGAGTTGACTCATTGGAGAAGACTCTGATGCTGGGAGGGATTGAGGGCAGGAGGAGAAGGGGACGACAGAGGATGAGATGGCTGGATGGCATCGCTGACTCAGTGAATGTGAGTCTGGGTGACCTCCGAGAGCTGGTGATGGATAGGGAGGCCTGGCGTGCTGCAGTTCATGGGGTCGCAAAGAGTCAGACACGACTGGGCGACTGATCTGATCTGATTTTCCCAAGACAAGTATAGTTTTTTCTTTCAACCTAATCAAAATTGATACATAGTAAAATGCTCAGATATTAAGGATACAATTGTGTAAATATTGAAAAATGTATTCACCAGTATCAATAAGGACCTAATCAGGTTACATATCATTTCCATCACCACACAAAGTTTCTGCAAATCTCCCTCCGGTCATCCTCCCATCCTTCACCAGCAACCACTGTCCTCATTTTGAGTAACAAAGATTAGATTGGCCTGTCATAGAACTTCCTAAGGATGTTCACTTATAATCTGTATTCTTTTATGAGTCTGGCATCTTTTATTTACTTAGTATAATATTCTCAAATTCATCAATATATATTTTTATGTATCAATAGCCCTTTTTTTTCATTACTCAGATGGTATTCCATTGTGTGAATGTCATTGTTTATGGGTTTTGTTTCTGAACATTTGAGTTACTTTCTGTTTCGACTGTCCTTATTACTGTTGCTCTAAACATTCTCTAAGGGCTTCCTTGGTGGCTCATAGAGGGTAAAGAATCTGCCTGCAATGTAGGAGACATGGATTTGATCTCTGGGTTGGGAAGATCCCCTGGAGAAGGGAATGGCTACCCACTCCAGTATTCTGGCCTGGAGAATCCCAAGGACAGAGGAGCCTGGTAGACTCACAAGGAGTCCATGGGGCCACAAAGAGCTGGACATGACTGAGCTACTTTCACTTTACTTCAGGCATTCTATGAAGGACTTTTTGTGGAAGTATGTTTTTATTTCCCTTGGTTAAATATCTGTGAGGGAATTGCTTCATTGTATGGTGAGAATATGTTTAAAGGAAGTTGCTAAATAGTTTTCCAAGGTTAGCATTTTACATTTCAGCTAGAAACACTACCTTCTTCTAGTTGCTCCAGACTCCAAACATTCTGTGCTGTTAGTAAGATGGCATCTCATTGGGTTGTGGTTTTAACTTACATTTTCCTTTTTCATGTGCTTATTACCATTTCTACATCTTTTTTTGTGAAGCTCGCTTTAAAGCCTTAATTACAGCTTTTGAGGGGAAGTAAACTTGATTAACAATGTTGTGTTAGTTTCAGGTGTACAGCGTAGTGATTTTATACACACACATACACACTTACACACACGTACATTCTTTGAATGTGTGTGTGTCTCTCTCTATATATATATACAGGGCTTCCCTGGTGATTCGGTGGTAAATAATCCACCTGCCAATGCAGGAGATGCGGGTTCAGTCTCTGGGTTGGCAACCCACTCCAGTGTTCTTGCCTGGAGAATCCAATGGACAGAGGAGCCTGGTGAGCTACAGTCCATGGGGTCGCAAAAGAGTCAGACAAAACGTAGCAACTAAACAACATATATATGTGTTATCGGTTATTGCAAGATAGTGAATATAGGTCCCTGTGTCATACACTGGGTCCTTGTTTATCTATTTTATATATAATAATTCAGTCACTCAGTTGTGTCCGACTCGTAGCGACCCCATGGACTGCAGCACACTAGGCCTCCCTGTCCATTGCCAACTCCTGGAGTTTACTCAAACTCATGTCCATTGAGTCAGTGATGCCATCCAACCATCTCATCCTCTGCCATCCCCTTCTCCTTCCACCTTCAATCTTTCCCAGCATCAGGATCTTTTCAAAGGAGTCGGTTCTTCTCGTCAGGTGGCCGAAGTATTGGCATTTCAGCTTCAGCATCAGTCCTTCCAATGAATATTCAGGACTGATTTTCTTGAGGATGGACTGGTTGGATCTCCTTGCAGCCCAAGGGACTGTCAAGAGTCTTCTCCAACACCACAGTTTAAAAGCATCAATTCTTTGGCACTCAGCTTTCTTATTTATTTATTTATTTATTTATTTTATTTTTTGCTTAACTTTACAATATTGTATTGCTTTTACTATACATCGAGATTGAGTGAGTCCAGGTATGATGCCCTATAACGGAAGCCTGGGATTAGGGCACTCAGCTTTCTTTATAGTCCGACTCTCACATCTACACGTGACTACTGGAAAAACCATAACCTTGACTAGACAGACCTTTGTTGGCAAAGTAATGTCTCTGCTTTTTAATATGATGTCTAGGTTGGTCATAACCTTTCTTCCAAGGAGAAAGTATCTTTTAATTTAAATAGCAGTATGTGTATGTTAGAAGAAGGCAATGGCACCCCACTCCAGTACTTTTGCCTGGAAAATCCCACGGACGGTGGAGCCTGGTAGGCTGCAGTCCATGGGGTCGCTAGGAGTCGGACACGACCAAGCGACTTCACTTTCACTTTTCACTTTCATGCATTGGAGAAGGAAATGGCAACCCACTCCAGTGTTCTTGCCTGGAGAATCCCTGGAACGGGGGAGCCTGGTAGGCTGCCGTCTATGGGGTCACACAGAGTCGGACACGACTGAAGTGACATAGCATGGCATAGCATAGCATGTGTATGTTATCCCAAATTCCTAATTTAAATCCTCCTCCCTTTCTTTCCCCTTTGATACCATAAGTTTTTAATCCATATCTGTGAGTCTATTTTGATTTTGTAAATAAGTCCACTTTTATCATTTTTTTTAGATTCTGTGTCTAAGTGATATCATTTGTTAATTGTATTCCTCTGCCTGATTTACATCACTTAGCATGATAACCGCTAGGTCCTTTCACATGGCTTCAAATGGCATTATTTCATTCTTTTTAATGGCTGAATAATATTCCACTGTATGTATGTAGGGGGTGGTTAGACACAATGCATCTTCTTTATCCCTTTGTCTGCTGATGGAAAATGTAAGTTGTTCCCTTGTCTTGGTTATCATAAATAGTGCTGCCATGAACACTGGGGTGCATATATCTTTTTGCAGTGGAGCTGAATATATGCCCAGGAGAGGATTGCTGGATCATACAGTAACTCTACTCTTAGTTTTTAAGGAACCATCATGTTCTCCATTGTGGCTATACCAATTTCAACGTATATTTTAAAAGAAGATAATATCATTCACATTTCCAGATTTTAAAACAGACAAGGATAGAACTGAGAAAAGTCACAAAAATTGCTTAGGACTGTCTCTTAAGTAGTCAAGTTCATTTCTAACTCAGGTCTATATTCTCCTAGTGCCATGGCCTTTCCACCCTCTCTGAATTCTTACTGAATTTTTTACATTTTGGGGTGACATCTCTCCAGAAGGAAAAACTCTATTCTTCTGAGCCTTGACCCTAAACACCCAGTGATTCTCCCTGAAGGCCGAGTGCCTGTGCCATCACTAACGCCAGCCTGCCACAGGCTTCAGGCTTACACCCCTCTCAGTTTCCATCTCTAAATGTTCTCCTGTGACTACTTACTCTCATCCTAGTTCTCACTAAGCAAGATGCTGGAGGAAGCCTAGCCTCACCACATGCGTCTGCCCACAGCTGGATAGGTTGTTGTTTATCATTTCCCTTTGTTTACAATCTTTCAGCAGAATTTTCCAGACCTGCAGCTCTATTACAGGCTAGGTAAATGTAAAGCAGTCATATACAAAATTGTTTATTAAAACCCAAATCTGTACCAGTAATGTTATAATTCAGTATATCTGGCTGGGATCAACAGGTGTGTTTTAGTTCTTATTTCCCTGTCTTCCTGATGATGACAGCATGTTGTATCTTCCCCATACATCTACTAACTGTTACTGTCAATGCTGACATTCACTTGACCTTGGCTCCATTCATTTTAAGTCCATTTGGTTTCATCTAATTTTTTTTTCTCTTCTTCTTCTATCTCTCGAGCCCAAGACAATCTGAGTGGGTACTTAAAATACTAGTTGATTTTCTTAAGAACATAAGTCAGAAACTATATTTGTTTATGATCAAATGACCAAATGTGATATTCCTTGTGCCATTTTTCATTGGTGGTTATTATTTTTCCCAGATCTTTATTCTTACCTAACTATTGTGACTTCATTTCTTCATGGCTTATTAAAGCATGAGGTTAAAAATGAGTTCAAGTTTATAGTCACTTAGACTTGTAATTAATGTAATGTCCCTTTTCTTTATTTATTAATGGAGTTAATTTCCATCTGAACGTATTTTCTTGAGTCAAGTACATGTTCAGATGAGCAACAAACCCAGATTTCAAAGCATAGAATTGTAAAAGTTGAATGCTCTAAAGTTTCATCAGATGCAACCTTATGGCCATGAAGACAGACTCAATTAAGATATATGTATGTACACACTATATATATATATATCATTACTACATGGGAAATAGATGGAGAAACAGTGGAAACAGTGTCAGACTTTATTTTTCTGGGCTCCAAAATCACTGCAGATGGTGACTGCAGCCATGAAATTAAAAGACGCTTACTCCTTGGAAGGAAAGTTATGACCAACCTAGATAGCATATTCAAAAGCAGAGACATCACTTTGCCAACAAAGGTTCGCCTAGTCAAGGCTATGGTCTTTCCTGTGGCCATGTATGGATGTGAGAGCTGGACTGTGAAGAAGGCTGAGCGCCGAAGAATTGCTGCTTTTGAACTGTGGTGTTGGAGAAGACTCTTGAGAGTCCCTTGGACTGCAAGGAGATCCAACCAGTCCATTCTGAAGGAGATCAACCCTGGGATTTCTTTGGAAGGAATGATGCTAAAGCTGAAACTCCAGTACTTTGGCCACCTCATGCGAAGAGTTGACTCATTGGAGAAGACTCTGATGCTGGGAGGGATTGAGGGCAGGAGGAGAAGGGGACGACAGAGGATGAGATGGCTGGATGGCATCGCTGACTTGATGAATGTGAGTCTGAGTGACCTCCGAGAGCTGGTGATGGACAGGGAGGCCTGGCGTGCTGCAGTTCATGGGGTCGCAAAGAGTCGGACACAACTGAGCGACTGATCTGATCTGATCTGATATATGTATATGTATATATGAATCAGATACATGGCAAATGCTTTGTTTTTGACCTTCAGATGTGATATATGTATATGTATTTATACACATATTTATGTATATATGCTTGCAATATATATGATGCATATGTGACATATATGTTTGCATATATGTGTATATATGATATTCCCATGTATTTACCCACTGGGTTATAAGGGAAGCCCCATATATGATATATGTATGCATATATATGTGTATATATGTGCAATATATTATATATATGATATATGTATGCAATATATGCATATAATCTATTAAACTTTAGCCCAGACTATGAAAGTATAGTATGTATATGTAGTGAGTTACTCCACATTTAAAGAGAAAAATAGCAGCAAGTATCCTCACATTGAACCTGCTGCATTTTCCCTTGACATTGTCCACAAGACCTTAGTAACTAAGGCAACACCATGGGACAGAAAGGTAAATGGAGCTTCTGTATGGGTGCGCTGCCCACCACGGAAGCCCCTAGCCACAGGTAGCTCTCTAAACTTGAACTGATTAAAGTTAAATAAAATGAAAAAAAAATAGTTGCTAGTCATGCTACTTACATTTTAAGTGGTCAAGAGTCACATGTGGCTAGTGGCTACCAGACTGTATAGAGTAGTTATGGAACATTTACATCATTCACAATACAACACTGTTTTACAATGCTTTGTGGGTTGCTGTAAAAGGAACTTAATCTGAAGATAATGAAGAAAGCAGAAGCAAAAATACATATACAGAAATAACCACCATAATTATAAATAAATACACACATATGTGTGTGCGGGCTGTATGTCACTTAAATGTTTGAGTATCATCTGTTTAGCATCCTGATTAATTAAAGGTCACCAATCAAATAACAAGACACATTACCCAGATGAAGGCAGGAAATTGAGTGAATATAGAAGCTGACAGATTGAGCAGGCTAGACACACTCGCATACACAGACACACACAAACACACGTCTCAGACACTAAAAGCTAAAACATTCCACTTGGGCTTTGCTTAACTTGAGGTGCAGTAAAGTCCTGAAATCCTTTCTGTCTTGTGTCATTCTGTCTACTTTTCTGCTTCAAACAAGAGTATACATGATTTAGGGCCTTTTGCACCCGTTGTCTTGTTCAGTCTTGGTCCCATCGTGACTGGAAGGTGGGTAGGCTCAGAAGTAGGGCAGATCCGGCCTTGAATCTGACTGCTGCTAATTCGTGAGCCCTGTGACCATCGCTAAGGCTGAATTCTCTCATCCTTGGTGCGGGGACCATCACGGTACACACCTGTAGGTGAGATAAGTGTGATAAAGCATGGCCATGTTGATATCTGTTGCCACGAGTGCTCATAAGCAGAAACTCTCCTTACACTGGAATCTGGCCTCTTTCCTCAGCACCTCTGTATTCATGTGCTTATTATTCTTTCTCTTTGTTCTATTTATATTTCTCTTCTACTTTCTAGTTTCCATCCCCTCTCTCGAAAGCCCAGAATAAATAGTCAGGAGAGTTAGGAAGAGAAGAACCCAGAAGTATAGAAAAAGGAGACAAGATGTGTAAGTGAAGAAAAGATAGAAAATATTTATAAAAGGGAAAGAGATGCTTCCTCTTCCAATGCCTAACCAAAGTACATTTTATTTTATTATTTTATTCTTCTGTTTCTCCGTTATGCTAGGAGGTCAGTCTGAATTATTTTTAAGCCAAAGTAATGATGTTTGCTTGAATTAACTAAGCAAATGGTATTTGTGTTTCTCATTAATTGAGTCCTTAACATGGTCATACAATATTTTCACCTTGGTCTTTTATTTCACTCATTATTTCCCTGAGAAATGTGAATGAAAAGAGAGAAACCTCTGTGTTTGGTTGTACAGTCTCTGGTAATTTCCTGATGTAAAGCTTTGCTGAGAAATCATTTCATTAAGTGCCCCATTTGTAAGCTGTTTGTGGCACTTTATAATCTGAACATTTAATTGTTTCTCCAACTCTGAGGGCTGGCTGCCAAAGCATACCTCACACACCAAAGAGGTGACGGATGTTTATTTTTGCTCTAACTGAGGACTAAAGCCTGCTCTGCAGAACAGTCCAGAGCAAACCCCAGACCTTCCCATCCTGGTGCTGTGGAGAGGCATGTCTGGGCACGTGGAAGTCAGGTCTTCCTGGGTCTTCTCTGGCTGAGATTATTGCAACTGGATCTCAGTCTCTACATGACTAAGGCAGGCATGACCATCCCTGCCCTAGCTTTACTGTAACACTGTTGAGAAAGCTGATGAAAATTTATTTTTTAAAGTCAAAGCACAGTACACATGAAAGTCTGCTTTTCTTAAACGTGATGGAAAATACCACACACCTTCGGTACCACTCAACCAAGAGACAGCCAGCAATTCTAGGCAGACTATCTCCCATCTGGGCTTCACTGGTAGCTCCACTGGTAAAGAATCCACCTGCAGTGCGAGAGACCCAGGTTCGATCCCTGGGCTGGGAATATCCCCTGGAGAAGGGAAAGGCTACCCACTCCAGTATTCTGGCCTGGAGAATTCCATGGACTGTATGTCGCAAAGAGTCGGACACGACTGAGCGACTTTCACATCACTATCTCCAGTCTGAACCTAAATAACCCCAAGAGAGCCAGTTACTTTAGTAGGAGACAAAGAGGAAAACGATTATTCAGAAGACTATCTGAAGGAATGCTCTGCTTCCTGGAGGCTTAAAGAAAGAATCCTCCATACTACAGGTTATTTATACACAATCCTTACACCACGACCTGAGCCCAGCAGAGCCCGTGTGTTTTATCTGTGGTGCCCCTCCCTGTCCTGGCATGGCATGTCACACCACAAAACATGGCAGAGGCAGGGATTTTTCTCTCCCTTCTCGATTTTCTTGTCCCAGCAATAATTTCTTCTGACTCTCAGCCTCAGAACCTGGGAGTCCCTCTCAGTTTCGCCCTTCCTCATTGTCCCTCCAAACGTCCCTCCACACTGTGTCCCCCACATGCCACCTTTCACTCTTCATCCTCTCTCCCACCTGAGACCAGGCCTCTGTGATCTTTCCCTGGACAGTTACAGTAGCCTCTGAAGTAGACCTGCTCTAAGCAGCTTTCCCTGGACTACCTACTTCTGGGGAATTAATATTTCTAAAAGTACAACTTGAAACTCATTCAAAATGTTATTCCACTCACCATCTCTTTATTCAGTAAAAGACAAGAATAAAGGGCTAAGCTTTGGAGTTAAAAATTCTCCTGCTGCTTGCTGCTAAGTCGCTTCAGTCGTGTCCAACTCTGTGCGACCCCATAGACGGAAGCCCACCAGGCTCCTCCATCCCTGGGATTCTCCAGGCAAGAACACTGGAGTGGATTGCCATTTCCTTCCCCAATGCAGGAAAGTGAAAAGTGAAAGTGAAGTCACTCAGTCGTGCCCAACTCGTAGCAACCTCATGGACTGAAGCCTACCAGGCTCCTCCGTCCATGGGATTTTCCAGGCAAGAGTACTGGAGTGGGGTGCCATTGCCTTCTCCGAAAAATTCTCCTGCTTACCTACAAAAAGGGGCAATGGTTTATCCACTCAACGGATATTTGCTGGGTACCTCCTATATGCCAGACACTGGATTGAGGGGAGGATTAAATAAAGGATAGGAGGTAAAGGAAGTCCCCTGCACACAAAGGAATTGCATTCTAAGAGTGTGTTCTTAAAGTCCAGTTTGTGCATAAGTCCAACACGGTTAGCCTAGAGACCCAGCTAACACGACCGGCTATAGGTTTATAATACTTTTCACACAAATAATACACACACACAAAATAACACATTTAAACCTTACCGTGCAGTACCTTGAGTGTACAGTGGTGCAGCACAGCAGCTGGCACGCAGGAGCTGGCATGCAGGAGCTGACATCGAGTGGACAGGCAAGAAGAGTCACTGACACGACAGGCGAGACGGGGTGGGAAACAGTAGAGCTGAAGGGTCATCAGTGATGGGAGACGGAGGGCGAGCAGCCATCTCACTCACTCCTGACATGATGGCATGGCTTCCTTGCTGGATTCAGTTCTATCTACCCTCTTGAAGGAATGATCCAGCGATGTAGTAGCTCTTTTTTTTTTTTCCCTCATCATAGATGACATGGTAGCCCTGGATTGCATTCTGAACAGCTGTTGCACCCTTCATGCACCAAGCACTGTTCATTGCTCAGGTCCTGTGCCTCAAAATTTAACAGTGCCTCCTCGAGTAAAGAAGATCCCCTTGCCCGTTCCTGCATCATGACTCTCTCCAGTTGCTTGTTTCTCCCTCTTGTCTCTCTTTGTCCTTTCTCTGGGCCTGCGGTTCCATCAGGCCTTCATTAGGAAGCGGCTCGTGACGCACAGTGTGAAGTCCTCTTGCAGTTCTAGCTCCAGCTCTTCACCTCGCTCCGCTCCCTCAATTATTTTCACTTTGGTTTCCATCATTATTGCTTGGCACTTCTTAGCAGTACCAGCTATATCATCGCTGCTTTTACACTTGTTTCCAGACATGCTGGGCTTGAAATAAAGATACTGTACTGCTGTCGTCTGTACAGGACTTGCACAGTAAAGGCCGCAAAAGCACAGCCACTTGTAGACGATGCACACACGTGACAATGTACGCTCGACACACAAACTAACTTACGAGACTGGACACGTGAATGCACGTCTGCACCTTTGAAATTCGCAGCTTAGAGGTTCGTATGTAGGGGACTTACTGTAGTGAATGAATGTCTAATGTCTAATTAGGCATCCACCTAATACTACTGCTGGGAGGAGGACAGGGCAGAGAGAAAAAGGAGGAGGAGAGGAAACGCTCGGTATTTCATTCTAACGTGCATGATTCTACAACCACCTTGCCTGGTTCACTTGTATTTGCTTCTTTCACGCTCTCTCCTCAACCTTTCTTCGTCGGAAGAGTCAGCAAAACTGCCATCTTCTCCACACAGCCTTGCTGACTCCAAAACACTTCTGCTCTGATTTTTTTTAAACTTCTAACGTAGCTTCTCCATTAAAAGATAAGCAAAAAATGACTTGTTTCAACCCTTACATACCGTAGAAAACGTTTACCTTGTCCTTACACATGCAAGATGTTAAATGATAATTGATGAGCAAAGGAACAAATGAATAGACGAAGAATAACAAATATGTAAGTGACAGGTTTTGTCGCATAGTCTCTTTGGGATCACTTTTCATGAACTGGTAGGTTTTAGAATGTGTAGTTTGATACCAGTAAGACTGGTTAATGAGCCAGTGATGTTGTAATCTGACCATTCTCTGGATAGTGTTCCTGGGAAAGACAAAGAAAGAGTAAAGGAGGAAGGAAGAAGGAAGAAAACCTTCAAAGGATGCTAGTTAGATTAGCTGTTAATTAAATTTGCAAACAGGTGTGTATGATGGGTAGAATTGAATATTGAATGTACTATATAAATTGCATCTTTCTTGAATATGAGTTGCTCACCCTTTTAAGAGATCAGTGCAACCGACTGTGTTTGCTGTCCACCCATTACCCTTAATTAAACAGTTCAGGTCTAGTGGGGTCAGAGGTGTCCACTCACATCTAGTGGGGTCAGAGGTGTCCAGTCACATCTACCCTCCGACAGGGATCCGGTAGCCTCTACCCTGCCTCGGCTCGCCCTGGTTCTCTGCAGTGAGCCGGCGTCTGCGCTAGGCAGATAGTTACCACTCTAATTTTCTCTAATTGACTTGTTGGCAGTGCTCACAGAGGGCAAAAGATGTAGGGACATGGAGATTGGGCCCCGACAAGCACTTGGCGTTGATGGGGCCACTGAGCGAAGTACATAATCTGTAATGAATAAAGGTCTGTGGGCTGCCAATCTAGCCCATGCCGGTGGCATTTAATTCACACCAAATATTAATTAAAAATAATGATGTTCTTCTTACTGGCCTTTGTTACTGAGCACAGCATCTTGGTCCAGCCCCGAGGAGCTGTCTGCAAGTCATTTGATTCTCTCGCCCCGTGAGATGCATGCATTTCACTACCTTCAGGCAGGCCCTGACAAAAACTCTCAGAACAACGGCTCTCTCACCTACCTAGTCTCTGGGGAAGAAGACCCAAAAATCTTCCTGTTGCCCGTTCCTTGTCCAACCTCTGTAATCAATAATGCATGTTTATTCCCTTCTTTGCTGGCCACAAATAGGATACTGGCCAGAAGCCATCTGTTTTGGATGCTCAGAGTTATTAAACACATTTTTATCTTTCTTTATCCCAATGTGATGTATTCTATAGGAAATGTTGGCCAAACGATGATATAAATCTGATCAATAATTTGAAATCTGTGGAATCACTCAGAATCAGTTCAGTTCAGTTGCTCAGCCATGTCCGACTCTTTGCGACCCCATGAATCACAGCACGCCAGGCATCCCTGTCCATCACCAACTCCTGAAGTTCACCCAAACTCATGTGCATCTAGTCGGTGATGCCATCCAGCCATCTCATCCTCTGTCATCCCCTTCTCCTTCTGCCCTCAATCCCTACCAGCATCAGGGTCTTTTCCAATGAGTCAGTTCTTCACATTAGGTGGCCAAAGTATTGGAGTTTCAGCCTCAGCATCAGTCCTTCCATTGAACACCCAGAATATCCATAATTAAAAATAATCCCCACGGAGATCCACCAAAATTCAAGTTATCTCAGTAAGATTCAGTCAGAGTAAATTAAAATAAGAGAATACTGCTGTACATCACTTTTCAGAGGCAATTGACATGTTTTCAAGCCTAAATATCTGTAACGTTTTAGCAAATCCAAAAAATGAATTTACTCTCATAATTGTCATTAAATGTATTTCCGAACAATGGGGTCTGACCATAATTAATGATTAATTCATTTGGAATTCATTATGATAATATTAAATGTGTTTAATTCATTTGATGTGTCTAAAGAGGGAGCAATTCTAGGCAATTCTTCTGTGATTACTTGTTTTTAAAGTTGAGCTCTGAGCATGTGCAGAAAAATAGCTGCACATTGCCCTCTAGTGGTACACTCACAAATGACATTCTTTTGTAAGGGGAGGAAACACAAACCCTCCTTCTCCCTTGCTCCACATCTCACAGCATCTTTCCCCCTCAGTACACACTTATGAAATGCCTCCATCGCAGTGTAAAAAGAGTTCAAAGCCACTAATAACTGAAAGTGAAAGTGTTGGTTGCTCAGTTGTGTCTGAATCTTTGCTACCCCGTGGACTCTAGGCCTGCAAAGCTCCTCTGTCCATGGGATTCTCCAGGCAGGAATACTGGGGTGGGTTGCCATTTCCTTCTCCAGGAGATCTTCCCTACCCAGGGATCAAACCCAGGTCTCCTGCCTTGTGGGTGAGTGCTTTACTGTCTGAGCTACTACAGAAGCAACTAATAACTGAACCTGAAAAGATCCTACTGCTTCCTCAGGATCTGGGTGCCGTTTGACAAAAGCACCGTACAGAGGCCAGAGGGGCCCAAAACATGTTAGCACAGAGAGCATGCAGGGCATAACGAGAGGCTTCTTGAAAAGGGGGAGATGAAGCTGTCTTAGGTCTTCTAGCCCTGTGTTACCTTAGAAATGTCAGCAAACTTACCTGATGTTCAAATTACCAACTAAAAATAGCAGCATACTAGATTTAAACATCTTTAAAGACCCTTAGCTCCAGCAATATTCCTTTATCAGTAGCAACTCTGCTGAACATCTGTTTACCTATCCTGAGAATAAGCCATCGCCACTTTTTATTTAAATTTAATCTTGGTCACTTAAAGACATTACTTTGCCAACAAAGGTCCGTCTAGTCAAAGCTATGGTTTTTCCAGTAGTCATGTCTGGATGTGAGAGTTGGACTATAAAGAAAGCTGAACGCTGAAGAATTGATGCTTTTGAACTATGGTGTTAGAGAAGACTCTTGAGAGTCCCTTGGACTGCAAGGAGATCCAACCAGTCCAATCCTAAAGCAGATCAGTCCCAAATATTCACTGAAAGGACTGATGCTGAAGCTGAAACTCCAATACTTTGGCTACCTGATGAGAAGAACTGACTCATTGGAAAAGACCCTGATGCTGGGAAAGATTGAAGGCAGGAGAAGAAGGGGACGACAGAGGATGAGATGGTTAGATGGCATCACCGACTCAATGGACATGAGTTTGAGTGAACTCCAGGAGTTGGTGATGGACAGGGAGGCCTGGCATGCTGCAGTCCATGGAGTCGCAAAGAGTCGGATACGACTGAGCAACTGAACTGAAATGAACTAAAGCTTGATCACCCTCAAGGTGTACAAACCATGGTTAGGATTTGTGGAATTTAGCACTCGATGTAGCTCATTAATCCAACAGCTGGTAAATGATAAAACTCCATAGTCTTTGTGAGCGTACCCTCTACCATGGGTGGTGGACATGGCGTGGAAGCAGCTGCCGTAGCTCAGAGACTTACTATAGACTTCATGGCTATCAACATTAGCAAGAGTCAGTATTGAAATGACAGTGAGCTCACCTCTACTGTGGGGGAGATAAAGAAAGGATGAACGCTGCTCAGGAGCCAGACAGCAGCTAGATGAAGTACACATGCTCTTGTGATTCAAATTGAGACCAAAATTTGAGGCCGTGAAATGAGAATGAATCACTTATGGTACTTTTGTTCTTTTTTTAAAAAAAAGAAAGAAAGAATGCCTATTTCCAAAATTGAAAGCCAATTGTGCAGCAATGCTCCAGAGACTTTTACAGAATACATGCCCTGAAGAGGTATAACTTGGGCAGCTGGGAGGTAAGGACAGAGAGGGGAAGGTGCAAATTCAGTGTAACATGGATGAGGCTGACCGCCCAGACACTTCAGCAGTAACCCTGAGCGGGAAATTCAGAGCCCAAGTCAGACATTCTTCACTTTGAATTCCAGTCTAAATTAGAGGGGTCCAGGGAAAACCAGTGTATCCAGTAGCCTTGCATAACGGACACCTGCTTTATTATTTCATGCTTATCCTCCTATCACATCGTATTGTTTCTACTTGGTTACTGTAGACCTTGATTGCTGTTGACATCTTGACTAAGGAAAGTGAAAGTGAAGTTGCTCGATCGTGTCTCTTTGCGACCCCATGGACTGTATAGCCTAGCAGGCTCCTCCATCCATGAGATTTTCCAGGCAAGAGTACTGGAGTGGGGTGCCACTCCAGGAGATCTTTCCAACCCAGGGGTTGAACCCGGGTCTCCTGCATTGTAGGCAGATGCTTTACCATCTGAGCCACCAGGGAAGTCCATTGGCAGGTTGGTATAAACCCCCAACAGGGTTTCTGCCATGAGCTGTATGAGGTCACTGCAGAGCCGCAGAGCAGGGCTTCTAACTTGCTTCATGCAGGGTGTGTCGTTCATTCACACAAGCACACTGTAGAGTTAGTAACGTACAGCAGAAAACATGTTCACTAGGAGAACAAAGAACTAGAGCTCCAAGCATCCTTACCTTGTCCTGAAGAATCCCAGATGAGCCCCCAAGATGAAAGTTTGCTGCTGAACCACAAAAGACGCCGGGATTCTTGACCTCCGGAGGAGAAGTCAATCTGGGGCCAGTGATGAGGCTTGATCACTCAGAGCTTTTGTGTGATAAAGTTTTATTAAAGTACAAAAGAGATAGAGAAAGCTTCTGGCACAGACATCAGAAGGAACAGAACCATACCTTATTACTTATTCTTCCCTGAATACATACATATTTGAATGTAGTTGTATATATAGGACTCTAAGGTTGTACACAAGAGGCCACGGCCCTCAATTCAGTTCAGAGATATATGATTTTGTTTTGCCAGCACAAGTTTATTTTCTTTATTTAAATCATTTGCCAACATTTGAAAATTTGTGGATTTCCCATAAAACTCTGGGTTTCCAGAAATTTTGACAACTCTGAGCCTGCTCTCCATGGGCTAACAACACTCTGAACCTGAGTGCTGGCCCCTCTCCTTTGATGAATGATTAAGCCTTAAATGGATTCCTGTCTGGGATCTTCTAGGCCATATTGTCTCTGACACTATAGCCAAGTATTTCTATCATACTCTCACTCCCTTCCTCTCTCAGGTTTGAAAACAAAGACAAGATCAAAAATAAAACTCTAACTTCTAATCATGTAAGTTTGGCATTCCTGATGTCTCTCTCACTCTCTTGGTAAAGAAATACACATTATTGTTTAGTTGCTCAGCTGTGCCTGACTCTCTGCAACCCCATCAGCTGCCCCTGGTCAGGCTCTTCTGTCTATGAAATTTTTCAGGCAGGAGTACTGGAGTGTGTTGTCATTTCCTCCTCCAGGGGATCTCCCCAACCCAAGCAGCGAACCCGCTTCTCCTGCATTGCAGACAGATTCTTTCCCTCTGAGCCACCAGGAAAGCCCAGAAAGAAATATATAGACAAACACAAATATATAGTATATGTATACTGGTAAATTAAATTCAATTTCACCCAAAAGAAGTAATTAGATGTGGTTTGAATCTAATATAAATGTTTACATTGTAGTTTATATATGTTTGAAATCCAGTAACTATAAAGTGTATTTTTCCTAATAGAAAAGTACTTTGATGATCTTCCTGACTGTATTTTCAATCTGACCCATCTTTTCTCTGAGATATTTTATTCTTTTGTTGTTGTTCAGACACCAAGTCGTGTCTGACTCTCTGCCACTCCATGGACTGTAGCATGCCAAGATTCCCTATCCTTCACCATCTCTCAGAATTTACTCAGATTCATGTCCATTGAGTTGGTGATACAATCTAACCATTTCATCCTCTGCCACCCTCTTCTCCTTTCATCTTCCATCTTTCCTAGCATCAGGGTCTTTTCCAATGAGTCAGCTTGTTGCATCAGGTGGCCAAAGTATTGGAGCTACAACATCAGTCCTTCCAGTGACTATTCAGGGTTGATTCCCTTTCAGATTGACTGGATTGATCTCCTTGCAGTCCAGGGAACTCTCAAGAGTCTTCTCCAGCACCACAATTTGAAGGCACCAATTCTTCAGCCCTCAGCCTTCTTTATGGTTCAACTTGCACATCCATACATGACTGCTGGAAAAACCAAAGCTTTGGCTGTACAGATGTTTATTGGCAAAGTGATGTCTTTGCTTTATAATATGCTGTCTAGGTTTTTCCTGGTTCCAAATAGGAAAAGGAGTATGTCAAGGCTGCATATTGTCACCATGTTTATTTAACTTATATGCAGAGTACATCATGAGAAGTGCTGGACTGGAAGAAACACAAGTTGGAATCAAGATTGCCGGGAGAAATATCAATAACCTCAGATATGCAGATGACACCACCCTTATGGCAGAAAGTGAAGAGGGGCTAAAAAGCCTCTTGATGAAAGTGAAAATGGAGAGTGAAAAGGTTGGCTTAAAGCTCAACATTCAGAAAACGAAGATCATGGCATCTGGTCCCATCACTGCATGGGAAATAGATGGGGAAACAGTGGAAACAGTGTCAGACTTTGTTTTTCTGGGTTCCAAAATCACTGCAGATGGTGACTGCAGCCATGAAATTAAAAGACGCTTGCTCCTTGGAAGGAAAGTTATGACCAACCTAGATAGCATATTCAAAAGCAGAGACATTACTTTACCAACAAAGGTTCGCCTAGTCAAGGCTATGGTCTTTCCTGTGGTCATGTATGGATGTGAGAGCTGGACTGTGAAGAAGGCTGAGCGCCGAAGAATTGATGCTTTTGAACTGTGGTGTTGGAGAAGACTCTTGAGAGTCCCTTGGACTGCAAGAAGATACAACCAGTCCATTCTGAAGGAGATCAATCCTGGAATTTCTTTGGAAGGAATGATGCTAAAGCTGAAACTCCAGTATTTTGGCCACCTCATGTGAAGAGTTGACTCATTGGAGAAGACTCTGATGCTGGGAGGGATTGAGGGCAGGAGGAGAAGGGGACAACAGAGGATGAGATGGCCGGATGGCATCACTGACTCGATGGATGTGAGTCTGAGTGACCTCCGGGAGCTGGTGATGGACAGGGAGGCCTGGCGTGCTGCGGTTCATGGGGTCGTGAAGAGTCGGACACGACTGAGCGACTGATCTGATCTGATCTGATCTGAGGTTTATCATAGCTTTTCTTCCAAGAAGAAAGCATCTTTTAATTTCATGGCTGCAGTCATCATCTGTAGTGATTTTGGAGCCTGAGAAAAGAAAATCTGTCTGCTTTTACTATTTCCCTATCGATTTGTCATGAAATGATGGGACCATATGCATGATAATAGTTTTTTGAATGCTGAGTTTTAAACCAGCTTTTTCATTCCTCTTTGCTTTCTGCCATTGCTGCTGCTAAGTCGCTTCAGTCGTGTCCGACTCTGTGCAACCCCATAGACGGAAGCTCACCAGGCTCCCCTGTCCCTGGGATTCTCCAGGCAAGAACACTGGAGTGGGTTGCCATTTCCTTCTCCAATGCATGAAAGTGAAAAGTCAAAGTGAAGTCGCTCAGTCGTGTCCGACTCTTAGCGACCCCACGGACTGGAGCCTACCAGGCTCCTCCGTCCATGGGATTTTCCAGGCAAAAGTACTGGGGTGGGGTGCCATTGCCTTCCCCTAGAGCCATTAGGATGGTATAAATTACATATCTGAGGCTGTTGATATTTCTCCAGGAAATCTTGATTCCAACTTGTGATTCGTCCAGCCCAACATTTCACATGATATACTCTGTATATAAGTTAAATAAACAAGGTGACAATATAGCCTTGTCATACTCCTTTCCCAGTTTTGAATCAGTCTGTTGATCCATGTAAGGTTCTAACTGTTGCTTCTTGACCTGCATACAGGTTTCTAAGGTGGTCTGGTATTCCCATCTCTTGAAGAATTTTTCACAGTTTGTTGTGATCCTCACAAAGGCTCTCTAGTAATCAGTGAAGCAGAAGCACACGTTTTTTGGGAATTTCCTTGCTTTTATCTGCGATCCAGCAGGAGTTGCCAATTTGATCTCTTGTTCCTCTGCCTTTTCTAAACTCAGCCTGTACATCTGGAAGTTCTCAGTTCATATATTGTTGAAACCTAGCTTGAAGGATTTTGAGCATAATCTTATTAGCATGCAAAATGAGCAAAAATGTATGATAATGTGTACATTCTTTGGCACCGCCCTTTGGGATTGGAATGAACACTGACCTTCTCCAGTTCTTTGGCCACTGCTGAGTTTTTCAAGGCTGTGACCCATGACCACCCTTCTATCTCTAAATCCTACCATGCCCTTCAGTACTAGTTCCAAGTCTGATAATTAATGAGCTAATCCCTCACTAAGTTTTTAGGCCGCTAAACTCATGTACATTCATACATTGTATGACATACTTTTCTGCTTAATTTTGTGTACTTTTTCATTGTGTTCTCTGCCAAGAATTATGATTGTAACCTGGCAAGAGAGGTCCATCCTTTCCAAACATTCTTTTGTCTCCAACAGCATTTAACATTGTTGACTGATCACTCTTTTTTGGTAAACCAGATTGATAACATAAGTCTAAAAAAAATAAATATCTCCTCTTGAGGTGAAGCAGTCACTGACTGGAAGCCCTTCGGCTGCATTAAATGTGATTTTATTTTATTCTTCTTGTTGTATTGTGGTTCTTGTGTCATTGTCATTTGGAATGTCATGTCTTTAAGGTGAATATTTAGGTCACTTAAAATTTTCATGAATAAAAATCCATCTAATCAGTTTTCAAAGAACACTCTCAGAGATAAATTCATTCATTTTAAAAGCTGTTGTAAAATCAAACACAGACACAGAAAACCACATGCAACCAGTGTATCATTTCATGAATTATTTTAAGTTCGAGTTCACCCTGTTTCTTGGCTGTACTTTCTGCAAATTGGCAATTGGATCCGGAAGCTTGATCAGACCAAGTAGGTTTGATCCCTTCAGCCAGACTAGAGGGCAGTGTACTGTTTACTTCATTGTGGCGCGCATGCTAAGTCGCCTCCGTCGAGTCCAGTTCTCTGCGGCCTTGTGGACTGCAGCCCACCAGGCTCCTCTGTCCATGGGATTCTCTAGGCAGACATACTGGAGCGGGTTGCCATCCCCTCCTCCAGGGAATCTTCCCAACCCAGGGATCGAACCACCATCTCTTACGTCTCCTGCATTGGCAAGTGGGTTCTTTACCTCTAGCACCACCTGGGATGCCTTATTCCTTAGGTATATAATGATAGATTCTCTGTTTTATCTTAGTAATCATGAATTCTTAATGTGTAGTTTGTTCATTGGGGCTGAAAACTAGCGATGTTTGCATGTTTCTTCTTAGTTGGAATGCTGTTATAATAGGATACACCCTTCATATACTGTTTGGTTGCACACTGGTAGAGTTTAAGAACATGCTAAACATTTGGCTCATTACCCAGACTTGAAGATAGTAGTCTGCTCCCCTGTCCAATTCAGAAATGACCAACTCTTATTATTCTTTAAAATATCTATGAATTCAAACATTCATAGTTTAATTTCACTGCAACTTTTATATTTATTGAAGCTGTTTTTCCTCCTCTTTGGTTCTGTGGAAGCTCTTCCAACTTGACTTTTGAATCCGTTTGACACAATCCTGTTATTCTTTGATGGTTTCCTTTCTGTTTGGGATGTCAGGATGCTTCAGGCTCAATTGCTATGTTTTCTGCCTTAGACTAGGAATCAACCAGTTCTCCAAGAAGCCTTTGTTTCTTGCAGTGCAAAATATATTTTTTTCAGAATCTCAATTAGGGTGAAAAATACCTGTGTCACTAAGTCAGTGTTTCTAGATGTTTTCAGTGGAAAGAATTAGAGATAAAATACCTTTTGCATTTAAACTGATTTTTTCAATTAGATTTTAGGAACACAATACTTCATCTCTTCTCTTTTACATGTATATGTCCTTTACAGAGGTGTGTCCTTGTTCACACCAGGGATCCCAATCTGAAGGACGTAGGGTACAACAGAATTAGACTTTCTCATGATTTCTCGTTTGCTCTATCTCATATTGCATTGGTATCAGAGTAACATTAATAATAGTTTCACCATCAGTAATAGTTATTAAAATGTTTCTATATATATTATCCCCATTCTCCCTTGTGATTATAATATGGGGACAGTATCAGAACATGTAGTGTTGCAAAATAAAATTTCTCCTTTTAACCCTCAATTAGTCTTAGTTCATTAAATTTATTATTCTTCAGTTAGCTCTTAGATCAGTATCTCTCAGGTCACTCTAAATATCTGAGGCTCATTTTCCAGTGGTTCTCAGGATCAGGGGAACAATATTTCCTGATTCCTTGCAAGTTGGTAACCGTTTGGGTGTTATCAAACTGTTATAACAGCCCTTTATATTTGAAGTTAACTCTTGTTGACTGTGAAATCCTTGGATCATATTTTCTTACCTTGAGTGTCTCAAATCACGTCAGTTTCTTCGGGCACAAAATGACACTGTCAAAAAAATCTGATAATAATCTAATCTTCCCCCGTATAAATCCTGTATTCTTTTTGTCCACATGCCGAAAAGATTTTTTTAAGTCAGCAAAAATTTCTTGCATTGCATTTTTTCTGTGCATTTGTTCTGTTCCCTTTCTTTGATTTTTTTCCTCAAGGACAACTATTACTCCAGAGTAAGTTCTTCCTTCTCAAATGTGTGTGTGTGTGCTGTAATATTTGTCACTTTTTCCTGCCTTTTTCTTTATTGTTTCTTAATTTACTCTTGTTTTTTTTTTTTTTCTCCTTATTGCTTTATTTATTCACCTTGTTACCCACTCCAGTGTTCTTGCCTGGAGAATCCCAGGGACGGGGGAGCCTGGTGGGCTTCCGTCTATGGGGTCGCACAGAGTCGGACACGACTGAAGCGACTTAGCAGCAGCAGCAGCAGGAGCATTCACCTTGTTATACTTTCTTTCTAAAACTACTTCTTTACTTAAATATAATTCTTTCTGAAATATGCCACCTCGTTTATGAATTGTAATCATTCTGATTTATGTTACTCTTGCATCTCTGGCATTTTATTTTGTTAACATTACTTAGCTCACTTTGGGATAGCAAATTGCAGGTTTGATGTGTTTTTCTTGTGTACTTTTGATCCTCTTTTTGTGTACTTGTCTGTAGGTATGATAGTGTCATTTTATTTTGTAAGAAACTTAACCTCAACAGATTTTTTTTTGTGCTTGCTTTTATGAGATTTGTTTCCCTACATGCTCAGAAATTCAAATAGCTTTTCTAAATACACAGAGCTCCCTGTCCTCTTGTTTTTCTTATACCAAGGCTCGGGGCTCAGGGAACTGTAGCCTGTGGGTCAGATCTGGTCCAGGTCCTATTTTGGTTTGGGCATCACTGAACTAACGATGCTTTTTGTACTTTTGAAGAGTTGTAAGCAAACATAGATGAATATGTGGCAGAGACTAGGTGGACTGCAAAGCTGTACAGACTATCTTGGTCTCTTACAGAAAAATTGGCCAAACCCTGGTACACACTAAAAACCGTGGCAGTTTGCTTTCCAAGTATTCAAGACTATTCCTCTCTCCTACTTTGATCTGGACTTTCTCTTCCTTTCATGTCTGTTGTTTCCTACTCATAAATTTTAAATATATTTTCAATAGTTTGTCCCCAAGGTGAACCCTGTCCCAGAAAGGAGAGTTTGTAGGTTAGTTTCAAGGGTTTATATTTACTATTCTCAAACTAGTCTATTGCACTTTCTATTAATAGCATTACCTGGTAGTTATTTTGAAATTACTCTGTTTTCAGGATTGATGTTTCCCTCCAATTTCTCTCCCACAGATACTAATAACGTGTGAGTTCTAAGGGCCTTGGGGGTTTGTCCACATCCGCTGGTATTTTAGGATGTGAACATACAGACCCCATCACCTCATTTTGTCATAAAAGTCTGAATGCCTTTGGTTCTCCATCTAGTCTTTCTGTCTCTTTTTTACCTGGAGATTCAAGAAGATCAAAAAACTATATTTCCACACTGCTGCCTTCTTCCCAGAATCAAGCTCACTCATTTTTCAACTGTTTGCTTAATTGAGTATATTCAATTTGATTTCAGGAAAATGTTTATCCTGAGTATTTCAGCGCATTAAATAAACCCACACGTACCTTTTTTTTTTTTTTCTCTGTTTTCCTCCAGAGTCAAGTTCCCATTATGTCATCTCCCTAAAAGCTTTTAACAATGCAGGAGAAGGAGTTCCTCTTTATGAAAGTGCTACCACCCGATCTATCACAGGTAAGCTGAAATAGTTAATCTTTTTTTCACAAGGCATTTGAGTTGTGAAAACAACAAACCAAAATGAAACAAAACAAATAATGAAGAAAAAAATGTATGAAGTCATGTCCGAGCCTTATGTGTATATATTACACCCACAATTTATTATATTAGGGGTTATCAAAATTGTGAGGGAATTCAGTCTGTAAATTAGTTATTGGACTTAGAGAATGTAGATCCTTTATTTTCTTTATTTGTTTCCAGTAGCTTCATATTTTGGTGTCTTGACACCATTGTTCATTCCTGTGGGCAACTTATTTCCAAATCAGTTCAATGTAGGCAGGAGGGTCTCTGCAGAAGGCCACCAGGGGCCTGAATGGACACTAGCTTCATTGCAGAGGGTCCTTCAAGCTGATATTGACAAGCATGAACTGCCCTCATGGGGCTGTTTGGACTAGGCTGAGTCATACAGGCGCTTCTTTCTGAGCTGGAACAACGGATCACCCCAACAGTGCCCAAGGCCTGTAGGCACTGAAAGAATTGGTTGCTTCAAGGGCTTATCATTTCTGGAAATTGTTATGTGAGTTGGACCTTAGAGGAGGCAATGGAGGCAAACAGGGCTCAAGGAAATGAGAAAGAGAAAGGGGTGGGTTACAAAGCGAGATCCCGGTCATTTATGGAGACTATTTGTGAATAAGGCTGGACCTACTCAGAAACAGAATAAGTACCATAAGTACCCCTGTGAGGCTTGCTCATGACCCAGCACATGACTCAGAGTCACATGACCACTCCTAATAGCCTTATGTCTGAAATGTGAAAGCAAAATCCAGGATCCTACTCCATCTTTTTAATGTATACTTTGATCCTTTCAAAACCCACAATCCTCAAAGTTCATTCAATTTATCAGCTGTTTTCACCTTAATGACAACAAAGGATCTGATGCAAAGGAGCAGGATTTAGTAGGAGCACCATGGAAAATTACTGGGGTGCCTGAATATGAGTCTTGGCAGCTAGGAATAAATGAACCTCCAGGAAATGATGGGGTCCTGTGACTTCTGCTACCACTTAAATTTATGTGAACTTTGTACAGTTCATTTTCCAAATCCGGAAGTTTCATTCAGAAACTGTCTTGAGAATATACAGTTGTAAACCAGATTTGCAGTTGTCGTGTGATGGTTTTCACAGCATACCATCCCTTTATTGATTTCCACCAAATTTCCTTTTAAACCTTGGTGATTATTCCAGAGTCTCCTTGAATCTTTGTCTGCTGGATTTAACATCTGTGCTCGGTCTGAAGTGGTATGCAAAAGCTTGGGTGCATGTCAGTATATTAATTTATCCATGGAGACAGTATATATCTTGCATTGCATTATCAGAGGGACTCTGACTGCCAAAAAGGGGGTAAATAAGAAATATTACCCAGAGAACATTTACTGTCAAAAGTGTTGTGTCTAAGTATAGAGATATGAGGCAAATAGAGTCCAGGATGGAAACCATGAGATAAAATGGTGAAGGGTGTCTTGGATTTTTACTTCCTCTTATTCTCTTATTCTGCCAAAATTCCTTTGAGTGATAGTAACCACTTTGGCTGAGCCAGCGCTTCCCATAATGTTTATTCATTAAGTCAGCTCTTTCCTGCCTAGAGTAAAAGACCATTAAAAAAGTCCTCACTGTGAATTTGAGCTCATGATCAGGCCAAACAAAATTGTACCATGATCAGTCTTTAAGAACTCATAATTTTTTACCAAAACTAAAGACCACAAGGAAGGAACACAAAGATGACCTCCAAAATCCATTTTTTGAGTAGAAACTAGTTAAAATAGAGATAGAGTTCAGATAACTTAAAGATAAATTGGTCAGAGAACTGTTTGAGGTGTTGTTAACTTCTTTTCCCTTAACATTTGTTGTCATTCTTTAATTCTTAGCATACGGCATCCCCAGACTGGCTTCTAGAACACCAGTGATCCATAAGACCATTTTTTTTCCTGCTATGACTAATCCTAATGGATCTGAGAAATGAAATAATACTGAGACTTGAAAAGCGTATGAGGGATTTTCTGATTGGGGAAAAGTCAGTAAGGGGTTGGAGAGGATGAATAAAGTCAGCTCTTTCCACATCCCTGCCCGCATGTGGCAGACTTATTTTGTTGTGTTTTCACACACCACAGAGAACAAAGAACGAATAAGCAGAACCAAAGGTTTAGGTTCTGCAGGAAACTATCTCAGTAAGGGCTTCTTAGGGATCCTTAGAAGACATTTTTGGTCTCTGAGCCTCTGCACAGTACTCCCGTGAGCCGCCCTGGAAGAGATGAACATAAAGTAATAATAATAAGGCTCAGAGGCAGTAAATACATCAGGCTGGAATATCAGGCTATGGTGATTTCCACATGGATGTGTTCATGGACCAGCATCTCATTCTGAACATATAAGCATTACAGCCAAGGAAAGTCTCTCTAGGTCAAAAGGGCAGGTTAACAGTGTGATGCTTGTTTTGCTGCCTTTTTTTTTTTTTTTCCTATTGTTGCAAGAATAAGACATTTTGAGCCTGGAGACTAGATGAGAACAGGCGAATAAGGAGATGCGTTGTTTGAATTTGTTTATTTTCAATTGTTTCATAAATGTCTAAATGAAGTACAATCCAGATATAAAATTGTATTATTTTTAAAAGCTTGTTTTGAGCTTTAGTATATTGACTAAAACACTTATATGTTCTCACCAAAACAACTATTAGGAATTGAATTGGTTTCTCCTTTTAGCAAAAGGTTTAAAGCTATATTTTGTGTTTTTGTCTTTTTTTCCCTACTCTTTTGAATATCACCACTGCAAATGATGAAGAAAAAACCCATCAACAGAGTTCTTTGGCAGCAAAATGATTTATTTAATTCAACTACTCAGTTTCTGACCTGTGAGGGAAAGATAATTAGCAATATATGTAGCATATATTTAGAGCAGTGCTTGCTACCTACTAACAAGTTCTGCTTTGTTAGAAATACCTACTGTATCCAGTATGGCAGACACAAGGCTCATGTGACTGTTGAACATCTGAAATAGGCTAGTGCAACACAATAAATGACTCTTTAATTGTATTTAATTTTAATTAATTTAAAGTCAAATTGTCCATGTAACTATGGCTGTTTCATTAGCCCAACTATGGAAGAAGTGGCAAATAGAATGTCAAGCCATACCTGAAAAAAAAAAAAAATCCACCAAAAATAAGCAAGCAAAACTTGGCCAGGGTAGAAAATTTTGAATTACATAAGTTCATAGGTATATATCAAAAAAACAGCATTGCTTGAAATTTATGGATGCATTCTGGGACTGAGAGTCTGAGAAACTCAACAAGAAGTTTATGAAAAACATAATTTTCTAAAAGTCAGAAATAGAATTATTACCATTGCTTCAAGTAAAATCACTACTTTTGAAAACCTTTTATGGGGTATCTGTGGAAAACGATAAAGTTTGTATAGTTTTTCAACAAAACTAGATTAAGCCAAGAAACAACAGATAGGATACCATGAATACAAGTTGATCTACAAAGAGTTTGTGGTTGAGAGTAATCCTGTGCTAAGTCTAACAGTCTTCTTTAAGTCAGCTAAGAATAGAAATAAGTCAAGTGAAGACAGCGCCTGCTTTAGTTTTGCCAGAATGTTCCACTGATGTACCAGCCTGATGACTGATTGGGATCCTCCTAGAGGCTGCAGTGTCTTCAGCTGCCGCTTCATCATCTCATAAATCCATTCGGGTTTAAAGGAGCCCTTAATAAGAAGACACATCAAAGGAAATATGAAAAGCCTGGGCTCTGTCATTAAATTTTAAACACACATTTTTCTCTCTCTCTCTCTCTTTTTTTTTTGTCTTATTTTTGTTCTCTTTTTTTGTTTCAGATTTTATATTTTGCTCCAAAGACCACAGCCCAGTAAACTACTAAATAATTCATTAGAAAACAGTGATGAGTAGGAAGTAGACTTTTAAAATTCAGTGAACAAAGTGACATAATCATGAAACTCAACCCATAGTCTCTATACTATACTTACAGATACAAGCTCAGTATATTTACTGTTCCAGATACTCTATATGTTGGTAGGCCTCATCTCCCAAAATGCCATTGTATGGCCAGTCTAAGAGCTCATCTCATTTTTCATTAGTGAGAACACATGTTGTATGATTTAAAAGAAAATTTTAACAAATTTAAACACCTTCAGTAATAAATAAAAGGCTCAATATTGGACTCGTTCTCCAGCTGCAAAATAAACTCTCCTGATTCTGGCATCTGCAGCATCAAAACAAATACAAGCTTTTCCTAGAGAATTTTGTGAAACCACAGACATCAGTATTCAGATTCTGATTGTGTTATGGATCAAAGCATGTGTGTATCTCTTTGTGACTCTCATCAGCCCATGCAGAGTTCATTCTGTCTCTCTGCCCAATGATAGGAAGTCTTTCCTTGGAATTTATAATTGTAGAACAAGAAACATAGAATATAGGGATGCCATAAATAACTTACTCTGTGAGAATGTGGGTAAAATGGACAATTCCACACTTTCTTTAAGGATTTCACTCTAACCACAGCATGTGCCATGTGAAACCTAACCACATCATGGACCCACATGGACTTGGCCTGACATTGTGCAGTCATAGCCATAGATTGCTATGGATCTCAGGGCCCTCTGCTCATTATCCTGTGTTTGTTTCTTACCTACACAATATTTATGCAGATACAACCTAAGCAATAATAAAAGCATTAGAGATACCAAGTCACGTTAGAGAAGGAGAAAAACAACGCAACAGGTATCAGATAGGCATTTATTTCTTTGCAGGAGGAAATGAAATAGACAGTCCTTAGAATTTTATTTTGATGTATCTTTTCTTGTCATAAAACTGATGAATTCTATACTGGATCTTTGAAGAAGCGATGTGCAACATTCCAAGAAAAAAAAAAAAGTGGAGTTTTAAAATATGTAACGAGAAGTGGCAGCCAAATTGATAGAAGCATTCTAAGGAAATAAGGAAATTATGGAAAACAGTTACCTTTGTAATCTAGCAATACTGTTTCTAATGAGTTTTCCGATTGAATTAATTATAATTTTTTCTGTTCTTCTCATGTTCCCTTTCATCATTATTGCCATACATTTAACTCATTGTGACCTGTTGCCACTGATGTTTATTTTTTTAACTCTTTTGTTTATGTATTTATTTGTTTGCTTCATGGTCGGGTTTTTAAACCCAGATCCCACTGACCCAGTTGATTATTATCCTTTGCTTGATGACTTCCCCACCTCGGTCCCAGATGTCCCCACCCCCATGCTCCCACCAGTAGGTGTACAGGCTGTGGCTCTGACGCACGACGCCGTGAGGGTCAGCTGGGCAGACAACTCTGTCCCTAAGAATCAAAAAACGTCCGAAGTGCGACTTTACACTGTCCGGTGGAGGACCAGCTTTTCCGCGAACGCAAAATACAAGGTGACGTTCTAACCAGTAGTATGAAGTTTAACTTGAACTGCCATTTGTTGAATCCATTGTTTGAAACACTTCCTGGGCTGACATGAGTTATGTTGCTGCAGTGACACGAAGTGGAAAACAAAGCATTTTAAAACTCAGTACTCTAAAACTGGCATGGGAATTATTGTGTCTTAGGAAACAATTCTAAAACGAGGTAGAAAGCGTCAGGAGCTGTGGAATGTTATTTGAATCCCAGCAGATGTTGGGTTTGTATAAACAATGTAGATTTTGGTGTTTTTCTTTTCATGTGGAATCTAGGTTTATGCCGCAGTCACACATATTAACATTGTATGCAGAGACCCGTCTTATAGTGGATATGAGGTGTACATGAAGATTTTTTTATTCTATCCTTAAATGGTGAACACACCTCAAGTCATTAGCATCTGTTTCCTCATTTAGCCTTGAAAGGCCCTCACATGGTAAAGAAAATGCACAGTGTGCCCTCCCCTTTAACTAAGATGAATTAGACCAGCTCCCTTATCCCTGTCCTCTCATCGAGTCATCACACACACACACACACACATGCACACACACACATGCACACACACACACACACACACACACACACACACACACACACACACATCCAACCCAGGAGCTCCTTAGAGATACACATTTGAGGCATTGTCATCCGTTCACATCTCTTATCAGTCAGCCAGAGCAACTCCAACTAATATTCATTTATATAATCAAACACTACCTCCTAAGCCTACCACATGAGTAGTGTATATAACAACCCACAAATGTAGAGTGAAATGAGATCGAATAATTGTTAAGCATCCACCATTTACTTAGGACTGTGCTAGATCATGGAGGTCCTGTAACGTCTTTTAGCTGTTACTTCAGTATTCTTGCCTGGACAATTCCATTGACAGAGGAGCCTGGCAGGTTATAGTCCATGGGGTCGCAAATAGTTGGACATGAATAAGTGACTAACTCTTTCACTTTCACATACTTAACGTTGTTACTTACAATTTTGAAATGTGTAATAAACTCAGCTCCATGGGGTACTTTACAGAATTCAGAATTTATTCAAGTGAAATAATATATGAAAACACATTTTAAAAATTCACAAAATGATTGTTTAAGATCAAAAAGAGTTAGTCGTTCACTTGTGTCCGACTCTTTGCAACCCCACAGACTGTAGCCCACCAGGTTCCTCTGTCTGTAGAATTCTCCAGGCAAGAATACTGGAGTGGATTTCTCCAAAGACCTACAGATGACTAATAAACACATGAAAAGATGCTCAATATCACTCATTATTAGAGAAATGCAAATCAAAACCACAATAAGTTATCATCTCATGCCTGTCAGAATGACTGCCATCAAAAAATCTACAAACAATAAGTGCTGGAAAGGATGTGGAGAAAAGGGAACCTCTTACACTGTTGATCAAACTGCAAACTGGTGCAGCCACTATGGAGAACAGTGTGGAGATTCCTTAAAAAACTGGAAATAGAACTGCCATTTGAACCAGCAATCCCACTGCTGGGCATACACACCCAGGAAACCAGAATTGAAAGAGGCACAGGTACCCCAATGTTCATCGCAGCACTGTTTATAATAATAGCTGGGACATGGAAGCAACCTAGATGTCCATCAGCAGACAAATGCATAGGGAAGTTGCGGTACATATACACAATAGAATATTACTCAGCTATAAAATAGAATGCACTTGAGTCAGTTCTAATAAGGTGGATGAAACTGGAGCCTATTATACAGAATGAAGTTAAGTCAGAAAGAGAAATGCCAATACAATACATTAATGCATATATAAGGAATTTAGAAAGACAGTAATGATGACCTTATATGCAAGACAGCAAAAGAGACAGATGTAAAAACAGACTTTTGGACTCTGTGGGAGAAGGCGAGGGTGGGATGATTTGAGAGAATAGCATTGAAACATGTACATTACCATACGTAAAACAGATGACCAGTTAGATGCCTGAAGCAGGGCACTCAAAGCCAGTGCTCTGGGACAACCCAGAGGGATGGGGTGGGCAGGGCGGTGGGAGAGGGGTTCAGGCTGGGGACACATGTGCACCCGTGGCTGGTTCATGTCGACGTATGGCAAAAACTATCACAACATTGTGATTATCCACATATATATATATATATATATATATATATATATATATATATTTTTTTTTTTTTAAAAGAGACCCATCTTCCAAAGGGAAGTTTTGACGTCTCCTAAGGGAAAGGTCAGAGCTGAGTGTCAGAAGGTCACATCAGTGTGAGGAGTGGGTTTCAAACGTGCTTTCACGTTCATTCTTCTTCAGGCCGAGACAGAGCGCTCCTCCAAAGATCCCCAGCATCAAAGGTGCACGATTCCAGCGGTGTGCACATTTCCTACCCTCGCCTCGACTGTGATGGGTCCTTCTGTCATTTATTATACTTATGCCATTGTAATGCCTTTCCTTTCTTCTAAACACTTTTTTTCTTTATAAAAAGGACATGTTCATTATTTTAAAATTTAGAAAATATAAAAATGTTCTTGGCTAAGTAAGAAATTGGTCCAGTAACTCCAAAATCATTTTGTGATTCTCAGCAGAGAATTAAAAAGTTAAAAAAATAAATAAATAAAAAAGAATATTGGAGTGGGTAGCCATTCACTTCTCCAGGGAATCTTCCCAAACCAGGGATCAAACCCAGGTCTCCTGCATTTTCAGGCAGACTCTTTACCATGTCAGCCACAAGCGAAGCCCATTTAGGATGAAGAAGGTAGCTTAAAAAATAAGAGCACAAGTGGGGAGGGGAGGCCAGTCAAAAGGAACAAACTTCCAGTTATAAGTACTAGAGATATAATGTACAACATTATAAATATAATTAACACTTGTTGGTGTTATATATGAAAGTTGATAGAATAAATCCTAAGAGTTCTAATCACAAGCAGTATATTGTTTCTATTTAATTTTGCATCTATATGAGATGATGGGTATTCACTAAACTTACTGTTTAGTGGTAACCACTTTCTGATGTATGTAAGTCAAATCATTAAGTTGTACATCTTAAGCTTACACAGTGCTGTATGTTGATTATATCTCAATAAAACTAGAAGAGAAACAAGGAGCCCAAATGTTACCCAGCAACGGAGGGAGCAGTAGTTTGGCCCTGGCACTCCAGAATCTTCATACGACGCTGTATCCCTCCTCTGCACCACTTTACTGGGATAGCTTTCAAGGAGAATTTGGATTTCCTGATACTTTATCCAATGTTCTTTCCACTAAACTGCCATTGTGCTTAATCCAGCCTCAAGCCAGTGTTGATCTGGGGGGATTAAAATGTCCTTTGGAAATTTCTGACTCTAAAGACCCTGGAGTTAAAGCAAAATCCACTAATAATTTTGTGAGTCTGCCTCTTTTTTTCCGGTAGTCATGCTAGTTCTGCTTCTAGTTTCATTCAGCCTTTAAAGGGCGTAAAATTCACATTTCATAGTAAATCAGTTTTTGGTTGAAACCAATTGAAAAGCAGTTTCCTTTGGTTCAGCCTCCCTGAGACGTCAGGTACTTGGAGGAACTCTCCAGCCTAGTCCAAGTAGTATCGTCGAAATAAGCGTCCTATCCAGCTTCTTTTGGTATCAGATTTAAGACCCAGCAGAACCATAAATGTGGCTCAGAGGTTAAAGCGTCTGCCTGCAATGCAGGAGACCTGGGTTCGATCCCTGGGTCGGGAAGATCCCCTGGAGAAGGAAATGGCAACCCACTCCAGTATATCTTGCCTGGAGAATCCCGTGGGCGGAGGAGCCTGGTGGGCTATGGTCCACGGGGTCGCAAAGAGTCGGACACGACTGAGCGACTTCACTACTCACTACTACTAGAACCATAAATAAAGATAACGTTATCAGATAAGACAATAAATGAGACATAAGAGAACATTTTTAAAAAAATCTCTTTATATACCGATTACCCAATTCTAAGTTTACTTTTAAAGGACTACTTTAAAATTTTTATGCCCGTGCTGCTGTACTTTGTGGACACATTCATTTCACAGAATGGCCACGGATACCTTGCCGGTGTGTGAAATGTTCTAAGGGACAATGATCTCTGCAGAATGATTTGAGCTCCAAAATTTCCAAAAGCAGTGTTTTGTTTTTTTTTTGTTGTTGTTGAATTGTTAATAGAACAGACAGAATTATTGAGTTTCACTAAGAATGCCTACAGAAGAGATCCAACCAAAAATCATCCTCTGTAAGGAGAGACTGATTTCATTTATGGGTTGAGGTATGAGAATAAAAATAATACTGTTACTTTTTCTCTCCTCATCACCTTCTTTGACCTAATAAAGCTTTTAAGTACTAACATTTCATCACCTTTCTCAGACATACTCACTCTGCACCCACACCCTGAGAAGAAGGGTTAGAGGGGAGAGTTAGTTAAGTTGGAGAGCAAGGATAAATACAGACCATATCTGGTCAATCCAGAATGGACATACAATGCATTTAAATTTTATAAAGAATAGGAATAGAATGCTTTGGTTTTGCATTTTGCACTTTTCACACCCACTATGGTCTACTGCTTCATCTCACTCCCCACTATAGCTTTATAAGCTGGGCAGAGAATGCACACCCTCTATCATCTATTACTTCATCTCACTCCCCACTATATAAGCTGGGCAGAGAATGCACAGTATAGACTGGGGCAAACACATACCTAGAGGCAAATGACCAGGGCTTACAAGCTGGCTTTGCTGCATCCTGTCCTGTCACTCAATTTGCTCAATCTCATTTTTCTCATCTATGTGATTGGGGTGTTGACACCTACTATAAAAAGAATAAGTAAGATTCTTTACAGCTGTGTATGTATGTAGAGATCTTTATGGGTAGGTTGTACAACTTGACAAAATTCCCCATCAAAAGAGCCTCAGATGACCTGATGGCATTATACAGACCGCTCCCCACAGGAATACTTTCTACTTCAGTTAGTCCCACATCAGCCCAGACATTCATATTTTGATTGCCCAAAACTTTATATTGACCTTCCTTACCAAATAGAGAACTTTTTATATAATTTATTTTCTACTAAAGTGATTGCTCATTTGGTATTTTACATAAAATTCCTTTCAAAATGCATTCACTGACTACTGATTAGAGCATGGGTATTACAGGAGATACGAAGTTAAGCAAGATCCAGTGTCAGTCCTCAAAATTCTTACAGCTCAATGGAGAACTTGTCATGCACATAAAATTCCATATATATATATATATATATATATATATATATATATAGTTTATGCACCTCATGCGAAGAGTTGACTCATTGGAAAGACTCTGATGCTGGGATGGATTGGGGACAAGAGGAAAAGGGGACGACAGAGGATGAGATGGCTGGATGGCATCACTGACTCGACGGACGTGAGTCTGAGTGAACTCCGGGAGTTGGTGATGGACAGGGAGGCCTGGCATGCTGCGATTCATGGGGTCACAAAGAGTCAGACACGACTGAGCGACTGAACTGATCTGATCTGATGTATATATATAGGACACAGACAGTACCTATATTTCACACTAGACAATGCATAAAATAGTGTAGCTAACATTCATTTAGTACCTACTCTGAGCCAGATAACATGTTTTACTTTCGCACTTTAATTAGTACTGTAAGGTCAGTGCTACGGTTATTTCTATGTTATAAATGAAGAAACCGAGGCTCAAAGAAGCAGTACCTGTATATTCTGTGCTCTGTCTCTCTCATGGACACACACACACACACACACACACAGCCATGACTTCCCAGAGTACTTCCAGGCTAATGATTTATGATGAGCAGTAACCTTCCATAAAGTTCCTGAGAAAATTCAGTGACTTCATGGTACTTAAATGATGCAAGTGTGTCATTTAGGAATACAAGCAAGGACAGTATTGCTTGGTTGTCTCCCAAATGCCAGTCATGTCTATGTTCAAAGAGACAAGTTTTATTAAAGTATGTCCTTCCCTCCTGGCCAAACTATATCTCATTGCCCCATTTCTCCCCATCTTTCTACTTCTAAGACTTAGTGGTATCATGACAGGGAAGGAGGGCAAGATTGGAAGTTATATATCAGTATGTCAGATACTAGCTGCCCATTTCATGTTTTTTTTTTTATGGGGTTCCATCTTTCTGAGTCTATAAATTATTTTTGTATTTATTTAGGGCTCACATTTTGATGACTTTTTTTTAAGAGGAGCTTCTGATAAATGTTTATGAGGTCATCACTTTAATAGGATGGATGGGCACATCATCGAAATGTTATTAGTGCAGTTAAATATTTATTTGGTTTTATAATGAAATGTAGGATTTTCAGAGCTATAGTCTAAGAAGGATTCATAGTAAAATAAGAAAGATAGTATGGAGTAGCTAGGGAGGAGACAGTTATGACATAGGTGGAGACAAAATGTTTCCCTTGATTTTTCTAGACATAGAAATACAACAAATGTAATAAACGTAAAAGGAAATGTTTACTCTTGGAAGAAGATCAAGGACTAAATAGCAATCATAAATTGAAATGTATAAAAGACATAAGTAGTTTTAAATTTGCCTCATCATATGGAAAATATACATTAACCTGGGAAATTAACCTGTTTCATTATTTCAATTTTGATCTATTGAGTAAGCAATAGAGACAGATAATTTACTTTCTACTAAAATATCCTTAACCTGTTGTTTAAAAGAAAAATAATGTATTCAGAGGATGAAAAATATTAACACTTACATAATCATTTAAATTTTATCTGATTTATTGTTCTCTTCCTGACTGACTGCTCCAGTGACCGTACTTCAGTCTGTGTTTAATGTGATCTGTTCATAAAGAAAGGGGAACGCATGACACAATATTGCTGCTGTCCATTTTCTTTATAATGGCTCTCTAGATCCTGCATCCGTAAAAGTCTGCATCATAAGCCTTGTTTTAAAAAAAAAAAAAATCAGAAGCATTAGATCTCTAAAAATTCATTTTATTACCTATGGAAAATAACCATAATAATTTATGTGAAATATATAAAACATTAAAGCCTCTGAAAAAAAAGTTTTCAATTATTAGAAATAAATTGAAGTTCAAGTCAGTGCGGATAACCTTACAAATGGAACTGACAGAAGGAAGTGGAATTGGTCCTGTCTCTGTGGTTATTGCCTCACTTGGGAAAATTTATCAGCTATCTGCCCCTTTGAACAACATAACACCTGATTTTATTGATTATGTTTTAGATGTACAATCAGCCAGTGTGAACTGGGACAGAAAGGAAATGAAGTCAGTGCTTTGTCCTGGGTCTTCTGCTGTTTGGAAATAAATTCCTTTTTTGTTGCTTTGGATAGTCTTCCTTTGTGTCTTGATTTACCAAGTTGAGAGAGTTCATTTTTTTGTCTCTTTTCTTATTTCCCACTTGTATAGTCAGAAGACACAACGTCTCTGAGTTACACAGCGACGGGCCTCAAGCCAAACACGATGTATGAGTTCTCAGTCATGGTCACGAAGAGCAGAAGGTCCAGCACCTGGAGCATGACCGCACACGCCACCACGTACGAGGCAGGTGTGTAAAGAGATGTTTCCACTGCGTATCTGCCACTGGTATTGTCTAGGTTCCGAGGATTCTGAAACATGTGTGCACTATGATGTCTAAATTACACTTAATCATGCATAAAATCATTTATAGTACTTTTATATTAAATACGATTCTTCCAACTCTAAATAAGAAAAAAATGAGTCCCCAGTGGAATAAGTAATCTGGTTTTAATTTGTAAATTAATTAAGGATTTCTGAATATAAATCTGCTGTTCAATACATTGAAGTAAAGGCATTTTACTCTGTCCAATGGATGTGTATCTTTGATCAATAGACATTGTAGATGTTTACTTTTTTGGAAAAAACTTAGATGCAAAATGAAGAATTGCATTACAGCTGTAGGCTCGTGGATGCTTACCTCATGGGCTTCCCTGGTGCCTCAGACAGTAAAAGAATCTGCCTATAATGCAGGAGATCCCTGGGTTAGGAAGATCCCCTGGAGAAGGGAATGGCTACACATTCCAGTATTCTTGCCTGGAGAATTCCATGGACAGAGGAGCCTGGTGGGCTACAGTCCATGAGGTTGCAGAGAATCGACATGACTGAGCAACTCACACACACACACACACACACACAGAGTTGACTGGGAAGAAATTTCTAGGAAGTCATGTTCACTGTTTGGAAATAAGGCAACACAATGGAAAACTTTCATGCATTTTGCAATAGTTCAAATCGAGAGTGAATGCAATTCACTGTAAATTTTTCCAGTCACATTTGCTTGGGTCATAAATGTTGAGTTTATAACCTTAGCAGACATGCAGTGCACTTCGCTTTTATAGTTCACAGAGATCCAACATCTGAAGGAAATAGGGTTTAACATACTTTTTAATAGCTTTCATGGTATTACATCATATTTGGGGATAAACTATACCACACATTTCCAAATTCTAAAACGTATGGCAGTAACACTTTCATCTGAGTAAGCTGAATTTCTTTCTCCTTTTGAATTTGTCCCATAGCATGACAGCTCTAATTTTAATTTCAGATTACTACCTTAATTCTGAGTTCACTGGGAATATTTTTACAATTCTGAGGGCACTTCTTTCTGTAAGAAGTTTTTTCTAATTGTTTAATTTTAACACCTTCTTCTTCTATTTTATGTGTTTACATATATAAAATCATTCTCCTATAAATATGCCCAGGATGCCAGTGTACTTCGCTTCTTAGGGAAAGTTATACATTATGGGACGAATAAAAGTCATGCTCTTTCTTTTAACCTAAAAGGAGATGAAAAGAGTTAAATGTAAACCAGTAAGGTGTTTGGTCCTCCCTGGGTGAAAGAAAAGGAGTAGTAACTTCCTTATTCATTTTCCCCATCATAAACGTGAACGCACAACATCTGACTTGATAAATGAACCCTATTGATTTCTCCTGAACTGCCTAGCCTTGTGAGAATGTCAGTGTTGAGACCTATAGCTGACAGAAAGATATTAACTTTTAGAAATGTAACTGGTAGAAAGGGTGATTGTCAAAACAGATAATGATCTGGACAAAGGTGTAAATAGCCTATGAATACGATTCTTGGGTGATGATGAGGAGTGAGAAATAATTTGCAAGTGTCTGCACATTTTAAAACCGTGAGAAGAAAATGAAGTGAATGAAATAACTCCGGAGTTTGCTTCTAATTCTGTAATAATGCAAAGACTCTGTGGGGCCACATATGATGCACTTGTGCTGAAATTGCTCATAATAAGGACAATGGCAGCTGGCAAATTCTTGAAATGAAACATGCATTCTGTCCTGGTGATAAATCCTTAATTCTACTGTAGTTAATTTAGGTAAAATAAAAATAATTGGAAGGATAGCTTAAATAATGAAACCTTGGCAAGGGGCAGAAGCAGCACTTCCCCAGCATTAGAGATGAGGAACTGTTGCGCTCTCCCTGCAAGGTGCTACAATTGCAGTGGTGCGACCCCACGTGCTCTCCTTTCTTCTATCAGCATTCAGTTTCCCAGAAGAGAGAATCACGCAGCTACAGAGAGTGAGGTGGAGGCCAGGAAATTCCTATTTGATGTTGCTCCCAGCTCACGTGACAGAGAGGAGACCTTGTCCCCCAAAGGAAAAAGCCACCTGTTTCTCTAAATAAAGGAGCAGAGGGTAGCATCTGAGTAGTCCAAACACAAATGCCCAAGATGTTGGTGCATGTTTATGTTCATGGTGGGGAAAAATGAATGAGGACATTGCTACTCCTCCTCTTTAAGTGGTTAAGAATCCGCCTCACAATGCAGGGGGTGGCTGTGCTGTTACTCGTCGGGAACTAAGATCCTCCATGCCAGGAGCAACCAAACCCATATGCCCCAACTACTGAGCCTGCTGCCCCCCACCCCCGGCAGAGAGTTCCTGCACCACAACGAAAGATCCCACGTGACGCAGTGAAGATTCCTGCCAGCCACAATTAAAACCCAGATCAGCCAAATAAAACTTAAATACATTTCTTAGCTTTAAAATAAGTGTGAGGGAACAATGTGCAGTTCATATGGTAATTGTAAACATCTAAGGCATGGATTCTAATACCAGAATCTAGTCACGTGGCTTGAGGAAAAAGAAAACTTTTCTCAGCACCTGAAATAGATTTGTCATTAGGTTTTTTTTTTTTTTTTTTTAAATAACCAGCTCTTCAGTGTATTATTTTGCTAGTTTAAGCTAGAGTCATTTTATATTTTTTGAATATCAACCTAGATTCAGTGAAGCAATCTAATCATTACCATTTGTTTTCTAAATAAGCATCAATTTTAATTTTAACACAGTTAAGAAAAAGCAGGTTAGTTAGAAAAACAAGTGTTTTAATTAATTCCAAAATTGGAAAATGTCTTAAGATATTTGGTTTCAGTTCAGTCGCTCAATCATGTTTGACTTTGCCACCCCATGGACTGCATCACGCCAGGCTTCCTTGTCCATCACCAACTCCCAGAGCTTGCTCGAACTCATGTCCATCAAGTTGCTGATGCCATCCAACCATCTCATCCTCTGTCATCCTGCCTTCAAACTTTCCCAGCATCAGATGGTGACTGTAGCCACAAAATTAAAACACACTTGCTCTTTGGAAGAAAAGCTATGACCAACCTAGACAGCATATTAAAAGCACAGACATTACTTTGCTGACAAAGGTCCATCTAGTCAAAGCTATGGTTTTTCCTGTAGTCATATATGAATGTGAGAGTTGGACCATAAGGAAAGCTGAGCACTGAAGAATTGATGCTTTTGAACTGTGGTGTTGGAGAAGACTCTTGAGAGTCCACTGAGCAGCAAGGAGATCAAACCAGTCAATCCTAAACGAAACCAGTCCTGAATATTCGTTGGAAGGACTGATGGTAAAGCTGAAGGTCTAATACTTTGATCACATGTTTGGTATAATACTCTAATTTTTGGTTATCTATTATCTTCCTGGGCTTCCCTGTGGCTCAGCAATAAAGAATCTGCCTGCCAATGCAGGAGACATGAATTTGATCCCTAGGTCAGGAAGACCCTCCTGGAGAAGGAAATGGCAACTTACTCTAATATTCTTGCCTGGGAAATCCCATGGACAGAGGAGCCTGGTGGACTATAGGCCATGCAGTTGCAAAACAGCTGGACACAACTGATCAAGAAAACAACAAATTACCTTTCTATCTGTGGCTTAGAAAATATCTTGAATGATCTCTTTACGTGACTAAGCCTTCCCTAAGATAGCATTGCCTATTCAGTGTTTGACTATTACAAATCTTTTTTTTTTTCCCCGAAGAATGTTCTTTCTATTTCTTTCCATTAAAAAATATATATGAAACTATGTTTAATATGGGCTTTTCCTGTGGCTCAGCTGGTAAAGAATCCACCTGCAATGCAGGAGACCCTGGTTTGAATCCTGGGTCAGGAAGATCCTCTGGAGAAGGGAAAGGCTATCCACTCCAGTATTTGGGCCTGGAGAATTCCATGGAGTGTGTAGTCGGTGGGGTCGCAAAGAGTCAGACATGACTGAGTGACTTTCACTTCACTTTTACTCAAAGATCTTCTCTTCCTTGGCTTTCTTCTCCTCTTTCTTTATCAAAAAAAAAAAATTAAGTATAATGAGTACTTTGTCAGGATATTACAGTTAGTACAGCTCTGGTTAATTTAGAATCTTAGTGGCTTTGAGAATTGGGGTATTGGAAATAAAGTGGTACAATAGATGGGAATGTTTGGTGTCCCTCTGTCTGGAATTCTTTTAGTAAAAGAAGCTGGAAATAGAGTGTCAGTAATGCTCAGATTCTGTACTATACAGTCAATAGAGAAGCCAAAGAGAATTGCAAGGGTGGAGAGGCATTCAGAATTAGGACCAATTTGTAATACACAGTAGGTGAGTGTAATACACAAGCACTCCTGTGCAGAGATCAGGAAATTGCTCTGAACCCCAGTGTGGAAGTTAGATACATTCCTAAACTGTCTACATCACATCTAGGGTAACTGGAAAAGACTATGGGCAGTAGACTGGGGCACTGTGAGTTACCTGGAAGGAAAAGGAACTGCATTTCAAAGCATAACCAGTGAGAAAGCAGGTCAAAGGGAGTCTGAAAGATACTGGATGAGGTTGGCCAGTTTGCTGTTGCCTTTGAAGTATATTTAAACTTTTGACAAGCAACACACAGGGGAAGAAAATTCTTTTTATCCTTCCAGGCTTTTGGCCGAGAGTCACTGTAGTAAGAGACAGATGAACAGGAGGAAAACAAACATATGTCTGATAATAAGTATAGATTTGTGTACATGGAAGATACCCAAGAAAACCCCTCAAATGGCCACTCAAATGGCCACTATCTTCAATACCATCTCCAGCTAAAGACAAACATCTGGGGGATTAGGGAGCGAGTAACGGGAATTTTTCAGACAAATCGCGATAAACAAGGGCATGGTTATCATGTACATTGAAGACTCTGTCTCCTTGTCATCCTCCTCTTCCTGGTACAAATGTTAGTCGCTCAGTCATGTCCAACTCTTTGAGACCCCATGGACTGTAGCCCCTGGTCTCCTCTGTCAATGGAATTCTCCAGGCAAGAATACTACAGTGGTTCCAACGCTCTTCTCCAGGGGATCTTCCTGACCCAGTGATCAAACCTGGGTCTCTCACATTGCAGACAGATTATCATCTGAGCACCGGGGAAAGCCCAAGGCACATAAATGGGGGCACCTTATAAACCATAAATTTCTCTTTTATCAGATGGTAACTTCTACTTGGTTTTCAGAACTTTTCCTCTGTCTGCTTTTTAAAAAAATAATCAACTTAAGATAATTCTTATGCCAAAGAGGCAAAATATTTGGGGGTGGCGATTTCTGCTCCCCTCAGACAACATTGGGAAGAGTAGTTCTAAGCAAGACAGGGTTTCTTGACATCTTTACTTCCTACCAGTTTGATCCTTCTGCTAAGGCAGAAGGTGCAAGAGAGGCAGGTTCAATCCCTGGGAAAGGAAGATCTCCTGAAGAAGGGAATAGCAACCCACTCCGGTATTCTTGCTTGGAAAATCCCATGGACAAAGGAGCCTGGTGAGCTATAGCCCACGGGTTCGCCAAGAGTCAGACATGATTAAGTGACTGAGCACACACATGCGGGTTGATACTAAGACCCTCATAGATTCCTTGTCTCCTCTCTTTTCAAATATTTCTTTTCCTTCTTGTTGGGAAATAACTAGATGTTACCTAAGCAAGATGTTGTGACCTGCATTTAAATTCATTTTTTAAGGAAAAATAGCATTAGGTGAACTTTCACTTACAAATCCTGCAATTGTAACAGAATTTTTGTTTCTCAGAGACGTGTAGCCATTGATCTTGCTAACTTTTATGATGGTTCTTGAATTTTAGTGAATCGCTCACTTGAAAATGCCAATTATACTTTTCTCTATAGTCATACGTATTCCGTTTTCCTCTCTATGTGCTCACCTTTGAAAAGCAGTTAACTTCCTGGAAAAATATTAATTTCTGTGTCTTTGCTTAATTCAGATACTTAAGTCATCCATGGTAAAATAAGCATGATATATGGCATGATAGACCCTGCATGTCAGCATCATGATTAGAAGCCCCATGAATGTCTCTTTCACATCCAATGACAAGCCCGTGTTTCTGTTTCACCTCACAGCCCCGACCTCTGCTCCTAAGGATTTGACAGTCATTACTCGAGAAGGGAAGCCTCGCGCTGTCATCGTGAGCTGGCAGCCTCCCTTGGAAGCCAATGGGAAAATTACTGGTAGGCATCTCAGCTTTATTTCCTGTGCTGCTCCGCGTGGCCTGCCGTGGCTTACCTCCTGCATGCCGCTCAAACCTCTTATGTATTAGGTTTCTGTCCCATCATCTCAGTTGACTCCTGACCCTCTCTGATTGTCTCCTCTTAACGGCTGCTGACCTTGGAATTCTTCTAACGGAGCCTACAAATACACACCCCAGCACATTTCCTTTGTGTTGCTTCCTGAAAGATGTGTATTCCAATTAGTGTAGACCTGTGTTTCATTCTGGGCAGCATTAGGATAACCTCCTAACGGAACTCCTTTAAGCCTAAATGACTGAAAATAAGCCAGTTGTTGGGCAATTATAAAATACAAAAGACACTTAACGACCATGTATTTTCCTTGGAAACATAGGAAGGAGGCTTGTCTGAGGGTTTTTAGTTTCTCACTTAGCTCTTAGCGTCTTACTTAAATCATAAGGTTCAGAAAACACTTGATATTGATGGATGGAAATTGAACTTAATGAATATTTCACAGTGACAGATTTTATTTTGCCAAATATTACAGATAACATCGATGCCTAATTAAAGCATCCATTAGAAGCCTGTAATGTTAATTTAGTATGAAAAATATAATGGAGTTCTATCAGAGATTTTGCATTTAAATGATCACTTTAGGCTTTTAATAGATGACTCCATAGCATATAATTATTATGAAAAATATTGTATAATGAAAAATGTGCACATTATAGTCTAAATAACTTGAACCATTGCATTAGGCACATGTAAGAGTCACTCCTGTTTCTTCATTTTTGCATACCAAAAGTGGATTTTGTAAATTAACAAAGCAATTCAGCCATTCTCTGATACAGAGATAAGCATGGGAATTACAGTTTAGATGACACACTTACTTGCTGTGAGTTACTTTTTGAATTTTACAAAATGAAAAGGTAATGTGAAAATTCCAAATGTGGTTTAAATTTAAGCTGAAGACTTGTTTTCTCCAAGAAATTGCTCTTCCTACAGTAGCAAACAGAATTTTAATTTGAGCTGATGAATATGGGAAAAAAGAAAGAGGGACATAAAATCTCCCCAGAATCTGATATGTGTCAGTTGTCACTCTGCCAGACCTTCTAAAACTGAGGCTGGCTCATTCTAATTTTTTGTTTTTCTCCACTCAGTGTTATGACCTCTCTTCATTGGTTCTATTTCAGTACTTTTGGAGATTCTGATTTGTTTACATGATGACTTCCATTATGTTATTAACAGTTGTTTGTAAGCATATGGTAAATCAACAGATAGTAATTTTAAGAAGAAAACAGTCCAGAATAGGAATTGTCTGAATAAAAATAGATTCTAATAGAAAAAAATATACTTTGGGGTAAAGAATAAAATAAGTCATATATTACCCAGTTCTTTACTCTATTTAAATAAATCTCACCAAATGGTCTATGCAAAAAATAGAACGTGTTTTCAACTCTGAAAAAAAAAAAAAAATTAATTTCGCTTTTCAGTTGGAACAAAAAATGGAAGTCGGCCCCATATTAAGAAATGTAAATTAATCTGAGTGATAAGATTTTGTGTGCAAATGTCACAGTGCATGTATCAGCAACTGTGTCCACATATTTTATTTAGAAGCGTATGTTCAGTAATTCTCATTACTAAAAATCTATTCTTTCACAATTGCATAGTTTAAGTATGAAAAGAACTAATTTTCCCCTTTAAAGAATAGTTTATTTGTTAAAGTCAGTTTATAATTATCGGTCTAAGCTTTTTTGACTCAATTCAACAGGGAGCAAACACTAAGAACCATTAAAACAACTTTAAACAACACTTAAAACAACTTCCATTCATGCATGTTTTGATTCTTTCATTCAAATCAATTCCAAAAAAATAGTATGATAAAATATTTATCTAATTAAAGCACCAGCTCTTTAGACTGAGGGCCCAGATCTTCTGCACTCAGTTTCTTATGAAAGTCCAAAGAAAGACACGAGTTCTCTTCCAGTGTGTCAGGGCACATGTTTACCTGTGTGGAGGAATATACTCCTGTCCTGCTTCCATATTTCTTTGTTTTCCTAAATCCCTCTATGCCCACAGCAGAACAGGATGGTTGAGAGCCCAGCCTTCCGATGGAGATGCCTGAGCAACTTATTTCATCTCCCTGAGTCTCACTTTTCGGAGAAGGCAGTGGCACCCCCTCCAGTACTCTTGCCTCGAAACTCCCATGGACGGAGGAGCCTGGTAGGCTGCAGTCCATGGGGTCGCTAGAGTCGGACACGACTGAGCGACTTCACCTTCACTTTTCACTTTCATGCATTGGAGAAGGACATGGCAACCCACTCCAGTGTTCTTGCCTGGAGAACCCCAGGGACGGGATGCCTGGTTGGCTGCCGTCTATGGGGTCGCACAGAGTTGGACACGACTGAAGCGACGCAGCAGCAGCAGAGTCTCACTTTAGGACTCCTTTTATAGAATTGTTATAATAAAGGACTGAGAACAGTCCCTGATACCCTGTGAGCACTGAAATGATTTAGTGATTATTCTTCCCAGTTGAAATTTATTCTAGAGCAGGTGTTCATTAATGTCCTCTGCTCAGAACCCAGACCATCAATTTGTAAGTGTAGATAATGATGAATGTACATGTGTGGGTGTGTGTGGTGTGTGTGCACACGCATGCGCTCAGTTCCGTCTGACTCAGTGACCCCGTGGATGGCAGCCTGACAGGCTCCTCCATCCATGGGGTTTTTCAGCAAGGATAGTGGAGTGGATTGTCATTTCCTCCTCCAAGGGACCTTCCCAACCCAGGGATCAGACCTATGTCTCCTGTGTCTCCTGCGTTGCAGGCAGCTTCTTTACTACTGAGCCATATAGATACATGTATATATGTATACATAGATTTATATTTCAAAAAGATGAAACAAAAAATGCTGAAAAGGGAGATCCAGATTATTCCAGTGCCTCAGTTCCTTGATCATAAGCTGGCAGCTTGGGAATTTAGACTGATATTTTCAGAACAAAATGGTTCAAAATGAATTAAACATTTAGTATAAGCTTGTCATTCTCCTCAGCACTTTTGTATTGTAAGTAGTCATACGTTCCCTATTCTTCTGTTTTGAAATAGAGTCAAAGGCCTTCTGGGGTAAATAATTCTCCTAAAGTCAAATAACCAAGAAATAGCAGAGCTAGGATATAAAACTCAGGTTCCTACTCTTAGCTACTACACTAAGCTTTGTTCGTCTTACTAGTACTGGCCCAAATCAGTGACAGTCAACTGATTTATGACTTATTTTGTCTGAGGAGGGATTGAGCATGGAACTTTTTTAAAACTCCCCATGTAATTTTATTATATAATTACATTTGTGAAACATTGATCTAAATAAATGCAGCATCCAACATTAAGATCAAACACTAATATAGAAATATAGATAGAAGAGAGCTTCAGAGATTGTTTCCTTATCAATACCATTTAATGACTAAGTTTACACCCTCTTTTTCTGTGTAATTTGATACTCTAGTCCCATTCCTTTCCTTGAAATTCTCTTCTCACTTGACTTTTGTAAAACTGCCTAACCAACTTTTCTTCCCAATTCCAGGCCGTAATTTCTCAGTCCTTTTCTTCCACTTGTTCCAGAAGTGCTACTTCCCAGAACGCAGATCTTTTCATTCCTTTTGTTATTTTCTCTGAAAAAAGTTATCCACGCTATAGCCAGGACTTCAGTGAACTTGTAATTAATGTCTTTGAAATCTGTATCTCCATCCAAGGAGTTCTAAATGTACACATCCTATCTTATACTGTACATTTGCACTTCTCTGTCTTACTGGAAACTCGTTCTACTCCCCAGCCCCTCTTTCTGCTGTTCTTCTCTTTTTAGTCTAACACCCACCACAAACAGCCAGGTGAGGCACTGTTATATTCTGGTATAGGTTGTTAGCACATTGAGTTGTGAACTGAGCTGGACACTCACACTGGAATCACATGTGTCTAATATTCTTACTTGCATCTTTTTGGAAGCTCCCACCATTCACCCAACTGCAGAAGGTGGCAACTTAGTCTCATCTTGACTTTTTCCCCTTTCCATATTATCATGCGAGAAAATCTAAATGCTTATCGTACAAGGCTGAAAGCTCTAGGAGAACAGGGTTCAGATTTTGTTCAATTCTTTCTCCCCAGTAACAATATCTTTGACACTCAATAGGTAATTAATAAACATCTGTTGAGTGGAACAATCATCAAATTGATATTCAATATATTGTTTGACTTGACTCCGTAGTGCCAGCTTCCAAACAAGGTATTTCTTAAGCCTTCTTAATATAAATAAATAAAAGCTTTAGCATTTACTAAATAGTTACTATGTAAAGATAATTTAATAGAAATACCCATATATTTTAAGTTTTTAAAGTGCATTATCTCACAGCAACTTGTTTTCTGATAAGTTAATTAAGACATAACTTGGATGAAGCAAGTTGCTCAAGGTTGCAACAAAGCTAGTTAATATTAGCAGTATTACTTGAGGTCAAGCCTCTCTGAATCCATAATCATAATTTTTGACCACAAAAAAAGTAGGAAATTGGTCCTCATTTTTAATATATCTACCTCTATGTGCATATATTTATTAGAATCAGTTCTTTAAAGATGAGAAGCCCCCTTTGGGCTGAGCTCCTTGCTAGGAGGGGCCAGTTCTATATGGTCTTCCCGGTTCTTATCAGCCTCCCTGATCTGTGGAAAGGAATCAGCCATGAGTGGAAGTATGGAAAAGGACAGAAGAGTGATGAGAGGTGGACGTGAATACTTTCTGACGCTTTGTTTCAGGAATGACAACTACCCATTTGTATATGTGCATGTGAGCTAAGTCGTTTCAGTCGTATCCAGCACTTTGTTCCCTAAGCACTGTAGCCCGCCAGGCTCCTCTGTCTGTGGGATTCTCTAGGCAATAGTACTGGAGTGGGTTGCCATGCCCTCCTCCAGGGGGTCTTCCCGACCCAGAGATCGAATCCATGTCTCTTATGTCTCCTGCATTGGCAGGCTTTTTTTTTTTTTTTTAACCACTAGCACCATCTGGGAAGCCTAGCTATTTGTATAAGAGTCAAAATGAAAGAAGCATGATGCTATGTTTTATATGTATTTAGACAAATGGTATTTCCATGCGAGAATGCCCAGGTAAGTGAATAAACCCAAAAGGTTTTGCAACCTATGGTAGAATATAATACTCTTTCAGTCAGTGTGGTGGATAAGAGATAAAAATGAAGCAGAAAAAATATAAAATTAGACACAGAGGAATGAAGATATAGATACAGAAAGGTAGCAGCAAACCTATAAATGCATCCCAACTTGTGTGGTTATGTGGAAATCTCTAAGGTGAGACTTCAGTAGTGGACTTAATAGCCTCAAAACATGGTAAACTCATTCACCAAATGAAATTCTATGGTTTCTCTAAGGCTAGATTTTAGAGTTCTGAGTAATGTAGTCTGTTTATGCTTTCCATCTCAGTATTCAAATTTATAACCAATGATTTTTTTTAATAAGTTTAAGAAAATTGCTTAAATACAAATTGAGGTCAGAACCTGATGTGGCACTTTTAGCTTTACTTATGTGATGCCAGAACTGTCATTTTTTAAAACATTTTATTTATTATTATTATTATTTTGGCCACACTGTGTGGTATGTGGGATCTTAGTTCCCAAACCAGGGATCTAACCCACACCCCCTGCAGTGGGAGCGTGATGCCTTAACCACTGGACTGGGAAGTCCCAGGAAGTCCCGGAACTGTCATTTTATTTTTTTTTTATTTTCATTGTTTTTTTTATTTTTTTTTATTATTATTATTTTTTTAATTTTTCTTAACTTTACAATATTGTATTACTTTTACTATACATCGAGATGGATCCGCCACCAGAATACACGTGTTCCCCATCCTGAACCCTCCTCCCTCCCCTCTTCCCACACCATCCCTCCAGTTCATCCCAGTGCTCCAGTCCCAGGCATCTGTTATAGGGCATCGTACTTGGACTGACTCGTTTCAGATATGATATTATACATATTTCAATGCTATTCTCCCCAATCGTCCCACCCTCTCCCAGTCCCAGAGTCCAAAAGTCTGTTCTATACATCAGCGTCTCTTTTGCTATCTCATAAGCGGGGTGGGAACTGTCATTTTAAAATGCTTTGGTGAATACTCTTCACATAGAAAAACTTACAGTGAAGGCAAGTATTGTATTCTCATTTGATAAATGGAGAAAATCAGGAATAATTGTAGCTGACATGGGATGGGAGCACAGTCATCCAAACTTTCAAGTTTGTCATGCTCTTACAAGAGCCCATGAAAACGTGAACAATTTCATTAAATGTCATGAATTTAAAACTTAAATACTTACAGGCTAAGGGGTTTTATTCAATGAGTGAGTTTAAATACTATTATCCAGAGACTATTTTATTAGTTTTTCTGAAGAATAAGAAGTAATATAAGACATGGCTCCTGAACTAAAGGAATGTTTTTATTCTTTTAAAGAGATAAGATATGCATGTAATAAGAGCTGGAAAAGTATTACTAGTGCCAGGCCCTCCTTTTCAATAGATATGGTTTCTTTGGGCACAAAAATGGAGACTCCTCTGGCTTAAAGAGTAGTAGATTTTATTGATGTTGACCACAGGGGTTGAGTTCTCAGTGAATGGACACCTATGAGTCAGAAACAACTCCTTTATCCAACGGTATTTTACAATCCCTTTTGTACTTCAGTCTTCCAATTTTAATACCATCCAGAGGGAGGAGTCAAATAACCTTTATACATTTTGCAGACTTTTTTTTTTTTTTTTGGTAAGTCCTTTATCTTCCCCTGAGCTTTCCACATCTTAGACATTCATATTTGTAGCATCAATATCTCAATAAATATATTACAAAAATTACTGAATTAACATGATCAACTAAAGCAGTGATTCCTGACTATACTGGAAGACAGAAGTCACCTGGGGTGCAAATTCCTGGGGTTACCAGAAACCTATTATACTCGTCACTGCCGTGTAACAAGATCACCACAAATTTAGCAGCTTAAAAGCACACACACTTGCGATTCCACTGTTTTTGTCAGTCAGAAATCCAATCACAATTTAGCTGTGTAATCTGCTTTAAGGTCTCTTACAAAGTGGTAATCAAGGGTTGGCTTCTGCTGATGTCTCACTTGAGGCTTACCTGGGGAAACACTTGCATCTAAGCATATGTAGTTGTTGGCAGGACTCAGTTGCTCATTGGCTGTTGATCAGTTCCAGCCTCAGTTCCTTGACACGTGGTCTTCTCCATCTGGCAACCTGTTTCGTCAAAGCCAACAAGGGAATCTGCTAGCAAGACAGAAGTTACAACTCACGTAACATCATCACGGAAGCAACAGTCCATCACATTTGCTTTATTCTGTTGGTTAAAAGCAAACCTTAGGTCCCGTCTAAACTCAGAGAGGACGGACTGCACAAAGGTATAACTACCAGGAGGCAGGCATAATTGGGGGTGATCAAAGACTTGTCTGCCGTCTCTCAAATCAAAATGCCCTCATCCAGGGAGAGGCTCACTGGGACAAATTAAGAGAACAGCATTGACATAATGTGCTACCATGTGTAAAATAGCCAGTGGGAATGTGATGTATATATAACACACAGGGAGTTCAGTTAGGTGTTCTGTGATGACCTGGAGGGGTGGGAGGGAGGCTCAGGACTGAAGGGATATATGTTTACATATAACTGATTTATGTTGTTACACAGCAGAAACTAACACAGCATTGTTAGTTTTAATTAAGTTAAAAAAAATTTTTTAACTGAAATACCCTTTCTTGAACTCTGTGGTTTGTAACTTATACCTAGTCCCCAGGTAATTCTTATGATGAGGCAGATTTGAGAAACAACAAAGCCAGAAAAAGTGGAAGCCAAATTAAAATAGATGCAAGCTATCAGCATTGACAAGAATTTAAGAGAAATGGACTTCCAGAAGAGGTAGTTTGTGGCATTGCTTAATCCTGAAGAATCACAAGAAAGAAGTATCCAGTTCACTGTCTAGAACACATCCCCTAAACCGAGATATAATTCTGTAAATCACTATAGGATTAAGTGAAAACGATACAAAATCATATAAGTATTCTTCTATGTATTGGAATGGATTACAGAGTTTACAGAAAGGAGAGCTCACTATAGAGGAAGGTTTCATATGTTAGATGTAGCTTAAACTGGACCTTGATGGATGGGTAGAAATCAGATGAAGAAAGAAAGGAAAGGTGAAGTGGTGTGAAGAATGAGAGGGAAGTAGGAATGAGCACAGCATGGAAATCAGTCTTCTGGAGTAAGGGTTGTGCTGAGATGTTAAGAAGTGTGTGTGCTTGTTTTGGCAGGAAAGTGAATATGAGTTAGACAACCTTCTGACATGACCTCTGAAAGAACTGTATGAAGGTCCCTGGTCAAAATGGGACAAGTAGGACTGAAAAGGAAGGACTAGGGGAATCAAAGGAGGATAACTGTTTTTATTTATTTTTTTTTTTTAGAGCTTTCTTTTTTTATCACAGTATAACTGCTTTACATTGTCGTGTTAGTTTCTGATGTACAGCAGAGTGGATCAGTTATATGCATACATATATCCTCTCCCTCTTGAGCCGCCCTCCAACCACCCCCATCCCACCTCTCTAGGTCATCACAGAGCACCAAGCTGAGCTCCTTCTGCTACGGAGACAATTGGTTTTAAAAGTGTTACTTATGAAGAAATGTATTCAATCCATAAGCTCAGACCTAGAGATAAAGTTGATGGCCTATCTAATGCAGATACCATTGCAGAATTTTAATAGGGATAGAGGCTGACCACTTTCATGTAGCAAAGGCACCTGCGATGAGTTGTTTTATAGTTTATATTGCGCTATTATCTGATATATATTGTAATGTAAAGTGATGAATTAGTACTTTAAAATAAAAGCTACCTTAAATATTAGCCAAATAAAATGTTAGAGTATAAGTAGTTTACAGGAATAACTAGATCTGTTTGGGTGCATATTAGATTACCACCATTGAGAACACTGCTGTTACTCAAGTAACATATCCCCTAACACAGAGGATGAATGGTACTATCAAATGATGAATTTATTAATGTTTGAAATATTAACTAGATAACCTACGGAGAAGGCAATGGCACCCCACTCCAGTACTCTTGCCTGGAAACTCCCATGGACAGAGGAGCCTGGTGGGCTGCAGTCCACAGGGTCGCAAAGAGTCGGACACGACTGAGCGACTTGACTTTCACTTTTCACTTTCATGCATTGGAGAAGGAAATGGCAACCCACTCCAGTGTTCTTGCCTGGAGAATCCCACGGACGGGGGAGCCTGGTGGGCTGCCATCTATGGGGTCGCACAGAGTTAGACACGACTAAAGTGACTTAGCAGCAGATAACCTACAGTAATTCAAAAATACTTCTTCTTTCTGTTTGTTTATTTTTGCTTAGGTGGGACGGGCTAGGGGAAAGAGTGTTGGATTTTTAGTATGGCAATAGAGGATTTATCCTAGCCCTTTTATTAGTTAGCTTGGGTTCTGCTCAGCTTTATCATCTATGAAAAGAGAGCAACAGCATCCCTGCCAACCTCACTGAGTTATTACAGTAATCAAATATGATCATTTATTTTTATGACACTTTAAAATATTGGGCATTTTATAATTTTCAATGTATTTTTATTATTTAAACACTAGCCAAAATAAACATTACTTGTTTTCATTATTGGATACAGTGAAAATGACAGACTTGTTATCTATCTTTGAAGTTTTTCCTCATGTGTGTATATTAGAGCAAACCAATAATCAGGATTTACAGACAGCAGAAACCGCACATTTTTAAATATGGCAGATAGTTTTATAACAGCTTATTCCATTTTTTAGATTCTGTACACTGAAGTAATTCTTTTACTAATCTTTACAATACCAAAAAAAAAAAAAAATAATAATATCATTACTTGCCAAACTGGATACTGCACTTTATAGCTTGTGGATATATAATAATCCTTGAAAATTGTATTTGGGAAACATGGATGTTTGGAAACAAGTAGTGCATGTGGTCAGTACAGTAGACAGAGTTGTGTTCCTTTATTTTTGCAGCTTACATCTTGTTTTATACCTTGGACAAGAACATTCCAATTGATGACTGGATCATGGAAACAATCAGTGGTGATCGGCTTACTCATCAAATCATGGATCTCAACCTGGACACTGTGTATTACTTTCGAATTCAAGCACGAAATGCCAAAGGAGTGGGGCCTCTCTCGGATCCCATCCTCTTCAGGACTCTGAAAGGTTGGAATCATTTCCTGTCATTTCCTTTTCTTTCTCCCCCCTATGGAGCGGTTATAAAATAGTTTTGAAGTCTGTTTAGGGAATTGACTTAAACCATCTCTGTTGGTACCATGACTACAGTGGACATTCAAAAGAAGTTAAAATGCAAATTAAAACCAAAATGAGATATCACCTCAAGCCTGTTAGAATGAGTGTCATCCAAAAGACAAGAGACAACAAATGCTACCTTGACTATGGAGGAGAGAGAACCCTAGGGCACCGTTTGGGTGTGTAAATTGGTGCAGCCACTATGGAAAACTGTATGGAGGTGCCTCAAAAAATTACAAGTAGAAATACCGTATGATCTAGCAATTCCACTTCAGCGAATATATTCAAAGAAGACAATAACATTAACTCTCTAAGATACCTGCATCCTGATGTTCATAGAAGTACTATGTACAACAGCCAAGACATGGAACCAGCATAATGTCCATTGATGGATATAATGGAATATACATATAATGGAATATTACTCAGCCACACAAAAAAAAACATGGAAATCCTACCATTTGTGACAGTATGGATGGACCTTGAAGGTGTTATGCTAAGTTAAATAAATCAGAGAGAAAGCCAAATGCTGTATGATTTCACTTATATATGGGACCTAAACAAACAGATAAACACCAAATTCAGGAAAAGAGATCAGATTTGTGGTTATCAAAGGTAGGAGGTGATGAGGGAAGGATTTGGAGGAAAGTAATTAAAAGGTACAAACTTTCAGTTAAAAGAGATGTAAGTACTAGGGAGGTAATGAACACATAATAACTATAGTTAACACTGCCGTCTGATATACAGGAAAGTTGTTAAGAGAGTAGATTCCAATAGTTATTGTGAAAAAATTTTTTTCCATTTTATTGTATTCATACAAGGTAATGGTTATTAACTAAAGCTATTATGATAATCATTTCACAATATGTGTAAATAAATCATCTTGCTGTATATCTTATACAGTGATGTGGAGTTTCCCAGATGGTGCTGGGGATAAAGAATCTGCCTGCCAATGCAAGAGATGTAGGTTCCATCCCTGGTTCGGGAAGATCCCCTGGAAGAGGGCATGGCCACCCACTCCAGTATCCTTGTCTGGAGATTCCTATGTCCAAAGGAGTCTGGCAAGCTACAGTGCATAGCGTCGCAGAGTTGGACACAACTGAAGTGACTTAGGATGCATGTCAGTTATTTCTTAAATAATTTTAAAAAATTGGAAACTGGAACAAATATGATAAAACATAATTAATTAAAAGTTACCTTTTTATGCTGAAAGCCAGCATGCCAAAGAAATATCTATTATGTTATTACATTTTCTGTCATCAACACAAAGCAGACATATTTAACTTGACTTTTTTTCCATTACACTCCTTTTGGAATTTTGTATTGATTTCATATATATGGGCTCTATTCACAATATAATGAAACACTTTAACCATTGTATTTAAGGGATAAAAATTAAAAAGCATTTTATTATGTGAACTGCATGCATACTATCTATCTACTAACAAGTTTAAGTATTTCCTTTCAGGAACTAGTGTTCTTAGTAAAAGAAATTTTGATATGGCAAGACAGAAAATCTCAAACAAAGTTAATTTTTTTTAAGGACACAGAGTAGCAACATGAAAAAAAAATGTCTTGCATCACGATTACTAGAAGAAAACTCTACATGCTTACAAGTATAAAAATCACTGCTCAATTTAAGGATAGTTGTATGTTTATACAGAAAAATAAAAGGCCTGAGAATAGTGACTACCTCATAATGATCTTCATATAAGTTCTTTCTGTTTTAGAGCACAGCATTATTTTTTTGGAGGATGAATGATTTCAAGAGCCTCTATTATTTAGCAATTGAAAATAATTCAGATGTTCCATGCTGCTGCTGCTAAGTCGCTTCAGTCGTGTCCGATTCTGCGCGATCCCATAGACGGCTGCCCACCAGGCTCCCCCGTTCCTGGGACTCTCCAGGCAAGAACACCGGAGTGGGTTGCCATTTCCTCCTCCAATGCATGAAAATGAAAAGTGAAAGTGAAGTCGCTCAGTCGTACCCGACTCCCAGTGACCCCATGGACTGCAGCCCACCAGGCTCCTCCATCCATGGGATTTTCCAGGCAAGAGTACTGGGGTGGGGTGCCATTGCGTAGTTGATATTTAAAGATGTACATTTAAGGTATTATATGTGTTATTGTCGCTAAGTCATGTCCAACTCTTTGCCACTTCGTGAACTGCAGCCCACCAGGCTCCTCTGTCCATGGAATTTCCCAGGCAGGAATACTGGAGTGGGTTGCCATTTCCTTCTCCAGGGGATCTTTTTAACCCAGGGATCAAACTCACGTCTACTGCTTGGCAGACAGATTCCTTACCATCTGAGCCACCAGGGAAGCCTTTTAAGAAGGATACTTGGTTTTTAAATCCCTTGCCGCACTATGCCCATATATCTGTCAGAAACCATAACAAAACATGATGGCAAACAACTGACAAATTAGAAAGATGTATCTGAGTTGACATTTTTACCCATTTACTTGGACAAACTAAAGAAGAAACTTAGAATAACTAGATAGCCCATTTCTCAGTTCTCCTAGGAAAAATACTCTAATAAACAGCAGACGTTTGGATGCTGGTGATTGAGCTATTCAAAAGTTAGATTTGGTAGCAGCTAATCTGAAAGTTTGCCAAGAACATGCAAATAAGCATTCAGCCTAAGCCTACATGTCGGCTCTTTCACGACAGAGTAGAAGTTGGAAGGAAGGCAAGAGGAAAATGAGCCAATCTTTGCCTATCCAGGTTTTTAGGACTTCATGTCTAAATCAGATTTCACTCCAAATGAGCAATTGAAAGGAAACTGGTCATTCATTTTGTGGGAGCATGAAATGTAACTAGATAATGTTTCACAAATGATTCATCTTTATCTATAGACAAGTGCCAAACTAATTTCATGCTTACAATGTATGCCAACTAGAGATCTCACAGAGAGTTTAAGATAACTTAAGACATCCAAATGTATTAAGCAGCAGAGAGATGAGTTATCTCAGGATTTATAGGCTCATATTGATCACCATCCTGTGGATTATTCAATGAACTTCCTATCCCATTTGGTACAAGTGCCCTGAACTCATCCATGAGATGTTTAAGAGTAAGAACAAATTCAAGATACGTTATATGTCACAATAGTCCATAAGGGTTATTTGTAATATCGTGATAGGAATATTTAAGATTATCTACTCCAAGTATATCGTATTCAATTAATAGAAAATTAGATTTTATGCTGCCTTGTGCTGTGCTTAGCCACTCAGTCGTGTCCCATTCTTTGCAACCCCATGGACTATAGCCCACCAGACTCCTCTGTCCATGCGGATTCACCAGGCAGGAATACTGCAGTGGGTTGCCATGTCTTCCTCCAGGGAATCTTCCCAGCCCAAGGATCGAACCCAGATCTCCCACATTGCAGGCAGATTCTTTTATCATCTGAGCCAGGAAGGAAGCCCATGGTCTTACAGTAAACTAAGTTTCGGATGTCTTAAGTGTGTTTTAAATGATTCAGACGTTGATGTTGCCTATCTTTATCAACAATTGATATTGCCTAGGCATGAACCTTATATGTATGTCACATGACAGATGGTCTAAGGTAAATAAATTACTCATCATAAGAGATTTGAAGCCACAGTGAATCACATCTAAAGATAAAATGCTCTCTGATTTAAGATTTTCCGTTTCCAAAGCTGCTTCAAAATATAAGGCCTCTGTTCATCAGAATGTAATGTCTGACAGACAGAAAGGCTTCCTTGTTGTCCTGAAGCTGAGGAAACTCTCAGTGGTCTATGAGAGTTGCAAATTGTGCATTAGTCAGTCGTTAAGAGCATCATTGGAGAAGGCAATGGCAACCCACTCTGGTACTCCTGCCTGGGAAATCCCATGGATGGGGGAGTCTGGTGGGCTGCAGTCCATGGGGTCACTAAGAGTCAGACACCACTGAGCGACTTCACTTTCACTTTTCACTTTCATGCATTGGAGAAGGAAATGGCAACCCACTCCAGTGTTCTTGCCTGGAGAATCCCAGGGACGAGGGAGCCTGGTGGGCTGCCGTCTATGGGTCACACAGAGTCGGACACGACTGAAGCGACTTAGCAGCAGCAACAGGAAGAGCATCATTTTCTCATGCTCAGTCTCTGTAAAGATAGAAGCATTTTCTACTAGAGTAAGGTTTTACTTTTTTTGTTTTGGCCACCAGTCAGAGAAGTACAGGAAACTCAATCTGTAATCATTGGTTAAATAAAAGGATGTTTATAACTTAAAAGGAATTAAATTATCATTGCCTTTTTTATTTTTTTGTACATGTATTGTACAACGTTGTACATATGTGCAGTAGATCTGATTCTTTCTTTGGAATGTTAATTGGAAGAACGTTGAACTTCATTCTCTGACCACAGAGGACTCTCCCTTCTCCAGATTCCATATTATGATACCTGCACACTAGAGAAACCTTGGAAGATATCTGAAATGTATGTTTATTTCTGCCCATCACATGAGTCGTTCCTTCTAGTAAAGTAAGCTTCTCTGTGTTGGACTGTCAAGTAACAAGGAGGAAGGACATTCCTGAAGGATTAGACCAAAGAGGGCATCTGTGGAGAGATGAAGTCATCTCCCACACAGAGAAGCAGAGTCTTCAGCAGTGGAAGAGCACTAGAATATGGTCTCTTTTCTGGGCATTCTTAATTGCCATTCTGAAATGTTCACCTCTCCCATACAAGGATATGGAACTGAAAGCTGTGCTAAAGTTTTAGTTTTTAAATAATTTTCTGACAAATTGCATAATATTCGTGATAGGTGACAGGAGAAATTAAAAATTCAAGGCATAAAATTATAATACTTTGGCATTTGTTTTTAATTTTTAAAGTCATTATTTTCTTTAATAAAAAGCATTTGTTAGGACATATTTAGTCCTTGTTGGGAAATATTCTTTAGTATTATTCACCATACCAAATATTTATTTGTTACTTGTCAAAATTTCTTGGACTACAGGTAATGCATTATGTAATTAAAGACAAAGGGAGAGATGAAGAATGGCAATATAATGAGACTGGTTTTCTTCTCTTATTTTTAATATCATTCCAAAAGTCCTCACCTAAATAGGAGATGCTGATTCCAATAGTTTCTCAAGTGTGTTCTGGTCTGATGACCAAACTTCTCCCTTCCTGGCTTGTTTGATCATATAGACCCTGACATGCCCTTCCTCATTCTTACTGAACACTTGGTATGGCGCTTCTTAAAGCAAAGTGTTCTTCCTTGAAAGCTATATTAGGATCCTTTCTCTGTGTGTAAACAATAGATAATGCATTTGCCACTCAAAAGCACCTCTCATCAACAATTCCCTAATACCATAACAAAATATATTTTGAGACATCATTAGTGTTGATTGGGAAATGGGAGAGAAAAATTAAGATACACATTAAACTGTAATGATTATATTTGAAAAGACTGAATTAGATGACCTGGTGAGTTGAAAATTGTTAAATCTTGAGGAGATACAAAGATAGTTATAAAACTTAAAGCTTGTTGAATCTTAATCTAATAAGCATGCTTTTATACACCATTTTCCAAAAAGTGATTCATAATTCAGTCCTCTACTTAGTAAGGTATCTTTCCTGGTTTATCTTTTCATAGACCCAGCCTCTGTATTATTTGAAAATGAAACAAATTGCAAATGATCTCTGGTTTAGAAGTTTGTCCTTTTGTGATAGAACATTTATAAACCCTGTATTTGAAAGTGGTTTTTACTAACAGCATTATTATGTATTTTGATTTTATATATTATTTTGCACAATGATTTGTATTCTTTCAACTAAAAGAAAGAGGAAGGACTGCCACCTACAAGATATTTGCTCTAAGTATTTTTCAAACAATGATGATGGATTTGCTATGAGACCACTGCATGTAATGAGAAAATTGAATAGATTATAGGTTGCTGCCCATCGGAATCCATTATATTTTTCTCTGTCTCACTTTGAGACATATACAAAAAGCAAACCAGCAAATGCAGTAGCCTAAGTGTTTGACTGCAATTAAGTGAGTTAAATAAAGCCAGAAGACTCAAAGATCAAAGCAAATCAAGTATAGTTGAAATAAGTCTACTGATGGAAACTTACAGAGATATATGTTAGTCAAAATGCCATTTCACAATTTCTAGGAAAGCAGTGTTTCACAGAGATTTACCCCATATTTAGTTACATTTGGTTAACAGAAGACACTTTTCAAAAATTTAGAGATATCTTAAAATCTAACAAATTATTTTCAAGAGCAGTATACATAATTCTATATATGACCAACCTAGACAGCATATTAAAAAGCAGAGACATTACTTTGCTAACAAAGGTCCATCTTGTCAAAGCTGTGGTTTTTCCATTAGTCATGTATGGATGTGAGAGTTGGACTATAAAGAAAGCTGAGCACTGAAGAATTGATGCTTTTGAACTGTGGTGTTGGAGAAGACTCTTGAGAGTCCCATGGACTGCAAGGAGATCCAACCAGTGCATCCTAAAGGAAATCAGTCCTGAATATTCCTTGGAAGGACTGATGCTGAAGCTCCAATACTTTGGCCACCTGATGCGAGAACAGACTCACTTGAAAAGACCCTGATGCTGGGAAAGATTGAAGGTGGGAGGAGAAGGGGACGACAGAAGATGAGATGGTTGGATGGCATCACCTACTCAATGGACATGAGTTTGAGTAAACTCCAGGAGTTGGTGATGGACAGGGAGGCCTGCCGTGCTGCGGTCCATGGGGTCACAGAGTCGGACAGGACTGAGCGACTAAAGTGACTGACTGACTGATACATAATTCATTTAAAATAGTCAACAATTTAACACCTTGCCTCACAAGGTTTAAAATCAAGCCATTTAGATTAAACTCTATAATATTTTATTACTTTACCTTGTTCATGTGAAAATTGGTTAAGTTCTCTTGTTGAAAAATTAGAAATGAATACAAGAACATAGCTTCCTTAACTTATTTAAAATATATGGATGATAATTACTTGGTAATAGCATGCATTTATTACTGTTAATTGTATTATTAAACTTGCATGAAAATAATTTTGAGTTTGGTTTTAGAGGACTGTTACAAATAACATTTTTACAACACATTTACACGGCAAAATATTACTTTCAAATTCTTTCTTTAATTTAATTGAAATAATCACAGTAACCAACTCCTTATCAATTTTATTTCAATAGGGCATTGGCCTTTATATGAGAACTCACTAATAAAACCGTTGACTAGAAATGTCACCTTTCTTGATGGAAACTGCCCAAATCTAATAATATTATTTCTCTTTCCTCCACAGTGGAACACCCTGACACAATGGCTAATGACCAAGGTTGGTGGTTTTCATCCGTCATTTTTCCCTCGTTGGGTCAACACTGTCTTTTAGAAATGTCGGTCATTATTTCATTTTCTTCTTTCTACCTGGGCCGTACACCTGATGAAGCAGACACTAGTGCGATAATTAATCTTGTTAATGAAGTTCTGCTTGGCTGAGGTTTCGGCTCCGATAGGGAGGATGTAAATTTTCTTGAGAGGAAATTGTTTTGTCTCCATTCTGAAGGACCAATTAAAATGTCAAGCTTCTTTGTATGAAATAAATTTTTAGTCTCTGTCTGCACTTCTGAATAATTCACATTAAGTGTAATTAAGCTCAGCATAATTTTCAAGCTGCTCTTGCACCCTTTCACGAGCCTCTGGATTAAAGTTCTATAGCTCGACAGAGAAGACCCATAACTCGTGTGTGCTTTTCCTCTACAATGAGCTGCTTTTCATACAGAAAAACAAAGTTAGGTCAACTTTCTTTAGGGCAATACTTTTGCTCATTTTGAAGCCAGAAAGTTTTCATTTTAAGAATAAGGTGCCAGTTTGACTTGCAGTATTTTGTCCTCCTTCCATTCATTTGCTAAAAGCTGATTTGTGTAGAGAAACAGAGATGGTTTTACACAGAGGAAAATGGAGATAAATCAAATCCATCAATTCTCAGGTAGATAGGAATTTATTACCATGATTTGTAGACTGATGTAATAAGATTCCATTTTTGTTTTGCACAAAGGATAATTAGTAGAATGCCACAGGGGAAAAAAAGAATAGTTTATGCATTTGATTTTTATAGGATGTTATAGTCTTCCAAAAGCGAGTATTTGGAAATGCTCGTTAACTGGTGACTGTTGGTGTTGTGAGTATTGGTTCAGAGCTCACAGCTTGTATAATTGTTTCCTGCTTGAGACATTATTGTCAACATTACCTCCCTATGATCATCATGTCTCATAAGGCATCATGGTGTAGACTATGCTTTTCAACAAGAATACTTTTCAACTGTTGACAAATACTAAGAATCTAAATGTTGTTTCACTAACAGTAGCAGATTGTTTACATGAGCAGTATTTTATTTAATGATCCTATATTCAAGTTTATGTCTGGGTCCTTATATCATCCCTCTGCTTAAGAGAACATGGCCAACACTTCATACAGGCAGTAACTGAAATGATGCCATGCACAGAAATGTCCACCCAGGGTTAAAGTTTCCATTAATCATTCCCTGATAGCTCAGTTGGTAAAGAATCCACCTGTAATGGAGGACACTCCGGTTTGATCCCTGAGTTGGGAAGATACCCTGGAAAAGGGAAAGGCTACCCACTCCAGTATTCTGGCCTGGAGAATTCCATGGACTGTACAATTCAGGGTCGCAAAGAGTCGGACACGACTGAGTGACTTTCACTTCACTTAATCACCTATACGTTCCTGCTTGCTTACACTTAAAATATTTTCATAAAATCACTATCTACTAACCAGTAATATTTGTAAAGCCACTAATGATAAGTAATTGGCAGCTAGCATGTATTTTACTAGGTAAATTAAACATTAGTGCTATCTAAATTCAAGCTGGAATAGTTAATTAGCAGAATTTATAATTTCAATTAAAAATAATTAAAACAACTTTGCATAGCGTTCTTAAATTAATTTGGAGTTTCCACAGGCAGACAACTCTAAGTTTTGAAATTATGTTTAGAAAAAGTATATATAGAGAAAAAGAAAATATGAAAACATTTTTTAAATAACTGAACCAAATGAAAAGTTACATTATTAGCCATTTGAGTGACAGTATGCTCAGGCTTCTCAATGTAGTGGATTTCCAGTTGTTTCTGGATCCCTTTTAATTTTTTTTGCTGTGATTTGTTCATTGTTTTGGTAATAATATTTTCAGCTACCAAGAAATATATTTTGTATGGTCTCTTTGGTCACACACTCTCCATGGATTTTACTCAGATCCTCACATTGACAGTGAAATCAGATCAATTACTGTGAACAAAAGGAATTCCCAAGAATCATTGCCAGTGGCTGTGTTCACATATTCAGGCAATTGTTCTTTTTATTCATCTGACATTACTTCGATTCTGTCACATATTATACTACTTGGTCCCTGGTCCCTTACTCAAGCACAAGTGGTATACAGTTGGTCAAATTGATAGGTTCTAAATTTTACATCAAACTCTAATTACTTATAAAATTGAGAAGGAGTGACAGCATGTAATTTAGTGGTTATAAGCCAGATCTTTAAATTCTTACAAAGAAAGCATATACAATTTGTTGGCCATCCAAAACTCTTTGAAAATAAAATCAGACAGTACTTGAAAAATAACCCAGTTTAAAGATTCCTCTAAGATTGATGCGAATAGTAGGAAAAGCTGCTTTGAAGATCCCCACTCTAGGAACTCAGCAAATCAGCTGGATATGCATTATTGTGCTCTCTGTTAGACCAATTTGTCCCCTTCCCATGGTGAAATGATTCCACAGTTATATTTACGACAAGCGCTGAATTTCTGTTGAGAGAAAATTTGCTCAGAGAGAAAATTTAGCACCCTGGGTCAGAGTTAACCTTGCAAAGATGAATCCTAAATAGAAAAGCAGGAGGTCGAGTTTGACTCATATGAGAAAAAGTAAGAAAAGTTTTGATTGTTTTTAAAAAGTGTCACTGTGATCTCTTGCCACAATTACCTTTTCTTGGAATTTAATATCTCCCCTGAAGACTGTCGAAGAAGGCAATGGCACCCCACTCCAGTACTTTTGCCTAGAAAATCCCATGGACAGAGGAGCCTGGTAGACTGCAGTCCATGGGGTCTCTAGGAGTCGGGCACGACTGAGAGACTTCACCTTCACTTTCACTTTTCACTTTCATGCATTGGAGAAGAAAATGGCAACCTACTCCAGTGTTCTTGCCTGGAGAATCCCAGGGACTGCAGGGCCTGGTAAGCTGCCATCTGTGGGGTTGCACAGGGTCGGACACGACTGAAACGACTTAGCAGCAGCAGCTGAAGAATGTAAATGTGAAAACAAAAAGTCAGTTATGTTTGAGTCACTTCTGATTGGGGAAAAATGTTTTCTTCTGAGTAATAACAATGCTAGTATGAAAATGATGAATTATTTACATGAACTCCTTTTCCCCTTCATGTAAGTGTAAATTGATCAGATCTAGCGTTTTCACACAGAGAAGGCAATGGCACCCCACTCCAGTACTTTTGCCTGGAAAATCCCATGGGCAGAGGAGCCTGGTCGGCTGCAGTCCATGGGGTTGCTAGGAGTCGGACACGACTGAGGACTTCACTTTCACTTTTCACTTTCATGCATTGGAGAAGGAAATGGCAACCCACTCCAGTGTTCTTGCCTGGAGAATCCCAGGGACAGGGAAGCCTGGTGGGCTGGCGTCTATGGGGTCACACAGAGTCGGACACGACTGAAGCGACTTAGCAGCAGCAGAGTTTTCACATCTCTTGTTCCACATCTTAATTATTTCTCTAGTCTCTTGTAGGCACAAGCAGCCAATAAGTTTTAAAGTAATCATGGGATTTTAGAGATTAATTGCAGATTTACTCTTTTGGAGGGTCAGTTGGAGAAGGGAAAGTGAGTGGAAAAGATACAGACTGTGTTCCTTTTTTATTTTTCATATTTTGGTAAAAACCCTGTCAATTTGTCTGTGTCTGGGTGGGTGTGTATAATAGTAAAATTAATCCTTGTGAAGCTTTCCCCACCAATTACTATTCTAAGAGCTTAACATGTATTGACTCATTTAATCCACATAATAATGTGTGTGTGTACTAAGTCACCACAGACATGTCTGACCCTTTGCCACCCTATGAACTGTAGCTCACCAGGCTCCTCTGTCCATGGGGTTCTCCAGGCAAAAATACTGGAGTGAGTTGCCATGTCCTCTTCCAAGGGATCTTCGGACCCAGGGATCAAAGCCACATCTCTTTCATCTCTTGCACTGGCAGGCAGGTTCTTTACCACTAGTGCCACCTGGGAATACTGTGGGAGATACACTGTCATTTTTCCCAGTTTACTGATAAAGAAGCTGAAGCTCATAGAGTTCAAGTGATTTGCCTGTAGACACACAGCTGATAAGCAGCAGGACCATGATTCAAACCCAGACAGCCATCTTCCAAAGCCCCTATTTTGAACCACCAAGTATATCCATGACTACATGCTACATATACATATACACAACCACACACAGCACTTTTGACGTATATCTGTAAAGTCCCTGCATCTAAAGTGGGTGTATAGATACTTTCCTAATATCAGCCTTTCTTTCCCCAATTCAGTGAATATTCTAGAGAACAAAGCAGTTATCAATCTGAGGTCATCCTGTAAGTGGGAAGCTGCAGCACTGAGTATATGATCCTGACGGTCCTTTATCTCAGGAAACACAAACATGGTGCTCGCTCTACTGCCTTGTTCAGCTCGAGCAGCCAATACCAAACACCACAGTCTGGGTGGGTTAAGTAACAAATGTATTTTCTGGAGGCTGGAAGTCTCAGATCAGGGTTTGGCAGGATTGGTTTCTGGTGAGAGCTCTCTTCCTGGCTTGCAGACTGCTGCCTTCTTGCTGAATTGTCCTCACAGGGTGGAGACAGTGAGAGTGAACTCATGACCCTGCTTATAAGGATGCTAATCTTATTGGATCAAGGCCCAACCCTTATGACCTCATTTAACTTCAAGTACTTCTACAAAGACGTGTATCTCCTAATTCATTCACACTGGGTGTCACGAATTCAACATATGAGTTTGGGGATGGGGAGGACATAATTCAATACATACCATCTTCTTTCAAAACCAAAACTGTTCTTTCACTGATTCTTTTTCCAGATTTTCAAATGAGGAAGCAGAAAAAATTGTGCAGGTCACTCAGATATAGTGTCAAGCAGAGTTGGAACTCAAACATGTTTATCTCTGACCCCCAGAGTATGTTGTCTTTCCTTTGTAGACTATTGCTCTATTTATGAAAAAATTGGCTCTTTGTTTTTCTACAATCAGCTTAATCCTTTTAGATCTTCAAACAGAAGCATTTATTAAAGCCTCTTGTTTGGGGATCACAGTGGAGGATAGCCATAACTATAAAGTATGACCAATTCTTGAAAGTAATTATTAGATCAAACTTTTAATCATAAATGATTGCTTTTGCACCCTTGAGCAAGTGAAAGGAAAGGTATTTGCACAATCGTGTCTGATTCTTTGTGACCCCGTGGACTGCAGTCTGCCTGGCTCCTCTGTCTATGGAATTCCTCAGGAAAGAATACTGGGGTGGGTTGCCATTTCCTTCTCCAGGTGATCTTTCTGACCCAGGGATCAAATCCGGGTCTCCTGCATTGCAGGCAGATTCTTTACCAACTGAGCCACTAGCATTTAACCCCAAAATGTTATCCTCTGTGTTGAGGTGTCGATAATGTAAAAACTGGTAATTCTTAGCATGAAGACAAATGCTAAGTTTCATATGTGTTTCTGTGCTTGCCCACCGGGGCAGGTACTGTGGTACAGGTGCAGGTACCGGTACAGGTGCTGTGGCCATGACATGGTACCATAAAGAGGAATCCTCATGAAATGATCTGTATCACTGCTGATACGAATTATGAGAGAAAATGGCTTGCTTTGAGCACCATCAAGTATCTTTAATTCACCATGGCCTGCGGAGGGGTAATGTAAAACAGGAGACCTGGAAAAGAGGCATAAATTCACAGGCCAGTTTTTAGATTCAGATGAAGGTGGCCTGCTGAGAATTGCCCTCCCACTGCCGAGAGAGAATTACACTCCTCTGAACGGCGGTAATGGCTGGTAATGCTCCGGGCTTTGCTGTCAGCTCGGTGTGTGATGGAAGAGAACCAGAATGCAATTGGATGCCCGCGATGCTAGCACCGCGCTGACACTGTGAGCTCCTATGTGGATTTGGGCATGGGACTGAACTCCTCTCAGCATCCTCACCTGTAAAAGGATGACTTAGCCCAAATGATCTTTGATTTCTTTTAAGTTTAAGATGATCAAATCTTAGAATTGGTATTAGAAAACTAAAGCCCAGGCACAGCATCTTCGCATCGGGTAGCCCTTCGCATGTCAGCACTCCTGCTGGACATCTGCCACTCTTCTGCGCATTGTGCGTGTTCTATCACAGTTAGCTCTCGCAACATCCTTACAGATGCAGAAAGTCAAACTCTTAAGAGGTTACATCTTGCCAAAGACTCACAGTGTGTAAGTAGTTAGGCTGAAACATATACCCAGGCTAAGTAGCTTGAGAATCTCTGCTCGGAACCAATGTATAATTTCTGGAAATGCAGTAAGTTAATCAACTCCTACTTTGTTATCAAGAAAGTGAAACTTACACACCCTTCCCATAAATTCACCCAGTTTAAAGGTCTTTGTCTTTCCTCAATAGGGTATTCAGGCCAAGTACTTGACATTACACCGGCCATTTTCCACCTCAACAAGTTTGATCTCATGAATAAACAGAATGTTAATTGTTTCCAGTTTTAGGGAAATAAGCTTTTCAAGGCAGTCTAGTCAAGCTTGGAATTCAGTTAATGTAATTCAGATTTTGCAGGATTTGGATCACAGGAGCCAGGCTGCTGTTTGAGAAATTGACACCTTGAGCACCTTTTGATGGGAGTCATTTAATTGAAAATGAAAACCTCTTTTTACCCTGTTATCCTGTTTAATTTCAACTCACTTTATTAGTCAACTGCTTGCTACACTCCCTTGGAAAAAAAAACTACTCTCACATATGTTTTTCTCAGCTCCAGAATTTTGCAATTCTGGAAATTATAGTGTTCAAAAAAAAAAAAACTGGAAGCCCAAAATGAGTAATGTGCTTTTGATAAAATATCCTGTCCCCAGCAAGCAACCAAGAAACTGTCTAGTCAACCTCTCAGAAGTTATTATGTTTTAATAGGTAACTTTGAAAGAAAAAAAAAATGTACCTAGTGCTCACAGAAGTTAACATGATTCATGGTATAGTTTTAATCTTCGCAGACCTGAAGGCTAGACATTTTCATTAATAAGCCCTCAAAAAGATATCTTAAGCAAGTCCTTATTGTCAAGCCCACTGTGATGTCAAAGGTCCTTCTTTGTCACGCTGCTGCTGCTGCTGCTAAGTCGCCTCAGTCGTGTCTGACTCTGTGCGACCTCATAGACGGAAGCCCACCAGGTTCCCCCGTCCCTAGGATTCTCCAGGCAAGAACACTGGAGTGGGTTGCCATTTCCTTCCCCAATGCATGAAAGTGAAAAGTGAAAGTGAAGTCGCTCAGTCGTGTCTGACTCTTAGCGACCCCATGGACTGGAGCCTACCAGGATCCTCCGTCCATGGGATTTTCCAGGCAAAAGTACTGGGGTGGGGTGCCATTTCCAGCCAAATATTAAGTTCCTAGCTTTTTCTGCCTGATTTATCAGTCCAGGATTCTGCCTCATCAGTTTTCTTTCTGAAACACAGATGGTTCACTGTTACTTGCAGAATGAAGTCAGTTCTTTGACATCAAGGTCCTGGTTGTCTGACCTCAAATTTCCCCTTCTAGACTCAAAACCAGTTTATCCCTCCATATATGTTGCAGTCTATTAGCAAAGATTCACAAATCACTCTGGAAAAAAAGTATTTTTAGAACTCCATGCTCTAGCTAGTACTGTCTTCTTAGCCTTAGCAGTGCATTCTCCCTTTCTCTATTGAGATGAGTCCTTATCTTTGAAGGCTTCTTCTCAATTGTCCAAGAAATCTTTGTTACCGTTATGGTCATTTATTCTTCTGTGTGTCCATTACACCCAGTTCAGTCTCTGCTATGCTATTTGTTTATTATAGTTCATCTATATATGTGTCCCCAAAGTCTTGGCCAGGTTGTAAATTCTTTTTGGCGGCAAAGGCCTAGTCTCATTCACATTGTCATCTCTGCCTCCCTACACCCCCAGTCTCTAGTTTTGAACCAATCATATTATAGTTGACTGATAAGGGTTTGTTGAATTGAATTATGACACACATATTTGGGAAACAGAGTAATCTGGAAAGATGGACTTTACCATCTCATCCAAAGTATCGTTTGGAAAACCCAAAAGTGACAGTGCTCATGGCTGTAGGATACTGTGCAGTCAGCCCTCCCTATCTTCCTGTTCCAAACCTGCAGATGCAGCCAGTGTTGGATCCTGTCCTGTGTTTGCCTATTATATTTGAGCATCCGTAGATTTTGGCCTCTGAGGCAAGTCCTGGAGCCGATCCCTGCAGGTATTGAGAGATGGCTGTATAGGCTATTGATTTTGGGGGGGGGATGAAAAAGATATGAAAATACTTTTTCCAGTAGGGAAAATGTATCTTCAATATTCATCTAGTAAATTAAAGCTGAACAGAAAGACAAGTTCTCTCTGATCCAGGAAAAAGTGGTCACGTTGTAGATGATTTTGATCCACTGTGTCCGTTTCTTGACCTTCGCCTTTCTCTGTGAAGGTTCTTCACCCTTTTCATCTTTCTTGACCTTCTCTGTCATTTACTGTCAGAGAAAATGTATACACTTGCCGCTCACCGGCTGCTCATGATCCTGAGTATGTAAAGAACAAAATCAAAACTAGTGGGTGCAGAGGAGTTTTTGAAATTCCAAATGTGCAATATGAAAACAGTTGGACTCACTTTTGACAACCTGTTTAAAACTATTTGCCTAGCACTGTTCTGGATGTGATGAAACATAAGAAGGAAGTATGGTTCCATGGGTTGATTTTCAAAAAGATACAGTATAGTTAGGATGTAAAGATTCACAGCCCGATATGAAAAGTATGAAATGCTAAAGCAGGTGGTACTATCTGCATATGTATGTTACAGGGTTTCAGATAGGAATCACTGTGAGTAGTAGTAAAAAGACTTCTTAAGATACAGTAGTTTAAATATATGAGTAAAACTTGAGTCAGCACAGATGACTATAAAGGGAAAATGACTTGAACTTTTATTCAGAAAAATCCTAGGATGGGAAAAGCAAGAAGCTGCTCAAAGAATGAGGATTGCAGAATGTGTTCAGGGCATAATTACGGCACGACTGTACAGACTAGGACACTGTGGTTGAGATAAATTGGTAACCGGGTTTTTGCTGTTTCTCTCTGCTCTAACACAGCAGTTCTCTGGGCTTTTTACTCTGAAATACATCAAGTGCCTACTGTTTACACTGACTCCTGAAGACCAGCAGTGTTCCCCTGCATCCAGAATCCTGCCAACCCCATTCACTCTTGACTGCTGACACTGATCAAATGTTGTTTGAGGGGAACAGCATCAGTGAGAGTGAGAGTCGGGGAGAGGAAAGGAAAATCTGGAATAGGAACAGGGCCTCACTCTCCATCATCAACTCTTTAAAGAGTTTTCCTAGCTCTTTTGGTCCACTCCCATTATGCCTTTTCTGAAAGGACGCCTTCACTTGTCCCAGCCCTCTGCATGGTGACAAACACAACTATTTTATTCTTTCCCAAAGTCTGTTGTGTTTTGTGTGCCTTACTGAGAATGGAGCTACCATCTTAAGTCAAACCCACACAGCAAAGCCCTCCCATTCATACACCCTGATCACTCTAGGCAGTGCTCTAATTTATGCCGAGATCAGATCAGATCAGATCAGTCGCTCAGTCGTGTCCGACTCTCTGCGACCCCATGAATCACAGCATGCTAGACCTCCCTGTCCATCATCAACTCCCGGAGTTCACTGAGACATCCATCGAGTCAGTGATTCCATCCAGCCATCTCATCCTCTGTCGTCCCCTTCTCCTCCTGCCCCCAATCCCTCCCAGCATCAGAGTCTTCTCCAATGAGTCAACTCTTCCCATGAGGTGGCCAAAATACTGGAGTTTCAGCTTTAGCATCATTCCTTCCAAAGAAATCCCAGGGCTGATCTCCTTCAGAATGGACTGGTTGGATCTCCTTGCAGTCCAAGGGACTCTCAAGAGTCTTCTCCAACACCACAGTTCAAAAGCAGCAATTCTTCAGTGCTCAGCCTTCTTCACAGTCCAACTCTCATATCCGTACATGACCACAGGAAAAACCATAGCCTTGACTAGACGAACCTTTGTTGGCAAAGTAATGTCTCTGCTTTTGAATATGCTATCTAGGTTGGTCATAACTTTCCTTCCAAGGAGTAAGCGTCTTTTAATTTCATGGCTGCAGTCACCATCTGCAGTGATTTTGGAGCCCAGAAAAACAAAGTCTGACACTGTTTCCACTGTTTCCCCATCTATTTCCCATGAAGTGATGGGGCCGGATGCCATGATCTTCATTTTCTGAATGTTGAGCTTTAAGCCAACTTTTTCACCTTCATCAAGAGGCTTTTTAGTTCCTCTTCACTTTCTGCCATAAGGGTGGTGTCATCTGCATATCTGAGGTTATTGATATTTCTCCCGGCAATCTTGATTCCAACTTGTGCTTCTTCCAGTCCAGCGTTTCTCATGATGTATTCTGCATATAAGTTAAATAAACAGGGTGACAATATACAGCCTTGACGAACTCCTTTTCCTATTTGGACCCAGTCTGTTTTTCCATGTCCAGTTCTAACTGTTGCTTCCTGACCTGCATACAAATTTCTCAAGAGGCAGATCAGGTGGTCTGGTATTCCCATCTTTTTCAGAATTGTCCACAGTTTATTGTGATCCACACAGTCAAAGGCTTGGGCATAGTCAATAAAGCAGAAATAGATGTTTTTCTGGAACCCTCTTGCTTTTTCCATGATCTAGCAGATGTTGGCAATTTGATCACTGGTTCCTCTGCCTTTTTTAAAACCAGCTTGAACATCAAGTTTACGGTTCACATATTGCTGAAGCCTGGCTTGAAGAATTTTGAGCATTACTTTATTAGCATGTGAGACGAGTGCAATTGTGCAGTAGTTTGAACATTCTTTGGCATTGCCTTTCTTTGGGATTGGAATGAAAACTGACCTTTTCCAATCCAACTACTGGAAAAACCATAGCCTTGACTAGATGGAGTTTTGTTGGCAAAGTAATATCTTTGCTTTTTAATATGCTGTCTAGGTTGGTCATAACTTTTCTTCCAAGGAATAAGCGTCTTTTAATTTCATGGCTGCAGTCACCATCTGCAGTAACATGATAGCAAGGTTATGTTCAAAATCCTTCAAGCCAGACTTCAGCAGTACATGAACCAAGAATTTCCAGGTGTACTAGCTGTGTTTCAAAGAGACAGAGGAACCAGAGATCAAATTTCCAACATTTACTGGATCATGGAGAAAGAAAGGAAAGTTGAGAAAAACATCTACTTGGATCCATTGACTATGCTAAGGCTTTTGATTGTGTGGATTACAGAATACTGTGGAAAATTCTGAGACGGGAATACCAAACCATCTTACCTGTCTCCTGAGAAACCTGTACGTGGGTCAAGAAGCAACAGTTAGAACTGGACATGGAACACAGACTGTTTCAAAATTGTGAAAGGAGAACATCAAGACTGTATATTGTCACCCTGCTTATTTAACTTATATGCAGATTACATCATTCAAAATGTTTGAATGGATGAATCACAAGCTGGAATCAAGATTGCTGGGAGAAATATCAACAGCCTCAGATATACAGATGACACCACTTTGCTGTAGAAATATCAACAGCCTCAGATATACAGATGACACCACTTTGCTGGTAGAAAGTTAAGAGGCTATTGATGAGGGTGAAAGAGGAGAGTGAAAAAGCTGGCTTGAAACTCATCATTCAAAAAACTAAGATCATGACATCCAGTTCCATGACTTCATGGCAAATAGAAGGAGAAAAAGCAGAAACAGTGACATATTTTATTTTTTTGTGCTCCAAAATCACTGCAGTAGTGACTGCAGTCATGAAGGAAAACCATGACAAACCTAGAAGCATATTTAAAAACAGAGACATCACTTTGCTGACAAAGGTCCATATAGTTAAAGCTATGGTTTCTCCAGTAGTCATGTACAGATAAGAGAGTTGGACCATGAAGAAGTTTGAGCCCCAAGAATTGATGCTTTCTAACTGTCATGTTGGATAAGACCATTGAGAACCCCTTGGACTGCAGGGAGATCTAATCAGTCCATTCTAAAGGAAATCAGTTCTGAATATTCATTGGAAGAACTGATGCTGAAGCTGAAGCTCCAATACTTTGGCCACTAGATATGAAGAACTGACTCATTTGAAAAGACCTTGATGCTGGGAAAGATTGAAGGCAAGAGAAGAGGGTGACAGAGGATGAGATCGTTAGCATCACCCACTCAATGGAGATGAATTTGAACAAACTCCAGGTGATGGCAGAGGACAGAGGAGGCTCATGTGCTGCAGTTCATGAGGTCACAAAGATTAGGACATGGCTTAGCAACTGAATAACAACAATAGAGCCTCGGTACATGCTAGTTGCCCTTGTATATGAAGTAGAAATATTATACTTTCTTTTAATTTTTATTTTTTTAAAGTCTGGCTAAACTTATCTTATTTTCCTTGTTTTTTTTTTTTAATTTAATTTTATTTTATTTAACTTTACAATATTGTATTGGTTTTGCCATATATCAAAATGAATCTGCCACAGGTATACATGTGTTCCCCATCCTGAACCCTCTTCCCTCCTCCCTCCCCATACCATCACTCTGCGTAGGCCCAGTGCACCAGCCCCAAGCATCCAGTATCATGCATCGAACCTGGACTGGTGACTTGTTTCATATATGATATTATACATATTTCATGCCATTTTCCCAAATCATTCCACCCTCTCACTCTCCCAGAGTCCAAAAGACTGTTCTATACATCAGTGTCTCTTTTGCTTTCTCATATACAGGGTTATTGTTACCATCTTTCTAAATTCCATATATATGCGTTAGTATACTGTATTGGTGTTTTTCTTTCTGGCTTACTTCACTGTGTATAATAGGCTCCAGTTTCATCCACCTCATTAGAACTGATTCAAATGTATTCTTTTTAATGGCTGAGTAATACTCCATTGTGTATATGTACCAGTGCTTTCTTATCCATTCACCTGCTGATGGACATCTAGGTTGCTTCCATGTCCTGGCTATTATAAACAGTGCTGCGATGAACATTGTGGTACACGTGTCTCTTTCAATTCTGGTTTCCTCAGTGTGTATGCCCAGCAGTGGGATTGCTGGATCATAATGCAGTTCTATTTCCAGTTTTTTAAGGAATCTCCACACTGTTCTTCATAGTGGCTGTATTAGTTTGCATTCCCACCAAGAGTGTAAGAGGGTTCCCTTTTCTCCACACCCTCTCCAGCATTTATTGCTTGTAGACTTTTGGATCGCAGCCATTCTGACGGGCATGAAATGGTACCTCATAGTGGTTTTGATTTGCATTTCTCTGATAATGAGTGATGTTGAGCATCTTTTCATGTGTTTGTTAGCCATCTGTATGTTTTCTTTCTGGAACTCTCTTGCTTTTTCCATGATCCAGCAGACGTTGGCAATTTGATCTCTGGTTCCTCTGCCTTTTCTAAAACCAGCTTGAACATCTGGAAGTTCACGGTTCACATATTGCTAAAGCCTGGCTTGGAGAATTTTGAGCATTACTTTACTAGCGTGTGAGATGAGTGCAATTGTGCGGTAGTTTGAGCACTCTTTGGCATTGCCTTTCTTTGGGATTGGGATGAAAACTGACCTTTTCCAATCTTGTGGCCACTGCTGAGTTTTCCAAATTTGCTGGCATATTGAGTGTAGCACTTTCACAGCATCATCTTTCAGGATTTGGAATAGCTCCACTGGAATTCCATCACCTCCACTAGCTTTGTTCCTAGTGATGCTTTCTAAGGCCCACTTGACTTCACATTCCAGGATGTCTGGCTCTAGGTCAGTTATCACACCATCGTGATTATCTGGGTCGTGAAGCTCTTTTTTGTACAGTTCTTCTGTGTATTCTTGCCACCTCTTCTTAATATCTTCTGCTTCTGTTAGGTCCACACCATCTCTGTCCTTTATCGAGCCCATCTTTGCATGAAATGTTCCTTTGGTATCTCTGATTTTCTTGAAGAGATCCCTAGTCTTTCCCATTCTGTTGTTTTCCTCTATTTCTTTGCATTGATCACTGAAGAAAGCTTTCTTATCTCTTATTGCTATTCTTTGGAACTCTGCATTTAGATGTTTATATCTTTCCTTTTCTCCCTTGCTTTTTGCTTCTCTTCTTTTCACAGCTATTTGTAAGGCCTCCCCAGACAGCCATTTTGCTTTTTTGCATTTCTTTTCCATGGGGATGGTCTTGATCCCTGTCTCCTGTACAATGTCACGAACCTCATTCCATAGTTCATCAGGCACTCTATCTATCAGATCTAGGCCCTTAAATCTATTTTTCACTTCCACTGTATAATCATAAGGGATTTGATTTAGGTCATACCTGAATGGTCTAGTAGTTTTCCCTACTTTCTTCAATTTCAGTCTGAATTTGGCAATAAGGAGTTCATGGTCTGAGCCACAGTCAGCTCCTGGTCTTGTTTTTGCTGATTGTATAGAGCTTCTCCATCTTTGGCTGCAAAGAATATAATCGATCTGATTTCGGTGTTGACCATCTGGTGATGTCCATGTATAGAGTCTTCTCTTGTGTTGTTGGAAGAGGGTATTTGCTATGACCAGTGCATTTTCTTGGCAAAACTCTGTTAGTCTTTGCCCTGCTTCATTCCATGTTCCAAGGCCAAATTTGCCTATTACTCCAGGTGTTTCTTGACTTCCTACTTAAATCACTGCAGATGGTGACTGAAGCCATGAAATTAAAAGACGCTTACTCCTTGGAAGGAAAGTTATGACCAACCTAGATAGCATATTCAAAAGCAGAGACATCACTTTACCAACTAAGGTTCGCCTAGTCAAGGCTATGGTCTTTCCTGTGGTCATGTATGGATGTGAGAGCTGGACTGTGAAGAAGGCTGAGCGCCGAAGAATTGATGCTTTTGAACTGTGGTGTTGGAGAAGACTCTTGAGAGTCCCTTGGACTGCAAGAAGATCCAACCAGTCCATTCTGAAGGAGATCAGCCCTGGGATTTCTTTGGAAGGAATGATGCTCAAGCTGAAACTCCAGTATTTTGGCCACCTCATGTGAAGAGTTGACTCACTGGAGAAGACTCTGATGCTGGGAGGGATTGAAGGCAGGAGGAGAAGGGGACGACAGAGGATGAGATGGCTGGATGGCATCACTGACTCGATGGATGTGAGTCTGAGTGACCTCCGGGAGCTGGTGATGGACAGGGAGGCCTGACGTGCTGCGGTTCATGGGGTCGCAAAGAGTCGGACACGACTGAGCGACTGATCTGATCTGATCTGATCTGATGTTTTCTTTGGAGAAATGTCTTTTTAGTTCTTTGGCCCATTTTTTGATTGGGTCATTTATTTTTATGGAATTGAGTTGTAGGAGTTGCTGTATATTTTTGAGATTAGTTGTTTGTTTGTTGCTTCATTTGCTATTATTTTCTCCCATTCTGAAGGCTGTCTTTTCACCTTACTTATAGTTTCTTTTGTTGTGAATAAGCTTAGGTTTAATTAGGTCCCATTTGTTTATTTTTTATTTTATTTCCAATATTCTAGGAGATGGGTCATAGAGGATCCTGCTGTGATGTATGTCAGAGAGTGTTTTGCCTATGTTCTCCTCTAGGAGTTTTATAGTTTCTGGTCTTATGTTTAGATCTTTAATCCATTTTGAGTTTATTTTTGTGTATGGTGTTAGAAAGTGCTCTAGTTTCATTCTTTTACAAGTGGTTGACCAGTTTTCCCAGCCCCACTTGTTAAAGAGATTGCCTTTAATCCATTGTATATTCTTGCCTCCTTTGTCAAAGATAAGGTGTCCCAGGTGTGTGGATTTATCTCTGGGCTTTCTATTTTGTTCCATTCATCTATATTTCTGTCTTTGTGCCAGTACCATACTGTCTTGATAACTGTGGCTTTGTAGTAGAGCCTGAAGTCAGGCAGGTTGATTCCTCCAGTTCCATTCTTCTTTCTTAAGATAGCTTTGGCTATTCGAGGTTTTTTTGTATTTCCATACAAATTGTGAAATTATTTGTTCTAGCTCTGTGAAGAATACTGTTGGTAGCTTGATAGGGATTGCATTGAATCTAAAAATTATAGTTTCTTTTAATCAGTGAATTTTCTTTCATGTTATCTTGAAAACAATATGTTGAACCTGAGGAAAGGATGAAAGAGCTCATTCATTTTTCTATTAATATATGTTTGAAATATCCTAGGCCTAGGCTATGATTTTGCTTCCTAGTTTTGGTACCTTTTTTTGAAGTCAGCAGGGTTAACAACTCTCAGCCACATTTTTTAGCCTCTGGAAAAGCATCTGCTTTAAATATATCTCAATATGATATGTGTACTGAGCAGTTAAATTATATTCACAAGGCATCAATGCATTATCTTTACCAACTGGTATACAAGACAGAAAATCAATGCACTTCCCTTCATTATCACCAGAATTATCTTCAAAGAAGCCATTTCTAAGATCAAGAAGATAGCTCAGTGCTCTGTATCCTTGGGAGGATATATATTGAATGAATGTTAGACAACCCGTCTGTCCATTTAATTTAGATTATGGCCCGTGTCTTGGGATTGATTGTGTGAATTCCATTCTGAAGGACCTTCTGGTAAATTCAGTCAGGAAGAATGGATTAAAATTAGATTAGAACTACCACATTCAGCTTTTTATCTGTCCTCTGCAGAATAATTTTCCATTCACTCCTTTCTTAACTTATAAACATCCACTCAGAAAAACCACTCTAGAACTCAAATTCCAGTTGAATTCATCTTTTCTACAGACTTTATTTTTGGGGGCTCCAAAATCACTGCAGATAGTGACTGCAGCCATGAAATTAAAAGATGCTCACTCCTTGGAAGAAAAGCTATGACCAGTGTAGACAACATATTAAAAAGCAGATACATTACTTTGTCAACAAAGGTCTGTCTAGTCAGAGCTATGTTTTTTTCCAGGAGTCCTGTATGGATGTGAGAGTTGGACCATAAAGAAAGCTGAACATCAAATAATTGATACTTTTGAACTGTGGTGTTGGAGAAGACTCTTGAGAGTCCCTTGGACTGCAAGGACATCCAACCAGTCTATCCTAAAGGAAATCAGTCCTGAATATTCCTTGGAAAGACTGATGCTGAAGCTGAAATTCCAATACTTTGGCCACCTGATGTGAAGAACTGACTCACTGGAAAAGACCTTGGTGCTGGGAAGGATTGAAGGAGGGAGGGAGAAGGGGATGACAAAGGATGAGATCATTGGATGGCATCACAGACTCTATGGACATGAGTTTGAGTAAACTCAAGGAGCTGGTGATGGACAGGAGGGCCTGGCGTGGTGCAGTCCATGGGGTCACAAAGAGTCGGACATGACTGAGCGACCGAACTGAACTGAGGTGCTAAACAATTTTGCCATAGGGAATATTCTTCATCTGCCCATATGTACTAAAACTTTGTGTTTGATATAAGCATTATACTGTCTAATTTTACACACATACACATCAGTACAAATATAGAAGCAATATTTTATGTAATGTAAGAATAAGAACAAAAACATTAACATGTGTAATAGTAATAACTTAAAATATGTTTGTTATTAATACATTACAAACTGTTCACAGTTTAGTCACTTATTGAGTAGTGAGAATATGGTATAAATCTCACTTTGCTAAACACCAAGAAATACAATAATGAGCACACATCCTGAAGGAATTCATGTTGCCTCTGCTCATTTTTCCCTCGATCCAGAGAGTAGCTAGTAGCAAAATCATGGAGACAAACTTTTGCCTGAGGGAGTATGTTTCTCTTGCCAAAATAAGATGATCTATCCTTTAAATAAAGCATAGAAAATAACTCTTTAAGTGACTTTAGCATTTATACTATTTAAAGACTGTAAACCAAGTGGAGGAGCTTTTTTGGTTTGGACCTTCCTTAGAGGTACATAACCCACTCCAGTGTTCTTGCCTGGAGAATCCCAGGGACGGGGAAGCCTGGTGGGCTGCCGTCTAAGGGGTTACACAGAGTCGGACACGACTGAAGTGACTTAGCATAGCATCAGATCAGATCAGTCGCTCAGTCGTGTCCGACTCTTTGCGACCCCATGAACCGCAGCATGCCAGGCCTCCCTATCCATCACCAGCTCTCGGAGGTTACTCAGACTCACATTCATCGAGTCAGTGATGCCATCCAGCCATCTCATCCTCTGTCGTCCCCATCTCCTCCTGCCCTCAGTCCCTCCAAGCATCAGAGTCTTCTCCAATGAGTCAACTCTTCGCATGAGGTGACCAAAATACTGGAGTTTCAGCTTGAGCATCATTCCCTCCAAAGAAATCCCAGGTCTGATCTCCTTCAGAATGGACCGGTTGGATCTCCTTGCAGTCCAAGGGACTCTCAAGAGTCTTCTCCAACACCACAGTTCAAAAGCATCAATTCTTCTGCGCTCAGCCTTCTTCACAGTCCAGCTCTCACATCCATACATGACCACAGGAAAGACCATAGCCTTGACTAGGCGAACCTTAGTTGGTAAAGTGATGTCTCTGCTTTTGAATATGCTATCTAGGTTGGTCATAACCTTCCTTCCAAGGAGTAAGCGTCTTTTAATTTCATGGCTGCAGTCACCATCTGCAGTGATTTTGGAGCCCAGAAAAATAAAGTCTGACACTGTTTCCACTGTTTCCCCATCTATTTCCCATGTAGTGATGGGGCCAGATGCCATGATCTTCGTTTTCTGAATGCTGAGCTTTAAGCCAACCTTTTCACTCTCTACTTTCACTTTCATCAAGAGGCTTTTTAGTTCCTCTTCACTTTCTGCCATAAGGGTGGTATCATCTGCATATCTGAGGTTATTGATATTTCTCCCAGCAATCTTGATTCCAGCTTGTATTTCTTCCAGTCCAGCATTTCTCATGATGTACTCTGCATATAAGTTAAATAAATATGGTGACAATATACAGCCTTAATGTACTCCTTTTTCTATTTGGAACCAGTCTGTTGTTCCATGACCAGTTCTAACTGTTGCTTCCTGACCTGCATACAGATTTCTCAAGAGGCAGATCAGGTGGTCTGGTATTCCCATCTCTCTCAGAATTTTCCACAGTGTATTGTGATCTACACAGTCAAAGACTTTGGCATAGTCAATAAAGCAGAAATAGATGTTTTTCTGGAACTCTCTTGCTTTTTCGATGATCCAGCGGATGTTGGCAATTTGATCTCTGGTTCCTCTGCCTTTTCTAAATCCAGCTTGAACATCAGGAAGTTCACGATTCACATATTGCTGAAGCCTGGCTTGGAGAATTTTGAGCATTACTTTACTAGCATGTGAGATGAGTGCAATTGTGCGGTAGTTTGAGCACTCTTTGGCATTGCCTTTCTTTGGGATTGGGATGAAAACTGACCTTTTCCAATCTTGTGGCCACTGCTGAGTTTTCCAAATTTGCTGGCATATTGAGTGTAGCACTTTCACAGCATCATCTTTCAGGATTTGGAATAGCTCCACTGGAATTCCATCACCTCCACTAGCTTTGTTCCTAGTGATGCTTTCTAAGGCCCACTTGACTTCACATTCCAGGATGTCTGGCTCTAGGTCAGTTATCACACCATCGTGATTATCTGGGTCGTGAAGCTCTTTTTTGTACAGTTTTTCTGTGTATTCTTGCTACCTCTTCTTAATATCTTCTGCTTCCGTTAGGTCCACACCATTTCTGTCCTTTATCGAGCCCATCTTTGCATGAAATGTTCCTTTGGTATCTCTGATTTTCTTGAAGAGATCCTTAGTCTTTCCCATTCTGTTGTTTTCCTCTATTTCTTTGCATTGATTGCTGAAGAAGGCTTTCTTATCTCTTCTTGCTATTCTTTGGAACTCTGCATTCAGATGTTTATATCTTTCCTTTTCTCCTTTGCTTTTCTCTTCTCTTCTTTTCGTAGCTATTTGCAAGGCCTCCCCAGACAGCCATTTTGCTTTTTTGCATTTCTTTTCCATGGGGATGGTCTTGATCCCTGTCTCCTGTACAATGTCACGAACCTCATTCCATAGTTCATCAGGCACTCTATCTATCAGATCTAGGCCCTTAAATCTATTTCTCACATAGAGATACATAAATACAAAAAAGTTAAGCCTGCATAAAGTATTTTTAAATAACTTAAAAAAGCCCCAGTCTTCCTCTTTTCAAGTCAAATATGGGATCATTTCCTTTTTTGTTTTTCTTCTTTCTGAAACCAGAGAAAGGTGGTTTGCTTCAGTTATCAAAACCTTCTGGAAGAAATGGTTTTTTGGATGAAATTATCTGGATTAATTCCATGGTTGGTTAGGAAATTCATTACTCTATCATCTTAATTCTGTTCCTCACCCTAATTTCTATTAGGAAATTTAGGTACCGAGTAACACAGAGTTCTTCTTTATATTCTTGAGAATACAATACTATATTTATATAGTACATTTTCATTCCTGTTGTTCCTGTAAAATCATATTACTAATTCCTTAATGAAAAAATAAACTGCCTATCTCTGAACTATATGAAGCTTTATTTGAATAATTTTTAAAAATTTATATACATTGAAATATATTACTTCCACAAATGTTGTGTTTAAGTATCCATATATTCATTTACTTATTTACAATCTTTAATTTTGAAAAATGTTAGAGATTTAGTACCATAAGCAAAAAAAGGAGTTGACGATAGATAAATTTAATTGTGACATGTACGAGGCTAAAAATAATACATTATCTTTTATTTGCATGTACTTCTTTTAAAAATACTAGATAAATGAAAAATATTTTCACTGAAACCTAATAGTGATTTTATAGTAATAGTAAATCAATTTAGTAATAGTTATTTTATGGTAGGAATTAACTTATTTTTAAATCTTTAAAGTCAGAATAAGTTAAAAATGATCTGATATTAGCTTATATTAACCATGAATGGTCCTGTATAGGATTTGGATTCAATGCGCCAATGCTGTCTGTCTTGGCAGGTTCTATATCTAATAAATCTTTTTATGCCACCCCTCCCATGAGCATCTAGGACTATGCCTTGCCTTTAGTAGGCACTTAGTATATTTTGAGTTGAATTATTATCAGTTTTATGCTCCATTAAAAAATTAAGACCTCTGGGATTGAATAGTAGTTTATATCTTTGCCTTTAAGTGACTTTTCATCTTCCAGAGTCTAATTAGGTTGCTCTTTCCCTTAATCAGTGCTTATGAAATTCACCAAGTTTACTAAACGCGTCTAATGTTTCAACTACAGCAAAAAGCCCTTTTGACATGAGAAACAGTATTAGTCCAGTGTTTCATCTGAAAATTTTGTGATTCCTGCCTTAAGATAGCAGGAGAATCTTCTGTTTTTAACTTGTTATTTGTGGTGAATAATCTGCCTGCCAGTGCAAGAGATATAGATTCCATCCCTGAATTGGGAAGATCCCTAGGATGAGGAAATGGCAACCCACTCCAGTATTCTTGCCTGGAAAGTTCCGTGGACAGAGGAGCCTGACAGACTACAGCCCATAGTGTTGCAAAGAGTCTGAGATGACTGAGTGACTGAACATACATACACACATTTACCCAATTTGCCCATAAAAAGACTTCTTGAGATTTAAAACACATATTTTAGAGAACAAAGGCGCACAAAATGCTATTTGATTTCCATAGCTTTAAATAAAGAGATCCCAGACTCATCGATATCCCAGAAATGAGTTTTGTATCTCTTTACTGAAGAGGTTCCTGAAGTCTTAAATTACTAGGAATCTAATCTTGCTTGTTGATGATATCAAGTTTCTTTAAAGCATTTCCTGCTAGATTGTTAAGAGTTATTTACTTTTCTTTCATGATATCCATCTAATTATAACCAACAAAATATTAACTGTTGTCAGTATCCTAGATTATGTGAGTAGAATGCTCAAGATTTCAGCTGATCTGTTACTTCAAAAGTATTTTGAGTTCCTTTGTCTTACACGGAGCTCTAACCGTATGACATCTGATATTCTTCGGCATATTGAAATTCACCGTGTAATCAATAGCCTCACTGAGTCTAAAGGGTGTTATACCCATAGAGATTTATGTTTAAGTAATATATGGATGTGCTCAGGGGTTTGTTTCTTCATCTTCCCACAAACTAGCTGGGAGAGTAAGAAACTTCATTAAAAAGACATTTGTCAGGATGCTAGAGGATAGGAAAAATCCTCCACAGGCTATGTACCTAATTTCCAGCCAATACAGAATGACTCCCAACAGGAATCATTTATTGCGTTAGTGGCTTAAGTGATAGGGCTGTTAGCATCTCTTTTGGCTGACTGCTTTGCAATCTAGTTGCTTTCAGATGTATGAAAAGGCATCTTAATATTCATAGAGAACTTCTGTCTCACTTCATTTCTTCCAACCTTGATCTGGCTGTGTCCTGTGGGGAAAGCTTATTGAAACCCCAGATGTGTCAGAGTTACAGAAACAAGGTACTTGGGGAAAGGGTTAGGCTTATCTGTTTCAGTCACTGCCCCTCAAAATGTTTTCACAATTGCTGCTTATTTCATTCTTTTTTAAGTCACTCAGTCATGATCAACTCTTTGTGACCCCATGGACTGTAGCCCATCAGGCTTCTCTGTCCATGGGATTTCCCAGGCAAGTATATTGGGGTGGGTAGCCATCCCCTTCTCCAGGGGATCTTCCTTACCCAGGAATCGAACCTATGTCTTCTACATTGCAGGTGGATTCTTCACCATCCAAGCCACCAGGGAAGCCCAGTCACTACCATTCCTCCCTGCCTCACACACAGGAACCTCCATCCTAATTCCCACTTATTTATATACCCAGAGGCATTGACCACCAGATTTTAAATGTACAGATTTATCCTGGAAACAGAATATAATGTGATTGGATTAATTTATCAATGCTTGTTGGAAACTTAACACCCTCATTTCAGCTCTGACTTGACACTGAAAGAATTTTTTTTTTTAATTATGAATGCATAGTCTGGTAACAAGACTTGTTTCTTCACAGTTCTTTTGCAAATAAAATGATAAGCTCTTGGAAAAGCTGTAGTTAAAAGCACTAACTACAGAAAGTTTGGTATGCACAGGAATGTCACAGGAGCAGGACTTGGAAGTCTTAAAAAAAAAAAAAAAAAAACACTGTACATCTGACAAAAACAACAAGTGTTATCCTAGCTGGCTTCCCTAGCTGGCTTCCTCAACATCACCCACTGATGATAACCACTTTCAGATATCACACTCCAAAGTGAATAAAGAATTATCTGCACTCTTGTGTTTACATAGAGATTCAACTCCCAAATTTTTTTTTCTAATAGATATTCTGGAACTCAAAATCTAATCAAATAATTACAGTTCTACAAACATACCAATAGAAATGGGAATTACCTGTAGTACAATTAATAAAATGTGGATGATAGTGTAATTACTTCTGTAAATGTCTGGCTCAGTTCTCTTAAAGACTACTTTTGTAACCGTTGAACACCTGTTAGAAGGCGGTGTTGCCAGTAACGTGATGCTCAAGAAACCTTGTTTCTTAGTGTGTTTGTAAGAAATAGTCAGACCGTGTGGATTGTGACACCCCCCCCATTCTTTATTCCATATACAATAGTTCATTCTCAGGCACCTACTTGTCATATAACACAAAGACAACTCAAAGCCCACTTACAAGACAAAAAGTGCTGTCCTCTTGTAAAGTAGTAAAGACAATTTGCCACAAAATCATGTCCAGTGGGCAGCAGTGTAGACTAGACCCCTTGAAGCAAGGACTAGGTGGTCTCTGTCTCTTTAGGAGCCAACACTCCCGTTCCTTCTGTTCGGAGATGTTCAAGACAGCAACACTTAGACTAACACTGATGTTGTACCTGTTGGTGGCCTGTTAACAAGGATACTGGAGGGGAAAAGAAAGAGGAAGTGACGGGTCAGCTTTTCAGTGAGGAACTGAATTTAGCTTGTTTAGAAGAGTATTTTCATGACAGATTTTTCTCACACATAGAAAATAACATTTTCTTGAAAGGATAATGGTATCACTATTTTCAGGCTGTCTTTGAGGTAGATAAATTAATCTTACTCCATTGTTTGTATATTTTTAAATACTATTGTCTGTTTTGTTTCACTTGTGTTTCCATGTTATAGGTCCACTAACATTCTGATATATTTTCCCAATGAACAGGTCGCCATGGAGATGGAAGTTATTGGCCAGTTGATACAAATTTGATTGATAGAAGCACTCTGAATGGTAAGTGTATAAATTAGGTTCTATTGGATTAGTCATATTAATTAAAATGGTTAATTCTAGCATGTCTGAGGCAAATTTTCTGTTGACTGCAAGTGCCAATATCCTCAAACTTAGGGTTTTAGCAGGGATAATAGAAGCATGAAATTATTAGTAAACCTGGAGTTTATTTCACCAGGAGACAATGGCAATGAGAGCTGACAAGTACACAAAACAGTCAGTTAGAAAAGCCTAGACATAGAGAATTTTATAAATGATGCAGAGCTGTTAACTATCTCAGTTTGAAAGTACTCTATGTATTTGAAATGTTTCAAAAAATGAAATTTTATTAAAGAGAGGTGATGTCAAAAGTACCGCAACCTGAAACCCATTCAGTTTCATAAACTGAAGTTACTAGGACTTCTGGAAGAGTCAGAGTGCCAGGAAATTAAGAGGCAATCTGTACAGACAATTGAGAAGGAACAGTTATTTCCTCACAGTTTCCATCACTGCTGAACAACGGTTATATATGTTACAGATGAAGCAAATGTAAGCCATGAACACAGAACAATATATTTCTTAAATGGTGTGTGCTAAAGAACACTAATCTTGAACAGAAATGCCCAATGTAACAGCTAAAAATACTGGAGGCCCAGTAAAATTTGAAGTATTTCTAATTGCCTAAGAGCTGAGGCAAAGAAAAATATTGCAAGGGATTACCATCTCACTGTATGCAGGCATCTCAATGTACATATCCATAGGCAACTAGAAATAATTCAAACTTAACTGAACCTCCTGTATTTTTAATTATTAAATCTGGCAAACCTAATTTTGGATCAGTACTAAGTTTAAAAGTTTGGTACTGACTATTTGAATTTGCCCTTCAAAAGAGAATGAATTCCCTAATCAAAAAGAAACCCTAGCCCAAATTTGACATGAACAGATAAGTCAAAAGATAAGAACTTTTCTTTTCATAGGAGTCAGACTTCAGAGGAAGAGAATGACAGTAACTGAGAGCAATGCATGTCATTGTATTTTTGTTTTTCCTATTTAAGATTCCTAGTGAGAAATATAATTGTATTTAAATTTGATCTGATATACATTATCTCACAGGAGAGAATCATGAAGATAAAATAGATAAATGATATCCAGTGACTTTGAGCTATTGTAGATAGATTATTGGCATTATCCCTTCTCAGATTTCTGCATCACTTAATGATGTTTTAGGCATTTCCTATTAAATGAATGGGATGAACAAAGTACCTGAAACATTTCTAGAGACGCTACTGAAATAACTAATTATTACAGGCTACATGATTAATTAAGGTGATTTGATAACCTCAGAGACATAGAAGGTAGAGGGCATGCTTAATCTATTTCCTATTCTTTTTGCTATCCAGGAAATGATGGTAAATATTAATATGTAATTTGCCTTTAGCTTGTGCTCTTATATGCAAGTCAGCAAAGGCATTTGAAAACTCTACCTTCCTAATTAAAATTCTGCCAACATCTTATACCATAAGAATTGTTCAAACTAATCACTGTCATGTTACAATTTGTTCATATTAGATGTTTGTAATGTTTATGATAATCAATAAAAAAGATTCTTGATTAAAAAAAAAAAAAAGAAGAGGGTATATTTTCAAATTATATATACAAATGACACCTTGACGGATAAAACTCTAACACCCCCCCCCCCAACCTTTGCAAAGTAGGCTGCATCAATAAGAACACTTTAAAATCTTGAGTTTTTGAACCTCACATACAATGAAAATTTCATACATCTCCTTATGTAGTGACAGAATTATAGAGGTTTACTATCTCTCCTTTTACTTGCTGGATTCATCCTTCAAAGGATTGTAATAGAATAATGGTTTACTGTCAGAATACTCAAGCCAGTTGCAAATAAATTTAGAGCTTGCTAATCATTTACTTTCCCTTATGTGTCACTCTTTTAAAAGCAACACTCTTGGAATTCAAATAAAGAAAAACAAAGCTATAGTTCATGTTTATTCTTGAAGTTGGAAGCCCTTAATTAAATTGAGGAAACTGAAGAGGCTTCCTAAATTATTTTCTGATGACAGGTAGAATCAAAGCTAATATGCGGTGATATGATAGTATTTTACTTTTATGATGCGTTCAATTTTATGGTTCACCTTCTTATAGCAGGAGAATCTTCAACTTCTGAAAATGTGATTTTGTAGTTTATATTTGTCTGAAGGATAATAACAGTGAAAATTACTTCAATTCAATTGTTTTCTTGTGGGGGAAGATAAATCACCAATTATGTTGGTAGCTTTTTCCATAGTTTTCAAAATTAATAATATTGGTAAAGAAATCTACCAACCCTACAAGAATGTTGTTATATTGACTTCAACCTTTGAAAACTTAATTAATTTGGCAGATGTGATACTTTGGTGAAGCATTATTTTAAAATTAATGTTATTGATTAATTTTTTAGTATTTAGAATCATATTTGGTATTCTGCAAAACATGACTTAAATGCTATGGTTAGGAGAAAAAGCCATGATTTGCCCTCCAGTTTTGAAAACCTTTGTTTATTTAACTCAATAGCATTTTAACTAATCTAAATAGAGTATATAGAGAAGCTTTTCCAAATATGCATAAGATGATCATTCTGAGGTTGTTAAAGTATTATAGGGCACCCAACAGACACCTTAATGCCAAAAGAAAGGTCCAGAAATAAAATTTTACACTCAATTCCCTGATGTAAAGATAATTGGAGCATCTCAGGGGTCTCAAGTTCTAGTCTACAAGAGGCTCTGCCCACCTACTGTCTCAGCTCAGTTCAGTTCAGTTGCATCTGACTCTGAGACCTCATGAATCGCAGCACGCCAGGCCTCCCTGTCCATCACCAACTCCCGGAGTTCACTGAGACTCACGTCCATCGAGTCAGTGATGCCATCCAGCCATCTCATCCTCTGTTGTCCCCTTCTCCTCTTGCCCCCAATCCCTCCCAGCATCAGAGTCTTTTCCAATGAGTCAACTCTTCGCATGAGGTGGCCAAAGTACTGGAGTTTCAGCTTTAGCATCATTCCTTCCAAAGAAATCCCAGGGCCGATCTCCTTCAGAATGGACTGGTTGGATCTCCTTGCAGTCCAAGGGACTCTCAAGAGTCTTCTCCAGCACCACAGTTCAAAAGCATCAATTCTTCGGCGCTCAGCCTCTTCACAGTCCTAGACATTGCCAAATTTCCTCTTGTGGGGTAAAATGTCCCCAGTTTAAAAACCACTCATCTTGATTAGCAACCTCCAGAAGGAGTTACAAGGTACATTGGTCCCTTGAGAAGCTCTGCAAAAAAAGGTTTCCATTGTCAATAAGCATGGGGAAACTCATTTGATATTGACTTCTCTTTGGCCAGGTCCCCGCCTTCTACCTGAACACTTAGAGCACTAGTCTTGAGAGAGCGTCTCTGCTCACTGTATACCCTTGATTCAGTGATCTCCACTCCCAGGCTTCAGATTCCATCGCTAGGCCAGCTCCCACAGTTATATCTCTAACACAGACCTTCCAGCTGCCTCTTTATGATTCATCGTGAGACCTCAATTCAAGACTGAACCTCTCTTCTTGCCCCACTGAGTCTGCCTGCACTTTCCCCCTCTCCCCCACCCTAGACATCAGGACTGTTGCTGAGGCCTGAACCTTCCTTTCTATCCTCCCCCATATGCAATCCTCCTTGTTCGTTTCCTTACCAGCTCTATGGTTTACCTGTCTTCTCTGCTTGACTGAAATTGCCACCGCCTCAGTTAACCTGGCGAATTCAGTATCCTCTTAGCTGGTCTCTGTTTTCCCACCACCAAGCCCTCTCCATGCAGTGGGAAGAGATATCTTCTTAGAACAAATGAAGCCTGTCACTTTGCTGAAAGCTCTTAAGCCATTTGTAGCTTTACCAAGGATGATTTAATTGGATCTACAAGGCTCATATGAGCAGGGTCTTGTTTATCTTTCCAGCCTCATTTTGTGCCATTTCCTGTTTGTTCCCAATGTTCCAGACACACACACGGTCTGCCCTTAGTTCCCTCGTAAAGGGACAAGAACTAACTCCTAGCAATATTTTAAAATTCAGCTTAAATGTCATTTCTATAATGAGGTTTTTCATGACCTCCATCTTCTGTCAATGACCTCATATTATATCTTCATGTTACATCTTTTTACATGAATTCTTCTTTAAAGCACCAAATGTAGAGGTAATTATATATATATATATATATATATATATATATATATATATATAAAACTGAATTGAAGGCAACGATTATGCCTCTATTTTTTGGGAGGTGGGAATGAGCAATCAGTATTCTAACTTGGGAATTATTCTCAGACTACATAATATATAAGACTATGGCATAAAAATTATTATAAAATCATATGTATATATGTGGTCCCATAAATAGTTTTTAGTAGTTTCATAATCTGGCTGTTGTTCTTTCTCTCCTCTTCCAGAAACATATCTCAGAAATGGAGCTTTTGCATCTCTCTGCTATTAGCTATGCCTTGATCCCAAGTGAGAAGAAATCTGACATTCTGTTCATATAGCTTTGACGCACATGGGGTACATGTTTCAGGAATGGAAGACAGAACATTTAACACATAAGAATTTTTTTTTCCTTCTCTGGTCCAAGCAATTCCTATTTACATGGTCTTAAAAAATATTCACCCAGTGTTACTGCCATGTATGACTCAAACTAAGTTTGTCAGAAATGGTGATGTTAAATTTAAATTAAAGTAATAAAATCCATGAGCTCCCCAAATGCCTCCATTGTATGCTGTCATATAAAAGGTTAATTTATGCCAATCAGTTAATTTATTAAGAACAGAAAGGGCATATTGAGGTACAACTGCAACATGATTTTTTCAGTTGTAAGTAAAACTAACAAAGTTCTGGTCTTTCATTACTCGCCTCACTCCTTTGTCATAAAGAAAAAGTTGCTTCAAGGATTATTTCTTTCATTTATAATCAGAATCTTTTAACAGAAAGTACTGTGTAAAGACTTGATGAATTACCTGCCCCTGAGATTCAAGTTATATTGGTAGCATTTTTTTTTCCAATAATATTGAGTCAGCAATAATTTATTTAAAATTAGGAGACTATCTTTTCAAAAAAAAACCCCAATGATGCCTAGATAAGTTATCAAAAGATAGTGTTTCACTTTTGAGGCAAGTGCTGGGTTATTATATTAACTTGTGAAAGCAAGTTACTATATCTTTCACATTGAATATTATCTACAAGCTTTCTAGAAAATTTGGAGTTTAGAAGTCCACACCAAAAGTATACCAAATGGTATGGTAGACTATTAAATTAGGCAAAATTTTATTTAACATTTCAGCAGTATAGTGATATTATAAGCAATTACTCTGTGTAGGGCACTAAGATAGTTGTTTTGCATGTATTTTTTTCTAATTGTGACAGTAACTACATACAGTAAATATTATTTCCATTTTAGAGATAAAGGCACAAAAAAGCCATTTAAAGGCTCATTAGTCATGCTTGTTTATATAAGCAAATTATCATTCTGCTATTTTCACTTAAATATTGTGTGCCATGAGGTACAGTTGCAAAACAGGGAAAAAAAAACTTATATTAGAGCTTTATGACACTCTTTCCAACCCTGTGGCTGCTTTTAAGTAGGATTCATGCACCCTTGACAGGTTGAAAATTAAATGTGCTTTATAGATAACTGCTTTAAAGGAATGGAAAGTGTGAGTGATGGGTGTCAAACAGTTTGTCTTTCACAGCATCAAATAAATAATGTTTTCTCAGCCTGTTCTGATTCATGTCATGGTGGAATTCTTATCACCCAAAGCAGCATGCTTCTCGTCCTTCCCCCTTTCTATTCCATATGAAAGCTTAATTATATTTTTTCATTGAGGTATAATTCACATGCCATAAATTCACCCTTTGAAAGTACACAACTCAGTGGTTTTTAGCATTTTCACAAGGTTCTACCACCATCACCACTATCTATTTCTAGAACATCTTCATTACTTCCAAAGCGAAGCCCTGTACCATTAAGCAGTCTTTTGCCAATCACCTTTCCTCACATCCACTGGCAAACACTCAACTACTTTTTATCCCTATACACTTGCCTGTCCTGGATATTTCATGAAATTGTTGTTTAGTCACTGAGTTGTATCTGACTCTTTTGCAACCCCATGGACTGTAGCCCACCAGGCTCCTCTGTCCATGGGATTTTCCAGGCAAGAATACCGGAGTGGGTTGCCATTTCCTTCTCCAGAAGATCTTCCCAACCTAGGGAATGAACCTGAGTCTCTTGCATTGGCAGGTAGACTTTACTACTGAGTCACCAAGGAGACCCACAATTTCACATAAGTAGAATCATACAATATGTGGCCTTTGTGTCTGACTGCTTTCACTTAGCATGACAACTTCAAGGTACATGAATTTTGTATCATGTGTTAATATTTCCTTTCTTTTTATGACTGGATAGTATTCTATTGTATGAATGTATCACATTTCTCCATCCATTCATCAGTTGATGGCTCTAGGGTTTCCCACTTGTGGCAATTTTGATTAAGATAGCTATGAATATTCCTCTGTAAGTTTCTGTGTGGACTTGGTTTCATTTATCATGGGTAGATAATTTAGATCTTTCCTGTCATTTTTGCATTGCCTTTTTCCTCCCAGCTTCAGGAATGCCCAGAACAATAGGAACTCTGAATCCTTAGCCAAGCGTGATATGCCATAGGCTGCCACAGGTCCTTAAACTGATCTCCACGTGCCTGTCTTTCCCCAGAACCACCCATTGGCAAGATGCACCCCCCACACGGCAGCGTCACTCCTCAGAAGACCAGCAACCTGCTTGTGATCATCGTGGTCACCATTGGCATCATCACAGTGCTGGCGGTGGTGGTGGTGGCCGTGATTTGCACCCGGCGTTCTTCAGCCCAGCAGAGAAAGTAGGTAACAGCTAATTGCCAGAGAAAAGTCACTGTTTGACCTGAATGCCATTTTTTTTTTTAATGTTTAATTTTTTGGCTGCCACTGGTCTTAGTTGCTACATGCAGGATCTTTACTTGCAGCATGTGGGATCTTAGTTCCCTGACCAGGGATCGAACATGTATCCCCTGCAATGGAAGCATGGAGTCCTAACCACTGGACTGCTAGGGAAGTCCTGAAGGCCATCTTTTGAGTTAGATTTTTGATGTCTCTCTTCCTGTGCGTGTTCATGACTCACCATGCATTCTTTATCTCCTCTCCTGACCTGGGCAAAAGTCTTGCCTGTTGTCCATTCCAGGCCCATAAAATAAATGGGTGAGGAAAAGGTTTGCAGACACAATAGCAGAATCCACCTGGACAAACACTTTGCACTTCTCTTTGATTTTACTTCTTTTTTTTTTTTTACTGCAATGGGTCTTCATTGAGCGGGCTTCTCTCTGGTGCTAGTGCGCAGAAGCTCAGCTGTTGTGGCACACGGGCTCTCTATTCGTGGCACACAGGCTCCTCTAGTTGCGGAATGCCAGCTTAATTGACCTGTTGGCATGTGGGATCTTAGTTGGCCTACCAGGGCCTGTGTCCCCTCCATTGGAAGGTGGGTTCCTAACTGCTGGGCTAGCAGGGAAGGCCCTGATTTTAATCCTTGAGACCAGATTCTTATGTTCAAGTGAGGGTAGGTGTTCCTTAAGTAACAGTTGGAGAATGAACTTCACCATGTCCCTACTTATGACTCTCTCTGCAATTATGGATGAAAGGTTAGAGATGTGTGTTCCTCTAAAAGTATTGATTTATCTCTTTTGACGTGAAGATTCATAGGCATTTAGTCAGTGCCTGTCATATGAATGAGTGTAGAATAGTTACAAAGTCAGCATAGTTACAATGCTATGGTGTGTGTAGTTTGGAGCCAGTAGTTAGGATGGAAGAGAGATTCCAGAAATTCAAAATGATTCAGTTTGCCTGGCTCTGGTTGATTTTCAGAAATTAAAAATTTTGAGGGTCTTAAAAATATTTTCATATCATGCACCTCTAGGTAATAATAACATATATGAGAATGATACATCAAAGTACAAAGTTTGAAATGGAAAGGAGGTTTGATTCAGCTTATCGCCTCCCAGCAATACCCTCTAACCAGCATATTAACCTTGTACCAGCCAGTTGTGGGAATCAGCAATAATCTTCTGGTTATTTTATGCCTCTTTGCCTGTCTGCTACTGCTGCTGCTAAGTCGCTTCAGTCGTGTCCGACACTGTGCGACCCCATAAACGCCAGCCCACCAGGCTTCCCCGTCCCTGGGATTCTCCAGGCAAGAACACTGGAGTGGGTTGCCATTTCCTTCTCCAATGCATGAAAGTGAAAAGTGAAAGTGAAGTCCTCAGTCGTGTCCGACTCCTAGCAACCCCATGGACTGCAGCCGACCAGGCTCCTCTGCCCATGGGATTTTCCAGGCAAGAGTACTGGAGTGGGGTGCCATTGCCTTCTCCTTTGCCTGTTTAGTACTTTTCAAATTCAGCCTGATATGGTTTTTTTCACCTGTGCTATTCTTACTGGATTGGCTATAATAGGCTCTTCCCTTAATTTTTGTTTGTTTTTGGCCTGAGGCATGGTGCTCTGCATGCCTGAGGCATGGGCTCACAGATGATTGGTGTGACAACTATATACAACACACATTGCTAGAGAAAGATTCCCTAGCAAATAATTTTCTGTCTTCCCTGGCAAATACCTCAGCTTTTCTCTCTTTTTTAAAAATCCTATGATCCTGTTTGTTGATTTCTACTGTATTTTCTGGAATTTTTAAGTAAAGTATTTAGTAACAATATACAGGAAGATTTCCATACTGTAGAAAGTAAAATAAAGATATGGAAGCAGTCTTTGCATTTCATTTATTTAGATGGCAGGTCAAACTTTATATCCGGCTGCATTCATTTGACTAGACTGTCTTGAAGCTGATGATAGCTGGTGTGCTGGTCCATTGTTCCCCAATAGGAAACCAGACAGAGTGAGATTTACAGGGTGGGTCTCCTGTGTAAGCTTTCAGGGAAGTCTTAAGGCTTCCCAGGTGGTTCAGATGGTAAAGAATCTGCCTGCAATATGGGAGACCCAGATTCAGTCCCTGGGTTGGGATGATCCCCTGGAGAAGGGAAGGGCCACCCACTTCAGTGTTCTTGCCTGGAGAATTCCATGCACAGATGAGCCTGGTGGGCTACAGCCCGTGGAGTCACAGAGAGTCAGACAAGATTGAGCAACTAACACACACAATCACACACTGAGCTTGAACACTGAGTGCTGGGCACTTAGTAAGCCTCTGGGGGAAAATCACTGTGACTGAGTAAGTCATTGAACAATCTCTTGGTCCAGCAATCCCAGGAAAGGGCTTTTGTAAACAAAGCACAGTGGAAAATCAAAGCCTCAGGTGTCTGAGTCAGAGCTAAGAAAGATTCACTGTAATGGATGCAAGAAGGGTGGTGGTTTCAGGCCTTCATGCCAGTTTTGAAAACACGGAGGCATTCACTAAAACTAATTGAATGAACTGAATCATCTGTAGCATGGTATTTTGTCTTCATCATGTTCATCGCTGTGAGAAGAATATCTGAGGGTCTTACTGATTAGATGAACTGGATTCCTGAACCTATCTTGTTTCTCTGCAGAGAAGAACGCTAGTCTTCTCCATATTACAAATGTGGGATTTGATGCTATTTTGAGAAACTCTCAAATTGTCCTAAACCGCACCCTAAGCACTTTGTTAGGAGCTTAAAGGTTTTTTTTTTTTTTTTAGGAAGAGAAGAGGCTGAATCGTGGAGTGGCTTGTTTATATTTTAATTTACTTTTAAATTAATTAATTAATTTGGCTGTATCAGGTCTTGGTTGCACGACGGGGAATCTTTGTTGCGTCCTGCACAGGTTCAGGAGTTGCAGTACACGGGCTCCAGAGGACAGGGGCTTAGTAGTTGGTGCACACATGATTAGTTGTTCCAGATCATGTGGGATCATTCTTTTAAAAATTAATTAATTTGTTTATTTATGGCTGCCCTGGGGTCTTCGTTGGTGCCCTTGGGCTTACTCTAGTTGCGGACAGTGGGCTACTGTCTGGTTGCAGAGCACGGGCTCTTCTATGTGGCTTCTCATATTGTAGAGCATGGGATCTAGGCACACAGGCTTCGGTAGTTGTAGCGTGAGAGCTCAGTACTTGTGGCTCCCAGGCCCTCGAACGCACAGGCTTCGGTAAGTTCAGCATGCGGGCTCAGTAGCAGTGGAGCACAGGCTTAGTTGCTCTGTGACATGTGGAATTTTCCTGGACCAGGGATCAAACCCATATCTCCTGCATTGGCAGGCAGATTCTTATCCACTGTACCACCAGGGAGGCTGAGCTTGTGGAATCTTAGTTTCCAAACCAGGGATTAAACCCATGTCCTCTGCATTGCAAGGTGAATTCTTAGCCACTGGACCACCAGGGAAGTCCCTGACTTATTTTTAAAATTAGGAAATGAATAAAAGAATAAATCACTCCATGAATGACTGAAAGTCTAAACAAAGTTAATCTATGGTTCCCATGCTACTGTGCCTTAGGTTTTTCTTCATCCCATCTCCAAATTCTCTTAATATTTACTTGGCATCATGGTCTCTTTGTTTGTATGTATTAACAAAGAAAAAAACACTTCTCCTTTAAGATATTTTTGAGTTTTAATTGAGCTTTTCTTGATTTTGTTGAGAACCTCTCCCCATACCACCACCACTGAACTTTGTAGAACAAATTAAATAATGCAGATGAAAGCAAAATCAATTCTAATTTGAAACAGAAATAATGTCCATTACAGGCCTCTCAGAAATGGGAGTTTAAAGTGATTAATAAGGTGAAGTAGGAAACATCCATGGGCTTCTTCAATATTTCTTTATCTAGAACTGCTGGAGAATGTAAATTGTCTTTGTGTTTTATTGAAGGACTTGAATTATATCCAAATGGATTTGGAGCATATTTTTGTGTACTATCAGTAATACTTCATTCACGTTAGTGTCTACACACTTTGTTCTGTGATTTATATACTGATGAGGTCATGAGCTATCTTCTCTGACTCATATTCTAGTTGGTAAGGTTTTATGTTATAAAATAGCTAACAGAAGTTAGAACTCAAGTTCTAGTTCTGATTAGACCACCTCTTTAATTAAATTAATGGTATTTAATTAAACCTAAATGAAGACCTAATCTCTGTCCGTTTCCTCAAATAAGTGAAAGTGAAAGTTACTCAGTCGTGTCAGACTTTGTGACCCCATGGACTATACAGTCCATGGAATTCTCCAGGCCAGAATACTGGAGTGGGTAGCCTCTGCCTTCTCCAGGGGCAATTCCCAACCCAGGTCTCCCACATTGCAGGCGGATTCTTTACCAGCTGAGCCAGAAGGAAAGCCCTTCCTCAAAGAAGTGGGACTAAATACTTTCTATTAACTCTCTACCACCAAAATTCCGCATGGACAACTACTAAATTATAGAATCTCATGGTAGCATTTAGATTCAAATTCACATGAAATAAAAATAACTTTGCATTTCTTTTTTGGTTACTAACTTAAAATTGTACTACTTTGAAGAGACTTCCCTTGTACATCTTGAATTGGTGAGATTATAGTGGAATATCTTAGTATAGAAATTTTATGTGTGTGTTTCCCTCAGTTTTTTTAAAAAAATTATTTTAATTGGAGGATACTTATAATATTGTAATGGTTTTTGCCCTATATCAACCTACATGTCCATCAGCAGATAAATGGATAAGAAAGCTGTGGTACATATATACAATGGAATACTACTCAGCTATAAAAAGGAACACGTTTGAGTCAGTTCTAATGCAGTGGAAAATTTGTGTTTTCAGGCTTAAATTGATGGGGGATTTCAGAGCTTTTTAATGAAGTAATACTATTTCCCTGGCTAAAATGTAGAACATTTATTATAAGTTAGAATGTATCTGTAGATACTAAAGGCAAAATATTTGACAAAGAGACTATCCTGGAAATTCTGGACACATGACTACCACATGGACACATGGGTAGAGTTGTCTGAATACATTAAATTTAAATGTGTACTACAGTCTAGAGTAAAATGGGTGCCCAACCGATTTGGTTCTTACCCATTCATATCCCCAGCAGACCACTTAAAAATGAAGAAAGAAGCTCTTCTTAGAGTTACAGATTATTTGCAAAGTTAGGAACAGAGAGCAAATAAGGAGTCAGTAAAGAAACCTTGAAATATTTCCAAGTCAATAATGACAAAAATTTTTTATTCAAATCAAGTGATTACTATGCTTACTGTGTGATCTACAAAGTAACAAATCTGCTTACTGTTAACTCTTGAGATAAAAAAGTTTCTGCAATTTCCCAGGGACTTCCTGGTGTTTTAATTGTATCTGTTACCATTTAATCCTCTCTACTTTTTCAGTTTTCTTACATGACATGCCCCAGCGCATGCTCCTTGCTCCAGTGATACAAAAGCCATGTCATTTTTTTCATTCATTTTTTATTTTTATTTATTTTTTTATACATCATGAAATGATGATTACAATGGGTTTAGTGAATATCCATCATCTCATATAGATATGAACTTAAATAGAAATAAAATTTCCCTTTAATGAGAATTTTTATTTTTAATATAAATTTATTTATTTTAATTGGAGGCTAATTACTTTACAATATTGTATGGGTTTTGCTATATATCAACATGAATCTTCCACGGGTGTACACGTGTTCCCCATCCTGAGCCCTCCTCCCACCTCCCTCTCTGTACCATCCTTCTGGGTCATCCCAGTGCACCAGCCCCAAGCATCTTGTATCATGCATTGAACCTGGACTGGTGATTCGTTTCATATATATTATACATGTTTCAATGCCATTCTCCCAAATCATCCCACCCTCTCCCTCTCCCACAGAGTCCAAAAGACTGTTCTATACATCTGTGTCTCTTTTGCTGTCTCACATACAGGGTTATCGTTACCATCTTTCTAAATTCCATATATATGTGTTAGTATACTGTATTGGTGGGGAAGGCAGTGGCATCCCAACCCAGTACTTTTGCCTGGAGAATCCCATGGATGGAGGATCTTTGTAGGCTCCAGTCCATGGGGTCGCTGAGAGTTGGACACGACTGAGTGACTTCACTTTCTCTTTTCACTTTCGTGCATTGGAGAAGGAAATGGCAACCCACTCCAGTGTTCTTGCCTGGAGAATCCCAGGGGCGGGGGAGCCTGGTGGGCTGCTGTCTATGGGGTTGCACAGAGTCGGACACGACTGAAGCGACTTAGCAGCAGCAGCAGCAGCATACTGCATTGGTGTTTTTCTTTCTGGCTTACTTCACTCTGTATAATAGGCTCCAGTTTCATCCACCTCATTAGAACTGATTCAAATGTATTCTTTTTAATGGCTGAGTAATACTCCATTGTGTATATGTACCACAGCTTTCTTATCCATTCATCTGCTGATGGACATCTAGATTGCTTCCATGTCCTGGCTATTATAAACAGTGCTGCAATGAACTTTGGGGTACATGTGTCTCTTTCAATTCTGGTTTCCTCGGTGTATATGCCCAGCAGTGGGATTGCTGAGTAATAAGACAGTTCTATTTCCAATTTTTTAAGGAATCTCCACACTGTTCCCCATAGTGGCTGTACTAATTTGCATTCCCACCAACAGTGTAAGAGGGTTCCTTTTTCTCCACACCCTCTCCAGCATTTATTGCTTGTAGACTTTTGGATCATAGCCATTCTGACTGGCATGAAATGGTACCTCATAGTGGCTTTGATTTACATTTCTCTGACAATGAGTGATGTTGAGCATCTTTTCATGTGTTTGTTAGCCATCTGTATGTCTTCTTTGGAGAAATGTCTGTTTAGTTCCTTGGCCCATTTTTTGATTGGCTCATTTATTTTTCTGGAATTGAGCTGTAGGAGTTGCTTGTATATTTTTGAGATTAGTTCTTTGTCAGTTACTTCATTTGCTATTATCTTCTCCCATTCTGAAGGCTGTCTTTTCACCTTACTTAGAGTTTCCTTTGTTGTGCAGAAGCTTTTAAGTTTAATTAGGTCCCATTTGTTTATTTTTGATTTTATTTCCAATATTCTGGGAGGTGGGTCATAGAGGATCCTGCTGTGATTTATGTCAGAGAGTGTTTTGCCTATGTTCTTTGCCTATGTTCTCCTCTAGGAGTTTTATGGTTTCTGGTCTTATGTTTAGATCTTTAATCCATTTTGAGTTTATTTTTGTGTATGGTGTTAGAAAATGTTCTAGTTTCATTCTTTTACAAGTGGTTGATCAGTTTTCCCAGCACCACTTGTTAAAGAGATTGTCTTTTCTCCATTGTATATTCTTGCCTCCTTTGTCAAAGATAAGGTGACCATATGTGCATGGATTTATCTCTGGGCTTTCTATTTTGTTCCATTGATCTATATTTCTGTCTTTGTGCCAGTACCATACTGTCTTGATGACTGTGGCTTTGTAGTAGAGCCTGAAGTCAGGCAGGTTGATTCCTCCAGTTCCATTCTTTCTCAAGATTGCTTTGGCTATTCGAGGTTTTTTTGTATTTCCATACAAATTGTGAAATTATTTGTTCTAGCTCTGTGAAAAATACCATTGGTAGCTTGATAGGGATTGCATTGAATCTATATATTTCTTTGGGTAGTATACTCATTTTCACTATATTGATTCTTCCGATCCATGAACATGATACATTTCTCCATCTATTAGTGTCCTCTTTGATTTCTTTCACCAGTATTTTATAGTTTTCTATATATAGGTCTTTAGTTTCTTTAGGTAGATATATTCCTAAGTATTTTAGTCTTTTTGTTGCAATGGTGAATGGAATTGTTTCCTTAATTTTTATTTCATTTTCTCAAGGAATGCAAGGGATTTCTGTGTGTTGATTTTATATCCTGCAATTTTACTATATTCATTGATTAGTTCTAGTAATTCTCTGGTGGAGTCTTTAGGGTTTTCTATGTAGAGGATCATGTCATCTGCAAACAGTGAGAGTTTTACTTCTTGTTTTCCAATTTGGATTCCTTTTATTTCTTTTTCTGCTCTGATTGTTGTGGCCAAAACGTCCAAAACTATGTTGAATAGTAGTGGTGAAAGTGCGCACCCTTGTCTTGTTCCTGACTTTAGGGGAAATGCTTTCAATTTTTCACCATTGAGGATAATGTTTGCTGTGGGTTTGTAATATATAGCTTTTATAATGTTGAGGTATGTTCCTTCTATTCCTGCTTTCTGGAGAGTTTTTATCATAAATGGATGTTGAATTTTGTCAAAGGCTTTCTCTGCATCTATTGAGATAATCATATGGTTTTTATTTTTCAATTTGTTAATGTGGTGTATTACGTTGATTGATTTGCGGATATTGAAGAATCCTTGCATCCCTGGGATAAAGCCCACTTGGTCATGGTGTATGATCTTTTTAATGTATTGTTGAATTCTGATTGCTAGAATTTTGTTAAGGATTTTTGCATCTATGTTCATCAGTGATATTGGCCTGTAGTTTTCTTTTTTTGTGTGGCATCTTTGTCAGGTTTTGGTATTAGGGTGATGGTGGCCTCATAGAATGAGTTTGGAAGTTTGCCTTCCTCTGCAATTTTCTGGAACAGTTTGAGTAGGATAGGTGTTAGCTCTTCTCAAAATTTTTGGTAGAAATCAGCTGTGAAGCCATCTGGACCTAGGCTTAATTTCTGTGCTTGTGATGGGTCTGTTAAGATTTTCTATTTCTTCCTGGTTCAGTTTTGGAAAGTTGTACTTTTCTAAGAATTTGTCCATTTCTTCCAAGTTGTCCATTTTATTGGCATATAATTGCTGATGCTATGCTATGCTATGCTAAGTCACTTCAGTCGTGTCCGACTCTGTGTGACCCCATAGACGGCAGCCCACCAGGCTTCCCCGTTCCTGGGATTCTCCAAGCAAGAACACTGGAGTGGGTTGCCATTTCCTTCTCCAATGCATGAAAGTGAAAAGAGAAAGTGAAGTCGCTCAGTCATGTTCGACTCCTAGCGACCCCATGGACTGCAGCCTACCAGGCTCCTCCGTCTGTGGGATTTTCCAGGCAAGAGTACTGGAGTGGGGTGCCATTGCTTTCTCCGTAATTGCTGATAGTAGTCTCTTATGATCCTTTGTATTTCTGTGTTGTCTGTTGTGATCTCTCCATTTCCACTCCCACTATCTCTGATCTTCACATTTCTAGTCCTTAGTACATTGCTTGGCACATTTACCATCTGTAAATGTTCACTGAATAAACAAAGGGATACATGTTGTGAAACAATGGATGATGTTGGAGAAGGGAAGTAAAGAGAGTTTTTGCTCATGTATCAGTGGAGGAAACCAGTTCACACACAGGGAGCATCTGGTCAGCTCAGTTAGACAGACGGTGATCAATGCAAGGTGAGTGGTGTTGAGAAATATGAGGGGGCGTGATATAGCTATTTTAAGATTATGCTGACCTAAATTGGTCAGGAGGGTTTCCTGAAGAAGACAGGCTTGAAAGGATCTTAAGTAGTTTGTAAATAAATAGGACTGTGAAGGCGTTGTGGGCAGGAGATTGGATTCATGGGTGGATGGAAGGATGACGACCAGCTATCTAGATAGACAGAGAAAGCCATAGAGAGGACAAATAAGACCTCATCAGAGTTTGATCATGCTGTGGAAGCTTTGCCACAGTATGACAAAGGGCAGGTAGAGCCTTGAAGATTCCTTGCTCTGCCTTTATTCTAGAACATATGGATGGGAAGAGACCCTGCAGCTATTTTTGGAAGCCAAGATTACTGGTACCTAGAAAAAAAGGTGAGTGTGTGTTGGGGTGGGAAGGACAGCATAACGTATTCTACATCTGGGCTTCCTCAGTGGCTCAGCAGTAAAAGATGCTCCTGTGATGCAGGAGACATGGGTTCAATCCCTGGGTTGGGAAGATCCCCTGGAGGAGGGCATGGTAACCCACTCCAGTATTCTTGCCTGGAGAATGCCATAGACAGAGGAGCCTGGTGGGCTACTGTCCACAGTGTTACAGAGTCAGACATGACTGAAGTAACTGAGCACACATAAGCACGCACGCATTCTGCATCTAATATTAAAACCTAGCTTTATACTAAACTAAGAAAATCTGGTTTTCTTTCACTAAAGACAGTGCTTCTCAAAGTTTTGGTGCATCAGATTTCCCTCGAGGGCTGTTAAAACACAGCCTGCTAGGTCTCAATGCCATTTGCAAGTTTCTGATGGGGCAGGACCTGCGAATGTGCATTTCTGACAATTTCCAAGGTAATGCCAGTTCTGCTGGTCCAAGGACCAGACTTCAGGAACCATTGCACTGGATTCGTCTCCATACAGGATGCCAATGGTGAGATAGAGGAACTGGGGACGAAAATAGGCAGCAGTTATTTAGTGAGGGAACCAGCAGATAGACCAAAGGTTCACGTGACAGTTGTTCCTACAGGTTTTAGGAGAAACTCCACACAGTTGAGTTTTGAGCAGATGCCAGTTTTATTATAGCCCTGCTACATGGACCACTGGATTACTACCAGCAGAGGAGGGGGGCCTCTCCAAGGCCAGAGATTTCTCTCTTGAGAAGAGACATTATAGAAAACAGAAGAGGTTAGATGGTCTGTCAGAACATATACAAAAAGGAAATAAAGTCTGCTTAGAAATCTTTAGATTGTTGATAACTGTCAGCTGAGTGGATGAGCAGCTACTTGGAAGTGGGCTGTGATCTGATTAAAATCCATCAGAAAAATACTTATGCATTTTTTTTTAATTCCAAAAAGTAGAAATACTTGAAAAGCCTTTAATAACCAGTTTCTTCAAAATCCCAAAGTTTCATATTATTAATTATTCTCATTTGAACTGTAAAATATTGAATACAGAGTGGTAGAGGAACATACAACCTGACCAAATCATAAGTATGCTGTTAGCTTGCATCCAAATGCAAATTTTTGTGGGGGTGGGGAGTATGTCACGCTGCTGGCAGGATCTTAGTTCCCTGACCAGGGATTGAATACATGCCCACCACAGTGCAAGTGTATAGTCTTAACCACTGGGCCACCAGAGAAGATTTTTGAAGTATTTTCTTTTAAACAGTATCTACTATTTTTTTTTTTTTTTTTGGTATGTTTGTTAGTTTGTATTTATTTTTTTAATTTTATTTTACTTAACTTTACAATATTGTATTGGTTTTGCCATACATCAAATTGAATCCGCCACAGGTATACATGTGTTCCCCATCTTGAACCCTCCTCCCTCCTCCCTCCCCATACCATCCCTCTGGGTCGTCCTAGTGCACCAGTCCCAGGCATCCGGTATCAAGCATCGAACCTGGACTGGAGACTCATTTCAAATATGATATTATACATATTTCAATGCCATTCTCCCAAATCATCCCACCCTCTCCCTCTCCCAGAGTCCAAAAGACTGTTCTAAACATCAGTGTCTCCTCTGCTATCTCATATACAGGGTTATTGTTACCATCTTTCTAAATTCCATATATATGCGTTAGTATACTGTATTTGTGTTTTTCTTTCTGGCTTACTTCACTCTGTATAATAGGCTCCAGTTTCATCCACCTCATTAGAACTGATTCAAATGTATTCTTTTTAATGGCTGAGTAATACTCCATTGTGTATATGTACCACAGCTTTCCTATCCATTCATCTGCTGATGGACATCTAGGTTGCTTCCATGTCCTGCCTATTATAAACAGTGCTGCGATGAACGTTGGGGTACATGTGTCTCTTTCAATTCTGGTTTTCTCAGTGTGTATGCCCAGCAGTGGGATTGCTGGGTCATAAGGCAGTTCTAGTCCCAGTTTTTTGAGGAATCTCCATACTGTTCTCCAAAGTGGCTGTACTAGTTTGCATTCCCACCAACAGTGTAAGAGGGTTCCCTTTTCTCCACACCCTCTCCAGCATTTATTGCTTGTAGACTTTTGTATTGCAGCCATTCTGACTGGCGTGAAATGGTACCTCATAGTGGTTTTGATTTGCATTTCTCTGATAATGAGTGATATTGAGCATCTTTTCATGTGTTTGTTCGCCATCTGTATGTCTTCTTTGGAGAAATATCTATTTAGTTCTTTGGCCCATTTTTTGATTGGGTCCTTTATTTTTCTGGAATTGAGCTGTAGGAGTTGCTTGTATATTTTTGAGATTAGTTGTTTGTTGCTTCATTTGCTATTATTTTCTCCCATTCTGAAGGCTGTCTTTTCACCTTGCTTATAGTTTCCTTTGTTGTGCAGAAGCTTTTAAGTTTAATTAGGTCCCATTTGTTTATCTTTTCTTTTATTTCCAATATTCTGGGAAGTGGGTCATAGAGGATCCTGCTGTGATTTATGTCAGAGAGTGTTTTGCCTATGTTTTCCTCTAGGAGTTTTATGGTTTCTGGTCTTATGTTTAGATCTTTAATCCATTTTGAGTTTATTTTTGTGTATGGTGTTAGAAAGTGCTCTAGTTTCATTCTTTTACAAGTGTTTGACCAGTTTTCCCAGCACCACTTGTTAAAGAGATTGTCTTTAATCCATTGTATATTCTTGCCTCCTTTGTCAAAGATAAGGTGACCATATGTGCATGGATTTATCTCTGGGCTTTCTATTTTGTTCCATTGATCTAAATTTCTGTCTTTGTGCCAGTACCATACTGTCTTGATGACTGTGGCTTTGTAGTAGAGCCTGAAGTCAGGCAGGTTGATTCCTCCAGTTCCATTCTTCTTTCTCAAGATAGCTTTGGCTATTCAAGGTTTTTTGTATTTCCATACAAATTGAGAAATTATTTGTTCTAGCTCTGTGAAGAATACCGTTGGTAGCTTGATGGGTATTGCATTGAATCTATAAATTGCTTTGGGTAGTATACTCATTTTCACTATATTGTTTCTGCCAATCCATGAACATGGTATGTTCCTCCATCTATTAGTGTCCTCTTTGATTTCTTTCACCAGTGTTTTATAGTTTTCTATATATAGGTCTTTAGTTTCTTTAAATAGATATATTCCTAAGTATTTTATTGTTTTCATTGCAATGGTGAATGGAATTGTTTCCTTAATTTCTCTTTCTATTTTCTCATTATTAGTGTACAGGAATGCAAGGGATTTCTGTGTGTTGATTTTATATCCTGCAACTGTACTGTATTCATTGATTAGTTCTAGTAATTTTCTGGTGGATTCTTTAGGGTTTTCTATGTAGAGGATCATGTCATCTGCAAACAGTGAGAGTTTTACTTCTTCTTTTCCAATTTGGATTCCTTTTATTTCTTTTTCTGCTCTGATTGCTGTGGCCAAAACTTGCAAAACTATGTTAAATAGTAATGGTGAAAGTGGGCATCCTTGTCTTGTTCCTGACTTTAGAGGAAATGCTTTCAATTTTCACCATTGAGGATAATGTTTGCTGTGGGTTGTCATATATAGCTTTTATTATGTTGAGGTATGTTCCTTCTATTCCTGCTTTCTGGAGAGTTTTTATCATAAATGGATGTTGAACTTTGTCAAAGGCTTTCTCTGCATCTATTGAGATAATCATATGGTTTTTATTCTTCAGTTTGTTAATGTGGTGTATTACGTTGATTGATTTGCGGATATTGAAGAATCCTTGCTTTCCTGGGATAAAACCCACTTGGTCATGGTGTATGATCTTTTTAATGTGTTGTTGGATTCTGATTGCTAGAATTTTAAGGATTTTTACATCTATGTTCATCAGTGATATTGGCCTGTAGTTTTCTTTTTTTGTATGGCATCTTTTTCCAGTTTTGGTATTAGGGTAATGGTGGCCTCATAGAATGAGTATGGAAGTTTACCTTCCTCTGCAATTTTCTGGAACAGTTTGAGTAGGATAGGTGTTAGCTCTTCTCTAAATTTTTGGTAGAATTCAGCTGTGAAGCCATCTGGACCTGGGCTTTTGTTTGTTGGAAGATTTCTGATTACAGTTTCAATTCCGTGCTTGTGATGGATCTGTTAAGATTATCTATTTCTTCCTGATCCAGTTTTGGAAAGTTGTACTTTTCTAAGAATTTGTCCATTTCTGCCACGTTGTCCATTTATTGCCATATAATTGCTGATAGTAGTCTCTTATGATCCTTTGTATTTCTGTGTTGTCTGTTGTGATCTCTCCATTTTCATTTCTAATTTTATTGATTTGATTTTTCTCCCTTTGTTTCTTGATGAGTCTGGCTAGTGGTTTGTCGATTTTATTTACCCTTTCAAAGAACCAGCTTTTGGCTTTGTTGATTTTTGCTATGGTCTCTTTTGTTTCTTTTGCATTTATTTCTGCCCTAATTTTTAAGATTTCTTTCCTTCTACTAACCTTGGGGTTCTTCATTTCTTCCTTTTCTAGTTGCTTTAGGTGTAGAGTTAGGTTATTTATTTGACTTTTTTCTTGTTTCTTGAGGTATGCCTGTATTACTATGAACTTTCCCCTTAGGACTGCTTTTACAGTGTCCCACAGGTTTGGGGTTGCTGTGTTTTCATTTTCATTCGTTTCTATGCAGATTTTGATTTCTTTTTTTATTTCTTCTGTGATTTGTTGGTTATTCAGCAGCGTGTTGTTCAGCCTCCATATGTTGGCATTTTTAATAGTTTTTCTCCTCTTATTGAGATCTAATCTTACTGCATTGTGGTCAGAAAAGATGCTTGGAATGATTTCCATTTTTCTGAACTTACCAAGGCTAGATTTATGGCCCAGGATGTGATCTATCCTGGAGAAGGTTCCGTGTGCCCTTGAGAAAAAGGTGAAATTCATTGTTTTGGGATGAAATGTCCTATAAATATCAATTAGGTCTAACTGGTCTATTGTATCGTTTAAAGTTTGTGTTTCCTTGTTAATTTTCTGTTTAGTTGATCTATCCATTGGTGTGAGTGGGGTATTAAAGTCTCCCACTATTACTGTGTTATTGTTAATTTCTCCTTTCATACTTGTTAGTATTTGTCTTACATATTGCGGTGCTCCTATGTTGAGTGCATATATATTTATAATTGTTATGTCTTCTTCTTGGATTGATCCTTTGATCATTATGTAGTGACCTTCTTTGTCTCTTTTCATAGCCTTTGTTTTAAAGTCTATTTTATCTGATATGAGTATTGCTACTCCTGCTTTCTTTTGGTCCCTATTTGCATGGAAAATCTTTTTCCAGCCCTTCACTTTCAGTCTGTATGTGTCCCCTGTTTTGAGGTGGGTTTCTTGTAGACAACATATGTAGGGGTCTTGTTTTTGTATCCATTCGGCCAGTCTCTGTCTTTTGGTTGGGGCATTCAACCCATTTACATTTAAGGTAACTATTGATAAGTATGATCCTGTTGCCATTTACTTTATTGTTTTGGGTTCGAATTTATATACCCTTTTTGTGTTTCCTGTCTAGAGAGTGTCCTTTAGTATTTGTTGGAGAGCTGGTTTGGTGGTGCTGAATTCTCTCAGCTTTTGCTTGGTCTTTAAAGCTTTTGATTTCTCCTTCATATTTGAATGAGATCCTTGCTGGATACAATAATCTGGGCTGTAGGTTATTTTCTTTCATCACTTTAAGTATGTCTTGCCATTCCCTCCTGGCTTGGAGAGTTTCTATTAAAAGATCAGCTTTTATCCTTATGGGAATTCCCTTGTGTGTTATTTGATGTTTTTCCCTTGCTGGTTTTAATATTTGTTCTTTGTGTTTGATCTTTGTTAATTTGATTAATATGTGTCTTGGGGTGTTTCGCCTTGGGTTTATCCTGTTTGGGACTCTCTGGGTTTCTTGGACTTGAGTGATTATTTCCTTCCCCATTTTAGGGAAGTTTTCAACTATTATCTCCTCTAGTATTTTCTCATGGTCTTTCTTTTTGTCTTCTTCTTCTGGGACTCCTATGATTCGAATGTTGTAATGTTTAATATTGTCCTGGAGGTCTCTGAGATTGTCCTCATTTCTTTTAATTCTTTTTTCTTTTTTCTCCTCTGATTCATTTATTTCAACCATTCTATCTTCTAATTCACTAATCCTATATTCTGCCTCTGTTATTCTACTATTTGTTACCTCCAGAGTGTTTTTTTATCTCATTTATTGCATTATTCATTATATATTGACTCTTTTTTATTTCTTCTAGGTCCTTGTTAAACCTTTCTTGCATCTTCTCAATGCTTTTCTCCAGGCTATTTATCTGTGTTTCCATTTTGATTTCCAGATTTTGGATTAATTTCACTATCATTATTTGGAATTCTTTATCAGGTAGATTCGCTATTTCTTCCTCTTTTGTTTGGTTTGGTGGGCATTTATCCTGTTCCTTTACCTGCTGGGAATTCTTCTGTCTCTTCAGCTTGTTTAAATCGCTGAGTTTGGGTTATCCTTACTGTATCCTGGCAGTTTGTGGAGTTCTCTTTATTGTGACATTTCCTCACTATGTGTGGGTTTGTACAGGTGGCTTGTCAAGGTTTCTTGGTTAGGGAAGCTTGTGTCGGTGTTCTGGTGGGTTGAGCTGGATTTTTTCTCTCTGGAGTGCAATGAAGTGTCCAGTAATGAGTTATGAGATGTCTATGATTTTGGGGTGACTTTGGGTAGCCTGTATATTGGAGCTCAGGGCTGTGTTCCTCTGTTGCTGGAGAATTTGCTTGGTATGTCTTGCCGTGGAACTTGTTGGCCCTTGTGTGGTGCTTGGTTTCAGTGTAAGTATGAAGGCATTTGATGAGCTCCTGTCAATTAATGTTCCCTGGAGTAAGGGTTTGGACTTAAGCCTCCTGCTTCCAATTATTGGTCTTATTTTCACAATCGTCTCAAAACTTCTCCTTCTATACAGCACCATTGATAAAACATCTAGGTTAAAGATGAAAAGTTTCTCCACCGTGAGGGTCACCCAGTGAGGTTCACAGCGTTACATGGGGAAGTGAAGAGGGAGGAGGGAGTTAGAGGTGACCCGAGTGAGATGTGGTGGAATCAATAGAGGAGAGAGCGGGCTAACATCACTTCCTTATGTGCATTCCACAACTGGACCGCTCAGAGATGTTCACGGAGTTATACAGAGAAGGGAAGAGGGAGGAAGGAGACAGAGGTGGTCGGGAGGATAAAAGGAAGGAATGAAAAGGGGAGAGACAGATCCAGTCAGTAATCAGTTCCCTAAGTGTTTTCCTTTGTTTGGAACACACAGAAATTCACAGAGTTGGGTAGAGTAGAGAGGGGTTAGGGAGGAGATGCAGGGGAACTGGTGGAGAAAAAGGAGAGTCCAGAGGTGGAGAGAAGAGTCAAGCCAGTAATCTCGCTCCCTAGTAAAAAGTGGGTACTGAAGATTAGGTTCTTAAAGGTACAAAATTGATAACAAATACCTAAAAGCAAAAATTAAAAATCTAGTGTAGAGTTTGGAGTTTCAAAAATACAATGTTAAAGAAAAGAAGAAGAAAAAGGAAAAGAAAAAAAAAGAGTCACAAAAGTTATATATAAAAATATAGGTACAAAATGATAACAAATACCAAAAAGCAAAAGTTAAAAATCTAGAGTAGAGTTTGGAGTTTCAAAAATACAATGTTAAAGAAAAGAAGAATAAGAAGAAAGATAGGGGAAAAAAAGAAGGAAAAAAAAAAAAAAAAAAAAACAAAGTCACAAAAATTATAAAGAAGATATAAGTACAAATTGATAACAAATACCAGAAATCATAAATTAAAGATCTAGATTAGAGTTTGAAATTTTAGGAATACAATGTTAAAGAAAAGATGAAGAGCTAGAAAGTGAGAGGGAAAAAAAGTCACAAAAGTTATAAAAAAAAATAGGTACAAAATTGATAACAAATACCAAAAAGCTAAAATAAAAAATCTAGAGCAGAGTTTGGAGTGTCAAAAATACAATGTTAAAGAAAAGAAAGAAAGAAAAAGAAGAAAAGAAAAGGGTCACAAAAGTTATAAAAAATATATATATGAAGTTTTTTTAAAAGGGTCTTTTATTTATTTATTTATTTTTATTTTTTTTACAAAGTAATAGTAGGTTATAAAAGTGAAAATTAAAGGAGTACTAGAGGGAAGGCTATGGCACCCCACCCCAGTACTCTTGCCTGGAGGGTCCCATGGACAGAGGAGCCTGGTAGGCTCCAGTGCATGGGGTTGCTAAGAGTCAGACATGACTGAGCGACTTCACTTTCACTTTTCACTTTCATGCATTGGAGAAGGAAATGGTAATCCACTCCAGTGTTCTTGCCTGGAGAATCCCAGGGACGGTGGAGCCTGGTGGGCTGCCGTCTCTGGGGTCGCACAGAGTTGGACACGACTGAAGCGACTTAGCAGCAGCAGCAGCAGAGGATTTAAAAAAATGTTTTTAATTAAAAAAAAAAAGAAAAAGAAAGAATGATGGTAAAAATAGTAAAAATATATATAGGACTTTCTCTCATATTGTTGTGGGTATTGTGGGTTCAGTTCATTTTTGGCTAGTTCCGGCTTAAATTTCTCAAGATCTGTAGGCCCCTTCCTATGTAGTTTGTACTAACCACGGGGTTTTAGTTTATTGCCTGTCGCTTCCACAGCAGTTCCCTCTGTTATAGCTTCTTCTGTTTGCTGGTCTCTTCAGTGTCTGATTTCCGCCCTGATACAAAGGGGGCGGTGGTGGACACCCCTTTATTTATTTATTTTTTTAGGCTCACTTGTTCTGTGGGGAGGGAGGGACGCTGCAAATAAATAACACTGGCGTGTGCTCGCAGTGCCTCAGCCACACTGGGCCTGCCCCCGCTCACAGTGCGTGTAGCCTCCCTGCCCACTCTGCTCAGGCTCTGCCCGGAACACTCCGCAGCCGGCCCTGGGCTGCTTGCCCCTCCCAGGTCTAAGCCACTCAAGTTCAGGCACTCCTGTAGTCCTCAGAGGCCCAGGCTTGGTTGGGCTTGCCTTTTATGCCCTTCGCAGGTTCCAGCAGCGCAGGTGATGAGGTGTTTAGCAAGCACAGCTTCTGCGACTTACGCCTCCCCGCCACTCGGTTTTTTACGTGTACAACCGGCTCACCTTCTCAGGCGGATGTTGACCATCCAGAGCCCCAAGAAGTCTTAGTTAGCAAAGAAGCCTGCTTACAGTTTTGTAGATAATGTCTCTCTGGGGCTGCAACTGCCCCCCTCCAGCTCTGGCTGCCTTTCACCAGAGAGGAACGGTTTGCAGCCAGCTATCTCTGTACAGACCTTTGTTCTGTGCGTGGGCCTGGTGATGTCTTAGGTTAGGGCTGGCTTTTCATGTGGTAGATATCCCACAGTCTGGTTTGCTAGCCCAAATTATTTCGCTCAGGTAGCGCTCCAGATATTCAGGCCAGATGCTTACTCTAAGCAATGCAGCTCGCGCCTTGCCTCCCTGCCCAGCCCCCGCTTGCTAATGGCGGATGCAGGCGTCTGCGCTGCTTCTCCACTGGGGAAGTTATCATAGGGCTCGTAATCTGTGGGTTTTAATTGTTTATTTTTCCTCCCTGTTATGTTGCCCTCTGTGCTTCCCAGGCTCGGCACAGACTCGGCAATGAGAATGTTTCCTGGTGTTTGGAAACTTCTCTCTTTTTAAGACTCCCTTCCCCGGACAGAGGTCCGTCCCTCCCTCTTTTGTCTCTTTTTTGTCTTCTATATTTTTTCCTACCTCCTTTAGAAGGCAATGAGTTGCTTTTCTGGGTGCCTGATGTCCTCTGCCAGCATTCAGAAGTTGTTTTGTGGAATTTACTCATCGTTTAAATGTTCTTTTGATGAATTTGTGGAGGAGACAGTGTTCTCCCTGTCCTATTCCTCCGCCATCTTCTACTTATGCATTTTATCAGGAATAATAATTTGTTTCCAAGTGGAGGTTATAAATCATAACATACTAAAAAGGTTCTGCCTTGAACAAATTTAGAACTTTTTTTTTAAGTAGGATATGCCTGGAGATGCTTGGTACTGAAGTCATGGGGAGTGGTAAATGAATGAATGAATTAGGCATGAATGTACACAAGGGAGCCAGAATTCATCATTTCCTTCCAGTTTCATAAATTATTTTACAAACATCTTTACCATAAGCTATTTAAATATTGAGTTATCATGGACATTCTGATGATTTTGTCCTAGATTTGGGAACTGGTGTGCCTCTGTATGAAGCCATATGGGCACCAGGGTTTAACTTATTTAGCATTGTGATATGTTAGAAAGATACTTGGGTGAAATCTCCCAGTTTGAAAATGACATGAAGTTCTTCTAAATGACCAGAGATGGATTACACAAAGAGTTATGTGTGAACTGCAAACTCGTTTCCTGTGGGCCAGTGAAGTGTACGGAAATGAATTCAGGGAATAAATGGTTAGCAAGAGAGTTATTATCTTAAACACAAGAAAATGATCTAGGGGCTATTATAGACCATTGTCTAGAGTCAGTGTGAGGCTGCTGCCAGGAAATCAGCACATTTTAGATACTTGTTGGGAAAATATTAGAGCAGAAAACCCTACACATTTTTTTCCCACTAAATAGATATGACGTCTGGATTTCTTTCTTTATATCCTCATCAGCCTAGTTGAGGAAAGACAAAAAACATTAAGAAATATTAGGACAAAAAACATTAAGAACAAATCATAGAACAAACATGTACAAATGGCCTAATATGTACAAAGCATCTTATCCAGCAATTGGGGAACCAAAGTTGTTCTCAGTGGCCTTGAATAGGTTACAGAGTCTCCACTGAGAGCAGTTTGTTTGAACCATTTAGCTAACAAGAAAGCAGTTATGCTCGTAAGCCATCCATTTCACGTGAGAAAACTGAGAAAGAGGTACTTCTCTGGGCTTCTGCCAAAGGTTAGCTTTTAACTGTCTGAATTCTGCCTTATGAAGCGATGTTATTATTTTAAGAGAAACAGAAGCTACAAGCAGAGATTTAAAATTTTATAAAACTATAGAGCAGAAACCATTTCTAAAAAGGGCCCAGGAGTAAATGTTTTAGCCTTTGTGGGCCATATGGTATTTGTTGTAACTCTTCAACAATGCAATGCGAATGAGTGAGCTTGGCAGGTTTCCAATAAAACTTTATTTACAAAAACAGGCACTGTAGGCTTCCACTGCCGGCCAGAGAAGATGCTGAGTTCAGTATGGTTGTGGCTGTGTCGCCTCCTGCTGGGGTTGCTGGGGGCCCTGAGCCCCAGCCCTGGGGAGCCCGCTGAGTAGAGCCGGGTGAACGCGGTGCTGTGTGGGCAGAACCTGGTGTTGATCGGAGCCATTTTCAACCTTCTGCTGGTGACTGTGATCCTTTATAGCATTTTGTGTCTACAAATCCATCTGGCACCAGGGATAGATAAACAAAGAAGTCCTTTCATGAGCATTTGGAAATAGAATAAGTTGAGCTGCACAGGGGTTAGTGGAGAAGTTGAAATCAGAACTCTCCTGCTTGGAAATAATCTTTGGTCTGGATAGTTGGTAAATTCTGAATGATTTAGGGGGAAAAAAAAAGTCTAGCTGTTATCTCATCCTAATGCTGGAATGCAAGCATTGGGCCATTGATTCTCCTTCTCATTGTTTCTTTTCATACTTTCCTGGTAAGGGCTTTCCAGGTTACACTGGTGGGAAAGACCCTGCCTGCCAATGCAGGAGACATAAGAGACATGGGTTCGATCCCTGGGTCAGGAAGATCCTCTGCAGGAGATCATGGCAACCCACCCCAATATTCTTTCCTGGAGAATCCCATGGAGTCTGGTGGGCTAGTACATAGAGTCACAAAGAGTCAGACATGACTGAAGCGACTTAGCACATACTTGTTTAAAGTAAGACCTGAAGCTCCAGGGTTCAATGTGAAGATGGAGTGCTTAAGAGAAAGAAAATATCACTTTGTGAGTGATGTAAAAACCACACTGGAAAGGGTTAATCATTAATGTTTGAAAATATTAAGAAGGGAAAGACCTAACACCCTCATTCCCTACTTTAGAACCAACTGGTCACAGTGGGGTTAAGAATCACAGGTGTTTGTGGTTATCCTGAGTTGGCCAAAATGCTCCATTTGCAAAGCAGCATCAGCTGTGGGTAAGGTAGGCTGCCACTCCTCTCGCTGCATGTAGCTCTGCACTCAGACGCCCTCTCTGAAGTTGGGGTCACACAGGTAGGCCTCTGGCCAGGGGCACCCTTGGACTGGGAGGCTCCGGGGGAGGGGGGAGAAGGGGACTGGAAGTGTTAGCAGTTGGCCCGTCTGAAAAAGAACTTGTCCCACTTGAACACGTTAATCTCCTTGCCCTACACCAAAATCTTCCCAGCTCATAGCCTGAAAGCCAAAGCAGTTTCTATGATTGGGAAAAAGAGACTCCCCAGGAGCTCTTTTCAGCCCTGCGTGGGGAGGGCACAACAGAATTGCGTGTTCCACATAGGAGGCAGAGTGGTGGTGTGTGTGTGTTTATACAGACTTAATTCCAGCTTTGAAAATGCTGCTTTTTCTTTGCACTATTGGTGCACTGGAGTTTTCCTCCACAGAAATGATACTTTTGTACTTACAGTATTTTTTATATTTTAAAGGTGCTAGGTTTAACTTTGTTAAAAAATTAAAATGCTTACCTTGTTTGTGCTCCCTTTAAGCACAGCACTGTTTGTTTTGTTTTTAAACAACCTGCCCTTAATCTGAAATAACTGATGTGGGATACTGTAACTGTTTGCCTAAGGATTTTGTTTGTAACTATCATGGAGCCACCAAATCATTCATTGTTTTGTGCTTTGGAGCAAGATGCCAATTAAGACAAAAGTAAAATCTTAAAAAAAAAAAAAGAAAAGAAAAACCACACAAAAGTAAACAGTGGAGGGTGTGGCCTTCAGGTCATAATTTACTGACCCCCTGCTGCTGCTGCTGCTAAGTTGCTTCAGCCATGTCCAATTCTGTGCGACCCCATAGACCCCAGCCCACCAGGCTCCCCCGTCCCTGGGATTCTCCAGGCAAGAACACTGGAATAGGTTGCCATTTCGTTCTCCAATGCATGAAAGTGAAAAGTGAAAATGAAGTTGCTCAGTCCTGTCTGACTCTTAATGCCCCCATGAACTGCAGCCCACCAGGCTCCTCCGCCCATGGGATTTTTCCAGGCAAGAGTACTGGAGTGGGGTGCCATTGCCTTCTCCAGACCCCCTGCTCTAGAGATTGGCTGACATAAGCATCGGGCTCTTGACTCAGTCTGCAGGGAACATTGCAATCTCACTGGCCCCAAGAGGAGACTGCTGCTGAAAAACAAATTAAAGATTGCTAAATGCTTACTGAAGAAAATAAGGGATGTTTACAGCACACTTCCAAATGGCTTCTTCTTTTGTCAAAGGACGGGTCTTAAAAAAAAAAAAAAAAAAGATGGGTCTAATTGTGTTCCCATCCAGACACTTAGTGACTCCAAGAAGAACGCATTTTATTCTCCCGAGAACGTGTTTCTGCAGCCTTTTTGTCTTCAAAGGGCTACCTCCCCAGTTGCACAGGAAATTGGACAGCTGAGGTACACACTTTCTGCTAAGCCCCAATCTTGGCTGTTGGCACAAATCCTGGCCTTTTCATTTCCATTTGCCCTTTGGAAGCAACGCTGTCAGTTATCTGCTAGACAGATGTTGCCGTTGGGTACCTTATGCCTGGCTCCAAAGAACAGCATATGGCTCCATCTAACCCACAGTCACCTCGCGCTGAAGCCTGCAGCAGGGACGCTGGCGTGAGGCGCTCCCTGGCAGGCCGCCGGGCCCCAGGGAGGCCACGCTGCGTCTCCGGAAGGCGGCGAAGCTCCAGGGAAGGAGAGAAAAGGCAGCCGGGCCGATTTCACGGGGTTCCTCCTGGGAGCGCTTTTGTTTCCTCTCTCTCGCTTGTAACTTGAATTGTCTAAGAGGAAAAAAAAAGAGAGAGAGAGAGAGAGAGAAAGCCATCGAATAAAGGTACTCACATCTGCCTCCTGATTCTGTTCCATAGGAAACGGGCCACCCACAGTGTTGGCAAAAGGAAGGGCAGCCAGAAGGACCTGCGGCCCCCGGACCTGTGGATCCATCACGAAGAAATGGAGATGAAAAATATCGAGAAGCCGCCGGGCACCGACCCGACGGCGAGAGACTCCCCCATCCAGACCTGCCAAGACCTCACGCCGGTCAGCCACAGTCAGTCAGAGACGCAGCTGGGGAGCAAAAGCACCTCCCATTCAGGTACCTGACCTCACTGGCGTCAGGAAAAGCATCCCACGCTGAAGCCCGCCCAGAGGAGCTCTTGGTGCCCTCTTTGTGTGTGTGAGCTTGTGGTGAAATCATGGCTTTTTATTTATTGATACTTTGTAACTTACATATGTATGTTATATATAACACGATTTTTTATATCCACGCATTATATTCCCCAGTGGCTCAGCAGTAAAGAATCTGCCTGCCAGTATAGGAGCCACATGCCGCTCAATCCCTAAGTCAGGAAGATCCCCTGCAGGAGGGCGTGGCAACCCACTCCAGTCTTCTTGCCTGGAGAATCCCATGGACAGAGGAGCCTGGAGGGCTACAGTCCATGGGGTCGCAAAGAGTCGGACATGACTGAAGCAACTTAGCATGCACACACGCATTATATTTAAAACATAATAAAGGAATAACGGGGCTTCCCAGGTGGCTCAGATGGTAAAGAATCTGCCTGCAATGCGGGAGACCTGGGTTTGATCCCTTGGTCAGAAAGATACCCTGGACGAGGCCATGGCAACCCACTCCAGTATTCTTGCCCAGAGAATCCCATAGACAGAGGAGCCTGGAAGGCTACAGTCCATGGGGTCTAAAAAAGTTGGACATGACTGAGCGACTAGGCACACATAGGAATAATTATCACCACAACTGGACACATTAAATGGTCATCTTTACAGAAATATATTCTGCAAATTGTACATATCCTAGAGAATGGTACAATAAAAAAGCAGCAACAGTGAAACAAAATACAAGTAAAATTAGCAGGTTATTGATAAATATCTCTTAGCTCAAGGAATTTTTCCAAGTTAATCTGAAGTACATAAAATTACTAAGTAATACCATCCCAAATGGGAGAAGGCAATGGCAACCCACTCCAGTACTCTTGCCTGGAAAAATCCCTCCCTGGAGGAGCCTGGTAGGCTGCAGTCCATGGGGTCTCGAAGAGTTGGACATGACTGAGCGACTTCACTTTCACTTTTCACTTTCATGCATTGGAGAAGGAAATGCCAACCCATTCCACTGTTTTTGCCTGGAGAATCTCAGGGACGGCGGAGCCTGGTGGGCTGCTGTCTATGGGGTTGCACAGGGTCAGACACAACTGAAGCGACTTAGCAGCACCAGCAGCACCAGCAGCACCAGCAGCAGCATCACAAATTGTCTCCCACTTTTGTGGATATATATACTTGCCAGTCATTCTCAGGTCATTTATCAATAGTTAAAGAAGAGATGGCAAGATACACAGAAGAACTGTACAAAAAAGATCTTCACGACCCAGATAATCACGATGGTGTGATCACTGACCTAGAGTCAGACATCCTGGAATGTGAAGTCAAGTGGGCCTTAGGAAACATCACTATGAACAAAGCTAATGGAGGTGATGGAATTCCAGTTGAGCTATTTCAGTTCCTGAAAGTTGATGCTGTGAAAGTGCTACACTCAATATGCCAGCAAATTTGGAAAACTCAGCAGTGGCCACAGGACTGGAAAAGGTCAGCTTTCATTCTAATCCCAAAGAAAGGCAATGCCAAAGAATGCTCAAACTACCACACAATTGCACTCATCTCACACGCTAGTAAAGTAATGCTCAAAATTCTCCAAGCCAGGCTCAGCAATATGTGAGCTTTGAACTTCCAAATGTTCAAGCTGGTTTTAGAAAAGGCAGAGGAACCAAAGATCAAATTGCCAACATCTGCTGGATCATAGAAAAAGCAAGAGAGTTCCAGAAAAACACCTATTTCTGCTTTACTGACTATGCCAAAGCCTTTGACTGTGTGGATCACAATAAACTGTGGAAAATTCTGAAAAAGATGGGAATACCAGACCACTTGATCTGCCTCTTGAGAAATCTGTATGCAGGTCAGGAAGCAACAGTTAGAACTGGACATGGAACAACAGACTGGGTCCAAATAGGAAAAGGAGTATGTCAAGCCTGTATACTGTCACCATGTTTATTTAACTTACATGCAGAGTACATCATGAGAAACGCTGGACTGGAAGAAGCACAAGTTGGAATCAAGATTGCCGGGAGAAATATCAATAACCTCAGATATGCAGATGACACCACCCTTATGGCAGAAAGTGAAGAGGAACTAAAAAGCCTCTTGATGAAAGTGAAAGTGGAGAGTGAAAAGGTTGGCTTAAAGCTCAACATTCAGAAAACGAAGATCATGGCATCTGGTCCCATCACTTAATGGGAAATAGATGGGGAAACAGTGTCAGACTTTATTTTTCTGGGCTCCAAAATCACTGCAGATGGTGACTGCAGCCATGAAATTAAAAGACGCTTACTCCTTGGAAGGAAAATTATGACCAACCTAGATAGCATATTGAAAAGCGACATTACTTTGCCAACAAAGGTTCATCTAGTCAAGGCTATGGTTTTTCCTGTGGTCATGTATGGATGTGAGAGTTGGACTGTGAAGAAGGCTGAGCGCAGAAGAATTGATGCTTTTGAACTGTGGTGTTGGAGAAGACTCTTGAGAGTCCCTTGGACTGCAAGGAGATCCAACCAGTCCATTCTGAAGACCAGCCCTGGGATTTCTTTGGAAGGAATGATGCTAAAGCTGAAACTCCAGTACTTTGGCCACCTCATGCGAAGAGTTGACTCATTGGAAAAGACCCTGATGCTGGGAGGGATTAGGAGCAGGAGGAAAAGGGACGACAGAGGATGAGATGGCTGGATGGCATCACTGACTCTATAGTCATGAGTTTGAGTGAACTCCGGGAGATGGTGATGGACAGGGAGGCCTGGCATGCTGCAATTCATGGGGTTGCAAATAGTCAGACACGACTGAGCAACTGAACTGAACTGAACTGAAAGTAATCTGATGTAAATTTGGTTGATTAACTGGGTTTACTTTCTATTCTATCATCTTGTCAACTGCCATGTATAATCGTGATGCTTCCTGAAACTTCTAAGAGACAGGAGGCAATCCAGTTAGGACATATCGAAATGTGGAGGCTAAATGAGCCAATTGCATTCTGTTACATCTTGAACAGAAGTTTTGTCAAGGCAAAATTTGAAGCCATTTGTACATATTTTACTTCCCTGTGTCTTTGAAAAGTTGATTTTAAATTTTCTGTCAACCCCTTGCTTTTAAAAAAAGTCACTTCAGGGACACTTGCAGTATGAAAACATCAACTATTCTGTTTCTTTGCCTTGATTACCATGGAGATCAACTGTCATCCCCACACAGTCACGTTATATGATCACTCAGTTCAGTTCAGTCACTCAGTCATGTCTGACTCTTTGTGACCCCATGGACTGTAGCACGCCAGGCTTCCCTGTCCATCAGCAACTCCCAGAGCTTGCTAAAACTCACTAGCCTAGTCAAATGGAGTCTCCCTGAAGGCTCTGTTGGTGTACAAAGTGATCTAAAGAAAAAAAAAAAAAAAAAGCCTGCTGTTTAATGATTTGGTGGAGAACAATCCATGTCCAGGAATAACTGAGAAATAAACAGAAAATGGTTGTTAGGATGTTTCACTTTCTATGGGCTCTTATAGTTTCAAAATGCTTATGGGAAGTTGCATAATCAACCCAATACTCTCATCAAGAAATTGCTTGGTCAATTCATTGGGTATTTTCAGAATCAGTAGCTGGTTTTATTTTGGTTTGGTTTTTTTGAGTAGGAAATTAGAAGTGTATTATACCACTGCCAAATATATTAATAATCCAAATAGACTTTGGAAAACCCAACAGTATGAGTAATCCTTATGAATCAGTTGTCTATGGAAATAATTAGTTTCAATAAAAAAAATGCTCAATTATTTTTCCTTTATCTGGATTATTTTTTTCAGACAATTTAGCTTTTTTTTTTAAAACAAATTTTATTGGAGTATAGTTGGTCTGCAGTTTTGTTATTTTCTGTTGTATAGCCAAGTGAGTCAGCTATCTATACACACATATCTCCTTCCTTTTGGATTTCCTTCCCATTTAGGTCACATTGAGCATTGAATAGAGTTCCCTGTGCTATGCAGTAGGTTCTCGTTAGTTGTCTATTTTATACATTGTACCAATAGTGTGTGTGTGTGTGTGTGTGTGTGTGTGTGTATATATATATATATACATATACGTGTACATCAACCCCAGTCTCCCAATACATCCCATACCCCCGCTTTCTCCTTGGTAGCCATATATTTGTTCTCTATGTCTGTGTCTCTGTTTCTACTTTGTAAATAGCATTATCTATACCAAAGTTTTCAAATTCCACATACATGCATTAATCTGCCATATTGTTTTTCTCTTTCTGACATAACCTCACTCTATATGCCATTCTTTATGTCCACCCACATCTCTACAAATGATCCAATTTTGTTCCTTTTTATGGCTGAGTCATACTCCATTTTACATATGTACTACATTCTCTTTACACATGTACTGTATTTAGGCTGTTTCCATATCCTGGCTATTGTAAGGTTCAGTCCCTGCATCTTGAAGATCCCCTGGAGAGGAAGTGGCAACCCACTCCAGTATTCTTGCCTTGGAAATCCGTGGACAGAGGAGCCTAGGAGGCTCCAGTCCATGGGGTCACAAAGAGTCGGACAGGACTTGGTGACTGAACACACATGCATACAAGGAACCTCCATCCTGTTCTCCATAGTAGCTGTATCAGTCTACATTCCCACCAACAGTACAAGAGGGTCCCCTTTCCTTCACACTCTCTCCAACATTTATTGTGTGTAGATTTTGTGATGGTCATTTTGACCAGTGTGAGGTGATATCTTCCCCACCCCACCCCCCTTGTAGTTTGGGTTTTTCATTTCTCTAAGAATTAATGGTGTTGAGGATCTTTTCATATGTTTGTTGTTCATCTGTATGTCTTCTTTAGAGAAATGTCTATTTAGGTCCAAAAAGTTCTCCCGCCCATTTTTTTGATTGGGTTGTTTGTTTTTTGAAGCTGCATGAGCTGTTTATTTATTTTGGAGATTAATCCTTTGTCAGTTGTTATATTTGCAAATATTTTCTCCCATTCTGAGGGCTGTCTTTTCATCTTATTTATGGTTTCTTTTGCTGCACAAAAGCTTTTTAAGTTTAGTTAGGTCCCATTTGTTTATTTTTGTTTTTATTCTAATTACTCTTGGAGGTGGGTCAAAAAGGATCTTGCTGCGATTTATGTCAGAGTCTTTTGCCTGTGCTTTCCTCCAGGAGTTTTCTAGTATCCAGACTTACATTTAGGTCTTTAATCCATTTTGAGTTAATTTTTGTGTTTGGTGTTAGGGAGTGTTCTAATTTCATTCCTTGACATGTCACTGTCCAGTTTTCCCAGCACCACTTATCAAAGATGCTGTCTTTGCTCCATTGTATATTCCAGCTTTCTTTGTTATAGATTAGCTGACCATAGCTGTGTGGGTTTATCTCTGGGCATTCTATCTTATCCCATTGATCTATATTTCTACTTTTGTGCCAGTATCATACTGTCAGAATTGCTGTTTTAAACCAAATTAAAATATTGTAACTGATTGAAATTGTAGCTGGTTGACGAGGCTTTCTCACAGTGTTGTTCAAACAAAGATTCTAATTGCTGATTTTTTTTCATCTTAAGTATTCCTTTTCTAGACCTTAAGTGATATCTCAAGCAGAGTCCCTAACTTTTCTGTCACTTTCTATCATTAAACCACACTCCAGTCCCATTAGAAATTAAAATCTGAAATTTAAATTAAAGATTCTTTTTCTCTTATGGTCAGACTTTTGGCTCTGAGGTCTAGGGGGTGGGGGTCACAGTTTGTGTCCTGAATCCTCCAGCACCTTGGAATAAATGGAGCAGTGAGAGTGGGACAGAAGCAGGGAGCTTACTCCATTTCAGAAACACCTTTAGCCATTCTTCTTACCTCCCTGCTCTTCCTGGTTTTTGTAGGGGCACAGCAATTGGAGATAAAGAAAAGATGAAAGAAGAAAGGCAGGGTGGGAGGGAAGAGAGCACAATTTGAAGCTCTTCACTGATTTTCTGGGCACATGGGCTGACCTCAGGTGGCACCCAGATTCTCAGCCTCTTATAAAACACAATATGAATTATTTACTGGAGCCTGTGGGATGCTTCCTCTGGCCAATTCCATGATCTGAGATACCTCGTCAGGACTTAATGCTCTCTCCCCAGAAACAGATGTACCTGTTCACCTCACTGGTCTTCTGGAGGGTCAGCTGCTTTCAAGCCTGACCAACTTTCCAGCTGCCCATGTGAGCCACAGGAAGCTCCTCTGTCTTTGACAGGCCAAATGATGAGAGCGCTCATAATCCACACTGGCTCATTTCTCAGACGTGCTTTGTTCAGTTATCTCTTGTCTGTTTGAATAGACACAGGGTAGACCAGCAAGCCTGCTACCTCAATAAGCTTCTACCTAGGGAATAAATGGAAGGCAGATCTCTTTTGCAGTAACCTCAAGAGTCTGTAGGGAGAAGGCAATGGCACCCCACTCCAGTACTCTTGCCTGGAAAATCCCATGGATGGAGGAGCCTGATGGGCTGCAGTCCATGGGGTTGCTAAGAGTCGGACACGACTGAGTGACTTCCCTTTCACTTTTCACTTTCATGCATTGGAGAAGGAAATGGCAACCCACTCTAGTGTTCTTGCCTGGAGAATCCCAGGGACGGGGGAGCCTGGTGGGCTGCCGTCTATGGGGTCGCACAGAGTCAGACACAACTGAAATGACTTAGCAGCAGCAGCAAGAGTCTGTAGATGTCTTTTATCATAGTTTCATTTTATCCTAGCCATCAGGAGAGCAAGGGCACCTCTGTCTCTCACTGGAGGGAATAAAATTGTCTCTCAGGCCTTAGAAGGTTTTGCTAATGATTTCTAGGATACCTCCTTCTTGATTTTCCTTCTCATTCTATATATATATATGCTCGGGGCAGGAGAGCCTGGTGGGCTGACGTCTATGGGGTCACGCAGAGTCGGACACGACTGAAGTGACTTAGCAGCAGCATATGCTCCGATGGCATTTCAGGTCAGTGAGACAGATTTTGATGTCTCTTACCAAGTCTTGGGAAATGTTTAACTCCAAATGATAGCCATTTTACTCAGAGTGAGAAGATGCTTGTGCCCATTTGTCTTTAATTTGAGGAACTTCTTACCAACTCTGAGGTGATAGGGAAAGCAGTACTTGAGATCCTGTTTGTTAGACTTGACAATTCATGAAGTGTTCTTGGTGATGTCCTGGTTAAAAGGACAAAACTATGATTGGAAGAATTAATATCATCAAAATGCCCAAATCACCCAAAGCAATCTATAGATTTAATGCAATCTCTGTCAAAATATTCATGACATTTTTCATAGCATAGAACAAATATTCCTAAAATTTATATTGAACCACAAAAGACCTTGAACTGCTAAAACAATCTTGAAAAATAGAACATAATTGAACATATCAGACTCTTTGACTTCAGACTATACTACAAAACTATAGACAAATAGATCAGTGAACCAGAATAAATAACCCAAAAATAAACCCACACCTATGGTCAATTATACTATGACAAAGGAAGCAAGAATATTCAAGGAAGAAGAGACGGTCTCTTCAATAAGTGGTCCTGGAATAACTTTACAGTTCCATGTAATGATATTACAACATTTCCTCACACTGTATATAAAAATACAATGGATTAAAGACCTAATAAGATCTGAAAGTATATAACTCCTGCAAGAGAACATAGGCAGAACACTCTTTGATATAGATCACAGCAATAATTTTTGGACCTGTCCTCTAAGGTAGGTCTTCCCAGGTGGGTCTAAGGAGCCTGGCAATGCAGTAGACGTAAAAGATGTGGGTTCAATCTCTGGATCAGAAAAATCCCCTGAAAGAGGCATAGCAACCCACTCCAGTTTTATTGCCTGGAGAATGCCATGGACAGAGCAAAATGGCAGATTGCAGTCCATAGTGTCACAGAGTCAGACATGACTGAAGCGACTTAACATATACACACAAACACACTCATAAGGCAAAAGAAATAAGAGCAAAAATAAGCAAACGAGACCTAATTAAACTTAAAAACTTTTGCACACCAAGAGAAACCATTGACGAAATGGCAACCTACTAAATGAGAGAATATATTTGCAAATGATATTACCAACAAGGGGTTAATATCCAAAATATATAAACAGCTCATACAACTCAATATATTAAAAAAGCCAACCCAATTAAAAAATGGGCAGAAGAGCTGAATAGACATTTTTTCCAAAGAAGAAATTTACAAATGGCCAATAGGCACATGAAAGATGCTCAACATTTCTAATTAATAGAAAGGCAAATCAAAACCACAATTAGACATCACCTTATACTTTTCAGAATGGCTGTCATCAAAAAGTTTACAAAAAACAAATGTAGGCAAGAATGTGGAGAAAAGGGAATCCTTGTACACTGTGAGTAGGTATGTAAGTTGATTCACCTGCTGTGTAAAACAATATGGAGGTTCCTGAAAAAAGCTAAAAATAGAACTACCATGTGATCCAGCAATTCTATGCTTGGGTATTTATCTAGAAAAAATAAAAGCACTAATTTGTAATGATACATGCACCCATGTTCCTAGCAGGTTTGATCCCTGTGTCAGGACAATCCCCTGGAGTAGGAAATGGCAGCCCACTCCAGTAATCTTGCCTGGAAAATCCCATGGACAGAGAAGCCTAGTGGGCTGCAATCCATGGGGTTGTAGAGTCAGACACAGACTGAGCACACACGCACACAATGCTCATAGCAGCACTGTTTACAGTAGCCAGGGTATGGAAGCAACCCACGTGTCCATCAATAGACAAACGGATAAAGAAGCTATGGTAGTCATATACAGTGGAATATTCCTCAACCATTAAAAAGAATTAAATTCTCTCATTTGTAGCAATGCACATGGACCTAGAGAATATTATGGTTAGTGAAATGAATCAAAGACAAATAGTGTATGATACCATTAATTTGTGAAATCTAAAAAAGTAAAATAATTGTATCTAGAAAAACAGAAACAAACTCAGATATAGAAAACAAACTGGTGGTTTTCAGTGGAAAGAGGAAAGGGAAGAGGGGCAAAATAGGGCATGAGGTGAAGACACAGAAATTACTATATATAAAATAGATAAGTGACAAGGATATATTGTAGAGCACAGGGTATTATAACCACTATTTTGAATAACATAATGGAATGACTTAGCGACCATGGGGTCGCTAAGAGTCGGATATGACTGAGCTACTTCACTTTCACTTTTCACTTTCATGCATTGGAGAAGGAAATGGCAACCCACTCCAGTGTTTTTGCCTGAAGAATCCCAGGGATGGGGGAGCCTGGTGGGCTGCCATCTATGGGGTCGCACAGAGTCAGACATGACTGAAGTGACTTAGTAGTAGTAATGGAATATTATCTATAAAATTACTGAACCACAATGCTGTATGCCTAAAAACTAATGTAATATTGTAAATCAACTATACTTCATTTAAGAAAAAACAGATGAAACTTCATGTCAATGAATCATATACTTTTAACTGATATATAGTATTCAGAATTTCAGTATTACTTTCAACATATATTTTTATTCAATTTTCAAATCTGCATATATCATTCTTATTATTTTTATGACTCTTTAATATGACATTTTATGGAATTATAATAAATTTGTATATAGAGACATAACCATATTTTTGCAGAATGTAGTTTATTTCCCATGTTTTCATAGTAAGATTTAATGTCTTTGGGGCTTAAATATAAATTGCAAAGATGTAGTTAATTCATACAGTTGCATATTATAGAGCTGTTAAAAATTACACTGCTGACTTATTTATTGACAGAGAAAGATTTTTCTGTTACTTTTTAAAGAAGACTATAAAACAGTATGTATGGTATAATGCCGTTTTTGAAAAATAAATATATTAGTATATATTCTCTTGCTTTCACATATATATATGTATATGTATATATATATATATATATATATATATATATATATGCATGTGTGGAAATTATAAGTAAATAATAGTTCTTTTGTGTAATGAGGTTCTGGTAAATTTTATTAACATTTCTACAATGAGAGCATATTGATAAACAAAAAAGTAGATATTATTATTTAAAGCATCAATGAAATGAAAAAGGCGTTGGGGTTCCTGGCTATAAATGAAGTGTTGCATCATTAATACTCAAGAGTATTGCTTTCCTTTTAGGTCAAGACACAGAAGAAGCAGGGAGTTCCATGTCCACCCTGGAGAGGTCACTGGCGGCACGCCGAGCCACCCGGGCCAAGCTCATGATCCCTACGGACGCCCAGTCCAACAATCCTGGTGAGCGACAGTTGGTGCCACAGTGGAGATGGGAACAACATCACATTAATGTGAGGCTTGCGTGCTTAGCCGCTCAGTTGTGTCCAACTCTTTGCAACCCTTTTGCCTGTAGCCCGCCAGGTTCCTCTGTCCATGAGATTTTTCAGGCAAGAATCCTCCAATGGGTGGGCATTTTCCTCCTTGATTTGCAATATTATATTAGTTTCAGTTTGTATATTGTATTATACAGCTTTCTTTGTGTACGTTTTCTCTATCAACTATAAGAAACTGATTAGTTTTCTCTGAACTTTCTGGACAAATGGACATAATGAAGAACAATTAAAATCATATCATTTTTATTTGGAAGTTAGAATTTTCACTCTGTTGTTTGTTGTGCTTGCCTTACACAACCACGTGATTTATCTATGGGCAATCAGTTGATACATATTTAAGAAGTTGTATAGAAAACGAATCGATCTAAAAAGAATGGAAGTTTTGTCATTATTGATCTTACTCTAACAACCACCTTTGATAGATTTTTAAAAAACTCTTTTAATAAGTCTAATTTTCAGACTTAAAGAATCTAGCTCTCTTGAAACAAATATTGAAATAATCAATTCCTACTCTCTTCGTGTTGAAGTTTTCTGTCATACTCCCACTTTCACTGAAGATATTAGTATCTGCAAATCACTTCCTTTCCAATTACCTCTATGATCAATCTTGGTAATTACAGTACCCATGCACATAATCCATCTGATGTTAGTTCCTGATGTTCCCTACAATATTAGCTCTTTCCCACCTCAATTCATCAGTTGCATGTCACACAGTAAACCAATAACTGTACCTGCTGCAGAATGTCAGTTTCTGTCATCTCTTTTTCTAGCACAGTATTATTTTTCTCGTTTATTGGCCCCTTGCTAACAAATTTTTAATCCCACTAGGACCTCCAGTCCATCAACTCTGCAACCTTCCCATTATCCCTGGTCTTCCTCATGTCTTTATTTCCATTAAAACTCAACTTCCAATCCAGCATTAATTACTACCTTCCGTCCCTTGTAAACAGCCTCATCTCCCTTGGTTCTTCTTCCTTATCATAGTTACCACCCAAAAAACTCAACCCTGATTAAATTAGCTCCTCACCAACATTGACCATGAACCCTGACAGCTGATTTCATTTGAAGAAAGATATGTAGCCTATTTGGGCTTCCCTCGTGGCTCAGCTGGTAAAAATCTGCCCACAATGTGGGAGACCTGGGTCCAATCCCTGGGTTGGGAAGATCCCCTGGAGAAGGAAACTGCTACCCACCCCAGTATTCTGGACTGGAGAATTCCATGAACTGTATAGTCCATGAGGTCACAAAGACTCTGACATGACTGAGTGACTTTCACTTTCATATAGCCTATTCACTGGGCATTTATGACAACAAATTCAAGGTGAACTGTCATTTATTTGGAAATGCCAGTCATTTCTCTCACTTTGAGAAAAATCATTCATTATCATTCACTGAGACATCATTCATTGTTTCCCTTTATAAGATGAATATCATATCTATTCTTTCCTTTCTGACTCAGTACCTCTCTCCTTTCCCCTGTCCCTGCTAATAAGCCTGCTTCTTTTATCACCAAGAGAAGCATGTAGAAATGGTATCCTCATCTAGCCTTCAAATCTAGTGATCTGTTTTTGTTTCTCTATAAGACCAGCTCTTTCCCTTGAGGACAACCTTTCTTTCCCACTTAGGGACTCTTCTGTAATTATCCCTTTCCTTTCTTGGATCATCAGTTTTCCTTCCTACTGATAACTCCAATATGCGTATGAGCATTATCTCATAACTCCCTTGTCAAAGCATCTTCCCTGGCACCACTAGCCCATTCCTCCCCTTTCCTGAGAAACTCTCTTTAAAGTTGTCTGTAATTACTTTTTGCTCTTTTAATCTTCTTTATTAGTTTTAATAGCATTTCCACAGTCCCTCTACTAAACCATGGTTGCCAAGATTTCAATAATCTCCACATCTTCTTACCAAATGCTCAATTGTCCAGTGCTCAGCAAAATCTGACATAGCTTCTATTTTTTCCTGGAATGCTTTCTTCACTTGGCTGTTGTATCTAAATGCACCCAGTTTTCTTCTTGTCCCACTGCCTGCTCATTTTTAGTCTTTTACTTACTCCTCCTTTCTCCCCAGTCTCTTAAGAGATAGAGTACCCTATGGCTCAGTCTGCAAACTGCTGTCTACTATCTACACTCGCTTCTTAGAAGTTGTCATCTAATGCCAATAGGCAAGCCAGGTGAGCTCAACATGGAAATCTTGCTCTTCCATAATTCCCTCTCCTCAGCTCCAAACTAGATCCTCCTATTATTTTTTCCAATACACGGTACCACTATTTAACCATCCATTCTTGTTTAAAAAACAAAAACTCTAGTTTCATACTTCTTTATTCTGATTTCCTCACATCCCAAATTCAATCTTTCAGCAAATCTGATAGTTCTTGCTTTCAAAACCCATCCTGAATCTGACTACTCTTTCCCACCTCCACTTTTCTGCCTTATCCAAGCTATACCATCTCTAGATGGCAAATAGATCATAGATCTATAGATCTATGATCTAATCTATAGATCTATGATCTATAGATTATAGACAATAGCTGTAAACTTGTAACTGTTCTCTTTTCTTGAGCTCTTGATCTTACAGTAAGTCATCTATGCCGAAGCTTTTCAATATGAATTAGATGATGTTATTCCTCTTGACTTCCCGTCACGTGTGGCACAGAATCCAGCGATTTCATTATGTCCAAGAGGTGCCATGTGGTCCAGCCTCTGGCATGTCTCTCTCACTGTCTCTTGCCATTTCTCTCTATAATCTCTTTCAGCCACATAGCTCTCCTCTGTTCTTTGGCAATAACACACATTCCAATTCAGGGACGTTTAACTTTCCTCTTTGCCTGGCATTTCTTTCCATAGATATTTAGTTGACTTTTCCCTCATTTACTCAGGGCCACCACTGTGAAGGAACATAGACCTTCTCTGGCCATTACCTAGGAGCATCCTTGGTCTCTCTCTACCCTCTTCATTCTGCTTTGTTTTTCTTAATGTGTGTAACTATCTTACTTGCTTTATTGTGTTTGTTTACTTATTATGTGTTTTCCCTGTGTAGTATAGGCTCTATGAGAACAGGAATTTTGCCTGCTTTTATCACGTCATGTCCTCAGTACCCCAAATGGAGATTGGCACATGGTAGGCACTCAGTTGATACTGTTCAGCCAAATGAATGAACTAATGGCTGTTTCTTTCTACCTACTGTATGTGATGTTTCCTCTACATTCCAGCATAGCTCTCAATTTTACTATAATAAATGTAATGGAATTTATAACAGATGCCAGTTGTTCAACTCATGGGATAGATACTGTTCTTATGCCTGTTTTACTAATAGAAGAACTGAGGCTTACAGAGTTTAAGTACGTAGCTTACAGTCATACAGCAAGTAAGTGACAGGGCCAGAACTGGGACTCAGGACCGGCTTCAGCCTCTGTGCTCTGAATCATTATGCTCCCAGCTGCAGTCCTCTGTGAAGCTATTCATTCCTTTCACCACATAGAGGAACACTGTACACTTAGCTGCTTCTATTTGTTTTTTCCTTCCAGCCACTTTCCTCTTATAACTAAGTTCTGTCTGTGCCAACCTTCTATAGCTTCCTTCTTAAAAATCAGTGTGTTTTAGAATCTACATGGGGCTTTGTCTCCCATATATAACTTCTTCATCTAAGAAGTTCCTATATCCCATTGACTTTCTTTTCTTCCACTGTATCTTTTGAATCCCTGGCTGCATTCCCATTTCCAAGAGTCATGTTTTTATTCTTCTCTTTATGGCCTCACCCCTGAACTGTCAAAATAGCTTTATAATTAATCTTCCTCCCCTCTGTAGTACCTTCTAAATGTCTTTGTATCCTGCTTGCCAAATTTCTTCCTAAAACAACTTAAATATGGCATTCTACTCCATAAATTTTCCCAATGGCCCCTCACTGTCTTCCAAGAAAAAAACAATAACCCCCCATACATACCAGATGTAGGTCTATATTTCTAGTCTCCTGTTGCTATGTTAGACACCCTTGCCAAGCCAGACCAGTTCGCAAATATGCATTGTTCTTTATTTGATTTTCCTTCTGAACACGTTTTTTTTCCTCTTATGGAATGACTTGGTAGCCATCTCTAACTAACAGAGTTCTGTGAATCTTTCAAAGACCAGAGAGAGATTAATGCTCTCATGAATTTTTTCCTCTCCAATTACTACACCCAGAAATGAGGGCTGCTTTTCTCATGTTTGAATAGTCTCTCTTTTTAACACTTTTATGGAATTAATTCCTCAGAGTACTGCTTCATATACTTAGGTATTCAAGTCCAAATCTTCCCTCCTCTAACAGATTGTGTATTACATGATAGGGAGGGAATGCATCTAATTTTTCTTCATATTCACACATTGTTTAACTCAATATCTAGCATAAAATTGGTACTTGCTAAGTATCTGTCAAATAAATGACTAGATGAAAAAATAAACGTATTATAAGAAGGCCTTGTGTTCATAACACATCAGGGTTTAAGTGTCTTTTTTTAGCAGTTCTAATAGAATATCTTCAAATAAAAACTTGATATATTAAAGACAGTTAAAATTGTTTTCATTCAACAAGAAAACTAACGAGCTTAGAAAGAAAGAGAAATGTAATGAAATCTAATAAGTGTTGAGAACTTCTAAATATTATTCACTAGCTAAATACCTTGCTAACTCATATTTTGTTTGCTCCTCCCAATACTCTCGTGTGTTGAGATTATCCTGATTTTACAGATGGGAAATAGTCTCAGCTTAACAAACTTCTTTCGGGACACAGCTGAGCAGCTTATGAGTCTCTATGGTGTGCTTCTTTTCTAAGGACAAAGATGCCTTGTATTATTTGTATTCATTTTTTAAAGAATTTGTTTGACTCTAGCATCTCCAGTTTACAAACATGGAAACCAAAGTTCTGAGAGCCTGAACCCAAGACTTGTGCTCAGTCTGTCGGCTTCACCCTACCCCCTCACGCTGTCATCTCCAGCTCTGACTTGCTCCATGACTAAAGCACGACTTCTCTTATTCCTAGTGTCTTACATGAATGCAGGCCCTAAAATGACAACTAATGTATTACTTTAATTAGTTTAAAATTAGTAAATTAGTAGTTAGAAATGTATTAGTTTTATTCATTTAAAAACTATTCTATAAAGCATGCATATATGTGATTTTCAGCAGTTAAATACTTTTATAAGATGCATAGGGACACTCTGAATCAACAGTTCCATACCTCGATTTATTCTGTATATAAATATACAGAATATATATATTGGGTGTATGTCTAGCAGAAATGCCTAATATGCTCACCAAAAGACATGTGTAAGAATACTTTGGGGAATACTGCTTATCATGACTTTGTAATGTATATAACATATTCACACAATGGACTAACATGTAGCAATGAAAACGAACAAGCTAAAATGATACAAACAATATGGAGACTCTCACAGATGTACTCTTGCAAAACAGAAATGTAATACATCTGTATGATTCAATTTATGTAAATCTTAAACAGGCAAAATAACCTATGGGGTTAGACTTCAAAAGAGTAGTTACTCTTAATGAGAGGTGGTTAGTTACCATGGAGCAGCTTCTGATAACTTTCTGTTTTCATGGCCTGGATGATGGTCAGAAGACATTTCACCCTGAAAAATCACTGAGCAGTACTGACGATATTCAGTTTTCAATAGGTATTACTGTTGTTCAGTTGCCAAGTTGTGTCCAATTCTTTTTGACCCCAAGGACCACAGCACACCAGGACTCCCTGTCCCTCGCTGTCTCCCAGAGTTTGCCCAAGTTCATATCCATTGACTTGGTGATGTCATCCAACCATCGCATCCTCTGTCGCCCTTTCTCCTTCTGCCTTCAATCTTTCCCAGCAGCAGGGTCTTTTCCAATGAGCCAGCTATTGGCCAAACTATTGGAGCTTCAGCATCAGTCCTTTCAGTGAGTATTAAGGATTGATTTCCTTTAAGATTGACTGGTTTGATCCCCTTGCTGTCCAAAGGACTATAAATATGCATATTATATTTAAATGAAACTTCAATTAGAAATGAAGAGTCAGTAGAATATAGACCTTTTGAAATCTTTGTCGCATTACATTCTTTGTTGGCTCCAAACTCAGTTGGTTAAACTCTATCTAACAAGAGAAAATTTACTTCAGCATATAATCCAAGTTGATTTTAAAATTAATTCTTAGACTTTCTGATAAATAAAATAGATTCTTTGCAACTGACATGATTGATGGGCCTTAGCTAGCTAGGTTGAAAAACTTGTAGATTTGTATCTTGACAGAGTTATGATTTCATTCAGAATGGTAGATGCATGTACTGATGGCCCACTTGCAATTATTTGGATTTACTAGTGTGTCAAGCAATGGCACCCCACTCCAGTACTTTTGCCTAGAAAATCCCATGGATGGAGGGGCCTGGTAGGCTGCAGTCCATGGGGTCACTGAGGGTCGGACAAGACTGAGCGACTTCCCTTTCACTTTTCACTATCATACATTGGAGAAGGAAATGGCAACCCACTCCAGTGTTCTTCCCTGGAGAATCCCAGGGACGGGGGAGCCTGGTGGGCTGCCATCTATGGGGTTGCACAGAGTCGGACATGACTGAAGAGACTTAGCAGCAGCAGCAGTGTATCAAGTCTTATATAAACCACATCATAGCATAGTTTGGATTTCCAGTCACACGTATAAAGATACTTGCTGTTCCACTTGATAATCTCTCTTTTTCTAAGATTATTTTCCTCCTCTTCCTTGACATTTCTTACCATGTTCTGCAAAATGATAATTACCAGATAAAATATAAACTATCTGACGTGTTTTTTAGTTCTTAAAACTCACAGGAAATGGCATTTAATTTCATTGAAGTACAAAACCTGTTTATTTGTCTGAGATTATGCTTCTTGGTTGCAAATATTAGGTGGCATAAGTTACTTGTTACCCCAGAACACACTTCAGAGCTAAGCAAGCTGATGCCCGTGAGAAGCATAGTAGCTGATAGCATAGACAGGAGAAGAATCCAGATATTCTGATTTCCCCAGTCCGGTGCGCTTTCTTATAAAACTGTGGCAAAAAGTGAGTATTTTTACAATGGCCAAAAATAATTTTATGATTTTCTTATTATAAATTAGTCTCCTGGAGAAGGCTCTTAAGAGTCCCTTGGACTGTAAGGAGATCTAACCAGTCCATCCTAAAGGAAATCAGTCCTGAATATTCATTGGAAGGACTAATGCTGAAGCTGAAACTCCAATACTTTGGCCACCTGATGCAAATAATTGACTCATTGGTAAAGACCCTGATGCTGGGAAAGATTGAGGGTGGGAGGAGAAGGGGATGACAGAGGATGAGATGGTTGGATAGCATCACCGACTCAATGGACATGAGTTTGAGCTAAAACGAGTTGGTGATGGACAGGGAGGCCTGGCGTGCTACAGTCCATGGGGTCGCAAAGAGTTAGACATGACTGAGCAACTGAACTCAAGAAAAGTCATATGCTGAGTTTCCAGGAATCAGACTCTGAAAAGAGATTGGGAAACAGGAGATTTATTAGCAAGCTCCTTTAGGAGTAACACCTGTGAGGGTAAAGGGTACAGGATTGCTGAGAGGGAGATAGTAAACTAATCAGGTATTGTTATCGTCATTCACTTTGTAAATTGTGTCCGACACTTTGAGACACCCATGGAGTACAGCACACCAAGCTTCCTGTCCTTCACTATCTCCTGGAGTTTGCTCAAATTCGTGTCCATTGAGTCCATGATGCCACTCAACCATCTCATTCTCTGTCACCCTCTTCTCCTGCCTTCAGTCTTTCTGAGCATCATGGTCTTTTCCAATGAGTTCATTCTTCACATCAGGTGGCCAAAGTATTGGAGCTTCAGCATCAGTCCTTCTGGTGAATATTTAGGGTTGATTTCCTGTTGGATTGACTGATTTGATCTCCTTGCTGGTTGGCATATGGAAAAACCTGGACAAACTATTTGGCCAACCCAAAAGTTTGATGGAGGCCTCAACTGACAGTACAGATTGCACTGGTGCTGGAATTATCCTTCTAAGTTGTCCCAGATGAGGAGCAGGGTGGGGGCGGTTCTGTAGTCTTTGAGGCAGACTGCTCCTAGGGGATAAGGTGCAGCCTTGGTGAGCAGCTTCTTTGGCTGAGAGCAGTACCTGGAGCGATGGCAGCTTTTCTTACACTTTGAGTGTTTTATTATTCTATGTATCCTAGTTATTCAGCCTTGGAAAGATTGCTTTTCCATTCTCATATTGTGTTTTCTTCTGCTGTAAAATGCCTGAGGAGAGGCGACGAATAGATCTAGGTAAAATAGAAATGGAAGCAGATACCCTGTAGGATCACATCAGCTGTACAATTTTAATAATTCACTGTATGAGTTTGTTGAGTAAAAATCTCTTGAATTTCTTTTTTTTTTTTCAGTTTTTTATTTCCTTGTAAATATTTGAAGGAAAAAATGTAAGATCAGCCTCTAAAGAAGCTAGAAGTTTCAAAAACTTAAATTAGATGGTATTTAAAAAGACTGAGGCAGAAGAAAGTATACAGTTTTGTTTTAAGGATAGCGTGGATGCTGCTATGGTTACTGGTTGGGGGCCTTTCTAGAACATTCACTATGAGAGCCAATGTTTTATTCCCCACCCTCACTATCTGCTTTAGTCACTTGAGTACAGAACTCAAACAGTTTTCAATATCTTTGGAAATTTTTGACTTATATTTTAAGTGGTCATATTTTTTAAAATTTTATTTATCATTGAACAGTTTTATTTAGATATAATTTATGTGTGTAACTGTACATATTTAATATACATAGTCTAGTAAGTTTAGACGTGCATTCACCCATGATACCATCACCACAAAGTCATAGATAAGGTTGTTTTAAACAGTATTTTTTATTAAATGTTATTCAGCTCAGTCTTGGGGCAGATCTGTTGGGACTCAGGAGAAATTAATGTCAATAACCAGCATTTCCACCCTGCTGCACTTGTAGGTGGGTGCTGTCTTTAATCCTCAGAACTACATCCTAATGTTGGTACCACGATGATCTCCACTTTACTGATGAAAAAAAAACAGGAAATAGATTACATACCCTCTCATGTGAATGTATAGTTACCTACTATTACCTAACAAATTACCTCAAAATGTAGCAACAGAAAACAGCCATTTATTTTTTCAATAGCTTCTGAGCATCAGGAATCCAGGAATGATTTAGCCAGGCAGTTCAAGCTCAGGGTCCTCAAGACATGACTCCTGGCTTCCTCCAGAGTGAACCATCAGAGAGAACGAGAGGGGAAAAGAGAATGAGAAAGAATCTCATTTAACCTATTTTTGGAGGTGACATACCATCACTTCCATTGCACTCTTTGATCACCAGACCAATCTGGATGAATTGGGTCAGGGAACTCCAACAAGGATGTGAATACATGAAGAGAGAGTCAATGGGCACTGTCTTCGATGTTGGCTGTGACATTTATACCCTACCAAGTGGCAGAACTAGATAATGAACCCAGGCAGTCTGACCTAGTGTTCAGGCCTGTTACCACTATTTTAAGAATAACTGCAGAACGTGTCATTGTGAATGTTCACTGTTTTCCTAAAGTAGGAATTAGTGGATACTTGTGGCTGGCCTCCAGTGACGAATGCTTGTCAAAGACACCTGAGTATGTGAAGGAGATTAGAGTATTTATCAAGAGTGATGGAAATACTATAGTTCTGAATAGTCCAGATTATATGTAGGCCATTGCCAAAAAGAAATGCTAAAAAAAGGCAGAGTGAGGAATCATTTCACTTAAGCTCTTTGCACTTTAAAATATTATCTTTACTCTTCTGTTTGTTTACCTCTCCTCCTCAACAAATCTCTCAAATTGTCAAGAATCATGGGGAGAAGTACCTATCAGATCAGATCAGATCAGTCGCTCAGTCGTGTCCGACTCTTTACGACCCCATGAACCGCAGCACGCCAGGCCTCCCTGTCCATCACCAACTCCTGGAGGTCACTCAGACTCACATCCATCGAGTCAGTGATGCCATCCAGCCATCTCATCCTCTGTCGTCCCCTTCTCCTCCTTCCCGCAATCCCTCCCAGCATCAGAGTCTTCTCCAATGAGTCAACTCTTCGCATGAGGTGGCCAAAATACTGGAGTTTCAGCTTTAGCATCATTCCTTCCAAAGAAATCCCAGGGCTGATCTCCTTCAGAATGGACTGGTTGGATCTCCTTGCAGTCCAAGGGACTCTCAAGAGTCTTCTCCAACACCACAGTTCAAAAGCATCAATTCTTCGGCACTCAGCCTTCTTCACAGTCCAGCTCTCACATCCATACATGACTACTGGAAAAACCATAGCCTTGACTAGACGAACCTTTGTTGGCGAAGTAATGTCTCTGCTTTTGCATATGCTATCTAGGTTGGTCATAACTTTCCTTCCAAAGAGTAAGCGTCTTTTAATTTCATGGCTGCAGTCACTATCTGCAGTGATTTTGGAGCCCCCCAAAATAAAGTCTGCCACTGTCTCCACTGTTTCCCCATCTATTTCCCATGAAGTGATGGGACCGGATGCCATGATCTTTGTTTTCTGAATGTTGAGCTTGAAGCCAACTTTTTCACTCTCCATTTTCACTTTCATCAAGAGGCTTTTGAGTTCCTCTTCACTTTCTGCCATAAGGGTGGTGTCATCTACATATCTGAGGTTATTGATATTTCTCCCAGCAATCTTGATTCCAGCTTGTGTTTCTTGCAGTCCAGCGTTTCTCATGATGTACTCTGCATATAAGTTAAACAGGATGACAATATGCAGCCTTGACAAACTCCTTTTCCTATTTGGAACCAGTCTGTTGTTCCATGTCCAGTTCTAACAGTTGCTTCCTGACCTGCATACAAATTTCTCAAGAGGCAGATCAGGTGGTCTGGTATTCCCATCTCTTTCAGAATTTTCCACAGTTTATTGTGATCCACACAGTCAAAGGCTTAGAGAGCTTTTTTTCTTAAAATTGTAACTTTAAAAATAAAATCTGCATTTTTAGATTTCCTACAGGTCGTGTTTAACGCTAACATTTTTGTAAATGTTGTTTAAAGTTTTTGAATATCAATGTGCCCTGTTCAGAAAACTAAGTAATTTGGTGGTGAAGGAGTTTCTACTTGAAAAATCTTTATGCGTCAGTATGAGAGATAAATCCAGTTGTCAGCAAGCTGTGTCAGAACAGATTTCTTGGCATAGTTGGCCGCAAGGCAGAGATTTATTGAAAATGTTTGATGATATCACTCTTTGAGCTGTTTTACATAAACAGAGCAGGGCAGTGAATGCCTTGAATTGTACTGTGAGGATGTGTCTGTGTAGGTGTGTGTTTCTGGCTCTCAAAACTGATGTGTAGTTTAAAATACAAAAATTCACTTCAATACACAGTGTTAGGTCCAACTTATTTCAGAATAATTAGTTTTGCAACAACCTTTTTATAAGTAATGGTAGCTGTCTGTTCTATTTTGGAAATGAAACATGGATCAGAAAACTTCAAAACCAAAGCTTTGGAATACTGACTATTCTATTCATATGAGGGAAATAGAACAATGCAAATTTCTGAGTTGCTGAGACATACAACAGATTTATCATTTTTTTTAAAAGAACTTTTATTTTTTGCAAACCTTTTGTACTCAGATCAGTAGTCAAAATGCAAAACTCATAGAAAGTAAAATTTCTTTTCTTAAGTAATGAAAGACTTGAAGCTGGAATATGAATTTAGTCTCTTGGGTTCTCTCTGCTCTCTAACTTATACAGAATCTGTAGCTTGCCAAATTATTTTATGTTTCTCTATTCAAATTTATTCAGCACCAACTGGAAGATATTTATGACATTCTTTTTCTAACTGTGTTCTAAAATATTGGTTAAATTCAGATCACAATATTGATTAGAATGTGCACAATTTGTCAAGTGGGTGCCTTCTATGTTTAAGGGAGACTATTATTGTCACATTTATTTATGAGTAAAAATTGTCAACACAGGAAAAGCTTTGCAATTTGGCAGTCAACCTTAATGACTGTATAGTAATCTCATTTTAATTGGTAAGATGTATGAATTCAATTAACTACTTCAGAGAGTGAAATTTTGAGTTATAGGAATACAGACTTTGTTATTATATGACTTTCATTGCAAATGTATTCAAATCTATTACTATTATTACCACTGTAGTAACATAGTAACTATACACACCAGGAAACAAAATAATAAATACATGAAATCATGTAAAAAATCTCCAGTGGGTTAAAATGACAGATTTATAAACATTTCTTCTAGGAAATCTTTCTTGTTAACTCATTTGAAGAATATGAAGTGTCTCCAACACTGTACTATGACAGACACAAAGACTACGACATTACAACCTTTTCCTTTAGGGAATTTATCATTATTTTGGCTGGTATCCGGTTTGAATTTCTAATTCTTTGCAAAAGTTCCCTTCTCATTTTATTTCTTTTCCTTTTTCTAAACTCTGTTCATGTGTTTATATAGCCACAATCTACTTCTATAAAATATCTTATCTATTAAATTATAACATCTTTATTTATGATGTTATATATCAGTTAGTCTGAATTTTTCATTGAAGTCCTCCCAAAAATAATTTAGAAAAGCTTTGTATTACCACACACGTTTTTAATTCAGTATTTAAAATTAAATATTATAGGTTAAATATCTGAAAAATACCTAATTTTTCTGGTAGTCTACTCTTTTAAATAAAGCCAAAAGTATAAAAATACCATAGCATTTGATACCCACCATCATCCATTTACAAAGTATCAATATGTAAGGAAGTTTCCCTTTTACAGAGAAAAGTTTGTATCACTCATTTTTGTCCTTTAACTAATACCTACAATTCACTTCCCCACAGAATAACATACAATTGTCAGCTCTGTGAACTCTCACAGAAAGTTAAATAGCATTTCAGTTAACAACTAGATAACATTCTCTAATTTTTCTAGAAGTAAAAGTTATATTCAAGTATTGGTTAATCATTCAAGTTATCTGCTTTCTAGTTATCTAGGAGGTACAACTGTAAAAAGCTTTATCAAGACACATATATCTACAGGTTTTATTCACTTAGAGGTACTTCATATAATACAATATACTAAGACAGAATTGAAAACATTGAAATATCTTTACTAATGTAAGTTTTTGAAAAAATGTTTTATCCCATTAAAACATTAATATACATTCTTACTTGATTCAGACAAAGCACCCATTACTTAACCTCCTTAAAAAAGAGTTAGTCCTCATTACCAAAACAGTCAGTCAAAACTTTCTATCTGAAAAAAGACCTGGGTTCATTTTTCAATTAAACATGTTAATATGCACTTTAAGGAGTGTTATACATATACTGAAATTAAATTCTTAAATGCAGTTTTACATATAAGTGTGTGTGTGTGTGTGTGTGTGTGTGTGTGTACACACACACACCCTCCCCTTGAGCTTCCCTCCTCCCCCTCATCCCACCCTCTAGGTTATCAGAGCGCCAGGCGGGGGGCTCCCTCTGCTATCCAGCAGTGGCCCCCTAGCTATCTGTTTTACACACGATAGTGTATACGCGTGCATGCTCAGTTGCTTTAGTGTGTCTCCTTGCGACCCTGTGGACTGTAACCTGCCATGCTCCCCTGTCCATGGGATTCCCCAGGCAAGAATACTGGAGTGGGCTGCCATTGCCTTCACCAGGGCATATTCCTGGCCCAGGGATTGAGCCTGGGGCTCCTGCATTGCCGGTGGATCCTTGACCGCTGAGCCCCGGGAGAAAAGTATCCATGTCAGTTTTGTTTTCTCCATCCGCCGCACCCTCGCCTTCCCCCCTCTGTCCGCTTAGCTCTTCTCCGAGTGTGTGTCTCCATTCCTTCCCTGCCAATAGCTTCCTCAGTACCGTTTTTCTAGATTCCATATATGTGCGTTAATATATGAAATTTGTTTTTCAGTTTCTGATTTACTTCACTCCGTATAACAGGCTCTAGGTTCATTCACCTCACTACAATTGATTTAAATTCATTCTTCTTTATGGCTAAGTAGTATTCCATTGTATATATGTACCACACCTTCTTTATCCATTCATCTGTCAATGGACATCCAGGTTGCCTCCGTGTCCTGACTAGTGCTGCAATGGACACATCGGGGTACATGTATCATTTTGAAGGAACCCTTTTAATTTAAAGTGCTATGTATTTCATGTAATTAATCTGCATTTTTAAGTCAAAATATTTAAAAAATCTATTTCTAACCAATAATAATGCAGTGTAATTTGTATCTTGATGATGAAATTACGAGGTAAAAGCAATGTGATTTTAAAAAAAAAAGATTTTACTTTGGTAAATGTACACTGCTGTCCATGTTGAACTTCAGCAACTGGCCTTAGGGTGTAACTAAATTAAAAAATCATAATATAATATAAATAATTCATTAATTTTTAGATAAGAATATGCTGTTGAAATTGATCATTCCAACAGCTAGCTTAATTTTTATTTTTTGTTAATAAAAGGTAGAGCATGCTAAACATTTCATAAGATTAAGATTGACTTACACTGAGAGTAAGTATTTCATAATATGATATACTTCAGTTCAGTCACTCAGTTGGGTCTGACTCTTTGTGACCCCATGGACTTCAGCACGCCAGGCCTCCCTGTCCATCACCAACTCCTGGAGTTTACTCAGACGTGTGTCCATTGAGTTGGTGATGCCATCCAGCCATCTCATCCTCTGTCATCCCCTTCTCCTCCTGCCTTCAATCTTTCCCAGCATCAGGGTCTTTTCAAATGAGTCAGCTCTTCGCATCAGGTGGCCAAAGTATTGGAGTTTCAGCTTTAGTCTCAGTCCTTCCAATGAATATTCAGGACTGATTTCCTTTAGGATGGACTGGTTGGATCTCCTTGCAGTCCAAAGGACTCTCAAGAGTCTTCTCCAATGCCACAGTTCAAAAGCATGAATTCTTCAGAGTTCAGTTTTCTCTATAGACCAACTCTCACATCAATACATGACTACTGGAAAAACTATAGCCTTGACCAGACGGACCTTTGTTGGCAAAGTAATCTCTCTGCTTTCTAATATGCTGTTTAGGTTGGTCATAACTTTTCTTCCAAGGAGTAAACCTTGGCTGCAGTTACCATCTGCAGTGATTTTAGAGCCCCCCCAAAATAAAGTCTGCCACTGTTTCCACTGTTTCCTTATCTATTTGCCATGAAGTGATGGCACCAGAACAGATTGATTATATTCTTTGCAGCCAAAGATGGAGATGCTCTATACAGTCAGCAAAAACAAAATGGGGAGCTGACTATGGCTCAGATCATGAACTCCTTATTACCAAATTCAGACTTAAATTGAAGAAAGTAGGGAAAACCAGTAGACCATTCAGGTATGACCTAAATCAAATACCTAATTCATAATGTGATACAACTGAATAGGTATTTGAACAATGGAATCGGACAATGCTCACTAAACCTAGAAAATATAGTGTAAGATATAATCTGTAGGTTTAGACCAATGTAACTTCAAACATGCTTTTTATTTCAGAAAACATTCAGTTGCATTTAAATTAATGTGTCACTAAGTTGTACTACTTAAGCTGCTTGAAAGTATTTTCTATTAAATATAAATCCTTAGTGTGAGTATTTAAAATATACTTTCATATTCTCTCTCCAGACTATAGATCACCAAAGCATTACTTTCCTTCACAGAATTGATAGAAAATCCCCACTTTTTTTAGCCCACTCTATATAATATATTCCATTTCTGAATAATCTAATGTTTCTAACATCATCATTTTTGCCTAGAAGAAAGAATAAGATGAAAACAAAACTAAACCGAATAAAAACCAGGGAACTAAAATGAATAAAAACCAGGGAACTAAAATGAATAAAAACCAGGGAACCGTAAGGTGGCCTATGAATCACTTCTTTGTTTGAAACCATGAAAAGTTTTAAACCTCAGGGTAATTCTTGCTGGTGAGATTCTTGAAGAGTGAGTTGTCTTTTCTGAAGTGAGAAAGGGACTTTCTAGAAAGAGAGGTAAGTAAAGGAAGCTGCATGGAACTATGAGGAGAATCCATGGATTTGAACATGTGAAAATGTAGCCATTTCCTTTTTGCTTGTCAGGCGGATGCACGGGATTGAAAATATTAATGACAACACCTTTGTTTTGCAGCTGTCGTGAGTGCCATCCCTGTGCCAACCCTAGAAAGTGCCCAGTACCCAGGAATCCTTCCATCACCCACGTGTGGATACCCCCACCCACAGTTCACCCTCCGGCCTGTGCCATTCCCAACACTGTCAGTGGACCGAGGTTTCGGAGCAGGAAAAAGTTAGTGGATTGCATTTTCCTTTCTTTTTACTGAGAACAAACGAATAAGATCAATAAAGTCTTGTCAAGTGTGTAACATTTTGATGTTCTTATCATTTGTAAAGAGGGATTCAGCTGTGACCTGAGTACTAGAATTTTCTTTTCCAGCATGGTCAGTTTTTTGGACCCTAAACATGTATTGGGACTGATTTTCTAGGAGTGTTTCCACAGTCTGTTGCACTGACAATATGAAAAGTTGTGAGAAAACAAAGCTGAACAGGTTCAGTAAAACAGTAACGTGATGGGTGCTGGAAATTAATATGTTCTGTTAAGCGGGAAGTGAATAAGCAAGTGACTGAACCCCAACATATTCTCACTTAAGTGTCTGTAATAATTGAAGATGTCTCTTTGATTTCCCTTGTGAACCAATACCTGTATGAAAGCTTTAGCTTTCTTTAGTTAAATCAGCCATTTGCAACACCATGGATAGACCTTTTTCATTTTTAATTTTTAAGAAATAGCTATTGGAAATAAAAAATTTTCCAGACTAATATTTCACCTGTTTTTATGTATTTATTTTTCCAGCTTAAATGGGAATAGTTGACATTGAATAATGTGTATGTTGATTTGATATACTTCTCTGTTGCAAAATGACCATCACTGTAACCTTAGCCAGCACCCCCATCCATGGCACATAATAAGCATTTCTTTTTTGTGGTAAAAGCATTTAAGAGTTACTCTCTTAGCAACTTCTGAGGGTTTAATACAGTATCATCAATTATAATCACTCCTCTGTCCATGGGATTCTCCAGGCAAGAATACTGAAGTGGGTTGCCATCTCCTCCTCCAGGAGCTCTTCCCAACCCGGGTCTCCTGCTTGCAGGCAGATTCTTTACTTAATTGAGCTATGAGGGAAGCCCATTCTATACGTTATATCCCCAGGATTTATTCATCTTCTCACTAAAAGTCTGACCAAATACATCCTTTCTTCCCTCATCTCCCAGTCTCTGGTAAACATTGTCCTAGTTTCTATGTCTATGAGTTTGGCTTTTTTAGATTCCAAATATAATGTTTGTCTTTCTCCATCTGATTTATTTCACTCAGCATAATGCCTTTAAGGTTTATCCATGGTGTTGCAAATGTAAATGTCCGTTATCATGGCTGAATAGTATATATATACACATATGTGTTATGTATGTATACATTTTATATGTATCTCACATCTTCTTTGCCCATTCATCCTTGATGAAAACTTAGCTGTTTCCATGTTTTGGCTATTGTGAATTATGCTGCAAAAAGCACAGGAATCCCAGCCATAAAAAGGGGTGAAATGGGGTCATTTGTAGTGATATGAATGAATCTAGTGTCTGTCATAAAAAGTGAAGTAAGTCAAAAAAGGAAATAAATATTGTATGTTAACACACATATATGGAATCCAGAAAAATAGTACTGATGACCCTATTTGCAGGACAGGAATAGAGACACAGATGTAGAGAATGGACTTGCGGACACAGCGGGGGAAGGAGAAGATGGAACAAATTGAGAGTAGCTTTGATATGTGTGTGTGTGTGTGTGTGTATAATCATATGTAAAATAGATAGTTCGTAGGAAGCTGCTATATAGCACAGGTAGGTCAGCTCGGTACTCAGTGATGTCCTGCTGCTGCTGCTGCTAAGTCGCTTCAGTCGTGTCTGACTCTGTGCGACCCCATAGACAGCAGCCCACCAGGCTCCCCCGTCCCTGGGATTCTCCAGGCAAGAACACTGGAGTGGGTTGCCATTTCCTTCTCCAATGCATGAAAGTGAAAAGTGAAAGTGAAGTCGCTCAGTCGTGTCCGACTCTATCGACCCCATGGACTGCAGCCTACCAGGCTCCTCCATCCATGGGATTTTCCAGGCAAGAGTGCTGGAGTGGGGTGCCATTGCCTTCTCCCCTGTGGTGTCCTAGAGGGGTGGAATTGGGGGTGTGTGGGAGGGAGGTTCAGTAGGGAGATGGTTTAGTGTACTTACAGCTGATTCACACTGTTGTACCACAGAATCTAACACAACATTGTAAAGCAAGTGTGTATTAGTTGCTCAATTGTTCCCGACTCTTTGCAACCCCATGGACTGTAGCCTGCCAGGCTCCTCTGTCCACAGGATTTCCTGGGCAAGACCACTGGAGTGGGTTGCCATTTCCTTCTCCAGGGGATCTTCCCAACCCAGGAATTGAACTTGCATCTCTTGCGTTGGCAGGCAGATTCTTTACCACTGAGCCACCTGGGAGGCACCTGTAAGCAATTATCCTCCAAATTAAACAAATATTAAAAATAGTTGGCAAAAAAAAAAAAAAATGCATGGGAGTGCAGAATCTCTTTGATATCCTGTTTGCATTGCCTTTGCTTATATAAGCAGAAGTGGGATGGCTAGATTATATGATTGTATGATTTTTAATTTCCTAAGGTACTTGCATACTGTTTTCTACAGTGGCTACATCATTTTATATTTCCACCAACAGTGCAAAAGTGTTTTCCTTCCTCCACATCCTCACAAACACTTATCTCTTTTTTATTTTAGCCATGGTAACAGAGGTGAGGTGATATCTCATTGTCGTTTAATTTGCATCTGATTTGCCTTTCCCTAGTGATTAGTAATGTTGAGCACCTTTTCATGTACCTGTTGGTCTTTGTATATCATCTTTGAAACAATGTCCATTCAATTCCTCTGCGCATTTTTTTTAATCACAGTGTTCGAGGTTTTGTTTTTGAGTTGTATGAGTTTTTGTATATTTTGGATATTAACCAGTTAATCAGATATTTTATTTGTAAGAATTTCCTTCCCTTCCCTTTTCATTTTCTTTCTTTATAGCTGCATTTTAATTGGATATAGTTCCATTTACTTATTATTGCTGTTGTTGCCTTTGCTTTTGGTATCAAACCAAAAAAAAAAAAAAAATCATTGCCAAGATCAATGTCTAAGTTTTCTTCCAGGAGTTTTACAGTTCTTGGTCTTATGTTCAAGTCTTTAATCCAGTTTATTTTTGCATATGGTACAAGATAAGGGTTCAGGTTCACTCATTCAAAGTGACTATTATTCAGTTTTCCCAGCACCTTTTATTGAAGAGACTGTTCCCTCCCCATGGTGTATTATTGAATTTATTTTAAAATATTAGTTGATTATATACTAGGGGATATATTTAGGCTTGCAGTTCTGTCCCTGTGGCCTGTGTCTGTTTTTATGCCAATACTATACTGTTTTAATTATTATAGTTTTGTAGTATAGCTTGAAATCAAAAACTATGATGCCTCCAGCTTTGTTCTTAGGTTTACTTTTGGTTCATGAGTTCCATGCAGATTTTAGGTGTTTTTTTTTCTTTTTTCTTTTTATACTCTGTAAAGATTACACTAGAATTACAGTAGGGATTGATTGAATATATAGATGGCTTTGGGTAGTAGTTTTAACAATATTAATTCTTCCAACCCATGAACACAGACTATCTTTCCATTTTTTGTGGCTTGTTCAATTTATTTTATCAAAGTAGTAGATTTCAGTATATAACTGTTTCACCTCCTCAGTTAAATTTATTCCTAAGTATTTTGTTCTTTTTGATGCTTCTGTAAATGAGATTGTTTTCTTAATTTCTCTCTCTGATAGTCTGTTGTTAGATTATCCAAAGGAAACTGATTTCTGTATATTGATTTTGTATCCTGAGAGTAGTATTTGTTTCAAAGAACGTACAAATGGAGAGAGATTCTCAAGCTATTATATGCACCCTGGTGATTTTCCTGTGCTTTCTGGCTTTTTCCCCTTCAAGCACAGCATTTTAAAATCGATTTTATGGCATTCTTCTCTTAGTTACGAACAGATGACTCAGCATCTCCTGTGAGATAGGATATTTCGTAATAGATAAGATGGTAAAAGCAATAAAATATATTTGTGGAGTAGCTATATTTTTTTCCAAGCCAACAGGGACAGCTCTAAGGAATCATAAATTGTCTAGATGTAGCAAGGTTAGAATTAAAAGGCATCAAAAATCTGCCAAGAGAGAATTAGATTTATTTTTCTTCTTCTCACTGCACATCATGTCTAGAGAATAGAGTTGTGTGCAAAAACTCAAAGAAAAAAAGTTCTCCAGACCACATTGAAGGGATTTAAATAAAGGTGTGAAAAGTCCAACACCTCCAAATTTCTGAATCCCAAAACAACTAGGACGATAATTCCAGTCAAAGGATTCAGATCACACAAGTCCCTTCTTTAATTTCTGAATTGCACTATCCCCAAGAGAAGAGAGGTTTATAGTTTAAGTTTAGTTTTCTTCTCATTGCTTCATTGTTCATTTATATTCTCTTACTGTCGAAGGAAGTGTCAGAATGGCCTTTATCTGTTCATTCCAGCAAGACAGAGATAGCCGAAGTTCACTACTTTGTCCAAAACTGGAAATTAACTATTTCATTTGTGGGTGTTCCCGTAAATTCTTTTCCATTTTTAAAAGCATCATCTCCTTCTGAAAACCCAACATCCCATTGACTCCTTCCTTTCTCTCCTGATCTGGTACAGCATGCAAAACTGTCTCATTAAACCATAGGGAAAATGATTCCAGAAGTTAAATTTCAATGAAAAGGAAAACAACTGAACTAGTATAGAATTTCGTTTCATCTGTGGTTAAGGATGACAGACTTGTTTATACCTTTGTTTAGTCTCATACCACTGTGGTCCAGGATTTTGACAGTGGACGAGGCTATGCATACCTGGGCTCAGAGGGTAAATCTCTGTATCTTCTACTCGATTTTGTTATGACTCTGAAAACTGCTCTAAAAATTAAGGTCTATTACAATGAAAAGGTTGAGGTGGGGTGGAGTAGGGAGTGAGAAAGAGGAAGGAAGGAGGGAAAGCAGGAAGAAAGGGAGAAAAATGTCGTCTCCTTAGTTGATTTTTATTTTAATTTGCTTATAAGTAATACCATTAAATACATTTAAAATTCTATTACTATTATGTAACATATAATGTGAACATAAAATAGATAATATATAAAGTTATGCAAATTAAGGATTCCTAACAGAATTCTTTGTTTAATAATTCGTGAACCTCATCTAAAATCAAAAGGCATTGACAGCCTACTCCTGGCCAAGATACCATAGATTTTTTTAAATGTAAGATATACTCAGTCCTTCTTCAAGTATTTTTTTAGACCAAAGCTGTGTGCAATGCAGGAGGGATAGGAACTGATACGTGTTTCCAAGTGATTGCTTTGAAAAGAAATACAGAAAACAAGCATCCTCTTTTCTAGCAAACTAAGGATTCTCTAAATCACTGTCAGAAACAGTTAACTTCCAAGCATTCAGTATCGGTTTCCAAATGCCTTGGAGAACACTAAACACCCCAGTTCTCTCTCAAGCAGAAAACATTTCATGTCTCTGGCTGGAGATGTCTTATTAGTCACCTTGAAAAACAGCAAAAGGCACACGTAAGAAAAGAAACATTTTGACTGTGGGGAATGGAGCAACTCTCCTTTCTCAAAAGTTATCAGAAAGACCTTTGAGTTTGAGAGATGACTCACTAAATCCCTGCCCCCAAAGAAGGCTGCTTTCTGAGGATACTAATAAAGCTGAATTTCTCCCCTCCCATAACGAATGTAAAGATATAGGATACAGTGCATTTGCATAACACATATTCAGTGATCCATGCAGAAAGGTTTATACAGTTGTGATGGACAAATGTTTCTTCTTCCTATTAATAGCTTCGGTTTTGCTCTTCACATCCATGGGCAAAGGAACTGGCTGTGGGGGAGCAACAAAAAGAAATGTATTTTGAAAACTTCAAACAATCATCTGCAGAGCTCATTTCTACAAGTCACTATAAAGTTGGTGTCCATTTGCTCCCCTTTGAAACAGGTGCTAGAGGCGATGATGCCCACTCTTGTCTTCAGTGTCGGCATTGTCTCAGTAAGAACACCAGTCACCTTTCTCTAGGTTACCGTTCTCCCGCGCCTCTCTCCCAGATTGGAAATCAGTTAACAGATGGAACTTGCCATCAATAAAACCAGAACAGTGGAGTTCATGGATCTTTCTCTTAAAAAAAACCAAAACTAGCTGTAAGGAATTGGGGTTACCCAGGATTATGCATGATGTTGTTCTTCTGTGATTAATGAGTGAATTTGGTTCATGTCTTGAAGTGTCTTTGTTTAGTTATTCGTCGGCTATATTTCTTTCAAGGCAATCTGAGATAGAAGGAAAATCCTCATTTCCGTTTTTACAATACTTTTGCCAGTTATTTTGTAGCAATTATTTATGTGTTGACATTAATTATTATAAATTGCCTTGAGATTTGACTCTGCTCTGTAACTGTATGCTATTTGCACAATGAATTCCTACTATCTCATCATTTGAAAATGAGTGCCTTGCCAGGACCTATTTGATTCTCACTTTAGTCTGTAAATTGCAGGGAGGCTGCACTTTGTGAGTGAAAGGAGGTTTTCTTTGCTTTTGGAGCTCTTAGCACGGCTAAATGTCATGTCAGAGCGCCAGTCTGTTTCACTTAGGTGTCCTGAAGCTGGCACCTGAACTGGCCAAACAGGCTCAGATGAAATGAGAGCTTTCTCCAGTGGAGCAGTTGCTATTATGTTTGCTGGAGAGCTTTTTCACTGCCTTAAATGTCAGCCAATTCTAAAAGGCACTTTTTTTTTTTTTTTGGCTCTATGAAAAATGTAAGTGTTATGAATCACCTATGGAAAACCTATACCTTGCCATCATATTAGGTATTAAGCAAAATTAACATTTTGAACAAAAAAGATTGTGCATTACTGATACATTTAGTCTTAAGGCTGGAGCCTCTCATTCCCATCTAGCACATGAGGTTAGGCACTTTCCTCTTCAAACTCTGTGGCATGAAATACTGATTTTGCTAAAGAGCTGGTCCAGAGATATCAAGCCATTATTACTTCCCTTGGTGTCAAGAACAACACTGTGATGTTCCCAGTGGGAATCATGGTAGCCAACTGAAAACCTGGGAACGGAGGACTCAGAGTGCTCAGCATTTTTATTTTCAAATATGTTAAAGAGAAGAGGAATGGTAGTGCCCACTCCCAAAATTCAATGAAGTCAACAGAATTCATGAGAAGCCTGAAGTTTTTAAGTAACTAAATTTTAGAAGACTAAAAAAATGCAAAGTTTTATCAAACCTATGATCATAATAATATTTTAATATAGCTCTCTTTCATTTCAAAAATGTAGAAGAAATAGAAAAGAAAAAATATGAAGGAAGGAATGAAGAAAAAAGAAAGATCACAAAATATTACTACCTCTGTAAAAACTAAAGCAGTTTTTAAAAATACTATATAGATTTACTGCAATCCATCTTCAATAGAATTCAGGCAGATTTCTGAGAAAAATCATGAAATTTCTTCTCATGAAGAGGCATTCTTAATATGATGTGCATGCATGCTAGTTGTGTCTGACTCTGTGACCCCATGGACTGTAGCACACCAGGCTCCTCTGTCCATACAGTTCTCCAGGTTAGAATACTGGAGTGGGCTGCCATTTCCTCCTCTAGGGGATCATCCTGAACCAGAGACTGAACGCTCATCTCCTGTGCCTCCTGCATTGCAGATGGATTATTTACCCACTGAGCCATTGGGAAAGCCCCTAATATGATGATAAGGACCCTTTAATAAAAGCTGCTGCTGCTGCTAAGTCGCTTCAGTCATGTCGGACTCTGTGCAACCCCAGAGATGGCAGCCAACCAGGCTACCCTGTCCCTTGGATTCTCCAGGCAAGAAACTGGAGTGGGCTGCCATTTCCTTCTCCAATGCATGAAAGTGAAAAGTAAAGTCAAGTCGCTCAGTCATGTCTGACTCTTCGCGACCCCATGGACTGCAGCCTACGAGGCTCCTCCATCCATGGGATTTTCCAGGCAAGAGTACTGGAGTGGGGTGCCATTGCCTTCTCCATAATAAAAGCTAGCCCTTTGCTAATAAAAGACCTCATTGTTGGTTCCTGCAGCTGCTTCTCTCAATCTAAATCTAAGAGATACTGTATTTTTATTTGGGCAATTGACCATTTATTCCTTTAGATTAAATATGAGTCCAGAGTAAAACCTGCATAATTTTCTTTGTTGCTAAAACTGTACTCTCAGTCACCTAATTATACCGTCCTGATGGAACACAAGTTACACACATATTCCTCTTTCCCTTTACATTCTTGAATGCAGTTTAGCTCCTTTTAGCATCTACCTGAAGGTCCCTTTCCCTTTTGTCTTTGAGAACCAACATCACCTTAATGTTTTCCTTACAGCCCCACACTTTAACCTTGAGATTATATATGCACATATATATACATGTCTATATTTGATAAGACATCCTAGCATAGAGATAAGGTACCTCTCTTCAGACTCTGCTTGCCATCAGAGTTCTATCTAGTTTGCTTGATTACATTTTCCTTATTTGAAGAAATATTTTATCAAGTCTTTGCCCATTTTCTGGTTCTGAGTGCTATGTGGCTACATCTGTCCTTAGCCAATCCTGTGTCTTTCCACCTCCATCTTTGAATGGGGTAAGCCTGAAGCTTGCTCGGTGATCCAGAGGACCTCTAATCCTTTTTGAATATAGAAAAATGAGCTTTAATATCAAATGCCTTCTACAGGCACATTTCACTGTTGCATATCTTTTATATCTTTAATCTCCACCCCCTTCAGCATTATCAGATTTTCTGTCTCCTCTGCCCTTTGCTGACCTCACTGAGCCTCCCAGAGAGGTGTCTCAGAATTATCTCACAAACTAATTATCTTAAGATATTACCTGCTTAGAAATTCTCTTTCAAAGGTAAGAGATTATCTTCTATTGCTGCATTTTTTCCCCACCTTTACCCAATAGTACTTTCTTAAGAAATAATCAGAAATATTCTTCTTTGATCCACACTTATACCTACTATGCAGCTCTGTTCATTTTCAATTTAACTTGGATCTGTTGACTCTGAAGATGAATGAATAGTCAAATCACAGTGTTCTTAGCATGAAAAACTGCCTGGCCAATATTTTAGTACAACTCAACTGTGTTCTTTGGAGAAAAAGGTGTGTTTCTGCACACAAAATTGTCCAAATAGCCAAAGGCTGTCACAAACAACTATGTGAAGCCTCTTCAACCATAGTAATCTGAATGAAAATTACAAGGTTTGCTGCCAAAGGGGAAAAACTGCAATCCTGCATCAGGCAACTTGTTTCAGAAAAGTCATCTCTCATGTAACTTCTTAGATTGATGGGCATCTATTTTGTTTCGGAAGATAACGACAATGGTTATTATTTGCATCATTTTATTAGCAATGCCTTGAGCACCGGGTAACTCTGATGTGTTTGATAGCTGACATGGCATGTTTAAATCACAGAAAAATTGGCATATTGGCTAGTAGATAATAATGCAGCTGTAGCCTGGTTTGGTACATTGAATTTCACTGACATTGCTACTTATGAAAGGAGAAATAACTCTCTTTTCTCGCTCCATCACTTATGATTGCAGGGCCCAGACAATTCAGGCAATACAGTCAGCACTGTGTATCTTACTATTCTTCCTAGAAGATACAGCCCTCTCCTACTGGGTCTGTTTCTACTGTTTAAAGGGGCAGTGCTGACATGTCCCTTAAACGCAAGAGGACAGTGGGATGCAGATGTTCTTAAATGTGAAGAATAGATTGGCCACGTCCTGGCACAACTCTCTGAACTGTTTCAGTGACTTAGAGAAAGCCCACTTTGTTGTGGAATAGTGACTGGTTTCTACTGTGTTTATTGCAGCAGTGAGCGAAGGTCCAACCACCCAACAGCCACCCATGTTGCCCCCAGCGCAGCCTGAGCACCCCAGCAGTGAGGAGGCACCCAGCAGAACCATCCCCACGGCCTGTGTTCGGCCAACTCACCCCCTCCGCAGCTTCGCCAACCCTTTGCTACCTCCGCCGATGAGTGCAATAGAACCGAAAGTCCCTTATACACCACTTCTGTCTCAGTCAGGTAAGTGCCCATTTGTCTGCATTTAGAAGCTTTGTTGTCCTCGGTGGCTCTGTGTAAATGCCGAGGCTTCCTGAGAAGGCTCAGATGTATCTTTTGGATGCTGATCACGTGCCCAGTGCACTCGTGTCTTTGGCTGATTTTTGTGGTGCAGCTTTTTTAAGTATTTGCCTTGTAAGCAGCTGGCTGATTTGGTGCCTTTCATTCCTTTGAAAAGTCATTCATTGATGCTGAATATCAGTTCAGTACTTATAATATGTGCTATAGGTATGCCCAATAGAGAATACTGGACTTTCTGCTACATGAGTTGTCAGATTTAAAGCTAGACTGCAGAATTAGAGTTCAAGGTACAGAATTCTGTGAAAATCACTTTTTTAGAGAAATGTAGGTAAATCTCATAATTTTGTTTTGCTCCTTTCAATTGTCATCTCTCAGGGGTTCTTATTTTAGAGTTCCAAGGCCAGAAAGGAGCATCAGACCAGCGTAGAGTCTAATCTCCTAATTTTAGAAATATAGAAACACTATTAAATAAGTATTATAAGAGTATATAAGAAATAACAATAAAGAAATAGAACTCAAACTTAGATAGGAAGCAATATCTGTGTTTCCTTTCTAAGAAATGCAGATGCAGAGAGAAGAACCTGAGTCCCTGATTCCCAAGGCGGTGCTCATTCTGTTTCCTTGGCTGGCATCCATTGACTCCACTGAACCACAGCTCCTTTTAGTTTCTGCTGTGGATTAGGGAGAATCGGGGGTTGCAGAGAGGGGGAGAGAAGGAGGAGGAAGGAAGGTGGAGAAGGAAAAGAAAAAAGATGAGAAAGAGGAGGAGGGAGCAGGGGAGGAGGAATAAATGGATAAGATGAAAGAAAGGTCAGTAGCTAGATGAGTAAATACGTAAAGAACTACATAGGGCTTAAAGTTATTTGGGATATTGGCATCTTCTTGACAACCCCAGCATATTAGGCACAAGACAATTAAGTTCAATAATTCCGTGTAAAGAGAGATGCCCCCTTAATAGACACGGGTAGCTGCATGGACCAATCAGCCATTGTACAGATACCTTTGAGTTCTGTTTTCAGCTACATACCCAGAGCAGTTTTAGCCACTACATTAGTGCACAAACCTGCTGACACTAGGAAAAATAAGACTGCAATTATGAATCTTAAATTTATACTAACATTAAGACTCTATCTTGTTCCTGGCATCACGCCAATGGATGTGTGAGTATCTGGTTTCTCACCATTCGTGTGGTGCCTAGTATGGCTGCTCAGCTACCCAACTCTGGGAGGTGGAGTAGAACCCAGGAGGACTGCAGACCTCCATCCCTTGAGATGTGAGCTGCATGTCGCCCCTGGGCAGAATGGGGCCGCTGGTCAGAACCTTCTCTGACACAGAGGTTGACTGCAGGCCATGGTTTCATTTCACCGGAGATGGCTCTTCTAGCCCCAAAGAAGGCCACACTAGGATTCGAAGCAAGTCAGTATTGTCCAGTCTCCTCTTCTGCTAGCCACACATATATCCCACATACACATGATTCAGCGAATCTGCTACTTGGTATTGCCCCAAAGCTGTGAGGTCTTTGCTATTTGAGACAGGAACAATTTGAAGCAAGAAAATTTATTTCAGGAAATTCCTGTGTCAAGAACATGCTGCCTGGTGATTTCTGGCTTTACTCACTTTCCCACTGAAATGCCAACTCAGGGAAATGATCTTGGAGGACACTGGTATTCAGGATAGATGGCAGGTTAATTGCAATTACTAATAATAACTAACCTTTATTGAACATGTGCCATGTGACCTATATGCTCCTGTAGGCTTGTAGTATGGTATGTGATCCTCAAAACTTTGTGAGGTTGTGCCTTTTTTAAACCTATTTCAAGGATAAGGAAATTGTAATAAAGAGCATTTAAATAGTACATTTAAATCTACACAACTAGGGAGCAAGGCTTCTCTTCCCACTCTTTTTGATTGTAGAAAGCAGGGGTTCTGAGCTTTTAGGAACTCATTTGTAACTCTTGGTTTATGTCTAACTCATTTAATGCCAAAAGCAAAGATAATTTTTAAAGCCTATTAAATTAAATCAGTCTAAAGCTGATAAAAAGAAAAAAATGGGAAACATCTGAAATAATTCTGAGTTGGGAAATACCATTTTCTCACAAGGTTTCTTCCCTCACATTTTAATGAGTGAGAGAATATGAGAATTTTATCTGAAGCTTTTTCTACACCTATTGAAATGATTGCATGGTTTTTATTCTTCAATTTGTTACTCTGGTGTATCATATTGATTAAATAGTGGATATTGAAAAATCCTTGCATCCCTAGGATAAATCCCACCTGATCAAGGTATATGATCCTTTTAATGTATTGTTGGATTCTGTTTTCTAGTATTTTGTTAAGAATTTTCACATTTGTCTTTATCAGTGATATTGGCCTATAATTTTCCTTTTTTGTGTGTTATCTTTGGTTTTCATTTCACAATGATGCTGGCCTCATAGAGTGAGTTCAGAAGTATTCATTTTTCTGCAATTTTTTTGGATAGCTTCTGAACAATAGGTGTTAACTCTTCTCTAAATGTTTGGTAGAATTCACTTGTGAAGCCATCTGGTCCTGAACTTTTACTTGTTGAGAATTTTTAAATTGCTGATTCAGTTTCAATGCTTGGAATGGGTCTGTTCATATTTTCTGTTTCTCCCTGGTTCAGTCTTGAGAGATTGTACCATTCTGAGAATTTGTCCATTTCTTCTAGAGATGTTTAACTATTTTATCCTGAGAATACCAATTTTATAACACCAAGAAATTAAAGTGCTGTAGTACTTTATATTATTGATGTTCTGTTTTGAAGTAAAAGTGGGTTTAGGAACTGTGTTATGCAGAGAAAAAAAGATGAAAATGATATTCAGAAGTCCATTTTACATGAGAATTCTGCAGTGACAGTAATAGTGGGTTTGCAACACAAAATCTGGAAATAAACTGATGCTCCAAGTGATCTATAGTAACAAAAAATGACCCCCAAGTGACCCAGTGATCCCAATTTTAGAAAGAACACCCAATAAGAGACAAAACAGAGCACTTATCATGGTCATTTACTAGTTATTTTTTTTTTTTTTTCTAGTTACAGTGAAACCAAAGCTGTCTGAAACAAAATATACTCAATGAAGCATGACTGAGTGTATTATATCTTTAAAAGATGAGTCAGAGAGGTTTTTCTTTTGTCTCTACACCTATTCTCTCAAATACTGAGCGAATTTGAAGAGCCTTTCTGTTCTAATATCGTGTGGGCAAGATCTCATTTTCCTTTATTTCCCTTGCATATTTCTAAGTCTACATTTATTTTAATATTGTTCTTATTTTAGTGGAATGATTTCTTATAAACTACCTTTTCTTTAAAATTTTCCAGTGTCTTTCACTTGCTGGGGGATTGATTTTGTATAAAACCATAGTTCCCCTTTAAATGCCATCCACCCCCACTCACCTGAGGTCCACCCCCACCGTCACTGGGGCATTATTAAATGCCTTTCCCTTTTTTTTTTTGTTTCTCCATTGTCTCCCTGTGACTCCTGTGCATTTCATAAAGTCTTACTGCATGATTTTCAAATAAGTTCTCCCTGCATTGCTCCTGACACATGGTAAGTAGTATGCTGTTAAGAAAGGGCTGATGTTTACTTATTCTAATAGAAACAGAAAATTAACAGACTGACAAATGTATTAGCTGTGACATTAACTACATGCTTCTTATTCTAAAAGATGAAATACTTAGAGCTTTCGACAAATTTTAGTTCTCAGAAAATCATTGCTTGAGTCAAACTGATGGATGATGTCAAGTCTTTCTCTTTTGGGGTTAAAAACAATACCTCAAGTAATTTTACTCTGAGTTTCATAATAAAAGACTGCATAATTACTAATGAATTTATCTTTGCTTACTACAAGTAGTTACTTTAGATATGGTAATGTGAGGCATCGCCGTAATTTTGAAATATCATACCCAATGAGAAACCCGTTCTGGTTTGAAATCATTTAAATTAGGATCGGGGAAGAAGTTCTTTTTCTTCTCAGGTTCCTGTGTATGGTTTATCTTGGGCAGTATTATCGATCTGTGCCTCAGCTTGCCTCCCAAAAAGGCACGCAAAGCTACGTTTGCAGTAGTTTTATAAGATTTATTTGTTGTTTAGTCGCTCAGTCGTGTCCGACTCTGCAGCCTCATGGACTGTAGCACACCGAGCTTCCCTGTCCATCACCAACTCCCAGAGTTTCCTCAAACTCATGTCCATTGAGTCAGTGATGTCATCCGACCGTCTCACCCACTATCGTCCCCTTCTCCGCATAATGTACAGTAATGATATACCTGCAGTTGTGCAGAGATTTGCAGTATTTCTATAATAAATGGTGATTAGAAAATCATCCTATTATCATAATGACTGACATTCTACCTCTACCTACCTGAAAACACAGATTCATTCCATCATTTATGTTTTCCTTCCACAATTAGAAATTTAGCTTTACTAGACTCTAGGGTGTTTTATGGTATTTCTTACAATTTGATCATCACCTCATGATAAAGCGGTTCCATTTCTTAATGCTTCACCTATAGATGTGAATAACTATGTGGTCTTTACACATATCAGGGAGGCTGCAAATACTACATTTTGCAAATCACAGATGTGGCCATATAAGAGATTTGGCTTAGTCTCCTTTCAGATTAAATAGAAAATGCTTGATGGAGCATTGGGCTTATGGCCTTATAGATCTGACATAAATTCTACAAAGGGCCAAGATAGGCTATTTTTTTTCCCTTCACTAGTGAAAATTCCTTTTAGCTGTGAACTGATCAGCTGCACTTTAAATGAACCTGGATTAGGGGACCATTTGTCTTGCAAGGCTGTAATTCTAAAGGGAAAGAAAATGTGACCTCTTAAATAGTGACTTTTATATTGTAGTGCTGTTTTACAACACTAGTCTCCTGGAGTTCTTGCATCTTTGTAAAGCTGTATGCATGCTTCATTGTCATCCATTTACACACTGCATCTCTACATGTTTTTATTTATAAAGGGAAAACCCAGGACATCCTGATCTTTTCAGTCTTCTAGGGATCAATATGTCAGTGGACATGACAAGACCAAAACTCACTTCATTGTACTGCGAAATTGAGTTTGATTTTCCCTCTGCAAATTGTGGCATGTGCTTCCATTTGTCTGAGGGCTGGGGACAAGGAGTGAGTGGAGGTGGCTGACAGCGGGCAGAAAAGGCATTTGATTTGTATTTTATGGCTGGCTGGGAAATCATGTGTTTCTGCTATAACCTGATCTTTTTGGCGGGCCTCATTTCTGTAAATATGCTGTCACACAGAACTGCCGATAAATTACTGTAATTCATTAGTTCAATTCCTTTCTCTGAGCCTCATGCGCACCACTGTTGTGGGTGTTCATCAGGACTCCACCTGAGTGTTCCATTTTGCTGAAATCAGCCATGGGCAAAGGTCTTGGGGGGTCAGACATTCTTCAGCAGGTAGAACAAGAGGGTCACTTTCCAGGCCAGTCAGAGCAAATAAATCATTGGCACAGTTAAGTAGAAGAGATGTGTTGATTTGATGTTATTGGAGCCAATACCATCAATCAGTTTCAGAGGAGAAAATTACACCGCCCCCTACTATGCTGTATCTCATGTGGAAGCTCAGCTCTCTGTATGTTTTTGTATTTTTGTGCTTGGGCAGGGGGTTGCTTTCTTGATAGGTACCTTCTAAATCATCCTGTCCTCATGTCTAACAGATCATTTTTTTAATAGGTGAAATTTGATTTGATTTGGTCTAGTCATTCTAAATTACTCCTTGGTAAAATGTAATTGCCTCTTCCCTGGTGGCTAAGACAGTAAAGAATCTGACTGCAATGCAGAAGACCCAGATTCAATCCCTGGGTCAGGATGGTGCTAGGAGTAAAGAAGCTGCCTACCAATGCAGGAGACATAAGTGACATGTGTTTGATCCATGGGTCAGGAAGATCCCCTGGAGAAGGGCATGGCAACCCATTCCAGTGTTATTGCCTGGAGAATCCCATGGACAGAGGAGCCTGGCGGGCTACAGTCCAAAGGGCACAAAGAGTCAGACACGACTGAAGTGACGTAACATGCACACAAAATGCAATTAAGTCAAATTTGCTTTATACGTCACCAATATTTGTAACACTGAAACCTACTTGATGTTTTAATAAAATACTTTTTCCTTTAGCATGGTGTTCCAGGATTTAGGAAAAATCTCTGCTAACTGCCTCAAAGAGAGGAATTTCTTGAAGCAACTTCAGGAAACTTTATAAGTAAGCCATGTGACTGGTACCTCACTTATAAATAACAAAACTGAAGCCTAAAAAGGTTAAGTGGCTCGCCCAAGGTCAAGAGTTGAGCTGTTGGTCAAGTTTATAGAATTAAGAGAAATAGAACACTGAAGAAAAAGCAAGCATTTCAGCTAGCACTTAGTGATGCGAGTAGCTATTTTAGAAAAAATAGCTATTTTAGTAGCTATTTACAAAAAAATACCCAACTTTTTTTGTACAGTTGGGTTTCTAGGATGATTCTAGTTATTAAATATCCCCAGAAAGAGTTGTTCGAGCAGGCAGGTTGAATTATTTAGCTTAGTATCTGAGTAAATGTTTTCTTCTTTTATGTAGACTAGATGGAGAAAGGGAGATACTAAGCCAGGAACTCTGAAATAGCTCCTGTTAAACTCAACTGTCCAGCCTGCCAGATCCCTTGACGTAAGGCAAGGGGCCAGAGAGCTGGCATCTGGTGCTTTCAGCACCACACACCATGGAGAACCATGGCTTTGGAGTCCAATCATAAAATTCAAATGCGCAGAAGGGAGTGTAAAGCAAAGATAAAAGTTAACGCATGTGAGACTATTAGATTGTGGGTCAGAACACGTCAAAGTCAATGAGTGAAAAAAAGAAATGGCTGGTACTTTTTAGAATTTCAAAAAGCTATTGGGATGAGGGGGCAAATGAGCACCATTGAGTCAAAATTGAGCTCTTTTGATCAAACTTTGGCACAATTAAAAAAAAAAAAAAGAGAAAATACTGTACCAAGAATTGTTCAGTTCAGTCACTCAGTCATGACCGACTATTTGCGACCCCATGAACCACAACATGCCAGGCCTCCCTGTCCATCACCAACTCCCAGAGATTACCCCAACTCATGTACATTGAGTCAGTGATGCTATCCAACCATCTAATCCTCTGTTGTCCCCTTCTCCTCCTGCCCTCAATCTTTCCCAGCATCAGTCTTTTCAAATGAGTCAGCTCCTCGCATCAGGTGGCCAAAGTATTGGAGTTTCAGCTTCAACATCAGTCCTTCCAATGAACACCCAGGACTGATCTCCTTTAGGATGGACTGGTTGGATCTCCTTTTAGTCCAAGGGACTCTCAAGAGTCTTCTCCAACACCACAGTTCAAAGGCATCAATTCTTTGGCGTTCAGCTTTCTTTATAGTCCAACTCTCACATCCATACATGACTACTGGAAAAACCATAGCCTTGACTAGATGGACCTTTGTTGGCAAAGTAATGTCTCTGCTTTTTAGTGACAAGAATTGTTATATCACAAATAAATTGAAGCTAATTATCAACAGTATGCAGTCTGACTCTAGGGTTAAATCATTGCGTTGCCAGCTAGATAATCATGTGTCTGTGTGCTCAGTCGCATCTGACTTCTTGTGACCCCATAGACTGTAACCTGCCAGACTCCTCTGTCCAGGGACTTGTCCAGGCAAGAAAATGGATTGCCATTTTCTTCTCCAAGGGATCTTCCCAACCTGGGGGATCAAACTATAGAGAAAATAAAAACAAATCTATTACATAGTAGACAATATAGTTTGAAGCATATAATCTAAGCATATAATCTGTGATTATACTGGGGAGTGGTGGCCTTGTGAGTGATAGAAAATGATGAGAGAAAGGGTGAAGAATAGGTTGTTTTCAAGGCAGCAATTTTTTCTTTCCTGTAAGCTAAGAACCTGATCGGTCACATGATTAACTACTGCTATAGAGATTTTGTTATTTACAAAATATTCTTGAGGGTCAAACTGCCTTTTAAAAATCAGCTTAGGAGAAACTAGTAGGGTTAATACTTTACATTTTGTCACCATTCACAATTTGTAAAGGATATTCTCAAGTGAACTCCTGCCTACCTGCAAAGTAACTATTATCACCATTATTGATGCAAAGAGGTTGAATAATTCGTCCTGTTTCAGGCTCATATGTGTTTGTTCTTTGACCTTTATACAAACCCTTACACATAATGGACACTCACTAAATATTTCTAGAATTTGTCAGAATAGAATAACAAAGTAAGAGCCAGAAATTAAATTCAGGTCTTCAATTTCAACTCTAATGATGATTATAGGTGAAACAAGGCAATTTGGGAGTTGGTAAAAGTGCCTCCTGAGAAATTTGTATGCTCAAGAAGCAACAGTTAGAACTGGACATGGAACAACAGACTGGTTCCAAATATGAAAAGGAGTACATTAAGGCTGTATATTGTCACCCTGCTTATTCAACTTATATGCAGAGTACATCATGAGGAACGCTGGACTGGAAGAAGCACAGGCTGGAATCAAGATTGCCAGGAGAAATATCAATAACCTCAGATATGCAGATGACACCACTCTGATGGCAGAAAGTGAAGAGGAACTCAAAAGCCTCTTGATGAAAATGAAAGTAGAGAGTGAAAAAGTTGGCTTAAAGCTCAACATTCAGAAAACGAAGATCATGGCATCCAGTCCCATCACTTCATGGGAAATAGATGGGGAAAGAGTGGAAACAGTGTCAGACTTTATTTTTCTGGGCTCTCAAATCACTGCAGATGGTGACTGCAGCCATGAAATTGAAAGACTCTTACTCCTTGGAAGGAAAGTTATGACCAACCTACATAGCATATTCAAAAGCAGAGATATTACTTTGCCAACAAAGGTTCGTCTAGTCAAGGCTATGGTTTTTCCAGTAGTCATGTATGGATGTGAGAGTTGGACTGTGAAGAAGGCTGAGCGCTGAAGAATTGATGCTTTTGAACTGTGGTGTTGGAGAAGACTCTTGAGAGTCCCTTGAACTGCAAGGAGATCCAACCAGTCCATTCTGAAGGAGATCAGCCCTGGGATTTCTTTGGAAGGAATGATGCTAAAGCTGAAACTCCAGTACTTCGGCCACCTCATGGGAAGAGTTGACTCATTGGAAAAGACTCTGATGCTGGGAGGGATTGGGGGCATTAGGAGAAGGGGACGACAGAGGATGAGCTGGCTGGATGGCATCACCGACTCAATGGACGTGAGTCTGAGTGAATTCCGGGAGTTGGTGATGGACAGGGAGGCCTGGCATGCTGTGATTCATGGGGTCGCAAAGAGTCAGACACGACTGAGCAACTGAACTGAACTGAAAAGGGTTAGATATTGATAATATATGCAGATAAGATGAAACAATTTCCAAATTCATGACCATTTGATGATAAAATGCTAAATGGCCTGAACTATGAATAACACTTTCTGGTAAAGTTGAATTAAATTACATAAAGTGGGAAAAAATAGTACTAAGCCACCACCTCTGGAAATTCTATTCAGTAACTTAACTTCATGAAAATAAATACACATAGTACATGAAGAAGAACCATGTCCCCTTTAAATTAGTACAAAAAGGGGAGTGAAACTCAGTGCAAATGAAGTCTTCTCTCCATTTTGCTGTAATATTATGGATTTATGCTCCCCTGAATTCTTCTCATTCTCATCTGTGACATTAGATCAGCATTCCTCTTCAAAGAAAAATGAAACATGAAACTCAGCAATCTCAATTACTACAGTAATAAAGGTAGACATTCTTTCTGTGTTTCTTCTTTGCATTGTTTTAAAGAGCATCTGTAAGAGAAAGATTTGCCTTGAATCAAGATTCTGAGCTACACACTGTGCATCTTAAATCTTCTAAGCATTTGACAGAGTTCCATATAGTTCATCAATTTGTGTCAGATTCCAGTTGCTTTCTGTGGGAGCAGGGAAAAATTTTGAAACAAAAAGTATTCATGTAAACCTCTGTGTTAACAGATTATTAAAAATGTGTTGTGAAAAATCAAACACACTGAAAACAAAATCTCGGTGAATAAGTGAAAATTTAACCATGAGCAAACTATTTCTAATTATATGACCTGTAATATCTGAAAGAATGTGTAAAAACCATGTAAAGATCCTACTTCTTCTGAATGTTTATAACGTTTACTGGCAGGGACTTGATGGGAAATTCAAGTGCCATGTTAAACATCTTGTATGCTTCATAGCGTAGACTTTCATCTTAGGTTTGCATGAGGATTGATGTTCTTATTGCCAGAATCTCTTATTTACTGGAATATCGAAGCTCTCAGAGGAGAATGCCTTTATCTTTTGTGGTAAAGGGATTCTAACAAACTTTTTTTTTTTTTTTAAGTTGTTGCAAAACAGTGATCAGTAAGCCCAATGCACTTGATGGTACTTAAAACAACTACTCTTTTCGTATCTACTCCAAATTGCCCTTAAATGTTCTTCTTTTCTATTTCCCATCCTCTCGCTGTTGTTGCTCCATCACTAAGTCATGTCCGACTCTTTGCGACCCCATGGACTGCGTCAGGCCAGGCTTCCCTGTCCTCCACTGTCTCCTGGAGTTTGCCCAAGGTCATGGCCATTGAATAAGTGATGCCATCCAAACATTCTCACCGTCTGTCGCCCTCTTCTCCTTCTGCCTTCAATCTCTCCAGCATCAGGGTTTTCTCCAGTGAGTCGGCTGTTTGTATCCCCCTCCTCTTACCCAGTTTATATCCTTCTACTTCTGTGGTCAGCTGAGTCATGGTTGTTTAAAATAAAAAACAGCATATTTCAAGCTACGATATTGTGTTCACTTACTATATCTTTAAAGTCTGAGATTGCTGATTTAACCTTTAGGTTCAAGAGGTGTTGCATTTAAATTATAGTTATCTGTTCTCTTCTTGGCTCCTCTCTGGAATGGTACCACAGTTAGTTCATAGAAACAGAGTGCTTTGGACCCACAAGTGTGAGCTGATGCCTGCCGCAGTGCAGGACTAAGGGCAGAAAGGCTTCATGTGATGAGAAGTCAGCCAGTCTTTGGCAAGAGCAGACTGTGACTGAAAGAGAACTTCAGGAAGAAAATAATAAAACTCCACTATGACCCAGCTCCCCTGCTCACTGGCTAGGTTGTCCTTATATAAGTTATTTAACCTCTGTGCTTCCATTTTCCACAACGATAAATGCAGAGAATAAAATCCAGCCTGGAAAGAGTTTCATCTTCCCAAGGGAGTCAGAGCCTGTAAACATGAACGATGCTAGTTAGAAATGTTAGCACTGAATCCAGGAACTTCTGATTCCACATTGCCTTATAAATTGGGCCCAGTGAATTTTCCAGTGCCTTATAGTAAGAAGCAGTAAGGTCATGTGGGGAAGGGTTACGAGTACATTTTACTGATTCAGTGGCTACACAAGATCCAAATTCTGCGGGTTCAATTTCACCACAAGAATATGCACCACAGAAGGAGCAGTCAATGAAATGGGCCCTTCCTGGCTTGGAACACAGAATGGCCTTGAGAATTTCACAACAGCTGCCCAGACCAGTCTGAATATCATTTCTTACGTCTAGAGAACAGCATAGCCTTAAGCAGGCCTTGCTCTTAAATCATAAGTCCATCCAACAGCCAGGAAGCTGTTTCCTAACAGCCCCTGTAAATGACCAAACCGCATTTAAACAGCATTCCCCCTGCAATTTCTTAATCTGTCCCTCCACCTATTGTTATGAATGTCTGTTCCTCAAGCCCACTAAGGATTTATGTCCAGTAGGTGTTCAGATTTGATGGTAACGTGCCTGACTTCCTCTCACTTATAAACCCTGCATCTCCTGAATTGCTTCTCATCATGAAGCAATTTAATGTGACTAAAGCCTCTGGAACTTCCTAAGTCCCAGCTCTCTCTTCCAGCTTAGCTATTCCGGGCCCTAACCTTCTGCAAAGACAATTGTAGGGCAAAGAGTAAGAAATGAGGACCAGAAAGTAGGAAAAGGACATTTTTCATCAGATCAGATCAGTTGCTCAGTCGTGTCCGACTCTTTGCAACCCCATGAACCGCAGCACGCCAGGCCTCCCTGTCCATCACCAACTCCCGGAGGTCACTCAGACTCGCATCCATCGAGTCAGTGATGCCATCCAGCCATCTCATCCTCTGTCGTCCCCTTCTCCTCCTGCCCTCAATCCCTCCCAGCATCAGAGTCTTCTCCAATGAGTCAACTCTTCGCATGAGGTGGCCAAAATACTGGAGTTTCAGCTTTAGCATCATTCCTTCTAAAGAAATTCCAGGATTGATCTCCTTCAGAATGGACTGGTTGGATCTTCTCGCAGTCCAAGGGACTCTCAAGAGTCTTCTCCAATACCACAGTTCAAAAGCATCAATTCTTCGGCGCTCAGCCTTCTTCACAGTCCAGCTCTCACATCCATACATGACCACAGGAAAGACCATAGCCTTGACTAGGCGAACCTTTGTTGGCAAAGTGATGTCTCTGCTTTTGAATATGCTATCTAGGTTGGTCATAACTTTCCTTCCAAGGAGCAAGCGTCTTTTAATTTCATGGCTGCAGTCACCATCTGCAGTGATTTTGGAGCCCAGAAAAACAAAGTCTGACACTGTTTCCACTGTTTCCCCATCTATTTCCCATGCAGTGATGGGACCAGATGCCATGATCTTCGTTTTCTGAATGTTGAGCTTTAAGCCAACCTTTTCACTCTCCACTTTCACTTTCATCAAGAGGCTTTTTAGCCCCTCTTCACTTTCTGCCATAAGAGTCGTGTCATCTGCATATCTGAGGTTATTGATATTTCTCCCGGCAATCTTGATTCCAACTTGTGTTTCTTCCAGTCCAGCATTTCTCATGATGTACTCTGCATATAAGTTAAATAAACATGGTGACAATATGCAGCCTTGACGTACTCCTTTTCCTATTTGAAACCAGTCTGTTGTTCCATGACCAGTTCTAACTGTTGCTTCCTGACCTGCATACAGATTTCTTAAGAGGCAGATCAGGTGGTCTGGTATTTCCATCTCTTTCAGAATTTTCCATAGTTTATTGTGATCCACACAGTCAAAGGCTTTGGCATAGTCAATAAAGCAGAAATAGATGTTTTTCTGGAATTCTCTTGCTTTTTCCATGATCCAGTGGATGTTGGCAATTTGATCTCTGGTTCCTCTGCCTTTTCTAAAACCAGCTTGAACATCAGGAAGTTCACGGTTCACATATTGCTGAAGCCTGGCTTGGAGAATTTTGAGCATTACTTTACTAGCGTGTGAGATGAGTGCAATTGTTCGGTAGTTTGAGCACTCCTTGGCATTGCCTTTCTTTGGGATTGGGATGAAAACTGACCTTTTCCAATCTTGTGGCCACTGCTGAGTTTTCCAAATTTGCTGGCATATTGAGTGTAGTACTTTCACAGCATCATCATTCAGGACTTGGAATAGCTCCACTGGAATTCCATCACCTCCACTAGCTTTGTTCGTAGTGATGCTTTCTAAGGCCCATTTGACTTCACATTCCAAGATGTCTGGCTCTAGGTCAGTGATCACATCATCATGATTATCTGGGTCTTGAAGCTCTTTTTTGTACAGTTCTTCTGTGTATTCTTGCCACCTCTTCTTAATATCTTCTGCTTCTGTTAGGCCCACACCATCTCTGTCCTTTATTGTGCCCATCTTTGCATGAAATGTTCCTTTGGTATCTCTGATTTTCTTGAAGAGATCCCTAGTCTTTCCCATTCTGTTGTTTTCCTCTATTTCTTTGCATTGATCACTGAAGAAGGCTTTCTTATCTCTTCTTGCTATTCTTTGGAACTCTGCATTCAGATGTTTATATCTTTCCTTTTCTCCTTTGCTTTTCGCTTCTCTTCTTTTCACAGCTATTTTTCATCAACACATATAAAATATTAAACCTTTGTCTTCTAACTTACATCTAATATATGTGTTCTTTTCAAAAGTTTTTTCTAATTGAAGTAATAGTTGATTTACAATATTGTTGATTTCTGTACAGTAAATTAATATTTCAGTAAAGTGACATATATATGTATATACATACATATATTTATATACATTTTCTTTACTACATTCTGATCCATCATGTTTTATCTCAGGATATTGAATATAGTTCCCTGTGCTATACAGTAGGACCTTGTGGTTTATCCATTTACAAAAAAGATATATGTTCTATTAAGAATATTATAGTATGAAGTGAAGTGAAGTCGCTCAATCATGTCTGACTCTTTGCGATCCTGTGGACTGTAGGCTTCTTCATCCATGGGATTCTCCAGGCAAGAATACTGGAGTGGGTTACCATTTCCTTCTCCTGGGGTTTCCCGACCCAGGGATCGAACCTGGGTCCCCTACATTGGAGGCAGACGGAGACAGACGCTTTAACCTCTGAGCCACCAGGGAATCATGAGTCATTTTCAAATGTGATTTAAGATAGACATTTTTAATTCTAAACTCTTCCTGAATGTGACTATGTAAGCAGAGCTTCTCAAATCTTAGGTGCTCAGGAATCATCTTCAGAGCCTCCTAAAATGCAGGTTCTGATTCAGTAGATCCAGAAGAGGGCCTGAGATTCCAGGAAGATATCCAGGAGATACTGATTTTGCCCTTCCGTAGATCACATTTAGAGTAGTGAAACTCTAAAACTGATCACATGTTCTTCAGCTGGAGCTCAGGGGAGAAATTATGGGTTTAATAATTCATTTGAAATTAAATTCACATTTCTCTCTGTGTATTTTTCTATTGAGTAGGTTCACAGCTTTCATTAAAGTTTCAAATGGTTCATTATTTGTAAATAAGTTAAGGACCACTTAAGCTGCCATTTTGTCGTTCACTTGCTTTAGTCTCTGTGGAAAATAAATTCCAAAGTCCTTTTTTGTTTTGTCTCGGTTTTTTTTTTTTTTTTAAACGAGACCAATTCCAGGATATCTTTTGCTGAGGTAACTTTCTATGATCTAAGGCCAAGAACAGAACACTTTTGCCCTGCTCAATGAAATTCTAAAAAATTAAGTTGTTCGTTTTCTTGTAGAAACATCAGGGTCTTTGCATACATTTTCCATTGCGTGAGTCGCGTTAGTATTTTTAAATGTCTTAAAAGAGGTCCCGCTTCTGAAACTTGTTTCTGTTGCCTAAATGAAAACTGGTAGAGAAGATCTATAGCTCTCTAGGAAAATTTTTCTCCAAAATGCTCCTGTGGGAAACAGAGATGTGTTGTCATTTGACAGGGGTCATCATAACCCATCATCGGTACCTCGTGTTCTGGGGGTCATCATAACCCATTATTGGCACCTCACCTTCTGTGGGTCATCATAACCCGTCATCGGCACCTCAGCTTCTGGGGATCATCATAATCCATCATTGACACCTCACCTTCCGAGGGTCATCATAACCCATCATCGACACCCCATGTTCTGGGGGTCATCATAACCCGTCATCAACACGTCACCTCCTGAGGGTCATCATAACCTGTCGACACCCCATGTTCTGGGGGTCATCATAACCCGTCATCAACACATCGCCTTCTGGGGGTCATCATAACCCATCATCAACACCCCATATTCTGAGGGTCATCATAACCCGTCATCAACACATCGCCTTCTGGGGGTTATCATAAGATGTCATTGACACCCCATATTCTGAGGGTCATCATAACCCGTCATCAGCACCTCGCCTTCTGGGGGGGTCATCATGACCCATCATCGACACCCCGTGTTCTGAGGGTCATCATAACCCATCTTCAGCACCTCGCCTTCTGGTGTGCAGTAGAAAGCACTGCCAAAAGAGGCACACACATTTCCCCAGACAGCACCTCATCGTCCCATGTAAATTTCTGATTCAGCCAGTGTCATACTGGGATGAACAGCATATAAAATCTGTAAAACACATTTTAAAAATTGCTTCTTGTGGTCATGAGGGTAAGTGAACCTCTGAACAGCAGTAGTGTAAATAAGAGATAATTTTTAATAGGAAGTAAATGAAAATATTTGAAGAGTGAAGAAGTCATATAATATCCTGAAAGATCTCATCCTAAATCATTTATTGGGTATAAAATAATTCTAAGGAGTAAATACATGCCTGAGGACGCTTGGTTGTGGTAAAAAGGGGTGGCAGCAGGGAGGAAGATTTTTAAAGAAAAAGGACCTGTTTCTCCAGTCAGTGTTGGAACAATTAAAATCATTCTCTCTCTCTCCCTGCATCCTGCTGTGTCTCTCTTTTTCTTTTTGGTTTTTTGTTTGTGTTTTGGATCAGAGCTTCTGAATTTAACTGGAAACAAATTGCTACCCAAGCACTTAGCCAGGGCATGAGTATTTGCATCAGAGAAATACCATACCAGAGAAGGAAACAATGAGGTAACATTGGAAAATACCTTGAAGAAAAGTGTATTAAAATGTACTTTCCTAGGTCTCTTGATGTTTTGAATGTTTGCAAATTAGGGGCTGAGAGGCCTCCCTTACCTCTCCCCTTTAGTTCCCAAGTTTCACAGACAGGGTGGGAGCCAGGTCCTGAAGGCTGACTCAGGGCCTCCTCTGCCTCATGGAGGCCATCCCACCTCTCAGATGCTGCCCTCTCTTCCTCCTGCTTCATCATCTCCCAGATGCCACACGATCAGCACTGTGTCTAATTCTTTCCTGGGTTAAATCTCAGAAAGCTCATGAAGTTTCTCTATTTGTTATGTAGTACAATTCTAATTAAATAGTTCACACTTACATGACTGATCTTCGCACACCAACATATAATAGAATAGACACTCATTTTCAATATCCTTTAATATAGCAGTAAAGCTGGCACCCTACTCCAGTACTCTTGCCTGGAAAATCCCATGGGCGGAGGAGCCTGGAAGGCTGCAGTCCATGGGGTCGCGAAGAGTCAGACACGACTAACCAACTTCACTTTCACTTTTCACTTTCATGCATTGGAGAAGGAAATGGCAACCCACTCCAGTGTTCTTGCCTGGAGAATCCCAGGGACAGGGAGCCTGGTGGGCTGCCATCTCTGGGGTCGCACAGAGTCGGACACAACTGAAGCGACTTAGCAGCAGCAGTAGCAAAGCTTCTTTAATGTATTTATTTACTTTGGCTGTTCTGGATCTTCGTTGCTGTGCTGGCTTGTCTCTACTTGGGGTGAGCGTGGGCTACTCTTGGTTGCAATGTGCAGGCTTCTCGTTGCAGATCACAGGCTCTTGGGTGGGCAGGCTTCAGAAGTGGTGGCACTCCGGCTGAGTTGCTTTGTAGCAATGGGATCATCCCAGCCTAGGGATCTAGCCCGTGCCTCCTGCATTGACACGTGGACTTTTTACCACTGAGCCACCAGGAAAGCCCTCTAACAGTAAAATGTAATATGTAGTGGGTCCCAACAGGTGCTCATGAAAAAGTGAACTGCTCGAACCGTGATGATGATGATTGCAAAGTTCATTAGTGATGATTACCAATAAGCACTTAACTATCACTTTACTGCCTCATTTAATCTTGACAAAAACACAGAGAGTGAAGTATTATTTCTCCCAATTTATTCATGACAAATTTGGGGCTCAGAAAGGATAAAATAATTCATTCAATGTCACACTGTATTTAAATGGCAGGACAAGAATTTGAACCTAGGACTTTATGAAACCAAAGCCTGCTTTTCTGAACAACTGTAGTGTGATTCATATACATAAAGGGTCAATGATTATGTGAATAGTAGTATCACAAATAAGAAACATTTAACCTTTATACATATACAGTTATTTTTCCATAAGTTTTCTAGTGTTTTTTATGATCTTTATACCCATGACACAATAATGCTTACTTTCACAGAATAAAAGAAAAAATAGACTTTGTTTATTTCCAGGTTCTCCATATAACATTTACATTTCTGTTGAATTTTATTTTGTCACATTTTCAGTTTCCTTTCCAAAGAGGTATTGGTTACATTTGTTTCATACTTGAATTATCCCAACACATCCAACTGGAAAAAGTTTTATTTTTCACTGGAAGACTAAAATAAATACCTATATAGTTGTCAGAAACCCAAGATAATATGAGCTTATTTCTAAGCCCAGTACAAGATATCCTATTTCCTATTTTTCAGAAGTAGGTTCTAATCATTTTATAGACATTAAATATTCAGAAACCATGCTGCAGAATATGCTGAATATGGAAGAATTTATGAAACATTGCATAGAAACATATTTTCTCATAAATAATTCCCCACACATATGGGCTTGAAGAGAACTTATTTTTGGCCCAGCACGACAAGGATTAGTCAGAAATTTTTCATTGACATTTAGTTCCACTGCAAATAAAGAATAAAATCTCAACTAACTAGTATCTTTGGGGAATGGACTATTCTCAGGAAATTGCGTTTCTGGATAGCTCAGGGTAAAATAGAAATCATTTTATAATATATAAATGTTTATCAGTTGCCATTTCTATATTAGCTCTAAACTTATGGCTGAAGAGAATGCCATTTTGCACATGCTTTGTCCTTAAATCCCATACCATCTTTCTAAAGTAGACCATGTCAATTTATATGGGATGAACCCAGAGTACAGAATAATTGAATAACATCTCCAAGGTCACAGTTAATAAAGGGCAAGGATAGGATATAAGTCAGTTTCTGCGTGACTGTAATACTTATTCTCTTTCACCAATTGCAAAAGTATGGCAGAAGAAAGACGAGAGTAAGTAAGGCCCAGAGATAGAAAAGTACAAGACATTTTCCAAGTCTGCAGGTCAAGCATTCTTGCTGCAGAAGATGATTCGCAGTGCAGTTCAAGATAATAAGCTGGAAAAGGGTGAGAAAATAGAGCAGAGCTTTGGGGAGGATCAAACGATAAACTGAGACGGAGACAGAAAGCATGTGATGGAGGTTGACAGCCGTGAGAATGGATGGAAGAGCGATCTTCCCGAAGAAGAGACAGGGGACTGAGCGAATAACTGGATGTGGAGGAGGAGGCCGAAGGTGAGGTCCAAAGGACTCTGTCCTTGTAATCCTTTGTCTTGGGGAACACGGTGAGAAACAGAGGGAAGTGAACTGAGAGATTCCTCCTTGAAAGTAGTAGCGGGGGAGTAGGAAAGAGTGCAGTCAGGTTCAGTTTGGTTCAGTTTGGGGTTAGCAGGTGCAAACTATTACATATGAGGCAGATAAACGAGGTCCTACTGTATAGCACTGGGAACTGTATTCAAAACCCCATGATAATCCATAATGGAAAAGAATATAAAAATGTATACTGTTGTATAACTGAATCACTTTGTTGTACAGCATTGTAAATCAACTACACCTTGATTTAAAAAGAGAAAAAAAAGTGAAGTATGTTGAGCATAAAGAGGCAGTGGGACATCCAAGTGGAAATACATAGTGTGTGGATATGACAGAGTGCTAACAATTCAAGAGGGAAGGCATACTGAAGAACAGGCTGGGGAATCATTCTCTGAGAGGTAAGAGTTTCAGCATATAGTAGACAGAATTAGATGACTGCTCCCTGGGAAAGAATTTGAAAGAAAAAAAAAAAAAACTGGGAAAGTTGTACCATGAGGTAAATCTACATTTTATGAAGGAAGAAGTCCTAGAAGTATTTTTCAGAAGCCACAAAGGGAGTGTATTTCAAGGAAAATGTAGTTTTAAGTATAATAGTTCTTTGATTCAAAGTTACCATAGAATTATTTTTCCTCTAAAGGCTTTTGTTTGCTTTTTAAGCTAATTTTTATTGAAGAATATTTGCTTTATAATGTTTTATTAGTTTCTACTGTACAGCAAAATGAATCACCATGCATCTTTTGGACTTTCTTCCCATTCAGATCAGGGCAATGCATTAACTGGAGTTCCTTGTGCCATCCAGTGTTCTCCGTAGCCATCTATTTTATACATAGTATCAATAATGTATATGTGTCAATTCCAATCTCCCAATTCTTCCTACCCTCCCCCCATTTCCCCTTTGGTATCCATATATCTGTTCTCTCCATCTGTGTCTCTATTTCTGCTTTGCACATAAGATCATCTATACATTTTCCTAGATTCCACATGTATGTGTTAATATGATATTTGTTTTGTTACAAAAATACCAAATGCCCAGGAAAGCTATGGTAGATAGGAAAGCCCATCTACCCACCACCAAGATTCTACATTTAACTTTTTGCTTATTTTCTTTGCCACATATTTATTTCTCTAGCCATTCACATTATTTCTTTTTTTGCATTTCAAAAGAAATTGCAGACATTAGTTCACTATAACCCACAACACTTCAGCACATATTTAAGACACCATTGCCTAGGGAGTGTGCCACTGATTTAGTTGTATACTTTTAGAGGGGAAAACAAAAACTATAATAATTGTACAAAATCACTTGGAAGAAGCATTCTGATTTCAGGGAAATTGCTGTGAGCCTTAGAACTGAGGAAATGCAATACTAACAAATCCCATGGAAAGGTTTAGAGGGCACATACTCATTAGACTGAAACATTATGAGGGTGTTTATGACCTTGATAGTCGACATTTCTATAAATTAGTGAGGGCAAAAGCCAGGTGACCAGAGAGCCATGGGGAATAGGTAAAATAGATGATGTGCAAGGGTAGACAAGCTCTGGAAGTATGATCACAAGCGCAGGAAAGCAGTTAGTCAGTGGGGAAAATGGCAGTGTTTACTTAAGGGGCTGTCCTCAGTGGCAGACGTGGTCTCTGGGGTGGACGTGGTGATGTGAGCTAACTCTTAAGCCACTTGAAAAGGTTTTTAAAATGTGTGGTCATGCTCCATTGACTAATTTTCTTTGAGCCGTCTTTTCCTTTTTTTTTTTTTTTTTTTAATATTCTATTTGAGTATAGTTGCTTTACAATATGTTAGTTTCTGCTGTACAGCAAATTGAATCAGCTATACATATACATATATGTGTGTGCTCAGTCATGACCAACTCTGTGTGACCCCATGGACTGTGGCCCACCAGGTTACTACATTCCATGGAATTTTCCAGGCAAGAATACTGGAGTGGGTTGCCATTTCCTTCTCCAAAGGGATTTTCCCAACCCAGGGATTGAACTCAAGTCTCCCGCATTGCAGGCAGATTCTTTACCCTCTGAGCCACCAGGGAAGCCCAGATTCTCATTTATTAGCTATTTTATACAAGAAGTACAAAACAAATATATCAGTACCAAGGGGAGGGGAGTGGGCAGAAGTGGGAGATTGAGATGAACATATAGACATTATTGATTCTATGTATAAAATAGATCTAATGAGAATCTTCTGTATTTTACACGAGTTTACTTATTAGTTATCTATTTTATACATAGAATCAATATTTGTATGTCCATCTCAATCTCCCACTTCCACCCACTTCCCTCCCCCTTGCTGTCCATATGTTCATTCTCTGTCTATGCCTCTATTTCTGCTTTATTAATAACATTGTCTATGGTAATTGTTTCAGATTCCAAATATATGCATTAATATATGATATTTGTGTTTCCCTTTCTGACTTAATTTACTCTGTATGACAGTCTCTAGGTCCATCCCTGTCTCTACCTATTTTAATGACTCAATTTGATTCCTTTTTATGACTGAGTAATATTCCATTGTGTAATGTGCCACATCCTCTTTATCTATTCCCCTGCTGATGGACGTTTAGGTTGCTTCCATGTCTTGGCTATTGTAAATAGTGCTGCACTGAATACATGCACATGGGGTGCATGTATCTTTTTCAATTATAGTTTTCTCTGGTATATGCCCAGAGGTGGGATTGCTGGGTCATATGACAAGTTTTATTTTTAGATTTTTAAGGCGCCTCCATACTGTTCTGCATAGTGGCTGTATCAATTTACATTCCCACCAGTAGTGCAAGCAGGTCCCCTTTTCTCCACACCCTCTCCAGAATGCATTGCTTTTAGACTTTTTGATGGTCATTCTGACCAGTGTGAGGTAGTATCTAATTGTTTTGATTTGCCTTTCTCTACTAATCAGTGATGTTGAGCATCTTTTCATATATGTTTGTTTGCCATCTATATGTCTTCTTTGGAAACATGTCTGTTTAGGTCTTCCACTCATTTTTAATTGGGCTTTTTTTATATTGAGTTCTTGAAGCTTTTATAATATTCTTGTGCCTTGAAAATACTAATCATGTTGTGTTCTGGTCAGTCTGAGAGACATACATGTAATAGTTGGAAAATATTGGGTTATGATAGTTGTGTACTAAGTCTTGAATATAATCTGAAAGTTATATTTATGGCCATAATTATGATATCTATATGGGTTTGTGTATATTTCAGTAGGTGTGTGCATGCATATAATTTGATGACTTCTATTAAAGATGAAGTCATACTAAAAAATCAATTATTTTTAATATATCTCTTTTAGAGTAATAAGATTTTACTATAAAAACAGAATCCTCTGTGGCAATCAAATCGTTTTCACAAAGAGAAATATTTTCAATATTTACAAAGTAAACTGAATTTTGAAAAGTGAAAATTATTACACTTATACATCATATTAAATATTTACCAGGATTGTAATTGCTGCATACTAATGTGGATGAGTTTGGACTGTGATGACATTCTACACAAAGTACATAATTACAAATGTTGTACAAGACTGATGCTGGATTTCTGTAGCGTTTCTCCTTTTTTCTGATGTTTTCATGAAAGATGAAAACAGTAGGCAGTGTCGTTTGTTTCCTTATGAATTGAGAGTTGTTTCTCTGAAGTTTGATCACTAGGGTATCATCAAAAATGAGATAATAAAGGAGGGATTTTTAAATCTATTTTTCATGAAAAACAGAACTGACAGTTTTCTTCCTTGGAGCACAAAACAGCTGAATCACAGTAACTATAAATAAACAGCTCAAACTTGTTGCTTCTTGAGGCAATCTGGGTAAGAAAATTTAGAAAATTAAATTATAGATTTGGACAGAAGATACAAAGTTCCAGACTATTTAGAAATGATCTGGAATAGCCATGAAATTAACTGAGAAGCCTCTTGACTTTGATATTGTCTGCAAAAGGACACAGGAAATCAAAGAAGACCTTTTAAAGTGAGTGATGGAAGCAATATTGAATCAGCATTTTTACCTTCAATTGTGGGATCCTGCAAGTAAGTAACACAGGTTTAGTGTTTGTCGTTTTCAGTTTATTTTGGTATTTTATTAATTTATGGTCTAGGAACCTCAGAGAAGGATCAGAAGAGAGGAGAGATAGAACTGTTCTGGTAAATTCATTTCTCATGATCATTGATGACTTTCCTAGAACTTATTTCATAGAGTTTCTAAATCAAGAGGCAAGGAACAAGTAGAATCGTAAGTTCAGTATCTTTGCTCCATCATGTGCCTGTTGTTGCTTTGGTCTGCCTCAGTCTTGTTTCCAGGAATGAATTCCACAACGTTATGATGTCAGCTCTGTTCTGCATAAATCAGGCACTGATGTTAAGTCCTAAGACAAAAGGACATATTAGACGGCAGGGCTTCTTGGCCATCCTACGCTTAGTCATTACTTCCCAACATAGACTTTATAGAATGACTCATTCTCAGTTCCAGCTCCTTTAAATCCTCTGTAAGGCTCTCTCTTATCCGTTATAAAATGCAAAATAAATACCTCTCGTATAAAGGATTTTTATGAATTCTAAGCTATCTGGGACAATATTTAATTCATCTTTACAACACAGGTTTTCACTTTCTCCCCTCCAGGATTTTGGAAACTTGACTATTTTCTTCAATTATTGTCAAGTAGGTTCTGATGTGCCCAACACCTTTAGGACTTAAGATTCCAGCTTGCAAAGGTATGAAGGTACAATAGACCACAAATATGTAGAACTAGGAAAGGGTATATCTTTATAATCGAAGCAACTAGAACTTGGTATTTCCTCAAGGGAAGAACTGAACCACTTTTGGATTATTATGTAGTTGTTCAAAGGGACCCCAACCTCTGGAATCTAATGCCTAATGATCTGAAGCAGAGCTGCTGTAATAATAATAGAAAGAAAGTGCACAATAAGTGTAATGTGCTCAAATCATCCCCAAACCATCCCCAAACCATCCCCCCACCCCAATCCATGGAAAAATTGTCTTCCATGAAACTGGTCCCTGGTGCCAAAAATTTGGTCTAGAGGAAAAAGGAAGATGGAAAAAATATCAATATCAAATTTGAGAGGTATCTCAGAAACCACAAACATCTCCCCTGCTGCCGCTGATAAGTCGCTTCAGTCGTGTCCAACTCTGTGCGACCCCATAGATGGCAGCCCACCAGGCTCCCCCATCCCTGGGATTCTCCAGGCAAGAATACTGGGGGGTCTTCCTTCTCCAATCATGGAAGTGGAAGTTGTCCTATTTCAAAACCACATTCCTTCTCCAATGCATACATGCATGCTAAGTTGCTGCAGTCGTGTCCGACTCTGTGCAACCCCATGGACAGCCCACCAGGCTCCCCTTCCCTCTCCCCCTGGTACCCAAAAACACAGGCTCCTCTGTCCACGGGCTTCTCCAGGCAAGAGTAGTGGAGTGGGTTGCTATGTCCTTCTCCAACATCTCCCTTACTCAGTTGCAATGATGACAGAAAACTTATGAGTAGAAAAGAATCCCTTATATGGTTCTTTTTGTGATTTACCTTTAAAATGTAATCAAGCCCAAGGGAAAGACAATAATGTTAATAGTTTGTCACTGGTTGAATTATTGGGTCATTTTCAACCATGTGTCAGGATGCAGGGCTGTATGATGGCTCTTGGTATCTCATATTGGATGAGCAGAGAAAGAAGAGTATTGCGGCCATGTGTGGGGAGAAGTGTCCAGAAAGGAAGAAGTACAAAAGAGAAAAGAAACTTGAAGTCACTCTTTACCCTCAGCATTACTCAAACAAAGACAAACCATACCAACCATGTACTATATTTTTCCTTTAATTTTATTGTATTAAATAGTTATTTAAAATCTTGTGTTTTAGGTGCATAGCCAAGTGATTCAGATTATATAATTTTATATATATATATATATATCAGATCAGATCAGATCAGATCAGTCGCTCAGTCGTGTCCGACTCTTTGCGACCCCATGAACCGCAGCACGCCAGGCCTCCCTGTCCATCACCAGCTCCCGGAGGTCACTCAGACTCTCATCCATCGAGTCAGTGATGCCATCCAGCCATCTCATCCTCTGTCGTCCCCTTCTCCTCCTGCCCTCAATCCCTCCCAGCATCAGAGTCTTCACCAATGAGTCAACTCTTCGCATGAGGTGGCCAAAATACTGGAGTTTCAGCTTTAGCATCATTCCTTCCAAAGAAATTCCAGGGCTGATCTCCTTCAGAATGGACTGGTTGGATCTTCTTGCAGTCCAAGGGACTCTCAAGAGTCTTCTCCAACACCCCAGTTCAAAAGCATCAATTCTTCGGCGTTCAGCCTTCCTCACAGTCCAGCTCTCACATCCATACATGACCACAGGAAAGACCATAGCCTCGACTAGGCGAACCTTTGTTGGTAAAGTAATGTCTCTGCTTTTGAATATGCTATCTAGGTTGCTCATAACTTTCCTTCCAAGGAGTAAGCGTCTTTTAATTTCATGGCTGCAGTCACCATCTGCAGTGATTTTGGAGCCCAGAAAAACAAAGTCTGACACTGTTTCCACTGTTTCCCCATCTATTTCCCATGCAGTGATGGGACCAGATGCCATGATCTTCGTTTTCTGAATGTTGAGCTTTAAGCCAACCCTTTCACTCTCCACTTTCACTTTCATCAAGAGGCTTTTTAGCCCCTCTTCACTTTCTGCCATAAGAGTGGTGTCATCTGCATATCTGAGGTTATTGATATTTCTCCCGGCAATCTTGATTCCAACTTGTGTTTCTTCCAGTCCAGCATTTCTCATGATGTACTCTGCATATAAGTTAAATAAACATGGTGACAATATGCAGCCTTGTTTATAATACTTCAGATTTTTAACCTTCAGTTCAGTTCAGTCGCTCAGTCGTGTCCAGCTCTTTGTGACCCCATGACTGCAGCATGCCAGGCCTCCCTGTCCATCACCAACTCCTGGAGTTCATCCAAACCCATGTCCATCAAGTCAGTGACGCCATCAAGCCATCTCATCCTCTGTCGTCCCCTTCTCCTCCAGCCCCTAATCCCTCCCAGCATCAGAGTCTTCTCCAATGAGTCAACCCTTCGCATGAGGTAGGCAAAGTACTGGAGTTTCAGCTTTAACATCATTCCTTCCAAAGAAATCCCAGGGCTGATCTCCTTCAGAATGGACTGGTTGGATCTCCTTGCAGTCCAAGGGACTCTCAAGAGTCTTCTCCAATACCACACTTCAAAAGCATCAATTCTTCAGCGCTCAGCTTTCTTCACAGTCCAACTCTCACATCCATACATGACCAATGGAAAAACCATAGCCTTGACTAGACGGACCTTTGTTGGCAAAGTAATGTCTCTGCTTTTGAATATGCTGTCTAAGTTGGTCATAACTTTCCTTCCAAGGAGTAAGCGTCTTTTAATTTCATGGCTGCAATCACCATCTGCAGTAATTTTGGAGCCCAAAAAGATAAAGTCTAACACTGTTTTCACTGTTTCCCCATCTATTTCCCATGAAGTGATGGGACAAGATGTCATGATCTTCATTTTCTGAATGTTGAGCTTTAAGCCAACTTTTTCACTCTCCACTTTCACTTTAATCCAGAGGCTTTTTAGTTCTTCACTTTCTGCCATAAGGGCGGTATCATCTGCATATCTGAGGTTATTGATATTTCTCCCAGCAATCTTAATTCCAGCTTCTGCTTCTTCCAGTCTAGCGTTTTTAATGTTGTACTCTGCATATAAGTTAAATAAACAGGGTGACAATATACAGCCTTGATGTACTCCTTTTCCTATTTGGAACCAGTCTGTTGTTCCATGTTCAGTTCTTCCTGACCTGCATACAGGTTTCTCAAGAGGCAGATCAGGTGGTCTGGTATTCCCATCTCTTTCAGAATTTTCCATAGTTTATTGTGATCTACACAGTCTAAGGCTTTGGTATAGTCAGTAAAGCAGAAATAGATGTTTTCTGTAATGCTCTTGGTTTTTCGATGATCCAAAAGATGTTGGCCATTTGATCTCTGGTTCTTCTGCCTTTTCTAAAACCAGCTTGAACATCTGGAAGTTCACAGTTCACATATTGCTGAAGCCTTGCTTGGAGAATTTTGAGCATTACTTTACTAGCATGTGGGATGAGTACATTTGTGCAGTAGTTTGAGCATTCTTTGGCATTGACTTTCTTTGGGATTGGAATGAAAACTGACCTTTTCCAGTCCTGTGGCCACTGCTGAGTTTTCCAAATTTGCTGGCATCTTGAGGGCAGCACTTTCACAGCATCATCTTTCAGGATTTAAAATAGCTCTACTGGAGTTCCATAACCTCCACTAGCTTCGTTCGTAGTGATGCTTTCTAAGGCCCACTTGACTTCACATTCCAGGATGTCTGGCTCTAGGTCAGTGATCACACCATGGTGATTATCTTGGTCGTGAAGATCTTTTTTGTACAGTTCTTCTGTGTATTCTTCCACCTCTTCTTAATATCTTCTGCTTCTGTTAGGTCCATACTATTTCTGTCCTTTATCAAGCCCATCTTTGCATGAAATGTTTTTAACCTTACACACTACAAAATATTGAGTATTCTTGTTGCATTGTCATAGGTCCTGTTGCTTATCTCTTTTATGTGTATAGAACCATGGATTTGTTAATCCCATACTCCTACTTTGTCTCTCCAACCCATCTTTCCCCTTTGGTAAATTTGTTTTCTGTGTCTGTGGGTATATTTCTGTTTTGTCTATAAGTTCATTTGTATTTATTTTTACTTTCCACATATAAATGATATCATATGATATCTTTCTCTGCTGCCTTACTTCGCTTAGTATGAGAATCTCTAGGTCTGAGTTGCTGCAGATGGCATTAATCCATTCTTTCTGGGGCTGAGGCAAAATGATAGGATACTGAAAGAGGGACAGGGAGGCCTGGCATGCTGCGATTCATGGGGTCACAAAGAGTCAGACACAACTGAGTGACTGAACTGAACTGAAATGAATACTCCATTGTGTGTGTACCACATCTGTGGCCACTCCTCTGTGAATGGATGTGTAGGTTGCTTCCATGTCTTGGCTGTTGTAAATAGTGCTGCTGTGAATATTGGGGTACATGTATCTTTTTGAATTATGGTATTCTCCAAACATATACCGAGGAGTGGGTTTGCTGGGTGATGTGGTAGCTCTATTTTTAACTTTTGAAGCAAACTCCATACTGTTCTCCATACTGACTGCTTCACTTTACATTCCTGTCAACAATGTTGAAGAGTTCCTTTTTCGTCACACCCTTTCCAGCATTTATTATTTGTAGACTTTTTGATGATGGCCATTCTGAGGTAAGGTGGCCATTCTCTCTGAGAGTAAATGATACCTCATTGTAGTTTTGATATGAATTTCTCTAATAATTAACAATATGGAGCTTTTTTTAATGTTCCTTTGGCTATCTGTATATCTTCTGTGCAGAAATGTCTATTTAAACCTTCTGCTCATTTTTTTGACTGGATTTTTTTTTATATTGAGTTGTTTATATATTTTGGAGTTTAATTCTTTGACAGTCACATTGTTTGCGAAAATTTTCTCCAGTTCTGGGTTGTTGTTTTGTGTATGGTTTTCTTTGCTATGCATATGTTTTAAAGGTCACTTGGGTGCCATTTGTTTATTTTTGCTTTTGTTTTCATTACTCTAGAAGACAGATCCAAAATGATATTGCTGCAATTTATGTTTAAGAGTATTCTGCCTGTGTTTTTGTCTAGGAGTTTTATGGTATATGATCTTACATTTAGGTATTTGATCCATTTTGAGTTTCTTTTTGGACGTGGTGTTGGAGAGTGTTCTAATTTCATTCTTTTACATGTAGCTGTCCTGTTTTCTCAGCACCGCTTATTGAAGAGACTTTTTTTTCTCCATTGTATATTTTTACCTCCTTTGAGTATACAAATTGACCATAAGTGTGTGAATTTATTTCTGGGCTTTCTAAACTGTTCCACTTACCTATGTGTCTGTTTTTGTGCCAGCATCATACTGTTTTGATGACTAGCTTTCTAATATAGTCTGAAGTTTGGGGAAAAGTCCTCCAGTACTATTTATCTTTAGCGAGATTGTTTTGGCTATTTAAAGTCTATTGTGTTTTCATACAAATTTTAAAATTATTTGTCCTAGATTTGTGAAAAATTCCATTGATAATTTGATAAGGATTGCATTAACTCTGTAGATGGCCTTGGGTTTTGTGGTCCTTTTAACAAAATTGATTCCTCTACTCCAGAAAGATGGTATATCTTAACATCTGATTTTGTCATCTTTAATTTCCTTCATTAATGTCTCATAGTTTTCTAAGTATAGCTTTTTGCCTCCTCAGGCAGGATTGCTAGTTATTGTAGTCTTTTTGATGCGATGGTAAGTGGATTGTTTCCTTAATTTCTCTTTCTGATCTTTCGTTCTTAGTGTTTAGAAATGCACAGATTTGTGTGTATTAATTTTGTATCCTGCAAGTTCACCAAATCCACTGATGAGCTCTGGCAGTTTTCTAGTAGCATCTTTAGGATTTTTTATATGTAGTGTCATGTCATCTGCAAACAATGACTATTCCCTTTACTTTTCCTATTTGGATTCCTTTTTTTCCCATTTTCTCTAGGACTTTCAAAACTATGTTAATGAAGGTGGCAAAAGTGCACATCCTCATGTTGTTTCTGATCTTAGAGAAAATGCTTTCAAGCTTTTCACTGCTGACTATGATCTTAGCTGTAGTTTTGTCATCTATGGCTTTTATTATGTTGAGTTCGGTTCCCTCTATGCCCAATTTCTGGCGAGTCTTTATCATAGGTATTAAATTTGATCAAAAGCTTTTTCTACATCTGTTGATATGGTCATGTGGTTTTTATGCCTCAGTTTGTTAATGCAGTGTATCACATGGATTAATTTGCAGATTCATTTGCATATCCCTTCTTGGGTGAATCCTAGATGGGACTCTGTACTTCCTGGACTTGGGTGATTCTTTATCTTTCCCATGTTAGCTTTCAGCTATTATTTGTTCAAATATTTTCTCAGGCCCTTTTCCTCTCTCTCCTTCTGGGACTCCTATAATGCGAGTGTTGGTGTCTTTGATGTTGCCCTAGATATTTCTTAGACTGTCCTCATTTCTTTGCATTCTTTTTTTTTTTAATTTCTGTTCCATAGCAGTGATTTCCACCACTCTGTCCTCCAGCTCACTGATCCATTTTTATGCATCCTTTATTCTACAATTGATTCTTTCCAGTGTATTTTTCATTTCAGTTATTGTATTCTTTAACTGTGTTAGGCTGCCTATTATATTTTCTAACTCTTTATTAAAATTTTTGTGTAACTTCCCACTCTATGCACCCATACTTTCCCCGAGACTTTGGATCATGTTTACAATCATTACTCTGAATTATTTCTCAGGTAGATTGCCTATCTCCATGTCACTCAGCTGTGCTTCTGGAGTTTTATCTTGTTCCTTCATCTAGAATATGTTTCTCTACCTTCTCATTTTATCTAAATTTCTATTTGTATGTATATGTATGTCAAGGTAAGTTATGTTCCTCAACCTTGGAGAAGTGGCCCTCTGCAGCGGATGTCCTGTATGCCCCAGAAGTACACTCACCTCTCATCACCCAAGGGCCAGAAACCAGCTGGTCCCAGGGTAGGTTGTGACCTGCGAGCTTGTGCAGGGTTCCTGGCAGGAGGGACTGTGCCTGCCCACTGGTGGGTGGGGCCAGTTCTTATCCCTCTGGTAGGCAGCCATGTCAAAGGGCGTGCCTACAGGTGGGTGCGGGCTTAGTAAATCTTTAGGTAGCCTGTTGATGCAGAGGGATATGTTTCTACCCTGATGCTCATTTGAATTGTGGTATCCCAATGCTAGAGCCTGCAGCCTTTTGGGTGGGGCCAGGTCCTGGCACTACTTACTCAAGCAAGATGCCTGCTACCAGCAGGAGTTCAGGTAGATGAACACTCCCTGGTATTTCCATCCCTAGCTTTTATGACCTCAGAGAGAGCAACAGACACTCCCTGCCTCCCCAGGAGATCCCCCAAAGTTCAGCAGGTAGGTCTTGCCCTGGCTCTACGAAGTCACTGCTTTTGCCTTGGGTCCTGGTGAACATGAGACCTGTGTGTGCCCTCCACGAATGGAGTTTCTCTTTCCCAAAGTCTGGTAGAGCTGCTGCGATCAGGCCCTGCTGCCCTTCAAAGCCAAAAGCTCTGGGGCTCCTCTTCCCCTTACCAGAACCTCCACCTGGGGCGGGAGGTTGGGGGGTGGTCTGTGCTGAGGCTGAAAACTCTCACTATTGTGAGAGAATTTCTGTTAATTATTCTCTGGTTTGTGGCTCACCCACCCAGGTAGGATTTGATTATATTGCTAGTGTGCCTTTCTTACTGTCTTGTTGGGTTTCTTCATTATGTCTTTAGATGTAGAATATCTTCTTTGTTGAACTGTTAGTTGCTCAGTCGTGTCTGACTCTTTGCAACCCCATGGACTGTAGCTCTCCAGGCTCCTCTGTCCATGGGATTCTCCAGGCAAGAATACTGGAGTGGGTTGCCATTCCCTTCTCCAGGAGGATCTTCCCTGGGATGAAGGCAGAAAGAGCAAGAGCTTGTTAATGTATTCTCTCTTCTGTCACCCACTACCACCATCCCACACAGTCACTGCTGTTTTCTCTCATTTTCTTCCACTCTCACTCTCTCCTTTCCAAAGCTAAGAATGTCTTGCTTTCCATCAAAGCCTACTTGGTAGAATTATATTTGTATTTTTTTTTTTTTTGTCTAAGAAAGAACACATACTTTAAAAAATAGTAGTCAAACCCCATTTACCAGCTGAATAGCTTTGAGCAAATTTCCTTATCTTCTTTGAACTTTGAATTTTCTATCTTCATGACATGAGCAGTAAGATGTTTTGAAGGGTTTATTTTAAAGAGCATATTAGACAATTTAGGCAAAAAAAAGTTTTCTTATAAGTTATGTGCCTTTGGGAGAGAGAATACCTAAGTTTTGCTCTTTTCCTCTTTGGGTTCCAATTCATGGAAATAAAAGAGGAAAAAAATGCTGATAACCAAATGATAATCAAGTATCCCAAAGAATCATGACCCTCTGGAATATGTGGGTGGATGTAGCTGGGAGGCTTCTTCTTCTTTGACTGCAGGACTATTGGGATCACCAGCAGTGAATAGAGAAACAGCTGTCTACCCTGCTAGAGGCTGACTGTGTCTTGTTTGCTTAACAAATGCAGCCTCTGGAAATTTTAAGGAGAGAAAGTTCGGGGTCCTCTATGCCAGGGGTCCCCAACCTCCAGGATCTAAAGTCTGATGATCTGAGGTGGAGCTGATGTAATAATAATATTATTAGAAATAAAGTGCATGATAAATGTACATGAAGAAAATAAAGAAAATCGTTCAGTCGTGTCCAGCTCTTTGCGATCCCATGCACTGTAGCTTACCAGGCTCCTCCGTCCATGGGATTCCCCAGGCAAGAGTACTAGAGTGGGTTGCCATGCCTTCTCCAGAGGATCTTCCCAACACAGGGATCAAACCCAGGTCTCCTGCATTGTAGGCAGATGCTTTGCTGTCTGAGCCACCAGGGAAGTCCTAATGTCCATGAGTCATCCCCAAACCATCCCCTCCCCACCCCAGGCTGTGGAAAAATTGTTTTCCATGAAACCAGTCCCTGGTGCCAGAAAGGGTGGAAACTGCCGGTGTCCCAGCATAGACAAGATCTAAAAACTTGAATAGTGACCATTAGTTCATTAATTGTACCTTCCCACATTTCAGAGTGGCGGCCCAATGAAAGTCAGCTTACTTGTCCCTAGAGTAGTTCCCCTTACTTCTTAATGGGAAGGAGTAAAGAATGGTAGTCAAGTTGGCAGAAGCCCCTCATTAACACAGCCTCAATGTTTTATTTATCTTAGAGGAGGAACAGGCAGGTTAGAGTAACACAAAAGCTTCTATTCCCAGAAGTGGGTACTTAAATGTTTATCCCCCTTTAAATGTAATACCCGTAGTAAACCAAATGTTTAAGATTGATGCCAAAATTTCACGTTTGAAATTTTATCCCTTCTGAAGAATGCCTGAAGCTATTGCACCTAGGTAAATACAGTTACTCTCTTTTCAATATTTTGTGAACATGAAAAGGTAGGGAGTATTACAAAAAGTTTTTGATTTACATATGTCATATTTCTTCTATAACCTCAAAAACTCCTTGCATGTGAGACATGTGTATGTCTGTTTGACACTTTTATATTCCCCCAAACAACCTGTGCACAGGGCAGTTACTTTTTAATGAGCACATGTTAGAATAACATTATGGTTCATGTAGAAACTAGACCAAGAGAAGCTCCTTTGTGTCTCGTATCACAGAAGAGGTGAGACAAAGTGGAGGTAAGAACTCAGGCCTCCTCAAAGCTACCCATTTTAACCTTATTCTTAAGGGTGAAGGAGTGGAAAATGAGACAGGAAATAGGAGAATGTAAATAAGGATGTAAAAATTAATATTGAAATCAGAATCATGCTACACATCGGCCTCTGATTTGACCCAGCTGAGTCTGTACAATTCATTCCTGCTGCAGCTTAATCTAATATTTCTCACCAAGAACTGTTTTACCCAGGAGAGCCCTCTGCAGGGAGGTGCTAACAGGAGTCTGCACCTGGCAGTCATACATTATGTACCTAATGAGCAAATGAAATGTTTAATAACTGCACTGTGAAAATAAAACTTAAAACAGTAAATTCCTGCTGAGGCGGCTCATCGCCACCTGATGTGCAGGCCCATCTCAAAACACCAGCATCCTTCACGTTTCCCCCAAGTCACTGGGTCACGCTGGGGAGAGCAGTATTAAAACCAAAGCTGTGCTCACTCAATTAACTGTGTATCAGTGTAAATTCATTTATTTATCATATCAGCATCCTGTGTTTCACCTAAGGGTCGCCTGAAACACTTCTCCAACAGGCACCCTGGGGAGGGGGAAATCTACAGCGATTGCAGACTAAGCATCTGTAAATTTTAATTTTTCAATTAATCATGGATGATTTAAACACATAGTAATTTGATATTGCTTATTTTAGGTTTAACTGTCTGATGTTAGTCTGAAATAAAAAAGCAAAACAACCATAATTATTGTTACGGTTTTTCATTAATAACTTTAAGAGAAAATGATAGAACATTTTTATAGAGAGAACCAATTTAAAATCCGATTATCATAACTCATGAGTTAAGGATTCACTTGCTAGATATTTCTTTAGATTCATTTTTACCAGAGAATTAGCTACACTTCCTAAATCTTAACAGCCAAAATATCCCCAAAAATGAAGTATATAGATAGAATACTTATAATACCTAGTAAAGTTAAGTAATATGTAGAATAGTTTCCCCGGCAGTTCAGACAGTAAAGAATCTGCCTGCAACACAGGAGACCTGGATTCGATCCCTGGGTGGGGAAGATGCCCTGGAGAGGGAATGGCTACCCACTCCTATATACCTGCCTAGAGAATTCCATGAACAGAGGAGCCTGGTGGGCTAAGCCCATGGGGTTGCAGAGAGTCAGACATGACTGAGTGACTGACACTTTCACTTCACAATATTTTCTCATGTAATTTTTACAGCTAATAGCTAAAAGATAAAATTGCTTAAACTTTATAGAAATTAAAATGACCAAGACCAAAGAAATTAGGCTATGGGGTAAAAGTCACAAAAGTACAAAGAATGGCTCTCTTAAGCCCCAGGCTGGGATTCTCCCCAGTATTTGGATATGTACTTGAGTGCTCATTCTGTGCTTGGAATTCCTTGTGTAGTTAACACACATTTTACTATCACAGGGGAAAAATAACACAGGAAATCAGAAACCTTTTGTCCTGTTCTCCCTCTTCAGCTTTGCTCTCCTCCAGCTCTGAAACGAAGGTGGGTTTTCTTTATCACATTCTCAAAAACATTCTTCATTTTGGGGAGTGATCACAGAGCATCTTGACTGCCAGGCTAAAATGATATGAAATTAGCATCTGGGAGCCATGAAGAGAGTTCTTTGATTTTTCTTTATTATTATTTTTCAAAAACTTTATAAAATTTTTATATAATATTTAAAGGTTACTTTCCATTTACAGTTATTATAGAATATTGGCAGTATTCCCAATATTGTAAAATACATCCATGAGCCTGTCTTATACCCAGTGGATTGCAGCTCCCATACCTCCACCCCTACACTGCCCCTCCCCTTCTCTCTCCTCTGGTAACCACTACTGTGTTCTTTGTATCTCTGAGTCTGCTGCTTTTCTGTTGTACTCACTAGTGTGGTGACATTTTTATATTCCATATATAAGTGATGTCAACCAGTATTTGTCTACGACTTATTGCACTTAACATATTGCCCTCCAAGTTTATCCATGTGGCTGCAAACTTTATTCTTGTTTATGACTGAGTAGTAATGTGTGTGTATGTGTATCTTCATCCATTCATCTGTGGATGACTTCCTTGGCAATTGTAAATAATGCTGCTATGAACACTGGGATGTACACATCTTTTTGAATTAGTGTTTTTTTTCTGATGTATATATCCAGAAATGTAATACAATTCCTGGGTTATACAGTGGTTCAATTTTTAGTTTTTTGTGGAACCTCTCATACTGTTTTCCACAGTGGCTGCACCACCTTACATACCCACCTCAAAGTACAAGAGTTTCCTTTTCTCCATGTCCTCACCATTTGTTATTTGTATTATTTTTGATGAGAGCCCTTCTGACAAGTTTGAGGTGTCATTTTATTGCGGTTTTGACTGCATTTCACTGATTATTAGCACTGCCAAGCAACTTTTCATGTGGTTGTGGTCATCTGCATACCCTTTTTGGAAAAAATGTCTATTCCGTTTTACTGACCATTTTTTAATCAAGTTGCTTTTGTGATATTGAGTTTTAAAAACTGTTCGTATATGTTGGATATTGATATATTATTGGTCATATCACTTACAAATATTTTCTCCCATTCAGTACATTGCCTTTTCATTTTGTGAATGGTTTCCTTTGCTGTGCAAAAGCTTGTAAGTTTGATTAGGTCCCATTTGTTTATTTTTGCTTTTATATCATTTGATTTAGGAGATACAAAATACGGATTTAGGTCAAAGAGTGTTCTGCTTATGTTTTCCTCTAGGAGCTTTATGGTATACAGTTGTACATTTAGGTACTTAATCCAGTCTGAGTTTACTTTTGTATGTGGTGTTAGACAATGTCTAATTTCATTCTTTTACATGTAGCTGTCCTGTTCTCCTAAAACCACTTATTGAAGAGACTGTATTTTCTCCATTGTATAGTCTTGCCTATTTTGTTGTAGATTAATTGACCATAAGTGAGTCACTTTGTTTCCAGGCTCTCTGTCCTGTCCCATTGATCGGTGTGTCTGTGTCTGTTTTTGAGTGTGTGTGTGTGTGTGCGTGCATGTGTGTGTGCATGCATGCCAGTACCATACTGTTTTGATGACTGTGGCTTTTTAATATAGTCTGAAGTCAGAAATGTAATTCCTCCAGCACTATTCTTTCTCAAAATTGTTCTGGCCATTCAGAGTCTTTTGTGTTTCCATACAAATTTTAAAATTATTTGTTCCATTTTTGTGAAAAACACTGTTGGTAATTTGATAGGGATTGTATTGACTCTGCAGACTGCTTTAGGTAAAATGGTCATTTAATAGTTTTGATTCTTCTAATCCAAGAAGACAATATATCTTTTCACCTGATTGTGTTGTCTTCAATTTCTTTTTCATCAGTCTTACAGTTTTCAGAGCACAGTTTCTTAGCATTCTCAAGTAGGTTTATTCCTTGGTATTTTACTCTTTTAAATGCAATATTAAGTGTCACTGTTTCTTTTATTTCTATTTCTGATACTTCATTGTTAGTGTATAGAAATGCAACAGATGTTTGCACATTAATTTTGTATCCTGAAAGTTTATTGAATTCATGGATGAGCTCTAGTAGTTTTTTGGTGATATCTTTAGGATTGTCCATGTACAGTACCATGTCACCTCCAAACAGTGAAGGTTTTACATCTTGGTGTGCAGCTTGGGTTCCTTTTCCTTGTTTGTATTCTCTGATTGCTGTGCTCGGACCTCCAAAACTACATTGAATACAAATGGCAAAAGTGGGCATCCTTGTTGTTCTTGATCACAGAAGAAATACTTGCAGTGTTTCAATATCAATATTGAGTATGATTTTAGCTATGTGTTTGCCACGTGTGATCTTTATTATGGTGCATTCTGCTCCCTGTGTGCTCTTTTTTCTGGAGAGTTTATTATAAAGGGATGTTGAACTTTTTGCAAAATCTTTTTCTACATCTGCTGAGATGATCATATGATTTTTATTCTTCAATTTGTTAATGCAGTGTATCACACTGATTTATAGGTATTGAAAGATCATTGAATTCCTGAGATAAATCTGACTTTGATCATGGTGTATGAGTCTTTTGGTAGAAAAGGAAGGGCCTGGATGAACTTTTTGGCCAGCACAATATATTGTTCAATTCTAATATTTTATTGAGGGTTTTTACCTCTGTGTTCACCAGTGATACTGGTCTATAACTTTCTTTTTGTGATATATTTCCTGGTTTTGGTATCATAGTGATGCTGCTCCTAAGTCTCTTCAGTCGTGTCTGACTCTATCCGACCCCATAGAAGGCAGCCCACCAGGCTCCCCCGTCCCTGGGATTCTCCCGGTAAGAACACTGGAGTGGGTTGCCATTTCCTTTTCCAATGCATGAAAGTGAAAGTGAAGTCACTCAATCGTGTCTGACTCTTCGCGACCCCATGGACTGCAGCTCACCAGGCTCCTCCGTCCATGGGATTTTCCAGGCAAGAGTACTGGAGTGGGGTGCCATCGCCTTCTCCCATAGTGATGCTAGTCTTATAGGAAAAGTTCATAAGTATTGCTTCCTCTGTAATTTTTTGAAATAGTTTCAGAAGGATGTGATAACTCTTACCTAAATGTTTGGTAGAGTTCACCTGTGAAGCCATCTGGTCCTGGACATGTTTATCCCGATTTTTTAATTACTAATAGGATTTTAGTACTTATATTTGCTCTGTTCATATTTTCTGTTTCTTCCTCATTCAGTCTTGCAAGATTGCACCTTTCTAAGAATTTGTTCATTTTATTGGCAATTGTTTCTGCTAGTTTCTTAAGATCCTTTGTATTTCTGTGGTGTCAGTTGCAACTTTTTTTCATTTCCAATTTTATTGACTTGGGTCATCTCCCTTTTCTCTTGATATGTCTAACTTATCATGTTTATTCTTCCAAAGAACCAACTCATTATTTTCATTGATTTTTTTGTCCTATGTTTTAAAGCCTATTTTATTTATTTCTGCTCTGATTTTTATGACTTATTTTCCTCTACTAACTTTGGACTTTGTTTGTTCTTTACCTAGTTCTTTTAGGTGTAAGGTTAGCTATTTATATGAGACTTGTTTCCTGAGGTATTCTTGTATCAGTATAAACTTCCCTCTGAGAACTGCTTTTGCTGCATTTCGTAGGTTTTAGATTGTTGTTTTCATTTCTCTGTAGTCATTTTCATTTCCTCTTTGATTTCTTCAGTGGTCCATGGGTTGTCTAGTAGCATATTATTTTAGCCTCCACGTGTTTGTATTTTTGGCATTTTTCCTTGTAGTTGATTGCTAGTCTTATTATAGTTAGAAGACATTTGATAGAACAATTCACCTTTGTTAAATTTACTGAGGTTTGTTTTGTATCCTGGCATGTGATTTATCCTTAATAATGTGTATTCTTCAGCTTTTGAATGGAATGCTCTATAAATATTAGTTAAGCCCATTTGCTTTAATGTGTTCAACTGTGTTTCCAAGCTGATTTTATGTGTGGATGATCAATCTGCCCATTGATATGATATTAAATTCTACTACTATTATTGTTACTATGAATCCTCTTCTATTAATATTTGCCCCATATATTTTGGTGCTCCAGTATTGGGTCTACATATATTTGCAACTGTTATATCACCTTTTTATACTGATTCCTTGATTATTATGTAGTGTATATTTTTGTCTCTTGTAGCAATCTTTAAAATATATTTTATCTGATATAAATATTGCTTTTTCTTCTAATTTCCATTTGTGTGGAATACCGTTTTCCATCCCCTCAGTGTGAATATGTCCCTGGGTCAGAAGTGAGTGTCTTGTAGGCAGCATGTATATGGGTCTTGTTTTCATATCCATTCAGCCAGTCTATATCTTTTGGTTGGAACATTCAGACCATTTAAGGTAACTATCAATCAATATGTATGTTCTTATTGCCATTTTGTTATTTTGAATTTGTTTTTGTAGCTCTTTTTTTATTCCCTTTCTTCTTTTGCCGTCTTCTCTTGTGATTATATGACTATCTTTAGCATTGTGTTTGGATTCCTTTTTATTTTGCATGTAGTTCTAAATTTTTGGTTTGTGGTTACCATGAGGTTTTTGTATAACAATCTTATGTGCATATATATAAATATATACATATATATGTATGTGCTACAGTCCATGGGATCACAAAGAGTGGTACATAATTTAGCTACTGAATAACAGTGTGTACATGTATATGTGTGTTATCATGTGTGTGGTCTTCCCTGGTGGCTCAACAGTAAAGAATCTGCCTGCAATACAGGAGGTGTGGGTTCGATCCCTGGGTTGGGAAGATCCCCTGGAGGAAGAAATGGCAACCCACTCCAATTACCTTGCCTGGAGAATCCCATGGACAGAGGAGCCTGGTGGGCTATAGTCCACGGGGTCACAGAGAGTCAGACACGACTTACTGACTAAACAACAGTGTGTGTATAAGTATAGTTGCTTGATCCCTTCATTTCAAATGTATTTTAAAAACCCTGCTTAGGTGTTCTCCTTCCCTGATAATTTTTGATATCATATTTTACTTCAAATTGTTTTATGTATTCCTTAAGCTCTTACTGTGGATAAAGATGCTATCTTTGTCTTTTAATCTCCCTACTAACTTTGTATGTGGATGATTTCCTATCTTTACTGTATGTTTATCTTTACCAGTGAGCTTTTCCGTTTCATAATTTTCTTTTTTCTTTTTTCACCTAGAGAAGTTCCTTTACAATTTGTTGTAAACTTGGCTTAGTGGTGCTGGACTCTTGGTTGCAGGTTTTTGCTTTTCATTTGCTGCCTTTAATAGTCTCTTTTTGTCATCTAAAGTAGTATGTCTTGGTGTGTTCCTCTGATTAACACACCAAAGTTGCTATGTGGGACTTTGTGCTTCCTGCACTTGGGTGACTCCTCCTTTTTCAACACTTGGGGATTTTTCAGCTTGCATTGGCCTGGATCCACAGGATCATAGTTTCAAGGGTAGGTATGATGGAGCATGTCTAGTAGCTAGTGCAGGCTTTCTGGAGGGCAGACCTGGTGCCTGCCCACCGAGAGCAGAGCTGGGTCTTGGCCCTCTGTTGTCCAGAGTCACATCTAGGGCTTGTCGAGAGATGGCTGAGGGCTCAGGAAGATTTTAGACATTCTGTCTGCAGTGGCACACCACTCCAATACTCTTGCCTGGAAAATCCCATGGATGGAGGAGCCTGGTAGGCTGCAGTCCATGGGGTCGCTAAGAGTCGGGCACGACTGAATGACTTCACTTTCACGCATTGGAGAAGGAAATGGCAACCCACTCCAGTGTTCTTGCCTGGAGAATCCCAGGGACGGTGGAGCCTGGTGGGCTGTGGTCTATGGGGTCACACAGAGTTGGACACGACTGAAGCGACTTAGCAGCAGTCTACTGGTGAGTGGGGCTGTGTCCCCAACCTGTTAGTTGTTTGGCGTGAGATGTCTCAGCACTGGCATCTTCAGCTTTTGGGTGGGGCTAAGTCTTGGGGCCGATGAGCCAAGATGCCAGGAGCAGTGTTCACATCACAGAATTTCTCCAAATATGGCTGTCACCAGTATCACATATCCAGGGTGAGTGGCAGCCACCTCCCCAGGAGGCTTTCCAAGACCATTAGGTAGGTCTGGCCCAGGCTCCTATGAAAGCCACTGCTTTGCCCTGGGTTCTGATATATGTCAGATTTCACATGTGCCCTGTAAGAGTGAAGTCTCTATTTCCCCTGGCCCCATGGTGCTTCTGAAATTAAGCCTTCCTGGCCTTCAAAGTCACATGCTTTGGGCGCTTATCTTCTTGATACAGGACTTCCAGGCTTGGGAGCCCAACCAGGGGCTCAGAATTCTCACTATTGTGGGAGAACCTCTGCAGCGCTGTTCTCCAGTTTGTGGGTTGCCTGCCCGAGGGTATGGGATTTGATTATATCATGACTCTACCCATCCTACCTGTCTCATTGTGGTTCTTTCTTTATGTCCAGTTGTAAAAAATCTTTTCTGGTAGGTTCTTTTTCATCAGTGGTTGTTCTGCAGATAGGTGTGACTTTGGTGAGCTCATGAGAGGAGGTGAGCTCAGGGTCTTTCTAGTCAACCTCTTGGCTGCTGGCCCATTTTCTTTTCCTTTGATATATTACGCTGATAAGACCCAGAAAACCTTCACTGAAATTAAGAGAAATGTTATTAAATTTATGTTAAACTAATTATCAGCATAATTGACGTTCTCCAAAGTGAATAAATAAATATGAAGCAAAGTCTTCTCCCTAGATCTACAATAGGAAAATCTGTCAAAAATCTTATCATTTCTTGACATTGAAGAACAGGAGTTTAATACCCTGAAGTAAATGCTTTTCTAATTGCTACTGTTTTATCTAGTTCTCTGGGAGGGTATGATTGTCTTCCAGTGTGTCAGAAGACCATCGGGCAAGGCAAAGGCTATCATGACTTAAAAGACAAACAACTAATCTCAAAAATATACAAGCAACTCCTACAGCTCAATTCCAGAAAAATAAATGACCCAATCAAAAAATGGGCCAAAGAACTAAATAGACATTTCTCCAAAGAAGACATACAGATGGCTAACAAACACATGAAAAGATGCTCAACATCACTCATTATCAGAGAAATGCAAATCAAAACCACTATGAGGTACCATTTCACGCCAGTCAGAATGGCTGCGATCCAAAAGTCCACAAGTAATAAGTGCTGGAGAGGGTGTGGAGAAAAGGGAACCCTCTTACACTGTTGGTGGGAATGCAAACTAGTACAGCCACTATGGAGAACAGTATGGAGATTCCTCAAAAAACTGGGAATAGAACTGCCTTATGATCCAGCAATCCCACTGCTGGGCATACACACTGAGAAAACCAGAATTGAAAGAGACACGTGTACCCCAATATTCATAGCAGCACTGTTTACAATAGCCAGGACTTGGAAGCAACCTAGATGTCCATCCGCAGATGAATGGATAAGAAAGCAGTGGTACATATACACAATGGAGTATTACTCAGCCATTAAAAAGAATACATTTGAATCAGTTCTAATCAGGTGGATGGAACTGGAGCCTATTATACAGAGTGAAGTAAGCCAGAAAGAAAAACACAAATACAGTATACTAACGCATATATATGGAATTTAGAAAGATGATAACAATAACCCTGTATACGAGACAGCAAAAGAGACACTGATGTATAGAACAGACTTTTGGACTCTGGGACCGGGAGAGGGCGGGATGATTTGGGAGAATAGCATTGAAATATGTATAATATCATATCTGAAATGAGTCGCCAGTCCAGGTACGATGCCTGATAATGGATGCCTGGGGCTGGTGCACTGGGACGACCCAGAGCGATGATATGAGGGAGGAGGGTTCAGGGTGGGGAGCACGTGTATACTTGTGGCAGATCCATCTTGATGTATGGCAAAAGCAATACAATATTGTAAAGTTAAGCAAAATAAAATTTAATTAAAAAAAAAATAACTCATCATATAGAAGGAGTACTGAAAAATGGGGGATCAGGCAGGTCTGTAAGAATATAGTTGGCTTTTAAACTGGTGTATAAGCACAGTGTACCAAAACCCAGATAGTAACAGAGGAAGTCTGACAAAGCCCATCTGCAGTTTAAATGACTATGTTGAAAATACAGAAGGAAATAAGGATGAATGGACTTAAGATAAACCACCAAGCAACAGCCACAGTCCATCAGCAGGTGAGAGGCTGCAAGATGGTTCCTAGAGTCCTCTTCAGATTGGACTGAGCTCTCAGGCATCACTTACTAATCCAAATGCCAGGTGACACGACTCCATCACTGTCTGTGCCACAAGACTGCTTGTTTTATAGAAAGAAGTTTGCTTGGTTTAAGTAGTATAGAAAATAGATTCAGAATGTAGCCTTTGGAAGAGCCACAGGTAAGGTCTCAAGCATGAAGTGATAAAGGCATGCCTCATAGTTCTTCAGAAGAATAAAGATGCAGACTAGAAAATCAAGAGCCAGGAATACACAGTGAGGAAATAGGTGAAGAAAAGTTTCCAAGCCAAAACATTTGAGATTCAGAGTATAAAATACTGAATCTACCCAAATACAAATGTATATAGCACAGGGACAGAGTTGATGCACATCCAGAAGCAAGTGTGTCTGCTATCCATGGAAATCTATTCATGGAAATCTTTGCTTTAAACATTTGTTCCCCTTTACTAAAGGGCACTCTTAAGACCAAAGTTGTCTTATTGGCTGTTGATAAATCTCTCCTGGAAAATTTCTCCCATACTCTTTTAATTCCCCATTCAGGAAAAAAAAATTAGGCCATATGTCAGATAAAGTGCTAATACTGAACTCTAGAGACCCTTTAAATTCTTCTCTTGTACTGGAATGTTATTGAAATTAAAATTCTACCTTGACCTCTTGATCTTCAGGAACCTCAGTGTTACCTTCAGCAAAATAATGGGGAGGGCACTAGTTGAACTCCAAGGGCCATCGCGGTTCCAGCGTTTTAAACTTCTTTGCATCTGTGAATATTGCTTGAGAAGAGTGTCATATGAGGTTTAAACACTAGGCAATGTCTTTGATTCCTTTTGTAAAATGCACAGTGTCTTGCCTGTTATTCAACACTCAGCAGGTATAAAACTGTTGCCTGGACACTAGAGATAATCAATTATTATAATTATCTTCTAATGGGTTTGAGCTATGATACTCTTTAGGCATGTATGCATCTTATTATAATAATACAAATGCTTCAGATGCACTATAATACATTATAGACCTGCCCAAATCATTAGGATCCTGGGCAGAAAATACTCCATTAGAATGTATTTTAATAGTGAGAACTATAATTTCTCTGTGTAAAACTACCAAAAAAGTAGTTAAATAATTTTTATTCTTAAATATACTTCCCAGTATACAACAGGGACAGGCCTGATTCAATTTTCTGCATAATAGGCTAAGCCCATACTATTTACTTCTTTTGTGTGTTACTCTCTTTGTATATATCTCTATGCTACAGTGAATTGATTTGTGTTAATTCATGAATATATGTTGCATGTGTTAAGGGTTAAAATGTAAACTTTTCAAAAAAAAAAGATTACTTAAAAACTAAAATTTAGGCAGAGATCAATATGGGAGACTAGGATGTGGAGCTCACCTCTTCCTACAAATCCTTCAGAAATACATCTATATTTGGAACAATTCTAAAAGAATACTTACTGAATGTTGGGAGAAGATCTCATACAACCAAAGCTATAAGAAAGAGATGACCATGTAACTGGAGAGGATAAAGTGGGGAAAAAAGAAGAATTGAAATGGGACCCCATACCTGGCAGGGAGTCATGAAACGGGAAACATTCCCTCACGCTGGGAATCTTCTCTGGCTGAGAAGTCAGCTGGGACAGATTGGGAGGATCAGAGGAAAGGGTGGTAGCACAGAAGGTCCTTGCCACCTCACTGACTCCCCAGCTCCAGACACGTGTCTGCTGGGTGCCCAGTGCCTGGGTTCTGAAACTCAGACTTGAGTAGCCAGACCTGGGGAAAGGACTTGGTTTGGCTGCAGAGAGGCAGCCTGAAGGGCCTGGAGTGTGGTCTAGCCCACAACTGGGAATGCACGTAGGATGGAGGCCGCGTCCTCCGTAAGAGCCACATTGTCAACACGTGCCCAGTGGGAGGGTTGTGGACCCATCATAGCAGCCTCACTTCAGTGTGCTCACGGTGGGTGCTACTCCACCGCTACAAGCTCTGGGAACACACAAGCACGGCTAGGTTGCCAGCAAGTGAATGACTACAGGTCAGAAATCTAAGGTGATTCCTGGTGATCCCACAGTGGGTGCTGGTGCACTACACCAGCAAACTCACACTGGCAGCTCTGTGAGCACAGTGCTTGGGGGGACATCCGAGCTGCTTACTTACTGTTGCTCTCCAGGTTGAGGTTCATCCAAGGGTGATACCAGCAACAGTGTACTCTGTGGGTGCCCACACGAGGTGGCAGGCGATGTCACAGAGTACATGTCCTTGGACAGTTCCTGGGGAGGAATACACACCTCCTTCCCAGTGGAGTGCTCTAGTCCTACTACTGATACCACTGGTTAAAACTGGACCTGTGGGCTCCACTGAAAGGGCTGTGACAACCACAGAGCAAAGAGAAGGGCTCACCCCACATCCGCTGAAGGCTCTGGTCACAGCAACACACACTTTATCCAGGGCCAGCACAACCTAAGGAAAGAAATGGCAAGCATCCATACCAAAAACAGCCCTCTTGAGCCAAAAATATTGGACTCAGACAGGCTATACAAGGGCACTCCCACATAAAAACAGCCCTTCAAAACCACAGTAGAAAACCGTTTATCCTAAATCAAGAGTCAGAGAAATATGAAATGAAAAAGCAGAGGAACCATTCCAATAAAAAAAAAAAAACCCACACAAGACAAATCCCCTGTTTTAAAATATGAAATAGACCTCTCCAGTCTACCAGACGCTGAGTTCAAAAAGAAGGTAATAAAAATACTGAAGGAATTAAGGACTATCAATAGAAATGTAGATCACTGTAACAAGGATCTAAAAATTATAATGAGCCATTCAAAATTAGACAAGTCAATTACCGACGTGAAAACCAAGTTACAGGCAAAAAATACCCAATAATGCAGAAGAATGAATAAATGATTTTGAAGACAGAATAACAAATTATGCAATCACAGCAGCAGACAGAAAGACAAATAAAAAACAATGAAAGAGAGATCTATGGATAATATAAAGGGTGCCAATCTATGCATAAGTAGGGATTGCAGGAGGAAAGGAGATCAAAATGTATTTAAAGAAATTATGGCTGAAAATTTCCCAAACCTTAAAGAAGGAAAAAAGATGCCCAGGTACAGAAAGAACAGAGGGTCCAAAATAAGATGAGCTTGAAGAGAGACCCACACTAAGACATCTAACTGAAATGGAAAAAGTTAAAGCAAGAATCCTAAAGGCAGTGAGAGAAAAACAAATTGCAGGTGAAGCCCCTCCCCCTCCATAAATATAGCATCTGATTTATCCATACAAAGTTTATAGGCCAGAAAGAAGTGGCTAGATATACTCAAAGTCCTGAATGGGAAAAACCTGCAACCTAAACTACTTACCCAGCAAGATCAACATTTAGAATAAAAGGAAGGAGAGAGAGAAAATTTCTCAAACAAGCAAAAACCAAAGAATACATCAATACTGAGACTATTCTAAAATAGTGAAAGGTATTCTCTAAATGGCAACCCACTCCAGTGTTCTTGCCTGGAGAATCCCAGGGACGGTGGAGCCTGGTGGGCTGCCGTCTATGGGGTCGCACAGAGTCGGACATGACTGAAGCGACTCAGCAGCAGCAGCAGCAGCATTCTCTAAATAGAAAAGAAGCAAGAGTCTATAAGGAAGGGGAAGATCACAATAGGAAAAGCAAACATATAAAAGGATTGTAGATCACTTAAATAAAGCCAGTACATATATTTTAAAAGAAGACTTTAAAAAATTGTGAAAGTGATTTTAAGTGCATTTTAATTCATTTCTATCATGTCCAACTTTGTGCAGCCCTATGGACTATAGCCCTCCAGGCCCCTCTGTCCATGGGGATTCTCCAGGCAAGAATACCGGAGTGGCTTGCCATGGGATATTCCTCACCCAAGGATCAAAACTGCATCTCTTATGTCTCCTTCACTGGCAGGCAGGTTCTTTACCACTAACACCATGTGTAAAGCCTTGTTTTAACTACAATGAACAGCAAAAGGATAAGCATAAAGACGTAAAACAGGAAATCAAAATTACAACATGTTGGCAAGTGGAGTAAGAAAATGTTATTTTTTAGAATGCATTTGAACTTACATTTGGGGAAGGCAATGGCACCCCATCCCAGTACTCTTGCCTGGAGAATCCCATGGACGGAGGAGCCTGGTGGGCTGCAGTCCACGGGGTCGCTGAGAGTCGGACACGACTGAGCGACTTCACTTTCCCTTTTCACTTTCATGCATTGGAGAAGGAAATGGCAACCCACTCCAGTGTTCCTGCCTGGAGAATCCCAGGGACGGGGGAGCCTGGTGGGCTGCCATCTATGGGGTCGCACAGAGTCGGACATGACTGAAACGACTTAGCAGCAGCAGCAGAACTCACATTATTACCAGTTTAAAGCAAGTAGATATAATAATGGGTTAACACACTTGAAATGGCTCCTCTGTCCATGGAATCCTCCGGGCAGGAATACTGGAGTGGGTTGCCGTTTCCTTCTCCAGGGGATCTTCCCAACCCAGGGATCGAACCTGGGTCTCCTGCATTGCAGGCGGGTGCTTTACCATCTGAGCCACCAGGGAAGCCCACTTGAAATCCAGGGTAACCACAAATCAAAAACATAAAGTAGGTTCACAAGAACCAAAAGAACTCAAGCAATAATACAAAAGGAGACAAGCAAACCACCAAAGGAAAATCCAAAAGAAAAAGAAAGGAACAAAGAATATAAAGTAAAAATATTGGTAAACAAGATTTAAAGTGGCAACAAATACATACCCATAAATAATTACTTTAAATGCCACAATCAAAAGATACAGAAGGGAAGATTGGACCATGAAACAAGAACCTACAATATGCTGCCTACAAGAGCCCCACTTTGAAGGTGAAGGACATACCTATATGGAAAGTGAGGGGAGGGAAAAAGACATTTCATTCAAACAGAAATGACAGGAGTAGGAAGACTCATATAGGACAACATGGACCTTAAAAACGAAGCCCATAAAGGTAAAGAAGAACATTATATACTGTTAAAAGGATCAATATATATGCACCCAGTATGCTATGCTATGCTATGCTAAGTCACTTCAGTCGTGTCCGACTGTGTGTGACCCCATAGATGGCAGCCCACCAGGCTTCCCCGTCCCTGGGATTCTCCAGGCAAGAACACTGGAGTGGGTTGCCATTTCCTTCTCCAATGCATGAAAGTGAAAAGAGAAAGTGAAGTCGCTCAGTCATGTCTGACTCTCAGCGACCCCATGGACTGCAGCCTACCGGGCTCCTCTGTCCATGGGATTTTCCAGGCAAGAGTACTGGAGTGGGGTGCCATTGCCTTCTCCGGCACCCAGTATAGGAGCACCTAAATATGTAAAACAAATACTAGCAGATATACAAGGAGAAACTGATGGGAATACAATAAAAGTAGAAGACTTTAATGCCCCACTGACATCAATGGACAGGATTCCAGGAAGAAAATCTGTAAGGCAGCAGAAATCCTATACAACAAAACAGTTATGTATAACTGATAATTTTAGAACAGCAAGAGAGTGAAAGTCACTCAGTAGTGTCCGACTCTTGTGACCCCATGGACTATATAGTCTATGGAATTTTCCAGGCCAGAGTATTGGAGTGGGTAGCCTTTCCCTTCTCCAGGGGATCTTCCCAACCCAGGGATCAAACCCAGGTCTCCCGCACTGCAGGCACATTTTTTACCAGCTCAGCCACAAGGAAAGCCCAAGAATACTGGAGTGGGTAGCCTATCCCTTCTCCAGCAGATCTTCCTGACACAGGAATCAAACCAGGGAATCCTGCATTGCAGGTGGATTCTTTACCAACTGAGCTATGAGGGAAGCCCCTAGAACAGTAAGTTCCTCCATAAAAAGACAACACATTCTTCACAAACACACATGGAATGTTCTCTAGGATAGACCACATAGGACACAAAACAAGTCTCAACAGATTTTAAGAGGACAGATATTATTTCAAGCATCTTCTCTGTGGCATGAAATTTGAAATGAGAAACAAGAATATATTTGGACTCTGGGAGAGGGAGAGGGTGGGATGATTTGGGAGGATGGCATTGAAATATGTATAATATCATATATGGAACGAGTCACCAGTCCAGGTTCGATGCACGATACTGGATGCTTGGGGCTGGTGCACTGGGATGACCCAGAGGGATGGTATGGGGAGGGAGGAGGGAGGAGGGTTTGGGATGGGGAACCCGTGTATACCTGTGGCAGATTCACTTTGATATATGGCAAAACCAATACAATATTGTAAAGTTAAATAAAATAAAAGAATATATGGAGACCAACAACATGCTACTAAGAAACCAATGAGCCAAGGATGAAATCAAAGAGAAAATTTTACAAATACCTCAAGACAAATGACAATAAAAACACAACCATACAAAAATCTATGGGATATAGCAAATGCAGTCTTAAGAGTAAAGTTTATAGCAAATAGAGCTTCCTCAAAAAACAACCCTGACCTACCACCTCACAGAATTAGAATGACCACAAAACCTAAAGTCGACAGAAGGAAGCAAATAATAAATATGAGAGAGGAACTTGAGATTTAGAAACAGGAAAGTTAATGAACCCAAAAGCTGGTTTTGTTGAAAGAATAAACAAAATCGACAAACCTTTGGCCACACTTACCAAAAATAAACAAGAGAAGACCAAATAAACGAAATAAGAAATGAAAAGGGAGACATAAAAAGTGATACCATATAAATAAAAATTAATCATTAGAGGATACTATAAACAACTCTACACCACCAAACTGGACAACCTAGAAGAGACAAAAAAGTTTCTAGAAACATACAGCCCACTAAAACTTAATCAAGAAGAAATAGATAATTTGAACAGACTGATCACTAGAAGTGAAACAACCTATAATTTAAAAAAAAAAAACTCCCTGCAAACAGAAGCCCAGGCCTAGATGGTTTCACTGGGGGAATTCTACTAAATAAACATTTAAAAAAGAACTTACACTGGTCTCTCTCAAACTCTTCCAAGGGTCTGAAGAAAAAGAAACATTCCCAAAATCATTCTATGCAGCCACCATCATCCTGATACCAAAACCAGACAAAGAAACTACCAAAAAATAAAATTACAGGCCAGTATCTTTGATCAATATAGATGCAAAAATCCTAATAAAATATTACCAAACTGAATTCAACAACACACAAAATGGACCATGCATCATAGTCATGCTGGATTCATGCTAGGATCGCAAGGCAGTCAAACATATGAAAATCATCAGATACATCACTCACAAAGCGAAGAAAGATAAAAACCACATGATCAGCTCAATAGATGCAGAAAAAAGCATTTGATAAAATGCAGCATCCATTCATGATAAAAACTCTCACCAAAGTGGGAATGGAAGGGATATATCTCAACATAATGAAAGCTATTTATAACAAACCCACAGTTAACATAATACTTAATGGTGAAAACCTAAACGCTTTCTCGCTAAAACATGGAACAAGACAAGAATGCCCACTTATCACTTCTATTCAATGTAGAATTTTAAGTTCTAGCTACAGAAATCATACAAGAATTAAATATATCCAAATTGTAAGGGAAGAAGTAAAACTGTAATTATATGCAGATGACATGACACTATATGTAGAAAACCCTAAAATATCCACACAAAAACAAATAGAACTAAGTTTAGCAAGGTAGCAGGATACAAGATTAGCATACATAAATCAGTTGCATTTCTTTATACTAACAATGAAATGGCATAAAAAGAAAAACAATTTTTATAATCCCTTTTAAAATTGCATCAGAGAAATAAAATATTTAGGAATAAACCTGACCAAGGAGGTGAAAGACTTATACACTGAGAACTATAAAATATTCATATAAAAAATTGAAGGTTATTTAAAGGAATGGAAAAACTACTCCATGCTCTTGAGTTGGAAGAACTAACATTATTGAAATGGCCATACTACCCAACACAGTCTACAGATTTAATGTGATCTCTATCAAATTACCCATGATTTTTTTCCCACAAAACTAGAACATACAATACTAAAATTTATCAGATCAGATCAGTCACTCAGTCGTGTCCGACGCTTTGTGACCCCATGAATCGCAGCACATCAGGCCTCCCTGTCCATCACCAACTCCAGGAGGTAACTGAGACTCACATCCATCAAGTCAGTGATGCCATCCAGCCATCTCATCCTCTGTCGTCCCCTTCTCCTCTTGCCCTCAATCCCTCCCAGCATCAGAGTCTTCTCCAATGAGTCAACTCTTCGCATGAGGTGGCCAAAGTACTGAGGTTGCAGCTTTAGCATCATTCCTTCCAAAGAAATCCCAGGGCTGATCTCCTTCAGAATGGACTGGTTGGATCTCCTTGCAGTCCAAGGGACTCTCAAGAGTCTTCTCCAACACCACAGTTCAAAAGCATCAATTCTTCGGCGCTCAGCCTTCTTCACAGTCCAGCTCTCACATCCATACATGACTACAGGAAAGACCATAGCCTTGACTAGACGAACCTTTGTTGACAAAGTAATGTCTCTGCTTTTGAATATGCTATCTAGGTTGGTCATAACCTTCCTTCCAAGGAGCAAGCATCTTTTAATTTCATGGCTGCAGTCACCATCTGCAGTGATTTTGGAGCCCAGAAAAATGAAGTCTGACACTGTTTCCACTGTTTCCCCATCTATTTCCCATGAAGTGATGGGACCAGATGACATGATCTTCGTTTTCTGAATGTTGAGCTTTAAGCCAACCTTTTCACTCGCCACTTTCACTTTCATCAAGAGGCTTTTTAGTTCCTCTTCACTTTCTGCCATAAGGGTGGTGTCATCTGCATACCTGAGGTTATTGATATTTCTCCTGTCAATCTTGATTCCAACTTGTGTTTCTTCCAGTCCAGCATTTCTCATGATGTACTCTGCATATAAATAAACAGGGTGACAATATACAGCCTTGACGTACTCCTTTTCCTATTTGGAACCAGTCTGTTGTTCCATGTCCAGTTCTAACTGTTGCTTCCTGACCTGCATACAAGTTTCTCAAGAGGCAGATCAGGTGGTCTGGTATTCCCGTCTCTTTCAGAATTTTCCACAGTTGATTGTGATCCACACAGTCAAAGGCTTTGGCATAGTCAATAAAGCAGAAATAGATGTTTTTCTGGAACTCTCTTGCTTTTTCCATATGGAACCATTAAAGGCCAGAATTGCAAAGTGATCCTAAGAGAAAGAACAAAACAGGAGACAAAATCCTCACCAACTGCAGACACTACAAAGTTACGGTAATCAAAATAGCATGGCACCAGCACAGATCACTGGGGATCGCTGGAACAGAAGAGAGAGTCCATAAATAAACCCTCACACTTTTGGTCAATTAACCTTTGACAAAGGAGCCAAGATACAGTGGGCAAAAGCCAGTTTATTCAGCAAGTGGTGCTGGGAACGATGGACAGCTGCATGTAAATCAATGAAGTTATTGGAACACACACTAACACCATACCAAAAAACTCAAAATAGCTTCAAGACTTAAATATAAGATATGACCCCAAAAAACCCCTAATGAGAACATAGGCAAAACATTATCTTATATAAATTTATATACATTGTAGCAATACTTTCTTAGGTCAATGTCCCAAAAGAAATAAAAGCAAATATAAACAAATAGGACCTAATGAAACTTGTAAGTTTTTGCACAGCAAGGTAAACCAGAAATAAAATGAAAAGACAACTTATAGAAGAAAATATTTACAAATGATGTGACCAAGAAAAGATTCATCTCCAAAATATGCAAACAGTTCATAGAGCTCAATATCAGAGAACCCCAAACAACCTGATCATAAAGTGGGCTGCTGCTGCTAAGTCACGTGAAAAGTGAAAGTGAAGTCGCTCAGTCATGTCCGACTCATAGCGACCCCATGGACTGGAGCCTACCAGGCTCCTCTGTCCATTGGATTTTTCAGGCAAGAGTACTGGGGTGGGGTGCCATTGCCTTCCCCATAAAGTGGGCTGCTGCTGCTAAGTCGCTTCAGTCATGTCCGACTCTGTGCGATCCCATAGACGGCAGCCCACCAGGCTCTGCCGTCCCTGGGATTTTCCAGGCAAGAACACTGGAGTGGGTTGCCATTTCCTTCTCCAATGCATTAAAGTGAAAGGTGAAAGTGAAGTTGCTCAGTCATGTCCGACTCTTAGCGACCCCATGGACTGGAGCCTACCAGGCTCCTCTGTCCATGGGATTTTCCAGGCAAGAGTACTGGGGTGGGGTGCCATTGCCTTCAGGAGACCTAAATAGACATTCCTCCAAAAAGACACATAGATGGCCAATAGGCACATGAAAAGATATGCAACATCAGTAATTATCAGAGAAATGCAAATTAAAACCACAGTGAGATATCACCTCAAACCAGTCAGAATGGCCGTGTGTGTGTATGTGTGTTAGTCGCTCAGTCATGTCCAGCTCTTTCCAATCCCATGGACTTCAGTCAGCCAGGCTCTTCTGTCCATGGCATTTTCCAGGCAAGAATACTGGAGTGGGTTGCAATTCCCTTCTCCAGGGTATCTTCCCAACCCAGGGATCAAGCCCAGGTCTCCTGCATTGCGGGCAGATTCTTTACCATGCTGGAGAGGATGTGGGGAAAACGGAAACCTACGCTGTTGGTAGAAATGTAACTTGGTGCAGCCACCACGGGGAACAGTATGGAGGTTTCTTAAAAATTTTTAAATATTGAGTTGCCATATGAGGTCAGTTTTCATCCCAATCCCAAAGAAAGGCAACGCCAAAGAGTGCTCAAACTACCGAACAATTGCACTCATATCAAACACGAGTAAAGTAATGCTCAAAATTCTCCAAGCCAGGCTTCAGCAATATGTGAACCGTGAACTTCCTGATGTTCAAGCTGGATTTAGAAAAGGCAGAGGAACCAGAGATCAAATTGCCAACATCCTCTGGATCATGGAAAAAGCAAGAGAGTTCCAGAAAAACATCTATTTCTGCTTTATTGACTATGCCAAAGCCTTTGACTGTGTAGATCACAATAAACTGTGGAAAATTCTGAAAGAGATGGGAATACCGGACCACCTGATCTGCCTCTTGAGAAATCTGTATGCAGGTCAGGAAGCAACAGTTAGAACTGGACATGGAACAACAGACTGGTTCCAAATAGGAAAAGGAGTACGTCAAGGCTGTATATTGTCACCATGTTTATTTAACTTATATGCAGAGTACATCATGAGAAACACAAGTTGGAATCAAGATTGCTGGGAGAAATATCAATAACCTCAGATATGCAGATGATACCACCCTTATGGCAGAAAGTGAAGAGGAACTAAAAAGCCTCTTGATGAAAGTGAAAGTGGAGAGTGAAAAGGTTGGCTTAAAGCTCAACATTCAGAAAACGAAGATCATGACATCTGGTCCCATCACTTCATGGGAAATAGATGGAGAAACAGTGGAAACAGTGTCAGACTTTCTTTTTCTGGGCTCCAAAATCACTGCAGATGGTGACTGCAGCCATGAAATTAAAAGACACTTACTCTTTGGAAGGAAAGTTATGACCAACCTAGATAGCATATGCAAAAGCAGAGACATCACTTTGCCAACTAAGGTTCGCCTAGTCAAGGCTATGGTCTTTCCTGTGGTCATGTATGGATGTGAGAGCTGGACTGTGAAGAAGGCTGAGCGCCGAAGAATTGATGCTTTTGAACTGTGGTGTTGGAGAAGACTCTTGAGAGTCCCTTGGACTGCAAGGAGATCCAACCAGTCCATTCTGAAGGAGATCAGCCCTGGGATTTCTTTGGAAGGAATGATGCTAAAGCTGAAACTTCATATTTTGGCCACCTCATGCGAAGAGTTGACTCATTGGAGAAGACTCTGATGCTGGGAGGGATTGGGGGCAGGAGGAGAAGGGGACGACAGAGGATGAGATGGCTGGATGTCATCACTGACTCAATGGATGTGAATCTGAGTGACCTCCGGGAGTTGGTGATGGACAGGGAGGCCTGGCGTGCTGCAGTTCATGGGGTCGCAAAGAGTCGGACATGACTGAGCGACTGATCTGATCTGATCTGATGATCCAGCAGTCCCACTCCTGGGCATAGATCCAGAGAAAACACTACTTCAAAAAGATATACGCACCCCAGCGTTCACTGAAGCTCTATTCACAATTGCCAGGCCATGGAAGCAACCTAACTGTCTATCCACAGAAGAGATGAAGAAGACATAGAGTATCTACATAATTACTCAGCCATAAAAATGAATGAAATAGTGACATTTGCAGCGTGGATGGACCTAGAGATTATCATACTCAATGAAACCAAACACCATAGAATCGTATTTATACATGGAATCTGAAAAATGATATAAAAAACATATTTATAAACCAGAAACAGATATACAGGCATAGAAAACAAACTTAAGGCTGCCAAAGTGGAAAGGGGTAGAAGGAAGGGATAAATTTGGAGTTTGGCATTAGCAGATGTAAATTACTATATATAAAATAAACAAGGACCCACTGCACAGCAACATAGGGAACTATATTCAGTATCTTCTAACCTATAATGGAGAAGAATCTGAAAATGAATATGTGTGTGTGTGTTGGAATCTCTTTGTAGTATTCCTAAAACTAGCACAACACTGTAAATCAACTATAGTCTTTAAAGAACTAAAATTTAAAATTCAAAAACTAATTGGATTTCACCATATACCATCAAGAAAATCAAAGTAAAAATTTTAACAAAAAATCAAATATTTCCATATAAAGTGTTAATTGTTCAAATGTAGCTGCTCTGTTCTATTAAATGTAGGAAAGGAAGAGCTAGGAGGTCTTGGAATGTGCTCAGAGGAACATCTTTCCACGGCAATAAAACTACATTCAGGTTTAATCGGAACATTGTGAATATACTTGAAGGGACTGTGAACACAATTCAGAAAATGGCATTCACAGCACGGGTTCCATAGACGCATTCCCAGTGTTCAGCAGTGCTGCGTGAAGACTCCTCTGTAAACTCTGTGCTTTCACTTGTGTGATCATCTACAATATTAATGTGAATTACACATGTTGCAGTAGCTAGAGAGTACTTTTATAGCATCACTCTGACAGGGTTTTTAGTGCCTGCCTTTGTATTTAGGTTTACAACTAAGTTGGCTGGTCAGAGGCCAAAGGAAAAATATAGAGGTAGATTTACTACACAAATGATTTCTTCAGATCCAATGAAGACCAGCTGGTATTATTACATTCTTTGGGAGAATAAAAGTTTGCCAGTTGTTCAACCAGAAAAAAACTGATGGTAAAAAATGATCGTGTAAGACAGAACAACTTGTGTGACACAACAGTCAGTACAAAATTTATGTGATTATTTTGTTTCCCACTGACCTCCAGTCTCATTAAATTGATGATCTTAATTTAAATTGTATTATTTGTATAGTACTTTGCTATTTAACTTAAACATGTTTTGGTTTTATAGAATAGTCTTAGAGCTACAAGTTTATAAAAGTTATGCCAAGTTTTATGTTTGTATAAATTTAAATAACACTGTAATAAAAGTAGTTTAAATCAATGCTGAAATTCATTGTTTTCCTCTTTAAATTCAAGCATAATTTAACTATAAGAAACTGTAATACAATAAGTAGTTTATACCCTCAAATGACTTATAGTCCTGAACTAGGTTTCATGGGTTTTTTTTACACTGCTTCTTCAAAAAGCTGATTTTAGTTGGATGGATTAAATCAACCTACCAATGAAAAAAACCTTAATGTGTTCAGTGGAGTTTGACAGATCTTGGTAAAAATTCTTACTCTGTCTGCCCTTCTGAAATGTATGAATTTGGGTAAGTTACTTCATTTCTCTCCCCTTTAGCTTCCTCATATATAAACTGGAGATAGAATACTTAGCAGGCTTGTTTTGGCAATTAAATCTTATTTTCAATTTATTTATTTTAATTGGAGACTAATTACTTTACAATATTGTAGTGGCTTTCGCCATACGTTGATACGAATCAGCCACAGGTGTACACGTGTTCCCTCCTCCTGAACTCCCTTCCCACCTCCCTCCCCATCCCATCCCTCAGAGTCATCCCAGTGCACCAGCCCTGAGCTCCCTGTCTTATGCATCGAACCTGGACTGGCGATCTATTTCACATATGGTAATATACATGTTTCAATGCTATTCTCTCAAATCATCCCACCCTCGCCTTCTCCCACAGAGTCCAAAAGTCTGTTAAATCTTATTAACAGCTAGCTCTCTTTGAAAGAGTTACAGGAAATCAGCAACTTTAAATAGATCTTCTTATTAGTCCTCACAAATTATTATTTCTATTTTATAGATGAAGAAACAGGCAAGAGAAATTAGGTTAGTTGAGCAAGGAATTATATAGGTAGAACGCATAGTTAGGCTTTCCAGGACCTGAATTCAGATTCGGTTGGTAAGTCCCAAATTCTTCCCTACTATGCTCTTGCCTAAAATGAAATAAACTTCTTAGCACAAGTCTAGAGCTTAGTAGGAGTTCCACAAATATTAGTATTTCCTTTCTTAAGAAGATGATTCTTCCTTCCCCTGTCTGTATCTCTTCTCATATGAGTTACCAAAAACTTAAGATCACCCTCTAGTGATAAATGATTCTAACTGCAGACTTTTCAGCCTTGGTTTAAGAAAAATGGTGATTGAATATAAATATGAAGGAATTAGATGCTAGGCCAAAATGTGTGAGAAAATGTGTGCTGGATGGGATTTAGCATTTATAAATTGCTAGCTTCCTAGATGGTTTGCATTCTTCCTTTTCTAATAAGCAAAAATCCCCTATTTCTCTGATAGTAAAATAACTTTTAAGTTTTATTAACTAGATTACATTTTTGAAAGTATGGTCAAAATAACTTTTTTTTCCCCCCAAAAAATATACAGTATGTCATTGGGATCATTTGAACTTGAATAGTATCATTCATTATAGAAGAGAACTGAAATAAACATTGTAATAGCTTCAGTTCCTTCTATGCTAAGGTCTTGGTTCCAATACTAAAAATGACTGAAGACCTTAGGTATATGGGGTATACTAGCTGATTTGATATACGCCTTTATAAAATTAGTATTTTAGACTATAGGGACAAATTTATACTTGCTGCTATATGTTAGGCAGAATTTATAAGGCAAATTTTAGACCCTAAAATAAAAGGTAGCCATTGTTTGTAGCAAACTGAAATGTCATTTAGTAGAAACTCAGCAGTTATTCAAATGACTTTCATGAGCATTAGAATGTGTTTCATTGAGAGAAACTATACTGATCAGGACAGAATCATATCTGGTTTTTTTTTCTTTTCCAACAGAAAATATTCAATCGGGTTAGCCTTAAAGAACTGTTTTGCACTGTAACATCTAATACTCTGCAGATCAGAGCAACCATCTCTTTTAACTGCGCAAGTGTTCCTTGGTACTTGTTAAACAGTATTTGGCTTATACAGGTGGTTGAGAACAGGGCTGTCTGGCCCAAAGCTGCGACTGGCCCCAACTGAGCCAGCCTGACACTTATACCACATAACAAACATTCCACAGTTCCCACGCAACCTTTCACAGGGATATCTGAAATGCACTCACAGTGACATATGACTGGCGGAGCTTCATCTGGAGAGGCCTAACCAGGATTTGTCTTCCATTCAGTCGAAATAAAATGAGCCCATTCATGTGTCAGAACTCATCTCCTGACTACAGAATGAACAATAGCCTGAAGGCAATGCCAACCCACTGGATTTGGCTTACACACTTGCGAGATTGTTCCAGAATGTTTTACACAGTACTTTCATCACTTTGTTTTCTATTTTAGGGCCTACTCTTCCCAAGACTCATGTTAAAACAGCCTCTCTTGGGTTGGCTGGAAAGGCAAGATCTCCTTTGCTTCCTGTGTCTGTGCCAACAGCCCCTGAAGTGTCTGAGGAGAGCCACAAACCAACAGAAGATCCAGCCAACGTAAGGCCATCCTTGAAATTCATGGAGGCACTGCTGTGCAAAGCAGTCTAAGCCAACCAGCCCTCTCCATTAAGCCCAGGCCCTCGCTGTTCTTCCTGTTTGTTTAGTTCTGTTTTCCTGCACTTGACTATGAAGAGAAAAAACTTTATGGAAAAAAATTACATCAACGATCTAGTTATATGAAAAAAATCATTGATACTTAAATATAGTCTTTATACATACAAGCTGATAGCAACATATTGGGTGACTTTACATACATACACACATATGTGTATATACATATATATAAATATGCACGTGTATATATATATACACTGTCATCAGTATCCTATAGAAATACAATGTGAACCACACAGTTTAAAACTTTCTAGGAGTCAAATGAAAAGATGTAAAAATAAATATGTGAGATTAATGATATATTTTTATCTAACCCATATAGATATTATCACTTCAACATGCAATAAATATTAAACAAATTATCATTAAGATATTTACTTTTTTTGTACTAAGTGCTCAGAATATGATGTATATTTTACATGTACAACACATCTCAATTTAGGCTATTCACATTTCAAAACCCCAGGTGATACCTTTGACTTGAAGTTGCTGTATTGGACAATGAGATCTAGATTATTCAAGAAAAACAACCCAGACAACTATGACATCAATTGGGGAAAGAAGTAACAAAACTAGTAACTTCACTGTAACCTCCCTTTTCATATATAAGGCCAGTCTTTGGAGCCAAAGTGGCTATTTTCAATCCTTGTTAATCTCTGAAGATAACACAGTAAAAGACCAAATCATTTACTGGCAGGCTGAAATTCATATAAGAAGGTACCATCTACAACCTATTTAATACCATGAGGTCAAGTTCCCACAAAAAAATGATTATGTGGTATTACAAAGGAAAGCTGCTTATGTAAATTCTGTTTATAGCCTGATGGACAAGAAAAGTAACTAACATACTCAATATCTACCATGTGCTGAACTCACAGGATGCCCAGAATAGCCTTTGAAAAAGATATAATCATCATCATTTTATACCTGAAAACTACACATCAGAGAGGTTTACTAACTTGTCCAAGATCACATAGCTAGTAATTGGTAGAACTTGATTTGAAACAAGGTTTTGTTTTCAACACTGAAGCCTCCTCACAAGGATGAAGCTGGTGAAATAGCACACTCTCCTTCGTCACTCCCTCTTTTATGACCAGCGTCTTCATCCAGTGATCATACACTGATACCCTGGGCCATGGGCGGCTGTGTCATGCATGAGAATGCACAGTGAAATGATCAGAGATGCCCCCCGCCCTTACAAAAGGAAGGCTCCAACATTCACCTGCACTAATCCTTTGCTCTCATTCTCTCTGTAGGTGTATGAACAGGATGATCTGAGTGAACAAATGGCAAGTTTGGAAGGGCTGATGAAGCAGCTTAACGCTATCACAGGCTCGGCCTTTTAACACGCATCACCGAATTGACGAGCTGAATTTTCGGGGACCTCTGCAGCATTACCAATTACCCACGAACAGCACACCTGTGTCCAAGATCGCTAACCAGTGTACAGGTCAACCGTCAGGACCACTCACTCCTGGAAGATCCTGAAGCAGTTCAGAAGGAAGAAGCAGTCCTTCTTTCCTGGGCATCAGGAATTTCAAAATGAGGACTCTGGGGTCCCTTAACAAAAGCAAAGCTACATCTTCACTGCAATGTCAAAGCTGAAGCTGTGAGAATACTCCTGGGCCTTTGCCACTGCAGTGACCTCACTGTCATGACGAATACTTAACATTCTGCATCAAGGCTTGTCAGTTTCTCCTCATGTGTAGGTCTAGTCTTAAAAAAGGCAAGTGCATTATTGAAGCCTGTACCCTGCTGTGGCAGACCAGTGCAAGCTCACTATTTTGTTTTCAAATTTAAAGTACAGAGCACCCATGGGAACTTTCTCACCAAAGGACTGGATGTTTTTCTGACAGCACAAAAAAAAGTAAACAAGCAAACAGAAGGTGTACATCTTTAACGCGGTCACACTTGCACAGGTGCTGGGTGTCAGCAAGTGGCTGTAAAATTCACCCATGTTAGCAAGGTATCTGTAAATCCACCCTTGGTTAACACTGATGTCTGCAGAACAGGAACATTTAAAAATCTCCAGCTAGGGGCATGCTGCCAACCACCAGTCCATTTCCTGAAGGAGGATACAATATGTAATCTTCTCAGACACGTGGTAATTATGAGCTTAAAACTTCTAACAGGACACTGTTCAATCTGGGTGGCTTTTGTGCCATCCCACACTGTGATGATATTTAAAAGCTTCACCAAGTCCGTCTCCCTCAGAAGTCCGGCTGGAAGAGTTCTCCTCTCCATCCCATCCCTCCCTGAGTCCTCCTTGGCAGCCAGCCCTGGGCAGGTGGCCAGCTCCACACATTCCATGCCACCCCCCAGCCCCGATCTACCTTCCTGAAACCCTCTGTGGACATGGTAGACCCATTCCACCCGAGGAAGGGAAGGAAAATGGAAGGCAGTTTCAAACGGTACCTTCTCTTGCGTGATGTCTCTTCCACCAAGAGGGTCCTCACGGACTCAGAGCAGGCAGTATTGGTGAGTGGCGACCGCCAGGCTTGTTGTCAAGGAAACGCTCTGCACCACGCCTGCCCAGAGTCAGAGAGGAATGGAGGGGAAGACATCGCTTGACACTTCTGACACATCATCCTAAATCCGGTGGATGCTCTTTAAAAACTGCATCTTCATTGTGAGCTAGAACCTTAAACTCTTATTGCCATGTTTATCTACAGCTTGCAACTAGGTGAAATTAAAAACATTGTGTGTGCACCCTTTTAGTTTCTGAATTTGCAACTGCAAATTTGGAGTTAATCCATTTGTGCAGCTGAATCGCCAAAAGGGAGCCCGTTTGCATATTTATCTGTTAGGCAATTTGAAAACCCAATAAGAGAGTTTCAGCTGAATTATTCCTTTCAGTTCTGCCTTTGATTTCAAGCTTGAGTAGGTCATAATTTTAAAAGAGCATGGAAGGAATAGAATCTTTACAACCTAATAGCTCCTTTTATTAGGTGGGTAATTATATATGAATCCCTGAATGAAATATTTTGAGCAAAATGGCACTGTAACAGAAGTAATAATTCAGATTATTTTTTTACAGTTTTATGTCGGGAAGGAAATCTGATGTCAAAGAGAGGGCTTGTTCAAATGGTTCATTAGAAAGTCCGGTCCATTTGTGAAATTGTTCCTTCAATAAGAGTGCTTGTTCAATTGACTTATATTTTCATGAAGTCCTTCTGAAGAGCTATGTGACGTTATCCTCTGGGGCAGATAACTCTTATTCAACGTCTAAACACTTAGACAAACAACACTCCACTGACCTGGAACAAGGCATTTCATAACATAATATTGAGTCTTACAAAAAATAATCCATGACATCAGGAAAAAAAAAATGTTCATTAGCCCACCTTACCCTCCCAAGGTCCTAGGATGGCTTTTCTTCTCTAATCCTCACAAACAGAACATTCTCTGAAGGCATCTGACATCCAAGGAAAGTCATCCTGAGGGTCCAGTTTGGAATGAGCTGCAAATGTTGCAGATTTCAGGGACGAGTCATGTCTTCAATCTGTATGCTATATCTGCACAATCAAAAGAACTAGCATTTTTACATCCAAACTCCTCTAGTCAAAGTCAGTGATCTTAGGAGATACGTTTTTTAAACACATGAAAATATACAGTATATGATTTCAGCATGCTCTTGAAACTGTCTTCATAAACACACCCAATGCTCTATCTTAGTAACTGGCAATGCTAGTAAGTCTTAGCTCCATGCAAGGAATATGTGGTAGAATCCATTTACATTCTCACAAGAGGCTCTTGGGAGACTGGCCCAATGGTTTGAACATGACTTGACCACAACTCTGTACAACCCTTGTCCCTGTTCTCTCAGATAGTTCACGTGTGTGTACAACTGCCTGCCCAAGTGTACAGGTAACTTTCTAATTTCCCAGTCTCCTGATCTCTTGACAAGAAGAAATCTGTGAATAGTGTAAGATAACCTTTGTTTTGCTCTTACTCTGAGTCTAGTTCATGACAAACAGGGCTCTTTAAGCTCATAAATCTCTCTGATTCCTGTGGGGTGATGCTTGACAGCCAACCAGCAGCTCTGCCACCAGGAGTCATTTCTCCCTGAAAAAGAAGAAAATAAAACTTGGCAGAGCATGCTCAGACCCTGCCCCCCAAACCTGCTGCTCTGCTGAACTGTCAGGCATAAGCCGCCTCTTGAAAAAGCTTGGTATGTTTCTTTGGTATTTCATGCTGATAAGAAAGCTATTTATTTTCCTCTAGGAAGTTCTGCATTTGAGAAACTCACAAAAATGCAGATAGCTCAAAATGCACAGAACACTTGGAGGATGCTCTAGCCAAAAGTTAAATAGTTCTTAGTGACTCACTCTCAATAAGAAACCAGTCACAGCTCTTTGTAGAACAGAGCTATAAGCTTCTAGAGCATTTAAATAATGGAACTTTACATTTGGATATTATAAAATGCACATACAATTGAACAAGCTGGAAAAGAATCAAGTGAGGGCAGGGATATAGGAGGTGAATTTATTAAGGCTTCCTTGGAGAAGGCGATGGCACCCCACCCCAGTACTCCTGCCTGGAAAGTCCCATGGACGGAGGAGCCTGGTGGGCTGCAGTCCACGGGGTCACTAAGAGTCAGACACGACTGAGCGACTTCACTTTCACTTTTCACTTTCATGCATTGGAGAAGGAAATGGCAACCCACTCCATTGCTCTTGCCTGGAGAATCCCAGGGACGGTGGAGCCTGGTGGGCTGCCGTCTATGTGGTCGCACAGAGTCGGACACGACTGAAGTGACTTAGCAGCAGCAGCAGGAGGGGTTGGGTATTATAACATTATTTTCTTCAAAATAAGGGTCATTCCCAGTGGCATACATGTTTCCATCCCCTGCATTGGGTAAGACCTATGAAGGTCCAGCACTGGTGTGTCATTCCAGACATGTAAAGAATCTAAGTACAGGTCTTTCTGGAAGCCTTCATAGACTGTCTATTGACCCTGTTTAAAGAAACGTCTTAAGGTCTTCTCCAAACATAACAGTGTCTCGCACATGGCTGCTGAACTGAAATTCTAACCACCCCACCCTCCCAAAAAAGCCACCTCTAAAGCGATCCCCTTACCTTTTACATAAAAAGCTGTATTCCAGACTGACGCCTTGTAATTTTAGAATGTCCATTTCTAGTTCATGAGAGAGAGAGAAAAAAATAGAATAACTCCCTAGTTTGACACATGTTTATCAAAAACAAAACTGTGGGAACTTTAAAATAGATGCAGAATGCGGTCGCTTTCCCTTCCTGGACCAATTTACTTCATCTAAATGCAGACCATCCCTAAGGCCAGAGGTTAATAACCTCCCGTGTTCATCACCCACACACACAAGAGAAAACCCCCAACAGTCCAGAGCAGCAGCAGCCGGTCGTACACTCAACCCTACTATCTCTTTTTAAATATTTTCAAAGCAACATTTGACTTAAAATAATTTGTATTTCTCTGATAACTTTCAGAAGTCACTTTCCTAGTGTACAGAAAAGCTTTTCACTTGATTTCCAATTAAGTCAGACTTTGGAAAAAATCATAGATGTTTTGTATGATATTCCATTGCATTCGAAAACACGTGCTATCCCATGCATCAGTGTAACTTCCTATCAAAATACCTGCTTCCAAAATGTCCTGATTCTGAAAAGAAATGCCTGAGTATTTCCTGGTCAGTGAGATCAGACGGAAGCGCACACACTAAGACTGTATCTGGGCTCTCCATTGCTGCTCTTGGGTAACGTTCCCCTGCTGGATTTCTGCTGCACTCTCTGAAGGACTTCTCCTGCTCTCAGTAGAGAGCCTCTGTACGTTGTATGCTCTGATTTTTGGTTGGTTGGAGAGCAACAGCAAAACTCTACAAGATGTTGCGAACACAGATACATGGGCCAAGAGATCTCAGTGTGTGCTGAACGTGTGTTCTCAGATGCAAGAGAGGAAGCTTAGGGAGGAGGAGAAATGCTGTTTTTTTATTACTGTAGGGTAAACCTGACAATTCAGAACTTTGTGAATTGTCAGCTTGTTTGGGGGGTGGGGGGTTGGGTGGGTGGGTCTGGGGTGTACTTTTTATAAGTAATATTTAATTTATTATTTAGAGTGGCTTCTTTTTTGGATAATTTATGATACAAAGGGAGACCTGGTTGGGAATCTAGATATGGCTGTTAAAGCTGCAGTGTTCCATAGCTTAGAGGGACCACTTTGGAAATGAATTGTCCACTGCTGAGTATGAGGGTATGCCCAGGCAAAGCCCCCACTTAATTTCCATCATCACCGCCTTCTCCCTTGCCAGGGTCATTCAAACTTGATTACCACCAAACCTACAGTATTCAGAAGGCATTTTTCAGATCAAATGCTACTCATTCTCTTAAAGGGCTTTGCAATTCAAATTGTTAGTGTGTTAGTGGTAGGTTTATTTGGTAGAAGTGGGTATACTACAGCTTTAACTAGCCTTAGTGGAAAAAAGAAAGTTTTTGTTGCTACAAAATGCCTTTTAATTTAAAAAAAAAAAGAAAGGTATTTTGAGCCCACAAAGAGTTTCTTTAAATTGTCAGACTCTAGCATTGTTAACCAAATTAGACTAGTGATTGCAATATTTAAGTGTAAATCTTGTTCTATGAGAAAGGAAACTTGCTTACAGTTTAAAACAATGACTGTTTCTACACAAATCTTGTATACTACTACACGAGGAAAAAGGGGTTTTGTAATCACTGTAGAACAGTCTCATATTCATTTTTTATAGAAATGTTATTCCAATGGTGCATTTTTTTGTTTAATAAATAAAGTTTTGATACAAAGTTCTTCCTCCATGTTATTTATATCAAACGACTGATATGAAATGAGCACACCCCAAACCCCTGCCTGCCTGCGTTCATCCTCCTCAGGACACGTGCCTTTTTGGACATATGGATCAGGGATGGTCAGAGGAGCCTGGAGGGTTACAGTCCGCTGGCTCGGACACACCTTAGGAACTAAACAACAGCAACAGCAGAGACTGTCAGTCCTTTAGCACATCCCGTTGGATGCTTCTGTTGTTTCCAAGCACACGCCCAGTAAGGTTTCTATCTCAACAGCCAATACCCAGGTCTGCTAGAAGGTTGCCCTCCCATTGCCAGAATTTGCTTTTTTGCCTGCACACACGAGAGACCTGTGAATCCCAGATCAGATCTTACCCATACTGTTAAATGCCCAAGCCCCCATGCCCTGACTGAGACAACTCTGTAGTGTAAGCCAACTTATTTCCAGAGCCTCAGACAGGACTGAACGAAAGTGACTCAGTGGGGACACAAAGATGCACGGCTGTGTGCTTAGTCACTAAGCCGGGTCTGACTCTTTGAGACCTCTGTGGACTGCAGCCTGCCAGGCTCCTCCGTCCAAGAGATTTCCAAGACAAGAATGCTAGTGCGGTTGCCATTTCCTTGAGGGGAATCGTCCAGACTCAGGGATCAAGCTCACATCTCCTGCATCACCTACATTGGCAGGAGAATGCTTTATCACTGAGGCACCGGGGAAGCCCCCTGTGGGGAGATACTGCTCCACAATATTGCGCCCTAAAAGTAGCACCCATGTTTGGCTTATCTCCTTTCTCTTCCATCTTTTCCCATCCTACTAGTGATTTCTCCTGGGAGCACTTCATGATAACCCACTTTTACACAAATCTTCACATCAAGGACTTTTTAAGAGACTTAACCCAAGACAACTCAGAGAAGGCAATGGCACCCCACTCCAGTACTCTTGCCTGGAAAATCCCATGGGCAGAGGAGCCTGGTAGGCTGCAGTCTATGGAGTCGCTAAGAGTCGGATACGACTGAGCGACTTCACTTTCACTTTTCACTTTCATGCATTGGAAGGAAATGGCAACCCACTCCAGTGTTCTTGCCTGGAACAAGGATGGGGGATGGGGGAGCCTGGTGAGCTGCCATCTGTGGGGTCGCACAGAGTCGGACACGACTGAAGTGACTTAGCAGCAGCAGCAACAGCAGCAGCAACCCAAGACAAAGACCCTCCTAATTTTGTACCCACGGCAACACATCACAACCAAATAAGTATGATACTCTCCATCCTCAAGATATTTCATTCCTACTGTGTCAATGTGGGGACACATATGCACTGAAAAATATATTGCTATGAGTACTAAAGGATCAAGTTTAGGCATATAATCTATTCTTTAAGAGAAAATGATGGATTAATAAAAGGTTTACTCACTCTTTGGAGTAAGCAGAGAACTACTTAGTGAGTTTGCTTTCAGACCATGCATCACCAGTGACAGGACAGGTGGGGTTTTAAAGGCCACCAGCTCTTCTCATCTTCAACTCATAATCATTCCACCTAAACAAAGAAACAGGAATATGGTTAAGATCACTAGAGAAACTGGAACCCTTGTGCACTGGCAGTTGGAATAGAATCTGGGGCAGTCACTGTGGAAGACGGTATGGTGGTTCCTCAATGTTAAACACAGAACTATCGCTATTGCTGTTTAGTCACGAAATTGTGTCCAACTCTTTTGGGACCCCATGGACTGTAACATGCCAGGCTCTTCTGTCCATGGGATTTCCCAGGCAAGAACACTGGAGTGGGTTACCATTTCCTTCTCCAGGGGATCTTCACGTCCCAGGGATCAAACCTGTGCCTCCTGTATTGGCAGGTGGATTCTATGCTGAACCATTAGGTAAACCTTAGAGCTACTAGATGATCCAGCAATTCCACTTCTGAACATATATCAGATCAGATCAGATCAGATCAGTCGCTCAGTCGTGTCCGACTCTTTGCGACCCCATGAACCGCAGCACGCCAGGCCTCCCTATCCATCACCAGCTCTCGGAGGTCACTCAGACTCACATCCATCGAGTCAGTGATGCCATCCAGCCATCTCATCCTCTGTCGTCCCCTTCTCCTCCTGCCCCCAATCCCTCCCAGCATCAGAGTCTTCTCCAATGAGTCAACTCTTCGCATGAGGTGGCCAAAATACTGGAGTTTCAGCTTTAGCATCATTCCTTCCAAAGAAATTCCAGGATTGATCTCCTTCAGAATGGACTGGTTGGATCTTCTTGCAGTCCAAGGGACTCTTAAGAGTCTTCTCCAACACCACAGTTCAAAAGCATCATTTCTTCGGTGCTCAGCCTTCTTCACAGTCCAGCTCTCATATATACCAAAGAGTTAAAATTAAGGACTTAAGAGATATTTGGATACCTGTGTTCATAGCAGTATTATTCACTATGCACCAAAAGGTGAAAGCAATGCAAATACTCAACAACTGAAAAAACGAAATAGTATATATATATTATATATAATGGATATTAGTCACCCTTAGAAAGGAAGGACATTTGAACACATGCTACAACATGGGTGAAGCTTGAATATACCATGCGAAGAGAAATAAGCTCATCACAAAAGAGCAGTGTATGGTTCCACTTGTATGAGGTGCCTAGAGTAGTCACCCGGAGAAGGCAATGGCACCCCACTCCAGTACTTCTGCCTGGAAAATCCCATGGACAGAGGAGCCTGGTAGGCTCCTCCATCCATGGCGTCGCTGAGGGTTGGACACGACTGAGCGACTTTACTTTCACTTTTCACTTTCATGCATTGGAGAAGGCAATGGCAACCCACTCCAGTGTTCTTGCCTGGAGAATCCCAGGGACGGGGGAGCCTGGTGGGCTGCCGTCTATGGGGTCACACAGAGTCGGACACGACTGAAGTGACTTAGCAGCAGCAGCAGCAGCAGAGTAGTCACCAGAGAAGGCGATGGCACCCTACTCCAGTACTCTTGCCTGCAAAATCCCATGGATGGAGGAGCCTGGTAGGCTCCAGTCCATGGGGTCCCTAAGAGTCGGACACAACTGAGCGACTTCACTTTCACTTTTCACTTTCATCCACTGGAGAAGGAAATGGCCACTCACTCCAGTGTTCTTGCCTGGAGAATCCCAGGGACGGTGGAGCCTGGTGGGCTTCCGTCTACGGGGTTGTGCAGAGTCGGACACGACTGAAGCGACTTAGCAGCAGAGTAGTCACATTCAGAGATACAGTAACTAGAATGGTGGTCGTCAGGGGCTAGGAAGACAGGGGAGTGAGGAGTAACTGCTTAATAGGTACAGAGTCTCAGTTCTGGGATATGAAAAAAGTTCTGGAGACGGATAGTGGTAAGATTGCACAATATGAACACAGTGTTACTGAACTGTACAGTTCAGTTCAGTTCAGTTGCTCAGTTGTGTCTGACTCTTTGCGACCCCATGAATTGAAGCACACCAGGCCCCGCTGTCCATCACCAACTCCCAGAGTTAACCCAGACTCACGTCCACCGAGTCAGTGATGCCATCCAGCCATCTCATCCTCTGTCGTCCCCTTCTCCTCCTGCCCCCAATCCCTCCCAGCATCAGAGTCTTCTCCAATGAGTCAACTCTTCGCATGAGGTGGCCAAAGTACTGGAGTTTCAGCTTTAGCATCATTCCTTCCAAAGAAATCCCAGGGCTGATCTCCTTCAGAATGGACTGGTTGGATCTCCTTGCAGTCCAAGGGACTCTCAAGAGTCTTCTCCAACACCACAGTTCAAAAGCATCAATTCTTCGGTGCTCAGCCTTCTTCACAGTCCAGCTCTCACATCCATACATGACCACAGGAAAGACCATAGCCTTGACTAGGCGAAACTTTGCTGGCAATGTCTCTGCTTTTGAATATGCTATCTAGGTTGGTCGTAACTTTCCTTCCAAGGAGTAAGCGTCTTTTAATTTCATGGCTGCAGTCACCATCTGCAGTGATTTGGGAGCCCAAGAAAAATAAAGTCTAACACTGTTTCCACTGTTTCCCCATCTATTTTCCACGAAGTGGTGGAACCAGATGCCATGATCTTCGTTTCCTGAATGTTGAGCTTTAAGCCAACTTTTTCACTCTCCTCTTTCACTTTCATCAAAAGGCTTTTTGAGGAACTAAAAAGCCTCTTGATGAACTGTACAGTACACCTGAAATATTAAAACAGTCAATTTTACATTAAGTGTCAATATGTGTGTGTGTGTTAGTCGCTCAGTCATGTCTGACTCTCTGCCACCCCATAGACTGTAGTCTGCCAGGGATTCTCCAGGCAAGAATACTGGAGTGGGTTGATATTTCCTTCTCCAAAGTATCAGTATATTCTACCACAATTTTTTAATACTCCAAATAAGGATATTCCAGAGTCACCTTCTATAAATGCTGATATTTATTCTATGATTCTTGAAATATAAGCATGTCAGCACCAACATGTTAAACTGATACGCACAAACTAGAAGCAACATATCTATGACAGTCTATTTTATCTCACATATTCAAGTTGCGTTGTCATCTCTTACAGAAGAATGTCATGCTTTCACAGAAACAATCAGAGATGCTATCTCCATGGAAAACTGGTTACTTGAAAAAAATAAAAGTAGTGTTTGATCCAGACAAGATAAAGTTAGGGGACAAACCAACTACTCTTTCACTGCAAATATTTTTATGAAAAGGATTTTGGCGTAGTCAAAGAATGATATACTTTCTATCTTGTGCTTAGTTGCTGAGTTGTGTCCAGTTCTGCAACCGCATGGACTGTATCCATGCGGATCCTCCAGGCAAGAATATAGGAGTGTGTTGCCATGCCCTCCTCCAGGGGATCTTCCCAACCCAGGGTTTGAACCCAGGGATCCCACATTACAGGTGGATTCTTTACCGTCTGAGCTACCAAGGAAGCCCCACTCTCTATCTTAAATACCTGAAAATGTGACAATGAAGACAGATAGCAGATTGCATTAAAACACATGTAAGAGAATTTAATAGATTTGGAAGAAAGTGGCAAGTCAGAGAGGCTGACCCAAAGTTGGAATCCAGAAAGACTGACCTTGCCTCTCTTTCATGGAAATTTTCTTTAATTCATGAATTGCTTCTTTCCATTTATTTTGATGTGTTTTAAAGATGTATCTGTAATTCTTAAAGATATTTCCTGATTTCCATTCTATCATTAAACTTCTCTTTATTTTTCCTGAATTACTCTTTAAACATTCCTTGTATCCTCCCAGATTGGCCATCCACATCACTGCTTCTACTTTTTGTAAAGTCTTTTACTGCTTTCAATAATGGTTTTAATTGTGCACTTGCACTTTTCATTTTATTGCAATTCTTCCTTTTACTCACTGCCTTCTTTATTTCATCATGCTGTCTTTTTATCCCATCCTGTTCTTTTTTTCCGTATATTCCAATTCTCTTTGAGAGTTGATATTTCTTTATAAATGTGAAAATATCAGTTTTCTATGAAAAAACCTCCTGGTTTTGTAAAAGGATTATCCTATAAGCTTGTTATGGCTCACTACTTTAGATTTGATCTTTATTTTAGATTTAAGTATTTTGAATCTATTAAATCTGAAATGAAGAAAGATCTATTCAGATCAATCTTCTGCTCATTTGAGTTGCTCCTGCCCCATTTTATGACCTCTTCTGGTCTACAGACTTTTTTTTATCTGATTACCAAGTGGAGTGCATGAAAAAGCAAAGTTCAAGAATAAACACCCTTTCTCCTTTCTACGTCTACCTGAAATAGTGTAAAGATGAGATATTGTGCCCAAGCATGTTAGTTCCTCCATTACCCTTTCTGCCCAGTTCTGTTCTGACAGTTTGTATTAAACAACTGATGGTAGTCGAAAAACAGATTAGAGGAAGGAATGAATAACTCCTGGGTGCCTGATGCTTTTTGAGGGAGCCAGAGTGACACTTGCCTGGATCTCTGGTTGATGTAAACTTTTTGCCTATGGTCTGAAGATCATTTTGTATAAGATCACTGGCAATATGGTTAGAATAGCCAATAAATTATGCTTCCTTGAATCTTACTGGTCTTGCAGTTAGGGAAAAAGAAAAACAAAAACAAAAAAAAAAACAAAACCCTTTCTCATTTGGTGGAGAGGTCCTATTTTTCAGTAATAATGTCTTCTTTTCTCCCTCTCTTTCTCTTCCACCTTCTGTTATATTTTCCCTAAGTCTGCTGCTGCTGCTAAGTCGCTTCAGTTGTGTCCGACTTTGTGCGACCCCATAGACGGCAGCCCACCAGGCTCTGCCGTCCCTAGGATTCTCCAGGCAAGAACACTGGAGTGGGTGGCCATTTCCTTCTCCATTGTGTGAAAGTGAAGTCACTCAGTCGCATCCAACTCGTAGCGACCCCATGGACTGCAGCCTACCAGGCTCCTTCATAAATGGGATTTTCTAGGCAAGAGTACTGGAGTGGCTTGCCATTGCCTTCTCCGATATAATAATGGGAAAGTTGGGTTCACTGTAGAGGCAACTCTCCAGATGCCACTCTAATTGTTGACTACTAGGGTTGTTTTCCTTTTTGTGTGTGTGAAAGTCACTCAGTCGTGTTCAACTCTTTGTAACCCTGTGGAATTCTTCAGGCCAGAATCCTGGAGTGGGTAGCTGTTCCCTTCTCCAGGGGATCTTCCCAACCCAGGGATCGAACCCAGGTCTCCCACACTGCTTTACCAGCTGAGCCACCAGGGAAGCTCTTTTTTTTTTTTTTTTTGTCTTTAACTTAGCCATAAAAAGGAAAAACACTGGGCCATTTGCAGAGACATGGGTAGACCTAGAGGCCATCATACAAAGTGAAGTACATCAGAAAGAGAAAAACAAATATTGTATACCGATGCGTATGTGTGAAATCTAGAAAAAGGGTACAGGTGAACTTATTTGCAAAGCAGAAATAGAGACACAGACGTAGAGAATAAACATAGATACCGAAGGGGGAAGAAGAATTGGGGGACTGGGGCTGACACATATATACTGCTGATGGTATATAGAGAAGAGATAACCAATGAGAACCTGCTGTACCACACAGGGAACTCGACTCAATGCTCTGTGGTGACCTAATGGGAGGAAATCCAGAGAAGAACGGAAATATGATATGTATGGCTGATTCACTTTGTATAAGCAGAAACTGACACAGCAGTGTAAAGTAACTAATACTCCAGTCGAATTTTTTTTTATGTTAAAAAGAATATTGCATGTCCAATTTAGCAAAGACAATAGGTGGGAAGGGACTCAGTGGGCAGCCTCTAGGTCTTCCTCACTAGATACACCCTAGCACCCAGTTAGGTATCCACCTCCCTACCCAAGCCCCTGGGGAAAAAAAAAAGAAAAAAACATAGATATCTTTTAAGCACCCAGGTTTTGTCCTAATTTGTATTTACCTAAGTAGTCTTCACCTATTTCTTATTTACCAATTTATTCTTTCCATCTTACTGTATTCCTTCTCCTTTCATTTCTGACTATCTCTCTCCTTCACCTTAACTTTGAAAAGTCATAATTTGATACAATAAATATGAAGGCAATTACTCCTGAGATAATCCAAATGCTCTCATTAGCAGTTCAAAAGATTTCTTGAAATAAATAGCAGAAGTAATTTTTTTCCCAGATTCCTTTCAGGTTTTAATTAACATTCTTCCTTATAAATTAATGACAGTCCTTTAATTTCCCTGTCTTTGCTAATATCTTTCCTGACTCTTTATGTAAGTTTGACAAAATACCCCTTAGTAGAATAATTTTTCACCTTCTTAACATTTCTTAAGGATTTAATTCTTGTGCTATTCTTTGACTCTGTGATGGTTTCCCTCAGCGACATTTCTTTTTATTGAGGGGAAAACAGTTCTTTGGTCTGGAACACTCTTAACAATGGCAGGATTTTAATTTTGTAGATGTGGCTCCTTATTTGTCATTAATTATTCCCATTTCTTCCTGAAATAGGGTGTTTCTGAAAAAAATCAACAATCACATTTACTGTAGATGTATACTGTAGGGTTTAATTTATATTGGACAATGTAAGTAAAGCTCTTACTAAAATTTCCAGTACTTTTCAAAAGTCTACTGAATGCTACTTCTGAAAGCCTCTACGTTCCATCTTTCTCCTTGACATTTGTGAACAATTTCATTCATTTAAAATATATAAATAGGAATTTAACAAATGTGTCATTCAGGTGTGGTTCTAACATTATAGGTATAGTTTGTAGTATGCATGTAGATTTAGAAAAAAGTTTTCCAATAGATGGTATTATATTTTTTCCCTTTTCATAATGTATACAACCAGTATTTATTAAGTGCCTTCTAGGGGTACCAGAAAACCAAAGGGTAAATCTGTATATCTTTCACTAACAGGAAAAAGAATGTATGTATCCATCTATATATATACATATATATGTGTGTGTGTATAGGTGAGTACAGCTCAAATAAGACAGTTAAGATACATTTAGACAGAGAGAGCTTCCCAGGTGGTGCTAGTGGTAAAGAACACACCTGCCAATGTAGGAGATGTAAGAGACACAGGTTTGATCCCTGGGTTGGGAAGATCCCCTGGAAGAGGGCACAGCAACCCACTCCAGTGTTCTTGCCTGGAGAATATCCATGGACAGAGGAGCCTGGCAGGCTACAGCCATGGGCTCACAAAGAGTTGGACACGACTGAAGCAACTTAGCATGCATGCACAGACAGAGACAAAATTCCAACAGAATAGAGAGTATCAAACTAGGGTTCACAGAAGTCTCATAGGGAATATGGTATGTCGAAAGGGCTTTAAATAATAAATAAAACCAAAATCTTTAGAGATGGGAAAGGGCTGTAGAGATAAAGGAAGTTTTCATATGAACAAAAAGCTACAAAGGTAGGAATTTATAGGACAAAAATTGGAACTAGTATTTCAGAGTGAGTTTTGTTTTGTTTTGCTTTGTTTGGGGTATATTGTTTGTGAAGGAAAAAAGTATGAAATAGATTACAAAGTCAATGGTTCCATAATGGTGATTTAAGATATTGTTACTAATAAGGCGCTGCTGAATATAAATTTTTATTATTTCATTCACAAATGTCTGCTGAATATTAACTACACACCAATGACTGAACTAGTAATGGAAAAACAGCAATGATCAATGTGAATGTGATCTCTGTCTTCATGGAGCTTACAATTTGCTTGTGGAGATAAAGAACAGATTGCTGTAACAATTATAATTGTAATGAGTGCTTCGAACTGCAATATAGACATATCTTTAAAGATTATTCATAATTCTTGATGGGGAATGGAGACCGTTTAAATAGGGAAAGACTTCTTCATGGAGGTGACATTGAAACCACAAGATAGAAAGGAATAATCCAATGAATACTGGGAACATAGAATGTTCCAGATGGAGGGAAAAACTGAGCAAGCCCTCAGCCTGGGAGAGAACTTGGTTTATCCAAGTGATGAACAGATGATAAGTGCAGCAGACTTCACTGAGCCGGAGGGAAGGATAGAATGAAGATGTTAGGGAGCTGCAGTTGGGTCAGATCATGCTGCATCTCACCATGCATGCTGCCAAGCTAAGATTCCAAAGGACATAGCAGATATTTGAGACACAAAAAAGAAGAGACTTAAGATCTAACTTAAGTATACTAAGATTTTTTAGAGCTGTGCACGCTACCTTAGATGTGCTAAGTCACACAGCACCCTTTACTGTCCCTGATTGCTCATGATCCCCAGTTCCAGTTGAGAAAAGAGACAAATCTCAATTTTATCAATGAAAGGAGTCTTATTTCTTTTTCATTTAAAGCAGCTTCCTTCTGTTTGACTAAGTCTGGCTGTCTGTCTGTTAGAAACAGAGTTCTAACTCCCTGTCACATCTGCATTTCTCTTCACAAATCCCTACCTTTGCCAGTTCTTGCCAAGATGACTTCCAGGGAAGCACAAACGTTCTCTGGCATTCTGGACCAGATGTGCATCCTCACTGCTTCCAAGTCAGCCTTTATTCCCTCTCACTGCTGGGAATGCTGCTGCCCTCTACTGCCAGGATGTGCATCAGAAGACAGGGAGAATCCTTCCTCTCAACACAATAGGATCCCATAATCCCCCCACTGCCTCCCACCACCAGCCCCAGAACTGGGTCAACCTAAACTCTGTCACTTTCACACCTGAGTCTCAGCTTTATCTTCTATCTGGACCTCAAGTAGGCTATCCCTTATGAAACCTCTATTTAAGATGTACCCTTCCCCGGGCCATGATGAAAGTGCGGCAGAGTCAGTGACTCTCAACTGAAGATTTCTCTCAAACGCTCCACTGACAGCGCACTGGAATTACTGATTCCTTACTGATACGCAGGTTTGACCATCAGTATTCTCTCTGCTAAGCGTTATCAAGCCACCATTTTCCCTCATAGCAATACCAAGCCTTCTGAGATGTCCCGTTCCAAGAACTCTACAAGCTACATGGACAAGAGCCCAGGAGTCTTCTGGTTTCGGCTTCCCTCCCTCCATGCCTGGGTTCCCATCATCTTTTGCCCCCCTGCCCTACAGTTTTACCCTACAGAGCAATGTCAGGGAAATTAGAGATGACCTGTTAAGATTTTCATTTCTCCTTGCAAACCCCTGCCCACTGAGGGACATGGCTTGTCCAGTAGAAACTATATGCTTCCTATCAGTTCTGGAGAAAACCCTCTTTATGCTATATCTTGGAGATCTTCACTATGTGCATACTTATGAGTATCTTCATTTCCCTTTATGTACTAGAACCACTGAGTCAACTCATGAAGCCACAAGGCATCAAGAATTAAATTGACCAGAAATTTTGTTATTTTAATATTTACAAAAATAGTATATCAGCTCTGTTATGCATGTATATTAAAATATCAACCTGGCTATTGTGTAGAAAATGAATTCCAAGTAGCAAAAGTGGAAAAAGGCTATAAGAAAGGTGTGATTCAGTGGTGGCAAAGAATAAAAATAAAGTGAGTACACTTGAAACGAGTTTTCAAGATAAAAACAAACATAATTGCAGATGGATTGGATGGGGTGAGTTTCTGACTTGAGCAGCCTTTAAGTTGGTAGTTAACATTTTCTGTGATATAGGAGACTGGGGGGAGAACAGTTTTGGGTCATGGGTGTATAGAGGAAAAATGAGAACAATGTTTAAAGAGCCTGTGTAATATCCCAGAGGGGGGCAACAAAAATGTAGTTGAATATCTGAATCCAGAACACATAAGAAAGATCTGGTCTGGAGACATAAATTTAGAAATTGCCAACTAAACGATGACACCAAAGGCATAGAAGACTTGGTGGAAAATGGAATGGGGCCAAACTGAGCCCCAAGAGGGGCCAGGATGTAGACACTGGGTAGAGAAAGAGTAAGTAGATAATCAGGCTTAAAAGTATGGCCAATGACAAGAACGAGCAGGCATTTCCTTAGAAGAAAGTAACGGGGCAAAAAATCGGTATGACAGAAGAAAAGAGAAAAAGCATTAGAAAAAGAGGGGAAATCAGGTGTAGTTAAAAGTTGGTGAGCTGCTGGTAAGACAAAGATAAAATAGTGAATATGGAAATGATCAAGGAGTCATTGATAAGGTAACCATGCTCTCTAGTTTTCAGGGGACGGTTGCACTGATGCATCCATCGTGCCCTCATGTGGTCAGTATCTAGAGTGGTAGCTCGTCTGCTTTCATGTTCAAAATAACCTCATTTGGATGAGAGTTTCTGTGGTTGTACAAGTTATTAGTGACCAAAGTCAAGAGCAGTTTTAGTGAAGGAAAGAGACTGGAAGCCAGAGATGGAATAGGAAGTTAGGAAGTAAACATGCAGTAACTCTTTGAAAAAGGTATACTATGAAGAAGAGCAGAAGAATGGGGGGAAATGTGAAGTGTAATTGGATCTTACAGGTTAAAATACTCTAAAATCTCCATACAATGATTCTTCTAAGAAACCTAGATTTCCAAGACAAATTCACCTGTGCCATAAATTTTCAGCTCCAGTACTGAAGCTCCACCTGATGTGAACAGCCAACTCACTGGAAAAGACCCTGATGCTGGGAAAGACTGAAGACAAGGGAGAAGGGGATGACAGAGGATGAGATGGTTGGATGGCATCACTGACTCGATGGACTTGAGTTTGGGCAAGCTCCAGTAGAGAGTGAAGGACACCAAAGCCTGGCGTGCTGCAGTCCATGGGATCGCAAAGAGTTGGACACGACTGAGTGACTCAATAACAACAACACAAATTTTCAGAGGAAATAGCAGTGTTGTTTATAAAAAGGATCTGTAGGCTAGGAACAGTAGTCAAACACTACAGAGAGTGTTGCATAAGTATGAGGGTTGCACTGGTTTGGAGCCAGAGACAGAGCTCTCCAGGACCAGAAAGCAGAAGGACACGCAATATCTTCATTCAAGAGGACTGAATATCATAGGCTGAATAACCGTGCCCAGAGGTGAGGTCCTGGCCTGGAACCTGCATGTTTTACCTTGTTTGGGACAGAATAGGGGTCTTTACTGATGGGATTAAGTTAAGGATTTTGAGATTGGGAGATCATCTTGGATTATTTGGATGGGCTCTCACTGCGATCACAAACATCCTTATAAAAAAGGAGGCGGAGGACAATTTGACACAGACACAGAAGAGGAGACGGTGTGACAGCAGAGGCAGAGACTGGGGTGATGCGGCCACAGATCAGACAATGCTGGCAGCCACCAGATGCTGAAAGAGGCAAAGCATAGGTCCTCCGCTAGAGATTCTGGCTGAGTGCAGCCCTGGCCAACAGTCTTGATTTCAACTCATCTTTCAAACTCTGGCTTGCAGAATTGTGGGAGAATAAATGTCTGTCATTTGAAGCCACTAAATGTATGACAATTTGTTACAGCATGCACAGAAAACCACTAGGCCAAGACTGAGCGAAACTCAACCACCAAGACCATGAGGTCTAAGATGCAATGAAAAAAGAAAAACACACACCAGATTCAAAGAGAGTAGAAGAAATATTCTGGTGGAGATAAGGAAATAGAGTCAAGAGTTTCAATATCACTGCACAGACAAGTTGGGTTCAAGTGTATAAAGGTATGACTAGTAGACGGCCGGGGAAGGCAATGGCACCCCACCCCAGTACTTTTGCCTAGAAATTTCCATGGATGAAGGAGCCTGGTAGGCTCCAGTCCATGGGGTCGCTAAGAGTCGGACACGACTAAGCGACTTCACTTTCACTTTTCACTTTCATGCATTGGAGAAGGAAATGGCAACCCACTCCAGTGTTCTTGCCTGGAGAATCCCAGGGGTGGGGGAGCCTGGTGAGCTTCCGTCTATGGGGTCACACAGAGTCAGACACGACTGAAGTGACTTAGCAGTAGCAGTAGCAGTAGACGACAGTCCTTGGCTATCATTTAGAAGATCAGATCACAGCTGTGGTGGAGTTTTATGGACCCTCCTCGTCTGACACCTGCAAGATGAACCTGGAATGGTACAGCTCCCAGTCAAAAGAATTAATCTTTAAATTGAAGGCAGGATCTCAAAAACATATTTATACAACCATGTTCATAGTGGCATTCCTCACAAGAGCTAAAAATATGGAAGCAACTTGCATGTCCATCAACAGATGAGTGGATAAGCAAAACTTTGGTATATACATATAAACAAACATTGGTGAAGTGAATTGAAAGTTGCTCAGTCGTGTCCGACTCTTTGCGATCTCATGGACTATACTATACATGGAATTCTCCAGGCCAGAATACTGGAGTGGGTAGCCTTTCCCTTCTCCAGGGGATCTTCCCAACCCAGGGATCAAACCCAGGTCTTCCACATTGCAGGCAGATTCTTTACCAGCTGAGCCACAAGGGAAGCCCAGGGATGTTCGAGTGGGTAGCCTATCCCTTCTTCAGTGAATCTTACTGATCCAGGAATCCAATCAGGGTCTCCTGCATTGCAGGCAGATTCTTTATCAACTGAGCTATCATTACCTAGCCTTAAAAAGGAAGAAAATTCTGGCATATCCTACAGGGAGGATGAACCTTGAAGATGTCATGCTAGATGAAACAGGTCAGCCACAAAAAGACAAATACTTATGATTCCACCTATATGAGGTATTTAGAGTAGCCAAAACTTTAGAGGCAGAATGGGGCTGGGGGGAGAGGGGTAGGTGGAGTTATTGTTTAATGGCTATAGAGCTTCAGTTTTATAAGATGAAGAGTTATGGAGACAGATAGTTATGGAGATGGCTGCCCAACAATGTGAAACCCACTCCAGTGTTCTTGCCTGGAGAATCCCAGGGATGGGGGAACCTGGTGGGCTGCCATCTATGGGGTCGCAAGAGTTGGACACAACTGAAGCGACTTAGCAGCAGTAGTAGCAGCAACTGTACTCTTACAAATAGTTAAGATAGTAAATTTTATGTGTATTTCATTTAGCACAATAAAAAAAGAAAAAAATAATAGCCTTGAGTTACCAGCCACTGAGCATTGAACAGATACCTAACTTCTCTGAGTTTGAGTTTGTTTTGCTTTATTTTCATCTATAACACAGGGTAATAAAATCCAGCATGCATACTTCATAGATTTCTTATGTGGATTGAATTAAATACTCCATATAAATACACTTTATAAGTTATAAAGTAGTATTTTATAGCTTACAAAGCTATAGTGGTATGAATTTTCAATATGTGTGCCCAGAAAACTCTGACCTTTAATATCTAAAATACAAGCAAGATGAGGCCCTGGAGGGGATTTTACTGGAAATTCCACACCTGATTAGGATCCAAGGTCCTTCCCAAAATTTCTGTGAACTTCCAGAGGCAGGGAGTCTGAAATATTGGCTCAAGTTCTTGTTCATGGGTGGTCAGGTTCATTAGGTAATTCCTTGACTGTCTCATTAAAAACAAGCAAATACAAGAGTGTAAGTGGTATACTTCGCTTGAGACTGAAGTGAGGACAGGAAGGAAAGAGAAGGCCTAAGAGAGTTTTACATTAATTGCAGTGATGCGAACATCCCAATTTAAAAATGTTCTGTGGCCATTTTATCAGAAGGAGAGACTCACAGACCCTGATATCATGTTCATACAGTATGTCTCGAACTCCCCTCTCTTTCCCTTCCCCTCCTTCTCTCTTGGCTCTGGTCTATTACGTACCCAGGTGAAAAATATATAAATCATTATCTTCTTTTCCTTCAGGTAAGCATTACTGACTCCTTCATAGTTCAGCTTATTGTAGACAGAGCTCTAGGCTCTTATGTCCTAACCTAGGCAGTCAATCAAGTCTCTTTCTCCCTAAAGACCTTTCTCTCAATAGAAGGAATTCTATTCCCAGCTATTACTTTGCCACAAAGGTCCATCTAGTCAAAGCTATGGTTTTTCCAGTAGTCATGTATGGATGTGAGAGTTGGACTATAAAAGCTGAGCACCAAAGAACTGATGCTTTTGAACTGTGGTGTTGAATAAGACTCTTGAGAGTCCCTTGTTCTGAAGATACTACTAGTCAATCCTAACGGAAATCACTCCTAAATATTCATTGGAAAGACTGATGCTGAAGCTGAAACACCAATACTTGGGCCACTGATGCGAAGAACTAACTCATTGGAAAAGACCTTGGTGCTGGGAAGGATTGAGGTGGGAGGAGAAGGGGACAACTGAGATGAGATGGCTGGATGGCATCACCAACTCAATGGACATGAGTAAACCCTGGGAGTTGGTGATGGACAGGGAAGCCTGGTGTGCTGCAGTCCATGGGGTCACAAAGAGTCGGACACAACTGAGCCACTGAACTGATTATAATATAGTGCTCACTTTGCTACATAGTAATGTTAAATGAAACTTTATCCTGATATTTTCTTCACACATTTATCCATCTAAGTGAGACAGAAGATCCTGTAAGTTAGACTTCACAGCAAGTAACAAGATTTCTTCTTCCTCTGATTCTCTTGATTCAAATCAGGACCCTCTTCAGATCTGAAGTTATGAAAGGAGATTTCTTTTAAACTAAATTTTTGGGCTTTTCACATGTGTTTTATAGATCAATGGCCTTTCACTGTGAGCCTGCACATGGAGGTCAAACTGACTGACTGAACAAATGCATGAAATTATTGAATAAATGAATAAACTTAAATTTTATATTGCATCAACTATGAATAACAAAGTACTACATGCAGTCAAGAGCCAAAATCTGGTAAAAATTAATCTATCTATCAAAATGTTGGTCACATAGCACTGTTTAATTCTATCTGATTTACTTTCTGTCACGAAGTTTTCCAAATTTGAGCTTTTCCTAATGTTCCACAAGAGTTTGCCTTACTCAGATAATAAATTCAATAACATAATAAACACTAATGAATTTAAATAATCATGATTGTACAACATGTTACATTAAGAACCTTGGATACATTGTCTCATTTACTGCATAAAACAACAGTGTAATGTGTGAAACAGTATCGTTTCTATTTATTGATGAGGAAATTCAAACTAGAGTAATGATGTATGCAAAAACAAGACCAGGAGCTGACTGTGGCTCAGACCATGAACTCCTTATTGCCAAATTCAGACTGAAATTGAAGAAAGTAGGGAAAACTACTAGACCATTCAGGTATGACCTAAATCAAATCCCTTATGATTATACAGTGGAAGTGAGAAATAGATTTAAGGGCCTAGATCTGATAGATAGAGTGCCTGATGAACTATGGAATGAGGTTCGTGACATTGTACAGGAGACAGGGATCAAGACCATCCCCAAGAAAAAGAAATGCAGAAAAGCAAAATGGCTGTCTGGGGAGGCCTTGCAAATAGCTGCAAAAAGAAGAGAAGTGAAAAGCAAAGGAGAAAAGGAAAGATATAAACATCTGAATGCAGAGTTCCAAAGAATAGCAAGAACAGATAAGAAAGCCTTCTTCAGCGATCAATGCAAAGAAATAGAGGAAAACAACAGAATGGGAAAGACTAAGGATCTCTTCAAGAAAATCAGAGATACCAAAGGAACATTTCATGCAAAGATGGGCTCGATAAAGGACAGAAATGGTGTGGACCTAACGGAAGCAGAAGATATTAAGAAGAGGTGGCAAGAATACACAGAAGAACTGTACAAAAAAGAGCTTCACGACCCAGATAATCATGATGGTGTGATCACTGACCTAGAGCCAGACATCCTGGAATGTGAAGTCAAGTGGGCCTTAGAAAGCATCACTACGAACAAAGCTAGTGGAGGTGACGGAATTCCAGTGGAGCTACTCCAAATCCTGAAAGATGATGCTGTGAAAGTGCTACACTCAATATGCCAGCAAATTTGGAAAACTCAGCAGTGGCCACAAGATTGGAAAAGGTCAGTTTTCATTCCAATCCCAAAGAAAGGCAATGCCAAAGAGTGCTCAAACTACCGCACAATTGTACTCATCTCACACGCTAGTAAAGTAATGCTCAAAATTCTCCAAGCCAGGCTTCAGCAATATGTGAACCGTGAACTTCCTGATGTTCAAGCTGGTTTTAGAAAAGGCAGAGGAACCAGAGATCAAATTGCCAACATCCGCTGGATCATGGAAAAAGCAAGAGAGTTCCAGAAAAACATCTATTTCTGCTTTATTGACTATGCCAAAGCCTTTGACTGTGTAGATCACAATAAACTGTGGAAAATTCTGAAAGAGATGGGAGTACCAGACCACCTGATCTGCCTCTTGAGAAATCTGTATGCAGGTCAGGAAGCAACAGTTAGAACTGGTCATGGAACAACAGACTGGTTCCAAATAGGAAAAGGAGTACGTCAAGGCTGTATATTGTCACCATGTTTATTTAACTTATATGCAGAGTACATCATGAAAAATGCTGGACTGGAGGAAACACAAGCTGGAATCAAGATTGCTGGGAGAAATATCAATAACCTCAGATATGCAGATGATACCACCCTTATGGCAGAAAGTGAAGAGGAACTAAAAAGCCTCTTGATGAGAGTGAAAGTAGAGAGTGAAAAGGTTGGCTTAAAGCTCAACATTCAGAAAACGAAGATCATGGCATCTGGTCCCATCACTACATGGGAAATAGATGGAGAAACAGTGGAAACAGTGTCAGACTTTATTTTTCTGGGCTCCAAAATCACTGCAGATGGTGACTGCAGCCATGAAATTAAAAGACGCTTACTCCTTGGACGGAAGGTTATGGCCAACCTAGATAGGATATTCAAAAGCAGAGACATCACTTTGCCAACAAAGGTTCACCTAGTCAAGGCTATGGTCTTTCCTGTGGTCATGTATGGATGTGAGAGCTGGACTGTGAAGAAGGCTGAGCGCCGAAGAATTGATGCTTTTGAACTGTGGTGTTGGAGAAGACTCTTGAGAGTCCCTTGGACTGCAAGGAGATCCAACCTGTCCATTCTGAAGGAGATCAGACCTGGGATTTCTTTGGAAGGAATGATGCTAAAGCTGAAACTCCAGTATTTTGGCCACCTCATGTGAAGAATTGACTCATTGGAGAAGACTCTGATGCTGGGAGGGATTGAGGGCAGGAGGAGAAGGGGACGACAGAGGATGAGATGGCTGGATGGCATCACTGACTCGATGAATGTGAGTCTGGGTGACCTCCGAGAGCTGGTGATGGATAGGGAGGCCTGGCGTGCTGCAGTTCATGGGGTCGCAAAGAGTCGGACACGACTGAGCGACTGATCTGATCTGATTGCCATAGATCACCTGGTTAGTCTGTGTATAGCTGGACCTTGAACCCACTCTGTCATTTCTAAAATATGTGTTTTTATCACCAAACTGAATAACATTCAAGTACTGGTCCTAATGAATTCTTTGAGAGTGTTCTCAAACTTTAGCAATTTAAAATCCATCTGGAAATCTTGTTAAAATATCAAAACTCAGGCTGCAATTCTAGAAATACTGATTCAATTGGTCTAGGGTAGAGTCTGAGAATCTGTAATTTTAACAACCTCCCCAATTGATTTCTATCTGAACAATGTAACAGAGCTGGACCCTACGGGGCCTTCCCAGGACAGATCCTTCTCCCCACAAGCTATGTCCTCTGCCTGCCTACTTTAAAATAAATAAATACATAAATAAATGAAACAAGACAAACAAAAAAGCCAACTTTTCACCCAACTTTAGCCTCTCAAGCTTTCCCTGAGTTCCAAAGAATAAATTTAATCAGAGTAGAAAGAAAATGCAGAAGCAAAGGAAAGCAGTCAAGCAAGACAAAATATTAACAGGTTAGCCATTAAACAAAGTCAAGGACCTTTAGTTCCTCCTCCAGGGCTCTAGATAATATTCTGAGTCATGTCCTTTGAGCTGTTTGGGGGATACTGAAGCACCCACCGGTGGAAAAATTTAACTGTATGCTGCCAGAAAACACAAAGACCCCAAACAGATTGGAACCAGAAGGTTGATGATGCTAACTCCCCAATTACCTCATCATCAACCAATCAGAATGTTCATGTGCTGATTAGGCACCCCACAACCCTGCTCCCTCACCTAGTTTTTAAAACCTTTCCCGAAAGCCATTGGAGAGTTTAGGTCTTTTAAGCACTAACTCCCTGGACTCCTTGCTTGGTGCCCTGCAATAAATGCTGCACATTGCTTCACCACAATCCAGTGTCAGTCGATTGGCTTACAGAGCATGAGTGAACAGACCCAAGTTTGGTCTGGTAGCAGTAACAAGGATCGATAAGAATTCCATCTGCTGCATTCAACAGAAAATCCAGTTCAGACTAACTTGAATTTAAAAACCATATTGGACCATGTACCTGAAAAATTTAGAGTAGACTAATTTCACACACCTTTAATTTCAGGTGGGAAAGGGATACAATGCATACAATGTATCAACTGGCAGGGATACAAGGAGAGAAGACCTTCCTGGAGACCAAAAACAATAGTTCCAGCGGTTGGGTCCACCCTGAACCAATCACTGTAATCAAGTTGTTAGAATTTGCTATTAGTTTTGTTCACTCACTCCTCCCCCAAAGCCTAGGGGTGATGTCAATTGTCTTGAAGCCCATGGAATGAGAATAGGAGAGGGGAGGACACTATGAATCATTATCAGAAGGAAGGAGACATGGATGCAGGGTGGCAAAAATAACTAGATTTCTCTAGGGAAAATGAAAAGTTCACAAGACTATGTCAGCTGCTTTAGGAAAGTATCAAAATCATATGACTGGGAAGTTTTTCTTATCATAGCAAAGATATTTTGATTGCTAAGCTACTACCTTCCCAACCATATATTCAGGCTGATTATTCCACAAAACCATCAATATTTTTCATGTTATCTGTATATCTCAAGCAGACACTCATATTCTTGGACACATACCCTTATCCAGTGCAGGGGAAGGGGAAATGGACCAAAATGAGTCTTCTTGTTTTGCACAATTCTCTTCCACTTTAGCTTTTTTAAAACATGATCTTATATATTTTTTTGGTCAAGTTTACTGCATTGGGTTAAATTATAATATGAGCTTTTGGAAATTTATATCTTGGAGTTTTTGCTTCAGTTTCAAGAAGGAAAACATTTACTAAATTAAGATGAAATAGCTCTACTGCTTATTTGCAACTCTCATTTAAAACTGGATATGCTTTATCACTGAATATTTCCTAAAATAAAACTTTACAACCATCTGGATTTATTGCTTTCTTGCTGATACTTCTTGTTGATAAATGGTTTCGTAATGACTCTTTAGATCCCAGAGGATATATTAGACCTCAAGATTATGTGTTTAAACAACAACCAAAAGAGAGCCAATTTGATTTCTGCATCTTCTTTACCTGCAATTGCATTTCAAAGATTTAAGTGTATTGGAGTATTTTTTATAAGAAACTCTAAGTTCTGAGAAAAATCATAGTCAGTATTATTGTCCTTTTATTGTGAAAAGAACAGAATAATAATATATTGTATATATAATACTATATATCATTTTTCTATTCTTCTTTTCAAAATGGCTGTTGTCCAAATCTGTTCCTTGCTCTTTAACTCTATTCTGCTTCTCTGGAGGTTCATCAACCACTGAGGAATATTAATTTTAATATCATGAATAAAACTATCAAGCAATGCTTTTTTTTCAAGTCATAATAAAGTCAGGTCTTGAATTATACAAAGAAGGTTCTGGAAATCACCTGAAATTTTCTTATATAGGAGAACACCTTATGTTAATCCTTTCAATTTATATAAACATTTACTTAAATGTAGATAAATACTATTTAAAGAATAGTAGCTAAGAATATGAGTATGAACTATAAACATGAATGTATGGATATGCAGAATGCCCCAGTTACATGATTTTCCTCCCTCTGTAGTTTATATTTAATGTTAATACCAGATTTTAAAAAAAGCGAATTAGAGAGTCTATTTCAGGTAATTTCTTTGAACAAAATTAACTTCAGAGTTTAAGCCACTAAAAATAGAGACCTTGAATATTTTTCAACTTCAAAAATTCTTAGGGCATAAAATGCTCATTCCACACTTTTTAAACATCTTTTACATGTGTTCCTTCTACTATTGACAAATACTATATATCAGTGTAGAATTACTTAAAATACTTTTATCATCCAAAATATGAAGGTAAGAAACTAGAAAAGTAAATCCTAATCCATAAAACATGAGATCTAAAGGGCGATAAAGTAAAATAAATTGGAAGAGACCCTGAGCTCTTCTAGACCAATCTTCAAGCATATCCAGAGAGACGTGATTTGAACACGAAGGCTTCAAACAGTCGAATGGAGTCTCTATTAAATAGTTTCTGAGGATCAGAATTGAACTTCAGCAATAATGGGAAATTTATGGGTTCATATGAGGTCAAACATCAAGAACATCAGAAAGCACATTTTCAGACCAAGGACAATGGTACAAAACTGCTCCCTCATATGAGCTCTTTCAACAAGACTAGAGTATGTCTGGAGCTGGTGTAGATTGGACCCTCGCAGCCCTGCACCAGCTCTGGGGAATGCAATTCCCAGGAAGACCTCTCTGACGTACTCTGAGGAAGGTGCCTGTACTTGGCACCCAGCACTGCAGGCGGGCAGAGGGAGTCTGCTGATTGGCCAGGTCTGCACCAAGTGCCCACCCTGAATCTGGGAAACACAGATGCTTGACAGCTGCAACCAAAACATCATACCTGGGGAGATGAAGAAGGGAGGAAAGGAGGGGTGTGGATGAAGAGAGAGAGAAGTGCACTAAAAGATGCTCTTTCTAGGGGGAAAAAAGCTCGTTCTAGAAGAAAGTATTCTGGAGTAGGAAAAAATCAACAGTCCACTTCAGCATTTTATCTGAAGTAAAGTAACAGTGTTAGTTGCTCAGTCGTGTCCAACTCTTTGCCACCCCATGGACTGTAGCCCACCAGGATCCTCTGTCCATGGGATTCTCCAGGCAAGAATACTGGAGTGGTAGCCATGGCCTTCTCCGGGGGATCTTCACAACCCAGAGATCGAACCCAGGTCTCCTACATTACAGGCAGATTCTTTGCCACCTAAGCCATCCGGAAAGCCCATCATTCTATCTATCAGAGACTAATTTATACCATTCAAATACCAAAATTAATCATGTAAATAATTGAGAAGAAAATTGTAAAAAAAAAAAAAAAAAAAAAATGTTTCAACATGCAGAGCTACACATGTAATATAAAAAGCTACCTGGAAATGTTGCTATTTAGAATTTTTGTTTTTCTGCACCATCAATGTGACTGGAGTCTTAACACATCCACAGAAATCTGTCCTGAAGACTTTTGTTTGTTTTTCCAGTAAGTTTCCCTGTTGCAGGCATTGGCTATTCCCCAGAGTGAAAATAATGTTCAACTATCTTTCAAAATTAGCATCATTTACCTTGAAAATACAAAATATAAATAAAATATAAAAATATATGGAATGTTTTGTGTTCGTGAATTCTTCAGTATTTGAATGGTAAGTGCCAGCAGAGGAACAGTTTCATTTCAGAACTTTCCATTCATGGCCTGCAGGCTCCTGCCAAAAGTGCTGTGTTCGCTATTCTGATGCCATGAGCAGTTTCATGCAGTAGCATCCTTTCGGGAATTCATCCCCGATTAGGCACTGTGTTCTCTGTGGATCCTTGATCACTGGAGACAGACATTGTCCTGAATTCATGAAGCTTCTGTTTGCTGGGTTTAGTATCAGTCACTCAGTCGTGTCCGATTCTTTGAGACCCCACGGGCTGTAGCCCACCTGGCTCCTCTGTCCAAGGCATTTTCCAGGCAAGAATACTGGAGTGCGTTGCCATTCCCTTCTCCAGGGTATCTTCCCAACCCACGGATTGAACCCGGGTCTCATGCATTGCAGGCATATTCTTCATCATCTAAGCCACCAGGGAATTCTTGCTGGGTTTGGGGCCAGATTTCACAGAGTCAGAGGGGGCTTCACAGAGAGTGTTCTAAGCAAGCTGAGAATGATAAGATGAGTTCTGTGTTCAACGTAGCTGGTCTTTCACCTAGGAGAGGAGACAAACACTGCTGCTGCTGCTGCTGCTACTAAGTCACCTCAGTCGTGTCCAACTCTGTGCGACCCCATAGACAGCAGCCCACCAGGCTCTCCCGTCCCTGGGATTCTCCAGACAATAACACTGGAGTGGATTGCCATTTCCTTCTCCAATGCATGAAAGTGAAAAGGGGAAGTGAAGTCGCTCAGTCAGGTCCAACTCTTCTTGATCCCATGGACTGCAGCCTACCAGGCTCCTCTGTCCATGGGATTTTCCAGGCAAGAGTACTGGAGTGGGGTGCCATCGCCTTCTCCGAAACAAACACTGAAACGTCGGTATTTGGCAATTCGGAAGATTTTCAGGGCTGTACTTAGGCTTGACTGAAGGCAATGGCACCCCACCCCAGTACTCTTGCCTGGAAAATCCCATGGACAGAGGACCCTGGTGGGCCGCTGTCCATGGGGTCGCTAAGAGTCGGACACGACTGAGCGACTTCCCTTCACTCAAGAGGACAGCATAACATATAGGGCAGCTTTGATTATATACCCTTAATCTTTTAAATGTGTTGTTTAAAAAGCTGGGTACTTGAGAAAGGTCTGTTTATTCATAGAACAAGCTTTGGCTAAACTTCCACCATGAGCCTCATCCATGTGCCACCTGTGAATGAAGCTCAGTTTATTTCATCAGGGTTTCCTGTATCAGAATGCTGCTTTGTTAAAGAGGGAAATAGAATATCTTGAACACTCCTGATGACTCACTCATTCACTTAAATACTTCTTGAACAGCTCCTCTGTGTGAGGCACCAGCTCAAGCAGTAGGAATATTACCAAAGCCTTAGCAATAATATTCGCAGAAGCAAAAGGCACAGCAGAAACATGCCATTCGAGTCTCGGATATTTCATTCACCAGCTTGGGCAAGTCACGAATCACCTCCCTTCCCCACAAAGTGTGGCCGGTACGTCCTGCTCCCCTCCTGAATTTATGCAAGAATATCTTTAAACAATCCAAACAGTTTCTAAGCTACAAGTGCTATGGGACTTCCTTGGTGGTCCAGCGATCCTCGCCTTCGAATCTACAGATGCAGGTTTGATCCCAGATTGGGAAGCTAAGATCCCACATGCCTTGCAGCCAAAAAACCAGAACATAAATCAGAAGCAATACTGTACCAAATTCAATAAAGACTTTAAAAATGGTACACATCAAAAACAAGTCTTTTAAAAATTGCTATGTGTATCATCGATTTGTTATTACTATTATCAATATACCACTTTATACTTATTTTTATACTTATTTATACTGGTTCCATCCCTGGGTCGGGAAGATCCCCTGGAGAAGGGAATTTCAACCCACTCGAGTATTCCTGCCTGGAGAATTCCATGAACAGAGGAGCCTGGCTGGCCACAGTCCGTGGGGCCACAAGGGTCTGACACAATTGAAGTGACTTAGCACACATACTGATATTTAGCTTTCTCTTTCATTTTCCTACCTGGTGCTCGTCCACAGAAGCCCCATCTTCTAACTCTTAGTTAAGGAAAATGAAATCATTATAGCTACTTCAGCCATTCTTGCAGTCACTGACTCATTCTTATCTGCCAGCTTTATGGGCCCCCTCCTAGCCCTTCATACAAGTAGCCCACAACATGGGATGTGAATGGCTGTGTTCCGGCCTCTGTCCATCTGTTATGTGGACATGCACCACATTTCTCAGGCAGAACTTCTCTACAGAGTCACATCTAAGGTCTGCAAAGGGAGAGGCCTTAGCCAATGCAAGGAAGCAGAGCAGGGAAGCATGGGGCTCTGTTAGAATCCCCATTAACTTTGCTGCTACAGCGCGCCTTGACCTTTCTTTGGCTGTGTCTCCTAGCTGCTCCCTCAGCCAAGCAGGTGGCTGCTATGTGTCCCTGTGACTCTGACTACATCTGCACTGTGGGTTGGGACGTGATCAGGAGGTCTGCTGGGTACCGTTCAGAGTGGTCATTCATAAGTACTAACAAGGCACACACGAACCCAAAGAACTACCCTGGGACTATTATTAAACAAGGTTTCTGTTAGAAAGCCAATTCAAGTTATTGCTCTTAATTGGGCAGTGTAATTAGTGGTCCAAATATGATTTTTCATCTGAGAATTGACGATTATGCCTTAAGGGGGAACAAATGTTTCTACTATGGAAGTTGGTACCTACACCTGGTGGCGGCTAGAATTCTGAAGTGATAGAATTTGAAAATGTATTGACTTTTCCAAGAATACAAAACATTTCGAGAGGATATCTTTTTTTCCCCTCTTCCCTGGTGGCTTAGATGGTAAAGAATTTGCCCACAGTGCAGGAGACCTGGGTTCAATTCCTGGATCAGGAAGATCCCTGGAGAAGGGAACGGCAACCCACTCCAGTATTCTTACCTGGAGAATTCTATGGACAGAGGAGCCTGGTGGGCTACAGTCCATGGGATCGCAACAAGTCAGACACAACTGAGCGACTAACACTTTTCATCTTTTTTCCTACTTATTTTAATCAACTTTGATGAGGTATGTGACTGATTGAGGTTGAACAGTATCTCAAAAATATTCTCCCCCAAATTTATGCCTGCCCAGAACCTCAGTACATGACTTGATCTGGAAATAGGGTCTTTGCAGGTATAATGAAGCTGAAGTGAAGTGGGCCCTAATCCAATGGCTGGTATCCTTTTAAGCAGAGGGAAATCTGGCTACAGAGAACCAGCTAGGTCAAGAAGGCAGACTAGAGTTATGTTGCCACCAGTCAAAGACCACCAAGGATTGCCGGCAAACCCAGAAGCTAAGAAGAGCCAAGGAAGAGCCGAGAATCTTCAGAGGGATTACAGTCCTGCCAAAACCTTGACTTGGGATTTCCAACCTCCAGATCAGATCAGTCGCTCAGTCGTGTCCGACTCTTTGCGACCGCATGAACCGCAGCACGCCAGGCCTCGCTGTCCATCACCAGCTCCCGGAGGTCACTCAGACTCACACTCATCAAGTCAGTGATGCCATCCAGCCATCTCATCCTCTGTCGTCCCCTTCTCCTCCTGCCCTCAATCCCTCCCAGCATCAGAGTCTTCTCCAATGAGTCAACTCTTCGCATGAGGTGGCCAAAACACTGGAGTTTCAGCTTTAGCATCATTCAGATCAGATCAGTCGCTCAGTCGTGTCCGACTCTTTGTGACCCCATGAACTGCAGCACGCCAGGCCTCCCTATCCATCACCAGCTCTCGGAGGTCACCCAGACTCACATTCATCGAGTCAGTGATGCCATCCAGCCATCTCATCCTCTGTCGTCCCCTTCTCCTCCTGCCCTCAATCCCTCCCAGCATCAGAGTCTTCTCCAATGAGTCAACTCTTCGCATGAGGTGGCCAAAATACTGGAGTTTCAGCTTTAGCATCATTCCTTCCAAAGAAATCCTAGGGCTGATCTCCTTCAGAATGGACAGGTTGGATCTCCTTGCAGTCCAAGGGACTCTCAAGAGTCTTCTCCAACACCACACTTCAAAAGCATCAATTCTTCGGTGCTCAGCCTTCTTCACAGTCCAGCTCTCACATCCATACATGACCACAGGAAAGACCATAGCCTTGACTAGGCGAACCTTTGTTGGCAAAGTGATGTCTCTGCTTTTGAATATGCTATCTAGGTTGGCCATAACCTTCCTTCCAAGGAGTAAGCGTCTTTTAATTTCATGGCTGCAGTCACCATCCGCAGTGATTTTGGAGCCCAGAAAAATAAAGTCTGACACTGTTTCCACTGTTTCTCCATCTATTTCCCATGAAGTGATGGGACCAGATGCCATGATCTTCGTTTTCTGAATGTTGAGCTTTAAGCCAACCTTTTCACTCTCCACTTTCACTTTCATCAAGAGGCTTTTTAGTTCCTCTTCACTTTCTGCCATAAGGGTGGTATCATCTGCATATCTGAGGTTATTGATATTTCTCCCAGCAATCTTGATTCCAGCTTGTGTTTCCTCCAGTCCAGCATTTCTCATGATGTACTCTGCATATAAGTTAAATAAACATGGTGACAATATACAGCCTTGACGTACTCCTTTTCCTATTTGGAACCAGTCTGTTGTTCCATGACCAGTTCTAACTGTTGCTTCCTGACCTGCATACAGATTTCTCAAGAGGCAGATCAGGTGGTCTGGTATTCCCATCTCTTTCAGAATTTTCCACAGTTTATTGTGATCCACACAGTCAAAGGCTTTGGCAAAGTCAATTAAGCAGAAATAGATGTTTTTCTGGAACTCTCTTGCTTTTTCCATGATCCAGCGGATGTTGGCAATTTGATCTCTGGTTCCTCTGCCTTTTCTAAAACCAGCTTGAACATCAGGAAGTTCACGGTTCACATATTGCTGAAGCCTGGCTTGGAGAATTTTGAGCATTACTTTACTAGCGTGTGAGATGAGTGCAATTGTGCGGTAGTTTGAGCACTCTTTGGCATTGCCTTTCTTTGGGATTGGAATGAAAACTGACCTTTCCCAATCTTGTGGCCACTGCTGAGTTTTCCAAATTTGCTGGCATATTGAGTGTAGCACTTTCACAGCATCATCTTTCAGGATTTGAAATAGCTCCACTGGAATTCCATCACCTCCACTAGCTTTGTTCGTAGTGATGCTTTCTAAGGCCCACTTGACTTCACATTCCAGGATGTCTGGCTCTAGGTCAGTGATCACACCATCATGATTATCTGGGTCGTGAAGCTCTTTTTTGTACAGTTCTTCTGTGTATTCTTGCCACCTCTTCTTAATATCTTCTGCTTCCGTTAGGTCCACACCATTTCTGTCCTTTATCGAGCCCATCTTTGCATGAAATGTTCCTTTGGTATCTCTGATTTTCTTGAAGAGATCCCTAGTCTTTCCCATTCTGTTGTTTTCCTCTGTTTCTTTACATTGATCTCTGAAGAAGGCTTTCTTATCTCTTCTTGCTATTCTTTGGAACTCTGCATTCAGATGTTTATATCTTTCCTTTTCTCCTTTGCTTTTCGCTTCTCTTCTTTTTGCAGCTATTTGTAAGGCCTCCCCAGACAGCCATTTTGCTTTTTTGCATTTCTTTTCCATGGGGATGGTCTTGATCTCTGTCTCCTGTACAATGTCACGAACCTCATTCCATAGTTCATCAGGCACTCTATCTATCAGATCTAGGCCCTTAAATCTATTTCTCACTTCCACTGTATAATCATAAGGGATTTGATTTAGGTCATACCTGAATGGTCTAGTAATTTTCTCTACTTTCTTCAATTTCAGTCTGAATTTGGCAATAAGGAGTTCATGGTCTGAGCCACAGTCAGCTCCTGGTCTTGTTTTTGCTGATTGTATAGAGCTTCTCCATCTTTGGCTGCAAAGAATATAATCGATCTGATTTCGGTGTTGACCATCTGGTGATGTCCATGTATAAAGTCTTCTCTTGTGTTGTTGGAAGAGGGTATTTGTTATGACCAGTGCATTTTCTTGGCAAAACTCTGTTAGTCTTTGCCCTGCTTCATTCCGTGTTCCAAGGCCAAATTTGCCCGTTACTCCAGGTGTTTCTTGACTTCCTACTTTTGCATTCCAGTCCCCTATAACGAAAAGGACATCTTTTTTGGGTGTTAGTTCTAAAAGGTCTTGTAGGTCTTCATAGAACCGTTCAACTTCAGTTTCTTCAGCGTTACTGGTTGGGGCATAGACTTGGATTACTGTGACATTGAATGGTTTGCCTTGGAAACGAACAGAGATCATTCTGTCGTTTTTGAGATTGCATCCAAGTACTGCATTTCGGACTCTTTTGTTGACCATGATGGCCACTCCATTTCTTCTGAGGGATTCCTGCCCACAGTAGTAGATATAATGGTCCTCTGAGTTAAATTCACCCATTCCAGTCCATTTTATCCGCTAATTCCTAGAATGTCAACATTTACTCTTGCCATGTCTTGTTTGACCACTTCCAATTTGCCTTGATTCATGGACCTGACATTCCAGGTTCCTATGCAATATTGTTCTTTACAGCATCGGACTTTACTTCTATCACCAGACACATCTACAGCTGGGTATTCTTTCTGCTTTGGTTCCATCCCTTCATTCTTTCTGGAGTTATTTCTCCACTGATCTCCAGTAGCATATTGGGCCCTTACTGACCTGGGGAGTTTCTCTTTCAGTATCCTATCATTTTGCCTTTTCATACTGTTCATGGGGTTCTCAAGGCAAGAATACTGAAGTGGTTTGCCATTCCCTTCTCCAGCGGACCACACCCTGTCAGATGTCTCCACCATGACCCGCCCATCCTGGGTTGCCCCACGGGCATGGCTTAATTTCATTGAGTTAGACAAGGCTGTGGTCCTGGTGTGATTAGATTGACTAGTTTTCTGTGAGTATGGTTTCAGTGTATTTGCCCTCTGATGCCCTCTTGCAAGACCTACTGTCTTACTTGGGTTTTTCTTACCTTGGGCGTGGGGTATCTCTTCCCGGCTGCTCCAGCAAAGCACAGCCATCGCACCTTACCTTGGATGAGGGGTATCTCCTCACTGCCGCCCTTCCTGACCTCGGTCGTGGGGTAGCTCCTCTCGGCCGTGCTTAGTGCGCCAGTCCTCACCGCCGTCCATCCTCGGTCGATGGGTAGCTCCTCTCAGTGCGCCGCGCGGCCGGCGAGGGGCTCTCAGTGCGGCGCTCGCGGGCAGGCCGGGAGCTCTCAGTGCGGCGCTCGCGGGCAGGCCGGGAGTTGATCTCCAACCTCCAGAACTGTGATATATCTCTTTCCTGTTAAGCCACCTAGTGGCAGCACTAGGAAACATACATAATTACATAAAATAAAACACGCCAATTTAAAAAGTACAATCCAATGAGTTTTGACAAATACACACACACACACACACATATATACACACCATGTAGCCACCACCACAATCAAAATACAAGATAAGTTCCCCTTTACCCTTCCCTAGTCCCATATATACACTCAGCCTCAGAAAATTGGCTGATTTCTGTCACTAGGTCTATTCTAGAACTGTTGTTGTTCAGTGGGTTTTCCTGATGGCTCAACTGTAAAGAACTCTCCTGCAATTCAGGAGATGAGGGTAGATACAGGTTCGATCGCTGGGTTGGGAGGATCCCTGGGTTGGGAGGATCCCCTGGAGTAGGAAATGACAACCCACTCCAGTATTCTCACCTAGAAAATCCCATGGGCAGAGGGGCCTGGTGGGCTACAGTTCATGGGGTTGCAAGAGAGTCAGACATGACTGACCATGTGCAGACTCGTTCAGCTGCTCAGTTGTGTCCAACTCTTTGTGACCCTATGCTCTGCAGCACACCAGGGCCCTCTGTCCTTCACTATGTCTCGGAGTTTGTTCAAATTCATGTTCATTAGGTCGGTGATGCCATCTAAACATCTCACTCTCTGATGCCCCCTTCTCCTTTGGCCTTCAATCTTGCCCAGCATCAGGGTCTTTTCTAATGAGCTGGCTCTTTGCATCAGGTGACCAAAGTATTGGAGCTTCAACTTCATCTATTCTAGAATATCATATCATATATAAATGTAATCATACAATAGGAACTTTTCTATATCAAGCTTTCATTCAGCACAATTTTGAGGTCCTTATCAGTAGTGTGTTCCTTTTTATTTCTGAGCATTCCATGAAATGCAAATACTATAATCTGCTAATCTCTTCATGTATTGATGAACATTTGGATTCTTTATAATCTGGGTTACCATGAATAAAACAACTGTAAACATTTGAACACAAGTTTTTCCATGGACATGTATCTTCATTTCTCTGGCAATTACCTAGGAATGTAAGAGTGTATGAGTTCTATGGTTCTTCCATGTTTAACTGTATCGCAAACTACCAATCTGTTTTCTAAAATAGCTGTGCTATTTTATATTCCCACTATCAATAGATGAGCATTCTGGTTGTTCCACACTTGCCAATACTTGATATTATCATTCTGTTTTTAATTTTAGTCTTTCCATCAAGTGTGTGATGATATTTCACTGCAGTTTTGGCTTTGATTATCATTTCTTAATGGTTAAGTATCATTTCTGTGTTGTTGGGATTATCTTCTGTGAAACTTCTGTTTAATTTTTACTCATTTATTTGATTAGATTGCTGATTCTCTTTTTACTGAGTTGTAAAAGTTCTTTATACATTCTCAGTACAAATACTCTATTTAGGATAATTTCTCCCAGTCTATGACTTTCATTTTTGTTTCTTAATTGTATATTTCAAAAAGGAATTTTTTTATTTTGATAAGGCTAACTCATCAGTGCTTTGTGCTTATTGTTTATTCATTTTGTGTCCTGTAAGGTAATGGAAAATCTATATATGGCTCTCTGCTCCCAGTTCCTGTCATGTCCCTGAGACCCTTGAAGTTCCTAAGTGATAAGCATGAGGATAATCTTTCGTTCTCGTGGTTGGTCTTTGGCTCCAGTTCCTGACAGAGCTCCAAACAGCCTTATAATTTCCTGGGTGATATACTGGGTACATATATTTTGAATATATATTGCATAGATATACTGTCCTCATTAAAGAACTTTGGTACTTTTGTTAAAAATCAATCAACCACATATGTAAAGGCTTATTTCTGGAAAATCACAATAAACTGTGGAAAATTCTGAGAGAGATGGGAATACCAGACCACCTGATCTGCCTCTTGAGAAATCTGTATGCAGGTCAGGAAGCAACAGTTAGAACTGGTCATGGAACAACAGACTGGCTCCAAATAGGGAAAGGAGTACGTCAAGGCTGTATATTGTCACCATGTTTATTTAACTTATATGCAGAGTACATCATGAGAAATGCTGGACTGGAGGAAACACAAGCTGGAATCAAGATTGCCGGGAGAAATATCAATAACCTCAGATATGCAGATGATACCACCCTTATGGCAGAAAGTGAAGAGGAACTAAAAAGCCTCTTGATGAAAGTGAAAGTGGAGAGTCAAAAGGTTGGCTTAAAGCTCAACATTCAGAAAACGAAGATCATGGCATCTGGTCCCATCACTTCATGGGAAATAGATGGAGAAACAGTGGAAACAGTGTCAGACTTTATTTTTCTGGGCTCCAAAATCACTGCAGATGGTGACTGCAGCCATGAAATTAAAAGACGCTTACTCCTTGGAAGGAAGGTTATGACCAACCTAGATAGCATATTCAAAAGCAGAGACATCACTTTGCCAACAAAGGTTCGCCTAATCAAGGCTATGGTCTTTCCTGTGGTCATGTATGGATGTGAGAGCTGGACTGTGAAGAAGGCTGAGCACCGAAGAATTGATGCTTTTGAACTGTGGTGTTGGAGAAGACTCTTGAGAGTCCCTTGGACTGCAAGGAGATCCAACCAGTCCATTCTGAAGGAGATCAGCCCTGGGTGTTCATTGGAAGGAATGATGCTAAAGCTGAAACTCCAGTATTTTGGCCACCTCATGCGAAGAGTTGACTCATTGGAGAAGACTCTGATGCTGGGAGGGATTGAGGGCAGGAGGAGAAGGGGACGACAGAGGATGAGATGGCTGGATGGCATCACTGACTCGATGAATGTGAGTCTGAGTGACCTCCGAGAGCTGGTGATGGATAGGGAGGCCTGGCGTGCTGCAGTTCATGGGGTCGCAAAGAGTCGGACACGACTGAGCGACTGATCTGATCTGATCTGATCTGATTCTATTTTAAGGATCAGAATATCTTTTTTTTTTTAACATAATTGGTCTTAACATTGTACGAGTAAAAATTAATCTATTTTACTTGTATGTGAATCAACCCTGCAAATATTTGAGTCAACTTATGCCAGACTTTGTGAGGAATGCAAAGCTGATTATGATGAGATCACAGGTCTCAAAAACACTATCCACAGTCCCAGAAGGCATGCTTAGAGACAGTGACATCTACCTGGGGTAGGTGGACAGTCCCAGAAGGCATGCTTAGAGACAGTGACATTGGGGTAGGTGCACAGTCCCAGAAGGCATGCTTAGAGACAGTGACATCTATATGGGATAGGTGGACAGTCCCAGAAGGCATGCTTAGAGACAGTGACATTGGGATAGGTGGATAGTCCCAGAAGGCATGCTTAGAGACAGTGACATCTACATGGGGTAGGTGGGTTTATGATCCCTTGAAATTTTATTCAAAATCTGGTATATAAGTTCCCTTATACCTTTTTAAAAAATAAATTCTGAAGAGTAGGGAAACCTGTACCCAAATGAATAATCACTTCTGTAGATATACATAATTGCAAAAAGAAAAAAATATTGCTGTCACCTCTCTCAAGATGAATAATAATCAAATTATGAATAGTGGAATTAAGAATGACAGAAAGCCAGTTAATTGATGTAATTTTCTCAAAAAAGAAAATCAGTACACTAAATTTTTTGATGTTTTATGGACTTGAAACAAAATGTTTTTCACTTATAGACAGGTAATTGGACTTCATTTTTTTAGATAGTTCTATAGCTGAGAAGTTTCTAGTCGATGTACACACTCATCTATCTTCTCTAGGGCTCATGACAGGTATTTTCCCTGAGCTAATCTTCCCTTGACACATTTCTGAAACATAAGAGGAAGCCAACCTTAACCCTCATGTCAAAAACAAATGCACAATATGGATACTTAATAGATGCTGAGAGAAAATTAGCAGTAACAATTTCAGTGTTATTTACCTAGGAAATTAAGTTGAGATACTCAGTGACAACTGCAGTTATCAAAAAGCATAGAAGCTATCGAGCAAGATAGCAATTTCTTTTCCATCTCATTGTAGTACAGTTCAAAGTAGGATATTATTACCAACTGAATTTCTGATAGAGTACCCGTGAGTACAATGAATGCCTAGGAACTTCTGGAGATACTTATATAGAAATACTAGTTTAAGAGGGAACAGGAAGTAGTATACTCTATTAGAGTGAAAAAAGTAGAATTACATAGCTATTCTGACTGCTGTGCCCACAACGCATTAAATATCCTATAGCTAAAATTTCTTTCCACACTCTTCTGACAAGGCACTGTTTCTGTTTCCTGACACTTACATCAAGCAGTATCATAAACCTTGTGGTTTCCTACCTGTTAAACTGGGCTACTGCCTTGTTGCGTTATCTGAAAATGATTTGCATCTTTCTACAAGTTAACACATCAGATCAGATCAGATCAGTCACTCAGTTGTGTCCGACTCTTTGCGACCCCATGAATCGCAGCATGCCAGGCCTCCCTGTCCATCAACAACTCCCAGAGGTCACTGAGACTCACATTCATTGAGTCAGTGATGCCATCCAGCCATCTCATCCTCTGTCATCCCCTTCTCCTCCTGCCCCCAATCCCTCCCAGCATCAGAGTCTTCTCCAATGAGTCAACTCTTCGCATGAGGTGGCCAAAATACTGGAGTTTCAGCTTTAGCATCATTCCTTCCAAAGAAATCCCAGGGCTGATCTCCTTCAGAATGGACTGGTTGGATCTCCTTGCAGGCCAAGGGACTCTCAAGAGTCACCTCCAACACCACAGTTCAAAAGCATCAATTCTTCGGCGCTCAGCCTTCTTCACAGTCCAGCTCTCACATCCATACATGACCACAGGAAAGACCATAGCCTTGACTAGGCGAACCTTAGTTGGTAAAGTAATGTCTCTGCTTTTGAATATGCTATCTAGGTTGGTCATAACTTTCCTTCCAAGAAGTGTCTTTTAATTTCATGGCTGCAGTCACCATCTGCGGGATTTTGGAGCCCAAAAAAATAAAGTCTGACACAGTTTCCACTCTTTCCCCATCTATTTCCCATGAAGTGATGGGACCAGATGCCATGATCTTTGTTTTCTGAATGTTGAGCTTTAAGCCAACTTTTTCACTCTCCACTTTCACCTTCATCAAGAGGCTTTTTAGTTCCTCTTCACTTTCTGCCATAAGGGTGGTGTCATCTGCATATCTGAGGTGATTGATATTTCTCCCAGCAATCTTGATTCCAACTTTTGTTTCTTCCACTCCAGCATTTCTCATGATGTACTCTGCATATAAGTTAAATAGGCAGGGTGACAATATACAGCCTTGACGTACTCCTTTTCCTATTTGGAACCAGTCTGTTGTTCCATGTTCAGTTCTAACTGTTGCTTCCTGACCTGCATACAAATTTCTCAAGAGGCAGATCAAGTAGTCTGGTATTCCCATCTCTTTCAGAATTTTCCACAGTTTATTGTGATCTACACAGTCAAAGGCTTTGGCATAGTCAATAAAGCAGAAATAGATGTTTTTCTGGAACTCTCTTGCTTTTTCCATAATCCAGCAGATGTTGGCAACTTGATCTCTGGTTCTTCTGCCTTTTCTAAAACCAGCTTGAACATCAGGAAGTTCACGGTTCACATATTGCTGAAGCCTGGCTTGGAGAATTTTGAGCATTACTTTACTAGCGTGTGAGATGAGTGCAATAGAATCCATAAAATTTTGGAGTGTATGGGCAGAGAAAGGTCTTGAACCATGCTCATCTAATTGAGATCTCATTCCTTGACTGTGGAGGGAGACCCACAGTCTTACAAAGAGAATAACATGTGTCTTCTGGGAAAACATATTACCTAACTGATGGAGATATTCTCTTACTACTCTTCTCTCTTCTAATTACATTTGTCTTTATGCCCCCATTCTTTCTGATACCGTGTAATGAAATGTAGCTCTATTTAGAAATGTCAAGACAGCATTTAAAAACAGATTGTTTAAAAAAATTAAGCTTAAAGTAAAAGGGTTCTTATGTGCAATTAAGGTTCTTTTTAGTGTTAATCCAGACTTTTGAGATGGGTGTAACCTGCCACAGTATGAATCTCCCAGATGACTCAGGCTTTTGTTTTCCTGATTGTGATGACAATACCCCAAAATAATAACCATTCATTTGGTTAAGATTTCTTTAAGTAGTCCTGTGTCTCTAGGGGCCGTGACAACCACAAATACTTAGGTCAATAAGTAAAAGTTAGCAAAATATCTATCCACCAGTAATTTTCAAATGCAGTCCAACACTTTAGTTCCACCTTGATATCTAATAAGATTTTTCTGAGAAAAAAAACCACTGCCATATGACCTAAGCATATTCTATATATAGAAAAACTCTACTGATTAGAACCACTTCAAGGAAACAATCATGATTAGTATGAAACCAAAGCAGTTATAAAATGTTTTCAAAAAGCTCAGGTTAACTACTTTTAAGTAAATATAGTAACTTGAAGAAGGTTAACAAATTGTTGTCAAGCAGAATTCTTTGATGATTGGCTTAATGAATGGATAATAAGCAGACCACTTTCAAAGGAGCACAGCAATTACTTGTATGTTGATGGTACTTCTAAGTGCTTAAAATCAGCCAGTCCTACAAAATAGGCTAAACATTTGCCCTACAATCTTAACTGTACGATTAATTTGCTTAGATATCATTTGATTTTAAAGGTATTCTTAGCATAAAAGTGAATTTTATCTAATTTAAATGAAATCCTCCATACCAACACCCAATGGGTCCAAATTTCAAAATATAGAGTCAGAATTATAGAGGCTCATGGTACTTGACTGTTCTTGATATTTCGGCATAAGATGTATGGGACAGTTTCTAGTTTCTGGAAAAGACGACTTAAAGTGGCAGGCTTTGGGAATCACTGTTCCCTTGGACTACATATTTTACATATTATCAAATAACAAACTGACAGATGGGATGGTAGAGAAAAATTGTAGTTTGGAAACAAGCAGACATCAACTGAAATATCAACTTCAATAGAAGGAAGCTGTTTGCTCTTAACCTGGGTATTCAGCTTCCCTAAGCCCATTATCCTCATCTCTAATGTAGAAATCATGATACAGAAGTATTTATAACAGATGAGAAGAGATGATTATAGAGTTCCTAGCAGCAGCATGATGAGTGGCAAATAACAGGTATTCAGTAAATGGGGGCTAATACTACTCTCAAATTGTTGGTTTTATGGTGATGTATTTTGGAATGAGAAGAAAACAAAAACAGAAATCTGATGCCCTTTTCAGACATGCAGGGATACTGAGCATTTCCAACATGCAATTCTAATATTTTCTCTAAACTAGGAAAGAAATTATGTAACTGTACAAATTTGTCAAGCCATTTACATGAATAAGAGTGAAAATGTTATGCTTTCAAATCATTAGAAAAATAATACATGAAATGGCTGAGAAACCAGACCTGAACAAACTCTAACGTGGCGATCAGTCAGATTTCAGAAGATAGCAAGGACTAGCTTGCTGTCGTCTTTATCTGCTGACCTGATTTACTCAAAGAAACTCCCGTCATTTGGCTACATGAATGTCTGAAATGAATAACATTTATTTGCACTAGAAAGAAATGCTGTCGTTTTATATCTATAGTATACTATCTGTTCTTGGCCAATGAAACACTAACCTATGATAAACCTATTAGAAAATCACCATATTAAATTCAGACTAAAGCTATAGCATGTGTTACTTATCATGAGTTAGTTTATTCTCCCATCGTAATGCTCTGTGTTTAAATGTGATGTAATAGAAAACGCTTTCATTAATCCCCTCTGACATATTTCAGTAAAACTTCCAAGGTCTCTAAAACTCAGAGAGAAAAGTGGTAGTTAGAATGCATTCTGGGATCTAGCCTCAGATCATCATGTCAATGAAATAGAACATTTGTGCAGAATAATGGTGGCCTACTGTTAGATCACTGTTGAGATAAAGAATTTTTTCAAATCAAAAAAGACAAAGCAGGATTTTTTTTTTTTTTTGAAGTGAAGATCAAGGTTCTCTGAAAATGTCTTCTCTACCATCTACATGTCATTTCTTTTTTACAAACTCCGTAAAGAGCCGAATTGATAAGGCCTCTCAACTTGATCTCTTGGAATTGCGAAGTGTTTGATTCATGAAGGAGTAAATCAAATTTGGTACATCACTGAGGAATGTAAGATTACACCTGAGATTTACCTTATGGGTTGGGTTCGGCCAAGATGGCAGAGTAGAAAGAGCCTCAGATCACCTCCTCTTATGAACCCAGCAAAACCACAACTACCAAAAGAACAGTCATCTATGAAAATGACAAAAAACTACCAGAAAAGATCTTCTACAACTAACGACATAAAGAAGGAACCACAATGAGACAGGTACAAGAGGGAAAGTGGAAAAAGCGGTAGTTGCTCAGTCATGTCCGACCGTTTGCAATCCCTTGGACTGTATACCACCAGGCTCCTCTGTCCATTGAATTCTCCAGATAACAATACAGGAGTGGTTAGCCAGCCAATCCCTTCCCCAAGGGATCTTCCCAACACAGGGATTGAACCCAGGTCTCCTGCATTGCAGGCAAATTCTTCCATCTAGCCACCATGAGAGGTGGACCCTTGATTTAATCAAGTCTCATAATCCCAGGTGGATGCCCACAAAATAGGAGAACAGTGCAGAGGTTCTCCCACAGCAGTAAGAGTTCTGAACCCCACATCAGGCTCCCCAGTCCTGGGGGTCCAGCACTGGGAAGATGAGCCCTGATATTAGCTTTTGCCTTTGCAGCCTAGCTGGGCTTCATTTCAGGAGCCCCACAGGACTAGGGGAAATAAAGTCTTCACTCATAAAGAGCACACACAAAACCTCATGTGTGCTGGACTGCATGAGTACTCAGTCACTTAAATCGTGTCCAACTTTTTGGGACCCTATGGACTATGGGCCCTAGTTTCTCAGTCATGTCCAACTCTTTGCAACCCCATGAACCATAGCCCACCAGGCTTCTCTCTCCCTGGGATTCTCTAGGCAAGAATACTGGAGTGGGTTGCCAAACCCTCTTCTAGGGGATCTTCCCTACCCAGGGATCAAATCTTTATCTCCTGGGGCTCTTACTGTGCGGGTGGATTCTTTACCAATGAGCCACTGGGGAAGCTCCCAGGTGTGGACCCAAGGGCAAAAGCAGTAATTTGATAAAAAGCCTGGGCCAGACCTACTTGATGCTCTGGAAGAGTCTCCCAGAGAATCAGGGGTGTGGGGAAGGGGGCTGCAGCTCACCCTGAGGATGGAGACACTGGTGGCAGCTCCTTCTACTTTGCAGAAGCCTGAAGCCAATGCTGGAGCTGCCATCAGCTCATCAGCACCAAGACCTGGCCCTGCCCAACAGCCTGGAAGACCTGGAGGGACGCCTCACACCAAACAACTCAACAACCAGGATGCCTAAAGGCTTCCTGAGCCTACAGCCACCTCTAGACAGCCCTGCTCACCACAGGGCAAAGAGACCCAGCTCTGCCCACCAAGGTGGGCAGGCACTGCCCCACCCTCCTGAGAGCCTGCTCCAGCCTCTAGACCAGCCTCACATACCAGGAAGCCAGTACCAGAATGAAGAAAACCACAATTCCGCAGCCCACAGCAAGGCTAGATCCTGCCCTGGGACAAACTGGTCCCCAGCCCTGCCTACTAGCACAGCAATGCTAGCTTTGGGACTCCTCAGGTCCCATACCTGACTGTGCCAGGAATCACCGCCCCGGCCCCCACCTCCACCAGTGATATGACAGCGGCTCTGAAACAGGAGGGAAGAGGGTAGGCACAACTTTTGAAAGAATCCCATAGCCCAAGGACACAACATAAACTGATTACAGTCAAAAAGAATGACACGGCCCAAGGACGCAACCTAAACTGGTCCAAGAAGACAGACAAGTCAACTTCACCGAGACCTTGATTCTCAGTAAACACTCATTGTAACACGTCAGCAAGCTAAACAACACACCCAGAGGCACCGTGCCAGTTCCAAAGCTGACCATCAAAGGCCAAAAAAGTGGACGGCGGCCCAATTCCCGGAAATCGCCACCCGGTCCCCAAAACAGTTGGAATAATCCTCCTGCTCATTAGCCTGTGAAATTACCCAGCCTCTAAAAGCTAACCACACCACATTTTGAGACCCCACTCGCCCTTTGCCACAGCCCACACTCTTTGTCTGTAGAGTATGTTGCCCCCAAGGCTGCCCTTGCCTTCTGAGATGGCCCAGACTCTGTGGAGTGTGTTTCTCTCTAAATAAATCCACTTCTTACCTATCAGTTTGTTTCTCACCAACTTCTGTCTACAATGAGACATCAAGAACTTGAGTGTCATTAGGTCCTGAAACCAGGTATGTGATCGCAGTTGGAAGACTGCGTTTTGGCTGGGCTCAAGTTCCCATGCTGCTGCTGCTGCTGCTGCAAGTCGCTTCAGTTGTGTCCAACTCTGTGCGACCCCAAAGACAGCAGCCCATCAGGCTCCCCTGTCTCTGGGATTCTCCAAGCAAGAACACTGGAGTGGGCTGCCATTGCCTTCTCCAATGCATGAAAGTGAAAAGTGAAAGTGAAGTCACTTAGTCGTGTCCGACTCTTAGCGACCCCATGGAGTGCAGCCTACCAGGCTCCTCCATCCATGGGATTTTCCAGGCAAGAGTACTGGAGTGGGGTGCCAGTGCCTTCTCTGCAAGTTCCCATACATGGGTTCAAGTCCAATATGAAGTAAATAGTCTCAGCTCTGGGATCTCTGAGCCCTACAGCTAGACTCCAGGATCTGGCTCTGCCTGCCAGTAGTTCAGGGCTAATCTCTGGACCTGGCTTCACCCACGAGTAGGAGGAAACAGTCCTAGAGTCTTCTGAGCCCTGACTCCACCCAGGAGTGAACAAGTACTAGCCCCATGACCTCTGGGGTTCGGACAGCCACCTGGTGACCAGATCCTGCTAACAAGCAGTACCCACACAAGGCAGGGCCTGGCAAGCAACTGGACCAGGGGTCAACCCCGTCTATCAGACCACCCACATAGCCCAGACTCTACGGAAGGACCCAAGCAGCCCTCTTTGGGGGAATACCTAGAGGATTCTCCAGGCCACTCTAGTTTGGGTGACCAGAGGGCAGTTTGCTACCAGAGCACATAGAACATCTTCTATAGAAGGCCACTTCTTCAAGGTCAAGAAAGGTAACCAATCTATCACATACATAAAAATCCCAACAGCAACTTAAGTCAAAAAGAGACAGAGAAATGTGTTTCAGATGAAGGAATGAGATAAAACCCAGAAAAAGAACTAAGTGGAGTGGAGAAAGGTAACCTAGCCAAGAAAGAGCTTTAGAGTAATAATCATAAATTTGATCAAAGACCTGGGGAGGAGAATGTGTGCAACGAGTGAGACATTAGAAGTTTCCAACAGAGTCAGAAAATGTGAAAAACAACCAGAGATGAAGAATGCAATTACTAAAATGGAAAATACACTAGAAGGAATCAACAGTAGACGAAATGATACAGAGGAACGGATCTATAAGCTGAAAGAGAATGGAAGTCGCTGCTGCTGAACAGAAAAAAGAGAAGCACGTTACAGACTGGTCCACTATATAGCAGTCTGGGATGGTCTTTTTGCTGTGCCAACCTGGCAAGGCTACAGACCCCAGTCAGTCAATCAAATATGAATCTAGGGGGTCCTGTGAAGGTATTCTGTAGTTGGATCATACTGTAATCAATTAACTTGAAGGGTCGGCCTGATTCCGTCAACTAAAAGGTCTCAAAATCTGAGCCAAGATTTCCCAGAAGAGGAAGAAATTCTGCTTGTGGACAGCAGCTTCAGTTTGTGTCTGAGAATTCCAGCCTGTGCTTCCTAACAGCTTAACTTATAAATTTCAAATCTGCCCAGCCAGCTCCACAACCATGCAAGCCAACTCCTTACAATAAATCCCTTAATATACATCTCCCAATAATTCTGTTTCTCTGATTGACCCTTGATGGATCCAATATCCTTTTTGAAACTCAACATTTAAAAATCCAGCTTATAAGGTTAGTCCAGTTCACTGCACAATCTGAGGCTTGCAGTTTATCAAACCACTTATTTAGCATATATTATAAAAAACTTATAAATTATTGATTTGCTGAAATCTGTTGTATATTTAAGTCTATGAAGTTCAGTGTTTCTGAATCCAGTATACTCACACATTCCTCTAAATATGGGAGAATATGACCTCATGAAGACTGATGAGACATTGGTTTTTTTACCCAAAATTATGTCAGCGTATGCTTCAGGAGATGTCAATCTCATACACAAATATAATAACCATAAGGCTGTCATATACCTCTGATTTGATCAAAATACTAAAGCTTAATATCAGATTCCGCTATTTAATTCTCTCTGATAATATAGGTAGACAAATTAATTGCTGTGTGGTATAATTTGTATACCTCTATAGTTGTAGGCGGAGAAGGCAATGGCACCCCACTCCAGTACTCTTGCCTCGAAAATCCCATGGATGGAGGAGCCTGGTAGGCTGCAGTCCATGGGGTCGCTAAGAGTTGGATACGACTGAGCGACTTCACTTTTACTTTTCACTTTCATGCACTGGAGGAGGAAATGGCAACACACTCCAGTGTTCTTGCCTAGAGAATCCCAGGGACGGGGGAGCCTGGTGGGCTGCCATCTATGGGGTCACACAGAGTGGGACACAACTGAAGTGACTTAGCATAGCATAGCATAGTTGGAGGAGGAGGGCACGGCAATCCACTCCAGTATTCTTCCTGGAGAATCCCATGGACAGAGGCACCTGGAGGGCTACAGTCCATGGGGTCACAAAGAGTCAGACATGAATGAAGCGACTGAGCACACACATAGTTTGTAATTGTAAAGTAAGAAAAAATATCAGTTGACCTATAGCCACAGACATACTCAGGCGTGTCCGACTCCTAGCGACCCCATGGACTGCAGCCTACCAGGCTCCTCTGTCCATGGGATGTTCCAGGCAAGAGTGCTGGAGTGGGGTGCCATTGCCTTCTCCGACAGACATACTAGTCTTCATTAAGTCAGGATCACATTCAATATTAACAAATAATTTAATTCCTTTAATGATGAGGTTGATGCCAAAGGGTAACAGTAATGATTAAACAATAGCAAAGTTGTTGATTTTTTTTAAATCAACACTACATTTTTTAAATCAACACTACTGAGTCTCTTTGTTTCTGACTATAGCAAGACACCCTATCAAGAATTGCACTCATCTCTCAGGCTAGTAAAGTAATGCTCAAAATTCTCCAAGCCAGGCTTCAGCAATATGTGAACCGTGAACTTCCTGATGTTCAAGCTGGTTTTAGAAAAGGCAGAGGAACCAGAGATCAAATTGCCAACATCCACTGGATCATCGAAAAAGCAAAAGAGTTCCAGAAAAACATCTATTTCTGCTTTATTGACTATGCCAAAGCCTTTGACTGTGTGGATCACAATAAACTGTGGAAAATTCTGAAAGAGATGGGAGTACCAGACCACCTGATCTGCCTCTTGAGAAATCTGTATGCAGGTCAGGAAGCAAAGGTTAGAACTGGACATGGAACAACAGACTGGTTCCAAATAGGAAAAGGAGTACGTCAAGGCTGTATATCGTCACCCTGTTTATTTAACTTATATGCAGAGTACATCATGAGAAACGCTGGACTGGAAGAAACACAAGTTGGAATCAAGATTGCTGGGAGAAATAACACCACACTTATGGCAGAATGTGAAGAGGAACTCAAAAGCCTCTTTATGAAAGTGAAAGTGGAGAGTGAAAAGGTTGGCTTAAAGCTCAACATTCAGAAAACGAAGATCATGGCATCTGGTCCCATCACTTCATGGGAAATAGATGGGGAAACAGTGGAAACAGTGTCAGACTTTATTTTTCTGGGCTCCAAAATCATTACAAATGGTGACTGCAGCCATGAAATTAAAAGACACTTACTCCTTTGAAGGAAAGTTATGACCAACCTAGATAGCATATTCAAAAGCAGAGACATCACTTTGCCAACAAAGGTTCGCCTAGTCAAGGCTATGGTCTTTCCTGTGGTCATGTATGGATGTGAGAGCTGGACTGTGAAGAAGGCTGAGCACCAAAGAATTGATGCTTTTGAACTGTGGTGTTGGAGAAGACTCTTGAGAGTCCCTTGGACTGCAAGGAGATCCAACCGGTCCATTCTGAAGGAGATCAGCCCTGGGATTTCTTTGGAAGGAATGATGCTAAAGCTGAAACTCCAGTATTTTGGCCACCTCATGCGAAGAGTTGACTCATTGGAGAAGATTCTGATGCTGAGAGGGATTGGGGGCAGGAGGAGAAGGGGACGACAGAGGATGAGATGGCTGGATGGCATTACTGACTCGATGGATGTGAGTCTGAGTGACCTCTGGGAGTTGGTGATGGACAGGGAGGCCTGGCGTGCTGCGATTCATGGGGTCGCAGAGTCGGACACGACTGAGGGACTGATCTGATCTGATCTGATCTGATAGTGCTTTTATCAAATGTCTGACAAAACTCATCTCTTCCCTGTGGGCCCACCAAGTGAGCAGCGCTCTGACTCCAGACTGTCTCCCTAGTACTAAATGGTCTCTATCTATGTAAATAAGTGCATTTTCCTTCATGTGTACCATTTTTACTCTTCCTGTAGAATTTGGCAACTGGGCTTTTTCACGCTTTTTCACTTTTTACTCAGTTCTTGAGAACTTAGCCTATTTGAACATTGCAACTGCAGCTTCTTGAAAGTTTCCAACTGTCGCATATCTTAAGGGATTTGATAAACCTGGAAACGGCAATTTAGGTTTGAAAAAATAATAAGTGGCCAGAGAAGTAGGAAGAATATGCCAACTGCCTTGCCACTTCCTGAGTATTTTTTCTCTGTTGAAGGCAAACACCAGCTAAACTCTGAAGCAAGGTGGAACAAGGAGAAAATTAGATTGCTATTGCTTCTTCCATCAAGGCTAATAGTGTGTCAATTCAAAAGTAAGCTGTATTTTAATTGGTCTTTAGAGACCATAAAGAAACTAAAGCATATTTTCTTTTAATAGGTAATTTTAATTTTCTTACATTATAATTCATTACAGAGACCAAGACAGTCAACTTTTTTTGAATTCATAGGTGATATGTTAGAAAGAGAGCTTCTTAAGCAAATATTTGCCTGTCTCAGGGAATACTGAGTTACAAGCAAAGGAAACACACTCAAACCATTGTAAGCAAAAGGAAGATTTCATTATATAAATATTTGAATCCATTGTGGATCCCAGGTACATCTTGAAACCCAGCAACAGAAAGGAGTCAGAAGGCCACTCAATCTTGGCCTCCATTTGCTCTTTCTGGAAAAGATGGAATCATCACTCTGTCCAGCTCCACATGTCTCCCTCCTTTCCTTCTTCAGCAGAGCAATATTCTCTGTGTCTGCATTCACATGTCATGATAGTCTTGCTTTCCATGATCTTTCAAAAATCCAATAGAATCTAACCAGGCTCTCTGAATCTCAGTTTTAAACTGCTTAGTAAAAACACCACTTGACTGACCCATCTTGGGTCCAAATCCACCTTAAGTTCAGTCACCTCTACTTGTAGTTTTGGCTGGAAGTGACAGGGTTCGTGGCTCCAGATTTTCCAAGGAAAAAACCACAGAACAGGATAAAAAATGATAGTTTTCAGAGAACAAAATGTGAACAGGATGGGTAGCCCAAGACATGCCTACCCTACCTCCCTATCCAATTAAGTGTAAACAGAATCATTGGAACTTGAGAAACCATATGTTCTGATTTCCTAAGAAAATTTTAAATTTATACCTGTTGCTCCAGTGTAATAATAAATAGCATTTTCTTCCATTCTCAAAATTACCCTGGCTTGGGTGCTAAATGTAGATGTAGCAGCTATTTACTGAATCAAGCAAATTTCTCTTTATTTCAAGGTGGCATTGCTGATAGCATGGTTAAGTAGACTGATAGGAGACAAGAATCCTTTCCATAAAATGTTATTTAAATTAGGGGCTTTCCTGGTGGCTCTGATAGTAAAGAGCCTACCTGCAATGCAAGAGACCTAGGTTCAATCCCAAGGTCGAGAAGATCCCCTGGAGAAGGAATGGCTACCCACTCCAGTATTTTTCCCTGGAAAAGCCTGTGGACAGAGGAACCTGGCAGGCTATATACTCCATGGGGTCGCAAAGAGTCAGACACATCTGAGTGACTAACACTCAGATTTAATGGGAAGGATTCACATCTCTTAACAGTCTACTTAACCATGCTATCAACAATGCCAGCTGAGAAATTTGCTTGATTTAGTAAGTAGCTGCTACACCCTACATTTAGTACCCAAACCAGGATAATTTTGAGAGTGGAAGAAAATTCTATTTATTATTACACCAGAGCAACAGGAATAAATTTTGTTTAAATTAACAAATATTTAATGGTAAAAAAACAAACAAACAAAAAAAAAAAAACGCCTGAAATGCCAGAGACCTGGGTTCAATCTCTGGGTCAGGAAGATCCCCTGAAGGAGGGAATGGCTACCCATTCCAGTATTCTTGCCTGGAAAATTCCATGGACAAAGAAGCCTCAGTTCAGTCACTCAGTTGTGTCTGACTCTTTGCAACCCTTTAAATCGCAGCATGCCAGGCCTCCCTGCCCATCACCAACTCCCATGGTTCACCCAAACTCATGTCCACTGAGTCGGTCATGCCATCCAACCATCTCATCCTCTGTCGTCCCCTTCTCCTCCTGCCCCCAATCCCTCCCAGCATCAGAGTCTTCTCCAATGAGTCAACTCTTTGCATGAGGTGGCCAAAGTACTGGAGTTTCAGTTTTAGCATCATTCCTTCCAAAGAAATCCCAGGGCTGATCTCCTTCACAATGGACTGGTTGGATCTCCTTGCAGTCCAAGGGACTCTCAAGAGTCTTCTCCAACACCACAGTTCAAAAGCATCAATTCTTTGGCTCTCAGCCTTCTTCACAATCTAACTCTCACATTCATACATGACCAGTGGAAAAACCATAGCCTTGACTAGACGGAACTTTGTTGGCAAAGTAATGTCTCTCCTTTTGAATATGCTATCTAAGTTGGTCATAACTTTCCTTCAAAGGAGTAAGTGTCTTTTAATTTCATGGCTGAAGTCACCATCTGCAGTGATTTTGGAGCCCAAAAAAATAAAGTCTGACACTGTTTCCACTGTTTCCCCATCTATTTCCCATGAAGTGATGGGACCAGATGCCATGATCATTGTTTTCTGAATGTTGAGCTTTAAGCCAACTTTTTCACTCTCCTCTTTCACTTTCATCAAGAGGCTTTTTAGTTCCTCTTCACATTTTGCCATAAGGGTGGTGTCATCTGTATATCTGAGGTCATTGATATTTCTCCTGGCAATCTTGATTCCAGCTTGTGCTTCTTCCAGCCCAGCGTTTCTCATGATGTACTCTGCATAGAAGTTAAATAAGCAGAGTGACAATATACAGGCTTGACATACTCCTTTTCCTATTTGGAACCAGTCTGTTGTTCTATGTCCATTTCTAACTATTGCCTCCTGACCTGCCTATAAACTACCGCACAATTGCACTCATCTCACACGCTGGTAAAGTAATGCTCAAAATTCTCCAAGCCAGGCTTCAGACTTTCAGTATGTGAACCGTGAACTTCCAGATGTTCAAGCTGGTTTTAGAAAAGGCAGAGGATCCAGAGATCAAATTGCCAACATCTACTGGATCATCGAAAAAGCAAGAGAGTTCCAGAAAAATACCTATTTCTGCTTTATTGACTATGCCAGAGAAGCCTATGGGGTCGCAAAGAGTCGGACATGACTGAGCAACTAACAAAGTGATCTTAGAGCAGTGACTTTAAAGTCTACATAGCTGCCATACAGATGTGACAGTTATAGAAATAAGGGATTTTGTAGCCAAGCAGGACCCTAGAGACCTTACAAGGACAGACCCCCACCCCCCAATTCATGTCTGCTACCTGCCCCTTGCCTGTCAAAAAAACTTTAGTCAAAGAATGAATTTAATCAGAGAAGCAAGACAAGGCAGAAGCAAACGAAAGTTGTCGAACAACACAAAATAATAGCAGTAATAGTTTAGCCATTAATCTAAGTCAAGGACCTTTAGTTGCTTCTCAAACGCTGCAGATAATATTCTGAGCCATGTCCTTTGAGATGTTTTGCAGATACTAAAACTCCCACTAGGTGGAAGAAGTTAAGTGACTGATGACCAGACTACAGCCATGATGTAAGTTATTCCATTTTACACAATTTTAGAAACTGGGCACAAGGAAAGGAGAACAAACTGACTCTGGAATTAAAGATTAACTGGACTTAAACAAGATGAGGCTGATCAGACCACCACACAACCAATGTTAAGATGACTGTAGGAGGTGACTGTTCTAATCTGCACATAACCCCCTCCCTCCTCCTGCGCAACCCTTGAGCCCCACCCCCTCCTTGAAAGTCCCCGCCCCCTGATTGGCACCTGTGAGTTGGTTTTGGGATATGAGTGTACTTTTCCCCCAGGTTGTCAGCCTCTTAAATAAGCAAGCTTTCCTTTCCTACCAACGCTAATCTCTCAAGTACTGGCTTTTGAGCAGCGAGCAGCCAAACCTGAGTTTGCTAACAATTTCAGAGAGAAAATGGACTGCAACTATCAGAATAGTTGGGAAAGAAATCTCACTGTGACGAATCTGTTGACATCAAGGTCTCCTATCTTTTAAAAGCCTGGGGCTCCCTGAAGAGGCTCTTAGAAGAACTAGTTAAGCAGCTGGTGAGAAACACGAGCTTGGGGAAACCTTTGCTGAGTGGAGAAACATATTTCAAATGCACTTATTTCACCTGGTCCATTTGTTTCTACAATAGTTTCTCTAAAGAGACTTTCTTATAAATTCCTAGAGATGGTCAGTTCCTTCACTGCACAGGATTCTCAGGACTACTTTCTTGCATTTTTTTCCTAATTAAAGAATACATTTTGTCACTAACTGAGTTGTTCATATTGAGAAAGTCAACTCCCCTTTTTTTCTAATACAATCTTTCCTTGGAAAGGTATTAAGTTGTCACCAATAACAATGCCATCACAGTATTTAGTAGTAAATGTTAAAGTGAGTAATTTGAGCTTAATTTGCTTTATACAAACAAATAAAAAACTTGCAGAGCTTCACTCTGAGTCTACATCTGGATTCTATCAGAGACATCCAACAAGAGGAATTATCTTGGATCTCCCTGAGCTGGGTGGCATTTCTGACAAATGAGAAGCCAAATCCTAGTCAGGCTTATGCTTAAACCTACTTAGCAAACAGAAGTAAAATTTCAATAATTAAAGGTAATGAATACACAGAATCATTCTGAGAAACAAGCTGCATTCTTAAGTAGGTTTAAGGCAAGAGGTTCTGAAAGGAACCGTAGGACTGATTATCACAGCACCGTTAGGCTTTGGGAAGGCCAAAAGAAACTCACCCTGTCCAATGCACACTCTGAGAAATAGTGACGGACAGGGGAAACCTGTGCCCTGCAGTCCATAGGGTGGCAAAGGGTCAGACATGACTTAGTGACTTAACAACGATTTCCCTCAAACTGGGTTTATGTGCATGCGTGCTAAGTCGCTTCAGTTGTGTCTGACCATATGGACTGTAGCTCGCCAAGCTCTTCTGTCCAAGGGATTCTCCAGGCAAGGATACTGGAGTGGGTTGCCATTTTCTCCTCCAGGGACTCTTCCTGACCCAGGGATCAAACTCACATCTCTTTGAATCTCCTGCATTGGCAGGCGGGTTCTGTACCACTACTACCACCTGGAAAGCCTCCTTTCTGCTTTCCCAGTACTCTTATGCCAACTTTCTTATGTCTTCTTTAGCCTTCATGGAAGAAAACAAGAGGACCACACTCTGATGGTCAGAAGCCACAGACTTGGAGAGACTTCTGTGTAACTTATGCATATAGAAAGCTGCTGTAGTAGAAACACTATACTTGGGAAGAACTCTCTCTGTCAGCTGGGACCCTCAGCTCCAGATAATATTAACTCAAATCATTACAGGGAAGAAAAAATATATTTGAAAGCTATAGATGAAATACACGGGAGGTATATTTTGTAACAGTCTATTTTGTAATACATTCAAAAATATATTTGAAGGCTATAGATGAAATATTTTGGAGTTGTATTTTGTAACAGCAGAGAAGTTAGTTATCTCAAGATCCACTGAAGTCCTGAAAAATTCTCAACTCTGCTTTTCTGAGATATCAGCCACAAATTGTCCTTCTGAGCACTGGTTTCCTTCAGGCGCTAGAGAACACAGCGGTCGACAGATCCCAAGCAACTCTCCCCACAGTGGCCATCACCAGAGAGGGGCTGATTTATATTCTCTCCAGCTCGCCAAGTTCAGACATTCCTGGGATCAGCTATGATTGGCCTTGTTGCATAAAGCGCTTACCTTCGCACCATCAAGTACAGCCAAATATGGAGACCGTAAGAACACGGGGGCCGCCGTTTTGTTCACCATGCTGCTGCCGCCGCTGCTAAGTCAATGCAGTTGAGTCCGACTCTTAGTGACCCCATAGACTGCAGCCCCCCAGGGTCCTCTGTCCGTGGGATTTCCCAGGCAAGAATACTGGAGGGGGTTTTTGTTCACCATGGTTGGGTTAAAGGCAGAGGATGAGGCAGAGGTATTTTCTCAAAAATGCTCTGTTGGTCTTAGAAGGTGGCAGGTGCCTTGAGCAGACAAGGTACATATATATACGGCACAGAAAAATAAAAACTGATCTTGGGATACAAGCCAAAGTTGGAAAATAAAGGGAAAATGATTATTAATTCCACAGGGACACATAGTACATTCAATCACTAGAGCGTTCATCCTGTGGGCCACAAGCACTGGTCTGGAAAACAAGACTTAAGTGTCTCTGGAGTCAGTAGAACAGACTAACATGTTAATTCAGAGGGAAATGTCAAAGACAGACACTTAGGCACAACCCAGCACTCACTTTTGTCAATTGCTCCTCTTAAAAATCATTCTCTTAAGCAAATGAAAATATGTATTTCTTGGAACCACACATTAACAATGAGAAATGTAATTCAGGCATAAAGTATTTTTCAGAGGTAAAAACCAACAGTAGCCCATGTCGGTAGCAATACGCAAGCAAACAAATGAGAGGAACCATCCACAGTCTCATACTCTGGGGCATATCACAGCCATAACCACTCATCTTCAGATTCAAGAACAAATTAGCATGTTGATCTTTAATGGTCTGCCCTTCCCTCCCTGCGCTATTCTTCTGTCCCCTCCCTGCCTCTAAGACAAACACACACTACCTCCTCCTGGATAAACTAAATGTTTTAAACTAAAAATGGTGGCATTTTAGGCACTACAGCTGGTATGAGGGATGGCCCCTGTTTAACGAGCAATTCTTCACAGGTTAAAAGAAGGAAACATTTTTAAGCAGCCCACAGGCATCTCAGGCTTCAAAGCTGCATTTTTCACTCTGTAAATAGTCATTAAGCCCCATGAACAGAAACTTAAAACTATAAGACACCAGGAGATAATAGGGATTTCTAATTTACTGGATTCAAATGGTTGAGGCTATTTCTATGACATTACACAGCAGTTAATAAGGTGAAATAAAAGACTGCTTTTAATCCATGAATTTCTAAAGCATGGGCCCAGGCTAGCTAAGCTTCCTTTTTAACTATAACTTAGGCTTTTCGAGAGTCCCTGCTGAGAAATAGATAATGTTGCTGTCTTACTAAATATCTCAGAGTCGTAGATCAGGTGGCAAGGATTCTGACATGAATATTCATTTTTGGATCCAAAAGGAGATATTCCTGGTTATGCTCATTATTCAATTTGCCCCAGAACAGTTTCTCAAGCTAGGTTTTCCTGATGCAGAAATATCCATTATGCACATACACACACAACATCACACATAAATGTCTATGTAACATCTAGTTATATGGTAACATCTATTTGCTTCAGTTTTTTAAGACTTACTTTTGGACTCTTGGAATCAAACATATGCTGTCAACATTCATTAGGATTCTCCTTAGGTGTTCTTAAGTTCCTTATATAGTTGAAAGCAAGTAGATTTAGCAGGGATAGATAAATATATATATATATCTCCCTCCCTTTCATCAAATTGCAAGACTTCCTATTTCAAAGTGTATGGTGAAATTGTACCTCTGTCCACTAGTAAATGCATCTAATGGATGCAATTATGGTGGAAACCCACCAGATGGCAAAATTACATGAATCTAGACAATGGAAGGGTCTTTCCTCTTTTGAGGTTTTCCGTTTAGAAAAAAAAAAAAAAAAAATCAAACAAATGAAAACACAGGCCAGGGATTACCTGGGTGGGAGGGACCCTAAGACATTGGCTGATTGTGTAATTGTCAGACTTTGGTCTTAAGCCATTACAGGAATGTGTTCCAAAAGTTCTCAAGCACATTCTCTTGCCAGAAATGGAAACCAGAGTTACGAATCGCTCCTTTATTTAAAAATGGGCTTCCCTGGTAATTCAGACTATAAAGAATCTGTCTGCAATGCAAGACACCTGGATTTGATCCCTGGGTCGGGAAGGTCCCCTGGAGAAGGGAATGGCAACCCACTCCAGTATTCTTGCCTGGAGAATCACATGGACAGAGGAGTCTGGTGGGCTACAGTCCATGGAGTCACAAAGAGTCAGACATGACTGAGCAATTAACACTTCTAGTGGAGAAGGCAATGGCACTCCATTCCAGTACTCCTGTCTGGAAAATCCCATGGACAGAGGAGCCTGGTAGGCTGCAGTCCATGGGGTCGTGAAGAGTCGGACATGACTGAGCGACTTCACTTTCACTTTTCACTTTCATGCATTGGAGAAGGCAATGGCAACCCACTCTAGTGTTCTTGCCTGGAGAATCCCAGGAACGGGGGAGCCTGGTGGGCTGCCGTCTATGGGGTCGCACAGACTCGGACACGACTGAAGTGACTTAGCAGCAGCAGCAGCAGTGGGTCTAAAACAAAGCTTCTTGTTTATATAAAACGATGGGAGAGGACATGCTGATGGCATCCAGAAAGTGAGTGAATGAGCTGGGTTAGTGTTTGGAGGACTCAAAGGGGGTGGGTTAGAGACTGAGGAACGGAATAAATCAGCCGCTGGAATAGCATTATTTAAGTCAGAAAAGATGGCTCTTCAAAAACCCCGTTTCCATGTTAAATCATTCTCTCATCTAGGCATTTATCTTCATAACTAATTTAAATCTCTGTTTGTTGCAGTTTAAGCTTCTATCCTCCCAGAGGCTTTGAGAAAGAAATCTCTTTAAAAACTATTCACAAGGATCCTGGTAGACCATCTAGCATACCACTTCACATATCAGATGCGTGAAATCACTCGTGTCTTATGGGCATTTTATATATCCATTAGGGAACGGAAAAGAAAGACTCTAACGATCTATCTGAATCACAAATAATTGAAATCAGACTTAAATAACATCACTATTATTCAAGTTTTTATCAAATTAGTTTAATTTCAGCTTTACATGTGCAGAGTACTTGATTCAAGTGGAATAACAAAAAAGAGTGGAACTATTCTGATATAAAGCTATTAACTATAAATATAACAATATATTTTAAGATTTCCTTAATCCAGCAGGTGATTTCTGAGCTGAGGTTTTCAGACTAGTAGTGAGATGCAAAACCAGTAACATAGATTAGTTTTCATTTTTTTTTGAAAAAGTAGAGCAGAAATTAAGCAGTTATCCACATAAGCCTCTGTTCAGTTCAGTCGCTCAGTAGTGTCCGACTCTTTGTGACCACATGAATCGCAGCACGCCAGGCCTCCCTGTCCATCACCAACTCCCCGAGTTCACTCAGACTCACGTTCATTGAGTTAGTGATGCCATCCAGCCATCTCATCCTCTGTCGTCCCCTTCTCCTCCTGCCCCCAATCCCTCCCAGCATCAGAGTCTTCTCCAATGAGTCAACTCTTCGTATGAGGTGGCTAAAGTACTGGAGTTTCAACTTTAGCATCATTCCTTCCAAAGAAATCCCAGGGCTGATCTCCTTTTGAATGGACCGGTTGGATCTCCTTGCAGTGCAAGGGACTCTCAAGAGTCTTCTCCAACACCACAGTTCAAGAGCATCAATTCTTCAGTGCTCAGCCTTCTTCACCGTCCAACCTTCACATCCATACATGATCACAGGAAAAACCACAGCCTTGACTAGATGGACCTTTGTTGGCAAAGTAATGTCTCTGCTTTTGAATATGCTGTCTAGGTTGGTCATAACTTTCCTTCCAAGGAGTAAGCGTCTTTTAATTTCATGGCTGCAGTCACCATCTGCAGTGATTTGAGAGCCCAGAAAAATAAAGTCTGACACTGTTTCCACTCTTTCCCCATCTATTTCCCATGAAGTGATGGGACCAGATGCCATGATCTTCGTTTTCTGAATGTTGAGCTTTAAGCCAACTTTTTCACTCTCCTCTTTCACTTTCATCAAGAGGCTTTTTGGTTCCTCTTCACTTTCTGCCATAAAGGTGGTGTCATCTGTTTATCTGAGGTTATTGATATTTCTCCCAGCAATCTTGATTCCAGCTTGTGCTTCTTCTAGCCCAGCGTTTCTCACGATGTACTCTGCATATAAGTTAAATAAGCAGGGTGACAATATATAGGCTTGACATACTCCTTTTCCTATTTGGAACCAGTCTGTTGTTCCATGTCCAGTTCTAACTGTTACCCCCTGGCTTAATAAAGGAGAGAAATGGTATGGACCTAACAGAAGCAGAAGATATTAAGAAGAGGTGGCAAGAATACACAGAAGAACTGTACAAAAAAGATCTTTATGACCCAGATAATCACAATGGTATGATCACTCACCCAGAGCCTGACATCCTGGAATGTAAAGTCAAGTGGGCCTTAGAAAGCATCACTACAAACAAAGCTAGTGGAGGTGATGGAATTCCAGTTGAGCTATTTCAAATCATGAAAGATGATGCTGTGAATTTGCTGTACTCAATATGCCGGCAAATTTGGAAAACTCAGCAGTGGCCACAGGACTGGAAAAGATCAGTTTTCATTGCAATCCCAAAGAAAGGCAATGCCAAAAAATGCTAAAACTACCACACAATTGGTCTCATCTCACACGCTAGTAAAGTAATGCTCAAAATTCTCCAAGCCAGGCTTCAGCCATATGTGAATCGTGAATTTCCTGATGTTCAAGCTGGTTTTAGAAAAGGCAGAGGAACCAGAGATCAAATTGCCAACATCTGCTGGATCATGGAAAAAGCAAGAGAGTTCCAGAAAAACATCTATTTCTGCTTTATTGACTATGCCAAAGCCTTTGACTGTGTGAATCACAATAAAGCCTCTGTTAGATCCTCTTAATTGTTTTTGTTTGTTTTGACATAGAATTGTATCCCCTAGACTCAGTATAAAATAATGATAATGAAAATATTAATAAGAACTAACACTTCAGATTCCAGACATGGTATCATATGTCATCATCTGCGATGATGCCATGAGCCAGGATGTCCTCACTCTATAGATGAAATAACTGAGGCTTGAATATCCTTTATTAAGGTATACGATTTGATACCCTTGTTCCTAATATTAAGCCTTACTACAAAAAGTGTTTTTGGAATAATGATTCATCATAAGCCCTTTAGCAATTACATATGAATTTAAATAGATTGTGTAGTTTTTTATGAAATAAATATAGAGTAATCACAAATTTCAGTATATCTAATACTTAAAACTTAAAAATCAATACTTGGAAAAGTTTAGAAAACACTGATATAGGTAGTGAAGACATAGTGCTCAATTATGAAGTGTGGCTTGGTATAAAGACTTTCCCCAATTCTCACAGTTTCCATGGCAGCTTAAAATTAATATGCCTCTCCACATTACCTTTCCTGCTTTATAACAAGGGAAAACCATAGACTCCCCATATAAGAGATCCAAAATAGTACAAGTCCAGCTTGTTATTTTAGATATCATAGGGAAAAGTCACTTATCATTATCATTCAGCTTCTTTTTTGTTCTAATTTTGATATTTTCTCAAACTCACCTTCCACATATTTTTTTAATTTCCCACTATTGCTTTTCAAGTTGCAAAATATTTTCAAATTCTGAAAGTTTACTTGTTAGACTTTTGATTTTGTGAAAGCTGAATATTACTTTATTGCCTAATGTTTTGACTGAGTTTTGTTGAAATTTTCTTCTGTTCACTGCATTATCTCTGTTTGCTGCCGCTGCTAAGTCGCTTCAGTCATGTCTGACTTGGTGTGACCCCATAGATGGCAGCCCACCAGGCTCCCCCATCCCTGGGATTCTCCAGGCAAGAACACTGGAGTGGGTTGCCATTTCCTTTTCCAGTGCATGAAAGTGAAAAGTGAAAGTGAAGTCACTCAGGCATGTCCGACCCTCAGCGACCCCATGGGCTGCAGCCTACCAGGCTCCTCCGTCCATGGGATTTTCCAGGCAAGAGTACTGGAGTGGGGTGCCATTGCCTTCTCCATATCTCTGTTTATTCCAAGTTATATCAGTGTGTTTTGATTGAAGTCTTCTCTATTACAAGCTCTGCTCTAATGTCTGATAATCACCATTTTCTGTTAATATGTAATCATTTTTCATTTTAAAATATTTTACTGCAGTGTATAATCAGAGAGAAAGTGTAGTTAACAATTAATTATCACAATAGAACACCTATGTGTAATTTACTTCTTCAAAGCCAGTAAAGGGGGATTGATGTAGTGGGTCTCTTAGAAAGATAGATTCTTATATAAAGTAACCATCATGGGAATGAGATCCCATCATCTTTGGTATTCTATTTTTAGAGAGGAGAGGATTACACAAGATTGCAAATGAATAGCAGGAAGTGAAGATCATGGGGCCCAAACTGAAGTCTGTCGTCCACACCAAGGTTACAGTAACAACAGTAAAGATGGATTATTATAATATTGTTCTTATAATGCTTTATGCTTTTTAAATGGCTTCACATACATGTTTGTTTCTATGAATATACATATCAGAGGCTCTAACTCAAGTGTAAGTGCTGTTTAGTCTAGGATTCAGGCACTTCTGGTATGCTCAGAGACCTACTGAGATACCACCCCTTAAGACAGCTATATTAAGGATAAAAGAGCCTCTTGATAAATAAGAGTTTGGTTCAAGGACGATTAGGTAGCACTGATGGCATGATTATTTTTTAACAGCACAGAAACATCGATCAAGCTATTTCATAGCTTCAAGACCTAACAAAAGGTTTAGGGAATTTCAATAAAATCAGATAGAGCAATGGTTCTCAAAATTGAGTGCATTGGGATCACTTGGAGTAGGTTCGAGGTGGGGTTCCCAAATGTGCGTTTCTAACATGATACCAGGTTATGCTGCTACTGCCAGCCTACACTTAACTCTATTTACTTTGTTATTTATATCTCTTTGGGATAAAGACATGCTTTAGAAATTGAGGTTCAAGAGTTGGAAGAAATGGACAAATTCTTAGAAAAGTACAACTTTCCAAAACTGGACCAGGAGGAAATAGAAAATCTTAACAGACCCATCACAAGCAAGGAAATTGAAACTGTAATCAAGAGTTTCTGACTTTTCTAATTTCAATATTCAGGAAAACTGGCAAAGGCATGTATGAACCTTTTATTTTTCTGTGTGTAGAGATGAACTCATCGGATAATCTGCTTGTTATCTTAGAAAGTATATGATGAACCATTTCCTTAGAAGATGAATAGGATAGGTGGCAGTTAGTGAGAAGGAAGCATCTTAACTAAAAATTCAAGAAAAATGGGATGTGTGGAAATAAACAGAGACCATCCAAGTGAGAACAAGCACAGAGGCTACTTACTAACAGTTTACTAAAGCAAGAAATCAGTCACCTTTACTTGTGTTTGACAGAAAGGCAGTCGAAGCAGTGGGCAAGCTTAATAGTGGATATGAGAAGTTTTTAGATATCCTGTGATTGAGGTCATTGGCTGGGCAGCACTGAAGTTGTTGGAAGCAGGCTAATTAGAAGTGGTGCATCTTATGCTATTGGTTTGGGGAACATGTTTAGCTTTCTCTGGTTGGTTTGGAATTGGAAACAAGGGCAAAAAAATAGGGAAGCTCAGAATCACTGAACAAATCTTGAACCATTCAAGGCCAGCTGCTGAGGAGGCTGTGACTGGCTTCCTGGGAAGGCTGCTGCAGAGGCTGTGGGTCAGAGTTCTACTTATTATATATGGACTGACCATTGTCCACTTCTAACTCAGTTTTTCAGGCCCTTACCAGGTTGCCAACCAGAGCAGGCAGGCAGACTCTGGCTGCTGGGCCAACTTTATCTACCAGGCACGGTAGACCCAGTGTCAAAGGCTCATGATACTCCTAGGAGTGTACGAAACTGTAAAATTCCTTTTCATATCAGAAAAAAATTTATATTGGTTACAAAATTTTTACTGATTAATATCAATGCATTTGTCTTTATGGCAACTCAGTGTTCCAAGGATGTAAATGCTGAATATGGTAAAGAGTCAGCATGGCCATAGGAGGAAATGAGAATGGGGCTTGGGAAAAGTGAATTATAGTCATAGGTCCTAGAGAGGAGGCACTGTGTACCATGCAGGATGACGGGGAAAATATCAGTGTTGAACAGAAAGCAGACGGGATCAAGGTAAAGTCGAAGCAAGAGCCTTTATTGGAGTTTCTGTAGAGAGGCAAGACAAAGCAGAGTGAGTGGTTTAGGACTGGCTGGTCTGAACAATTCCTGCAGGCTGTGGCCCATAAGAGGGGTTTCTTCTTGTCTGATGCCTGGCCCTCGGATGATTTAGGATAAGGGAAGTACTGTCTTGGTGTGTGAGAGTCAGATAAGGAGATGGTTGGGTACATAGACTCAGAATTGGTTGCTTTGCATTTGAAAGGCATGCTCTTCAAAAAAGTTATTATTTTCAAGAATCAGCCAGCCCCAGCAGCAGCAGTCTGTCCCAGAGTCTGGAAGGCTTTCAAATGTCAGAGCACCAAAAAGACAGAAAATAGGGAAATATAATGTTGTCTTTGGGATAAAGGGAAGACAAACATGAACAGAGAATCTTTGAAAACAGAGAACACGCATTCATGAAATATGGCTTTTAATATTTTTTGTGGAAGAAGAGGTTCATAAAAGTCACAATGCAGCCTCTCCTGGGTGCACAATCTGGGTTAGACTTCACTTGGAGGGTTTGAATGAGCAATGGGAGGAAACCATCCAAAGAGAAAGAGCTGAATGAGCTGACATCACAACTTCTGACCACTGCCACTCTGGGCCCATATAACTAGCCTCCTCATTTGCTCTGTTGATCTCCTCCTCCTAGTCCCTGGTGCCCAGACTGTAAAGTATCTGCCTGCAATGCAGGAGACCCGGGTTCAATCCCTGGGTTGGGAAGATCCCCTGGAAGAGGGCAGTATTCTCGCCTGGAGAACTCCAGGACAGAGGAGCCTTGGGGGGCTACAGTCCATGGGGTTGCAAAGAGTTAGACAGGACTGAATGACTAACAGATACACACAGTACTTACTCCAAAAGATCGGCTTTCACCTGTGCACTCTTACTGATTTTCTGGTCTCTGCTTACTTCTTCCGGTTCTCAAAGTTCATACTTAAAGCCAGTCCTGACATCTGCCCTAGGATCACTGGCTTGGCCACAAAGGCAGTCTGCTAGTCACATCATACTAAGAATAAAAAGTGTTTGTTTTGCTTTAAAAAAAAAAAAACCTAATATTCTGAATCTGTATTTAAAATAACATGACCTAGTCAGCAAATAAATTATTCCTAAAGAGAATGCTGAATTAAGTCAGTTTTGATTGTGTACATTATTATTTTTTTTAACTATCATAGTTTTAAGGGCTTCCCTGGTAGCTCAGATGGTAAAGATTCTGGCTGCAATGCGGAAGACCTGGGTTCTATCCCTGCCTGGGTCAGGAGAAGGAAATGGCAACCCACTCCAGTATTCTTGTCTGGAAAATTCCATGGATGGAGGAGCCTGGCCAGCTACAGTCCATGGGGTCACAAAGAGTCAGACACGACTGAGGGAGTAACATCATCGTTTTACACAGTTAGAAATATATACTAATATATTAGTATATATTCACAGTTAGGAATATAATTCTACAAATAAGCAAAGGGTATTTTTCAAGAAATGTTCATTATGTGTTCTCTCATTTTATTTGAATCTTATTACTTTCATATTATAATTCATCTGAACTTTCTCTTTCATATGCACATCAAAAATCAATTTTAAATTATTAAAATTCTCTATAAAAATCTTCAGTTTAGATGCTGTACTTTATTGTAGTCATAAGGCTTTAGTCATTGACTGAGGGCTTGAAAAGTCATCATCTTCTCTTTGTCTTACAGGAAAAAAATGTTAATTCATACCTCTTTACTGTGCAAATCTCAGAGAATATTTGTCTTCAGATATGTAGCCTGGAGTTTACCCTTTAGATATTCAAATAAACTCAGTACCATTTTCAAACTTTCAATTCTTTACCCAGAAACTTTCCATAGGAACTGAGACACAAAACGAATATATAAATATCAAAACAGACTCGCAAGTATAGAGAACAGACTAGAAGTTCCTAGAAGGGAGAGAGATGGGGGGATGGGTGAAATGGATGAAGGGATTTATAAGGTACAAACTACCAGTTATAAAATAAATGTCACAGGGATATAATGCATGGCATAAGAGATACAGTCAATGAAAAAATACCAAATCACTATGTTGTATACCTGAAACTAATATTTTAAATCAACTATTTCTCAAAAAAAAAAAAGAAAGAAAAGAAATTTGCAGTAGCTCAAGGGCAGATTATTACCAGTTTTTGCAGAGGGCATATGAATATCGTGGGTGGGGGCGGTGGTGGCTTCCCTGAAGACTCAGACAGCAAAGAATCTGCCTGCAATGCAGGAGACCTGGGTTCAATCCTTGGTTTGGGAAGATCCCCCAGAGAAGGGAATGGCTACCCACTCCAGTATTCTTGCTTGGAGAATTCCATGGATGGAGGAGACTGGCAGGCTATAGTCCATAGGGTTGCAAAGAGTTGGACATGACTAAGTGACTAACACTTCAAATATTCTAACTGTTCTTATTTAACATATTGAGATCACAAGGGCCACCACTGGGTGGAATGAATTATTGGTTCTCTGAATGGGGTGTTGTAGTTGGCAATCAATTCCAATGGGGTGGTGATAGAAGCAGGAAAAAAACAGAAATAAATGATAAGGACCACTTCTTAATAAATTATTGCAATGGGGTTAAGAGCTACCAGTAGCCAAAATTATTTTAAAAGAAATAGCTATATATCCATCAAAAATTTCTTCCATAGAGTGCATGAAATTACAAAGGGAAAAATAGGAGCGTGAATCGAGAGTAGATATTTTAAATACAATTAATTAGTTCTCTTCAAGAAATGGTTTTGGGAAAATTGGATTGCCAGATGCAGAAGAATAAAAGTGGATCTATCTTATGTTATATTTAAATGACAACTCAAACTGGATTCAGTTCAGTTCAGTTGCTCAGTCATGTCCAACTCTGTGACCCCATGGACTGCAGCCTGCCAGGTCTCCCTGTCCATCACCAACTCCCAGAGTTTATTCAAACTCATGTCCATTGAGTTGGTGATGCCATCCAACCATCTCATCCTCTGTCATCCCCTTCTCCTCCTGCCTTCAATCTTTCCCAGCATCAGGGTCTTTTCCAATGAGTCAGCTCTTCATATCAGGTGGTCAGAGTATTGGAGTTGCAGCTTCAGCATCAGTCCTTCCAATGAATATTCAGGACTGATTTCCTTTAGCATGGACTGGTTGGATCTCCTTGCAGTCCAAGGGACTCTCAAGAGTCTCCTCCAACACTACAGTTCAAAAGCATCAATTATTTGGCCTTCAGCTTTCTTTATAGTCCAACTCTCACATCCATACATGACTACTGGAAGAACCATAGCTTTGACTAGATGGACTTTTGTTAGCAAAGTCATGTCTCTGTTTTTCAATATGTTTTCTAGGTTGGTCATAACTTTTCTTCCAAGGAGCAAGTGTCTTTTAATTTCAAGCCTGCAGTCACCATCTGCAGTGATTTTGGAGCCTCCCAAAAAGTAAAGTCTATCTGTTTCCCCATCTATTTGCCATGAAGTGATGGGACCAGATGCCATGATCTTCATTTTCTGAACGTTGAGCTTTAAGCCAACTTTTTCACTCTCCTCTATCACTTTCATCAAGAAGCCTGAAGTTTTAACACTCCTTGAAGAAAACATGAGCAGTAAGTTCTTTGACACTGATTTGGGAATAATGCTTTGATTTTGACAACAAGCAAAGACAAGAAAAGCAAACTTAAAAAAAAAAAAAAAAAAAAAAACTAAACATCTATTCAAAAGAAACCATCGACAAAACAAAAAGGCACCCCGTGGAATGGGAGTGAGTATTTGCCAAACCACATATCAGAGAAGGGTTTAATAACAGAATGTACAAATACTTTATGTACCTTAATACCAAAAAACCATATATAATCCAATTAAATAATGGCCTAAGAACCCAAACACTCTTCTAAAGACACCAACATGTACATGAAAAACTGCTCAACATTACTAATCATCAGGGAACTGCAAATTAAAACCACAATGATATAGTACCTCACACCTGTTAGATGACCACTGTCCAAAGAAGAGAGAGAATAAATGCTGGTAAGGATGTAGAGAAAAGGGAACTCTAGTACACTTGTTGGTAGGAAGGCAAACTTGTATAATCATTATGGAAAACAGTATGGAGATTCCTTAATAAGTTAAAAATAGAATTACTATATTATCCAGCAGTCCTGCTTTTGGGTATATATCCAAAGGGCATATATCATAGAGTTACCTGCATTCCATCTTCACTGCAGTACTATTCACAATAGCCAAGGTATAGAAATAACCTGTGTTCATCAGTTGATGCAAGTGTCAAGAAAATTTAGGTAGATAGATGGATAGGTGAATGGATAGATAATGGATAGATAAACAGACAGATATGAGGCCCATGAAGACATGACTGCTCTTGAAAAGGATAATGAGAATGTTGGATCAGATAGCCCCTAGGGAGAGGATGAAGAGGTGAAGACTATTAAACTGTATGCTTCAGTTTCACGCTCTCATCTTGGGACTGTTTGATTTGTATTTGTGAAGTAGCCCGTGGTGGCCCTATCTTGTCAATAAAATTGATGTTTCTGTCTTCAAAAACCATATATTTTATGCATATCATTTATATATATCATGCTATATTATTCAGGCTTTGAAAGAAGGTAATCATCCTGTCATATGCCACCTGTTTGAACCTAGAGGTCACTAGGCTAAGTGAAAGAAGCCAGACCAAGTCAAATCCCACAGGTTATCATTGACATGCGAATCTAAAAACAATAACAACAAAGAGGGATACACGGAAACAGAGAGCAGACAAGCGGCTCTCAGGGTCTGGGTGGTCTGGGGGACACAGGGTTGGTAAAAAGGTGCAAACTTTTCAGTTATAAGATGACAAGGTGAACTCTAAGGTATAACATGGTGACTACAGTTGATAACACTGTATTGTAGAATGGAAATTTTCTGAGAGTAGAACCTAAATATTCTCACCCAAAGGAGGAAAAGGAGGAGGAAGAGAAGAAAAATATGTGAGACGATGGATGCATTAACCAACCAGATGGCAAGGGGGATCCCTTCACAATATACATGAATATTAGATTATCACACTGTACACTTTAAATAATTACAAATTTATCTGTCAACTGTACCTTGATAAAGCTAAAAAGAACTATATTTTTCAAGCCTTTCCAAGTAAGGATTTTTTTTTAAAGTGTATCTAAATGGTATTTCTAATTAACACTCTATGGCCAGGTCCCATCTCAGTTCAATCAAATAAGCCCTGTTATCTTTACTGGGCTTCTGAATAGGATGTTATGCAAGAAGGTTTCACGGCTCACAAATTTTTGCAAACACCACATCAAGTAATACAAAATGTTCTTCCAAATTTGCTTCTCCATGACAATGATTTGAGAAAGTCAACTAAAAGATTAATGAATGAAAAGCCATGAATATAATTTTGTCACCGTGGGCCTGAGAGAAAGTGATTTCAGGCAGTGGTTGGGGGCTGGGGTCAGACTGTAAAGGGCTGAAGAGGGTAAGGATGCTGTGGAAGATGGAGACAGACGTTGGATCTATTCCTTCAGTAAGTCTAGGGGTGGAAAAAAAGAGAGAAAATGGGTCAGGGTTGAGGATTATGTTCTGTCGGGACTATAGAAGACTGGGTTTCTAGATAGAAGGGCAAATGCAGTGAATGTAAAGAAAGTGCTGCTCCAGTAAGACAGAATAGCCAACGCGGCAAGATCAGCTTCAGTGACGTCCAGATACTCTAGTCCTTGAAGGCACAGCCTTAAAGACACGGAAATATTAGTGTCTACTTAGAAACTGAAACGTACTAAATGAAAACGGAAATTTGTGTGTATAAAGATGGAGGAGGTAAAGCTATTACATACATCTTAGTAAGTTTTTCTTTCTTTAAAAAAAATTTTTTGGCCACATAGCATGCCGGATCCTAGTTCCACAACCAGGGATCGAACCCGTGCCCATGAGGCAGGTCAGGAAGATCCCCTGGAGAAGGAAATGGCAACCCACTCCAGTATTCTTGCCTGGAGAATCCCATGGACAGAGGAACCCTGATGGGCTATAGCCCATAGGGTCCCAAAGAGTCGGACACAACTGAAGTGACTTAGCACACACACGTGGCTTGAGAGCTTAAGCACTGGCCTGCCAGGGGAGTCCAATATTACATATTTTTAACACTACAAAAATGCAGACATAAATCTTTGGGACATTTCATAAAGTGTCCAAGTTTCTTAAAAAAAAATTCAAACCATGATTAATATGGGAACATCTTCTATGTATAATAACGAGTCTGACAATATGTTTCTAGTATCATCTTTTAGAACTTTTAGGATTTCCTTTCTACTAGGAAACTTTTAACTTCGAAACAGCAAGTATTTTTCTCCTTGAAATGTCTGCAGTGTTTGTAATGTACTGAAGTTTGATTAAAAGGACAGTTAATACAAACATAAATCCCTTAAAATATTTAGAGCACACGAGTTTCAACCCATTTTGTATTTATAAGACAACATTTTAAAATGAATCTCTCTTAAGAAAGGAGGCTATTAGATTGAGCAATGTCTTCTCTTCCCAATAGAGTATTAGACAAGCCGAATGTATAAATCTGCTTTATGTTACTTTATCATTGGTTGATGTTCAATGGACTTTTGGTATGAGGACTATAAATATCTGACAAAGGAATAAACACTGTGTGGAAGAAAATTGACTGTAACTGAAGAAGGTGTTTGTGAATAGGCCTCCATGGAATTATCTGCTCGGTCTTAGAAACTTCTGTTTTTGCTTTGTGACTTTCAAAGGTATCATGATTTTTCTTATGTAGGCGTGGTTTGGAAGGACTTCAGGGGAGAGGCCTGTGCCCTCGTTGTCCCCGGGGATAGTTACCAAGTCTCTTGTTGAAGTTCATGTGTGATGTCCATCCAGAAACCTATTTTAAACTGTGAAACCAACAATGGTGAAGCCTTGACTTACAGAACCTTCCAGCTTCCCTAATAAAGCTGGACCACGTGTCCTCTTGTTGTTTTGGAGGTAACAGGTTATAACTAATCATGATCGACACATCACTCTTTCTTCCCCTCCGTTCTTTTCTCCATCCCTCTCTCTGCACTTGACTTCTCATTCCAGAGTATAAAAGGAAATGCCGACAAGCAATTCCCAGGCGTGACATTTAGGAAAACTGGTGCTGGAATTAAAATCTTCAGCAGTGGGGACTTCCCTGGTGGTACAGTGGCTAAAATTTCGTATTCCCAATGCAGGAGGCCTAGGTTCCATCCCTGGGAACTAGATCCCATATGCTGCAACTAAGAGTTCACACAACAAAAATTCCTGCATGCCGCAACTAAGACCCAGTGTATTCAAATAAATGAATTTATTTTTTAAAAAATCCTCAGCAGTGGTTCTCATGGTGAATGGCTATGGTAGCAAGGATTCCTCATCATTTTTTTTTTCATCCCTTCCAAACCAGGAGCAGTATTTTATAATCTATGTGTAAAGGTATGGAAAACATTAATCAGTGAAGATACAAGCAATTGCTTGTTTGTCATGAAGCTCTGATAAGAGCGACTGGGGAGAAGATGATGGAAGAGGAGGAGAAGGTCTGTGATGGAGACAGACCTTCAGCATGAACTTGGAGAATGAGTCACCCCTGGGAGTTCTCTTCTGGCAGAGAACAGAAAATCAAGTACATTTAGGACTCTGTCTTCTTCAAACCTCTGGCCCTGGCTGATTTAAACTATCATTATTGCCATGCTGAACAAATAGAGCATAGCTTCATCAACTGGCTTGGTTTTAGAAAGGTGTTGTGTGCGAAGGTCCTTCAGTGGTGTCAGACTCTGCAACCCAATTGCCTGTACCCCACCAGGCTGGAGGGGGTTGCCATGTCCTCCTCCAGGGGATCTTCCCAACCCAGGGACTGAACCCACATCTCTTACGTCTTCTGCACTGGCCGGCCGGTTCTTTACCATTAGCGCCACCTGGCACTGTTTAAAGCAGGAGATCTAGATGGGACCATGTACGGAGCTAAAAAGAGGTCTGTGAGCTCCCTGAAGTATTAAGCAAAATTTCATATTTCTTTTTAAATTTTTTACAAGGAAAGATATGCCTGGGAGAATATTACTTAGGAAAGTCCAATCGAATTTCATTCTATACCAGCACCTCTCCTTTATAAAGTTCAGCAAACTCAGACTCACATGAGTGAAAGCATGTGCCCACTGTCACGGTAACTGCTTCCTGGATTTACCCCTAGACCCCTGGTGTTTAAATGGTGCCTTAGTGTCCTCAGAGACACAAATTTCTTTTGCAGAACATGTGCTATTTGTCATTGTCTTAATCTCTTCAAACTGCTGTAACAAAGTTCCATATGCTGAATCACTGAAACCAATAGAAATCAGGACTTCCCCGGCCCAGTGGTTAAGAATCCAGCTTGCAACATAGGGGACTCAGCTTTGATCCCTGCCTGGGGAACTAGAATCACACACGCACATAACTGAGGCCACAAGCCACAACTACCGAGCTGGCATCCCACAACTAGAGTCTGTGCGCTGCAGTGAAAAATCCCACATGACGCAGTGAAGATCCCTCGTGCAGCAACTAAGACTAGAGGCAGCTTAAAAAGAAAAAGAACAAACAGACAAAAAAACCACAGCAGAAATTATGCTCCGATGACTCTGGAGGACAGAAGTCTGAAATCAAAGTGTTGGCAGGGCCACGCTCCATCAGAAACTCTGGGTAGAATCCTTCCTTTTCTCACCCTAGCTTCTGGTGGTAGCCAACAATCCTTGACTTTCCTCGACTTGTAGCTACGTCACCCCGATCACTCCCTCTGTGACCATTCATGACTTTCTCCCTGTGTACCTCTGTCTTCACGTGGCATTTCATCTTCTTGTAAGGACAACAGATTAGGGCCCACTCTACTGACATATCTTATCTGGATTATATCTGCAAAGGCTATATCCAAGTAAGGTCATATTCATAGCTATGGACATCTAGGATTTCAGCTTATCTTTTGGGTAACAATTCAACTCATGAATAACCTAGATTCCCCTCTATTTTCATCCCTAAAATAACTATTTCCCCTCCAGCTTTGTAAAGCTATCAATTCAAAAATAATGGAATTTATTCTACCCAATGTTCACCCATTGAGTTCAGGTCAATCATTTGCTAAGTCATCTGCAAATCATCCTGAACTCTACAGGACTGTGAGGTGCCACTGTTGTATATTCTGAGCCTTATCCAAGCTTAGAGAACTGAGCTTCTTAATGGGGTCTGGTGTGTTGACTATGAAACACTGATAAACAATCTCCTGGACCTCCACACATCTGACATCTGACATAAATAACCCACGATTTTTTTTTTCCTGGCTTGTTTATGAGCATATCTTGGAGAGCAAAGTAAAGCCTTCCTGAAGGGAAGATATATTACGTCTATTGCTTTTTCCATCCACAAAACTGGTCACTCCATCACAAAAGAAAATGAGAATTAGTTTGATATTAGTCCTTTTTCCTATGGCTGAGTTGACTCTTTTCCAGTCCTCCTTTGCTAGTTTGGGAATCCAAAGAGTAAAAATACACACAAACACAACATTTTGCTTAGAATATAAGGCTGCAGAAATTGTATGTGCCACTTTCTTCCTATTTGGGATTACGTGATAGTTCAGGTGGTAAAGAAGCCGCCTGCAATGCAGGAGACCCTGGTTCAATTTCTGAGCCAGGAAGATCCACTGAAGTAGGGAAAGGCTACCCACTCCGCTATTCCTGGGCTTCCCTCATAACTCAGGTGGTAAGGAAGCCGCCTTCAGTGTGGGAGACCTGGTTCGATCCCTGGATTGGGAAGATCCTCTAGAGAAGGGAAAGGCTACCCACTCCACTATTCCTGGGCTTCCCTCATAACTCAGGTGGTAAGGAAGCCGCCTTCAGTATGGGAGACCTGGTTCGATCCCTGGATTGGGAAGATCCTCTAGAGAAGGGAAAGGCTACCCACTCCACTATTCCTGGGCTTCCCTCATAACTCAGGTGGTAAGGAAGCCGCCTTCAGTGTGGGAGACCTGGTTCGATCCCTGGATTGGAAAGATCCTCTAGAGAAGGGAAAGGCTACCCACTAGAGTATGCTGGCCTGGAGAATTCCATGGAATTCTTGGGATATAGTCCTTGAGGTCACAAAGAGTTGGATACTACTGAGGAACTTTCACTTTCCTTCCTATTTAGCATTTTTGACCTTCTTAGATAAATGGGTATTTTTGGACTCTCTGACCTTAAGAAACTTGACAATTCTCAGGGGAAATTATAAATTTCAGACCATTCATACCCACAGAAGGGATATATCCCTTTAGCCTATTACTTCCTTACATTCCCCTGAAACTCTCTTGAGACCAGTTGTTGAACAACATAATGGAAACTAATATAAAGATGGGGCATTAAAATAGAGAAGACAGAACAAGTACCCTACACTGAAAAAGTGAATTGCTTAATTGCTCTGTAACATCATTTATCCATTTAATGTTATAACCTAAAAGTTGCATGTTGATATATTAACTATCTTTAATATTGGGAAGGAATCTCACTCTTCGGTTAAGTGAGATTATGCCATTTTTCACTTACAGCTGGTTTTGACTTTACAATGATACTGTAACTGAATTCAGAAAAATTAAATTTTATTCACTAAATTTCACTAACTGTGAATTAGTGTTAGTTTCACTAACTGAAACACTTCAGTTCTCTAGCAGGACATCAGTAGCTTGTTACTGTGTGTGGCATTTGTCAATGTATGTGGCCGAGTATGAAGGAATCCTGCTAAATTTGCTTTGAAAAATAGTAAGAACTATTTAACTTCACCTTGGCAACCTCTCTTGTGGGACCAGGATCCTTTTGAGAGCAAATTTCACTGTCTTGACTTGAGACTAAAGGCTGTCTGTTGACTTCTCTTCTCATCTTCCTTTTCTATACAAGAAATTGGCAATAATGTCTATATTTATCTATTCTCAGGACTTTCTGCTCAGTCACGTCATCTCCCCCATTCCCCTTTTTGGTCCCTCAAGTGACTCCATTCAACACATTTCTGGCAGAGATTTATCGTGGTACCATGAATGGTCGTTAAGTTACTGGACATTCAGATTTGGCTGTGTGTTCTGATAATTGCTATGAACCAATGATGGAGAACTAGACTTTCAGAAGTGTTTGGACCCTGTTTCATTTTCAAACTTCATTTTCAAATGTTTGATCATGCACATCATCAAACATAATGATATGCATTATGTACATCACCTGTATCTCTACCATTTAATTCTCGGTTCCTTATTTTTTTTAAGATTCACAACCATCTGAAAGAACAATGGACTGATTTCTCAGCAATCTGAACAAACATGAGTTTGGCCTTTTCAGATATTCAGAATTATCTCTGCACGTGCATCAAAATCTGACCAAAGATTAGCTGCTGAGTAGAACAACCAGATGCCTCAATAAAAATAAATAAGCACATCAAGGAACATAAAATAAATCACTACTGATCAGATACGAAAGGCACTTCAGAATGAGAAACATGGTGGACCCAATTTCAGTGAGAAAAAAAAAAATCTCAAATTGATTATTGGACATTGACTAGATAAAACAAACACCTGTTGCTTTGAAGTTTTAATCATTTTTTATTTTTGCTCTTAGCATAAAGTCCAAATTCCTTAAAAAGCTTCTCCAGAAATAGAACAAATAACCCTAAAATTAGAACCACAAATGACCCAGAATTTCCAAGCAATTCAGAAGAAAAAGGAATAGAGCTAGAGGGCGGTCCTCCCAGAATTCAGAAAATACTACAAAGCTACAGTAATCAAAACAGCATGATATTGGCACATAAACAGATGTACAAATCAATGGAACCAGAATAGAGAGGCTAGAAATAAACCCCTACGCCTAGAGTCAGTTAATCTTCAATAAAGGAGGCAAAAATGTACAATGGAGGAAACACAGTCTCCGCAGCAAGTGGTGTTGGGAAAGCTGGACAGCTGCATGTAAATGAGTGAAGTTAGAACACACCCTCACACCATACACAAAAATAACCTCAAAATGATTTAAAGACTTAAGTCATTACACCATATAACTTCTAGAAAAGAACATAGGCAAAACTTTCTCTGATATAAATCATAGCAATGTTTTCTTAAGTCAAGTCTCCCATGGCAATAAAAATAAAAGGAAAAATAAACAAATGGGACCTAATCAAATGTATAAGGTGTTGCACTGCAAAGCAAACTATAAACACAACAATATGTCAACCAACAAACAGACTGGGAGAAGATATTGGCAAATGAATGGACTGACAAGGGCTTAATTTCCACAATAGACAAGTAGCTCATGCAACTCAATCACAACAACAAAAAACCAATCAAGAAAATCAGCAAAAGACCTAAATAGACACTTCTCCAAAGAAGACACACAGATGGCCAACAGACACATGAGAAGATGTTCACCACTGCAAATTTTTAGAGAAGTGAAAATCAAAACTACAGTGAGGCAACGTCACACTGGTCAGAATGACCATCATCAAAAAGTTTACAAATAATTCAGGCTTGAGAGGGTGTGGAGAAAAGGGAACCCTCCTACACTGTGGGTCGGATGTAAACTGGTTCAGCCACTATGGAACACAGTACGGAGGTTCCTTCAAAAACTAAAAACAGAGTTACCATATGATCATATAATCCCACTCCTGGGCATACATCTGGCAAAGATGAAAGCTCTAATTCAAAAAAATACATGCACCCTAATATTCACAGCAGCATGATTTATAATAGCCAAGACATGGGAGCAACCTAAGTGTCCATCAGCAGATGAGTGGATAAGGAAGATGTATATATACACACAATGGAACATTATTCAGCCATTAAAAAAAGAATAAAATAAGGCCATGGGTAGCAACATATATGGACCTAGAGATCCTCATACTAAGTCAGATAAAGACAAATAACATACGATACCACTTATATGTGGAATCTAAAATATAGTACAAATGAACTTATTTACAAAACAAAAGGAGACTCCCAGACATAGAAAACAAACTTATGGTGAGCACAGGGGAAGAGGTGGAGGATAAATTGTGAGTATGAGACTAACCAGCACACGACTATACAAGAAGGCCCTCTACGTTTCCAGCCCTCCTTACCTTACCCTACTTCAAGCTTGTACTCTATGTCCAAGCAAATGAAACTTGGACCATTTACAAAGATTAATACATTGGGCCGTCTCTCAGCTCTAAGCCCCTCCATAGACTGTTTTGCCTAGAGTAATTTTCACCTCCGTGTTTACATTTCCTTAAGACCTCAATGTCTAATTTCTTCCAAGAAGATTTTTCTGACTCATTAACTGTGTGAGGTTCCGCCACTCTCTCTGCTACCATGAGACCTTTCACTGCCCATAACATGCACTTGAAAAAAAGTACTGCGGTCCTCTGTCTCATCTCCCTCCTTTCTTGCCACGAACCCTGTGGGAACATAGATGAAATATGCCACTTCGGTCAACGCACGTACACCACCAGGTTCATGCAATGCTCAATGACTATTTGATGATTGAAAGCATGAATAAAGGGAAGAACAGATTTGCTTTCCAGAAGAGGAAAATCTGTTAAAATACATTGCTCAGTTGAGGGCAAAAGTTCACTTTTTAAAATGATCATTTACTGAGGCATAAAATTGTACCTCAAATTTGTATTTCCAGCACTGATTTCTCTCTTGAATCCCATATTTATGACACCCAAGTTCCTCTTAAACAACTTCAATTGAAAGTCTAATTTCAAACTGAACATATGTGAGATGTTTTCCTGGTTCTCTGACAAACCTGATCTACCTGAGTTTCTCCTCTCTGTTTTGGCAATTACATGAGACACACACACACACACACACACACACACACACACTTCTGTGCAATTATCAAGCCCCAAACTTTGGATTCATCTTTGCCTCTTCTTCCTATCCCCAACATTCAAGCAACAGGCAATTTTCTTAAATATATTCACATTTGACAATTTCTCATTATTTTCCAAACTATAACCTCCTCTCACCTGTAGTATTACCATGGACTCCCAAGTGGTCTCCTTGCTTTCATTCTTGTCTGCTTTCAGTTGACTCTCACAATCAGGGTGGCCTCTTTAAAATAAAAATGCAGCCCTGTCTTCCCTGTATGCAAAGTCTCCCAGTGGCTTCTCAGTGAGAATGCAGACTAAGAACTTACAGTGATCCAGACTCTGCCCTCTTTTTCTCCAGGACCCTCCTCCCGCTCTCTCTCCCCAACCCAACTCCAGTGACATCAGTGTCCTTGCTGTTCCTTCAATGCATCAGGCAAGCTTCTACCCAACGGCCGTGGCCACTGGTTTACCTTGTCCCAGCAATAGTCTTCCCTCCCTCATAGATCACATGCCCTCCCTTCTTTCAAGTCTTTGTTCCAATGCGCCTTCTCAGGGAGGCCTTTATGGAGCACCTTTTAGAACACTGCAGTTACTCATGGTTGCTGGGTGGGGGCATGGAAAGAGCAAAGGGATAGTTAAGGAGTTTGGGGTCAACGTGCTATATTTAAAATGAATATAAATACACAATGGAGTATTATTCAGCCATTAAAAAGAATACATTTGAATCAGTTCTAATGAGGCGTATGAAACTAGAGCCTATTATACAGAGTGAAGTAAGCTAGAAAGAAAAACACCAGTACAGTATACTAACACATATATATGGAATTTAGAAAGATGGTAATGATAACCCTGTGGGAGAGGGAGAGGGTGGGATGATTTGGGAGAATGGCATTGAAACATGTATAATATTAGAAACTAATCACCAGTCCAGATTCAATGCAGGATATAGGATGCTTGGGGCTGGTGCACTGGGATGACCCAGAGGGATGGTACGGGGAAGGAGGTGGGAGGGGGGTTCAGGATGGGGAGCCCGTGTACACCCGTGGCAGATTCATGTTGATGTATGGCAAAACCAATACAATATTGTAAAGTAATTAGCCTCCAATTAAAATAAATAACTGGGAAGGCAATGGCACCCCACCCCAGTACTTTTGCCTGGAAAATCCCATGGACAGAGGATCCTGGTGGGCTCCAGTCCATGGGGTCGCTGGGAGTCGGACACGACTGAGCGACTTCACTTTCACTTTTCACTTTTATGCCTTGGAGAAGGAAATGGCAACCCACTCCAGTATTCTTGCCTGGAGAATCCCAGGGACGGGGGAGCCTGGTGGGCTTCTGTTTGTGGGGTCGCACAGAGTCGGACACGACTGGAGTGACTTAGCAGTAGCAAAATAAATAAATTTAAATTAAAAAAAAAAAAAAATGAATAGCCAACAAGGACCTACTGTAGAGCACAGGGAACTCTGCTCGATGCAATGCGGCAGCCTGAATGGGAGGGGAGTGTCGGGGGAAAGGGGTACACGTGTGTGTATACACGTGTGTGTGTGTGGCTGAGTCCCTTCGCCGCTCACCTGAAACTCTCACAACACTGTTAATCAGCTATGCCCTCATACAAAATAAAAAGTTAAAAAAATAAAATACTGCATTACATTTTTACCATCCTGATATTTCTTCCTTTTCCTTTCTGTTATTTATAACCTGGGACACTTTACCTCCTAAAACATCACATTATTAACTGTTGATTTTGTTTCTGATCTGTCTTGTCCCACTGGAATAAAGGATACATAGGACAAGGAAATGGCAACCCACTCCAGTGTTCTTGCCTGGAGAATCCCAGGGACAGGGGAGCCTGGTAGGCTGCCGTCTATGGGGTCACACAGAGTCAGACACGACTGAAGCGACTTAGCAGCAGCAGGTCAAGGATAGTTGTCTTTTTTGCCAACTGCTGTGTTCAATGTCTCAGAGAAGGCAATGGCACCCCACTCCGGTTCTCTTGCCTGGAAAATCCCATGGATGGAAGAGCCTGGTAGGCTGCAGTCCATGGGGTCACTAAGAGTCAGACATGACTGAGCGACTTCACTTTCACTTTTCACTTTCATGCATTGGAGAAGGAAATGGCAACCCACTCCAGTGTTCTTGCCTGGAGAATCCCAGGGAGGGGGAGCCTGGTGGGCTGCCATCTATGGGGTCGCACAGAGTTGGACATGACTGAAGCAACTTAGCAGCAGCAGCAGTGTTCAATGTCTAGAACAGGCTTAGCACCTAACAGGCATTTGATGATATTGGTTAATAATAATGTGAGAAACTTGAAGGCTAAAAACTCAAGAAGGCTTGTTCCATTCCTACAAGAAGGCTTCCCTGGTAGCTCAAGCAGTAAAGAAACTGCCTGCAATGCAGGAGACCTGGGTTCTATCCCTGGGTCAAGAAGATCCCCTGGAGAACACGTCGGTGTTCTTGCCTAGAGAATTCTATGGACAGAGGAGCCTGGCGGGCTACAGTCCATGGGGGTCACAAAGAGTCAGACACAACTGACTGACTAATACTAACTAAAAATGCCTATAGGAAGCTCATACTAAGAAAAATCTAGAAAAAGTCATCATTCCAATGAGGCAACAGACATTCCTATCAACTGTTTGTTCTAACTTTAGAATATAAATGTTCAGTGTGGCCTCCGGCTAGCAGCTTACCTAGGAAAGGTACAAGCTAGAATACAATTACTGGGATAATTCTGCCTAATCAAGGTGAACAATTCTTTTACCTTTGAGTTTTGGTATCCCAGGCCTATGAATATTTTTTCATTATGCAAATTTCTCCTAAGCTCTTGATATGATTCTCTTTCAAGAGACAATTTTGTGATTTTGTGTATTTCATGGTTTTTTTTTTTTCCCAGCCTTGAAATTCTAAGGTCTCTCTCTCAACTCAAGGGCAACTATGTTTTCTATTCAAGAAACTTAGTTGTAATTCAGTAATAACTAACTTTTCCTTTTTCTGGCCCATGGGTTAATGGGAACTCTACCCAGCAGCCCTGCAAGTGGAACAAGTCTTGTTTGACCACAGCAATGGCGCCCCACTCCAGCACTCTTGCCTGGAAAATCCCATGGAAGGAGGAGCCTGGTAGGCTGTAGTCCATGGGGTCGTGAAGAGTCGGACACGACTAAGCGACTTCACTTTCACTTTTCCCTTTCATGCATTGGAGAAGGAAATGGCAACCCACTCCAGTGTTCTTGCCTGGAGAATCCCAGGGACAGGGGAGCCTGATGGGCAGCCATCTATGGAGTCGCACAGAGTTGGACACAACTGAAGCGACTTAGCAGCAGCAGCAGCAGCAGTGCTTAGCCATAGCCAGTAATGAGAGAAGGCGGAATTTTCAAGGCAGGGAGAGCACAGAGTGAATTAGCTGGTTTTGTTCAGAAATCACAGCTCAAAACACAGACACCATCTGCAGCACTTACTCCCCACTTTTCATTGTGGAAATCCCATTAAAGAAACCTCTAGAGCAATGGCATAAATATTTCAAATAGAAGTCTGCAGGAAAAGGCTGCTATTGAAAAACAATAGACTTGGAAACTTACAATCTGATCGCGCCCTCAGGAAGATAATTCAAGCTGAGGAGGTTCTCCTCTCTGTGATCTGCTGGGACAGGATTTCCTTGTTTTATTTTGTTTAAGCCATATGGCTATTTAAAAATCCATACATTTAGCGTCCATGAACGAATGAGATTTATAACCAAAGAATCAGTCTTTCTTGATTTTGTCTCCAAGTATTTTGTGATTTGTAAACACTGGCTTTAAATTGGTCCATACATTGGGGCTGGTTGGGCTCATTAGGGAGTTCTACCTTAGATAAATTACTTACTGCCACAGCCTGCCATGAAAACACTATAAATTGAATGGAGGCTTGTCATATTGCTATTTATACTCCAGTGGGCTTATGGCTATTGGAACTGGGGCAGAGCAGCCCTGGGACCAGCCAGGCCAGCTCCCACCCTCTCCTGGATCGCTGGCAACAGCCCAGATCTGACGATGCACAAATACACTTTTCTTGGCCACCCTGTCATGGGCCATCTCATCCTTTCAGACACTCTGGTGGATTATACAGTACCTTAATTACCACTCAAGAGAAAGCAAGAAAACACAGGGGAAGAAAATTTGATCTGTAAGGCCAAAACAGTTTGCCCTGTGGATATTAATTCTAGTTCCAGCCAGAAACAAATCTTTTCTTAGGGGTCCTACAGTAAACACATCTCCCCTAAATGGTATCCCACAAATTAAACTGAGAGGGACACAGAAAATGTTTTGTACTGGGGAGGAAGGAAACACAAAATGGTCTTACTGGTGCACTTCCTCATTAGAGAAGCTATGACTACCCCTAAAAGCTTCACATCTCTTACATGTTTCCAGAATGAAGCTTCCAGAAGGATGCTGATATGGGCCATGGTGCTCACCTGTGCCCATCCCAACACCAAGCATGTCTGGAGGTGTCGTCAGGTTCCTTGGTGCAGAAATGAGTGTGGGCAAAGACGCACTCGGTCATGGCCGAGAACAGGGCTGCAGGTCAAAGTTCTCACCCTGACCAAGATTAGATTCCTTTAACCCTGGAGGTTTAATTTCTTTCATTTCAGGATGGCGAGCAACTTAAGAAACTCTTTCTTCTCCCCATTTTGTCTCATTCTCCTTTCCTTCTGCTGCTTTTTTTCTTTCAACTTCCATTTGAGTTTATTTTTTGAAGCTGATTTGGGAAGAATACATGAAAACTTTTTGAGATTCAAATTTGCATTCTATGAGCAAGAAATTATTAAGCACTTAGAGTAAGTAGGCCAGATATTCTGAGAGTTAACAGAAACAGGAAAATGGCAATGCTTTTTCAGCATAAACAAGGAACAAGTGGCTATCAGTCATGACTGTGGGTATGAGTAGGTAATGTACTGGTTTGGCCAAAAAGTTCATTCTGGTTTTTCCATATTACACTCGAATGAACTATTGGGCCAATCCAATATATACCTTACAAAAGTGTGGGAGATCCTATGAGTTGCATATTTAATATCCACTATTTCTTCCCATTTGGTAAATTAAATCCAGAAGTCAGATGTATAGTCCTAGAGGATAACAATGGCCTTAGGTTTGCATATAGAAGGAAGTTTTCCACATACAAGTCTAGAAAGAATACCACTTAGATGAACCATGTCAATTTCCCCACCCACCTATTCCTCCCTTATGAATTGACAGATATAACTATGAAAGGCTTTGCACCATTTAGAAAGAGTTGGCCCTTTCTTGAATAGTAGGTAGACAGATCCTATGGCCTACTTGGAGAGTTGAATTAGAATGAATTAATTCCATTTGCAGCAACATGGATGGACCTAGAGCTAATCATACTAAAGTGAAGTAAGCCAGTCAATGACAAATATCATATGATACAGTTTGTATGTGGAATTTTTTAAAAAAGATATAAATGAACTCATATTCAAAAGAGAAATAGACACAGAAAACAAACTTATGGTTAGCAAAGGGGAAAGGAGGCAGTGAGTTAAGAATATGAGATTAACATATGCACACTACCATATGTAAAACAGATAACCAACAAGGACCTACTTATAGCACAAGAAACTAGACTCAATATTTTGTAATAGCCTATAAAGGGAGAAGAATCTGAAAAGGAATATACTGGAAATATATACATATATATATATATATGTATTTTTACGCATATGTTTGTGTGCTAACTCACTTCAGTCATGTCTTGTCTGACTGCAACACTATGGACTGTAACCCACCAGGTTTCTCTGTCCATGGGATTCTCCAGGCAAGAATGGGGATCTTCCCAACCCAGAGATCATACCCGAGGTTCTTACATATATGAAAGTGTATATATGTGTACATATATATGGTGTTGGAGAAGACTTTTGAGAGTCCTTTGGACTGCAAGGAGATCCAACCAGTCAATCCTAAAGGAAATCAATCCTGAATATTCACTGGAAGGACTGATGCTGAAGCTCCAGTACTTTGGCCACCTGATGCGAGGAGCCAACTCATTAGAAAAGACCCTGACGCTGGGAAAGAGTGAAGGCAGGAGAAGAAGGGGACAACAGAGGATGAGACAGTTGGATGGCATCACTGATTCAGTGGACATGAGTTTGAGCAAGCTCCGGGAGATAGTGAAGGACAGGGCAGTCTGGCATGCTGCAGTCCACGGTGTCGCAAAGAGTCGGACACAGTTGAGTGACTGAACACCACCACCACATGAAACTAACACGAAACTATCATTGTGCCTGTAGTTTAGTTACTAAGTCGTGTCCAACTCTTTGCAACTCCATGGACTGTAGCCTGGCAGGCTCCTCTGTCCATGGGATTCTCCAGGCAAGAATACCGGAGTGGGTTGCCATTTCCTTCTCCAGGGGATATTCCTGATCCAGGAATCAAATCTGCATCTCCTACATTGGACAGATTCTTTACCACTGAGCCTCCGGGGAAGCCCCAAATAAATTTGACTTCAATATAAAAAATTACATTAAAAAAACTAATAACAAAAAGTTCTTCAAAGATTTTTTACCAACTTAATCACTACAGAAACTACACACATCAAACGGCATGTTACATTTTTATTGAGGACAATGACTTCAAGTTGAGCAAATATTCTACTCAACATAATATTAGATAAAATTAGTACTTGTTGATTTGCACTTCAACTTCTAAAATTGCCAGAATATAAGAAGCCTATCCTAAATTTAATGGGATCTCTTTTTACAAATACAACATCCAATTAAACACTGCTCTTCGTTTCATTACTGAGATAGATCAGGTATTTTCTCCACTGATGTTGTCCATACTGTAATTCAAACATTTGAGAGATACTACTTTGTAACAGTGTAAGCCATGGAGAGAGCATGAGCTTTAGATTTATATAATCTTCAATTTTAAACTTTGTATTGCTTTTTGCTATGTGACCTTGAGAATATTACGTAAGCCTTTAAATATCATTATTTTCAGCTGAAAGCTAGAAAAAACAATACTGAGCTACCATGAAGATTAAACAAAATAACATTAATTACCAAAAAGAGTGGCTGGAAAATACTGGCACCCTAGGAAGCTCTCACTGGTACTGGTGTTGTCAGCCTCAAGGTAGCTGACAGCATCTCACGTCTTTACAATTATGTCACACAACTTACGTCAACTCTACTTCTTGTCATCAAAAGAATTAGTAATTTTTAATCATCCATCTTATGCCATAGATTTGGTTCTGAAAGACATTAAGGGCTCTCTAAAAATCAAATCCATTTGCAAATAGATGAGTAAATACAGTTACTAAACTATTTGGAATGTGTCAAAAATATGAAGAAAATTTCAAAAAGAAAGTTAAAAATATTTTGGGTTATGGCAGTATTATTGCAATAAATATAAACTCCCAGGTTTTAAAAGGCCAAAAGTAAAATAAGCGTGAAATAATACTTTTAAAAGTAAAATAAACTCTCTTCCCTTACAGCCATACTCCATCCTAACCAACCAATAAGCTGCTAAGAGAAAAAAAAAAAAGCTTACATTGAAAGTTAACAATATACAATCAATTAGAATATTTGCCCCAAGAATCCTTCAGCCACATTATTTGTATAGTAAGGACAATTATTTATGGCAACATTTTGATACCAAATTTGTTAGACATTTTAAGGAAAGGCATGAATATGATGAACCAGCATTATACTAAATCAATTTTACATCAAATCTTAATTAAAATATATATCAATTAAACACAAATAAGAATTAACACATCTTATTATACATTGAAAAACAATCATATACGGACTAGAAAAACTGTTATAATAATCAATTTATACATTTAATTTCTTTCTACTTCCCAAATAGTTTTAGTAAAATGTCCTACCACCACAGTATACAAGTGTGATTAAACTGTTTGAATTTCATCAAATTTACAGGCAGTTTTTTATTTGATTTTAATATATGAAATCAGTCTCAGTTGATAGTTTCACATACTTATATTCAGTTCAGTTCAGTCGCTGAGTTGTGTCTGACTCTTTGCAACCCCATGAATTGCAGCACACCAGGCCTCCCTGTCCATCACCAACTCCAAGAGTTCATTTAAACTCACATCCATTGAGTTGGTGATTCCATCCAGCCATCTCATCCTCTGTCGTTCCCTTTTCCTCCTGCCCCCAATCCCTCCCAGCATCAGAGTCTTTTCCAGTGAGTCAACTCTTCGCATGAGGTGGCTAAAGTACTGGAGTTTCAGCTTTAGCATCATCCCTCCCAAAGAACACCCAGGACTGATCTCCTTTAGAATGGACTGGTTAGATTACTTACATTGCTGCTGCTGCTGCTGCTGCTGCTAAGTCACTTCAGTCGTGTCCGACTCTGTGCGACCCCACAGACGGAAGCTCACCAGGGAGTTTTGTTTAAATTTCTATTTGCTATATTTCTGGGGAAGTGATAAATATTTTAAGGGTTCTTGGCTAGGTGTTTTCTGTGGATTATATACTTCTCATTTTACTCTAACAGAAAGTATTGTGAGGTAGGCTCTATGATTAACCACATGAAAGCATAGAAAGTCGAAGTTAGGGATGAAGAATTTTGCCCCAAGTGTCACAAGTACTATAAGACAGAGCTGCGAAATTAAATTACAAAGCTTCTTCAAATTTGAATATAAAATTCAACAGCTTGACCATAAGTAAAAGCAGAAAAAAAAAATGGTTACAATGCCTCCCACTTTTAAAGACTGTGAGGAACCAGAGATCAAATTGCCAACATCCGCTGGATCATGGAAAAAGCAAGAGTTCCAAAAAAAAATCTATTTCTGCTTTATTGACTATGCCAAAGCCTTTGACTGTGTGGATCACAATAAACTGTGGAAAATTCTTCAAGAGATGGGAATACCAGACCATCTGACCTGCCTCTTGAGAAACCTATATGCAGGTCAGGAAGCAACAGTTAGAACTGGACATGGAACAACAGACTGGTTCCAAATAGGGCAAGGAGTATGTCAAGGCTGTACACTGTCACCCTGCTTATTTAACTTCTATGCAGAGTATATCATGAGCAATGCTGGGCTGGAAGAAGCATAAGCTGGAATCAAGATTACAGGGAGAAATATCAATAACCTCAGATATGCAGATGACACCACCCTTATGGCAGAAAGTGAAGAGGAACTCAAAAGCCTCTTGATGAAAGTGAAAGAGGAGAGTGAAAAAGTGGGCTTAAAGCTCAACATTCAGAAAACGAAGATCATGGCATCTGGTCCCATCACTTCATGGGAAATAGATGGGGAAAGAGTGAAAACTGTGTCAGACTCCAAAATCACTGCAGATGGTGACTGCAGCCATGAAATTAAAAGACACTTACTCCTTGGAAGGAAAGTTATGACCAACCTAGATCACATATTCAAAAGCATAGATATTACTTTGCCAACAAAGGTCCATCTAGTCAAGGCTATGGTTTTTCCAGTGGGCATGTATGGATATGAGAGTTGGACTGTGAAGAAAGCTGAGTGCCGAAGAATTGATGCTTTTGAACTGTGGTGTTGGAGAAGACTCTTGAGAGTCCCTTGGACTGCAAGGAGATCCAACCAGTCCATTCTAAAGGAGATCAGTCCTGAGTGTTCTTTGGAAGGAATGATGCTAAAACTGAAACTCCAGTACTTTGGCCACCTCATGCGAAGAGTTGACTCATTGGAAAAGACTCTGATGCTGGGAGGGATTGGGGGCAGGAGGAGAAGGGGATGACAGAGGATGAAATGGCTGGATGGCGTCACCGACTCGATGGACATGAGTTTGAGTGAACTCCTGGAGATGGTGATGGACAGGGAGGCCTGATGTGCTGCTATTCATGGGGTCACAAAGAGTCAGACAAGACTGAGTGACTGAACTGAGCTGAACTGAATGAAGTAGTGATTCTGATGATATATATCTAAAATACAGGGCCTAATGTGAGAGAGCCTATCCTTTCATACCAAGCCAACACTGAACTGGTACACAGCCTGGCACGGATAGTTAGAGCATAGATTCTGACAATTATCAAACATGTTTTCTATTTGTTAGCTGTCTGACCTTTGGCAAATTAATTCAATTTATCTGCGCTCCAGTTCTATTATTTATAAATGGGGTAGATACTAATACCTAATATAATTGTTGTTAAGGTTAAATAAGTATTATCTGAAATCACTTAGAATAGTGCCTGATATGTAATAAATATTATGTAAATATTTACTAATAATATATTATCTTAAAAATCTATGGAAGTACAACCAACTCAGTCAGTGCCCATTTAATGCACTAAGCTAGCAGATTTTGTTTATTCTCTTAGGGAAGATTTATTTTTCAGGATAAATCACTCAAAGGAAGGATTTTTATGTTTATACTTAATGGGAATTACATGGTGGTCCAGTGATTAGGACTCCATGCTTTACTGTCAAGGGCAAGGGTTCAGTCCCTGGTCTGAGAACTCAGATCCCACAAGCTGCACAGTTTGGCCATAAAAAAGAAAAACGTTAAAAGAAATACACATATTAGATGATTTACCCATTGATTATACCTTTAGTATTTAAGTATTTAGTATTTACACTCCTATTTTAACAGGGACAAAAGATATGAAGAATTCTTAAATTTTAAATGAAGAAATAAATTATATTTATTTCCTATCAAATCTACTTATTCTACTATCTGGCACAGGAAGAGATTTTTCCATGAGTGAATGAAATACATCTGTTTTCACTGAGCAATTTAATATGCCATTGAATTTATGCATTGTTGGAGATATCTCAGATGGATAAGTTAACAAAAGGTCATAGCTATCTTTGCTCTCCTCAGACAGAGCTGCATAGATTTACCAAAAAAAAAAAAAAAAAACATGTGCTTTCAAAGCTTCTACCAGAAAATTCAGTATCATCAAATGAGCGAAATTCACTACTATCTAGAAAATAACAAAAGAGACAGAATGCCCATATAAGAGAGATGTTACAGAGTGTCACTGGTCTGTCATCTGTTCTTGACAGACTGATCATACATTGTACAATGTGGAGGGCACTAGCCACATGTCAAACGCTCAGTAGCCACCTGTGGCTGGTAGTTACAGAATTAAAGCAGATATAAGTCATGTACAGACATGAGAGTTGCACCATAAAGAAGGCTGAGCGCTGGAGAATTGATGCTTTTGAACTGTGGTGTTGGAGAAGACTCTTGAGAATCCCTTGGACAACAAGACTATCCAACCAGTCCATCCTAAATATTCAGAATATCCAATCCTGAATATTCATCGGAAGGACTGATGCTAAAGCTCCAATACTCCAGCCACCTGATGTGAAGAGTCTCAGATGAGATCAGATCAGTCGTGTCCAACTGGAAAAGACCCTGATGTTGGGAAAGATTGAGAGCAGGAAGAGAAGGGGACGACAGAGGATGAGACAGTTAGATAGCATCACTGACTCAATGGACGTGAATTTGAGCAAACTCTGGGAGACCGTGAAGGACAGGGAATCCTAGTGTGCTGCAGTATGGGTCGCGAGGAGTTGGATATGACTTAGTGCCTGAACAACAACAAAAATAAGACAGCTTCCACTCCAGACCCTGAATCAGAATTTGGGCTTTAATGAAAACCCCCAGGTGATCTGTAAGCTCATACTTTGAGAAGCACTACCTACTCTATTTAATTATTTATCTTTGCCTTCACAGTGGTACAAAATACTGAAATGATTTGCAGGACAGTGAAATACTGATGTCTGAGACTTGAGAGAAAAGATAGCAGTCAATTACTTCACATTATCTGTTACAATAGTAGGAAAAACATATTATCTTGATTTTCTAGAAACTCTAATTTTCTTTTTGGTTTCCCACAAATAAATCAGCTCTTCCCTTTGTTCTCCAATCCACAGTCAACATTCCCAAGGAAAGTAAGTAGAAACTGTAATTTTTGAGTCTTTTTTCTTGTCTTCCTGTTGATCCTTCTGATAATCTGTTGTATATTATTTATAAGAAAAGACATGCGCTAACTTTTGGAAATAAGATGCCCATTAAAATGCACACAAATATATGAAATGAGTTGAGAAAGGCTGCAGACTGGGGAAATGTTCATTTCACTAAGAAGTTTTGAAGTGTAGCACAGCCACTGTGTATTCATGGGAAACACTGCCAGGGTTTCTCATCAAGACATTTTCAGATCCCATCCTTTATATTATTCTATGAAAACTGAAAGAGAAAAATTGGTGCAGTCCTTCAACCAAGATAAACAAATTAATGTGATTCTGAAAACAGAAATGACTTTCAAAATAAGAAATCTATGGGACTCAAGAGTTGTAAGAAATACTGTCTCACAAGGCTGTGAATCGCTCCACAACACAGATGTTCTTGAAGACAGTGACTATACCTTCCACTTATGTAGGGCAGGTTCCTAGTGTAACAGAGTAGGTATTCAATAAATATTTGTTGAATTAAATTCCACTGAATTCTCCTTGGATCAGGGGTGGGAAAAAGGACTTTTGACTCTATCATGCCTGGTCATTGGAGAGATACATATTATATTTAATTAAACATTTGACTATGTTCAAGGATCTCATTTTAAAGCGCACTTACTTGCCTACAGTAAGAATTAAAAACTGTCTTTACTTCAGAAAAGGATGTAAAAATAGAATCATCTGGACAAAAATCTAAGTCAAATTCAGCAAAAGTTTCCACTATTTGTATTTGTGAAATAAATTGTTGAATAGTTCTGTTGGTCATTTTTCTGTCAGATACATAAAACACACTCAAAGACTGTGTCTCTCTGTTGTGGCTCCTTCTCTTGCCATCCTTAATGAACCACAAAGCTTAGAAAATATTTGAGGTTGGTTGGATGGTTTTTTCCCCAAAAAATTCATAGTCCTTAGCTTTTGTCATACATTTTCTGAATAACAAAAATATTAAGGAATTCATTATTGGTAAAGGCAATGATCAGATGTTTTGACAGGAGAAATGAGCCTTCTAAAATAAATTTAACTTTTACTATTTCTGATATGTGTTCAGTTGTTCTACAAGTAATAATATGTGGGCATCTACCGTAATGCAATTTGTACTGAGTGGAAAATGCACACAGAGTGCTGGGCATGCAGAAATGCTAAGCATCAGGCCAAATGTAGCATCAAGACAGGATCTGGATGAATCACCATTGACCATTCTGTTACTGATGATCTCTCCTGACATATATGGTGATTTCTCACCATTGATTCCTTCCATGACCTTGGACCCTCCCCAAATGCTCTAATTCACTTTTCTCATCTGAAAGAGGGTGGATGAAAGAGGAAATGATGGGAAAAGATGACAACATGGACCATCCACATAGAGGTGGGTGAAAGTGAACCCCAGCCAATTTCTTTGGAACCCTCCATGAATACAAAACCTTATCGCCTATAGAGGTTCCAGACAGATATTACAGGCCAAGGTTCCCATCCTCGCTACTTATTCTTCTTGAAAATATAACTTGTAAGTTAAGCACAAGATGGAAGTCTATCTAAAAAGAGCAACAATGAACATTAATAGAATCAGCTCTCAGTTCTCTTAAAGATTATACTTGGCAAAGCTTGTCAGCAAAAACAATCTTCCACTTCACTGCTTATTTTGTTAACAGCCCGTATCTATTTACTCTTAACTTTGCATGTAGCTCACATTCAGGGTCTGTAGTCCTTTAGAAACATGAAATTCATAATTTATTGTGGATGGAAGTGCCTTTAAAAATCATCTAGGCCTCACATCAATCTGAGTGACTCACAGAAGCTTGAACAAGCCCCGCAGTGTGGAACTCACTACTCCCTGAGGCAACCTACTCTACCTGTGGACCGAGTCCTTGCTCCAGGAAAAAGGAAAACAACAGTTCTGGTCTTCAGCCTGTCTGATACACAAACTCTCTTTTCCTAGCCCAGCCTGTGTTTTAGGAAGGACCTGAGAGCATTTAAGTAAGGAAATGGACATTTCCCAGTTCCAATCGTTTTAATGAATACAAATCCAAATCTTAAAAATAATCACAGAACGAAAAAATGTTCATATTATCATAAACAGCCAAATATCAATGAAACTGCTCTTTCAATACCAATATAAAAGATGACCATAGACAGTACCTGTGATTAGCCATATTGTATGTTATGCTGCCACTTTGTATGTGATACCACCTCTAAGAGGAAGCATGGACATGAAGCAAGAAATTAATCTTCTCTTATTCTCTTCTCCCTACTATTTTACCTCTGGTTCATAACATATACACGAATCCTTGCCTATCCATCTTCATCCTCCCAAAACTATAATAACTCTTTTTTCCGTTCTTTGTCATCCTTAATCCTCAAAGAACTATTTTACCCTTGCGATCTCCACATCCTTGCCACTCTGTTTCTCTTTGACTCACTTCCACTTGACTTTTATCCTTCCTACTGCGCCACCATAGTTGGCCTTTGAGCAGCATGGGTTTGAGCTGTATGGGTTCACTGATATGTGGACTTTTTTCAATGCATATTACAGTCCTACACCCTCTGGGGTTGGTTGACTTTGTGGATGAGGAACTGTGGATAATGAGAGTCAATTATAAAATTATACATGGAATTTCAACTGCATGGCTTTGACACCACTAACACGTACCTTGTTCAAGGGTCATGTGTACTACTCTTTTCAAATTACCAAAAAATTCTTAAATAGTAACTCCAAAATGTTTTTCAGTCCTTAACCCTAATAGACCTCAATGATATACCTAATTCTATTGATTGCTAGCTTATCCTGAATCTCTTCAATTAGTGCCTTTTAGCTATCTACCAGCAACTTTTCATTTTGTTCTGCCTCTCCATTAAGTCAAAGTTCTGGTTTTTCCAGTAGTCATGTATGGATGTGAGAGTTGGACCACCAAAAGCTGAGCACTGAAGGATTGATGTTTTCAAATGGTGGTGATGGAGAAGACTCTTTAGAGTCCCTTGGATAGCAAGGAGATCAAACTAGTCAATCCTAAAGGCAATCCACCCTGAATACTCACTGGAAGGACTGATGCTGAAGCTAAAGCTCCAATTCTTTGGCCACCTGATGCAGAGAGTTGACTCATTAGAAAAGACCCTGATGCTGGGAAAGATTGAGGGCAATAGGAGAAGGGGACGACAGAGGATGAGATGGTTGGATGGCATCACTGGTTCAATAGACATGATTTTGAGCAAACCCCAGGAGATAGTGAAGGACAGAGAAGCCTGACATGCTATACTTCATGCGGTTGCAAGGAGTTGGACACAACTTAACAACAAGTACTCTATTCAGTATTGGTAAATACCCTTCAAGGAGCCACCTGTCCCAAAGAAGTTTCATCTATTTTGGGGTTTTATGTTGCCTATATATCTCTAGTCCTGACCTCTTCCACAAGTTTCAGGCTCATTTGCCCCATGAAGGGAATAAAGTATAGACTAATAGCTAAAGGATAAATGAAGATTTGTGAGGAGATATGGATAGAAGTATATCTAGAGGTGAAAAGAAAATTGTAAGAAATAGAAAAGCACATTTAAAAAGATTGCAGGCAGCAAAAAAAAAAAAAAAAAAAGTGATTTATCCAAAAGAATTAAATGAAGACCAATCTCACGGAAGTATAACAGAGAAAGGTTAGAAATGAGAAATCAAGATGATGAGAAAAAAGAGCTAGGTCATATGAGATTTTGTAATTTACACAAAGGAATTTAAACTTTATCCTAAGGGTAACAGAAAACAGGAACAGTCAAAGGAGTTACATAACCATATTTGCATTTTTTGTAAAGATTTCAAGGTTAGTACAGGGATTGGACTGAGAGGGAAAGGAAGAAATGCAGAATAAGGGGGGCAGGTACTATTCAGCCTACTCCAGTACTCTTGCCTGGAAAATCCCATGGATGGAGGAGCCTGGTGGGCTGCAGTCCATGGGGTCGCTAAAAGTCGGACACGACTGAGCGACTTCACTGTCACTTTTCACTTTCATGCATTGGAGAAGGAAATGGCAACCCACTCCAATGTTCTTGCCTGGAGAATCCCAGGGACAGGGGAGCCTGGTGGGCTGCCGTCTCTGGGGTCACACAGAGTCGGACACGACTGAAGCGACTTAGCAGTAGCAGTAGCAGTACTATTCAGAGTCCATTCAAGAGATGACGAGGGGTGAAGCTAAGAGAGTTATAGTTGCGACCGAGGACAAAGGATAGATTCAGATCTTATTTACTAAATAAAATGGGTAAGACTTCATTGTGGATTGAATTTGTGAGATAAAGGAGAGAAATGAGTCAAGAAACATACCCAAATGTCTAAGCAGGATGTTTTGATGGAAGCTGGCACAGGTCACTGACATGGATAAATAGAAGGAGAGGAAGTTGGGGGCCAGAAAAGGTGAATTTTCCCTGGTGGTTCAGCTGGTAAAGAATCCATGTGCAATATGGGAGATCTGGGTTCAACCCCTGGGTTGGGAAGATCCTCTGGAGAAGGGAATGGCTACCCACTCCTGTTCTGGTCTGGAGAATCCCATGGACTGTATAGTCCATGGGGTCGCAAAGAGCAACTTTCATATATATATTAAACTATTTCCTAGACATCCCCATGTGGTTATCCCATAGGCACCTCAAAAGAAATCAGTGTAGACTTCATAAGAAACTGTGGGAAGGGACCTTCACCCAGAGAAAAATAAAATTTTAGGGACTTCCCTGGTGGTCCACAGGTTAGGACTTGGAGCTTTCACTGCTGGGGCCTTGGGTTCAATCCCTGACTAGGGATTTAAGACCCTACAAGCCATGCGATGTGGCCAAAAACAAAAGAAAGAAAGAAATCTTATGTGCTATCACTAGAGGAAGGTGGAATGCAAACTGGAGAAGAAAAAGATAGCAGTTGTCCTCATCTTCGTCCCATGAGTCTCTTTCTAAGAATACAGCCTCTACATCACCATGAGATTGATCTACCCAAAGAATGTCTTTGACACATTATTCTCTTGCCCCCAGATCTTCACTATCTTCTCACTGTCTGATAAATAATATCTGGATTCCCCGGTCCCTCTGTGATCCATCTCCGCCTTTACTTGTCCAGGTTAACTTGGCCAACTTTCCCTACACGGAGCCCTGACAAGGCCATGACAGCTCTCCTACCCACGCCTTGGGCCACGCTGCCTTCCATTTTATGCACCTGCAATGCCCAAGGAGATTCCAGCCTTCCTTCAAAGTCCAGTCGAGATGTGTACATCCCTGAAGCCGACCCACGTCACTCTAGTCAGCAGTGACGGCGCTCTCCACAGAATCCTCACGCAAACACATTATGGAATGGGTTCAGGCTAGAACCAGCATACATTAAGATTCCTACCGAAGGACCTTCAAGTTGTGAATGTTCAAAGCTGTGAATGTGTGTTCGCGTGTCTGATCATAGAAGTTAGTTCTCATGTCGGGTGTACACTGTCACATGTGTGTATCGCCTTTGTATACCTTATTTGAGGTGGCACTGCTCAATTTTAAGGCACAGAGCCTGAACATACAATGGTGCACAAAGGTTGCAACAGCCATTCAGAATGCAATCCAGTGCTATCACGTCACCGGACAAGAAAAAAGAAAAATAAGAGCTACTACCCAGACATCACTGACTCATTCTTTCAAGAGGGTAGATAGAACTGAATCCAGCAAGGAGCTGTGCCATCGTGTCAGGAGTGAGTGAGATCACAGCTCGCCCTCATCTCCCATTGCTGAAGACCCTTCAGCTCTACCGTTGCCCGCGCCCTCTCCCCTGTCCTGTCTGTGACTCTTCTCACCCGTTCACTCGATGCCAGCTCCTGTATGCCAGCTGTTGTACTGTACCACTGTACACTTCAAGGTACTGCACTGTAAGGTTTAAAATGCCCCATTTTTTGTGTTTGTTTTGCATGTATTATTTGTGTGATAAGTATTATAAACCAATTACACTATGGTATTATATAGCCGATTGTGTTAGTTGGCTACTTAGGCTAACTTTGTGGGACTTACAAACAAATTGGACTTACAAATACACCCTTACTGTAATGACAGTAGCAAGAGGAAACAGAAAACTGTTCAGACAATAATGAATCCACCTGCAATGCAGGAGACCTGGGTTGGGAAAATCCCCTCGAGAAGGCAATGGCAACCCACACCAGTATCCTTGCCTGGAGAATCCCATGGACAGAGGAGCCTGGTGAGCGAAGAGTCAGACATGACTGAGTGACAACGTGCTTGACTTATACCAAACAACCCATTGCTTACTTATGATGATGCTGAAAATCCCTGGGCTCCTGGAAGGCAACAAAGGTTGAGAAATTCCTCCCCTGAATTATGTTATGGGAGCTAATTGCAAATGATCACTTGCTCTAGCATTTGCCAGGATAAGTCAAATCTCCATCCTTTCTCACTAACTCTAATGAGACCCAGCTCCACACTTCCCTGCAACTCTTTTACTTGCTTTATAAAACTCTCTCTTCTGTGAGACATTTCACACTAATGAATGTCCTCCCTTTTGTAACAGCTTAAGCCATCTCTTTATTTGTCCTGTGTGTTTTGTCTTTCACAACGGTTTGAGAGACTGAATACACAAGTGGATAATGACCAGTCCCCATATAAAAACAGAACTCTAACCCACAATCTAAAGCAACCTACCCTAGGAACCAACCATCCCATTATTTGCAATAAGGAGGCCAGGAAATCAATCTAATGTAAGGAAGACTTGTAAGAAATCAGATTGCTCTTGCCAGCGATTCAGGAAGCCAAACAATAACTCCTGTAACAATCAGCCCCAGATGGCTAGGACTTGATTAAAACCTGACAGCTTTCCCATCAGTTTCTGTTCTTGTTTACAACTTTGGACTAGCAAGAGAAAGCCAAAATCCACTGTTAACTAATCCCACGAGGTGCCCCGCCTCCCCCATGCCAACCATCCCATTCGGCTTTCCCACACCTCTGCCTGCCTTTAAGTCTCTGCCCAAAGGCTACTGCCTTGGGTGACTCCTGCTCTAGCAAGCTCCGATTCTTGCTTGTTCTCACTTGGTTAGCCTTTTTTTATTTCCACAGTTGGACAGAATTACACAAGTTAATTTCTCTCTCTGCATGAATAATAATGTCACAAAGCTTGACTGGTATCAAAATTATTTCACTGCCACTTTTCATAAATCGTAAAGCATTTGCTCCTGGTTTCGTTTTTTTCTTTTGGCATATGTGTTTAAGTACTTTTGTTTGAAGGCACTGCTTTTCAAGATATAAAATTAGTAATTAATAAAGATGATGGAAATTGGAACCAGTAGCTAATTTTCTTTGATTCTCTTATTTTAAATATGAACTGATAATTGGTTATTTCTTAAAAAGGCGTGGTAGGAGTTCTTTGCTTAGTCATAACAGTGTATTTTCAGGGAAATTGATACTACATTATACCATTTTATCTTCAGCAGATTATTAACAATATGATTCAATTATGAATAAACATTCATTTAAATCATTCCCGCTACAGCTCCAACTATTTTGCGTTCAACTGTTTTTCATAAAGGTGTCTATGGAACAACTGAACTGATTTATGACAGTCTGAAGTGCTCTGGTTGAAGGGTGTCAGACCCACTCGGTTTTTCACTCTACCTAAATAGTATTTCCAACTTTGCAAGATAAATCCCTGCCATCTGGAGAAGAATATTTATTTTTGTTGCCTCCTTGTTTTCTCCTGCTGTGACAGTTCTGCCTGTTCTCCTCAGATGGAAGAGTAAATGATAATAGAAATAACTATCTGTGTCACACCAGGAGAAGCAGCCTCCAGCCTCTCTGTAGCTCCATCATGAGAGGAATATATACATGAGTTATCTTGTGTACAGCTGCATCCTGCAAGTAACATAGGACTTTGTTGACCTTTATTAAAACTTCAAAGTCTAAGGAGTTGATTAAGGAGAAGAGAGGTTATATTATCAATTAATTTTAATTCTTTTTTTATTCCAAGTGCTTTTCTAGATCTAAGAAAAATGACAAGAAAAAACCCTTTGCCATTTGCACGTCTAGTGGCTTTCCTTCCCAACAGTCTGCTGTTCTGTGAAACTGATTTGACCTCGAGTTGTTTTGAGTGTTCAGGTTAGAAAGGCAGTAGAGAAAGAGACTTTTTTTGACAACTGCTTCAGGTGGGCATAAAAATGAACTTGGAAGAATTTTTCGATTGCCATACAAGCACATGTCATGCAGGAAATATCAACCAAGTTCCCCTGCAGAAAGGAATCAATAATGTGCATCTCTTGATGGGTCTGAGAGACCACACTTGCAACCCAGAGCAAGCAGGGGAGGCTAGAGCTCATGATCTTAGCCAAGTAAGGGGCTCCTGTCCAAATCAGCTGCTCCATGAAATCAACATCCTAATAACTACCACAACTTCTACCACTTAAAGAACAGATTCATCAGTGAGCGAAATAAACTAAATCAGCACAAATTCAGTCCTTAAATCTGAGGACAGGTTTTGATATTCGAATGTATATCACTGTTGTCAGGAGAATCCTTTTAATTATTAAGCAAGCTGTGTCACATTTTGTACAAGCACTTTGGACTTGGTGCCAGTTTTTGTAATCTAAGAACGATGTATATACATGTCATATACAAGGCACAGGATACACTGCTGCTGATCTCTGATGTACTTTACCAGGCAATTTAAGAGAAAAAAATGTCCTAAAATAATTAGAATGATTATTGTTTAATAGGTTTAGATTTTCAGTTTTGCAAGATGAAATATTCTGGAGATTGGTGGTTGTATAATAATGGGAATGTACTTAATACTACTGAACTGTATGCTTAAAAATGCTGGAAGTAGTAAACTTTATATTTTATATATGCTACCATAATTAAAAAATAAAATCACCAGAACAGGACATTTAATAACCACTAGCAGAGAAGGCAATGGCAACCCACTCCAGTACTCTTGCCTAGAAAATCCCATGGATGGAGGAGCCTGGTAGGCTGCAGTCTATGGGGCTGCTGAGAATTAGAAACGACTGAGCAACTTCACTTTCACTTTTCACTTTCATGCATTGGAGAAAGAAATGGCAACCCACTCCAGTGTTCTTGCCTGGAGAATCCCAGGGATGGGGGAGCCTTGATGGGCTGCCGTCTATGGGGTCACACAGAGTCAGTCAGACAGGACTGAAGCGACTTAGCAGCCTAATAAAGCTCCTGATGCCCCTCCCTCTCCACGTGTACACATGGTCATGTGAGCTCATCAATTACTCTTGGAAACCATCTTTAAAGCTCATTCCCAAATTTCTACCAAATAAATTATTGAACTGACATTTCCAGGTTACCCAGCAATCAGGTCAAAGCTACTTTTCATCTATATTAGCTAAGAATTTTTCTCTATCTTTAGGCATTTCTTACCAAGTTGCTGGGTTATAGATGTGAAATAAAAAGAAGTGGCAATGAAAAAGGAGAGACTTAAGGAACTGCCAAAAAGCGTGGTTTATGCTTAAGATTTGTTTGTTCCCTTCCTGGTTTTAGGCTAAACCAAGAAAGATCCTCACTAAAAAGCCTATGTTTCTCATAGAGTTTAAACTGCCCTGGAAACTGAGCTATGTGACCCAGAGTAGATAAAAGAAAGACAAATACATAGGAAAATTGGGTCATTCTGACCTTCTTACTTTGATTTTTTTCTTCAAATTACACTATTTCTATTTTATAGTGACATGTTTTATAAACCCATTTGCATCTATTATTTCAGTTAATCTCATTAAGTCTTTACCCCAATCCTGAGTGATAGATATTGTTGTCTTTATCTCATAGATCAGTCATATATATTCAGAAGAGTTCCTTGCCTGAATATAAACAGCTAGGGAGCAGCAGGGAATCGACCTTCTCTCCTACAACTCCTAATCTGATTTATTTTCCACTCTGCTAGAGTAACACATGCTGATTTAGTCTTTGTTTAACATCTCCCCAAAGGTACAAATGCGCCCGTTCCTTAGGTTGGTCCTTTATTTGCCATAAAGGGAAAAGAGCTCCACTGACATGAGTGATCGCTACATCTAAAAACAAAACAACAGAGATTGGCTGGGTCCAGGTCACTGCCCACTTAACAGACCATAAATAAAGGGTGATTTATCATAAGCCCTCAGTGGAGACTTCCCAGAGCCTAAAGGCAAGCACTGGAGGTGGATCTGGCTCTGACCCAAAACAGGACTTGGAAAGCTAGAAGGTACCTTGAAGTCCTCTGACCTGACTGTGCCTCTGGGCCACAACACGCTCTGTTTCCTCTGTATCACCCCCTGGATCTTTTCCAGAACTCCCAAAATGGCCACTCAAAAATGCAACTTCAGTCCCAATGTCAAGTTACAAAAAGACCAGAGTTCTCAAATAAGAAACTTGTACTTGTCATGTTCAAACTCTCAATTTCTAGGCAGCAGAAATCCAGAGTGAGCTCAAGTCAAGACTCTACCACTGATATAGTGTATATCCACTATACACTATATTGAGTATTATATTGAGAATATATATATACAGAATATATACAGAATATTGAGTTGGTTCCTATCATCTTCCCAAGTGGTGAATAATTAATTTCTTTATAAAGAATCATTATGAACTCATATTTAAATACTGATATCTTACAAACCATTATGGTTATCACACTTATTGACATACACATTTTTACATCTTTAGACACTGGGAGCCTCTTCAAAGTGGCTCTAAGTCCTTCAGCTTTGACTCTTGTAGTCTTTGATAGCTCGGTTTATGTCTGCAGTGATAAAATGTCTCAGGATTATCTTAAAAACTTTTGACCCAGGCCCCTGCAATCAGACATGACTCCAAGATGCCTGTGTATCTTAGTTTGTTTTAAGAGGGCGATCATGTTACTAGGTACCATCTGGGCTCCAGGGATGGTCCCTGCTACAGGGCTAGTCATTATCTTGGTGTTTTAAGTGGGCAGAACACACACACACACATATCACATTTTTAAAGAGAAAGAGCCTAACAAATTCATAATAATACTTTTTTTTTTCATAATAATACTTCTAATTTGATTTTAGAAAGGCAGGCTATTGACTTAAGCTTGTCTATCTTATACCTGTATCTCATGTCTCTTTCCTGAGAAGCTGGTTTTCAAGATCACTAGGGAAGAGAATAATATGTCAGATATATTTGCTCAATCCAAAAGAGTCTGGTGGGCTACAGTCCATGGGGTAGCAAAGGAGTAGGACATGACTTAGCAATTAAACGACATTACAACAACCTCAGAAAAACAATACCAATATTGCTAAGTCACTTCAGTCATGTCCGACTCTGTGCGACCCATAGATGGCAGCCCACCAGGCGTCCCCGTCCCTGGGATTCTCCAGGCAAGAAGACTGGAGTGGGTTGCCATTTCCTTCTCCAATGCATGAAAGTGAAAAGTGAAAGTAAAGTCGCTCAGTCGTGTCCAACCCTCAGCGACCCCATGGACTGCAGCCTACCAGGCTCCTCCATGCATGGGATTTTACAGGCAAGAGTACCGGAGTGGGGGTGCCATCGCCTTCTCCAATACCAATATTAATTGGTATTAATTAATATTATCAGTCACAATATTAATTAATATTATCAATCACAGCAATCAACAAAAGCAGCTAACTATTTCTGCTTCTATTTTCTCCAGTCTCTTTCAATTTCTTACTATTTATAGTTACAACATACTTTTTCCTTTATAGTCCTCATTTAGTACTAGTTTTATGAGCAAATATATAATTCAAATTTACCCACCAGCTTTATATCAATGTCTCTGGCCATTTTGTTTGAAGTTCACCTTCTAGTAAATTCCATAAGAGGAACTTAAAGGGACAATATTTCCTGAAATTTTGCACAAAGATAAGAGTTTGTGACCTTGATACTGGAAAGTCAGTTTGACTTGATCCAATCATTGGGTCACATTTTTTTTCCCCCATGAGTATCTTGAATGCAATATTCCAGTTATCTTGATGGAAAGCTTTAAAACTTAAAAGTCCATGACAATGTGAGTTTCCTTCCCTTATAAATAACTGGGTATTTTTTTTCTGGATGTCCAATAATTATTTTTCTTTAATGTCCTATAATTTTAATAGAGTTTATCAAGATATGAATTGTTCTGGGTCAATTTTCTCAAGTAGTAACCATTATTTCAAACCTTTTGTTTTTATAGTTTTAAAAAATTGTAGATTTAGTAATTATTCTGTTTCCTACCATGCTGGGTAGAGAGAGGAACATTAGAAGGACTACTGCAATCATATTTCAGATATTTTTGATTAACATTTTTCTCTCAAATATTTTTATCACTTTCTTCATCACTTTTTGAAGTCTTTCTTATTTTCACTTTATATTTTTCTAAAGATATTACTTACTCAGGTGTTCCATTTAGCTTAGTCTTTTTGCTTCTTTTCACTTCTAATTATTTTAGAACTAATTATTTCCTGACTCATAATATCTCACTTCTGAATCTTTCTAATTCTGATTTATGCTGGCTTTCTTCACATGAGGTTTCATTTTCTCTGTATCTTCTAGCTAACTTTGAAATGATAACTTGTACTTATATTTTTTGTGGTGCCATATTTATGGCAGGTCTTATACTGGCTGGGTTTGGGGAATCTATTCCACTCCTCTTCTTTTAATAATATTGCAAAGAATCTGATCTCAACTCTTTTTTCTTGCTCATCTTTATGTGAACAAAAATGAAAAGGTTGGTTCTGGATAGCATTTCAAAATTCACAGGTACACTGCTTCCTTTGACGTCTCTGCAGTGTGATAAAGCACGGCGGCACACGTTTTGATCTGGTTTTTGCCTCCCCGACTCTAACCTGGACCTTCTCTCCCACACTGTCTGCGTTGTGTCTGGGCCACTCAAATTCTATTACCAGGAGTTTCTGTTAGCGTGGGGCTTTGTCCAACAAGGGAGCTTTTGCTGATTCGTTCTGAGAATTCACAGGCAGGAACTACACAAGCCCCTTACAACATTTCCAAGGACTTCTTGCATTTATTTACTATGGAGTACAGAAGCTTTCTCAAGTTCAGTCAATGTCTGCAAACTGGCCCTCTTAGTATTTCAGTGGCTATCTGATGGCTGTTCTAGCCTTGCCCCAATGCTCTCCCAGACAGATCCTGACACAATGCATGTCTTGTAGCTGTCACTGATTTGTCTCCATGTGCTCAAATCTGGGAATTAATGAGGACATTTTATCACCTAGTTCCATTAAATATGTTGTCCATGGAGTTTTTTGATTAGCTCATCAAGTCTATTTCTACAAGGAGAGGAATTTTGGGAGATCCAAATTCTGCCTGTTACAAAAACCAAGAATCCTACATCAATTTTTTTTTCTTCTAAGCAAGATCATTGAGGCATAATGTCCATACAGTTTATATAGTCTGTGTGCATGCTTGCTCAGCCGCTTCAGTCATGTTCAATCTTTTCAACCCTACGGACTATAGCCCACAAGGCTCTTCTATCCAAGAGATTCTCCAGGCAAGAATACTAGAGTGGGTTGCCGTGCCCTCCTCCAGGGGATCTTCCTGACCCAGGGATCAAACCCGCGCCTCCTGCATTGCAAGCACATGCTTTACTGCTGAGCCCCCACGGAAGACCTTATACAGTATATCAGTCTATATATTTTTAAACAAATCCATGCAGTTACATAATCACACCACAATGAACATACAGAACAGATTCATCACTTCCAATGATTCCTTTACAAATGATTCCTTTCAGTCTTCCTGCCCTAACACCAGCCTTTAACACTTCCATTTTCTTCCTCTATGCATTTTTCTATTTTTAGCCTTTTGAGTCTGAATTCTTTCACAGAGCAGAATGCAATTGAAACCACCCCTGTTTCTGTTGGTGATGAATCCCTGGATTTTACAGGCAGGGCTTTCTCAGTGATTCTGTTCCTCCTCCAGTGTTTTGAGAACTTAAAACAATGTGGGCCCCCAAAAGTACAAAATTTTTACTCCAAGTGCAATGGGTTTTCTACCCAGGGCCTTGGAGGGCTATGGGGTATAGTACTTTTCCCACAGCAGCTTGTGGGTTTTGCTCCTCCATGGCAAACTAACCAAGTGAACTTCCACTCCTCCTTCAGACCCATCTCTGCTGGAGGCTTTGTCCTGCCAACCCCCACTTTCAGTCTTGCTCATGAGGGCACTGATTTCTAGAACAGCGCATGTACAGGAGTGAATTTCCCTCATGGATTAAGGTCCCAGGGGTTTTAAACCCCCAGGCCAGCCACACTCCACCTTTATCAAATAAAAAAAAAATTTTACTTGAATTTCTTGTTACAACTTGCATGGAGGCCCTGCCACAGAAGAAATGATACTCACATCAAAAATGATGTTTGTCCTTGGAGGAGCCCTTCTTTCTTAAGAAATTAGGCTAGTTGAAGGTACTACAATCTCAATTCTTTAATGGGTTCAAGAAATGTTATAATTTTGTACATAATCTGTGTGTGTGTGTGTGTGTGTGTGTGTGTGTGTGTGGTTAGTTAGAGGCCAAGCTCGCTCTATATTTCTACTCTGTAAAAGGCAGAAGTATCATTGGAGAAGACTCTGATGCTGGGAGGGATTGAGGGCAGGAGGAGAAGGGGACGACAGAGGATGAGATGTCTGGATGGCATCACTGACTCGATGGATATGAGTCTGGGTGACCTCCGGGAGCTGGTGATGGACAGGGAGGCCTGGCATGCTGCAGTTCATGGGGTCGCAAAGAATCGGACACGACTGAGCGACTGATCTGATCTGATCTGATCAATATTAAAAATAAATCTATTTTTGGCTCACTCAGAGAGAATCAGCCTTTCCAGGGACATACCTGAGAATCACGATAAATAAATGGAAACACTAAAAAGATCATCAAACTGAACTGCAGTTGAATACTGCATGTGTGCATGCCAAGTCACTTCAGTTGTGTGCGACTCTTTGCAGCTCTATGGACCGTAACCCACCAGGCTCCTCTGTCCACGAGATCCTCCAGGCAAGAACACTAGAGTGGGTTGCCATGCCCTCCTCCAGGGCATCTTCCTGACCCAGGGATTGAGCCTGTGTCTCTTACGTCTCCTGCATTGGCAGGAGGGTTCTTTACCACTAGTGCCACCAGCAGTTGAATATTAAGTTCAGTTCAATCTGAAGTGGCTGACATTAAATATAATTCATAAACTATAGCTACCCTACATACTAGCCATGTTTTGTGACTTTTTGCAATTATACAATTATCGAAGAGTGTCTCACAAACTCTGGCTTCTTGTAGATTCACTATTTTAATAGTCAAAACAATCTTGGTGTAAAACAATTTGTCAGAAGAACATCTCTGCTTCTTTATGAAGAAAGGACACCGCCACAAGAATCTATAATTATAATAACATAGCTTAGCAAAATTTAACACTATTTAAAACCTGTATTTTAATTTGATTGCCCTACTAACTGCAATTTGTGTGTGTCTCAGTTGTGTCTGACTTCTTTGTGACCCCCGTGGACTATAGCCCACCAGGCTCCTCTGACCATGGAGTTTTCCAGGCAAGAATAGTGGAGTGGGTTACCATACTCTGCTAAGCTGCTGCTAAGTCACTTCAGTCGTGTCCAACTCTGTGCGACCCCATAGACGGCAGCCCACCAGGCTCCCCCATCCCTGGGATTCTCCAGGCAAGAACACTGGAGTGGGTTGCCATTTCCTTCTTCAATACATGAAAGTGAAAAGTGAAAGTAAAGTCGCTCAGTCGTGTCCGACCCTCAGCGACCCCATGGACTGCAGCCTTCCAGGCTCCTCCATCCATGGGGTTTTCCAGGCAGGAGTACTGGAGTGGGGTGCCATCGCCTTCTCTGACCATACTCTATTCCAGGGCATCTTCCTGACCCAGGGATTGAACCTGCATCTCTTACGTCTCCTGCATTGGCAGGCAGGTTCTTTACCACTTTACCACCTGGGAAGCCCTTACTTGGTCATAAATTCAGTTTTCTTATCAGTGTGGAGAAAGCAAGTTGCCAGCCATATAGTAAACAAAGAATGCTGTGGTGGCCATCAAGCCATCAGTCACAGAAGCTGACCTGACCATGCATTCTGAGTGAATTCAGTACAGGAAAGAATGAAAGAAGTCAGGAAGGCCCTAGATACTTAAGGAGCATATCAGAGGAGTGATTTCAATAGCCCGTACTCTCACATCTTCCCATAAATGGAAGAGCACTAAATTCATTCATTTAAGATATTGGGTTAACAGCAATCCTTTGATGTTCTGAACACCTGGTTTTTGTTGCAAACACTCCTATTTATATTAGCTCCTCCCTTACCTCTTAGGAACAGTCCCTCAGAGCTATCTGAGTGGCTGTCTTCAGGGCTTAAGTCCTCAGCAAGTGTGCTGAATAAAACATAATTATCAACTCCTTCAGTTCAGTTAGTCAGTCATGTCCGACTCTTTGCAACCCCATGAACCGCAGCATACCAGGACTTCCTGTCATCACCAACTCCCGGAGTTTACACAGACTCAAGTCCATTGAGTCAGTGATGCCATCCAACCATTTCATCGTCTGTCGTCCCCTTCTCTTCCTGCCCTCAATCTTTCTCAGCATCAGGGTCTTTTCAAATGAATCAGCTCTTCGCATCAGGTGGCCAAATATTGGAGTTTCAGCTTCAACATCAGTCCTTCCAATGAACACCCAGGGCTGATCTCCTTTAGGATGGACTGGTTGGATCTTCTTGCAGTCTAAGGGACTCTCAAGAGTCTTCTCCAACACCACAGTTCAAAACCATCAATTCTTCAATACTCAGCTTTCTTTATAGTCCAACTCTCACATCCATACATGGCCACTGGAAAAACTATAGCCTTGACTAGATGGACCTTTGTTGGCAAAGTAATGTCTCTGCCTTTGAATATGCTATCTAGGTTGGTCATAACTTTCCTTCCAAGGAGTAAGCGTCTTTTAATTTCATGGCTGCAGTCACCATCTGCAGTGATTTTGGATCCCCCAAAATAAAAGTCAGCCACTGTTTCCCCATCTATTTCCCATGAAGTGATGGGACCGGATGCCATGATCTTAATTTTCTGAATGTTGAGCTTTAAGCCAACCTTTTCACTCTCCTCTTTCACTTTCATCAAGAGGCTCTTTAATTCTTCTTCACTTTCTGCCATCAGGGTGGTGTCATCTGCATATATGAGGTTATTGATATTTCTCCCAGAAATCTTGATTCTAGCTTGTGCTTCTTCCAGCTCAGCATTTCTTATGATGTACTCTGCATATAAGTTAAATAAGCAAGATGACAATATACAGCCTTTACGTACTCCTTTTCCTATTTGGGAAAAGCGCAGGCTGCGACTCAAAGGAAATACTCCACACCCCAAGCCCGAGGCCAGGGTCCACGGGCAGGAGGAGCTACCCCAGGCCCCCACGCTGGAGGCCAAGGGCGGCAGCCAGGAGGAGCAATCCCACGCCTGAGGCCAGGGGCGGTGGCCAGGAGGAACAACCCCAGTCCAAGGAGCTGCACTGGCGCAGGAGGGAGGAGCTATCCCACGTTGAAGGTCAGGAAGGGCAACAGTGAGGAGAGACCCCTCATCCAAAGTAAGGTGCGATGACTGTGCCTTGCTAGGGCAGCCGTGAAAAGATGCCCCACGCCCAAGGTAAGAGAAACCCAAGTAAGACGGTAGGTGTTGCAAGAGGGCATCAGAGGGCAAACACTGAAATCATACTCACAGAAAACTAATCAATCTAATCACACTAGGACCATAGCCTTGTCTAACTCAATGAAACTAGCCATGCCCGTGGGGCAACCCAGGATGGGCGGGTCATGGTGGAGACATCTGACAGGGTGTGGTCCGCTGGAGAAGGGAATGGCAAACCACTTCAGTATTCTTGCCTTGAGAACCCCATGAATGGGGTATGAAAAGTATGAAAGTATGAAAAGGCAAAATGATAGGATACTGAAAGAGAAACTCCCCAGGTCAGTAGGGGCCCAATATGCTACTAGAGATCAGTGAAGAAATAACTCCAGAAAGAATGAATGCATGGAACCAAAGCAAAAAGAATACCCAGCTGTGGATGTGATGGTGATAGAAGCAAGGTCCGATGCTGTAAAGAGCAATATTGCATAGGAACCTGGAATGTCAGGTCCATGAATCAAGGCAAATTGGAAGTGGTCAAACAAGAGATGGCCAGAGTGAATGTCGACATTCTAGGAATCAGCGAACTCAAATGGACTGGAATGGGTGAATTTAACTCAGAGGACCATTATATCTACTACTGTGGGCAGGAATCCCTCAGAAGAAATGGAGTGGCCATGATGGTCAACAAAAGAGTCAGAAATGCAGTACTTGGATGCAATCCCAAAAACGACAGAATGATCTCTGTTCGTTTCCAAGGCAAACCATTCAATGTCACAGTAATCCAAGTCTATGCCCCAACCAGTAACGCTGAAGAAGCTGAAGTTGAACAGTTCTATGAAGACCTACAAGACCTTTTAGAACTAACACCCAAAAAAGATGTCCTTTTCATTATAGGGGCTGCTGCTGCTAAGTCGCTTCAGTCGTGTCCGACTCTGTGCGATCCCATAGACGGCAGCCCACCAGGCTCCTCCGTCCCCAGGATTCTCCAGGCAAGAGCACTGCAGTGGGTTGCCATTTCCTTCTCCAATGCATGAAAGTGAAAAGTCAAAGTGAAGTCGCTCAGTCGTGTCCAACTCTTAGCGACCCCATGGACTGGAGGCCACCAGGCTCCTCCGTCCATGGGATTTTCCAGGCAAGAGTACTGGGGTGGGGTGCCATTGCCTTCCCCCTCATTATAGGGGACTGGAATGCAAAAGTAGGAAGTCAAGAAACACCTTGTGTAATGGGCAAATTTGGCTTTGGAATATGGAATGAAGCAGGGCAAAGACTAATAGAGTTTTGCCAAGAAAATGCACTGGTCATACCAAACACCCTCTTCCAACAACACAAGAGAAGACTCTATACATGGACATCATCAGATGGTCAACACCGATATTTGCAGGCAAAGATGGAGAAGCTCTGTACAGTCAGCAAAATCAAGACCAGGAGATGACTGTGGCTCAGACCATGAGCTCCTTATTGCCAAATTCAGACTTAAATTGAAGAAAGTAGGGAAAACCACTGCACCATTCAGGTATGACCTAATCAAATCCCTTATGATTATACAGTGGAAGTGAGAAATAGATTTAAGGGCCTAGATCTGATAGATAGAGTGCCTGATGAACTATGGAATGAGGTTCGTGACATTGTACAGGAGACAGGGATCAAGACCATCCCCATGGAAAAGAAATGTAAAAAAGCAAAATGGCTGTCTGGGGAGGCCTTACAAATAGCTGTGAAAAGGAGAGAAGCGAAAAGAAAAGGAGAAAAGGAAAGATATAAGCATCTGAATGCAGAGTTCCAAAGAATAGCAAGAAGAAATAAGAAAGCCTTCTTCAGCAATCAATGCAAAGAAATAGAGGAAAACAACAGAATGGGAAAGACTAGGGATCTCTTCAGGAAAATCAGAGATACCAAAGGAATATTTCATGCAAAGATGGGCTCAATAAAGGACAGAAATGGTATGGACCTAACAGAAGCAGAAGATATTAAGAAGAGGTGGCAAGAATACACAGAAGAACTGTACAAAAAGATTTTCACAACCCAGATAATCACGATGGTGTGATCACTGACCTAGAGCCAGACATCCTGGAATGTAAAGTCAAGTGGGCCTTAGAAAGCATCACTACAAACAAAGCTAGTGGAGGTGATGGAATGCCAGTGGAGTTATTCCAAATCCTGAAAGATGATGCTGTGAAAGTGCTGCACTCAATATGCCAGCAAATCTGGAAAACTCAGCAGTGGCCACAGGACTGGAAAAGGTCAGTTTTCATTCCAATCCCAAAGAAAGGCAATGCCAAAGAATGCTCAAACTACCGCACAATTGCACTCATCTCACACGCTAGTAAAGTAATGCTCAAAATTCTCCAAGCCAGGCTTCAGCAATACATGAACTGTGAACTCCCTGATGTTCAAGCTGGTTTTAGAAAAGGCAGAGGAACCAGAGATCAAATTGCCAACATATGCTGGATCATGGAAAAAGCAATAGAGTTCCAGAAAAACATCTATTTCTGCTTTATTGACTATGCCAAAGCCTTTGACTGTGTGGATCACAATTAACTGGGGGAAATTCTGAAAGAGATGGGAATACCAGACCACGTGACCTGCCTATTGAGAAATCTGTATGCAGGTCAGGACAACAGTTAGAACCGAAAATGGAACAACAGACTGATTCTAAATAGGAAAAGGAGTACGTCAAGGCTGTATATTGTCACCCTGTTTATTTAACTTATATGCAGAGTACATCATGAGAAACGCTGGACTGGAAGAAACACAAGCTGGAATCAAGATCGCCGGGAGAAATACCAATCACCTCAGATATGCAGGTGACACCACCCTTATGGCAGAAAGTGAAGAGGAACTCAAAAGCCTCTTGATGAAAGTCAAAGTGAAGAATGAAAAGGTTGGCTTAAAGCTCAACATTCAGAAAATGAAGATCATGGCATCTGGTCCCATCACTTCATGAGAAATAGATGGGGAAAGAGTGGAAACAGTGTCAGACTTTATTTTTCTGGGCTCCAAAATCACTACAGATGGTGACTGCAGCCATGAAATTAAAAGATGCTTACTCCTTGGAAGGAAAGTTATGACCAACCTAGATCACATATTCAAAAGCAGAGACATTACTTTACCAACAAAGGATCACCTAGTCAAGGCTGTGGTTTTTCCAGTGGTCATGTATGGATGTGAGAGTTGGACTGTGAAGAAGGCTGAGTGCCGAAGAATTGATGGTTTTGAACTGTGATGTTGGAGAAGACTCTTGAGAGTCCCTTGGACTGCAAGGAGATCCAACCAGTCCATTCTGAAGGAGATCAGCCCTGGGATTTCTTTGGAAGGAATGATGCTAAAGCTGAAACTCCAGTACTTTGGCCATCTCATGTGAAGAGTTGACTCATTGGAGAAGACTCTGATGCTGGGAGGGATTGAGGGCAAGAGGAGAAGGGGACGACAGAGGATGAGATGGCTGGATGGCATCACTGACTCGATGGATATGAGTCAGTGACCTCCGGGAGTTGATGATGGACAGAGAGGCCTGGCGTGCTGTGATTCATGGGGTTGCAAAGAGTCGGACACGACTGAGGGACTGATCTTATCTGATCTTTCCTATTTGGAACTAGTCTATTGTTTCCCGTCCAGTTCTAATTGTTGCTTCTTGACCTGCATACAGGTTTCTCAAGAGGCAGGTCTGGTGGTGGTATTCCCATCTCTTTCAGAATTTTCCACAGTTTATTGTGATCCACACAGTCAAAGGCTTTGGCATAGTCAATAAAGCAGAAATAGATGTTTTTTTTGGAACTCTCTTGCTTTTTCCATAATCCAGCGGATGTTGGCAATTTGATCTCTGGTTCCTCTGCCTTTTCTAAAACCATCTTGAACATCTGGAAGTTCACGGTTCACATTTGCTAAAGCCTGGCTTGGAGAATTTTGAGCATTACTTTAGTAGCGTGTGAGATGAGTGCAATTGTGTGGTAGTTTGAGCATTCTTTGCCATAGCCTTTCTTTGGGATTAGAATGAAAACTGACCTTTTCCAGTCCTGTGGCCACTGCTGAGTTTTCCAGATTTGCTGGCATATTGAGGGCAGCACTTTCACAGCCTCATGTTTTAGGATTTGGAATAGCTCAACTGGAATTCCATCACCTCCACTAGCTTTGTTCATCGTGATGCTTTCTAAGGCCCACTTGACTTCACATTCCAGGATGTCCGGCTCTAGGTCAGTGATCACACCATCGAGATTATCTGAGTCATGAAGCTCTTTTTTGTACAGTTCTTCTGTGTATTCTTGCCACCTCTTCTTAATATCTTCTGCTTCTGTTAGGTCCATACCATTTCTGTCCTTTATTAAGGTTTTCCCCACTTTCCTCAATTTAAGTCTGAGTTTGGATAAGAAGTTCATGATCTCAGCCACAGTCAGCTCCATGGTCTTGTTTTTGCTGACTGTATAGAGCTTTTCCATTTGGCTGCAAAGAATATAGTCAGTCTGATTTCGGTGTTGACCATCTGGTGATGTCCATGTGTAAAGTCTTCTCTTGTGTTGTTGGAAGAGGGTGTTTGCTATGACCAGTGCATTCTCTTGGCAAAACTCTATTAGCCTTTGCCCCACCTCATTCTGTATTCCAAGGCCAAATTTGCCCATTACACCAGGTGTTTCTTGACTTCCTACTTTTGCATTCCAGTCCCCTATAACGAAAAGTACATCTTTTGGGGGCATTATTTCTAGAAGGTCTTGTAGGTCTTCATAGAACCATTCAACTTCAGCTTCTTCAGTGTTACTGGTTGGGGCATAGACTTGGGATTACCATGATATTGAATGGTTTGCCTTGGAAATGAACAGAGATCATCCTGTCATTTCAGAGATTGCATCCAAGTACTGCATTTTGGACCCCTGTTGACTTGACTCCTTAGGTTGTATTTTTTTTTTTTTTTTTCAATTGACAACAGAAACAGATATAGCATAGTATCTGAACAAAAATATTACCTCAAGTTTCAGAAAATTGATACTAGCTTTACTTAAAATAAAATCCCCTTTTTCAAGGTGCCTCACATTTCAGATCACATATGTTACTCTTCAGTGAGGGGGCCTTATATCGTTTGTTTTACTCTGTGCCAACATTGGACTTCATAAGTGATTCGGACCAAGAACTGGGAGTTCATTGAGAACCTGTATCTCTCTCAGCTCTGCTTCTTTGGCAGACTTTCTTTCCTCTTTTTCTCTGGGACTAGTTTTCATTGCTTCACGATGAATGAACACTGTTAAATATCACCAGGACAGAGCCCAGAAGTAGGTGTTTCCTGGGTTCGAGTGGACAACTGAGACGGGGACTGGTGTCAAGTTCAAAGTTTGTACTTCTTGAGAGAGGATCTAAACGAGTTAGCTGGGGTCAGCAGCTGACCACTGGCTTACCATCTGTGGTCAAGGTGTCAGGGTCAAGGTTAATTGTGGGTACTCGGTGGGGAGGGAGTGGGCAGATGTAACAAGATGCTTCCTGCATTTTGTGTTACCTTTGACCACAGCTCCTTCTACGTATCCATCCCTGCATAGTTATGGCACTGTGGCCCTACAGATGAAATGATGTGCAGACATTAACTAGGTTTAGTGTGTTTACTGTGGCTTCACCGGTGGTTCAGCAGTAAAGAATTCACCTGCCAATGTAGGAGACTCAGGTTTGAGCCCCGGGTCAGGAAGATCCCCGGGAGAAGGAAATAACAACCCACGCCGGTGTTCTTGTCTGGAGAATCCCATAGACAGAGGAGCCTGGTGGGCTATCGTCCATGGGGTCTCAAAAAGTCAGACGTGACTGAGCAACTAAACAACAAAACCACAAACAACGTGATTATTTGGTATTATTTCCCCCTCCTTTTGCAGAAAACTTTCTGTTTCCCTGGAAAACTATGCCTTATCTATAGAACACCCTTCTCAGCGCTCAGATTCCAGTTGTGTTGTTTTTGTTCATTATTCCTTTGTCACATCTGTGTAAACTGGAGGCAACTGTTAGTGATCTATTTGACTCCCTCCACCCTAGGAAAATCCAGTTTTGTCTCCGTTTCCAATTCCTTTCAATTTTTCTTTATTCCACATAAATGTGTGCTCCTTTGACCTTTCCTTGAACAGGTTAAACATTTTTCTGGGCTCCTTCATATCCTGAGTAAAAGATCATGCCACAAGAGTAAAATATTTTTATATCTGTACATGTCAAGGTTTTGTCTTTTTCTGAATTCTTTGTCATCAATATGACTATTCTGAGCTTTTTCCTTTTTAACGTGGGTCAGGCTTACAGTAATCTCTAAATTTTTATATATCAGAAGATTCTTTACCTTAAAGAATATCCTACTTTTCAGTATGTAGGTCAAAATTCAAGAAACCTTTAATACAATTAGAACTGAAAACACTGAAGTTGTCTGTGGCTCCAATTCTTTGCTGAGATTATGGCTAGTGATTTATGCATCCTAAGGGCCTTGTAGCTTTCACTGATGTGTTCCTGGGCCCTCAATAGATCATAACATGTGCTTTATAAGTGTTTGGTAAGTTTAATAGTGAATATAAACTTGAAAGGTAGCTTTCTGATTACATACACTTTTGAAAATATTTTTTTAAAGGTCAATTAAATTAAAATGTTCAAGACTACTTTTATCACATTATGGCCCATGATGGATAAGGGGGCAGGCAGAACAAATACAGTGAATTCAATGAAGAATAATTGTATAAAGCAACATTTACTTAAAAATAAAAACCAAAACTTTGAGAAAAGTCAGAACAACCTAAATCCCTAACACTTAACAGGTGGCAGAATGTAGGGAGAAACAGCAAATCTTGTAAAAACAAATACTCTGCTAGTGTTTTCTCACTATTGACACAGTGGCATTCAAAAGATAAGAATCTTCAGAATTCCTCGTGGGAGGGAAGGTGAAAGGGGAAAGATGGTATCATCTTTTATTTTGTCTTGGTATTTTTTTTTAAGTTCAATAATGTCTATTCTCAGAGGAAGATGATTGGATACATCATCAACTCAATGGACATGAACTTGAGCAGTCTCTGGGTGACACTGTAGGAAAGGGAAGCCTGGCATGCTGCAGTCCATGGGGTCGCAAAGAGTCAGACACAATTTAGTGAATGAAAAACAAATTTTCAACTGCTGTATTCCATTCTATTTTTTTCCCAAGTAATATTTCAAAATTAAATCCTGAACTTATTTTCTTTCCTTTTAGAGAAATCTTCTGCTCAGTTTCTCCCAAGAGGGATGAGCAGGCTTAGGAAAAATGGAAAGATATAAAGCTGGCAGACAATTCTCCTATCAAGACAATTCTATCACAGAGACTATGGTTAATTTTACAGTGTAAAAAATCCTTGTTTATTGTAGAAAATCAATAGAGATTTATCGTAGTAAATCAGCAGAGACACATTTTTTAAATATTTATAGTGTTACCACTTTGAACAAAACATTCTTTTTGAACCTAACATTGTCACTAAGAAAGCGTCTGTCCAACTGATTATGTCAATAAAGAGGAGAAAGAAGAAGAGAAGGAGGTGAAAGAGAGGTAACAGTCTTTTTGAAAAAAAAATTTAAAATTCTAAACTGCCTCAAAAATGACACTGGATTAATTAAAATGATCTTTGGACTAATTATTACCCTATTTATATATTTCATCAAAAATAAACCAAAACTGGGAGGTACTATTCCTCTAAGGGTGATATTAAAGATAGTTTCCAGCAACTGGTGAATCATGACTCTCATACAGATATAAAAAAGCACATATGTTAAAGGTTTTATTTTACTCATCTGATATGACAGAACCAAGTAGATATTATTACTGGTTCAAAGTAAAAGTCAAAACAGCACACGATGATGTGGAGTTTAAAAAAAAAAGTCAAGGTTACTTGCAAATGTGGGCAAAACTGGATTTTCTAGAAGGGAGGAAATCAATTACAATTACTACCAAAGAGAATAGCCTTCACATATCTGTTAGTTACCTATAATAAATAAATGATTGCAAAGTGGTTCGAAGACAATGAATAGGACCAGAATAACCAGGGAAGGTACACTGTAGACACTGCATGGTTTTTCTACAGGTAGTGTTGGTCGCTCAGTCACGCCTGACTCTTAGTGACCCCATGGGTTGTAGCCTGCCAGGCTCCTCTGTTCCATGGGATCTTCCAGGCAACAATGCTGGAGTGGGTGGCCATTTCCAGGAGATCTTCCTGACCAGGGATCAAACCTCAGTCTCCCGCATGGCAGGCAGTTTCTTTACCATCTGAGCCACCAAGGAAGCCCATTTTCTCCAGAAACACATACACTAAGACACTTCTACAGTGATTTCCCATAGATAAAGTAATGCCGCAAGGAGGGGCCTGTAATAGCTAACCATTACTGAGAAGTGCTGTTATACTTCTGACAATAGGAGACCACCTCCTCTAAAACCACTCCGTTTCAGATGCACTATTTTCCCTTTATACATATCTTTCTCTCAAAGTGCAGTCAGCTCCGTCTGATGTTGACAGATATTGCCAAGTGCAGTCAGACCCTTACAACCACTCTGCTGATACATTGTCTCCTAAGCACGGCACATTGTAGTTTATCTTCTAAATGATGAAAAACGTAGCTGTCTGTCTTGATTCATTTGGTCCCTATGTTTGTATCCCTCTTTCTCGGTATTTGAGCAAAGCAACTCAACACAGACTTAAGCTTTTCATTCTCATTTTTCATTCTAGCTATCATTATCCTGACATACTAGACAATTATGAGCATTCTGGTTTGTGACAAGTTTCTTTTCATCATTAGTTTCCATTCTAATATTCCTCCACAATTACAGTTAAGTATTAACCTGTGGATCATAACATAAGGCCTGTGAAACAGGTATCATCCAAGCTGGATGGAATTAGTGATGTAAATAATATACCTTTCTGGATGATACTCAAGTTGCTAGCCTTCTCCCTATAAAATAATTCCGTCATTTGGTGTTTCCCTAGACACTGAGCCTCAAGGTCCCTTCTTACACTAGCAGTCCTTAAAAGTTTGGCATTTTCCTTCTTCCTTTCTATTTTTCCTATCTTCCTTTCCCTTCCTTATTCAAACATTTAAAAGGATATGAAAAGTGCTAAAACAACTACATAGAAAAGATGATAAACTAACCTGTTCCAGGGCTACTGAGCCAGTGAAGACAACAGACATGCCCAAAATAATTAGAATTATACCACAGTGAGAGACTTCCCTGGTGGATCAAACGGCAAAGAAGCCATCTGTAATTATAGTAGAAAGTTTAAAATGCTCTGCCAGGGCCCAGAAGAGAGTGTTTAAAACATTTTGGATCTGCCAGGGAAAATCTTGATGTCTTTATCTGCACTGTGAGATTAAATTTCTAAAACATCTTTGGTTTGAGGGTATTGTATCTTCTTTAAGAAAAACAAAACACTTAAAAAAAACTTACTTTTTATTTGGCTGCATCGTTGAGACATGCAGGTTCTTTAGTTGCAGCATACGAGGTCTTTTATTTATGACATCTGAGATCCTTAGTTGCAGCATACGAACTCTTAGTCGCAGCATATAGGATCTGGTTCCCTGACCAGGGATGGAACCTGGCCCCTCTACACTGGGACTGCAGTCTTAGCCACTGGACCACCAGGGAAGTCCCTATATCTTTCGTCTTAATTTTCCTCCAACCCGCCATCTTTTTTCTCCCTGCATTAGCCATGTCTTTTATTTTCTAAGCTCTGATGTTTTGATATCCAGGGCCTTGCTGATGCTGGAGGGGCTGTCCTTCCTAAGCACAGTCAACTCCTAGAGGCAGGAAACAACTCACTGAGTGTGAAGTGTGCACTTTTAGAATACAAACCAACCAACCCAGAGCCCTTTCTATCAGATTCTCACATGCTGGGCCATTAGCCACCCCAGGGCCATTTGCCGGATAACTTGGAACGCTATGCCTTAGAGCCCACCGAAATTATTCAAACTAGCAGTCCTAAACCTGCCCACCTTGCCTGCATATCCTTCTGAAAAAAACCCGTAATACAGGGTCTTACTCACTATTTCTATCTCTCTGGGTGGTTCCCACGGCTGGATGTGCCCAAATTGCTAGTCTATGGGCCACAAACAACTTTTCAATAACGGTTATTTCTTAAATCTATTGTTCTTACTAAAACCTCAACTTGTCTTTTAATACATTATATTTTAAAACACTTCAAAGCTCTCATTCTCCCTCCCTCTCTTACTTCCTGTCCTATCCGTTTTACTTTGCTGATTTTTTTAAAATCTGTTATCCAAAAATTTGCTCTCTTCTGACACAAACAATTCTTGTCAACAGCTTCTCCCATAAGAGTGCTCTACTCTTTACACCATTTGGTAGAGCAACAACAACAAAAAATGATTTTTAAACTTAATTTGTTCAACTTTAAAAGATGGGAATCATCAAAACGTCTACAAATAATAAATGCTGGAGTTGTTGCTGTTTAGTCGCTCAGTTGGGTCCGACTCTTTGTGACCCATGGTCTATAGCCTGCCAGGCTCCTCTGTCCATGGGATGGCCCAGGCAAGAATACTGGGTTATTGCCATTTCCTTTTCCAGGGGATCTTCCAGCCTAGGTATCAAACCCACGTCTCCTGCGTGGCAGGCAGATTTTTACCATTGAACCACGGAGGATGTGGTGAAAAGGGAACCCTCCTACACTGTTGGTGGGAATGGCATTTTATATAGCCACTAAGGAGAACAGTATGGAAGTTCCTTAAAAAACTAAAAATAGAGTTACCATATGATCTAGCAATCCCACTTCTGGCATATATCCAGAGAAAACTATAATTCAACAAGATACATGCACCCCAGTGTTCTCTGGAGCACTATTCACAATAGCCAAGGCAACCTAACTGCCCATCAACAGATGAATGGATAAAGAAAAGGTGGTTAGATACATACATATATATATATTAATAATATATATAATATTACTCAGTCATAAAAAGAATGAAATAATGCATTTACAGTAACACAGTATGATAATCTCTAGATCCATCTAGGTGAAGTAAATCAGTCAGAGAAAAACAAATATCATATGATATTGCTTATACACAGAATCTAAAAATATGATACAAATGAACTTATTTATGAACCAGAAATAGAATCACAAACACAGAAAAGAAATGTATGATTACCAAGGGGGAAAGGTAGGGAGATAAATTAGGAGTTTGGGATTAAAATATACAGATGCATATAAAAGAGATAAACAAAAAGGACCTATTGTACAGCACAGAGAACTATACTCAACCTCTTATAATAATTTAAAATGAAAAAAAATTTAAATATATACATATATGTATATCTGAATGTGTACATATATATATGAATCACAATCTGAAACAAATGACATTGTAAATCAAGTATATTCCAATAAAAATTTTTGAAAAGAGAAATGTCATTTGATTAAGCAGCTACCATTCTGAAGCTGAAAATCATAAATGAACCAAAGATCCTAGTCTATTAAAGTAGACTGGAGAATACACGTGGAGATGAGCACGTACATACACACACATGCACAAACTAGGGGTGAGTCCCAGGTGTATATGAGGATGGGGTAAATGAGCTCAATCCCTTTAAATAAAGCAAATACAAAGATGAACTCCTGCCTTCCCCCGCAGTAGAATTTGGGGTCTGAAATTAAAAGACGCTTACTCCTTGGAAGGAAAGTTATGGTCAACCTAGATAGCATATTCAAAAGCAGAGACATTACTTTGCCAACAAAGGTTCACCTAGTCAAGGCTATGGTCTTTCCTGTGGTCATGTATGGATGTGAGAGCTGGACTGTGAAGAAAGCTGAGCACTGAAGAATTGATGCTTTTGAACTGTGGTGTTGGAGAAGACTCTTGAGAGTCCCTTGGACTGCAAGAAATCCAACCAGTCCATTCTGAAGGAGATCAGCCCTGGAATTTCTTTGGAAGGAATGATGCTAAAGCTGAAACTCCAGTATTTTGGCCACCTCATGTGAAGAGTTGACTCATTGGAAAAGACTCTGATGCTGGGAGGGATTGAGGGCAGGAGGAGAAGGGGACGACAGAGGATGAGATGGCTGGATGGCATCACTGACTCGATGGATGCGAGTCTGAGTGACCTCTGGGAGCTGGTGATGGACAGGGAGGCCTGGCGTGCTGCAGTTCATGGGGTCGCAAAGAGTCGGACACGACTGAGCGACTGATCTGATCTGAAGAAAGGGAAACACTGAAAACATCCATTTAGCTTCCACTCTATAACATTAGCTAAACACACCAAGTGTCTTATCAGAGATAGCTGCAAATTGAAATGAAAAAAAAATAAAGCAAAAGAACTAGAAAACAACAAGAAAAGAGACTGTCTTCTGAATTATATACAAACATACTCTCTGGATATCCCAGCATGCTCTTATTGAAAAATACACACAGTCTAGCAATTGTGGAAAGAACTTGTAAAGCCAAAAGATCTCCTGGACCTGTCAGCATGAAAAGTTCAAGAGCCCTCTGGCTCCTCTAACAGGTCCTTATACAGAGCAGTGCACCTAGAAAACTTGGCAGGTGCAAAGGATTCCATGGAGGTTCAGAAGCAACTAAAGGCAGACATATCTTCCCAGGGCAGCAGTTCATTAAGGTGTTTCATATTCCAAGAAAGTCAACTGAAAAATATCATGACTCTCTTCGAGTGAAACAAAAAGAATGTGAATATTAACCATCATTAAAATAAAAAGAAATCCCCAGTAGATCTTTATGATTAAACAGCCAATTGCAGATGGTGACTGCGGCCATGAAATTAAAAGATGTGTGCTCCTTGAAAGAAAAGCTATGACAAACCTAGACAGCAAATTAAAAAGTAGAGATATCACTTTGCCAACAAAGGTCCATCTAGTCAAAGCTATGGTTTTTCCAGTAGTCATGCATGGATTGAGAGTTGGACCATAAAGAAGGCTGAGCGCCCAAAAATCAATGCCTTAAAACTGTAGCACTGGCGAAGGCCCTTGAGAGTCCCTTGGACTGCAAGGAGATCGAACCAGTATATCTTAAAGGAAATCAACCTTGAACACTCGTTGGAAGGACTGAGGCTGAACTGATGGATTCACATCTTGGCCACCTGATGTGAAGAGCTGACTCATTGGCAACGACCCTGATGCCGGGAAAGACTGAGGGTAGGAGGTAAAGCGGGCAACAGAGGATGAGATGGTTGGATGGTATCACCGATTCAATGGACATGAACTTGAGCAAACTCTGGGAGATGGTGAGGGACACTGAAGCCTGGTGTACTGCAGTCCCTGGGGTCATAAAGAGTTGGCCACAACATGGTGATTGAACAACAACGACGTCTTCACTGAATATAAAAGTGAATTGTAAACTGGTGGTTTCCACAGGCTTGACGATTTTCTTATCATACAAATTTATTAAAGTAAAATCAGATTATTCAAATTTAGAAGAGGAAGACATTTACCAATATACCAAGTATGTCACATTTCATATTTCTCTACATGTATTTGTCACAAGATTAGGTAAACAAGTATTTCCTGAATTATCAACTAATGACCTAGTTCTCATACTAGGGTATCACAAAAGCACGCTCACTCACCTACTCTAGCCCCTTTTATTACAGCTAAAGGAGTTCTTTTCTTTGACTATTCTCTTTCAGCACTCACAGGATCCCTACACCTGACACCCTTCAGGTGGAGAGGGATTAAATTCACCCAGCAGATGTAGGGAGACTGCTCTGAATGTGTTCTCTCTAACTAGTCCACTCAGAATGGCTATAACTGACCATACAGTCAAACTACAGGTCTTGAATTCAAACTATAGGTCTTGAATTTCTTTGATCCTTTGCAACTATGAAAGAATTTATAATCTATTATTTTTAGGTTGATTTTTATCATTATTAAGCTTCTTAAAATGATAAATGAGTAAACAACTGTGTTATCTAATTCAAGAGATATCAGGATAACACGTTTCAACTGGTTGTTATGTCTTTGAAGTCATTCTTGCTAACTGTTCATTGTGAATTTTGGATATGGAGAAAAAGTTGAAAGAATGGCAGGATAACCACGAATGTACCCACCACTTCGATTCAATCTTTATTTACATACATGTCACCATCCTCATCATGTGTACGTACAACATATTTTTGATAGCCTATTTGAAAGCAAATTTTAGACATCATGATATTTTACACCTAAATATTTCCTATGCACCTTCTTAAAAAGCTATTTTTTTAACTGCAATTCTATTATCATCTAAGAAAATGTTTTTCTTAATATGGCTCAGTGTCTATTATATATTTAAATTTCCTCAAACGCCAAATTCCATTCATAGCTCTTATACCTCTGCTGCATATGTAATTTTGCATAAAGCTATTTTATCTTTTATGGAGAAGGAAATGGCAACCCACTCCAGTATTTTTGTCTGGGAAATTGCATAGACAGAAGAACCTGGTGGGCTACAGTCCCTGAGGTCTCAAAGACTTGGATATGACTTAGCTGCTAAACAACAACAATATATTTTATACTTTTTTTTTAAAACAAGGATTCAACCAGGGTTTACATACTTCATTTGGTCGCTGTAGTTTTTAGTTTCTTTTACTCTAGCATGGTCATCCCAACTCCCTACTGCCGGGGTCCAGCCCTGGTGGATCCAGGGAATTCGAAGTGGGAACGGCGTTGGCGACGATCAGGAAACAGTTGCTTAATTAAGTATTAATTAAAGATATAAAGAATAATAGGATGAGGATAGCCCAGTAGGATATTTAGTGAAGGAAAGAGGCTGAATAAAATTCCAAAGCAAGGAATTTGCGTCACCTACGTAGGCTGCAGGCGTCTTCCTGTTCTCCTGAGGGAGAGGAGACACTAAGGCCTCCCCGGTCCGATCTTAGAAGCCCAGGCAAAATTAGTAGGCTTGACGAGCTTCCCTGCCCCAGAGGAAAATTTAGCCAGAAGGTGAGAGAAAGAACGACATGGAGACATCAAATCTCGGTGATCCAAAAAAGGGGGACTTTATTTTCCAAAGTAGTTTTATACCTTAAGTTTTGCATAGAGGATAATGGGGGAAGGGGTGGAGTCATGCAAGGGCAGCAGTCCCTGAGCCAGGCTTTCAAACTTATCACATGCAAGAGTTTAGGTGAATTACATCATATTTTGGCCAGGAGGCCTGTTAACATTTTAAGGAACTTAAAGGTGATTATTCTAAAGTCGTACTCTTTACGTCATTTAACTTATATGCAGAGTACATCATGAGAAATGCTGGACTGGAAGAAACAGAAGTTGGAATCAAGATTGCTGGGAGAAATATCAATAACCTCAGATATGCAGATGACACCACCCTTATGGCAGAAAGTGAAGAGGGGCTAAAAAGCCTCTTGATGAAAGTGAAAGTGGAGAGTGAAAAGGTTGGCTTAAAGCTCAACATTCAGAAAACGAAGATCATGGCATCTGGTCCCATCACTGCATGGGAAATAGATGGGGAAACAGTGGAAACAGTGTCAGACTTTCTTTTTCTGGGCTCCAAAATCACTGCAGACGGTGACTGCAGCCATGAAATTAAAAGACGCTTACTCCTTGGAAGGAAAGTTATGACCAACCTAGATAGCATATTCAAAAGCAGAAACATTACTTTGCCAACAAAGGTTCACCTAGTCAAGGCTATGGTCTTTCCTGTGGTCATGTATGGATGTGAGAGCTGGACTGTGAAGAAGGCTGAGCGCTGAAGAATTGATGCTTTTGAACTGTGGTATTGGAGAAGACTCTTGAGAGTCCCTTGGACTGCAAGGAGATCCAACCAGTCCATTCTGAAGGAGATCAGCCCTGGGATTTCTTTGGAAGGAATGATGCTAAAGCTGAAACTCCAGTATTTTGGCCACCTCATACGAAGAGTTGACTCATTGGAAAAGACTCTGATGCTGGGAGGGATTGGGGGCAGGAGGAGGAGGAGACGACAGAGGATGAGGTGGCTGGATGGCATCACTGACTCGATGGATGTGAGTCTGAGAGAACTCCGGGAGTTTGTGATGGACAGGGAGGCCTGGCGTGCTGCAGTTCATGGGGTCGCAAAGAGTCAGACACAACTGAGCGACTGATCTGATCTGATTCTAAAGTCAGGCGCCACCCTCCAAAAGCATTGGCATTGCATATCTATAGGGCAAAGTTGTGGTGGGTTGTAACAAAGATTAACTCAAGGGTCCCAGGTTACAAACATTAAGGCTACTACTTACATTTCTATAAACCAATTATACCAATCAATATACTGCCAAGGACACAATAGGTAAGGGATATGGAGACTTAGCAGCAAACATTGGCCCAACAAGTGAAAAACCCTTCACCAATACAATTTCTAATCAATCTTTTAACTGCTCAAAGGAATCTGTGTTTAGACAGATTAGAACATCTCATGCCTCTCACAGTTGGAAGGCTCTAAACAATCACATGTGGCCGGAAAAGCCTATTCAGGCAGGCTAGAGGATTTCCAAAAGGAGTTTGTAGGCTGAAACACTGTCACACCGAGGAATTATTAACTGGAGCTGTAAGTTAGCTCTTTTTTCAGAGAAAGGTAGTGGGATAGGGACAGCCCCCTGTAAAGTCAGAGGAGTAGGTGAGAACACAAAGCAGAAAGTAGGCAGACTCCGGCTTTTTGGGGGTAGATGCTTGAGAACCTCCAAGGGGCTCCTGAGGCTCGATCTCACCCTTGCGTGTGCCAAGCCTCCTTCCACATGACCTTTGTCATGGGCGGAGCGCTAATCCAAACCGGCTCCCAACACCCTACCTTTTTAGAATGACATTGATTTCTTGGAAGAATTTAGGGCAAGTGTTCTTGTTTTTGAATTCTTAATCCCTTTATTTTCTGTCAACTGGAAATACGGTCAACAGATTTATTTAGATTGAGGTAGTTTTGACAAGATTACTTCAAGAGTGGTGCTGCACCATATACACTGCATGATAACAAGTTCACAATTAGCAGAGGTGACCTGAGTTCCTTGTAAAGTTCCACTTCCTCCTCTGCAGTTAAGTGCTCTGTGAAGTAAAGCTTGTGGCATGTAAATATCCTACCTTGAAACCACTTGTTCACTCCAGTAATCCTTCCTGGCCCTTTGTCTCCCTGAAGGGTGCATAATGTTGGTTTCTATTCTTCTGTGTTTATCTGCTGGGGAAAAAAAGACCTTCCTCTTATCCATTTGAACAGAAATATCTTTTCTCCCTCAAAGACAAAGTAAATGATTAATTCCTTCTCCTTCATTAGCAAATCTTCAGAGTAAAGATTTGGTAGAAGATTTACCTCCCAGGGTGACAAATGAATTTTATTCTTTGATTATCACATTTGAGTTCATAGACTTTCACTTGCTCAATGCTTTAAAATCAATTAGACTCATTATTCTTTTTGATGTTCGAGTTACCCCAAAAGTGGCTAGTGGGAATACCTTCAAGCTCAATCTTTGAGTGCTTTCTTTCCTGAAAAGAGCTAGGTTCATCTGCCCCAGACTGAAAATCACCTATATTGCACATTATATTGCATCAGTTTATAAATTAAAAAAAAAAAAAAAAAAAAAACGTGAAGTACAGAAAAGTTAAGTAATTTGAACAAGACTATAGAAAAAGTTGCATGGGAAGAAAAGGCCTGATTTAATTTTGGGCAGAGTGGGTTCATAATTCTTTTTCCCCTAAGAATAGGGATTACAAATCACTTTTTAGAATATGTATGTACTGAGAAGGAAAGGGTAAAACAGATGTATCTGATTTAGGAAACCAAATTATCAAACTCATATATATATATATATATATATATATATATATATATATATATATATATATAAAAGCTTTAAAAATTTTTATCTTTAAGGATTTCAGGCACAAAGCTGGAATAGTTAATATTCATCACAGAGAGATATTAAGAAAAAATTAATTTTAAAATGATGGTAATAAAAGTCTAAACCAGAGAGAAAGAGGGAAAACAGAAAAGATCTTTTTAAGAGGAACTAGATAAAATGTAAAGACATTTAGCAATCAGAGAAGCTTGTGGATCATATCAGAGATAATTTTGTGAGATGCGCACAATATTCTGCAGCATCTTGTTGGGTGCTGTATTTGAGTGGAATGATTGGCTGGGGAAGAAATCCTGCCTGGAGTTCTAGTTTTACCACTAATTGGCTGCTTGACTCTGAGCCAGGCACTTAAATTCTCTGTGCCTGAGTTCCCTGATCTGTAAAATGGTAAAATGATAGATTTATGTCACAGATTCATTGAGGAGTAGAATGAGTTAATATAGATGTAGTAACCTGGTGTGTAGTAAATAAGAGTTAAGCTATGGCAACCCACTCCAGTATTCTTGCCTGGAGAATCCCATGGACAAAGGAGATTGGTGGGCTACATGTAGTCCATATGGTTGCAGAGATGGACACGACTAAAGCAACTTAGCATGCAGGCATACCATTGTTTTTGGAATACATGCATTTTATCAGGATGGCTACTCAACATTAAACTCACTTTCATCTTTGGTTTCATGGTCCAGGGGTCTATATCCTGCCAAACTTCTGCTGTGTCTTGCTAAAGGAAAGTTGGGAAACTGAACAGAATAATAAAGAACATGACAGCATATACCCTCTGCTAAGGTCAGTTTGTCTCATTACTGAACTTCTAACATGCCAGATCTTAGCTTCTTCCTCAACTAGAAAGTCCTCCTTTATTTTGCTTACTTATAAGGTATCTAAGTTTCAAGGTTTTGTTCAAGGCCCATGGCATTTTCTACGATTTTACTGCCCTGGTGATTGCCCTTCCCTACAATGTTTACCATCTTGGAAATTGTTTTATGTGGTCGAGAATTTAGTAACATCCTCTTCTAGTCTTTTCTCATCTCTTTTTGCCCATGTATGTCTTTCTGCTACAATTTCATGTATATGTGTATCAGTTCAGTTCAGTTCAGTCACTCAGTCGTGTCTGACTCTTTGCGACCCCATGAATCACAGCACGCCAGGCCTCCCTGTCCATCACCAACTCCTGGAGTTCACTCAGACTCACGTCCATAGAGTCAGTGAAGCCATCCAGCCATCTCATCCTCTGTCGTCCCCTTCTCCTCTTGCCCTCAATCCCTCCCAGCATCAGAGTCTTTTCCAATGAGTCAACTCTTCGCATGAGGTGGCCAAAGTACTGGAGTTTCAGCTTTAGCATCATTCCTTCCAAAGAAATCCCAGGGCTGATCTCCTTCAGAATGGACTGGTTGGATCTCCTTGCAGTCCAAGGGACTCTCAAGAGTCTTCTCCAACACCACAATTCAAAAGCATCAATTTTTTGGCACTCAGCCTTCTTCACAGTCCAATTCTCACATCTATACATAACCACTGGAAAAACCATAGCCTTGACTAGACGGACCTTTGTTGGCAAAGTAATGTTTCTGCTTTTGAATATCCTATCTAGGTTGGTCATAACTTTCCTTCCAAGGAGTAAGCGTCTTTTAATTTCATGGCTGCAGTCACCATCTGCAGTGATTTTGGAGCCCAGAAAAATAAAGTCTGACACTGTTGCCACTGTTTCCCCATCTATTTGCCATGAAGTGGTGGGACCAGATGCCATGATCTTCATTTTCTGAATGTTGAGCTTTAAGCCAACTTTTTCACTCTCCACTTTCACTTTCATCAAGAGGCTTTTTAGTTCCTCTTCACTTTCTGCCATAAGGGTGGTGTCATCTGCATATCTGAGGTTATTGATATTTCTCCCAGCAATCTTGATTCCAACTTGTGTTTCTTCCAGTCCAACGTTTCTCATGATGTACTCTGCATGTAGGTTAAATAAGCAAGGTGACAATATAAAGCTTTGACGTACTCCTTTTCCTATTTGGAACCAGTCTGTTGTTCCATGTCCAGTTCTAACTGTTGCTTCCTGACCTGTATACAGATTTCTCAAGAGGCAGGTCAAGTGATCTGGTATTCCCATCTCTTTCAGAATTTTCCACAGTTTATTGTGATCCACACAGTCAAAGGCTTTGGCATAGTCAATAAAGCAGAAATAGATGTTTTTCTGGAACTCTCTTGCTTTTTCCATGATCCAGTGGATGTTGGCAATTTGATCTCTGGTTCCTCTGCCTTTTCTAAAGCCAGCTTGAACATCAAGAAGTTCACAGTGCACATATTGTTGAAGCCTGGCTTGGAGAATTTTGAGCATTACTTTACTAGCATGTGAGATGAGTGCAATTGTGCGGTAGTTTGAGCATTCTTTGGCATTGCCTTTCTTTGGGATTGGAATGAAAACTGTCCTTTTCCAGTCCTGTGGCCACTGCTGAGTTTTCCAAATTTGCTGGCATATTGCGTGTAGCACTTTCACAGCATCATCTTTCAGGGTTTGAAATAGCTCAACTGGAATTCCATCACCTCCACTAGCTTTGTTCCTAGTGATGCTTCCTAAGGCCCACTTGCCTTCACATTCCAGGATGTCTGGCTCTAGGTCAGTGATCACATCATTATGATTATCTCTATGTGTGTGCATATATACACACACATACATATATATATATACACACACACACATATACACCCTCTGCATTCAGACAATTAACTCTGTGAGGTCAGAGACACTTTAAACTTGTTTGTGGTCCCTAGAGCAGGGGTGAAATGCCACATTCACGTAGGCATTTAAGGTAAATGATTTTTTTTTTTCCTAGATTGAATAGAATCACAAAAAGCTTGGAAACCTGGTGCTCAGTCTTGCCAGTGTCCTTCTTTAGACTAAGCTCATCCCCTTTTCAGGCTTCCCTGGCGGCTCAGGTGGTAAAGAACCTGCATGCCATGCAGGAGACCTGAATTCAACCCCCGGGTCCAGAAGATCCCCTGGAGAGGCAACGGTTCACCCTCTTTGCAGTTCAGGACATATAAGATGTGAAGCTGAGAGATACATTTGCTTCCTGTAAAACTGGTCTGAGATCCTCTGTAAAATCAACAGGGTGATGGTGGACGACATCATATCTGCTTTGTGATACCACAGAGAAGAGTTTCTTCATTTCTGAGCCTGACTTACAGTATCATTTGAGAACTAACTCACAGTCTCATTCTTCTGAGGACACTGGTTCATCTTGGATCTGCAAAATGGTTTAGATATTCCAGATCTCATTTCGTGAAGACTGAAGCTCTTGTCCTCCAGACCTCTCCTTTTGGCTCCCTAACAAGAAAAGAAGACTTCCAGACAGGATTTTTTGCTGTGGTTGCAGTTATTGCTTAAGCATAAATGTTTTAGTGACCATAGTGTGTTTTTTAAAAAAAAAAAAAAAAAAATAAGGAGAACATAAGTCAAACAGATTTTGTAGTGTTATTGACTACCATAAGTTGTACCAGCCAACTCTGCCCAAATGGCCATTTAAGAGAAAGAAAAACTGTGTGTGTGGGTGGGTGGGTGTATGTCCTTAGATGGGGTAGGGGGAGGTGAACCAAAACTCAGAACTCAGCACATCAAGTTAGCAAGGGTTGCAGGCTTAACTTCAGTGTACCAGGTTTCTCAAGTCTGTGTCCCAGTGCCAGCTCTGAGCAGATGTGATCCTTAAATAAAATGAAGGGCTGTAAGCCAGAAGCAAAATGGAACAGATTTGCCAGCTGTGAGCACAGTGTTTACAGATTGAACTTGGGACCCAAACCATTATGTAGTATAATTTATGACAACTCAAGAAAATATGTTTTGACAAACAAAGGTCTTATTTAAAAATCAGCAGGTGCATATAAGATATCTTTCCTCAGCAGAGTGCAAACACTCTGCAATGCTTTTTCCCCTCTCCGAACCATCTCAAACTCTTAGATTGGGCCTGAGTAGACAATGGTTTTCTTTACTATGAACAGGCAGAGACTAAGGAAAATAGATAAGCATATATATAATATATATAATATTATATAAGTATAATTATATACATATGGTTTTGAGTGTGTATATATATATACACACACACACACATATATGTGGTATCCTTTTCCTACAAATAGGCAGAGACTAAGAAACATAGACAAACAGATATATGTATTATATATAATATTACATAAGCATAATTACATACAGATGTTGGTGTGTATAATTTATATATATATAATATATAAATTCCATCTTCATGGGCACCACAAGCCTTAGTCGTTCAGTCATGTCCGACTCTTTGTGACCCCATGGACTGTAGCACACCAGACTCCTCTGTCCATGAAATTCTCTAGGCAAGAATACTGGAGTGGGTTCCCATTTCCTTCTCCAGGGGATCTTCCCAACCCAGGGATCAAACCCAAGTCTCCTGCATTGCAGGCAGATTCTTTACCCTCTGAGCCACATGGACACCACAACCTGATTTTAGGTGATACCAGGGAGAACAGTGAGGATTAAAACCTTGTTGATTACTTGCTATTGTCCTTGACTGTAAATCATTTGCCAGTTCAAATAAATAGAATATATTGAAGCACCTGATCTGGCTACCTCACCAACTGCTTTTTAAAAAGAAGCTGCAGGACTTCTCTGGTGGATCAGCAGTAAAGAATCTATCTGCCAATGCAGGAAACATGGGTTTGATCCCTGGTCTGGGAAGATCACTGACTCAATGGATGTGAGTCTGAGTGACCTCTGGGAGTTGGTGATGGACAGGGAGGCCTGGCGTGCTGCAATTCATGGGGTCGCAAAGAGTCAGACACAACTGAGCGACTGATCTGATCTGATCTGATCTGGGAAGATCGCACGTGCCATGGAGCAACTAAAAAGCCCGTGCACCACAACTATTGAGCCTGTGCTCTAGAGCCTGAGAACAGCAACTACTGAGCTCTTGTGTTACAACTACTGGAGCTCAAGTGGCTTAGAGCCCGAGCTCTAGAATCCGTTGCAACAGAAGCCACTGTTGTGAGAAGGCAGAGCACTGCAAGGAAGCCCCCGCTTACCAAAACCAGAGAAAGGCCCACGCAGCGAGCACAGCCAAAAACAAACAAAATAAAACCAAAAGAAGTCGTAAGTTGTTCTTGTCATAATTTTGACCTTAGGGGTGAGTCTATATAGCAAAACTGAAAACAGATCTTTCAGCAATGATGAATGATTCTGATAGTTTTCACAATTATTTGGGCCACTCATGTATTGGCAAACTTGTATCTGGTATATTAAAACTGGTCCTTAGAGGGAAGATGTTGTTTAGGAAACAACACGATTGTATTTCTTGCACACTATGTTACTATCGAGGGAAGCATTAGAAATATGAAGATTTATGAGATGGCTGCCTTCCTTTAAGTAGCTGAGAGTCTGCGGGGTTACTTGTTTAAGTCCTCCGTACCATATTCCATATATGCCCACGAGCAAATGTTTAGAGAAGTCATGCTGCTGCTGCTGCTGCTGCTGCTGCAAAGTCGCTTCACTGGTGTCTGACTCTGTGCGACCCCATAGACGGAAGCTCACCAGGCTCCCCTGTCCCTGGGATTCTCCAGGCAAGAACACTGGAGTGGGTTGCCATTTCCTTCTCCAATGCATGAAAGAGAAAAATGAAAGTGAAGTCGTTCAGTCGTGTCCAACTCTTAGCGACCCCATGGACTGGAGCCTACCAGGCTCCTCCGTCCATGGGATTTTCCAGGCAAAAGTACTGGGGTGGGGTGCCATTGCCTTCCCCGAGAGAAGTCATAGATATATTTAATTTAAAAACAGTCTAGTAACACTTTTAATTGTTCAGGGCCATGGATTAAAAACAAAATGGAAATTTTATTGCTGCACATAAATTAAAAACAACTAATTTCTAAACAGAGGTAAAAACATCTTGCTGCTGCTGCTGCTAAGTCGCCTCAGTCGTGTCCGACTCTGTGCGACCCCATAGACGGCAGCCCACCAGGCTCCCCCATCCCTGGGATTCTCCAGGCAAGAACACTGGAGTGGGTTGCCATTTCCTTCTCCAATGCATGAAAGTGAAAATCGAAAGTGAAGTCGCTCAGTCATGTCCAACTCGCAGCAACACCAGGGACTGCAGCCCACCAGGCTCCTCTGTCCATGGGATTTTCCAGGCAAGAGTACTGGAGTAGGCTGCCATTGTCTTCTCTAAAACATCTTGAGAGGATATGAAAAATGCATATTGCCATCTTTACTGAATCAGTAACTTGAGTGTGTCATTAAACAAATGAAGTGCTGGCTATATTTAAGCAGTGACTTAGGACCACCAATTATGCCTGGTTAGGATCGATTTCTTCCATGTTGCCTGGACACATTTTGCTGTTGTTGTTGTTTAATTGATAAGTTGTATCCAGCTCTTTGTGATCCCATGGACTATAGCCCACCAGGCTCCTCTGTCCATGGAACTTCCCAAGTAAGAACACTTGAGTGGGTTGCCGTTTCCCTCTCCAGGGGATCTTCCCAACCCAGGAATCAAACCCACATTTCCTGCATCGACTGGCAGATTCTTTACCACTGAGACACCAGGGAAACCCCTGGCCATATTTAAGACAGTTAAAATTCAAAATACATTTCACCAAAACATTTTAATTCATAATTCCTCACTCTCTTTTCTATGTAGTAGAAGTTCTATTGATTTCCTTCAAGAACTGAAGAAGTAGAAAACATAGTATTGGAGGATGTCTTTTTACCTTTTCATCAAATAATACAGAATATAGAGTTGAAATCCTAAAAATTAAAACAACTGCAATATTAAAAAGTTAAAAAAAAACATCTAAATTTAAAAATAAAAATCAGGATAGACATATTTTCTTAAGAAGTATTTGATCCTTCACAGATAATTTCAAGTATTCACAGTGTAGTAAGTTAATTATATGTGATAAGTTAATTATATATATATATAGAAAAATAGGTTAATTAACTTATTATATGTAGTAAGTTAATTATATAATTAATTTTGTGAAGGGTAACAAAATACCCACCAGCAAGAAAGTGTTATATGATTTCCAAGTTCCAAGGCACTATTAAAAGCAAATATATACACATATTTCATGTATAGTTAATACTTTTAGTTAACATCAAATTTTTTTTAAAGTTGTATACATCCCATGGGGTTCTAGGTCACATGATAGGCAGGCTTTGAAAGAAGAAGTGATTCATGTTATAAAGCAAAGGGTTTGAAACATTTTTCTCACATAGATTATCATGAGGATATTATATATATTTCAGCATATTATAAGAATTCATAGTTTAAAGATCAAGATTGTGGAATAAAAGAAAGTAGAGCTCATCCTCTCCCACAAACACATCAAAAATACATTTACATGTGGAACAATTCTGACGGAATACCTACTGACCACCAGCAGATCTCATTCAGCCAAAGTTGCAAGAAAGATCACCATGCAACCAGGAAGGACAAAAGAGAAATAAAGAAAAAAACAAGAATTGGGATAGGACCTGTGCCTCTGGGAGCAGTGAAAGAGGAAAGGTTCCCTCACTCTTGTTGGTGAGCTAAGTTGTATCCAACTCTTTGTGAATCCATGGAGTGTAGCCTGCCAGGCTCCTCTGTCTGTGGAATTCTCCAGGCAAGAATACTGCCATTTCCTTCTCTGAAGAATCTTCCCAACCCAGGGATCAAACCTGGGTCTCCTGCACTGCAGGCAGATTCTTTACCAGCTGAGCTACTGGGGAAGCCCACATAGGGAGCATCAAAGACCATGAGGTGTGTGCAGCAGGTATAATAGAGAACAGCCAGCACAACTGGTCCTGGCCAGCTCCCCATATTGCCCAGCCCCAGACATAGGTCTGCTGGTGCACACGGGGACTGGGTGCTGAAACTCTGGCTTCAGGGGCCATATCTGGGAAGAGAACAGGGGTTGGTTGTGCAGAGACTGGCTGAAGGGACTGGAGTGTGGTCAGCCCCAACCTGAGACGCGTCCAGAACGGAGCCCAGGTCTGCCGTAACAGCCCCATTGTTAATGCACTGCTGCAAGGCCTTACCAGGCGGCCTCATTCTCCACTTGCTCCACAGCTTCTCCTCTACAAATCTAGGAGGAGAGTTCGAGGAGGCGGAGCTGGAATCTCAGCCATGTCTCAGCGGAAGTGGACCTGTGTGTATTTACTCCATCAGCAGCTTCGTAAGCTCAGCACCTGTGGGACATCTGCTGCACGTCTCTAATGCTAACAGTGAAATATCAGAAGGGAAAAAAAAAATCCCTTTTAAAATCACACCAAAAAAAAAAAAAGCTTGAGAATAAATCTAACTAAGGAGGTAAAACACGTGTATGCAAAGAACTATAAAACACTGATAAAAGAAATTATGAAGATGATTCAATGAAATGGAAAGATATTCCTTGCCCTTGGACTGGAAGAACTGACACTGTTAAAATGGCTATACTATCCAAAGCACTCCACAGATTTAATGCAATCCCTATCAAATCACCCATGACATTTTCCACAAAACTAAAACAAACAATTCTAAAATTTATAGGAAACCATAAAAGATGTAGAATTCCCACAGAAATTCTGAGGAAAAAGAAAAAAGCTGAAGTAATAACCCTCCTAGACTTCAGAAAATACTACAATGTTACAGTAATAAAAAATAGCATGGTAGTGGGGAAGGCAATGGCACCCCACCCCAGTACTTTTGCCTGGAAAATCCCATGGACGGAGGATTGTGGTAGGCTCCAGTCCATGGGGTCGCTAAGAGTCGGACACGACTGAGCAACTTCACTTTCACTTTTCACTTTCATACATTGGAGAAGGAAATGGCAACCCACTCCAGTGTTCTTGCCTGGAGAATCCCAGGGACGGGGGAGCCTGGTGGGCTGCTGTCCATGGGGTCACACAGAGTCAGACACAACTGAAGTGACTTAGCAGCAGCAGTGGCACAAAAACAGACATGCAGGTCAGTGGAATAAACAGAGAGCTCATAAATAGGCCTACACACCTTCAGTAATTTAATCTTTGGCAAAGGACACATGAATATATGATGGAGAAAATGCAATCTCTGCAGCTAATAGTGTTAGAAAAGTTGGACAGTTGCATGTAAATCAATGAAGTTAGAACACTTGTTCACACCATACACAAAAGTAGAGAGTGGTTTAAGACTTAAATATAAGACATAACACTATAAAACTCCTAGAAGAGAACATGGGGAAAATATTCTGTGACATAAATCACAGCAATGTTTTCTTAGATCAGTCTCCCAAGTCATTAGAAATAAAAGCAAAAATAAACAAGCAGGACCTAATCAAAGCTTATGAGCTTTTGCAGAGAAAAGGAAAACATAAATAAAATGAAAAGACAAACTATGCAATAGGAAAAAATATTTGCAAACGATGTGACTAACAAGGGCTTAGTTTCCAAAACATACAAAAAGCCCATACAACTCAGTAACAACAACAAAACCCAATCAAAAAAATGGGCAGAAGACCTAAATAGACACATTTCCCCAAAGAAGATAGACAGATGCTCAATAGGTATAAAAAGGTGTTCAGCAGTGGCTAACTCTTAGAGAATACAAATCAAAACATGCAAAATTCTGGATTGGATGAATCATAAGCTGGAATCAAGATTGCCAGTAGAAATATCAACAAACTCAGATGTGCAGACAAAAGCACTCAAATGGCAGAAAGTGAAGAGGAACTAAAGATCTTGATGAGGGTAAAAGAGGAGAGTGAAAACGCTGGCTTAAAACTCAGAGTTCAAAAAACTAAGATCATGGCACCTGGTTCCTTCATTTCATGGCAAATAGATGGAGAAACAATGGAAACAGGGACAGACTTTACTTTCCTGGGCTCCAAAATCACTGCAGATGGTTACTACAACCATGAAATTAAAAGACGCTTGCTCCTTGGAAGGAAAGCTATAACAAGTCTGACAGCATATTAAAAAGCAGAGACATAACTTTACCAACAATGGTCCATACAGTCAAAGTTATGGTTTTTCCGGTAGTCATGTACAGATGTGAGTTGGATCATAAAAAAGGTTGAGTACTAAAGAATTGATGCTTTTAAACTGTGGTGCTGGAAAAAATTCTTGAGAGTTCCTTGGACTGCAAGGAGATCAAACCAGTGAATCTTAAAGGAAATCAATCCTGAACGTTCATTGGAAGCACTGATGCTAAAGCCAAAGTTCCAATACTTTGACCACCTGATGCAAAGAGCTACTCACTGGAAAAGACCCCTATGTTGGGAATGACTAAAGGCAAATGGAGAAAGGAGCAGCAGGGGATGAGATGGTTAGATGGCATCATTGACTCAATGGACATGAATTTGAGCAAACTCTTGGAGAAAGTTAAGGACAGGGAAGCCTGGCATGCTATGGACCATGGGGTCACAAAGAGCTGGACACGACTTAGTGACTGAACAACCAACCACAAAATCAAAACGACAATGAGGCACCACCTCACACAGATCAGAATGGCCAGTAAGAAAAAGTCAACAAATAATGGATGCTGGCGAGGATGTGGAAAGAAGTGAACCTACTACACTGTTGATGGGAATGTAAACTGGTGCGGCCTCTATGGAGAACAGCAGGGAGATTCATTAAAAAATGAAAAATAGAGTTACCCTATGATCCTGCAATCCCACTGCTGGGCATATGTCTGGAAAAATTATAATTCAAGGAGATATATGTCCCTCAGTGTTCACAGCTGCACTATTTATAATAGCTGAGACAGGAAAGCAACCTAAGTATCTGTCAACAGATGAATGGATAAAGAAGATGTGACATATATAAATGTGTGGAATATTATTGAGCCATAAAAACGAATCAAATAATGACATTTATAGCAACATGCATAGACCTTAGAGACCAACATTTTGGAGAAGGCAATGGCACCCCACTCCAGTACTCTTGCCTGGAAAATCCCATGGACGGAGGAGCCTGGTAGACTGCAGTCCATGAGGTCGCTAGAATCGGACACGACTGAGAGACTTCACTTTCGCTTTTCACTTTCATGCATTGGAGAAGGAAATGGCAACCCACTCCAGTGTTCTTGCCTGGAGAACCCAGGGACAAGGGAGCCTGGTGGGCTGCCGTCTATAGGGTCGCATAGAGTCGGACACGACTGAAGCGACTTAGCAGCAGCAGCAGCAGAGACCAACATTTAAGGTGAAGTAAGTTAGGGAAAGAGAAATATCATATCACTTACATGTGGAATCTAAAAAATGTTACTAATGAACTTATTTACTAAACAGAAACAAACTCACAGACATAGAAAACAGACTTATGGATGGATACCAAAGTGGAAAGGGCTTGGGAGGAAAGATAAATTTGGGATATGGGATTAGCAGATATAAACTACTGTATATAAATAGATGAACAACAAGGTCCTACCATGTAGCACAGGGAACTATATTCAATACCTTATAGTAACTATACATATATATACACATATATATATGTATACACACATACATACACAAACACACACACACATACTGAATCACTTTGTATATCAGAAATTAACACAACACTATATTTCTTTAAAAAAAAAAAAAATTCACCACAGCCATGAAAATACCTACAAAGTAACAGAGTCAGTCCTTTAAATGTATTCAATAGGCTATAAATAGCATAGTAATTCGATATGCAGCCTTGACTATTTTAGGTAAATTCATGAAAATTTTTACACCTGATTTGTACACCTCAACTCAAATTTTCATTTTATTTATTCCACAAAATTCTATTCTAACGTAATATTTGAAAGTTTTAATGAGCACCTATCATATTCTATTTCTTTGCAACAACAGGTACACATTTTTCTTCCTCTAAGTGTTAGGCTCTATGATGCTATAAAAAATTCACTTAGATTAAGTTTTAGTATACTTATTGTTAGTATATAATCATGCAAAACAAATAAATGTATAACTGTTTTTTACTCTGAAGTAGAATTGGACAAACTTTTCTTAATGATATGGGTGGAAGTAAAGGTTATGGTGTCTTGATTTAAAAAGATATTCAACAGTATTTTAAGGTGTCCCTTTATTTGGTGCCTTTTTTTTTTTTTTTTTTTAGAACATTGGGCAAAGAGCCACAGGAAGATTCTGGATGGGTAAAGATGGAAGAGGGAAAGGAATGTAGCAAAGAAGAACTGATTGACAGCTCAAATGCAGATACTTTAGGCAAAACAATTTTAGGAAAAGAACATATGGAAATTGAAGTTCTGGAAACTTCACTTAATATTATGATTCACTTAACATTATGCTTGCCAGAGTACTCCTAAGAGAGTTTTCATACACTGCCAGAAATAGCAGTATCTCAGCCTGAAATGCTGGCAAAGGGTACAACCTAGAGTTCTTTATTTGCTTTGCTGGGAGTAGTTGATATTAACTGAGAACCATGTAGCACAAAAAGATTGAGAAAGGAGTGAGGTACTGAACAGGAGAAAGGTTCACCAAGGAAAAGCTCAAAGATCATCCTGGTTTCACCATGTTTGACCCTGACCGCCACTGCTCTCTTGCATGTTTATCCCATGTGTACTTTTACCCATGAAGAAAAAATGAGAGCCTTGAAGTCCTTGAGAAGAGGCTGAGTAAGATGAGCTCAAATGTGAAAGAAGACACATACAGGGAAATTCTCTTAGGGAAATACTCTAGGAATTTTGTTCAGCGAATCATTTATTAGATTTAATGCTTGCTATATTAGCCGTATTTTTTTCAGCAAAAGAAATACCGGCAGGCTTCAAATGAATCATCATTTATCTTCTGTCTTGTCACAACTAGACTTAATTATCTCTCTGTAAATTATTTTAAAACCACTGCGCCTTCCAATCTTGTATGTAAGTTGTGTTGGCATGGTTACCCAACACATTATTCCAAGTGTATCGATCCAATAACTCTTCAAAGCAATAAATTCCTTTTTCAATACCAGACCAATCAAGGTTCAAAATTATAGACCATGATATCAATCTGGGTAGAGAAATTCATTACCATGATGAGCTTTTTAACTAATGGCTAATTTCTCTAAATGGTCATTAAAGATTCAATAGAAAATATTAAAGAAGGAACATGCAGGAGGTATCAACACTTCAGGACAGCTGAATTAACGGTACACCAAAAAATGTCTTTTATAATTATATCAACTGTCAGGACCAGCATCTCACAAAAGCCTTGGGCTTAAAATCTATAGCAACTATACCTTCAAGGAGTGCTAAGTGTGTACATACCTGACCTTATCCTTGACCTAAATTCTCCCCTGCAGAGAGTCAGGGCTCTCTCTTTTTGGAAAACAGGTCTCAAAAGTATATTTTCAGGAAAGGGTACAGATGGTTGGGAGATATAACTGCTGCCAGGAGCAGATAAAAAGCAAAGCAAAAATATGCAAAGTATGAATGGTTCCATTCAAGTAACACTGCAAAGGGAAAGAGCCCAGGATGGGAACAAACGGTCTAACTCAACAGCTGTACCATTTCAATCAAGTCTCATAGCTTCTCTATATTTCAATTATTTTATGGAAACCAGTGTTTCTCATCTGGGAGGGGCCCCAGGCCCATGTCCGGACACATTCTCGATTATCACAATCTGGGGAAGAGGTTCCTACTGGCATCTGGTGAGTAGAGACCAGGGATGCTGCCAAACTTCCTACAGTGCTTAGGATAGTCCCTACCACAAGGAGCGACCTAGCCCCAATGTCAGTAGTGCTGAGACTGAGAAACCCCAACACAGAGGTTGGATAGGTGCCTGTATTGAGGAGCTGTTACAAGGAAAAAAGGGAGAAGGCAGCAAATATTTTAGGAATCCACAAAATTATAGAAATGATATTATTATTGCTTATTTCCATTTACCCTTAGAATGCCCTGCCCCTGACATATTACTTTTCAGGATGTCTCAGCCTCTTGGATTCAGCCCCTTTTTCAGGGGTTTTGCTTCTGAGTTTGTCCCTTCTTCAATAACTCCTATGCTTCATCAAAAGATCTTTATGTTTTATAAATTTTTAAAATTAATTGTATTTATTTGTGGCCGCACCGGGTCTTACTTTTGCTCGGGTTTTTCTCTAGTTGCCACTAGAGGGTCCTCTCTGGCTTCAGTGCACAGGCTTCTCATTACGATCGTTTCCCTTGTTGCAGAGTACAGGCTCTAGACACATGGGCTTCAGCAATTTGTTGCATGTAGGCTTAGCAGTTGCAGCTTCCAGGCTCTGGAGTAAAGGCTCAATAGTTGTGTTGCACGGGCACTCTGTGGCATGTGGAGTCTTCCTGGAGGAATTGAACCCATGACCCCTGCATGGGCAGGTGGATTCTTAACCATTGGACCACCAGGGAAGTCCCAGAATATCTTTATTAAATGTTCTATTTTTCTCTGGATTTTTAAAGATGAATACATTTTCTGAGAAACTACTTTGAACTGATGGCTCAAAATACAATTGCTGTTAATAGTTTAAAATGCATCCAAGTAGAATAAACAGTTTTTTTTAAACATGAAGAGAATCTGGAGCTCACTTTTTGCACCAATTTTCTAAATGTGGGTAGTAGAATCCTAGGGTTCTGGAGGAAGCACTGCAACGGAAGCAGTGCAAAAGAAAGCAGCGCAGGCTTCTGTGTCATCTGCCTGTTTTTTAATTAAAACAACTCAACATTTTTAAATTGACATATGGTGGTCTTCAGCAAGCTTTAATTTGACGAAAGAGTACTACTACTAAGTAAAAAGCCCAGAAAGCTGATAAGCTAATCCATCTCCTTTTTTATAAAGAAGGAACCCGAGGCTCCAGGAACCTTAGAGACAGATGAGCAGAAGTGAGAAATACAATAAATCTCAAAGCCAGGTTTTCTGACTCTTAGTCCAATGACCTTTCCAATCTGCCATGTTGGCTTATAGAGAATGACTACCCTTGAACAAGAGGCTTTAAAGGCCTAATGCAGAAAAATGAGTCATGTGAGGATTGTTGGGTTTGTAATAGAAGTGAGAGAGGCATGTTTTAAGCAGAATCTTTTAGCACCTTCAAATAATATCCAGTCCACAACCACTGGCTCTGCCAATAGTCTGGATCCGAAGCTTGCATCGCTCAGTAAGTGATAAACCCACTCTTCACTGGGTCCTCCTTCTCTCCAGATTATTTCTTCTTGTAAGAGAAGACGAACAGACAAAATTTGCCTGCATCATGTGTTCCCAAACCAACGTGGAAATAAAAATAACCTGCGGGAGCTTGTTGCAGAGCCACCCGAATCTATGCCTCATTAGCAGCGTCAGTGTCTCCAGGGCTATCGCCTGGAAATCTGCATTTTGATTTAGTTCTCACTAGTACCATACAGCATCAATGAGTTTAAAAGAGATGCTTTTAAATTGGGAGACGTGTATAGTTGATTTGACTCATCTGTTACAAATACTGTCATCGAATCAATTAGTAGTCCTGATGTCCCACAGGGATGCCCAGGTGACACAGCGGTGAAGAATCAGCCTTCCACTGCAAGTGACACAAGAGACATGGGTTTGATGCCCAGGCTGGGAAGATCCTCTGGAGAAGGAAATGGCAACCCACTCCAGTATTCTTGCCTGGCAATTTCCATGGACAGAGCAGCCTTGTGGGCTATAGTCCATGGGGTCGCAAAGAGTGGGACATGACTGAGCACATGTGCACAAACACACACAGTCCCATAACCATATTGTGCTCTGACTGCACTGTATCAAGGACAGACCTCACTCTGCAGAAACGTCCATGAAGCAGCCAAGGTGCCCTTCTCCACAGCTGGCTCTATCCCAGCTGGAGCCTCAGAGCCATTAAGACGGGCGCACATGTCACCCCGTCTTTTGTCATTGCTTCTACAGAATTTAAAACCAATGACTACAAATGTTGAGCATCCATATGGCACTTTATATCTGCACAATGTTTTATCCTCATTTTTATTGGTCATTTCGGAAAGGAACTCTCCAAGGTACCTTTGTATCATCACCCTTAGATGATGGATGAAGGGAGGAGAGCCACGGGGAAGGTCTGGGTCACATACCAGGGGCAAGACTGGCTCTATCTCCAGGCTCCTGCTGCCTCCATCTGACTCACTCTGCACTGCTTGACTGCATAGCTTCCGTTTACCCACCCAGATCTGCTCTCTTCTGCTCAGGGAGGCTGGCCTCTTATCAATAGATTCCCCTCTTTCTTTGAAGGACAGGGAAGCCTGGCGTGCTGCAGTCCATGGGGTCACAAGAAGTCAGACACGACTGAATGACTGAACAACTCTGTCTTACATTTGAGTTTGGTTATTGCAGAGCCCTGGGGAGAAATCCAATGGGAGGAGGAGATGATGGCTGGAGCATTTGTCTTCCAACTCTCTTTCTGAGCGTTCACATCAGAATAGCAGCAACCCTGGGCCAAAAGTCACCATTTCTTTCAAGTTCATGACTCTACTTGGGACTGTAGTAATAGCACCTTTCCCTTGTCAGGTCAGGGCTAAGCATGGTAATGACTCTTCCTTCTCCATTTTCAGCCCTTGCATATTGCATTCTCTCTTTTGCTTTGGTAATATGCTATAAAATGATATAAATGTTTTTGTAAACATTTGTAAATAACTTGTTAAACATTCCTCAAATAAGCCCGAGTTTACCATCTCTCTCTCCCTTCTTCCCTCCCTCCCTTTATCTGTCACCAGGCATAGCATCTATTTCTTATTGAGATCCTACACACTCAATATCCAATCATCTAAGGCTGTCATAAATTTGCAAGGAATACTTGTTTAAAACCAATCTGATATATGATGATTCAAGCTTATGAAGGCATAAAGATTTTAAAGAAAAAAAATAAATGCATCCTTGTAAGAGTTTCATGAGGGCTATGACACTCATGTCAAAACTCATACACACTTTTACTTAGAAATGGTTTCACAGTCCTTGCAAAGCCCATCTGACGAAGGACCCATTTTGCACACTCAAATTCAACATCCTCATTTTATGCACTTGAGAATCAGACACACCTGCCTCGGGTGGAATGGACACTTACTAGTAGAAATGTGACTAGAAGTCTGATCTGCCTTTGGATCCCCATTTCTCCTAGATAAAAACATTCCTCTACAGTGAACATGAATGTTGAGACTAGTTATTTTTAAAAAATCACTGAGGGATTGATGTGAGTAGCACATTCCTGGGGGTATATTTACACTAAAAAGAAAAAAAAATTACTCTTAAAGGAACAAGCTGACTACCTCAGAAAAGAAGGGATACCTGTAAGCACTCCCTTTCATGAGAAATAGATCAGAGCTTGAGTGCGAGTATAAAAATAAAGAAAGTTGGCATTTTATTTTCTGGGTCATTCTGGTGATCAGCAAAACCTCCACTCTGACTTTTATCTTTTTGATAAGTCTAGGATTACCCAAAAAAGCAAAGAGACATTTATTTGCCCAGAAGTGTGTGGGTAAAGCTATCCTTTTCTGAGAGCAGAGAGAGAGAAATGAGAGCAGTGAACTGCTGGCTCTGAGAACCAGTGGCAGCTTTATGACGGTTCAGAATAGAGAGGGCCGAGGGAAAGAGGAACTAACCTCTTCACATGTACAGTCATCTGGCACCATCAGCAGCTCTGCCCACCCCAAGGACAGGTCCATGGCACGCACTGGCACGGGGGTGCTGCTATAGGGCGCTCGGATGAGATGGCAGTTCTCAGCCCTCTCACCACACAAGAAAGCCTGTGCCACTGTTACTGCAGACTGGCTCATAAACAGCCAATATAAAGAGGGTAGAGTGGATGGAGAATCTCTCAACCACAATGTAAAAATCCAAAGACATCAGAAGAAATCCAGTTATTACTCTATTTTTTGTAATTTTGATGTAAACTCATTTGGAGGCAAAATCTGACCCAAATTGGCTTCAGGCTATTTTTAAGCTATGCTGATCCCACTTAGCATAAAGGAGCCTAAATTTCACTGTAAAGATTTAATTTTGGTTACTGGGTATTGGTTCAGAACCTGCCAGTGATTATATATGGTATCACCTTTTTTTAAAAAAAGACTTTTTTGAGAACAGTGCTGGATTCATAACAACACTGAAAAGAAGGTATAGAGATATTCCATGTAGTCCCTGCCCCGACACACGCAGACTTCACTACTATTAACATCCAGCACCAGAGTGGTGATTTGTTACAATCAACAAACCTACATACCATTACTGTCCCAAGTCCATAGTCTACACTGGGGCTCACTCTTGGCATCTGTATATCCTATGGCTTTGGACAAATGTATTCATCATTATACACACATGTACAAAGTAGTTACACTGCCCTAAAAGTCCTCTGTGAAACCACTTATTTGTTATAGCAGCTCTTTTTAAAAAATGAATTCTGAAGAACATCAGGCTCTAAGGTTTCAGGTAAGGTATGATAGACATATATTTCCCATGGGACTCAGAGCTAGAAGTCTCGGGAATGGAATGAATGGGAAAATAAAATCTCACCTAGTTAGCCAACTTTAGGAAAGAAAACTCACCAACATGAGGTGGTTTAGGAATCTTAGGAAGCCTCCCATAGCTCAGCTATCCATCGCTGATGTCGGCAATTCAACCGTTTTAACTCATTCTCTAATTTATTTTAATTTTGCTTGCTATGAAATAGACCCTAGATTGCACACATGTACATACCAAAGAAAGGAAGAAAGAGAGCCCACAGGTCAATTACACTTTACTGCAAATTTGAAAAGGAGAGGAGTTCAGAAGTAAATCCACTCACTGCCTGATATTAAAATATAGGCACTGCCTTTGTGGAAGTCAGAAATCAGGACTCTGCCTAAAGGGCAGGTCGCCCTCCACTGCAGGGGGAATGGAAATTGGTGCAACCACTATGGGGTGCAGAACAGAGGATCCTTACAAAACTAAAAACAGAGCCACCATATGATCCAGCAACCCCACTCCTGAGCACACATCCAGAGAGAACTTAACCTCGAAAAGATATACGCATACCTCAGTGTTCCAGCAGCACTATTTACAACAGCCAAGACATGGAAGCAACTGAAATGTCAGCAACAAATAAATGGATAAGGAAAACGAGCTACATATCGGGATATTACTCAGCCAAAAATAAAAAATGCCATTTGCAGCAATATGGATAGACCCAGAGATTAACATACTAAGTGAAGTAAATTAGAGAAAAACAAATATCATATATCACTTAATTATGGAATCTAAACTAAATAACACAAAATAACTTATTTACAAAAGGGATAGAGACTCACTCGCATGGAAAACAATCTGATGGTTACCAAAGGGAAATGATGAGGGAGGAATAAATTAAGAGTTTGGGATTACAAATAACACTATTACATGGAAAATAGATAAACAAGGTCCTACTCTATAGCCCAAGGAACTATATTCAATATTTTCTAATAGTCTATAACAGAAGAGAATCTGAAAAAGAATATATACTGTATAACTGAATCACTTTGCTGTATACCAGTAATTGACACAACACTGCAAATCAACTACATTATAATTTTAAAAACTTTTTTTAATAGAATTATAAATTAATCTCCCCTTGGAGGCCATCTCATCTGAGACCTAGAGATCAGAAAATATGTCCCAGGCATGTGGTCCAAAGTCAAAGAGAAAGTCACCCCAGCTCTAAGGGGTCTAGGGCACAAGGGTCAGAAATGCCACTAGAGATACTGTCTGCAATCAAAACAACACCTGCTTGACCTGGTTCTCCTAAGAATTACATACATATACTATATAATAGCTATAATATGATTATATAATAATTACTATTATTATCATTATATTTTTAAAAACTCACATATTCACAGGTTAATCCTTGAGGTGGGAAAAAGCACTCCGCTAGCTAAGAATCATGGTTCATCCTCTCAAGAAAGTCAGATGATTCACTGAGATGACAGAGGAGACAAGACTGAAAGTCACCTTTGTCGCATAAACTCCAACATAAACTGGATAACACTTTCGAAGTCCCTCTGAAAATGAAAATCTACTAATAATAATAAAGGAAGAGAAAGATATGAGGAGCTCCCAGTACATTTCTTTCCCCTTTACTTGTCTGGAGAGTCTGACCAGCATACTAGGCGTATACCTGCACTGATGAAGGGATATTCAAACTGGAAATTCTGGGGGTTCTTCCTCTTTGTCTTTCCTAAGGCACTCACCCTACAGAGCGAAGCAGAAATGACCAAGGCCGAGTGTTCATCACTCTCTCTCTTTCCTGAAGCTCTCTTCCTCACCTCCTCTTCCCTTGCAGACTCAGATCCTCAAGCAGCCTGTCCCATCTGAATTTCCTTATTTCAAAACAAAGCTCCACAAGGCCTTAGATATGGTACTGATTAAAGAGATTCACACTAACAGAGGGTGATAGTCATCCATTCTTAGGGGCCATCTGAGTTTCCAAGGAAGAGTTTGCTCATCAAACTGGATTTCTCCATTCAATGTAGCGTAGGGAATTCTTTAAACAAAGGAAATTTTCAGACACTCAAGTCATTTCCAGCCTCTCTGTATTTCACTTCAGCTTTTCGCCAACAGGTTTTGTCGCCAGTAGTAAATACAAAAATAGCTTTAAAGACAAGGAGAAAACTATAAAACACTGGTGAAAGAAATCAGAGAGGACACTAATAGATGGAGAAATATACCATGTTCATGGATTGGAAGATTCAATATAGTGAAAATGAGCATACTACCCAAAGCAATTTATAGATTCAATGCAATCTCTATCAAGCTACCAACGGTATTCTTCACAGAGCTAGAACAAATAATTTCACAATTTGTATGGAAATACAAAAAACCTCGAATAGCCAAAGCTATCTTGAGAAAGAAGAACGGAACTGGAGGAATCAACCTGCCTGACTTCAGGCTCTACTACAAAGCCACAGTCATCAAGACAGTATGGTGCTGGCACAAAGACAGAATTACAGATCAATGGAACAAAATAGAAAGTCCAGAAATAAATCCACACACATATGGACACCTTATCTTTGACAAAGGAGGCAAGAATATACAATGGATTAAAGACAATCTCTTTAACAAGTGGTGCTGGGAAAACTGGTCAACCACTTGTAAAAGAATGAAACTAGAGCACTTTCTAACACCATACACAAAAATAAACTCAAAATGGATTAAAGAGCTAAACATAAGACCAGAAACTATAAAACTCCTAGAGGAGAACATAGGCAAAACACTCTCTGACATACATCACAGCAGGATCCTCTATGACCCACCTCCCAGAATATTGGAAATAAAAGCAAAAGTAAACAAATGGGACCTAATTAAACTTAAAAGCTTCTGCACAACAAAGGAAACTATAAGTAAGGTGAAAAGACAGCCTTCAGAATGGGAGAAAATAATAGCAAATGAAGCAACAGACAAACGACTAATCACAAAAATATACAAGCAACTCCTACAGCTCAATTCCAGAAAAATAAATGACCCAATCAAAAAATGGGCCAAAGAACTAAATAGACATTTCTCCAAAGAAGACATACAGATGGCTAACAGACACATGAAAAGATGCTCAACATCACTTATTATCAGAGAAATGCAAATCAAAACCACTATGAGGTACCATTTCACGCCAGTCAGAATGGCTGCAATCTAAAAGTCTACAAGCAATAAATGCTGGAGAGGGTGTGGAGAAAACGGAACCCTCTTACACTGTTGGTGGGAATGCAAACTAGTACAGCCACTATGGAGAACAGTGTGGAGATTCCTTAAAAAACTGGAAATAGAACTGCCTTATGACCCAGCAATCCCACTGCTGGGCATACACACTGAGGAAACCAGAATTGAAAGAGACACGTGTACCCCAGTGTTCATCGCAGTACTGTTTACAATAGCCAGGACATGGAAGCAACCTAGATGTCCATCATCAGATGAATGGATAAGAAAGCTGTGGTACATATACACAATGGAGTATTACTCAGCCATTAAAAAGAATACATTTGAATCAGTTCTAATGAGGTGGATGGAACTGGAGCCTATTATACAGAGTAAAGTAAGCCAGAAAGAAAAACACCAATACAGTATACTAACGCATGTATATGGAATTTAGAAAGATGGTAACAATAACCCTGTATACGAGACAGCAAAAGAGACACTGATGTATAGAACAGTCTTTTGGACTCTGTGGGAGAGGGAGAGGGTGGGATGACTTGGGACAATGGCATTGAAATATGTATAATATCATATATGAAACGAGTCACCAGTCCAGGTTCGATACACGATACTGGATGCTTAGGGCTGGTGCACTGGGACGACCCAGAGGGATGGTATGGGGAGGGAGGAGGGTTCAGGATAGAGAACACATGTATACCTGTGGCAGATTCATTTTGATACATGGCAAAACCAATACAATATTGTAAATTTAAATAAAATTAAATTTAAAAAAAAGACATGGAGAATGCAATCCATCCCCTCCTTAACATACTTAAGACACTAAAAAACTATGTACACAGTGGTTCATGAAAGGGAATAATTCTTGAGGGAAAGTGGTTGGTATTGATCCTGACCCTCAAGTTAATAAATCCAGCACAATATTTCATAAATGAGACTATATTTCTTCCTAGTAAAATTTTCTTTCATATTAATTATGTACCATCCGTTGTTTTAACTTTTTTATAAAAGACCCTTCAAAGGTAGGCTACTGTAACAGATTTAATGAGAGCAGAGTGGTAGATTCCTAAAGATTAGGGCTGTGAGAGAGAGAATCTACTGACAGGGTTCTCAACCTCAGCACTGCCGGTTCTGAGACTGGATAATTCTGTGTTGTGGGAAGTTGTCTAGTGCACTGGAGGGTGTTTAGCAGCACCCATGGCCTCTACTCACAAGATGCCAGTTTCACCACTGCCCCTACTTGTGACAACCAAGATCACTGCAGGCATTGCCAACAGTGCCCTGAGGGCAACACTGCTCCAAGTGATAGCTACTGATATAGTCCGACCTCTTCATTGTGAATAAGGTATCTCAAATACAGAACAAGGCAGAGACATCATCATATTTACAGCTCTCAGTTCAGTTCAGTCGCTCAGTTGTGTCCAAATCCTTGAGACCCCACGAATCGCAGCACACCAGGCCTCCCTGTCCATCTCCAACTCCCAGAGTCTTTTCCAATGAGTGAACTCTCCACATGAGGTGGCCAAAGTACTGGAGTTTCAGCTTTAGCATCATTCCTTCCAAAGAAATCCCAGGGCTGATCTCCTTGCAGCCCATGGGACTCTCAAGAGTCTTCTCCAACACCACAGTTCAAAAGCATCAATTCTTCGGTGCTCAGCTCTAGTTAGGGGCAAGGAAAGTTGCTCATTCATATCTGACTCTCCCCATGGACTGTAGCCCGCCAGGCTCCTCTGTCCATGGGGATTCTTCAGGCAAGAATACTGGAGTGGGTAGCCTTTCCCTTATCCAGGGGATCTTCCCAACCCAGGGATCAAACCCAGGTCTCCCACACTGCAGGCGGATTCTTTACCGTCTGAGCCACCAGGGGAGCCCAGTTAGGAGCAGACTCAGGCGTGTATCGTAGTTTGTTCCTATTATCAGTCTTACCATCAGTATTTGAGTTGTTATTTCTATCATTACACCCTTGAAATAATTTTTTCTTCCATCTACTCTTTCTGGCTTAAGCATATGTTATATTATCACAGAAGAAGTGAAGTAAAGTGAAGTCGCTCAGTTGTGTCCGACTCTTTGTGACCCAATGGATTGTAGCCTACCAGGCTCCTCCATCCCTGGGATTCTCCAGGCAGGAATACTGGAGTGGGTTTACATTTCCTTCTCTAGGAGATCTTCCCAACCCAGGGATCAAACCTAGGTCTCCTGTATTGCAGGCAGACGCTTTACCATCTGACCCACCAGGGAAGTCCTGGTGGACTACACTATTGCAGAAACTGAGAGCTAAAAAACACTTTTAAATGTTGAAGGAAGATACATTTCATCTTGTATTTGCCATGTAAGTGTGTTAGTTAGGGGTCAACAGAACCCTGTACTGAATCAGCTCATTAGATGATGGAACCTGGAAAATTCCATGATCTGCGGTTTGCAGGCCAGAGACCCAGGAAAGCCAGTGACTGGGTATGAAAGGCCTGAGAGCCAGGGAGCTGACCGTGTGGGTTCCAGTCTGAGTCTGAAGGCTTGAGAACAAGGAGCAACAAGGGCAAAAAACTGATGCCCCAGCTCCACTGCTCAGTTAGAGAGCCAATTCTTCCTCCCTTTTTTGTTCTATTCTGCTCTCCAGGAATTAGATGACACAGACCACCTCCCCAACCCCCCACACCCCCCCACCAACAGAGAGACAGCAATTTGTGTTAGTCAATCTACCAATTTAAATGCCAGCATAAGCTGGAAGCACCTTCACAGACACACCCAAGAATAATGGTTAGTCAGGTATCTGGGCACCCCCTGTACCAGTCAAGCTGACGCATAAAATTAACCATCACAATAAGGACATTGAACAAGCAAAGAAAGGGAAAGAAAAGAGAGCAAATACACTCAGCCACGTGCTGTGCATCTTACTTGCAGATCCTCATGTCACCTAATCAATAATTCCTGCTCTATAAATATTTGTGATTTTTCTGCTGAGGATTTCCAAGTGCCACACCCACATCAGTATCCCTGGAATATTTTTTGAGGAGAGTAGCAATGGGTCATTTCTTTGTTACCATCCCCAAACCAGGTCTAAATACATTGAAGAAGCTGGTATCAAAGTCCAGAGTGCACCTTTTGAAAGCTACTATTCATGGTGCTTTAAGAAATCTTCAGGGACCCAGCATGTGTGCAGGTTGTATCCATTCTACCATCCAGGGCTTTGCAGTGTTGCCTGACAGGTGATAATGAAGTAGACTGCGTTGCTTCTCTGGGTCACCTATCATAATCCTAAAGGGCCCTTGACATTTCACAAAGGCCTAATTTCTTCATTTTGTAATTCTAGTTGAGGAAAAAATGCCAAACAGCTATGCACTTCTGCCTGCAACCACAGGGACAGAAATTGGAATGAAGGACAACGAGGACTGAGGGATAGCTGTTGTGTTTTGATTTGGTTTCTGAGAAAAGGAGCCAACTTACAGAAATGGACAAGAATTGAACTGAGAGGTAGAAAGTGGGTTTTCATACTGCCACTTGACAAGATGGGACTTCAGATGAGTAGTTTTCAACAAGAGATAAATTAGCCTTCAGGGCTTCCCTGGTAGCTCAGATGGTAAAGAATCTGCCTGCAATGCAGGAGCCCTGGGTTCGATCACTGGGTTGGGAAGATCCCCTGGAGAAAGGCATGGCAACCCACTCCAGTGTTCTTGCCTGGAGAATCCCATGGACAGAGGAGCCAGGTGGGTTACAGTCCCTGGGATTGCCAAGAGTCAGACACTACTGAGCAACTAACACACACACAAACTAGCCCTCCAGGGAACATTTGAGGATACCTGGTGACATGGCTGGTTGTTACAACAGGGCGGGTAGGAAGAGGCCTGGGATGCTGCTAAACATTCCATATACCGCAGAACAAACACCACCCCCTACCCGCACACACAGACAATAAAGAATGATCCAGCCCCAGACACCAGTAATGCCATGGCTAATACACTCTGCTTTAAGCAATCACTTTTCATCATTCTATCCTCACTTCTCTTACTTGGAAAACAGAAACCATATATCTCATGGAAATAAACATATTTTAAAGTGTTTGATTTTACATAAAGGGAGGATTATCTGATCCTGGGGTCCCTGGGGTCATTGTACTACTTCAAGTCTATCAGAAATGCCTACGAACTCTTCATTTTCAGCTTTAAACTTTAATCTGGACTTTTCAGAAATCCAAATTAATTTTTTAAATAACTTGGTAAAGAAGGCTAGTGGAAGGCTAAGCAATGGAAGGCCTTCCTGTTGAGGGCAGGGCTTAAAGCAAAAGACAGTAAAGAGCAGAAGCTGAGAGACCAGGCTTTCAAGGAAGTGCTTCTAGGATTCAAAGTCCAGCTCTAAGACGTATTAGTTCTGTGATCGTGGGCAAGTTACTGAATATCAGTAAAGCAGGGTGTTAGTTGTACCTCCTTCATATTACTGTTGTGAGGCTTTAATAACCTAATGCATATAATGAGCTTACAACAGTTCTTATGGAGAAGGCAATGGCAACCCACTCCAGTACTCTTGCCTGGAAAATCCCATGGACAGAGGAGCCTGGTAGGCGAAGAGTCAGACACAACTGAGCAACTTCACGTTCACTTTTCACTTTCATGCATTGGAGAAGGAAATGGCAACCCACTCCAGTGTTCTTGCCTGGAGAATCCCAGGGACGGGGGAGCCTGGTGGGCTGTCATCTCTGGGGTCGCACAGAGTTGGACATGACTGAAGTGACTTAGCAGCAGCAGCACAACAGTTCTTGGCAGATAGGAGACAAATACTGGGTTGGCCAAAAAATTTGTTCAGAGTTTTCTGTAACATCTTATCAGATCAGATCAGTCGCTCAGTCATGTCCGACTCTTTGCGACCCCATGAACTGCAGCACGCCAGGCCTCTCTGTCCATCACCAGCTCTCGGAGGTCACCCAGACTCACATGCATCGAGTCAGTGATGCCATCCAGCCATCTCATCCTCTGTCGTCCCCTTCTCCTCCTGCCCCCAATCCCTCCCAGCATCAGAGTCTTCTCCAATGAGTCAACTCTTCGCATGAGGTGGCCAAAATACTGGAGTTTCAGCTTTAGCATCATTCCTTCCAAAGAACTCCCAGGGCTGATCTCCTTCACAATGGACTGGTTGGATCTCCTTGCAGTCCAAGGGACTCTCAAGAGACTTCTCCAACACCACAGTTCAAAAGCATCAATTCTTCGGCGCTCAGCCTTCTTCACAGTCCAGCTCTCACATCCATACATGACCACAGGAAAGACCATAGCCTTGACTAGGCGAACCTTTGTTGGCAAAGTGATGTCTCTGCTTTTGAATATGCTATCTAGGTTGGTCATAACTTTCCTTCCAAGGAGTAAGTGTCTTTTAATTTCATGGCTGCAATCACCAACTGCAGTGATTTTGGAGCCCAGAAAAATAAAGTCTGACACTGTTTCCACTGTTTCTCCATCTAAGGCAATGCCAAAGAATGCTCAAACTACCACACAATTACACTCATCTCACACGCTAGTACAGTAATGCTCAAAATTCTCCAAGCCAGGCTTCAGCAATATGTGAACCGTGAACTTCCTGATGTTCAAGCTGGTTTTAGAAAAGGCAGAGGAACCAGAGATCAAATTGCCAACATCCGCTGGATCATGGAAAAAGCAAGAGAGTTCCAGAAAAACACCTATTTCTGCTTTATTGACTATGCCAAAGCCTTTGACTGTGTGGATCACAATAAACTGTGGAAAATTCTGAAAGAGATGGGAATACCAGACCACCTGATCTGCCTCCTGAGAAATCTGTATGCAGGTCAGGAAGCAACAGTTAGAACTGGTCATGGAACAACAGACTGGTTCCAAATAGGAAAAGGAGTACGTCAAGGCTGTATATTGTCACCATGTTTATTTAACCTATATGCAGAGTAACATCTTATGGCCAGCCCAAATTAAATCTTACTGGCTAGCCCAATGTTAAATATTGGCAATTATTAAGTTTTTAATGAAACTGAGATAAGTGAGGTGTTAGAGGACACAGAGGAGTGTAACGTTATCCCACGGAGGGGTGGTCAGGGGATGCTTCCTGGAAGAGCTAGTACCTGAGTTACATCCTTACAGACCAACAGATAGTGGGGGAAGAGTGTAAAGCTGGAAGCAGGGGGCCAGGTAGGAAGTGGTTACAAAGTTCATAGCTGAAAGTGGAAACCAGGGTAGTGCTTGTCGAAGGAGAGGAGGTCTGACCAGCAGGACCCAGTGATGACCAGCTGTGGAAGGGAAATCGGGAAGGAGTGCTGGGGTGCCAGCACAAGTTGCTTAACTCCCTGAACTTCAGTCTTCCTCATCCATGAAATGGAGATAATGGCACCTACCTAACCAGATTCTTGTAAAGATTAAATCAATTTTATTTAAAAACCCAGGGCATAGTAGCACATGGTAGATAAAAAATGGAAACATTCACTACTATTATCAACAATAGCTAGAGCAGCCCTGGAAGGGGCCCCTGAATGACAGGTAGACCAAGAGACTTAGCATCAGGCAGAGATTCGCCCAGCGTTACACCATCTGCTCAGTGCCCAAGCCATAAACTGCCTGCCTCTAAGCAGCAATGAGCGTGCAGAACTGAGTAAGGTCCACCCATAAAGACCATCCAAGCAATCACACCCTAGCACCTTCTGAGTTCCTTGGCATGCAAAGAAGGGCTAAGCAGATTAGGAAGAACTGGAGAAAACAGCACATTGATCCTCAAAGAACTGCCAATCTAGTGAAAGCAATTAGGCCAAAAGTTTAGGAAAGCAAGTAACGTACTCAACGGTGTCCCAACCAGAGCCAATGAATGTGTCCTGATCACTATGATGAGCAGGACAGTGAGGCAAATCAGACATGGTTAAATAAGTAACATTCCTGCCATTGCACAACTGAAACCATTATAATGTTATATATGTCAATCATACCTTAATAAAAACAATAAAATAATGTTTTTAAAGTTCATTCAGGAAAAGATTCATAAGGGGCCCCTGTTCATTCAGAACATGAGCAAATAACCTCATATTTCAATTCTCTAAAATAATTTCATTTGAAAACTGCTTAGAAATAAAATTGAAACCATATCAGAACAGTATACTGTCTACTTTTGCACTTTTAAAGATGAATCTTTCTTCTCTACTAAGTTCAACAGTTCTTCTTTGTCACTGTAGTTTATATTTCTCATAATACTCCTCTTTATCTCATGATGTGCTGTGAGCCTTAAAACAGTGAAAGAAAACAGATTTCCTAGAAGTGTCCACTTATTTACTCTAAGTAGGTGGCAATCAAAAAGAGCCCAAGGACAAGTCCCTTGAATTGCTGAATTCTGACAGGGTTCTTACTAGAAGTCATAACTCACAACCTCATAAAAAAATAATAAAGACCAAATTGCTATTGTAAGTGTCTCACATTTTCTTCCTAACTGATGAACAGATGAGTTGAATTCCTCCTCCTCTCTATCCCTTCCCCACTACCTAAATGAAACCAGATATCAGATAGATGATTGCAGCATGGCACTATTTGAAATAGGTTATATGTAATTTCTTACCAAATGGAAAGAGCTGAAAAAACATGTTTCATTCATTGTGTAAAATTTATAGTTTCTTTCATTCTGTGCAAGTTCCATAAATTTTGCTGAAAACTTGCAACAGATCTATGAGAGCAATCTGTGCTCCATCAGCTGAATCGAGATGTATCAATTTTTTTATATACACACTGAAGACTCTTGAAGCATCAGACCCAAGACATATTAACTGGCCAGATAAGACTCAAAGAGATAGAAACAAGTTACAGATGGCCTGCAATAATGATGTCAACAGAGAATCGAGCTTCTGAGAGTTGGAGTGACAGCTCTGATGAGCTCTATGGGATGATTTCTTTGCTGACGTTTTTAGGAATTCCATTTTCAAGTCTATTATGGCAACCACTCAAAAGTATTTCTTAAAGGAGAACAGGAGAACATATTCCTGTCAATCTAACATTTAGGGTGCCAATGTTTGATGACCAAGATATTAGAATATAATCTGGCAATTATTCCATCTGAAATGGTCAAAAATTATGCTTTGGATCCCTCCCACCTGGTCTCAATAAAGGTAAATATCTTGAAAAAGATATGTTTGCAGAATCAGCACCACTCGGATTAGACTTGTTTAGAGACCACATTTCAATCTTGATTAAACTCAAGGGAAGTCTTCCTCAATTGCTCTTGTCATTAGAACACAACGTTTGGAGAGGGAAAGGCCAAGAATGGGAATGCAAACAAGAATGAGGAAAAAAGAAAACTACATGATAACATTACTCCTCTAAGCCATAATAATGAATACAGAGAGTGTGTGTTTGTACTAAGACAGAATACAGGCATGAGAGTAGCGAGTTCTGATAAAAACATTACTTCCAGCACTCCTCCCCTTTCCTTCCCCTTTCATGTAAACACATTACTTCCCATGGGCTCCTGATGCTTTCACTTGAATAAATGGCACTGATCATCTCTAAACAATTATCTATTATATTTTATAAACAATTGCAAATTTGGTTGTAACTGAAGTTTGTTGATCCCACAGCAGCTGGACTCAAGAATATGCTTTTCAGCTTTCTGAAGTGCCCACTGTCTAATGGGATGGTGGAATACGTGATAGGGGCCTGGACATGGGGAAAATGTCACAGGCGCACGATACACTGAATTGACATCACAAGTCTGAATCCTGAGAGGTATAATTCAATAATTACTTTCTTTTTCTTTGCTTTACTTGCAAACAAAACAAAACAAAAATCCAGTAAACAGATCTCTAAAGATTACAGAAAATGCAATTTAGGAAATATGTACAGTAAGATGTTTTATGAATATAAAATTGAAAGATAATGAGACATAAAAGCGCAATAAAACACATTAGAGATATACACAAAGCTGTAGTTTTTGTATCATAATAAAAATAGGTATAGACTTTTAATGTTGGTATAAATAAGTTAAATATGTACAAAGATAAAACTAATGCTTTCAATTCTCATGCAACTATAAATCTGAAAAATTTATAATTTTAAAACAGAGCTATAAAACCAATAAAAATAAAATTAATAATATTGTATACAATGCTTTGCTGCATCTACCTCACCATTTATAATGTAAATATTTTATTGAATGAGAATTTGTATAGAACCATTTAGATGTGTATCATTAATTCCATGTTGTACCCATCTGATGATTCATTTTCTTAAAAGATAATTCCCATTTACTGCAAAGTCTTTTTCATATGAAATTCACTTGGTGAATCACTAAATATCATTAGATGTATCTTTTAAATATTTTATTAGCTAGTGACAATAATGAATCAATTAAAAGCTTCATAATCATAAATACAGATGAAAATTCAGGCACTGAAATCATATGACTGTACTGTTTCAAGATGGTTTTCCATATGATTCTATACAGGCTTATATTAAAGGGTTTTATTATTGGCATAAAAATTCAAAAGATATTCTCATGGAGTACTCCACAATTCTAAGACTAAGTTAAAGAAAGTGCTTGTATGAGTGTGTGGGAACACTTCACTTACAGTTCTACCTAAGTATTCCTATTATTTTCTTATTCACACTGCAGTCTTTTTCCACAGTCCTTTTTAACTATTGTGAATACTATGCAATAATTTTTGTCTTCTTATTTTTGTGGCCACTGTATCTCAAATTGGATTAAAGAGTTATCTGAGTGGTGGAGCCCTCCAGATGGGGGGAAATAAAGTTATAGGTTCTTTTAGGGGCTAGTAGTATAGGAAGGCAGTGGCACCCCACTCTAGTACTCTTGCCTGGAAAATCCCATGGATGGAGGAGCCTGGTAGGCTGCAGTCCATGGGGTCGCGAAAAGTCGGACACGACTGAGCGACTTCACTTTCACTTTTCACTTTCATGCATTGGAGAAGGAAATGGCAACCCACTCCAGTGTTCTTGCCTGGAGAATCCCGTGGACGGGGGAGCCTGGTGGGCTGCCGTCTATGGGGTCACACAGAGTCGGACACGACTGAAGTGACTTAGCAGCATCAGTATAGGAAGAGTGTTAGTCGCTCAGTCGTGTCCAACTCTTTGCGACCCCATGGACTGTAGCCCACCAGGCTCCTCTGTCCATGGAGTTCTTCAGGCAAGAATGCTGGAGTGGGTTGCCATTTCCTTTTCCAGGGAATCTACTTGATTCAGGGAGTATAGGAACAAGTGGGCAGCAACTTCCCCTCAAACCACCTAGAGGAATTCTTGTTAATTTTAGGTCAAAAATTATTGTCTCAGCTTCAAGAGAAGAAAGACTTAGCTCTTCCATTGTGCTTCTTCTAGCCATTTGGGATCCAGAAAGATCGTGTACGTGTCCAGGGTTAATCTTCCCCAAGAGATACTGTCCAATGACAACAATCCCCCAGAGATGTGGATCAAGCTCTTCCTAGGATTGAACCACCTTTGGTCCTAACCTAGGTTTCCTGACAGATGGATACAGATCACATCGAGCTTTCAGAAAAGAAAGCTATGAACCAGTTCAGACTGAGATTTCCCCCAACAGTCCAAGGTCCCACTTGTACCCGATGACCCAGAGATTCCAGGAGACAACTGCTTTCAAAAAAGTGATAAATTAGAATTGGGAGAGAATAGAAGAGTTCTTGGATCCCTGTTTCTGAGATCTCACAAATTACTCATAAGATAGAGTATATTCCAGTCACATTATACTCTAACAGTCAACTTGAATGCCTACTACTTTCATAATGTAATACATAATACAAATCAACATAGTTATCCTTTGGTTAAATCAGAATTTAATGGATAGTCAACAGAGTAAAATTGTTTATTCTTCTTTCATCTGCTTTTCTACTAACATACTTTATAATTCAAAGAAAATAACAAAAGTATTTACTCCCAATTTATTTATATATCACATTCTAATTATTTCTCTAAGTAATATCATTGGAATCTGAAACTCTATTTTTCTTGATTCTATAGTTTTATTTTTCCCCTCAACTGTTTCATAAAACTACTATTCTTGTAACACACATATCAAATTTTCAGATATACTTTGCTTTGTTTCAAAGCTACTAATCACTCATTAATGTTTAATGTATTAATATTAACATATTATTGAAACTATTAATGAGAAAGATATATTTATTATTTATGAGAGTGATCTAAGTCCTTGGTCCTATGTAGATTCTCTAACCTTTTAAATATTGAACTTGTAAATAAATTATATAAATGGTAGAAAGGAATATTTCTCCTGATTCATATTTAAACCCACCTTTCTATGGCAAATGATATATTCTATGAACATTGCATTGATTAACTAATAAATTTTAAGTCTTATGACCCACCTAAGCTAAACTAGAAATAGGACATTTTTATCAGATAAATATCATCAAAATATTGCCCTATAAAAATACAAGAAGATGAGGACAATACTTTTTCAAAATCTGAAAATCAAGTGAAAAATCATAATAAACTTGAGAAAAATTTATCCCAGTGTTTGATGATGTACATAACTCATAAGAATTCCTTGTTTTCATATATATATTCAGGCTTTTTACATCTCTATTCAGGGTAGAAACTTATCATCATCATGTCATTAAGCATTTATCACTTGTTGTCACGAAGTTGCTTCAGTCGTGTCTGACTCTTTACACCCAGAGTCCTTTGTTGATGGGATTTCCCAGGCAAGAATACTGGAGTGGGTTGCCATTCCCTTCTCCAGGGGATCTTCCTGACCCAGGGATCAACTAACCCCATCCATAATAAGGCAGAGCACAAAAAAATATAGGATTATATATGAGGTGGTATGCTAAAAAGACAGCTATCAGTCCTCAAGGGCAAGGGTTCAGTACTATTGATTTATTTTCTCTTTGCATAGAGAGTGGAGCATCTCAAGTTGTCAGAGAGATGTACAATATGCAGTCTTTCAGGAACTCAGGCTAATAGTGACCATGCTACCTTTAACACTAATTATCACTATTTTGGCAGATACATGAAAAAGATCGTGGTGGAGCACTCATGAAAATGACTACAACTTAGGTCTGCAAAAGACATATTTAAACTTCTACTCCATTCCTAGGAACTCTGTTTCAAAGTCACACCTAACTGGCAGAGCAGCTGAGAATTTAACTGAACTCAGTAACTAGGAATAAAAGGAAAATAGAACTTTGGTGGTTAAGCTAGGAGATTCTGCCCCACACTGGAAGTCATGAACACCAGGTGTTTACAATCAAGGAAGACAGAACCCAGCAATACAAAGCAACATAGGTTGAGCAATAATTTAACATTATAGATAATAAACACTACAGGCATCCAGAGGAAGAGAAAATCATCAAAGTCAAAGCTTGTCTGAAAAAAAAAAAATGCATGTAATCTAAAGGAGGTTAGATGGCTTTTCAACAAAGTGCTGGGGAATGGGGGGCTGCCTTCCACATTCATAGGAAATGGTTAGTGTTTGTACCAATAACGGGAAGGTACATTGTACAGGAGACAGGGATCAAGACCATCCCCATGGAAAAGAAATGCAAAAAAGCAAAATGGCTGTCTGGGGAGGCCTTACAAATAGCTGTGAAAAGAAGAGAAGCGAAAAGCAAAGGAGAAAAGGAAAGATATCTGAATGAAGAGTTCCAAAGAATAGCAAGAAGAGATAAGAAAGCCTCCTTCAGCGATCAATGCAAAGAAATAGAGGAAAACAACAGAATGGGAAAGACTAGGGATCTCTTCAAGAAAATCAGAGATACCAAAGGAACATTTCATGCAAGGATGAGCTTGATGAAGGACAGAAATGGCATGGACCTAACAGAAGCAGAAGATATTAAGAAGAGGTGGCAAGAATACACAGAAGAACTGTACAAAAAAGATCTTCATGGCCCAGATAATCTCAATGGTGTGATCACTGACCTAGAGCCGGACATCCTGGAATGTGAAGTCAAGTGGGCCTTAGAAAGCATCACTACGAACAAAGCTAGTGGAGGTGATGGAATTCCAGTGGAACTATTCCAAATCCTGAAAGATGATGCTGTGAAAGTGCTGCACTCAATATGCCAGCAAATATGGAAAACTCAGCAGTGGCCACAGGACTGGAAAAGGTCAGTTTTCATTCCAGTCCCAAAGAAAGGCAATGCCAAAGAATGCTCAAAATACTGCACAATTGCACTCATCTCACACACTAGTAAAGTAATGCTCAAAATTCTCCAAGCCAGGCTTCAGCAATATGTGAACCGTGAACTTCCTGATGTTCAAGCTGGTTTTTGAAAAGGCAGAGGAACCAAAGATCAAATTGCCAACATCCACTGGATCATGGAAAAAGCAAGAGAGTTCCAGAAAAGCATCTATTTCTGCTTTCTTGACTATGCCAAAGCCTTTGACTGTGTAGATCACAATAAACTGTGGAAAATTCTGAAAGAGATGGGAATACCAGATCACCTGATCTGCCTCTTGAGAAATCTGTATGCAGGTCAGAAAACAACAGTTAGAACTGGACATGGAACAACAGACTGGTTCCAAATAGGAAAAGGAGTTCGTCAAGGCTATATATTGTCACCCTGTTTATGTAACTTCTATGCAGAATACATCATGAGAAACGCTGGACTGGAAGAAACACAAGTTGGAATCAAGACTGCTGGGAGAAATATCAATAACCTCAGATATGCAGATGACACCACCCTTATGGCAGAAAGTGAAGAGGAACTCAAAAGCCTCTTGATGAAAATGAAAGAGGAGAGTGAAAAAGTTGGCTTAAAGCTCAGAAAACAAAGATCATGGCATCTGGTCCCATCACTTCATGGGAAATAGATGGGGAAACAGTGTCAGACTTTATTTTTCTGGGCTCCAAAATCACTGCAGATGGTGACTGCAGCCATGAAATTAAAAGACGCTTACTCCTTGGAAGGAAAGTTATGACCAACCTAGATAGCATATTCAAAAGCAGAGACATTACTTTGCCAACAAAGGTCCATCTAGTCAAGGCTATGGTTTTTCCAGTGGTCCTGTATGGATGGGAGAGCTGGACTGTGAAGAAGGCTGAGCGCTGAAGAATTGATGGTTTTGAACTGTGGTGTTGGAGAAGACTCTTGAGAGTCCCTTGGACTGCAAGGAGGTCCAACCAGTCCATTCTGAAGGAGATCAGCCCTGGGATTTCTTTGGAAGGAATGATGCTAAAGCTGAAACTCCAGTACTTTGGCCACCTCATGCCAAGAGTTGACTCATTGGAGAAGACTCTGATGCTGGGAGGGATTGGGCACAGGAGGAGAAGGGGACGACAGAGGATGAGATGGCTGGATGGCATCACTGACTCAATGGACGTGAGTCTGAGAGAACTCCGGGGGTTGGTGATGGACAGGGTGGCCTAGCGTGCTGCGATTCATGGGATCGCAAAGAGTCGGACACGACTGAGCTACTGATCTGATCTGATCTGATCTGAAGGTAGAACTTTAGAGACAAATAGTCCTGAGATCAAATAGCAACTCTTCCTAGCTGTGTGACCTTGAGGAGGTCATCTAACCTCTCTGATTCTGGCAAGTCTGGACAAACCACATGATCTTCTCTAATCTTCGTATCAACATATATCGAGCAGTGGCCACAGGATTAAAAAAAAGAGTATTTTCTTTAATCAAAAAAGAGAGGGATTAGAATATCTGTTTTTTAGTAATTACAAGAGATTCTTTTAACCTGGCAGTTTGGGAAACATTGAGAATATATAATCCTCAGTTATTTTTTGTTTGTTTTCAGAAAGACAGCTTGGTAGAGCAATTGAAACAGAAACTTTGAACTGAGTTTGAATCCTGATTCTGCCACTTGCTAGCAATGAGCTTCTTAGCCTATTAAACATTCTTCTTAGCCTATTAAATATGCTTATTCCTACCCTACAAAACGGTCCAACGGTTTGGTTTCCTCTTTTCTCCCTGACCACTTATGTTTATTATTTTTTTACTTTTTCCCCTTCATCTAAAAATGTTACCACTCCTCAGGATCAGTTCATCTTTTTACTTCTCCCTGCATACACATTGTCTCAGATGAACTCATTCTGTCCTATACTGTAAAAGCCTAGCTCTGGGTTTTTCCTTCCCAAATACATGTTCAGCTCAGCCTTCTGATATCTGACATGCAGATTCATAGGCAACTGTCTTATTAGTATTCCACCGAGAGCTCAGAGACCTGTCAAAGCAATGTTTTTGAAAAAAGAAATCTCAATTTCTTCCTCTTCCACCCCGATTATATGCATAAACACGCACAGTCTTCCATAATCTTCTCCATATGAGCACATGGCATCATCATCATCTATTCATTATTCACTTCCAGTTATCCTAGTCCTTTCTGGTTTCCTCATTCACCCCTACACACAAAAATCAACCCGTCACCAAAATATCTTAAGTCTGTCCGGTTCTCTCCATGTTTACAGCCATCTCCCTAGACCAAGCCACCACGAGCACACCTTTCTGCTCTATTAAAATTGACTCTGAACTAAAATATACAATAGTCTCCTTCTTGGACCCATTCTCCACAGTTTTCAAAGTAAACTTTCTAGACATGAAAGGAAGCATGTCACTTCCTTGCTTAGCACCCTTTCAAAGCTTCCCATTATCCAGCCAATACAGTTCAAACTCCGTATCCTACAACACCCTGAAATAATGTGACTTCTCCTTAGTTTTATCCATGCACATTCTGTCCTGCCCTCCTGCCTAACAGCTCCCCGTGATGTCCTTCCTGCTCCCTCAGAAACCAACGTCATTCCTGCCGAAGGGGTCTTGAGTTTTGTATTTATCCTCTTTTGTGCTTAACTGGATCCTCTGTTCCCTTCAGATCACGATTGAGATATGAAACCCTCAGAAAATTTTGTCTGGTCGCCAATCCAAAGTACTCAACCATAAATTTGAGTTTTGCTTTTAACTTACAGAGCTGTCACAATGAGTAATTATATATTCACATGCTTATTTATATATCTTCTGCCTCCTCCCTTTGTATAATTCATTTTATCAATACATATCAAGTGCATGCACACTGCCTAGCATGTTATGGGCGCCCCAGACATATATATTTAATGTATATGAATCCAATGGATAGTAAATACAATTCTCTTGCCCCACCACCGAGAGTGCAGTAGAGTGACAAAATTGAAAACACCCAAACCTGGATTCTAATTCTGGCTTCACTTTCAAGTCATGCTACTATTTTAAAATATGGCACATTAATAGAAAATCTGAGATGCTGTAAAGCCAGAGGACGAGGAGAAAACTGCCACTGAAAAGATGCCTTATTACTCATTGTACCCAAGGGGAGGAGCACGACATGCCACCGAGAGCTACCCTGGAAAGCATCAGGGTTGGTTACAAGCAAGGCAAGGGGCAGAGCCTGAAGGCAAGAGACCTTACTGTGGTTTCTTTAGGAAGGAATGGGTGAGGCGGGGTAAGCAGGCTTTGAGTTGGCTAGTTTGAATAATTTCAGCAGACCCTGGAGCACCGCGGCCACCTCTAGCTGTCTGGCACCGGCTCCGGGGAGATCAGGTTAGCTGGATGGTGGCTCAGAGTGCAAGCACCTGACAGACGTGGGGCTTAGGGCTTGGGGCTTGGACTCTAGGTGGGCGGCTTCTATTTGAAAAGTGTACCTATAGGCGAGTTATTTACTCTCCCTAGGAACTGGCAATCCCTTGCAGGGGAGCCCACCACAGTCTCCAGGGCCCCAGCTGTCTCAAAGCATCAGAAAATCAAAGACATGGTTAAAACAGCTACCTTGATGGGCAAGCTGTTTGACATCACTGAATCTCAGATTTCACAAACAGAGATAAAGAAATTCTTTTCTCAACCTTGAAACAGATGCAAAGGTACATTAAAAATATCAAATCCATTTAGGAAGATAGTTTATTATTTTATGAAGAACAGCCCATCAAGAACACATGAGAGCTGGATTTTCTTTCCATAGTATTGATGTTTTGTATTCACCTTTGTACCATGCTCCTGTATTCCCTTGGGAAATTAATAGTCTATTTATGTGACTGCAATGCAGGAGACCTAGGTTCGATTCCTGGGTTGGGAAGGTTCCCTGAAGAAGGGAACAGCAACTTCAGTATTCTGGCCTGGAGAATTCTGTGGACAGAGGAGCCTGGCAGGATACAGCCCATGGGGTCACAAAAAGTCAGACACGACTGAGTGACTTTCACTTTCACTTCTGTGAGAGAGTTGACAAGAGCAGGAAAAGAGGGGTCACTTTGAAGACAAAGAGGAAAATGATGTTAAACATATCTGGCCTCATTAACATCATCCTTCAAACATCTGAGCTAAGCATCACTGTCACGACCTAAAAAGGTGAGGAGGGTCCAAAATTGACATATATATACGTGTGGTTGGGGCGGGGGGGCGGGGGGTAACTCTGTGAAAGCATTTCCGTATTCACCGTGGCAATTCACTGTAAAAAGTGAATGAAAGATCAAATAAAACAAGAAGAAACATTAGTAGGTAAATCTTCTAATTATTTGAAGCAAGAGAATATTTCTATTAAAAATAACTCAGACACTGGAAAGATTATAAATATTTATGTAAGAGTTAAGTGCAGAAGGAGACCTTCAATCCATCAGCCCCTCCTTCTCATTTCTTCACTCTCTTCTTTATGAAGCTCAAATTCCATGGTCATCATTACTCTGAATGTTTAGTCTAAAGAAAATGGGTAAATCTCTCTCAGACCACTTTTACTTTCCCTACCAATTAGGGAGGCCTTCATCTTCTGAAAGGGCAGTGGAAGGTGACGGAAGATTTGAACTCAGAGGGGAAAGGGAAGGTCAGAAATAGGCATTGCTATGAGACAGAGAATGAGTTGTTAAGATTGCTGGTTTTACAGAGGACCTAATTGGTTGTATTATGTGTTACTAATATTCTTGTAGATTCCTAACTTTCCTTTTGCCTCCAGCTTTGGGTGAGTTCAACTGTCTGCCTTGAATATTGATGGAATTATATAAGATTGGAACTTCTAAAAAAGAGACAGAGAGAGAGACCTTCACTGAGGCCTCCCTATACTTAGAAATGCTGTTAAGTCTGTCTGGGTAATTCAGATTTCCTCTACACTTTCCACACATGCCTACTGCAGATCTTCCCCTCTTCTCTCCTACTCTGCATTCAGTAGATGAATCTGTAGAAAAAACAGAAACTCTTAGATGGGAAGAGGTTCACTTCCCTGAGACCAAGCATATAAGCCTTCTTCATCTGCATCCATTCTCTTCTATTTTGGACAAGAACTTGCTTCTATCCAAGACCAATCTAATTCATTCTTAACAACATACACTATTATTCTTATAATTCACCTTCTCCCTCCCTTGCAGTTCCTTTGAACTGTTATTAAATGCTATTTGTCCCATTAAAACAAATAAGAAATAAAGGGAAAATCCCACAACTTTTCAAGCCCATTTGGTAATGCACTTTCTTTCTCATAGCCATATTTTTCAAAACACACATCAAAACCCTATATTTCAATTTCTCATTTTTCTGTGCACTGTTCAATAATTGTCAGTCTGGTTTTCTGCTTATTCATTTCCCTAGCACTATTTTTCCAAAGATCACCCATGATCTCCAAGTCATAAAAACCTATTGATTTTGCCTTGTCTTCATCTTACCTCACGTATAATCAACATTCAAATTTAAGTACTCCCTTGTAAGGAAAATAATCATTGGGGGGGATTTCCTGATAAATGATCTCAAGATTTTTTTTTCCTACCTCTCTGATCAGTTCAGTTCAGTCGCTCAGTTGTGTCTGACTCTTTGTGACCCCATGAATCGCAGCACGCCAGGCCTCCCTGTCCATCACCAACTATTTGCCAAATTTTCAAGTTTGTTCTCTTCTACCTAAGCCAGTAAATATGAGTTCTTTAAGACTCAGGCTTGAGTTCATACATTTTCTCACTCAATATTTTACCCCTGGGAGATCTTATTTATAGCTGCAGCTTTAATTACTGTTCATTTTCAGATGACTCACAAATACTTCTCTTTCATCCTAAGCTTCTTTTCTTAGTTACAGACCTGCATATCCAAATGTGAACTTGTGATTCCTCTTAAACACCTCATGGAAATGTCAAATAAGCAAGGTGAAAACCAGGTCTCCTGATTTTCTTCCCTGAAACTGGAGTAAATGGCTCACCATTCAGCCAGTTGTACAAACCAGAAATTCAAGAGTCATCACGTGTTTCCATCACACCTTTCTTCATCAGGACCTGTGAGTTTTATCTTATATATCTCTTTAATCTACGAATTCCTCTTTATCTTATCACCCTTGTCTAAGCCACCACCATCTTTTACTTGACTACTCCAACAGTACACTCATTCACCTACTTGCGTCTACTCTGGCCCCCCTTTAAGTCCCAGGGTAACACCACCACCCTAGTCTCCTGACCAACCCTGGTTAAGACTCTTGGGTGGCTTTCCATTGCCTTCAGGATAAAGACACGGATTCTTCCACATGGTCCCGCCATGACCTGCCCCGTGACTATTGCTAGCTGCCCAGTCTGGCTTCCTTCGTGGCTCAGACGGTAAACCGTCTGCCCAAGAATGACCTGGGTTCGATCCCTGGGTTGGAAAAGTCCCTTGGAGAAGGAAATGGCAACTCACTCCAATTTCTTGCCTGGAGGATCCCATGGACAGAGGAGCCTGGTAGGTTACAGTCCATGGGGTTACAAAGAGTTGGACACGACTGGGCGACTTCACTTTCTTTCTTTCTGTCAGTCTGCTCTTGGCCCCAACGTTACTGTACCTTCTTCACTGCTCCCCGGGTTACCTCCAGGCCATATATCCACCTTTCTATCTCACATAATCTGGGTCTATGTATGCTAATCCCTTTTCCTCATCATCTTCCTTCCTCATATTGCCTGAATAATTTCTCTCTATTCCTTGGGATCTCAGTTCAAGTATCACATCTTTAGAAAAGCTTTCCATAACCTTTTAGACTAAGTACAAAACACTACCACTACCATTGTACAGTTTTACAGTACCGTGTCTTCTCAATATCCCTCTTTGGTAGTCTTTATTTAATTAATATTTCTTTTTCCCCCCACTACTGTATAAGTTGCACATGGATAGCAATCGTGTCCATATTCCTCCATATTTTATCACTAGAATTTAACTTAGTGTTACAACATTTAGCTTCATACTTGATATTTGTACACTCATTTAACACATATCCTTTATATTTATATTATAACCTGATTACATAAATTCAAGTTTAGTTCAGTCCAATCACTCAGTCATGTCAGACTCTTTGAGACCCCATGAACTGCAGCCTCCCTGTCCATCACCAACTCCCGGAGTTCACCCAAACTCATGTCCACTGAGTCAGTGATGCCATCCAACCATCTCATCCTCTGTCGTCCCCTTCTCCTCCTGCCCCCAATCCCTCCCAGCATCAGAGTCTTTCCCAATGAATCAACTCTTCGCATCAGGTGGCCAAAGTACTGGAGTTTCAGCTTTAGCATCATTCCTTCCAAAGAAATCCCAGGGCTGATCTCCTTCACAATGGACTGGTTGGATCTCCAACACCACAGTTCAAAAGCATCAATTCTTCGGTGCTTAGCTTTCTTCACAGTCCAACTCTCACATCCATACATGACCACAGGAAAAACCATAGCCTTGACTAGATGGACCTTTGTTGGCAAAGTAATATCTCTGCTTTTTAATATTCTATTGTGATTATACTTAAGAAATTATAGTTTAAAAGTGGTGAAAATTTGAGATAGAAAAAATTAAAGCTTTTCAGAAACACTATCCACACACTATGAAAATATTAGTGATTCCTCTAAGATTCTATAATCTTATTCTAATTGTTAAATGCTACATTGCCCTGCAACTCTAATCTCATTATCATCAAGATTCTGCATCTATAGTTGGATTAGAAAAATCTACATTGTCTTATCCATGATTATTTACTGGATTTTTTACTTTACAGCTCTCTATGATGACGTGCAATCTCAAAGCAAAGGATTATTTGCTTTTTATCTGTAATCACAACTGAGGATGCCGCAGTAGAAACACCAGCCATTATTGTTAAGGCTAATTTTTTTTTTATCTTAAAGGCTAAGTGTGTTTATTTTGCCTCTATTGCAAAATAGTTCTATTTTTTTCATTGATCACTTACCAAGGGGTGATCACTCAAAGAACTAAATTTATAAACAAAATCTGCCACTTGCCCGAGTCTTTCAATCTGTCTCTATTCTGAAATGATTGATCCCCCTCGCTTACAGTATATACACACGTACACCTAAGAGTCAGATTGCTAGCAGCACAACTGTTAACGTTTGTGTATTTAATTTCAACAGTGGGCACAAGACTTTTTTCCTCTTAAGTGTAAACCTCAAATCATACTAATTCCCATTTATTAATTTATTATTTATCCTTATAATTAATCAAGAAAGAATTTATCAACCTCCATTTCCTGCCAAGGTCTGTAATATCTGACAATATAAATAATTCTTACACTGATATTCCATAAAAATATTAAAAGAACTGGACAAAAATACACTGCTTCTATGTACTTTAGTAATCACATGTTGTAGACATTGGGAATTCCAATAGTTGGGAGAGATATTTACTAAGAAAACAGTCTACAAATACAAAGTACGAGTGCTTCGTGCTTCATCGTGTCCGACTCTTTGTGACTCAACGGACTTCTGTAGCCTGCCAGCCTCCACTGCCCATGCGGATTCTCCAGGCTTATGGGAATGGCTTGCCATGCCCTCCCACAGGGGATCTTCCCAACCCAGGGATCGAACCCAGATCTCCCGCATTGCATGCGGATTCTTTACCGTCTGAGCCACCAGCAAAGCCCGAGAATGTTGGAGTGGGTAGCCTATCCCTTCTCCAGGGGATCTTCCCAACTCAAGAATCAAACCGGGGTCTCCTGCATGGCAGGTGGATTTTTACCAGCTGAGCTACCAGGGAAGCCCCACACAAAGTACATAATAAAACAAAAAAATCAAGTCATTATTGTTAGAACTAAAGATTATTATCTTTGCCATCTCACATTTGCTAATAAAAGACATACTCTGAGAAGATGAGAGTAGAGGTGATAGATGGGAAAATTTCTCAAAATTCTGAGAAGAAAGTTCTGGAAATATACAGCACCCTGAGCAAAATGCATAAGATAGATGAGAACAGTATATGTGGTTCAAAAAGTATTGAAAATGATCCTTAATGAGGGGCTAGCTAATCACAGAGTAATCAAGGAGATATTCTGTCTTAAGGGGAACCCTAAGAAACTAAGGATTGGAATAGGGCAGAAAAAGCCAATTTTCATCCTTTTACTGAAGACTGATGCCATCGATAAAAACGTAATATTCATAATGGCTAATTTAACTGATCTGATTGTTGAGTGTGATAACAGTTACATTTACTCTCTAAAGAAAATTAGGGTTTCTAGGAACTTTTATGTCATTAATTAGGACTATGAATTGTTAATGCAGCATTTGCTAAGCATCTAGGAAGAATTAACCCAGTTGCAAAGGGGATTAATTAAAAGTTTAGGCATTGGAATGATCTAGCTGAAGACTGCTGAGGCAGAAGTAAAAGACAGTTTATTTCATTTCCATGTTGTACCTGGAAGTGTTGAGCCCAAGGAGAGTTAATTACCTTCCCTGGAGGACACCAGAGAACAGAAACAGAAGAGGCGTCTAACTTCTGCTCGTTGCTATTTTAAGAAATTTAAGGCAACCTGGACACACTGAGATAATCATTCATGTTTTGCTTTGTTCTAGGTTTCCTGAATTTTTAAAACTAAGCTGGAGAGTTAATCACTCAAATACGATTCTCCAACCCTCTTTAGCTTCAGACTCATTTATACAGCTAACTATCTAATTGACACCTCTACCTGAACATCCTGCAGGGAATTCTGCCTTAAGATAATGAAAATGGAACTATCCCCCCAAATACAGGGACACATACACAAATATACATACACACACACCCCCCTGCCAAACCTTTTTTACTTTATCAATAGTTCACTACATCTATCCTGTCACCTGGACTAGAAATCTGAATCACCTTTGGCTCCTTTTTCCCAACATCCAATTATTCTTCTGGGTTTCCCCATTTTTCCATCTGAAATCAGGGCAGGGAAACATATAGAAAGCACCTGACCTGTAGCCCATAAAACAAGGCAATCCACAAGTCAGGGGTTTTCCTTAACAAGGATCCTCTAATTTCTAAAATTATAATGGATATATATGGTAAGTGCCTCAATTTAATCTCCACACTACTATACCTATAAATCAAAGTAGCCAGATGCCTTGAAATGCTCCCAAGTATATCCAAGGGAGCAGCAATCTGACAGAGTTAGGTGCTAAGAAACTTTATAAATTTCTACTTAAGTTTCCTAAATTTACACTTCTATTTATGCTAATTTATGTTTTCCTTCTTAGTAAAATTACAAGACAGCTATTTACATAATGCTTAAACATCTAGCCAGCTATTTCCTGCCGTTGGTCCACATAACCAATTATTTCATTTAATTAAATGCTTTCAAACTGCTGTAACCAGCCAAGTCATTGACCAAGCTTGCTTATAAGTGAATTCCTTGGATACCAACTCAGGACAATACCATTAGTTAAAAAAAAAAAAAAAAAAACCTTTAACAAACAAAATGCTCCAATAGGCTGGGCAGCTGGTGATTATGCACTCAGACAGACTTGAGAAACTGCTGCTTGAATTTAGTTATAAAACCTTAAAATATTTTAAGAAATTAAGCCAGCCAATTAGAATCATTTTTTTTATTTTGCTTAACTTTACAATATTGCATTGCTTTTGCCATACATCCAAATAAATCCGCCACAAGTATACATGTGTTCCCCATCCTGAACCCTCCTCCCTCCTCCCTCCCCATACCATCCCTCTGGGTCGTCCCAGTGCACCAGCCCCAGGCATCCGGTATCAGGCATCAAACCTGGACTGGTGACTCGTTTCAAATATATTATACATATTTCAATGCTATTCTCCCAAATCATCCCTCCCTCTCCCAGAGTCCAAAAGACTGTTCTATACATCAGTGTCTCTTTTGCTGTCTCGTATACAGGGTTATTGTTACCATCTTTCTAAATTCCATATATATGCATTAGTATACTGTATTGGTGTTTTTCTTTCTGGCTTACTTCACTCTGTATAATAGGCTCCAGTTCCATCCACTTCATTAGAACTGATTCAAATGTATTCTTTTTAATGGCTGAGTAATACTCCATTGTGTATATGTACCACTGCTCTTATCCATTTATCTGCTGATGGACATCTAGGTGGCTTCCAAGTCCTGGCTATTGTAAACAGTGCTGCTATGAACATTGGGGTACACGTGTCTCTTTCAATTCTGGTTTTCTCAGTGTGTATGCCCAGCAGTGGGATTGCTGGATCATAAGGCAGTTCTATTCCCAGTTTTTTGAGGAATCTCCATACTGTTCTCCAAAGTGGCTGTACTAGTTTGCATTCCCACCAACAGTGTAAGAGGTTTCCCTTTTCTCCACACCCTCTCCAGCATTTATTGCTTGTGGACTTTTGTATCACAGCCATTCTGACTGGCGTGAAATGGTACCTCATAGAGGTGGTAGAATCATTTTTAAAAGCATTTCCAAAATCAGACCCAGTGCTTGTTGCTATTCCCTTATTAGATAGACAAGACATTGTTGTTCATTTTAAAAAATTAGGAAGTTCCAGCAAAGAAAAGAAGAGAACCTTTCTTAACACCAGGGGGTATATTTCTGAGCAATGTCAGAGGGGCTTTAGTTTGCACTCCATCTTCTCCAGAAAAGTAGGTTTGTGAGGGGGGTGTGTGTGTGCATGTATTTATATGTGTTTTTAGTGTTAAAATCAAATAATGTTCAAAACAGATTAAAAGCAATATATATGCACTCCTAGCTATTTGCCCCAGTGAAACAAAACCCGATGTTCCCACAAAAATCTACCCATGAAATGTTGATAGCAGCTTTGCTCTTAACCACCAAGACTGGAAACCACCCAGATGCCCTTCATCTGAGAAATGGATAAAGAAACTGTGGGACATCCATACAAGGAAATACTATTTATCGATAAAAAGAAACAAACTGTCAATACACACAACATAGATGAATCTCAAATACATTTTGCTAAGTGGAAGAGGTCATACTGAAAAGGTCATGTACTGTATGATTCCATTTATATGATATTCTGGAAAAGGCAAGACCCTAGGGAGGAAAACAGATTAGTGAGCACCAGAAGTTAACTGCTAAGAGAAGATCTGACCACAAGAGATAGCGTGGGGGACTGTTTGGGGTCGGGGGGGAGACAGAATTCTTCTGTACTTTATGTTGTTTAAAAAACTATGCATTTTGGAAATACATAGAACAACAAAAGGAGTGAATTTTATCATATGAAAGTGTGAAATATATTATACAGAAGCCTGTGTATTATATGTTTCCCCTTTGTTTTTGTTTTATTTGGTTTGGGTTTTTTTTTGGGGGGGGGTGTATAAATACACACGTGACATCCATAGTATACATTATAAAACACAATATTATGTACCATTTCTGGTGGTACATAAACAAGAAACCAATCAGAATGGTCCTCCCTACAGAGGGAGATTAGAAGTCCCAAATTGGAAGTCTTGATTTTCATTATTTATAGTGTTAATATTGTTTCAATAATTTCAATATTAACACTATAAACAATGAAAAGGCAAAGGGAGAAGAGGGACGCAGAGGATGAGATGGTTATGTAGCATCACCAACTCAATGGGCAAGAACTTGAGCAAACTCTGGGAGATAGTGGAGGACGGGAAACCTGCCGTGCTGCAGTCCATGGGGTCCAAGGAGTCAGACACAAATTAGCGACTGAAAACAGCTGGTGTATAACTTTTCAATTCAAGGAACACCAAACTAAAAGGAAACATAAACATTTTGATGTTGCAATAGACACTTTTTAGGTAAATTTTCCTTTCTGACCACACAAACTAAAATCCTCTTTCCCTGAATATGGGTACAGTTAGGTTATGGAAAAGTCTGACAGTTACTCAGCAACAGAAGCTGTCTGAACACTGTAGTGACATGCTCTTCCTGTCCACGGGAGATTTTAACAGTTACTCCCTGGTGAGCAGTATAAGCCGAAAATCAATGAAGGTAGAAGCCGCAGGTTGTTCCATGGTGGAACATGGCCTTAGTCTCATCAACAACAATCAGCACACTCTTCGGAAGTAAAAAGATTCAGAAAAATACACAGTTCAGTGCACGGGATGCCTGGTATGGTTTCTGGTCAAAACGGGAAATTGGGCATTGCAGGCAGATTCTTTACTGTCTGAGCCACCAGGGAAGACCATGGAGTGGGTAGCCTATCCCTTCTTCAGGGGATCTTTCCAACCCAGGAATTGAACTGGGGCCTCCTGCATTGCAGGCAGATTCTTTACCAGCTGAGCTACCAGGGAAGCCTGTATATATGAGGATGTTACTAAATTTTCCATTCAAACTGCCAGTGAAACATATTAGAGACCGTAGGATTCACTTGTCCTCACGAGACCTTTAGGCAGCACAGCTGCACGACGGGACGCAGTGCTAAGTCTCTAATGACGACGCGGTGCTGGCTTCCTCCTCCAGGGTTGTACAAGGTTCGGGGGAAAAGTGACTACCTCACTGATGACACATGTCAGACATCCAGGAGGCTTTGTCATGTTTTAAAGAGATGGCTCTAGAACGGCATCTAATAAAAAGTAACATAAAGACTGGAATTTTTAAAATCTGTATGTTTATATGTATGTATATCTGAATAAGCATATATTTCTAAGTTATTCAATGCTTCCTGGATCAGTAGTCTATGAAATATTTCATTGGGAAATTTCTGCTTCATTCTGCCTATATTTTCATAAAGGGAAACCATGCTTATAGATATAAAAGAAAACAGCTGTTCGATCCACTGTGAAAAGGGTGCTATTTTTGTTCAAGAACACACTTATTTATCATCTCAGCTGCTTTTTCATTTTTTAAAATGACATCTTTCAAATCACAAATGTTGATTTCCATTGAGGACAATTTTTGTGTTTTATGTTTAGTGCATTTTAAATAAAATTTAATAAAGATTTTCTTGTATCAAGCTTACAAAGATATTCCCCAGTGTTTTCTTTCAGAAAACATTATAATTTTAGGTTTTATATTGAAAACTATCTAATTTGTTGATATAGAGTTGTTCATATTGCTTTTCTGTTGTTTTAATGTGCACGAGATTCATACTGATATTCTTTCATTTCTGATATTAGCTATTTGTGTCCTCTTTCTTTTCATTACTTAGTATGACTAGAGGCTTACCAATTTTATTGATGTTTTCAAAGGACCAGCTTTTGGTTTTATTGATTTTATTGACTTCTCTATTGCCCTTTTTCAATTCCATTGATAACTATTCCAATTCTTATTATTTTTTTTCTACTTACTTAGGAGTTAATTTGCTCTTCTTTTAATGATTTTAGATTTTTTTTATATATGTATTCAATGCTATAAATTCCCCTCTAAGCACTGCTTTAATTGCATCTCACAAATACTGACAAGTTAAATTTCATTTTTATTTATACCAAAATATTTTTAAAGTCTCTTGAGATCTCTTCTTTGATTCAAGTGTTATTTAAAAGTGTGTTGTTTAACTGCCGAATTTTTTCCAGAATCTTTCTATTACCAATTTCTACTTCAATGTTCTTTGAGAGCAGACAGTGAAGGCTATATTTTCAAATTTGTTAAGGTAAGTTTTATGGCCCAGAACATGGTCTATTTTGATGAATGTTTCATTTGAGCTTGAGAAGAATGTGTAATCTGCTGTTGTTGGAAGTAGGGTATTAGTGTCTATTATATCCAGTTGACTGACGATATTGTTGAGTTAAACTATGTCCTTACTGATTGCTCAGTTGGTAAAGAATCCACCTGCAATGAAGGAGACCCCAATTTGATTCCTGGATCGGGAAGATCGGCTGAAGAAGGTATAGGCTACCCACTCCAGTATTATTGGGCTTCCTTTGTGGCTCAGCTGGTAAAGAATCACCTACATGCAGGAGACCTGGGTTCAAGATCTGTGTTGGGAAGTTCCTGGAGAAGGAAAAGGCTACCCACTCCAATATTCTGGCCTAGAGAATTCCATGGACTGTATAGACCACGGGGTCACAAAGAGATGGACACAACTGAGCGACTTTCACTTTTACTGATTTTCTACCTGTTGAATTTATATCTGAAAAAAAGGGGTGTTGACATCTCTAGCAATAATAGTGAATCTATTCCTCCTTGCAGTTTTATTCATTTTTTATTCACATATTTTGATACTTTTAGGCACATACATGTTATGTTGCCTTATATCTTTTTGGGGAATTAGCCACTTTATTATTATGTAATGCCCTTCTTTATCCCTAACAATTTTCCTCTCTTTGAAGTTGGCTCGATCCAAAATTTATATAACTACTCTCTCTATAACTTCACATATATTTATACACACACACACACACACACACACACCGAATTCATTCATACAATCAGGAAATATACTCCTTGTGTGACTCTAATTCTTGGAAGAATTGATGCATTTGAACTGTGGTGTTGAAGAAGACTCTTGAGAGTCCCTTGGACTGCAAGAAGATCACACCAGTCAATCCTAAAGACTGAATATTCAATCCTGAATATTCACTGGAAGGACTGATGCTGAAGCTGAAACTCCAATACTTTGGCCACCTGATGCGAAGAGCTGACTCACAGAAAAGATACTGATGCTGGGAAAGACTGAAGGCAGGAGGAGAAGGGGATGACAAAGGATGAGATGGTTGGATGGCATCACTGATTCGATGGATGTGAGTCTGAGCAAGCTCTGCGTGTTGGTGATGGACAGGGAGGCCTAGCATGCTACAGTCCACGGGACTGCATAGAGTTGGACATGAATGAGCAACTGAACTGAATTCTTGGGAATTTGTTGAGATTCGCTTTATGACTCAGTCTGTGGTTAATTTTTATAAACATATTATGCAGAGGGAAGATAAGTGCATTCTGCAGTTACCAAGTGGAATATTAGGTTAATTTTTATAATTTTGCTCTTCAAATAAGTTTACATCTTTTATCTATTGAAAGTAGAGTGTTGAAAATATCCCATAATTTATTTACTTCTGTTTTTGTTCTGTATAAAATTATAAGAGCATGTTGCTAAGTACATACAAATATAAAGCTGTATTTTCCTGATAATCTACCTAATAACAGAATGATATTTTCATCAGATTCATGTCCTTAAATTTGGTGTACAGCTTTCTCTTTTTTCTTCTGGATTTGATACGGGACCACTTGTTCCAAAACCATTTAAGATCACTGAAGAACTACTGAGGGAAGACAGTGTGAAACCATACACTTGGGATAACACACAGCTAACAACTCTCTCAATGACATGCTTCATCCCTTCAGTATTTCTCACTGTATAACAAACTACTGTAGAACGCAGTAGCATAAAATAAGAAGCATGCTATTAATTGCAATAGATCATCTGTGCAATTGTTCTGATCTTGGCCAGGCTCACCCACGCCTCTGCTGTCAGCTGGTTGACGGTCTGTGAGCTGCTTAGTCTTGAACATGATCAGGCCTTCACTCCATGTGGTTTCTCATTCTCCAGCAGGCTTGCTGTGCCCGTGGCAGAAGCTCAGAGAGAAGCCTGAAATAGTGCCAAGTCTCTAGAGGCCTATGCTTGGAACTGGCACAGCATCATCTCTGTTGAATGTATTGGCCCAAGCTAGCTACAAGGCCAGACTAAATGAGGGCTGGGGAAATAGAACTCCTTCTGATTGGAGGCACAGCAAAATCACATTGCAAAGGGTGCAGACGGAGGGAGGGATCAAGAATTTGGGACATTTTACAGTCTATCACATACCTGAGTCTTTTAGGGTCTGCTGTGTAACAGAAAAGAAAGGGGCCAAAATGAATCCTTTCCTTTTATTCTTACTTGTAAAATGAAACTACATCTAAATGACCCCTGAAATTAATCATAATGTGAATGGAGAAAATAATAGAGAAAATAGGCAAAAGAGGATGCAGAGGTAATCTCAAACCTTTTTCACAAAGTTGATTCTAGGAATAATTTGCTATCTTTCGTGGTACATAACATTTATTTTTTTATAAATATTTTTAAAATTTTATTTATTTTTATTTTTTGCTGTTCTGGGTCTTTGTTGCTAGACATGGGCTTTCCTGAATTATAGCAAGCAGGGGCTACTCTCTAATTGCAGTGCACGGACTTATTGTGGTGGCTTCTCTCACTGCAGAGCACAGGCTCGTCAATGAGCTGAGGCCGTCTAAGGGCTATTTTTCACCGAACCTGGACCAGCTTCTGTGTTCCTTGCGGACCATGCCAGAAACTCAAATATATATGAAGTCCCAGAGTATGAAGGTATCTAGGCTTTCTGTTTAAGAATAAGTGTAAAATAATTAAGTAGAATCTTGACTCTTTTAGTGCCCTACCAAAAAAAAACAAAAAACAAAAAACCCTTACCTTTGCTGTGGACTTCCACCTCTAAATCTCTAATTACCTTTAAATGACTGATTATGGCTCATCCAGGGATTTATCTAAATCCTTATTTAACCCACTTAAACTTTCAGCCAGCCACTCAAACTTTCAGCTTGATACTCTTGGGAGTATCAAGTTTCATATATGTTTTGAGAGTTCCCAACCCTTTAAGATGTAATTATGTCCCCTTGAATGAAAAGAAAGAGCATTTGCTACTTATGGCTTTCAAATCCATTTAGAAAAAAGACTGCAGCCTTCTAGCTTGTGTTAAAGTCAAAAAGGAAAAATAAAAAGATTGTGTCTGTATATCTAGAGGCTTTTTATTTTGTAACATAAATTAAGATTAAGATGACTTTCTTCTTAAAATTCTTTATGAACTTTACTTGTTTACCCATATTCTAATAAAATTGGTAAAACTTTCTTTCTCTAAAAAAGCAAAATTGCTTATCACTGGGTTTTCCCCCTGGTCCCTCAGCACAGGTACATGAAAATAACACATCAAGTTACCATTTTATAATTGCGCTTTTATTCCTCTTTTAGAGCCATTTCCCATTTTTTTTCCTATTGAAAATGTTCAAGGGGAAATAAACCTCATAACTTCTTCACTTCCTGTGGGAGATAATGGCTGCTAAGGATAACAACCAGTAGAATATGCAGTATATGGTATAATAATTCTCCACAGTTTCCAGAATGGAATAATTTCATAGTCAAGTATTTGAACTACAGAGTTTAAATGGTGAAAATTAAATAAAAATAAATTCCTGAACAGCTGACTATGGTTGTTAAGAGTGGAGATTTAACTATGTAAACCTACTTATCTCCAATTGTATATAATCATATTTAGGGACTGGACTGTTTTCAAGATTTTTCTTTCATTTCTGAGTTTTGCTTAAAGTATTAGTTCTATTATCAAAATACCGGGGCTTTAGGTCATAGTGACAGACTCACAGACACAATTCACTCATGACTCTTAAGACTGTAAAGAAAAGAACTATGAGTCCATCCATCTTCCCTGCTATTCTCCTCTACTATAAATTACGCTGGGATGAGGGGGAAAGTGAGTTATAATAAATTTGAGCTGAAATATCTCAGCAGAAATTTGCCAAGTATGTTTGATGAAAGTACACTGGAAGATTCTTGTCCTGGAAATAAATCCTGTAATCTGGTACCAGTAAACCTGGCTGGTAGTGGGTTGTTGAAATTCCATGGGTTAGGAGTAGACCCCTCCCCATTGAACCTCACATTAGAGATCTCTCAGACTCAATAAACATGTGCCTTGCAGACCACTGAGAATTGGGCACAACTCTTTATGACATTCCCTTTCCTTACACTAGGTTAACACAGACACAATGTCTTACACTGCTCCTGAGGGAAATGATGCCAAACAAGAAAAGAAGGTGACTTTAAGTTACTGCACTGATATTTCACATTGCCTAGACTCTGAATGAATTGCCAACCCTCCACATTCTTCTAAAAATCTAAGTAACCTCTATTCTTATATGGAAGATCTATTGTTCAAAGTCCAAATGCTTGTAGGCTTGACCTAAGTTACTCTTAGAACAGAAAAGATTAAGGTTTGGCTGTTTTCACTGAAAAATGGAAATAGGAAGCACACATTTAGTTGTAAACTTAGAGAAAAACCAATATGATAAGCCCTTTGCTGATTATTAATTCCAAATCCAAGCTAGAATGATTAATAAGTATTCATGCCATCCCTTAAAAAAAAAAGAACCTTTGAAGAAAAGAGAAAAGGTCCATTCCTAAGTTATTCAAAACCATTGCTCATACCAAGGTTAGGTACTAATATTTCGGTATCACTTTCTCATATAGCCATAGCTACAAGCGTTAACCTTGAATAAGACGGCCAAGGGTACACTTTGGTGTGAATGTAAATTGGTACAGCCACTATAGAAAACAATATGAAAGTTCCCCAAAAAACTAAAAAAGAGTTAGCATATGATCCTGCAATCCCACTCCTGGGCATATATCCAGAGAAAACTAATTTGAAAAGATACATGCACCTCAATATTCATAGCAACGCGATTTACAATAGCCAAGATATGGAAGCAACCTAAATTTCCATTGACAGATAAGCGGATAATGATGTATCATTTATATATAAATATATATAAAATTACTCAGTAATAAAAAAAGAAGGAAATGATGCCCTTTGCAACAGTGATGGACCTAGAGATTTACCGTACTAAGTAGATCAGGAAAAAATAAATATCATATGATATTTATTTAGATTACATGCAGAATCTAAAAATATGATACAAATGAACTTATTTACAAAATAGAAGAAGACTCAAAGACACAGAAAACAGACTCATGGTAAGCAAAGGGGAAGAGAGGAGAAAAGATACATTAGGAGTTTCGGATCAGCAGATACAAACAACTATATATAAAATAGATAAGCAACAGGGTCCTACTGCATACCACAGGGAATTATATTCAAAATCATGTAACAAAAATGATGGAAAAAATAGAAAAAAGTATACACACACCTGTGTACAACTGAATCACTTTGCTGTACAACAGAAACTAACATAAAATTATACATCAACTATACTTCAATTGAAAAAAAAAATGCCAAGAATGTTTTCACATAGTTTATAAGCCCTAGGCTAAAACTCACTATATTGATGGATAAAGACTTCATACCCAAGTCTACAGTGTAATGAACTCACATACATTTAAGGTTCCCTTGAGTGCAACAGTTAAGTACAGCTGATACTTGTGGCCTTCATAACTTCTCCGAGAAGAAAGTCCCCCATTTGAAACTCAAATGCAAAGTGAGTATATATAACATCTCTTAACATTTCTTCTTTGCTGAAACACACAGGGATAAGAAGAATGCAGTCAATGACTACATTTGGTATTGCCGTGGAATACATCTAAAATATGGCCCAGTGACAAAAAGAACCCTTGCTAAGGCAACACTATTTGAAATGTGCTGCTTGCATGTTAATCTGCTAAGAGATATTCTTACCAACATATTATATGATGAAAACAAAGAAATAAATAAGCACACAAAAAACTTCATTGAGAAGCAGTCAACACATTGTAGAATAAGTCAAACTTTATTTACCAACCAAATTAAGTATAAACATATGTATTAACACACATACACATGTAAGAAGGTATAGACACATACTTACCTGTGTGTGCATGTATAAACAGAGACAGAGGCAGAGAGAGAGAGAAATATCTGAAGATAGAAAAAGAAAGTGTTAAGCTGGTACGGATGCAACCTCAGGTATGGTTAAAGGAAATATCTCTGTCCTGGAGGATGTTTCTTCCTTTGCGAGGTTTTTTCCACCTTTTGCATTAAATATGTCAATTTCTTTATCCCTTGCCATTCTGCATTGAAATGTTCATTTTCACACATTTAAGTATGCAGATGAATTATGGAGATTTTTGGTACCAAATATTTTTGTCTGAAACTACTTAAAGTTTGTACTTTTACAGTGTTCTTCATATACTTTTCTAAAGTTCTAATTTTTGGCTTCCTAATTTGGCTCTCAAGTTTGAAATTCCTATAATGAAGAAATTCTAAATTTCTAAATTTAACTAACTCTAAAAATGCCTATCATATCACAGGTATCTATTATTATATTACTTAGTTGGGACCTTCCACTGCTGCTGCTGCTAAGTCGCTTCAGTCGTGTCTGACTCTGTGCAACCCATAGACGGCAGCCCACCAGGCTCCCCTGTCCCTGGGATTCTCCAGGCAAGAACACTGGAGTGGGTTGCCATTGCCTTCTCCAAGGGACCTTCCACTACTTATGGTTAAATCTCCTCATAATATTTTAACTCATTACTCAAGCCCATGCCTGGCCAACATGGCTATCCAACACCAAGGTCTGTTTGTCTCTTTCCCCACCCACCCACCGCTTCCCTATCCAACCTTTACACTCTCTCTTTTTTTCTTCTTCCCTTCAGTTCAGTTCAGTCACTAAATAGTGTCCGACTCTTTGCGATCCCATGAATCACAGCACGCCAGGCCTCCCTGTCCATCACCAACTCCCAGAGTTCACTCAAACTCACGTCCCTCGAGTCAGTGATGCCATCCAGCCATCTCATCCTCTGTCATCCTCTTCTCCTTCTGCCCCCAATTCCTCCCAGCATCAGGGTCTTTTCCAATGACCCAACTCTTCTCATGAGGTGGCCAAATTATTGGAGTTTCAGCTTCAGCATCAGTCCTTCTAGTGAACACCCAGGACTCATCTCCTTTAGGATGGACTGGTTGGATCTTCTTGCAGTCCAAGGGACTCTCAAGAGTCCCTTGAGACAACACCACAGTTCAAAAGCATCAATTCTTTGGCGCTCAGCTTTCTTCACAGTCCAACTCTCACATCCATACATGACTACTGGAAAAACCATAGCCTTGACTAGATGGACCTTTGTTGGCAAAGTAATATCTCTGCTTTTCAATATGCTATCTAGGTTGGTCATAACTTTCCTTCCAAGGAGTAAGTGCCTTTTAATTTCATGGCTGCAGTCACCATCTGCAGTGATTTTGGAGCCCCAAAAAATAAAGTCTGACACTGTTTCCACTGTTTCCCCATCTATTTCCCAGGAAGTGATGGGACCAGATGCCATGATCTTCGTTTTCTGAATGTTAAGTTTTAAGCCAACTTTTTCACTCTCCACTTTCACTTTCATCAAAGGCTTTTGAGTTCCTCTTCACTTTCTGCCATAAGGGTGGTGTCATCTGCATATCTGAGGTGATTGATATTTCTCCTGGCAATCTTGATTCCAGCTTGTGCTTCTTCCAGCCCAGCCTTTCTCGTGATGCACTCTGCATATAAGTTCAGTGTTCTGAGAACCAAAGAAACTTGCCTAGAACAAAGAAATTATCCATTTCCAAATGCCAGATAAACACAAGTGAAGAGTCTGATCTATCAACGTCAGGCTCTGTTTTAGGCTGCCATCTTTGCCACTGAAAACTAATCTCACAAGGTTTTGGAGATGATTTCTCTGAAGCTGGTATATGAATTTTTGTTTTATTTTACTTTGAAGAACGATGACCACACTCCTTTTACTATTACAATCACTTAAGGAAGTATTCTGCTTGGACTCCCAGTTATTCAACTCCTAAGTAAGAATCCATACTTAATTTATATCCATGAAATATATTCATTATTCTCAAATACTGGTCTCCAGGTCAGAGCATCTGGATAGGGAGGAGATATTTTGCTTGTGAAAAAAGCTAAATTACTCTTCCTTTCATGTCATAGGCAGTCATAAATCAAAGTCACCAATCAGGATTTCCATTTCTTAAAAGATGAGTTCCTCTTCAAGGTCAATGGGAGCCTTAGCTAGAACCATCTTAATCTATCACAAAAGTTTATTACAACAACAGCGAATCTCAAAAGAAAACCAATTGGTGTCTTGATCATTTTCTTTCCAGGAGGATCCTCATCCTTTGTGGGAATATATCAACTTCTTCCCCACACCCATTTCTATTTACCAAGGAAAAGAGAGAAAAGCAGTGTTTGACAAACCACAAAAAGATACTCTTATGCATTTCCCCTAAAGCAATGAGTACTTACTTTAAAATTATTTTTAAATGGGATAATGCAATTGATTCTTCCCAGGATAGCACAAATCGCTGTAAGGTGGTTTACTGTCTACAGCTCTAGACACAGAAGTGGTGAAACATTTTAAACTCTACCTTGCTCATCAGCACTCACTGGAGACCACTGCAGTGCTTCCTGACCATTTTCAGGTTATATTCCACATAAAAAGTGATTATCTTCATTTGACACATTGGAATAAACTGGAATGGGTTTGAGAATGTCTATACAGGGCTTGATTAAAAAAAAAAAGAAGTCATATTCTTAATACAGTGTAACAACATAAAAAATAGAATGAAAGTGATATAAAGACTATTAAATTTATATAAAACTTCTCAATAAAGAACTCCCATTTCTTGATGAGAAATTTGAGCTTGCTTTCATGAAAACAGATATTTTATGATTGAGCTGGTGCTGCTGCTGCTGCTAAGTAACTTCAGTCGTGTCCAACTCTGGGTGACCCCATAGATGGCAGCCCACCATCCTTTCCCATCCCTGGAATTCTCCAGGCAAGAACACTGGAGTGGGTTGCCATTTCCTTCTCCAATGCATGAAAGTGAAAAGTGAAAGTGAAGTCGCTCAGTTGGGGTATTGGCAATTCCTTATCATGATTTTAATGATGATATTTTTTTAAAGACCTTCAGAGTCACATCAGAAAAAATCTTTATTCATATGGAGATAAAAAAATTTTAACCATTTATCCAATTTTATAGTTGCCTAAAATTGCTGGTGCTCTGTGACGACCTAGGAGAGTGGGATGGGGTGGGAGGTGGGAAGGAGATTCAAGAAGGAGGGGATATATCACCTATGGCTGATTCCCTCCAGTTAAAAATAAATAAGCTTTTTAAAATACAGCAAGTTGAATTATATTTAAAAAATCTAAATGCACATCATTTTGTATCACTTGGTAATATAATCTTGAATTTTTATAGCAATGCAAATGGATTTCAAACCCACATAAACTTTTGTAAATGAGGATATTTCAAAATAATAAAGAACACTGAAATTTGCAGAAGAGGGGTTTATTTGGAGAGTGGCCATACAGCAGCTACTGTGCCTGCACTAACCAATACAAACCACAAAAGACAAACTCAGGAACTTTGAAAATCATACCCTCCAGGAGCTCACTCCTGGCCTCTGTGAACGACCACAATTCGCAATGAACTACGTTTTCTGTTCTACGTTCTGAACGTGAACTATTCCAGCAGCAACCTTGGCTGCTTTGTTGTTGTTCAGTTGCTCAATCATGTCCAGCTCTTTGTGACCCCGTGGACTGCAGAACACCAGGCTTCCCTGTCCTCCACTATCTCCCAGAGCTTGCTCAAACTCACATCCATCAAGTTGGTGATGCCATCCAACCATCTCATGCTCTGTCATCCCCTTCTCCTCCTGCCCTCAATCTTTCCCAGCATCAGGGCTGTGTTAGCTGGATGTCAAGGTAGATTCCTACCAGGTACAGCATCTCCTTAGTGCCCGGCAGGCATGTCACAGCAACGAAGGGCTGCCAATGTGCTTCCTGAGGGCCTGCCTGATGACCCATAGGTGGAACACATGCAGAGGCTTAGACCAAGCTTCCAAGGCTGAGAGGGGGAGTGTTTTTCCATCAACGTCACACCAGGCCCACTGCAGCTCTTTCTGGGGATAAGTTAAGCCCTTATTTTCCTCACAGACTCTCATGGTTAGTTTCTCTTTCAGATCAGATCAGATCAGTCGCTCAGTCATGTCCGACTCTTTGTGACCCCATGAACTGCAGCACGCCAGGCCTCCCTGTCCATCACCAGCTCCCGGAGGTCACTCAGACTCGCATCCATCGAGTCAGTGATGCCATCCAGCCATCTCATCCTCTGTCGTCCCCTTCTCCTCCTGCCCTCAATCCCTCCCAGCATCAGAGTCTTCTCCAATGAGTCAACTCTTCTCATGAGGTGGCCAAAATACTGAAGTTTCAGCTTTAGCATCATTCCTTCCAAAGAAATTCCAGGATTGATCTCCTTCAGAATGGACTGGTTGGATCTTCTTGCAGTCCAAGGGACTCTCAAGAGTCTTCTAAAGTTTCTCTTTAGGTCTTAGTAAATTTGCTCAGTGTCCTTTCCCATCTGCTCATCTCTGAGGCTTTACTCTGTTCAGAATATTCAAATATTCAGTCTTTCTACACACGCATGCGCGCGCGTGCGCACACACACACACACACACACACACATGAAGTCTTAGTTCTTTTCTTCCCACAAAGTTTCTTGGCTTCTTAGGGGAACTTTTCTACCTCATACCATATGTGTGAAGACTTTGAGCTCCACACACCATGGTATTGAGGAAGCTACTCCTTTGTCATAAGAAAAAGAAATCCTCTTCTAATTTTTCCTTCAAAAATGTAGGCATCTATGTGCCTTGGAATACTGAAATGAAACTTGAGAGCTTTTTTCCAGTGAAAGTAATAATAACAGGACATTTACTGGGAGGTGTTGATATCTCCAACATACAAATAGATGGCTTGGAAACTTCTCAATGGGAATTCTACAGAGAGCTAAATCCTAGTTAAGATAGGCTTAACTTCCACTGAGTTTGGGTAAACTCCGGGAGTTGGTGATGGACAGGGAAGCCTGGCGTGCTGTGGTTCATGGGGTCACAAAGAGTCAGACACGATTAAATGACTGAACTGAACTGAGCTAACTTCCTACACATTTGGTAACTAAGTAGCTAGAGTTCTCTCTCTCATACACACACTCATATACACAAATGAAAGGCAGAGTTGATCAGGAAAAAGAAATATTTTGAACTGAATGTCTGGTTGAAATACTTGAGACTAGATTTAATTTTTAATTTTCAGGGGTTTTTTTTAATAGGCAAAAAGCATATATGTTAGGATGGCATAACCAACTCAATGGACAAGAGTTTGAGCAAACTCTGGGAGATGGTGAAGGACAGGGAAGCCTGGTGCACTGAGGCCCATGGGTCACAAAGAAACAGACACACTGAGTCCTGAACAACACCGCATGTCAGGATACCTCTGTTCAAAGGACTCTTCTGGTGCCCTTATTTTTTCTTACCCAACACCACACATTTTGTTTGGCAAAACACTTCTCTTTATATCATGCCTGGATATTTTTTCACATCTACAATCCAAACCAGACCCTCCACCAGTTTGTGAGATAGAACCTTGAGGAGTTTTTGCCTTTCACTAGGCACTGTGCTTCGAAGAACGTAGGTTCCAGGCCATTCTTATGAGCCATCCTATGGTGGTAATGACTGTGAAGACGGCTGCCTAGTGGAACACTATTACCTCCTTTGAGGAGGATTCAGGGGTCAGGCCATTCCTCAGCCACAACTTTAAGCACTAATCAGGCACAGATTTTGCATATAGATTTCTCATTGAAACTCTATAAACAGTTTATAATTCCACGTGTTTCAATAAATTTTAAAGTCATATTTTTCAGATGCTGTCAGATCTCCTTGAGGACAAGGATTTATCATCATTATTTTTTTTACTTCTATCATCTTTCCAGGAGACAGAAATTTACTAACTGTGTTATGACCATTAGGGAACTTCAGCCGTAAAGGACAATTTAAATAACATTTACTGACATGTTCCACAATGATATTTTTCTTATTGATCAAGAATAGATAGTCAAGATATTTTCACAGCAATAACATTTCCTTTTTTCTATTTTTTCTAAACCAAAGGGGAAGTAGAGGGGGAGGGGTTTGGGATTAGTAGATGCAAACTACTATATTTAAAATAGATAAACAGCAAGGCGCTACTATATAGCACAGGGAACTAAATTTGCTGTCCTGTAATAAACCATAATGGCAATGAATCTGAAAAATAAAGAAAAGAAAAAAGCATATCCGTTATCTACCAGGACTTCCCACGTGGCTCAGTGGTGAAGAACTTGCTGGCTAAGCAGGAGATGTGGATTCCATCCTGGGGTGGGAAAGATCTCCTAGAGAAGAAAATGGCAACCCACTCTAGTATTCTTGCCTGGGAAATCCCATGAACAGAAGAGCCAGGTGGACTACAGTCCATAGGATTCCAAGAGTTGGGCATGACTCAGTGACTACACAACAATAATCTATCTATATAACTGAATCACTTTGCAGTATACCAGAAACTAACACAACATCGCAAATCAACTATACTTCAACTAAAAAAAAAAAGAACTTGTGTGAATGAATCAACAACACATGAGTAAATGAATCAACAACTAAGTTAAAAATAAGAGAATGGCCACAAGTTACAAGTTTTGGTTTTTATGTAAAAGTCTTCATAAATTAAAAGTATACTTGACTTTGCATTGTGAAAAAATGCAACTTTACCTCAATAATGAAACCAAGACAATCTAAAAGATTATCTAAAAATTTTAAGTGATCAATAAACACGTTATTGTTTTATTCTAGAAGTGTTTTTCTGGAAGCACCAGTTAAGGAAACCTTCCAATCACGAAGACACAAATTTCTCTGATTTTCATGGGTATATTTATTTTCAGTAGTTTGAAATCCCTTAAGTTTGGAATTAGAAACCTTCAAAATAATTTATTATTTATTATTATTATTTTATAATTTTATTTTTATCATTATTTTATAATTTATTATTTTTTATTATTATTACCAAAGAACTGATGTGGCAGTTTAGTCTCTGATACGGGATTCAAATACAATTTAAAAGTTGCACCCCACATGGAACTCTCTGCTCAATGTCATGTGGCCCCCGGATGGAGAGGGGTTTGGGGAAGAATGGATACATGTACATGTATGGCTGAGTCCCTTTGCTGTTCACTTGAAACTATCACAACATTGTTAATCGGCTATAACTTAATACAAAATAAAAAATAAAAGTGGCACTCCAATTTTTTTTCTTTCTAAGATTTTAGCCCCAGGGATGTGTGGGCTTTAACATGCAGCATTATCTACACTCTAAGCATGCTGTCATGATATGCATATTCTCCAATTCAAGGTATGCTGTCAATTTCCAGAAAAAATTAAACTTCAGCTTGAATATAAGATTATAATGAAAACCAAAATAATTGGTTTAATTTCTTGACTGTATTGAAGTTGATGTTGGAGCCCATTTTGAAAATAAAGGTTAGAGTCTTTTAAACATTTGCTTAGTGACAGTTATACTTATTCATTCTAGAATAGTAATATATATTTAAAAATTTTTTGAAGAAGGCTTTACATTTTTGCTGGAAGAAGTTCTGTGTCTAAGTGCTTTTGTTAGAAATTTCCACTTAAAAAGCATTACATCTCTCAGTATTTACAGTCTTTCTCAGCTAAAAACAAAAGGAGAAAAACAAAAAAGAGAAAGGCTACTAAGGTTTTTCCTTGTCTTTGCTTGCTAACAACTGCATACAAGATTTCCAGAAACCCAGGAAAGGCCAAAAGAGAAGTGAAGCCTAGACATAATACCGTTCCAGGTTTCTGCATTTTCAGCAAGCTCTTGGACCTTTAGCCACAGAGTTCAATACCGTAAAATCCACCGAGGTCCCCAAATCCCACTCTGCCTGTTCCTGCCTTGTTACCACCTTGTGGACAGCTGACTACTTTCTCTAAACTACTTCTGACTTTCAGGACACTTTAGTATCAACAATGTGGCAGGAATTTCAAGATTCCAAGGGTCTAGAGACCAGATAAATTGCTAACCTCTACAAATGCATTACAAGCATTTATGATAATCCTATGGAGTTGGACAAAATGTGGGTTCAGGTTTTTCCATATCATCTTACACAAAAATGAACCAAATGAACTTTTTGGCCAACCCCAATCATATCACTCCACCTGTCTGCAGAATTTGACAAAATTTATTTCCTCCTTCTTGAGCTCTTACTCAAGCTCTGCTGGCTTTCCTCATCTCAAATCATAACATTTTGAGTGCCCGAGGTGCCACCCTCAGATCTCTTCCCATTATAAATTCATTCCTTAGGCCATCTACTAAATCCATGGCTGCAGAGACTATCTATATACACTAACAAAAATTTTGCGTTTACAGCCCAGAAATTTCCAATGAACTTCAAGTACCATGTCACTCAATAGTACCAATATCTCCTTTGGGACATTCAACAGGCACCTGGGCCTTGGACTCAAACCTGAACTCCTGCTATTCGCCACCAGCACAGCCTCCCATGGCTTCTGTGACACCTGTCTCCCCGCCCCCAAGGACTTCCTCCTCTTAGAAAGTGAAACTTCTAGCTGCTCAAGCCATAAGACACTGCTTTCGTCACTGATACCTCTATTTCTCCCATGACCTAATCCATCAGATCTTGTTGGCTCTACTTTTCAAGTGGCTGGTCCCATTTCACCCAGCATCAAAACTGAAAGCTTTACAACAGAGGTCCCTCAACCCCCAAGATCTAATGCCTGATGGTCTGAGGTGGAGCTGTGTAATAATAATAGAAATAAAGTGCACAGCAAATGTAATGTGCCTGACTCATTCTGAAACCATCCCCACTTCCCTGGTCTGTGGGAAAACTGTCTTCCTGGAAACTGGTCTCTGATGCCAAAGAGGTTGGGGACTGCTGCTCTGCAAGATTCTGTACGATTTCCCCCCTCTACTTATTCACTCTACTCCAGCCATATGGGTAAGGCATGCCCCCTCCCAGGCCAGAGCAGTTTACTTCCTGCTTTTCTCAGGAAATGATGTTCCCACATGTGTAACCAACTCACTCCTTCACTTCCTTCTGATCTTAACTTCAAGTAATCCTTTCAGAGAGCTCTCCCCTGACCCACTGTATATAAGAATTCTCCCTTTTCTTCTCCCTAAGCCTCTGCTCCATACCTATCACTGGGTGATACATTTACTTGTTTGACCTACTGACTTTTCCCATCCCATCCTACCATTAAACTCTATAAAAACAGGGCCTTTCTTCCAAACTACATTCTCACACCAACAACAATACCTGGCATGCAGTAGACATTTTTTCATATGTCTGAGCAGAGGAAGAGTTCAGTTCATTTCAGTCGCTCAGTCATGTCCAACTCTTTGCAACCCCACAGACTGCAGCATGCCAGGCCTCCCTGTACATCACCACCTCCCGGAGTTTACTCAAACTCATGTCCATTTAGTTGGTGATGACATCCAACCAGCTCTGAAGATTTACCGCGAAGTTAGTGAAGTTTTGGAGAAGGCAATGGCACCCCACTCCAGTACTCTTGCCTGGAAAATTCCATGGATGGAGGAGCCTGGTGGGCTGCAGTCCATGGGGTCGCTAGGAGTTGGACATAACTGCGCGACTTCACTTTCACTTTTCACTTTCATGCATTGGAGAAGGAAATGGCAACCCACTCCAGTGTTCTTGCCTGGAGAATCCCAGGGATGGCAGAGCCTGGTGGGCTGCCGTCTATGGGGTCGCACAGAGTCGGACATGACTGAAATGATTTACCTTACCTTACCTTAGTGAAGTTTACCTTTCATTCCCACACTTGACAAGGGCCTTGCAAGTATTTGCAATTCTTGGAAGGTCTTCAGTATTCTAGGTGTGAGAAGGAAGCCAGGTTAAAATTATGAAATAAGTAAGCATGAATGGAAAATGGCTTGAAGTAATATGAAAATAGACTATAATTGCTAAGACTTTAGTAAGTTATCATGATTTCTTTTCTCATTCTAAGTAAATAACTATTCTCATCCCCAAATTTGTTTACATAATTTTATATTCTATTTTCTTAACTGGATCCCTGCCAAAATTACATAAGGCCCCACAAAACCAGCATCTATCACGATAGATCATCCAGACTTTCAATAAGCAGACAGTAGAGGAGCCTGCTTGCAATCAAGTATCCTCTTCAAAGAACACATCTTGATGCTACATGATGATCCTTGGATCAGAAAAGATTTATTCTAGCATTTCCATGTCTAACGTAGGTTTTAACTGGCAGGTCTCTCTCTCTCTATTCTTTAGTACCAGCATTAAACAGCAAATAAGCATGAATCTTACGCAAAGATTCCTATAGGAAATTTGTAAGTATTGTATGTATCTTTGGTTGCAATAACGTAAAATTACATGTGCAGATCATGGTAAGACTCATTTTATGTAAAAGGAGCTAACAACTGCAATTTTTTTTATTTTCATAGTTTACCCAAGAGCCTTTTGGGTACATGGGTATAGTAGGAGCTCTAATATCAATTGGATTTTTAGGTTTCACTGTACATGCTCATCATGTTTACAGTAGGTATAGATGCTGATGCATGAGCATACTTTACAACAGCCACTGTAATTATTGCTATTGCAACAGGGGTAAAAGCATTTAGTTGACTAGTAACACTTCACAGAGGCAGTACCAAGTGATTTCTGGCCATAATATGAGCCCTGGGTTTCATTTTCCTTTTTACACTAGGAGGATTAACAGGAATTATCCTGGCTAATTCATCTTCAGGTATTGTCCTTCATGATACATGCTAACACAGTTACACGTTTCCACTATGTACTTTCAACAGCAGTTGTATTTGCCAACATAGGAGATTTTGTAAACTGATTTCATGAGTCTCAGGCTATGCTCTTAGTTCTACATGAGCAAAAATTATTATATTTGCAGGTGTAAACATAACCTTCTTCCCACAGCACTTTCTGAGTCTATCTGGAATGCCACGATGATATTCCAACTATTCAGTTGCATACCCAATATGAAATACTATTTCATCAGCAGGCTCATTCATCTCACTAACAGCAGTAGTATTAATAATCTTCATTATCTGAGAAGCATTTGCATCAAAATGGAAAGTCTTAACAGTAGATTTAACTACTGGAAATCTTGAGTGACGAAATAATGTCCTCCACCATATCACACATTTGAAGAATCCATATATGTTAATTTAAAAAAGCTAAGAAAGGAGTGAACCCAACCCTCTACTACTGCTTTCAAGCCAACATCAAAGCTACTATGTCTTTCTCAATAAATGAGATATTAGTAAAATTTTACATAACATTGTCAAAGTTGAATTATAGTGAAAATCATATATATCTCCAATTGGGCTCTCAAGATGCAACACCACCTACTATAAAAGAATTATTATACTTTCATGATCACACACTGATAACTGTCTTTTTAATGTTCTTGCATCCTCTATATTATTTAATTAATTTTAACAACAAAGCTGACCATACCAGCACAACACACACACTGGAAGTAGAGACCATTTAAACAGTTCTGCTAGCCATTATTCTAAATTGAATTTCACTACCCTTATTACAAATCCTGAGTGAACTCCGGGAGTTGGTGATGGACAGCGAAGCCTGGCGTGCTGCGGTTCATGGGGTCGCAAAGAGTCGGACACGACTGAGTGACTGATCTGATGTGATCTGGTCTGATTACAAATCCTATATATAACAGACAAAACCCCCTATTTCAGGAGGTTGTAGAAAGTTGTAAACAACTCCTCCCTTACTGTGAAAACTATAGGGCACCAATGGTATTGAGTTATACAAGTATACAGATTATGAAGACTTAACCTTTAATTCTTACATAATCCCTACATCACACGTAAAACCAGGAGAACTGTGGTTGTTAGAAGTAGATAATCAAGTAATATTACCTATAGAAATAACTGTGTAACTATTAATCTCTTCAGAAGACATACTACACTCATGAGCTATACCTTCTTTACGCCTGAAAATAGATACAATCCCAGAATGCCTAAATCAAACAACTCTCATATCAACATGACCAGGTTTATATTACGGATGATTTTCAGAAATTTGTAAATCAAATCATAGTTTTATACCTATTATCTTTGAATTAGGACCCCTAAAATATTTTGAAAAAAAATGATCCAAATCAATATTACAAATTCATTAAAAAGCTAAATTAGCATTAACCTTTTAAGTTAAAAATTGAGAGTCAAAACTCTCCTTAGAGTCATGCCACAATTAGACATATCAACATGTTCTTTTAGGAAAAAGAGAAAACAAATCAGTAACATATATGATCAGTACTAAAGGAATCTTCAGATCCATCATGAACAATTTTTTCATATATATTTTCTAAATTGTCAACTTGCCATAATGTCTAACATTTTATTGTTTGTGCATATATTTCAAAGAGAACTACTTTTTGTTTTCTTTTTCTTTCACTTAGGTCTTTTCTGTGATTATTATTTATTATGTTTAATGTGAATAGTTAGTCCACTTATTTTCATCCTTTTATTACTAATGAAATTGTGTAAGGCTAGAAATTTTATTTCAAGTAATACTTTGGGTCCCAAAAGTTTTGACATATACTTTTCTTAGCTAGGGATTTTGTTTTGATTTTTGTCTTCAAGTTGAAGTAAATGGACTTTTAGGTTATTTTTAACCACAGGATTATACAGAAGTACTTTATTTCTTCCTGAATTTTCACGAGCACTGTATACCGACAGGACTAAGAAACAAAGATACTCTGTTCGAATGAATCTACCCATAGCAGAAATATGGGACTCCAATGAAGGAAACCAGAAATCCTTGGGACAATGGCTATTTCCAGTGATAAACAAAATGGGCCTGGGACATATAACACCAGAGAGTGAAGTTGAAAAAAATTTAAAAAGAAGATGCCTGAAGGCATGTCTCAAACAGACAAGAAGAGTCTAAAGGGATTCCTACTGGCCAAAATGAAACAATCTGAGCACCCAATTAACATGCAATAATTAGACCTTCTTAAAAACAGGCATCCTTCAGTTCATTATGATGATCAATAAATGAATAGGAAAGAAGAGAAAGCCTTGCTTACTTGCCAAGTACTGACTGGTTAAATGTGAAGGGAACACTGAAAGCGGAAAATCATTATTTTATTACCATTATTATCATTATTTTATTATTATCATTATTTCATTATTATCATTATTTTATTTATCAAAGATTGGTATTAAGTAGATTCACTGATTTATGCTAAATGAAGTGGATAAGTCTGATGAGAAGTAAGATAGATAGATAGATAGAGATATATTTAAGAACTTGTAGCTCAGCAATAAAGAAGCTGCCTGCAGTGCAGGAGACGCAGGCTCGATCCCTGGGTCAGGAAGATCCCCTGGAGGAGGAAATGGCAACCCACTCCAGTATTCTTGCCTGGGAAATCCCATGGGCAGAGGAGCCTGGTGGGCTGCAGTCCATAGGGTTGCAGAGTCAGACATTACTGAGCACCTCCCCCCACACACACATATGGTTTTAAAGCATCTTCCCACAGATTGGTTTTTATCTACAGTGGAGGGAAAAAGAGTAAACAGTGAAAAAATTGTAGACCGTAATCATATGATCAAAATTAGCATCACTCATGAGGGTCAAGTGGACACAGTACTCATCCAGATGTGATACTCTACAAGGGCACCATATCACTCATGAGTTATTCTATCCTGGAATGTACAACCTGAATCTAACCATAAGTAAGCATCAGGTAAGCCAATAGAAAGATCGTTAAGTTAAAAACAAAGCAGGGAAAGAGATTCTATGCATCAAATGTAGCAATGTGATAAAAGACGAAGAAAGCCAGTGAAAAGGTTTGAGATGAAAGGAGACGAAAGATGAATGGCATACAAAGCAATATCAGGTCCCAGAATGAATCCTGTACTGGAGAGGAAAACGTGATATGAAGGACAATATTAGGGTATTTCACAAAACTGAAATATGGATGGTAGATTAGATAAAAGCACTGTGTCAATATTATATTGACTAAAGCTGATAACTGTACTCTGGATATGTCAGAGAACACTCTTATTTTTAGAAAACACTCAGTGACATATTTAATGGTAACTTAGAGACAAAGAGCTTGGTGTGGGTAACTTACTTTCATCTGGTTAAAAAAAGTAGTATGTATATACATGTGCATGTACACAGACAGCAAATGCAAATAATAAATAATGGAACAAATGGGATAATTTTTAGTCACAGATGAATCTGGATAAAGAGAAAACAAATTATTTTATGTTTTCTTATCCTTGCAGTTTTTCCATAATTTAAGATTCATTTTAAAGAAAATGTTAAAATTATAAAAATTTTGCATGGTGTTAAGGCTTCTACTTATTTTATATGACAGTCACTAGGTACTATTTTGGAGAAGGCAATGGCACCCCACTCCAGTACTCTTACCTGGAAAATCCCATGGACGGAGGAGCCTGGTAGGCTGCAGTCCATGGGGTCGCTGAGAGTTGGACATGACTGCACGACTTCGCTTTCACTTTTCACTTTCATGCATTGGAGAAAGAAATAGCAACCCACTCCAGTGTTCTTGCCTGGAGAATCCGAGGGGCAGGGAAGTCTGGTGGGCTGCCGTCTATGGGGTCACACCGAGTCGGACACAACTGAAGCAACTTAGCAGCAGCAGCAGCAGCAGGTACTATTTAGTGATCAGACATCCAGTTAAGTTCAGTCGCTCAGTCATGTCCGACTCTTTGCAACCCCATGAATTGCAGCATGCCAGGCCTCCCTGTCCATCACCAACTCCCAGAGTTCACCCAGACTCACCTCCATCGAGTCAGTGATGCCATCCAGCCATTTCATCCTCTATCGTTGGATCTCCTTGCCGTCCAAGGGACTCTCAAGAGTCTTCTCCAACACCACAGTTCAAAAGCATCAATTCTTCAGTGCTTAGCTTTCTTTACAGTCCAACTCTCACATCCATACATGACCACTGGAAAAACCATAGCCTTGACTAGATGGACCTTTGTTGGCAAAGTAATATCTCTGCTTTTCAATATGCTATCTAGGTTGGTCATCAGATCAGATCAGATCAGTCACTCAGTCGTATCCTACTCTTTGCGACCCCAGGAATCGCAGCACGCCAGGCCTCCCTGTCCATCACCAACTCCGGGAGATCACTCAGACTCACATCCATCGAGTCAGCGATGCCATCCAGCCATCTCATCCTCTGTTGTCCCCTTCTCCTCCTGCCCCCAATCCCTCCCAGCATCAGAGACTTCTCCAATGAGTCAATTCTTTGCATGAGGTGGCCAAAGTACTGGAGTTTCAGCTTTAGCATCATTCCTTCCAAAGAACTCCCAGGGCTGATCTCCTTCACAATGGACCGGTTGGATCTCCTTGCAGTCCAAGGGACTCTCAAGAGTCTTCTCCAACACCACAGTTCAAAAGCATCAATTCTTCAGCACTCAGCCTTCTTCACAGTCCAGCTCTCACATCCATACATGACCACAGGAAAGACCATAGCCTTAACTAGGCGAACCTTTGTTGGCAAAGTGATGTCTCCGCTTTTGAATATGCTATCTAGGTTGGTCATAACTTTCCTTCCAAGGAGTAAGCGTCTTTTAATTTCATGGCTGCAGTCACCGTCTGCAGTGATTTTGGAGCCCAGAAAAATAAAGTCTGACACTGTTTTCACTGTTTCCCCATCTATTTCCCATGAAGTGATGGGACCAGATGCCATGATCTTCATTTTCTGAACGTTGAGCTTTAAGCCAACTTTTTCACTCTCCTCTTTCACTTTCATCAAGAGGCTTTTGAGTTCCTCTTCACTTTCTGCCATTAGGGTGGTGTCATCTGCATATCTGAGGTGATTGATATTTCTCCCAGCAATCTTGATTGCAGCTTGTGCTTCTTACAGCCCAGTGTTTCTCATGATGTACTCTGCATATAAGTTAAATAAGCAGGGTGACAATATACAGCCTTGACGTACTCCTTTTCCTATTTGGAACCAGTCTGTTGTTCCATGTCCAGTTCTAACTGTTGCTTCCTGACCTGCGTATAGGTTTCTCAAGAGGCAGGTCAGGTGGTCTGGTATTCCCATCTCTTTCAGAATTTTCCACAGTTTGTTGTGATCCACACAGTCAAAGGTTTTGGCATAGTCAATAAAGCAGAAATAGATGTTTTTCTGGAACTCTCTTGCTTTTTTGATGATCCAGCGGATGCTGGCAATTTGATCTCTGGTTCCTGTGCCTTTTCTAAAACCAGCTTGAACATCAGGAAGTTCACAGTTCACGTATTGCTGAAGCCTGGCTTGGAGAATTTTGAGCATTACTTTACTAGCGTGTGAGATGAGTGCAATTGTGTGGTAGTTTGAGCATTCTTTGGCATTGCCTTTCTTTGGGATTGGAATGAAAACTGACCTTTTCCAGTCCTGTGGCCACTGCTGAGTTTTCCAAATTTCCTGGCATATTGATCAGACATTATGGCCAATAAAATATCTGCTTTCTGAAATTTTCTGGCATTTTCATTGCGAGTTAATTTTTATAAATATTTATGCGTGCTTGAAAAGCAGTTGCTCTTAATCTATAATTTTTCTTTATGAAAACTATGAAAGTAATGGTATATTATATGAAGAATATTATAGTTCACAAACCATATATTTTTAATGTGAATTTAACCATTATAAAGTAACATACTCTGTCTTGCTAATACTTTCTTGGCTTGACTTACCTAGTCTAATTATGACTCCCTGCTTTCTCTCAGTAATTAACCTCCTCTGCTAAATTACAGCTTACAGTTCAATATATTTAAAGCTTTTGGATGAAATTTCACTAATAATCTGGTGACTGAAGCTAACACATTAGTGTATTTCTCATAAAGAATTCATAGGCATGTTTTTTTAGTTCTTTCATGTTAAACTGTCTATAGTCCTTTATTTAAAGGACAGCTTGGTGGAATGTCAAACCCTTGGTTCACACTTTCTTTCTTGATTTCTCATTAGTGTCATGCCATTGTCTTCTGACATTGTATTGAGCTTAATTTGCCGGTTATGGTATATGGGACTCACATAAAATTTGGGTTGTATGAATTTTCCTTTTTCTCTTAGCTGACATGGAGATGGATTCTGTGGGTTTTATCTCCCTTCTCTTTTCATTTATAGTAGGAAGAAGTAGGAATTGAGCGCCTATCAAGCCCTATCAGAACCAGAACTCCAGACAATTATCTAACCCCTCCTCATCAATTTCTCTACCTGTAAAACAAGAACACTCACTTCAGAAGGTTACACGAGGATTAAATAAGCTACCTATGTTAGAAACAAAGAGCCCTGCTTGGCACACAGAGAATACTCCATAAATTTTAGTTTGGTGTGCATGAATGTGTGCTAAGTCTCTTCAGTCGTGTCCAACTCTTTGTAAGCCCACGGACTGTAGCCCACCAGGGTCCTCTGTCCATGGGATTCTCCAGGCAAGAATACTGGAGTGGGTTGCCATGCCTCCTCCAGGGGATCTTCCCAGTTCAGTTCAGTCACTCAGTCGTGTCCAGCTCTTTGCAACCCCATGGACTGCAGCACGCCAGGCTTCCCTGCCCATCATAACTCCCAGAGCTTGCTCAAACTCATATCCGTCAAGTCATTTTTCCAGCCCAGGGATTGAACCTGCATCTCTTACCTCTCCTGCATTGGCAGATGGGTTTTTTCCCACTAGCATCACCTGGGAAGCAGCATTAGTTGCTGGTAACAGATTCTGGTTTTGAGGCCAAATGTTTGTTCATTAAGACCTGATTCCTAGTTTAGACTCTTCCAGTCACATCAGATAAAATATTTGAAGAAAAAAAAAAATAAAAGAATGAAAACACAATTTACTTCCTGACATTAAGATGCATATTTGGTCTTCTGGAGACCTATATGTAAATGTCAACCCAAATTATGTGACTGAGCCCTGGGCACCCACTCTACACTTTTGAATGAGCTTAGGCTATATCTCACAAGGAAATCATTAGAAGCTATGTTATTTATATTCAAACTGCAATGTTTAGCAAAAGTCTAGCAGTTTAAATACTGAGGACTTCTTGGTGAAATAATGTTTTGTGATTGAGGCAATAGGGGAATTGGTGAAACATATATGAATAATAAGAGCACCAGTTTCCTTCAGAAAATGAATGTTCATATTTTCTTAGGTTGTTAAAAATACAAGTCAATCTATTAGTTTTCTGTGATTCAGAGATACTTGTATTGGCTTTGCCAGTCTGAATGCCACTGGACACCAGGATCTCTCCACATAGTAAAAGGCAAGTTGTGTCACACAACTCAAGATAAACTGTGATCAACCAACAGTGCATTGCTAGCATATTTTTTAAACGAATAAATTTTTCAAGGAGATGACTGAAGGGACAATTTCCCAGCATTTTCACATTTTGTTTTGACATGCTGCTGCTACTGTTTAGTCATTAAGTCACGTCTGACTCTTTGGTTCCCCATGGACTGTCTCACCAGATTCCTCTGTCCATGGAATTCCACAGGCAAGAATACTGGAGTGGGTTGTCATTTCCTTCTCTAGAGAACTTTCTGACCCAGGGATCAAACCTGAATCTGCTGCTCAGCAGGCAGATTCCTTACCTCTGAGCCACCTGGGACTCCCCGCCTCTGTTTTGTATAGCTAACATGTAATTTGGGGATAGTAGTCTCCTCTTTCCTTTATTTGCCAGAGCCCTGAGGTTGATGCTATGCTAAGATTAAGCATTTAATTAACTATCATTCCCATATTCCATTATCTTTTAAATACTCCCTTTGAAATCTCTGCTTCTTAGCATTGCCACTTTTCCCTAGGCAGATGTGTAGGGCTTACGTTGTTTTGTCTACTTCAACTATTGATAAAGAAGATAAGAGTAAGAACTGCAAAGCCAAGATGTGCAGTCAATCATAACTAGGTTTTGGGAGTTCTCAAAAAGAAGCAAGAAAAAGAAATGCTGAACAAGCATCTCTGTAAAAAAACAAGGCCTCCAGTGGTAAGCTTGGAGTAGGAAGTGGCAACCCACTCCAGTATTCTTGCCTGGAGAATTCCATGGACAGAGGGGCCTGGCAGACTACAGTCCATGGGGTTGCAAAGAGTCAGACACGACTGAGCATACATGCACTCACGCACATGCAAAAAAAATAAGGTGATTTTTTTCCATTTTTCCAGACACTGTATCCCCTACTAGCATCCTGTGAGATGGGTTGTTATTTAGGAGAGAGTCAAAACTAGGAAAAGACTGTCAAGTGGGGAAATGTGTCCTTTTTTTCTTTTCTTTCTTATGTAAACCTCATTTATAACACTACCCCGCACAACCACCATAAAAGACATCTGTATAGGACTTAGGTTAATAAAATGCCTAGACCCAGACACTAAATCAATTAAATTGACACATTGAATAGAACTGATACGTATAAAAGTATGGAGAAGGTCAAGGTAGTCAGGACACATAGAAGAGACAAGTAAGCCCATTTGCTTCTGGGACCAGCACGTACACAGACCCTGAAATCTTCACTCACGTGCGCAACTATAAAGGTTACTGTGTATAGGATTAAGGTCTATGACAGGTTTCTGGTGCCCAGCTATCTTGCATAAATCCGGTTCCACAGTGTCCGCAGACTGGGCTGCGCTTGAGCTAAGGGTCAGCCCATGGAGCTAGTGCACCTCATCTATCTTGGAGTTGTGCAATCAATAAGTGAATGGATTACAGGGCACGGCACAGTTCACTCAGCATAATCACCGTCCGCATTTATCACCCCCAGCCTTATTAGGCCAAGACAGCTGACTACAAGCACATCTCTCAGGACTGGACAGCAGAGGTAAGGGGAGGGCCAGTTATCCACACATTTTTAAGAGCCCCACCCCAAGAAATGCCGAATAGGCTCCAAGGCTAATTTTGAAGCTTTTTTTTTTTTTTTAACTAAGTTGCAAATGCTTATTGCTTTCATTTACATAATATTCCCACCGCTAGCATACAACTAATATGTTCCCCTAAGATTCTGAGTCAATCCAGACCTTGTCTTCCCTTCATGTTACCTTAAAAGCCCACAGAAGCCTGCTAGTAAAAAGTGGATCTTGGTCCTCTTAAAATGACATTAAACATTTGAAACAGTTATCAGTCCTGGGAACCCCAGAAAGCTGACAAGGTCTCATTTGAGGATACACAGAGTCACTGAACAAACAATTTTTCCAGGAAACTATGCCCCCAAACCCCTAAATGCAACTGGTAGACTTTCTGTCCCTCCTATTCCTGCTCAGAGAGATGTTAGCTTCAGCTACATTTGAATCTCTACATCTATCTTACAAAGAGTCACACACACACTCAGACATACGTAAATGTGTGGACGTATATGTATATATAAATGTGTGTGTATATATATCACGTAGCGTAAGTGTTACATATATGTGTCTAGTCACTCATTTGTGTTCAACCCTTTGCAACCCTATGTACTATAGCCTGCCAATCTCCTCTGTCCAAGGGATTCTTCAGGCAAGAATACTGGAGTTGGTGGCCATGCCCTCCTCCAGGAAATCTTCCTGACCCAGGGATCAAACTCAAGTCTTATATTTCTCCTGCAATAGCAGGTGGATTCTTTACCTATAATATAATCTATTACACCTATACCTGTTATACTTTTTCATCATGATACCCAGGATTAAAGAAAGCACAATAATAAAATTTAAATCTTATGAAGCAACAACTTATAGATGAGCTCATTAATATTATACACGGTACAACTGTTCATCAACAGTTTGCAGCAGTGCCTAAGCCTTCCTGTGGTATTTCTAGAAGCTTAACACTTTCTCGTGCCCACAACAGGTCCAAAGTAAAAACTGAGTGCTCCAAGTTACTCAGTCCCAACCTTGTTACTAGCACAAGTTCACTTTCTATCTGAGAAGAACAACAAAGATTTTTTTCAGCTGGTGACTTTGGCGAGGAAGTAAGAGACTAATCCTTATCAGGCCCCCTCAGAGGACAAATTCACCACTGAAACTGAAGTGGGTGTGGAGAGGAAGATAGTGAGAATACACACGTTAGGTTCATAACCCTTTGCAAAGCACTATGATGAATAAAAAGTCTGTGTCCACAAAATGTGTGAGTTTCTTCAATAGCCTGGCCCGCTCTTTGGTGACCCTGACTTATTTGCCCACGGAAAAGACATCCCTGGAACAGTCACACAGCCAGACAAAATTAAAGGTTATGGTGTAACTCAAGCATTTTTGAGTGTTCAACGTCTCCTTCCTTTCATTCTAGCCCCTATTTTCAGCTGATTAATTATTCGGTTACATTAATTCATGCTAAGTTGCAAATGATTGCTGAATATCACTATTAGAACCTCCCTAGAGATGGAGTGGTTTGGGGTTTGAAAGGAGCTTGTTACCACAAATATACTGCTAATCAGCACAACACGTGTGGAAGTTTATCGTAAGCAGGGAGACCTTCACCAGGATTCTTTCCACTTAGCAAAAACATATACAATCCAGTCACGATAAGAGACCTTTGTAACTATGAACCTTGTTTCCAAAAAACTGTCAGTTGCTAGAATTTACCTTCATTACACTAAGAGGGTAAAATTTCAACCAAAATATTTTTTATATCTTTCAGTTAGTTAAGTACCTAAGTATTTCAGTTACTAGTAAGATCCTTACTACTTACCAGACTTTATGCTAGATGCTGGGATAAAGGAAAAGATTACATGTAGCCCTTCCCTGAATATTCTTTGGAAGGACTGAGGCTGAAGCTCCAAATACTTTGGCCACCTGATGTGAAGAGCTGACTTATTGGAAAAGACCCTAAAGCCGGGAAAGATCGAGTGCAGGAGGAGAAGGGGACAACAGAAGATGAGATGGCTGGATGGCGTCACCGATTCAATGGATGTGAGTTTGAGCAAGCTCCGGGAGACAGTGAAGGACAGAGGAGCCTGGCGTGCTGCAGTCCATGGGTTTGCAAAGAATCGGGCAGGACTAAGGGATTGAACAACAACATGTGGTCCCTGCCTGAAGTTAACATTGGAAATGGTTCTTAAAAGTACTTAAAATTTCTTAAAAGGGCCAACTTTTCAAGAGGAATTTTAATTCAGAGGTTTTAACTGTAAAAAAAAATATCACACAGGGTGTGATATTTTTAGAATCTGCCTGCCAATACAGGAGGTGCAGGCTCGATCCCTGATCCAGGAAGATCCCACATGTGGAAGGGTAACTAAGCCCATGTGCTGCCAACTATCGAGCCACAGAGTCTGTGCTCTGCAACAGAGAAGTCACCACAACGAGAAGCGCACACACACTGCGAAGAGAAAGTCCATGCACAGCTACAAAGACCCAGCGCAGCCAGGAAATAAAAGCATGATAATAATAATAAAAACCATACATACAGAAGACTTTATAAAAGGTATTGCTTTGGACTGAATGTTTATGCCCCCACAAAACTCATGTGTTGAAATGCTAACCCCATATGTGATAGTGTTAGGGGTGGAGTTGTTTAGGGGTAAAGAGGGTTGGATGAGGTCACGAGGGTAGCCCCCAGGGGGGATTAGTGGTATTGTAAGAAGAGACCAGAGGGCCGCTCTCCCTCCCTCCACTACCTAAGGATACAGCAAGCAGCAGTCTGCAGACTGAGAAGAGAATCCTCAGGAGGAGGTCAAACTTCTGGCACCCTGACTGTGGCCTTTCTAGCCTTTAGAACTATGAGAAATAAATGTATGTTGTTGAAGCCTCCTGGTCTATGGTATTTTGCTACAGCAACCCAAGCTGACTAAGATATAGAGGAAAACATTCTACAGACTTTTAGAAGAGATTAAAAAAGCAAATTCTCACTTAACCACCATGTCACCATGTGCTAGATAAGAAATTTAATATTGCCAGTAATTTAAAAGCTCTTATTCTACCTTCCTTAGACTAACTTCTCTGTCTCTGTGCCAGAAATAACTGACCTCCTGACTTGCATATTAATTATCAGGTTCTGCTGATACTTTTCTCACTTAGGTTTCCTAAACAATATACTTTCCAGTGTTACAAATCTTTGACTATATCAACGATACCCATACTGTATCCAGGATGATTTTTCTCTTTTGCTCATTATTACTTCTGCAAAATCTATGATGATGTCCATAGCTAATTTCTTTGCATTTCTTTACATAATATTTTGTTCTCAAATATATCACCATGTACATACCGAGTCTACTGTTAATGGACATGCAAATTATTTCCTCTATTTCAGTTAATAAAAATGGCTACAAACTTTTCTGGGTTTGTCCGCTTTGTTCATATTCAAGATATTACAAGGAATACACCTGAGGCTGGAATACCTGTATTGCTGCCCACGTACATGTTCAACATTATCAGATAATTCCAGACTGCCATAGTTCTCCGACTTAGACTCCTAGTAGCAAACACAGATGTCACCACCACTCCACGTCCTAGCTAACACCTGACAAATTGATGCTGGAATTTCAAGTTTACCAATTTAGGGGTATATGTCTATTTCCCTAATTACTAGTGAAACTGAGCACTGTTTTTTAAGTTTACTGACCATTTGGATTTATTCTTTTGTGAAGTCCCTATCTCAGTCTTCTGTCCTTTGTTCCATTGGATTTTTTTTTTTTTTTTTTTTTTGCCATTTCCTATTAATATACTGGAGTTCCTTACCTACTCTAAATATTTGCATTCCTCAGTTATATGCCTTCATGCAGTCGGTGCTTTTATTCCCCGTTTGGGTTGCTGTTTCCCCTCTATAATGCCTTTAAATAAACAGAAGTTTTGGGGGGATGGGAGGGAGGCTCAAGAGGGAGGGGACATATGTAGACATATATCTGATTCATGTTGTACAGCAGAAACTAACACAACATTGTAAGACCACTATACTCCAATAAAAAAATTTTTTTAAGAAATTTTGATTTTACTGTAACTTAGTACTACTTTTCTCTATAGTTAGTGGGCATCGTGCCTTAAAGTCTATCACTGTTTCCATTGTTTTCCCATCCATGTCCCATGAACTGATGGGACCAGATGATAAGATTTTAGTTTTCTGAATGTTGAGTTTTAAGCCAACTTTTTCACTCTCCTCTTTCACTTTCATCAAGAGGCTCTTTAGTTCTTTACTTTCTGCCATATGGATGGTGTCATCTGCATAACTGAGATAACTGATATTTCTCCTGGAAATCTTGATTCCAGCTTGTGCTTCATCCAGCCCAGCCCAGCATCTATACTTATATGCAGATATACTCTGCATATAAGTTAAATAAGCAGGGTGACAATATACAGCCTTGACGTACACCTTTTCCTATTTGGAACCAGTCTGTTGTTCCATGACCAGTTCTAACTGTTGCTTCCTGACCTGCATACAGATTTCTCAAGAGGCAGATCAGGTGGTCTGGTATGCCCATCTCTTTCAGAATTTTCCACAGTTTGTTGTGATCCAAGGCTTTGGCATTGTCAATAAAGCAGAAATAGATGTCTCTCTGGAACTCTCCTGCTTTTCTGTTGATCCAGCAGATGTCGGCAATTTGATCTCTGGTTCCTCTGCCTTTTCTAAAACCAGCTTGAACATCAGGAAGTTCACGGTTCACATATTGCTGAAGCCTGGCTTGGAGAATTTTGAGCATGACTTTACTAGCGTGTGAGATGAGTGCAATTGTGCGGTAGTTTGAGCATTCTTTGGCATTACCTTTCTTTGGGATTGGAATGAAAACTGACCTTTTCCAGTCCTGTGGCCACTGCTGAGTTTTCCAAATTCGCTGGCATATTGAGTATAGCACTTTCACAGCATCATCTTTTAGGATTTGAAATAGCTCAGCTGGAATTCCATCACCTCCACTAGCTTTGTTTGTAGTGATGTTTCCTAAGGTCCACTTGACTTTGCTTGTGAGGATGTCTGGCTCTAGGTCAGTGATCACACAAACATGGTTATCTGGGTTGTGAAGATCTTTTTTGTACAGTTCTGTGTATTCTTGCCACCTCTTCTTAATATCTTCTGCTTCTGTTAGGACCATATCATTTCTGTCCTTTATTGAGCCCATCTTTCATGAAATGTTCCCTTGGTATCTCTAATTTTCTTGAAGAGATCTCTAGTCTTTCCCATTCTATTATTTTCCTCTATTTCTTTGCATTGATCACTGAGGAAGGCTTTCTTATCTCTTCTTGCTAATTCTTTGGAACTCTGCATTCAAATGGGTATATCTTTCCTTTTTCTCCTTTACCTTTTGCTTCTCTCCTTTTCTCAGCTATTTGTAAGGCCTCCTCAGACAACCATTCTGCCTTTTGCATTTCTTTCTCTTGGGGATGGTCTTGATCACTGCCTTCTGCAGCCATGAAATTAAAAGACGCTTGCTCCTTGGAAGAAAAGTTATGACCAACCTAGACAACATATTAAAAAGCAGAGACATTACTTTGCCAGCAAAGTTCCATCTAGTCAAAGCTATGGTTTTTCCAGTAGTCATGTATGGATGTGAGAGTTGGACTAAAAAGAAAAATTTTGTCTTGCAATCATGAAAATATTGCTGAATATTAACTTCTGAAAATATTATAGACTTGAATTTTACATTTAGGTCTCTAATTCACTTGGAATTGACATTATTATGTTCTGTACAGGAAATGTTTATACAGATCTCTTTTCTATATTGTTTACTTTTTCCTGAAATCTCCCATCTTTTCTTTCTTGTTTAAGTATTTCCTTTAGGGTTTTTTTTTAGTAGAGTCTGATGGTGAAAATTTACTTTCAGTTGCTTTTGTTGACCAGTTTGTTTACTGTACTATCATAGGTAAAGTTTTTTCTTTTTTTTTTTTTTGGTCAGACAATTTTGGATGGATGGTTACTTTTTCTTAGCATGTCATTTAACTGTCTTTTGCCTTCTCTTGTTGCTAAGAAAAAGTTAAATGTATTTCTAACTCTTTCTTGATGAAGTAATCAGTCTTTCCTCAAAGCTTACCTTTAAAATTATCTCCTTGTATTGAATGTTTTGTCTAAACAGCATATTTGTACTTACCTGTTTTGAATTTGGGGGCTTCCTGAGATTTGAGGGTGGTATCTTTCATCATTCTTGAAAATTTTTTGCCATTATGTTTTCAAACACTGCTTCAGCCCATTCTATTATTCCGTCTGAAACTTCTTTTAGACACACTACAGACATTCATGCAAACTCTAGCCTTCATGTCTCTCAACTTCTTTTTCATATTTCCCATTCCTTGATCTCTCTTTGTGAAATTATGCATGAGTTTTTAGTTTACAATTACTTTATAGTTTACATTTTTTGTTTCAGTTCTATTATAATTTTCCATTGGATTTTTACTTTTAACATTACTGTTTTATTTCTAGCAGTTCTACTTGACTCATTATCAAATCTGATAATTTTTTACTGTTTCATGTTCCATGTATGTACATTTAAGCTTGTCTTCTATTTCTTTAAACATAGTGAGTATTTTATGTTCTGAATCTGAAAATTGCAGATTCTATAGCTTTGGGGGCTTTTGCTGATAGTTCTTACTCTTGGTACTTTGTTTCTTTCTGTGCTTAGTTTTAATTGCAAATAACATTTGAGATTTAAGATGAAAATGAGTGCCTTTAAGATCTACATTTGCCTCTGCTACGTACTTCTAGAAATTATCAGTCAGCAATCATTTTAATTTAAATTTAGATCTCAAAGGTAACAATAATTTAGGCTACAAAGCTGCATGAGGTCAAGCTGGTAATTCCAAATGTTTATACTAATGTTATTTCTGCCTTCATCTCAACCCCATATTTTAGATCACTAATTTCTCTCACAATCCCACTGGGAGTGGCAGAGATAATTTCTGGATCACTCTTTAGGGTGCTAGTTTTAGGAAGTAAGGATTTCATATCAGATTCTCTACTTTAGGCAGACCCTAGATTTTGCCTTTCCCCGCCTCGCCTCCAAACTCTGGGAGACTTTTAAAATACAACTCAAGTTCATAGGCCCAGCAAATGCCTTCAAGTGAAAGTCAGTTTCACTGTTTTCTTCTTCAGGTCTACTATGCCTTTGATTAGCTTTTTTAACCTGAGAAGTCCTTGTTTTTCTGAAATGCATCTGTTCATTTAATTTTTATCCAGAATTCTTTCTGAGATGGATGTCTACCCAGGTACCAAATCTATAATACGATTGAAAATAAATATCCTCAGTAAATTTCTAATCATTTTAAAGTCTGTATTATACCATTCTATATTTTAATTTGGATTATTTTATCATACTCAGGAAGGTGGAAAATTTAACAGAGTTTGACAAGCAAAAGGAAAATTTTTTTCTGAAGTATTCAATAGACTTTCTATATCTAAATAACCCATTATTCCCAGTGAAATTTGATTTTCAACTTTCTAAGTTTCTATCACTTACTCTTTTGGGGTATTTTCTCAATGTACATTCTATAAATTACTTGAAATATCTTTTTTCAGAATTTAACCAGTTAATTAGACCAAATATTTTGAGACTATACTCATCTTCCTGTTAATGATTTCCTGTTGTGAATACTCATGTCCTGATCTCATTTTTAAGGGGATAAAATTTTCAGACATCTATTTTTATGTCTTTCACAATCTTTCTTCTAATGTGTCCTAAAATCCATTTGAAATAGACATGTCCTTAAAATAGTCTTAATTTCTTCATCCATTGATCCATGATTGATTGATTCACTCCTTCATTAATTTATTCACTCAAGTACTGCTGGCTTGGAAATTTAAAAGCACAAGCCTATGTTTGTGGAACTACTAAGTTATGTGAGACAGGTATTCTATGGCTATTAAATTGATTCAGCTATGATCAGTTAATATTTTATCAAAAAAGACAGAAAATTGACATTTGGAAAACACTCCTTTTACATCTACAACTATATCCAATGCCAATAATAGCTTTAGTAGGGACCAGAAACTGAAGATGTGGGTTAACGTAATTTGGTCCAGAGGAATCCTCAAATTATATACACATTAAGACAATGTTCCACTCAGAATAAAACTAAATAGCAGCAGAAGTGGTTTACAAATGCAAGCTTTTGTAATACCCCTTCCATGCCATCCTTGATGAAAATTCCAAAATCCTTGATTGAAAAAGGCAATCCCTTCAGGTTATTCTGCTCTATATTCAAGCACCAGAAACAACATATCTACCTACAACATACCTATAGACGCATGTCCCTTCTATACACCAATCAATGATTTTCTATTCCTCAGGCATTCAGGACTATTCTATATATGCCTGAAAGGATCCAAGCTTTGAAGAGGTAGAATATTTAACCTCTACAGACCCTTGCAAACCCATCAATTCCAGGTATGCATGTCCTCTTATTGTCAACCAGGCAGGAAGAACATAGAAAAGCCAGACACTTACATATCTGAAACCAAATTCTGATATCTTCTGTTTAATTTTCTTTCGCTATTTTCCAACCTAGTGCTATAACAACAGAACAAAATGGGGACAAAATACTTTTCTGCCCTTTGGATTCCTGTAGGTAAACATAAGCAGCAGTTGGTGTGCATGGCTGCTGCTACGTCACTTCAGCCGCATCCAACTCTGTGCGACCCCGGAGACGGCAGCCCACCAGGCTCCCCCGTCCCTGGGATTCTCCAGGCAAGAACACTGGAGTGGGTTGCCATTTCCTTCTCCAATGCATGAAAGTGAAAAGTGAAAGTGAAGTCACTCAGTCGTGTCCGACTCTTAGCCACCCCATGGACTGCAGCCTACCAGGCTCCTCCATCCGTGGGATTTTCCAGGCAAGAGTACTGGAGTGGGGTGCCATTGGTGGGCATAGCTATTCCTGTCTAAAGTGGTCTGTTAGTTTATAACTGGTTCATCTTGAAGGGCCAGCTGCTTACCCTTCTTAAGGTAATAGCATTTAAAGAATGGATTTAAATGGCAATCTGAATTTAGGTTTAGAGGTCATGCAACTAAAAATCACTAGCTTTGTCAGACCAGACAAACTGAGCATCCCAGGGTTTGACTGGATGGGTGTGAGTAGATCTGACTTGGCTCATTGTTGGCATGGCAGGTCAGAAGCATGTTTGTCATTCTGATGAAGCTGATGCCCAGAAAAACAGCCTAATTAAGTACTTTATTTCTGCTTCCAAAATCAACATGGTTGAACAGATCTAGTGTTTACTGGAAAAAATATCTATTTTCTTTAGTCCCCCCGCCCCCGCCGTCCCGGTAGTGAGAGATTTAATTCTTCCATCAAAGATTGAACTAGTTCCAAATCTTTTGCAGATTTGCAGTGTTCTGCACTAGTGTTTCTTATACAGGGTTCTTCAGTATAAGACCAAAGATCAACTTCCTAACCGCAAAGCAGGAGATTAAAAAATGCTGATGTTTCCCAAGCATAAAAGAATGCCAGAGAAGTGTCAGAACATTAATTTGATTAATCAGTTGCTTTTATTTTATCACTTACATTAATTAGCCATGTGTTGTTAGTTATTTTCTCCTCTGAATAAAGCTAAAAAAAAATATGGTCAGATTTTTAGTACTTATATCCCAATGTTTAGGAGTGCAAAGGAAATTTTCTAAATATCCTTATCATAAATACTCTATTTCTCAGATCAAAGATCTACTTAGGTCTTTTTTCCTTTTGCCATTCTTATCAACATTAGAATCACACAATTAAAATATTCTGAATATAAGACATTAATCCTCCTGGAACAGAGATACACAAGGACTGAATTTATCTTGATAAACCAGTGCACCTACTGGCTCTTTAAGCTGGTCATTGCAACCACCCCACTCCAGTACTCTTGCCTGGAAAATCCCACGGATGGAGGAGTCTGGTAGGCTGCAGTCCATGGGGTCGCTAAAAGTTGGACACGACTGAGCGACTTCACTTTCACTTTTCACTTTCATGCATTGATGAAGTAAATGGCACCCCACTCCAGTACTCTTGCCTGGAAAATCCCATAGATGGAGGAGCCTGGTAGGCTGCAGTCCATGGATCACTAAGAGTCAGACATGACTGAGAGACTTCACTTTCACTTTTCACTTTCATGCATTGGAGAAGGAAAGGGCAACCCACTCCAGTGTTCTTGCCTGGAGAATCCCAGGGACGGGGGAGCCTGGTGGGCTTTCGTCTCTGCGGTCACACAGAGTCGGACATGACTGAAGGGACTTAGCAGCAGCAGCAGCAACCATATCCATCTTTCCCAGTTTTTAATATTCTCATAAAAGTGTGTAGTGAGTGGAAACTGCATAGGAACCTCCCTCTGAAGCTACACTTGCAAAATGTCAGGAAATCTTATAGTTTTATATGATTATACAAAAACGCATTTTTCCTTACCCTCATTTCTTTTTGTATCTCATAATACTCCTAATATAAAATATGCAACATTCTTACAATGGACTTTTAAACCTCACTTAAACTTTTTACTCTTTGTATAAAGTAGGTGTGTCTATTTCTTAGGGTTACTATTTAAAAGCGCCATAAACTGGGTGACTTAAAATAGCAAATATTTATTGCCTCATTGTTCTAGAGTATGGAAGTCTGAAATTAAGGTATTGGAAGGGTTAGTTCATTCTAGAGACTCTGAAGAGAAGAAAATTATTGGCCAATATTCCCAATGACCATGAATGCAAAAATTCTTAATACATTATTGACTGAAGGATTTAATAATGTATTGACTAAAAATTATTGGCCAATATTCCCAATGACTATGTACTGACCACTATCTAGTCAATAATGTATTGACTAAAGCCTAGCTAGTGATTTGTTGCATAAGTGAATACTGAAATATCAATAACATTCAGTAACAAAAGACATATTAATATGCCTTTCATCAATAATTTGTTAATACAGGCATACTAAATTAAATTCCATAATCAAGTGGAATTTATCCCTGGGATGCAAGGATGGGTCAACATTCACAAATTAAACAAGTGATACATCACTGCTGGGGACCAGCCCCAGCTGATCCAGGGACTTCGAAGCGAGGACGACGTTGGTGGGGGTCAGGACACAATAGAGAATAATAGAACGAGGATAGCTCAGTAGGAAGACTCAGTGAAGAAAAGAGGCTGAGTAGCTTGGTTTACGCAGGAGACCAATAAAACTTCAAGACAAGAAGTTGGCACCACTTACGTAGGCCACAGGCGTCTTTCCGTTCTCCCGAAGGAGAGGAGACACTGAGGCCTCCCCAGTCAGATCTTAGAAGCCCAGGCAAAATTAGTAAGCTTGGAGGGTCCCGTGCTCCAGATGGAGACTCGGCCAGAATTTGAGAGAGAGAGCGACATGGGGAGACCAGTCTTTTGAGGAACTGATCCAATTCTTTATTTTCCCGGGTCTACTTTTATACACTAAGATGTTATACAGGAGTCACGTGGGGTCAGCATCCCTGACTTTTATCAAAGTCAGGTGCTTCATACAAATGTATACAGAGGTCTTAGGGGTGTTATATCATCTTCTGGCCAGGGGGCCTGCTGACAATTTATGACCTTCTCCTTGTGGTAGCGGTCAATCACTTATTTCTCCAGGGTGATTATTCTTAAAACAGACTCCACTAGATAAGTTTACATTCCTATAGGGTGAGGGTATAGTGAATTTTAGTCAGGGAAAAAATTTACTTATCCTAAAGTCTAACGTGACTAATATCAAAGGTTAATACTTATCTCTTCTATATATTCATTAATGTGTATAAGGGCAGGGGAAGTGGAGACTTAGCAGCAATCATTGGCTCAACAAATAAAAAACCCTTCACCAATACAATTCCTAATCAGCCCATTATACTTATGCTAATAGTTTTCTGACTTCTCTAAAGAACCTGTTTTTAGAAGGTTAAGAGCATCTCGTGCCTCCCATTGTTGGGAGGCTGTGAGTAAACACATGTGGCTGGATAAGCCTGTCAGGTAGGCTAGAGAACCTTCGGAGGAGTTTGTAGGTCAAGACACTCCTGTCACACCCAGGAATTTTTATTAACTGGAGCTCTAAGTTAACTCCTTTTTCAGAGAGAGGTAGTGGGGGACAGCCCCCCGTAAAGTCAGAGGTGTAGGCGAGAGCACAAGTAGTAAAGCAGGCAGGCTCTGGTTTTGGGGGTAGATGCTTGAGGATTTCCAGGGGGACTCCTGAGGCTCGACCCCACCTTTGTGTATGTCAAGCCTCCTTCCTCATGACCTTTGCCACGGGAGGAGTGCCTCACGCCAGCCCCCAACACATCACATCAAAAGAAGGAAGAATAAAAATCAAATGACCATCTCAACAAATACAGAAGAAACATGTAACAAATATCAATATTTTTTCATGATAAAAACTCTCAACAAATTAATTATAGAAGGAATTTATATTAAAATAGCAAAGGCCATATGTGAAAAGCCCAGGGTTAACATTCTCAGTGATGAAAAACTTAAAGATTTCTAAGATCTGGAACAAAGGAAGGATGCCCACTCACATTATTCATGTTCAACATAGTACTAGAAACTCTATCCAAAGAAATTAGGCAAGAAAAATAAATGAAAGATATCCAAATTGGAAATAAAGACATAATATCACCTCTGTTTGCAGATGACATGATCTGTTTTGATACATATTTCAATACAAAAAAAGTCCTAAACTGTATATCTAAAAAGGGGTTAATATCTAAACTATATAAGTAACTCACATAACCCAACAGAATAAAATACCAATGATCCATTTAAAAAATAAGCAAAGGAATAGACATTTTTCAAAAAAAAAAAAAAAAAAAAAAGACAAATGGCTAAAAAGTATATAAAAATGTGTTCAACATCACTAATTATCATGGAAATGCAAATCAAAGCTATAATGACATATTACTTCACATCTGTCAGGATGGTATTATAAAAAAAGATATTAAGTGTTAACAAGATTGTCAAGAAAATGAAACCCACATACACCGCTGAGGGAAATGTAACTTAAAGCAGCCACTACAGAAAATAGTACAGAGGTCCCTCAAAAAAATTGGAAATAGAACTATCAAATGATCCAGCATTTCTACTTCTGGATATATATTCAAAGGAAATAAAATCAGGATCTGGAAGAGATATCTGCATTCCTGTGTTCACTGCAGCATTATTCACAACAGCCAAGACCTAAATGGATTAGCAGATAAAGAAAATGCAGTGTACACATATAAATGAAAGATATTTCATTTATGAATATGACTATTATTCAGTCTGAAAAATAGAAGGAAATCCTGCCATTTGCAATAACATAGATAAACCTGGAAGACATTTTGCTAAGTCAAATAAGCTAGACAAAGAAGGACAAGTAGTACATAGTGTCACATATATTAAGATGAAGAATCCAAAATCCTCAAAATCATAGGAAGAAAAACAATGACAAATCTAGACAGCATATTAAAAAGCAGACACGTTACTTTACCACAAAGGTCCCCATAGTCAGAACTATGGTTATTTCAGCAGTGAGAGCTAGACAGTAAGAAAGGATGAGTGCCAAAGAACTAATGCCTTTGAACTGTGGTGCTGGAGAAGACTCTTGAGAGTCCCTTGGACTGCAAGGAGATCCAACCAGTTCATCCTAAAGGAGATCAGATCTGGGTGTTCATTGGAAAGACTGATGTTGAAGCTGAAACTCCAATACTTTGGCAACCCGATGCAAAGAACTGACTCATTGGAAAAGACCCTGATGCTGGGAAAGATTGAAGGCAGGAGAAGACGGGGATGACAGAGAATGGCATCACTGACTCAGTGGACATGAGTCTGAGCAAACTCTGAGAAATGGTAAAGGACAGGGAGGCCTGGCATGCTGCAGTCCATGGGGTCACAAAGAGTTGGACACAACTGAGGGCCAAACAACAACAAAATCACAGGAGCTGCAAGTAGAATAGCGGTTGCCTACAGAGAAGACAATGGCTCCCCACTCCAGTACTCTTGCCTGGAAAATCCCATGGATGGAGGAGACTGGTGGGCTGCAGTCCATGGGGTTGCTAAGAGTTGGACACGACTGAGCAACTTCACTTTCAGTTTTCACTTTCATGCATTGGAGAAGGAAAAGGCAACCCACTCCAGTGTTCTTGCCTGGAAAATCCCAGGGATGGGGGAGCCTTGTGGGCTCTGTCTATGGGGTTGCACAGAGTCGGACACGACTGAAGCAACTTAGCAGCAGCAGCAGAGTTAAGGGAAAGAGAAAATGGCATTAATTAAAGAGTACAAAATTTCAGTTATATAAGATGAGTATGTCTTAGAGATCAACTGTAGAGTGCCTACAGTTAACAATACTGTACCATATGCTTAATAATTTTCTCTATTGAAAGTCTGCCCTTGACACAAGGTTTTAAAAGAAGAGAAAAACTGCTAAAAGAATAATTATGTTGTGTTTTTATAATAGTAATAATAGTACTAGTAGAAGAAAGAGGAGATGTTGGAGGTGAAGGATATGTTTATGACTTAGGTGGTGGTTAATGGTTTCAAGGTATATATTTATCTCTAAACTCATGAAGTCTGTGTACATTAATCATGTACAGCTTTTTGCATATCTATTATATCTCAATAAAGTAGTTGAAACAATGAAGTTAAAATTCAGAAGAATACAACTTAAAACAGTTGTAGGAAACTGACTCTTGTCATTTTTGTAATTATAAGAGTCTTACAAGTAACGAACAAAAAGACCAGCCTAACCCTGTATGACCTTATCTTAGTTTGCCTACATCTGCAGAGACACTGTTGCCCAACAGGCTCACACGCTGAGGGTCTGAGTGCACGTCAGTTTGGATGGGAACACTATTCAACACAGTCCACTTGAGAAAATCAATCTTACTTTCAAAAAGGAGAAAATACAGAAGTCAAGAAAACTTCCAGCTAGTGAGAGGAGGATCCAGGGATAAACACAGACCCACGGCCATGAGCCAGCAGTCTTTCTGATTAGAGCACGTGCTCAGATGTTGCCATACTCTGAAGAACTTCCAGAGCTTGCCTTTGGCTTTATTTTCAAACACACGTACACCCAAAGCACTCTCTTCCAATTATTTCAGCCCTTTATTCCACCCTCAGTTTTGAACCTTTTTGCTTTTGTTTCAAGAGTTTCTGATTCCATACCTCTCTCACCCAATCTCCCAAAATGATGGCAGAGAAAACCACTTTATAGCTCTCCACTATAACTTGTGATAAAACCTAGAGGAACTTCAGGGCAAATGGGGATGCTTGCCACTTTATGATATTGATTTTGATATTCGTATGTGTGTATATTTGTTTGCTTTTCTCTTTCGGCACTCATTAAACTTATTTTATTCTTCTAATAGATTCTGGCAGCAAAAAACTTAAAGGTTCATGCCAGCAAAAATATGGCCAAGTTTAAGATTGAAGATGCATCAGGCTATATTTTAACATGCCTCTGAGTTGCCCAACACAGTTCCCAGAAGCATAAAGCATTCTTCATGAGGAGAAGAAAGCTATTTTACTACACATTTGGTGCAACTAACCATCGCCAATGATTTTTCAACACAAACTGAATCAGGAAGCGATTTTATTTTAGTTTTCTGTTGTTTTCCACTTAAAGTAAGTTTTTTTTCCTTATCTATGGTCCTTGTGCTCATCTGTGGATACATCATCACCCTGAAACCTACATCCACAAAAGATGTCCTACAACAACCCACTCACAGAGACACGAGCAACACGCCTCTGTAGGCACTTCCCTATGGCAGTTATTTTACAAAGCACTTCTTTACAAGGGTGGATCAGAGAAACCAACTCTCCCCATAGCTATTACATGACTTGCTGGGAGCCAGCGTGAGGAAGTCCGCCCGTGGCAAAGGTCATGAGGAAGGAGGCTTGGCATACGCAAAGGTGAGATCTAGCCTCAGGAGTCCCCCTGGAAATTCTCGAGCATCTACCCCCAAAACCGGAGTCTGCCTACTTTACTGCTTTGTGCTGTCACCTACACCTCTGACTTTATGGAGGGCTGTCCCCTACCACCTCTCTCTGAAAAAGAGTTAACTTACAGCTCCAGTTAACAAAGTTCCTGGGAGTGACAAGAGTGTTTTAGTTCATAACCGTGAGAGGCATGAGATGTTCTAAACTAAATACAGAGTCCTTTGAGCAGTTTAAAGATTGATTAGAAATTGTATTGGTGAAGGGTTTTTCACTTGTTGGGCCAATGTTTGCTGCTAAGTCTCCATATCTCTTACCTACTGTGTCCCTGGCAGTGTATTGATTGATATAATTGGTGTATAGAAATGTAAGTAGTAGCCTTAATGTTTGTAATCTTGGACCCTTGAGTTAATTCTTTTCTTGTTATAACCCACCACACCTTTGCCCTATAGGAATGCAACTTTATCTAATGCTTTTGGAGGCTGGCACCTGACTTTAGAATAATCACCTTTAGAGAAAAATAAATTTCTTAAAATGTTAACAGGCCTCCTGGCCAGAAGATGATGTAAATCACCTAAACTTTTGCGTATGATAAGTTTGAAAGCCTGGCTTCGATTAGGATCAAGGACTGCTGTCCTTGCATGACTCTACCCCTTCCCCCATTATCCTCTATGTACAACTTAAGGTATAAAACTACTTTGGAAAATAAAGTATGCCTTTTTGTTCACCGAAGCTTGGTCTCCCCATGTCGTTCTCTCACTCACCTTCTGTCTGAATTTTCATCTGGGGCGGGGAGGCTCATTAAGCCTACTAATTTTGCCTGGGCTTCTAAGATCTGACCGAAGAGGCCTTAGTGTCTCCTCTCCTTCTCCTTCGGGAGAACAGGAGGATGCCTGCGGCCTATGTAGGTGACCCAAATTCCTTATTTTGGAATTTTATTAGCTTTCCTCGTAAACCAAGTTATTCAGCCTCTTTTCTCCACTGAATTTCCTCACTAAGCTATTCTTATTTAACCACTCTTTATATTTTTAATTAACATTTAAATAAGCTGTTGTTTCCTGATCGCCAAAGCCGTCTCTCCCTTCGAATTCCCTGGATCCACCGGGGCTGGACCCTGACAATGACTCATAATTCAGAAGGCTCTTTTTAAAAAAAAACTATTAATAAGGTTTAAAATAGGCAGAAAGGGACCTTCCTGGAGGTCCAGAGGTTAAGACCCCACACTAACAGTGCAGGGGAACAGGTTCAGTCACTTTTTGGAGAGCTAAGATCCCCCATTCCGCATGGTGTGGCCAAAAAATGATAAAATAGGAAAATAGATCCTTTTTAAACAACTGGTATTGATTTTGCGTCCTATGTCTCATTTCTAGTCTATCCAGTTTCTCTTCTCCCAGCATTTAAACAACACCAGCACTTACATTTATGTATTTTTATATACAACATAAGTTGCTAATCAAGTAGTATAAGAAGCTATTTTTTTTTCCTGAAGCATGAAATTGATATATAAACACAAATCTGTGACCTGTAACATCCAATTTTAAATCTCTTCTCCAGAAATAAGGTCTAAACAGGTACATTATTTCAACTCAAGACTGAATTGTATGCATTCAAAAAACATTAAATGGGGAAAGTAAATTTGGGAAGATTTATTCATCCTTCATAGTAAGAGAAAATAATAGCTTAAATGCAATTTTTAAAAAAATCTCTATTCCTAAAGTTGGATTTTTTGGGCTTTTATAAAATAATTTCTTACATGAGAGGAAATGACATCAAAGAATAGGAATTAATGGGCGTATGTTCTGAAATTATTAATAAAATACTTTCTATGTCACCTCAGGTCATCTTGCTTGGGGTCTAAATCAACACAGGGCTCAAATCAACTGAATATAGAGTCTATACACATACATGCAGAGCCAACTTACAGTCAAATCATGAATCTTTGCTCTATTTCCCTTTAGACCTCTTGCAAGTACCAAGTATCCTCACACTGCTCCTCCTTACTTTCATTTGTCCAAGATGCTAAGCAGATGAGGTGTGAGCATATTTTTTTTTTTATCATTACTTTTTTTTTTTGGCCACACCATGTGGCGTGTGGGATCTTAGCTCCCCGACCAGGGATGGAACCTGCTACCCCTGCAGTGTGAGGGATAAGTCTTCATCACTGGATCCAGAGAAGTCCCAGCACATTTTTCCCCCATACCACCAAAAGAAGTTTACCAGCCCATCTCCTTGGATGCCTGTTTGCTTCAAAGAAATTGACGACCTGATTTTTAATACAAAGTTTTAGATTAAAATTATTTTAACATGTTTTTCATATAACACATAATTCTAGAGGCGAAGGAACTACCTCTTTAGAAGATGCAGGAAGGGAGCCATGAACATTTGGCGCAAGTATTTTATATCTGTATGTGCTTGGTAAGGTCAAAGGCAAACAATTCTCCCATTCTCAAAAATATTCCTTCTTATATCTGTGACAGAAACGGTGGTAGATTTTATTTTCTTGGGCTCCAAAATCACTGCAGATGGTGACTGTAGCCACAAAATTAAAAGACACTTGCTCCTTGGAAGAAAAGCTATGACAAACCTAGACAGTGTATTTAAAAAAAAAAAAAATAGAGACATCACTTTGCTGACGAAGGTCTGTCTAGTCAAAGCCATGGTTTTTCCAGTAGCCATGTATGGATGTGAGAGTTGGACCATAAAGAAGCTGAAATGAAGTGATGGTCGCTCAGTTGTGTCCCACTCTGTGCAACCCTATGGACTGTATAGCCCCCACGAGGCTCTTCTGTCCTGGAATCCTCCAGGCAAGAATACTGGAGTGGGTTGCTATTTCGTTCTCCAGGGCACCTTCTCATCTTCTTGACCCAGGGGTCAAACCTGGGTCTCCTGAACTTTAGGCAGATGTTTTTTTACCATCTGAGTCACCAGTGAAATCCCAAAGAAGAATGAGCACCGAAGAATTGATGCTTTCGAATTCTGGTGCTGGAATAGGCTCTTGCGAGTGCCCCTGACAGCAAGGAGATTAAACAAGTCAATCCTAAAGGAAATCAACCCTGAAAATTCACTAGAAAGTCTAATGCTAAAGCTGAAGCTCCAATATTTTGGCCACCTGATGTGAAGAGCTTTGGAAAAGACCCTGATGCTGGGGGAGACTGAGGACAGGAGGAGAAGGGGGCAACGGGGGAAGATAGTTGGATGGCATCACTGACTCAGTGGACATGAGTCTGAGCAAAGGCTCATGAAGGACAGGAGAGCCTGGCATGCTGCAGTCCATGGGGATCACAAAGCATCAGAAATGACTTAGCGACTGAACGACAACAGTGTCTGTGACTAAAAGCCTGGATCCCACCCACTCACCCTCCCTACCACCTTCAGAGACTATACACAAGCAGGGATCCTGCCCAAGAACTGAAACAAGCTCTCTTAAGAGTAATTTATCACTAGGTCTAGGAATTGATCTTTATACAGTATTGGGTCAGGACTGGGCAATTTTTTTTTAAATGCCAGAAATTCATTATACAATGTATAAAGTAGGAGGGAAGAACTGCAAAAGGAAAGAATCAGTACTGGCTTGAAACACTCTCTCCATTATGATATTCATGGGCTGGCATGGGGATTAACCTACCTAATAGGAGCAAAATGTACTCAACCCAGAAGTATTCCATAAGAAATACCAATTTAAAAATATATATTAATGTTACTTCTGAGTTATTGAAATAATAAAGAAGTGTATCTTCAACTCATTCCATAAGAGAAAATTCAACGGTAACCAAACTATGTCCACCCTGTATTATTCTGTAGGAGTTTAAAAACCAAAGCTGGCCCAAGACCCCATTTCTTCAGCAGTTGTTCTGTCCAAAGTAATCACACTTTCCACTGCTAAATAAATCAGACTTGGAAAAATATACTGGAACTAATAAGATAGATCCCAACTATTAGTATTAGGTTTTAGTGGCAAAAGCAGAGCAGAGCACTTACTACAATTTAAACACATAAGAGTTCAGTTTTCCATCAAATAAAATGTACCAGAAGCAGGGTGCCAGAGCTGATAGAGTGGCTTTACAGTACCTGGTATTTCCAACCTTTCTGTCTTACTATTCTCAATGCTGGCTTTCTTCCTGAAACTCCCATGATGGTCCAAGATGACTGCTGAAGCTCTGGCCATCCCAACTGAGCCCTAGGCAAGAAGTAGCAGAAGGGAAGAAAGGCGAAAACCAAATGCCTCTTGTCTGAGTAAGTCATCTTTCAAAATGTTTCCCCCAGGTCCCATCCAAGCACTGCAGCATGCCTCTCCTTGGCCACACTGTACCCAAGAGGGGAAGGAAATGCAAGCTTGCAGAGGACACATTATCACATCAAATAAATGAAGGGCTGTGTCCCTGAAGAAGAAGAAAGGATACTCATTATTTAACTGTCATCTCAGGCACAGCGAGAAGAGGACAGGTTTTCCCCAGGTTTGGCAGAAGATGGCCCCATGGATGGGAGGAAGGTGGTATCCCTGCACAGGGAGCACAGAGGCAGGTTTGGAAGAGCAGATGGACGCAAGGGATGTCCGGGAAGGGTGTAACCTCTTGGCTGCTTTTCCCCTGGACTGAAAAGAAAAGCCACACGTGGCTTCCAGCTCTAGGTATTTTCCTTACTCTATAATCATAACTCGCTTTCATTACTCGCACCCTTCATGAAGATTGGACACATTAAAAAAATGCAGTTTGTGCTGCAATATGTAAAGAATGAAGGAAAATCCATAGCCACTCCTGGCTGGAGACTGCCGGAGAGGCACCGGTGCTGCTACAGAAATTCTGTGTCCATCCTCCCCTGCAGATGACGCCTGTGCAGAGGACACAGTTTTAATTCAAAGCAGTGGGTTTTCTGGCAGCTGCAAAGATGACCAGTGATGATCTGAGCAGGAGATGGGAGTCCCTGGGCAGGGAGTGTGGGGTTGGGGAGCCAGTAGAGCTCGTTATGGTGAACTGTAGTAGAGAAATGAGAGGAGAGGCTCCTAAAACAGGCTCCCCACCTCCCTCCACAGCCTCTCTCTCCAAGGTGCTAAGTTTGATGACCTTGACACGAGCAAGAAAAGCTAACTCTTGATTTCTAACCTCCATTTGTCACACTGGAATTTTTTCGGTTTTCTACCATTTTATCTTCATTATAATAAGCAATGCAGGCAAATGGTTTAAAAACATTTAAACAGAGGAGAATATGTCAATTGAGAATCAATGCATCTCCACACCTAGCAATTCTCAGGGCCACCCACAGGGATGAACACTGTTTATACTTTTTTTATATATGCTTTCAGAATTTGCCTGCATATATGAAAATATTTTAACAAAAAGAATATAAAGAGAAACAACTGTATATGTAGTTTTTACTCACAAAGTGCCCCACTAGGCATTATTCACTTCTGTATCTGGGAATTTCTTTTGTAACATTCCCCAAGATCTTTCTGTATTGACAGATATAAATTTACCTTGACCGGTTTAAACTCTGTAGTATTTGGTAGGTTCTTGTTTAGTCGCTAAATTGGGTCTGACTCCTTGTGCCCCCATGGACTGTAGCCCGCCAGGCTCCTCTGTCCATGGGCTTTCCCAGGCAAGAATAGTGGAGTGGGTTGTCATTTCCTTCTCCAGAGCATCTTCCTTACCTGGGAATCAAGCCTGAGTCTCCAGCACTGGCAGGTGGAATCTTACCGCTGAGCCACCAGGGTAGCAGTGTTTGGCACACGTGTAATTTATTCCAAAAGTGCTCTATTGAGAGTATTTAGGTTGTTCTTGGTCTATTTTTTTCCCATTACATCAGTGCTACAATAATTACAATAATTTGTGCAGTATGTATAAATGGTAAATTCCCAGGAATGAAAATCTAGGGCCAAAAGATGTATGCATATTTTAAAATTAAATTTAAAAGATATTACTGAAAGTTTCTCCAAAGAAATTAGACCAATTTTCACTACCTACAAGAGTGCATAAATGTGTCTGATACTCCCACAGTAGGTCATAAATAACTGTTAGAATTTTCGCCAATATGCTAGGTGCCAAATAATATCTTGTTATGACTTGCATTTTTTTTTTAATTGTATCTTGGAGAAAGTCCATTTCTTCATCAGCTGCCTGTTTAAATTTACTATAGTAAGGACTGAAGTATCCCTTCCCTACTTGATATAAAAAGGCCTAGAGAAGGGGAGAGGGGTTCAATTTGCAGGGTACATGGGGTGGTGATTAGGCAGCCATCTCTTTCCTCACTTAAGCAGAACAGGACTCAAGACCCTCTGTAATTTTGACTGTTTGTGTTGGAGCCAGAGGAATGATGGGATCTTTCTGCCATCAGCTGGGTGTTTGCTGGACCACAGCCTGTAGCCTCCTTAAGAAATGCCAACAACCTCTGGCTGGCCCTTCACATCTCTAGGCAGCTCCCAGTAACTGAGCAAGTCAAGCTCATTCCAATGGACATAATAGTAAGAAATAAGGTGGTAGTAACCAAAAGTGACTGAAAAATTATCAGTTGAATTGAAATATTGCTAAGATCTACCTGGTGGTGAAGGAATTTTTAAAAAATAAGTTTGGACATATATTTTATTTTTTTTTAATGAAAAACTTCTCTTATTCTTATTTGAGACTCTTCCAACTTTTTGCTGATGCCATGAAAGTATTTGCATATGTAGGTATAAACATGTGAAACTCTGGATGTGTGTACCTGTGTGTGTGTGTGTTGCTATGCATCCATCAGTGCCACCTTAAATGAACAAATTATAACTTTATTCAGTGTAACCCAGTTTTCTGGTTCTTTGGAAAACCGCCCTGACCATCTTGTGCAGTTCTGTTCTCTCACTCTAAACGGCATCAGTGGTCTTCCTGGTGGTGGTGGCTTGGCCACTCAGCTGTGTCCGACTCTTGGCGACCGCATGGACTGTAGCCTGCCAGGCTTCTCTGGGATTTCCTAGGCAAGAATACTGAACTGGGTTGGCATTTCCTAGCAAAATCTAATTGCTACCTAAGTCAAGCTTCAATCTGAAATCAAAAACTCACAAGTCCCTTTGAAAAAGCATGGTTGGCAGTCAGACAGACAGTGCACACTGTTAAAATACTGAAAATGTTTCATTCTAGCTGGAAAACATCTGCTGTATAAATTTCTGTCTCTCTCACCTATCCCACCCATATCAACTCTTTTATCAGATCAGATCAGTCGCTCAGTCGTGTCCGACTCTTTGCGACCCCATGAATTGCAGCACGCCAGGACTCCCTGTCCATCACCAACTCCCGGAGGTCACTGAGACGCACATCCATCGAGTCAGTGATGCCATCCAGCCATCTCATCCTCTGTCGTCCCCTTCTCCTCCTGCCCCCAACCCCTCCCAGCATCAGAGTCTTCTCCAATGAGTCAACTCTTCGCACGAGGTGGCTAAAGTACTGGAGTTTCAGCTTCAGCATCATTCCTTCCAAAGAAATCCCAGGGCTGATCTCCTTGCAGTCCAAGGGACTCTCAAGAGTCTTCTCCAACACCACAGTTCAAAAGCATCAATTCTTCTGCACTCAGCCTTCTTCACAGTCCAGCTCTCACATCCATACATGACCACAGGAAAAACCATAGCCTTGACTAGACGAATCTTTGTTGGCAAAGTAATGTCTCTGCTTCTGAATATGTTCTCTGCTGCTGCTGCTGCTAAGTCGCTTCAGTCGTGTCCAACTCTGTGTGACCCCACAGATGGCAGCCCATCAGGCTTCCCCATCCCTGGGATTCTCCAGGCAAGAACACTGGAGTGGGTTACCATTTCCTTCTCCAATGCATGAAAGTGAAAAGTGAAAGTGAAGTCGCTCAGTCATGTCCGACTCTAGTGACACCATGGACTGCAGCCCACCAGGCTCTTCTGTCCATGGGATTTTCCAAGCAAAAGTACTGGAGTGGGGTGCCATTGCCGTCTCTGGAATATGCTCTCTCGGTTGGTCATAACTTTCCTTCCAAGGAGTAAGCATCTTTTAATTTCATGGCTGCAGTCACCATCTGCAGTGATTTTGGAGCCCAGAAATATAAAGTCTGACACTGTTTCCACTGCTTCCCCATCTATTTCCCATGAAGTGATGGGACCAGATGCCATGATCTTCATTTTCTGAAAGTTGAGCTTTAAGTCAACTTTTTCACTCTCCACTTTCACCTTCATCAAGAGGCTTTATAGTTCCTCTTCATTTTCTGCCATAAGGGGGTGTCATCTGCATATCTGAGGTTATTGATATTTCTCCCAGCAATCTTGATTCCAACTTGTGTTTCTTCCAGTCCAGGGTTTCTCATGATGTACTCTGCATACAAGTTAAATAAACAGGGTGACAATATACAGCCTTGACGTACTCCTTTTCCTATTTAGAACCAGTCTGCTGTTCCATGTCCAGTTCTAACCTTTGCTTCCTGACCTGCATACAAATTTCTCAAGAGGCAGGTCAGGTGGTCTGGTATTCCCATCTTTTTCAGAATTTTCCACAGTTTATTATGATCCACACAGTCAAAGGCTTTGGCATAGTCAATAAAGCAAAAATAGATGTTTTTCTGGAACTCTCTTGCCTTTTCCATGATCCAGCGGATGTTGGCAGTTTGATCTCTGGTTCCTCTGCCTTTTCTAAAACCAGCTTGATAATTCACAGAAAAGCAGAATCCAGTTTAAAAAAAAAAAAAAAAGTCGGGGGTGGGGAGCAAATGCCTAGTGTAAATGTATGTGTGCTGAGTCGCTCAGTCATGTCCAACCCTTTGTGACCCCATGGACTGTAGCCCGCCAGGCTCCTCTGCCCATGGGATTCTCCAGGCAAGAATACTGAAGTGGGTTGGCATACCCTCCTAAGTCTAGGTACAAGGCCCTATAAAACCACTGTTAGTATCTATTTGGACTAATTACATCATCATGTATTTAAATATCACCCCTCATTGAAGGATAATACACTGCAGCTGCTAGATTATTAGAGAAAAACATTTGAATAAATAGAGATCACTTTATGCTCCAGCTTAATTTCCCAAAACCAAAGGTCACTTTCAAATTTGGAGTTTTTTCAAAATTTCACATTTAAACATCTATCTATAATTAAATAATTTGTTAGTTTTTATAAAGTGCTATCATTCTGAAGGTAGAATAAACTGAATACATCTTTAACAAGTTTTGGGTGTTCATTAAAGACTGATAGCATTGTTCATTCACACAGGGTAAATGAGCTTTTAGGTTTCCATGGCAACCTGATCACATCAGCAAGGAAAAAAAAAAGAAGAATGAAATAAATGGGAATGCTGTTCTGTATCAATTCTATGTAGCTTATCATTCCCATTATTCCCAACCTAGATGTCCACCTTTGGGGATTCATATATTCTGGTAAATTTCCAGGCTAGTGTTGATAAGAGAATGAAAAACAACATAATACTGAGTTGAGTTCTGAGAAAAATCAGCCTTGCATTAATGATCTTGGAAGGGACACCATTTTTCTCTCCTAGCACAGCTTTTGTTCTACACCCTGAGAAAAATCATGAACTCTGCCAGTTACACTGGATTAGCTTTATTGGTATGCCTAAAACACTCATGGATGCGAGAGTTGGACTGTGAAGAAGGCTGAGTGCAGAAGAATTGATGCTTTTGAACTGTGGTGTTGGAGAAGACTCTTGAGAGTCCCTTGGACTGCAAGGAGATCCAACCAGTCCATTCTGAAGGAGATCAGCCCTGGGATTTCTTTGGAAGGAATGATGCTAAAGCTGAAACTCGAGTACTTTAGCCACCTCATGTGAAGAGTTGACTCATTGGAAAAGACTCTGATGCTGGGAGGGATTGGGGGCAGGAGGAGAAGGGGACGACAGAGGATGAGATGGCTGGATGGCATCACCAACTCGATGGACGTGAGTCTGAGTGACCTCCGGGAGATGGTGATGGACAGGGAGGCCTGGCGTGCTGTGATTCATGGGGTCACAAAGAGTCAGACATGACTGAGTGACTGAACTGAAAACACTCAAGCATTGATGGCACAAATATCTCCGTGCTTCAAATGAGTAGACAAAGAGAGACCCTCCCCGTGATAAGCTTATCATCCCATGTTTGGTTCCCAAATTCAAGACCTATTTGATTTGATCAAAGTCATTTGGAGCCCGTGTTTATTTTAATTTTTTTTAAAATTTTATTTAACTTTACAATATTGTATTGGTTTTGCCATATATCAAAATGAATCTGCCACAGGTATACATGTGTTCCCCATCCTGAACCCTCCTCCCTTCTCCCTCCCCATACCATCCTTCTGGGTCATCCCAGTGCACCAGCCCCAAGCATCCAGTATCATGCATCGAACCTGGACTGGCAACTCGTTTCATATATGATATTATACATATTTCAAGGCCATTCTCTCAAATCATCCCACCCTCTCCCTCTCCCAGAGTCCAAAAGACTGTTCTATACATCAGTGTCTCTTTTGCTGTCTCGTATACAGCGTTATTGTTACCATCTTTCTAAATTCCATATACATGCATTAGTATACTGTATTGGTGTTTTTCTTTCTGGCTTACTTCACTCTGTATAATAGGCTCCAGTTTCATCCACCTCATTAGAACTGATTCAAATGTATTCTTTTTAATGGCTGAGTAATACTCCATTGTGTATAAGTACCACCGCTTTCTTATCCATTCATCTGATGATGGACATCTAGGTTGCTCCCATGTCCTGGCTATTGTAAACAGTACTGCGATGAACATTGGGGTACACGTGTCTCTTTCGATTCTGGTTTCCTCGGAAAACCTGTGTATGCCCAGAAGTGGGATTGCTGGATCATAAGGCAGTTCTATTCCCAGTTTTTAAGGAATCTCCACACTGTTCTCCATAGTGGCTGTACTAGTTTGCATTCCCACCAACAGTGTAAGAGGGTTCCCTTTTCTCCACACCCTCTCCAGCATTTATTGCTTGTGGACTTTGGATCGCAGCCATTCTGACTGGCGTGAAATGGTACCTCATAGTGGTTTTGATATGCATTTCTCTGATAATGAGTGATGTTGAGCATCTTTTCATGTGTGTGTTAGCCATCTGTATGTCTTCTTTGGAGAAATGTCTATTTAGTTCTTTGGCCCATTTTTTGATTGGGTTATTTTTCTGGAATTGAGCTGTAGGAGTTGCTTGTATATTTTTGAGATTAGTCATTTGTCTGTTGCTTCATTTGCTATTATTTTTTCTCCCATTCTGAAGGCTCTTTTTCCCATTTTCACCTTGCTTATAGTTTTCTTTGTTGTGAAGAAGCTTTTTAAGTTTAATAAGGTCCCATTTGTTTATTTTTGCTTTTATTTCCAATATTCTGGGAGGTGGGTCATAGAGGATCTTGCTGTGATGTGTGTCGGAGAGTGTTTTGCCTATGTTCTCCTCTAGGAATTTTAGTTTCTGGTCTTATGTTTAGATCCTTAATCCATTTTGAGTTTATTTTTGTGTATGGTGTTAGAAAGTGCTCTAGTTTCATTCTTTTACAAGTGGTTGACCAGTTTTACCAGCACCACTTGTTAGGGGCCCATGCTTAAACAGAGCCCCAGACCCCACTCTAAAATAAACGAATGGGAATATCTAAGAGTAGATGCATGAAATCTGAATTTTTAAGAAATATTCTAGTTGATGTCTATGTATAATTAGTTTGGAAAATTAATGACCTATTAATAAATCAGTTACAAAACTGGCTTGATGGCTTTTAATGAACTGGTTGACTGAACTGAGGACTGTTAAAATTCAAATAAAATGGGAAAAACTAATGTTGACAGGAAGATCTAGTACCTGACCATCACAATGCCTTCCTGTTAGAATGCAACATACTGATATTTTCCACTCTGTTCTATTTCATACTTTTATAAATATGTAATTCACAAGCTACTTAATTAATTGCACTTCTATTTAAAGAGATCCTGACACATATTTGGGGGGACAATAACCTAAGGAAGTTTTTCAACATGCATGGCCTGACATAGTTTACCTGAAAAATTCTGCACAGCGGGATTTGGGTGACGCCCTGGTAGTGTATGTATTTAAGTCTCTTAGGTGAGTCTGGTATGCCTGAAAGATACACTCCAAGTCAGGCTCTGATCAGACCACAACAGGCACTTTACTATAGAAATATTAGTTAATACTGAAAAATCACAACAAAATGAAATGGTTCCATGATCAAGTAAAGATGTCCCATTCATAGGGACCAGATCTCATAAGTCCACAGAGTCAGGAAGTCTGTTTACTGCACAATTGGGTGATGGACATTGACCACTTTATCTTTTTGAACATCTCACTTCTATACTTCAAATATTCAGTCTTCAAACTGGATATGATATAATCAATTAGGTAAAATTACAAGCAAGTTATCTTGATTGGAGTTTAGAGAGAAAGTAAAAATGTTAGCTACTCAGTGGTGTTCCACTCCCTGCTACCGCGTGAACTGTAGCCCACCAGGCTCCTCTGTCCATAGAATTCTCCAGGCAAGAAAACTGGAGTGGGTAGCCATTCCCTTCTCCAGGGGATCTTCCTGACCCAGGGAATGTACCAGGGCCTCCTGCCTTGCAGGCAGATTCTTTATCATTTAAACCACTAGGGAAGCCTAATTGGAGCTTAGGGTTATCCCAAATGCTAAAGTCAATCATCAGTACATAATCTCTTTAATTATTTCCATGGATAATTAATCACATCCATTCATGACAGCAGGGACTATGTCTCTTTAATCTATCACTTAGTTCTCAGTGCTTAGAACTGTGCTTGGCATACATTGGATATCAATAAATATCTGAATAAAATGTACCACCCTTAGGAACATTCAAATAAACCATAAGTAGTGCTAATTATAATCATCATACTGTATGTCACATCCTTAATATCTAATTTATTAAAGCCTTTATCTAGGTAAAAGTCTTGATTATTGGGCCAGGAGTCTTTGATTATTTTGTTCTACTTAGAATATTTTTTAGCTCAGAAATGAAAAGTGTTTTTATCCCACTCTGCTGTCCCAATTTCTGGTTTTCTCTCATTCTATGATTACAAATTAAGAGGAAAAATTAATGTTGCAATGATATCAAACTATGTGGAATATATAAAATTACGTGGAATAATTATAAAATATACATACTTCCATGTTCAATGATTCTCACATTTAATGTAGAAGGCTACCTATTTTAAGCAGAATTATTTCTAACGAATATGTAATAGGAATAGCCTCCAATTTACCACTCCAGCATTTACCACCGCAATGAATAATTCCCCTCTCGTGTTCATTCATATGATTGTTGAAGGGGTGAGCTTCTTTTATTTGTGAAGAACTTGCCTTTAAGGAACCGAAAACTCTGTGAAGATATAAATGATGCTAATTTCTAGCGTTGAGGAGAAAACAGGTTTCATTAACACTATTTTTACCAACAGAAAAATCAAAAGTTTGAGGCTACATGAGGAAATATGGAAAGAGAGGTTCCAATCGCAGAACATTTCAAACAAATAGCCCAATTTCACTTTGGCTGCTCAGGTAATTGAAAGAAAATGAGTCCCAACCCTAAACCATCTGGCTGGTTCCACAGACTAAATTCCCATGGTAACTGCTAGACCACTCCTGAGTCATTTTCTCCTCTAGGATGGTAGAACACTCACCACCCAAACCACTCACTCAGCAGATCCCACCTTCTATTGCCAGCTGCATTCTATGTAGAGATATCTTCTACTTCTCTGTAAAGAGGAATAAAGGGAGAAATGTGAAGGCAATTGATGGTTTTCAAATCTCTAGTATGTTGCAAGCACTTTTAATATGTGGAAAATCGATTTCCTGAGGGCTATCTAATCCTAGAAAGTTAAAGACAGTAACACCCTGCTCAGAGATTTCCAGGCAGGAACTCAGCTTTCTCCCTGTAGAAAGATGAAGACTGTGTTACTCTGAGTTCATTCCAAGTACTTAGAAACTGCAGTTTTTGTTAATATGCTCACAAAAGAAAAAGCACAAATTGCAAACACAATTTTTCCCTTTATGTTCATGGACACACTAACAGCTAGCCTTGATTAGAACAATGCCTGCCTACAGAAAGTTCTCAAAGTACTTTACATGACTGTTTTATGTAAACCCCACATCAACCATGTAAGTAGGCACTGTTTTTGTCTTCACTTTACAATTGAGAAAAACGGGATTCATCAAGGTTAGATAACTTTTCTGAAGTTTGCTGGCTGATAACTTTTCTGAGGTTTGCTGGCTGGCAAGTGGTGGAAATCAAGATAGATGGGAGAAACATCAACAACCTCAGATATGAGGACGAAATCACTCTAATGCAGAAAGGGAAGAGGAATTAAAGAGCCTCTTGATGATAGTGAAGGAGGAGAGTGAAAGAGCTGGCTTAAAGCTAAATACTAAAAAAAACTAAGATTATGGCATTCAACCCCACTACTTCATGGAAAATAGAAAAGGGAAAGGTGGAAGTAGTGACAGATTTCTTCTTCTTGGGCTCCAAAATCACTGCGGATGGTGACTGCAGTTATGAGATCAGAAGACAATTGCTTCTTGACAGGAAAGATATAACAAACCTAGGCAGTGTGTTGAAAAGCAGAGACATTACTCTGCCAACAAACGTCCATATAGTCAAGGCCTGGTGGGCTGCTGTCTGTGGGGTCACACAGAGTCGGACACGACTGAAGTGACTTAGCATAGCATAGCATGGTCTTTCTTCCCAGTGGTCACAAAAGGTTGTGAGAGTTGAACCGCAAAGAAGGCAGAACACCGAAGAACTGATGCCTTCGAACGGTGATGCTGAAGAAGACTTCTGAAAGTCTCTTGGACAGTGAAGAGATCAAACCAGTCAATCATGGGGGTCGCAGAGTCAGACATGACTGAGCACACACACAAAGTAGCGATTTACTAGAATAGGATGCTTGTGAGGCTTACAAGTGGGCAGGCCAGAAACGCTATAGTTCCTATGTTTTCTTCTTGCCAACACTGAGCTCACCAGAAATGTTAGAAATACCTAACATTATGTGCTCATCAGCCTCTAAGATGGCCCAAATGCTACCTGCCTCCTCAGATTCACAGTTTTGTATAATCCTTTGCCTTTGAGAGTGGGTTGGACTTGACTTGCTTTTAATGAAGAGAATACAGCAGAAGTGATGGGATGGCATTTCCAAGACCAGTTTATATAAAAGACTCCATCTTCTGTTTTCGGCACTCTGCGTCTCTGTCCTGGATTTTGTGCTCCAGGAGAAGCCAGCTGCCATGCCATGAGGCAGCTCCAAGGAAATGCTGCCAACAGCCACCTGAGTGAGCCTGAAAGCAATTCTCCCAGCTGAGTCTTGAGATGACAGCACTCTTTGGCCAACACCTTGACTGAAGCCTCATGGGAAACTCTGAACAAGGACCATCAGGCTAAGCTGCTTCTGACATCCTGACCCACAGAAACTGCAGAGTAATAAATGTTACCGTCTTCAGCTTTTAGGTTTGGGAATAGCTGTCTTACACAGTAATAGATAACTAAAACATAGCGTAAGGAATGTTTGTTATGCATCAGAGATGAAGTTAAGCACGTTACATCTCATTTGCTTTTCACAACAATCACATAAAATGGGCAGTATTAGTATCAGTTTTTACATATTGAAGTACAAAGAAGGAAAATAGCCAGAATTTCATCTGGCTTATGAATGGGATGTCTGGGAGAGCATTTGTAAATACAGGGTCTGGCATGTAGTATGTGCCACTAAACCTGTGTTCATTGAGGTTGGTTCAACAGAGACCTCCAGGACAATATTAAATGCTACAACATTCGAATCATAGGAGTCCCAGAAGAAGAAGATAAAAAGAAAGACCATGAGAAAATACTTGAGGAGATAATAGTTGAAAACTTCCCTAAAATGGGGAAGGAAATAATCACTCAAGTCCAAGAAACCCAGAGAGTCCCAAACAGGATAAACTCAAGGCGAAACACTCCAAGACACATATTAATCAAATTAACAAAGATCAAACATAAAGAACAAATATTAAAAGCAGCAAGGAAAAACAACAAATAACACACAAGGGAATTCCCATAAGGATAACAGCTGATCTTTCAATAGAAACTCTCCAAGCCAGGAGGGAATGGCAAGACATACTTAAAGTGATGAAAGAAAATAACCTACAGCCCAGATTATTGTACCCAGCAAGGATCTCATTCAAATATGAAGGAGAAATCAAAACCTTTACAGACAAGCAAAAGCTGAGAGAATTCAGCACCACCAAACCAGCTCTCCAACAAAAACTAAAGGACATTCTCTAGATAGGAAACACAAAAAGGGTATATAAATTCGAACCCAAAACAATAAAGTAGATGGCAACGGGATCATACTTATTAATAATTACCTTAAACGTTAATGGGCTGAATGCCCCAACCAAAAGACAAAGACTGGCCAAATGGATACAAAAACAAGACCCCTACATATGTTGTCTACAAGAGACCCACCTCAAAACAGGGGACACATACAGACTGAAAGTGAAGGGCTGGAAAAAGATTTTCCATGCAAATAGGGACCAAAAGAAAGCAGGAGTAGCAATACTCATATAAGATAAAATAGACTTTAAAACAAGACTCTGAAAAGGAGACAAAGAAGCTCACTACATAACGATCAAAGGATCAATCCAAGAAGAAGATATAACAATTATAAATATATATGCACCCAACATAGGAGCACCGCAATATATAAGACAAATACTAACAAGTATGAAAGGAGAAATTAAGAACAACACAATAATAGTGGGAGACTTTAATACCCCACTCATACCTATACAAATCTGGCTGTAATAGACAAAGCAAAGAGGAAAACACATTCACTTATGAGCCTCACAAATTGTCAGTTCACTCAGGAAAGTCACAGGTCTTCCTAGCAATCAAATCCCAGAAAAGTTTCCCTTGTGGGTCCTAATGGATGGAATACTGTGTAAGGGAGTGAATTACTTCCTCAGCAACCCCCTACACTAAATACCATAGAGAATTACAAAGAGTGCTTCTCACAGCATCCACAGCAGCAGTAAATGTTATTATCCGCAAGGCCGCCCACAAGAAGTGGTCCACAAGGAGTGAAGACAGTGGTGTCCCGGGATGCATCTCTCAATTCAGGAATAATTTTTAGAATTTTTTTTAAAAATAGACTTATTTGTTCATTCTGTAAATGTTTATTGAGTATTTTATGGGTCAGCTACCATTCTGGGCATTAGGGAGGAAGCAGTGATAAATGTGATCCTGTCCTAAATAACACATTGCTGTCAAGATAGACTTACAACTACAAAATGCCAAGATGTGTGTAAGATGAGAGGACACCCAAACTGGACTTTGAGTTCCCTGATCTTCTCATCTCCAGTTGTTTTTCTAGTCTTATTATCACACACTAACTGGTTATTACTGCAATCAGCACCATCTCCAAATCTGCAAATCTCCAAAGATGAATTAAACATGATTTTTTAAATGTTCTTTATGATTAAAAATAGAAATTTATCAGCTAAGAATTTATATATACTCCTCCCCACTATTACCGCCCTTTTTCCTTCCCATTTCGCTCCCATCTTCATGGATCCCTTCCTTTGCCCACTGTCCCTTGCCTTAAAAAAAAAAAAACTACCAGGAGATAAAAAACAGAAGACAAGTTCTGTTATTTACATTCAATGGTAGCAGGCCTGGGGGAACTAAATTACCTCAAAAAAAGATTTATTCAGTGTGCCTCTTCAAATGTAGTGTTAATGTGAGGGTTCAGGTTTTCTTCTAAGATGAATGATTCATGATCCCCGTCCCCAAGAAGTGCTACAAAGCTGGTAAGAGTTTCAGTAGCCTCTGTCACTTACTACATCCGTCTGTAGATGTGGAGCGATGGCATAAGAGTAGGAACTAAAGGCAGTATTATTCTCAACTCCTTGATCTTCTAGTCCCTCCAAGTTCTTCCAGGTTCTGCATCCTCTAACTTGCCACTGATTGGGACCCACAATTCCCCTTACAAGTTCAGTCCCTTATGAGTTTTCAACCTTGACTAGAACCAGTGTATTTTGAGGAAGTTCTGACACATTGACCTGGGGTCATCAACAGTCGGCTGCTGGAGCCCAGGGAAATATGTGCCTTGAAAGAGCCTCTGCCCAAATCTCAAGCCTGTCTCTTCATCTGGTTACTTTTAATAATAGCTTAAAAATTCTGAAGACTTTTTGTTTATTTACACTTTACTTATTAGGCTCATCACCCCAATTTGGCCATGCCAGTCTGCATCCAGAAGTAAGGTATCTGTGTTTTGACCAGAGAAATATCAATCACCTCACATATGCAGATGACACCACCCTTATGGCAGAAAGTGAAGAGGAACTCAAAAGCCTCTTGATGAAGCTGAAAGAGGAGAGTGAAAAAGTTGGCTTATAACTCAACATTCAGAAAATGAAAATCATGGCATCTGGTCCCATCACTTCATGGGAAATAGATGGGGAAACAGTGGAAACAGTGTCAGACTTTATTTTTCTGGGCTTCAAAATCACGGCAGATGGTGATTGCAGCCATGAAATTAAAAGACACTTACTCCTTGGAAGGATAGTTATGACCAACCTAGATAGCATATTCAGAAGCAGAGACATTACTTTGCCAACAAAGGTTCATCTAGTTAAGGCTGTGGTTTTTCCTGTGGTCATGTATGGATGTGAGAGTCGGACTGTGAAGAAAGCTGAGCACTGAAGAATTGATGCTTTTGAACTGTGGTGTTGGAGAAGACTCTTGAGAGTCCCTTGGACTGCAAGGAGATCCAACCGGTCCATTCTGAAGGAGATCAGCCCTGGGATTTCTTTGGAAGGAATGATGCTAAAGCTGAAACTCCAATACTTTGGCCACCTCATGCAAAGAGTTGACTCATTGGAAAAGACTCTGATACTGGGAGGGATTGGGGGCAAGAGGAGAAGGGGACGACAGAGGATGAGATGGCTAGATGTCATTACTGACTCGATGGACATGAGTTTGAGTGAACTGCGGGAGTTGGTGATGGACAGGGAGGCCTGGCGTGCTGTGATTCATGGGGTCGCAGAGTCAGACACGACTGAGTGAACTGAACAGCCAGAAAACCAGCATGGCAGTAAATGACTGTTTCATGTTGACAGCTCACTAAGACTTCTCCCAATCACTGCCTCTGCATCACTGTGCTTTCCCTTCCGTCACATAGTGCTTTGTTTCATCGTGACTGCCCATCATCTACCACTCGCCTGAGCAATGGTAATGCAAAATTTCTTACTGCACTATACTCAACATTTTAAATATTCTTTCAACCCTGTTGTGAACAAGTGTATAGGATGGATGATTATTCATATTTACATTATCATTAGTAAAAAGAATATTAAAACATTTGGTTTATTAGAAACTGGGCTAACTCTGTGTGTGTATGTATCATGTATTCTTTCAAACAACACAGGAGTCTGTATCAAATCTATTTCAGAAATGAACAAACAGAAGTTCATAAAGCTTAGCTTTCCCACTTTCCAAACCAGTGAGCGAAAGAGTCGATCTTCATCCCAGGCTTCTAGTTCTAGCTATGTGAATCTGGATTCACATCTGTAATCACCTTGTAAAAATTTATCAAGCAATACCTTTAAAATGTGTATGTTTTATTTTATGCGTGTCTTACTCAATAAGGATGTTTCCATGTGCCTAATATCTGCCGACTGTCTACTGCCTTATCAAACCTGCTTGGAGGTTTTCTATAATTAATTGTCTTCCAATCTTTCCATCTGCTCCCATGCCAGACTCTTCGTCCTGCTTCTTTTATATTCTTGTTACAAATACAACCTTGGGCTAAGCAGGGGAACTCTAGAGCAAGTGCTAATCTTTAGATGAAATGAAAAAGCATGCGTTTTCTCCCAATCCTCCTGGCGGAAGTAACAGCCACAAGTCTCCAAGGGGAGAGTTCACTTCAAAGTGCTCCCAAACCAATCCAAATATTATTTGAGCTGGAAGAACACACTTAAAACAGCAATGAGTACTTGGTGGACAATTTACAAATACTGGCTAAGCCACGACATTTGTTGACTTAATAAAACTCTCTGAAAATACTTTTTATTTTTCCATCTTATATCTCTAATCCTAGGGAACTTTCCACTTCCCACCTTAAGTTTGTTCGAGCTGCAATATTAACTGGGGACTTTACCACGGTGGGGGCGGGGGGCGGGAAACATAGTAACGATGCTTGCATTTCTGTTAGGAGAAACAGCCATCACTGCATTTTATGTTTAGTTGGCTTAGTTTACTTTTAATTTGCCTCTGTCTTTAAAACTATGCCTGTTTCTAATGTAACTGGGAGAAAGGGAGGTGATGAGAAGGAGAAGTTAACAGGAACACAATATTCAACTAAATTAGAACTCTGGAAAAGTACTGCTGATTAGGAATGGTAAAAAGTCATTCTGGGTAAATGCATCGATTTCACCTAGAGAATTGTGTGCCCAGGGAACTCAACTACTCTGAGAAAAGGTTACTAATAAAATGATGACTCTCCAATCTAATTCACTAAGCCTGCCACAATACAGAGAGACCCTCAGTCAGGGAAACGGCAGACCCTCTACTCTCTCATTATGTCCTTGGAATCCAAAGGCTCCACTGAAGCAAAGCCTATAATGGAATTATCCCCATTTGCTGTCTCTGAATTTCCCACCTACACCACCTCCTTCTTAAGTGTCATGGCCACACACTAATTGCCAACACTCTCTATTTCATTTGGTAATAATCCAAACAAAGAGGCCAATCCTAAAGGAAGCAAGTGGAGGTGAGGAGAAGACAAGGGGTTGGGAGGTTACAGAGCAGCCGTGTGTGATAACAAATAAGGATTTAATCAAACTGGACTCCATGCCCAGAAAAACAGCAAAGGGAAGCCAACTACTCATAAAGGCAAATAAATGCCTTTTTAAAATGAATGCTCATGAATGTAGACAAAATTGGGCCTCTATTATTGTAAATTTGCATAGGCGCTGCAAAGACCACTCCAAGGGAAATGGCCAGCAGTTCTTTGGCACATGTGGGTCCATGCGCCCCACATTCTGTCCCTGTAACCGCATCAAGATTGGCCCAAACCTGGGACAGAAATGTGGCCACTGGTCCCATATCCACACTGTGCCTGGAGAAAGCTGAGTTGAAAGCACTGTGAACACTAGTCTGCATCAGCCTTGACAAATCTCTACCACATATATCCATTCAGTCCAGGCTGCTAGTACTCCATACTTTTTTTAATTCCCCCATGGGCTGAAAACCAATTCTGGTGACAACCTGCTTAATTGCCCCTCATCACATTCTTGCCAATTACTTTCCCCGGAGACAGGGCATCTTTATCATGTCTACTATATCTGAGCCGGCTTTGTCCCCACAGTAGCTCCCTCATGGCCCTGGGCTTAGGGATTAATTCTCCACTTGTTAAGAACAAATCTCTTCACATTCCTTCTTCCACTATAAATCTGCGACTCTGTTCTCCAATGTTTCCCAGGTTTCAGGTCTTTTGTCTCATTTACAGATCTGTCTTCACTGCCAAAGTGCTTTCCAGCTAATGTTTAGTTGGGTAGTTTTTTTAGGGTTTCTTCACTTTTTTCCCAGGACACAGTCACATATGCAGTTCCACCTCTGCCCCACTGAACTTTATGAACATTGCTTTCACTGCTCTGTCCAAATTCCTGAGACAGTGTGAGCCCGCTGGGACCAGAGCCTCTGGTTAGCTTGAATAGATGTCCTTATATTTCCTTGAAATAGCCTCCTTATTTATGATTCAAATACACTGAGTTCAAGTAACATGCCATCTAAAATGTCTGATCCTTGTCTAGTCCCTGGAAAAGGAAATGGCAAGCCACTCTAGATGATGTGTGAAAGATGATGCTGTGAAAGTGCTGCACTCAATATGCCAGCAAATTTGGAAAACTCAGCAGTGGCCACAGGACTGGAAAAGGTCAGTTTTCATTCCAATCCCAAAGAAAGGCAATGCCAAAGAATGCTCAAACTACCACACAATTGCACTCATCTCACACACTAGTAAAGTAATGTTCAAAATTCTCCAAGCCAGGCTTCAGCAATATGTGAACCATGAACTTCCTGATGTTCAAGCTGGTTTTAAAAAAGGCAGAGGAACCAGAGATCAAATTGCCAACATCCACTGGATCATGGAAAAAGCAAGAGAGTTCCAGAAAAACATCTATTTCTGCTTAATTGACTATGCCAAAGCCTCTGACTGTGTGGATCACAATAAACTGGGGGAAATTCTGAAAGAGATGGGAATACCAAACCACCTGATCTGCCTCTTGAGAAATTTGTATGCAGTTCAGGAAGCAACAATTAGAACTGGACATGGAACACCAGACTGGTTCCAAAAAGGAAAAGGAGTACATCAAGGCTGTATATTGTCACCCTGTTTATTTAACTTATATGCAGAGTACATCATGAGAAATGCTGGACTGGAAGAAAAACAAGTTGGAATCAAGACTGCCGGGAGAAATATCAATCACATCAGATATGCAGATGACACCACCCTTATGGCAGAAAGTGAAGAGGAACTAAAAAGCCTCTTGATGAAGGTGAAAGAGGAGAGTGAAAAAGTTGGCTTAAAGCTCAACATTCAGAAAATGAAGATCATGGCATCCAGTCCCATCACTTCATGGGAAATAGATGGAGAAACAGTGGAAACAGTGTCAGACTTTATTTTGGGGGCTCCAAAATCACTGCAGATGGTGACTGCAGCCATGAAATTAAAAGACGCTTACTCCTTGGAAGGAAGGTTATGACCAACCTAGACAGCATATTCAAAAGCAGAGACATTACTTTACCAACAAAGGTTCGCCTAGTCAAGGCTATGGTTTTTCCTGTGGTCATGTATGGATGTGAGAGCTGGACTGTGAAGAAGGCTGAGCGCCGAAGAATTGATGCTTTTGAACTGTGGTGTTGGAGAAGACCCTTGAGAGTCCCTTGGACTGCAAGGAGATCCAACCAGTCCATTCTGAAGGAGATCAGCCCTGGGATTTCTTTGGAAGGAATGATGCTAAAGCTGAAACTCCAGCACTTTGGTCACGTCATGCGAAGAGTTGACTCATTGGAGAAGACTCTAATGCTGGGAGGGATTGAGGGCAAGAGGAGAAGGGGACGACAGAGGATGAGATGGCTGGATCGCATCACTGACTCGATGGACGTGAGTCTCAGTGAACTGCGGGAGTTGGTGATGGACAGGAAGGCCTGGCATGCTGCGATTCATGGGGTCGCAGAGAGTTGGATCAGTACTGAGCGACTGATCTGATCTGAGAAACAACAAATGTCTTGGAGAGAAATGTTGGTAAATTGATTGGATAAAGCATCAGAGTTAAAGGCATTCCTTGTATTTATTTTGTGTGGTTCTCTGTGTTAATTTGTGTTACAATGAGTTGGATACAGAATAAACAAACAACCCCTATGAATCAGATTCTCTAGACTTGGGTTGTGGGGTATAGATGGCAAGCTTCCAAGATGATCCCAGTGAACACAGCCTGACTTGAAAACTGGCAGAAAAGAAATAGCATGCATTTGGAAGTCAGCAACACCATCTTTGTTGATTAAGAGTTCTTTTTAATTGTGTGCTACATTCTCCAAATCTCTGTTGTCTTGTCTATAAAATGAGGATAAATGAAATCTAATGAAGTAATTGTAAGATTCAATTAAATAATATATGGGGAGTACCCAATCCATGCTAAGGACATAGTTGATTCTTATCAATTGTGGCTATTATAATATGAAAACAAAATTACTTGGAGTGGGCAGATATAAAGAGATTTTGATTTTGGATAAGTATTGGTAAGATATAGTAAATTTTTAAAAAGACCTATGCAATTAATCTGTCATTTTAGCTAGCACTCTTTTTCATACCAGTAGGTATAGGCAGCATGATTTATAAAGTCCTGTGGCTTATGGATCTTAATCTAGGAAAACATATGTCAAACAATGAGTTAAAGATGTGTATGTATTTTGAGGAATTTATAACCTTAGAATAGATGTCTTATTTTAGAGGGTGAGTTTTTTCGGGTTTTTTAAATATCTGAATGTATCGATTGAGATAGGCTGATCAAAAGTAGAGTAGAAAACATTCAGATTAGCAGATAATATAGAACTGAACTGAACTGATAAGAGAAATAGCCATATTTTGCTGTGAACTTAATCAATATATGACTCTGTCCATCATCCCAGATTGAGATGAGATGCAAAGCAATCTGCTTGCATTGTCGATTTAAAAAAGATGTACGACTTGAGAGTTGTGAGTTAAGTTTTATTTGGGGGCAAAATGAGGACTTTAGCCCAAGAGGCAGCATCTCAGATAGCTCTGAGAGACTGCTCCAAAGCAGCAGTGGGGAAAGTCAATACAGAAGGTTTTGGTGAAGGGGGGAGTTCCATACCATGAAGCATTCATTTTACAAAAAGTGTTTTTGTTAGTCATGAGGGTCTGGTGTTACCATGAAGGGATTTAGTGCTTCTCTAGATAGGAGGGTATACAAGGATTGAGATCATAAAATCAGTTCCTGAAAATATCCAACTATCTAAAGACCATCTTTGCATGAAATGTTCCTTTGGTATCTCTGATTTTCTTGAAGAGATCCCTAGTCTTTTCCATTCTGTTGTTTTCCTCTATTTCTTTGCATTGATCGCTGAAGAAGGCTTTCTTATCTCTTCTTGCTATTCTTTGGAACTCTGCATTCAGATGTTTATATCTTTCCTTTTCTCCTTTGCTTTTCACTTCTTTTCTTTTCATAACTATTTGTAAGGCCTCCCCAGACAGCCATTTTGCTTTTTTGCATTTCTTTTCCATGGGGATGGTCTTGATCCCTGTCTCCTGTACAATGTCATGAACCTCATTCCATAGTTCATCAGGCATTCTATCTATCAGATCTAGGCCCTTAAATCTATTTCTCACTTCCACTGTATAATCATAAGGGATTTGATTTAGGTCATACCTGAATGGTCTAGTGGTTTTCCCTACTTTCTTCAATTTCAGTCTGAATTTGGCAGTAAGGAGTTCATGGTCTGAGCCACAGTCAGCTCCTGGTCTTGTTTTTGCTGACTGTATAGAGCTTCTCCATCTTTGGCTGCAAAGAGTATAATCGATCTGATTTCGGTGTTGACCACCTGGTGATGTCCATGTATAGAGTCTTCTCTTGTGTTGTTGGAAGAGGGTATTTGCTATGACCAGTGCATTTTCTTGGCAAAAATCTATTAGTCTTTGCCCTGCTTCATTCCGTATTTCAAGGCCAAATTTGCCTGTTACTCCAGGTGTTTCTTGACTTCCTACTTTTGCATTCCAGTCCCCTATAATGAAAAGGACATCTTTTTTGGGTGTTAGTTCTAAAAGGTCTTGTAGGTCTTCATAGAACCGTTCAACTTCAGCTTCTTCAGCGTTACTCATTGGGGCATAGACTTGGATTACTGTGACATTGAATGGTTTGCCTTGGAAATGAACAGAGATCATTCTGTCGTTTTTGAGATTGCATCCAAGTACTGCATTTCGGACTCTTTTGTTGACCATGATGGCCACTCCATTTCTTCTGAGGGATTCCTGCCCGCAGTAGTAGATATAATAGTCCTCTAAGTTAAATTTACCCAGTCCAGTCCATTTCAGTTCACTGATTCCTAGAATGTCGACATTCACTCTTGCCGTCTCTTGTTTGACCACTTCCAATTTGCCTTGATTCATGGAGGCCAGGGGCGGTGGCCGGGCAGACCAACCCCACGTCCATGGAGCCCTGGCTGTGCAGGTACAGGAGGGCCTAAAGGAGCTATCCCACATTGAAGGTCAGGAAGGGCAGTGGTGAGGAGCAACCCTTCGTCCAAGGTAAGGAGCAGAGGCTGTGCTTTGCTGGAGCAGCCATGAAGAGATACCCCACGCCCAAGGTAAGAGAAACCCAAGTAAGACGGTAGGTCTTGCAAGAGGGCATCAGAGGGCAAACACACTGAAACCATACTCACAGGAAACTAGTCAATCTAATCAGACTAGGACCACAGCCTTGTCTTACTCAATGAAACTAAGCCATGCCCGTGAGGCAACCCAAGATGGGCGGGTCATGGTGGAGTGATCTGACAGGGTGTGGTCCACTGGAGAAGGGAATGGCAAACCACTTCAGTATTCTTGCCTTGAGAACCCCATGAACAGTATGAAGAGACAAATTGATAGGATACTGAAAGATAAACTCCCCAGGTCAGTAGGGGCCCAATACGCTACTGGAGATCAGTGGAGAAATAACTCCAGAAAGAATGAAGGGATAGAGCCAAAGCAAAAAGAATACCCAGCTGTGGATGTGACAGGTGACAGAAGCAAGGTCCAATGCTGTAAAGAGCAATATTGCATAGGAACCTGGAAATGTCACATCCATGAATCAAGGCAAATTGTTGTTTCTAGTCCTGCTAAAATTATTCAAGTTCTTCCCTAAGACATTAACCTTTGTTTATGGAAATCCCCTTTAAATCTTTAAGGTTTATGGAGGTGAATGTCCCTTTACCTCCAGGTTATCACTAATTCTGCTCTTGGTAATCGCCCGATCAAGTGGCTCATAGAGTAAATCTGATCATCTTTTTCTCCTCCTGGCTATCAGATCTTTCAGCATACTAAAAGTTCAGTTCCCTTTAAGGTTTCCCATGTTCTGATGCAAGCCCAAATAAGATACTATCCTGCATGAGCTCTCTACTCACTTTTTCTTTCTGATTTCATCTAGTGGTTTCCTCACTTGTGCTACTGTATCATCTTACATTGGTCTCTTCAAAGTCTCCCGCACTTCCACGGGAAATCCATTTGCATACAACTGCCAGGTGAGCCTTCTCCAAAGACAGTTCTCTGCTGCAAAACCTGCAATATCTCTAACTGCCTTTAAAATAAAACCTAAACTTCCTAAGCTGATAATTAAGATCCTCCACAATCAATCTCCTATTTATATTCCCAATCTCATCTCCCAGTAAAAACTTTGCCATCTCGCACTTCACTGCCACCCAAGCATGTCTTAAAACAGTCCACTTTCACTATCATATGCTATTTTCTTCTGCAGGACCCTGGTCCCTTTTTGTCTGCTTACCCAAAGCCCCTTCTCCTTGAACTATAACTTCTTTTATAAATTCCTTCTCATTTATGAAATAAATGAGACCACAAAGGCCTTTTCTCTTCTAAACTCACATTGCTTACTGCCTTTCTGGACTAGTAAACATGTAGTGAATTATCACAGCTTCTGCAGTGCAGCCTGAATTGCTAGTTAAATTTCTAGACGTTGTTTTTTTTTTTTTAAAACAAAGAAAGAAAATAAAAATTATTTGCTTTAATGATCTGGGAATTTAAGGTAAATAAATCTGAATAATGACTTCATTACTATTACTGCATCTGAGATAAATACATCATCTAAGTTTTAGTTCATCTTATCACATATTAGTTACCAGGAAGTACTGCCTATGCAGATTCATTTATGGAACATAACACAGACAGAGTCACTCTCTATTCACCTCTAGATAATTATCTCCTTATTTATAACCTTCTCGTTAGAATACTAGATGCTAATTTCTATACAGGAAATACAATAGAAGACAATGTCTTTGTAACTAAAGAGATAATAATACCTTTATCTCAAAATATATAGCTCTGTTGAACTTCTGCCATGTCTCCTTAAACTTATCTTCAATATCACTTTCTACTTATATAATTGCTTTTTATTATCAAAGAACAAAGTCGTGTCTAACAGAAATGCTAATTTCAAACAATATAACACTTATTTTTAATATAGATGGCAAAAGAATGTTCCAAAAGTTGAAGCTATACTCCCTGTAACAATTATAACTTCTCTCTAGCAAGGTTAGTGGCAGGACCGAGGTTCCTGTGGTTCCCTAGAGAACAACTAAGTAAGTAAAAGTCCAGTGTGAGAGCCAATGATTCCTGTGATGTTAAACTTAATTTAATCATTAAGACATCAGAAAATTCATAAAATATACTTAATTAAGGGAAAATCAACTTTTTATCACTAACAATATGACTCAATTTTTTGGGACAAATAAGGTATATAATCCGTGGAGACCAAGTATACCATCTCTCACAAAATGTTCTAAATTGTAACTTATCCAGAGGCCTAAATGAAGATTGCCTTCTCTCTTTGCTATGATCACATCTAAGCTCTTTATAGAAAATTTCAGCAACTTAACAGACTCTGATATTTATAGCTAACAGAATGTTTTATATATTGCTTTATCAGTAGAAATTTAACTATATATTTGAGATAATCTGTTTTCCCCTCCTAAACCACCTAACTGTGGTAATTAAGCCTCTTAATAACCACAATTAGAGAAGTGAAAAGCAAAGTAGAAAAGGAAAGATAAAAGCATCTGGATGCAGAGTTCCAAAGAATAGCAAGGAGAGATAAAAAAGCCTTCCTCAGTGATCAATGCAAACAAATAGAGGAAAACAACAGAATGGGAAAGACTAGAGATCACTTCAAGAAAATCAGAGATACCAAGGGAACATTTCATGCAAAGATGGGATCAATAAAGGACAGAAATGGTATGGACCTAACAGAAGCAGAAGATATTAAGAAAGGTGGCAAGAATACACAGAAGAACTGTACAAAAAAGATCTTCATGACCCAGATAATCAAGATGGTGTGATCACTGACCTAGAGCCAGACATCCTGGAATGTGAAGTCAAGTGGGCCTTAGAAAGCATCACTACAAACAAAGCTAGTGGAGGTGATGGAATTCCAGTGGAGCTATTTCAAATCCTGAAAGATGATGCTGTGAAAGTGCTGCACTCAATATGCCAGCAAATTTGGAAAACTCAGCAGTGGCCACAGGACTGGAAAAGGTCAGTTTTCATTCCAATCCCAAAGAAAGGCAATGCCAAAGAATACTCAAACTACCACACAATTGCACTCATCTCACAGGCTAGTAAAGTAATGCTCTAAATTCTCCAAGCCAGGCTTCAGCAATATGTGAACCATGAATTTCCAGATGTTCAAGCTGGTTTTAGAAAAGGCAGAAGAACCAGAGATCAAATTGCCAACAACCACTGGATCATGGAAAAAGCAAGAGAGTTCCAGAAAAACATCTACTTCTGCTTTACTGACTATGCCAAAGCCTTTGACTGTGTGGATCACAATAAACTGTGGACAATTCTGAAAGAGATAGGAATACCAGACCACCTGACCTGCCTCTTGATAAACCTATGTGCAGGTCAGGAAGCAACAGTTAGAACTGGACATGGAACAACAGACTGGTTCCAAATAGGAAAAGGAGTACGTCAAGGCTGTATACTGTCACCCCGCTTATTTAACTTATATTCAGAGCACATCATGAGAAACGCTGGACTGGAGGAAGCACAAGCTGCAATCAAGATTGCCGGGAGAAATATCAATCACCTCAGATATGCAGATGACACCACCCTTATGGCAGAAGTGAAGAACTAAAAATCCTCTTGATGAAAGTGAAAGAGGAGAGTGAAAAAGTTGGCTTAAAGCTCAACCTTAAGAAAACGAAGATCATGGCATCTGGTCCCATCACTTCATGGCAAATAGATGGGGATACAGAGGAATTAGTGTCAGACTATTTTTGGAGCTCCAAAATCACTGCAGATAGTGACTGCAGCCATGAAATTAAAAGACACTTACTCCTTGGAAGAAAAGTTATGACCAACCTAGACAGCATATTCAAAAGCAGAGACATTACTTTGTCAACAAAGGTCCATCTAGTCAAGGCTGTTTTTTCCAGTGGTCATGTATGGATGGGAGAGTTGGACTGTGAAGAAGGTTGAGCACCGAAGAATTGATGCTTTTGAACTGTGGTGTTGGAGAAGACTCTTGAGAGTCCCTTGGACTGCAAGGAGATCCAACCAGTCCATCCTAAAGGAGATCAGTCCTGGGTGTTCACTGGAAAGACTTATGCTTAAGCTGAAACTCCAATACTTTGGCCACCTCATGCTAAGAGTTGACTCATTGGAAAAGACTGATGCTGGGAGGGATTGGGGGCAGGAGGAGAAGGGGATGACAGAGGATGAGATGGTGGATGGCATCACCAACTCAATGGATGTGAGTCTGAGTGACCTCCAGGAGTTGGTGATGGACAGGGAGGCCTGGCGTGCTGCTATTGTTGGGGTCGCAAAGGGCTGGATATGACTGAGTGACTGAACTGAAGCCTCTTAAAACCCATCAGTATATATATCCCAAAACAATCTCTGAAACCAACACTGCATCTAGTACATTTTTTTTAGCATTTTGTAAATTCTGTTTCCACATTAGGAGAAAGCTCTATTAGGGCAAGCTCAACTGGCCATGCAGCTGTGTCCCTGAAATCCCCTCCCGAGATGTTTCAACATTCCTAAAACCCTCCTCTGACTACTTGGAATTGGACAAAGTGGTTATTATCTAAACTTCTACCATTCACCTCCCATTTTCACTGTATTAGTTAGCAATATTACCTCCTATAACAAATATACACACACAGACATAACATAGATATATTGTAGAAAACTTTTATATATATATAAACAATTAAATCATGAGTTTTATTTCTCATGTAAATTCAAAAACAGGTGTTCCTAATCATGAATAGTACATCTCCAAAGAGTGATTTGGGGACCAATTTCTTCCATCTTGGGGCTCCACCATTTCCCCAAGGATGGAATAGTGCTTAGCCACATGCATCAATTCTATAGAAAGGAGAGAGTGAAGAAAGCCCACCTGCTTCTAAACCTTTTGGGCAAGGAAGTGACATTCCTCTCTTCCGGTCACATGCCACTGGTGAGGACCAATGATACAGCTCAATCCAGATAAAAGGATGCTGGAAGCACCACCCCTCACTGTGCCAATGTTTCTTAACAACTCTCTACTAGAAAAGGGGAGGCACACATTTTGGTAGACCTTTAGCTGCTTCAGCTTCATCCCATTTGTCCTCTTCTTTGGACTGGCTTGCTGATCTTACAGAGTGAGTCCCCTACATACGAAGGAGTTCCTTTCCAAGAGTACATTCGTAAGTCCAACTAACACAGTCAGCTATAGAGTTGCTGCTGCTGCTAAGTCACATCAGTCATGTCCGACTCTGTGTGACCCCATAGACGGCAGCCCACCAGGCTCCCCGTCCCGGGGATTCTCCAGGCAAGAACACTGGAGTGGGTTGCCATTTCCTTCTCCAATGCATAAAAGTGAAAAGTGAAAGTGAAGTCACCCAGTCCTGTCCAACTCTTAGCGACCCCATGGACTGCAGCCCACCAGGCTCCTCCGTCCATGGGATTTTCCAGGCAAGAGTACTAGAGTGGGGTGTCACTGCCTTCTGCGCAGCTATAGAGTACTGTACTGTAATAGGTTTGCAGTACTTTTCACACTTATAATACTTTTATAATACATAAAAACAAACACAAAAAAATAAAGAAAACATTTGTAATCTTATAATACAGTATCTTGAAAATATAGTAGTGCAGGACAAGAGCTGGCATACAGGGGCTGGCGTCGAGTGAACAGGCAAGAAGGGTTACCAACTGGAAGAGACCGAGGAGGTGGGAGACGACATAGCTGAAGGACTATCCGAGATAGGAGATAGCAGCTGCATCACGGCTGCTACATCTGAGCAGAATCAGCTATATCACCACTGCTTTTATACATCCTCTGGACATCCTGAGCTTGAAACAAAGACACATACCATGGTACTCTATACAGTACTGTAAAGTAATCAAAACACAACCACTTATAAAACATGCAAGCATATGACAGGGCATGCCAGACACATAAACTAACTTGCATGACTAGACATGGGAATGCACTCTCCTGTCTTTGAAAGCTCACAGCTTGAAGGTTTGCATGCAGGGGACTTACTGTATCTGCTTCCAGACCCAGAAATTAGTTTTTCCTTCCAAAACTAACCTGAATGTAAACCAATCCTTAGGCCCCTCCATTTTCCCAGACTCTACCTGACTGTATTGGCTGTCTTAAATGTCTACCTTTGCCTGTCCTTTTATGGTTTGGTTTGGTTTATCCTCCTTTCTTTGTTGTTGTTTTAGCTGCTAAGTTGTATCCGACTCTCTGCAACCCCATGGCTCTCCCCAACCCCATGTTGCCGGCCCAGGCTCATCTGTCCATGGATTTTTCCAGGCAAGAGTGCTGGAATGGGTTGCCATTTCCTTTGCCAGGGGGTCTTCCCGACCCAGGGATCACACCTGCGTTTCCTGCAGTGCCAGGTGGATTGTTTAGCACTGAGCCGTCTGGGAAGCCCTTTCACCAAGCTTCTTATTTGAATCTGTTCTTGTTAAGATGTGTCAGTGTGAGGAATGAGCTCCAAATCATGAAAAAATAATGCCTAAGAAAGTATTTTATGAAATGAACAGCCGGCTGTGTGTATAGGTGAATTTAATTTCATCAAAACTATAGAAATGTAGCAGGAAAGGAGACTCAAAGGTTAAACTTTAAAGTTTTCCCCCCAGTAACTCATGTAGGAAAGGAGGATTGACATAAGGGTCAATAGCAAAATAATGAACAGTGCACCAACTATTGGATTATCTAAATGTCACAAAAGAGAACTGTAAGGGGGCACTTTCAAGAATATCCAAATTAAATTAAATTAGATGATGTAAGTAAATCAGTAATTTAAAGAGTTCCACAATGTGTATAATTACTAATATTATAGTCCATTGTAATCTAGAATAAAAGCATAATCAAATTTGTATGCAATTTGAAATACATAAGTGTGTATGTGTGAGTGAGTGAGAGAGAGAGTGATCTATATGGTATGTTTACTGGACGAGACAAAAAGTTCATTTGGGTTTTTCCTTTTCAGCCAACGCAATACATACAGGATATATGGGAAATGGAGGTTTCATTTAGGACTTAGATTCAGTAAAGATGATGATAAACAGTCTCAAAGTCAAATCAGAGTCATAAACATTATTCACTATATATTGCTCATCCCGTAGTTTTTGATGAAACAAAAAACAGAAAGAAGTGATCAGGATGAGACAGATCCCATTCTTAGCACATACTAGATTTCACTTTCATTTCCAAGAACTACAAAGTAGTTAGTTGAAAACAAGCATCAGAAACTGGAAACATAAACTCCGGGGGCAAATTTGCAGCAAGTAGTACACACAGAAGCAGACATAGGAAGGGGAAAGCAGCCACCAGAGCCTGCCTTCAGCTGCCCAGGTTGCTGGGGTGATAGAGCTGGCTCCCTGAAGAGAAAGCCAAGAGAACCCAGAAGGCAGAGCAGCACACAAGGACCAGCCTCAAAAAAAGGCTGAAGGAAGGAGTGGGGGAAAACATAGGAAATGGGGAGAACCCAGAAATCATTTCTTCTCTGGGACAAAAGTGACCATCGTCACCCTCAACAACACTCAAGGATTTCCCTCAGGCAGTGATGGAGTCATTGTCCTCAAACCTTACACATCACTTAACATCAGGCAAGTATCCCTTGTGAATAATTTAATTAGCATAAAATTATTATATCAAACATCAAGTGAGCAAAGTACAAAGAAACCCCGGAAATATCTGTGTAACTAACCTCAGTCTAAAAGCCCACACTCTCCCCTTGCCATCCTCGATGCTCTGTCCTTTCTTCAGTTGGAATATAAGTAGTTTCAAGTCACTCAGCCATGTCTGACTCTGTGTGATCCCATGGACCTTAGCCACCAGGCTCCTCTGTCCATGGAATTCTCCAGGCAAGAACAAAGGAGTAGGTTGCCATTTTCTTCTCCAGGTAGTTTAAGGGCACAATTTTTCCTGTTCAGGGAATACTTTCCTGGGATTACTTTTTACATTAACTTGTACACTCAACAAAATGCATCAGAAACTCAAAACCTATCACCAAGCTACTAAGGCAGAGGTAGTCTTACCTAGGATGAACCCTCACACACAAGGCAAACACAGCCAGGAAATCTCAGAACTAAGGGAATAGCTATATCTCTCGGGTATGTCCACCTGCCACCCCTGGTGGATCCTGTATCTTCACTTTCTGCCTGCAGAAAACTGTGACCACAGAAAAACCCACAGCTTGCTGAACTCATGTCACATACTCATGACCCATGGTCCCCTCGTCACTGACACCCTAACTTAGGAGACAGAACATAATTCAATTCCCTCTTGCATCTCTTTCCTTCTATAGCTTTTCTTTCTTCCTCAAAATGGTTTAAAATTTTCACCAACTTTTTTCACTGTCTTTCAGGATTATGAAAGGATTATTCTTCAGACCCAACCCATGATCTGAAAACCTAGAAGCCAGTACCAAAAGATCCTAATAGCACGTTTAAAATCATCTTTAAGGAATGATTGAGAACATTCTAATTAAGTTAAATGCACTCTCAGTCAGTTCAATTGCTCATTCGTGTCCGACTCTTTGCAACCCCATGAATCACAGAACACCAGGCCTCCCTGTCCATCACCAACTCCCGGAGTTCACTCAAACTCATGTCCATCAAGTTGGTGATGCCATCCAGCCATCTCATTCTCTGTTGTCCCCTTTTCCTCCTGCCCCCAATCCCTCCCAGCATCAGGGTCTTTTCCAATGAGTCAACTCTTTGCATGAGGTGGCCAAAGTACTGGAGTTTCAGCTTTAGCATCATTCCTTCCAAAGAACACCCAGGGCTGATCTCCTTCACAATGGACTGGTTGGATCTCCTTGCAGTCCAAGGGACTCTCAAGAGTCTTCTCCAACACCACAGTTCAAAAGCATCAATTCTTCAGTGCTCAGCTTTCTTCACAGTCCAACTCTCACATCCATGCATGACCACAAGAAAGACCATAGCCTTGACTAGATGGATCTTTGTTGGCAAAGTAATGTCTCTGCTTTTGAATATGCTATCTAGGTTGGTCATAACTTTCCTTCCAAGGAGTAAGCGTCTTTTAATTTCATGGCTGCAATCACCATCTGCAGTGATTTTGGAGCCCAAAAAAATAAAGTCTGACATCGCTTCCACTGTTTCCCCATCTACTTCCCATGAAGTGATGAGACCAGATGCCATGATCTTAGTTTTCTGAATGTTGAGCTTTAAGCCAACCTTTTCACTCTCCTCTGTCACTTTGATCAAGAGGCTCTTTAGGTCCTCTTCACTTTTTGGTTACATGCATATTCTACATGCAGTATCTTTACAAGTGATGAGCAACATTAATCAAAGAGATAATGCTAAGATATTTCTTACTATGCATAAGTTCACAAATAAATGGCATTCTTATTCATTAAAATTCAGATTCAGATAAATAAAATTCTCTCCACTTACAACCAAACCTTAACTATGCAGGTCATAAAAGCAGTTTCCAGAATTCTGAACTTATCCTCAACATAAAGCTGCAAAGGAAGGTAATTAGTTTGAATAAAAGCTGTAGCTTCAAAACAAGGATGAAGAGTCATTTTAAATAACAAAATGTCAATATTTGCAGAAAATTGAGACTTCACAAATAATAAACAGCACTAGTCTCTGTGTGAACTGTGGGCCAGTTATTATAAATATTGAGATTCAACAATTCATCACTAAAGCTATTCTTTATCTTAGCTATTTTCATCTGGGAGTAAATAGAAATTATATTTGTTGGCTACTGCTAGAGGAAGGAGAAACCTCTCTACCCTTTTCCTTGGTGAATTAGGTCCAGGATAAAATATCAAAATTACATGTATACAGGGAAAATAACTTGGTATTCAGAAAGACCAAAAGATGTTACAAACATAATTATCTCTGTGTCAGCAATACATGGTAACAGTCAGACTGAGAGTTGGTGGGGGTGGGGAGAATCTCATACAAACAGGTGATCCTGCCAATAGAAAAATCGATCTGCGTACATCTTTGGAATGGCCAAATTTTTTAACCCATTTCTATTCCTTTTATGATTTCCTATTTATTCATTTTATCATCTTACATCTGACCATGCAGATGCATTCAATTTTCCTCCAGTAATTTTGGCAAACCATCAGATCATTAGGACATGCTGATTTAAAAGTAACAGCATTATAACAGTGCCAATTAAAAGTGGGGAAAAGAGCACAACAAAATATGCAGTTCTTTCACACTGACAACAAGAAAGAGTTCCCAGTGCTTTGGAAATATTTTCTAAGCTTTGTGTTTTCGCTTCTCACAGGGCACACTGCTGTTTCTGGGTGGGCTGAGGTGTCAGTGCAGAATCACAGTTAGACAACAGTCCATCTGGTGTTGAAAGAGCTCAGTGCCCATCGTTATCTGAACGTTTTCACCATGTACCCAAACCCAGTGTTAACACTGTTTGAAGTCCTAAAGTGACGAGGAGGTTTTTGGTTTTGACTAATTTCACATTTCCTCATGGTGTGACCCAAGGTTCCAAAACACAGAAATATTTCCTCTTAAAAGTTGCCTCTCTGGGATTTCCCAACTGGAACAATGCTTAAGAACACACCTGCCAAGGCAGGGGACATGGCTTCGATCCCTGGTTTAGGAAGATCCCATTTGCCAAGGAGCAACTGAGCCCATGAGCCACAAGTACTGTGGTCTACCGTCCAGGAGCCACAACTATGGAAGCCCACACACATCTAAAAGCCTGTGCTCTGCAACGGAAGTCACCGCCAAGAGAAGGCTGCATGCCACACTAGAGAGAAGCCCCAGCTCACTGCAATCAGAGAAGGCCCGCGCAGCACCGAACATCCAGCACAGCCATAAATAAATAAATAGAAGGTTGCCTCTCTATCCTCAGTGACAACAAGATTTAGGAGAAAACTTAAATGTTTAGCACCTTTGTGGAGGCACACTTGGACCTGCTGTACCTGGCACAGGATGACTGTAAATGCAACATTCCACCCCTCCCCGCAATCACCCCCCCCCCGCCCCGCCCCCAGCCTCGGGAGCCAGACGATGCATCCTTCATCCCAGGTGCCCCACCAAACTGCAGGAAAGAGATCCTGGTGCCAGAGAAGGACACTGTGCTACCAGCTCTCTGGCTGGAAAAAAAAAAAAAGGCAGTTGGGGGCGGGGGGGGGGGGGCAGTTACAGAAGAATCTTATAAACGGCAGATTTTCATGCAAATGCTTTTGATGATTCTGGGGCAGATCAAATGAAACATGGATGGCTAAAGTGAATTACATAGAAGATGAAAATGTTTTTGATTATAATAAAAACTTGGATTTGTCTTTATTACACAACTTTCTTCCCCAGTCAAGGAAAACTAGATTCAAACTGACAAGGTCTTTACACCATGAATGCCCAAACCAATGATGGACCCAGAGAACTTCCCTTTTAAGCCACCTCCTGGGGAGCAGGGCTCTCTCTGCACCCACCATCCTTGTTTTCTCCACTTTCTCACAGGGGCAGCACTGACCACTGTCTGTGAAAGGACCAAAGGCCTCCCATTGGATGTTATACCTCATTTTGAGTAGGCTTTTCCACATTTCCACACTCAAAACTAGTCAACTGTAGTTAATAGTTTGTGCCCAAAGTATCAGATATACCCTGATATGCATTTTGTATTAGTAAAAAATGCACCTGAAATTCTAATCTTTCCAAAACAGGCTAATGGGTCTCACTGCTCCATCACAGGGAATGATAGAATCTTCATTTATTGGCACAGGTCAGAAATTTGGGTATCATCTAGTATTTCTTCCTCTTCCTCTGTATCTAATCAGTCACAAATTCCTATAGATGATACCTTACAATTATTCCCTCAAAATTCTCTATTCCACCATTGTTGCCTTAATTCACTTCTCTGTATCTTCTCCATGAGGCATTTGAGGAGCATCTTTGCTAGAGAGCTATTTCATACTTTCCTCTTTTTGTAAAATTCAAATACTTCCTTCCTCTTTTTATATTATTTTGGTGATTCTCACTGTGTGGTACATTTTTTTTCCTATTGGATTTTTTCAGTTCATCATCCAGAGTACTTTAAAACTTTGTATCTTAATTTATTTGCTAATGATTCTGTAATTTTGGCTGGGCTCAGCTGGGTGATTCTTCTAAATGCACTCCCTGGGGTCACTCATGCAGCTATAGTTACCAAGAGATTTGACTGAAGCTGGACCTCCAGGATGACTTCACTCATATGTCTGACCTCATATCAGGATGGCAACTATACAGCACACCTAGAAATCAAGTAATTCAAACAACCACTCATCTGAAAGCCTTGGATTTTTTTCCCAATAAAATGAAACTGATAGACTATCTAAGGTGTCTTGATATATGGATAGAAAACTAAATTAGTGCTCATTTTGTAGAGAATTGGGTAAGCAAACAATTACTAACTCTGGGAAACAGCAGGATGCCATACAGAAAAGAAAAAATAGCTCACAATAAACTACATGCTCAGCCAGATACCGTATTTACCTACATAAACACTGAATATTATTCAGAATATTTATTAAAATCTTTTTATAAATATGCTGGGAGTCTAGTGGCCAGGGACAAGTAATAAATTTGTGGGCTAGAGAGTGAATAAACAAAGCTTAATGCTCACCTTTCATAGTGGGAAGTAAACAAATGCTTGAAACTGGTAAATCAAAAAGTAACAGTGCATGCATGTTATTCACAAACACAGAGGTACACATAAAACAAATACACTGAAAGTATTGAAATAATTACTTGGGGAAATGGGAAGTTGTGGAGCCAAAGGACCTTTTCTTTAGATCAAGCCTTAAGAGAATTACATGGCTATTTATTGGTACATATATAACTTCCCTGGTAGCTCAGCTGATAAAGAATCTGCTTGCAATACAGGAGACCCTAGTTCTATTTCTGGGTTGGGAGGTTCCCTCCTGGAGAGGGGATAGGCTACCCACTCAAGTATTCTTAGGCTTCCCTTATGGCTCAGCTGGTAAAGAATCCACCTGCAATGCAGGAGACCTGGGTTTGATCCCTGGGTTGAGAAGAGCCTCTGGAGAAGGGAAACGCTAGCCATTCCAGTATTCTGGCCTGGAGAATTCCATGGACTATATAGTCCATGGGGTCGCAAAGAGTTGGACACAACTGAGTGACTTTTACTTTCATATAACTTTGAGTAAAAGGCAGACAAAAAATAACCTTTGGAAATTCATACTGTGCATGTCTTCCGCTTTTATGTTCTTTCTAGTTGCAGATTTTCCTGCTAGTGTGGCAAGATCAGATCAGATCAGTCACTCAGTCGTGTCCAACTCTTTGTGACACAATGAATATCGCAGCACGCCAGGCCTCCCTGTCCATCACCAACTCTCGGAGGTCACTCAGACTCACATTCATTGAGTCAGTGATGCCATCCAGCCATCTCATCCTCTGTCGTCCCCTTCTCCTCCTGCCCCCAATCCCTCCCAGCATCAGATTCTTCTCCAATGAGTCAACTCTTCGCATGAGGTGGCCATAATACTGGAGTTTTAGCTTTAGCATCCTTCCTTCCAAAGAAATCCCAGGGCTGATCTTCAGAATGGACTGGTTGGATCTCCTTGCAGTCCAAGGGACTCTCAAGAGTCTTCTCCAACACCACAGTTCAAAAGCATCAATTCTTTGGCGCTCAGCCTTCTTCCCAGTCCAGCTCTCACATCCATACATGACCACAGGAAAAACCATAGCCTTGACTAGACGGACCTTTGTTGGCAAAGTAATGTCTCTGCTTTTGAATATTCTATCTAGGTTGGTCATAACTTTCCTTACAAGGAGTAAGCGTCTTTTAATTTCATGGCTGCAGTCACTATCTGCAGTGATTTTGGAGCCCAGAAAAATAAAGTCTGACACTGTTTCCACTGTTTCCCCATCTATTTCCCATGTAGTGATGGGACCGGATGCCATGATCTTTGTTTTCTGAATGTTGAGCTTGAAGCCAACCTTTTCACTCTCCACTTTCACTCTCATCAAGAGGCTTTTTAGTTCCTCTTCACTTTCTGCCATAAGGGTGGTATCATCTGCATATCTGAGGTTATTGATATTTCTCCCAGCAATCTTGATTCCAACCTGTGTTTCTTCCAGTCCAGCGTTTGCAAAGGAGACTTTAAAATATCGCGACTCATTTTCTGTGGGCATGAAATTCCTGAATGTTTTCATTTGGTTTACCACTTCCTCTTCTTTTGACATATTTAGTCCTGGACATCCGTGGTCAAGTGATGTGTAAGGATTCAGGGGTTAAATGAATGTGACAGGCTGTATTTACATAGGGAAGCTGCCCGATAAAGGCAACTCATGTTCTAACAAAACTGCGTACCTTGGCAAATGCTCCAAATCTCAAGATCAAGCAAATGCACCTACTTGTCTTTGATTCTACCTCCCAGAAAAAATTACATGCAATGGATGGTCAGAGAGTTATAACTATCCTGGGGGAAATTACTGACACAAGCAAATATATTCCATATGGCATGAGCCAAATTGTTTTATTAAACTAGTGGGCACCATGATGGTTTCTTCTATATGTTGATACAAGGATCAGATTTCTCACATACATGAAAATAATTTAATTTCTCAAACTTGAATGAAAGAAAGAAGATGGAAGAAGGTGGTCCAGGACCCAGGAGAAATCTTTTTCCAGCTCTTTGTCAAGGCTGTCCCACTTTGAAGCAATACGTTTTTGAGTCCTGTGTTTGGATGGCATTTCTGCTCAGGGAATCACTCACATTTTGATCTTTCATTCCTTCGGGAAAACCAGTGAAAAGTGCTTTTGTAAGTTACAGTTCTGACCTTTTTAGGATTCTGTCATTTAATTAAAAAGCACCAGAAGTCTTCTGTCTGGCAGTGTTTACTACCTGTAACAAAGCAATCAGAAACGCAACCAAAGAGTAATTTGTAAGGGGTTACGGATTCATTCACAACAAATATTTATTGTCACTAGCGCAATTCCACACTGAAAATAAAATACACCAGAGATCTGTCTTCCTCTCTTGGGACCCATGTCACTCAACTATACTATAGGGAAAAACAACTTATAAAGATGGTGTTGCTGCTGCTGATGGTGTTAGGTAGTTAGAATAGGAAAAAGGAGTCCAAAATAGCGATGGCTAAAAGACAAAGAAGGGAAAAGCCAGCGAAAATAGAATAAAGGAAAGTCTGAGTGGAGTGAGAACCTCAAGTAAAACAAACAGCCCTCCTGGCTAGCCCAGTTTACACAGGGCAGGCTCACAGGGGAGGAGACAAATGTATAAAAGGAGGAAGCCTAGAAGGATTGCGGCCTCTCTTCTCTTCATCTTTTGGGTCAGCCCACCCTCAGTCCTCGAGTGTGTACTAGCCTTTGTTTTTCATAATAAAACTGAGCTGTAACACGGAGCTGTAACACTGGTCCGTCCATGGCTTCAAATCTTTGTTGCAATGAGACAGAACCGAGGAAATTACACACTCCCCCGACAATGGCATTTGGCTCATTGAGAGATTCAAACCCTTGAATAAAATCTAAGAGAAACCTTGCTTTCAAAGCTCTCCCCAGGGGAAGTGTATTGCACTATATATAGTTGCTCTATATAACACCTGTCTTAAATCATGTGGTCTGTAGATGCCTGGAGGACCCCAAGACTTTTCTAGGTGTTCCATGAGGTCAAAATCATTTTCATAAGAATATCAAGTTATTACTCATTCTTCAGTATGTTAACATTTGCACTGGCACTAGTGGTAAAGAACCCACCTGCCAATGCAAGAGAACTAAGAGATGCGGGTTCAGTCCCTGGGTCAGGAAGATCCCCTGGAGGAGAAAATGGCAACCCACTCCAGTATTCTTGCCTGGAAAATCCCATGGACAGAGGAGCCTGGCAGGCTACAGTACATAGGGTCGCAAAGAGTTGGACACTACTAAAGTGACTTAACACAGCACAGATGGTACAAAAATTAATCATGAGTAAAACTCTGGTGCCTAAGCATGAATTGAGATAGTGGCACTAAATTTCTCTGGCTTTTGTTTGCTTGGTAACAGCTTTATTGAGATATAATTCACATAAAATACAATTCTCATTTGCCAATGATAGTGTTAATCTGGATGGTCCTTGTGGTTTCTTAATATCTTTTCTCTGAAAACCCTGGAAAACAGCCTTAGCTAACAGCAATAATATTGAGTGTGATCCTCTGTGGTTAGAAAGTAGGGAATCAGCAATCGATGACTTCTAATTTTAAAACAACACATATAACCAATCAGTTTAATTGCAACAGACTTGTTAAATTTATTGCCATTGGTAATCTCAGTAAGAAAGCAGGTGACGCAATAATTCAAGGAGGATAGTAATTTAGATTTTCCCCTTAACTCTGCACTGCTCCTCGCCCGTGCAGATACAGACCTTGTCAAACTGACTCCACTAAAGCCAGTGGGCTTAGAACAATCAGTCTGCTGTGCAGACAGTAGACCCATCAATTAAATGTCAGCTGATGTAGTTGCCTTAAAATTAGTCTTCTCATCAGCCCAAGATGACAAGAATACAGAATCTGCATAAAGTTTGTATAGAACAGGGTGTGACTATTGAGAAGCAAATGACCTCCACCTTGGAATTTCAGGACCTGTTTTATAAAAGGTTTACTTTTTGACATACAGAAAATGAAATGATTCCCTAAGGAATTCAGATGACAAATGAGCCTCTTTCCACCCTGAGCAACATTCTATTTTTGCACAGCGCTATTGTGATATATGTTCTGCCATTGGCAAAAAAATTTAACTAATTTTAAATAAGACTAGCCCCTCCTCCTCCTCAGAAAATCATCACTCAGTCATCTGTGCTAAGAAAATGTCTTTCCTGAAAGCAAATTTTTTTTTTTATTGATAAGATACAAAATTTGTGACCCACAAAAATCAACGGTCCAATTTGGTGCCTGTCATAGTGACAAATAAGGGATGGGCTACCAATGTAGACCCTTCACTGTCCACCTGAGCCTTCGGGGACTCCAGGTCTGAGAAGTTTTGGGTTATGTTGAATTCAGCGCCTTGCATTGATCACTGGCTCCTGACAGTTTTGATCTCATCACTTGAAAGCAAGGTTTGTTTTTTTTGTTCTGTTTTGTTCTTCACTCAGAGAATTCCAATCATAGTTACAACAGCAAAGCAACTCACATATTTGTGTCACTTTCTACATTTTCATTTCTCACCATCAAAACAAAATGAATATTCTGTGTTTAAAAAATGGCACATTTTACAGATGATCGCCTTCATAAAAGGCTGGCATGTCTTCATTAGAATATTGGTTTGTCTGCTGTATTTTTTAAAAACTATTTATTTATTGTGGCTCTGCTGGGTCCTCATTTGTGCATGAGATTTTCTTTAATTGTGGCAGCTGATGGCTGCTCTTGCTGTGGAGCTCAGGCTCTAGGGCACCTAGGCTTCAGCAGCTGCAGCTCAGGGCCTCAGTAGTTGTGGTTCCTCGGCTCTAGAGCGCAGGCTTGGCAGTTGTGGTGCATGGGCTTAGTTGCACCAAGGCATATGGGATCATCCCAGACCAGGGATCAAATCTGTGTCTCCTGCATTGGCAAGTGGATTCTTTACTATTGAGCCACCAAGGAAGCCCTATCCTCAGTATTTTTAAAGCATATTCTAGAAAAATATTCTTGAGCCAATACTTGGTACATGAATGAACCATGTACAGGAATGATTAATCCAATAACCTTATACATGAATGAATCTAAGCCTTGAAACTGAAGTTGTCAGGACTGTACTACTACCTCAGAACTTAAGAAGATGTAAGTTTTTGATGTTTCTAACCCTTTTGATCTTCTCTCAATGAATTTGAGATCCTAAGTCATACTGCTGATTGTTTGTTCAGCGAACTTTCAGACCATTGTATTTCAATAACAAGAAAACAATGGAGCATGATAAAGAGTGAGTGAGCCCTCCTGTGTCTTATGGACAGTGATTTTTGATACTGCCAGACAAAGACAGAATCTTCAGTACTGAAGCTACCAATAGTAATTCATGTGTGAAAATCATCACCATCACTCTTATCAATCATCATTGACCAATGATCAATCACCACCATCATCATTCCCACTGACTCACTGCCTATGAAGCTAAATGTAAGCACTATGCTAAGTGCTTAGGTATATACACTATGGTTTGTCTGCAAAGGCGATTGCAACTGCTCCCAGATCCATAAGCCGGTACCTTTGCAGTATGACCTTGCCACATTCCCCATTAAGAAGCAGTGCTTACTTTCCTCTCTTCTTGAATCTAGTCTGGTCATGCACTGTTTTGCCCAGTAGCATGTGCAAGCAGTGACTTTCTGTGATTCCTGAACCTCAGTCACTTGAGGTCTTGCAGCATTTGCAAGTTACCCTGTTTGGTTTGCAACCCTGAATGCACCATGTAGGAGGCCAGGGCTAGTTTCTAAGCAGTTAAGAGGCCAGGTAGAGGGTCTGAGAGAGAGAGAGCATGCGATCGATTGATCCAGGCAATACCCACAAGCAATAAAAAATGAGGTCATCTTGGACCATCCAGCCCCAGATGACAGCAGACAGCAACCGCATGAGACACCAGCACAGGGCTGTTACCGAGCCCAAGCTCGCTCTGCTCACCACACGATAGGCCAATGAATCCAAGAGACGAGGTGTTGAGGCAAGGAAGAGACTAATCAGGGAGCCGGCAGACTAAGAAGATGGCAGGATAGCACCTCGAGACAACCATCTTCTTGGGGTCTGGGTGCCAGGTTCTTTTATAGATCAGAGATGGGGGGAGGTGAGGAATCAAAGTAAAAAGGCCATTAATCTTGCAAACATCTCCTCGAATGGCAAGTCTCAGGCAGGGGATGTGTTAATTTCTTCCTTCCTGCCACCCACAGGTGGACAGGATTCGAACAGAGGCACTTTAGTTTAACAGCCAGGCAGAGGGGCAGGATTCTCTGAGGCATCCATTCTGTATGATTATAACAACAAAAGCAACAGAAAGCAAGTCAAAGAAACAGTTCTAACATGGAGTCAGAATTGGCTTCCTCCTTGCAACAAGACCACCAGAGAAAATCATTAGCTGATCCCAATTTAAATCGCTAAATCACAAAATCATAAGCAGAGAAATGGTTTTGTTTTAAGCCACTAAGAATGAGGTGGTTTACACATAGGAATACACAACTGAAACACGTCCGTTTTCTGACTTAATCTTCCATGGGATGTTGTGTGCTTTCCAGTTCTATGGTACTGCCTTCAGCATGCACCTTGTGAATACTTAACATAAACTTTAGTGCCCACAGAGGCTCTGGGTTCATATCTCATCACTATCTACCACCTAGGTGTTCAAAGCTCAACTCTGCTTTCCTGGGTCTTTCCCGGACTCCGGTCAGTTGTGGAAGAGTGGTTGTCCCTGCGGGGAGATTTAGAAAGAGAGCTGAGCAGCCTTGAGGCCAACCAGCGTGTGCTTCCTGCTGTGAGCTTCCTGCCATGTGATCCCTGGTCCTGCTGTCACCACTGGTCAGCAGTGAGGAGGATCTCAGAGCCGATTAGCATACCTGGTGTAACCGAGCTCACTCAAGTGAAGACTAGTTCGCCCAAGGAGAGGCCAGTCATCTTCAGAGTCAGACTGAGCTCTCCTACAGGGGCTAATAACTAGACAGGTATTGCTTATTTTCTGGGATAAACTTTAAATCCAAGGAATCTGACACTTCAGTTCTGAGTTTCTACACTGTCAAGACTTTCCCTAAGGCAAGGGTGAGTAATATCTGTCTCTCTGGACAAGGAGAAGAAATGCCATTAAGAAGCAAAGAGAAGAAGATACAGCTTGCAAAATCTTGTCCTGCCACACTGGCAACGATTTAGTGCAATGTGGAGGAATTTAGACTCAAGAAGAAATACGAGACATTGGAGATCATTCCTACTGGTGAAAGGAATCCGGCAAAGCTACACAGAGAAGGCAGGACATCAACCCATCAATCATGAACAGCTTAAACTACCAAAAAGAGAATCAACATTGTCAGGATTTTCAAAAAGACTGTACTGTGAGGGACTTCCCTGGTGGTTCAGTGGCTAAGACTTCATCCTTCCAAATGCAGGGGACCCAGCTTCCATCCCTGGTCAGGGAATTAGACCTCAAATGCCGCAACTAAGAGTTCACATGTTGCAACTAAAGACCCTGCTTGCTGTAACAAAAACCCAGCGCAGCCAAATAAATAATTTTTAAAAGTTATTATCCATGTCTGTCTGTATGTGGACATATCTTCAGCTCATTCTGAAATGTATACTGGGTTATACTTAGTCCTAAACAAAGCAGTATTTATAATCCTAATACTTCACATTTTATTTTCACTCCATGTTTGAGAAAGTAATTTTACATATATTATCTCTATTGATTAACTGTATGTTATGATGATAAGAGGTAGTTTTGGTACCGAAAGAGTGTATGGGTCCAGCTGTTTGTGGCTCAAAATTCTCATCGTTCCTGTATGCTATTGCCAGCTGGATTTACTAACTGGTAGCTCAGTGGTAAGGAGAAGGCGATGGCACCCCACTCCAGTACTCTTGCCTGGAAAATCCCATGGACGGAAGAGCCTGGTAGCCTATAGTCCATGGGGCCGCTAGGAGTTGGACACGACTGCGCAACTTCACTTTCACTTTTCACTTTCATGCATTGGAGAAGGAAATGGCAACCCACTCCAGCGTTCTTGCCTGGAGAGTCCCAGGGCGAGGGAGCCTGGTGGACTGCCGTCTCTGGGGTCGCACAGAGTCGGACGTGACCGAGGCAACTTAGCAGCAGCAGCAGCAACTCAGTGGTAAAGAATACACCTGCAGTGCAGGAGACCTGGGTTTGATCCCTGGGTCAGGAAGATCCCCTGGAGGAGGAAATGGCAACCCAGTCCAGTATTCTTACCTGAAGAATTCCATGGACAGAGGAGCCTGACGGGCCCATGGGTCGCAAAGTGTCGGACATGACTGAGCGACTACTACTTTCACTTTTCTGTTTTGAATTAGAAGGTTGTTTTGCTTCGTTTGGCCTTGTTTTCTGCCTCATGCTCATACACTGTTGGTGCTAAGCCTGAACTAGACAGAGAAAGCCATGGCTATTCTCCTTCCAAAAATCTCTTAGATCTCTCATTTTCAGTCTTCTCACATTTGGAACATAATACTTTTTCCCTTATGGGTGTCAATGAACTGTAACATGTGGATGTGCCATTTCAAAATATTTCAGACCTTTGCTCACCCTGCTCATCGCTGCTGACCAATCTACACAAGACATTGATGTACAACCCTGTCTTCCCCCTTCAGGCCTCCTGATGCTTGGTTTCTTATTATTTGGCTCATCTTCAGAGCACACAGCTTTATTCCTTGCCCTTCCCCATACAGACTTTACAACTGAATTCACCCTTTACTCCAATTCTAAGATGTCTCTTTATCCCACCAAACTCATTAAATTGGCAACCTCCATTGAAAGCTGTGTAATTTTATTTTTCTTTTAATTAACTGAGGTTACATTCCACCTGGGATAGAGCAAACCTAAAGGTGTAGCACTGTCACTCTAACAGGAAAAATAGGGATAATCAACAAAATCTTGACTTTTATTGAAGCCAGGAAATGCTAAAGTCACCACTGAAATCTAAGGAAAAACAGGACACAAGCAGCCTCAGTGCATATGAAGAAACTAGGACTTCCTTACAAATGGGTTAGGAGACTCTAACACATGGCCATGACTGAATGTGAGCTAGTATGAGCTTATGGAAACTCTGGCGGCTGCAACCCCACTGGCAAGACCTTCACCAGTGATCGTAAGAAAGATCAAGGTCACAGTGAAAGACAAGAGAAAGCCTCCACTGCAGTGCAGGCCTAGATTTGGGAATGGCTTTCTCTCTAGAAAAACAGACAAAGTCCCATCTAGATCTTTTTTCATTAGGAAGCAAAAACCAAGCAGCTGGAGGAAGGGCAGGTCAGCCTGCAGTTGCCCATACGAGGACCCGTGGGGATTATGGGAAGGGAAAGTGGAAAAATTCCCTTCTCTGGAGAAAAGGAGAGGTATTCTAGTTCTGGGGAAAGGACAGGGTCACTGAAAAAGCCTCACTCTAGACACAAGGGACACAGGGCCTGTCTAATGCTAGTGAGGAACATCTCCCCATCAGGCAATCAGGCCCTGAGTCAAAAGCAACTGCAATCTGCTTCCCGGAGAAGGTCAAGACTGCAAGGAGAGACCTCTCTGAGGCTCAGATATAAAGGAAAAGCTTAAAGCTAAAGGTGAAACAGAAACTCTCCAACAAACCAGTTGCCAGCCAATTACAAGGCAGCAATACAGGAATCTAAAGTTGGACAGAAGCACAATAATAATAAAACTCAAACTCAGTCCCACTCCTAATGTGATTCATAAAACCCTTTACTTGGAAAGCCCAGCAAAAGATAACATGCTCCCATTTCCAGGCTGAAACGCTATTTATCTCAGTCTCTACTGTCACAGATAGACGAGCTTTCAAGCAAAAAATCTGAGAATGTGAGATACACAAAATTTTAAGTAAAAGAAACAACTCATGGTCAAGGGACAAAATAAACAACAAAATCAGATTAAAAAATGAACCTGATATTAGAACTAACAAACAGAGAATTTAAAATAAATATGATTAATGTTTTAAATCTGCTAGTGGAGAGGAGGAGCTAAGATGGCAGAGGAATAGGACAGGGAGAACGCTTTCTCCTCCACAAATTCATCAAAAGAACATCTAAACGCCCAGCAAATTCCACAAAACAACTTCGGAATGCCGGCAGAGGACATCAGACACCCAGAAAAGCAACTCATTGCCTTCTAAAGGAGGTAGGAGAAAATATAAAAGACCAAAAAGAGACAAAGAGGGAGCGACGGACCTCTGTCCGGGGAAGGGAGTCCTAAAAAAAGAGAAGTTTCCAAACACCAGGAAACACTCTCACTGCCGAGTCTGTGCCAAACCTGGGAAGCACAGAGGCCAACATAACAGGAAGGAAAATAAATAAACAATTAAAACCCCCAGATTACCAGCCCTACAATAACTTCCCCAGCGGAGAAGCAGCGCAAACGCCTGCATCCACCAATAGCAAGCAGGGGCTGGGCAGGGAGGAGCCGCACGGGCGGCTTCACGGGTGGCATCGCGGGCGGCTTCGCGGGGCGGCTTCGTGGGCGGCTTCACCGGCTGCATCGGCCTGAATATCCCGAGCATTCAGATCAGATCAGATCAGTCGCTCAGTCGTGTCCGACTCTTTGCGACCCCATGAACCGCAGCACGCCAGGCCTCCCTGTCCATCACCAGCTCCCGGAGGTCACTCAGACTCGCATCCATCGAGTCAGTGATGCCATCCAGCCATCTCATCCTCTGTCGTCCCCTTCTCCTCCGGCCCTCAATCCCTCCCAGCATCAGAGTCTTCTCCAATGAGTCAACTCTTCGCATGAGGTGGCCAAAATACTGGAGTTTCAGCTTTAGCATCGTTCCTTCTAAAGAAATTCCAGGATTGATCTCCTTCAGAATGGACTGGTTGGATCTCCTTGCAGTCCAAGGGACTCTCAAGAGTCTTCTCCAACACCACAGTTCAAAAGCATCAATTCTTCGGCGTTCAGCCTTCCTCACAGTCCAGCTCTCACATCCATACATGACCACAGGAAAGACCATAGCCTTGACTAGGCGAACCTTTGTTGGTAAAGTAATGTCTCTGCTTTTGGATATGCTCTCTAGGTTGGTCATAACTTTCCTTTCAAGGAGTAAGCGTCTTTTAATTTCATGGCTGCAGTCACCATCTGCAGTGATTTTGGAGCCCAGAAAAACAAAGTCTGACACTGTTTCCACTGTTTCCCCATCTATTTCCCATGCAGTGATGGGACCAGATACGATGATCTTCGTTTTCTGAATGTTGAGCTTTAAGCCAACCTTTTCACTCCCGAGCACTACCTGAGCGGAATAACTTGGGCCGGCAAACCAGACTGTGGGATACCTACCACACGAAAAGCCAGCCCTAACCCAAGACACCGCCAGGCCCGTGCACAGAACAAAGGACTGTACAGAGATAGCCAGCTGCAGTCCGTTCCCCTCCGGTGAAAGGCAGCCAGAGCCGGAAGGAGGCAATCGCAGCCCCAGAGAGACATTATCCACAAAACTGCAAGTAGGCTTCTTTGCTAACTAAGACTTTTTGGGGCTCTGGTCGGCTAACATCCGCCTAAGAAAGTGCGCCGGTGGTACACTTAGAAAACCGAGTGGCGGGGAGGCTATAAGTCACAGAAGCCGCGCTTGATAAACACCTCATTACCTGCACTGCTGGATTCTGCGAAGGGCACAAAACGCAGGCCCAACCGAACCTGGGCCTCTGAGGACTACCCGAGTGCCTGAACTTGAGCGGCTTAGACCTGGGAGGGGCAAGCAGCCCAGGGCCGGTCACAAATGGTTCCGGTGGGGAAACAGAGAGCCTAAGCAGAGTAGGCAGGGGAGGCTACACACGCTGTGAGCGGGGGCAGACCCAGTGGGGCTGAGCCACCGTGAGCACATGCCAGTGGTATTTATTTGCAGCATCCCTCCCTCCCCGCATCGCGACTGAACAAGCGAGCCTTAAAAAAAAAAAAAAAAAAAATGGTGTCCACCACCGCCCCCTTTGTACCAGGGTGGAAATCAGACACTGAAGAGACCAGCAAACAGAAGAAGCTATAACAGAGGGAACTGCTGTGGAAGCAACAGGCAATAAACTAAAACCCCATGGTTACTACCAACTACAGAGAAAGGGGCCTATCAGATGAGTCACTCAGTCGAGTCTGACTCTTTGCGACCCCATGAACTGCAGCACGCCAGGCCTCCCTGTCCATCACCAACTCCCAGAAGTCACTCAGACGCACATCCATCAAGTCAGTGATGCCATCCAGCCATCTCATCCTCTGTCATCCCCTTCTCCTCCTGCCCCCAATCCCTCCCACCATCAGAGTCTTCTCCAATGAGTCAACTCTTCACATGAGGTGGCCATAATACTGGAGTTTCAGCTTTAGCATCATTCCTTCCAAAGAAATCCCAGGGCTGATCTCTTTCAGAATGGACTGGTTGGATCTCCTTGCAGTCCAAGGGACTCTCAAGAGTCTTCTCCAACATCACAGTTCAAAAGCATCAATTCTTCGGCGCTCAGCCTTCTTCACAGTCCAGCTCTCACATCCATACATGACCACAGGAAAGTCCATAGCCTTGACTAGGCGAACCTTTGTTGGCAAAGTGATGTCTCTGCTTTTGAATATGCTATCTAGGTTGGTCATAACTTTCCTTCCAAGGAGTAAGCGCCTTTTAATTTCATGGCTGCAGTCACCATCTGCAGTGATTTTGGAGCCCACAAAAATAAAGTCTGACACTGTTTCCACTGTTTCCCATCTATTTCCCAGGTAGTGATGGGACCTGATGCCATGATCTTCGTTTTCTGAAGGTTGAGCTTTAAGCCAACCTTTTCACTCTCCACTTTCACTTTCATCAAGAGGCTTTTGAGTTCCTCTTCACTTTCTGCCATAAGGGTGGTGTCATCTGCATATCTGAGGTTATTGATATTTCTCCCAGCAATCTTGATTCCAACTTGTGTTTCTTCCAGTCCAGCATTTCTCATGATGTACTCTGCGTATAAGTTAAATAAACATGGTGACAATATACAGCCTTAACGTACTCCTTTTCCTATTTGGAACCAGTCTGTTGTTCCATGACCAGTTCTAACTGTTGCTTCCTGACCTGCATACAGGTTTCTCAAGAGGCAGATCAGGTGGTCTGGTATTCCCATCTCTTTCAGAATTTTCCACAGTTTATTGTGATCTACACAGTCAAAGGCTTTGGCATAGTCAAGAAAGCAGAAATAGATGTTTTTCTGGAACTCTCTTGCTTTCTCCATGATCCAGCAGATGTTGGCAATTTGATCTCTGGTTCCTCTGCCTTTTCTAAAACCAGCTTGAACATCAGGAAGTTCACGGTTCACATATTGCTGAAGCCTGGCTTGGAGAATTTTGAGCGTTACTTTACTAGCGTGTGAGATGAGTGCAATTGTGCAGTAGTTTGAGCACTCTTTGGCATTGCCTTTCTTTGGGATTGGGATGAAAACTGACCTTTTCCAGTCCTGTGGCCACTGCTGAGTTTTCCATATTTGCTGGCATATTGAGTGCAGCACTTTCACAGCATCATCTTTCAGGATTTGGAGTAGCTCCACTGGAATTCCATCACCTCCACTAGCTTTGTTCATAGTGATGCTTTCTAAGGCCCACTTGACTTCACATTCCAGGATGTCTGGCTCTAGGTCAGTGATCACACCATCATGATTATCTGGGTCGTGAAGCTCTTTTTTGTACAGTTCTTCTGTGTATTCTTGCCACCTCTTCTTAATATCTTCTGCTTCTGTTAGGTCCATACCATTTCTGTCCTTTATCGTGCCCATCTTTGCATGAAATGTTCCTTTGGTATCTCTGATTTTCTTGAAGAGATCCCTAGTCTTTCCCATTCTGTTGTTTTCCTCTATTTCTTTGCATTGAACACTGAAGAAGGCTTTCTTATCTCTCCTTGCCATTCTTTGGAACTCTGCATTCAGATGTTTATACCTTTCCTTTTCTCCTTTGCTTTTCACTTCTCTTCTTTTCACAGCTATTTGCAAGGCCTCCCCAGACAGCCATTTTGCTTTTTTGCATTTCTTTTCCATTGGGATGGTCTTGATCCTTGTCTCCTGTACAATGTCACGAACCTCATTCCATAGTTCATCAGGCACTCTATCTATCAGATCTAGGCCCGTAAATCTATTTCTCACTTCCACTGTATAATCATAAGGGATTTGATTTAGGTCATACCTGAATGGTGTAGTGGTTTTCCCTATTTTCTTCAATTTCAGTCTGAATTTGGCAATAAGGAGTTCATGGTCTGAGCCACAGTCAGCTCCTGGTCTTGTTTTTGCTGACTGTATAGAGCTTCTCCATCTTTGGCTGCAAAGAATATAATCGATCTGATTTCGTTGTTGACCATCTGGTGATGTCCATGTATAGAGTCTTCTCTTGTGTTGTTGGAAGAGGGTATTTGCTATGACCAGTGCATTTTCTTGGCAAAACTCTGTTAGTCTTTGCCCTGCTTCATTCCGTATTTCAAGGCCAAATTTACCTGTTACTCCAGGTGTTTCTTGACTTCCTACTTTTGCATTCCAGTCCCCTATAATGAAAAGGACATCTTTTTTGGGGTGTTAGTTCTAAAAGGTCTTGTAGGTCTTCATAGAACCATTCAACTTCAGCTTATTCAGCATTACTGGTTGGGGCATAGACTTGGATTACTGTGACATTGAATGGTTTGCCTTGGAAACGAACAGAGATCATTTTGTCGTTTTTGAGATTGCATCCAAGTACTGCATTTCAGACTCTTTTGTTGACCATGATGGCCACTCCATTTCTTCTGAGGGATTCCTGCCCGCAGTAGTAGATATAATGGTCCTCTGAGTTAAATTTACCCATTCCAGTCCATTTGAGTTCGCTCATTCCTAGAATGTCGACATTCACTCTGGCCATCTCTTGTTTGACCACTTCCAATTTGCCTTGATTCATGGACCTGACATTCCAGGTTCCTATGCAATATTGCTCTTTACAGCATCGGACTTTGCTTCTATCACCAGTCACATCTGCAAGCTGGGTATTCTTTTTGCTTTGGCTCCATCCCTTCATTCTTTCTGGAGTTATTTCTCCACTGATCTCCAGTAGCATATTGGGCCCCTACTGACCTGGGGAGTTTCTCTTTCAGTATCCTATCATTTTGCCTTTTCATACTGTTCATACCCCTCGACAAATCATATTTAAATGTTAAAAACAAAGACAAAAGTGAAACATCTTGAAAGCAACCACAGGGGGTATAGGAGAACATATTACCTTCAGAAAATAAGCACAAGGGCTATAGCAGATTTTCCATCTGCACAAGGCCAAGAATCAATGGTATGAAGGGCTATAGTGCTGAAAGAAAAAACTATTAAATTAGGATTCTGTACCAAGTAACATATAAAATGTTTGCTTTCTCAGGCAAACAGAAATTGATAGAACTGTTTTCCAGCAAACTTGCACGACAAACAAACAAACACAAAAAAACTGTTAAAATAAGTTCTTCAAACAGAATAAATATGATACTTGACAGACGTGGATGTACACAAAGAAATGAAAAGGTCTTGAAAAACAAATGAGGGTAAACTTAAATCCTTTTTCACCAATTTAAATGAGACAAAAGACAATTAGCTAAAGTAGAAATTACAGCAATGTCTTTTGAGTTTATAACATGAGCGGAATTAAATACAGGGAAACAGTAGCACACAAATGGGCAGGGGAAACTGAGAGAACACTGTTATAATGCCCTTACCCGACACATAAGGCAGTTAATATTATTAGAGTAGAGACCATGGTTAACTGAAGATATAAACTGAAGGCAACCATTAACAAAATTTAACACAGTTATAAATAATTACTGAAAATGGAGATAAAATAAAAATATTCAATCTAATTACAGGCAGAAAAAAGGGGGCAAAAGGAACAAAGAACTGATGGAACAAATAGAAGACAAATGCAAACATGGGAGATTTTAATCTAAACTGTATCAGTAATTAAATGTAAATAATCTAACAATAGATTTTAAAAGAGCCATCTGCAAGAAATCTATTTTCTTTAAATCTAAAGACACACATAGATTAAAAGAATAAAGATATTTACGAGACAGCAAAAGAGACACTGATGTATAGAACAGACTTTTGGACCCTGGGACCGGGAGAGGGTGGGATGATTGGGGAGAATAGCATTGAAATATGTATAATATCATATCTGAAACGAGTCGTCAGTCCAGGTACAATGCCCGATAACAAATGCCTGGGGCTGGAGCACTGGGACGACCTGGAGGGATGGTGTGGGGAGGGGAGAGGGAGGAGGGTTCAGGATGGGGAACACGTGTATACTGGCGGCGGATCCATTTTGATGTATTGTAAAAGCAATACAATATTGTAAAGTTAAGCAAAATAAAAAAAAAAATTTTAGTAACAAGCATAAAAAAAAAAAAAAGAATAAAGATAGGGAAAAGATACACCATGCAAATATCAATTAAAAGAAATCCATGATGGCCATGTCAATATTAGACAAACCTAAAAAATTCTGAAAGAGATGGGAATACCAGACCACCTGATCTGCCTCTTGAGAAATTTGTATGCAGGACAGGAAGCAACAGTTAGAACTGGTCATGAAACAACAGACTGGTTCCAAATAGGAAAAGGAGTACGTTAAGGCTGTATATTGTCACCCTGCTTATTTAACTTATATGCAGAGTACATCATGAGAAACGCTGGACTGGAAGAAACACAAGCTGGAATCAAGATTGCCGGGAGAAATATCAATAACCTCAGATATGCAGATGACACCACCCTTGTGGCAGAAAGTGAAGAGGAACTCAAAAGCCTCTTGATGAAGGTGAAAGTGGAGAGTGAAAAAGTTGGCTTAAAGCTCAACATTCAGAAAATGAAGATCATGGCATCTGGTCCCATCACTTCATAGGAAATAGATGGGAAACAGTGGAAACAGTGTCAGACTTTATTTTTCTGTGCTCCAAAATCACTGCAGATGGTGACTGCAGCCATGAAATTAAAAGACGCTTACTCCTTGGAAGGAAAGTTATGACCAACCTAGATAGCATATTCAAAAGCAGAGACATTACTTTGCCAACAAAGGTTCGTCTAGTCAAGGCTATGGTTTTTCCTGTGGTCATGTATGGATGTGAGAGTTGGACTGTGAAGAAGGCTGAATGCTGAAGAATTGATGCTTTTGAACTGTGGTGTTGGAGAAGACTCTTGAGAGTCCCTTGGATTGCAAAGAGATCCAACCAGTCCATTGGGCTGGACTGACACTGTCCAGCCTGACACTGTTTCCACTGTTTCCCCATCTATTTCCCATGAAGTGATGGGACCGGATGCCATGATCTTCGTTTTCTGAATGTTGAGCTTTAAGCCAACTTTTTGGGATCCAACCAATCCCAAGGAGATCAGCCCTGGGATTTCTTTGGAAGGAATGATGCTGAAGCTGAGACTCCAGTACTTTGGCCACCTCATGCGAAGAGTTGACTCATTGGAAAAGATTCTGATGCTGGGAGGGATTGGGGGCAGGAGGAGAAGGGGACGACAGAGGATGAGATGGCTGGATGGCATCACTGACTCGATGGACATGAGTCTGAGTGAACTCCAGGAGTTAGTGATGGACAGGGAGGCCTGGCGTGCTGCGATTCATGGGGTCGCAAAGAGTCGGACACGACTGAGCGACTGATCTGATCTGAAAAACAAAGAATATTACTAGGAATTGAGAGAAGCTTTACCTAGTAGTAAGGGATCCATCCAGCAAGAAATGATAATAAAATCAAATGTATATACAGCAAACAACAGAGCTCAATGGAAAGAGGGATATTTGAAAAAAAAAAAAATATTTATTTGAACATACGCATTTAAAAACTAGTGATAATTCAGACTTAGTCTAGGCTTATGATTATTCAAGTAATCTGGGAAAGTAATCCAGGAAATTTTGAAACTACTGGGGAAAATATGGGTGAATTATAGCAAAAGGAACTTGTAAATAATACCTGGAGGCCTGGAGAAATGTGTTTAAGTGGTTTAAGACTCCTTGAGTTCAGAAACCACTCCAGCATTTGGATGGCCCTGGGAAAGTTATTTAAGCCCTTTACCCTCAATTTTCCCATCTGTGAAATAGGAAAAATAACAGAAGCTATCTCATAAAGTATAAGGTTCAATAAAGCCGTTGTAACGATTAACCAAAATTCTATCAAGTGAAGTTCTTGGAACACAGTAAACACTACAAATATTAGCTGTAATATAAAAACTAATTGATGCTTTTGAACTGTGGTGTTGGAGGAGACTCTTGAGAGTTCCTTGGACTGCAAGGAGATCCAACCAGTCCATCCTAAAGGAAATCAGTCCTGGATATTCATTGGAAGGACTAACGTTGAAGCTGAAACTCCAATACTTTGGCCATCTGATGCAAAGAGCTGACTCATTGGAAAAAACCCTGATGCTGGGAAAGATTGAGGGCAGGAGGAGAAGGGGACGACAGAGGACGAGATGCTTGAATGGTATCAATGACTCAATGGACATGAGTTTGAGTAAACTCCAGGAGTTGGTGATGGAAGGAAGGCCTGACATGCTGTGGTTCATGGGGTCTCAAAGAGTTGGACACAACTGAGCGACTGAACTGAACAACTAATTAACATCTTTCCACCCCATTAGATTGAGAGTTCTTGAAGGGCAGTGCAAGGTCATCTGATTCGCTCAGTTTCATAGTCAGCTCCAGGCCCAGTGCCCAGCAGAGTAAGACCTTGGTACATTCTATTTAAATGAAAGAGTTTAGGTGGTGAAGAAGACAGGCTCTGTGACTGTAAGTAATAGGAAACAGGAAGAACTTTACAGAGAAGATGGAATGAGGGACGTCCTGGGGCACAGGTCAAATCCCTTGTCAGGGAACTAAGATCCTGCATGCTGCCTGCCACAGCCAAGTTTTTTTTTTTTTTTAATTTTTAAAAATAAAGAAGAAGAAGATGGAATGAGAGCCAGCCTTTGGATGATTGAGTGCTTTTAAAGAATTGGAGAGGAAAGAGAAGTGCATTTGGGGAAAGAGAAATAGCATTTGGAAAGCTAATGAGGTGAAAATAGAAAACTTACATTTGAAGGACCATGAGTAGATTAACACAGCTAATGCAGAGAATTCAAGTAGGAAGACAATAAGAGGGAAACGCTGTAAAGGACACCAGAACTGGAATATAAAACTTTAGATACCAGGCAAGACAAGCAATCCTCTTAGTCCCCTTTCAGCCTTGGCATTCAGAAAGGGCTTATATTTGCTTCCTCTTTATTCCCTTGGGAATAAGACTCCAATTATTATATTTTGACACATAAAAGCCACCCAGTGCCACTAGTACTAAGACATGAAGAGTCTTATAACACAGGTTTGGGCATCCAGGCTGAAGGGCTCTGCTAAGATCTTGTCTGTGAGATCCCCACAGAACCACTACAGTGTTCAGCAATACACAACCATTTCTGCCTCCTTCCTAAAGATACAAGGCTTAGGCAGCTCTGCAGAGTTCAAGTAAATCTCTCTCCCGTGACACTGAAAATGAATGACAGATTGGTGCCAAGATTCTTAATGGTCCCATTACACGACGTTGCTAATAATAGTCAACTCTGTCTCAAAATTGTACAAGGAAGGGGCTGTCTGCAAGCTTTAACCATCTGGCTATCAGTTTAGACATGCAAATTTGAATAACTTGAACAAATCCTCCCCGAGACAATTAGGACACTTAGAACATAATCCATGTCAAGGCTATCAATTAAGAATGGGGATTGTCATCACTACCCCGCATTTGGTGAGGTTTCACTTGAAAACAAAGGAGTATGGAGCATGGGAAATTCTCAACATCAGGAATGTCATTCTCAAAGCATACTGTCCTTTATTCTGTGACTGGCTGGTATTAATAAGTACTGTTTTTCTTCAAAGATAATGCTCCACTGAAATCAGTTGTACCATTTTACTCCCCTCTAAATAGTCACTGTTTCTTCCCATCCTATTTTTCATGCTCTTTTACTATCACCCTCAAGACTTTCAAGAGTATTTCATAAATTCTATCACCAAGTCATATGCGTTGACTTTCTGACCAATGAATTTCATTGTTAAAACTGCAGAAGTAGTACAGAACTCCCCATATTTGCCATTCACCATCACAGCCAAACCCTCAGGACTGACTTTTCTGCCTTGGGTTAGAAAGAGAACTGTTCAGCACTCTTGCCTGGAAAATCCCATGGACGGAGGAGCCTGGTAGGCTGCAGTCCATGGGGTCGCTAAGAGTCAGACATGATGAAGCAACTTCACTTTCACTTTTCACTTTCATGCATTGGAGAAGGCAATGGCAACCCACTCCAGTGTTCTTGCCTGGAGAATCCCAGGGATGGGGGAGCCTGGTGGGCCGCTGTCCATGGGGTTGTGAAGAGTCGGACACAACTGAAGTGACTTAGCAGCCACAGCAGAAAGCAAACTGAGACTACCTGTAGCCCAGAACTCAAGGCTCCTGGCTCAGTGCTCCTTTTCCTATAAGATCTTACTTTCATGCCGTGACTCAATGGGTTACTCTCTGTCCCCAAGATTCACATTTTTAAGAGAACCTAAGTAACAGGGACATGCATAAACCTCAAGAAATGAAATCATTAAAGGCTGTAAAAGGAGACATTCTGGACACCTTTCAATCATTCTCTGTAAGAGGTCATCTCCTCAGTCCCTCCCAGGTCCTGTCTACTTAGAAAGAATGTCTAAGGAAATGAACTGTGTAAATGTTTCTACTTTACAAGTTTACAAGAGGCTAATATTTGAAAAGAAATGTTTATCCATTCAATAAATCAGTCTGATCATCTAGTAGTACAGCCATTCTCAATGCTCAAGCCCACATCTCTTGACAGGCATCTCCTGCTTGGCAGGTGGATTCTTTGCCATTGAGCCACCTGGGAAGCCAATTCTCACTGTTAGGGATACACAAATCAAGACAACTTTTGGATTCAAAAAGTTAGTCCAGAAGACAAACATCTGAATGATTATGGTACTGAATAACAAATGTTAGAGCTGAAGGAGGCCTTGGGTGCCAACCTAAAGTAAAAGGGTCCATCAACTAGGAAGGTTAAGGATGTTTTCAAGGATGATGTGCACCAAAAGAGAGTCTTTAAGGATGAGTTAGGAATTAGCCACATGGAAAGAGGTGAAAAAGGAACTGCAAATTGGAACACAAGCAAAGTCATGGGAGCATATGTCATCATAATGTGTCTGGGGAACCACAAATCGCTTGATATGATTACAGCTTAGATTGTGAAAGAGGAATGGAGATTGATGAGGCTAAGTAAGTAGGCAAAGAGTTGTTCTGAATGCTAATCTAAGGACTTGAATTTTATCTAGCTGTGAGCTAATTTCTATTTGCCATCTTCTAATTTAATAAATAGATTATTTTTATGAAGCAGTGATTTAAAGATTTCAGATTCCAAGAGACACAAAATAAACTATACAACTATCTGTTGCAATTTGGATATATAATAGACATCTGAAATTTATGTCACCAAATAGAACCCTTGCTTACCCAACCCATCCCTCTTCAGAAAGTTCTTTCCATCTCAATAAATGGCAATATCATTCACCCAGTTGTTTAATTCCAAAACTTAACAGTCACCCTGGATTCTGCCATTTGCTTTATTTTCTGCTTCTAAACCATGAGCAAGTTCTGCCAGCACTGCCTCCAAAAACTAATCATAATCCAACTATTTCACATCAGTTCCACGTTTATAACTCAATCCAAGTGTCATCTCCCATCTGGAAGATAAGAGCAACCTCTTAACTGCTCTGTTTCTTTCTTCCCTCTAATCAATTTTCTCCACAAAGTAACCAAAATGATCTATTTTTTCCCCCAGCTTTATGCAATATAACTGATATACCACATTGTGTATGTTTAAGCTGTACAATGGGTTGTTTTGATTCATTTCTGTATTGCAAAATGATTACCACCATCGTGTTAGCTAATGCTTACAACACGTCACATTTCCTCTTCACAAGGAGAACACTTAAGGTCTATTCTCCTAACAAATTTCAAGCATATGTTGCTAATTATAATAATGATAATGTGCATTGAATACCCAGAACTTATTCATCTTCTAACTACAATGAAATATCTTAAAAAGTAGACAATCTCATTCACAGTAGCAACAAAAACAACAAAATACTTAGAAATAAATCTAAACAAGGAGGTGAAAGACATGTATATTGAAGACACTAAGATGCTGGTGAAAGAACCTGAAGGAGACACACACACAACATGAACAGCTATCTCATGTTTATAAATTGGTAGAATTAATACAGTCAAAATGCCCATACTACCCAAAGCCATCTGTAAGTCAATGCAACTCCTGTCAAAATTCCAATAGAATTTTTGCAGAAATTGAAAAAATATATAATTTATATGGAACTACAAAAGTCCCTGAATAGCCAAAGAAATTTTGAGTAAAAAAAAAAAAGAAAAGCTGATGGCATCAGAGTTCTTGATTTCAAACTATATTACAAAGCTATAGTCATCAAATCAGTACAGTACTGGCATAAACAGATACATAGGCAAATAGAACAGAATCAAGAGCCCCCAAATATCAAATATACAGTCAACAAGGGAGTAGAAAATATAAGGAGGGGAAAGAATAGTCTCTTCTGTAAACAATGGTGGATAAACTGGATATCCACATGCAAAAAAATAAATTAATAAATAACTGAACCCCTATCTTACACCATACACACAAATCAAATCAAATCAAAATATTAATAGATCGAAGACTTGAAGGTGACACCTAAAACCATAAAACTCCTAGAAGAAAACATAGGGGATTAAAAGCTCCTTGAAATTGGTCTTGGCAATGATTCTTTGGACTTGACAACAAAAACAAAAATAAGCAAGTGAGTCTACATCAAATTAAAAGGCTTCTCCACAGCAATGGAATCATTAACAAAATTAAAAGATAACCACTGAAATAGGAGAAAATCCTTACAAATCAAATATCTAATAAGGGGCTAATGACCGAAATATATAAAGAACTCATACAATTCAATAGCAAGAAGAGAATCTGACTTAAAAATGGATAGATATTTTTCTACAGAATATATGGAAATGGTCAAATGACACATGAGAAGGTGCTCAACATCACTAATCATAAGTGAAATGCAAATCAAAACCACAATGAAACATCACCTCACACCTGTCAGACAGACACGAAATAACATGTAGGCAAGGGCATGGAATAAAGGGAAACCCTCATACACTGTTGTTAGGGATGTAAACTGGTATAGCCACCATGTAAAACAGTATGGGACTCCCTTAAAAATTAAAAATAGAACTACCATATAACCCAGATGTTCTACTTCTGGATATGCAGCTGAAGGAAATGCAACAAGTTTTCAAAGAAGTATCTGCATGCTCATGTTTTTTGCAGTATTATTCACAATATCCAAGACAAGGAAACAGCTAAGGGTTTGTCAAGGATAACTGGATAAAGAATATGTGTTATGCGTGTGTGTGTATGTGTATCAGTCATGAGAAAGAAGGGACTTCTGTCATTTGCGACAACACAAATGGGCCTTGAGGGCATTATGCTAAGTGAAATAAGTCAGATAGAGAAAAACAAATAGTATATGATATTACTTTGCATATTACATTTGATATTGCATCACTGATGCAATGAACATGAACTTGGGCAAACTCCAGGAGATAGTGAGGGACAGGGAGGCCCAGCATGCTGCAGTCTATGAGGTCGCAAACAGTCGGACGTGACTGGGCAACTGAACGACAACAAATGTGGTATCACCTACAGGTGGAATTTTAAAAAGCCAAACTTTGTAGAAACCGAAAATAGAATGGTGGTTGCCAAGGGCCAGGGAGTCAGGGAAATAGGAAAATGTTAGTCAGAGCGCATAATAATCTCTTAAAATGCAGATCACATAATTCAGATGTTTAAAGCCTGCCTATGGCTTCTGCAAGACTGGGATCCTGCTACCCTGGGGTCTTGAACTTGGAGTTTATCATCGTGAGGATTTATTCTTCCAGCTACTTGGCTCCTAGTGGACTTGTCATCAGGAGAGAAAAGAATTAAACATTGGAAAATATTCATTAGACAATCTGGATATACCCTAGAGTGTTAATACTAAACCTTCTGATGATTCTTTATATTCTATATTTATTATAGGATGCTACCCTCAAATGAGAAGGAAAGAAGTTGAGACAGAATTGGGTAATATGGCTACTGATTAGGTACATCTCACAAGCCTCTAAAAATTTCCAGTCTGGAAACCATAATTTAGGTGTATTATATGAGTAACTGGAGGAACATCATTTTAACACAGCACTTTGAGAGAATTGCTCACAAAGAGGAGTGTGTGTGTGTGTGTGTGTGTGTGTTACAAAGAGAAAGAGAGGAAGAAAAGAAGAGGGAGACAGAGCACCGGGATGGGGTGGGAAGAACGATTTCTCCCAATCTGTAACTGCACATACACACACACACACACACACACACACACACACACACAACTTGGATATATATTTCAGATATACCTGTCTTGAAATAACCTTTCTAAAGATTCTTTCAAAGGCATTGAGAAGCTAAAGTTGTTTTTCTAATTCAAAAATGATTTGTCACTCTGTTGCTGGCGCCTCATTTGATTTCATCACTGGGGAAATTAACTTAATGGCTGTTTACACTTCTGCATGACATTGACTTTGTGTCCTAAGGTCCTAGAAAGCACTGGCAGCACAGTCCGTGGACTGATCTCACCTACATTTATGTAGCAGATTCTACTACTGTTAGATGCTTGAGAAGGGCGAAAATAAGAACTGCTTAACACAGCTTTGTAGCACTTCCCTGATTAATCAGGGATAAATAAGGCTGTATCTCACAGCCTGACAAATAGTCAACAAGCCCAAATACTCCAATGAGATTTTGTTGCAGTTGTTCAGTCACTAGGTCATGTCTGACTCTTTGCGACCCCAGGGACCATAGCCTGCCATGCTTCTCTGTCCATGGGATTTCCCAGGCAAAAATAATGATCTTTAAAAAGCAGGAAAATAAGTCAGGCAAATAACAGGACATTTTTGAACCTTGCATAGATACACTTGAGCATCTTCACCCACATAATTTTCCTGTATTATCAGGGGTGGATATCTTACCTCCCAACTTCTCTATGAGAATATGCTACATTTTTAAAGGTCAAGTACAAAACTGTTTACCTTGACAGCTGCCCTAGCAAGTTCAGAATTGAGCCTCCTGTAACAGGTAGGGGAAAATGTGTACAGTCTTCCTATATAAGAACAGGTTTCCTGGCTGCCCCAAAAGTAGAGCATTCCTCTGAAACCTTTCTTAAGCTGAAATGCCACAAAGTAAAGAAGCAATTTTGTTAGGACACAAAATAAATGGAGACAAAGCACAGATGCTCACACTGTTCAAAGCTGTGGTGTTGTCAACTAAAAATACTAGTTGCATCCTGAAAGTAGAGAGCTATCTCATTTGGTGGGAATGTTAAGGACTCCGAGCCCAGGAGACAGCATCTCCAGTAACCCTGAGAGACCGCTCTGAGGAGGCGGGAGAGGGAGTCAGGCCACATACAAGTTTGTAACAAAGGGGCAGGCAGTCTGAACATAAAAAATTACTGTGAAGGAAGGAAAACCAGGGCTTCCCAGGTAGCTCAAAGAGGAAACCCGGGTTTCCCAGGTAGCTCAGATGGTAAAGAATCTGCCTGCAATGCAGGAAGATGGATGGAGCTCAATCCCTGATTTGGGAAGATGCCCTGGAGACGGGCATGGCAACCCACTCCAGTATTCTGGCCTGGAGAACCCCATGGACAGAGGAGCCTGGCAGGGTATAGTCCACGGATCACAAAGAGTCGGACACAACTTAGTGGCTAACACACACACACCAGGAAAACCATGTATCAAGTTAAAGAATTCATTGTTCTTCTGTGTGGGAAGATGCCAGCCTCTGGATGCTTCCTTTCCTATGCACCTCAGCTATCTGGGCCACACCCCCTTTCTTGACTGTGCACATCCTTAACTCCTTGTTCACCTGCAGATGTGGAGGACAGCTGCTGCACGTTTCCCCTCCACCAGCTCCTCAGCAGCCACCATGGAGGGTGGAGGCATCTGCTGGGTCGCAGGCAGTGTGTTCCCTCTGGGGAGCCCTCATTCACATTTGGAGTTGCAGATAGCTGGAATCGCAGGTAGCTGGGACATTTCTTGCCCACCCACCGATATGGCAGGAAATGTTTCACTTCTCAGCATCTTGAGGCTGAGACGCAGGATGCTGTGCCCAGAGAAGGGGCTTGGTGGTGCTGCTCCGGCTTCTCCAGACTCACGATGGCTCTATAACTGCTCCCTGCCAGACAAACACTGAAAGGTCTGGATTCAGTTGGTGAGAACATGTACTAACACAGGTCTTGCCTAAAAGCTAAGCGCAGTAAAGCAAAATTCTTAAAAGCTCTTACTTTGAAAGACCTCCTTAGTTTTTCTCTTTAAGTAACTCTCCCATCTGCCTGTCACAAATAATAACGACGAGGAATTACAAGGAGTTTTAACATCTAAAGAAAACTCTGTCATACAGCCTGTTCATTTTTTTTAAATAAATGTCTCTTAAATGATAAAGCTGAAATGAAATTCAGGTGTTTTTATTCTAAGTCCCATGCTCCTCACGGTGGAGTTTGACGACATAAATTTATGTAGATAAAGGTCAATGTTTCCAACCTAGCCATTGATATGAAAGCACAAAAAAGATCTAAGCCTAAATATCAGTGTATTCTATTTGAAACTAAAATATCCAGGTTATGATACAAAGCAGCAACTTTTTCCATACTTTAGAATGAAGACTTCTTTAAGATTTGCTGCTTATTTGCTCTGAGCAAGACTCCTAGCCATATGGATTAAATATCCAAGCAACCACTCAGGAAAAAACACCCCAGGCACCATTAATATGAATGTAGACTGGGGCCACCATTTGATATATCAGTCAACATAAACCATTGATTTCAGAACACCATTTGTTGGGTGTTTGGGGGGTGGTATTTGGGTTTGTTTTATGAGGAGAGGGTAGGCTACAAAGAGGATTGTTTCTTGTAAACTGAGAAACTGATAGGAAAAAATCTTTTTTCCTATAAATTTAGACGACAGTATATTTGAACTGATCCTAGATCTTGTGGCAATAGTATTGGAGTAGTGTTTTTATTAGGTTTTTAGACTTATTTACAAGAGATGGAGTAAAAGAGATGCTTATACAAGAAAGCAGAGAATCATCATTTACAGATGCTGCCAAATATGCCACAAAGTAATAACCACAATTAACATTTTCACAGCAATTTAGAGCTTACAGAGACGTTTTATTTACCCAATAGTGTCTCACTGGATAATGTAATTTAGGAAAAACGGCCACTTCTACTTTACAATGAGAGACCTACTTTACGGCTTCTGAGAGGCTCCGTAAGGAATGGAGGCAGGTCTGTAACTCAAACCTTCCAATCTGATTCTGGTTCACTCTTTCTTGCCACGGATCACAGCTGCTGTCTCTATTCAAAGACACTGAAAGAGGCCAGTAGTTCTTGGACCTCAGTTTTGAAAGTCCCAGTGTGTGGGCTTCCCTGGTGGCTCCGCCTGCAATGCAGGAAACCCAGGTTCCATCCCTGGGTTGGGAAGATCCCCTGGAGAAGGAAATGGCAACCCACTCCAGTATTCTTGCCTGGAGAATCCATGGACAGAGGAGCCTGGCAGGCTACAGTCCATGGGGTCACAAAGAGTAGGACACAACTGAGCGACTAACACTTTGGCTTCACTTTTGATGTGTCCTGCCGTTACCATACCCTACCAGTTTCTTCACTGACCATTTTGATAGGTTGTGTGTGTCAGTGAAAGAAATACTGCCTGCCATATTAGTAAACAACAGATGCGGCAGCCATCAAGCCACCATATTCCAGCGGTGCCAGCGCTGAGCCCTGGGGGACTCGGCATGGAAACATAATGCCCACCATCAAACCAGACCTTGCAGACACTCCCTGACATGCCCCTGAGAAAACCCCAGATGAGAAACCACAGAATACTGGCCCCAGAGAGCTGAGAGGTGCATATGGAAGCAATGATTTCAGCGAGCCCAGACTTTTCCATCTTTCCATACAGAGAAAAAGACAAAACTCCCCCACTTGAGATGTCTGGTTTTCTCTAATTAACAGTAATCTTTTCATATTCTGACCACCTGGTCTTTGTTGCAAAAACCCCTATGCATCCTGGCTCCTCCCATGCCTCTCGGAAGCAGTCTCTCAGAGCTGTCTGAGATGCTAGACTCTGGGCGTCTGCCAAGCAGCATATAATTCTTAACTTTTAGGTTGTGCATCTTGGATAGGCAGTATCCCCAAACAATTTTTCCCGCAGTCACAAAGACATGTTGAGGGGCAGTAAGAAAGGGACCCCATGGTTCTATTCTTTTCTAGAATCTCCCTTTCTTTCCCTAATCTCATATGGAAGAGCCTGAAAATTCAGCTCTTGAAAAGACCTATTTCCTAAAGTATCCATGAAATGTGCCTAACTTCAAGAAAAATTAAAGCCTCAGGTGTGAGTAAATTTAAGCAAAGTGTATATATCTCATCTCTTCATTTGTACCTCTCATGGAATGGTTCCACTGACTGCAATCGTATCTATGTTTACCCAGGCTCCAAGGAGAAATATAATGATGAATCTATTATGTGAAGATGGCATGAATTGAGAATGATCGTGTAGGGGTCGGATTCGGGCCATCTCAAGCATATATGGTGAGGCTGTTTCTAGCTAGAATTTCTTTTTAAATTAATTTAATTGGAGAATAATTGCTTTACGATATCGTAGTTGTTTTTGCCATACGTCAACATGAATTGGCCACAAGCTACAGATGTGAACGGCCCTCTAACATCCCTCCCCACCCCATCCCTCTGGGTTGTCCTGGAGGATGAGCTTTGGGTGCCCTGCTTCACACACTAAACTTGCACTGGTCATCTATTACACATGGTAATGTACCTGTTTCAATGCTGTTCTCTCAAATCATCCCACCCTCGCCTTCTCCCAGTGAGTCCAAACCTCTGTTCTTTACATCTGTATCTCCTTTGATGCCTGCATGTAGGATCGTTGGTACCGTCTTTCTAAATTTCATATATATGCATTAATATACAGGATTTCCCTCTGATTTACTTCATTCTGTATAATAGGCTCCAGTTTCATCCCCCTCATTAGAACCGACTCAAATGCATTCCTATTTATAGCTTAGTGTCCGACTCTATGCAACCCCATAGACAGCAGCCCACCAGGCTCCCCCACCCCTGGGATTCTCCAGGCAAGAACACTGGAGTGGGTTGCCATTTCCTTCTCCAAATATTCCATTGTGTATATATACCACAACTTCCTTTTCCATTCATCTGCCAATGGATATCTAGGTTGCTTCCATGTCCTAGCTGTTCTAAATAACTAGCTAAAATTTCAATAATTTTATAATAATTTCACAGACTTCCCCCATTTCCTAATCTTTACATCACTTCTTGCCATCTTGTGACTCAGGATGCAACCACAAATAAAACAATAAAGTTTTGATCAACTAAAATAAGTAGCTTGGAAAAAAAAAAAAAAAATGAAATGAACTTTCTCACAATCCAAAGTTTGCTTCCAATATTTTCTCCTTAAGTTTTAATAGTTATGGTTTTCACATAATTCAAGTCTGAATGAAAAGAAATCAATCATTTTGTCCTTGGTAGCTTCTCACCATCATCCATATATTCCCAAAATTAAATTCAAATAAAATTGTTCAAAGTATTTATTTTTAAAAAATTATCCCAGGCTAAAGAAATCAGAGTTAGAAGTAACTTCTAGACCTCTTGTTTTCAGGGTATAGGTAGGACCTGCCAGTACACGGACTGGACAGAAAGAAGGCTCAATGACATAATGGGTGCAATACGGGTGTGGGTGTGGGTGCGCACACACGTGTGTCCTGTGCTCAGTCAGGTCTGACTGTTTGCGACCCCCTAGACTGTAGCCGGCTAGGCTCCTCTGTCCATGGAACTTTCCAGTCAAGAATACTGGAGTAGGTTGCCATTTCCAATGACTGGGGGTCTTCCTGACCCAGGGATCAAACCCACGCTTCCTATGTCTCCTGCACTGAAGGTAGATTTTTTACCACTGAGCCACCTGGAAAGCAATATAGAGGCCACCCTCAATTCTTCAAATTCACCACTCTTATTAATAACACACTTAATGCGGGGAAATAGGAAAGCAAAAAAGCAATACAAACTTCACCCAGAAGTATGATCTGCCTCTGCAAGAAAGCAGGAGATTAATTTACTACTCAGGCAAAAAATGTGATTATTTCTTTTCTCCCTTTTTCTCTCTTTCATTACCCTTTGTTGTCCAAAAGACCTCTAGGAAGATTTAAGCATCATCAGACTTTAATTTGTACCCTTACAATTGAAAATTAAACGCAAAACAACCTTCCCCCTCTGTCACTACAGCAAATATTTAAAATTTGTTCTTTAAAACATTCTTTTGAAATTATATTTTCTTCCAACATGATTTGTTGCAATCTCTCTAGTGAGAAAAGCCATGTATCACTTCCTTTCCCTGACTGCCTTTTGAAATATCTTTGCTCATAGAAATACTTGAAAGGACCTTGGTTTCAAGCAGTACCTGCTGGCCAATGAAGGTTACCTTTGACCTCGATCTCCAGGAAAGGAATGAGCTTGAATTGATTTTAATGGGAAGAATGTACATCCCCCAGAGACATGGACAAGTATGTTGGTGGAAGATCTAAGAGATCTATTCAATTCAGGCCAAATTCAAATATATGTTCAGTTTATACTATCATGCTCTGGCTTTTAATTTGAACATAAACACCAAAGTTCAATTCTTATGAAAATTAAATGTAAATATTTATGACTGACCAACATTTCTCAATGAACCACATTTCTGACATATGAAGTCAAACGGGAATAGAAATAATCTTCACAAAAACCCATGTGATTGGGCTACTTATTTTCAATCCCCATATATTAATAATGATTTACTGTGCTCACCAGATCTACTGATCAACTCATCCAAACTTCATATAAATGTATCTAAGTTGCAAATATGATTTCTCAAGAAATTACAAGGGAGGTAGGGAGACAAGTGTGATACACATGAAACAATCAGGTAATAATAATACTGGCATATATAATCAACTGCAGTCCAAAGACTATAGGTGATGGGAAGAGTGGAAAGTAAACTGTCAAAGTTTTTATGAAGGTGGGATAAAGACAATACACAAAAAGATTATTAAGCTTTGAAGGTCACAGAAGAGGGAGACAAGAGATCATTTGCTGAGGCTACTAACCAAAGCTATGATCTTTTTTACCTTATACTGCATTGATTCTAAAGCAAGACTGAACATTTCGGAAATCTTTCACATTTTAATGTCTCAGAAACAAGGGTGCCAATTACAGTTGATAGCATGCCACAGTCTGATTGGCCTTGATTTTCTATCATGATGGCACTATCATGGTCCTCATGGTGTTGTTCTTCAGTTGATAATATCTTATATTCAAAGACACAGAAAATGTATAATCATCTTATAGCTTAAATCACAGAAGCAGAGAAGACTGGACTGATCTTTTAAAAGCCAGGAGACCTGGGTTCCATCCCTGGGTTAGGAAGATCCCCTGGAGCAGGGAACAGCAATCTACTCCAGTATTCTTGGCTGGAGAATCCCATGGACAGAGGAACCTGGCCAGCTAAATCCATGGAGTTGCAAACAGTCAGACACGACTGAGTGATTAACACACACACACACAGAGAATTCCATGGACAGAAGAGCCTGGCCAGCTACCTCCCAAGGAGTTACAAACAGACGCGACTGAGTGAGTTGTGTGTGTGTCACACACACACACACCCCTACCTGAGTCTGGTCTGTGATTTACTTTAGCATCCTATTATTTTCAGACATGATTTTGCCCTCCAGAACAAGAAGGAATGTACCAGTTCCCAGCTTATTACCTCCCAGTTCCAAATCCACCCTGTGATCCTGAAACATCTCTCTCGCGCCATATGACATGACAGCCATCTCTGTCCGTACAGAATATCGGAGGGACCCTGGAGGAGGAAAGGTTTCTCCTCTCGGTTCTGGTGTGCTTTCATTTTCCTGTTCCTCCTGCCCTGGGCTGGAGGTCAGGAAACCCAGGGAAACTAACCCCTAGAGAAATTCCTAAAGAGTTCAACAGGGCACCACCCCCCCGCCCACCCCACCGCCCCGCTGCTTTCTGAAGTGAGTTCCACAAGTTTCCTAGTGTCTTCCTAGTGACAGTTTTTTACCATGGGCTTCCTAGAGAATTCAATACCATCCCCCTCCCTTGGGAAGCTTCCTGATGAATGTCCCTGGCATCTCAGCAGACAGTTCTCTTATTTAGGATTAAAATAGATCTCATATACCAAGAGAGAAAACCTGATAGACTTATGCATCAGCTTTCTCACTGAAGGCCCATCAATGAGGGCAAAATTAGAAGTGCGTGGTTGGGTTGGGAAAGAAGTAAAATGGGTTGATTGTGGGAGGGGGAGAAGTTAATGAAGAGATAGCTATATGTATCTGACTGTCAAGGTGTTTCTAACTGATAGTAAACCCCCTCTGGGTGGTTTCTTTCAACTTCTGTTTTAGGAGATGAACCTCATTATCAGAACGGTTTACATCTTTTTACTCTTGATTTCTAGACAGAAATCATCCTGATGCATTCAGGTACAACAAAAAAGATCCTTCCACAACTAGGAAGTTTCTTTTTCAGCCTGATAGTTAACATTGGAGATACAAAACAGATGCCTAACAGTTGATTTAATGTTCTTTTTCCTCAACCAGATGCCTTAGTATCTCATACACATTCCCAAACTATTTCGGTACAATATTTCCTTGTACAGTTTGGCATTTGATGTTTTAACACTCAGTACAATAAATTTGAAAATAAGAAGGAAAATTATTTTCATTTCTAATTCAAAAATGTAATGAGCAAATTCATGACTTTAAAGAGAAGGAAAGGGTCAGCCCAGGTGAGCTATCATCCAAACCTCATTTTTAAAAAACCACTTTGTATTCTATGCAGATTTCAATTGTTCTTTGTATTTGCAGATCAGAATGTAAGATATTCAAACTTCAGCTGAAGGACTTTATAGGCATTCTATAGTAGTAGCTTACTTTCATAAAACAGCTTCTTTCTTATTTATCAATTTTAAAATAGTATACATTTAAGTCTAAAGTTTAAAAATTCTTAGTTTATCTCTGAACATGAAAATTCTTTAGCTTTAAAAATAAAATTGCATTCTACTCATATTCAGATCAGATTAGTCGCTCAGTCGTGTCCGACTCTTTGCGACCCCATGAATCACAGCACGCCAGGCCTCCCTGTCCATCACCAACTCCCGGAGGTCACTCAGACTCACATCCATCGAGTCAGTGATGCCATCCAGCCATCTCATCCTCTGTCGTCTCCTTCTCCTCCTGCCCCCAATTCCTCCCAGCATCAGAGTCTTCTCCAATGAGTCAACTCTTCACGTGAGGTGGCCAAAATACTGGAGTTTCAGCTTTAGCATCATTCCTTCCAAAGAAATCCCAGGGCTGATCTCCTTCAGAATGGACTGGTTGGATATTATCCCCCTTCAAACTGTTAGTTTAGTCATTGATTATCTTGTGTCTGACATTTTTTTTTTTCATTTCCAAATATATTTTTTGGTCAATGGAACTTCTGTCAGCATATTATCTCTGGGCCTTCCATACCCTTATTCTCTTTTCTCCCCCTTTATTTCTTAAGAGTAATAGATAAAGGAAGTTTAAAAAGACACATGCGAGCTTGAACAAAAGGGTCGTTCACATTGAACAAGAAGAAAAAACACTTCATTCAGATCCGCTAAGGTAAACTTAGAATGGTTATTTTATCCATTCTGATGGAATCATTTTCAGCCCAGAGCCAGGGACAGGAGTAGACGCTCTTACTTTGATTTTATTGTGTTCAGTGTGTTTTGAATGAACCAAAGCAGGGAAACACAGGCTTGTCTTCCCAAACTGCAGGCCATCGGAGAGAAAGTTCAAAACCCAGAAATTCATTTTATACATACACTTACACACACCCCACTTTCTGCATATATTCACAAGTTTATTCACATATATAATTCCCTTTAGGTCTATGCTAGAGTCAATTCCACCAATACTGTGAGTACAGGCCTTGCCAATGCTCTCAAAAAAACATATGAGGACACAGCATCTGCTTCCACGACTTTGTCAAAGGAGAACAAAGCTGGTAATTCTCCGAATGTGAGATATGCAAAGAATATACCTGACCATCTGCTGCACTTGTTAATGGATGTGTTTGCCATCACAGTACATGACACTGTGAGGGAACCATGGGGAGTACCTAATTCTTTTGTTAAAATAAAAAATTAAAGGGAAATGAGGGTGGATGACTTCCCAAAGTCTCCCCAGGAAGCCAGTAGTGGCAGGGCCAGGCGCAAAGTATCTCTAAACCAGGGCTCTGTATACAGTGATACCCTTGTCTAACTAGGGCTCCCCTAGGGGCTCGTATGGTAAAGAATCTGCCTGCAATGCAGGAGACCCAAGTTCGATCCCTGGGTTGGAAAGATTTCCTGAAGAAGGGAATAGCTACCCACTCCGGTAAAACTATGTTCTATTTTCCTTTCTTGAGTAATGTTAATATTGTTTCAAAATCTCCTCCTCCCCCTCCAAAATCAATCCTCAAAAATATTTTGGTGTAAATATTATTTGGATTTATCACTATCACCATTAAGTAGTGATGAAGTGTACTAATACTTGCCGGTTGATTAGGAGGAAAAAGGAAACATCATCAATGACTTCTGAGAGTAAAGGAATGTGAGTGAGGGCAGGTTGAAATTCACAGATGCAGCGTTTCTACCAAGTCCCAGGCCACAGTCACTGGACCAGCCTGCCTAATGGAGTAGAAATCCCACTGTTCATGTCTAATTTGAGATATTTAGTCCATGTCACAGTCAGAATACTTTGGACAGAGAAATCCATAGGAATCAAGAGGGACATTAGGCAGCATTGTGTGAGTTATAGCTCTGCACCCTTGAGCAATTAGAAAAGGATATATACTATCTGTCTTCAAATATAACTAAACTAAGGCAGAATAAGGTCAGGTCCTAAGCACATTTCACTTACAGATGACTCTAAAAAGACCTTCCCTCCCCTTACCAACACATCCACTCACAGAAGGGCACTATCTCATTTAATCTTAACAGTGACAAACGAATCTGTTAATGCGTATTAGAGACTGAACAATAAAACAAATTGAATACACCCAGAAAGCAAGTAGGAACACATTAGAATTCCCCTGTTGCTGCTGCTAAGTCACTTCAGTCGTGTCCGACTCTATGCGACCCCAGAGACAGCAGCCCACCAGGCTCCCCTGTCCCTGGGATTCTCTAGGCAAGAACACTGGAGTGGGTTGCCATTTCCTTCTCCAATGCATGAAAGTGGAAAGTGAAAATGAAGTCACTCAGTCGTGTCCGACTCTAGTGACCCCATGGACTGCAGCCTTCAAGGCTCCCCCGTCCATGGGATTTTCCAGGCAAGAGTACTGGAGTGGGGTGCTGTTGCCTTCTCCGTAGAATTCCCCACCAATACCTAATTCATTAGCGGAGATTTGACAACTTCAGAACATACTTGCAGGCATCCCAAAATTCTCTTACGCTATGGGCTTTCCTTTAGTTCATCCCCTCAGCCTAGCTCAGATCAGATCAGATCAGATCAGTCGCTCAGTCGTGTCTGACTCTTTGCGACCCCATGAATTGCAGCATACCAGGCCTCCCTGTCCATCACCAACTCCCGGAGGTCACTGAGACTCACATCCATCAAGTCAGTGATGCCATCCAGCCATCTCATCCTCTGTCGTCCCCTTCTCCTCCTGCCCCCAATCCCTCCCAGCATCAGAGTCTTTTCCAATGAGTCAACTCTTCACATGAGGTGGTCAAAATACTGGAGTTTCAGCTTTAGCATCATTCCTTCCAAAGAAATCCCAGGGCTGATCTCCTTCAGAATGGACTGGTTGGATCTCCTTGCAGTCCAACGGACTCTCAAGAGTCTTCTCCAACACCACAGTTCAAAAGCATCAATTCTTCGGCACTCAGCTTTCTTCACAGTCCAACTCTCACATCCATACATGACCACGGGAAAGACAATAGCCTTGACTAGGCGAACCTTTGTTGGCAAGTAATGTCTCTGCTTTTGAATATGCTATCTAGGTTGGTCATAACTTTCCTTCCAAGGAGTAAGTCTAGCTCAGTGTGTGTCAAATGTTAGTACACATAAAAACTACTTGCTACGCAACTCTGGCCATAGGCAATTTTGCCTTGCACCTTAGACTCTGAATTCTCTGCTTCAAGCACAATGCATCTCCATCATCTGTGCAGATGGAGCCAGGGCTGGAAACGTGGAGCTGTAACATGAAAACCTTAATGTCCAGATTTTGTCCATAGCGTTGGGGGACTATGATTCCTGAGCAAGCAAATGAAGGGAGGGTTGAGTTTCCCAGTCATCTCCGTGGTTTCTGGGTATGAGGCAAACTGCTGCTAGACTGGGATGGCTGTAAAGATGCAGAGGAAGATCCTAATATCTGCTGGATATGAAAGGACTAGTTACTAAAAGCAAAGTCTTCTTGTATCTTACCTATCTTGATTCAAGTTCAATGCCTACCTACTTCCAGCTGTGTCATCACAAACATTTATTTAATGTTCCCATGATGATTAATTCTCTGTGTCAATGAGGTATCGAGACACTTGGTCAAACATTATTCTGAGCATCTCTGGGAATATTTTTGGATGAAATTACTGGTATCTTCCCAAAGCTGGTACTATATGTATATCACAAATTTGGGGAACTTACTCCTCTGAGGCTTTGATTTCCCAAATTAAGCTTTTGGAAAATACAATGCTCTATTAAAATACCCAACTTGTGCAAATCAGATGCCGCAGCACTCAAGACTGTTGCCTCTGCCTTATCATACACAAGTTGAACACCTTCTTGTCTCTCATTCTTTGCCTTTTCTTTAACAATGTCTGTCCTCCCTGCTACTTGATCAGAGTATGGATAAAGTCAAGAAAAGGAAAAGCACACATTGGATATCAAAGTATTACTGTGACACAATTAAAATAATCATGTTTGTCTTTACGTCCCTTGTAAGTTCCTCTGTTTTTGTCCTACGTGCACTTCATCAAGGACCACATACGCCCATGATCTTGCCTTTTACCACAATCTTCTTTAGAACAAGATTCTGCTGCCTTAGACAACCCCAAGTGCAAGCGGCTGAAAATGCTTAAGCACTACAACTTTCAGAGTAATTTGCATTTAAGAGTAATCTGCACAGACTTGAGTTAAAAATAAAACCAAAGTTACAGTGCTGCAATTGCCAGCATAGAGACCTAAGGAGACATATTATATACAAAAGAGTCTTCCCAGAGTTCTAAAAACTGTACCAATAGGCAATTGTTTCTCCTCCAGACATTCCAACAATATGTGAGAAGAAATGTTGCCTTCCTGGGCAGTTCATTATTTCATATCCTAAATTTAAGGGACATATGAAGAGAATTCATATTTAATGCTGCATACTCAAATAGGAAGTATGTTAAATAATGCTAAAGTACACTCCTAATTAAAGTATTTGAAATTAAATTACAGTTGTGAATCACCTGGTGTTAAACTGAGAGGTGAGTGCAAAGAACCTGCTGGTTTTATTGAAAGGCTGACTTCATGCAACTATTAGGATCTGATGGCATTTCATGGCTAGGAAAGATTTCTGAAAACCCCAAAAGACTGGGTTATAATCTAATATCATGTGGATAAATTGGAGAAACTGAAATTGATACAATGAAGGTCAAATAAGGTTGAAAAAACACAGAACACAATAAGCATACAAAATGATATAGAAAAATAATATGGAACATTTAAACTAAGTCACAGTCACAGAAATGAAGATTCATTCAGACTGCAGTGAACATAGATGAATCTTGAATGCTCCCTTCCTTCCAGTCCTAAAAGGCCTTTGATAAATAGTATAAGTTGAAATATTACTGGCTCCACATACATCATAATTATTTCAAGATTATGTACTCTATTTTTAAAACAATATCCAAAAGACAGATGAAAAAGACACAATGAGTAGAAGGCCATTCAGAATAGAGAGAACAAAAGTTTTAAGATTTGAACTGAAAATCTCTGAAGGAAGAAAGTAAGGGTTGAGATGTTTTCTGCCTGTGGGAAAAATGACTGGGGCCCAACATAGGTGTTTTAAAAAATACAAGTGGCCATCCAAAAAAAAAAAAGTGGATGAATTAGGCTTTCATGAGCTGGAATTTGGAGAGAGATTTTTTTTCTCAAATAATGGGATTAGATTATAAACAATTTTGGAAATGAAATATTAGGCCAATGAATAATTTGGCAACAAGACTTCTTGAAAGAGTAGAAAAAGACAATAAATAAGATTGGCATTGATATTCTAGTACAGTACAACTCTTTAGGGGATAATTAAAGTATGAATAAAAGTCGTAGTTTGTAGGGAGGGAAAACGGAAGTTGCTGGTCAACTGGTGTAAAGTTTCACAGATGCAAAAAGAATGAATTCTAAAGATCTGCTATACAACCCCATGACTATTGTTAACAATGCTGTATTGTGTGCTAAAAAGTTTTTTTCAGGAGGGTAAATCACATGTAAAGTGTTATCACAATAAAAATAATTTACACCCATCATGGCAACATGGAGAAATAAAACAGGTAATTTTTAAATATCAATTAATTAAATCCTGCATAATTTTACCCACTCTCAAGGTACAGTCATGAAAAACAACAGAAATGAGGCGTTGATTACGAAAGTTGACAAATGGTGGGTTTTTTAAAAAATATTACTAGAGCCAAACACCATGAAAATCAAACTACTAAAATCAGATCAGATCAGATCAGATCAGTCGCTCAGTCGTGTCCGACTCTTTGCGACCCCATGAACCGCAGCACGCCAGGCCTCCCTGTCCATCACCAGCTCCCGGAGGTCACTCAGACTCACATCCATCGAGTCAGTGATGCCATCCAGCCATCTCATCCTCTGTCGTCCCTTTCTCCTCCTGCCCTCAATCCCTCCCAGCATCAGAGTCTTCTCCAATGAGTCAACTCTTCGCATGAGGTGGCCAAAATACTGGAGTTTCAGCTTTAGCATCATTCCTTCTAAAGAAATTCCAGGATTGATCTCCTTCAGAATGGACTGGTTGGATCTTTTTGCAGTCCAAGGGACTCTCAAGAGTCTTCTCCAACACCACAGTTCAAAAGCATCAATTCTTCGGCGCTCAGCCTTCTTCACAGTCCAGCTCTCACATCCATACATGACCACAGGAAAGACCATAGCCTTGACTAGGCGAACCTTTGTTGGTAAAGTAATGTCTCTGCTTTTGAATATGCTATCTAAAATAGCAGTAATGATATAGTGCTACCTAACCTTTCTGTAATACCGTCATCAAATATCTCTCATTTCGGCTTTACCCAGGCGTTTCAAGCCATTAATCGCCCAGGGAATCTGCATTCTCCTGCGTTCTGGCCTTATGCTTCTTACACGTGGCACTTTGGACCATATTAGCCAATGAGCTTAATCAGCATCAGCTGTTGCCAATACATCACACCAGCTCTACTGGCAATTTCTAGAATGTTTCTCAAATTAAGTTGTGCAATGACATGGAGAAATGCTAATTATATCATAAGGGATGCTGCAAAGTTCTCAAAACAGAATTAATCTTCATTTTCAACATTAATCCACATGCTACTTTCAGGCCACCACTGCAATGGAAGGGATGAAAAGGGGGGAAGTGATCAAATGAACAAATAACCAGACAGCAGGATCACAAAACAATAGAGCCCCCCAGTTCTATGAAAGGGTGCTTCTATCAAGGAGACTACCTAAATAGAACTTTAAAAAAATAGGTTTGAAATAGTTTGAGACCTGTTACTTGCTCACTGCTGAACTGTGTGCCATGGGGCTAGCAGAAAAGTCCCTGCCTTCAAGAAATACAGTTCTAACTAGAAAGAATAACAAAAATGAAAGAAGACTACAGAAGGTAGCAAGTAGTTATCTGGTCAACTACGTGGTACTCAACAGTCACAGTGTTGAGCCCAGGACAGAGGAGATCTTTGGGATGGCAGTGCCCTAAGATGTGGGAACCCACAGTCTACACGGCAGAGATAACAAGAGGGCCTTCCTGGTGCTGAGATCAGAGCAGGGAAGGACTCAGATAGAAGATGACTATTATGCAAACATCTTCAGAAAGCAAGGGAGGTGTCAGATGATGGAAGGTCATGAAAAGCTCACAGTTAGCTTAGGCCTGGCACAACAAAAATATGAAATAGAAGTAGGTGATCAAGTGCAGAGGTAACATGATACAACACATGGATTAAAACACTGGTTTGGTCCTTGGGTCAGGCAGATCCCCAGGAGAAGGAAATGGCAACCCACTCCAGTATTCCTGCCTGGGAACCCCCATGGATAGAGGAGCCTGGAGGGCTACCGTCCATGGGGTCACGAAAGAGTCGGACAGGAGTTAGCTACCAAACAACAACAGAAGGCTCAGCCTCATAGAGATTATTTTTCCAACACTCTGATTACTACTTCTGGTCGAGTCAGAGCGAAAGTGTGGCTTTTCCGTTCATACTATTCTCAGAGTGTCACTGTGCAAACTAGATGCATTTGAGGCCTGGGTGTAGCCCTTATGTACGTCAGCCATGCATAAGTTCTTAGTGGAAGATAGTTTTTCTGGAATGTCATTAATGGGACATATGCTTTGGGTTACTTTGAAGTTAGCAGATGTACGTGTAGCACCCCCAGGGAAAAAGCAAGTCTTCCTGGGGTACCCACTTTTAAACTGGTATCTTGAGTGCCCATCAGTGACTGCCCAGTTCAGATCTGCATTTGTAGCAATCCTGGCAGTGGTGCTATAACTTGGGATTTTATGAGGACAATGTGTCTCTAACAGGTGAGAATGACTAAAACTACACAATGCGGACTGTAAGTTATGGTGCTGCTAATTTAAACATATTTATGTAAAACAAACTCATAGTAACGTACAATAATTTGTGATTCTTCACCAAAAGGGGTGAAAAAGTATGCCTCAGTTCAGTTCAGTCGCTCAATCGTGTCCGACTCTCTGCGACCCCATGAATCGCAGCACGCCAGGCCTCCCTGTCCATCACCAACTCCGGGAGTTTGGTTCAGTCCGTATTTCTCTTACTGTTCTGTGGCTTCCTCCATGCTGTTCTCGTCTCACATAGATGTCACTGCATATGCACAAAGCTGTCTTTTCATAAGGAATTCCCTTGTAGCTCAGACGGTAAAGCGTCTGCCTCCAACGCATGAGACCTGGGTTCGATCCCTGGGTCAGGAAGGTCCTCTGGAGAAGGCAATGGCACCCCACTCCAGTACTCTTGCCTGAAAAATCCCATGGATGTAAGAGCGTGGTAGGCTGCAGTCCAGGGGTCGCAAAGAGTCGGATACGACTGAACGACTTCACTTGGTCTTGGTCTTCTGATAAGCATCTTTATTAATTCCATTGGTAAGAAGATAAAACTTCCCTTCAATATCACTGCAGAAATGTCTGCCACTGGTTTTGAGTTTTTGTTTCTTTGCTTTGTTTTTGACTGCACTGCACAGCATGAGGGATCTTACTTCTTTAACCAGAGATCAAGATTGTGTCCCCTGAGGTGGAAGCGCAGAGTCAACCACCAGAGAACCAGGGATGTCTTACCACAGCTTTCTTATTGGGGAAGGGCTTCTCTTTGATTTTTCATGCTACAGCAGAGACTCAGTTATCTGACTGTGCTGCTGCTGCTAAGTCGCTTCGGTCGTGTCCGACTCTGTGCGACTCCATAGACGGCAGCCCACAAGGCTCCTCCATCCCTGGGATGCTCCAGGCAAGAACACTGGAGTGGGTTGCCATTTCCTTCTCCAATGCATGAAAGTGGAAAGTGAAAGTGAAGTCGCTCAATCGTGCCTGACTCTTAGTGACCTCATGGACTACAGCCTACCAGGCTCCTCCATCCAAGGAGGATTTTCCAGGCAATATCTGACTGTCAGATCAGATCAGTCACTCAGTCATGTCTGACTCTTTGTGACCCCATGAATTGCAGCACGCCAGGCCTCCCTGTCCATCACCAACTCCCGGAGGTCACTCAGACTCACATCCATCGAGTCAGTAATGCCATCCAGCCATCTCATCCTCTGTCGTCCTTTTCTCCTCCTGCCCTCAATCCCTCCCAGCATCAGAGTCTTCTCCAATGAGTCAACTCTTCGCATGAGGTGGCCAAAATACTGGAGTTTCAGCTTTAGCATCATTCCTTCCAAAGAAATCCCAGGGCTGATCTCCTTCAGAATGGACTGGTTGGATCTCCTTGCAGTCCAAGGGACTCTCAAGAGTCTTCTCCAACACCACAGTTCAAAAGCATCAATTCTTCGGTGCTCAGCCTTCTTCACAGTCCAGCTCTCACATCCATACATGACCACAGGAAAGACCATAGCCTTGTCCTCTGCTAATCACCCTACCTCTCTGGTCTGCCTGAGCCTCTATACTGAAACCATCTTTGCTCCTGAAGATGGCTCCATGCTATTCCGGTGTTCTCTTCTGCCAACAGACCTTGCCTGCTCTACACATCCACACTCATTATGTGATTTATCCTGATTCATTCTCCAGCCTCCTCTCATCTTCGCTGAAAGATAACTTCCGGATTTGAAGTCCGAACTTAAAAAGCCATCCTCCAGTAAAGAGAAACGTCACCAAAATTTTACTTTACACGTAATAAATTAATCATTTATCTCTGCTATACAGTTCTGGATTGTATTACTCTTTAACCATTTCACACCCAGTGGAGCACAGTAAAACCATTTAGCCCTGTCTTTCAAAGGCACAGATTTATAACAAGCATAGAAATTTCTATTTCTGAGTTAAATATACAGCTGCTCACAGCTGTCCCCTTAGCAATAGACTGAGTCACCCACAAAATTGCCATACGGGTTAACAAATGATCCATAATATCTTTTGCAAGGACTACAGATGACACAAATTCTAAAAGAGAATGCTACCTGGCCTAGGCATTTTAACTGAAAAAGAAAAAAATCCCTTGGCTTACACATGTTTATTTACCAAAGCAGTATTCAAGAATCTCTTTTATTGATTCATAAATTGCCTGGATGTTTATCAAACAACTATTAATACTACATGTCAACACTGTGGCAAAAAAATACTTCCAATAGACATTATCCCTTAAGCTAAAGAAGGGACAGTCTCAGAAGGACTTCCTTGAAATCACATATCTCATTGGTCATATACCAAGAAAATGGGATGATTTTAAAAGCATAAATGATACACACGTGGGCATCATTTTGAAAACATACTTCACTCAAAAGGGGAAACAGATTTAAAAAAAGAGAGAGAGAGGGGGAGACTATCCTGTTAGTTCTTAAAGCCATTACTGGACAATCACTTTATTTCCTAGAACTAACTTTCTTCCCAGGAACCAAGGACAAACTCTCAACTAACAAAACTGTTCAAAGTGAAATGGCCAAACTAGGATTCATACACAGGAAACCAAGTTGAAGACAGGGTCACATATTTAGTGAAAAATGGAAATCCTTGTGGCACATGTAAATCTCATGGGCTCCTCCACTTGACAGCTCAGTCACTTAAAATTTTTATTTCATTTCAGGCATCATAAGTAAGCTGCTCTTAAAGCTCTCAGTTGGTAATTGGTCCACTTTAACACGAAGTTATGTTTTCCTTAGGGCTGGCTCTCTATTTAAAATGCATAAGTATCCATTTTTAAAAGTTTAATTATGTGAAATTTTACTTCAAATTTAATAATTTAGTCTAGAAAGTTTCTAGTTGATGAAAATGTCAAATGTAAAAAGATAGGAATGCTTAATTAGTTGAGTACCTTAAGTTTTTTTGACAAATACTAAGTGGACTTGTTAACACTTGCTGCCAGAACTCAAGGGTTTTATTAAAAATAGAAATGGAGGAAATCAGCCTCACTGAATACATGATTGACAGTCTAGACCAAGCCTACTCTTTCCTTATGTCTCATTCTGCATCTCTTCTTTTTGAAAGGCCATTCCTTCATTGTGTTTTGCTTTTACTAACAATATTTTTTAAACACCAATATTCACTTATTATACTATTAATAATAATAAATATCATGACAATGTGTTTAAACAATAAAAAAACCAAGCCAAATAAAATCAAACAAAAGGAACTGAGAAAAAAGGCTTGGGTGTTAGAGGCAACTCATGTATGACTCTTAAACACATTTTCATTCTTCTGGTCTTTGTTTCCTTATCAGCAAAAGTAGGAGACTGAGCACATGATCTCTTATCAAACCAAGTGGGATGACCCCTTATTGAATCAAATGCTTTTGGTTCAGTCATTCCATGAAATCCATTTGTAAGATTGTTCTCCTTGCTTCCTAGCTTCCTTCCCTCCTCCTTATTGGAAATATTTAGGAAGAAGAACATTGCATCAGTTGATTGATTTCTTTTTCTTTTGGACTTCCCTGGTAAAGAATCTGCCTTCAATGGAGACCCCAGTTCAATTCCTGGGTCGGGAAGACCCGCTGGAGAAGAAAAAGGCAACCCACTCCAATATTCTGGCCTGGAGAATTCCACAGACCGTATAGTCCACGGGGTCACAAAGAGTTGGACACGACTGAGTGACTTTCACTTCACTTACTGAGATATATTCATTTATCATGCAGTTCATTCATTCACCAGTTGATTTTTAACCATAGGTTTCCTCTTAACAGTGAAAACATCTTCTATCTATTCGATACGCTACTTTTCAAGAAGCTTAGAGTCCAGCAAGGACCCGACACAAAACCAGAAATCATCTCAATGCCCTTCACAAAGCAGCAAAATGCGACAGCTTTACTGAATCTAAAACAATCCTGAATCCTTTCCAACTTGGAACTCTCTAATAGCCAAACCCACACTTCTCCCTGGCTACTAGAAAGATCTACCTGAATCATCAGAAACATTAAATTCTATGTCTTGAAAACTTAATTCTTCAACTTCCCTTACAACTGGTTTCTTTTCCTACACCACCGCCACCCTTGTTCATGGCACCTCTATCCATCTGGTTCCCGTGCAGGAGGGTTAACAGGCCTGCTTGAGGACCGCCTCTCCTCCAACTCCCCCTCTGAGTCAAGTAGTGACTGATTCAACCACAGTCTAAACACCTTTCCAATCTCCAGCTCCTCCCTAGATATAGTTGTATTAACTTGCAACAAGATATTTACGTTTGTCTGTTCACCCTTGTTTAAGTGAAATCAATAAATCACGATGGTCTCCCTTAAGTTTATTTACTGAGTACTTTATATAATCCTTGGCCCATAATAGGTACTCAATAAATTTGAGTTCTGCTCTTAAGAAGTAAGTAGTGACACTCTAAACTCTGTAAAGACCTGTATGGGAAAACAATCGAATAAAGAAAAGGTAGGTGTGTGTGTGTGTATAAATAATCGAATAAAGAAAAGGGGTGTGTGTGTGTGTGTGTGTGTGACTTATTCACTTTGCTATACAGCAGAAAGTAATACAATATTGTAAATCAACTGTGCTCCAACAAACATTTTTAAAAGGCTAGTAAATAAGTAGTGATAAACCAATGCTTACTAACTTCCTTCTGAATTGATAATAAGCTGAAAACTTTTTAGAGCTTCAAAGATAGAGCTTAAAACAACAAGGGATTTTCACATGTACTATCTCTAATGCATATTATTTTCTACCTTTGGATAATCTGCCCCTCACCAACTGCTCATCCTTTGATTCAGTCTCCGTGATACTTCTCCCCAAGCTATGATTACAGCACTTTTCATCCTTTTCAAACACAGCGAGCCCAGAAGCTAGTGGACATCGTATGAAAGAGTGGATTCACACCCTCCCAAATCCTATAAAACGTGTGTTTTCTTCCTGCCAGGAAAACGAGTTGTGTGTACCGGTCTGCTGAGGCTTTCTTTTCCCCAAAAAACAGCACCTAAAGGAGCTGGTAGCACTCAAGAACATGAGGCACGACGCTTGGGTTGTTTCTCTGCCTAATGCCTGAATTTACGAGTACATAATAACTCTTATCTATCCATTTTCAAATTCAGGCAGCATTATAAAATAAGCCTGAGTAATATTCAGGCTGCTTTGTTTTATGGGGAGTTTTACAGAACGACCATGCTGTGTACCAAGGCATGGGGTATGCGCAGATGTTTGCATTCATTTAGACTTCTCCGGGCAGCAGCAACAGTATGAATGCAGTTTGGACGGCGTCATTATGAATTACACTTGGACTCTATTGCATTAAAAGGTAATGGGTTTCTTCCCACTTCCCATTCATTTTAAAAGTCAAGAGTTAAGTTGACCAGTGGGTAGCTCCCTCTCCCTTTCCAAGCTCTTTTCCTAAATCATTAACTCTATCTGCTCTCACTTTCTGGTCTCTGGGTTTCTCTGCTGTTTTGTCTTTTACATAGCTAATCAGCTCCAGGAGCAGAACATTACTGCTGTTCAGGGCCCGCTATTTTTTTTTTCTTACTGTCTGGTTACTTGAATTAATGCTGTAATATTTTGGATGCCATTATATTATGCTAGAACAATCTTTGCTCTGCTACAGAGGACCAGCAGAGAACAGTTTGTAAGTAATATTGTCCTTTCCTGATTCAGTAAGTGGGTAATTTGTTCCAGTGAGCAAACTTGCATGACTTTCCTATTATGAAAATAAATGAAATAAGATACTCACCTCGCTTTTCACAATGCTACCCTGAGGTTTGTTTGGAATTTTTTAAAAGATAGGAAGAAAGGCAAAGAGGCAGAAACTCTGGAAAATAATACAGAAGGCCCTGATGACATGTCAGCTAGGAAAGCGTTCTGTGATTCTGCTTTGTAATCTGCTAGGCGCCTCACAATGACACCCCACTCCAGTACTCTTGCCTGGAAATCCCATGGATGGAGGAGCCTGGTAGGCTGCAGTCCATGGGGTCACTAGGAGTCAGACACGACTGAGCAACTTCAGTTTCACTTTTCCCTTTCATGTATTGGAGAAGGAAATGGCAACCCACTCCAGTGTTCTTGCCTGGAGGATCCCAGGGACGGGGAGCCTGGTGGGCTGCCGTCTATGGGGTCACACAGTCGGATACAACTGAGGTGACTTAGCAGCAGCGGCAGCAGGCGCCTCATAGTAGAATCTTTAACTCACCAACATTCTGTATAAGCCTGAAATCATCCAAGCCCACCTTCCATAACCATTCTTACCTAGAGCCTTTCCAGGCAGGCGGGGCTCCCAGAGGACCTCTCCTGCTCAGGCAGTTCTGGAAATAAGTCCTGAATATTCACTGGAAGGACTGATGCTGAAGCTGAAACTCCAATACTGTGGCCACCTGATGTGAAGACCTGACTCACTGGAAAAGACCCTGATGCTGGGAAAGATTGACGTCAGGAGGAGAAGGGGACAACAGAGGATGAGATGGTTGGGTGGCATCACCAACTGAATGGACATGAGTTTGACTAAGCTCTGGGAGCTGGTGATGGACAGGGAAGCCTGGCGTGCTGCAGTCCATGGGGTTGCAAAGAGTCAGACATGACTGAGCAACTGTACTGAACCAAAAAATCTGAAACAAATCCAGGGACTTGGGAGCATCACAAGATAAGATTTTATATCTTCTCTTACACAATTCTACCCCAGTCACTCCTTGATCTAGCGGCCTATTTAGCTAAAACTGTAAATCCACGTGTTCTATTCAGTCATCGTAAATGCTCTTGAAAATTGCTTTAAGCTAGAGTTTCTCCCCCTTGGTACTACTGACTCTGGGGCTGGGTTGACTCTTGTGTTGTGGGAGCTGTTCTGGGCATTGTAGGCTGTTTAGCAACATCACTAACCTCTACTCATTAGATTCCACAGCACCCTCCCCTCGTCATGACAACCAAAGCCGCATCTAGACATTACCACGAGTCCCCTGGAAGTCAAAAATTACACCTGGTTGAGAACCACTGTTCAAACAAACCAGCTCATTTTTGATAGAAAGAAACCCCCTCTAGTACCACGAAGCTCCCGAGAAGTCAGTGTGACATAGCATGGGAACAGGAATCAGCCTGCTGAGGTTTCACAGTTTCCTCATCTGTAAAAAGGGGCTTCCCAGGTAGCTCACTGGTAAAGAATCTGCCTGCCAAGCATGAGACATGGGTTCAATCCCTGGGTCTGGAACTTCGCCTGGCGAAGGAAATGGCAATCCACTCCAGTATTCTTGCCTGGAACACCCCATGGACAGAGAAGTCCAGTGGGTTACAGTCCATGGGGTCGCAAAGGAGTCAGACACGACTAAGCAACTAAACAGCAACATCTGTAAAAAGTAGATCATAAAACCTGTTTTTGCAGGCAGCAGGAAGGAAATATATTTGAAGTACTTACCAAGTGTCAGGAGTCAATTAGTTATTTAATATTTTTAAAGGAGTAGCTATTTCATTATCAGAAATTAAATCTATTAAACAGTTAAACCTCAATTTCATCCTTAAGATCATCATTTTTAATTCCATTGTCAGTGAGAAGTAAAGGTGGTATGGAATGTCAGGCCTAATTTATACCATCCCCGGATACTCTCTAGACTTAATTTCCTATGTGTGTTTATTTTATCCCCAGGAGAAAACTAGAAACTTCTCCCTGTTTCAGAACAAGTTCTAGGGCTGGTGGATTCACTGACAGTAGTTTCAAGTGGGCCACTCCAAGCAGGAATGCAATCGCCCAACACCGTCAGGCAAGGGCAAGCAACCAGTGGTCCAAGAAGAGCCAAAGATCATGGTGACTGGGCTTGGGAAGGTCCTTTACCATGAGGAGTGTGTGTGGGTAGTTCTTAGGAGTCCAGGAAGAAAGGGGGTGAGCTCTCAGGAGATCTGCTACCATGGGTAACAAGACTTGGGGGCTGCACTGGGGTGTGTAGTCAGTTGACTGGGACCCCCAGCTCAGGTCTTAAAAGAACAGACAGAGACCAGGAATAAGAGCTTGAGGGTGGGAACTGAAGAAGCAGGCTTAGACAGGAACATGCTGGCAGCCTCTCAGTAACAACAACACTCATTCCTGCCACTTTGTAGGTACAACATCTGAGTTCTTCCTTTGAGGTATTTACCTCCAACGAGGAGCACACAGCATGGGAAGGGACCTGTTGCAATCTGGTCTTTGCAAACAGTAGTTTAGACTAAGGCAGCATCTGATCGCATGGGGAGGGCGGGGCGGGGTGACTGATCTTGAACCTGCAACAGAATAGCAAGCAAGCTCAACGTTTTCACTTAAATCATACCTTATGTAATTAATACATCGAGCAAGATAGGCTTATAATACATCAGAAATTCTTTTTTCTCATGACCCTCTCAAACCCACTCTAGAAGCTTTGTTCTTCCCCTACTCCTGTGTGAACAGGACTGATGAGCAAGTTCCTCAATAGACATGCATACATTCACATCATTAAATATTGTCCTTGAGTTTGGTCCCTAAAACAATCACAGCTGAATTAAAAAAAAAAACCTGGTGCAATCCCTTATCAAAATTCCAAACCTGATTCCAGGTTTACCTCAAGACTGCGGCCAGCAGGAAGCAACAGGAATGGGTGTGGAGTGCCTTCTAAGCGTGGTATTTGAAAATTCCTCTACAGCAGCAATGGGAAGAAGTGGGTTAAGGGATAAGAGTGCAGAAAACACCTTTGCTATTAGGAATCGTCTCGAGTTGTCCCTGTCCTCAGCAGCTTGGTGTGTTTCTGCGGAAACCACGCTGCTGTGACCTGACACCTGCCATTCCCTGCCTCAGCCACACAATCCCCACCGACCCTTCTGAGGTCCTGGTTTTCCAAGGTTCTCCTCCAACACACATCCTCCCTTTAAGGGCTCCATTCTCCTTCCAAAAGCCCTTTTGGAAGAGTCCCTGCAAGATGGTTCTAGATCCCTGGCAGCCTGGCTCCCCATGACCACCGGTCCCTCAGAAACATACATCTGCAACTGCTGACTCTGCGATCCCAAACCTCACGTTCCACACTGTGGACACAGCCCACTCTGCCCTGTAGATTCCTAATGCAAGAGTCAAACCATAGGGACTTCCCGGGTGGTCCAGTGCTTAAGATTTCCCTGTTTCCAAGCCAGGGGAGGCTTGGGTTGGGTCCCTGGTTAGGGAACCAGATCCTATGTGCCACAGCTGAAGATTCCACATGCCGCAGCTAAGACCCGGTACAGCCAAATAAACAAACATCAAAAAAGAAAAGAGTCAACCATAGGCTGCTAGTCCTCCAGTGCAGAGGATGAACAACATTCTCCTTGGAACATCTTGACTAGCACCCTTGAAACCCCTCTCATTAGCACTGAGGTGAGAGCAAAGCACAAAAGACTAACCTCCCCAGTCTTCTCTCTCTCCAGCCCCTCTCCCCTCTCCAGTGTGGACCAGTTTACAGTCATAAGCTGATGAACTGTGGTGCTGGAGACGACTCGAGAGCCCCTTGGACTGTAAGGAGATCCAACCAGTCCATCCGAAAGGAAATCAGTCCTGAATATTCACTGGAAGGACTGATGCTGAAGCTGAAACTCCAGTACTTTGGCCACCTGATACGAAGACCTGACTCACTGGAAAAGACCCTGATGCTGGGAAAGATTGAAGTCGGGAGGAGAAGGGGACGACAGAGGATGAGATGGTTGGATGGCATCACCGACTCAACAGGCATGAGTTTGAGCAAACCCCGGGAGTTGGTGATGGACAGGGAGGCCTGGTGTGCTGCAGTCCATGGGGTTGCAAAGAGTCAGACACGACTGAGTAACTGAACTGATAAGAAGATCAGGGTCACATCCCATGCTGAGGGGCTCTGACGTCTCATCTCGGAACACGTGGCACATTTAGGCCTGGAAGTCAAGTGAAGTGAAGTTGCTCAGTCGTGATCGACTCTTTGCAACCCCATGGACTGTAGCCCACCAGGCTCCTCAGTCCATGGGATTCTCCAGGCATGAATACTGGAGTGGGTTGCCATTTCCTTCTCCAGGGGATCTTCCCGACCCAGGGATCAAATACAGGTCTCCCGCATTGTAGGCAGACGCTTTATCGTCTGAGCCACCAGGGAAGCACTTAGGCCTGGAAGTCAACCCAAAACTAGAAGAAGTACCCCCACGTCCACATCTTGCCTGATTCGAGGGGTGGACGTAAGGTTGTCAGAGATGGGCAGGTGTGCCTGAGGCTCCCAACCAACCTCTTGGTGCTGGCAGGGGAGGGGCTGAGTTGTTCAAAGAAAGCAGGGGTGTGAGAGAGCTGACTCTGTTCCAGGACCGGCTGCTTGGACAGAGTCTCTCATCACTCACAGTTCAGCCTCAGGAAAGTCACCATGAGACTCATAAACATGTTTTCAAACCACTGAAGCACAGAGTGAGGACATCACTACATCAGAGTTGCCGGCATGGCCCCTGACAGGCAGGTTCTTACCTCATTTGAGCAGAAACCCCCTAAGCCCTTTATCCAGGTTTCCCAGTTAAAGTTAAGATCAGAATCCCCTCCAACACATGGGGATAAGATATTGCCTTGGAGATTCGCTAAAACTTCAGGACAGCGTTAAATCTTTTTCAGAGATATTTCCCAGACTGCCTCCAACAGAGAAATAACACAAGTGCCTCGGTGGGCAGTTTGATTGTTAAAAGACTGTGTAGTAGATGCTACTGGGAGAAAGCCCCTCCAGAGGGAGACTGTGAGTCCAAATAAACTAACAGGAGTGGAAGTCATGCCTTGAGAAACAAAAAGGAAAACCCAGTAAAAGACAGTCATGCTTTTTTCTGGTGCCACCTCAGCTGAGAAGAAACAAACCAACTGTCCATGTGGCAACAATGAACATACCCCGTGCTCTTAAACAGCATCACAGCCCTGTGAAGAGGAGAAAAAGTCTTTCAATAATACAGTAGTAGGTTGTGTAGCTCTTTTTAAAAAGCAGTGTTTCAAGTGACATGGTTATTTGTCAAGTTCCCTAGAAATAGAAACAACAGCAGCATCCCAGCAACTGATTGAAAGACAAAAAAATAATCCTGAGGACCTCTCTGTACCATCTCTCCTGGACTGGATCCCATTCTCCACCCAGAGACTCTGACTGCAGAGCTCGGGTTCATCTAACCAAGCTCTAGGGATGCAGTTGGCATGAGGATTCAGAGAGGGGCCTGGAAACTACTCGTGGGCTTTTCTAAACAGAAAACTCTACTTGTGGCTTTTTCTGGAGAGAAAAGTGGTATCTGAGTGGCTTGGAAACCGACTATCTTGGAGATGAGGCAATGAACCAGAGGAGGAGGCACCCGTAAGAGGCCCAGTCTTAAAGAGGCTTCCCTTTTATCAAACAATAAAGAATCCAGATTAGCTGAAATTTCAGCCACCAAATATGTTGAATTATAAGTTGTTGCACTGTAACAAGTTGTAAATTATAGTATTCTTATAAACAGTATTTTTATAGACAGTACCTCCGGGAGCTGGTGATGGACAGGGAGGCCTGGCGTGCTGCAGTTCATGGGGTTGCAAAGAGTCGGACACGACTGAGCGACTGATCTGATCTGATCTGATATATACATACATATTATTTCTATATATAGTATTCTTATAAATCTCTTCTGAGGCTGCTCCAATCCACTGAGCTGATTCAGAGAAAGCTAACTACATAAGGAAAAGGTCTGTCCACTTGATCTCAGTTTTCTCCTGGACCCTTATAGGAAACAAAAGTGTTGATTTTGGGGGATTAGAATGCATAATTCCTGGCGGCTCCTCCTAACTGCATCTAAGGGACACCCATGACCTTGGAGCTGTGAAGGAGCTGGGATGAGTATGAGAAAGAACAAGCACAAAGTGATCACTCTGCAGATTAGTACAGTCAACTCTTCAGCCTGCAAAACCTAGGATGCTTTTATTCACACCCATACTATTATGATGCCAATGTGACATTTCCAGTGATCCTTGATTTTTCCTGATCCTTGCTGAGTTGTGTCTGACTCATTTGCGACCTCATGGACTGTAGCCCACCATGCTCCATGGGATTTTCCATGCAAGAACACTGGAACTGGTTGCTATTTCATACTCCAGGAGATCTTCCTGACCCAGGGATTGAACCTGTGTCTTCTGCATTGCAGGCAGATGCTTTACCTCTAAGCCACCAGGCACACCCATAAATTTTCCCGTAAATTAACATAAATTCTTCCATTATATTCATGCACTTACAACTCCTCGTGGCCATCTCTCTTCCAACATTTTGGAGGAGCCCAACACCCTTGATCCCTCTTGTAAACTGGAGAAATTGAGCCACATAAAATCAAAACACACATGGTCTCACTAATGGCAGAAAAGAGTGCCAGTAAAACACAGAGGGCTGGGCGATTTATAGGCAACTGTGATGACTCAATGCATTAAATTGTGCTGCTGGTTAAAATTATTTGGGAATCCCAGAGAGCTCTCTTGTGTTTTCCACATCAGGAGTCCATAAAATTGATTCCTTAGCCCCTTTTCCCAATGACAATTTTAGCACTCTGCTCTTATTCAGATAACCACATGCTACAGTTCAGTAGCAGCCTTCTTCCAAAGAAACACTATTTTATCTTTGAGGGTGACATGCTCTGAGCTTGGGGGTGATGACCGGTAGCACAGCACAGATTGACAGGAAATGGTGTGCCTTTCACAGCACGCTGCTCCTACATTTTATTACAGAATGTATGTTTGGGGCAAGGAAATTTGGGTCTCATAGAAACACAAAACCCTTTTAGCCCCTTGAGATACAACCATTAGCTAATAAATCTCCACCTTCCAGCTTTGTTCTTCCCACAAGAAACAAGAGAGCTCTTTGCCTTATGATCTTCAGCTTGTAATAAATTTGAGATCTATCAAAGAGATAGCTCCCCCACCATGGTTTTTCCCCTCTCAAGCAGAAGAACACTCTCCAAAAATGGCCTAGAGATGATTCTACTTGTTAGAAGTAGCTGCATAGGAACTTCCTGACATTTCTGTAAGACTGTATCCAGCAGAAGAATTTTCTTGAACACAAACCAACCTGTGGAAAAGCTCCCCAATGCTAAGCAGTGGGTGCAAAATGGAGGGAATTTATTACAGTTGTTATTGTTTCCTTATCAAAAGCAGTTGAGGGCATGATCATGGCATATTTTTCTTTCAAATTCTCTTTCTTGAACAGTATTTTGTGCATTTTACTTGTACTAACATCCTAACTGGCCTGAAGTTATGCATAATTGTCTACCTGTGTCTGTGTGTATGTGTAAGCATTTTGCATTTCACCCCAAACAGAACAACATTCCTTATTCTTTTTTTCTTTGGAAACCAAGCAACCTGGGCCTATATCACTAGTGCTGGGTAGAAGAGAGGTTAGATAGTCAGAGTAAGGATGCATTTTTTTTTTTCACTTTTCTTTAATTGTGGTAAAATGCACATAAAATTTATTAACCATTTTTAAGTGTAATGGAATTTTAACCAGCAGAATACTGGAGTGGGTAGCCTTTCCCTTCTCCAGGGGATCTTCCCAATCCAGGGATCGAACCCACGTCTCCCACATTGCAGGAGGATTCTTTACCAGCTGAAGCCCTTTACAACTGAAGCCCTAATAAATAAAATAACTATTTTTAAGTGTAAAGCTCAGTGGTATTAAATATACACACATTGTTGTGCATCCACCATCCATCCATCCCCATAACTCTGTTCATTTTGTGGAACTTAATATATGTTAAAATTTGAGCAAAAAAGTGTTACTTAGACATGTTCACTGAGACAGCTGATAACTTCTACTATAGCCTTTTATCTATATCTGTCCATAGATATAAACAAGAGTATTAAGAAAATGCTCATGTCAATATGGATATATCTCCATATTCACAAATATGAAATTTACAAATACTCTTATCAACATGTTGTTCAAACCATTACTCAAAACTCAAATGAAGTGTGGAAATGTCAGTTCAGATTAATTTGATACACTGCTCTCTTGATTTTTTTGGTGCTTAATTCAGATTTCTAACCTACCTAGTGTAAAGTTCCAATTAAAATATGATACCCAATGTGTTGACTTCAAAAGACCCTCAAAAAGTGAATTTACACTTCATCAATTACAGCAGCACTTTGAAAAACTGGGGCACAGTGACATAAGAGATGGATTTCTTGAAACTACAAAGAATATTGGCTTATAGTTGAGATCCTTCGTGATTCAGCCCAATTTCAGCTCTAGAAAATACACCCACTGGAATTCTGAGACACAGAAGTCTTTCAAGAGGAGACAGTAACATAGCGTGGGCATCAGAGTATTTGGAGCCAAAGAGCAAAGGGAAACCACTGCAGTACATAAGGGGACAGCTGAGTTTGACTGATTCAGTGTAAAAGCCACTTAAAGCAAAATTCAGTTGCAATTCCAACTCGTAGAACTGAAGAGGCACTCAAGAATCATTGAAATAGGATTGTTGCAAGAGTTACAAGACTCTGGTCACTTCTCTCATCAATGTCGTTAACTATCACGTGGCCATGCCCACCTCCAAGGCCTTTCCTTAACTGTTAAATGAGTAGATTAAATTGCAGAAAATATAAAATTTTATTTGGCAATCACAATAGTACTCTTAACCACATCAAGAGATAAAACTATTTTTCATCAGAATAGACTCTTTGAACGTAAGCCTGAGTAGAAAAGTGAGTAGTATTCACAGCTAACACCATATTCAATGGTGAAAGACTGAAAGCTTTTCTTCTAAGATCAGGAACAAGACAGGGATGCCTGCTTTTGCCATTCCTATACAGCATAATATTAGAAGTGCTGCTGCTGCTAAGTCACTTCAGTCGTGTCCAACTCTGTGCAACCCCAGAGACAGCAGCCCACCAGTCTCCCCCATCCCTGGGATTCTCCAGGCAAGAACACTGGAGTGGGTTGCCATTTCCTTCTCCAATGTATGAAAGTGAAAAGTGAAAGTGAAGTAGCTAGCCATTATAAGTAGGCAAGGAAAAGAAACAAAAAACATCCAAATCAGAAAGAAAGATATAAAATGTCTCTGACTGCAGACAACATGATCTTATATGTAGAAAACCCTGAAGATTGCATTTTAAAAGCTTTTAGAAGTAAATTCTGCAATTGTACAATACAAAATCAAAATGTAAAAATCAGTTGCATTTATATACACTAAAAATAAACAATCTGAAAAGGAAAAAATTTGTTAATTCCATTTATAATAGCAATTAAAAAATAAAATTCCTGGGAATAAACAACCAAGGAGATGAAAGACTTACACACTGTAAACTTCAAAACACTGCTGAAAGAAGCTGAAGAAAAGTAAGTGGAAAGATAGCCTTGCTCATGGATTGGATGACTTAATATTAAGGTGTAAGTACAAACCAGAATGATATACAGACTTAATGAAAATTCTAAGAATGGAAAAATTCATTCTAAACTTAATATGGAACTTCAAAGGCCCCAAAATACCCAAACAGTCTTTAAAAAGAAGAATTAAGTTAATGACTCACACTTTCTGATTTCAAAATGTATCACAAAGCTATGGTAATCAAAACAGTATCTTTCTGGCATGAAGACAGACAGATAGATCAATGAAACTGAATGAAAAGACCAGAAACAAACATTTGAGTATATGGTAAAATTGTTTCTGACAAGTGTGCCAAAACTACTTAATGGGAAAAAAATGGTCTCCTCAACAAACAGTGCTAGAAAAAACTAGACAGCCACGTGCAAAACAATAAAGTTGAAGACTCACCTTACATCCTTGAAGGAAGTGAAGTGAAAGTTGTTCAGTCGTGTCCAACTCTTTGTGACCCCATGGACTATACAGTCCATGGAATTCTCCAGGCCAGAATACTGGAGTGGGTAGCCTTTCCCTTCTCCAGGGGATCTTCCCAATCCAGGGATCGAACCCAGGTCTCCACATTGCAGGCAGATTCTTTACCAGCTGAGCCACAAGGGAAGCCTACCTTGTATCATATGAAAAGTTAATTCAAAACAGATCAAAGACCTAAACTTAATACTTCAATGATAAAATTCTTATAAGAAAACAATGGAAAAAAATTCATTACAATCGATTTGGCAATGATTTCTTGGATATAAGACCAAAAGCACAGACAATAAAAGTAAAAACAGCTAAACTGAACTTTATCAAAATAAAAACTTCTATGCAAAGGACACGATCAACAGAGTCAAAAAGGCAACCTACAGAATGAGAAAAATATTTGCAATTATATATGAGAGGTTTATATATTTGATATGTATATGTTTATATATATATTATATATGATGAGAAAAAAAGCAGTTTTCTGCTGCTCATCAGTGAGTAGTCGCAGAACGTCCTGGAACTTCTCAGGGATTCCTGGAGACATGGCAGCAGCCCTAGTTACTCTTTTGTCCATTTTAAAAATTGGATTGTTTTAAGAGTACTCTCTGTATTCTGGATATTGACTTCTCATCATATATATAATTGCAAATATTTTTTCTCATTCTGTTGCCTTTGACTCTGTTGATTGTGTCCTTTGCACAGAAGTTTTTGAGACGTTTTAAATTTCAGAGAAGGCAATGGCACCCCACTCTAGTACCTTGCCTGGAAAATCCCATGGACAGAGAAGCCTGGTAGGCTGCAGTCCATGGGGTCGCTAAGAGTCGGGCACGACTAAGTGACTTCACTTTCACTTTAAATTTTGATAAAGTTCAGTTTAGCTATTTTTACTTTTATTGTCTGTGCTTTTGGTCTTAAATCCAAGAAATCAGCAATTAAGGGTATGGGGCAAAGATGCACTTATGTGGTGTTGAGGAAAGCAGACACCAACCTCACTAAGAGGGCAGGAATGCTCACTGAGGATGGAATGAAACGTGCGATCACTACTATGTAGAACCCATGCCTGAACAAGGTCCCAGACTGGTTCTTCGACAGACAGAAGGATATGAAGGATGGAAAACAAAGCCAGGTCCTGGCCAGTGGTTGAGACAACACACTCCATGAAGGCCTGGAGCAAAAGATTCAGGCCCATAGAGGGCTCTGCCGCTTCTGGGGGTTTCCCCAGTGGTTCAGCGGCTAAAACTCTGTGCTCCCAATGCAGGGCAAGCCTTTCCCCAGCACATTGTCCCAACCCAGGTATCCAATCCGTGTCTCTTAGATCTCCTGCATTGGCAGGTAGGTTCTTTACCACTAGTGCCCCCTGGGAAGCCCTTCCAGGTGGCTCAGATGGTATAGAATCTGCCTGAAATGCAGGAGAACCAGGTTCAATTCCAGGGTAGGGAAGATTCTCCTGGAGAAGGGAATGGCTACCCGCTGCAGTATTCTTGCCTGGAGAATCCCATGGACAGAGGAGCCCGGTGGCCCACAGTGGATGGGGTCCCAAAGAGTCAGACACGACTGAGCCACTAAGAGCGCACATGCCGCCAATAAAAGATCTCACGTACTGCAATGAAGATCGAATATACTGTGAGCCACAACTAAGACCCAGCACAGCCAAATAAATATTTTAAAAATTAAATTAAAAATAAGAGCACTTCTGCACCAATCTATAAAACCACGAGAGTCCAAGGAGTCAAGATTAAGGAAGAGGTTTTTACTAAGCTCACCAAAATGCTTAAAAAATAAACAAAAAAAACCTTGTCAAGTGTTTAAGACATTCAAGTTAAATGAAGAACCACTTGACAATTCTTCAACTATTAACAAGACTTCAGCTTCCAACATTCTATTTTTCAAGGCACACCTCAAACTCCATCATCTCTACAAAACTATTTCCTTCCTTGCTACAAAAACAATATTGCTATGTTCAATGTTGAACGTGTTATAAGCCCTAAAAAATGTATTTTCTTTTCAATTACAAACCGTGCCTTAACGATGACTGTATCTTCACCACACCCACCAGCATTTCATGAGTGTCTTACATCCAGATACTGCTTGATTTATGAAGTCAGTGCTTAACCAGTTTTCCCTCACCCATTTGCCATGAGAGCTATTTCAACTCTCTCAGATCCCTCTTCAAATTTCACTTGCTTAATGAAGCCATTCCAAGAAGACAGTGAATTGGGCATTGGGGACATTGCAATGAAAATGGAAAGGGAAATACCGACCACGTCACTTTAGTATAAATCATTTTTCCTCCACCGGGTACTTTTTACCCTTGCAATTTCTCAGTCTTACTTTGACTGTCAGTTCACAAAGCTCAAATTATGTCTCTATATGCATTTCTTCATCCAGAGCTGGGTAACTGATACCAGTTACCACCCATTTACTTGTCCTCACTGCAAAGATTTCCCTACACCCCTACTTCTCTGGACACCGTGTGCTTGTATATCTGGATATGGGCAATGTGAAGAGCAGGGGAGGAGGGAATTGATGGGAGTTTTCGTTTTATTAATGGTAATTATGAACAAGTCATTTATTGATTTGAGGTCTAAATTTTTTAATTTATTTAAAATAATAATAGATCTTCCACATTTCTTAGAGTACATTCAATATTCAAGCTGCCCTTATGGGAACCAAAAATACACTGATTTAAGTGAAATTAAGAAATGTTTATCTCCCTTACAGCCCAGAAGTAGCCAGTCCTAGGCTAATGGGATGGTCCTGCCACCCTCAACAGATGACTTGTATCCTGAGTCTAAGATGTTTTCTCAAGCTGCCACTAGAGGGTCTGTATCCCAGTCAGATAAAAAAAAGAAAAGAAAGAAAGGTCAAAGGCAGAGCATATCCATTTGTCTTATGGCTGTGATCTGGAAATAACTCCTTGGCTCACAATGCACTGGTCACAGCTTGATCACATGGCCTTGAAGAGGAAGATGGGAAGCGTCATCTCTACCGGAGATCCCAGCCCAGGGGCTCTCAACATTAGCTTAGTACAACATATAATTTTTAGAATGTGAAGAACTCTAAAGGGTCTAAGAGTTTATCCCACTGACAAGATAGTAAGTTTCCCTGACACAGTCTCATAATAGTGTTAGTCTCTCAGTCATGTCCGACTCATTGCAACCCCAAGGTCTATAGCCTGCCAGGGTCCTCTGTCCATGGGATTCTCCAGGCAAGAATACTGTTGGGTTGCCATTCCCTTCTCCAGAGGATCTTCCTGATCCAAGGATAGAGCCCAGGTCTCCTGCATTGCAGGCAGATTCTTTACCGTCTTAGTTACAGGGAAGTCCTGTACATAGTCTCACGAATTCTGGCAAAGGACATGGTCGGGAACAAGCTGCCGACCATGAGCGGTCAGGAACAACAGTACTGCAAGGACCACAAGCATCACCACACGTGCACCAGTTTACTTCATCCCCCACGTCCTTCCAAGACAATGTGATGGGCCTGGATGGATGAATGCAAACATAGTGGGTCACACTACAGAAGAAATATGAATTTAGAGAACTCAAATCTTTTATAACGGGAGTAACGTGCTTGCATTTCGCTCTGGAGAGAGTTACATTCTCTTATCTTCCATGGTCTTTTACTCTACAAACATCTTTATACAGTCCAGGTAACAGGGAGTTATTACCCAACTCACAGTGAAGTGAAAGTAGCTCAGTAGTGTCCAACTCTGTGACCCCATGGACTACACAGTCCATGGAATTCTCTAAGTTAGAATAATAGAGTTAGGGGCCCTTTCCCTTCTCCATGGGATCTTCCCAACCCAGGGATCAGACCCAGGTCTCCTGCATTGTAGGCAGATTCTTTACCAGCTGAGCCACAAGGGAAGCCCATCCAGCTCATAGGAGGTCTAGAAATGAAAGAGACCCAGGGAGAGTTGTCTCCAGACATAGGACACTATTAAGAAAGACACAGGACACTCTCACTAACCAGTTCCAGGAAAACCAGGGCATATATTCCTATTAACACCAGCGGCTCCCTAGCAGTCTCTGTCACATATTCCAATTCTGTAATATCTGCCATCTGAAGGAATAAGATGAAGCCCACTAGTTCTTTAGGGATGTAGATGTTTATAAAGATAACAGTGCCCAAGGTAGACAGTTTCAGTGATCAAAACTAGATTCTTAAATCCAATACCTCTTGTGTTAGGATCTTTACGTACTTCCTGTGATGTGAATGTTGAGTCATTTAGGGCAAGGGCTCCAGACTGGGACACAAGGCACCTGAGATCTACGGTAAGAGTTTCCATTCATTTGATTCCTGATTTTGAAAATGTCATTCAACATCTTTTAACCTCAATTTATTTATTCTGTATACTGAGCTGTTTATGCTCTTTAAATCTACCTCAAGTTTCACTTGAACTCAGACACAACCATGGTCTGGTAACCTGAGATGAAGGTCATTGGATAAACAGGACCATTGGATATACAGGTCACTGGATAACCTCCTGGCTAAAGTGTCAGTAATACTGTTAGGAGAAACACTGAAACCACCCACCCTGGCCAGGCACCACAGTCACCATTTGCATGAGTTATGTTATGACAGGAGATCTTGGTAAGGAACATAGAATTAACAAGCCTTTACCAACTGGAAGAATTCAAGAAAGGTCAAAGGAGATTCCACATGTCCTACCACCTCCCATAATCCTTCTGGCTAGACTCTATCTGGGCTGAGAGATACGTGTGCCACCAGGTAGGACCCTCAGTCAGAAGGACTGTCCAGAGACAACCCAGAAATTAATACCCTCACCATAAAACCTGAGACTGTGAGCTGCGTGGCAGGGCAGACCTCCTGGGTTCCCTTACCCTGCTGCTTTCTGCCAGGCACCCCTTCCCAATAAAGTCTCTTGGGTTGTCAGCACATGTGTTTCCTAGGACAATTCATTTCTGAGTGTTAGACAGGAGCCCACTCTCAGGCCCTGGAAGGGGTCCCCCTGTCTGCAACAGTGTCACTAATGCTCAGGGCACTTCTCACCTCTCTACTAGAAGATATTTTTTCTGTGTTCCACCCAAAACAATAAATATTCTTTCTCTTAAACCTGTCAAGCTTGGGTCTGACTTTTTAACAAATTCAGTAAGAGCTAAGTGATTTGATCATACCTCTTTCGGTTGGGTTTACCTAGATCAAAGCCTTCATCTCACATGCCAAATTCAGTGGCTATCCTGGAAGACTGCGGAGGAGGAAGTTTCTGAAGTTGCCTCCATATGGGCACAGGAGGAGAAACTGGTGGCACTCGAGCCTAATACGTCCATCCTTGATCTGAATTCTCCCTCCTTATCTGTTGCTATCTGATCCATGCCTTGCCATCTACCTGCTTCAAAAGGCAATTAAAGAGTGCAAATCTCGTTACTCCCTTTCTCAATAAAGACCTAAGACACACTTTACCTGCTGTAGTATCTCCTTTTTATCCCTGATCTGCAGTTAGTTCCACTAATTCTTTGGTGCTTTCTTGCCTTTCGTGTTTTAATTACTTTTCAATATTGGCTCTGAACTCATTTTATAAGGCTTTATAAACTTTGGCAGTGGAAAAGTGGGGAGAGGAAGCTGCCGGCATGCCTAGATTTCTGGTCTGCAACTTTGCAGTATCTTCATCCTCCTAATTTCATTTTCAAAAACCATTTTTTTTCTTATGACTATTTTTTTCTTGCCAAAGAGTCCCATAGGGTTTCAGTTCAAAGCACTCACTGAGGTCTAGGTTGCCAATTGTGGTATTTTAAAACACAGACTCCAGGCTTCCTGTGGGGCTTTTTCTGTTTGTTTTAAATTGTCTTTTCAATATTTTCCTAATTAATGTTCTTATTTTAGAATCATTTCCATTTTATAATTTAATTTTTCATTTTCTTCATTTTTAGTCAAAGTAATAAATATGATTTATGAAGCAAAATGAACAGAAGGACGTCTAAAGAAAACCAAAATTTCCCTTTTTTATGCCTGCCCACCCACAGAGTCTTAAATCCCAGAAGCAAACACTTTAACCGATTCCTTTTTATTTTCCTGGGGCTCACCTTCAAACACTTAATTAACACATTTACACCACCATTTCTTCCAGGAGTAATGTATGTACAGGTGTGAGAGTTGGACCATAAAGAAGGCTGAGCACTGAAGAATTAATGCTTTTGAATTGTGGTGCTGAAGAAGAGTCCCATAGACAGCTAGGAAATTAAACCAGTCAATCCTAAAGGAAATCAACCCCGAATATTCACTGGAAGGACTGATACTGAAGCTGAATCTCTAATATTCTGGCCACCTGATAGGAAGAGCCAACTTTTTAGAAAAGATCCTGATGCTGGAAAAGACTGAGGGCAGGAGAAGAAGGGGGGCAACAGAGGATGAGATGGTTGGATGGCATTACCAACTCAAGGTACATGAATCTGAGCAAACTCCGGGACTTGGTGATGGACAGGGAGGCCTGGTGTGCTGCGGTCCGTGGCGTTGCAAAGTGTCATGCACAACTTAGAGACTGAACAGCACTGCCTCCACCATTTCTTAGCTACTGGCCTCCTGCCATGGTAGATGAGGATTCTGCTCACTTACATTATTCCTTACCTCTCCAAATCTTTCTCTCTATATATAGTGTTATATAGAGAGAAGTTTATAAGTCCATAGTTTCTGCAGTAACAACAAAACAAGTTAAAACACTATTTCTTGGCCCAAAATTATGTGCAATACATCTCAGCTCCCTACTTTGTAAGATGACACAACAAGAAAACTCTCATCCTTGTCTCCTCCTCTCTTCCCGTCCACTATCTGTCCATCAGCCAGATCTACACTTTTAATAATAGCAGAGTGGATACTTCTTACAAGCTGTTCTATAAACTTCCTACAATTTTCCATTATCTTTATAGGTTTATTCTAAAAGATGAAAACTGTAAGTGGCATGTGATTTACTGTGGTCATGTCAATAATGAGCTGTACTATGGCCTACCAGGCTCCTCCCTTCATGGGATTCTCCAGGCAAGTGTACTGGAGTAGGTTGCCATTTCCTTCTCCAGGGTATCTTCCTGACCCAAGGATCAAACCCAGGTCTCCCGCATTCCAGGCAGACACTTTAACCTCTGAGCCACCAGGGAAGCCCATATCACAAGCTAGGCCTCCATATTCTTTTCCAGTGCTGTTTTCTGATTAAAGTATAATATGCTTAGAATCAGTTCAATTGTATTCTCATTTTTCATAGTTTATCAATTTCCTTTAGCACATTCTCAAATATTTTGAGATTCACAATCATATTATCTATCTTTTCAGTCTTCTTTTCTTTCCTTTCCAGAGACCACATTTTTGGTGTCTTCCTTCTCTTTCCATAATATAGACTAAGATTGCATTTTAGGCCTAGCACACAGAATTTCCATCACTGCATTCTGGTTTGAATCTTTTGTTTCCTAAATTCTGCATATTTTCTCCTGATATGTTCCCCCCTTTTTGTTCTGGAGCATATCCTTCAGGAACTTTCTAAAAAGGATACTCAACCATCTTGATCTGAAAAAGTTCATTCAACCATCACCTTTGATTTACTGCCTATTATCTTTGAGTATAAAGTGTTGTTGGTAAGGAATCTAACCTCACTCCTTTGTAGGCAACTTCTGTGTTAACTTCTCCATGGCCTAGTTTTGGGAATGGTCTCCTTATCTTTGCTATTCTAAAAGTCACAATTATCTCTCTCAGTTCAGTTCACTCACTCAGTCACGTCTGACTCTTTGCAACCCCATGGACTGCAACACACCAGGCTTCCCAGTCCATTAAATCTCTTAGTGTCTCTTTACACATTTGTTGTGCTTAACACTATCTGAGCTTCTTCATTCTGAACACTGCATTCTTTGTTTGATTCTGGGAAATTTTTTCCTGATTTCTTCTGTTCCACAAATTTCCTAATACTTACTCATCCTCTCCATTAACTTTAAGACTCAGTTTTATCCCTTTATTCTTTTCTATCTGAAACCTCTCCCTAGGTAATTCTTCATCTCCTGTGGCCTAAACTGATTGATATACTGATGACTCCAAACTTATATCTCCAGCCTGATCTCCCTCCACACCCTGTGGACTGTATGGATCCAATTGCCTATTGATCTGATCTACATGCTCAAATATTTAATAGACATCTCAAATATGACCCCTTCATACCTTTTCCCAGTGAACACCTCCCATCTTCTTCCTAAAGGCAATAATTACTATTTCTAATACCATAATTTAGTTCTGTACCACACAGTATACAGTATTTGCTATCTGGCCTCTTTTTCTTACTATTCTTTGTGAACTTCATCCACTTGTATATAATAAAAGTTCATTCACTTTAGTTGTAATGTAGTAATATAATACTCTATTATACGAATATGTGAGCAATTATTTATTTAATCTACTATCAATAGTGACATGGATTGTTTTCTGTCTTTAGCTATGATGGATAGTGCTGCTCCAACCAATCAGGTACACAGCTCTTGATACACATCTGCATGCATTTCTATTGTATATGTAACCGAGAGTAGAGCCACAGTAGCAAAAAGAAAAAATTAGAAAAGAAAAAAAAAATCAATGAGCTACCCCTACATAGCTATAAGAATAGCCAAAATCCAAACACATTGACAACAACAAATGCTGTCAAAAAACAGAAACCAACAGGAACTCTCACTCACTGTTACTGCAAACACAACACGGGAACAGAACTTTGAAAGATCAGATCAGATCAGATAAGTCGCCCAGTCGTGTCCGACTCTTTGCGACCCCATGAACCGCAGCACGCCAGGCCTCCCTGTCCATCACCAGCTCCCGGAGGTCACCCAGACCCACACCCATCAAGTCAGTGATGCCATCCAGCCATCTCATCCTCTGTCGTCCCCTTCTCCTCCTGCCCTCAATCCCTCCCAGCATCAGAGTCTTCTCCAATGAGTCAACTCTTCGCATGAGGTGGCCAAAATACTGGAGTTTCAGCTTTAGCATCATTCCTTCCAAAGAAATTCCAGGATTGATCTCCTTCAGAATGGACTGGTTGGATCTTCTTGCAGTCCAAGGGACTCTACTCTCAAGAGTCTTCTCCAACACCACAGTTCAAAAGCATCAATTCTTCGGCACTCAGCCTTCTTCACAGTCCAGCTCTCACATCCATACATGACCACAGGAAAGACCATAGCCTTGACTAGGCGAACCTTTGTTGGTAAAGTAATGTCTCTGCTTTTGAATATGCTATCTAGGTTGCTCATAACTTTCCTTCCAAGGAGTAAGCGTCTTTTAATTTCATGGCTGCAGTCACCATCTGCAGTGATTTTGGAGCCCAGAAAAACAAAGTCTGACACTGTTTCCACTGTGTCCCCATCTATTTCCCATGCAGTGATGGGACCAGATGCCATGATCTTCGTTTTCTGAATGTTGAGCTTTCAGCCAACTTTTTCACTCTCCACTTTCACTTTCATCAAGAGGCTTTTTAGCCCCTCTTCACTTTCTGCCATAAGAGTGGTGTCATCTGCATATCTGAGGTTATTGATATTTCTCCCGGCAATCTTGATAGTCCGGTGCTTTCTTCCAAAACTGAGCATAATTTTCCCCAAGATCCAGCAATCAGGCTCCTTGGTATTTACCCAAATGAGGTGAAAAACCTGTCCATACAAACCTGTACACAAATATTTATAGGAGTTTTATTCACAACTGCAAAACTTGGAAGCAACCAAGATATCCTTCAGCAGGTTAATGCATAAATGCCCTAGGGTACATACCGACAATGGAATATAACTCAGTGTTTAAAAGAAATAAGCTGTCAAGCCATGAAAATTCATGGAGGAAACTGAAATGCATATTACTGTGTGAAAGAAGCCAACCTGAAAAGACTACATTCTATATGATTCCAACTATATGGCATTCTGGAAAAGGCACAACCATGGAGGTGGTTTAAGAGTAGTAGTGGGGACCAGAGGTTGAGGGGACAGAAAGATAGCAGGCAAAGCACAGAGGATTTTTAAGGCAGTGAAGCTACTGTGTCTGAAAACATAACGGTGGATGGGTTGTTTGTTCAAACCCATAAAACATAAGGACTTCCCTGATAGCTCAGTTGGTAAAGAATCTGCCTGCAATGCAGGAGACCCCAGTTCAGTTCCTGGGTCAGGAAGATCCGTTGGAAAAGGGATAGACTACCCACTCTAGGATTCTTGGGCTTCCCTTGTGACTCAGCTGGTAAAGAATCTGCCTGTAATGCAGGAGACCTGGGTTCAATCCCTGGGTTGGGAAGATCCCCTGGAGAAGGGAAAGGCTCCCCTCTCTAGTATTCTGGCCTGAGAATTCCATGGGCTGTATAGTCCATGGGGTTGCAAAGAGTTGGACATGACTGTCTTTCACTTTCATAAAACATAAAACAAGAGTGAATTCTAATATAAATTATGGGCTTTGAGTGATAATGACGTGAATGTTCATCGAACATGACGAACATACCATTCTGGTGGTGGATACTGACATGTGAAGGCTATGAATGTGAGAGGTCATGGGGTATTAGGAACTCTACACTTTCTGCTCAATTCCATGGTGAACCTAAAACTAAAATAAATAAATAAATAAATAAATCTAAAATAAATCTGTAAAGAAGCAGCTAAGCAAAACAGGAAAATCCTGTTGGAAATTCTTTATATCTACACAAAAAACGAAAGAGTGGGGTTCAATTCAACTAATACTAACATACAAATTCTTCTGCTTAAATCCTTCAGTGGGTTCCGGGTTGGGTTTCTGAGACACTGAGATAAAAGTTCACATGTATCAGATTTATCTGAGAGCATCTGGTCCCATCACTACATGGGAAATAGATGGGGAAACAGTGGAAACAGTGTCAGACTTTATTTTTCTGGGCTCCAAAATCACTGCAGATGGTGACTGCAGCCATGAAATTAAAAGACGCTTACTCCTTGGAAGGAAAGTTATGACCAACCTAGACAGCATTTTGAAAAGCAGAGTCATTACTTTGCCAACAAAGGTTCGCCTAGTCAAGGCTATGGTCTTTCCTGTGGTCATGTATGGATGTGAGAGCTGGACTGTGAAGAAGGCTGAGCGCCGAAGAATTGATGCTTTTGAACTGTGGTGTTGGAGAAGACTCTTGAGAGTCCCTTGGACTGCAAGGAGATCCAACCAGTCCATTCTGAAGGAGATCAGCCCTGGGATTTCTTTGGAAGGAATGATGCTAAAGCTGAAACTCCAGTACTTTGGCCACCTCATGCAAAGAGTTGACTCATTGGAGAAGACTCTGATGCTGGGAGGGATTGGGGGCAGGAGGAGAAGGGGACGACAGAGGATGAGATGGCTGGATGGCATCACTGACTCAATGGATGTTAGTCTCAGTGAACTGCGGGAGTTGGTGATGGACAGGGAGGCCTGGCGTGCTGTGATTTATGGGGTCGCAGAGAGTCGGACATGACTGAGCGACTGATCTGATCTGATATAGCACAGGGAACTCTGCTCAATATTATGTAACAACCTAAATGGGAAAAGGATTTTAAAAAGAATAGATATATATAACTGAATCATTTTCTGTACACCTGAAACTAACACAACGCTGTTAATCATCTATGTTGTTATTTAGTTGTGTCCTGACTCTTTTGTGACCTCATGGACTGTCGCCCGCCCGGCTCCTCTATCCATGGGATTTCCCAGGCAAGAATAGTGGAGTGGGTTGCCATTTCCTTTTCCAGGGGATCTTCCCGACCCAGACATGGAGCCCATGTCTCCTAGTTGGCAGGGAGATTCTTTACTACTGAGCCATCAGTGAAGTCATGGTCAAATAAAAAAATTTTTTTAAAAAAGAAGGTATCAGGAAGCCTGACGCAGTAGAGACTGCCCACTGGAAAAACACTGCAGCCCGTCACATTTAAATTATTTCTACAACTTCACTAACAAGTCATTAATAAGCCAACCTCCCAGAGACACTGATCATAGTGATCGTATATCAAATAGACACAGCAGGCCCTTCTACACCTCCCACCGACACAGGTAATGCAGCATGCTCACACTGAAAATAGGATATAATAAACCCATTTAGATTCTCACATCAGTAAGAGAGGAAAATAAACCTGGCATTAATGCTTGGCTATAATATTCTTAAGATGATGCTAATCCTCCTAAATCCCGTATTTCTGCAGTCAAAGGTTACAAATATTCTCATCACAAAATGAGCCTTAGAAACACAAAGATTCCATTGGTCTTAAAATTGGAAAATAATGACCTCTTTTCTCATAAAACCCAAATAAATGCAAATCCCAGTGTATACTAGTGTAGAGGGCTTCCTCCCTTATCTTAGGGTTACTGATATTATCCTGCCACCTTTTTTCATCCAGCAGGGATAAAAATATCATGTCTCTGAAACAGCTGAGTTCACAACTCAATCTAAAAAGCCTCATTTAGATGTACCCTCCTTCATTAATTTTGAAATTAAGTTTTATCAGTTCTTGCCATATCAACGTGAAAGTCCTCAAATATACATGCAAAAGTTATTATCTTATTCTTCTGCAGTGTTTAAAAATTAATAATGGTGAAAGCCCAATTACCATTTAGCCACGTCAAGGCATACAAGTCAATGAATTGCATAGACTTTAAGAAGTTCAGGTATCATTACTAAGTTTAGCCCCCTTTGAACTTACAACCAACATTCCTATTCTGTCAATATCATATATTGAAACTCTTGGCATTAAAAAGCTAATTTTACACACCAATTTCCCATTGGTTGTTATACTCCATGTTGGATAATATTTTCATGTTAAGCATTGAGATAAAGTCCTTTCTAGATGAATTCTTACTGACAAACTGAATTTTGTTTAAAATATCAGTTTTAGTCTCTGCAACACTGAAATGAACTTCTGTATTTTTAGTTCAGGTTCATTTTAATATTGTTCTGATTTTTTCATTTTGATGAAAATCATCTTCTGTTCAACCACTGAGGAACAACTGGCTTATGTCTAAAAATACATGCCAAACCATTTGTACACCTGTTGACTTAGAGAGAGGCATCAAGAAAATTAGCTTTGTTGCGCAAATGTGGTGAGTTTTCATGGAGTTTAGAAGGAGCTAATGGTTAAACTATGCTGTGATTGTGATCGGGGCTGTTACAATGACAGGTTCTATAATTCCGATTTGCTTTTCCTGACAGGGGAAATGTCTTTTTTGTGTGTGTACAGCACAGTTCCTGGCACATATCGAGCACCAGCTAGGAAGGAAGAAAGGAAGGGAGGAATTCGTATTCAAAAATGCTTTGGAAACTATAAATCCCATGCATATACAAGAGCTCACTATTATTATTGTTTTGATTAGCACCAGGAGAGTGGTTGATCTGCTTATGTGATTAGCTGTACTTAGAGCATGTCCTCCCCAAGAGCCTGTCTTGCTCTCGCAGTAGGACTAAATAAACTGTCTCCTCTTAAGGCTTGATAATTCCTACACCAAATGAAATCCATCTTCTTAAGCAAAAGGACTGATTATTGCTTACCTATACCGAGTTGAAAGGGGAAGAAAAGGCTTTTCCATTCTACCAAAAATATAATCATAATAATCTCTATTTTCTTTCAAATATCACACCTCACTCAGACTTGCAGATTCCCCCAAAGAGAGGATAAACAGGTCAATAGGCCACTGAGGGGCACCCCACTCCAGTACTCTTGCCTGGAAAATCCCATGGATGGAAGAGCCTGGTAGGCTGCAGTCTATGGGGTCACTCAGAGTTGGACATGACTGAGCGAATTCACTTTCACTTTTCACTTTCCTGCACTGGAGAAGGAAATGGCAACCCACTCTAGTGTTCTTGCCTGGAGAATCCCAGGGGAGCCTGGTGGGCTGCCATCTCAGGGGTCGCACAGAGTAGGACACGACTGAAGCGACTTAGCAGCAGCAGCAGCAGCAGGCCATTGAAGTCAATGTCACAAAGAAAAAAATACTCAAAGTGAACACCACAATGTTTTTGTCTTTGGACAGATTTACATTCTTTTCTTGATCCTCTCACAATGCCCTTTCCCAAATTTAGGATGTATCTTAGAAATACATTTAAAATAACAAGACTATCCTGTGAAAACCTGTCAAGATGTGTTGGGCTTCTTTTCTAGCTATGATTGTCCAGTTGTATTTAAAAGAACAGCTAAACAATAACACTGCTTGACATATAAGATGATGTTCAATACAAGGACCTGCTAACAGTGTATATATCCCAATCAAGTGAGTGTGTGTGCGTGAGAGAGAGAGAGAAATAGCTCACATTGACTAGACCATATCAAAAATATCAGATTTAATTCTAGTTGTCATATTTTGAGAGAAACGATTGAAACTGGGATATTTAACATTTACAGAGAAGAATGTGATCAATCTAAGAATGTTGTTACATGAGAACATCTGAGTAAAGTAGGTTTATCAAAACTGGATCCCAGAGAATCTTAGAGAAACAGAAGTGTGTCTGGAAAAGATATGTCCATTTTCTTTAAATAACTGAAGGAATCACCTACAAATATGAAGGAGGCATGTTTTTACTTCTTGACAAAATTAGGAGCCATGCATTACATCTTATGAGATATTCAGTTCCCAGCAACTTAAGAGGGAAATTCAAGAGTTGGGTTTGGAACATGTAATTTTGAGATACCAAGTAGGTATCTTGGAGAAGGAAATGGCAACCCACTCCAGTATTCTTGCCTGGGAAATCTCATGGACAGAGGAGCCTGGTGGGCTACAGTTCATGGGGTCACAAAAGAGTCAGACACGACTTAGTTACTAAAACAAACAAAGTAGATATCTGAGGCTTCAGATATCTACTTTGTGGTAAAGAACCCACCTGCCAATGCAGGAGACTTAAGAGACATATGTTTGCCCCCTGGAGAAGGGCACAGCAACCCACTCCAATATTCTTGCCTGGAAAATCCCATGGACAGAGGAGTCTGGTGGGCTATGGTCCACAGAGTTGCAAAGAGTCGGACACAACTGAACTGAATTTCAGTTCAGTTACTCAGTTGTATCCGACTCTTTGCGACCCCCATGAACTGCAGCACACCAGGCTTAAGCTCAAATCATGTCCATCGAGTCGGTGATGCTGTCCAGCCATCTCATTCTCTGTCATCCCCTTCTCCTCCCACCTTCAATCTTTTCCAGCATCAGGGTCTTTTCAAATGAGTCAGCTCTTCGCATCAGGTGGCCAAAGTACTGGAGTTTCAGCCTCAGTCCTTCCAGTGAATATTCAGGACTGATTTCCTTTAGGATGGACTGGTTGGATCTCCTTGCAGTCCAAGGGACTCTCAAGAGTCTTCTCCAACACCACAGTTCAAAAGCATCAATTCTTCAGTGCTCAGCTTTCTTTAGAGTCCAACTCTCATATCCATATATGACTACTGGAAAAACCATAGTTTGGTTTATAGGAAAACCTGCCTCCTGAGAAATCTGTATGCAGGTCAAGAAGCAACAGTTAAGTGACTTAGCACAAATAAATGTTTAAATGAAGATAAATAGAGATACACACACATACAGATTTATATAGATATTCTATACACATATATAAATTTGGTAGTTGAGATTCTAGAAAAAAGACAGAGCTTTAGGCATAATTTTGATAATATTTGGAATCTTAAGTCTGGGTGAATTCATCGAAGAAATAAATTTATTTAAGAGAAGTGGTCCAAGGACTAAGCCCTTGGCTATCCTAACATTTATATATCTGAAAGATAAGGATCAAGAAAAAGAGACAGGAGTATCTTAGTTTGAGTTTCCCTAGAAGTAGACCCTGAATCAGTTATTTGGGTACAGGTAATTTATGGGGTCACGAAGAGTCAGACACGACTGAGCAACTTCACTTTTACTTTTCACTTTCATGCACTGGAGAAGGAAATGGCAACCCACTCCAGTGTCCTTGCCTGGAGAATCCCAGGGACGGGGGAGCCTGGTGAGCTTCCATCTATGGGGTCGCACAGAGTCGGACACGACTGAAGTGACTTAGCAGTAGCAGCAGCAATTTATTGGGTTAGCCAAAAAGTTCATTCGGGTTTTCTGTAAGATATTATGGAAAAATCTGAATGAACCTTTTGGTCAACCCAATATTTGAGAGGTGACTCCCAAGAAATAGTAGTAGTGGACTCAGACCAAAAGATAAGGAATAAAAAGCAGCCAGTAAGGGGAACATTATCAAGCAAATTTATCGGTGGACACCAGTGGAGCTTAATTCCCCTGAAGAACTCTGTAAACCAATACAGAATGCACGCCTCAAGGTTATCCTTCCAGCAAGAAAGAGAGCAATTAGATACCAACTGCATCAGTCTTGAGATGGGATCTGCTCCTGGGAGGCATTCACTCTTTGATATTTTGAGCCTCCCAGGCTTGCGGGCTGCGTGGGCTCCAGCATCCAACACAAGCTCAAAGGTCGACAGCAGCAGGTTGGCTGGAGCACAGCAAACTAGTGAAGGGCCAGCCAGATGACAGCCTCCACCACAGGAGGGCACAGTCAGAAAGACGGGCAGAGACAAACACATCCTGCAAGCCAAGTGAATCAAGAGCTAACAATGCAAAACGGGTCCCTGCGTTATGTTTGATATTGGGGACATGCCCTCTGATTGTTCCTTCAGCAACAAAGTTCTATGGTATTAACCAGTAGAAAAATCAAAAAAAAAAAAAAAACACAGCAGCACAGAGTCCCCAAAGTGAAATTCTCCTTCTTCCACCGTTAGAATGAGTTCTGTACAATAGGAGATAAGTGGCTTATAAAGACGCATTGCACAATATGTTAATTAAAGGAGTAGTGCCAACTGCAGGAACATTTATAACCTTCAGGGAAAAAGGAAACTTTCTTTTTAGAGGACACTATGGAGGGCTATTGCTTGTGCAGCAGATATTAGCTGAGCAATCATCAGTAACGTCTACCGCTGGGTGTACTATGTGCGTGCAGGCTCAGCTGTGCCCAACTCTTTGTGACCCCAAGGACTGTAGTTCAAGAGGCTCCTCTGTTCATGGGATTTTTCGGGCAAGAATACTGGAGTGGGTTGCTATTTTCTACTCCAGGGAGCCTTCCCAATCCAGGTATCGAACCCACATCTCCTGTGTCTCCAGGATTAGCAGGGGGATTCTTTACCACAGAGCCACCTGGGAAGCCCCCAGGCATATTACACCTTTCATAAAATTATGAGAATGTACTTACTGGCTTCTAGACTCAGGTTAGTTTCAATTTCACTAGAATGTATTTCTAGTGTAGAAAGATGTAGAAAGATTTCCCAGATAAAATTTCCCTATTGGAAAATCCCAAAGCCTCATCAACTATGTTTCCTTATTCACTATATATGTTTCTTTCAAAAATGTTTTCTTCACAATTTGAAAAATAATTATGGATACTGTTTTAAATTCTTAAGTGTGTGTGAAAGAACTAGAAGGAAAGATTTATCTGCAGGACAGTGAATAAGTGAGATTTGTCCTTCAGCTCATCTTCAGACAGAAAGGTAAACTTTTTGACTTTATCATTAGGAAAAAGCAGACAGCAAGGAAACTTGCTGCGTAAATAATGGCCTGTGGCATGATTAGAAGCAGCCATACCTTAAAGCACTCTTTCTTAACTCATAAAAAGATACTTAGCATCTGATCACTGATATTTTTGTGCATAAAAGACACCACTTCGAAATACAGGTATCTGTATACTGCCTGAGAAGGCGTTAACTGAAACTCAGACTCTGACATTTATTCTGAAGCTATTTCTCATGGAAAATCACCATAGCTGCTGTTCTGTGGGACTGACAGTACCTCCTCAGCTGTTTGCCTTTAAGAATCATTTAAAGGACCAAGGGAAGAAGGAAAATTGAAAAGCAAATTAAATGTCACAAGTGAAGGGCTGTCACCCTCAGATTTAATAATGTCGTTATCAAAAGTTAAATACCAGGTAATTATGAATATGAAGATATGCAAGAAATCTACAGCATAATTACATATAGCCAGCAATTTCGGAGAAGAATTTAACATCATCTGAAGAATTTTCTAATCATCTACACAGCCTATCCCTACCAGCCCACTAAATCAAGGTAGTTGATTTGAATTATAAGGATGGGATTTGGATTATTTCTACTCAGATGCAATCAGTTAGATTTTTCTTCTTATGCTTTGTTTTAGTCCTTTATGAGGGATGTGGCCCAGTGTCTTGGTGGTATATACACTGAGTTACCTTGCAAAATGGTTCCCTCTGCAGGCAAATACTTTGTGATGATACGAGGCTAAACATGGATAATAATTCTATCAGAGTTTTCTGGGGGATCATTCAAGAATGCACAGCACACCAACTCATCCCTCAACTTCACTACTCCATCCCTATTCTAATATACATCACGGGAATGATGACATTCAGAACCATAATTCATCAGCACACGTCTTTCTTCTGATGTATTGTGTTTCATACCATCGCTCTGAAAGTGACACAGAATTCTGAGTGAGCGAAAACTCATAAATAATATTACAATTAAAAATAAAAGATTACTTAGAAGGTAGCAAGTATATTCAGATGTGACTTTTAAATGGCAGACGCATGGCATTTTTCAAATCTCAGAAACATCTATTATGTGGGCCATGAGGGACTGGGGGAGATGACGGATTTTTTTTTTAATACTTATACACTTTTTTGTCCCCTTCTCAGATAAACAAACACAGAGAGAGATGAACTTATGTCCAGATTTTAGGGGTCTTGGGGATGGATGTGGAAGTCTGTTCAACCTTTTTTTTCTTTTTTTGAGACTGTAAAGGCATCTCTTAGGTTATTAACCTTCTCTAAGTGTCAAAAATAGTCTGTCTACTGAACTTTCTCTTTTGTTGTCCTTACCCATGCCTCTATCTCTCTCATTTCTCTGCTCAGTCAGGGCAGGATAAATTGAAGTGGGAGATGGTTCGGGTGGGAATGAGAAGCAACAGATGTTTCTCAGGCTAATCCTAATGACCACTGTTGCAAACCCTACTAAAAATGCCAAGCTAACACGGGATGAACAATGAAAAAGTCACAGGTACTTTACGTCCAAGGACTAGCAGACCAGGGACAACCTAACTCACAGAAATCAATCTTGGACCCAGGTAGCAACTAATTCTTTTGCTCAATTATGTAACAGATAATAGTCCATTTACAGAGCTAAAAAATCACAAAGGATAAAAGGATAAGCAAAGAAATGTGAGTCTTTATTGCAACCTGAAATTCTAATTCCACTCCTCAGATGTAATAGCTTTTAACTTTCTTGCATATTTGTTAGTTCACTATGGTCTGCACTGAAGTATCATGCAGGCCACATATGCAATTTGGTCCATGGAATTCTCCAGGCAAGAATACTGGAGTGGGGAGCCATTCCCGACCCAGGGATCAAACCTGGGTCTCCTGCACTGTAGGCAGAGCATCATCTGAACCACAAGGGAAGCTCTTAAAGGTTTTGCTGTTGCTGCTGCTGCTGCTAAGTCACTTCAGTCGTGTCCAACTCTGTGTGACCCCATAGACGGCAGCCCATCAGGCTCCCCTGTCCCTGGGATTCTCCAGGCAAGAACACTAGAGTGGGTTGCCATTTCCTTCTCCAATGCATGAAAGTGAAAAGTGAAAGTGAAGTTGCTCAGTCACGTCCGACCCTTAGCAACCCCATGGACTGCAGCCTACTAGACTCCTCCGTCCATGGGATTTTCCAGGCAGAAGTACTGGAGTGGGGTGCCATTTCCTTCTCCTTAAAGGTTTTAGTAGCATTTAAAAATTGAAACAGGTGAAATTCATTTAATTAACATTCTATTTAACCCAATATATCCAAAATGTCATCATTTAAACACATAATCAATACGATAGCATATGAATGAGGTATTTTGCATGATTTATTCTGAATCTCCTAAATCTAGTGTGTATTTTACATTACAGCATATCTCAATTCAGACCAGCCACATTTCAAAGACTTAATAGTCAGTGGTTATTGGTTACTATAGTGCAGTTCTAGATGCCTTCTCTGCTTGAGAGATATATACACATATATATATCAGTGTGTGTATATATATATGAACAAATTTGACACACTGTTCTATATACTATGTTTCTCAATTGCTACAAAGATTTCTGCATTAGCAAATGAAGACATGATTTGGTTTTTAATAGCTGCATTTTGGATGCCTTCCTTCTTTTTCTATACTTGTCCTTTAAACTACATCATTTCTCACATGTGTGAGTACAGAGATTTGTGTGAATTTCTTCATCTAAGAGCATATACATTTAAAATCTTGAATTCTGATGCCAAACTGCCTTCCAAATGTGGAAGATTTATGTTCCATCCTTTATTTTCATGCTTTTTAATCTCACTCAGTTGGATAACGTAAAAATATGGTGTTCTGTATTTCCCTGATGCCCGGTGAAATTAGCATCTCTGAAGATGTTCATAAGCCATGAATATTTTCTGAACTGCCTTCGAGTGTATTTACTCCATTGATCCACTGAGTTAAATTGACTGTCAGGGACTTTTTCAATATGAAGAAAACTTATCTTTTCTCTGTCAAATATGTTATAAACATTTCCTTTCGTTTGTGTTGGGTTCTTAATATTATATACAGTACTATTTTGCTGAACAAACTTTTTAAATTTAGTTAAGTTTAGTTAAGCCTTTTCATACACTATTTTATCTTTTTGCCTGTTTCAAGATAATAGAAAAATCACTATTTTCTTGTAGTACATTTCTTGTTGTGCTTTTATAATTATCTTTTGAAATTCAGGCACACAGAACTAGATTAAACATAAATTTCCTTCATTCCCATGTATGAGTTTTAATTAGTCTGTAATTTATTTATAATAATGTAAAAATCATCACAACTCAAAACCAAAGTTAAAAAATTCACAATTATAACTTACCATATGGTTTCCCCACATCCCATCCTCCCAACTCATCACCACCACTAGAAGGATCACTTCTCTGAATTCTGGGTTCGTCATTCCCTTGCCTATAATTTCTTTTTAGGTTATTTATTATAAATATTAATTATGTTTCCTTTTGTAATTAAAAAGTACAAATGTGTATGTGTGTGTGTGCTTTTGGCTGTTTTAAGTTTTACCAATGTGTCATGCATGTCAGGAGCTCCTTTTTAAACTAAACTATATTGCTAAGATTCAAAAAATACTGTATTGCTAATACAAGTATATCTTATTTCCTACCACTGTAGTTCATTAATACACTATGATAGTTCACTGTGGGCATATTCACAATATATTCATCTATATTCTGAGGGATGGCATTTGATTGAGTTTCATACTGTTGGTACTGTAAACAGGGCTGCTTATAAAACTCTTTAAAAACATCTCCTCTTGCACATATACCTAAAGTGGAACTAGGTCATAGGGTTTATGGATGTACAACTCTGGGAGAAAATGCTGAACTTTTCACAAGATGGCTGCAAAAAATTTACACTCCCACTAACAATGTGGCTCTGAGTTCACATCATCTTCAACTTCGGCATTGCTGGACTTTTTTTTCCTTAGTAGTGAAGTGGATGCAATGTGATATCTTAAGATATTCCATAATTTTATCAGTCATTTAATTACTGTGTTTTGTAAATGAGCTGCTCAATTTATTTGCCCACTTCTTTGAGATAATTTGGAAGAGTGCTTTATATATATATTTTTATATGAGGGTTTCTCTGTTATATATATAGACAAATGTCTTTCCTTCTTTTCTGTTTTGTCTATTAAAGTTGTCTTTCAATAAACAAAAAGGGGAGGTTCAGAGCAAAGCAACAATATATGCAAATATCCTGAGGCACAAAATCCCTGAAGTATTTGAGGGACAGAGTAAAGAATGGTGTGATCTTCTATAGGAAAGCAGTGTACACTGAGTATAGGCTTTTAAAGAAAAACTTTTAAATGGGATGTGAGGTTAGGAAATGTATTAAAGAAATCATCCTGGCTTCTGTGTGGAGAACTGCTAGGGAAAGAATGTAGATACCTGAAAAGCAGCTAGGAAGTTACTGGTATTATATTCAATACATGTGATTCTAAAGAATACCTTCATTTAAGCGGTGGCATTGGAGATAAACATAAGGTGGATTCAAGATCATTTCAAGGTAGTATGTCATCATTCTCCATGTCTTCCATTCTGCACTCCAGCCATAACACAAATGATCTAGCATTTCCCAACAGAGCATGCTGGTTCACACACACCGCTGCGCCCACACGGCCCCAGTGCCACTTTCCACCACAGCAAAAAATAACCAACATCCTTTATGTACCCACTATGTTTCATGGGTATTTTAGAATAGTAACTACTCCAGATAACACACAAATATTTTTATCACTTCCTCCAGATCTGGCAATATGCCTGGCATATACCAAGAACAATGCCTTATAGTTTGATTATGATATCAATATCCACTTTTTTCCTAATAAAATGAAATGCTTAAAAGAACCCTAGGAACCAAAGTTCCTTCCCTAAGTATCCTAGGTGATAGAGATACATAGAACTTTCTTATACTTCCTGCTACAACTTCTGCTTTGTATCTCCCCAGAAATACATGTATCTCCCCAACTCTTTGTGACCCCGTGGGCTGTAGCCCACCAGGATCCTCTGTCCACAGGATTTCCCAGGCAAAAATACTGGAGCGGGTTGCCATCTCCTTCTCCAGGGGACCATCCCAATCCAGAAATCAAACCCACATCTCCTGCTTAGCAGGCAGATTCTTTACCACTGTGCCATCTGGGAAGCCCAGGCATGCACACAGAGAGTCAGAAACACCATGTTCCAAATGGAATCAAGTCAATATCCATCTCTGACGCAGTGGTCGGTGCTGGATGGGGAAGGCATCCTAGGGTCTTTTCTCCAACCTCAGCAACCCTTCACAGCAAGCCAGAAGCCACACCAGAGCATCCCAAGGGACTTGACTGCACTTTGCCTATGAGGATGGCACAGACAAGTGAAGTCCACCCTGCTTCTGGTTCTCAGCTTATTTAGGTCAGTACCCCTGCCCTCGTACTAAACAGGATCATTCACAAAGGTGAAACAGGACACCTCAAGTGTCCAAGGCACTCACCTAAGGTGCCCTTTTACTTTCCTTATTCCCCAGACCCAGCCCCAGCCTCATCTGGCCGTTACACTTAGTCTGTGCACGTGCTCTGCCACGATCACACTCAGGCCTTCCTTAACAGACTGAGACTTGACTTCGCCCTGAGTGCTTCACGCTCTCGACTCTCTTGAGCCAAGCCGCTCATTTTAACTTCGTTCTTATAAAACTGCACTCCTAATACCAAATAGTCCTAGATTTAGGCTTGGCAAACTTTATCCTCTTCTAAAGACTCCATCCTTATGACAATATGATCCAGAGAAGTACTCATGATAGACTGAGCTTGGATACCGATGATATAGAAAATCCAGCAGTAGTGCTCAGCACTTTGCTTTCCCCTCAAAGTTTATGAATAAAGGTGGATCACTGAACTAACCTGTCATCCCTCTCTCTGATCAACTGTAGTGGATCTGTGTTCTTTTCTCTAGACTGTAACTCAAGTGGAGTAACCCAGAACTCATTTAGCGGGGGCTTGTATCTTACTGCAAAGGAAAAGCTAACAAGACGTTAACTGAGTATGTGACTGTTGAAAATGTTAGGAAAGTGTGATTTCCCTTCCCCTGTGGTTCCAAATAGGAAAAGGAGTATGTCAAGGGTTATTATTTAACTTGCTTATTAAATAAACCTGCTTACTTAACTTGTATACAGAATACACCATGAGAAACGCTGGGCTGGCAGAAGCACAAGCTGGAATCAAGATTGCCGGGAGAAATATCAATCACCTCAGATATGCAGATGATACCACCCTTAGGGCAGAAAGTGAAGAGGAACTCAAAAGCCTCTTGATGAAAGTGAAAGTGGAGAGAGAAAAAGTTGGCTTAAAGCTCAACATTCAGAAAACGAAGATCATGGCATCTGGTCCCATCACTTTATGGGAAATAGATGGGGAAACAGTGGAAACAGTGTCAGACTTTATTTTGGTTGAGGAGGGGGGGGCTCCAAAATCACTGCAGATGGTGACTGCAGCCATGAAATTAAAAGATGCTTACTCCTTGGAAGAAAAGTTATGACCAACCTAGATAGCATATTCAAAAGCAGAGACATTACTTTGCCAACAAAGGTCCGTCTAGTCAAGGCTATGGTTTTTCCAGTGATCATGCATGGATGTGAGAGTTGGACTGTGAAGAAGGCTGAGCACCAAAGAATTGATGCTTTTGAACTGTGGTGTTGGAGAAGACTCTTGAGAGTCCCTTGGACTGTAAGGAGATCCAACCAGTCCATTCTGAAGATCAGCTCTGGGTGTTCTTTGGAGGGAATGATGCGGAAGCTGAAACCCCAGTACTTTGGCCACCTCATGCAAATAGTTGACTCATTGGAAAAGACTCTGATGCTGGGAGGGATTGGAGGCAGTAGGAGAAGGGGACGTCAGAGGATGAGATGGCTGGATGGCATCACCGACTTGATGCACATGAGTTTGCGTGAACTCTGGGAATTGGTGATGGACAGGGAAGCCTGGCATGCTGCGATTCATGGGGTCGCAGAGAGTCGGACACGACTGAGTGACTGAACTGATCTGATGGACATAACTTGAAACAGAGTCAAGAGGGTAGATGAACCCGTAGGGATGATCAGGGGGCTGAGCAGAAACTGTCACCGCAAATGTCATTAAGAAGAGTAGGTGTATGTGAATGCAGTTCCATCTGGCAGCAGGGAAGTTCTCCCACATACTTCACTCCCAGATCAGACAGTGTGGCCATCAAGAAACAACAATTAAACAAAAATCTGTCTGGAAGCAGATTTTGAGGCCAACATCTCTACAGAACAAAGCTGAAAGAGGAAGAACACCAAAGATAAGACCCAGCCAACAACTTTCAAAATATACTGATAACTTTCCAAATCTCTTTTATGGGTATCAAGTAGCTGTGAGATATGGAAGACACAAACTGTTATCTTTACTTGGAATACAAAGAGTATACAACCCAGAGAGGCTGAATGTAACAGAGTTGAAAAATCCTGGACAAGAAATCATAATATCTGAGATTCCAGAAAGGCTGAGCTGCAGCTCCTTCAAGGCAACTTTACCACTGATAGATGAGAAAAGGACTACAGTTCCTCTGCATGAATGTCTCCTAAATGTGTCCAGAACCCACTGGGCTTCCCTGGTGGCTCAGACAGTAAAGAGTCTGCACCAATGCAGGAGACCTGAGTTTAATCCCTGGGTTGGGAAGATCCCCTGGAGAAGGAAATGGCAATTCTTCCTAATTTTTTTAACGTGACTACTAGTAAATTTAAAATTATATACGTGACTCACATTATTGTTCTATTGAACAGCATTGCTCTAAAGGATTTGGGGGGTGTGTGGGGTTATGAGATTAATGTAAATCAAGAAGGAACAGAATTACAGAGATTCCATTGTTGATTTGGTCTGCACAAGGTAAAAGCTAAAGGATGGAATTGGTTGCACAGGGTTACTCTCAGTGTGATTCATAGGATGAAACTAGTTTACAAACTATCATTGGTCCATGACAAGTATAGAAGTTGAGGGTGCATCTTTGGAAACTTTTATACAGTCTGACAGGAATTTTACATTCGTTGAACTTAATATTTCTAAATGGGCTCATTTTTTTATATGTCTTTGTGTTCTCTTACTGTAGTTTTCTTAATTTATTTGTTGTAGATAATTTTACAAAATTACCAGTCTGAGATATTGGGAAAATGATCTTCACCACCAAGAGTTGGAAAAACACTGAGATGGGCAATTTAGGCAATCCCATATCCAGAGGAACAGAGATTTGTGGATTTCATATACACTTACTGAAAGCCAGTGTTTAATGAAAAATAGTCTCTCACCAGGTTAAACTGGATATGTGGTATAGCGTGGCCTGGAAATGTGAAAGGACATATTAGTAAATGCTATTTGACAATAATGAGAAGGAACACTTGGGAGTTAAATGTAATCCAGGCTGGCAGTTCATTAACACATAGCTGTTCACTCTACCTAAGTATGAAAACCAAAAAAAAAAATCCTGCTTAGAAGAGTTAAAGATTTCTCCCCTTCCCTTTGAAACAAAACCAACAAACATGTTGAACCCAGACACAGCAACTGCAGACCATGCACCACAAAGTCAGGATTCATCCTTCAGACTATCACCACACTGATCCAGCCACAGCGCACTTAGACATCTTGAATACACAGAAGCTCACGAATCTTTGATTTCATAAGATGCCCCCAGACACAGAGTCCATGATAAAGAGACATATACAACAAAACAACTGAGAATATTTAAGTTGGTTATTTTCCTCATATCCTCAGATTCAGCAATTCACCCAGTTTGCTTACAACAAATTCTAGAAAAGAGGACACAAATGTCCCCTTGATGATGTCTTCTTGCTCAGGTGTTTTAAAGGTCCTTTATATTAGGCACCATAACCCTTCATCTGATTTTCCTCCATTCCACTGACATTGATTTGCCGAGGGATGTGAGACCACTCAGGCTTCCCTGGTGGCTCAAATAGTAAAGAATCCACCTGCAATGTAGGAGACCTGGGTTTGATCCCTGGGTTGGGAAGATCCCCTGGAGAAGGGAAAGGCTACCCACTCCAGTATTCTTCCCTGGAGAATCCCATGGACAGAGGAGCCTGGCAGACTACAGTCGATGGGGTTGCAAAGAGTCAGACACAACTGAGCGACTAAGCATATACATGAGACAACTCAGGGTCTTCACAGGGTTGGGGAAATTAAGGACAGATATCCCTCTCCCAAAAAAGATGAGAGCAGTGTACTCCACAGGTCAGCTCCTGGAGCACAGACACTCTCTGCTGCACACAGCATTTACCACAACCCTTGGCTATTAGGAAACCACTCAGTAAATATAAATACTATGTATGGACTGACTCTAGCAGAAAAACATTAGTGAAGCATCTATATGCCCAAACTGAGCATTGTGCTCTTCAACATGATCCTGTAATGTAGGTGATAAGGAAGTTGAAACTAAAAGTCTGGTAACAAATTCAGGTCACCACCCTCCCCTCCACATTTACACGTATCTTCCACCCAAAGGAAACAGCCTGGATGCTCTCACTGAACTATCAACTCTTTATTAAATATTATCTCTGACTTCCCTTCTTGTTCCACCTGGAGATGAGTGGGGAAAGCTCTGTTCTGAAGACTAAGGGAGGTGTCTTCAGTTACCTGGGCCTCCCTCACAGCTCAGTTGGTAAAGAATCTGCCTGCAATGCAGGAAACCCAGCTTCGATCCCTGGGTTGGAAGATTCCCCTGGAGAAGGAAATGGCAACCCACTCCAGTATTTTTGCCTGGAGGATCCCAGGGAGAGCAGCTCAATACTGATTCTCTGAAAGAAAATTTTATTCCCCCCAAAATATTCAGAAATTTTTTGCATAGAACTACCTTTATGCACATACAGATTAAGGTGCCATCCGCAGGAAGAGTCCTTCTACAATAGGTTTCTATCCTTTGGCTGAATCTCAGTCCACAAGAACACAAAGGAAGTTTTTCTCCAGGGAGTGTTTTCTTCGGCAATTAGAGGAAGGCAGTGTCAGACACATCTGAAGCAAACACACACACACAGACACCTCAAAGACTGTGACCGCGAACCTTGCAATCAGGCTGACTGAGATGCCATCACAGCTTAGCTGCTTAATTACTGGGTGACTTTAAGCAAAACTATCATCAGAGTTTAATCAGAAACTCCAAAACATTCTAAGCATTTCAAGCAGAAGAAATTAAATTTAAAAATTGTTGAAAGGACTAGGGTAGCTGGAAAGAGCAGAGGAGACAAAGTGGTGTTAGCAGCGTTCAGGAGCTGCAGGAAGCACAACACGGTTCTTCTGCCCACTCTCCCCTGCACCACCTCAGCCACTGCGAGAGCCCCCAGACCAAGCTCCCATCCCACGCCCCCTCGCCTCACCCCGGCTGTAGGTGCCCACACTTCTCACAGCATCACCCAGAGCACTGGTGCTGCTCTTGCCAGAGTCGGAAGGACAGCTTCTACTTCCGCCTTCCATGTCCAATCCCAAGTAAGAGCCTCCTACTGAAAGAAAACCAAACCTTCCAGCAAGTGAGTCTACGAAATGAAGCTTCTAGGCTTTTCCAGCATCTAACATATAGGAGAGAGAACAGAAAACACCCATTATCACAAGTTACATAATCTATCTGCACTACAGCTTTTGGCTTCATAAATGAATGGCCTGATGCTATGTTCATTTCTGTAAGGGCTTACTAACTGTTGAGCTATGATATGCTGAGTTATTAATCTATAAATTGTGGATATAAAGTCTTTTCTAAGTACAGCCTCTGCTTTCACATGTGAATACATATTTAAACACATAACTGTAATAACAATTTAATGCTAGCTCTATGCACAGGGTCATACAGTATCACACCAAAAAAGAGAGTTCTTAAATAATTCTGGGAAGAATACAAATAAACAAATAGTTTCTAAAGAAAGTGATACATGCTCGAGTCTTCGACTATGGGTAGATTTATTCAGGCAACTGGTAGCAGAAGATTTCAGAAGAAATAAAAGCTAGTACAAGAGAGAGGGTGCAAAAACAGCATAAGATATAGAGACTAACACAAGCAATTCTAAGTCCTGGAGAATAAAACTCAAGATAATAAATGAGACGAGAGAGAGAAGTGGAGAAGAGTAGTGAAGACATGCTTTAACCTGTTGAAAGGTTTAGACATCAACCTACTAGACGAGCAGACATATTTAAGAGCTTGAGGTTCAGCTGAGGCGTGTCAAATTCGCTTTATGTCTATGAGAAGAGGGTAAAATATGAGCAGAGAGGCCAATCAGGAAACTTTCAGGAGCTCTGGAATGAGTCAATGAAAAGCCAAATTAGGACCAATGTAAACGAAAAAAAGGGGGAGGGGTGAGTCAATCAGACACACTCTATTACAGGCTCTAAAACAATACTGGATACACAGCTATGATGGAGAATCTTAGTTTCCAATCTACTCTTGAAGTAGAAGCACATGCATTTAAGGAAGTGGAGAAGATGACTGGAGTGGGAAAGAAAACCACGCAGCTCCCAGAGGGTCATACCGTCCATGAAGAATGTAGGTTCAGTCAGGTGTGGTTGGCTTTTGTTTTGCTGGGAGTGCACAAAAAGCTTGGAGCGGGGCTGGATTACTCCAGACAGACAATATGTCTCCTCCAGACAATAGAGGAGACAATAGAGGAGAGGCTGATCCCACAGCCACCAGGAGTCCTGATCTCTGGCTTAATTTAGAGAGCAGGAATAGAGGTAGAGAGATAGAGTCTAGAAGTAACGACAAATTGTCAGGGTTTGATGGCTGGTTAACGCAGAAGGTGCCAAAACCCAGAAATCACAAAGAGTTATTAAAGTGCAAAGCCATAATCTTTTATATGAAAGCCATGTGGCCAGACGTGCTTGAGGATGTAAAAAAAAATTCCAGGTTTAATCAAAATACTATGGTATCTATACCATGATTTCCAGAACACAAGCAGGAAGGTATATACTGGTGCCATACTCCAACATGTTTATATTTTTTCAATGAAGTATATGCATATTCATAACAAGTGGGATAAATAAAAAACTGAAGTAACCATCTCAATACAGGCAGCTTTCAACTCAAATGCAGAGACAAGGTCAGGTTTCACTGCCAAGCAGATGATGAAAACCTCTCCGTTTTCAGATCTCTTCCCATTTCAGAACCCTAAAACCCATATCTTGAGGGGACAGAGATGAGAGTGTTGGGTTCTGGGTGATGTAGGCAGATTTACCTTCTATTTGTTTCTGTCTCCAAGGGTGGGACCTTGTTTTCTATCATGAACTGAGGTGGGAATATGGGTGCCCAACTATATCCACTGTTGCCAAGGGACTCAGGAGCTCTGTGAAAACACACTTGACCTCAGTCATATTACTAGACTTCACGGATTTTTTAATGATCTGGGTGTGTCACCTAGGAGTCCACTTTAGAGCAAAAGAGAATGAAGTCTCATAGAGTACCACCATGAGATGGTAAGAAATGGATCCAAATATGCAAGACTGGGTAGCATCCTGCATACCGAGTATCTGGACTCAGAGACTGACTTCAGGCAGAGGTTCTACCTGACTGTATCTCCCCAGCCAGACACCTCTTCCCACCACCAGATGACGCCAACAACCATTAAGAAGCATGATGTCAAGTCCTTTCCTGGAAACTGTGGGTCCAGGAGAGAGGAAAAGATGGTTGTGGATCCCCTGATTCCCCCTCTCCACCTCGCTATGAGCAAGCCCAATTCTCCAGGCACCTGGAACCAGGGAGGGGAACAACCTGAACAGCAGGCTTATCGTGGGTAAAATGCTGGTGGCACAGGACGCAGAATGGCAGGGCCCAAACTGCTTTAGAAATTTCACTTCAGCCCCCTACTCTACAACAAAAGAGACTGAGTATTTACTTTGAAACCCCTGTGTTCAATGTTAAAACCCTAGACTTGCAACCAGCCCAATATATCACCTCTAAACATTTTCTTAAACAATAGGACTGCTGACCTCACAGCCAAACCCAAGTGTTGTGCTTATCTGTCTAAAATTCCTGGTAGCTCAGCAGTTGTATTGCTATTTTTTTGTCTCTATATCTGAAAGATTCGTCTCATTTTCTCCCAAGGAAAGAAATCACCAAGCTATTTTCCTGTCACTCTGTCCTCTTAATCTCCTACTTTCTTCATCATTCTGATCAAGGATGGGGGTGGTGACACAGCAATATTGCAGGCAGATTCTTTACCAGCTGAGCCACAGGGAAGCCCAAGAATACTGGAGTGGGTAGCGTAGCCCTTCTCCAGAGGATCTTCCCAACACAGGAATCGAACCAGGGTCTCCTGCACTGAAGGTGGATTCTTTACCAACTGAGCTATTAGGAAAGCCCACACAGAAACGTGGCTGACTAAAATTATTTGTCAGAGATTCTGATCTTCAGGTAGGAAAATTCCTTCTACAAGAGGTGGTTATATCACCTTCCCCACAGCACCCAGTTAATCATACTGAAAAGTGAAAGTGAAGTCACTTAGGCGTGTCTGACTCTGTGGCTCCATGGACTGCAGCCTGGTGGGCTGCAGTCCACGGAATTTTCCAGGCAAGAGTGCTGGCATGGGTTGCCATTTCCTTCTCCAGGGGATCCACCTGACCTAGGGCTCGAACCTGGGTCTCCACCACTGCAGGCAGACACTTTCACCATCCGAGCCACCAAGGAAGCCCAATCATACTGAAGTAGATGACTGAGCAGGTACTGGGGTGACCAGGACACACTGACAGAGAAATCAAGCTCCCGAGTTTCAGAGTCTCCATACCCTCAGATGATCCTTTTTCCTGTGGGGAATGGAAAAATAAGCAGAAGGCCTTCCTTTGTTCTCTATCTTTCGTGGAAATATCTGGCTCCCATTTCAAAGGAGATCGCCGTCGCTATTTTCCTTTTGCTCTCCGAGTGGCTGCAGAAGACAAATCCCGGCAGTGATTTATTGGGGCTCTCACCTCTCTGTTTATTTGCCCAGGGCCAAAACCTAGAGACTCCTTCATCCTCATCCCTGAGCACTGACCCCAAAACCACCTGATTCTGGTCATCAGAAAATTAGCTCTCACCTGTCTAAATGGCCTTCCAGAGAGCAATGCTGGTGGGCATGCAACTATATGACTTGTGATTTCATTGTCTGTGATGAAACCAGCGAAGAGAAACCAGGTCTGCAGTAACTCAAAGGGGCTCTCAGGTAGGCAGGCTTAGTTTAACACTTTGGTACCTATACAAAGTTACTCAGCTCACACACCTCTCCCAAACTCCTCCCTAGGCCATTTCCAAAGGTGGAGCGATTTAGACCATGTGTTGCTCTCTGTCTCTAATTTCAGTATATTTAATAAGCATGTAGGACTTCTTTCCCATCACACTGTTATTATTATAAGGTTGAGGACCTTACTGCCAGGGCAACCTGGATGAGAATATACAAGAATGAAGTCAATCTTGATTAAAATCTTAACTCTGCTTGAATATAACTGTGTTCTTGGCTCCCCTGACTCAAAAGTCAAAAGAATGATCATTTCTCCAACTTGTCATTCTCTCCAAAAATGTATCCGTGAGTTGTAAATGTTTCCTTGAATTTGTTGTTGTTCATTCAGTCATCCAACTCTGCAACCCCATCGACTGCAGCACACAAGGCCTCCCTGTCATTCACTATGTTCTAAAATTTGCTCAAATTCATGTCCTTTGAGTCAATGACACCATCCAACCATGTCCTCTGTTGCCCCCTTCTCTTCCTGCCCTCAGTCTTTCCCACCATCAAGATCTTTTCCAATTAGTCAGTTCTTCACATCAGGTGGCCATTTAGGTTTCCCAAACCTAAATGGGAAAAGAATTTGCAAGAGATGAGATACATGTATAACTGAATCACTTTGCTGTACACTTGAAACTATCACAACATTGTTAATCAACCAAAGTGAAGTCGCTCAGTCGTGTCCGACTCTTTGAGATCCCATGGACTGTCGCCTACCAGGTTCCACCATCCATGGGATTTTCTGGTCAAGAATACTGGAGTGGGTTGCATTTAAATTCCAATATAAAATAAAAAGTTAAATAAATAACCATACCTTGAATGACTGTTAAATAAAAGTCTAAAGAAGTGGAGAAAAAAGGAGTGCAGTTAAAGAAGCATTGATTTGCATTCTGCTGTCCCCCCAGGACAAAAATGTTAAATTAAGAAAAGGATAATCACATCAATAGGATAAAATAATAAGTAGACTTGTCAAGTGTCAAGAGACTCAGATAATTCTTCATAAAATTGTCAGTCCTTTATTACCAACTTCCTGAAGAATTCAAAGCAATGACTTCAAAGTCCCCTTACAATTCTGGAGATCTGTTTTTGCCTTGGTATACTGAGCAGCCTCACTGATCTCTGCAAAACTATCTTCACAAAGAAACAGCTTGGTTATTCCCTGGAGAAGCTCAGGAAAAGCAATACCTTCCACTTCCCTTCCACCTTCTTCACATCATTCTGAGAGGGTAATTTCCAGCCCCCTTGATGTCAAGTAAGGCAGTTAAATGATGATCCTAGAAAAACTGATCAATTCCAGCTACTACTTAAAGGGTTGACTCAGTAAAGAATTAAGGAAACACCCGTCCATGATCCAAGACATATACCATAAAATATTGCTGCTGCTGTTGTCAGTCACTCAGTCATGTCTGACTCCTTGTGACCCCATGGACTGTAGCCTGCCAGGTTCCTCTGTCCATGGAATTCTCCAGGCAAGAAGACTGGAGTGGGTTGCCATTTCCTTCTCCAAAATATTGCTAGGTTCAGACAAATAGTGTTGATGGTGCTAGGCAAGTACCTCTTATTTGTGAATATTCATTGGAAGGACTAATGCTGAAGCTCCAATTCTTTGGCCACCTGGACTGAAGAACATTAGAAAATACCCTGATGCTGGGAAAGGCTGAAGGCAAGAGGAGAAGCAGGTGACAGAGGAAGAGATGGTTAGAAAGCGTCACCGATTCAATGGACATGAATTTAAGCAAACTCTGGGAGACAGTAGAGGATAGAGGAGCCTGGCATGCTGCAATCCATGGGGTCAAAAAGAGTTGGACATGACTTAGGGACTGTCGGAGAAGGCAATGGTACCCCACTCCAGTACTCTTGCCTGGAAAATCCCATGGATGGAGGAGCCTGGTGGGCTGCAGTCCATGGGGTCGCTAAGAGTCGGACACGACTGAGCGACTTCACTTTTCACTTTCTTTAGGGACTGTACAACAGCAACAATACTCTGGAAACCAGAAGAGGCAAAAGCCTCTCTCAGCACTACTCAGAACATCCTGTTAACTGAGACCATCGCTGTCTCATGCATATTCAATCTACCTGCAGAGAGGGGATCCACGGTGAGCATGCCGAGGGTAAGCTTGTCACTTTCTGCAACTAACAGCCTTGGGCAGGCATCCTGTCCTATGAAGGCATCTAGAAAAGTCTGGATTCTACTTTGTGTTTGCTAGGACTGGTTCTAGTAGAAACTGCCCCTATAAATCCATTTCTGCCTCTTTTTAACCACTTTGGAAGCCCTGCTTATGTTTCTCATATCAACCCCACACTCATTCTCCTACACCTCCTAAAAAACTGACCAAGCAGACTTTAAGAATATCTTGCTTTGCAGGATTCTACCCTGAACACTTGAGACAACAGTTGAAGTGAAATTTCCTCCGGCAGCCAGCAGGTGCGGAAGGTACGGGGGAGGTGCTCACAGAAAGGAAACGAAACCAGGGCGCTCCTAGAGCGACTGTGAAGTCACACTGTGCACACGATGCCTGACCCGCTCGTGGGTGACTGGCCTGGAGTTAGGAACCAGATGCCAGGAAAATTACAGCCCTGACTAGCCCCCATTTCTCCCACCAGATTGGTATTTCACAGCTTGGACACCCTAAAACCTCTCCACTGTTTAAAGACTGAAGCTGTTAGGAAATCAAGAATCCCTGCCAGCTAAAAGCAAGACAGAGTTTGCCAAATACTTGTGTTTAAAAAAAAAAAAAAAAAAAAAGTCAAACATGACCTCTCTGCCTGTTTAAAGGTCAAATTAAGCATATCCCTACTGCTTCTGATTAACAGGATGAGGAAAGACAAAATCCATGCCTCCCCTTGTTGAAGAGAGAGTTCACCACAACAAGCAGAGTGTCATTTACTAGGCTACTTTCAGACAAATCCGCTCAAATTTACCTAATTACAGGATGCTCTCTGCCCAGCAGCTTCTCCAGCAGAGCCCAGTGAAGAAACGCATCAGTAATTGGTCAAAATGTATCAGGTCTTTCAAGTGGAGAAGTCTCTGCAAATGCCATTTCACACAACAATGGATGTGTTACTAAAAGTTCTTGATAGAGAGCCGAGGAAATGTGAAGCCAGGGGGTATCAAAGGAAATAATACTCTCTGCTCAACGCATGTCTCCCTTCATTCAATCAGTGAGCATTTATGAGATCTGGAATGAGGTTACTGATGCCAAAATGAGATTTTAGTACTCCTGCCAAAGGCACAAATATATAGAGATAGAGAACTTTAGTGATGAGGACACAGGCAGTGTGAAAATCAGTCCTGAAGCACCTACACTTGCCCCTCTGATATTCCTCCTCTTATCCTAGGTGACGGTGTGCGTACCTAAGTGAAAGTGAAGTCGCTCAGTCGTGTCCGACTCTTTGCGACCCCATGGACTGTAGCCTACCAGGCTCCTCCGTCCAAGTGATTTTCCAGGCAAGCGTACTGGAGTGGGGTGATACTGCCTTCTCCAGGGGATCTTCCCCACCCAGGGATCAAGACTGGGTCTCCTGCATTGTAGGCAGATGCTACCTAAGTAATGATACTCAAACCTAGCAAGACATGACTGGGAAGGTGTCAGGACCCGGCTGAAAGAACTTCATAACCAGACAGGAGAGAGAGAAGGCAGTAGAGAGAGAAGGACCAGGAGGAGCACTCGGCGAACTGTAAGACAAGAACTGACCACATAAGAAAAGAAAAATAAGCTATGTTCTTCTGCACAGTCTTATGTTAGTCACCTGAAGACATAGAACAGTTTTCAATGAATCTTTCTCACGTGCAGTAATTCATGGACATTAAAGTGATACACAGCTTTTCATCCCAGGGAATGCTGTATCATTAGAGGCTTTTTCATGCCATGAAGTCTGATAATAATAGCTTTATTATCATCAGATAAGCACCTTAAAGAACTTAGCCACGTCAGTGCGTGCATGTGTGTGAAGTAGCGTCAGTCGTGTCTGACTCTTTGCAGCCCTGTGTACTGTAGCCCGCCAGGCTTCTCTGTCCATGGGACTGTCCAGGCAAGAATACTGGAGTGGGTTGTCATGCCCTCCTCTAGGGGATCTTCCTGACCCAGGGATCGAACCCACATCTCCTGCGGCTCCTGCACTGCAGGTGGATTATTTACCACTGAACCACGAGGGAAGCCCCAGACACGTCAGTAGACCATCATAAAATGTGTAGTGAGGTCCTATATTAGCCAGACACCTCTGCGATAGGAGCAAGGAGAATGTCAATGGTCAACGAGGACATTGACAGGAAAGAGGACAGGCACACCGCTGATTCTGTGGGAAAGTCAGTGAGTCAGGGGCAAGGGCACAGGGGAGAGTGGAGGCAGAAATGAATAAATAACTAGCCCTGTTGGGCGAAAACAGAGCACTCATCTCCAGCACGGCATGGGTCACTCCTCCCCACCCTCCATGGCTGGGGCCGTGATGTTATCTTCAAATGAAAAGGGTCTCACCGATTGTGCCTCTGAGTCACAGCTCCAGGGAAGCCATTCAACTTCCAGGAAAGTTCAGGTGAAAGAACTTTTATTTCTGTTTATTTTCTAATCCAAGTCAGTGCACCAGGCCTTCAAATGCCTCCAGGTGACCGAGTCACGAACACTTTTGTCACTGGTACTTGACATTAACTAGATTGATTGCACCAGAATAGAAACCAGCTGCAGGATAAGTGATGATGGCATCCCTGAGCTGGGGCTCTTTCTCCCTTCCATCAAGACTTTCCAAAGTCAGCAGGAGCAGAGGACAAAATTAGTATCTTTCAATGCAGAGAGGCTTATCATCTTCCTTTACACTAAGATCAACATTTAATGATGCTCTCTCTCAATTTACACCATTTTATAATAGCACTTTCAAACTAAACAAGCTGCATTTGAAGTAAGACTTTATGTTTCATTACAATTACTCAATCTAACAGTGGGTATTATCACTTACATCAATTATATACAGTTTCATTCTGACAATATAAACTTCCAATAGTATTTATTAAGTATCTGCTTCACACTGAGAAATGGAGACTTAAAACATTCTATCTGATCTGAAAGACTGGATCACTTATTCAGAGAGAGCAGGTGCATATGTATGAAATAATTTATAAACAAGCAAGCACTATGGCATATGAACAGTGTTAATTCACAAACTGTAAAAGTGCAGTTATACACAACTGGAGAACAGGATCATGATTCATCACACTTCACAAGCTTCGAATTCTGTATGATAGAATGAAATTAAGAAGGGAATGATTAAACAGGCTACAGTTTCATTTAAGAAAAGAAGGCTCCCTGAGAGAGATGAACTGCAAAAGTTTATTTATTTATTATAAATAAAATAAATATATATTTATATATTATTAAACATTTATAAATTTATATAATATTCATATATATTGTAAAATATATTTATTATATATAAATACATAATATTTATATATTATATAATGCAATATATTGATATATAGATAATATAGTATATTATATAAATATAAATATATTTATATATTTGTATATTATATAAATTTAGATATAAATGTATAATATTTACAAATTTATATATTATAATATAATGATAAATATATTTGTAAATTTATATATTATTAAATATATTATTTATACATTTTAAGTGAAAGTGAAGTCGCTCAGTCATGTCCAACTCTTAGTGACCCCATGGACTGCAGCCTACCAGGCTCCTCCGTCCATGGGATTTTCCAGGCAAGAACACTGGAGTGGGGTGCCATTTCCTTCTCCAATGCATGAAAGTGAAAAGTGAAAGTGAAGGTGCTCAGTCGTGTCCTACTCTTAGTGACCCCATGGACTGCAGCCTACCAGGCTCCTCCATCCATGGGATTTTCCAGGCAAGAGTACTGGAGTGGGGTGCCATTGCCTTCTCCTATACATATTAATATATATATAAATATGTGTATAAATAAACTGCAAAATATTTATTACATATATGCGCCCTGATTCAACGCTATCTCTAAGCAGAGACCAAGTCTTATAAACCTTGCCAATTCTTCCACCAGGGTCTCCCTAGGGTGCCCGAGGCCACAGACAACTATGTTTGTGGGGTTCCTCTCTAAACACTTTGATTGAATAGTGTGTTGAAAATGTGTGAGCATTTTTTATATATGGTGAAACACTGATGAAGACATGGAATAGTGGGGAGGGGAGATGTTAGCACCAAGATTCTGCATGAAAGGATTCGCTATAGTGTCCACATGCGATCTCGTCTTCAGATCCAGGAACTGTTCCTTTGCGGCTTCTGTCAGGTGTGTCATTCTTGGCGAATTTCTCTCTCTCACTTCACTAAAGTGGTTAAAGTATTGCTATTCCTCAAAACTCTATGGCTCTTGGGAACCATTTGTATGGAAATAATTATTGATCTTGCCTGGGCCACCCCATAGCAACTTTTGTGCAATGTGCTGCTGCTGCTGCTGCTGCTAAGTCGCTTCAGTCATGTCCGACTCTGCACGACCCCATAGACGGAAGCCCACCAGGGTCCCCCGTCCCTGGGATTCTCCAGGCAAGAACACTGGAGTGGGTTGCCATTTCCCTCTCCAATGCATGAAAGCGAAAAGTGAAAGCGAAGTTGCCCAGTCGTGTCCGACTCCCAGCGACCCCATGGACTGGAGCCCACCAGGCTCCTCTGTCCATGGGACTTTCCAGGCAAAAGTACTGGGGTGGGGTGCCAGTGCCTTCCCCCTTTGTGCAATGTGGGTTGCATCATTACTCATGGTGCCACGTTACCTATGAACACTGGCCTCATACAACTCTCTCTCAGGTCATTAATACACTAATTGATGACTATGCAAATTCACATCTTATCCAAAACATGGAGGAAATGTGTGTATAATTCTTTGTCTGGTTATATGGAGCTTACAATTCAAAATTTTCTAAGGTGAACATCAAACCCATTTTCCACCAGGTCGTCTTTTGAGCTCTTTATACCATATGCACTGCATTCTTAGAATGTAAACTCTTTCAAGGTTACTAAAGCTCTGATCTTCCCAATACTGTTACCAGACTCATGCATGGAAGGAGAAAGTGGTTACCCTTCATGAAGGAATGTTTATCCCTTATCCAGCACAGTTTAACTGAGCCGGGAAAGCGCAATGTCACTGTGGGGAGCCAGCATGAGGACCTCCACCCATGGCAAAGGTCATGAGGAAGAAGGCTTGACATACACAAATGCGGGATTAAGCCTCATGAGTCCCCCTGGAAATCCTCAAGCATCTACCCCCATAACCAGAGTCTGCCTATTTTACTACTTTGTGCTCTCACCTACACCTCTGACTTTACGGGGGGCTATCCCCCACTACCTCTCTCTGAAAAAAGAGTTAACTTACAGCTCCAGTTAATATAATTCCTGGGTGTGATAGTGTTTTAACCTACAAACTCCTCTGAAGTTCTCTAGCCTGCCTGTCAGGCTTGTCTGGCCACATGTGATTGCTCACAGCCTCCCAACCGTGAGAGGCATGAGATGCTTTAAATCTTCTAAAAACAGCTTCTTTAGAGAAACTATAAGTATAGTGGGCTGATTAGAAATTGTATTGGTGAAGGGTTTTTTCATTTGTTGAGCCAATGTTTGCTGCTAAGTCTCCACATCTCCTGCCCTTACACACATTAATGAATATATAGAAGAAATAAGTATTAACCTTTGATATTAATCACATTAGACCTTAGGCTAAGTAAGTTCTTTCTTTAATTAAAACCCACTACACCCTCACCCTATAGGAATGTAACTTTATCTGGTACCTTCGGAAGGTAGAGTCTGTTTTAAGAATAATAATCACCCCAGGAGAAATAACTGTCCTGGTTGACTGACCGCTGTCACAAGGAGGGGGTCATCAATTGTCAGCAGGCCCCATGGCCAGAAGATGATGTAACACCCCTAAGACCTCTGTATACATTTGTATGAAGCACTTGACTTTGATAAAAGTCAGGACTGCTGACCCCGCGTGACTTTTGTATAACATCTCAGTGTATAAAAGTAGACCATGGAAAATAAAGAATTGGGATCAGTTCCTCAAAAGACTGGTCTCCCCATGTCGCTCTCTCAAACTCTGGCTGAGTCTCCATCTGGAGCGCGGAACCCGCCAAGCTTGCTAATCATGCCTGGGCTTCTAAGATCCAACTGGGGAGGCCTCAGTGTCTCCTCTCCTTCGGGAGAACGGAAGGATGCCTGTGGCCTACGCAAGTGGTGCAAACTTCTTGTCTTGAAGTTTTATTGGTCTCCCACATAAACCAAGCTACTCAGCCTCTTTTCTCCACTGAATTTTCCTGCTGAGCTATCCTCATTCTATTACTCTTTATATCCTTAATTAATACTTAATTAAGCAGTTGTTTCCTGATCCTCGTCGACGCCGTCCTTGCTTCAAACTCCCTGGATCAGCCGGGGCTGGACCTCGGCAGTCACCACATCACTCAAGAGGCAACTCTGAGAGGACATTTATCCAAAAGACCTGCTGTTTCAGGGGAGCAGTGGTATGGAAAGCCCTTGGAGAAGACAGTCCTCTTGAGCCTGACTTTGGCACAGAACTGGCAGAGGGGGTAGGTCACTGCCCTGAATGCCAGGGCTAAGAATCCTACAGGATAAAGGATGGTTGCTGCCCTTCCCACTCTCCTCAGATGCTATGAACTCAGGAGCCAAATTGCACATGTGTGCACCTACACAAACACCCACAAGGCTCAAATACAAGGGTGAGTGAGGAATTATCCAAAATCATGATGACCAATATCACCATTTTGGTCATCCAGTCTCATGTGATTCCATGAAAGAAATTCTGCTCTGGCCGGAAGGAACAATCATCTTGCCAAACTGTCCTCCTGGATCTGGGGCTCATCCAAAGTCCTGGAAAGATCCCATCAAATCAGGGTAGAGGATGTGAGTAAACCCTAGAGAGGAAAAATGGAGACCCAACGCCCCGTGGATCCAGGGCCAGGCTCAGGGAAACCCATCCTGATGGCACCGCGAGTCCTGGTCAAACCACCCAACAGAGATTCACAAATCATCGAAGCTGGTGATCTGGAGCCTGGGACCCATACACAACCAGGTCTGGACTTGGATCTTCCTGCCTGAATTGAAGCCTAGTCTGTGCATTACAAAAAAAGACTTGGCAAATTTCAAGAAAAGTCCTTCAGTATGAAGGATGAGGTACATAAGACCCCATAGACGGCAGCCCACCAGGCTCCCCCATCACTGGGATTCTCCAGGCAAGAACACTGGAGTGGGTGGCCATTTCCTTCTCCAATGTATGAAAGTGAAAAGTGAAAGTGAAGTCGCTCAGTTGTGCCCGACTCTTAGCGACCCCATGGACTGCACCTCACCAGGCTCCTGCATCCATGGGATTTTCCAGGCAAGAGTACTAGAGTGGGTTGCCATTACCTTCTCCGATAGTGATATACACCCTTTATGAAATATTTCTGGCAAAGAGAACTCTAAGTGGGCAAGGTGTTGATAAGGAACCTAATCCTCCACTTACAATAACATTTCACACATCTGATGATGTGTCTTGTCTTTCACTATGCATATATTTCTACTCATGATATAATAAGACCTCCTCTGGTCCATCACTTCTTGCCATGACACTGGATGAACTGGCATTGTGGGAGACAGTTGGCAGGAGTATTACTAGAAGCCATTCTTTCACTGGGACAAAAATAATTTAACAATGTAAGGAATGCTTGGCAAACTACATAAATATATCCCAGTAAATCCAAACTACCTGTATTACCAGCACAAGCTCCTCCCAGACTGATCTCAAAATACCCAATGTCACCCAAAGCCATCTGATATAATGGTAAATATACTAAAAGAGAAGTTGGACTGCAAAGAAATCTGGTCTTAATACATTGAAATCAAAATATCTTACTTTTGAAAACTTTATAAAACTATATGCTCATGTATTCACATTACTGTGTCCCTCCTTTGGGCCATGGAAGGGTCCCAAATCTTTGAGAGGCCCTAAAAATTCATTTTCATAGCTTCATGAGAAAAACCACTCTGCTATAGAGCCAAACAACCTTCTACTGTAACAGTGATGTAAACATCTGTATTTTTAAATCCATGAACTTCAGCATGTTGCATGGGCTCAAGGATTTGAATGGGATACAGCGCTATCATTTATAATAATTCCTGTTTGATGACCTGTTTATTAACTTTAAACAGAAAGGGTAAGAGTAACTCATGCGCCTCTGACTTGTCTTGCTGGAAAGAGACAAGTGACCTTCTAGAATGACCACTGTCACTACTAGTCTTGCTGAATTTCTCTGTGACGGCAGGCAGAGATCTGGAGTGGTTTGACAGCCACCCTGCACTGTTCAGCATAAATCTGACTTCAACTTGGCATATTTTTGGAGCTACTTCTTTTTGACATGGAAGGTAACTGTAAACCACAGCTCTCTCTTACAGAATGTCTGTTCTGTAAATTCACAAACTAACTTTCCTCCTGAAATCAGCAAGAACTCTGGGATCAAGGGAAACCAGCTTCCATTTATTCCTCCTATCCATTCAAAGCAGAATTCGAAGATTTTGCATATATAACTGCTTAATTATGTTTCTGGAACTGACACCATGATTATATATGTTTACACTGTTACTTATATTGTAACGTTCTTTCTATTCATCTGTTTTGTGTTTCTGCATTATTTTTCATAGGCTTCTCAAGTGCCAGATTTGCTGGGATGGTTTTTAAAGAATTAAATCCATCAGTGGGGACTATCTGGTTCTCAATTTATCCCACTTGACTCCCAACAACCATTCAGAGGGATGAAGGGAAACAGAAATTAACACCATTTTCAATGGAGCAAGTGAGCAGAGAAAATCCCAGACTCTAAATTAAACCAAGTGCTGCCAAAGGCAGCCAAGATGGTGTGATGAAGAAAGACTCTGTGGGCATGGCCACAGAACACAGGGAGTGCAGAGTAGCTAGCTGTGGTCAGCCACGAAATCCCTAGCAAATATAGGCAGCAGAAGAAAAAGGATGGAAGATCTCAGCACCAGCACAGAAATACCTTTAAAAGTTGAGAAAATAACCTCCCAATGTCATATCGATGTCCCCAGGTAGCAGGAGCCAATAAAGGACACCAATGAAATGAATTGATGATGAAAGTCCTCCTCAATAAAGTTAGGTCTGGAGAGACCAAGAAGACACACCCAACAAAGGCACCATATGTAAAAGAAACAGCTTGTCGTGGTTGCAACAGCAGAGAGAGCCGTCACTTAAAAACTCAAAAGGGTACCCTCTCTTTCCCCTTCCTCTATTATCACCATAGGAACTTCCTGTATGCCTTTCCAGGAAATCTCAGCTCATTTGGATGTGGATAACAAACACCAGAAGCTGACTGTGGCTCAGACCATGGACTCCTTATTGCCAAATTGAGACTTAAATTGAAGAAAGTAGGGAAAACCACTAGACCATTCAGGTATGACCTAAATCAAATCCCTTATGATTATACAGTGGAAGTGAGAAATAGATTTAAGGGCCTAGATCTGATAGATAGAGTGCCTGGTGAACTATGGGATGAGGTTCGTGACATTGTACAGGAGACAGGGATCAAGACCATCCCCATGGAAAAGAAATGCAAAAAAGCAAAATGGCTGTCTGGGGAGGCCTTACAAATAGCTGTGAAGAGAAGAGAAGCGAAAAGCAAAGGAGAAAAGGAAAGATATAAACATCTGAATGCAGAGTTCCAAAGAATAACAAGAAGAGATAAGAAAGCCTTCTTCAGCAATCAATGCAAAGAAATAGAGGAAAACAACAGAATGGGAAAGACTAGCGATCTCTTCAAGAAAATCAGAGATACCAAAGGAACATTTCATGCAAAGATGGGCTCGATAAAGGACAGAAATGGTATGGACCTAAGAGAAGCAGAAGATATTAAGAAGAGGTGGCAAGAATACACAGAAGAACTGTACAAAAAAGAGCTTCATAACCAAGATAATCACAATGGTGTGATCACTGACCTAGAGCCAGACATCCTGGAATGTGAAGTCAACTGGGCCTTAGAAAGCATCACTACAAACAAAGCTAGTGGAGGTGATGGAATTCCAGTGGAGCTATTCCAAATCCTGAAAGATGATGCTGTGAAAGTGCTACACTCAATATGCTAGCAAATTTGGAAAACTCAGCAGTGGCCACAGGACTGGAAAAGGTCAGTTTTCATTCCAATCCCAAAGAAAGGCAATGCCAAAGAATGCTCAAACTACTGCACAATTGCACTCATCTCACACGCTGGTAAAGTAATGCTCAAAATTCTCCAAGCCAGGCTTCAGCAATATGTGAACCGTGAACTTCCTGATGTTCAAGCTGGTTTTAGAAAAGGCAGAGGAACCAGAGATCAAATTGCCAACATCCACTGGATCATGGAAAAAGCAAGAGAGTTCCAGAAAAACATCTATTTCTGCTTTATTGACTATGCCAAAGCCTTTGACTGTGTGGATCACAGTAAACTGTGGAGAATTCTGAAAGAGATGGGAATACCAGACCACCTGATCTGCCTCTTGAGAAATCTGTATGCAGGTCAGGAAGCAACAGTTAGAACTGGACATGGAACAACAGACTGGTTCGAAATAGGAAAAGGAGTTCATCAAGGCTGTATATTGTCACCCTGTTTATTTAACTTATATGCAGAGTACATCATGAGAAACGCTGGACTAGAAGAAACACAAGCTGGAATCAAGACTGCCGGGAGAAATAACAATCACCTCAGATATGCAGATGACACCACCCTTATGGCAGAAAGTGAAGAGGAACTCAAAAGACTCTTGATGAAGGTGAAAGTGGAGAGTGAAAAAGTTGGCTTAAAGCTCAACATTCAGAAAACGAAGATCATGGCATCTGGTCCCATCACCTCATGGGAAATAGATGGGGATACAGTGGAAACAGTGTCAGACTTTATTTTTCTGGGCTCCAAAATCACTGCAGATGGTGACTGCAGCCATGAAATTAAAAGACGCTTACTCCTTGGAAGGAAAGTTATGACCAACCTAGATAGCATATTCAAAAGCAGAGACATTTTGCAAACAAAAGTTCGCCTAGTCAAGGCTATGGTCTTTCCTGTGGTCATGTATGGATGTGAGAGCTGGACTGTGAAGAAGGCTGAGCGCCAAAGAATTGATGCTTTTGAACTGTGGTGTTGGAGAAGACTCTTGAGAGTCCCTTGGACTGCAAGGAGATCCAACCAGTCCATTCTGAAGGAGATCAGCCCTGGGAGTTCTTTGGAAGGAATGATGCTAAAGCTGAAACTCCAGTACTTTGGCCACCTCATGCGAAGAGTTGACTCATTGGAGAAGACTCTGATGCTGGGAGGGATTGGGGGCAAGAGGAGAAGGGGACGACAGAGGATGAGATGGCTGGATGGCATCACTGACTCGATGGATGTGAGTCTGGGTGACCTCCGGGAGTTGGTGATGGACAGGGAGGCCTGGCGTGCTGCGATTCATGGGGTCGCAAAGAGTCAGATAGGACTGAGTGACTGATCTGATCTGAACAAACACCATCTACACATAAAATCCATATGGAAAGAAAACTAGGTATAAATGAGCATCCAACTTTCCTATCAGTGATAAGAATTCACCAGCCAAAAAAAAAAAAAAAACCTGTCATGAAATAGAACAAAAGTTTAACAAAACAGTCTGCCATAAATTTATTAAAAATTTAATGAAGCAATTATAGCTACGGAGAAAGATAACAATAGGAGGTGACATCTAGATAACAGGAGGAAATGAAATAGGAATAAATAGACATTAGGAAAAAATAAAAGGAAAAATCACTATAGATGTAAAGATAAAACTGCACAGTGAACAAGAGAGAAAGCATGTTGGGAGGTCCATTAACAGTCATACAAGATGGTAATTAGAAAATTAACAAATGAAACAAAAAAACTGTTAAATAAAATGATTAAAGAGAAAACAATAGAGTAGGCAAGAAACAGAGTTCTAACAAACATATTTGAAGTTCCTGAAAGGCAAAAACCAACCAACTGCATGCAACAAAACCCACATTTTTAAGTACAATAAAGTTTTCCTGGAACAAAAGAAGGCCTTCATCTATCAACTGAAAGTGCATACCAAGTATCAGAGGAAATTGACTCATATCAGTCAATACAAAAAATATGTGCTAGTAAAGATACTATCATAATAAAGGACTTCAACTGTAAAGAAAACTTCTTTGGGCAGTCAGGCAAAATGTTCAAGTTGCAAATATAAAAAAAAACAAAGAAAGAAAATTAAGCTGGTAACAGGCTTCTACCCAGCAAATTCAATACCACAAATCAAAGGAAGAAAACCTACGAGATACTTGAGACAAGAAAGTGCGAATAAAGGACTTTATATCCAGCCAAAGATTTTATATCTCTCAAAGACACAGATTTGATTTCCCACTTCTAGTTCATGAAGCATAAAGGCTGCTGACAGTTTTGAACATGTAATAAATCAGGGGCTACTGTTTACTCAGACTCTTCTTGAGAAAACTAACCACCAGAGGGAAAGCCCCTGCCGACCAAACTGGCGGGCGAGACTCTGGCGAAAGGCCTGGCAGCCAAACGGAATACACTTAAGCACAAAACTAAGACAAAAGTGAGTGTGCGAAAGGAGGCCGTAAATAACCTGACAGTGTAGGAATGATATGACTTTTAAACGAGGAAAGGTAAAATAAGCTTACTGCTTGCCTTTTCTCCCCCTAATGGCAGTCAGAGTAAATCAGTCAAAGGTAAGAAATCAAGTATGAAAGACTGTGTGTATTTCAAAACACAAAGATAAATGCTCAACTCAGACCATCTATTGACAAAAAATGGGTAATATAGGAGAGAGTAAGGCTAAAGAAAAATTATGTAAGCCAGTTAAATCATTGCTTGTAGCAGTGAACTTACTGACTTTGTTAAAAGAAAGAGGGAATTAAAGCCACAATGTTAAGGTGTATTTATAAACAAATATGCGTTTATATTTAGAACAAAAAAAAAACATCTCAAACATCAGAAAAATTACGAGTTTCAAAAGCAAATAAAACAGACTATACAGTGTAAGACCTATATATTATATAAAAATAATAAGCACATATAATTCACATTGAATATATACTTGCTGTATCAATAAATATTATAAGCACAACTCATCTTTTAAGAAAATAGATTTCCAAATTAGGTCACAATTGAAAACTCCGTTCTGTCACATATACAAGTGGCACACCCAAAATAAAGTCATTCAGAAATGAGAAAGAAAGGGTGGGGAAAACAGTGTCTCAAGCAAATGTAAATAGAAATCATCAAGAGTCATGATACTAATTTCATGCAAAATAAAATTCAGGTTAAATTAGAAAAGCACAAAGATGGATGTTCTATAAAGATAATGGGTATGACCCACAATGACGTTCACACAGCTCTGGATATACATACAAAAAGTAATATATAAGCAACTTGCTAAAAGAAATTACAGGACCTACAATAAGAAACGATACCTGGTAAATGAGAAATCTAATTCAGTGTTCTCAATCTGCAACAGATCAAAATGTCCGTTTTCTCTAATTAATGAAGTTAACACCATTCCTATATACATGGACCACAATTTTTTTTTTCTGGAGTTACATAAGCTGATCGATTATGAAATTCTCATAGAAAAATAAACAAAGAAGGATAGCCAAGGAAATTCTGAAAAAGCAGTGACATGAAACTTGCCCCTTAATGTACTAAAACATGGGGTGAGGTCCCATAATTAAAACAGTACGGTTCTGGTATGTGACCAGACAAATCAGTGCACAGATTAGAAAGTCCATATGGCATCACTGACTCGATGGATGCGAATCTGAGTGACCTCCGGGAGCTGGTGATGGACAGGGAGGCCTGGCGTGCTGCGGTTCATGGGGTCGCAAAGAGTCGGACACGACTGAGAAACTGATCTGATCTGATCTAAAGAGAAACAAAAACCTAGAAGAATTAGTAAGGATTAAGATGAGACCTCAAATCAGTAGCATTAACATAGATAATTTAATAGAGGGTGTTGGGACAATGAAGTTCCTCTGGGAGAAGAATTAGCAATTAGCGGGGCTGAGGAGGAAGGATATACTGTAATAGATCAAAGATTTAAATGTAATCAATAAAATCATAAAGACATGGCAAAAAGCTGGTGCAATTTTATTTATAACACTGGAGTGGAGGAGGCCTTTTAACCATGATTCAAAAACTAGGAGCTATAAGAAATGGATAGTGAAAGTGTCAGTTGTACAGTTGTGTCCAACTCTGTGACCCCTCGCAGTAGCCCACCAGGCTCCTCTCTTCACGGAATTCCATAGGCAGTAACACTGGGATGGGTTGCTGTTCCCTTCTCCAAGGGATCGAACCCAGGTCTCCTGCAGGGCAGGAAGACTCTTTACTGTCTAAGCCACCAGGGAAGCCCATTTTAAAAAAAAATGATTTAAGCGTGATGCTAAAAATAAAATAAATAAATCTACATTTTTTAAAAAAATCAGCCAAAAAAAAAAACACACCTGGGATAAAATATCATTAACTAATACCACCCAAGACTAATGTCACTAATGTATAAAGGACTTTTCAAATCAAAAAGAAAATGACAGCTTGATAGGAAAACGGGCAAATCACATGAACAGATGGCTCATAGGAAGAGAAATATAATACTTAAACCTACAAAGAGATGCTGAATTTCATTCAGAAATAGAGAAATGTGAAAAAAAATAAATTATTTTGAGATTATGTGATTCACCTATCATTTCGGCAAATATACCAAAGCTCAAGAACACTCTGTGAGGCCACTCACTCCTTTGTTATTGGCAATTCAAAGCAGTTCAATCACTACAGGGAAGAATGTGTCAGGACCTCCCACAATGACAGACTCCACAATCATATCCTGACAAGGTATCCTTCAGAGATGGCTGCATATGTGCAAGATGATGTGTAAACAAGGTTTTCCACTGAAGCATTCCAGGAGATGGGCAAAATCCTAAGTGTTTAGGATGAGGGCGGCCTAAATAAATCACGGCAAATTCACAAAAATGGAATACTCTGCATCTGTTAAAGAAAATGAGAAATTTCCCTCCAGCTTGATATGGAAAGATCTGTAAGATATAAGAAATGGAGAGAAGCCAAGTTCAGAACAGTACATATAGAATGCATCTGGGTCTTTACCCTCATTCCTAACCAGATTTAAAACTCACAGTGCAGCGGGGTGGGAAGGAGGTTCAAGAGGGAGGGAATATCTGTACACATATAGCTGATTCACTCTGCTGTACAGCCAAAACTAACACAATGCTGTAAGGCAATTATCAGATCAGATCAGATCAGTCGCTCAGTCGTGTCCGACTCTTTGCGACCCCATGAACCGCAGCACGCCAGGCCTCCCTGTCCATCACCAGCTCCCGGAGGTCACTCAGACTCGCATCCATCGAGTCAGTGATGCCATCCAGCCATCTCATCCTCTGTCGTCCCCTTCTCCTCCTGCCCTCAATCCCTCCCAGCATCAGAGTCTTCTCCAATGAGTCAACTCTTCGCATGAAGTGGCCAAAATACTGGAGTTTCAGCTTTAGCATCATTCCCTCCAAAGAAATCCCAGGGCTGATCTCCTTCAGAATGGACTGGTTGGATCTCCTTGCAGTCCAAGGGACTCTCAAGAGTCTTCTCCAACACCACAGTTCAAAAGCATCAATTCTTCCAAAATGGCTGTCTGGGGAGGCCTTACAAATAGCTGTGAAAAGAAGAGAAGCGAAAAGCAAAGGAGAAAAGGAAAGATATAAACATCTGAATGCAGAGTTCCAAAGAATAGCAAGAAGAGATAAGAAAGCCTTCTTCAGTGATCAATGCAAAGAAATAGAGGAAAACAACAGAATGGGAAAGACTAGGGATCTCTTCAAGAAAATCAGAGATACCAAAGGAACATTTCATGCCAAGATGGGCACGATAAAGGACAGAGATGGTGTGGACCTAACAGAAGCAGAAGATATTAAGAAGAGGTGGCAAGAATACACAGAAGAACTGTACAAAAAAGAGCTTCACGACCCAGATAATCATGATGATGTGATCACTGACCTAGAGCCAGACATCTTGGAATGTGAAGTCAAATGGGCCTTAGAAAGCATCACTACGAACAAAGCTAGTGGAGCTGATGGAATTCCAGTGGAGCTATTCCAAGTCCTGAATGATGATGCTGTGAAAGTGCTACACTCAATATGCCAGCAAATTTGGAAAACTCAGCAGTGGCCACAAGATTGGAAAAGGTCAGTTTTTATCCCAATCCCAAAGAAAGGCAATGCCAAGGAGTGCTCAAACTACCGAACAATTGCACTCATCTCACACGCTAGTAAAGTAATGCTCAAAATTCTGCAAGCCAGGCTTCAGCAACATGTGAACCGTGAACTTCCTGATGTTCAAGCTGGATTTAGAAAAGGCAGAGGAAAAGGCAATTATACACCAATGAAAAAATAAAGTAAGCAAGATAAACAAAACAAGACATATGTGAAGGTAATTTAATAGTATTTAACAAGCTGGAATCAAGATTGCCGGGAGAAATATCAATAACCTCAGATATGCAGATGACATCACTCTGATGGCAGAAAGTGAAGAGGAACTCAAAAACCTCTTGATGAAAGTGAAAGTGGAGAGTGAAAAAGCTGGCTTAAAGCTCAGCATTCAGAAAAAGATCATGGCATCTGGTCCCATCACTTCATGGGAAATAGATGGGGATACAGTGGAAACAGTATCAGACTTTATTTTGGGGGGGGGGGGCTCCAAAATCACTGCAGATGGTGACTGCAGCCATGAAATTAAAAGACGCTTACTCCTTGGAAGGAAAGTTATGACCAACCTAGATAGCATATTCAAAAGCAGAGACATTACTTTGCCAACAAAGGTCCGTCTAGTCAAGGCTATGGTCTTTCCTGTGGTCATGTATGGATGTGAGAGCTGGACTGTGAAGAAGGCTGAGCGCTGAAGAATTGATGCTTTTGAACTGTGGTGTTGGAGAAGACTCTTGAGAGTCCCTTGGACTGCAAGGAGATCCAACCAGTCCATCCTAAAGGAGATCAGTCCTGGGTGTTCATTGGAAGGACTGATGCTAAAGCTGAAACTCCAGTATTTTGGCCACCTCATGCGAAGAGTTGACTCACTGGAGAAGACTCTGATGCTGGGAGGGATTGAGGGCAGGAGGAGAAGGGACGACAGAGGATGAGATGGCTGGATGGCATCACTGACTCAATGGATGTGAGTCTGGGTGAACTCTGGGAGTTGGTGATGGACAGGGAGGCCTGGCGTGCTGCAGTTCATGGGGTCACAAAGAGTCGGACACGACTGAGCAACTGATCTGATCTGAACTGAGTCGTTCAGTCGTGTCTGACTCTGCAATCCCATGGGCTGTAACCCACCAGGCTCCTCTGTCCATGGGATTTTCCAGGGAAGAATACTGGAGTGGTTTATCATGCCATCTTCCAGGGCATCTTCCCCACTCAGGGATCGAACCCACATGTCCTGCACTGCAAGCAGATTCTTTACCATCTGAGCTACCAGGGAAGCCCAGCATTTAACTTAATGTATCCAAAAATCATTTTAATATGCAATCAATATTAAAAATTATTAATAGGATTTCTTCTTTTAACTCACACTCCATGCTTCTCTACCTTGTTCTGGGCCTTGAAAAACTTACCCTTGAGAATTGCATCGATAGGGCCCCTTTACTGTCTCACTTTGGGTGGGTTTCATCAGGAGTCATAGACAGGTGGGTGAAAGGAGAGAGACCAGTGTATTTCCTTGTCACTTCTCTCTGCCTCCCTCCCAAACTTCTGACAAGGCTGCATCTCATCACGACTGTTGACTCCTGCCTGGAAGACAAGACTCTATGGGCCCAGCTCTCCCCTGGCTCCAGTAACCCTGATCTAATCCCGTTGTTCCATCAGGTCTAAGACCAACAAAGGTTTCCCACTAATCTCCAAGGGTATCAACCTCCATTTTTCTCCCTTCACACTATCAATCTCTGTAAAAACTTGCCTTGTTAAATCTATTCAGCTGAACTATCTTAATGGCATTCTATTTCCTGCTGGGATTCTGATTTACATGGTATACGATCTTTTACTTAAGAATGAAAAAAAAAAAAAAAGCTGATTTGTGGTTCCTTGAATTTACATAAAAAATATTGGCAGACTATACAAGAAAGCAATCTGAATGCTGACCTTCAAAAGTTGGGAGAGAACAGAAGTAGGCACAAGATTAATCACTAAAAATGTTTTTGTGTTCTCTTGTTTAACCATGAGAACGTATTAAATAGTCTCAAGAACAATTTAAAAAGAAACAAAATGAGAAGTATAGGATTATGTAGGATGATAAGATAAATCAAGTTTGGATGATTTTTTTTTTAAAGGAAGCTTCTTATATATAGATACAAAAAAATCTCCCAAGGTATAGTAAGTGAAAGGGTAAAAATGTATATTAAATGCTTCTGTTTCTGAAGAAGGGAGGGAAGGAAGAAAGGAGGGGGGAATACAAAATAAGGGAAGGAAGGACTGAATATAAAAGTATGTGTGCACAAAATATCTCAGATGGTACACAAAAAACTTGTAACATGAGTCAGGAGTCTGGGGAATAGGCATGCGGGGAAGAACTACTTTCTACCTTATATTCTTTTGTACTTTTTTATATTCTTTTACTGAAAGTGCATAAGTAGCATGTGTTTATTTTAGAAAAGAAAGAAAATATGAATAAATTAATTAAATTACCAATAATCCCAACAATTTTTATTTTCCCTTTTGCACACCTACATTTTTTCCTTCCTTTGTAATGATCATGAATGCATTATGAATATTTTATAATGCAATCTTTGACAAGGCAATTTTACTTTCAGTAATTTATCATAATGGCATTGAAACATGTATAGTATTATATAAGAAACAAATCACCAGTCCAGGTTCAATACAGGATGCTTGGGGCTGGTGCACTGGGATGACCCAGAGGGATGGTATGGGGAGGGAGGTGGGAGGGGGGTTCAGATGTGTATACCCATGGCGTATTCATGTTGATGTATGAAAAAACCAATACCATATTGTAAAGTAATTAGCCTCCAATTAAAATAAATAAATTTAAATTAAAAAATAAAAATAAAAAAAATAAGATCCCACAAGCAGCAGGGCATGGCCAAAAAAAAAGTAAAACATTAAATCAGTTTAAAAAAAAAAAAAAAGAAGAAGGATGTGAGCAAAGATTTCTGTACAAGATGTTCATGGCAATATTTTTTACAACAGTAAAAACTGATAAAAACCTACATGTCAAAAGTAGGGTATGAGCTTTGATGAAGTATCATTCATCCCAATCAAAGTGTAGCCTGGTGCCACTATTAAAAGTGATTTTGCAGAAAATGACTGATGGCCCTGGGAATTCGTCCATCTCTACTGTTTAACACAAAAGCAAGTTTACAAAATACAGTATGACTCAAGGATATGTATTGATAAATTTTTAAAAATTGAGTCTCTATTATTCATTTGTACCTCTAATCCTGGGACTCTTGGCTGGTCTTATGACTTGCTTTGACCAGTAGAATGTGCAGGCAATGATGTAATGTGAGTTCCAGAGCGTAAGTGTTGGAGGCTTTGCAACTTCTACTTTCAACCTTTTGGAATACTGATACTATTAATACTTTGCTATGAAGTCCGGCCCAACCTACTGGAGAATGACAGGCCAAGTGGAGAACTGGGCCACCCCAGCTGATAGCCAACATCGTTTGCCAGACACACCAGTGAGGCTGTCTTGGGAGGAACTGCAGCATTCCTTTGCCAAAGAATGGAATATTTAAAACAAGTCTTTTTTAAATGCTAGAAGAGGAGTTTGCTGTCAGTGAGAATGAGAAGGTAGACCCTGAAATTTAGTAGGAATCCAGGAGAGGGATGGGGCACAGCAGTCAAGAACGTGTCACACACTGCTGGGTGGCCAAGATCAGAATAAGGATCTGAAGAAATGGTCTTTGGCTTCATCTATCAGATGGCCGGCTAATAACCTGAACTAAGGAGCAGTAGTAAAGAATCCTCCTACCCATGCAGGAGATGCAAGAGATGTGGATTCCATCCCTGGGTTGGGAAGATCTCCTGGAGCAGGAAATGGCAACCCAAATTCCATGGACAGAGAAGCCTGGAGGGCTACAGTCCATGGGATCCCAAAGAGTCATCTGTGCCTGAGCACGCAACATAGCCTATGCTTGACTTTACACAACAGGAGTGGAAACCTCTGATTAGTAGAATCATGGATATTTTTAATTTTCACATTTTACTTTCTTATATTTTTAATTTTTTTCTACCTTAGAACAATCACTAATAATATTGCCACTCATATATAATCACTATTAAAGAGAAAGTCAGAAACATATATACATATTTTCATCATGAAGATTCCATAAAAGTTTACATCACTGAAACTTAATTAATGTTTATTCTCAATGTTTAGAAATAGACTGGCTCTATCAAAGAAAATGCAAACATTACTTCCAGAAAAGTTCAGCCAATTTATACTCTTGCATATCTATTTTTCCTATTCTTCTTCAACACTGAAGCCTTTTTAAAAAGTCTTGGTTAAGTCTAGGCTAAAAATACATTGTTTTACTATTTCTATGTTTTGATCCTAATGAAGTCAAAGTTTTTCCATATTGGCCATTTGTATTTCTTATTTGGAAAAATTCCAATCTATAACTTTCACCCATTTCACTATTAAAATAGTATTGATATAAAGTAAGAGCTTATATATTTGCCCTATTTCATAGGAATTATGCAATTATTGAAACAGAAATCTCTTCAATATATTTAGGAAGTAGGGAACTTGTAGCTAGAGAAAAGGATAATCTCACAGAACCCACAACCAGAAAGTATTGGGTTAGCCAAAGAGTGAGTTTGGGTTTTTCCAAAATAAATTGTAGGAAAACCCAAATGAGCTTTTTGGCCAACCCAATAAAACGAGATCTCTCAAGAACTGAAAAGCTCTCAGGCAGTTAGATTTTTTCTCTCTCTCTTTCTCTGGGACCACTAGTCTCTTCTACTTCTCTCTTCACATCTCTTCTTATCTTCTTTTCATAGATTAGTCCTCTTGATAAGACTTGAGTTTGTATAGCGCCAATTCTGAGCCCTAGTCTCCAAAGAATTGAAGCATAAATGTTCCCTTGAGTGTATCGTAACCAGCTATGTATCCGTGTCTCCACATTCAAATGTGTGAGTCTGAGAACCTAATTCCTGGATTGTCATGCTCTGAGCAGATCAGATCAGATCAGATCAGTCGCTCAATCGTGTCCAACTCTTTGCGACCCCATGAACCGCAGCACGCCAGGCCTCCCTGTTCATCACCAGCTCCTGGAGGTCACCCAGACTCATACCCATCGAGTCAGTGATGCCATCCAGCCATCTCATCCTCTGTCGTCCCCTTCTCCTCCTGCCCTCAATCCCTCCCAGCATCAGAGTCTTCTCCAATGAGTCAACTCTTCGCATGAGGTGGCCAAAATACTGGAGTTTCAGCTTTAGCATCATTCCTTCTAAAGAAATTCCAGGATTGATCTCCTTCAGAATGGACTGGTTGGATCTTCTTGCAGTCCAAGGGACTCTCAAGAGTCTTCTCCAACACCACAGTTCAAAAGCATCAATTCTTCGGCGCTCAGCCTTCTTCACAGTCCAGCTCTCACATCCATACATGACCACAGGAAAGACCATAGCCTTGACTAGGCGAACCTTTGTTGGCAAAGTAATGTCTCTGCTTTTGAATATGCTATCTAGGTTGGTCATAACTTTCCTTCCAAGGAGTAAGCGTCTTTTAATTTCATGGCTGCAGTCACCATCTGCAGTGATTTTGGAGCCCAGAAAAACAAAGTCTGACACTGTTTCCACTGTTTCCCCATCTATTTCCCATGAAGTGATGGGACCAGATGCCATGATCTTTGTTTTCTGAATGTTGAGCTTTAAGCCAACCTTTTCACTCTCCACTTTCACTTTCATCAAGAGGCTTTTTAGCCCCTCTTCACTTTCTGCCATAAGAGTCGTGTCATCTGCATATCCGAGGTTATTGATATTTCTCCCAGCAATCTTGATTCCAACCTGTGTCTCCTCCAGTCCAGCATTTCTCATGATGTACTCTGCATATAAATTAAATAAACATGGTGACAATATGCAGCCTTGACGTACTCCTTTTCCTATTTGGAACCAGTCTGTTGTTCCATGACCAGTTCTAACTGTTGCTTCCTGACCTGCATACAGATTTCTTAAGAGGCAGATCAGGTGGTCTGGTATTCCCATCTCTTTCAGAATTTTCCATAGTTTATTGTGATCTACACAGTCAAAGGCTTTGGCATAGTCAATAAAGCAGAAATAGATGTTTTTCTGGAACTCTCTTGCTTTTTCCATGATCCAGTGGATGTTGGCAATTTGATCTCTGGTTCCTCTGCCTTTTCTAAAACCAGCTTGAACATCAGGAAGTTCACGGTTCACATATTGCTGAAGCCTGGCTTGGAGAATTTTGAGCATTACTTTACTAGCGTGTGAGATGAGTGCAATTGTTCGGTAGTTTGAGCATTATTTGGCATTGCCTTTCTTTGGGATCGGGATGAAAACTGACCTTTTCCAATCTTGTGGCCACTGCTGAGTTTTCCAAATTTGCTGGCATATTGAGTGCAGCACTTTCACAGCGTCATCTTTCAGGACTTGGAATAGCTCCACTGGAATTCCATCACCTCCACTAGCTTTGTTCGTAGTGATGCTTTCTAAGGCCCATTTGACTTCACATTCCAAGATGTCTGGCTCTAAGTCAGTGATCAGCAGGACACACACTTATTGCCAAATTAGACATGGCTAGGGAGAAGGCAATGGCACCCCACTCCAGTGCTCTTGCCTGGAAAATCCCACGGATGGAGGAGCCTGGTGGGCTGCAGTCCATGGGGTCACTAAGAGTTGGACATGACTGAGCGACTTCCCTTTCACTTTTCACTTTCATGCATTGGAGAAGGAAATGGCAACCCACTCCAGTGTTCTTGCCTGGAGAATCCCAGGGACGGGGAAGCCTGGTGGGCTGCCATCTCTGGGGTCACACAGAGTCGGACACGACTGAAGCGACGCAGCAGCAGCAGGGAGCTTGGAGTTGGAGAGAGATGAAGGGCAGAAGAAGTTCGTACTGCCTCTGCCTGCTTATTTCATTTTCAGAGAAGGAAACAGGAGCAGCCACACAAGCCAGCTGATAAACATCCCATATACCCTATGGTTCTCACACGTGCTGCAAACATTTTTCCTAGTCCATTTTAATTCACAGTCCAACATCTATGACAGTGGAAAAGTTTTGATGTAGTCATGCCTACCAATCTTTTCTTCAGCAATCAAAATTCATTATTTTCACACATTTAGCTAGTTATACCATAACATTTGTTGGAAAATCCATCTGCTCCTCACTGATTTGAAGTGACATTTTTTCATATGCACATATTTGTGTATATTTGCATCTTTTTTCCATTTCATTTATTGATGTGACTCTTCTGTTTGAGCGATGCCAGTATTCCCACCTTATTATTCTTTGTCAATATGTTCTTAACTATTCTCAAACATTTTTCCCCCCAGATGAATTTCACACCATTATTGCAAGAGAACTGTTTCATCTGGAAGTAACAACTGTTTTGACCCTGAAGAAAAATCTGACCACAGCCTACATAAGCTGTGATTCTACTACTAAAAAAGGATGTGCCTTTAAACTCTAGGATCACAGCTGTCAAGGAAGATACTCATGCTTTAACAGGATTATAGTGAGTGAAACTGAGCAGACTCTGCCCCTCAACTTCAACTCTCAGTGTGGATGAAATAGATAGCAATATTCCACTTTTTATTTTCTCCCTTTTTGCTGAAAAAGACCCTGATGCTGGGAAAGATTGAGGGCAAGAGGAGAAGGGGATGACAGAGGATGAGATGGTTGGATGGCATCATCAACTCCATGGACATGGGTTTGGGTGGACTCTGGGTATTGGTGATGGACAGGGAGGCCTGGAGTGTGGCAGTTCATGGGGTCGCAGAGTCAGACACGACTGAGCAGCTGAACTGAACTTTTGCTGAGCAGGTAGAGCTGAATCTACATAACTTTAATACTTGCTTAATGCGACTCCTTTGCATGGGTTATCTTTCTGCCTTGTCTTATTGCACTTGCTAAAATTTTCAGAATAACATTAAAGAATAACACCTCTAGTGGACAGCCGTATAAGATCTGCAGAGACAATTTTGATGTGAATGAAATTATTTCTACATTTGCAGAGAAAACTGGGAAGAGAGAGAGAGAGAAATGGTGAATTTAGAAAGCCAGATTGGATTTAGGTCTTAATGTGTCACTAACATTATGACCTTTGGAAAGTCATTTAAACACTGTGGGTATAAGTCTCCATTGTTCTCTCCACCTGGGATACCCTTCCCACCCACCTAACTGCTCCTAACTCACCCAGACTCATTACTGAAGACTCAGCTGGGGAGTCTTCTCCTCCAGGAAGTCAACCTGATCCCATCTGCATTAGGGGCTCCTCTTCTGTGCTCTACTAGCCTTCAGGGGTCAATGACCTCAGCTCCTTGTTCTCTGTACCCTAGAACCCAGCATGTTATACTGCTCCTTAAATACCACTTATTAACTCATTCCTTTAGTAAGGGAATTGCCCATCATAACTTTTAAAGGCCCTCATGGCTCCCAAATTCCAAATCATAGTATCATAATTTAGATTTTAGAACCAAAACTAGCTAGTCAAAAACAGCAGTTTATTTCGGCTGTAAATACTCAGATAATTTCCTCAGGTTGTCACCTAATCTTCTGTTTATGGATATTCCTTAATTAAATGACATGAGAGAGAGAGAGAGAAGGTCAGCCTGATCAAAAGACAAGGGTTCTGGTCCAAATGTCACTATTTCCCAACTATATGATCCTCAATTTTTGCATCTTTCAAATGAGTACAATGATTCTGGCCCTCCCTGTCCTGTGGGCTTGTTGTGAGGGACAATTAAGAGAATACAGTAAAGGAACTTTCATAAGACTAAATAAAGTGCTCTTCAAACCTAATACAGCAAAATTCCATTAAAATGTTACACTAATCATTATCATTACAGTTCTATTTCTCATAAATGTTACTACACAGAAATAAAATATAACATCACTTATACTGCTTTTATTATAGCTACTTATCATACATATTTAGTATATATATGGAGTGAGTAGAAAGTCACCCCCTCATGCTAAATCTCAATTTCAGCCAAGTTCTGAGAGTCACTTTAAAATGACCTTGGCCAAGAAATAGCCTTTGTAATTAGTTTGAAAGAGAAATCAGTCAGAATGCCATTTCTCATATTTATTCCACAAACAGCATTTTACCCCCAAAATATATTACTTTTCACTTGATGAGTTATTTCTTTTTTAAACATGGAAAATATAGTTAAGTCTTAAACATTTGAACAGGCTTCCAGATGGCTCAGTGGTAAAGAATCCGCCTGCCAATGCAGGAGACACGGGTTCAATCCCTGGGTAGGGAAGATCCCCTGGAGTTGGAAAGGGCAACCCACTCCAGTATTCTTGCCTGGAAAAATCCATGGACAGAGGAGCCTGATGAGCTACAGTCAAAAAGAGTTGGGACACGACTCAGTGACTGAGCACACGCACATACACACTTGAAATGGAAAGAAAGAGCTAGAAAGAAAAAATTCTCACATCCTTTTTGTTTTTGCTGGAGACAACCAGCTTGGCTGGATGAAACAAACAGGTCACCAGTTTATAGAGCGGAATGGATATGACGGGATAGAAAAGAAAAAAAACACTTTTTCTGTCTCACCATTCCCCTTCAGAGGCGCTATGCCAGATCCCCTTTCCCACTTCAAACTTGCTGCATTTGCAGGAAGGGAGGGAGGGAGCAACTGCTGGACCTCTTTTTCCTTGTGTTTTTATCTTGCTTTTTCTTCCTAACTCATCTTCTGACCCTTCCAGGTCATAAAACCATGGCAGAAAATTTAGTTTTTGAAAACTATTGTGTTCAGCTAACACTGTGCACTTTTAGCCTGGCAGATGTTGAAATCTGATTTTTTCTAATAACCAGAATTATGAAGATAAAACACAGGACACCCAGTTAAAATCCAAATTCAGAAAACCATCTATTGCTTATCTGAAATTCAAATTTAACTGGGCATTTTGTATCTAGATATTTTTAACTTGTTGTGGTTCCTCCAAGACACTCTTCAAGTCTTGGTTGCTGGAAGATTTTTACCCAGAAGTCCCTAAGTGATTGCATCTGTATTCCCGATAGTTTCTTACTCTTTCCCAAGACCTTCCAAATCTGTCCTGTTGTGGTCACCCAAACAACAGGCCTTCTTGGGTGAGACCCATGCCATCTCTCTACACTGTGAAGCCTATAAGAAGGAGGTCCACTCCCAGGACAGCGAGTGCTCCCTGTCCTGTTGCTATAGCAACAAACCCCTTTCAGCCCAAGGTAAAGGGACTTCCCCGATGGCTCATTTGGTAAAGAATCCACCTGCAGTGCCGGCAGCCTCTGTTCAATCCCTGGGTCAGGAAGATCTGCTGGAGAAGGGATAGGCTACCCTCTCCAGTATTCTTGGGCTTCCCTTGTGGCTCAGCTGGTAAAGAATCCACCTGCACTGTGGAATATGTGTTTGATCCCTGGGCTGAGAAGATCCTCTGGAGAAGGGAAAAGCACCACTCCAGTATTCCGGCCTGGAGAATTCCATGGACCGTATAGTCCACGAGATCGCAAAGAGACAGACACGACTGAGCACCTTTCTCTAAAGGGACACACAAAGTCCTCCCAGTACTCTCCTGGAAGACCATTCTCCTGGGGTGCTCCTCTCATGTTCTGAGACAATCACTTGAATATTCACACAAATAAGACACCTAACACACACATTCATGCACACATGATACATCTTCAGCACTGGCTCAGAAAAACAGAAATGATAACTAATCCATTAAAAAAACTCATACATATCCACTTGTGAATAACGAAAACTTAAACAATCCTTGTTTGCAAAACTACATTTTTCTTCAAGTGCTTATGCATAAACAGAGAATGGAAGAATTGATAAGCTAGGCTTTTATTCCAATTTATTTAATGAGCTAAAAAAAGTCTCCACGTGTAAATTAGCAGCAAGATGTCTGATTAAACTGGACCAGTGACAGCATTTAGCTGGCACATGGGTCCACCCCGCCTGCTTAGATGCATTTTCTTGGCAGGAGCTTGTGGAGAGTTTGGGATGTTGACAGGCTAGAATGTGTGTACTTCAAAATGTCTGCACATCTATTCTACGCAGTCACACTCTTGTAACTGCAGAGAAGTGAGACTGTGCGATACAGCTATCTTTAATTCCAGCTTACATGCTTCATGAAAGGCAACTCCATACAAAGGACTAGAAAGCACAAACACAAAACTGCAACCTAATCAGAAAGAAAAAAATTCAAAACATTATCTCTGCTTCAAGCCTATATAAAGTGCAATGCCGAAGGCCAGTGTTTCCTTTATTTTTCCCCATTTTAATAACAATGTCCAGCTGCGCTTTGAAATAATAGAAGTGCTTATGGAAATCGTTGTGCTTGTTGCCCAGAAACTAGAACTTCATTTGAATGGGCTATAAAATATCACACAGATTGGCCTATCCAATCCCAAGGCATCATGCCCTCTTTCTCTTTGGTCTATTTTCCCTCCTGGTACCCACAGGAGGGTACCCTTTGATAGCAGCATCCCACTCTCCATCCCTCTTCTAAGTACCAGACCTTGGGAGCCCAGGAACTATTAGGCTCACTGAGCCTCCCAAAACTATTGAAACATACACCTTCAATGCCTCATTGCACAAAAGCGTTGTTCCAAGAATGTCCAACTCTTCTAATAAAGCTAAACTCAACCAAGGTGAGTGATCTATCACATCTTGTTTCACCCTAAATACTTTTTGTCCGAAGTAGTTTAATTTTCGTAACCCTTCAAGCCTTTCATATCTTTAGAATTTGGGGAGAGGGGGATTCACCATTACCTCCTAAGTCATGCGCAACTGACCATTGCTGCTATTCACACTCATGGCCAAGTGTTTCTAGAGCCGCATTTCAGGGACCACCCATGGAATAGTGTCTGCTCATATTCATCCATTTGTTAAACTAAGAAAACCAGGTTTCATTTTGTTGGAAGATTAAACTGTGGCACGTGGAAATTTTCCAGAGATCCTTTGAACACCAGCTGAGCCACAAGGGAAGCCCCCTTTGAGCATACACCAATTCAGATGAGGCAGTGTCAGTCTAGAAGTTGTTGGGGACACTCAACCAACGGAAGCTGGGGAGGGAAGGTTTACAGAGAAGACACAAAAGCAAAGCAAGAAAATTATTTGATTGGTGGCTCCACAGTAAAGCATCTGCATGCCAACGCAGGCAGTCCCTGGGTTGGGAATATTCGCTGAGAAGGAAACGGCAACCCACTCCAGAACTTTTGCCTGGAAAATTTCACGAACAAAAGAGGCCTGGTAGGCTACAGTCCATGGGGTCGCCAAAAAAGTTGGTCATGGCTTAGTGGCTACACAACAATGTGGTTTAAGCAGTTGCCTTCTTTTTGAAAGGCTGGTTGGCTGTTTGTGACATTTTGCCCTTAAGTTTCATTTTCCCAGATATGAATGCACTGACTCTGGCTTAGGTTCTGGTTTGTTCACATAGGCAATCAAGGCATTGGAGCTACCTCCATCTAACGGCCTCCTTGCTTAATGACATTAACAGTTTTATCAACTATTTTCTCTTTTAATAAACTATTAGTTGCAGTTAAATGAATCAAGCATTTCTTTTAAAGCAAACATTAACCCAGACTTCAGAAACAAGCTAGATTGCAGGTATCAGTATGATATTGGCTTGGAGGCGGGAGGTGATGCTCAGGGCTGTTACAATCCCATAATCAATAATGTCAGCTGTTTGTCCCTGAAGGGGACATCCTGGCCTGTCTGATCTTGGTTCAGTGCAGATTCTGCCCTCAGAAAGGATTTTGTTCTCCCTTCATCAGAAATAGCTCTGCTTGCTGAACAGATGGGAGAGACAGTAACTGTGATATCAAGGCATATGGTTTGAGAACAGATAAGAGTAGTCATTCCAAATATTAGTACAGTTTCTTTCAGGTTTTCATGGAAATGACACATATGAATGTCAATAGGCAAAAATAACAGATAACATTTGCAACCATCTCAAAATCTACTTGGCAAAAATCAAAAGTATAAACTGCTTGGCTTGCATTCCTAAAGTATATTGTGCCATCTGTACTGAGAATTTGAGAGGGTAAAATAATTAGGTTGGGCCTAATAGAAACCAGATTTTTCTTTCATTCACTAAACAAATACATATTGAGCACTGAATCCAAACACTTCTGGATTTGTGGGGTAAAATGATGAACAAGTCAGTCTTCGTTCTGCAGGAGCTACTGGTCTAATGGAGGGAGATAATAAAGGAAATGAGGGTTACAACACGGTATGGTAAGTGCCAAGATCGAGGACAGCAGGAGATGCCCTGGCAAGCTGGAGACACTCGTCCCAGTCTGAGGCAGGCTGTCCAGAAAGATGGCAGAGAAGTGGTACCAAAGCTGAAATCTGAATGAACATGGCTGGACAAAACACAAGGGTGGTAGGAGGTGGTCTAGAGGAGAACACTCTATCCGTGTCAAAGATGTAGAAGAGACAGGCAACAAAGACAGTCATGTTGAGTTTCAAACAAACCGCTGAAATTGAACTTTGGATAAAAAAGAATGGAATAAACTCTATAATTGGAACTTGTTCACCAAACATCTATTACCTAGAACTCAGCATTACTTCAGGTCCTGGTCTAAAGTGAAAAGAAAGACTTGGAACAGATCACCTTTGAATTACATACTATAGTCTAAAAAGTCTACACAAAAAACACAAGTTAAGATACTTAAAATAGTTATGTATTTACATATAATACATATTATATATATACTTATATATATTTTACATACCTTACTTAGATGCATATATAGACAGATGGAAATGGGAACCATAAAATAGATACAGGAATACATGTGTGTGTGTGTGTGTATATATATATATGTATGGCTTCCCTATGGCTCAGAGGTTAAAGCGTCTGCCTGCAGTGCAGGAGACCTGGGTTCGATCCCTGGATCGGGAAGATCCCCTGGAGAAGGAAATGGCAACCCACTCCAGTATTCTTGCCTGGAGAATCCCATGGACAGAGGAGCCTTGTGGGCTATAGTTCACGGGGTTGCAAAGAGTTGGACACGACTGTTACATACAACATCTAAATGATATAACCAAAACGTTTCATACCTTGAAGTTTGGGGGTTTTTTAATTCTGCATTACATTGAAAATTGTTTCTTTCCAAAGAAAATGCCGAAGACAACTGTGCATGTACCACCAGTCAAGCTGTTAATTAGGCTGAGAGATTTCAGGATCACTTTTTCAAAGACACTGAATTAAAGGTGAAGACAGTATAAAGGTTGAAAACATGCAGTCCTACTAAGACTATGCAAGCGTTCTTGGAGAATGTACCTATGAATTTATCAATTTCATAGATAAGTTTCATATTCTAGCTGATATTCTCCTAACATGAGCCCTTAACAGAGCTACAGCAGGTTTATCTAACTCGAAATTCTCCAGCTTTCATCCAGAGGCAATTGAGAGACTCGGGCAGTTCAGGTAAATTAACGACAATCAAAATCTTACTCTAACCGTTGGTAGCAGAACACAATATGTATTTTTCATTATTAATGAACATTTAAGGCAAAGCCTTAATGTTAAGCCTTAACTGAGAAGATGGATGAAATGGGTTTCATCTAATATGCTTATGCTGATTATTTCTATAAAGCACCTCTGAGTTACTAAAGATGGTAGCAGTGCAGAAAAGAAATTTAGTGAGACCAAAATTAAGCACCCTAGAAGCAAGATAAAATGTTTCATGCTATCCATAAGAAGCATGCCCAATGCTTTTGTTCTTTACTGCATCAAAGTACAGCAGCATTTCCTGTGAACTCTCTCCACTGGGCTGCTGTTGTCAGGCAAGTACTGAAGATGAAATGAAGGGATGATCACACACACACAGATTGTTGAGAAAGAGGAAAGCAGTAAAGTCTATTTATAAATCCAAGTTTGAGGAAAACCTACCAAAAATTCAGAGGTAAATAAATTAGAGACTCATTTTACTATGTTCTAAATATTTTTTCATTCAAATGATGAGCACAAACAGGAGACCAGAGTTGGGGACTAACAATCTCTCCGTGTGGTAGATTTTTTACTATTTATAGTTATTCACTTGCTTTCCTTACAGGAAAACATCCAGTGTGTGTTTTCTCGTAACTTTGTTCTGACTTAAATAAAAAGATAAGGCCACAATAAAAGGAGCTACTTAGAAATCAACTTGGAAGTCAAGAACATTTAAGAAAAACAATAGAAACTGTAAAGGGATACAGACATCTTTTCCCCAAGAAGACAAACAGAGAAAGAAAATCTGTTCCTTGATATAAATTCTGGACCAAGTGACCCAGAGCAAAGGAGCTTAAGGGCTGAAAGACATCTCCAATGTACCAGAAAGTGGTTATGGATCATGTATTGGCTACAACTGGCCTCTGCAATAACAAAGTTTACTTAGAGATTTGTTGTTGTTCAGTTGCTAAGTCATGTCCAACTCTTTGTGTGACCAGAGGACTGCAAGCTTGGACAAGATGGACACCAGGCTTCCCTGTCCTCCTCCACTATCTCCTGGAGTTTGCTCAAACTCATGTCCATTGAGTCAATGACACCATCCAACCATCTCATCCTCTGTCACCCCCTTTTACTCCTGTCCTCCACCTTTCCCAGCATCAGGGTCTTTTCTAATGAGTCGGCTTGTCTAATTAGGTGGCCAAAGTTTTGGAGCTACAGCATCAGTCCCTCCAGTGAATATCCAGGGTTGATTTCCTTTAGGATTGACTGGTTTCATCTCCTTTCTGTCCAAGAGTCTTCTCCAGCACCACAGTTCAAAAGTATCAATTTTCAGCATTCAATCTTCTTTCCAATCCAACTCTCACATCCATACATGACTACTGGAAATGTATGACTAGATTGACTAGACAGACTTTTGCCGTCAACGTGATGCCTCTGCTTTTTAATACGCTGTCTAGGTTGGTCATAGCTTTTCTTCCAAGGAGCAAGAGTCTTTTAATTTCATGGCTGCAGTCACCATCTGCAGTGATTTGGGAGCCCAAGAAAATAAAGTCTGCCACTGTTTTCCATTTTTTCCCCCATCTATTTGCCAAGAAGTGATGCGACCGGATGCCATGATCTTTGTTTTTTGAATGTTGAGTTTTAAGCCAGCTTTTTCACTCTCCTCTTTCACCTTCATCAAGAGGCTCTTTAGTTCCTCTTCACTTTCTGCCATTAGGTGGTGTCATCTGAATATCTAAGGTTATTGCTATTTCTCCTGGCAATCTTGATTCCAGCGTGAGCTTCAATTAGAGATTACAAGCATGACAGAAAGCATTAGTACCACCATTCCTTCATTCCATAATAAATAGAACTACTTTCTGTAATTTTTTTTTTCTGATGAATCTGGACACGGTTTAGAAATCCTCCTGCTGCCCCTCTGAATCCAGCAGAGTTAGTACTAACAAGTTAGTACTGACAAATATTTGCCATCCTTGCTCTAAAATTAAAGAGAAGATTTTAATTTATGACCAATTGTTGTACGACTTCAATTCTGCTTGAAAGAGAGCAACTTTTGGAACTGGTGGAGAAACTTTTAAAATATAGATAGTGAATACTTGGTGCTGCTGCTGCTAAGTCGCATCAGTCGTATTTTAATGGAGAGTTCTAGTTTTCCAGAAAAGCGACATAATAATCGGATTGGGTTTTGTTGTTCTGTTTTGTTTTCAACAAACTTCATTTTTTAAGAGTTCTTTTAGATTCTTGGCAAATTGAGCCAAAAGTATAGAAAGCTTTCATATACCCTCAGGCACACACACACAACCTTCCCTCCCATGGACATCCCACACCACAGGTATAAGTTGTTAAAAACAATGAAATTGACACACCATTATCACTCAAAGTCCACAATTTACATTAGAGTTCACTCTTGGTGTTTTACATCCTATGGGTTTTCACAAATGTACAAGATACCATTACAGAGTACGTATGCTACCTTAAAATGTCGCTGTGGTATTTCCCTCCCCTCTAACTTCTGTAAACTTCACTGTAATTTTTTTCTGTAATTTTTTAAAACATCATATAGATGAAGTCAGAGTATGTGGCCTTTTTAGATTGGCTTCTTTCACTTATTCACCTAACTCTCTTCCATGCTTCTCATGGCTTGACAGCTCTTTTATTTTAGTGCTGGATAAATATTCCATTGTTTGGCTGTACCAGATTACATATCCATTTATCTTCTTAAGGACATCTCGGCTGCTTCCAATTTGTGGCAACTTTGAATAAAGTTACTATAAACATCCAAGTGCAGTTTTTTGTGTGAACATAGGTTTTCAACTCAGTTGAGTAACTATCAAAGGGCATAACTGCTGGACTGTATGGTAAGAGGATGCTTAGTTTCGTAAGCAGCTACTAGACTGCCTTCCAAAGCGGCTGCGCTAGTTCACATTCCCAGCAGCAGTGCATCCGAGTGCCCGTTGCTCCTGTCCTCACAAACCCTCGGCGTTGTCCGTGTTTTGGATTCTGGCCACTCTCACAGGTGCACTGTAGCCCCTTGCTGTTGTTTTAGCTTGCATTTCCATGTGCTATAGGATGTGGAACAGTTTTTCATATGCTTGACTGCCATTCATTTATCTTTCTTTAGTGAGGTGTCTGTTGAGGGTGTTTGCCCAGTTTTTAACCAGGCTTTCCTATTCTTGTATGTTAAGAGTTCTTTATGTATTTTGGTTAACAGTTCATAATCAGACATGTCTTTTGCAAATACTTTCTTCCACTCTCTGGCTTATCCTGCCATTCTCTTAACATTGTCTTTTCACAGTGCAGAACTTTTCAATTTTAATAAAGTTAGGCTTATAAATTATTCCTTTCATAAATTGTGCCTTTGGTGTTGAACTTAAAAAGTCATCACCATACCCAAGGTCAGTTACAATTTCTCTTATGTTACCTGCCATGAAAGTTGCAGTTTTGCATTTTATATTTAGGCCTATGATCCATTTGAGTCCATTTTAATGAAGGATGTGAAGAGTATATAGTTCGTTTGTTTTTGTCTGCCTGTCCACTTGTTCCAGCACCATTTGTTGAAAAGACTCTTGACTCCACTGCATTGTCTTTGCTCTTCTGTCAAATATCAGTTGACTATGCGTATGTGAGACTATTTCTGGACTCTCTGCTCCATTCCATTAATCTACTTGTTTATTCTTTCACCAGGACCACACTATCTTGATTAGTGTAGCTTTACAGGAAGTCTTGATATGGGTAGTGTCGGTCCTCTGACACCATAGGACCTAGAAAATTTCCTGAAGGTAAAACTCACAGAAGTTTGAGCCCCCTTAAAGAGGCCCCCCTGGAGATTTTAACTCTTGGAAGTCCACATTGGGCCCCTGAAATCTGTCAATTAAATGTCGGATTTTCCTACCCCAGCACTGATTCCTGCAGGGTTTCTAGTTTGCTTATGGTTAAGTTGTGATTCTCCATATTCACCTGTCAGTCTCTCCAATTTAGGAAGTGGCAGTTTAGCCCATGATCTCAATTCTCTGACAGATCCGAGAAGAGCTGCTGAATTTTCAGTTTGCTCAACTTTTCCCTTGTTACTGGGACAGACTGGCAACTCTTTATGTGCCAGACAAGAAACCAAAAGTCTTTTGTAATTTCTCATCACAATTCTTAGTGATCTAAGTCAGGGATTATGGAATTCAAGAGGCAATACGGCTCTGAGCAGATCCAAATGGGCAGCTACCATAAACACAATCATTATTACTGGCAAAGAGTCACCAATTTCCAGCGCTGTCTTAAAATTTTAAACCTATTTCCAGTGCAACAAACCTTTACAGTAAACTTTTCCTGAGTTTGTGGATCTTTCTCTTCTCTGCCCAACTCTTGCTTTCTCCATCACTCCTACTTTGTTGGATGCTTTCTCCTGAATCACGCTTTTTCTCATAGCCCTGACACCTACACTGAAAAGTGTGTTGTGATCGGAAGTGATGCGTATGGGGGGGGGGGGGGGGGAGGGTCAAGAGGGAGGGAATAGAAATATAATTATGCTTGCTTCATGCTGATGTATGGCAGAAACCACACAACATTGTAATTTCCCTCCAATTAAAAAATAAATTTTAAAAAAGTGATGGGCAGTCTATTAAAAAGTAGACAAATATCCAAGTACTGTTGAGCTCTACAAGTGTAGACCCCTTTATGACTAATGAGACAAATCCACCAACTACAGATTCAGTGAGGTTCTTCCTAATCTCTTCTAGTGCTAAATCTAGGGACTTGCTTCAGAACACAAGCTCTAGGGGTGGGACAAATGGAGAGAATAGCATGGAAACATACACTACCACGTGTGGAATAGATGGCCAGTGGCAATTTGCTGTGTGACTCACAGCTCAGACTAGGGCTCCTTGACAACCGACAGGGCGGGAGGGAGGTTCAAGTAGGAGGGGACACATGTATACCTATGGTTGATAGGCACTGATGTATGGCAGAAATCAACACAATATTTAAAGCAACTGTCCTTCAATTAAAACAAATAATTTTTTCAATATTTTATAAAAAAGAACACAAGCTCTGAAGCCAGACTAGTTGAGTCTAAATTCCAGCTCCACACTTATCAGCAATTGGGCCAAATTCTTTAGTCTCTTTATGTCTCAGCTACTTGAAACTGATGATGCTATTACATGTGGCGTAGGTCTTATGAGAATGAAATGAGTTAAGACATATAAAGCTCCTACAACAGTGCCTGGCACATAGAATGATAGAGTGTTAACTCTGATAAGGCCTTTATAATCACCTGCGGCACAGCCATGGACTCTGGCGGAGAGAGGAGGCATTGCAGTCATGCCTGAGATATTGACCCCTTACACCCCTTAGGATGGCCAGGAGGGACCCAGGCCAATCACCTCTGGCCAAGAGCAACCAGCTATGCCGTTCAAATAATTCTAAATTTCTCTGTGTGTCAGGACGTGAAGGGGGATTGATAAGCTCTCCATTTTATCTGTTTCCCAAAAGGATACATTATTATAGACCCATAATATCTTTTCCATTCTATTTCATTTTACTGAAAAGAAAATATCCTGGGAAATAGTCTCTGACTTTTTCATTTTAACACACCATGACTAGAGAGCCTGTGCTGATTACCCAACCATGGCTTTGAAAAGCTGAATAATTTTACTCTGAACTATTGATGTTGTTTCCTTAGGGCTTGGATTTGTGAGTGGGAATGGCACTGAAATCAATCATGGATTGTTTTGACCAGACTCTGGAGCATTTACATTTATTCCAAAAAACTCTTCTCTCTGCCCCCTAAAGTGGCATCTAGCTGTCAAATGCTGCTATGAGTCCATTGAGAAGAATGAGCCCAGATTCTTCCAAGATCTAGGGGACACTCACTTTGGATGTGTCAGGTTGGAAGCTGACTTCCTAGGTCCTATGTCAAGTTCAAAAGCCCTGCTCTGGTGGAACTGCCATCATCTCCCATCAACATAACCATCACACCCCATTAATGATAGCAGAAATGAACCAGCTGTTTTTATGTTGCTTAGCAATTTTCCTTAATATCACAATTTTACAAATACACAGGGGAGCCCTCCCAGGTTGAACTTTTTGAGTAATGTAGTCCTAACCCCTCTGACAAGAAAACAAATTTTAATCTTTTTTCAACTTGGAGTTGTTTTAATCACATATGTAAACATCACATACATGTGTGCATATACAGTATCACAAATTTTGTAGCTCTATAAATTATTTTTATTCAGATTGTTTTCCAGTTTTTGAACAACTACATCTGACAGGAATGAAATCTCTTCTCCTTGTAAATAGCCTGAGAATGCACTCAATACAGTCACACTGGTTAAGAATGGTTACTGTCATCTTGAAAACATAAAAGAAAGACATTCCATGAAAGGGGAATAATAGAGAGAAAGGAGTATGTCAGGAAGAAATTTCCCTCTACCCTTCTGGGCGATTCTGGCTGTTCTAAGAATTAAACTGACATGAGACAGTTGGCTTAAAGCTCAACATTCAGAAAACGAAGATCATGGCATCTGGTCCCATCACTACATGGGAAATAGATGGGGAAACAGTGGAAACAGTGTCAGACTTTGTTTTTCTGGGCTCCAAAATCACTGCAGATGGTGACTGCAGCCATGAAATTAAAAGACGCTTACTCCTTGGAAGGAAAGTTATGACCAACCTAGATAGCATATTCAAAAGCAGAGACATTACTTTACCAACAAAGGTTCGCCTAGTCAAGGCTATGGTCTTTCCTATGGTCATGTATGGATGTGAGAGCTGGACTGTGAAGAAGGCTGAGCGCCGAAGAATTGATGCTTTTGAACTGTGGTGTTGGAGAAGACTCTTGAGAGTCCCTTGGACTGCAAGAAGATCCAACCAGTCCATTCTGAAGGAGATCAATCCTGGAATTTCTTTAGAAGGAATGATGTTAAAGCTGAAACTCCAGTATTTTGGCCACCTCATGCGAAGAGTTGACTCATTGGAGAAGACTCTGATGCTGGGAGGGATTGAGGGCAGGAGGAGAAGGGGACGACAGAGGATGAGATGGCTGGATGGCATCACTGACTCGATGGATGCGAGTCTGAGTGACCTCCGGGAGCTGGTGATGGACAGGGAGGCCTGGCGTGCTGCGGTTCATGGGGTCGCAAAGAGTCGGACACGACTGAGCGACTGATCTGATCTGATCTGAGACAGATTAATAGAAGAAAGTGAAACAAAAGTCTAATAGGATGAATTCATGAGAGAGACTGAGTAAAACTGAGTAACTCACCAAACTGGCAAAAACCCTCACCTTTAATACCATCTTCCATCAGAGACAAAAGGGGATGATGAGGGCAGTGGTTTGGGATGCCAAAGAGGAAGGCAATTTACAAGAGGCTGGAAAAGCAAGATGGTTGGTAAGCATTTTAGGGGCCAGGAGGAAGCAGTAGGACTAAGAAAGGAATTTAACACACAGACCTTGCTAGGGTCCTCCCTGTCTATACACCTAGCTCACACTACAGTCACCTCTGGTGATGGCTCCCTCCTAAACAGGTCCTCTCTCTAGATCCTTTCAGGCAGCTAGGGGAAAGGTCAAAGTTTCTTCCTGAGTCTTTTGGCCTTTGATTGTTTTCAGCTTGAAATAATCCACGTGTCAAAGAGACATGTTGGGGTGGCAAATTTTGCTCCCTTACAAGTGATTTCTAAGTTGTGTTGTTGCTATTGTTATAGGAAGACTGCACTGTAAAGTTGGTAAACACAGAACACATCCCAGGTTTTTTAAATCTAAAGTATTATAAAAGGTAGATAAGTCAAAGCAGTTCAACCTAATTCTACTTTAAATGCTTTTAGTCCTGCTTTGGTACCAATTTTGTGGCTTCCGTCAGGATTTCTGTTCCCTGCTCTGTAGCATTCAAATGTGGAACAGCAACCCACTCCATTATCCTTGCCTGAAGAATTTCATGGACAGAAGAGCCTGGTGGGCTACAGTCCAGGGGTCCCAAATAGTTGGACAGGACATGACTGAGTGACCGGGAGGACTAACACTTTCACTTTGGGGTGGTGGCCCAACCAGAGAGGGTAAGAAAGCTCTGCCTCACTCGCCCTGGACCCCTATACCTTTCCCCATGCACTCCGTCCACTTGGCTGCATCTTGGATACATCTGAGATGTATCCTTTGTAGAAGAAGTAAAGGCACTCAGTCATGTCCGACCCTTTGTGATCCCATGAGCTGTAGCCTGCCAGGCTCCTCTATATCCTTTAGAATATACTGGTATATATAATATAGTATATCCTTTGTAATATGCTGGTAACTATAAGTGTGAAATCAAAGTATCTCCTGCCATATCAACAAACAAGGAATGTCACAGCCATCAGTGATCTCTGGCCTGTGATCCAGTGGATGCCACTACCCCACCTCCAACGGTGATTTCTGAGATTGGGGGGTGGGGTGCAAAAAGGAGCCATCCGCCACATCTACTACTCCTTAAGGCAAACAAGGAAGGAATTCCATGAGCCCAGAGGCTTGCATCTTCCCATACACAGAACGCTAAATTTCTGAACTTGATAACTGATTTTTCTTTCCTGACAATGTTCTTTGATGTTCAGACTGCCTGCTCCTTTTGCGGCAAACTTGTATATAGCCTGACTCTCCCTCCTGCCTCCATGGAGCAGTTTTCTCAAGGCTGAGATGCTGTCCCCCAAGCCTGGTGTTCTAAACATTCTCACCAAATAAAGTAACTCTCTACTGTAGCTCAAACTGTAAAGAATCTGCCTGCGATGCAGGAGACCTGGCTTTGATCCCTAGTTCAGGAAGATCCTCTGGAGAAGGGAATGGCAACCCACTCCAGCATTCTTGCCTGGAGAATTCCATGGACAGAGGAGCCTGGTGAATTCCATGGACAGAGGAGCCTGGTGGGCTACAGTAACCAAAGAGACAGAAAACAGAAAGCTGGTTACCAAGGGAAAGGGAAATGAGTTGCTTTTTAACCACTCAGAGTTCCACTTTAGCAAGCTGAAAAGCGTCCTGGAGTCTGGCTGCACAACAGTGTGAATGTACTTACATCATTGAATTGCACACTCAGAAGAGATCAAGATGATAAATGTTAAGCTGATTGGCTGACCCTAAGGATGAATGAGGAAGTCAGACTTTAATTCTGCCAAGGTATAAATGCAAACACAAAATCTCTCAAAGGCTGCACTCTGAAATGGAGTTATAGATTTAGAAGATCCCAGGAATCATCCAGGTGACCCAGAGGAAACCAAGCCTTGTTCATGGAACATGAGCACCCTCAGGTCCTTGGAAGAAGCAATGAACATTCCTCTCTAGAGAAAGCCAGTATCACTCTCGATACCACATTATTGATATTTGTAACTTCTCAAATATGTGTCCAGGAAATAATCAAAGAACTACTCCCCTCCGGACAACCAACATAAGCCATAATCCACAGAAAAAAAGAGAGAAAAGAAATTGTCCACTGGAAATCCAGACCTTTTTTATTAGTTGATTTTTATTATTGTTATTATCAACACACCTAGTAGATGAGACTTTGTCCCCTCTACAGGTAAGAATCTGAGGTGCAGAGAATTAATTTATCCAGGATTGGACAGCTGATAAGGTGGAGAGGAAGGCACCTTCCACTACACTTTACTACCTGCTTGCTTCTGAGACTACAATTTAATAGGCAGCAGCCTCTGGAAAATGACATGGTTCACAAGACAGCTCTAGGCAGAATTTGGTGCACCCAGGATATGCTTCTCTCTCATTTGGGGGTTTCTTTTTTTTTTTTTGTAGACAGAAAGTAGAGACCAACCTAAACATCCAAAGTACGTCTTCTCACAATGAGGCAATAATTACTAGTCTGAAACACCAAAGGTAAATCAGAGTAGACAAAGAACAGGCAGGGAAGAAGATGCTGAACTAGGAAGTCAACATGGAGTGACTGTGATCCCACGAGACCCCACTGAGCAGTCCTCTGCAAAATAACTTGTAACACAAGAGAACACTGCCGTTTCTGGGCTAAAACTTGGTGCACTTGCTGGGCCAGAGCCAACAACAGCTGTAGAGTTTTCTGGGCCCTTGGCACTGTTGCCAAGTAATACATTAAATTCCCCACTATAATCAGCCAGTCAGATGCTGATATTGTTGTCACGAGTCTATGTCAAACCTCATGTAAACTCTCCCCATCAAGGTTACGTCAGGTACCTTATTCAAGGGAGCCCAAGCAAGTTCAAGAATGTTAACCTTTTCCAAATCCTTCCCCAGATGCATTCTCTGAGCCTCTTTGGCCAGATCCTGCTCATAGGTGTGGCCCTTGATCTCTGAACAGATGAGAGCAGACTAACAGCAAGAACTTCAGAGTCCTGCACATCAGAAGATACTCCAGCCAGGCTTATCCTGCTGCCAGCTGTCACAGATGTTGACACCTGAATATTGGGTTGGCCAAGCAGGGCATTTGGGTCTTTCCATAACCCAAATGAACTTTCTGGGCAACCCAATACATGCCTTCTGCACTCAACATTCTGGGTAGATCTAATGCTGACTTCTACATGCATTTCTGGTTTTCACTTTATTGGAGTATAGTTGATTTCCAATGCTGTGTTAGTTTCAGTTACACAGCTAAGTGATTAAGTAATGCATATGCTAATTCTTTTTCAGATTCTTTACCCATATGGCTTATTACAGAATATTAAATGGAGCTCCCTGAGCTATACAGTAGGTCCTTGCTGGTAATCTATTTTTATACAGTAGGGTGTGTATGTTAATCATCAATTAATTTATCCCTCCCCTCCACGTTTCCCCCTTTAGTAAACATAAGTTTGTTTTTGAAATCTGTGAGTTTGTGCCCGTCTTGTAAATAAGTTTATTTGTATCATTTTTGAAATTAGATTCCACACATGAGTGATTTGTCTTTCTCTGACTTACTTTGCTTAGTATTGAGAGGGGTAACAGGTAGGAAGGACAGAGGTCCCCATGTGGCAGGAGGAAATAAACTGTAAGTGGCAGAAAGTGTTTTCCCCCCTTTCTCTGCTGACAACACCTGATTCCACCTAAGACTAATCTTTTTTTTTTCTTCTCTCAAACCTTGGGCTGATAGATAAGATCAGATCAGTTCAGTCGCTCAGTCATGTCCGACTCTTTGCGACCCCATGAACCGCAGCACGCCAGGCCTCCCTGTCCATCACCAACTCCCGGAGGTCACTCAGACTCACATCCATCGAGTCAGTGATGCCATCCAGCCATCTCATCCTCTGTCGTCCCCTTCTCCTCCTGCCCCCAATCCCTCCCAGCATCAGAGTCTTCTCCAATGAGTCAACTCTTCGCATGAGGTGGCCAAAATATTGGAGTTTCAACTTTGGCATCATTCCTTCCAAAGAAATCCTAGGGCTGATCTCCTTCAGAATGGACTGGTTGGATCTCCTTGGAGTCCAAGGGACTCTCAAGAGTCTTCTCCAACACCACAGTTCAAAAGCATCAATTCTTCGGCGCTCAGCCTTCTTCACAGTCCAGCTCTCACATCCATACATGACCACAGGAAAGACCATAGCCTTGACTAGGCGAACCTTTGTTGGCAAAGTAATGTCTCTGCTTTTGAATATGCTATCTAGGTTGGTCATAACTTTCCTTCCAAGGAGTAAGCGTCTTTTAATTTCATGGCTGCAGTCACCATCTGCAGTGATTTTGGAGCACAGAAAAATAAAGTCTGACACTGTTTCCACTGTTTCTCCATCTATTTCCCATGTAGTGATGGAACCGGATGCCATGATCTTCGTTTTCTGAATGTTGAGCTTTAAGCCAACCTTTTCACTCTCCACTTTCAGTTTCATCAAGAGGCTTTTGAGTTCCTCTTCACTTTCTGCCATAAGGGTGGTGTCATCTGCATATCTGAGGTGATTGATATTTATCCCAGCAATCTTGATTCCAACTTGTGTTTCTTCCAGTCCAGCATTTCTCATGATGTACTCTGCATAGAAGTTAAATAAACAGGGTGACAATATACAGCCTTGACGTACTCCTTTTCCTATTTGGAATCAGTCTGTTGTTCCATGACCAGTTCTAACTGTTGCTTCCTGACCTGCATACAAATTTCTCAAGGGGCAGATCAGGTGGTCTGGTATTCCCATCTCTTTCAGAATTTTCCACAGTTTATTGTGATCCACACAGTCAAAGGCTTTGGCATAGTCAAGAAAGCAGAAATAGATGTTTTTCTGGAACTCTCTTGCTTTTTCCATGATCCAGCGGATGTTGGCAATTTGGTCTGTGGTTCCTCTGCCTTTTCTAAAACCAGCTTGAACATCAGGAAATTCACAGTTCACATATTGCTGAAGCCTGGCTTGGAGAATTTTGAGCATTACTTGACTAGCGTGTGAGATGAGTGCAATTGTGAGGTAGTATGAGCATTCTTTGGATCAAGACCATCCGCATGGAAAAGAAATGCAAAAAAGCAAAATGGCTGTCTGGGGAGGCCTTACAAATAGCTGTGAAAAGAAGAGAAGTGAAAAGCAAAGGAGAAAAGGAAAGATATAAACATCTGAATGCAGAGTTCCAAAGAATAGCAAGAAGAGATTAAAAAAGCCTTCTTCAGCGATCAATGCAAAGACATAGAGGAATCATGGGCTGATAATGCCTCAACAAACCAGTATTCTTGTCAATTGTTTTATGGCTGGGGATTACACATATTGTGCCATTCTTATCGCAAAAATGCAGATTGTGGGAGAGGGGCCTGGCAAAACTCCTTGGCCTTGAGGTGTTTCTCTTATCTGATTATAGACAATCTCTTATCTTGCTAACAGACATAAAACCCCTTGCTAAAAACTAACAGGCAGGCACTCTTCCTGTCACCTTTTGATGTCTATGTCAGCAGCTTTCTCTATCTCTTTTATACTTTAATAAAATTATGTTACACAAAAAGCTCTGAGTGGTCAAGCCTCGTCTCTGGCCCCAGATTGAAATCCTCTTCTCCAGAGGTCATGAATCCTGGCAGAACACACAGCTCACAGCCACAGCCTTTCAGTATGATAATCTCTGTTACTGTTAAGTCGCTTCAGTCGTGTCCGACTCTGTGCGACCCCATAGACAGCAGCCCACCAGGCTCCCCCGTCCCTGGGATTCTCCAGGCAAGAACACTGGAGTGGGTTGCCATTTCCTTCTCCAATGCATGAAAGTGAAAAGTGAAAGTGAAGTCACTCAGTCATGTCTGACCCTCAGCGACCCCATGGAGTGCGGCCTTCCAAGCTCCTCCATCCATGGGATTTTCCAGGCAAGAGTACTGGAGTGGGCTGCCATTGCCTTCTCCATGATAATCTCTAGGTCCACCTATACAAATGGCTTTATTTTTTCCTTTATGACTGAGTAGTATTCCGTTGTATTTATGAACCACATCTTCTTTATCCATTCCTCTGTTGGTGAACACCTAGATTGCTTCCATGTCTTGACTATATTAAATAGTCCTGCAATGAATACTGGGGTGCATGTATCTTTTTGAATTATGATTTTCTCCAGACATATGCCCAGTAATCGGATAGCTGCATTATGTGGTAGTTCTAGGCTTAGTTTTTTAAGGAACCTCCACCCACATACATTCTTAAATTGAACAAGGCAGAAGTTCCAGGGAGTTAATATCCCTTGGAGTAACCCTCAATCACGATTGACAGGCATTTGTACAGCAGAGCAGGTAATGCCTACTACCTACACATGACTAGTAACAGTGCTTCCTTTCATTATCAGCAATTGCTTGGTGACTTTAAAAAAGGCAGTTTCAGGATAGTGGTAGAGGGAGAAACTAGACTGGAGAGTGAATAGGAGATGAGAAAACTGAGTCAGCTTATGTAGACAGATGTTTTGAGAAGTTTGACAATAAAAGAGAACAGAAAGCTGCGGCAGCTAGAGGACACTCTGGTGACAAGGGAGGGTTCTCCTGTATGTTTCAGGTGCGTAAAAATGGGAATCATCTCTAGTCAGAGTAAGACTGATGATTATAGACAAAGGGGAAAACTGAAGAACCAAAGTTCTCTGGGGGAGAAAAAGATTTAATCTAGGGAAGCAATTGCCATTAAATCTTAATAGAACTCTTTCTGATAAAGTAGGTACAAAAGAACCATGGCTGTGAGTGACAAATGATGTATAGGAATTTCTACCTTGTTCTTAATATCCTTTTTGATAGTTCTTGACACTGGTTGATCATGTAAAGCTCGGGACAATTGTTTTAATTGATCTACAATACTTGGCTTCTCTGATAGCTCAGTTGGTAAAGAATCCACCTGCAACTGCAATGCAGGAGACCTGGGTTCGATCCCTGAGTAGGGAAGATCCACTGGAGAAGAGATAGGCCACCCACTTCAATATTCTTGTGCTTCCCTTGTGACTCAGCTGGTAAAGAATCTGCCTGTAAAGCAAGAGACCTGGGTTCGATACCTGGGTTGGGAAGATCCCCTGGAGAGGAGAATGGCTTCCCACTCCAGTATGCTGGCCTGGAGAATTCCATGGACTGTATAGTCCATGGGGTCGCAAAGAGTCAGACACGACTGAGCGACTTTCACTTTCACTTTCAAAATGGCTCCTAAGAATGACAGTCACCCAATAACAGTAACTTAGACCAACACCTCCAAAACTGTCAGCTATAGATTGCTACCTGACATGAACTGTTAGAAATGCTCTCCCCATGCAATTAAGACAATCACACTGTGATGAGCAGTATGAATAAACAAAGTTTCATGATCAAATAGATTTGGGAAATACTACACATCCTGTCTATTCTCAGATATCCACAAGATTTTTACAATACAGACCTTGGTTCAATTTTGTTTAACCAAGCAATTCCTCAGAATGAGATGTGAGAATTCACTCACATACATATTCCCTTATAAGTATCCACACATAACTCATCTATTAATTTTTGTAGCATTTATGCAGCCTCAAAATACCCCACCAACTTGGAATCTGGAAGGTCATTGAATTACCTTCAAAGTTTGTGTGTGTATATATGTGTGTGTGTGTGTTAGTCACTCAATCCTGTCTGACTCTTTGCAATCCCATGAACTGTAGCCTGCCAGGCTCCTCTATTCATGGAATTCTCCAGGCAGGAATACTGGAGTGGGGTGCCATTCCCTTCTCCAGGGGATCTTCCCAACCCAGGGATCAAACTCAGGTCTCGGTGGCAGGCAGATTTTTTTACTGCTGAGTCACCAGGGAAACCCTTACTTTAAAGACCAGTAGCTCTAATTTATCCTGGAAATGATTCCTGTGAATTCATTTTTCCTCCCAGAGAAATGCCCTTTATGACTTCATTTTCTTTCTATACTGCTTGCCACCACTGAAAACATAACACCAGGCAAGGCTATAGTGATTCAACTTTTAAGAAGTTTTTTATGCAAGTATCGTCAAAGGTTTTAGAAAGTCTAAATATATTTTATTCGTGTGTTTTCTTTTATCTACATGCATATTTATCCCCTTGTAGAATTCTAGAAGATCAAAAAGCAGTCCCAATTTGAGGGGAAAAAATATGGCAGTGCTGAAGAAAGAGCCAAAGGCTGTTCCTACACAGAGCTAGATATAAAGTGAAATAACATTAAATAGAAAATTTCTTCTCATGGCTTATTCCCAATATGTGGGAACTGCAAAAAACATTTGGACATATTTTTGCAACTTGAGCCAGAAATATGTTTGAACATGTTAAACATGAAAAAAAAAAAAGTGGTGGGAAAGAGAGCAGGAGAGAAGGGGAGGGACTTGCTTTGGTTTGAGTGATTTTATTGTATAAATATGAAAAGTTTCATGTCTCATCTTCAAAAATGTTTTCAGAGAAACTTGAAAGAAATTTCAGACCAAATTTATATTACATAAAATTTCTATCCATAGTGATAATAAGAGTTGATTTTTAATATGAAGTGAAATTTAAGATAATAGATAATTAGTTATAAAGTGTTTCAGAAAAATGAGCCCAAACCTTAAATGTTACCAGAACAACAATCATTTGCAGGTAACTGAGATTGCTATAGAACATTTCATGACTTCCAACTCATGGGTCCTTTGTGGAACCAAAGTATCCCACAGCAAACACACTGAGCATTAAAATAAAATAAGATCAATACCCTTGAGTAAAATTCACCTTTGGGCAAGAAGCATCAGGGCAAAATTAAAATCTCAGAGCCTCTTTATTGAGTTAAACATAGTCTGGAGGGTGAGCAGTTCACTTCCATTAATATCTATGTAAAGTCAAAATGTCTTTTTATTAAGAGCCATGACTAATTACCTATAATACTTTTGCAATACCTTGGACTCTGAATGTCCAAGGACATGAAACTGAACAACTCACGTGCCATGTTTATTAAGTTGCTTAAGGATGATGCTGAGATAACATAGTTAGATTCTCTATTCCCACAAGACAACGTGAGAGGTCAATGGACTACATCATAGGTTTTCATCATCAAGCCCATTCACCATGGTTGCACACTGTCTAAGTTCATTTTGACAATCACTTATTGTTTTAAGTAAAGATGAGATAATAGGAGTCAATTGCATTAGTTCACACCAATCAGCTAAAAAGTATGGAGTGATTACCTACTAATATGATAAAAAAAATTACACATAAAAATAATGCCCTTGAAATATAACTGAGAACCACAACACCAGGTGGCAAAAGCTCCTGCACACAGTTGGTGCTCAAAATGGATTGATTTGAATGTGAAAAAAAAATAGCAAACAATTTAATACAAAATTTCATGCTAAAATACATGGTATACACCCACAGTTCTCCAAGGATGATCCCCAGACCAGCATCACCAGCATCTCTTGGGAACTTGCTGCTGCTGCTAAGTCGCTTCAGTCGTGTCCAACTCTGTGCGACCCCATAGACGGCAGCCCACCAGGCTCCCCCCGTCCCTGGGATTCTCCAGGCAAGAACACTGGAGTGGGTTGCCATTTCCTTCTCCAATGCATAAAAGTGAAAAGTGAAAGTGAAGTCGCTCAGTCGTGTCCGACTCTTAGCAACCCCATGGACTGCGGCCCACCACGATCCTCCGTCCATGGGATTTTTCAGGCAAGAGTACTGGGGTGTGGTGCCATTGCCTTCCCCGGGAACTTGCTAGAAAGGCACATTTTCTCAGACCCCAATCCATAGCAAATGGAATCTGAAACTCTGGGGGAGGGCCCAGCAATTTCTGTTATAGTAAGCACTTAAGATTGATGCTTTCAAATTGTGGTGCTGGGGAAGACACTTGGGAGCACCTTGGATTGTGACAAGATCAAACCAGTCAATTCTAAAGGAAATCAATCCTGAATACTCACTGGAAGGACTGATGCTGAAGCTCTAATACTGCAGTCACCTGATGCAAAGAGCTGACTCTTTGGAGAAGACCCTGATCCTGGGAAAGGTTGAAGGCAAATGGAGAAGGGGGCAACAAAGCATGAGATAGTTAGATGGCCTCACTGACTCAACAGACATGAATTTGACCAAACTCTGGGAGATAGTAGAGAACAGAGGAGCACAGAGTGCTGCAGTTCATGGGGTTGCAAACAGTCAGACATGACTTCACGACTGAACAACAGTGACAAAGCTCTTTAGCTGATTCTGACACACATTACGGTTTAAGAACCTCTGGTGTGGACTACAGATGCGATCTGTTCTGCAGAGTCAAAGGGGATGACTAATGATGAAATGACAAGGCAATGCTTCATCAGGGAAGCAGCAAACTCAGGCTTCCTCCTCTCCCCATGCAATTAAAAGAAAATTGATCACTGATTGTTATAAGTAGTGTGATTAAACACTGTTCATTTTGACCTCATCCAAGTAAGAACAATAAGGACCTAGGTGATCTAGATAAAGAAAACAACAAAGTGAAAGGACCCTTTGGGCAGAAAAACCTGTTAAAGTCGGGCCATGTTTGTGAGGTAGAGAGCAAAATGCAACACAGAAGGGATGACTTTCTGGTAGAATTTGTCTAAGGCTAGTAGGACTTCCCTGGAGGAGGCAATGGCAACCCACTCCAGTACTCTTGCCTGGAAAATCCCATGGACAGAGGAGCCTGGTAGGCTGCAGTCCATGGGGTCACTAAGAGTCGGACTCGACTGAGCGACTTCACTTTCACTTTTCACTTTCATGCATTGGAGAAGGAAATGGCAGCCCACTCCAGTGTTCTTGCCTGGAGAATCCCAGAGACGGGGGAGCCTGGTGGGCTGCTGTCTCTGGGGTAGCACAGAGTTGGACACGACTAAAGCGACTTAGCAGCAGCAGGACTTCCCAGGTGACGCGAGTGGTAAAGAACCCGCCTGCCAATGCAGAAGACATAAGAGATGCAGGTTCAATCCCTGGGTCAGGAAGATCCCCTGGAGGTGGTCATGGCAATCCACTCCAGTATTCTTCCCTGGAGAATCCCAAGGACAGAGGAACCTGGCAGGCTACAGCCTATGGGATGGCACAGAGTCGGACATGACTAAAGCAACTTAGCACACACAGAGTCAAATGCTTTAAAAGCACTGGAAGAGCACACTTTCAAGCCTGCCTTATGACTGGGTTCTGGCCAACATAATGCAAGTTGCAGCAATATCTGACATTTCCAGGCCTGAAAACAAAACCACTGTGTGATCCTGGTCCTTTCTCACCCCTTCAGCAGTGACAACGCAAGGTCTGAGAGTGGTGTCATGGCACTGTGGACAAAGCTTGGACCCCACATCACTGCTTAAAGGAATGCTGCCCAGGAGAGCTATCTAGGCAAACATGGACTGGGAGTCGTGATGAAAAACCATAAGCTCCTGAGATGCTGGAGTTGTTGGTTACTGCAGCAAAGCCTAATAAACCCTGACTAAACCTAATAAACCCAGAGGTCACTGAGGGATGGCAATGCAGTGTTCATGACATTCAAGGGTAAAATTTAATGCAGCCAAAGAGAAGCAATGGCTTCCCTCATTGCTCAGTTAGTAAAGAATCCTCCTGCAGTGCAGGAGACCCCGGTTTGATCCCTGGGTCAGGAAGATCCTCTGGAGAAGGGATAGTCTACCTACTCCAGTGTTCGTGGGCTCCCCTTGTGGCTCAGCTGGTAAAGAATCTGCCTGCACTGCGGGAGATCTGGGTTCGATCCCTGGGTTGTTAAGATCCCCTGGAGAAGGGAGAGGCTACCCACTCCAATATTCCGGCCTGGAGAATTCCATGGACTGTATAGTCCCATGGGGTCGCAAAGAGTCGGACACAACTGAGCAACTTTCACTTTTCAAAGAGAAACAAGAAGACTGCACTGTTCCAAGAAGCTGAACCAGTCAAATTCCCAAAGCCAGGACACAATCTTTTTAATTTGGGATTTGTACCAATGGCCCACTTTCCCCTTCATTTATAACTAGAATTCAACAGACGTACACAATGAGTTTTTCCCATCCAGACAAGTAACCCTGAGAATCCTACCTCCTTCTAAAGAGACTTAGCTTTCTGAGTGTATAATACAACAGATAATTTCCCTTGAGGCCTCTGAGAGGACTAGATTTGATACTTTCACTCTAGCAGGAAGAAAGACAATGGGGTCTTCCCATTTTTCAGAGTTGAGGGATGATCTTTTTGACCATCACTGCATGATCTTTCTTGGTCCTTCTCCATATCATGATCCAAGAGAAAATGATTCAATCAGGATTTTGTCAGATGAACAGAAGTCACTTTAGGTATCTCAGTGAAGAAGGGATTAAATATAGGAAATTGGAGGCCTACATTAACACTGGGAGGACTACACAAGCAATGGTCAGGAAGGTTGCTGGCTCTCAGGAAATGAGAAAAGTCAGGAATCGGAGGGGAGCTGCTGCCAATGATTTCAGCCACCAATAGCTCTAATAGTCCTCCAGAGGACACCTAGAAACAGGTTGAAGCTCCTGCTAATCATGTCGGTTGCCTGCAGTACTGAAGAGACTTCCAGGAAAACCCAAGAAACCACCCCAAACCCTTCTATCTGCCATCTGTTGACACCTACACACCTTTCCACAGCTGATCTGGAGAGTGGCTTTCCCTTCCATACCTCACCCAAGTGACTTATTTGAAGAATCTAATGGGAACCCTCTGGTTAGGAGTTTAAGAAATTTATTTTCCAGGATCTTAGCCCCTGGAATACAAAAAGGAAAGGAAGAAGAGCAGGGAGACTGCTGAGTGTTAACAGGTAAAATCTGACACAAAGAGTGAGTTATATAAATGGAGACCAGAGCAGACATGAGACCAATTAAACAGCCTTTATAAACAACTCCACGGGACTGTATTCACATCTTGGACACATGACAGAGCAGAGCACTGACCATGGTTGTGTAGGTGGCCATCTTCAAATATATTACTTTCCCAAAGTATTGGTTAAGATTTTACTGGTAGCAGCTAACAAGAACCAACTCTAGTTAACCTGAGGATACATGCAGAAAGCCTCTCTACTGAAAGGGTAACAGGCAGGAAGGCCAGGGGTCTCCAAGCTGAAGAAATAATCTGCAAGTGTCAGACATTTTTTTCTCTCTCTTAAGCATCAGGAGGAAACAAACTAGTGATAATTTTTTTTCCCCTTCTCTATACAAATTTAAAAAGAGGTTTACTCTTAAAATACAGTGTTGCCATAACGACACCTGATTCCACCTGAAGTTAACTATTCTCAAACCTTGAGTTAACCAACACATCCTTCTTATGGAAATGTTTGTCTTAAGCTATGTTAATGTACTATGCATTTACCCCAGACTCTGTCTTCAAGTCGGTATGCCTAAAGTCTCAGAACCGACTTGACAAATGAGTATGTTATACTTAGACATTGTTCCCCTAATCTATGTAACGGAAACTATTTGTATGGTAATCTGCCTTTCATACAAGATTCAAGTCAATTGTTTTATGGCCCGGGATGATTCATCTGGTGCCAAGATTATCCCAAAATACATCTTATGGATGAGGGGCCTGGTGTCATTCTCTGAGTTTTAAGACATTCCTTTCTTTCATTAACAGACTGCTAGTAACTGGCAACCCACTCCAGTATTCTTGCCTGGAGAATCCCAGGGACGGCAGAGCCTGGTGGGCTGCCGTCTATGGGGTTGCACAGAGTCGGACACAAATGAAGCGACTTAGCAGCAGCAGCAGCAGTAACTATATAACATACAGCTAAAAAACTAGCAGGCAGGTATTATTTCTGCCCTCTTCTGATGTCTATGTCAGAAGCTTTCTCTATTTCCTTTTAAACTTTATTACACAAAAGCTCTGAGTGATCAAGCCTCGTCTCTGGCCCCAGATTGAATTCTTCCCCTCCAGAGGCCAAGAATCCCCTCATCTTTTCATGGTTCAGCAACAACCTTTCACTATTCCCCCATTTCCTCTTTCTTGTGCTAGTATCAGTTCATAATAGAAACACAGTTCAAATCAGCTTAAACAAAAAGGATGGCTAGTGGACATTTGGTCCTGTCCAAAATATTCATAAGACATTTGGTCCATGGTTTTGGATAGAATCAAATATGAAAGACCCTGTGGTGTAGACCAAATGTCCTATGGATATGTTGTTGAACAGGACCGAATATGCAAGGAAAAGGACATCTCTTGGATCCTGTATCTGGGGAAATTCGGGTGCTGAACAGGCTATTGTCATGGTAAGAGATCCAAGAATTCAGGAAGAGGTACCATGGCATCAGAGCTGTTTCTCTTTCTCCAACTCATAGTTCTATTTTTAATTCTTGCCTTTACATTCCAGAGCAACCTCTTAAGTGCCAGGGAAAATAGCCATGACAGGCTCTCATCTACTTCAGTTTGCTGCTGCTGCTAAGTCGCTTCAGTCATGTCCAACTCTGTGCGACCCCATAGACAGCAGCCCACCAGGCTCCGCCGTCCCTGGGAATCTCCAGGCAAGAACACTGGAATGGGTTGCCATTTCCTTCTCCAATGCATGAAAGTGAAAAGGGAAAGTAAAGTCACTCAGTCGTGTCCGACTCTTAGCGACCCCATGGATAGCAGCCTACCAGGCTCCTCTGTCCATGGGATTTTCAGGCAAGAGTACTGGAGTGGGGTGCCATTGCCTTCTCCATCTACTTCAGTTTAGCAACCTCAAAAAAAAAAAAAAAAAAAAAAAAACCTATATCTCTACAGTCACTCCCAGGGAAGGCTTTATGACAGTTCTGCTTGAGTCAAAATGGTCATATATCCACTCTAAGTCAAAATGTCGGACCCAGGGGATAGGTTACTCTACTTGATCAGCCTGGGACAGGAGGTCCCAATGATTTACAGGCCCACTCACACTACAAAGAGTGCAGAAGGTGTCCCTCCACCAAAGGACCAGACCAAGAAGACTGGGAGACCATACTGAAAGAATGGTCTGCTTCAGCTGACTGGTGCTACTGGACATAACTGGCAAACTAGAGAAGCCCAGGGAGGCCAAATTGATGCATATCATAAAAGATGAGGAGGTCATCTAGAAGGAAAGACGTGAGGGGGGAAAGAGAACTACAAAGGAGGGGGCAGAAGAAGGGGGAAGAAGAAGGGGCAGAAGAATGGAAGCTCAGATCCCTTTTTCTACTCACCTCTCTGCTTTTCCCTCTCTTTCTGCACCCATCATCTCCTCATTCAACTTGTCCCTACGGAACATCAGGGACTGAAGTTCCTAGACCTTCCCAACATCTGTAAAGATGACTCATCTGTTAACAATACTCCTCTGTTAGATTATGAACTGCAGTTTCCAAGAGAAATATTCCTATTTCCTTCACTTTGGCCAGATATCCTACTCAGAACAATCAATCAACCACATTCTAATGAGCAAGGTAAGGGCTCATGGAGACCAAGCCTCTTGTTTTAAGAGACACAATCCTCAGATGCTAATAGACCCTCGTAAATTGTAGCTTAACCAATCACATGGGTGAGGGCTATGTTGTCACCGTTCTCTGGAGCTTTGCATATCAGAAAATGGAGTACAAAGTATAGCATAGCAGTTGGGAAAAGTAAGCACAGACCTCTGGAGTGCTTACTATCTTTCTAATTGCTTACTATCTTTCTCCTGTTATCTATAAATATTTTGACTTTTCAAATTCAGCTCAGATGAGAGTGAAGAAAATGGGATAAACAGTAAACTCAGTTGTTGACAAGAGGATGATTTAAAAGTGCTGCACAGAAGGCAACATGGCATCCGTATTTCTGCCTAAAGGGAGATTCAGTTTCCACTCACAATTCGGTCTGACAATAGGAACACATTTTTAAAAACCATCTCCATGACCAAACCATGGGAAATACCACACACAGCAGCAGAAGACAAACACAAAAGACAAAGGGAGCATGTGAGGTTTGTACAAATGGAACAGAAAGCCACTTGCAGCGAAGGCAGGCTGGTGACAGAACACTTTCTGGTATAATGCGTCACTGGGCTTCCCGCAGGCAGTGAGCCCCAAAGACAAGAACCATCGTCCCCTTTCCACCATCTTGTCATGCGAGTCCAAAACTTCAGAACAGGGCTCATCAGGCTTCAGTGCCCATACCAGTCAGTTCCACACTATTCTGTGAGCCAGTAGACAGAAAGGTGGGTTAAAATGAGCCAACTCCCTGCCCCCAAGACAGTTGAACAGAGTCTAGCTCCTCCTACCTGTAATTCCCCATCTCCCTGGGCTACACACGTTCTGCCTCACCGCACGTGTCCCCTCTGCAGTACAACCATAGTTCTTTCCCCAGAATCGCCCTGAGGGCTAAATGGCTTTAAGATTCCTTTTCTTCCTTGACATTAGCTAGTCTTCCTATACAGACATCCCTTCCTCTTTCTCTCTCCAACTGGCTCCCCCTTCCTCCCCACCCCCAACAAAGCCACCCATACTCCTTTCCTGCAGAACTCACTTATTTTCTATTCTTGCTATTAAACAAGGAACTCAGAAGTTAGATAAGTAGAAGTTTCTTAAAGATTTCATTTGGAATGGCAGGAGTTTAAGTTCAATCAGAAAAAGATGGAATTCCCACTTCATCCTCTAGGCCAGATTCAGACAACCTCAAAGCACACAGAGAGAAGGATCTCTACTAGAATTTACCAAAATCAGATTGTGTATTTACGTGTCTGATTCCTTCCACCAGCCTAATCATGTGACAAGCAGGAACTTTATCTGATTTGTCCTTGTATCCTTGATCACATCCAGCACAAAGCTTTCTAAATACTCAATTTGTTAAATGGAAGAGCAGGTGACACCCCAAAAGTAAAGTGGATTAGCTAAATAAACAGGAGTTAATCCATTGGCTACCCAAATAGGACGGTAGGTGTTGCAAGAGGGCATCAGAGGGCAAACACACTGAACCCATACTCACAGAAAACTAGTCAATCTAATCACACTAGGACCACAGCCTTATCTAACTCAATGAAACTAAGCAATGCCCCGGGGGCCACCCAAGACAGGCGGGTCATGGTGGAGAGATCTGACAGGATGTGGCCTGCTGGAGAAGGGAATGGCAAACCACTTCAGTATTCTTGCCTTGAGAACACCATGAACAGTATGAAAAAGCAAAATGATAGGATACTGAAAGAGAAATTTCCCAGGTCAGTAGGGGCCCAATATGCTACTGGAGATCAGTGGAGAAATAACTCCAGAAAGAATGAAGGGATGGAACCAAAGCAAAAAGAATACCCAGCTGTGGATGTGTCTGGTGATATAAGCAAAGTCTGATGCTGTAAAGAGCAATATTGCATAGGAACCTGGAATGTCAGGTCCATGAATCAAGGCAAATTGGAAGTGGTCAAACAAAAGATGGCAAGAGTGAATGTCGACATTCTAGGAATCAGCGAACTAAAATGGACTGGAATGGGTAAATTTAACTCAGAGGACCATTATATCTACTACTGCGGGCAGGAATCCCTCAGAAGAAATGGAGTGGCCATCATGGTCAACAAAAGAGTCCGAAATGCAGTATTTGGATGCAATCTCAAAAATGACAGAATGATCTCTGTTCGTTTCCAAGGCAAACCATTCAATGTCACAGTAATCCAGGTCTATGCCCCTACCAGTAACGCTGAAGAAGCTGAAGTTGAACGGTTCTATGAAGACCTACAAGACCTTTTAGAACTAACACCCAAAAAAGATGTCCTTTTCATTATAGGGGACTGGAATGCAAAAGTAGGAAGTCAAGAAACACCTGGAGTAACAGGCAAATTTGGCCTTGGAATATGGAATGAAGCAGGGCAAAGACTAATAGAGTTTTGCCAAGAAAATGCACTGGTCATAACAAACACCCTCTTCCAACAACACAAGAGAAGACTCTATACATGGACATCACCAGGTGGTCAACACCGAAATCAGATTGATTATATTCTTTGCAGCCAAAGATGGAGAAGCTCTGTACAGTCAGCAAAAACAAAACCAGGAGCTGACTGTAGCTCAGACCATGAACTCCTTATTGCCAAATTCAGACTTAAATTGAAGAAAGTAGGGAAAACCACTAGACCATTCAGGTATGACCTAAATCAAATCCCTTATATTATACAGTGGAAGTGAGAAATAGATTTAAGGGCCTAGATCTGATAGGTAGAGTGCCTGATGAACTATGGAATGAGGTTCGTGACATTGTAGAGGAGACAGGGACCAAGACCATCCCCATGGAAAAGAAATGCAAAAAAGCAAAATGGCTGTCTGGGGAGGCCTTACAAATAGCTGTGAAGAGAAGAGAAGCGAAAAGCAGAGGAGAAAAGGAAAGATATAAGCATCTGAATCCAGAGTTCCAAAGAATAGCAAGAAGAGATAAGAAAGCCTTCTTCAGCGATCAATGCAAAGAAATAGAGGAAAACAACAGAATGGGAAAGACTAGGGATCTCTTCAAGAGAATCAGAGATACCAAAGGAACATTTCATGCAAAGATGGGCTCGATAAAGGACAGAAATGGTATGGACCTAACAGAAGCAGAAGATATTAAGAAGAGGTGGCAAGAATACACAGAAGAACTGTACAAAAAAGATCTTCACGACCCAGATAATCACGATGGTATGATCACGGACCTAGAGCCAGACATCTTGGAATGTGAAGTCAAGTGGGCCTTAGAAAGCATCACTAGGAACAAAGCTAGTGGAGGTGATAGAATTCCAGTTGAGCTATTCCTAATCCTGAAAGATGATTCTGTGAAAGTGCTGTACTCAATATGCCAGCAAATTTGGAAAACTCGGCAGTGGCCACAGGACTGGAAAACGTCAGTTTTCATTCTAATCCCAAAGAAAGGCAATGCCAAAGAATGCTCAAACTACTGCACAATTGCACTCATCTCACACGCTAGTAAAGTAATGCTCAAAATTCTCCAAGCCAGGCTTCAGCAATATGTGAACCGTGAACTTCCGGATGTTCAAGCTGGTTTTAGAAAAGGCGGAGGAACCAGAGATCAAATTGCCAACATCCGCTGGATCATGGAAAAAGCAAGAGAATTCCAGAAAAACATCTATTTCTGCTTTATTGACTATGCCAAAGCCTTTGACTGTGTAGATCACAATAAACTGTGGCAAATTCTGAAAGAGATGGGAATACCAGACCACCTGACCTGCCTCTTAAGAAATCTGTATGCAGGTCAGGAAGCAACAGTTAAAACTGGACGTGGAACAACAGACTGGTTCCAAATAGGAAAAGGAGTACGTCAAGGCTGTATATTCTCACCCTGTTTATTTAACTTCTAGGCAGAAGTTAAATAAGAGAAACACTGGACTGGAAGAAACACAAGTTGGAATCAAGATTGCTGGGAGAAATATCAATCACCTCAGATATGCAGATGACACCACCCTTATGGCAGAAAGTGAAGAGGAACTAAAAAGCCTCTTGATAAAGGTGAAAGAGGAGAGTGAAAAGGTTGGCTTAAAGCTCAACATTCAGAAAATGAAGATCATGGCATCAGGTCCCATCACTTCATGAGAAATAGATGGGGACACAGTGGAAACAGTGTCAGACTTTATTTTTCTGGGCTCCAAAATCACTGCAGATGGTGACTGCAGCCATTAAAAGACGCTTACTCCTTGGAAGGAAAGTTATGACCAACCTAGATAGCATATTCAAAAGCAGAGACATTATTTTTTGCCAACAAAGGTTAGTCTAGTCAAGGCTATGGTTTTTCCTGTGGTCATGTATGGAGGTGAGAGCTGGACTGTGAAGAAGGCTGAGTGCCGAAGAATTGATGCTTTTGAACTGTGGTGTTGGAGAAGACTTGAGAGTCCCTTGAACTGCAAGAAGATCCAACCAGTCCATTCTGAAGGAGATCAGCCCTGGGATTTCTTTGGAAGGAATGATGCTAAAGCTGAAACTCCAGTACTTTGGCCACCTCATGCGAAGAGTTGACTCATTGGAGAAGAATCTGATGCTGGGAGGGATTGAGGGCAGGAGGAGAAGGGGACGACAGAGGATGAGATGGCTGGATGGCATCACTGGATGGATGTGAGTCAGTGACCTCCGGGAGTTGGTGATGGACAGGGAGGCCTGGCGTGCCGCGATTCATGGGGTTGCAAAGACTTGGACACGACTGAGCAACTGATCTGATCTGATCTGAATCCATTGGCTCAGGTGGAAAATTCCACTCGGAATGGCAGAGCAGTCACACACAGCCACGGAGCAAATGAAAAGTGTACCGCCATTTGTTCAGTATCTCCAAAGGTAACTGGAACCACTGATTTTTTTTTTTTCTTCTCCCCCCTGCGTTCTGTTTTAGATCACACAACTACATCTCTAGCTTGTCTGCCCAAGCCTCCCATCTGAAAAGGAGACAATTTCCCACTCTCTTCACAGGCATTGGGTCAATCTTGAGAACATTCCATGCACACGCACTGTGCCATGTTCTTTTCCTGCTCTCATCAGTGGGAGGGAATAAAATGCTCCCCTCCCTTTAAACACGTTCACACCCCATCAGGTAACTTGCACAACATCTGTCCTGCAAAGCTGTTCCCTGAACGAGTTAACGTGCCTCCTTTGAAACACAGTCACTTTGGAGCAGATGGCACGGTGACTCCCTGAGAAGAGGGTGCCTTCACTTCCGTCTCCACACCCTCCCTCCACCTGGCATCCCAGAACAGCTGTGTGAGCACCATCTGCCCACCACAAACGCATCAGGTGAACGCTCTGTCTCCTTAATTGAGGTTAAGCTTACCCAAGTAATCAAAGACAGGTACGGAATGTTATCTGTCATCACCGGGCCTCTGATTACACAATACCGACAGCTCTTCCTGCTCTCAGAAAGCCACACGTCCACACCTGAAAAGCTTAGCACAGTGAGTGAAGAGAGAAATAGGAACAGACAATAGGCAGGCAGCTTTTTTCAAGGATTCCTTGGCTGGTGTCATTCTCCCTCTTTAAAGGAATTAGGAAAACTCTTACAACTCTGAACACATAACATCCCCCAATCCTGCCTGGGAAAGCCCACGCCATCTTCACCATGCAAGTCTTGGGGAGGCCATGACCTGCCTTGTCCAGTGAAAGATCTCTGGGACCCTCCGGGACCCCACAGGAGGCCACTCAGGAGACAGCTGATCCTAGGCCTCCAGACCCTCACCCCTGGCCCTATATTCATTTATCAAGTGCTAACGTTAAGGCTGTATATTGTCACCCTGTTTATTTAACTTATATGCAGAGTACATCATGAGAAATGCCAGACTGGAAGAAACACAAGCTGGAATCAAGATTGCTGGGAGAAATATCAATAACCTCAGATTTGCAGATGACATCACCCTTATGGCAGAAAGTGAAGAGGAACTCAAAAGCCTCTTGAAGGAAATGAAAGTGGAGAGTGAAAAAGTTGGCTTAAAGCTCAACATTCAGAAAACGAAGATTATGGCATCTGGTCCCATCACTTCATGGGAAATAGATGGGGAAACAGTGGAAACAGTGTCAGACTTTATTTTTGTGGGCTCCAAAATCACTGCAGATGGTGACTGCAGCCATGAAATTAAAAGACGCTTACTCCTTGGAAAGAAAGTTATGACCAACCTAGATAGCATATTCAAAAGCAGAGGCATTACTTTTCCAACAAAGGTTCGCCTAGTCAAGGCTATGGTTTTTCCTGTGGTCATATATGGATGTGAGAGCTGGACTGTGAAGAAGGCTGAGTGCCGAAGAATTGATGCTTTTGAACTGTGGTGTTGGAGAAGACTCTTGAGAGTCCCTTGGACTGCAAGGAGATCCAACCAGTCCATTCTGAAGGAGATCAGCCCTGGGATTTCTTTGGAAGGAATGATGCTAAAGCTGAAACTCCAGTACTTTGGCCACCTCATGCAAAGACCTGACTCATTGGAGAAGACTCTGATGCTGGGAGGGATTGGGGGCAAGAGCAGAAGGGGACAACAGAGGATGAGATGGCTGGATGGCATCACTGACTCGATGGACATGAGTCTCAGTGAACTCCGGGAGTTGGTGATGAACAGGGAGGCCTGGCGTTTTGCGATTCATGGCGTCGCAAAGAGTTGGACACGACTGAGCAACTGATCTGATCTTAATCTGGATGCTTTTGAACTGTGGTGTTGGAGAAGACTCTTGACAGTCCCTTGGACTACAAGGAGATCCAACCAGTCCATCCTGAAGGAGATCAGTCCTGGGATTTCTTTGGAAGGAATTATGCTAAAGCTGAAACTCCAGTACTTTGGCCACCTCATGCAAAGAGTTGACTCATTGGAGAAGACTCTGATGCTGGGAGGGATTGGGGGCAGGAGGAGATGGGGACAAGAGAGGATGAGATGGCTGGATGGCATCACTGACTCAATGGACATGAGTCTGAGTGAACTTTGGGAGTTGGTGATGGACAGGGAGGCCTGGCATGCTGCGATTCATGGGGTCGCAAAGAGTGGGACACGACTGAGTGACTGAACTGTACTGAACTTAATCTGGGCACCCAGAATGCAATGGAGTATAAGACTGACAAAGCCCCTCAGAGTGTATTTTGGCAGAGAGACAGATAATTAATAGGTACACCAAGAAACTTGAGAGTTCAACAAGTGATAAAAATTATGAAGAAAGCAGTGATATAGTGCCAAGCACAGCATAGGGGTGGAGGGAGTTGTAGAGGGAAGCAGGGTCCAGTGGGCAGCCGGGTAACAGGCTCAAGGGAAAGGCCAAGACAATTCTCTTGAGGGCTGTGGCTTCCCAAACAAATGCCGTTTTGGAATAAGACTTTGCTTCTTTGATCACTAGCTGCTAAGTCACTTCATTCATGACCTACTCTGTGTGACCCCATAGACAGCAGCCCACCAGGCTCCCCCATCCCTGGGATTCTCTAGGCAAGAACACTGGAGTGGCTTGCCATTTAGACTCTCCCCTTAAAGTTGCTGGAACCTTGATAGTAGCTCGTATACACAGTGGACTGATATAAATATTTTTAATACCCAATGAATAATACTAAAAGGGTACAGAACAGTCCAAAAGGGAAAAAGAAAAACCCATATAGCAACATTCTCCAACCAAACAGAAAGATAAAGATTTCTTATACCTCTCAGAAGAGGTAAGAGACTAGTAAGTAAATAGAGACAAAGATCTACTCTCGATGGAGACAAATTAGTGAGTGTGTTAACTGGGAAGCTGTCTAGAGCATTAGTCTATACAGGCAGGCTTGCACCTCCCTACAATGGGCTGGAGACATGGTGCTGTTCTACTTGATTCCAGCTACGACTTCGTGTATGCTGAAGGCAAATGGCACTGAGGAACATGCTCACTCTTGGTCCACACATAAGTAAATGCCTTGGTGAGGCGTTCCTGGTGGTCCAGAGATTGAGAATTTCCCTGCCAGTGCAGGGAACATGGGTTCAAACCCTGGTCTGGGAGGATCCCACATGCCAACTAAGCAACTAAGCCTTCAAGCCACAACTACTGAAGCCCTAGTGCCTAGAGTGTGTTTCACAACAAGAGAAGTCACCACAATGAGACATCTGAGCACCACAACTAGAGAGCAGCCCTTGCTCACTGCAACTAGAGAAAAGTCTACAAAGAGAAGAAACAAGGAAGACTCAGCACAACCAAAAATACATACATAAATACATAAAAGTTTAAAAATAAATAAATGCCTTGGCTTCAATTTCTGTATTCTGTAGGGAAAAAAAAATAACTTTTTTTGTTATTTGTAACTCCTGTTGCCTTCTAGGGCACACAGGTCCTGATCCCTGGAGGATTTGCTAAATGCAAACTCCATTCTCAATGCAACTGTCTTTTGTAAAGCTTGGAGAAATATTAAATATTTGGTGGAAGATTCGAAATAGGAAGAAGAGCAACGTAACTTGATCTCCAAAATGACATCAAGTCTAGATGATTTTAAAAAATGAGTTACATGCCACTTAATGTTTCCAGAGCACATACACAAAAAAAATCTTTCCAAGGAATCCTGAAGGCCAACCTTTCCTGAAACCTAAATCAAAGAATAGTACAGAGCCATCTTACCTAATAATATGGATGATCAATTCTAAATAATATTGTATTAAAAGAATAATAAATCCCAAGCAAGTATATTTTATTCCAGGAATGCAAGAATAGTTCAACATTAGAGAATTCATTAATGTTATTTCTAACACAAGAAGGAAGAAAACCTGTATCATTCTCGAAATACATGATACAAAAATATTTGATAAAATATTTATTTCTAATTTTCAAAAAACATTTAATGAGGTAAAAAGAAAAAGAAACTCCTTGATAAACAGTATCAACCTACAGTAAATTCCATATTCTGAAATTTTCTAAGCATTTCCATTAAAGACAGAACAATGATAATTAGAATCACCAGAATTACTCAACACTGTTCTGGAAGACCCAGCCAATGCAGTAAGACATGGAAAGGAAATAAGATGTGAATATTTAAATGAAAGAGATAAAACTTCATTAACAGATGACATAATTTTCTATCTAGAAAATCTGTATTGGGCCCTTTTTTTTTTTTTTTTTACACCTAACATGAATTACATGCAATTAGATTTCTGAAACTTTAAAATGTGTTAATAATATGATCTTGGGATAGATTATAAAACAAGAAATTATCCAAGTGGAAATTTGTTTCTAGACACATAAACCAGTTTTTAGGGACACATCCTATTATGTTTACATGTAAAATATGTAATAGAATTTGCTTCAAAAACACCAGAGAAGTATGAAAGAGTCGGTAAAATTATAGTGTGCTCATAATGTAACTCAGAGAAGGCAATGGCACCCCACTCCAGGACTCTTGCCTGGAAAATCCCATAGACAGAGGAGCCTGGTAGGCTGCAGTCCATGGGGTTTCGAAGAGTTGGACATGACTGAGTGACTTCACTTTCACTTTCACGCATTGGAGAAGGAAATGGCAACCCACTCCAGTGTTCTTGCCTGGAGAATCCCAGGGACGGGGGAGCCTGGTGGGCTGCCGTCTCTGGGGTCGCACAGAGTCAGACACGACTGAAGCAACTTAGCAGCAGCAGCAGCATAATTGAATCTGGGAAAATGTGTACATATGGGAGTTAGTTAGCATACTATTGTAATTTTGCATATGTTTAAAATTTTTTATTCTTTATAATGAGCTCCAAAATATAATAAGTCTGCATAAAAGAGTGAGAGTTTAGGTTGGCCCCAAAGAATAGGATATACAAGGCCAGTTTTAATTCTCTATAATTCTTCTGGGAAAAAATTAAGTTTTTATTTTTAACTTCTCTCATTTTTTTTATCCCAAGTCTCTGAATTTTGAAGTTTCATTTTCTTTATTTCAATATATCATTTTTTTTTTCCTGAAAGAAAACCAATAGTGACTTGACAGAATCTTCCTGGCTCCTCTTCTGACCCACTCACAGCCTCAGCATGAGAAAGTTCATTAAGTATCCTTTGGGTTGTTTGTATTCCCCCTTGAACTGCTTCTTTGAGTTCAAGATATACATTCATCCTTGGTTCATACGTGACCCCTCAGTTTCTTTTATTTTTAATCATGTCACAAGCACCTAGAAACTCATCACCCAAAACCAAAGCCAGGACCTTGAAGATAATCCACCACAGGTGGTGTTTCCTTATCTCAAATCCTTGCCTCTTCCACACCTGCCCAAAGTAACCAGCAGCCTAAATTCCATGCTCATAGTTTCCTTGCTTTTCTTTTTATTTGGTTCACTTGCACCATCTTATTTTCAACTTAATAAAAAGGTATAGTTGGAACCTACTCTTTTCACTTAATCATACATCACCAAACTCAATCCATATCGTGGTGTCACCCTGTAGTTTATTTAATCTATCATACAATGTCACTGTATGAAGACTCTCTATTGATTCAACCAGTCTGCAACTAATGGGCATTTGGATTGTTTCTGGACTTCCACTGTTATCAAGATGGTGACAAACCGTCTGGTATACATCTCCAGTTGTATAAGCTTCAGAGTTCCTCTTGAGAATACTCTGAAGAATAAAACTGCTGGGTGATAGGGAATGGAAATGGCTCCACTTCCTTTCCATCTGAAAAATCTTTCTGCAGAAACCCTGCCCCGTGCTTGTATCAGGAAGGTGACACTTCTATGCTTTGTTGTGATTTGTTGCTGGCTCTTCCAGCTCTTCTTTTTCCAGCCCTGTGGTAATCTAAGAGATTTGTTTTCACATTTAGTGCTTCAGAATAATTGAAGAAAAAGTCTGGCAACATCATTCTGAGCTTGGACAGTTCCAACCGTCTTTAATTGGCACAACTTTTGCAGTCAAAGTGATGAAGATTTGACTGCTAGCCATCCACATTTCTCTTGGGGGTTGTAATCAAGAAAAAAATGACCCTTCTCTCCATATACATAGATATCAAATCTATTTCAACCTTCATTTTAAAGCACAGTATTGAAACAAATACATTCTAATCTTTTTTTACGTTGTGTTTACTCTTCCCCCACTTTTTTTGAGATGGATAAGATTTTTAAATCAGTGACTTCTTGGGAGCTACTGACTTTTATTAATTCCTTAAAGCTAAACCCTTCTTATTTTATGACATGATCAAAACTACTTGAGAAAATTAATAATCTGCTCCCTGACTTGAATGCGAAATTGAGCAAGGAATGTAGGATTTTTCTCTCTGTTTTCAGAGTATATAAGCCATATGCTTACCTTTAACTATCACGTCTAGAATCAGGTGCTGGCTGGCTGATGTGGGGGCATTTTTTTCCCTCTTAATTTTAATCAGGGAAAGAGAACATGAGTACTTGAAAATTCATAATATTAACAGTCTAATTAGAGTTTCTTAAATGCTGTTTTAAATTAGGATAATTTTAAATTACTGGATGTGACAACTATATAAACATAAAATGCTTTAATTACAGACTTGTTTGTGTGAGAGAAAAAAAATTCTGCTCAAAGCATCAATCTGTCACTCTGCATTAATTTCCAACAGTCATGGATTCCCACTGGACCACTCACTGAATTTTAGCAATAAGTTTGTACCTATCGTCCTCTCTCTGCAATTTAATTTTCACCTGCCAGTGGCCAGGTCTCTCCTCTTTAAAGGAAAAAAAACCCAACAAATTCAAGTTGAATTCTCATTCAAATTCATTGCAACTCCTAGTGTTTCTGAATGTGCTTAATGTTATCACTAAGCACAGTCCTTCTGGGCCTTCATAAATAGCGTGCCACGTTACCAAAGAAGCAAAAGGTCGTGTGAGTAGCTCAATCTTAGAGAATGATAAAACGAACAAAAATAAGATCCCCAAGTCTCCCTCAAGTGCTGATTAACATTTTAAAGTCACTTTCTCCTTTTAGAATCTGATGAAAGTGATGCACGCTTTCCCATAATCACAAAAAAAAATCCAAAGTCACCAAAGAGGTTGCATACCAATTCTGAAGGCCTGTGATGTTCCTGATGGCCACACCCATCAAGGAGGATTCTACCCTTCTTGAATCTATCCCCTCAATGTTAAGAATCACTGTAAAGTGAAAGTCGCTCAGTCGTGTCCGACTCTTTGCACCCCCATGGACTATACAGTCCATGGAATTCTCCAGGCCAGAATACTGGAGTGGGTAGCCTTTCCCCTCTCCAGGGGATCTTCCCAACCCAGGGATTGAACCCAGGTCTCCCACATTGCAGGCAGATTCTTTACCAGCTGAGCCACAAAGGAAGCCCTATAAGATGCCACAAAGAATCACTGTAAGATTCTTACAATTCTAACTCCTGTGAGATAAAATATTCATAAATCAGTAAGTTTGTGTGGGCACCTACTGGGTGTCAAACACTGTGCTAGACACGAGAAGCACAGCATAGAACACAACCACCCTGGGCTCCTGCTTCCAGGAGGCTCACAGTCTCATGGAGGATGCAGACAGTAACTGAATGACCATGCCAACCTTGCAGGACAGGAGTGTAGTCAGAAGAACAAACAGGAGAAAGACTGAGTGCTCTAAGAGCCAAAAAATGGGGATCTGGCCTGATCAGGAAGGCTCTAGACTTTCCCTAGTTTGTAACAATGGAGCTGAGATCTGAGTTAACAGGTGGAGGGATGGAAAGAGTATTGGAAGGAGTAGAACAGCAGGGTTGAAGGCTCTGTGCTTAGAGGGAACGTGGTCTACAAGAAAGAATGGCCAAGTTTAGAGAGACAGGGAGAGAAAGGCACAAGCTAGGCTGAAGGGGTAGATTATCAGTCTTTATGATTATGCTTTAAGACTTTTTTTTTTACTTAATTTTGGAGGGATAGAAAGTCACTGAACAGTTTTAAGCTGGAAGATAGGTAACATAATCAAAGATTTGAATCTAATCAATTCATCTTGCATCCAGTGTAGAGAACAGAGGGTCAAAAGACCATAATAGATGCTGAAAGATCAGGTTATGTACAGGTCACACTGGGAGTCTAGTAAGAACAATAACTAGACAAGGATGGTGACTGAGATGAGTGTGGTTGGACCCAAGAAATATTGAGTTGGGAAAATTAATAAGACACTATGAAAGACTGAGCTTTTCTTCATGTGCCAAGACATTGACCAGTGCCTGCTGTCCAGTAAGGTCTGAATGATTTGCTTTAGTCATTTCCGACTCTGGGAGACCCTATGGACTGTATAGTCTACCGGGATCCTCTGTCCATAGGATTCTCCAGGCAAGACTGGAGTAGGTTGCCATGCCCTTCTCCAGGGGAACCTTCCTGACTCAGGGATTGAACCCAAGTCTCTTATGTCTATGGCACTGGCAGACGGATTCTTTACCACTAGCGACACCTGGGACACCCACCTAGTAGGAGCTACATAGTAGGTGCTCAGCAAATAAGTGTTGAATAAATAAATGAGGCAACTAATGTATAAACATAAAAGTATAAATGAGTCAAAGACTTTTACATAATTGAAACTGCTGAAAGAATATGGGGTGCAGAATTGCTCAGGTGGAGATAAGTAAAAACATAATATGTGAACAAAAAAATGATTTGTTCCTGAATGAGGATAGGGTGATGCTGAAGGATCTGGTTTGACTTATACAGGTTCTATGAAGTGAAATGCTATGCTATGCTATGCTAAGTCACTTCAGTCGTGTCCGACTCTGTGTGACCCATAGACGGCAGCCCACCAGGCTTTCCCACCCCTGGGATTCTCCAGGCAAGAACACTGGAGTGGGCTGCCATTTCCTTCTCCAATGCATGAAAGTGAAAAGAGAAAGTGAAGTCGCTCAGTCATGTCTGACTCTTAGCGACCCCATGAAAACGAGTGAGTACATTGATGGGAGTAGAAGGTTGATAGAATAACAAGGAGAGAAATTCAGCTTTGCTTAATATCAAAAGTTGTACATTCGTAACTACCTTAGAATTTGGCAAAACAATAATGATTGGTGAGGAAATTGTGCAAGAATACAAACAGAGCATTAATTACCAGCCCTGTACACCTTTCAACAATCTCCCAGTCATATAAGTTTGTATGTTCTTCTTTGATTTCAGAAAATAAAGAAGGATATTACTACCTGGAAATATTTTAGAATACTAACAACTGATGTGCAAATAGGACTCTGGAGTCTCAGTTCTCTAATGCAGTCACAGCCACTGGAATCGAACCTGGGAAAGTCTTAATCACTCACTGTGGGGACTTCCCAGGAAGTCCAGTGGCTAAGACCCTACACTCCCAAGGTGGCACAAGTTCAATCCCTGATCAGGGTACCAGATCCCATATGCCACACATAAGACCCAGAGCAGCAAAATAAATAACAAAATAAAATATTAAGTAAACAAATCACTATGGATATTGACCAGTTGGTGGTGGTTTAGTTGCTAAGTCATGTTCGACTGTTAGAACCCATGAACTGTAGCCTGCCAGGCTCCTCTTTCCATGGGCTTCTCCAGGCAAGAATACTGGAGTGGGTTGCCATTTCCTTCTCCAATGCATGAAAGTGAAAAGTGAAAGTGAAGTTGCTCAGTCAGGTCCGACTCTTTGCAACCCCATGAATTGCAGCACGCCAGGCGTTCCTGTCCATCACCAACTCCCGGATAGGTGTTATTTTTTATTTCCCCCAAGGTTTCATGACTTATGGGGTGTGACTTGGTAACTATGTGGCTAAAGAAGGAAGATAGAAATTGAAATTCCTGATTAAAGATGATTATGGGACTCCCCTGGTAGTCCAGAGGTTAATAATCCACCTTCTAATACAGGGAATGTGGGTTCGATCCCTGGTTGGGGAATTAAGATCCCATATGCCACAGGTCAACTAAGCCCATGCACTCTGAAGCCAGACCGCACAACTACACAGCCTGCGTGCCGCAACTAAGACCCATCACAGCCAAATAAATAAATAAATAAATAAAATTTTTAAAAAGATGATTGTGAGGCATTAGTCTGAGTACAAATCAGGAAAAGACACTGTCATTTTTTTTTTCTGCCTTTCTCCCTGACCACTGACGGCTTAACTAAAGCAACTGGCTTTAAAATTGTATTAAGGAAAGCTTTGATGTCCACTGACCTACCTGCTGGAGATTTCCTGAGCTGTTTCTTAGTCCTCTCTCTGGGCAGTAGCTTGACCTTTAGGCAGGTTGGGAAGAGCCTACAGCTTTTGTGATGATAATTGATCTCAAGGGAAACAGACTGCTAACTCAGCACCCAGACAGTCCTCTTTGCAACCACTTCTCCCAAATGACTTGATCCTCAAAGTGGTCCAATCCCATCGACTGCAAATGCCAGCTCACTCCTTACTGCATCCAAGACAGAGATGTCTAACCCCAAACACATGATGGAGGCTGTCTCAAAGATGAGTGCCAATAAATGGCTCCATTTAAACACGGTGAAAAGTAAGATTAGTTGACCATTCTTAAATATTCAACTCTTCATCATCCACATTAATAAAGGAATCAAAGGGACAAATAATCCAAAATAAAGGATAATACAAAGCAATTTATATTAGGCTTCAGTATTCATTATTAGATTTTGAGGGTAAGTCAATTAACTTTCTAATTATGCCTTGGCTTTTCAGAATGAGTTCATATTCTCAACTGGCTTCTGTTGAAAGCGAGCTAGTGGTATGCCAGAAGCCAGGAGAAATTTAACCCGGAATTTATAATTTTCTGTACATGATATATCCGTATGTTATTAGTATCACAAGCTGATTTGTGCTGCCATTTGGAGAAGGTCTGTATCATTCCAATGGTCTCTGGAGAGCAATGGTATAATACAAATTAGAAACAAAATCAGATACTATATTAGACATTAGACATCATGACAAAAGTATTACTAGAAAGTGTCATTTCCACAGGAAGACACAGCAATCCTAACTTTATAGCTAATAGTATAATCCTAAAATAGGTAAAGCAAAAAAAAAGTCCTCAGAACTAAAAGAAATAGACAAATCTGCCATCATAGTTGGAGAATTTAACACACTTTGCTCAGTAACTGATAAAAGAGGCAGACAACAAATCACCAAGGATATTAAAGACTTGAACAACCTACAAGAAAACCTAATTGACGATTTTTAAAGACCACATTCAACAATGGAAGAAAACACAATTCTTTTATGTTTCTATGAATCATTTACCGAAGCTTGAATTCCAGATGCCATCCTCACATGTAATCTTAGGTAAGTCACTTTGCTTCCATAATCTTCAGTTTTCCAAAATATGAAATGGAAAGAATAATACTTGTTATATAAAATTGCTAGGGATATTAACTGAGAAATAAAAACTAAAATAGCATGTTGAAGTGAAAGATGCCATACAGATGTTGGTTACCAATGTAACAAAGGATCAAGAATGTCTCAATAGGAATAGCTTATGGAACACAACTGGGTTAAAAGAATAGGGCATTTGTTCTAATACTGATACTTGCATAGCCCAATACTGTTTAACTTAGAGTGTAAGTTTCATGGAAGCAGTTGGGGAATGAACTACTGACGAAAATGATGGGCCATTTTACAAATGCTGTTTTCCCTACCTCCACTGGCAGGCATGAAACAAAAATACTTGAGGTTAATTCCCATTTTCATTTCTGCCAGTCCACATCTACTGAGCTACTACCATTTGTTGACTTGATCACAAAAAACTTTTACATACACCACAAGATTCTGGCATCTTAGTATCTATAGAAGACAATATTGCCACAGTCTAAACCTACTTAGCTTGGATAATGAATCAGGAATAAAGAAAAATTTTCTTCTTGGATAAAGAACAGTTCTTTCTTGAGGTTCTCCCTCATTTTAATCTTTAATAAGCACATAATTAGTATATAAAAGTATATCTGTATTCCTAACCAGCTTTATACAGAGAACTGCTATGAGGACTGATTGAAAGAATAATATGAGACAGAACTGTGTATCCAAAAATATGTTACTCAAGATGAGAGGGGCTGTTATTATTTATTCGGCCAAGTTACTAAGAATCTACTTTATCTGCACCTGTAGTCAACACACAAACGCACACAGGCTCTCTCTCACAAAGACACACACATGCTTTGTGTAGAAGTACAAAAAGTAGAAAATGTAAATGACTGGGTAGATGCAGGGTTAAAGGAATGACATCAAGAAGTCCTAGCAGTAAACATTATAGAGAGGTTTCTAAAATTATTTAACTCATTCTATTTGACCTAAAACACACACACACAAAAATCATTTAACTAAATGGAGTAGACCAACTTGATAAAGTTAAGGATATTGTCTAAGACATTAAAAAAGAATAAATGAAACAGAAATATTGGAAGAATAATTGAAGCAGAAAGAAGCTAAAAGGATGATCCAGGATTTACTTAGTGTCCAGGCACCTAACAGACCCAGCACAGTGTTGGGACCATAACACGTCCTCAAGAAGTATTTGCGTATTGTATTGCAATCAAAACTTGGCCAGAGTCAGTTTGCTCTTCTCAGACAATCAATGCTCCACAAAGTTAGGAGAGTTTTATCACTCTCAGAAATGTAAGTTGTTGTAAAATAAATTCTACTTTGATCATTCATAAAACCTATGATCACCTTGAAGGAGGCTGTGAGACTTACTTGACACATATTTAGGACTCTGATGTTTTTCCTAAGTTTCTACAAGCCTCAATCAAAATGTATCTAATCTCAGCATTCAACAAATGAACAGTATTTGTATCAGTAATCCAGAAAAAAGATACACAAGAAATCATAGTACCTGATGTACATGTTCAGTCATGACAGTTAACATCTTTGTAATGCTTCAAAATTTATAAATTGCTTTCTTTCATAATTTCTCACCCTTGGTTATGTCTTTATGTCCTAGCTGTGTACAACAATATACCAAGACATACCTGATTATCCCCAAAATACATATTAAAAATAGAGTCCAAGTGATTAGATGAGGTAGTTCTCAAAATTTTATGACAAAGTGTAAGATTAAAGAATAAGATTACCCTCAGAGGCTGGTGATGTAACCCAAAGCAGTCTAGCAAGACAAAAATTACCCTGTGAGCCTCCTATTTATATTTTGTTCCGAATTCTGTAGCTATGGAGGATGTAGTAGCTAGAATGAGACCACTGCAACAACCAGACAAAAATCATATTGTTAAAGACACTGGATGTCTATTAAAGCAAGGAGGACTAAATGAATTTAACATGACAAAGGATAGAACCTTTCTTACATGAACTGATACTGATGTCTATTCTCTTCCTTGGAGGCACTTGCTGAAATTACTTATTGATTATAAATTGGGCTTGCTGTGAGAGACAGTCAGTCTTTGGAGAAGAAAGAAACAAGTGGAGTTTTTGATGACATTACACGGGCTGGCATGTTGAATTAGAATCTAGAGAATCCCCAACGCCCATGTCTCAGTTTTTCTAGTAAGGAAGCTGCTGAGTCTTGGAATATCATGGGAGACAGGTGGGTAGGGATAAAAAGGTAAAATAAAATCACCCACAATATCTGGGGCTTAAGCAACAAAGTTCTAGTAGAAAGAGGAACCTACAGCAAACATTTGCCAGGCCTCATCCTTCAGACTTTGGAACAAAAGGATAACAGAGTCTAAGGAAAGCTTCCAGACATCCTAACACAGACCCGAATGGACTGAACTTACTCACCCATTACTTTCTCTGGGGAAAAAAGTCCACTTTAGCATTTATTCATCCTTTGTATGCAATGTCCTCTACATTATTTAAAATTTCGGAAGACCCAGGAATAAGGTAAGGAATGTTACTGATAGTTAAGAGAAAAAACAAAGAATTAGAAATAGTTGATACACATATCAGTGATACAAGATTTTAAAAGACATAAAGTAAACAGAGAAAATGAACAAAATGAATGAACTCTGAAATTTAGATAATTTCAACAGATAACTGGATTCTTTAGAAAAGAATCAAATACACAGTCTAGAACTGAGAAATACAATTTATAAAGCTAAAAATTCGTTCAGACATGCTAACAGTAGATTTGACAAAGCAGAAAGGATTACTGAACTCAAAAGACAAGTCAATAAAAAATATTCAAATTAAAGTACAGGTAGAAATAAATGAAAAAAATAGAACAGAAAATAAGAGACATGCAAAACATAGTAAAATGCTCTGATATGTATGCAATTGGAGTCACAGAAGGAAAAGAGGAAGAAAATGGAGCTTAAGTAATATTTATAAAGATAATGACTAAAATTTTTCAAAACATGTAAGAAACAAAAAATCAACAGATTTCAGACGTGTCAGGAACCATAAATGAGATAAATAAGGAAAACCACACCAAGGTACATCATAGTATAACAGGGGAAAAATGATAAACTTTAAAGCGGTTAGAAAAAAAGATGCAATACACTCAGGATAATATTGCAACTGATTTAACATAAACATGAAAAGAAGACAATGAAATGATACCTTTAAGATGCTAACTGCCAGCTTAGAATTACATCACCAGTGAAAATAGTCTTTAAAAATGGAGATGAAGTAAAGATATTTCCAGACATACAAAAATGTAAAAGAAGTCATACTTATCAGGCTGACACTAGAATAAGCATAAAAAGAAATTCTTCAAATTGAACTAAAATTAACCCAAATAGAAGTACAATAATACAGAAAGCCATAAGAACACTCGAAACTATAAGTATGTGGGTAAATACAAAGAATAAAGCGTTTTAAATCAACAATCTTAATAATGTCCTGTGAAGTGTTTAAGACAGGGGAGATAAATAAAACACAAGAAACAGTAGTATGAAGACTGGAAAAGTCAACTATTTACATGGTTATAAAGTTCTTGCCTTAGAGGATGAAGTGATAAAACTACCGGTAAGGCAGACCTACTGTAGGCCAAACATACTTTGAAGTGAAAGAAAGTGAAAGTCACTCAGTCGTGTCCGGCTCTTTGCCACTCCATGGACTATACAGTCCATGGAATTCTCCAGGCCAGAATACTGGAGTGGGCAGCCTTTCCCTTCTCCAGGGGATCTTCCCAACCCAGGGATCAAAGCCAGGTCTCCCACATTGCAGGTGGATTCTTTACCAGCTGAGCCACAAGGCACAAGGGAAGCCCATATATTTAAAGATTACACATACTTCAATCTGCTGCAAATCATGGTCCGTGGACCAAATCTGCCAGCAACATGCTTTTTTAAATAAGGGTATTCAGGCATGCAGCCATGTCTGTATGTTTATGTTTTATCCACAGCAGCTTTAACATTAAAACTGCAGGGATGAGTGATTTCTAACAAAGACCATATGGCCCTCAACACCAAAGATGTTTACTATGGGACCCTTTCCAGAAAGTCCACATACCCCTACATAAAGTAACAATTGTTTAAAGAAGAACACAACTCAAAAACTAATAGGAAAAAAAAAAAAACTAATAGAGAATAAAAAATGGAACAAAAATACATTGACAAGATCCAAAAAGCAGTCAAGAAAGAATAAACAGGCAAAGATGGAATTAAAAATAAAACAAATGTTAAAATGAGAGACTTACACCTAACTAAATAATGGGCTAAATATTTCAATTAAAACACAAAGATTTTTTTCAGACTGGATTAAAAACAAAAACAGGACAAAGGGCTTAAATTAAATGTAATTGGAGAAAGACTGACCATGCAGGTACAAACCAAAATGCTGATATTAGGCTCAAATATAATCAGCTTCAAGGTAAGAATATTACTATAGATGAGGTCATTCCAACAGGAAGATAGAACAATTCTAAACTTAAAGCTAATAACGTAGCCACAAATATATAAAGCAAAAAGATCTCTAAAGTTCTTGAAGAAATTCTAAAGTTTGAGGAAATTGACAAATCTTCAGTCAGAGCTGGAGAATTTAACACTCCTTTCTTAGTAACCGACAGAACAGGCAAAATCGCTGAGGATACTGAAGATTTGAACAACCCATAAACCAATTTGACCTAACTGAGGAATAACATTTCCCTAAAGTTTCTACAAAAAAGCAGCCAGAACAATCAATATGCCAGTCCATAAAGCAAGCCTCGACAAATCACACAAGGTCTCCTATCACAGTGAACTTAACCTACAGACAAGTCACCGAAAACTGACTAGAAATAAAACAACACTCTTGTACCTAACTCGTGCCTCTAAAAAGAAATCACAATGGAAATTTTAAAATATGTTGAACTGAACCTTTAAGAAGATACAGCACACCAAAATGTGTGCCATGTCGTGTTAGGACACTTCACTTGTGTCCTTCAGTTCTGTGTGACCCTATGGACTGTAGCCCACCAGGCTCTCCTATCCCTGGGATTTTCCAGGCAAGAATCCTGGATCAATCCGGGGGAAACTTCCCGACCCACGGATCGAACCTGCATCTCTTAAATCTCCTGCACTGGCGGCAGGTTCTTTACCAGTAGTGCCACCAATGTGTGGGATATAACTAAAGTTCTGAGTCTAGGGAAATTTATAGCTTTAAAGGCAAATATGGAAATAAAGATTGACAATGAAATTCTAAGCTTCCATCTCAAAAACTAGTAAAATAAAATGAAATTAAACCCAAAGAAGAAAACAGGAAACTATAAAAGTAGAAGCAGATGTTTAGCACAGGGAGCCCAGCCCGCTGCTCTGTGATGACCTAGGTGAGTGTGGTGGGAGTGGGAGGGAGAGGACACGTGTCTGCATGTGGCTGATCCATGATGTTAAACAGCAGAACCTAACACACATTGCAAAGCAACTACATTCCAGTAAAAAAAAAAAAAAAAAAAAAGGCAGCAGAAAGTAATGATACAGAAAATGAGTATTATCTTTATCAGACAGGCAAACTGAGGCACAGAAGGGTTAAGTGACATGCCCAAATCATAGAATTACCAATAGGCAGATCATGACTTGAATCCAGATAGTCGGAGGCCAGAATCTTCACCTTTAATTGTTATCTAAACAAACTCACAGGTTCTGAGCAGGGCAGTTAAAATCAATACTGTTGACACGACTATACACCACTGTGTATACACCTCCATATACCACTGTGTATACACCACCATACACCACTGTGTATACATCACTATATAACACTGTGTATACACCACCATATACCACTGTGTATACATGCTATACAGCACTGTGTACACACTGCTACTCACCACTGAAGCCACCAGTGCTCCCTCCCACTCCACGTGAAATTCTGCCTCCTCCACTGCTCTGACCCCTGCTGACTCACCAGGTGTCGAGCTGCTCTCTAACTGCTCCAGATCTAGACCCAATCTACAACTACCTCCCAAACCCATATTCCAAGCAGCTCTGTCTTGATCCTTGCTAATCAAGGCAATTGCAGCCCTGCCCCTATTCATGTGTACCTGTGCTCCCTCAGTCCTGTCTGACTCTTTGCAATTCCTTGGACTATGCAGACCACCAGGCTCCTCTGTCCATGGGATTCTCCAGGCAAGGATACTGGAGTGGGTTGCCATTTCCTCCTCCGGGGGATCTTCCAATCCAGGGATCCAAGCCATGTCTCCTCCATCTCCTGCACGGGAAGGAAGATTCCTTACCACTGTGCCACCTGAGAAGCTGTTCGTGCCACGCCTTGAATCTGTCAGCCTGGCCACATCCTCACTCCAGAAGCCCTGCCAATGTCATTCTCCATCTCCCACTGCCCGGACCCAGCGTAGCCACATAAATGTCAGAGTGAAGCTAGACCCAGGCATCTCCCACTGCTGCCACAAATCTAAAAGGTACGACAAAGAGAATGCTACACGAGGCTTTCTCCTGAGCTGCTATAAAAAAATTACAAATATACCTGGAGAGGAAGGCTGTTTTAAAGCTGTTTCACGGCTTTTTCTTCTGTGAGATACACATAAAGAAAGCAACTTGTCACAAGTTACCCAATAAAGAGTTGCTTTGCATTGCATTTGTTTGAAATACAGTAAATATTAACAGTATGCTGGAGTCAGGGCGTATAGTAAAGAATTTGGCTTTAACTAAAGAGAAGGTCTGGCCTTTGCCCTTGGCCTCTGCAAGGTAATCTCTGGGTCCTTGGAATGTTATGCCTGATAGGTGTGTCTCTGTTTGCCTAGGAGCATTAGGTCACCCTAGATAGTCCAACAGCAAGATTTGGAGGTGTGGACAGTGGGTTTGGGGATGTGGAGAGAATGCCCACATTCATAGAGGAGGAGGGTGGGGACTGGCCATCCCAGAAAGACCAAAACACGTAACTTAGGGTGAGGGCTTTGGGTCACACAATATCAATCATCCTAGAAACTGAGGTCAAACACATGGGCTTTCAATCAATCAATCATGCCTACATAATGGAGTCCCAATGAAAAGTTTGAACACTGAGGTCTGGGTGAGCTTCCCTGGTTGGTAATACTCCGCGTGTATTGTCATACATCAGAGGGAAGCTCCAAATCCAGAACTCTCCCAGGCTCTGCCCTATGTCCCTTTGGTTGATCTGAATCTCTATACATTCCCTGTAATGAACCACAGCCATGAGTGTGATTCAGGTGAGCTCTATGAGTCCTGGCAAATCATTGAATTGAAAGGGAATTTGGGCAACCCCTGAAACTTGCCCTTGGTGCCAGAAATGAAAGCAACTTTGGGTGACTGTGCCCTCGAGTCTTTGTAGTTGGCCTAAATTTCCATATGGGCTTCCCTGGTGGCTTGGATGGTAAAGACTCTGCCTGCAATGCTGGAGACCAGGGTTCAATCCCTGGGTCAGGAAGACCCCCTGGAAGAGGACACAGAAACTCACTCCAGTATTCTTGCCTAGAGAATCCTATGGACAGAGGAGCCTGGGGAGCTGCAGTCCATGGGGTCACAAAGAGTCAGACACAACTGAGCACCTAACACTTTCACACTATAAACTCCCATACAGGGGTACATCTTGACTGAATTTGCTATTACTCAACTCCATTTTTTTTAAAAAAATTGGGGGAAATGGAGTTCTTCCACACCACTGTTTCTTTGCTACTCATCTGTTATTTCATCTTTTTTCTCTTGTTGCAGACATGATTTACAATACTATTATTAACTTGCATATTCAGTTTCAATTTGGACCCCTATCATCTCCATGGACAAGCATAAACACTTGCCCCTCAAAAAGAAAGAAAACAGAAAACTGAGACTTTTTATGGTTCTCAAAGTCCCCACTATCTGGTCATATCCCACCATCCAATTCCTTTCTCCTTCCAGACCTTGAACTGCATTTTGGCTGGCCCCCTTCCTGCCCTTCCACATCCTTTGATTGTTTAGCCATCTGTAACTTCATGCACATGACTCCCTTTCCCAAGGTCCTCCTGCCATCTCCTTCTCCTGATCAAAACCAAACTACCTCCGTGACTCAAATCACTGCTTCTCCGTGAAGCGTCCACAGTGCTGGCGTCAACGTCACAAGGTCAATGGGGACATTCAAAGAGGCAATATGCATAGAGGGCTCAAGGTGACGTGATTCACAGTAAGCCCAGTGTCAGCATCAGCCGCTGTTACTATCACTGTTATTACACCTTCTTGTTGCTACGATCCTTGTCTTTTTTGATCCTATTTCATTCATCGAGTCTACTACACTCTAGCCTTTTATTGCATCTGTAACAATTATTCTCTACTGTATGCTCATTAGCTTCTGGATTATTCTGACTTGAGGACAGGATCCATGTCTATGATTTTCCAGAGAATTTCAGACAGAGAGTAAGTCCTGAATCTTTTTGACATAATGATAAATTCAGAGAACACCGGAATGACTGTGCATGACCGAGGCATGCAAATAATGAACATACTTGAAGCCCTATTGTGTGTCGGTGGGTATTGTTTGTTCCTCAAGGCCCTGTGTTTGGGAGTTTTAAAAGGATTTTGGATTGACAAGCATGACAATTTGTACTTGTCACTGGGAAGTAAGAAGAGGAAAGAAGTCATGGAAATTGAGCTATTTCATGCTCGGTCTCATTATAAAAGATTTAACTCATGTTAACCAGCACCAAATTCTCCTCTACTCCTTAAGCACACAGAAAACTGTACGTCAAAGTCACCTGTGCTGCTCCAAGCCTTCCTCCCATTCTGCCATGACTGGTGACATTGCAGATGATGGAGGAGGTTAGGATGGGACTTAGTTTAGAAGCCCAGCCCAGTTTGCATTTAACATGAGAATGTGGGTGGTACTAAGCAACTAAGATGCAGGGATTAATCAGTTATAGTAGTACACCTTGTGTCTTCTAGTTGACACCCTAAGCAAATAATAACAATATCAAAACAGTTTGCTGACACGCCTTCATTATACCACAGTTCTTAAAGCAGCAGGAAATCTAGCTAATTTGTCTCTCTACAGCCCAGTTCTAGTCTCATTTTATCTTCATAGACATTTTTATTACAAAGATATTCAAACAAGAAAAGCTTACAAAAGCATACAGTTAACACACATATACCCACCACCCATATTCCACGATTAACATTTTGCAATATTTGCTTTATCATGTCCCTATTCATCTATCCATCCCTCTCTCTATCAACTTGTCATTCACACTTTGACACGTTTCAGAGTTGGAGTGTCAGTGTCTTAGGTCGTCTTTATTACTTTCCCAATTCTCACACCACCCGCATGATAAACAATGACCCCACAACAAACATCCAGGAAGTATTGAGTTCCCTCATAGTTCAGTCGGTAAAGAATCTGCCTGTAATGCGGGAGACCTGGCTTTGATTCCTGAGTCAGGAAGATCCCCTGGAGAAGGAAATGGCAACCCACTCCAGGATTCTTGCCTGGGAAATCCCATGGATAGAGGAGCCTGGCGGACTACAGTCCATGGGGTCTCAAGAGTCGGACATGACTTAGCAACTAAACACGCGCACACACACACACATTGAGATAAGTGTATCAACAGTTATTTCTTAGGGAGTGTCTACTATGTGCTGTGTGCTCAGATACAAATAAAGGAGCCTACGGGCCAGAAGAGCCTGGTCTCCATCTCCTGCACCAAAGTGCTCTCAGTGACCTGCACTTCAGAGCAGGGAAGGTGCTGAGCTATCCACTTGTAGCATCATTTGTTCTTCCACAATTGGCCGTAGAAAGTGCAGTCCTCAGCTTCAGACACTGAAACCCAATGAATCAAACATAATGAGTCTGAAGTGTCATTGAATAAAACCCAGAAAAAAAGCCCTGGCTTCCACACAAATGCCTCCCTTAAAGTCAGGTCTTGGATTTTTATTATTTTGTTGCTACAGACATTTTAACAGATTATTGGACACCGTGTTTCCAACAAAAAGTTCTCTTTGTGCTTTTGCTATTTTCTTGGATTCACTGAAAAAAAAAAAAAATCTTCTTTAATGATATCAACTCCCCAAAATAAAATAGGCAGTGAAGAGTAATAAGAACCACTTAAATATTTTAACATATAACATTAAGTAGACAGAGACATATAATACTAGTAGCACTATTACATATATTCCGTTTGCATCCTCCCTTTGATCCTGTTAGGTATATAAGGTGAGTGTGGTTATTGCCATCACAGTTAGCAGACAATAAAATAGAATCTAAGACCAAGCCTCATGGGTAGCAAATGGTAGATCTGGGATTCAAACACCACACTTCTGGCTCCAAGTCCCCTATAATTTTCCCTCTGCATTTAATGTAGGAGTAAAATAGTGTTTGGGACAACAACTATTTCAACATTATGCGAAATATATAGTTTTAACACATTAACTCAAAATAGTAAATATAGACTGCATTCCATATGCATATTTTCTTTACCATCTGAGCCACCAGAGTCAGTAAATCCAGCTAACGATAGCACGTGCGACTGATGGAACTACCTTTTCCAACAGTAATATACACTTAACCAAGTGAGATAAGCAAAACTACATTCTCCAACATGAAGTAGAATAAATGTGTGAAGGATTAGGAGTATAAATACTGCTTTGTTTGGGAATAAATATAGTCCAGTATATGCTTCTGAATGAGCTGAAGATATGTCCACAGGCAAACAGACCATGGATGATACGATCTTTTAAAAACTATATTTATTTACTGATTTGGCTGCACTGGGTTTTCACAACAGCATGCCGGGTCTTCAGCTGCAGTGTGTGGACTCTTAGCTGCAGCATGTGGAATCTAATTCCCTGACCAGGGATTGAACCTGGTCCCCCTGCACTGGAAGCATGGAGTCTTAGCCTCTGGACCACCAGGGAAGTCCCTCATAACACGGTCTTCACAAAAATCCTGACAATGCTGATTCTCTTTTGGTAGTTTAAGTTCTTCGTGATTGACGGGTTGACATCCTGCCTTCTCCCTGTGGCTTTGCCCAACTCCTTTGACCAGTAGGGATGGTCTCCAATGTCTCAGATTTCTTCTTGAAGTCTGAATTCCTCCACATTGCACGACATCATTCACAATGTGGCAGACAAGATTTTGCAAGCTATGTTCTTCTCTTTGCTTCTTACTGCATTGCTTCTCCTTGTCCAGAGAGACAGACATTATTCATGCATTGCCTCCGGGAAAGTCTGACAGTGTAGAAACTCAGAACTGAAGTGTCAGATTCCTTGAGATTTAAACTTTATTTCAGAAAATGTTTGCACAATATCTGGTCTAGTTATTAGTCCCTGTAGGAGAGCTTAGTCTGAAGATGACTGGCCTCTCCTTGGGTGAACCAGTTTTCACTTGAGTGAGCTCGGTTACACCAGCTTTGCTAATCGGCTCTGAGATCCTCCTCACTGCTGACCAGTGATGACAGCAGGACCAGGGATCACACGGCAGGAAGCACAAGCTGGTTGGCCTCAAGGCTGCTCAGCTTACTTTCTAAATCTCCCCGCACAGACAACCACTCTTCCACAACTGACCAAAGTCCTGGAAAGACCCAAGAAAGGAGAATTGGGCTGTGAACACCTAAAATGCTAATGGTGTTATGAGAACCCAGATCATCCGTGGGTGCTCAGGTACATAATAAATATTCAGCAGACAGATACTGGAGGCAGTGCCATGAAACTGGGAAGCACACAACATTCTATGAAGATTAAATCAGAAAATGGATGTGTTTCAGTTATCTATTCCTGTGTACAAAGCACCCCAACTTTAGTGGCTTAAAAACAAAATCATTTCTCTGCTTATGATTCTGTGGCTTAGCAGTTTTAGTTGAGACTCTATCACTGAGCCACCTGGAAAGTCTCAAAATATATCCAGAATCCAAACGTTTCTTCCTGATTTCATTGCTACTACCGTAGTCCAAGTCACAACAGTCTTTAACCTGTTTACTGTAAATGCTCTGCGCTTCTTCCTTCCTTACCTCCTTACAGTCCATTCTCAACACAGCAGAGTGATCTCTTAAAATCCTAAGTCAGATGGTTCTGTTCATCTGCTCAAAAGTTTGGTGGCTCACAGTTTCTCTTAGGGTAAAGACAAAATCCCAAACCAATTAAAATACGGACAAAGGATCTGACTAGACATTTCTCCAAAGAAAATAAATAAATGGCTAACAAGCACATGAAAAGATCTTCACCATCCTCACCAATCAGAAAAATGCATTTCAGAACAACAGTGAAATACCACTCACATCACAGGATGGCTAGAAGGGAAAAAAAAAGACAGAGATAAAAATAATAACTGATGATGAAGATTTGGAAAATTGAAGATCTCATACACTGCAGATGGGATTGTAAAATAGTGCAGTTGTTTTGGAAAACAGTTTAGTATTTCCTCAAAAGATTAAACATAGAGTTGCATATGACCCAGCAATTTTACTCCTAGGTATATACACATGTGTCACATAAAAAGTTGAACATGAATATTCATAGCAGCATTTTTCATAATCAAATGGTGAAAACAACCCAAAGACCCATTAACTGATGAATGGATACATAAAACACAATATATCCATACAGTGGAATATGATTTGGCCATAAAGAGAAAGTAGATTGATAATCTAGATTTTATCAAGACTCACTGCATATTTTTCATGAATAAGAAATTTTGTTACGTTAAAGGGCACTTGTGGATTTTCTTGTTCAGTTCAGTTGCTCAGTCATGTCCAACTCTTTGCAACCCCATGAACCGCAGCATGCCAGGCCTCCCTGTCCATCACCAACTCCCAGAGTTCATTCAAACTCACGTCCATCGAGTCAGTGATGCCATCCAGCCATCTCATCCTCTGTCGTCCCCTTCTCCTCCTGCCCTCAATCCCTCCCAGCATCAGAGTCTTCTCCAATGAGTCAACTCTTGGTGCATGAGGTGGCCAAAGTACTGGAGTTTGAGCTTTAGCATCATTCCTTCCAAAGAACACCCAGGACTGATCTCCTTTAGAATGGACTGGTTGGATTTCCTTGCAGTCCATGGGACTCTCAAGAGTCTTCTCCAACACCACAGTTCAAAAGCATCAATTCTTCGGTGCTCAGCCTTCTTCATAGTCCAACTCTCACATCCATACATGACCACAGGAAAAACCATTGACTATACAAACCTTTGTTGGCAAAGTAATGTCTCTGCTTTTGAATATGCTACCTAGGTTGGTGATAACTTTCCTTCCAAGGAGTAAGCATCTTTTAATTTCATGGCTGCAATCACCATGTGCAGTGATTTTGGAGCCCAGAAAAATAAAATCTGACACTGTTTCCACTGTTTCCCCATCTATTTCCCATGAAGTGATGAGACCAGATGTCATGATCTTCTTTTGAAATAACTACTGGATGATCTATGCACCAGATGAAGGCGTGTACAAACCAGTATGATATAAGAATGATGACATGCTGCATTGTTGTCTGATTTCTTAAGGTACTTAAAGAAAATGAAAAGCTGGGAACTAATTCCTTTCACAGCTAGCTTCTGGGAGATGAAGACCTTATGGATCATGGGTTGCAACCTGAAGACTTTTGTCTATTGGAAAAGGTACCAAATACAAGATTCTTTGCAGCTGTGTTGGAAAGGGCCCTATCAGGTATTATTAACTAATCCCTGTGTTGTAAAGCTCAAAGGAGTGACCCCTAGGTTTCTATCTCTCCATTTTTGAAAAGGGCTTCTGCTCCTACATGGACTGTGAACTCTGTTTCTCACACCTGGCTTTGACTCAGATGACATCACCAAGCTGGCATGAGAAGTCAGTAACAGCAGTAGACAGCTAACCCCGGAATCCAGACCAGCCCTGTTGGACTCATCCTACCAGTTCAATTGTACTGTTTACCAACCGTCTGTCTCTCTGTCAACATTGAGAGTTACTGTTTTACCTCTAGCTATACTTTTGCCCCAGTGTTTAGAATGGAAAGAGAGTTCTTCAGTTAAGTTTTCTCAGAGAATAGCTACTGTGGGTCATTTAACCAACTGTTGGATTTGTCTTCAAATTCCTCAGTCAATACAAGACTGATACAGGCCCCTCATAATTCCTGTCACAGAATTTTCAGATATTCCTAATGTTATCACTTACTTGGATCCATCTCCTCCTGGCCTAACCTTTCAGGTTCAAATTCCCCAGCGTAATAATATATCCCCTGTCTGATACTATCCTTGGCCCTTAGAGACTGAGCACAACTTAGCCTAGGACCTTTTTGCTCCATCTCTTACTTGATTAACAAATGTCTTGAAGAGAAAAAGACAAGTAATTTGTGCCAGAAACTCCCTTATGTCCAATACCATACAGATGGCTCTTGGAAAGCCTGCAAGAGAAGTGACCCATGGTTTAATAACATGTTAGCAGCACTTCCTGTTAATGAATGCATCAATGAGAGCTTTCTTGGAAGGATGACTTTAGCTCCCTCAGGTTTTGTCTTCACATGTGGCATTGGAATTGACCCATCTTCCCATGAATGGGCACATAAATATCCTAACTGCTGGCAGTTAGAAGGTTTATGCTTGTTGGGATGCTATGTCTATACAAGAGACAGCTGGACCACCTTTCTCTCTCCATTAAGGAGTCAAGAGACCCATGTTATTAGGATACCAAGATAACTGGTAGCAAAGTCTTCTGAGACTCTTGATTCCTGGTGCAGGAGTATAAATAGAGAGATGGTTGTAAATCTATCAGCCACCATTTGTCAAATAGCTGAAGAGACTGCAAATCTATTGGACATTCCTCAATTCCTTAACCCAAGTAGTACTGGATAATACAGTTACTTTTGATTTTTTAAGAGGTAATCAAGGAGTTGTTTCTCCCGTTGCTCACCCAACTTGTGGCATTTATATCAATACCTCTGCAGAAGTAGAGATATTCCTAGATAAACTTCCCAAAAAGCAAAATGGTTATAAGAGTAAAAAATGAACAAAACAAAGACCCAGACCCTTTTGATAATCTGTTTAGTTGGCTCCCTGCAGGACTAGGTAATTTTTTGCACTTTATTTTATAGATGATTATTATTTTCATTGTATTATTATAATTTTCATAGCTATTCAAGTTACTGATGGCATGTACCACTGCTTGCTTAAATAGCACTGCTAAAGGTACACATACAATGTTTGTGCAACAGTCAAGATGATCAACAACATGTATAGCCTGAGTCCACCCAAAATCATGTCCATTGAGTCGGTGATGCCATCCAACCATCTCATCCTCTGTCGTCCCCTTCCACTTCTGCCCCCCAATCCCTCCCAGCATCAGAGTCTTCTCCAATGAGTCAACTCTTCCCATGAGGTGGCCAAAGTACTGGAGTTTCAGCTTTAGCATCATTCCTTCCAAAGAAATCCCAGGGCTGATCTCCTTCAGAATGGACTGGTTGGATCTCCTTGCAGTCCAAGGGACTCTCAAGAGTCTTCTCCAACACCACAGTTCAAAAGCATCAATTCTTCAGCACTCAGCTTTCTTCACAGTCCAACTCTCACATCCATACATGACCACTGGGAAAATCATAACCTTGACTAGACAGACCTTTGTCGGCAAAGTAATGTCTCTGCTTTTTAATATGCTATCTAGGTTGGTCATAACTTTCCTTCCAAGGAGTAAGCGTCTTTTAATTTTGCTGGGTTTTCTTGTTACCACAGCATAACTTAGTCTATCCTAATACATCTTCTAATATCACTTACTTTTTCATTATCCATCTCCTCCCATAAAAATGTAAGAGCAGGAAGTTGTATCTGTTGTGTCACTAATATATCTCTAGCTCCTAAAACATTACTTGCCACAAAATAGGTGATCAACAGATATTCACTGAATGAATAGAACAAATTACTGTATAATTATAAAAAAAAAAAAAATACAGGTACTATGAAAGAGAATTACTAATGAGCTTTAGTAGAGTGACCTCGTCAGTGAATTAGAAAAGTCATCTCTGATGAAGTGACTTTGAAGCTGAGTCCTGAAAAATGAATAGGAGTGACTCAAGTGGTGAGAATTAAGAGCTCCAAGAGGCACTGTCCCACAAGGCTCTGGGCAATCACCACCCTGACCAGTGCCAGGAAGGTGCTACATAGTGTCATGAGAACCTATGATTTGAAGATCTGGCATCAGCAGAGTAAGCAACAGTGTAACAAAAAAAAATTAAAATTGCTGGCTGGAGGGAAGCAAAAATTAAATCAGAAAAAAAAAAAAAGGATGTGATATTATGTACAACAGGATAAATTTGAGGCGCAATGATGTATCTTAATGGTTATGTGAGAATATAACAGCATGTATTAAAGTATTTACAGAAGGCATAACAGAAGAGATGAGAAATGAGCTAAAATTTTAGTGGCAAATGAGAGCAAGAAAGCAAGAGAACACAGGCGGTCAACACAGACTGGAGTCTGATGTGGGGGAGGGGGAAGATTTCACACACACACACACAGGTGGGAGAGACCAAGGCATGGATGCAGAAGAGTGGGGGAAACAGTTCAACTAAATTTGAATCTGGGGACTTGCCTGGTGGGCCAGTGGGTAAGACTGCCTTCCAATGCAGAGGGCGTGGGTTCACTCTCTGGTCAGGGAGCTAAGACCCCACATGCCTTGTGGCCAAAATAACCAAAACATAAAACAGAAGCAATATTGTAACAAATTCAATAAAGACTTTAAAAAACCATCGGGCTGCTGCTGCTGTTGCTAAGTCGCTTCAGTTGTGTCAACTCTGTGCAACCCCAGAGATGACAGCCCACCAGGCTCCCCCGTCCCTGGGATTCTCCAGGCAAGAGCACTGGAGTGGGTTGCCATTTCCTTCTCCAATGCATGAAAGTGAAAAGTTAAAACGAAGACGCTCAGTCATGTCCAACTCTTCACAACCCCAAGGGCTGCAGCCTTCCAGGCTCTTCCGCCCATGGGATTTTCCAGGCAAGAGTACTGGAGTGGGATGCCATTGCCTTCTACATATCCCCCCAAAAAAATCCTTAAAAAAAAAAAAAAAAACATGGAATCAGGAAGCATTCTGAAGGCTAACCTTGATCAGAAAAGCAGGTTGAAGAGATTAGATGGGGTCAGTTCACAATGAGCTGTAAATGCCAGTACTGTGAATATGATCAGGGCAGTGTGACGACAAAGTATTCAGAAAGATTAACTCAAACAACCAAACAAATATACAACCACCATTTAGCCCAGCAATTGCACTCCTTGGACACTTATCCCAGAGAAATGAAAACTTCTGTTGTTGTTCACTCACTCAGTCATGTCCGACTCTCGGCAGCCCCATAGACTGCAGCACGCCGGCTTCCCAGTCCTTCATCATCTCCCAGAGTTTGCTCAAACTCATGTCCATTGAGTCAGTAATGCCATCCAACCATCTTGTCCTCTATCATTCCCTTCCCCTGCTTTCAATCTTTCCCAGCATCAGGGTTTTTTTCTAATCAGTCAGCTCTTCGCATTAGGTGGCCAAAGTATTGGAGCTTCAGCATGAGTCTTTCCAATGAATATTCAGAACCAATTTCCTTTAGAATTGACTGGTTTGATCTCCTTGCAGTCCAAGGGACTCTCAAGGTTCTTCTCCAACATCACAGTTTTAAAAGCATCAATTCTTTGGCGCTCAGCCTCCCTTATGGCTCAACTCTCATATCCATACATGACTACTGAAAAAAACATTGCTTTGACCATATGGATCTTTGTTGACAAAGTATTGTCTCTACTTTTTAATACACTGTCTAGGTTTGTCATAGCTTTTCTTCCAAGGCTTTTCTTCTTCGTAGCTTTTCTTCCAAAACTTATGTTCACACAAAAACCTGTACATGAATACTTAAGACAGAGTCAAAATTCTGTCTATTGTCTGATTCCATTTATGCGACATTTTGGAAAGGAGAGAATTTTAGGAACAGAAAACAGATTGCTGGTTGCCAGGGGCTGTGAAAGAATTAGGAGCTGAATGGCACTGATCATAAGGGTGGCTCCACCGCTGAATGAACGGATCTGCTGAAATCCATAGAATGCACACTGAAAAGAGTGAATTTTACCATATGTAAGTTATACTTTAATAAACCTGACTTTTAAAAATAGGAAAAAAAGAAAAGAAAGATGACACCAGGCAGTAGTGCCAGAACCATAGATCATGTCCAAGAGAAAAAAAGTCAAATGACCTAAATCATAAATGCCTATCAAGTATCAAAATAAATACAAGGTTATACAAGGGATTTTTTGAATGTATAAAATATATTCTTTAATTTCTGGGTCTGCTGCTGCTGCTGCTAAGTCGCTTCAGTTGTGTCCGACTCTGTGCAACCCCAGAGATGGCAGCCCACCAGGCTCCCCCGTCCCTGGGATTCTCTGGGCAAGAACACTGGAGTGGGTAATAAGTGTGAATGTTCATATGTGCAAATAATTACTCATATGTGTGAATGTCAGAGACTAAAACTATAAATTGGGCTCAGATTGACTGCCCAAATTAAAGCAAAACCACTGGGCAATTTAATTTCTTATGCAGTCCCTTCACCTGAAGAGATGCTTACTTAGAATTCTTTACTTTGAATTAATAAGGACATAGTTTAGTTGCCTCCAGGGATTTGGACGTTTAGAGGCTGTCTTTAGAAAGATTTGTCTTGGGGGAGGTCATTTGACCTGCAGCTCCAGCTGAAAAGTTTTATGGCTGAAGCTAATTAATTTCCTTAGTGTAATTTTTATTGGCTCCTTCCCTAATCTCCAGCTCTAATAGGCAAATACACTGGAAATGACTCCAATTCCACAAAGAAACAGGAGAGTGCCTGAGCCTTTGTGGAAAAAAGAGCTATAGGAGAAAGAGGTGAGTCCGTGAACAAAGACAATAAAAAGCAAGGAGTACAACAGCCTATGATCAATAATGCACAGTCTGAATATTGAAAACATACTTAGATGAAGTATTTTAGATGATCGTGAAATTTCTTCGCCCCTTCCACTTAAAAGTGGGCTTCCTGGTGGGCTTCCTCCATGGCTCAGTTGGTAAAGAATCCACCTGCAATGCAGGAGACCTGGGTTCCATCTCTGGGTTGGAAAGATCCCCTGAAGAAGGCAACAGCTACCCACTCCAGTATTCTGGCCTGAAGAATATATAGTATAGTCGATGTATAGTCGATGTATAGTCGATGGCATTGCAAAGAGTCGGACACGACTGAGCAACTCACTTTTCCACTTAGAAGTATGACAAAACTGCTCTACGATCATAAGGAATTCTCTTGCAAGTCTTCAGAATGCCAAAATGATGGATAGTTTCTATCAGCCAAACTGTCTGAGAGTGATGTTTTGAAAAATAAATATGTAAAGTAACACTTAAAAATTATGAGACAATTTCAGAAAGAACTCCATCCTCATCTTTTTCTGCCCCTAAGCTGACCTATCAAATCATCCTTAAATACTTACCCTGATGAAAGTCTTATTTTAAAGAATTTAATGCAGATACTTGTCTCAAACACAAGATATACTGAACAGCAACAGAAATTACACACTCTAAGACAGAGTATGAAAATTGATGTCCTCTGTCAAAGTTAACAATTCATAAAGTGCACTGACAAAAACCGTATGGAATTATCTTGAAAAGAAAGATTCAGAGACTTCTGGTTCTGCCAAGATGGATCACTCCCCATTCCTCCCAGATCAATCCCTTCCCGCAACCAGAAAACCCTGGCCGTAACCCAGCAAGCACAGGAAGACACTGAAAATGAGAAAGAAGAAAAAGAATACATCCTGCAAACATGGGGACAGCTGCACGCCTGGGGTCTCTTTACTGCAGCCCGTATAACCAGGCGGGAAGGCTGCGGTTTGCTTAGGGCCACGCAGGAAGCTCCCCTTTAAAGCACCTGCCCCACTCCCCTTACAGAAGCAGGCAGAGACCATCCATCTCCCCCACTGGATGGTCTTGACAGAGCCAAGCATAAAGCTAGTCTTCTATGGTCCATGTGGCAAAACCCGGTGATATTCTGATTTCCCTCCCAGGGTATTGTTACTGAGGCTGGGTAGGACTTCAGTAATAAGCCCATCCCAAAAGGTTACCAGCTATGTGACTCCATTTATAGAGAGTAACGTTCTTCAAATGATGAAATTATAGAAACGGAGAGGAGATCAACCAGAGTTCGGGGACTGGGGGAGGAGGCTGGGAGAGGAGGCGATAGCCCTGGCTATCAACAAGCAACACGAGGGATCCTTATGGTGGCAATGTTCTCTGCCCTGACTGTCAACGTCTCGGATCAATGGCTGTGGTACTGTACTATATTTTTTTTAAGAAGTGCCTATTGGAGGAAATTGGGTAAAGGTCGCTTGGCCTTTCTCTGTATTACTTCTTAGAATTGCAACATGAATCTGCAATTATCTCAAGCACAAAGTTCATTAAAAAGACATTTAACCAAGACTCGAGACCCATCTTTTTAAAAGGATCTGCCCCTATCATTGAAAGACTCGATATTAGAATTGTCATCTTCATTCCAACACAGAATTGTAGTTTTACTTCCAAACCAGAACAGTAAAGGCAGTTATGGCAATTTGGGGGAGGTTAGACCAAAATAACTTTTCTTCACTTGATCTATAACTTGGATATTAAAATTCTATCATGCCATTAATCCTTCAACAGCTACCTGTGAGAGCCTACTACGTGCCCTATTCTAAGTTACAGGAATGAAGTAATGAAGGAAACAGACTGTCCACTCTTCAGAGCTCACCTTTTGTGAGAGAAGTACACTTTCATTCACGCTAGTCAACAAAGTCCTTTTCTACTCTACAATCAGCGTAACTACTTTTCTCCAGCTTTGCCACCTATATACATCAATCACGCTGAACGAAAGATTCTTATATTCCCTGCACACAACTTCGTTAATCGAAGGCCTTCTTTCTCCGTATTAGTCATCTTTAAACAGAACTAGAAATCTTTCATCAAAAAAAAAAGTATAAGGTAGGAAATTAAAAGAATGTGACATTCTGAGAGGCAATTGGGATTTTACTGGAAAACCTCCCTAAGCTAAAAATGTTAGAGTGGAATTCGTTCTCAGACTGCTGGTTTCTGTTTGTTTGTTAATATCTATGGCCAATATGTGGGACATAATTCAATGGAGAGAAACCAAAAGTAAACCTGGGTCTGTTCTTAACTGAGACTGATGATTTCAGACCTTCTAGTGACCCGTCTAAAGCATCATTGTGTGCATCATCAGAATGAAGTTTGCATCAAAACACAAGACCTGTTGAAGGGAAAGCTTAACTATTATTTCTTTTAAAAAAACTGAATGTATCCTTAAAATAATCACTTACTTGACCGAGTCTATTCATTTTACAAATACCCATTAAATACCTACCACAAGCACCAGGAAGAGTACAAAGATGATTCTAGCATGGTCTCTTTCCTCAGTGAGTTCATAGTCTTAAAATTAACTAATCTGAGCAGAGTATATACATGCATAGGGGGCTTCCCTGATGGCTCAGTGGTAAAGAATCCACCTGCCAATGCAAGAGACATGGGTTCAATCCCTGGGTTGGGAAGATCCCCTGGAGAACAAAATGGCAACCTGCTCCAGTGTTCTTGCCTGGTAAATCCCATGCACAGAGGAGGCTGGCAGGCTACAGTCCACGGGGTCACAAAGAGTCAGACATGACTTGGCAACAAACAAGAAAATACATGCATAGACCAGTGTAAAAAGATGGCTCCTTAGGAGCCAAGTGGAATTGTTCTCCCATAGAAACTCTAATAACTTCTCCTAAATGGAACCAGTCATGGCATCCAGTATAGTTCTGTGATAGAAAACCAGGGAAAAATGTGAAAAATCAAAGAATATGGAAGTCAGAGAAATCACAAGTATTCAGCCACATGAACTTCCCACATAGGTTTAAAAGAGCAGCTTCTTTCTGGCATATATTTACACACAGTTTGCTATTTTATGCATGTCCTAGATAAGAATACGAATTCACGCCCCATTACCATTCAAATACCAACTGGAGACTTTACAGATATTATCACTTTGCAGAGAAAGAGTATAAACAGAAGAAACACTTAAACTTTTTCTATTTCCACAGTACAGCCATAAAGAGATTGTTTATCCAGCTAAAACCTTTCATGTGAGACACAAGAGCCCTGTAACTGAATATCCAAACGTAAAGGCAGGGCTGACTAACTCCTTACAGTAATCGGTAACAAGCTAACAAGCCAGACAGGGCATTTAACTTCAGCTTAGCTATTCCACAGCCACCGATCAGCCTTAATACTAAGTAGGTGGGCCTTCTCTTTGCCTTCCTGCAGTGTTATCGATACCCAGCCCCACGTGTCCATATTGGTTTTAATATTTCACCCATTTGGAATTAGTCACCCACAAAACTGAAGATGCAGATTGATCAGTGGGAATTATAAATGTCCTAACTCCAGAATTTAAGAGAAAAGTTAACTCAGTAGTTTGAATTTATATTAAATTCAGACAGTTTTAGGAATGCCCGGAAGTAAAAATAATGAAAGCAAATAAAAGCTGTATTCAACGAAATTGTGCCATTTGCAGAAATGTGGATGGACCTAAAGACCGCAATACATGATGAAGTCAGTCAGAAAAACAAATATTGTATAGTAATGCATGTATGTGGAATCTAGAAAAATGGTATAGACAATCTTATTTGCAAAGCTGAAACAGACACGCAGATGTAGAAAACAAACGTAAGGACACGAGGGCCGAAAGGGGGCACAGGTGGGACGGCCTGGGAGACTGGGACTGACGTGTACACACCACTGACACTGTGCAGAAAACAGATAAGTAATGAGAGCTGACTGAATGGCACAGGGAACAGTGCTAAATGCTCTGTGGTGACCTGACTGGGAAGCAAGTCCATTAAAGAGAGGGTATGTATATACCACGCAGCTGATTCACTTTGCTGCACAGCAGAAACACAACACTGTAAAGCAACTATATTCCAATTTTTTTAAAAAAAGCTGTATTGAAAAAATGTCATAAACATACAATATCATGACATGTGCACAATATATTCATTAAAGTTGTATATTTTGACAACATATCCCCACGCATTTTAACACACCTTTCAAACCACAGCATCCAGTTCAGTGTTCCCTGATTAAAGCATAATAAGTAGAGCCACTCACTCATACATATTTGATCTCCTTTAGCCCTCTGTTAAAACTATTCGCAAACCTGTCTCTGCCATAAATCAGATTCTCAGTCTCCTACGTGTCCAAACTGTTGTAATCAACACCAGTTAGAACGAACAGATAGAAGAAAAGCCTGCAGAGACTCAGTTTCTTTGTCTTGTTTGAAAGCATTCTCTTCACCTAAAGACCTGCAAGAATTTGAACATCTGGGTGAACAAAACTTCTCAGACACAGCTGGTACCGGCTTCAGCAGGAGGGACTGTCACAGCCCACAAGAGAGATTTTGGCTCATTAGTTTAAATGACTTCTGAGCCACTTTACCAGACCGCAAGCAAGAGAGTCTGGCGAAAAGTGACAGGAGGCGTTTCTCCAGAAAGGAGCTGTGACGCTGGATGAGCTAGAGAAAGGCCGTAGTGGACTCAGCTCCTCTCCCAAGATGAAACTGGTCCCAGAGTTATTCTATAAAAAAGGTATTAACTCTCCTCCAAAGTCAGTTGGATGGAGGTTGTAGCTTTTCCAGAAAATCTACATTACTAATTGGGCCAATTACACAAAGGAGGAAGATCACTCAATGGAATTTAAGGCCCTTTGAGGTCTGGGCCTGGGGTCAAGAAATTCTTTGCTGGAAAGTCCCTGAAGCTAGATAAGCACCCCATCACCTGAGGACATAAAAAGTGGTATTATATGTTTAGGGGACTAATGTATACACAGAATGACAGCAAATAAATTATCATCCCAGGCTGGTTGCAACTGAGCCACCTGGGGAACATCAGGGCCGTTTCCCCAGACACAGGCAAGTGATCTGACTCACTGTGGGGGAAAAAAGTACAGGATCTGAGCTGTACTAAACACAGGACAACAGTGGGGAGAAGATACACTGCCTGAGGACCCACATGGGGGGCCAGCTGCACAGAATGAAGATTCCTTGGGCCCAGAAAAATCGGTCAGGTTGTGCAGAGATGCAGGTTGCTTTAAGGTATGATAGGCTTCAGAGATCAGCTAAGTCAAACCTTCGCCTTACAGAGGAAAAAATAACACCCAGGCAATGAGAGATGAAACTCCTATACTTTGGCCACTTGATGCAAAGAACTGACTCATTTGAAAAGACCCTGATGCTGGGAAAGATTGAGGGCAGGAGAAGAAGGGAACAACAGAGGATGAGATGGTTGGATGGCATCACCAACTCAATGGACATGAGTAAACTCCGGGAGTTGGTGATGGACAGGGCGGCCTGGCATGCTGCACTCCATGGGGTTGCAAAGAGTCAGACACGACTGAGAGACTGAACTGAACTGAATGAGAGATGAGCTGTTCAAGTGAAGCTGGAGAGGGGCAGAAGCAAGTCTGGAACCTCTGTGCCCCCCTGACGCCAAGCCCCATGTCCTTTTCTTTATACTCACCTCACTTCTGTCTTTTAAAAAGATTACAGAAGTCATAGCTGCTCTTATACGTTGAATTGCACCCCTCTCCCAAATTCAGACGCTGAAGTCCTAGCCCCCAGCACCTCCAGATGGGACTGTATTAGGAATCAGGGCTGTTACAGGTGTAATGAGCTCAAGTGCGGCCACACTGGAGTATGGTGGGCCCCTTACCCAATGTGACTGGTGTTCTTATAAAAAGGGAGCACTGAGACACAGAGACAGACACGCACAGACAGAAGATGCTGGGAAGAGACACAGAGTCAGCCACCGAGAAGACGAGGAGAGGCCCAGAGCAGGTCTCTCCCTCACAGCCCTCAGAAAGAACCCACCCTCCCGACCCCTTGATTCTGGACTTCCAGTCTCTAGAAACATGACACAATAGATATCTGTGATTTAAGCCACCCAGGCTGTGGTACTTTACAGCAACACCAGCAAACTAATACATCTGTACACCACACAAATCTTTACCCAGAAAAAGGTAATCCTTGTCCTCTTGTCTCTGCAATCTCCTTCCTGCCTTTCAGTTAACTGATGATAGCATCTTGGGGTGTGTCTTTTCATACCTTTTTATTCTATTCATGCATGCACACACAATCTTTATTTACTTTGAATGCAATTATATGACAGAGCACTCTGCAATATACCTTTTTATTGTAACTAGCAATAGATCATCAGGAGTGTCCTTTCAAATCAATACTTATGGCTTTCATTCTTTTTCATTGCTGCATAATATTCACTCTTATATATGCTTCATTTTCCTACTGGTTAACCATTAGGTTACTTCAGGTTTTATACCATTACAAATGATGCTGCAGAAAACATCCCTGAACATATATACTTGGGTGTTTTCAACCGGAAAGCATAGATTTCTTAAGTTGGAACTTCTCATTGAAAGAGTGTATGCATTTCCTATTTTGTATTTTTATACTCTTATTTATTTATGGCTGGGGTGGGTCTTCCTTGTCACACATGGACCTTCTCTGCTTTCAGCCCAGGGGTTTCTCACTGCAGTGCTTCTCTTCTTGCAGAGCACAGGCTCTAGGGAATGCGGGCTTCAGTACTGGGGCCCATGGGCTTAGTCACCCCAAGGCATGTGGAATCTTTCCAGATCAAGGATTGAAGCCCCATCTCCTGCACTGGCAGGCAGATTACCACTGAGCCACCAGGGAAACCATTCCTTCATTTTTTTTTTTTCTCCCAACCTATTGCAAAACTCTGACAATTATTGCACATAAATACTGATATCAATATTGGGAACAAAAGTTTACACTAGAGAGGAGCTATGGTCACAGACTCTGACTAGACCCTTAGATCAGTTCAGTCGCTCAGTCATGTCCAACTCTTTGCGACCCCATGGACTGCAGCACCCTAGGCCTCCCTGTCCATCACCAACTCCTGGAGCTACTCAAACTCATGTTTATTGAGTTGGTGATGCCATCCAATCATCTGATCCTCTGTTGTCCCCTTCTCCTCCCACCTTCAATCTTTCCCAGCATTATAGGATCTTTTCAAATGAGTCAGTTCTTTGCATCAGGTGGCCAAAGTATTGGAATTTCAGCCTCAGCCTCAGTCCCTTAGATAGAGGTCAACAAATACAAATCATGACCACTACATTCTTAGCCACACAGATGGAGGGCCCCCTCACAGACCACTTTTTCTACTTTAAATGGGACAAATTCCACTGGTATTCCTCAGTATTATTTGATCACTTTTTGTATTGAAGTATACCAAAATGGCTGTCTGGGGAGGCCTTACAAATAGCTGTGAAAAGAAAAGAGGCGAAAAGCAAAGGAGAAAAGGAAAGATATAAACATCTGAATGCAGAGTTCCAAAGAATAACAAGAAGAGATAAGAAAGCCTTCTTCAGCAATCAATGCAAAGAAATAGAGGAAAACAACAGAATGGGAAAGACTAGGGATCTCTTCAAGAAAATCAGAGAAACCAAAGGAACATTTCATGTGAAGATGGGCACGATAAAGGACAGAAATGGTATGGACCTAACAGAAGCAGAAGATATTAAGAAGAGGTGGCAAGAATACACAGAAGAACTGTACAAAAAAGAGCTTCACGACCCAGATAATCATGATGGTATGATCACGGACCTAGAGCCACACATCCTGGAATGTGAAGTCAAGTGGGCCTTAGAAAGCATCACTACAAACAAAGCTAGTGGAGGTGATGGAATTCCAGTGGAGCTATTCCAAATCCTGAAAGATGATGCTGTGAAAGTGCTGCACTCAATATGCCAGCAAATTTGGAAAACTCAGCAGTGGCCACAGGACTGGAAAAGGTCAGTTTTCATTCCAATCCCAAAGAAAGGCAATGCCAAAGAATGCTCAAACTACCGCACAATTGCACTCATCTCACACGCTAGTCAAGCAATGCTCAAAATTCTCCAAGCCAGGCTTCAGCAATATGTGAACCGTGAACTTCCTGATGTTCAAGCTGGTTTTAGAAAAGGCAGAGGAACCAGAGATCAAATTGCCAACATCCACTGGATCATGGAAAAAGCAAGAGAGTTCCAGAAAAACATCTATTTCTGCTTTCTTGACTATGCCAAAGCCTTTGACTGTGTGGATCACAATAAACTGTGGACAATTCTGAAAGAGATGGGAATACCAGACCACCTGATCTGCCTCTTGAGAAATCTGTATGCAGGTCAGGAAGCAACAGTTAGAACTGGACATGGAACAACAGACTGGTTCCAAATAGGAAAAGAAGTACGTCAAGGCTGTATATTGTCACCCTGTTTATTTAACTTCTATGCAGAGTACATCATGAGAAACGCTGGACTGGAAGAAACAAAAGTTGGAATCAAGATTGCTGGGAGAAATATCAATAACCTCAGATATGCAGATGACACCACCCTTATAGCAGAAAGTGAAGAGGAACTCAAAAGCCTCTTAATGAAGGTGAAAGCGGAGAGTGAAAAAGTTGGCTTAAAGCTCAACATTCAGAAAACAAAGATCATGGCATCTGGTCCTATCACTTCATGGGAAATAGATGGGGAAACAGTGGAAACAGTGTCAGACTTTCTTTTTCTGGGCTCCAAAATCACTACAGATGGTGACTGCAGCCATGAAATTAAAAGACACTTACTCCTTGGAAGGAAAGTTATGACCAACCTAGATCACATATTCAAAAGCAGAGACATTACTTTGCCAACAAAGGTTCGTCTAGTCAAGGCTATGGTTTTTCCTGTGGTCCTGTATGGATGTGAGAGCTGGACTGTGAAGAAGGCTGAGCGCCAAAGAATTGATGATTTTGAACGGTGGTGTTGGAGAAGACTCTTGAGAGTCCCTTGGACTGTAAGGAGTTCCAACCAGTCCATTCTGAAGGAGATCAGCCCTGGGATTTCTTTGGAAGGAATGATGCTAAAGCTGAAACTCCAGTACTTTGGCCACCTCATGCAAAGAGTTGACTCATTGGTGAAGACTCTGATGCTGGGAGGGATTGAGGGCAAGAGGAGAAGGGGACGACAGAGGATGAGATGGCTAGATGGCATCACTGACTCGATGGATGTGAGTCTCAGTGACCTCCAGGAGTTGGTGATGGACAGGGAGGCCTGGCGTGCTGCAATTCACGGGGTTTCAAAAAGTCAGACAGGACTGAGCAACTGAACTGATAGCTGATTTACAATATAATCTTAATTTCAGGTGTACAGCATAGTGATTCAATATTTTTACAGATTATACTCCATTAAAAGTTTTTACAAAATGAGGCAGGGCACTCCAAGCTGGTGCTCAGGGACAGCCCAGAGGGATAAGGTGGCTGGGGGAGGTGGGAGGGGAGTTCAAGATGGTGGGATCCATGTATACCCACGGCTGATTCATGTCAATGTATGGGGAGAGCCACCACAGTACTGTAAAGTAATTACTCCCAATTAAAGTAAGTAATCTTTTTAAAAAGCTATTACAAAATAATGGCTATGATGCCCTGTGCTATACACTATAGCCTTGTTTCTTACCCATTTCACATATAATAGTCTGTATCTCTTCACGCCATACCCCTGATTTGTCCCTGCTCACCTTTCTCTCCCCTTTGGTAAGCACTAGTTTGTTTTCTCTATATGTAAGTCTGCTTCTGTTTTGCATAGTCATTCATTTGTATTATCTTTTAGTTTTCACATGTAAGTGATACCATACAGTATTTGCCTTCCTTTGTGTAACTTATTTCACCAAGCATAAGATTCTCTAGGACCATCTGTGTTACTTCAAATGGCAGAATTGCATTCTCACTTTTTTTTTTAACTTTCTCTCTCTGATCATTTCCTTATGCATTTTTAAGGCAACTCAGAAATGCCAGTGCAAAACGCCAAACTTAAGCTGACAGTTGCTAGCCAGCTGGTATTTCTTCAGTTCAGTTTCTCAGTCGTGTCCAACTCTTTGCGACCCCATGCACGCCAGGCCTCCCTGTCCATCAGCAACTCCCAGAGTTTACCCAAACTCATGTCCATCGAGTCGGTGATGCCATCCAACCATCTCATCCTCTGTTGTCCCCTTCTCCTCCTGCCCTCAATCTTTCCCAGCACCAGGGTCTTTTCAAACAAGTCAGCTCTTCACATCAGGTGGCCAGAGTATTGGAGTTTCAGCTTCAACATCAGTCCTTCCAATGAATATTCAGGACTGATTTCCTTTAGGATGCTGGTTGGATCTCCTTGCAGTCCAAGGGACTCTCAAGTCTTCTCCAACACCACAGTTCAAAAGCATCAATTCTTCAGCTTTCAACTACAGAGTAATTTCCTGTTAGCAAAAAGAATAGCAGGGCCTCTGCTTCCCTATAACTTTCAATTAACCACTTGAAGCTTTTGAACCTCATGAAGGGATGGGCATGGCCAGGCATTTCAACTAATCTGGACTCCAGTGACTCCAGCTCGGGAGCAAGCTGACAGCGAAACAGACTGCAGCCTGTGGGGACTCCAAGCTTGTCCTGAGGTTCTGAGGCCATGTTCAAGGGCTATTACTAAGGCAGCTCTGCTGAAGTCAAGGCTCCTGGGAGAGAAGGCCATGTGTCAAGCATTCCTATAGGCTGGGCAATTTGGCCACGACTTACTATACAGATCTGCAGGAAAATGAATGAACAAAGATGAACCTGAAAAATGCACTGTGCTTGTAAATGCTTTGCTGTCAAGTCAACAGAAGCCAAGATTGGCACCTCAAGAAGAACGGCTCATCTCTAACAGATTGTTTATGTGTTCCTTAAGAAAATGAGAATTTAGCATGAGATTCAGTGATAAATTATTCATTTGGGAGATCCTTTTTTTTTTTTTTTTTTTTCATTTTATTTCAGAACATCCTCCAGGTATTTCTTAAGTGAATTTCTCCCTGGTCCTTTCATTTCCAAATGCAGACTATTTTCAGTGAAGGAGCTAGGTCTTAAGCAGGGCTCCATGGGGTTTCACCTCCAGGGGAGTCTCTCTGGTCCTCAGTTGCTCCCCTTTTTCTAGGCCAGTTAATACCTCCAGCCCAATTAAAGCTATACACTGCACATATTAATATTTGAAACATAAAGCCATCTTTATATAAAATTGTAACAACAGCACTTTTCTTTCATCACTGCCAAACCCCAAGCACATCTAGATTTTCCACTATGAAAAGGCTGCATGTTTTATATGCTATATTTATGTCTCACTGTAAACTATTCATTGGTTTATAGACCTCGGGTCCTCTAGGAAGCATCACAAATCCTTATTATACTCGTGGATATTAAATTAGTGTTAGGCTCTCTGATTTATCTTGCCAGACTAACTCACATGTAAACAGACATCTCTCTTAAAACTATCTACTTCAAGAGCTAAAAAATTAATCCATGCTAAAGCTCTAACTTTGAAGCTCACTGCAACTGCAATATTGACAAAGGTAAGAGTAAGGATGAAGATGGTAATGATGACATTGAACACCATGATGGCGATAATGAAGAAAATCCTTTCAGTTAGTTCCTTCCTCATTTTGTTAACTTTCCCTAACACAAAAATTAAACAAAGCTAGAGACCAAAGAAGTGTGTTTTGGGAAGCTTTCGAAGACCCAAGTAGGATTTCTATGTGAATACAGTAATCTTGAGATGAAGGAATGAGTCAATTAACAGGAAATGACTAAGACATGCCACAAACAAAGCAATAAATAATGGCCATCTAATGACTGCACAGAGAAGGCAATGGCACCCACTCCAGTACTCTTGCCTGGAAAATCCCACGGACAGAGGAGCCTGGTGGGCTGCAGTCCATGGGGTCGCTGAGGGTCGGACACGACTGAGCGACTTCACTTTCACTTTTCACTTTCCTGCATTGGAGAAGGAAATGGCAACCCACTCCAGTGTTCTTGCCTGGAGAGTCCCAGGGACGGGGGAGCCTGGTGGGCTGCCATCTATGGAGTCGCACAGGGTCGGACACAACTGAAGCGACTTAGCAGCAGCAGCAATGACTGCAAATCAAAGACTTGGCCCAAGGACGTTCCTTCTTACAAGCTCTCACCTTTCCTAGAAGCCAAGCTACAAAGAGCTCTCTGTATGAGTTTATGTGATAATTTTTTTTCTAGATGCTACATAAAAGTCTTCTGATGGGAATTTGCACAGAAGAAATTTTTATCCTCACTCAGATATCTTTCGAGAAAGTATGAGTGCACGAGTTATTCCAAAGGTTTCTGAAGATGTCATCCTCCCAGATGTTCTCCTTTGAATCTTAGACACCTCATCCTGCCAACTGCAGAATTACATAAGAAACACTTTCCTCCTCTGACATTTTCAAAACAGTAAAAAAAAAACTTATTTTTTTAGACAGATGACGTTTAGTAAGAATGATCATAAACTACTAAAATACACTGCTATATATATATTGAATTGAAATTCATATTATATGTGCGGAAAGCCAATGAGAGTTAACTTAATTCCCCTGCAACACAATAGTTTTACTGTGTGCCTATACTGTGTAAAACACAGTGGTAGGTAATGAAGTCAAGATACCTGGCGTGTCCCCTGCCTTCAAGGCTCTTCCAAATCAACTTGCCTTTTTTTTTTGCCTTTCATGTGAACAAAATGGTCTTAAATTTTCAAAATAGAAAGAAATTTTACTTTATGTATGAAGGCCCTGCTTAATAACATGATCAGTTCTCACATTCAAGAATGAGAAAACGGTAACCATTAAAAACACCCCCAAAAAATTAAGAAATAAAAACAAACCATAGGACTTCCCTGGTGGCACAGTGGATTAAGAATTGCTTGCCAATGCAGGGGACACGGGTTGGGTCCCTGATCCAGGAAGACCCCACAGAGCAATGAAGACCGTGAACCACAACGTCGGAGCCCATGCCCTAGGGCCCACAGGCTGAAACTACTGAAGCTCACGCACCAAGAGCCTGTGCCCTGTGACGAGAGGAGCCATTTCCACGAGAAGCCCGAGCACAGCAGCAGAGAGTAGCCCTGGCTCGCCGCAACTAGAGAAAACCCGAGCAGCAATGAAGACCCAGTGCAGCCAAAAATATTTTTTTTAACAAACAGAGAAATTTCATTTTTAAAAGCATACCTTTTAGGTAAATGTATGCTATGTGTAGAGTTGTCTCGATCAAACAAAGCAATACTTTTAAATATCAAGATAGGGTAATATATGTAGAAAAGATTAAGATTCTAACCTTTGCTCTTTGTTGGATCTGAAAGTATTTTTATTCCAGAGGTCATAATGCAAGGAAATAATCTGATACAATCTTATTCATTAAAAATCTTAAGAAAGCAATCAACTCTGCAGGCTCAAGACATAAAAAAGCACAGAGAAATGGCAAAATGGTTAAATTACAGAATATTAATATCATTGCATTTCTGGTTTTATCCCTGCAGAATCATTTTAAGCACGATAGGCAACATTCTTCCTCCAGTAGATCAGGGATAACCTTTTAGAAACTTGAAATTATGAGGTCAACTATTAAAAATTTTTCCACAAAATTTTAATGAATTAAAGACATATTCCAAAGGGATGCTTATAATTTATTCTTTATATGTGCAGAATTTCCAAGGCCTTTGAATCCTATAGGTTATTAGAATTCTCTCACTTGATATCTTGTGAAAAGATAACTGAAAAACAATACCATTCACCGGATTTCAAGCTGCCTGCAACACAGCACCCAGAGTATTGATGAGTAGACCGATTTCAGACTAAAGGGTGATTGTCAGTTCTATGCTAAGGCCTTACTTCTGATCTGTCTAAATATTAAGAGTTACTTGAAAGAGTACATGACGATCTGCTTATCAGATACATAGATGACACAGAGCTGGGCAGACAGTAACTCCACTGCTTGATCAAGTCAGAAGTCAGTAGGTCTCAATGGAATAAAATGGATAAGATTTACATGAAAATAAATAGGATAAATGTGGAAATATGGCACACGAGTTTATGAAAATTCACCCATGTAGAAGAAAGATGGTGTGACAAAACTATACTATGGTTTCACAGACAAGCTGGGGGGCTAGGGTGGGAAGAGGGAGGGGGAACACATGGATACCTATGGTTGATTCATACTGATGTTCAGCAAAAACCATCACAACATTGTAAAGTGATTATCCTCCAATTAAAATAAATAAATAATTCAAAAAAAGGGTGGGGGAGGGAAGCAAGTGGGCACGTGTGAATAGGAACTAACATTTCTTGAGACCCATAGGCTCCTAACCATGGACAAAGAGACACATGCGTTATTACTATTAAGTTCTTACAAAAGTACAGAGACAAAGTAATTTCCCTATGTCCTACGGATTATAAGAAGCAAATCTTGGATTTGAATCTATTGCAATCTTGCTGCAAAGCCCTGCTGTTTTCAACCCATCATTATGTAAACAGGACAATACAGATAGTCTGATAATAATACAATCTTAGGTTAGATCAATAAAAGAACAATGCCAGAACAAAGGAGGTCAGATTACTGATGGGAATCAAAGACAGAGAGGGATGCATACACCTCATATCAACAGGAGAAGAAAGAAGCAAGTAGGGGTGATTTCACACAATGAAATACTACTCAGTGTGAAAAAGAACAAACTGCTGACACATACACCACCCTAGATCAAACTCAAAACCATGTCAAATAAAAGACGCCAAATGAAAAAGACTGCATGCTGTTTGATTTCATTAATATGAAGTTAAAATTAAAGTCTATGGTGATAGGACTTTCCCGGTGGCTCAGTGGTAAAAACTGCACTTGCCAATGAAAGAGACATGGGTTTGACCTCTGATGTGGGATGATCCCACAGGCCACAGAGCAACTACGCCCGTGTGCCACAACTGCTGAGTCTGTGCTCCGGAGTCCATGAGCTGCAACTGCTGAAGCCCACACACCCCAGAGCTTGTGCTCCCCAACAAGTGGAGCCACTGCAATGAGAAGCCCGAGTGCCACAACTAGAGAGGAGCTCCCGCTGACCACAGCTAGAGAAAACCCCGTGCACCCGTGAAGACCCAGCACAGCCGAAAATAAAGAAGTATTGCTAAGTCGCTTCAGTCATGTCCAACACTTCGGGACCCCATGGACTATAGCCCACCAGGCTCCTCTATCCATGGGATTCTCCAGGCAAGAATACTGGAATGGGTTGCCATTTCTTTCTCCAAAGTAAGTATTAAAAATAAATAAATTCTATGGCAAGAGAAATCAGAAGAGCAGTTGTCCAGGAAGAATTTGCCTTGAAAGGGCATAAGGGAATGTTCTGGGATGATGAAAATGTTTTATATCTTGACTGGGAAAGTGTTCACAGGCAAGTGGACACAGCTGTCCAAATCCAAACTATAAACTTGAGATGTATATATCTTATAGTTTGGAAATTCTCTCTATTCAAAGAAAAAAATAATACATAGAAACCAGAAACTGTTTTATATCTTGACTGGGAAAGTGTTCACGGGCAAGTGGACACAGCTGTCCAAATCCAAACTATAAACTTGAGATGTATATATCTTATAGTTTGGAAATTCTCTCTATTCAAAGAAAAAAATAATGCACAGAAACCAGAAACTGTGGATAAGCAAGCGGACACTGAAGAGGAAATTATGGCCTATGTGAAACATATGATCCAGGAAATACTATTCTCAAACATTACTTTCACTATCAAGAAGTACAGGACAAGACAGCTGGAACAAGACATGGCAGTCATGTTAAAACGACACCATTCCGTAATAGAAAGAAACAGTGATCAATACTTCTTAGGGAGTACAATTAGGACGGATAAGTAGACACTTTACCTGAATGTAAGAAAGGAGCTTCTATACCTGGAGCAGTCCAAAAGTGCAGTTACCTGCCCATGAGTAGTACATCCCCCACTGTGCAAGCTGCTACCTGAAGGTAGATGGTCTCCTGCTGGAATGTGTACAGAGGGTGTTCAACACCTAAGGCGCCTCTCTCCGTTCTGAGGCTCCCTGCATCTGGGTTCTGAAGCTCACTCTGACATGCATGAATAAAGCTCACCTTCTACGTACATCGTCCAAACTCTCAACCTCATTCTCAATCTACCTTCAACACCCAGGACACAGAAGCACACCCACGTCCACAAATCCATGCGCCAGTGATTAACAGAAGCAACACCTACCCAGCTTCCTCCACTCCAACGCTCTAATCTCAGATCCTCCTCCTGAATGGTGGTTAAAAAAAAAAAAAAAAAAACACCACTTTTACCCTTTTAGGTGTGAAGGTACTCTGTGATTTTGCTGAAGCAAAAGAATATTCTTTATTTACTTTTTTATTATTGAGAGCCTAGCATGTAGCCAGCATGTTCTGGACACTAGAGAGAAAAAGACAACTCCCATCATGGTTAAGCTTAAATTCTTCTTAATACATATCAAGTTGCTTAAGATAAGAACATCCTCCTACTGTTTAACCCTGATGGGTATTTTGGAGTGATGAATGAATACCCACTGACTTAGCTTGATGTGAGAAGATCACATAGTATGAACATACAGAAGCCTTAGGAGAACACAGGGCTTATCCAAGACTTAGAGTATTTTGCTCCTCTACCCGGTAAAAATCTCTATTGAAATGTCAGATGGTTGAGGAAATGCTCATTTTCACTTCTGTTCTTATACTTGACTGATAAGCCAATGCACTGTGGCTCCATAGGTCTACTCTGAATTTACAATTAGTCTAATGATCTGCCCAGAGGGACTCCATGAGCCTCAGCAGGACTTAACAAAATTGACTGAGCTCTAGCCAATAAATCACAGCCTGTTAGCTGACACTAATCTATAATTTCAGGCACAAGGATAAAATTATTCACAACAGATACTTTTAAATCGAGAGAGGAGTCCAGGTAACAAAATCTGAATGCCACAAACCCTTCTAGAATTAAAAACTCAGAAGACCACCTCTGCAGCAATGGGGGAGTTGCCTTCAACCTTGCCTAATGAGCCAAGAGAAAATGTTTCAAGTAGGCACCAGTTCCAGACCTTAAATTGATGAGATCACATTTTTAGGTCCTACCCAAATGCTAGCCCTGAACTTCAGGTTAGTTCTCAAAGGAAAACTAGATGTTTGTTTCACACATATCAGAGGTGGGGAGTTCCAAAGGGTAACAGACACAAACTGCGTACACATGAGGATGAGAACCACCAGCTCTGTGGCCACGTCCTCCACGTGTAACAAACTTTGCTAACCTCTGCTTTCTTCTCCTTTCACCATTCATGTCTCCAGTTAACCTCCTGCCACATAGAGACATATAAAATTGCCAACAGAAAAAAACATAAAAATACATTTCCTCAAAGGCGTAAAATAAAGAGAAGAGTGAATGGATGTATATGTGTGGCTGTCTGCTTGCAAATCAACACACTGGGAAAGGGTGGAAAGGAGAAAGAAGAACATCATAATGTAGACAATTCCGACTCTAAAGTGATCCAAGTAAGAGGCTGTACTGACATACAGAAAGTGAAAGTGAAGTCGCTCAGTCATGTCCCACTCTTTGGGACCCCACGGACTGTAGTGCACCAGGCTCCTCCGTTCATGGGATTTTCCAGGCAAGAGTACTGGACTGGGTTGCCATTTCCTTCTCCAGAGGATCTTCCTGACCCAGGGATTGAACCCAGGTCTCCCGCATTGTAGGCAGACACTTAACTGTCTGAGCCACCAGGGAAATAAATCCTTGACAAACAGAAGCTCTGTTCAAAAAGGAAAAAGGGCCCCTTGCTGAAACAGAAAATCTGGGGAAGAGGCGGCACTATGGCAGAAAATAGCTTTGAGATTTTATCTGAAAATCCTTCTCAAGAAGCGTGGACTAAATGGGCCAAAGAACTAAACAGACATTTCTCCAAAGAAGACATACAGATGGCTAACAAACACATGAAAAGATGCTCAACATCACTCATTATCAGAGAAATGCAAATCAAAACCACTATGAGGTACCACTACACGCCAGTCAGAATGGCTGCGATCCAAAAGTCCACAAGCAATAAATGCTGGAGAGGGTGTGGAGAAAAGGGAACCCTCTTACACTGTTGGTGGGAATGCAAACTAGTACAGCCACTATGGAGAACAGTATGGAGATTCCTCAAAAAACTGGGAATAGAACTGCCTTATGATCCAGCAATCCCACTGCGGGCATACACACTGAGAAAACCAGAATTGAAAGAGACACGTGTACCCCAATGTTCATCACAGCACTGTTTACAATAGCCAGGACATGGAAGCAACCTAGATGTCCATCAGCAGATGAATGGATAAGAAAGCACTGGTACATATACACAATGGAGTATTACTCAGCCATTAAAAAGAATACATTTGAACCAGTTCTAATGAGATGGATGATACTGGAGCCTATTATACAGAGTGAAGTAAGCCAGAAAGAAAAACACGAATACAGTATACTAACGCATATATATGGAATTTAGAAAGATGCTAACAATAACCCTGTATACGAGACAGCAAAAGAGACACTGATGTATAGAACAGTCTTTTGGACTCTGGGAGAAGGAGAGGGTGGGATGATTTGGGAGAATGGCATTGAAATATGTACAATATCATATATGAAATGAGTCGCCAGTCCGGATTCGATGCACAATACTGGATGCCTGGGCCTGGTACACTGGGACGACCCAGAGGGACGATATGGGGAGGGAGGAGGGTTCAGGATGGGGAACACATGTATACCTGTGGCAGATTCATTTTGATATATGGCAAAACCAATACAATATTGTAAAGTTAAATAAAATTAAATTAAATTTTAAAAAAAAGAGTTAGGGAGTTTACAGAGAAATACCAGTAAAAGCCTACTGAATCAAAAAAAAAAAAAGTAGATAGGTCCCTTCCTTCCCTCCCCCAGCACAGGAAGCTCGGCTCAGCACTCTGTGATGACCCAGATGGGTGGGATGGGGGTGGGAGATGCAAGAGGGAGGGTCTATATGTATTCATGCTGCTGCTGCTAAGTCGCTTCAGTCGTGTCCGACTCTGTGCGACCCCAGAGACGGCAGCCCACCAGGCTCCCCCGTCCCTGGGATTCTCCAGGCAAGAACACTGGAGTGGGTTGCCATTTCCTTCTCCAATGCTTGAAAGTGAAAAGTGAAAGTGAATTTGTTCAGTCATGTCCGACTCTTAGCAACCCCATGGACTGTAGCCAACCAGGCTCCTCCATCCATGGATTCTCCAGGCAAGAGTACTGGAGTGGGGTGCCATTGCCTTCTCCTATGGCTGATTTATCCATTGTCTAACAGAAACTAACACAGTATGTTAAAGCAATTATACTCCAATAAAAAGAAAAATACTAAAAACAAAGTGGATATATGTATAACTGATTCATTTTGCTGTACAGCAGAAACTAAGACAATATATAACTATATTCCAATAGAAATAATTTTCAAAAAAATCCCTTTCTACTTAATATTTGGGAAACCTCAGATTTGGATAATTTATTACAACCTAGCTAAATACCTAAACCTCACAGTGGGGGAAAAAAAAAAAAAAAAAGTAATAGCAAGGTGACAAAACTGCCTTTTAAAAGTGAAGTAAGAAATGACTTTATTCACCTTTGGCGACTTTGCCTAAGTCATCCTATATTATCTAAGTCACCTTGTATGACACCAAATTAATCCAAGAACGTGCAATGGCTGCAGGGAGCGGTCATCTGACCCCACGGGCTTCCCCAGGGCAGGTGATATTCTCATAAAATGGCAGCATCACTGGCTGACCGGTTCCAATATTAACATCAAAATTTTGAATGAAGGAACCTGTAAATAGAAACTGGGGAATATATAACATATATGTATTTATGTGGAAAAGAGACATGACGGAAAATGTGAGGATAGCTGTCTATAAATAAACACTCCACAAGGAAGAAACAGAACACAAGACAAAAAAAAAAAAAAAAAGCAACTAATTAGAAATTTTAACCAAATAAGTCATTTTTCTAGAGAAGGGGAAAAAAAAAAAATTACTCTTCCACTCCTAACTTTTAAAATTCTGAGAAAAAGAAGAGTCTAATATAATTTGATGCTCATCTGAATGTTATGTGTAAGGTTCTCTGCTAGGTGTCATCAAGATGTATAAAGAGGTTTTACACATACCTGGTAGGCTGCAGTCCATGGGGTCGCACAGAGTTGGACACGACTGAAGCGACTTAGCAGCAGCAGCAGCAGCATGCCTTCAAGGGTTTTGCAGTACAGGCAGGTGAAATCAGGCAGGCAGATCCCACCAGGAGCACACCAATCCTAAAAGCTCAGTGGTGAACTAGCTTTTTGAAACAAAGAGGAATCCCCCTTGGCGGGGGGAGGTGGGGGGGTGGGGGTGGGGGAGTGGTGGTAAAGGATGGGGAGAGGTTAAGGAAACATTGCACTCCTTAATGTCTACAGTTTACGGGTAAACATTTCAGGCTATAAGAGGGAATGAATACAAGATAAATTGTGAATTTATATTCTGATTCAATTAGAAAGGTAAGCTAGTAGTTAACAACTTCCTAACTCTAATCCTAACTCTATGCTAACTCGATGAGAATTTTCTTTAGAATAATGTCAGATTGATGGATTTTTTTTTTTTTTTTTCCTTTTCAACTGTGTGGACATATGTTGGTTCAGCATCTTCCAAGACCACTGAATACAACTCCATAATGGGTTGCGTGCACGAGTGCTAAGTCAACTTCGGTTGTATCCAACTCTTTGCGACCCAGTGGAGTGTAGCCTGCCAGGCTCCTCCATTTATGGGATTCTCCAGGCAAGAATACTGCAGTGGGTTGCTATGCCCTCCTCTAGTGGGCTGGAAGAAGCACAAGCTGGAATCAAGATTGCCAGGAGAAATATCAATAACCTCAGATATCCAGATGATACCACCCTTATGGCAGAAAGTGAATAGGAACTAAAAAGCCTCTTGATGAAAGTGAAAGTAAAGAGTGAAAAAGTTGGCTTAAAGCTCAACATTCAGAAAATGAAGATCATGGCATCTGGTCCCATCACTTCATGGGAAATAGATGGGAAACAGTGGAAACAGTGTCAGACTTTATTTTTGGGGGCTCCAAAATCACTGCAGATGGTGACTACAGCCATGAAATTAAAAGACGCTTACTCCTTGGAAGGAAAGTTATGACCAACCTAGATAGCATATTGAAAAGCAAAGATATTACTTTGCCAACAAAGGTCCGTCTAGTCAAGGCTATGGTTTTTCCAGTGGTCATGTATGGATGTGAGAGTTGGACTGTGAAGAAGGCTGAGCACCGAAGAAATGATGCTTTTGAACTGTGGTGTTGGAGAAGACTCTTGAGAGTCCCTTGGACTGCAAGGAGATCCAACCAGTCCATTCTGAAGGAGATCAGTCCTGGGATTTCTTTGGAAGGAATGATACTAAAGCTGAAACTCCAGTACTTTGGCCACCTCATGCGAAGAGTTGACTCATTGGAGAAGACTCTGATGCTGGGAGGGATTGGGGGCAGGAGGAGAAGGGGACGACAGAGGATGAGATGGCTGGATGGCATCACTGACTCGATGGATGTGAGTCTGAGTGACCTCCGGGAGTTGGTGATGGACAGGGAGGCCTGGCGTGCTGCGATTCATGGGTTCGCAAAGAGTCGAACAAGACTGAGTAACTAAACTCTAAACTGAACTAAGAGGATCCTCCCCACCCAGGGACTCAATGCTCCTCTCTTCTGTCTCCCATACTGGCAGGCAGATTCTTTACCACTAGCACCACCTGGGAAGTCCTGTACAATTTCTACACTGCACAAAACCCCAAGCCAGGAGGGTCAGTAAAGACTGAAATCCCAGCAGCAGTCACAGGCCAATGTATTGTCCTACCCGAGGGCTGTGTTCCAGCAAAAGGCTGCTTCTCTGCCATTCTCCTCAGAACAAAAATCCCACAAAGACTGAAAGTCATGGGGCTTGACAGGGGTCATCCACCCTGAGATGGTGCCTTTCCCTAATTCAGCTCTTCCTAAGTCATACAAAGGCATTAACCTGATAAACTCCACCATCTAGACAAAAATCTGGACCCAAAGTGAATACCATTTCATTTCACCATCATCAAACATCAGAAAAGAAACTATTTCCTTAGTAATGTTTGTTGTGTGTAAAACTCTGTAGAGAAAAAAAAATGTTTAACCAGGAAAACTATACTGTCTATGTATATTATACACAGTAACCAACAAGAGGGAATTCCAAAGTTTTGTATGCTTGGTTTTACTCCCTGGGAAGTAAAACTGAAGTACTGAGGAAGTTAAACACAGGACAGACCATGGGCTCTGGAGCCAGACGCCCGGATTGCATTCCAGCTCTGACTTCCTACCTACACATCTTTGGGCAAGTTAGTTAAATTCTAGGGGCCTCAGTTTATTCCGTTGTAACTAGAGTAATAACGGTATATGGCAAAATCTTCAGAGATCAAATATATCCATGTCAAGAGCTTGAATACAAAGTGTGCAATAAATGTTAGATACTATCTGGACACACAATCAAACAGTATTAAAACCTGAATAACCAGCTTTTCCAAATACAAAGTAGCATTTTTAAGAACAGAAATGGAAGTACAGTGAACAAAAGACAAATTCTGCTTTCCAAAGATGCCTGCATAAAGACTTCTGACAAGAATAAAAAGCTTCAGAATGCGCTTTTATTCGTTTTAGCTAATTTCAGACATTTAAGGTCATTAATGTGAGCTGCCATAGATTTTCAACAAATTTCCTTGAATCTTATCTCTATTCCAACTAAAAGACTCAAAAACAAACAAAAAAAATCACGAAAGGTCATGTTCCCTTCTTCTTAAAAAAAATACAAAAAAAAAAAAAAACTAGAATACAAGCTGACTGACTGACCTCATGAAAATAGTGTATACAAAATCGTATATCCAATTCCACTTTCGATCCCTATTCCAGATAAAATACTTGTAAAAAGGTACAAGTGTATTATGGACAAGGCATTCATTATAAGTTTGCATATTTCATTATGGGAAACTTCAAATACTAAATAGGACAGAATAGGATAACGAAGCCCCCTGTGCCCATTCCTCAGCTATTATCAGCTAATGGCCAATCTTTATTTCTCTCTAGTCTCACATACTTGCTCTCTCCAACAAATGTTTTAGCACAGCTCACAGGTTATCATTTTTGTCACATTATTTTCACAGGTTTATTGAAACATAATCAACATACAATCCAATGCCTACGTTTAAAATGTACAGTTTGGTAAGTTTTAACATAGGTATACACCCCTGGAATTATCCCCGCAGTCAAGATAATGAACACTTCCATCACCCCCAAACGTTCTCTTATGTCTCTCGGTAATTTCTTCCTCTCAACCCTCCTGCTCTCCCAACCAGGCAACCACTGGCCTATTTTCTACCACTTTAGGTTAATTAATTATCAGGGTTTTGTATCAGTGGAGTCCTATGGCATGTACATTTTTGGTCTATATTGCCTCACTCAGCATAATTATTGTTGTTTCTATCAACACTTTCATTCCTTTCTATTGCAGAGTAGTCTTCCATTGTTCAGATACACCACGAGGTGCTTATCTACTCATCTGTTGATGGACACTTGGCTTGTTTTCTGAGGATGTTACAAATTAAGCTGTTGTGAATATCCATAACCACCGACAACTCTGTAGAGACCCATGCTTTCACTACTCTTGGAGAAATACCTAGGAATTAAGTATCTGGGTCATATGGTAGACATGTGTTTAACTTTTTAAAATTCTAAAACTTTTCCAAAGTGATTGTACCAACATTTTTACTTCTACCAGAAATGTATAAGATTTCCAGTTGACCTACATCCTTAAAAGGTTGACATGGTATTGTCAACCTTTTTAAGTTTTGACATTTTTATAGTTGTTTGGTGGTAGTTCAATGTGGTTTTAATACTTCATTTCTCTTCTTGTGCTTTACTGCCATCCATATATATTTGGTGGAGCACCTATTCAAACCTTTTATCTATTTCTTTAGTTAAGTTTTGAAAGTTCCTCATCTATTAAAGATTCCTCTATCAGATATGTGATTTACTACCTATTTCTGTCAGTCTATGACATGTTTTTTGTTGTTTTTTCTTAAAAGTGTCTTTCAAATAGTAAAAGTTCTAAATTTTGATGAAACCTAATTTACCAACTTTTTCTCTTAATGAGTATGCTTTCAGTGTCGTATCTAGGAAGTCTTTCCCTATTCTTGAAGGTGCAGAAGTTTTTTCTCCTATAACTTCTTCTAGTCGGTTTACAGTTGCAGGTTTTACTTTTAATCTGTAATGCATTTAGAGTTTGTGAGTTCAGTTTTTACTTATGAGTATCAAATTTGTTGAAAATGCCTTTTCTCCACTGAATTGCTTTTCCACTGTTACTAAAAACTGACCATCTATGTCTGGGTCTTTTTCCACTCCTTCTACTGTTTCACTATTCTATTCCTTATCCTTGATACCTAGACCACACTGCTTTTCAGTTAGGTAATTTAAGTCCTCAGTCTTTGTTCTTTTTATTTCGCAAAGTTATCTTGGTTAGTCTATGTTCTTTGATTTCCACAAGAATTTAAGAGTTACCTTGTCTAGTTTTTAAAATGTCTGTTGATATGTTGATTGGGACTGCACTAAATCTGTCATCAATTTAGAAAGAATCAGCACCTTAAAACCTCAGCTGCATTTTCCAATCCATGAATACGGTTTATCTCTCCATTTATTTTAGGTCATCTTTAATTTCACTCAGGAACATTTTTTTAGTTTTCAGTGCACAAGTCTTAAACATATTTTGTCAAATTTATCCCCAAGTATTTCATATTTTTGATGTTATTATAAATAGTACTCTTAAGATCGATTTCCCTTTTACATTACTATGACAATTTTTATTGATATAATTGACATTAAACATTATATTAGTTTCAAGAGTACAACATAGTGATTCCCATTCTTAGTCGTCAATATAAAAAACATTTTTATATTGGTTATGTATCCCACGAATTTGACTAAACTCAGCTCTAGAAACTTTGATGATTCCAAAGGGCTTTCCACTTAATCATTGTCACCTGCAAATTGTTTTACTTCCTTTCCAAACAGAATCCCTTTAATTTCTTTTCTTTTTGTTATTACACTGGCTAGAACCTCCAGTACAACGATGAATGGAAGTGATGAGAGTGGCCATCTTTGCCTTGTTTCTAACAGGTATGGTTCAATTCCGTTGCTCAGTCGTGTCTAACTCTTTGTCACCCCATGGACTGCAGCACACCAGGCCTCCCTGTCCATCACCAACTCTGAGTTTACTCAAACTCATGCCCATTGAGTCGGTGATGCCATCCAACCATCTCATCATCTGTCGTCCCCTTCTCCTCCTTCCCTCAATCTTCACCAGCATCAGGGTCTTTTCCAATGAGTCAGTTCTTCACATCAGGTGGCCAAAGTACTGGAGTTTCAGCTTCAGCATCAGTCCTTCCAATGAATATTCAGGATTGATCTCCTTTAGGATGGACTGGTTGGATCTCCTTGCAGCCCAAGGGACTCTCAAGATTCTCCTCCAACACCACAGTTCAAAAGCATCAATTCTTAGGTCCTCAGTTTTCTTTATAGTCCAACTCTAATATCCATACATGACCACTGGAAAACCCATAGCTTTGACTAGACGGACTTTTGAGAGGAAACATAAGTCTTTCCCCATTAAATACAATAGTAGCTATAGGTTTTTCATACATGTGAGTGAGGTTTTTTATCTCAAACACTGAAGCTTTTATCTCTAGAAGTTTTATGTTGGTCTTTTTCAATCTTCCATGTCTCCACTTCACAGTCAATATTTCCTTTAGTTTCCTGAACATTTGGAGTACCGTGTTAATAACCCTTAATGCCCTTGCCTACTGATTCTATCATGAATCATTGCTGAGTTTCACTAGACTGATTTTCTTCTTCATTGTGGGCTATATTTCTCTACTTCTATATATGCCTAAAACTTTTGGATTGGATGCTGGACACAGTATATATTACCTTATTTGACACCAGGTACTTCTCTAGTCCTATGTATATGTAAATTACGTGACTGTCTCGGGTCTTAGTTGTGGCATGGGGGAGTTCTCGTTGCTCGTGCGTAATCATTTGCTATAACAGACCGCCTAGTTGTTGAGGTCCAGTAGCTGCGGTGCATCGGCTTGGTTGCCCCAGCGTATGTGGGATCTTAGTTTCCCAACCAAGGACTGAACCTACGTACCTTGCGGTGGAGGGTGGATTCTTAACCACAGGGCCACTAGGAAAGTTCCTCTATATATATTCTTGAAATTTGCTCTCATAGTTAAGCTACTTGAGAACAATCTGATGCTTTTGTGCCTTACTTTTAAGCTTTGTGATAATCAGACCTGCATTTATTCTGGACTTCATTTTTTCCCAGCACTGACCCTTCCTGGAATTCTCTCAAAGGCCCTGTGAAATATCAAATTTTCTACTTTGGCTGCTGGGAGCAAGAAGCAAGAATATTCTGGAACCATCACGAGCTCTGGACGCCGTTTCCTCTGGCGCTTCACAGAGGCTCTCTCCCCCGCCCCAGGGTGTTTCCTCACAAGCCCACGCTCAACAGTGCCCATCTCAGCACTCAAAGGAGGCACTCCGCTTATCTCAAGATTTCCCTTGGTGTAGCGCTCTCTTTACTCTGTCCTGCAAATTCTGATCACCTTGCTTTCCCCCAGACTCGGGAAGGTTACTCTGGAAGACAAGTTTTCCCTGGCTTCCCCATTCCTACACTGAGGCCTGAAAACTTCCCTTAGGTCAAAAGCTGCTGCAATTCTCAAGTTCATATCATTCATTTCCCATTCTCATATATATTTTTTAGATTCCATACATAAGAATATCATACAGTATTTGTCTTTCTCTGACTTATTTTACTTGGCATAACGCCCTCCAAGTATTCCAGTTGGAATACTACTCAGCTCTAAAAAGAACAAAATTTTGCCACTTGCAGCAACATGGATAGATTTGGAGGGCATAATGCCAAGTGAAATAAGTCAGACAGAGAAAGACAAATACTTATACATGGAACCTAAAAACTACAGCATGCTAGTTCAGTTCAGTTGCTAAGCCATGCAAACTAGTGGATATAATGAAAAAGCAGCAGACTCAGCCTTTAAAACTGTAAATCACTATACGCACATCTGTAACATACAGTATCGTACATCAGTCACACTGCAGTTAAAAATACGGAACACGATTTTTAAAATGGAAGAGGCAACTCTATGGTTTGAGTAGTTTAATAAATCTGACACAGTAGGGAGGGAAAGCAGCAGTCGCTCACGTTATCCAGGGTGGAGCGATACTGGGTCCTCTTCGAGGCTTGGACATTTTCTGCCTCAGAAATAGGACAGAAAAGTGGTCCCATTTCTGACTCGACCCATCACACTCTCAGAGTGACCCTGTCTGACGTCAATGTTCCATGAAATTATTTGTTACACAGGAGAACATCATGGCCAGTTCCCCCTGGTCAAGTCTGTTTTTCTTTTTTTCATGACGAAAAGAACCAGAGCCTCACAGCTCTACTGGTAAAAAGTTCAGTTTAGTCCAGTCTCTCAGTCATGTCTGACTCTTTGCAACCCCGTGGACTGCAGCACGCCAGGCTTCCCTGTCCATCACCAACTTTGGAATTACTCAAACTCATATCCATTGAGTTGGCGGTGCCATCCCACCATCTCATCCTCTGTCCTCCCTGTCTCCTCCTGCCTTCAATCTTTCCCAGCATCGGGGTTTTCTCCAATGAGTCTGTTCTTCATATCAGGTGGCCAAAGTATTGGAGTTCAAGTTTCAGCATCAGTCCTTCCAATGAATACTCAGGATTGATTTCCTTTAGGATGGACTGGTTGGATCTCCTTGTAGCCCAAGAGACTCTCAAGAGTCTTGTACTGGTAGAAAGACTAAACTAAGTAATTAGAAAATGGATTCCCCATCACTTTCAGGACTGAAGAGGCTTTGAGACCCAGTGAAGGAGAGCCACTCACCGAGGAAGCCACCACAATTTCTTGGAAAATAAAGGTAATGGAGTCTCAGAATTAATTTCCATATAAAGAGAAGAGTTGTGTTGCTGGCTAGAAGGGCAAAATGGACATTTTGAAAATGAAGATAGGATTATCTGACAGGGGAGAGCAGGACTGAAGAGAGCAGTGGTGGGCAACATATTCCTCGTGAAGATTCCTGAGGTGCAAAATGCAGCCTGTGTGGCTCAAAGGGAAGCCTGGTCTTAGCTCTGGGCTCAACCTCTCAAGCCACAGTATTCTTATAGGAGTGCCTGACCCTTGGGTAAAGAAATATACACTGCAGAGTCCATATATACAAAGGGCCCCGGGGTAGAGAGACCTCAAACCCACAAGAGGGTCTAGGAAGACCTGGTCTGTTCCGCCCTGGGAGTCAACACCCTCGGAAGGGTAGGAAGAGATAAGGCAGCAACACTAACTCCTCCTAGAGTCTCTGAGGGGCTTCCGAGGTGGCGCTGGTGGTAAAGAACCCACCTGCCAATGCAGGAGACGTAACAAATGCAGGTTCGATCCTGCGTCAGGAAGATCCCCTGGAGGAGGAAATGGCAACCCACTCCAGTATTCATGCCTGGAGAATCTCATGGACTGAGGAGCCTAGAGGGCTACAGTCCATGGGGTTCCAAGAGAGCCAGACACAACTTAGCGCGCGCACGTGCACACATGCACGCACACACCCACCCACCCACGATTCCGGGCCTGCCCTACTCCCACATGGCCTCAGCTTAATGGATTACATCTACAATAACCACTGATGCTTCTCCCAAACAAGGTCATGTTCTAAGGCTACTGGGGGTTAAGACTTCAACATATTTTAGGGGGTGGGTGGGACATGAGTCAATCCCTAACAGTGTATGTTGTATATTGTGTCATAAGTAAAACGTATATCTTACTGTGAGTCACAGTCAGGACAGTTTGAAAACTCAGCCTTAAGCCCCTCTAGCCTCCTTGCTTTTCACTCAGCAAAACAAGCACCCTCCCAGGGCAGGACCTTTGCACCTGCCACTCTCTCCATGGAGCCACATGCCCAGTCCCATTGTTTATCCAGGACTCCACTGAAGTGTCAGCTCCCCAGAGAGCACTTTCCCACCCATGTGACTTAGGTGGTACCCTCTGTCGCTCTCCATCCTTTGACCCTGCTCTATTTTCCTTCAGAACAGAAAGCACTCCCTAACAGTCTTTTATGAACACATTTACTTTTTCCTCCTCCACTAAAATGTAAGCATCACATGGGAAGAAACTATATCTGTGTCCCCAGCTTTTTGAACAGCAGACTCTCAAATATGTGATGTTAAATGAATGAACCTACCTCTGGTGAAAATAAATGAAGCCCAGACAAATAACAACAAAATAAGGCTATTTGTTTTCAGATCCTGCCATTGCAGAGAGTCAGGCACCATCTCCGGTGTTTGGCAGAGACTCGGAGGCAGGCAGAGGAGCAGGAAAGCTTTCCAGGATAAAACCAGGGAAAGATACAGGTGTGCTCTGACTGCAGACCCTGAGTGTGAAGAAACTGCCAGCAGACCAGCTGAGAAGGAGGGAATCCCATGACACTGTTTAGGGGTACATATTTGGCTTTCTCTGGGGAACCCTAAATTGTAACCCAGGTAAGAAACTAAGGGCTCTATCAGTAATTAATCAGGTCTGGGCTGACTGTGTAGAATACTGTTTTGCTTTCTGGACAGGAGGCTAGAGATAATGGTCTGACTTCCTACATGTGTGACTTAGAGAAGCAGCTTGGCTTCCTGGCTGGTTGCTGCAGACTGCAGGTCAGAGCTCTACTTTTATGTGTGGTCTGGCCATTCTCCATTTGTATATTCATTCTCTCACTATAAAGAGAAATACGCTTGTGAATATCCAGCAAAGGAACTGGGCGGGCTACACCTGGGGGTAGGAGTAAAGAGAGACTCACTTTTATGTAGAGAAAAAGCATTGTCTCTCTCTATATATATAGATTTATACAGTAAACTTGTACTTTCAATTTAGAAAATTTAATCAAAGACAACAATCAAGCAAACGCAACTTCAAGCCACACTGCCTCCTCTGATGTTTGCAAGTCCATATGGCAAAACTATTTGCTTAGTTACTGATCCTCCTGTGTTTTGGGTTTATATTTTCTCTCTTTTCTAATGTTATATTGTTTAAAAAAAAAAAAAAAAGTGTTAAAACCTCCCTTGGGAATTTCAGTTCTGAGATCACGTCTGGTGATCTCTCATTTTTAACTGAACCCTTAAAAACTCAATTTTTCATTCAGTATTCAGCTTTCCTAAAAACCAAGGGAAATGTCATGAATGCAAGAATGCCAAGAATTCAAATTTGAGTCATTTGACTTGAAACTGTTTTCCTAGAGACATGGCGCCACCTAGTGGCCCTTTGGTGTATTTTCAGGGATGACAAGGTCCACGTTGCATTTTCACAACTCTCAGCCGACTGAAAAATCCCAGAAACCAAAACACTCCCTTCACCAAGCATTCTGGCTGCGGGAGGCTTTTGTGTATTAATTTACTCTGGCTTTTATCAAGGAAAATAACCTATGTGGGTCATTTAATAACACACTATGTGAACTGATTCATTTTCAATGTAACTGCCAAGAACTCACTGTACCTTGCTCCCCTCTTACAGGGTTAGGGTTGGTTATCTGCACCTTTGTCAGGTACCAGAGCCCAAGGACATCGCTATACCCCTACAGCCAGCTGAGTCCTGACACACAGATGGTGTTCAACCTTTTGAAGGAAAAGCAGACGCCTACCTCCCCTGACCCCACCACCTGGCGTAACACAGATCAGAAAGAAATTCACTTCACTACACATTCACACACAGTTGTCAAGAACACAGTGCTTTCTAATACAGTATATTGATGCATATGTACGGAATTTAGAAAGATGGTAACGATGACCCTATATGCGAGACAGCAAAAGAGACACAGATGTAAAGAACAGACTTCTGGGCTCTGTGGGAGGTGAGGGCGGGATGATCTGAGAGAACAGCACTAAAACATGTATATTACCGTATGTGAAACAGATCGCCAGTCCAAGTGCGATGCATGAGACAGAGTGCCCAAAGCTGGCGCACTGGGACAACCCAGAGGGGTGCAATGGGGAGGGAGGTGGGAAGGGGTTCAGGATGGGGAACACAGGTACACCCGTGGCTGATTCATATCAATGTATGGCAAAAACCACTACAGTGCCGTAAAGTAACTAACCTCCAATTAAAATAAATTAACTTTTTATAAAAGAATACAGTGCTTTGTAAAATATATATATATAAAAGCCCTCAAAGTGCATAGTATTAATACATTCAGACAAACAGAATGAATGTTAAGTTCTGAAATAGTTCAGAGGGAAAAATTACTTCTTGTAGGGATGATTAACAAAGGCCTCACACTCCAAATTCATCTGAGAACAGACCCTAAAACCACTCAGATCAAGGCATCACTGTAACAGACACGGGTATTCTGTTTGTAAAAACCATGGTCCTCACAGGAACATACCAAAAGTGAAGTCGCTCAGTTGTGTCTGACTCTTTGCAACTCCATGGACTGTAGTCTACCAGGCTTCTCTGTCCATGGGATTTTCCAGGCAAGAATACTGGAGAGGGTTGCCATTTCCTTCTCCAGGGGATCTTCCTGACCCAGGGATCGAACCCAGTTCTCCTGCATTGCAGGCAGACACTTTACCCTCTGGGTAGAGCCACCAGGGAAGCCTCTCACAGGAACACACCGAACATACTGCCAAAGAAAGCTTTGCCTCAAGGTTTTCCTGACCACACGCCCGTTAGAATTTTAGTTTTTACTATAAAGCCCACCACATTCTAATTTTTTAATCAAAATAAGATGACCAGAATCATAAAACTTAACATTTACAGCATTAAACCTAGAAAATATATAGTTAACAGAACATTAAAGCCAAGAGTATCTGACAGCAAGAGAAAGGTTGAGACTTCTTATGAAGTATGTTTCACTGACTATTATTCCGTAACAACTGTGCATTCAGAAGAATGTGATAATTACTGTGTCTGGCTTCAAAATATGTAAAACTAAAATTTTAATAATTCATACTTCATACATGGACAGTTCCTGATAATATATGTATCAGAAGAGATTTAATGTAAAAAAAAAAAAAAAAAGCCCATCACAAAAATAAAGCCCTTCAGTGACATGAAATCTGAATGCCTCAGTAACATACAGCCAGTGTTCAGTCCATCCTCAGGGCTCAATGATGCCCTGTCCATCCACTGCAAATTTCCCCAGAGTTACTACACTCACAAGGAACCAGCTACGCTGTCAGGATCCAAACATCTTCTGCCTCCTTGTCTACCCTTCAATTCACAGATCAACCCTTTGATGACACATGTGGATACTTTTTAAAACACGTATTAAACTACTGTGATAAACACTTTTACATAATTATTTTATATCATCCTCACACACTCTGTGAAGGAGGAATTGATTCCTCCCATTTTATGAATGAAGACACAAAGCCTCCAAGGAAGAATTCCTCGTGGTCAATCAAGTACAAAGTCTCGGTCTGGATTTCAACCCCCGTTTCTTAACCCAAGTCTAAGGCTCTTTGGACCAAGCAAAGCTGCCTCAAAGCTACTTGATTTCAACAGCAAGGCTCCCAGTAACCACCCGCCCTGCCATTTATACATGGTTATGTACTATATAAAAAGTCTGTGTGCATAAGTAGCTCTGAAAGCTGAGAGGTCACTTCAGCCCACTGTCCGTTCAGTGTACTAACCTGCAATAAAAGGGAGAAATATCACACCAGTCCGGCCTCCAAGAGCAAAATGAGATGCAGGAAGTATAAGAAAGTTGCTTAAAAGTACGGACCTCAGCATTGACTGCCTGGAGGTAAATGCCACACGTGCAACTTACTCACTGCCCAGCCCTCATCAGGCTGCCCCATCACTCTCAACTTCTGCTTCTTCCTCTGCAACATGAGAATAACAACCAAGAAGCCAACCTCCTAAGGTTGTTCTGAGAATTAAATAATTTAGATGAAGTTCTTCATAGGGCATATGGAACCCGGCACTGGTAACGGTTGTTACTGACAAATATATCTAAAAGCACTTGGAAAAGAAGACGACTTCTTAATAAGTATAGGATTATTCTTATTATCTATTCCAAGATGACAAGATAACAGGCCTGCCTGACCTTACCTTGAATTTTGCTTTTTTTTTTATTTTTTTGCAAAATTATTCTAAAAATAAAGTGTTTTTGAATCCTGGAGACTCAAGCAGAGGACAACAGATGAACTCTCAGACGAAGCCTCTCTGTGTTAGAATCCCTGCAGGAAGAGACAACAAATTCAAAGTGCTAAATTTTAATGAAGGGTCTTTTACAAAGGTGCAGGCAGGGCGCAAAGAACCTCCCTGTGATGGTGAGGCACAGGGACTACACAGGCTGGAAGCTTTGATCCTCCTCTGCCTGAATAAAGGAGGAGACGGTGGTGTCACCAGACCTGAAGAGCCGGGGCCACCCCGCAAGGGTGCAGAGAAAAGGGGGCCACAGCCAATAAAGGCCGGCCTCTCCTCGCCTGGTGCCTTCCAATGGCCAAACCCAAATGGAAACTGAAAGCCAGGAAGCTCAGGATGCAATCCAGAGAAGGCAAGCCTCTCCGAGCTGGCACGGGATAGAGAATGGATTAGCAAAAGGAGACCAGCAGCACACAGTCATGAGGACTAATCCTAAAACACACTGTCAAGTCCAGAGTGGCCCCATGAGCACAAGGGCCAGTCCTCGCCTGTTTCTGAAGCAAGACAGAGGAAGTGAAAGGCGCTCAGTCGTGTCCGACTCCTTGCGACCCCATGGACTATACAGTCCACGGAGTTCTCCAGACCAGAATACTGGAGTGGGTAGCATTTCCTTTCTCCAGGGGATCTTCCCAACCCAGGGAGCAAACCCACGTCTCCCACATTGCAGGTGAATTCTTTACCAGCTGAGCCACCAGGGAAGCCCAAGAATACTGGAGTGGGGAGTCTATCCCTTCTCCAGGGGATCTGCCTCACCCAGGAATGAAACCAGGGTCTCCTGCATTACAGACGGATTCTTGACCAGCTGAGCCACCAAGGAATCAGGACAGCCTACTCCCAAATCCCGGCTCTGGCCACTTACTCATAGTTACTTATCTTTTCTCTGCTACAGCCCCCTCATCTGTAACACTGGGATAATAGCAATACTGATCCTCTAAGGTTGCTGTGGGAATTAAGGAAGCTACTATTGAAGGTATTCAGGACAATGCAGGGTATTCAGCACTGGGTGAATTTTAGTTACTACTATTATTACTATCATCCCTTGAGCCCGTCTGACTCTCTGCGACCCCATGGACTGTAGCCCACCCAGTTCCTCTGTCCATGGGATTCTCCAGGCAAGAATACTGGAGTGGGTTGCCTTTTCCTTCTCCAGAGGATCTCCCTGACCCAGAGATGAAGCCCAGGTGTCCTACATGGCAGGCAGATTCTTTACCCTCTGAGCCACCAGGGAAGCCCTGTAATACACAACCTACTGTCAATTCATCATCACAACCTGTCCTGGGGAAAAGCCTCATCTTGTGGACTTTCTTCAGTTCTCGTCAACCGGACTGAAGACAGAAGAGTCAGTATCCCCAAAGCCTACACCTCTCCATGGGTCTCCTGAGGAAGGCGTCCGAACACAGGAACATGTATCAGCACACATCTCTGTCCATTTTTCCTTTGGAAGCAGCGAACACGACATTTCCGCAGTGGACTTCCACTTGTTCGTTTCCTTCTCTTCAGACCAAAACTGCTTCATTTTAATCTCTGCAGCTGGTGTCAAGGTTCCCATCAGCAAAGGTGAACGGAAGCTGCAGCCGGCAAACGGCGGCAGAGGCGCCGCGTCCCGGAAGTGAGCCGGCCGTTGGCGCGTCTGCTGCGCAGACTCTGAACGGCCCCCGGCCACGCGCAGATGCCATAGGCCGTCCGGCTGGCCTCTGGGGACAACGGCGCGCGTCTGCAGGCGGGGGACACTTGTGCAAGAGATAAAAACAGAATAATTAGAGGAAAAGTATGAATGAACTCCTTCGAGAGGCATTTCAAGAGGGGATCAAAGCAGCAAAATATCTGCCAACAGAAATACTAGGTGGACTTTAACAGTTACCAGATTTACGTCACACCAAGGCTCTCAGAACATGAAAGCACCCGACTCTGTTGCTTCAAACACCTTTCACCTCAGACCTGAGAGAAATGAGCCCCATCTTGTCAAATCATCTTCCTGCATGGCTTCCCTAACAGCTCAAGTGATAAGGAATCTGTCTGTAATGCAGGAGACGCAGGTTCGATCCCTGGCTCAGGAAGATCCCCTGGTGAAGGAAACGGCAACCCACTCCAGTATTCTTGCCTGGAGAATCCCATGGATAGAGGAGCCTGGAGGGCTGCAGTCCATGGGGTTGCAAAGAGTCGGACACAACTGGGCGACTAACCAACAACAATAGTCAAATATCTATTACCCTGGGAAAGCCATGTCCATGGTTTGTCCATGAAGATAAAGATTATGGGTATCTCATACTTATGGAACACTTAATATTTTATAAGTTTTACAGTGATCATCCTATTGGTTTCTCACAACACAATACAACGTCAATGAATGTGATTTTTTGTTTTTCCATCTTTCCCATCAGAAAACTAAAGTTTAGTTTCTAGCATTAGTGAAAGTCTTGGAAACTCTTAGAAAAAGCATTATGGCAATTTCCAGTTCACATCATGTTTAGAGAAAATGTGTAGACAATATAAACCACATATTACAGACGTAGGGGCAATTTCCTAGCTGTGAAGAAGAGTGAAATTGAATGCATGAACAGCACTGAAATGAAGTTGCTGGGTAAGACCATTTCAGTGATAACGGCCTGTCAACTCAGACCCATCATGAATTCATAAAGCTGAGGGTCCATATGAACACTGGTTAACAGAAAAGGGCGAGGCCCTGGTAGAGATGCTTCTCTAGCCCAGAACGAGACTGAAAAGAACACGGATTAAAGCAGAGTTAGGGAACTTGGGATGAACGTGTACACACTGCTCTACTTCTGATGGATAACCAGTGAGGTCCTACTGCATACCACAGGGAGCTCTGCTCAGCATTACGTGGCAGCCTGGATGGGAGGGGAGCATGGTGGACAATGGATACATGCGTATGTGTGGCTGAGTCCCTCTGCTGTCCACCTGAAACTACACTGTTAATCGGCTATACTCGAATACAAAATAAAGTTTATAAAAGCAGAGTCAGTGCACCGCTGAGAACAGAATCCCAAAAGTCTCCGAGGGGGCATTCAAAGGAGGCCCAAGTCTAAGGTGAGGCCTGGTTTCCCTTGGGATCCAAAAAGGCTAACGGGGCTTCCCAGCACCTGCCATTGAGACAGGCAAGTGGACTTGGAGGGAGGCGATGGCCATGGAAGCACTTCATCGTGGAGGGCCATGCACCCCCTCCTAGGAAGATGAGCAGGCTCTCGAAAGTTTCCCAGACCCTCTTACAAGATTATGGGTAGGGGAGGGGTCTTCTAAACCCCCCACAGTGGAGTTAGGGCTGCTGGTTATCTGGAAGCTGGTGAGTCACTGAGCAGAAAAGAAGCCAGGAAAGGGAGGGCCGGGGGGATGCCTTTGGTCCCCCCATCTGTAGTAACAAGGAGCGCGCCCAGCTGTATGCGACGCGGCTTAAGCTGTCTGGCCAGCGCTCGCCCAGAGAACCACCTACTGACGACTCTAGCTAACTAACTAGGGGAGCCTGGTGAAAAGTGAAAATGTGGGGCCCTGGCCAGGAGCAGGAAAAAACCCTCTCCACAGGCCCAGCCTGACTCAGGGCGAGTCCCAAGGCACTGCAACCTTCCTGCCAGGATGAGATTGGTACTTAAGAGGGAAGGGCAAGAGGCCCACTGAGTTGCCTCCAGAACATTCTGGAATAGATGCCTCCTTGTATCACCCCAAGACACAGCAGGGTACACACCACTCCAAGCCTCCCACACCCGAGTCCCCCACACAGGCCACACATGCAGCACATGCACTAAGAGAAAGATAGAGACGGGGAAGCCAGGCAGGGCCCGGGCCGTGAAGCAGTGGGGAAGAGGCCTCCAGAAGCAGCAGGGGGGCAGCAAGAAGTAGGTCTGTGCAGGGGCCAAAGTACTAAGCCCTCTGACACACGCTCCACTGGCCTGACTTCATTTCCAAAACACAAAGATAAAATGATTAAGAATTTCAAAATGGCACCCTCTTGGGCCTCACATGCCAATCGTGGGGCTATTCTGAGCACATGCCCAGTACAACTGCCCTGGCCACACGTTCACGAAGCAGGCCTGCCCCACTGGGCAAGAGGAAGCTGGCAGCAACAGGCTACAAGGTGGGTGCCCCCCGTGGAGACTGGGAGCTGGGAAGGAAGAAGTTCAAGTTCAGGAGATCTCTCACACTACAGGGCTTTACCAGGAGGAGGTTGCCTTGAAGAGTTTTCAGATGCAAAGGGTGAGCCCTGTAAGAACCAGCTTGTGATACTCACCCTCAGAGGCGTTTGAGAGGTGGGCAGAGAGCTTAGATGGGGCCACCCAACAGATAGGGGACACAATCTTGCCACCTTCGATACGAAACTGTTCACAGAGTAGAGCAGCGACTTCAAACACCACATTGAAGATGGCCAGTTCTCCACCAGCAGGTATGCGAGAGGACCAGCGCTCGACACTCAGGCACCAGAGGGAGCAGCGAGGGAGGAGGGGCTCGCGAGAGGGCAGACTATATAGTCCCAGTTCCAGAATTTGCTGGGTTCGGAGGTAAAAGAGAGAAAGTGGGGAAGCCCTGAAATGAGGTGATTGAGCTTTTAAAAAGAACAGGAAAAAATTTAAGAACAGGAATGAGAGTACGTTCATGTCCAAAAGAAACTGAAATATTAGAGATTCAGCCCAAACTGTCAGAAGCCTGACTGATACAATCTGATATTGGAAAAGTAACGTCACTGTGTGTTTACATCTGACAAGTCGAAACCGTTCGATCAAAACAAGTATGCACAACCTCAGTGACTGCTCCAAGAAATGGAAGAGAGATCTTGCCCTTAATTCTAAAAGGATTTAAGTACAAATGACTTACAATATTATATTAGTTTCAACTGTACAACACAGTGATTCAATATCTTTATACATCATGAACAATATAAAGATACTACAATATCACCAATTATTTTCCCTGGGCTGTGCATTACCTCACCATGACTTATTTATAACTGAAAGTCTGTATCTCTTAATCCCCTCTACCTATTCCATCCACCTCTTCCCCTTGCAACCACTAGTTCATTCACTGTATCTATGAGTCTGGGGTTTTTTTTTTTTTTTTTTTTTCCTTTTTTTTTTTTTAATGTGGATCATTCTTCTCAAAATCTTTATTGAATTTGTTACAATATTGCTTCTGTTTTATGTTCTGGTATTGTGGCCACAGCGCATGTGGGAATCTTAGTTCCCTGACCAGGGATTGAACCTGTGCCCTCTACATCGGAAGCTTGAATCTTAACCACTGGGTGGCCCAGTAAGATCCTGTTTCTGTTTTGTTTCATTTATTCACTTTGCTTTTTAGATTCCACCTCTAAGTGAAAACATACAGTATTTTTCTTTAACAGACTCATAGATACTGGGGGTTCAAAAATGCAGTTTCCCTAAGTACAAATCTCTGTTCCTTTCCTTGCATCTTTAGGCCACTACCCACTGTGTGACTTCACAGCCAAAAATAGATGACCTGTGTCTACTAGAATACAAATGCTTAGGCAATTTGCAAATGACTTCCTGTTATTACCAATTTTTGCAACAATTTCAGAAAATGTCTAATTATTTGGTTAAATTATTTCTAGGGCAAGCTGTGCCCTCATTCAGAGTGTGATTTAATTAGATCTTGTCATAGTAGGCTCAGTGAGAAATGCAAACTGCAAGAAGACTAACTTGCAGGTAGATTGGCTCATGGGGGGTTATCTGTCTAAATTACATCAAGGTTACACCTTGGCAAGAGCCGGCTACTTAGACTGCTTGACAGATCAGTTCAATGAAATAAACCGTGAATCTGCTTAACATACTGAACGTACCAGCTGTGATCAACTGACTGGGGAGCAAGTAGTTTTCGTATCACGTAAACAAAGTGAAGGCCAGGACTTGGACTTTTGATTTTGGGGGAAAAAAAATACAAATCCTTGAATCTCATTTGAAACCCATGTGGTCCTTCTCAAAACCACTTTTAAACTAAAACTTCAATCAGAAGATCAATCTTTGGGAAGCCTATAGCCAGGGCAGATTACACACCACAGGTCAGACTCTGCCTGCTTCATACTTTTGTAAATAACTTTTTGTTGGAACAGTCACATCCGTTTATGTATTGTTTACAGCTGATTTCACACTGCAACAGCAGAGTTGAACAGTTAAAAAAAAAAAAAAACAGCTGGCCCTTTGACCCGCTGTTGGTTTAGGATAGATTCCTAATTCCAGTCAATGAGATGTCTGAAGAAATCAGGTAAAGTGGAAGAAAGGAGGAGATGCTTCAGAGAAAAATCTAAGGAAGAGATAAAAACCTCTTCTTTCTCTAGCACCCGTCATCACAAAATGTTCTGCTGCCTTCTTGTCACTAGTCTGAGGAAGGAGCCAAGCCAGGAAAGGGGCAGAAAAGCAGAACTGACTCTGCAGTATAACCTCTGAAGCCCACCCTAGCTTAGGATTTTTTGTTATTAAAAGAAAATAAATGTTCTTACTGTTGAAGCCAATTTGATTTATTCCCAGTAACTGACAAAATCCAATTAAAACTGTGGTAGAATATGGAGCCAGGATGAATGGAATTTTAGTAGGGTTAAGGATAACTGGAGTTTTGGAGAAATTACTTCCCCCCAAGTAAAAACTAAGTAGCCAAACTCTGTTTTCCTAAAATAAACTTCTCTCCCACAGTGACACCGGGGACTACCATCCAGCAGAGGGTGAGTAACCAATTTGAACATTTCATTCAAAAACAATTTGGGAGTGTTCTTGTATTACAACAGAAACAAAAGTATTTTCAAAACACATAGACACCTTTTGTCATTAGCTATTTTAACATGGCAAACATACATCATGCGATGTTTGCTGAGTTTTGAATAAATGGCAAAGCATTTTCCTACACTTAAGGCCTCGATGCTAAAGAAACCCCAAGCTAGTAACATTTTTGAGACTAAGGAAGAGACAGAGAAGTTGCCAGCATGTGGCTAAGAAACAGTGGCATCCATAAGGTCAAACTCAAAACTAAACATCTTAGAACCAAAGAATCCCGGTCATGGAGGGACCAGGGGAAGGAACCCTTTCCAATCGCTTCTTCAGCCATAATGGACTGTCCCATTTCCTCTACTCAGATGCCTCCCTTCCAAGGGGTTCACTCCATCCCAAGGCTAAACACACCACGTATTCAGGCAACCAACTTCACCACAGCTGAACTCTGTAACTTTGGAATGTCTCTTTAAATGTCCTCACAAGGCTCAGATACAGTCTTCTCCTACCCTCTCATTTTCCAACAACAATTCACCATCATTTTAATTAAAATCAGACAGAGGTTCAGTTGGGAAATTCACTACCGCATGACATCTGCGTTCAACCACTTCACTGAACAAGCCCAATCACGGAATCACCAAACAACTTATCTTTCTCTGTCCCTTAAACTGTGCTCCATAGGACAGTACTGCCCTTGACAAAAATGAAAGTTGGCCCTATGAATTCTCTGGTTTCTTCTGGGTCATTGAGAAACTGAAGCATGTACATTACGTATGTAAAACAGACAGCTAGTGGGAAGTTGCTGTAAAACACAGAGGGCTCAACCCGGTGCTCTGTGACAGCCCAGAGGGGTGGGATGGGGTGGGGGGAGGGGGCATGTGGACACGTACAGCTGATTCACGTTGCTGGATGGCAGAAACCAACACACCATTGTAAAGCAATTACCCTCCAATTAAAAATAAAAAAATTTTTTAAGTCCAAACATTTGACTTGAGAAAAGGCAGTTCCAACTTGGTAATTCAAGTACTCAGTCCCATAACATGATCAAAACTCGGTCTTGATATAAAGTCGAAGCATCTTAAATCCTTTGTCGCCAACAAGAAGCAAACAAGCAAGCAAGACAATGCTGTCAGCTGCTTCTTTTCTTTTCCAGCCTAACCTTCCACCTCCCTCTACAACTTTGCTAATGGCGGTTTTCGACTCCTCCAGAGTTAAAGTGAGGAAAGAATAGACCAGGAAAGTTCCAGCCTGAAATACTGTCATGAGTGGATATTACCACTATGCAAGGGCAGCTGGCACATACATGTGTTAGGTCTCTAGATGGTCTACTTAGAGCCCCTAAGGGTTCCCTTAGACTTCAGAAAACAGACTAAGCACAACTTATACCTCTCCAAAGGTTTTAGATAGACTTGTTCTCCTTATAGGATCAAATCAGCAGCTCTCGTCACCACCAGCATACTCCCAGAAAGCCATGTCTGATATTAAATCCCTACCCTTTTATTATACCCTCTATGTGAGTCTGGTCATTAGGAGTGAGAGTTCCTCTACTTCACACCCATTAGGATGTCTACTACAAAAGCAAAAAAGAAAAACAAAACAACAAGTGCTGGCAGGGATGTGGAAAAGTTAAAACCCATGAGCACTGTTATTTGGAAGTACAAAATGAAGTTATTATGGAAGAGAGTAGGATGCTTCCTTGAATAATTAAAAACAGAACTGCCATGTGATCCAGGAATTCCACTTCCACTAAACCCCAAAGAATCAAACACAATTTCCCAAACAGATATTTATACATCCATGTTCATAGCAGCATGATTCACAATAGCCAAAAGGTGGATACAACCCAAGTGTCCATCAACAGATACATGGATTTTAAAATGTGGTATATACAGCCAAGGAAGTATTAATTAACCTAGACAAGGAAGGAAATTCTGACACGTGCCACAACATAGAGGAACCTTAAGAACATTACACAAAGTAAAATAAGGCAGTCACCAAAAGACAAGTACCGTATGATTCTATTTATATGAGGTACTTAGAAAAGACAAATTCATAGAAATAGAAGGATGGTTTCCAGGGACTGAGTGGAGGGAAGGAGGAGGATGTATTGTTTAAAGGGTACAGAGCTTCAGCTTGGGAAGATGAGAAAGTTCTGGAGATGGATGGTGGCAATGCTGCATAACCAAATGAAAGTATTTAATACCAACTGTACACTTAGAAAGATCAGGATGGTAAATTTCATATTATGTATATTTTGCCACAATTAAAATTTTAAAATAAAAAGTTTTGATTCCTTCTGTTACCATCTTCTTTGCAAATATAATTTACATTCCAGTCTCAGCTAAAACCCCCATGTTATCATCTTACCATATAGTCACCAACCACAGAGTGCATTCTGATTTCATAAATATTAAAATGTGAATAAGTGACTTCTCTTAGAATCAGCAAGATGCAATAGTCAGGATTTCAGGCACATCAACCACAGCTCCGGAAGTATTACTAAACCTTGGTGGCCAGTATACTGCTGAACCTATCACCTCAGGATTGTTCTAGCAAAGTACAAGACATTTTTCCTTGAAAGCATTTTCCGAGCTCCAACTCTCACCAGGCTGATTTAGAAAATTAACTTGTCTCTCTGGCACCACTTCTGAATAAAAATTTATGTTCCAAGTCTCTTTGACCTACACCCACTCACTCACTCACACCAAAGAGAGGATTTTTATGCTATAGCACTATTTTCACACTTGGAATTCAAAATAGCATCATCTAACATTTCCAATTACAGAAAACTTACTACAAGCAAAACCAAGAACAATCACATGCTTGCCCTGAAACAACACTGGAGCTGATTCAAAATCACCTGGTCTCATTATTTTCACCCTTGTCCTCAAATGAAATAGGAGGCGCCAACACAATGCAAGGAAATCCTTGAGAGGAAAATTGTAAATCACTCATATTATGACAAGGAAAGATTTACAGGTGTAACAGTAAAGCATAAATTTAGCAAGTGCAAGATTAAAACATAGTATTCCGAAGTGCACTTAACATTAAATTCTGAGTTCAACTGCATACAAGTACGTAGAAATTGTTGACTCTAAAGAGATTCAATGAGTTAGCAATAACAGGCAAAATACCAGTTTTACATCATACCCACAGCAGGAAAATAGTAATCAATATACATTACCAATCATGCATGGTCCACAGTCCTTCACGGGGGAGAGTGTAATGGGAAATTAAGAACATGCAGAGTACAGCTTAGCAGTTAAGAAAGCCAAGCTCATTTTGTGAAACTCCCTGGATTCAAATTTCAGCTCTGCCACTTATCAGCTCCAAAACCTTTAATGAGATTCTGAATCCTTCTGTCTCTTCATCTGTAAAATGGAAATAAAAATGGCACTTCATTAATAGCAAGGATGGGAAAAGTCAAGAAAATAATGTAGCTAAAATACTAAGCACATGGCCAAGTGTACAGAAACATCTCAGTATTTTTTATGTAACAGAGGAAAATATAAAGTTTTCAACAGCAGACGTTTACAAGAAATTTAGAATTGATTTAGCTAGACCTTTTTAACTGGAGGATAATTGCTTTACGATGTTGTGTTAGTTTCTGCTGTATGACAGCAGTGCAGCTGTAAGCATACGTATAAGCCCACCTCCTCCAGCCTCTTTCCCACACCCCCCAATCCCACCTCTAGGTCATCCAGAGCACCAAGCTGAGCTGCCGGCTGTGTATACAGCGGGTTCCCACTAGCTGGCTGTTTTCCACATGGTAGTGTGTATACGTCAATGCTACGCTCTCAATTCATCCCATCCTCTCCTTCCCCCACTGCGTCCACAAGTTCATCCTCTGCATCTGCATCTCTACTCTTGCCCTGCCAATAGGTTCATCAGGACCATTTTTATCTAGGATTTTTGACTCAGATATGTTATCAACACCACTGGAGTAATCTCCAATTAACAGTGAAAGCCACTCAGTCGTGTCTAACTCTTTGCAACCCCATGGACTATAAAGTCCATGGAATTCTCCAGGCCAGAATACTGGAGTGGGTAGCCTATCCCTTCTCCAGGGGATCTTCCCAACCCAGGGATTGAACCCAGGTCTCCTGCATTGTGGGCGGATTCTTTACCAGCTGAGCCACAAGGGAAGCCCAAGAATACTGGAGTGGGTAGCCTATCCCTTCTCCAGCAGACCTTCCTAACCCAGGAATCGAACTGGGGTCTCCTGCATTGCAGACGGATTCTTTACCAACTGAGCTATCAGGGAAGCCCTCTCCAATTAACAGGCAGATAGGTAATCCACAGCCGTGGGTCACCAACTTCAGTGATCAGAATTACTGGGACAGTGTGTTAAAACCCAGGTTGCCAGGCCCGCTCCCAGAATCTCTGATTTTGTGGGTGTGGAGTGTGCCTGAAAATGTGCATCTGTAACAAGTTCCCAGGTGATCCTGATGCTGCTGGTTTGGTAACCACACTTGGAGAACCACTGCTCTACACTCTGCTAACCCCCACGACTACCACCATCTCCCTTTTCAGCTTTACCTTTAATACTCATTCTGACCTCAAGGACTAACCTGAGTGCCTCATTCTAAAGACAGGCTGCCAATCTGTTCTGATGGCTGATATGTCATCCAAACAGAGCTACTCAAAAAGTTCAGCCACCTTCAAGGCTTCACCATATCTGAGTCCTGAGCCCAAGGACCATTAGGACTGATCCCACCAAATCCTAGGCTTCCCTTGTAGTTCAGAATTTGCCTGCAGTGCAGGAGACTCGGGTCCAATTCCTGTGTCGGGAAGATCCCGAGAAGGAAACGGCTACCCACTCCAGTGTTCTTGCCTGGAGAATCCCATGGACAGGGGAGCCTGGCGGGCTACAGTCCATGGGGTCACAAGAGTCAGACACGACTTAGTGACTAAACCACCACCACCAAATCCTATGCAAGTGTCGCTTAAAGCTGTAGAGAGTCTTCACATGCCTGGGAACCAAGAAGGCAGAGCCCATATGTAACTCCCTTCTGCCCAGGTCTCTGGTACCTTCCACCTCCAGAGTCTGCACCATCTGCGCACCTGCACTGAGTTAGCCGGCAGATGAACAAGACCCGATTTTCTAGCGGCTTACTAAACTGCTCCCAGGTGTTTTCATTTACAGTCACACCAGCACAGGTCACACGCGCACACAGATGCAACAAATAACACCAGTAAGTGATACGTGGCTGGAGGAACAACCTTAAGGGGGATGTTCATCAATTACACCTCTGAAACAGAATTGCCACCTGCTCCTCTCGGTCTCTTCCATCTACCACTGCCTTTATACTTTGAGTTATCTTTAAATATATTCTGTAATAATACCAAGTTCAGGATAGCAGCCCACTTTAACTTTTTATCCATTCCAAACTCAGCATAAGCACATTTTTTTTTAAACACAGGAAACATTTTAGTTGCCTAACCCAAGCAGTTTTCTTTAATAGAAAATCCTATTGGAAACTCCCCATTTGATTTCTATCAGTGCCTGCACTATAAACCCTTCCAACCACCAAGGCCAAAAGACACACCCACCCTAGAACCAAACTGGCTTCAGCTGTCTCTGATACTGATTAACTAGCTCACACTGACGCCAGTACACCTGAGCCCACCGCCTGCCTCTTTTGCTCAGACTGAACCTTTATAAATATGAAATCTATCTGAATTTGTCTTGAGTTTCCCAGTGGAAACTTGCCACTCAAGTACCAGTGAATTCCATATCTAGTGTATTCTCCAATGCTCTTGTTAAAACGTGGACCCTTCCCTTCAAAAAGCACTCCAATAATTCCAAGACTAGGCTGGATCACTGTAAACAGGCATAAAACCGAAGCTACACAAATTCCCCTCAGGTAATCAATTTCATAAAAAAAAAAAATAGCAGACTGAAATTACCCCCGCTTCTATCCTGCCAGTGTTAAAAGTCTTTGAAATATAAGAAAAGTATCATTTCTAAGGGCTTCCCTGGTGCCTCCATGGTAAAGAACCTGCCTGCCCATGCAGGAGACCCGGCTCTAATCCTTGGGTCAGAAAGATCCCCTAGAGAAGGAAATGGCAGCCCACTCCAGTATTCTTGACTGGGAAATCCCATGGACAGAGGAGCCTGGTAGGCTACAGTCCATGGGGTCACAAAGAGATAGACAGGACTGAGAGACTAAGCAACAAAAATATCATTTCTAAAGGAATACATCAATAATTTTATAAGCAAATATTAAATCTGGATACATTCAAATCCATAATCTAAGAAACTGTCATTGTTCCCATGCCACTGAATTTCAGACCTGTTTATTTTTATAGTAACCAGTCAACAGATACTGTCCAAAGCTGATAAATCAATACACAGAAATACACAAGTTAGAGTTACAGTGGTTACCAGCAAAAGAACAAAACTGAAATCTATTCAAAGAGGTTACTTACTGGGAATTTCATTTAAAAAATGGTAATAGGTCACAAAAAAGGTTTTGCTTTATATTTTACATCTTTCTGCAACACTCGTGGTTATTATCATACACATATTATCTCCATAATTGTAAGAAATAAAATAAGCAAATAACATCCTCATGTACAAGTGACTAGTGAAAGGATCTAAGTTGACGCATGCATGTTGGTCTGCAACCACAAGAGCTTCCTGGATAAACTCTGAAACTGGTCCTCAGGACACAGAGGGTAGAAAGAAACCAAAGAGAGATGAATCACTCCAGATTGGGGGTGGGGGCGGGGGGCAGGTTTAATAAGAAAAAGGATTTACTTATGAGGCTTGTTTTAGGTGGCTGCCAGTCGAGTGGATCTTCATAGCCTCCTGCCAGAATCTCAAGTTTCCACAAAGGCCTCCGTGGGGTTCAGGCACGAATGCAGTTCAGAGTCTTAACAACACACTGCTCTCTTTAGGCTGCAAACTTGAAAGTGGCGCCCAAGATGGAAACCGTGGGCAGAGCGTGTATTTCACGGAAGAGGGAGGGGCAAGGAGCCTCCTATTTCCAGGGTCAACAGGTGGTTGTGGTTACATCCTCTCAGTGGCCTCCTCTAACAGCCTCATGCAGGTATGAAAAGGGATAAATAAAGCACCATAGGTATATAGTGATATATAAAGGAACTTTGGAATGCTGCTAATTTTTTTCTAAATGGTTGCAATAGGCAAACAGTGTAGCCTGATCAGGGGCTTTCCTGGTAGCTCAACTGGTAAAGAACCTGCCAGCAATGCAGGGGACCCCAGTTTGATTCCTGGGTTGGGAAGATCCCCTGGAGAAGGGATAGGTTACCCACTCCAGTATACATGGGCTTCCCTGGTGGCTCAGATGATAAAGAATTCGCCTGTAATGCAGGAGACCTGGGTCTGATCCCTAGGTTGGGAAGATCCCCTGAAGAAGCACATGGCAACCCACTCCAGTATTCTTGCCTGGTGAATCCCATGGAGAGAAGAGCCTGGCGGGCTACAGTCCACGGACCTGAAGAGTCAGACACGACTGAGTGACTAAGCACAGCACAGCACAGCCTGATCAGACTAAAGTAAAACTTACACACACACACATGCAAGCACACAGACAGAGACTTGTGTAAGCATAGAGAAACATGGGTAGTACATCAAGCTATTAGATTAAAAATATGGAGAAAGTCTTATTTTCCATGCTTTTATAATTTTTTGAGTTTCACATGCTGAGCATATATTACTTTTGCAACTTGAAAGATAAGGTTCTTTGTTAAAGGTTTATTTTCTTAACTTATTTATGGCTGCACTGGATCTTCTTTTCTGCATGCAGGCTTTCTCTAGCTGCAGGAAGCAGGGGCTATTTTCTACTTGTGTTGCACAGGCTTCTCATTGCAGTGGTTTCTCTTGTTGCAGAGAGCAGGCTCTAGAGCACAGGCTCAGTAGTTGTGGCACTGGGGCTTTGATGTCCTGCAGCTTGTGTGATCTTCCCCGATCAGGGATTGAACCCAAGTCTCCTGCATCGGCAGGAGGATTCTTCACCACTGAGCCACCAGGGAAGCCCAAGATAAGATTTTTTAAAATAACATGCATACATGTGTGCTTTCTGAGACCTAGAAAATATAAAGCAGTGGGCTTAAATTGTATTTGTAAATTCATGGACCCGTGCAGGGAAAGAATCTTAATGCCTTGTTCAGAATCCCCCTGCTGAAAAGTGTCAGAACCAGGTTTAGACTACAGGCATCCTGGAACAGGAGAAAGACCAGCGTATTAAACTTTCCAAGTTTTTCTAACAAATTAACCTGTAACTATTGTGCCTTCTGTTATTCCTTTATCAATTACTGTCTTCATTCAAGCTACTATAACAACATGCCATAGACTGGGTAGCCTAAACAACCAACATTTACAGTTTAGCCTCGAACAACACAGGTTTAAACTGTATGAGACCACATTTTTGTGGATTCTTACCAATAAATATCTTGGAAAAACTTTTAGAGATTTGTGACAACTTGAAAAATTTGCTAAGCCATGAAGTTGAGAAATATAAAATAAAAAAAAACTATGTCATGAAAGCATAAAATATATGTAGGTTTACATATAACACACAAAATATGTTCACTGACTGTTATTTTTAAGGCTTCTGGTCAACAGTAGGCTCTTAATGGTTAAGTTTGGGGAAGTCAAAAGTTATACATAGATTTTTGACTGTGCGGGTGATCAATGCCTTTAACTCCCAAGTTGTTCAAAGGTCAGCTATATTCCTTCTAGCTTTGGAGGCTGTGAAGTCTGAGATCAGGGTGCCATCATACTGGAATCTGATGAAGACCTTCCTTCAGATCTGCAGATGGTGGGCTGCCTTCCTGCTGCAGCCTCCCATGGGGCGGGCGGGAGGTGGGCGGGCAGACAGAGCCCTGGTCTCTTCCTCTTATAAAGGACACCAGGTGGTGCTCGTGGGAAAGAACCCGCCTGCCAACGCAGCAGATGTAAGTGATGTGGGTTGGATCCCTGGGTGGGGAAGATCCCCTGCAGCAGGAAATGATAACTCACTCCAGCATTCTTGCCTGGAGAACCCCATGGACAGACGAGCCTGGCAGGCTACAGTGCATAGAAGTGCAAAGAACTGGACACTAAGACTTAGCACGCACACAATCCCACCATGGGACACCACTTTCATGACTTCATAAAAATCCAATTGCCTCCCAAAGATCCCACCTCCAAATATTGCATCCGGGCTTGGGGCTTCAACATGTGAATTTGAGGCAGACACCAAACATTCGGTTCATAGTCAATATGTTCTAACAGAAACAATAGGCAGGACCAGGCACCATCCACTTTCAGTTCAGTTCAGTTCAGTAGCTCAGTCGTGTCCGACTCTTTGCAACCCCATGGATTGCAGCACGCCAGGCTTCCCTGTCCATCACCAACTCCTGGAGTTTGCCCAAACTCATGTCCATCGAGTCGGTGATGCCATCCAACCATCTCCTCCTCTGTGATCCCCTTCTCCTCCTGCCTTCAATCTTTCCCAGCATCAGGGTCTTTTCCAGTGAGTCAGTTCTTCACATCAGGTGGCCAAAGTATTGGAGTTTCAGCTTCAACATCAGTCCTTCCAATGAACATTCAGGACTGATTTCCTTTAGGAAACCATCCACTTTACCGATGAGTAACAACAGACTGGTTCCAAATAGGAAAAGGGGTACGTCAAGGCTGTATATTGCCACCATGTTTATTTAACTTATATGCAGAGTACATCATGAGAAATGTTGGACTGGAAGAAGCACAAGTTGGAATCAAGATTGCTGGGAGAAATATTAATCACCTCAGATATGCAGATGACACCACCTTTATGGCAAAAGCCTCTTGATGAAAGTGAAAGTGGAGAGTGAAAAGGTTGGCTTAAAGTTCAACATTCAGAAAATGAAGATCATGGCATCTGGTCCCATCACTACATGGGGAATAGATGGAGAAACAGTGGAAACAGTGTCAGATTTTATTTTTCTGGGCTCCAAAATCACTGCAGATGGTGACTGCAGCCATGAAATTAAAAGACGCTTACTCCTTGGAAGGAAAGTTATGACCAACCTAGACAGCATTTTCAAAAGCAGAGACATTACTTTGCCAACAAAGGTTCGCCTAGTCAAGGCTATGGTCTTTCCTGTGGTCATGTATGGATGTGAGATCTGGACTGTGAAGAAGGCTGAGCACAGAAGAATTGATGCTTTTGAACTGTGGTGTTGGAGAAGACTCTTGAGAGTCCCTTGGACTGCAAGGAGATCCAACCGGTCCATTCTAAAGGAGATCAGCCCTGGGATTTCTTTGGAAGGAATGATGTAAAGCTGAAACTCCAGTACTGTGGCCACCTCATGCGAAGAGTTGACTCATTGGAAAAGACTCTGATGCTGAGAGGTATTGGGGGCAGGAGGAGAAGGGGACGACAGAGGATGAGATGGCTGGATGGCATCACTGACTCTGTGGATGTGAGTCTGAGTGACCTCCAGGAGTTGGTGATGGACAGGGAGGCCTGGCATGCTGCAATTCATGGGGTGGCAAAGAGTCGGACACGACTGAGTGGCTGATCTGATCTGATCTGAAACCAACATCCAAAGAGAACAGAGATTGTCCGCAAGTCATGCAGCTGTCAATCAACAGAACCCACAGCCCCAGAGGTCAGTTCACCTTTGGTTGAATCTTGCTCAACTACTACAGCGTATATTTCCTTTAAAAATAGGATATTGGGGCTTCCCTGCCAGTCCAATGGTTAAGGTTCCTCTCTTCTACTGCAGGGGGCGTGGGTTTGATTCCCTGGTCAGGGAACTTATAAGATCTTGCATGCTGTGCTGTGTGACCAAAAAAAAAAAAAAATCAGAATATTACCCTTCTCCTGTAACATTATCCTTTCCTCAAATTAAAAAAAAAAAAAAAAACTTTTAATGAACCTTGAAGGAGAGCTTTCCACACAGCCACTGGTAATTAAAAAGGAATACTTCTTTATAGTTTATAAGCAAGAGCAGGAGAAGGCTTATTAAGCCTTGATTTGCTCACAAATGAGCTCATTGTCACAGTCCTGTATCACCAGCCATGTCAAAACCAGCCATCTGTCATCCAAAGCAGTCTGATTAAATAATAAATCTGACAAAGGCCCCATCACACTCAGAGCCCACCACCTTACCTTACAAGCAGCCTTCAAAGGCGATCTGACCCCACAGGGTCCTGAAGAAAACAGAAGTGGTTCCTACAGTGTAGCCACCCTCCTCACAAGAGCCAGTGATGCAAACGAATTGGTCCATGTTTAAGACGGGGGACCCACTCTGCAGGAAAAGTCCGTCCCCACATGTGCCATCCACTTTCTCCTGTTTCATCTTCCCTCCATGTTCGGGGGCTGTTATGCTGAACCAGAACCTTCTTGCAGGCCAGCCTTCTTGGCCTTCTCATTTGCTCCTCCTGATTTAGGGTGGTGAAATACAGTGATGAGACTGGGGAAGGGGCGACACTGAAAGCCAACAAGGGCCCTGAATGCAAGTCACACGCTGTGACCCAGCTTCAAGAGAAGTGTCCTGTCGGAGACTCGGGAATCCACTGTGAGAAAACGTCTCATCTACTCCCTGTGTGTACCAAACATCCATACAAGAGGTGATGGACCATCTTTGCCCCCATGGGACTTTGCTGTCCTTTGCTATAATTGTCTCCCTTAGGAACTCATTGAGAGAAAGAATTAGCTGCTGGGCAGGACCAGGAAATTCCTAAATTCTTAGCTATAGTCCTATCAGTACCACAGAAACCCCACCATATAATTTCCAGCATCAAATATTAATTTGTCATTCTTAATCATTATCTGGTTAGCTCTTATAATAAACCCCCTGAAGTAGGTATTAGTATCACCCCCATTTTATGCATGGGGAAACTGAGGCACAAGAACCTGAGTATATGACCAAGTTCAGCAGCTAACGACTGCTGAGCGTGGACTCAACACCAAATCTGACTGAACAAATACAGGAAGCCACCTGCAAGCTCCAGCCAGACACATCCCTGCATCCCCTCAGCTTGTTTATCGGTGCTCACACTGCCTTGCATTCCTTACACACGCCATATCAATCTCCTGTCAAAATGGGCACTGATTTCCCTAGGATGAATGCAGCCTCTTCATGACAGGCCACCAGTGGCCACTAAGTCAGTCCACAACTCGTAACAGATCTATAATAGCCACCCAAGGAAAGGAGGGAAAAAAGCAAAGATTCTAAGGAAAACAGGAAAGTTCTAAAACCAGGACTTGTTAGGCACCTGCTCTGTGATAGGCCTGTATGTATGCCAGCTCTCATTTGGGTGGTTTGCGGCAAAATTCTTAAAGCTTTGGTGAATATAACAGAGATCCAGGGGGTAGAGGAGCCATGAGAAGGGCAGGCTGCAGTTCAGATGAAACCACTTTCGAAAGAAATAATGCAAAACCACAGCCCGAAAACTCAGGCATGAGAGCCAGGCCTCCTGATTCAGAGCTGGACGACAGCTCTCTGCCAGTCCCCTAGGAATTCATTGACTGGTTGAGAGTAATTTCAGCTGATGTTAATGACGGAGAATGGCAGGAGGGAATGTGCATTTTGAGGACAGTCCCCAGAAGAGAGACACATTCTGGTGGGGATGAGTCAGCCGGTTTCTCTCCCTTCCCAACAGCTATACCAACTGCTCGAGGGTCTACTCTAGCGCCTTCTTATCATCACAAGACCAAATTTTTCTGAAACCTCCATTATCTGAACGTGTCCAATGAACTGACATATCTTCCTCCATTTGTTGTTGTTGTGTCAGTCGCATCCAACTCCTTGCGACCCCATGGATGGTAGCCTGCCTGGCTCCTCTGTCCAAGGGATTTCACAGGCAAACATACTGGAGTGGGTTGCCATTTCCTTCTCCAGGGGATCTTCCGGGCCCAGGGATCAAACTCAGGTCTCCTGCATGGGCAGGCAGATTCTTTACCGCTGAGCCACCTGGGAAGTCCATCTTCTTCCCTTGCATTCATACATATCTGTTCATAAGCTTGCCGCTGAGTATGAATTTGTCTGTCCACCTTGCTCTGACTTGCCTGCTGTGCTGAGAGTTTCTAAATTACTATAGGTTCTTATCACTAATATCCAAAAATTCAGCTCTGACTTATCCTTTGTCTTCTTTCCAGAAGGTTTTTGAGAGTCGGGATCATATGCTGTGCTTTTCTTAAGTGTTCCTCGTAGCATCTCGGAGAAGGCAATGGCACCCCACTCCGGTTCTCTTGCCTGGAAAATCCCATGGACGGAGGAGCCTGGTGGGCTGCAGTCCATGGGATCGCTAAGAGTCGGACACAACTGAGCGACTTCACTTTCACTTTTCACTTTCATGCATTGAAGGAAATGGCAACCCACTCCAGTGTTCTTGCCTGGAGAATCCCAGGGACAGGGGGAGCCTGGTGGGCTGCCGTCTACGGGGTCGCACAGAGTCAGACACGACTGAAGCGACGCAGCAGCAGCAGCATAGCATCTAGCAGAATGCAGGACTTGCGGTCCATTAATGATCATATGTATGTGCTGCTAGGCATAGATGGTTAATAAGGGAGGGAAAGGATGCTCTGAAATGTTTTTCTGAGGGGTCCAGAATTTAGGCTTACCACACTGGATGGATGCACACCGATTCCCATGTCCTTAATCTCTGGAATTAAATTCAGCATTGTCTCAGGCAATGAAGATTTACACTCTAGCTCACACTCTTTCTGAGAATCATTCTGTCGCAAATTATGTGTTTTGTTTTGTGTTTTGTTTCTTGTCAGTATTCCCAGAAACTATTAACATTTTAAGGAGCTTGGTAAATGAAATGAGACAAAGACCATCCTGGGAGGATACAGCCCTATCAAGGGCCCCTCTTGGGCAAGGATAAATAGAATCCAACATTTTCTTTGCTTCTATTCTGTCTGTGCTGTGCTTAGTCACTCCACCATGTCCAACTCTGCGACCTCATGGACTGTAGCCTGCCAAGCTCCGCTGTCCATGCAGATTCTCCACACAAAAATACTGGGGTGGGTTGCCATTTCCTTCTCCAGGGGATCTTCTCTACCTAGGAATAGAACCCAGGTCTCCCACATTGCAGGTGATTCTTTACCATCTGAGCCACCAGGGAAGCCCCTATTCTGTTTAGCTATCAGATATTCATCCCCTTTGTTACAGAGCTCTAACAACCTATTTAGGCCTCCCTGGTAGCTCAGTGGTAAAGAACCTGCCTACTAATGTCACTCAGTTGTGTCCAACTCTTTGCAACCCCATGGACTGTAGCCCACCAGTCTCCTCCGACCATAGGATTCTCCAGGCAAGAATACTGGAGTAGGTTGTAGGCTTACATTAAAGCATTCTACTTAAAATGGGAAGCAGGCTTCATTTTTACCACTTTTCAGATTTGCTGCAATATAAGGCTGTGAGTTTGTCTGTCCTCAGGGAAATTTCCAAGAACTCTACACTGTGGGGAAGAACCCCACTCTGAGATCTCCCAGAATACACGCCATCTGGGATTGCTTTCAGCCCCCTCTTCTCAAACAGCATCCCAGGAATGTCCCTCCATCAAAGAAAAAAATAAGCCCCTATACATTATTTTCCTTTGCATAGAATACATAACTGAAAGGCAAGCTGGAAGGAAAAAAAATGGATTTGTTAATCACATACAAAATGACAACAGACCCAAACTCAACAAGTTAATAATGCTAATGGAAAAGAAAGATGACATCTATTGTATGTTCAACATGTAGCCGGCTCCATGCTAGATGTTCTGGGTAAATAACGAGATCCTGAAAAGTCTCTGCTTGTTGTTTTTGTTTTGTCTTGGTTTGTAGTGGGGGAGGGCAGTGCTTATCTGATTTTTCTCCTATAACTGCCCTCATTATGCTCTGTTGGACTCCATAGGGTGACAGTGAATCTTACCAAGATGTCAGTCTTATCCTTTACCTTCCTGGGTGACTGATCACAGTCAGGTGATCCTCAAAGACCTCACCCTTTTCATTTTTATAGTGTAGACACGCGTTAGAACCCAAGTTGTCCACTCTGCAGGCTGGATGTGAGGCTCCACCAGCTGAGGGTGGGGGACCTTGGTCTGTGCTCACCCTCTCCCCCTCACTCTTCCCTATGCCTCGTCCCGTGGGTTGGGGTGTATGTAGGAGGAGCAAGAGTAAAGGCAAGTTTCCCCAGTAATGGCCCATGACATGGTGGTGTCCCCTCTGTATTTTGTCGATGTGTCTCTGGCGTGGCCTTTGTTCTATGCCAGCTCTCTCGGGGGACATCTGTAGTTCTTCCTGGGTCTCCTGGGGCCTTCCTTTGCACAGATCCTAGCCTAGAAGATCCACTTCAGGGATCTCTTCTCCTTCCCTCACCCATCTACCTGTCAGAGGCAGCCCACTGGGAAGATTCCAGCAGGAAGACTCCAGTATAACCATCTTCTTGGGGAAAACTGATACTTGAGAAAACTGATACTGAAACAGAAAGGAGTATTAGTGGAAATACTGGTGGAAATGGAAAAAAAGTCTAGAGTTTAGTTAATAGTAACATAGTAAGGTTGGGCTTCCCAGGTGGTGCTAGTGGGAAAGCATCTGCCTGCCAATGCAGGAGCAGTGAGAGATGAGGGTTCAATCCCTGGGTTGGGAAGATACCCCTGGAAAAGGAAATGGCCACCCATTCCAGTATTCTTGCCTGGGAAATCCCATGGTCAGAGGAGCCTGGCAGGGCTACCGTCCATGGGGTCGCAAAGAGTCAGACACAACTGAGCATCTGAGCACAATGTGTTTATATATATGTAAGCCCATATAAATGTGCTTAGAAATCAACTAAGAAAGGCTAGTTTCTTAGTTTTGGCACATGTATTATATTAATGGAAGTTAATAATAGTAAAGGAAACTGGTAAGGGGTAGACAAGAATATTGCATTATCTTTGTAACTTTTCAGTATACCTATAATTATTCTAAAATGAAAAATGCTATTTTTGAAAGCTAGCTAATGTGAAAATGTTTCAAAAATAATGCATGTATTTTTAAACATATAATTCCCTCTTAAATATATAAATATGCATTCTTTACCTATTTTTGGAAATAAAGCTCATTCCTTCACATATGGATACACTGACTGAACTGCACTTCAATTTTCTTATATAAACTAAACCCGGAGGATAATTAGTCATCTGTAATTTTTAACTTCAGTTCCTTTTCTTAAAAAATGATAATTTAAAGGAATTGGAAAGCATTCTGTTGACAATGTTTTTCTATATTTATTATTTTTCCAATCTTTTACAGATAGCATGTTGTATTAAACAAGATTATGTTTCAACATTCATTAAAATTTGTAAGCATACACAAAAACCTAGAGAATGTTATAATGAATATTCATGTACCTATTACTTGGCTCAATAATTATCACTATGTTGCCAATACTGATAATACATTTTTTTCTGAAACACTTTAAAGCAATTCTAGTCATTTATTTTGCTACCCATACTTCTAGAGCATCTCAAACCAATAAAGATATTTGCTTTATATAACCATTGTGCCTTTATCACAAACAACAAAATTAACTATAATGCCTGATTATCTAACATGCACTCCACATTCAACTTCTGCTGCTGCTGCTGCTAAGTCGCTTCAGTCGTGTCCAACTCTGTGCGACCCCATAGACGGAAGCCCACCAGGCTCCCCCGTCCCTGGGATTCTCCAGGCAAGAACACTGGAGTGGGTTGCCATTTCCTTCTCCAATGCATGAAAGTGAAAAGTAAAAGGGAAGTCGCTCAGTCATGTCTGACTCTTAGCGACCCCATGGACTGCAGCCTACTAGGCTCCTCCATCCATGGGATTTTCCAGGCAAGAGTGCTAGAGTGGGGTGCTATTGCCTTCTCCACATTCAACTTCACACAACTGGAAAGTTTGTTCCTTTTTTTAGCAACTCACTTGAAGAAAGATTAAATTTGGCTTTTCTAAAAACCAGAACTTTCTTTTCACACTCATATTAATGCACTGTCAGATCAGATCAGATCAGTCGCTCAGTCGTGTCCGACTCTTTGCGACCCCATGAACCGCAGCACGCCAGGCCTCCCTGTCCATCACCAGCTCCCGGAGGTCACTCAGACTCGCATCCATCGAGTCAGTGATGCCATCCAGCCATCTCATCCTCTGTCGTCCCCTTCTCCTCCTGCCCTCAATCCCTCCCAGCATCAGAGTCTTCTCCAATGAGTCAACTCTTCGCATGAGGTGGCCAAAATACTGGAGTTTCAGCTTTAGCATCATTCCTTCCAAGGAAATTCCAGGATTGATCTCCTTCAGAATGGACTGGTTGGATCTTCTTGCAGTCCAAGGGACTCTCAAGAGTCTTCTCCAACACCACAGTTCAAAAGCATCAATTCTTCGGCGCTCAGCCTTCTTCACAGTCCAGCTCTCACATCCATACATGACCACAGGAAAGACCATAGCCTTGACTAGGCGAACCTTTGTTGGCAAAGTAATGTCTCTGCTTTTGAATAAGCTATCTAGGTTGGTCATAACTTTCCTTCCAAGGAGTAAGCGTCTTTTAATTTCATGACTGCAGTCACCATCTGCAGTGATTTTGGAGCCCAGAAAAATAAAGTCTGACACTGTTTCCACTGTTTCTCCATCTATTTCCCATGTAGTGATGGGACCAGATGCCATGATCTTTGTTTTCTGAATGTTGAGCTTTAAGCCAACCTTTTCACTCTCCACTTTCACTTTCATCAAGAGGCTTTTTAGCCCCTCTTCATTTTCTGCCATAAGAGTGGTGTCATCTGCATATCTGAGGTTATTGATATTTCTCCCAGCAATCTTGATTCCAACTTCTGTTTCTTCCAGTCCAGCATTTCTCATGATTTACTCTGCATATAAGTTAAATAAACATGGTGACAATATGCAGCCTTGACATACTCCTTTTCCTATTTGGAACCAGTCTGTTGTTCCATGTCCAGTTCTAACTGTTGCTTCCTGACCTGCATACAGATTTCTCAAGAGGCAGATCAGGTGGTCTGGTATTCCCATCTCTTTCAGAATTTTCCATAGTTTATTGTGATCCACACAGTCAAAGGCTTTGGCATAGTCAATAAAGCAGAAATAGATGTTTTTCTGGAACTCTCTTGCTTTTTCCATGATCCAGCGGATGTTGGCAATTTGATCTCTGGTTCCTCTGCCTTTTCTAAAGCCAGCTTGAACATCAGGAAGTTCACGGTTCACATATTGCTGAAGCCTGGCTTGGAGAATTTTGAGCATTACTTTACTAGCGTGTGAGATGAGTGCAATTGTGTGGTAGTTTGAGCAGTCTTTGGCATTGCCTTTCTTTGGGATTGGGATGAAAACTGACCTTTTCCAATCTTGTGGCCACTGCTGAGTTTTCCAAATTTGCTGGCATATTGAGTGTAGCACTTTCACAGCATCATCTTTCAGGATTTGGAATAGCTCCACTGGAATTCCATCACCTCCACTAGCTTTGTTCGTAGTGATGCTTTCTAAGGCCCATTTGACTTCACATTCCAAGATGTCTGGCTCTAGGTCAGTGATCACATCATCATGATTATCTGGGTCGTGAAGCTCTTTTCTGTACAGTTCTTCTGTGTATTCTTGCCACCTCTTTTTAATATCTTCTGCTTCTGTTAAGTCCATACCATTTCTGTCCTTTATCGAGCCCATCTTTGCATGAAATGTTCCTTTGGTATCTCTGATTTTCTTGAAGAGATCCCTAGTCTTTCCCATTCTGTTGTTTTCCTCTATTTCTTTGCATTGATCACTGAAGAAGGCTTTCTTATCTCTTCTTGCTATTCTTTGGAACTCTGCATTCAGATGTTTATATCTTTCCTTTTCTCCTTTGCTTTTCACTTCTCTTCTTTTCACAGCTATTTGTAAGGCCTCCCCAGACAGCCATTTTGCTTTTTTGCATTTCTTTTCCATGGGGATGGTCTTGATCCCTGTCTCCTGTACAATGTCACGAACCTCATTCCATAGTTCATCAGGCACTCTATCTATCAGATCTAGGCCCTTAAATCTATTTCTCACTTCCACTGTATAATCATAAGGGATTTGATTTAGGTCATACCTGAATGGTCTAGTGGTTTTCCCTACTTTCTTCAATTTCAGTCTGAATTTGGCAATAAGGAGTTCATGGTCTGAGTCACAGTCAGCTCCTGGTCTTGTTTTTGCTGATTGTATAGAGCTTCTCCATCTTTGGCTGCAAAGAATGTAATCGATCTGATTTCGGTGTTGACCATCTAGTGATGTCCATGTATAGAGTCTTCTCTTGTGTTGTTGGAAGAGGGTATTTGCTATGACCAGTGCATTTTCTTGGCAAAACTCTGTTAGTCTTTGCCCTGCTTCATTCCGTGTTCCAAGGCCAAATTTGCCTGTTACTCCAGGTGTTTCTTGACTTCCTACTTTTGCATTCCAGTCCCCTATAATGAAAAGGACATCTTTTTTGGGTGTTAGTTCTAAAAGAGCGCCCCGCCTTCCCGCGACCGGAGCACTAAGAGCGCCCCGCCTTCCCGCGACCGGCGCACTAAGAGCGCCCTGCCGGCTGCGTCGCGCACTAAGAGCGCGGCCGAGAGGAGCTACCCCACGACCGAGGAAGGACGGCAGTGAGGGCCAGCGCACTAAGCACGGCCGAGAAGAGCTACCCCACGACCGAGGTCAGGAAGGGCGGTGGTGAGGAGAGACCCCCTTGTCCAAGGTAAGGTGCGATGGCTGTGCTTCGCTGGCCAGGAGCAGCCGGGAGCAGCCGGGACGAGATACCCCACGCCCAAGGTAAGAGAAACCCAGATAAGACAGTAGGTCTTGAAAGAGGGCATCAGAGGGCAAATACACTAAAACCATTCTCACAGAAAACTAGTCAATCTAATCACACAAGGACCACACCCTTGTCTAACTCAATGAAATTAAGCCATGCCCGAGAGGCAACCCGGGATGGGCGGGTCATGGTGGAGAGATATGACAGGGTGTGGTCCGCTGGAGAAGGGAATGGCAAACCACTTCAGTATTCTTGCCTTGAGAACCCCATGAACAGTATGAAAAGACAAAATGATAGGATACTGAAAGAGAAACTCCCCAGGTCAGTAGAGGCCCAATATGCTACTGGAGATCAGTGGAGAAATAACTCCAGAAAAAATGAAGGGATGAAGCCAAAGCAAAAAGAATACCCAGCTGTGGATGTGTCTGGTGATAGAAGCAAAGTCCGATGCTGTAAAGAGCAATATTGCATAGGAACCTGGAATGTCAGGTCCATGAATCAAGGCAAATTGGAAGTGGTCAAACAAGAGATGGCAAGAGTGAATGTTGACATTCTAGGAATTAGCGAACTAAAATGGACTGGAATGGGTGAATTTAACTCAGAGGACCATTATATCTACTACTGCGGGCAGGAATCCCTCAGAAGAAATGGAGTGGCCATCATGGTCAACAAAAGAGTCCGAAATGCAGTACTTGGATGCAATCTCAAAAACAACAGAATGATCTCTGTTCGTTTCCAAGGCAAACCATTCAATGTCACAGTAATCCAAATCTATGCCCCAACCAGTAACGCCGAAGAAGCTGAAGTTGAACGGTTCTATGAAGACCTACAAGACCTTTTAGAACTAACACCCAAAAAAGATGTCCTTTTCATTAATGCACTGTGGTTCTAGCCAAATGGTGACATCATTGACAGAAAGAGACAGACATAGTTCAAACATGTAAGAAGGTTATATTGGTAAAGGATGTGGAAACTGAACTGTTTTGGAAACCATTACCCAGATCAGTAGTGGCCTTAATGGTGGTGGTGGTGGTGGTGGTGGTGGTTTAGTCAGTTGTTCAGTCGTGTCCAGCTCTTGCGACCCCATTGATTGTAGCCTGCCAGGCTCCTCTGTCCATGGGATTCTCCAGGCAAGAATAGTGGAGTGGTTTGCCATTTCCTTCTCCAGGGGATCTTCCCGACCCAGGGATGAAACCCGGGTCTCCTGCACTGCAGGCAGATGCTTTACCAGCTGGGCTATGAGGGAAGCCCAATGCTGTTAATGATAATACTTATAAAATGGAAACAACCAAATGCCTATCATGGTTAAATTTTCTTAATTTATTTATTTTAATTGGAGGATAATTACTTTACAATATTGTGATGGGTTTTGCCATATATCAACATTAATTAGCCATAAGTATACATGTGTCCCCCCCATCCTGAACCCCCATCCCACCACCCTCCCCCCACCCTATCTATCATGGTTAATTTTATGTGTCAATGTTACCAGATCAGAGTGCCCACATATCTGGCTTGATATTGTTTCTGGGTGTGTTTATGAGGATGTTCGTGGACAAAATTAGCATTTAAATCAGTAGACTGAGTATACACGTTTGCCTTCCCCAGTGAAGGTGGATCTCATCCAGTCTGCTGAGAGACTAAATAGAACAAAAAGGTGAACAAAGGAAGAACCTGTTTGTTTGGCTCGACTTGAGCTGGGACATTGTTTTTTTGCACTCAAACCGGGATTGACCCCCATTGGCTGCCTTGATTCTGAGACCTTTGGACTTGGACTGGGACTACACCGCTGCTGTCCTGAACCTTCATCTTGCAGCTGACAGACCATGGAACTTCTCAGACTCCGTATTCACATGAGTCAATCACTCATAGGAAACCGCATTCTATATATCTGTATAAAATAAAACAGGCTCTGTTTCTCGGAAAAATCTGACTAATACAGTGCCCAACAAAAAGGAGCTGACCAAATAAACCGTGATGCAGTCCTGTAGACAACGAGGAGCCATAGGAGGATTTGGGCCAGGGAAGTAGTAAAGCGAATTAAATGGAGGGAGGAAGAGGTATTCCAACATTTTAAGGTGAAAAACAGATTTCCTATCCCCAATTATTTTTCTCCAAGTGAAGTCAGTTCCACTAGCTAAAACTAACCTTGAACTCTCTCTAGCCCCTTACTCACTCCTCCCAAGGGTGAATTTGACCTCAGAAAGACACCCAAATCCTTCCTTCCCTCATGTTGAGAACAAAGCTATGCGTGGCAGACATGTGATCTCAGTTTCAGCCCATGGTGAGTTTTACAGTGAAATCTCTGTCCCCTATAGGAGGAGAGGCAAGCATAAGGTAAAGTCCCCAATGACTGGTAGATTACCTAGGAACAGACCGAAGGAAAGGGAGTGTCTGAGTCTTTTCAACAAATGGTGATGAGACAACTGGACGGCCACATGCAAAACACTGAGCCTGGACTCCTACCTCATATCACTTACAAAAATCAACTCAAAATATATCATAGACCAACATGCAAGAGCTAAAACTATAAAATTCTTCGAAGAATACATAGGAGTAAACGTTCACGACCTTGAATTAGGCAATAATTTTAGTCTTGAGAATACAAGGTGCCAGGTGCAAGAAAGAACTCTTAACAAATTAATAATTCTTATCTAGATGTTCTTCATATGAAAAGATCTATGACTTTCCACCTGTGACCATGTGACCAAAAACACATGCGACACTGTTGTGCTTATTTATGTCTTTGGCTCCTTGCTAAAAGATTCGCAGAATTTCATTTTCTCATTTCTAGATGGGAAATATGATATCAGCATAATCACTGATTTGCATCAGCTGTCATCAATCTTTGGAGAAATGGATTTATGATCTGTACCAGATCACCTGGTACAATCCACTTCAGTCTTCTTGCCTGGAAAATGACTTTCTTTGCCTAGAATCCTAACATTGTTGCCTTTATGCCCAGTAAGGCTATATAGACAATATTGCTTGAGTCAAACTCAAGACCCATTCTGCCACAGTATTTATTACTTTTCAATCATATATATGCTTCCTAGGTGGTGTAGTGGTAAAGAATATGCCTGCCAATGCAGGAGTCACAAGAGACACAGGTTCAATCCCTGGGGCGAGAAGATCCCCTGGAGTAGGAAATGGCAATCCACTCCAGTCTTCTTGCCTGGAAAATTCCATGGACAGAGAAGCCTGGTGAGCTATTATCCAGAGGTTGCAAGGAGTCGGATGCAACTGAGCACAGCAGCTTTAATCATATGTATCTTCAGGTCTCATTCCTTTTAACACCTACCTATCAATTTAATGGGCATGTGTATATGTATAATGATATGTATAATTATATAATCACTTAAATTTTCTTCTGTCTGGGATTATTCTCTGTCATAGTATTCTCTTGTTCTCTGTCAAAGTGTAAACCACTTGACTCTCAGGATCATCTCTCACCCATTTTGTCTTTTCCACGATGCCTAGTCCAGCTCTAAGTCCACACTATATCAGTGTTTCACAAAACATGGTGGGAATTCCCTGCTTCAAGATGGCCAAGGGTATTTTTAAACATAGATTCAGTTCTAGAGATGGATAGTGGTGATGGTTGCATTATAATATGAATGTACGTCATTGAGCTGTACACTTAGAAATTATTAAAATGGTCAATTTTGTTACGCATATTCCATCACAGTTTAAAAAATTCAAATGCTTAAAAAGCAGATTTTTAGGCCCAAAAGATCAGTGAATAAGAACCTGAGGGAATGATGCCTGAGAATTTACATTTTCCTAGTTCTTCTCCAGGTGTTTCTTATGCAACTTGGTTTGAAAAATCATCACACTAGATAGCAGATAAATGCCAATGGTTTTCTTGTGTAATTGATTAATGGGGACATTAATCTATATTCAGACTATAGACAGTGCTGACTTACAAGGTTCGATGACTCAGGAGGCTTAATAAAAGCCCAGGAGAAAAAAGTCTATATCTACTATCTAGAAATATTAACTCTTTATCAGCCCTTTCTCTTAAAAAAAAATCGATTCTAAAAACAGCTTCCTGTACAATATTCTGTACTTCATAAAGAGTTTATGAGGAATCATGGAAGAAGTATAAACCCTATAAAATAAAAATGGGACATAAATTATCAGCTTCACCACCACAAGTACCTGACAACCCCTGCATGTTTGGGGCCAAGTTCACCAACCTTGGAACATTCAAAGAAAATGTTCTCAGTAGGAGCCAAGCCATTCTGAAGCTCGCTCATCACTCAAATTGCTATCATGAGTGCCACATGAGCAGCGGTTTGTTGAATTGAATGATCATAAGCAGAGGTTTGCTGAATCGAACGATTCAAGGTTTTCTGAATATGCCTGATAGAGATTGACTACCGTATCAAACCCAGCATCTATTTTAAGTGATTGAAAACCCTGAAGCACTGCTGAGACCGTATTACTCTCCATCAAGCATACACTCAGGCAGGATTCCATATGCTTAACCTTCCACTAGGCTTAACCACTTCTAAGGAGACCAACCTATCCGTCAATGTGTGGCTGCAAGAAATGGCCTCAGACTATACTTGAAGGTGGCTGGTAGTCCAGGGTTCCTCATCCGCAGTTTTCAAAGGCAAGGTGGGAAAATATTGGGAAACCTCTGGGACAGGTTACCACTAAGAGTGGGGCTACAGATAAGAGTGAAAAAATACTGTTCTGGAAAGCAAAATAATGAGGCCATTCAAAACATGGAACTATACAAAGTTACTTGATGTGTGGGTGATAAAGCCAGCGTGCTGCTGCTGCTGCTGCTGCTGCTAAGTCGCTTCAGTCATGTCCGACTCTGTGCAACCCCAGAGATGGCAGCCCACCATGCTTCTCCGTCCCTGGGATTCTCTAGGCAAGAACACTAGGAGGTGAAGATAAATTGCAGAGACTGTGAGTGGAAAGAACTAGATGAATAGAAGTATGATCATGGACACAAGGAAGCAAATGAATGGCAACGACTTGGGTATAAAAATAACAAGGTTATTGAGAGACAGAAAATAGAACAATGGGTGCCAGGTGTTAGGGGGAGAGAGGAAGGAGGGGTTGTCCAATGGATATAGAGTTTCAAATCTGCAGGATGAAGAAATTCATTCCAGAGGTCTGTGGCACAACAAAGGGCATGTAATTAACACTACTGTCCTGCACACGTGAAGATGGATAAGATGGTAAATTTTACGCTGTGTGTTTCTCATCACAATAATAAAAGCAATGATAAGCCTGTATAGTTGGACTTAGGGACAAGATATCATCTTCCTCGTACGACAGTTCATTGTTCAACAGATTGATCTCAGCTTCATAAGCTAGCCTGAAAAAAAGAAAAAATAGGCAATCTTATATCACTGTGATCTGACAGGGGTAAACACTTAGAGAAATTCATCCTCATCATCCACAAATATATTGAGCATCCATAGATGCCTGACCGACCACTTATTTAGTGTTACAAGATATATGATATTTGATAAAAAATTGATCTGACACTCAAAATATGATTTTTTAAAAAATCATAGTTTACTATTCATCTGGCTAAAATTATAACCCATCCCTGGCAAGTGGTTTAACTGGGCCCGAAATGTGACACCACTTGAAAATAATTAACTCTCAGCCACCTCATTCCCACTTGAAACAGATGTCTTGATTGAAAAAATATTCCTGGCTATGTTTCAAGTATATTCAAGCACTAAACCAAAAATATTTATGAGATAAGAATATAGTAATAACCCATGCTTCTATGCTAGTTATAGCCTGCTGCTGCTGCTGGTGGTTGCTAAATTTAAACCCTTTGCTTTAAAGCCTCAGTTTGTCAATAAGATACCAGAAAAAAATGAAAGTAATGAGAGTAGGAGATAAAATTTATTGACCACTTACTAGGCTTCACTACAATTCTTCAATGAAATTGTTTGAGAGATTCGTCCTATTTTACAGGAGGAAATTGAAGTTTAGGAAGATTACGTAACTTAGTCAAGTCATACAGCCTAGAGGCAATAGATCCTAAACTGAAACCTGTATCTGGCTAAATTCAAAGCCTGTCCTCTTCCCATTTCTCAACCTGCTTACAGAGAAGTCAAATAGAGAGAAATTTGAGAACTGCCGAGTCATTCTCCAACGTGTTGACATTAATCCCTTGTCATTTAACTCTGTGATCACCAAACACTCGTGATCATGCATGCCCTTTGATTAAAAAAGGGCACACCTCCTGTATAGTGATGGTTATCTATTGTTATTCCAAACTACTCTAAAACTTAGGGCTTTAAAACAACCACCGTATTATTATGACTCGTGACTTTGTTAGTCCTGTATTAAGACAGCGCTCAGTGGGTGATTCTTCTGCTTCTTTGACTAGGGTCTCTCCGTGGTATTCAACTAACTGCTCAGCCAGGCTGGTTTGGAGGATCCAAGACCAGTTTGCTCACAAGCCTAGTGTCTTAGAGGGGACAACAGGAAAGTTAGGTTCAAATGCGGCTCTCTCTTTCTTCATATGAGATCTCAGCGCCTTTCCACATAGTCGCCCTAGAAGGGAATTCCCACTTCTTACATGGTGACTCAGGACTTATGAGAAGTTCTCTGTAAGATGAAGTAGAAGCTGCCAGTCTCTTAAGGACTGGACACAGAAATGAATATAGTATCCCTTTCATCATATTCTGTTAGTCAAAGCAGTCACAGAAATAGCACAGATTCAAGAGAAAGTCATATAGATTCCTACTTTTCAGTGGAAGGATTATCAGAGAACTTGAAGCCAACTTTAACCAGCTATGTGTGTGTGCTCAGTCGTGTCCAACTCTTTGCAACCCTGTGGACGGTACCCCTCCAGGCTCCTCTGTCCGTGGAATTTCCCAGGCAAGAATACTGGAGTGGGTTGCCATTTTCTTCTCCAGGGGATCTTCCTGACCCAGGGACCAAACTCACATCTCTTGAGTCTCTTGCCTTCTTTACCACTGAGAATTCTTTACCACTGAGATTCTTTACCACTGAGCCACCTGCTGAACTATTATAATACAGAATGAACATTGCAAAACACACAAAACAGAAAATGTTAAGAAATAAATACATAAATAAATGGGCTAATAATTTCCTCCATGGTCTTTGAATCATCTTGTACAACTTCTAAGGAGAACATACTTTCATTTTAGATGCTCTTACTCTACCTTCCAACACGTTCGTTTATTAATTCAGAAAATGCATACGAAGAGAGCGACTTCTGTGCAACAGACATTGTATTGCTGCTGCTGCTGCTAAGTCGCTTCAGTCGTGTCCGACTCTGTGCGACCCCACAGACAGAAGCCCACCAGGCTCCCCCATCCCTGGGATTCTCCAGGCAAGAATACTGGAGTGGGTTGCCATTTCCTTCTCCAACGTATGAAAGTGAAAAGCGAAAGTGAAGTCGCTCAGTCGTTTCCGACTCTTAGCGACCCCATGGACTGGAGCCTACCAGGCTCCTCCGTCCATGGGATTTTCCAGGCAAAAGTACTGGGGTGGGGTGCCATTGCCTTCCCCGGACATTGTATTAGGAACTGACAAACAAACATGGCCCTCACTCTTTAGGAATTTACAACACAATGGGGGAAACAGACAACACAAATAATTATAATTCGAGTTAGAAGTGCGATCATAGAAAAGAGTATTACAGGCCACGGGAGCATGAGGAACATTTTGAACTTGACCTGGGGACTCAAGGAAGCAGGCATCTTTCTGCATCCTGCTCGTTTGCCATTGTCTTCATGAACAGGCTGCAAAACCCCAAAGACTGCAAAGTCCCTGAAAACACAACAATATATATATATATTCCTTTTTTTGTCCTAAATATTCAGTTTAAATTTGAAGTGATGGAACTAACTGATTAGATTTTCTTGTGCCTAGGGTGTAAAACTCTACGTCTAACCACAGTGGGCTTATGCATCAAAAGGGTAGGTGGGTAAAAAAGAGAAGAGAGGAAACCAGCCCAAATTTATCAACACCACTGGACATAGAGTAGCGATCATAATACCTGTACAGAACAGAACAGGATACAAAAGCTCTCATGTTCCTTATCTCATTAAATAACAAAGTATTAACAACAGTTTTTAGAATAAGAAGAGCAGGGTTTTATATATTCTCCTAAATGGTAAGTCACAGAGCGTTCCTTAACACATCATTCACATTGCCTTATTTGATCCAACTATTTTTTGAAGTGTAGAGTCACAAGCAAAACCTCTCCAAGAATCAGGGACAGAGGTGGGGTGGAAATCATTCCCTTCCTTTTCATAAATATGGGGCCCCTGTTGTAAGTAACCATCTTTACATTCTGAGTCTGTGGATAACAAAACCTGACAAAGTGGAGTTTGAGCACAGCCTGAGGTCCACCGGGCAGACTATGACTAGCACTATCAGCCAGTAGTTAGCTGAGAAATTACAACATTCTGGGTACAGCGTCACTACAGACACTAAAATTCTTGAGACAGGTAGGTGGCAGAGAGGATTATCAAGCATAGTCCCTGGTGATCTTTTAGAACAGCTTAGATAAAGGATCTGTCCAGAGTGAATTAGGTGGAGCCCTGCCTCCGAGCACAAGTGAAACACGTGCTGTTTCAGAACACCATCCTGCCCTTTCATTCTTTCTATAATGTTTATGAAAAATGAGATCATTTGTTGACTTATAAGTGGAGAGACTTTAGAGATTATTATTCCAACCCTCTTGTTTTAAGCTAAAGAGGTTGAGACCCAAGCAGTGAATTGACTTCCCAACATATGGCCCAACCTCACCAAATTTCCTAATTTTCACTCATTGTTCACATCAAACTGGGTACGTGACTTTGAAATTATGCTAAAAAACCTGGACTCTAATGAGAATGCTTATACCAGAGCATAGAATTAACACATATATTAGTTATACCAGGTTTCACAGGGCCCTCCTATCACACCATGGAGTATGCCTTCTCAGGAAGCCTTTGTTCAGGGTTTTTAGAACCAAGCATTGTTTTAAATCCTGCAAACATAGTGAATAACAGAATCTAAATACACATGCAGCATACTAAGGTGTTTCCTGCTCCAATTAAATCCTAATAAATGTCTTTACATTCTCATTTTTATTCATGGATTTCGTAACTGAGGGATCATTATACAGACACCAAAAGTCTGTGCACACACATATACACACACACAGCTGGAAACCATTTAAAAAAGCTTCTAGCCCATTAAGTTTACTCCAGAAATATGAGTTAGGAAATTTATAAGTAGGAACTACTAAGCTATAAATTTCTACTGATGGCTATAAAATTTACCTACAAATCTATCTCTAAAGCAGTGTGAAGGAAAAAAGGAAGAGTGAATTACATCAAAAAAAAAAAAACAAAAACCCATTACTTACTGGTTGTTTTCTGGTTTTTTTCACCGTTCAACCAACTGTGTTTATTTCTATTTTTTATAGTTTGTATTTCAGATACTATTTAAGGTCAGTAAAACACCAACCTATCCACTGAATATTATTTATAAAGAGGCAGAGAACTTCTAGGTTTTTTAAGGTACAATATAGGGTCACAACAGAAAGATCCCCTGGAGAAGGGCATGGCAACCCACTTCAGTATTCTTACCTGGAGAATCCCATGGACAGAAGAGCCTGGTGAGCTACAGTCCATGGGGTCATAAAGAGCCAGACACAACTGAAGTGACTTAGCATGCAGGCACGCATGCATTTTTTAGCTTACTTTTTATGCTTTTAGAACATTCTTGACTGGTTTGCTGGCTTTGTAGTCAGTGTTAGCCAATGTGATTCTTACCACTGTCTCCCTTGATTCTTGCCTTAGCTCCTCAGTTAAACAACTAAGCTATTCCGTGCTCACTGCCTCTGGGAAGTAATTTAAAAGTACAAAATGTAGAGGGAAAAGGAGTCTCATTAGGTTTTGAGCTTCAAAAGTCTATGGCTTAAGAGAACAACAATAACAACAACAACAAAAATTTAGGGCAGGAGGGAAACACTTAGTAGAAAATATGAATGAAAGTGAAGTATACTAACGCATATATATGGAATTTAGAAAGATGGTAACGATAACCCTGTATGCAAGACAGCAAAACAGACATAGATGTATAGAACAGTCTTTTGGACTCTGTGGGAGAGGGCGAGGGTAGGATGATTTGGGAGAATGGCATTGAAACATGTATATTATCATATGTGAAACGAATCGCCAGTCCTGGTTGATGCATAATACAGGATGCTTGGGGCTGGTGACTAGGATGACCCAGAGGGATGGGATGGGGAGGGAGGTGGGAGAGGGGTTCAGGATGGGGAACACATGTACACCCATGGCAGATTCATGTCAATGTATGGCAAAACCAATACAATATTATAAAGTAATTAGCCTCCCAAAAAATTAATAAATAAAGTGGAAAAAAAAAGGTGAATGTTAGTCACATAGTCATGTGTCTGACTCTCTGTGACCCCATGGACTATATAGCTTGCCAGGCTCCTCTGTCCATGGAATTCCCCAGGCAAGAAGACTGGAGTGGGTTGCCATTTCCTTCTCCAGGGGATCTTCGTGACTCAGGATCGAACCCAGGTCTCCTGCATTGCAGGCAGATTCTTTACCATTTGACCCATCAGGGAAGTCTCAAAAAAAATATGAATAAATCTCCCCAATCACTCCCAACTCCCTATCACCACCAATCGTCACACAATTGCCAGACTGAAAGCAGGTGGAAGAGGCAGGTGGCACCCAATAAGATGAGACTGGAAAGCTGGTTCACAGTCAGTATCCACAGGGCCCCAGTGGAACAAGTCCCATCCACCTCCAGCTCTCCATCCCCAGTCCTCACCCTTGTTCTTCACATTATCCTTCCAGTGGACATCCAGCCAGGACTTCCCTACACCTGCAGCCAACAGGACACTTTTCTGCATTCTAAGATTTTGTTTGATGCCTATCTGACTTACTCTGTGTGGACCACCCCTTGCAATAACCAAGTACACTTGTAATTTTCAGAAGTGAGCAGAGCCCAGGAAGCCTAAAGGAGATGTAGAAGAGAAAGTTCTCCTTCTACCTGAATATGGGATAAGCCAGCTCTAGACAGTTTCCAGCAATAGTCAGCTCTAGTTTGATTAAAGGGACAATACTTAGAAATTAAAAGTAAACTAAATTGTTGAGGGTAAGACCTGAATAGTCTCTAAATTTCATACTGATTCTAAATTTCAATGATTCTATGAAGTAGTCCCATAAAGCTTTGCCTTTACCAAGGAAAATGTTTATTAAAGAAAGCTTTAAGTCTATTTTCAAGTAAATAATTTGAAGCTTAGTTAAGCTATCAAGTCATCAATAACAAGAATTCATCAATGATATTAATAATAAGTCATCAATGACAGCAGGAATTGAAACATCTAACTCCTGAGTCTAGAACCTGTGATTAGCATTGGTCACAGTTTCAACACGAAACAGTCTATCCAACTGCCCAAAATTAAGGGACTGTAGCAGAGAGGGATGAAGGTAGCCCAGGCCATTCAGCGGTGGGAGGGGTCAGGATGGGGAGGCAAGATGAGTAAGGAATGCTCTGACTCATATGGTTTCTCCTCTCTAGTCCTCCTGTATTTTCTTCCCGCTTACGTGGCACCTAGGTCAGAAACCACTCTCAGACAGGTTCTGTCGGTAAAAATATTCTTCATTTACAAGAATCCAAGCTCTGACTTAATCCCTCCCACTGTTGCCGAGAATGAAGCATGGGTCTGCCTCCTCTTCTGTTCTCTCAGCACCACGTGGAGTCAACTGCAGGGATACACAGAGTCTCCCGGCCCTGGAATGCCAGAGCCATTTTGGTAACCAAACAACTATGGTGAAGCTCTGTGAGATGTTACGGACTCTTTAATGCTTTTTTCCCTGTCACTGGCCAGTGCCCTGTGATGTTCCAGCTAGTGACCCATCTCCCACAGCCTCCCCATCCCACTGATCTGCGGCTCCAGCCTCCCACTTCCATCCTCCCCTCCTCTGTTTTCACTGTGTCCTTTTAAACTCCTATTCCATCACCAACAGATTCATTTATGCCCTCAGTCTCTTTGAAAGACACACAACATGCCCTTTGCTTTAATTAAATCCTGACATTTCCCCCAATTTCCATCTCCCTTGAAGATCTCTCAAGTGGAGTCTGTTGTGTCTTCCATGCCTACACAGTACAGTCAGGATTCTCCTAGTTGCCTGTTTCCAGTTCAAGGTCATTACCCACCAGCTTTATGAAAAATCCTCTCATTATTTGCTATATATACCATTAGAGATCTGCTTTGCCCCCAAGATCTACCGTCAATCCAAGCTCTGCCCAGATTGATGGGCTGCTGAACGATGCCCAGCCCTTTCACTATTAGCTGGCTTTCTACCTTAACTCCTCCACCATCTCAGAAAACTTCAGAGGTGTAATGGGTAACTTTATGGGATCTCAGTTTCTTGAACTTCTCCACTCTAATAATTTCTATCTTCAAGTCTCTCCACCACACTTCCCCATAACCACACCTTGGATCTTTGAGGACAGAAAAGAAAATACTAAATAAGAGTTTAATGAAGTCCTAAAACTAAACAAATAGTATTTTAAATAAAATACTTTATTGGTTGGAATTAAGAGAACATTGCATGCTACAAGAGAAAGAGTTGGTGAATTTGGTAAAAGCACAATAGAAATTATCAAAGCTCAAACAAGGAGGGTAAAAAATTTTTAAATAATGACCATAGCTTCCATTGGTCTGTAGGACAAAATTGAGTAGACTAATATATGTATAATTGGAGTTCCAGAGAGGAGAGACAGAAAATAAATATTTGAAGAAAAGTAGATGTAAAAATTTTTTAAATTGTCATTAAAATATCAACTGATATATGCAATAAACTAAGTAAGTCAAAACATGGTAAACATACCAAAAACAAAAACAAAAAACACCTCACACTAGGCTAGGTATACAATAGTCAAACTATTAAAAATCAGAAATAAAGAAAAAAAAGTCCTCAAAGAAGTGAAAGAAAAAAAGATACACTCCACACACAGAAAGACATATTAATATAAATTATGAACAATTTCTCATCAGTAATAATTGAAGTCAGAGGCAATGGTACAATATTTTGAATGAGTTGAAAGAAAAAAATAAAATCAACCAAGAACCCTATATCCAACAAAAATATGCTTCAAAATTAAATAAAGGTATTTTTCATATCGTATTATTTGACTTCAAGAGGTCAAGTAAAATAATACCATATGGAAATGTCAATTTACAGAATGAAATAAATCAGGAGAACTAAAATTACAATAATTTTGGCTAAATATATTTTCTTAAATATATTTAGTTTTATATTCTTAATATATCTTTCTTAAAGAACAAAGAACATTTTAAAGCAAACACAATGACTTTATACTGCTAAGTCACTTCACTCGTGTCTGACTCTGTGTGACCCCATAGACAGCAGCCCACCAGGCTCCCCCATCCCTGGAATTCTCCAGGCAAGAACACTGGAGTGGGTTGCCATTTCCTTCTCCAATGCATGAAAGTGAAAGTTGAAAGTAAAGTTGCTCAGTCGTGTCCGACTCTCAGCGATCCCATGGACTGCAGCCTTCCAGGCTCCCCCGTCCATGGGTTTCACCAGGCAAGAGTACTGGAGTGGGGTGTCATTGCCTTCTCCATGACTTTATAAGCTGAGGTTTATAATATATGAACATATGATATATATAATATATGAACAAGTAAAATGTATATAAATAATATCACAAAGTTCTGGAGGGTATAAATTTAATTATATTATCATAAATTTCTTATTTAAATAGTCTAATAATCAGTCAAGGTAAACCATGATAAGTTATATTATAACCCCTATATCCAAATGGGTATAGCAAAAAAGCCAACTGAGAGATTAGGATAAAAGACTAAAAAAATACTTAAATAAGACAAAAGAAGAAATAAAGAGTACATGGACTATATAGAAAACAAGTAATATAAATTCAAATATGTCAACAATTATATTAATTAAAAATGCACTAAACATACCAATTAAAAGGCAAATAAGATGAGATTGGACTTTTTTAAAAGTAGCATGGCATTTGGTCCCATCACTTCATGGCAAATAGATGGGGAAACAGTAGAAACAGTGGCTGACTTTATTTTTCCGGGCTCCAAAATCACTGCAGATGGTGACTGCCGCCATGAAATTAGAAGACGCTTACCCCTTGGAAGGAAAGTTATGAACGACCCAGAGGGATGGTATGGGAAGGGAGGAGGGTTCAGGATGGCGAACACATGTATACCTGTGGCGGATTCATTTTGATATATGGCAAAACCAATACAATATTGTTAAGTTAAATAATAAAAATAAAAAAAAAAAAGAAAAGAAAAGCACAGATATTACTTTGCCAACAAAGGTCCGTCTAGTCAAGACTATGGTTTTTCCAGTGGTCATGTATGGATGTGAGATAAAGAAAGCTGAGCACCGAAGAATTGATGCTTTTGGACTGTGGTGTTGGAGAAGACCCTTGAGAGTCCCTTGGACCGCAAGGACATCCAGTCAGTCCATCCTGAAGGAGATCAGGCCTGGGTGTTCATTGGAAGAACTGATGCTGAAGCTGAAACTCCAATACTTTGGCCACCTCATGCAAAGAGCTGACTCATTTGAAAAGACCCTGATGCTGGGAAAGATTGAGGGCAGGAGGAGACGGGGGACAAAAGAGGATGAGATGGTTGGATGGCATCACTGACTTAATGGACATGGGTTTGGGTGGACTCCAGGAGTTGGTGATGGACAGGGAGGCCTGGCGTGCTGCAGTTCATGGCGTCACAGAGTCGGACACGACTGAGCGACTGAACTGAACTGAACTGAAAAGTAGCATAATTATATTCTGTTTTCACAATACACAACTCAGATATAAAGATATGGACAGGTTGAAAGTAAGTAATGGAAAAACACATCATGCAGACACTAAACATAAAATCTGTGGCTGCACTAAGATCACACAAAGTAGGCAAAGAGCATTAACAGAGGTAGAGGGACAATTCATAATCTTAAAAAAAATATCAGTTCATCAAGAAAGACATAATTCCTGAATGCATATGCAGCAAATAAAAGTCTCAAGAAATACTAAGAAAAATTTAACAAAACTAAAGCAAGAAGACCATCCCCATGGAAAAGAAATGCAAAAAAGCAAAATGGCTGTCTGGGGAGGCCTTACAAATAGCTGTGAAAAGAAGAGAAGCGAAAAGCAAAGGAGAAAAGGAAAGATATAAACATCTAAATGCAGAGTTCCAAAGAATAGCAAGAAGAGATAAGAAAGCCTTCTTCAGTGATCAATGCAAAGAAATAGAGGAAAACAACAGAATGGGAAAGACTAGGGATCTCTTCAAGAAAATCAGAGATACCAAAGGAACATTTCATGCAAAGATGGGCACGTTAAAGGACAGAGATGGTGTGGACCTAACAGAAGCAGAAGATATTAAGAAGAGGTGGCAAGAATACACAGAAGAACTGTACAAAAAAGAGCTTCAAGACCTAGACAATCATGATGTTGTGATCACTGATCTAGAACCAGACATCTTGGAATGTGAAGTCAAATGGGCCTTAGAAAGCATCACTACGAACAAAGCTAGTGGAGGTGATGGAATTCCAGTGGAACTATTCCAAGTCCTGAAAGATGATGCTGTGAAAGTGCTGCACTCAATATGCCAGCAAATTTGGAAAACTCAGCAGTGGCCACAGGACTGGAAAAGGTCAGTTTTCATCCCAATCCCAAAGAAAGGCAATGCCAAGGAGTGCTCAAACTACCGAACAATTGCACTCATCTCACACGCTAGTAAAGTAATGCTCAAAATTCTCCAAGCCAGGCTTCAGCAATATGTGAACCGTGAACTTCCTGATGTTCAAGCTGGTTTTAGAAAAGGCAGAGGAACCAGAGACCAAATTGCCAACATCTGCTGGATCATGGAAAAAGCAAGAGAGTTCCAGAAAAACATCTATTTCTGCTTTCTTGACTATGCCAAAGCCTTTGACTGTGTGGATCACAATAAACTATGGAAAATTCTGAAAGAGATGGGAATACCAGACCACCTGATCTGCCTCTTAAGAAATCTGTATGCAGGTCAGGAAGCAACAGTTAGAACTGGTCATGGAACAACAGACTGGTTCCAAATAGGAAAAGGAGTACGTCAAGGCTGCATATTGTCACCATGTTTATTTAACTTATATGCAGAGTACATCATGAGAAATGCTGGACTGGAAGAAACAGAAGTTGGAATCAAGATTGCTGGGAGAAATATCAATAACCTCAGATATGCAGATGACACCACTCTTATGGCAGAAAGTGAAGAGGGGCTAAAAAGCCTCTTGATGAAAGTGAAAGTGGAGAGTGAAAAGTTTGGCTTAAAGTTCAACATTCAGAAAACGAAGATCATGGCATCTGGTCCCATCACTGCATGGGAAATAGATGGGGAAACAGTGGAAACAGTGTCAGACTTTGTTTTTCTGGGCTCCAAAATCACTGCAGATGGTGACTGCAGCCATGAAATTAAAAGACGCTTACTCCTTGGAAGGAAAGTTATGACCCACCTAGATAGCATATTCAAAAGCAGAGACATTACTTTACCAACAAAGGTTCGCCTAGTCAAGGCTATGGTCTTTCCTGTGGTCATGTATGGATGTGAGAGCTGGACTGTGAGGAAGGCTGAACGCCGAAGAATTGATGCTTTTGAACTGTGGTGTTGGAGAAGACTCTTGAGAGTCCCTTGGACTGCAAGAAGATCCAACCAGTCCATTCTGAAGGAGATCAATCCTGGAATTTCTTTAGAAGGAATGATTCTAAAGCTGAAACTCCAGTATTTTGGCCACCTCATGTGAAGAGTTGACTCATTGGAGAAGACTCTGATGCTGGGAGGGATTGAGGGCAAGAGGAGAAGGGGACGACAGAGGATGAGATGGCTGGATGGCATCACTGACTCGATGGATGCGAGTCTGAGTGACCTCCGGGAGCTGGTGATGGACAGGGAGGCCTGGCGTGCTGCGGTTCATGGGGTCACAAAGAGTCGGACACGACTGAGCGACTGATCTGATCTGATCTCTGATCTGATCTGAAAGCAAGAATTATACAGATTTTACATCAGTTCAGTTCAGCCACTCAGTCACGTCCAACTCTTTGAGACCCCATGGACTGCAGTATGCCAGGCCTCCCTGTCCATCACCAACTCCCAGAGTTTACTCAAACTCATGTCTGTTGCGGAGAAGGCACTGGCACCCCACTCCAGTACTCTTGCCTGGAAAATCCCATGGACAGGGGAGCCTGGTAGGCTGCATTCTGTGGGGTCGCTAAGAGTCAGACACGACTGAGCGGCTTCATTTCCACTTTTCACTTTCATGCATTGGAGAAGGAAATGGCAACCCACTCCAGTGTTCTTGCCTGATGGGGGAGCCTAGTGGGCTGCCATCTATGGGGTGGCACAGAGTTGGACACGACTGAAGCGACTTAGCAGCAGCAACAACACGTCCATTGAGTCGGTGATGCCATCGAACCATCTCATCCTCCGTCGCCCCTTTCTCCTCCTGCCTTGAATATTTCCCAGCATCAGGGTCTTTTCCAATGAGTCAGTTCTTCGCATCATGTGGCCAAAGGATTGGAGTTTCAGCTTCAGCATCAGTCCTTCCCATGAATATTTAGGACTGATTTCCTTTACAATGGACTGGTTGGATCTCCTTGCCATCCAAGGGACTCTCCAAAGTCTTCTCCAACACCACAGTTCAAAAGCATCAATTCGGGGGGAGGAGCTAAGATGGCGGAGGAATAGGACGGGGAGAACACTTTCTCCTCCCCAAATTCATCAAAAGAACATGTAAACGCCGAGTAAATTCCACAAAACAACTTTGGAATGCTGGCAGAGGACATCAGACACCCAGAAAAGCAACTCATTGCCTTCTAAAGGAGCGTGACTGAACAAGTGAGCCTAAAAAAAAAAAAAAAAGGGTGTCCACCACCGCCCCCTTTGTATCAGAGCGGAAATCAGACACTTAAGAGACCAGCAAACAGAAGAAGCTATAACAGAGGGAACCACTGTGGAAGCGACAGGCAATAAACTAAAACCCCGTGGTTAGTACCAACTACAGAGAAAGGGGCCTACAGATCTTGAGAAATTTAAGCCGGAACAAGGAACTAGCCGAAAATGAACTGAACCCACAATAAAGTAAAGTAAAGTAAAGTGAAGTCACTTAGTCGTGTCCAACTCTTCGCGGCCCCATGGAATGTAGCCTACCAGGCTACTCCCTCCATGGAGAAGGAAATGGCAACCCACTCCAGTACTCTTGCCTGGAAAATCTCATGGAGGGAGGAACCCACAATACCTACAACAATAACAGAAAAAGTCTTATATATATTGTTACTATTTTTACCATCATTATTTTTTTCTTTCTTTTTTTTATATTTTTTATATATTTTTTATTTAAAAAATTTTTTTAATTTTTTTATCCTCTATGCTATGCTATGCTAAGTCACTTCAGTCGTGTCCGACTCTGTGTGACCCCATGGACGGCATTCCACCAGGCTCCCCCGTCCCTGGGATTCTCCAGGCAAGAACACTGGGGTGGGTTGCCATTTCCTTCTCCAATGCAGGAAAGTGAAAAGTGAAAGTGAAGTCGCTCAGTCGTGTCCGACCCTCAGCGACCCCATGGACTGTAGCCCACCAGGCTCCTCCGTCCATGGGATTTTCCAGGCAAGAGTACAGTACTCCTTTAATTTCCACTTTTAGAACCTATTATTACTTTGTAAAAAATAAATAAATAAATAAAAATAAATAAAATTTTTAAAAATAAATAAATAAATAAAAGACCATTCTTTTTAAAGAAAACAAAAACAAACTTCACATATATACTTTTTATAACTTTTGCGACCCTTTTTTTCTTTTTTCTTTTTTTTTTTTTTTGTCTTTTCTTTTTTTCTGTCCTTTAACATTGTATTTTTGAAACTCCAAACTCTGCTCTAGATCCATAAGTTTAGCTTATTGGTAATTGCTATCAGTTTCTTCGGGGAAGGCAATGGCACCCCACCCCAGTACTTTTGCCTGGAAAATCCCATGGACGGAAGATCCTGGTAGGCTCCAGTCCGTGGGGTCGCTAAGAGTCAGACACGACTGAGCGACTTCACTTTGACTTTTCACTTTCATGCATTGGAGAAGGAAATGGCAACCCACTCCAGTGTTCTTGCCTGGAGAATCCCAGGGACGGCGGAGCCTGGTGGGCTTCCGTCTATGGGGTCGCACAGAGTCAGACACGACTGAAGCGACTTAGCAGCAGCAGCAGCAGCATCAATTTTTTACCTATTCATTTTTTTTATAAATTTTGTGACTTTTTTATTTTCCTCCCTCTTTCTATCTCTTCATCTTTTCTTTGACATTGTATTCCTGAAACTCCAAACTCTAATCTAGATCTTTACTTTATGCTTTCTGGTATATGTAATCAATTTGTGCCTATATCTTCTTTATAATTTTTGTGACTTTGTTGGTTTGGGTTTTGTTTTTATTTTCTTTCTTTTTTTTTTTTCTTCTCTTTTTTCCTTCTATCTCTCTTTTTCTTCTTCTTTTCTTTAACATTGTATTATTGAAACTCCAAACTCTACTCTAGATTTTTAACTTTTGCTTTTTAATATTGGTTATCATTTTGTACCTATACTTTCCTTATAACGTTTGTGACTCCTTTTTTTTTTTTTCTTTTTCTTTCTTTCTTTTCCTTCTTCTTTTCTTTAACACTGTACTTTTGAATCTCCAAACTCTACTCTAGATTTGTAATTTTTGCTTTTAGGTATTTGTTACCAATTCTGTACCTTTAAGAACCTAATCTTCAGTACCCACTTTTTACTAGGGAGCGAGATTACTGGCCTGAATGTTCTCTCCACCTCCGGACTCTCCTTTTTCTCCACCAGTACGCCTGTGTCTCCTCCCTAACCCCTCTCGACTCTATCCAACTCTGTGAGTTTCTGAGTGTTCCAAATAAAGGAAACACTTAGGGAACTGATTACTGACTGGATCTGTCTCTCTCCTTTTCATTCCCTCCTTTTATCCTCCTGACCACCTCTGTCTCCTTCCTCCCTCTTTTCTTCTCTGTATAACTCCGTGAACATCTCTGAGCGGTCCAGTTGTGGAGTGCAGTACAGAAGGAGAAGTTTTTGAGACTACTGCAAAAATAAGACCGATAACTTGAAGCAGGAGGCTTAAATCCAAACCCTGATCCCACGGAACATTAACTGACAGGAGCTCATCAAATGCCTCCATACCTTCACTGAAACCAAGCATCACACAAGGGCAAACAAGTTCCACGGCAAGACATACCAAGCAAATTCTCCAGAAACACAGAAACCCAGCCCTGAGCTCCAATATACAAGCTACCCAAAGTGACCCCAAAATCATAGACATCTCATAACTCATGACTAGACACTCCATTGCACTCCAGAGAGAAGAAATCCAGCTCCATCCACCAGAACACCGATGCAAGCTTCCCTAACCAAGAAACCTTGACAAGCCACCTGTACAAACCCACATACAGTGAGGAAACGCCACAATAAAGAGAACTCCACAAACTACCAGAATAAAGTAAGGACACCCCAAACTCAGCAATTTAAACAAGATGAAGAGACAGAAGAATTCCCAGCAGGTAAAGGAACAGGATAAATGCCCACCAAACCAAACAAAAGAGGAAAAAATAGCAAATCTACCTGATAAAGAATTCCGAATAATGATAGTGAAGTTAATCCAAAATCTGGAAATCAAAATGGAATCACAGATAAATAGCCTGGAGAAAACCATTGAGAAGATGCAAGAAAGATTTAACAAGGACCTAGAAGAAATAAAAAAGAGTCAATATATAATGAATAATGCAATAAATGAGATCAAAAACACTCTGGAGGCAACAAATAGTAGAATAACAGAGGCAGAAGACAGAATTAGTGAATTAGAAGATAGAATGGTAGAAATGAATGAATCAGAGGAGAAAAAAGAAAAAAGAATTAAAAGAAATGAGGACAATCTCAGAGACCTCCAGGACAATATTAAACGTTACAACATTCGAATCATAGGAGTCCCAGAAGAAGAAGACAAAAAGAAAGACCATGAGAAAATACTAGAGGAGATAATAGTTGAAAACTTCCCTAAAATGGGGAAGGAAATAATCACTCAAGTCCAAGAAACCCAGAGAGTCCCAAATAGGATAAACCCAAGGCGAAACACCCCAAGACACATATTAATCAAATTAACAAAGATCAAACACAAAGAACAAATATTAAAAGCAGCAAGGGAAAAACAACAAATAACACACAAGGGAATTCCCACAAAGATAACAGCTGATCTTTCAATAGAAACTCTCCAAGCCAGGAGGGAATGGCAAGACATACTTAAAGTGATGAAAGAAAAGAACCTACAGCCCAGATTATTGTACCCAGCAAGGATCTCATTCAAATATGAAGGAGAAATCAAAAGCTTTACAGACAAGCAAAAGCTGAGAGAATTCAGCACCACCAAACCAGCTCTCCAACAAATACTAAAGGACATTCTCTAGACAGGAAACACAGAAAGGGTATATAAATTCGAACCCAAAACAATAAAGTAAATGGCAACGGGATCACACTTATCAATAATTACCTTAAATGTAAATGGGTTGAATGCCCCAACCAAAAGACAGAGCCTGGCCAAATAGATACAAAAACAAGACCCCTACATATGTTGTCTACAAGAGACTCACCTCAAAACAGGGGACACATACAGACTGAAAGTGAAGGGCTGGAAAAAGATTTTCCATGCAAATAGGGACCAAAAGAAAGCAGGAGTAGCAATACTCATATCAGATAAAATAGACTTTAAAACAAAGGCTGTGAAAAGAGACAAAGAAGGTCACTACATAATGATCAAAGGATCAATCCAAGAAGAAGATATAACAATTATAAATATATATGCACCGAACATAGGAGCACCGCAATATGTAAGACAAATACTAACAAGTATGAAAGGAGAAATCAACAATAATACAATAATAGTGGGAGACTTTAATACCCCACTCACACCAATGGATAGATCAACTAAACAGAAAATTAACAAGGAAACACAAACTTTAAACGATACAATAGACTAGTTAGACCTAATTGATATCTATAGGACATTTCATCCCAAAACAATGAATTTCACTTTTTTGTCAAGCGCACACGGAACCTTCTCCAGGATAGACCACATCCTGGGCCATAAATCTAGCCTTGGTAAGTTCAGAAAAATTGAAATCATTCCAAGCATCTTTTCTGACCACAATGCAGTAAGATTAGATCTCAATAACAGGAGAAAAACTATTAAAAATTCCAACATATGGAGGCTGAACAACACGCTGCTGAATAACCAACAAATCACAGAAGAAATCAAAAAAGAAATCAAAATCTTCATAGAAACAAATGAAAATGAAAACACGACACTGTAAAAGCAGTCCTAAGGGGAAAGTTCATAGCAATACAGGCATACCTCAAGAAACAAGGAAAAAAAACAAATAAATAACCTAACTCTACACCTAAAGCAACTAGAGAAGGAAGAAATGAAGCACCCCAAGGTTAGTAGAAGGAAAGAAATCTTAAAAAGTAGTGCAGAAACAAATGCAAAAGAAACAAAAGAGACCATAGCAAAAATCAACAAAGCCAAAAGCTGGTTCTTTGAAAGGGTAAATAAAATTGACAAACCATTAGCCAGACTCATCAAGAAACAAAGGGAGAAAAATCAAATCAATAAAATTAGAAATGAAAATGTAGAGATCACAACAGACAACACAGAAATAAAAAGGATCATAAGAGACTACTATCTATCAGCAATTATATGGCAATAAAATGGACAACGTGGAAGAAATGGACAAATTCTTAGAAAAGTACAACTTTCCAAAACTGGATCAGGAAGAAATAGAAAATCTTAACAGACCCATCACAAGCACGGAAATTGAAACTGTAATCAGAAATCTTCCAGCAAACAAAAGCCCAGGTCCAGATGGCTTCACAGCTGAATTCTACCAAAAATTTAGAGAAGAGCTAATACCTATCCTACTCAAACTGTTCCAGAAAATTGCAGAGGAAGGCAAACTTCCAAACTCATTCTATGAGGCCACCATCACCCTAATACCAAAACCTGACAAAGATGCCACAAAAAAAGAAAACTACAGGCCAATATCACTGATGAACATAGATGCAAAAATCCTTAACAAAATTCTAGCAATCAGAATCCAACAACACATTAAAAAGATCATACACCATGACCAAGTAGGCTTTATCCCAGGAATGCAAGGATTCTTCAATATCCGCAAATCAATCAACGTAATATACCACATTAATAAATTGAAAAATAAAAACCATATGATTATCTCAGTAGATGCAGAGGAAGCCTTTGACAAAGTTCAACATCCATTTATGATAAAAACTCTCCAGAAAGCAGGAATAGAAGGAACATACCTCAACATAATAAAAGCTACATATGACAAACCCACAGCAAACATTATCCTCAATGGTGAAAAATTGAAAGCATTTCCTCTAAAGTCAGGAACAAGATAAGGATGCCCACTTTCACCATTACTATTCAACATAGTTTTGGAAGTTTTGGCCACAGCAATCAGGGCAGAAAAAGAAATAAAAGGAATCCAAATTGGAAAAGAAGAAGTAAAACTCTCACTGTTTGCAGATGACATGATCCTCTACATAGAAAACCCTAAAGATTCCACCAGAAAATTACTAGAACTAATCAAGGAATATAGTAAAGTTGCAGGATATAAAATCAACACACAGAAATTCCTTGCATTCCTGTACACTAATAATGAGAAAATAGAAAAAGAAATTAAGGAAACAATTCCATTCACCATTGCAATAAAAAGAATAAAATACTTAGGAATATATCTTCCTAAAGAAACTAAAGACCTATATATAGAAAACTATAAAACACTGGTGAAAGAAATCAAAGAGGACACTAATAGATGGAAAAATATACCATGTTCATGGATTGGTAGAATCAATATAGTGAAAATGAGTATACTACCCAAAGCAATTTATAGATTCAATGCAATCCCCATCAAGCTACCAATGGTATTCTTCACAGAGCTAGAACAAATAATTTCTCAATTTGTGTGGAAATACAAAAAACCTCGAATAGCCAAAGCTATCTTGAGAAAGAAGAATGGAACTGGAGGAACCAACCTGCCTGACTTCAGGCTCTACTACAAAGCCACAGTCATCAAGACAGTATGGTACTGGCACAAAGACAGAAATATAGATCAATGGAACAAAATAGAAAGCCCAGAGATAAATCCACACACATATGGACACCTTATCTTTGACAAAGGAGGCAAGAATATACAATGGATTAAAGACAATCTCTTTAACAAGTGGTGCTGGGAAAACTGGTCAAACACTTGTAAAAGAATGAAACTAGAACACTTTCTAACACCATACACAAAAATAAACTCAAAATGGATTAAAGAGCTAAATGTAAGACCAGAAACCATAAAACTCCTAGAGGAAAACATAGGCAAAACACTCTCTGACATACATCACAGCAGGATCCTCTATGTCCCACCTCCCAGAATATTGGAAATAAAATCAAAAATAAATAAATGGGACCTAATTAAACTTAAAAGCTTCTGCACAACAAAGGAAACTATAAGCAAGGTGAAAAGACAGCCTTCAGAATGGGAGAAAATAATAACAAATGAAGCAACAGACAAACAACTAATCTCAAAAATATACAAGCAACTCCTACAGCTCAATTCCAGAAAAATAAATGACCCAATCAAAAAAATGGGCCAAAGAACTAGGTAGACATTTCTCCAAAGAAGACATACAGATGGCTAACAAACACATGAAAAGATGCTCAACATCACTCATTATCAGAGAAATGCAAATCAAAACCACCATGAGGTACCATTTCACTCCAGTCAGAATGGCTGTGATCCAAAAGTCTACAAGCAAGAAATTCTGGAGAGGGTGTGGAGAAAAGGGAACCCTCTTACACTGTTGGTGGGAATGCAAACTAGTACAGCCACTTTGGAGAACAGTATGGAGATTCCTCAAAAAACTGGGAATAGAACTGCCTTATGATCTAGCAATCCCACTGCTGGGCATACATACTGAGAAAACCAGAATTGAAAGAGACATGTGTACCCCAATGTTCATAGCAGCACTGTTTACAATAGCCAGGACTTGGAAGCAACCTAGATGTCCATCCACAGATGAATGGATAAGAAAGCAGTGGTACATATACACAATGGAGTATTACTCAGCCATTAAAAAGAATACATTTGAATCAGTTCTAATGAGGTGGATGGAACTGAAGCCTATTATACAGAGTGAAGTAAGCCAGAAAGAAAAACACATATACAGTATACTAACGCATATATATGGAATTTAGAAAGATGGTAACAATAACCCTGTTTACAAGACAGCAAAAGAGACACTGATGTATAGAACAGACTTTTGGACTCTGGGAACAGGAGAGGGTGGGATGATTTGGGAGAATAGCATTGAAATATGTATAATATCATATCTGAAATGAGTCGCCAGTCCAGGTATGATACCTGATAACGGATGCCTGGGGCTGGTGCACTGGGACGACCCAGAGGGATGGTATGGGGAGGGAGGAGGGAGGAGGATTCAGGATGGGGAACACATGTATACTTGTGGCGGATCCATCTTGATGTAAGGCAAAAGCAATACAATATTGTAAAGTTAAGCAAAATAAAATTTAATTTAAAAAAAAAAAGCATCAATTCTTTGGTGTTCAGCTTTCTTTATAGTCCAACTCTCACATCCAGATAGGACTACTGGAAAAACCATAGCTTTGACTATATGGACCTTTGTTGGCAAAGTAATGTATCTGCTTTTTAATATGCTGTCTAGAATGGTCATAATTTTTCTTCCAAGGAGCAAGTGTCTTTTAATTTCATGGCTGCAATCACCATCTGCAGAGATTTTCAGTTCAGTTCAGTTGCTCAGTTGTGTCCGACTCTTTGCGACCCCATGAACGGCAGCACACCAGGCCTCCCTGTCCATCACCAACTCCTGGAGTTCACTCAGACTCACGTCCATCAAGTCAGTGGTGCCATCCAGCCATGTCATTCTCTGTCATCCCCTTCTCCTCCTGCCCCTAATCCCTCTCAGCATCAGAGTCTTTTCCAATGAGTCAAGTCTTCACATGAGGTCGCCAAAGTACTGGAGTTTCTGCTTTAGCATCATTCCTTCCAAAGAAATCCCAGGGCTGATCTCCTTCAGAATGGACTGGTTGGATCTCCTTGCAGTCCAAGGGACTCTCAAGAGTCTTCTCCAACACCACAGTTCAAAACCATCAATTCTTCAGCACTCAGCCTTCTTCATAGTCCAACTCTCACATCCATACATGACCACAGGAAAAACCATAGCCTTGACTAGATGGACCCTTGTTGGCAAAGTAATGTCTCTACTTTTCAGTATGCTATCTAGGTTGGTCATAACTTTTCTTCCAAGGAGTAAGCATCTTTTAATTTCATGGCTGCAGTCACCATCTGTAGTGATTTTGGAGCCCAAAAAAATGAAGTCTGACACTGTTTCCACTGTTTCCCCATCTACTTCCCATGAAGTGATGGGACTGGATGCCGTGATCTTCATTTTCTGAATGTTAAATGGCCTAATAAAGGCTTCATTTTTATACTTACTGATAAAAGTTTGTCAGTTTCTATGAGGTTCTGATACCAAAGTTTCCATACCCCCTTACTGTGCAAGTAAAATGCAACATCATTTAAAATAGAGACAGAACATGAAAATATTACTTAAGGATACAGTCTACACATCGCTTAGGCAGAAGTAATGCCTTTCTCTGTATGAAGTCTCTATTGATCACACACAGATATAGACTCAGAGCTTTAACATGAAAGCTGGGTTTAATAAACTACTCTCTAGTTTTTATTTCTTAAAACAAGACCTATGTTATATTTTAGCAATCCTTAAAGTATCGTCATTCTTTAAATTGGAGTCTCTACACAAAATGTTTTTTAAATTAGCCTTCCTTCCTTCATTTCCAAAATCTAACACACAATTACCACTGTTTTACACTAGCATATTACATCTGATTTTTAATTTGGAATAATGTGTCTTTCAACCCCATTTATTTTATATGATTTGTTAAGAACATCAGTCTCATCAAACTAATTATCGAAGGCAAATGGCTTACCATAAAATTAATGTACTCAGCACCCCCCCAAGTTAGTTATTATTCAAACACACCAATTCTTTTCCTTCATGTATAATTAGTTTTAGACATGTAAATGAAGATGATTAAAAATAAGTAAAGAGTGAAGTTATGAAATTGATTCATATGTTCTACTTTTCAGAATCATTATTTCTTAGTCCCTTCAAAGCTGAAAGGATGATTCTGCAGGCAGCATTGTGACAGATGGCAGTACAGCCAGCCCAAGGCAAAACTGTCTTTTAACTCATCTTTCTACTCTCCTTCTCCCTTTTCGAAATCCCCTTGTACTTTTCCTTCCCTTCAGAAGCCCAAGACCCTCCACAAACATTTTTGTTTGATCAAACCACATGTCAACCTTTGAAGAGGCAGATGACATCCCGTAGGCTGAGCCCTGAAGCACAGAAAGTATTAAATTTCCATTAGGATACAGGACCTAGCAAAGGGCTAGCTACACGGACTGCTTAAAATTTCACCTTTATAAAGATTTTATGCCTTGCTCATTCCAAATATATTCACAGAGAGATAAATTCCAGTTCCCCAGCTATGCACCAACTATTTGACTGTGGCAGGTTATTCAGGTCATCATCTGTAAAATGGTAATATCTAATCTAATTCACAAATGTTTGATTGAAGTCAGTATGAGTTAAATGTTTAGTCAAGAGGAAAACATCATACAATGTAAAAAACCTGTATTACCCAGCAAAAAATTTTTTTATAAAATCCTATTCCTTGAAAAGCTTATGGTGACAGTTTTATAACTCAGATTTATACCATTCAGCAAGCATTATGATATTTTCTTGTGCCTTTTCTCTGTCCAGTTTTGATGTAAGAAGTAGGACCAGTCAGACCAGGTCTGTCAGATCTTACTAACCCAAGCTGTCACATTATAAAACAAAAACAACAATCCCAAGTTTCTGAAGTTGTTCCAAGTATGACATAAGGTAATGTGCATAAAGTGCCTAGTTAAATAAAGATCTAGTATATAGTAAGTTCTTGATAAATAATAGCTTGCAATACTATTTCCATTTGTTCCATTTCACCAAGGGTAGAGTATATAAAAATGCGGGCTATACCTTAGTCTTCTTTAAATATCTCCTCAGAAACTGGAAAGTTGCCAAGATCACATCTGGCCTAAAATGAATCCAGAAGAAAGACGGATGAAGGAAAGAACAAAGACATTAAGGGAAAAACAAATTTGCTCTCAAGTAACAGTAATTAGAGTGGGAAGAGTGGAGGCAAAAAGAAAGCAACCATCCAGCTGATTCACTTTTGGTTCTGATTTTCTTTTGTAAAAATGCAACTTGTTTAAAAGAAACGAGCTATCAAGTTATGACACGACAGGGAGGAATCTGAAATGCATATTATTAAGCAAAAGTAGCCAATCTTGAAAAAGTTACATGCTGTATGATTCCAACTACATGACTGGCATTCTGTAACAAGCAAAATTATGGAGACAGGACAAAGATTAAGGTTAGCAAAGGTCGTAGGGGATGGAGGGGTGAACAGGTGGAGCACACAGAATTCTGTAGGTAGTAAAACTACTCTGAATGGTACTCAATTGGTGGGTACGTGTCATTATGGGTGTGTCCAAACCCACAGACTGTACATCGCCAGGAGTGAACTCTAATGTGAACTAGGACTCTGGCCAACAATGATATGTCATTGCAGATTCATCGGTTGTAACAAATGTACCACTCTGGCGGGGATGTTGATAATCGGGGAGGCTATGAGTGTGGGAGCAGGAGGTATATGGAAAATGCCTAGGCTTTCCTTTCAATTTTGCAGTGACCCTAAAACAGTTCTAAAAAATAAAGTCTAGGTTTTAAAATCCCACAGAAAATTAAATTTCTTATTATTTTCCTTTTATTATTGTTGACATAGACATGGAACACCAGAGTCCGATACTTTATTTTTAGTTAATTTCAGGCTAATTGTTTGGTTCAAAAACAACAATCTTGGATAAGCAGCAGGTAAAAAAATTTTCCCATGCCAACCTGCTGTCCTAAATCAGTTCTTTGCTTCTGTTGCCTGCGGCAGAATTCTCATTTGGATAAAACCTGGGCTTCCACCCGGTGGCATTCCCCACCTTGCCAAGGTAAACGTCTCATCAGGGATGCTGCAGCATGTTGAACCTCTGGGCAGCCATTTAGCAGCACAGAGAAGAGCCACGAGTGGTGTCCAGAAAAATTATTCTTTTCAAATGAAAAGTGACATACACGCAGCCTAGGCTCCACGAGGCCAAAACACCCGATTAAAAAACTGGCATAAATCAAATTGTTTACTTGGTGTGCACGCGTGCGTGCTCAGTCACCTCACTTGTGTCCGTTGCTATGCAACCCTATGGACCGTAGCCCGCCAGGCTCCTCTGTCCATGGGATGGTCCAGGCAAGAATTCAGGAGTGGGTGCCATGCCCTCCTCCAGGGGATCTTCTCAGCCCTGGAACCCAACCTGGGAATCGAACCTGTGTCTCTTGCATTGCAGGTGGATTCTTTACCCACAGAGTCACCTGGGTTGCCCTTATTTGGTATACTAAGGAACATATCCCTTCCCCTGCCATCCAAAATAATCACTTAACTGAATTTAATCACCTCTACTAACATCATTGGGTGCCCTTTTTTTGTGTGTAGAAATATTCTTGCTAAACTTAACTGGGAACTTCAAGGAAGGATATAGAAAGTCTATAAGTTCCTTGGAAAACATTTTCCAGGTTCTTGTGTCTCTAAGTCTACATCAATCCCCCATAAAGTCATTAAGTGATTCGGGTTCACTGAGGGAGTTGTCAGAATAATACAAGTTTCTTAAAAATTATTGTTGACATGACTCTCTGAATAGTTCAAGTAAATGATTTTTAAACGCTTAACTTATCCAGACGTTTGCTTTAAGAAGGCATTTTGGTTTTCAAAATGATACAGAGTTTTATATTAGCATCCACATTGAATGCCTGCTATTGAAATCTGTTTTCTTCTCTTCTTCCTCTCTTAAAGAAATAAAATTATGCTCTTCTCAAACATTTAGCTGAAAGGATCACTTTGTATATGGTATCAGATTTTTAAGGAAGTAGCCAATCAGTTCATTTTCCTGTCAAAGTTTTAAATTTTGATTGACTTTTTCACATCCTAAAAATCATTCCTCTTCTCCAGAATTCTTTATCCAGGAATGTCTATGCCATCTGCCATGGACTGAGGTCTGGGGTACTAGAAAAATACAGTTGCAAACAAGCCTAAAGTTGCAGAGCTGTGGGTGTGTTCTTCATTTTAAGAAATTTCTATTTAAAAGCAATTTTTGAATTAGTAAATAAGTGTTAGTCAGTCAGTCATTTCCGACTCTTTGTGACCCCATGGACTGTAGCCCACCAGGCTCCTCTGTCCGTGGGATTCTCCAGGCAAGAATTCTGGAATGGGTTGCCATGACCTTCTCCAGGGGATCTTCCCAACCCAGGGATGGAACCCAGGTCTCCTGCCCTGCAGGCAGATTCTTTACTGTCTGAGCCTTTTTGAATTAGTGGTTTCAAATTTTATCATGCCTAATATTTATACTTTAAAAAATTGATAACCTGCAGATTTCCAAGCTATATCTCCAGATATCTTGATGGAGTAGGCTGGGAATCTATATTTTTAACAAACTTCCCAAATAACTCTAACGTAGACTGTCATAAACTGAATTTTGAGAAACAAGCTATAATGGGATGGAAATATAGATTCATTCTTTTTTTTAAGGACTTGCATTATGTTTTTCTTTTTTAATTGAAGTACAGTTGGCCTATGGTATTGTATTAGCCTCAAGTGTAGAGCGAAGTGATTCATATATATATATATATATATATATATATATATATATAGCACACGTTTATATGTTCTTTTTCAGATTCTTTTCCATATAGGTTATTACAAGATATTGAATATAGTTCTCTGTGCTATAGAGTAGTCCTGTTTATCTATTTTTATATAATAGTGTATATCTGTTAATCCCAAACTCATACTTTATCTCTTCTCCTCCCTTTCCCCTTTGGTAACCCTAAGTTTGTTTTCCATGACTGTGAGTCTATTTCTATTTGATAAAGAAGTTCATTTGTATTTTTTTAGATTCCACATGTAAGTAATATCATATGATATTTGTCTTTCTTTGTCTTTCTCTGGCTTACTTCACTCAGTATGATAATTTCTAGGGTCACCTTATTGCTGCAAATGGCATTATTCCATTCTTTTTATGACAGTAATATTCTACTACATCTTCTTTGTCCATCCATCAGTTGCTTCCAAGTCTTGGCTTTTGTAAATAGTGTTTCTATGAACATTGGGGTATGTTAAGTCACTTCAGTAGTTCCCGATTCTGTGCAACACTATGGACTGTACATGTATCCTTTTTAACTACAGGTTTTGGTTTTTTTACAGATAGATATATACCCAGCAGGATTGCTGAAGCATGTGGTGACTCTATTTCTGGTTTTTTAAGGAACCTCCATACTTGTTTTCAGAATTTGGATTTGTTGTTGATGGTTTGATGGGGGAAGGGTAGAGTGAGCAGGGAGCCTTTGGAATCCTGCAAGAGAGGGGGATCAATGGAGCCATAAAGACTAGAAATCAATTTAGAACTCAGAGCCTGCAAGAATGATGAAGACGCATTTGCTTGCATCATAAGCTTGCCTAGTGCTGGCTAGACCCCCAACTGGAGACTGTCACAATTCCAAGAGGCTGATCACTGATGCTCTGACACTGCCTTTGACCACACCCTTCATTCCAAATTTGAAAACCAGGATATCTTAAGTGTCAAAAAAATCTGGTATTCAAATACTGAGTTCAGCAAACCTCCACATATGTAATGTTTTGGCTCCTTATATTAGAGTTTAGCACCATATACAAGCCTAAGCAAGCTTCTCTTATTTATGAAGAAAAATATAGAGACACATAGGGACTGAAGTTGTAGCCAAGACAGTCTGCAGGTAAGATTTGTTTATGGAGGAGACTGAATCTGCCTAAGTTATTGTCCTCTAAGTGCAGCAATATTTATAGCACTATTCATGTTCTGCAACTAATAAAAATGACCTAAAATCATCCTGCACCAAACCTTATATTAATGTAAAGTTATCGGCGAAAAGCACAGTGCATATGAGCTAAGAGAGTCAGCATTAGACAATAACCCCAGCAGCACCTGGATATTCTGTCCCTTCTAGAGGTGGTTTTAGAAAAATCTGTGCTTTGTACATAGAGAGACACTATATATCCTCTGCGGGTAATTGTGAATGATTGCCAAAGTAAAGCATAAATTCACAGGAAGCTTGGGCCAGTAGAAAGCACGGACTGTAAATCTGAACTTTCCGACACCTAAGGTTGAATTCTCAGCCATTGTATTCCATAGGTAATTTTACAAAGGGAGGAATTTTTTAAAGTTTCTTTAGTAATTAACTTTAAAGTATTGCAATTACACGGTAACTAACTCTCTAGTCTGACAATTAACCAAAAATACAAAATCAAAGAAAAATTAGAATCTGAAGCAACCAATTCAGGGATTCTTGTATGGTTTTTTCCCTATTGATGTTGATTATATCCTTAAACGGGTGTCTCTAGAAACTTAAAATGCAAATTAAGCTAGTTATTAAGCCACAATAGTAATATCTATTAGTGTTCATTTGTTATGGGCAGCCCTGAAGTTTCTAATATAAAAAAAAAATAAAAATAGATACCATGCGTCAGGAAGATCCCCTGGAGTAGGAAATGACAACTCATTCCAGTATTCTCGCCTGGAAAATTCCATGGATGGAGGAGCCTGGTGGGCTTTAGTCCAGGGGAACACAATGAGTCAGACACAACTTAGCACACACACACACACACATACACACACACACACACACACACACACACACACACACTCAAGCACCTACTATTCACCAGATGAAGTACTAAGAGTTTAAAATGATTTAACTATCCCATTTGTGGTACATTATATATTTACAATCATGCTTTCTCAATGTAGTGAAGTTACAGGTTCATGGGTCCTTTAAATAAATGCTTGGGAGAAAGAGGGAGAGAGCAACAAAAATGACCACAGTAAATAAATCCTTTCACAACTAAATGGTGTGTCTATTCCGAACAAACTTTCAAGTGTGAAATAAAGTGTGAGGATCTTAAAATGGAGAACTACGGCCACTCTTCCCCATTCATTGAAGACCACGCATACGTGCTCAGTCACCTCGGTTGTGCTGGACTCTTTGCAATCCCATGACTGTAGCCCACTAGGCTCCTCTGTCCATGGGATTCTCCAAGAAAGATACTGGGGTGGGCTGCCATGCCCTCCTCCAGGGTTCTCCCCGAACATGTCTCCTTCCGGAACACGTCTCCTGTCTCCTGCATTGCAGATGGATTCTGTACCCACTGAGCCACCTGGGAAGCCCATCAAAGACTTCAGTACCTTGCTGAAGTACTGAGCTCATGCCCAGCCATCATCCGGGGTGATTTCACGGTCCACAAGAAAGGTCCCATGATGGCTTATTTTTTACCCAGTCTCTTGGTCCCCAGTGACCTCCCCCATCACTGGTTTTCAGCCATTCATTCACAAGGTCAGACTCCTAACAACTCCACCTCCAAATCATTAACTCAGATACACCACTCCCTGACCCCACCTCTTCTACTTCACCCTCCAGAGCACTGGCCCTCTGCTTTCCTCCAGCCCATAAACCCTCTATGTTTTCTCGTCCCTTTGCTCTTCACTTAGATTGCCCTGCACACCACTTTGATAATGCCCTTGACATGACCCTCGTGCACTGGTCCTCTGTCCTTTCATCGCGTTCATCTGGCACAACTCCAACCCTGGACAGCCACGAGTATTTCTTGTCCCACAGCTACACCCAGGCACTTGGACACTACTGAAAAAGATCCACAAGGAGAATCAACTCATAATCACTCAGCTCTTCCCAGGCATCCTGTGAGGCTGCACTTCCTATGCCTACTTTTCCATATCTTTGCTCACCTCAAATCTCTAGATTCTCTCCTCGAGCTCTCCTTTTGCTTCCATCTGATTGGGCAAGGACTCAATCATCCTCCCAACAGCGAATATACAAACCAGCCACATATGCCCTCTTTTCATAATTTTTACCAGCCACCATCTCTGTTCTGGTGGTAAAGAATCCACCTGCAATGCAGGAGACCTGGGTTCAATCCCTGGGTTGGGAAGATCCCCTGGAGGAGGGCATGGCAACCCACTCCAATATTCTTGCCTGGAGAATCCCTATGGACACAGGAGCCTGGTGGGCTACAGTCCATGGGGTCGCAAAGAGTCGGACAGGACTGAGCGACTAAGCACAGAACATCCCTGTTCCAGTGTAATTGCAATCCTACCTCTATCAAAGGATGGGAAAGAAATCCCATCCTTTCCCATCTTCTCAGGAACTCCACAGAATCTTCTATTTTCTTCTTTATATATTTGACTTCCTTCTCCCCAAAAGATTCTTCCCCCAGTTGCTTTTAAGCACTTTCCATTCTCCCCCGACTAAAGGAGATTGTACTTGGACGAATCATTCCTCTCTGCCCCCCACCCCTAGTTCTTATCTTCTTACTCCCCTTCAAAGCCAGACTCTGAAAAGAATTGTTCGTGTTTGCGGTCTCTGTTTCCTCATGTCCTACTCACTCCTCAACCCACCCCAACCTGGCTTCTAGTCTCATTACTCCTCAGAAACAGCTCTTACACAAACTGTGTAACTACATCTTCTTATTTCCTTGGCTTCCAACCATCACTGAACTTCCTCCTTACTGAAATCCTGTGCCTTTGACTAACAGGACACACACTTCTCTAATTTTCCTCCTAACACTCTGACCATCCTTACACATCTTCTTTACAGTTTCATACTGTCCTCCTGACCACAGAATTTCTCAAGGGTTTCTCTTGATCTCATTCAACAGCATGACTTTAGTTACCACCTACATACAAGCAGATGGTCTACTACTTTACTTTTCCACCCCTAAAAAACGCTCCTCTGAGTCCCATACTGTATGTCCAACTGCCAAATAGACATCTACATTTGAGTGTCATGAAAGCACCTCAGGACATACCCAATAATGTTCGTTGATTGAATGCACGAAAGTAGCAATACCCGCATAAACTTCTATCCATGCAGGAGAAATGAGCCCAAAAAGAAAGAGCAAGTTGTAAGAATCAACTGCTGCAACCGCAAATCTCTGTGTACAGGGGCAACATCATAGACTTAATTGAGTGAGTTATGCACATCTCAATTTTAATGAAAACAGTAAACAGATAATAAAAATAGTAGAGACAAGGAAAAAGAGAAATGAACAGCTGTAAAGGAGGCTGGACCTTGAGGAAATAACTCTACCCAACTAAAGATAGAGCCGCTCATTGATATTCGTCAGTTGATAATTGAGTGAGCATTCAATTAATGTCAATTAACAAACACTGTCAATTAAATTAACAAAGGAAGAGAGCTATAAATATGGAAAAGAGCTGTCTAGAACAAACCTTCTAGTGTTGGATTAGAATTGGAGGTAGCAAAGTGAAATCATGGTTTTCAATGTGTATATAAAGATACAGAAATAAGTGTGAAAGTGTCAGTCACTTAGTCATGCCTGACTCTTTGTGATTCCATAAATTGCAGCCCACCAGGCTCCTCTGTCCATAGAATTCTCTGGGCAAGAAGGCTGGAGTGGGTTGCCATTCCCTTTTCCAGGGGATCTTCCCAATCAAGGGATTGAACCCCAGTCTCTTGCATTGCAGGCAGCTTCTTTCCCATCTGAGCCACCAGGGAAGCCCCAGGTATAGAAATAAATGTACATGCAAATATATATACATAATATATATATAATGTGTGTATATATATATATATATATATATATATATATTCCGGGGAGTGCTTATGTTTAAATATGACCAGTTCACTGATTGGTGTATCTCCTCCTGACACACACACATGTACACATATGTAATTCATCAATAGATGAGTAGTTTGTTTTTAACCACACCATGCAGCTTGGGAAATTCCCCCACCAGAGATCAAACCTGGACCCAGCAGTGAAAGAACCAACTCCCAACCATGGGACTGTCCTAGTTTTTAAACTTAAATATGCATTGTCAAAATCACTTTGAGGGCTTACTAAAATATAAACTTCTGGGCCCCACCCCCACCTCCACCCCAGAATTCCTGGGCTTCCTAAGTGGCTCAGATGGTAAAGAATCCGCCTGCCAAAGCAGGAGACTTGAGTTCAATCCCTGGCTCAGGAAGATCTCCTGGAGAAGGAAATGGCAACCCACTCCAGGATTCTGGCCTGGAAAATCCTATGGACAGAGGAGCCTGGCGGGCTACAGTCCATGGGGTCGCAAAGAGACACAACGAAGCAACTAAACAAACAACACTGTGGTCACACAGGACAGTCTTTGTAGGAAATATCCCTGAAGCACTCAGCGGTGACACACAGCATACTCTCCGTGGCTCAAGGAAAAGTATGGTGATACTATGTACAGGCACCTATAGAACGAGCGCTACGATGATAAAGCAAATGCAATAAAATGACAACAGTTCAGAACCTTCCCGAGAATATCCCAGAGTTCTTTGCAAATTTTATGTCAGTTTGAAACTTTCTTTCAAAAAAGTGAAATAACTCATGAAATCACTATGAAAAGAAATTTCAATCTTCAGTTCACTCCAAGTTAGACAGTCCTACTCTTGATCAGATTTTGTTGAAAGCCACTTTAAGCAGCAGAGTAAGGCTAGCGTGTCACCTTGACATTTCATAGGAGGGGTGAGTTTTAAGCAGAAACCTGATGCTAACTTAATTTCTTTTAATCTTTTAATCGTCGTACCTCGATTTATTCTGAGGCAGAACACTAATGGTATTATTGTCATTAACATTTAAATGCTTATCCTTTCCAACTGTGAATCATAATTTGGAAGATATTTCTCTCACACATTTTCCCCTTATTAACAGTGTAGTTTCATGGCAGAACAAGAAACATGTGGCATACAGATGGAGAACTCATTTTCACGGTAGGCAGAAAAAGCACCTAATCTTCACTTATTTTTGGCACTGTGATCATTTAGATTTTTCTCTCCCTTTGAGGAGAAATAAATATGTTTATGAAAACAACCCCAAAATGCACACATTGCCAAATCCTGTATATCTTGATGATTTGCTAGTTTTCTCCTAATCATGTAGACAGATTTGTTCATTCTGCTTGCCAAAATACAGGTTTATTATGACTTGTAATGTAGTAACTTTCCACAAAAAAAAAAAAAGTTTACAGCCTTACCCAACCATACATCTTTGTGCACCAGGCAACAACACAGACTCCCTGTCTGGGAGTCACTGCATAAATAGAGACGCTAACACACTGAGTCACAGATGCCACTGACTTAAACATTTCTTCCATCCCCCTTTTATAACCTGCCCCTTTTTCTGGTGTCCTCATGTTTGCAGATTACATTTCAGTAAATTTCTCATCCTGGCACATACTAAGGAATAATATATGCACCTGTGCATGCTAAGTTGCTTCAGTCATGTCTGACTCTTTGCAATCCTATGGACAGTAGCCCATGAGTTTCCTCTGTCCATAGGATTCTCCAGGCAAGAATCCTGCAGTGGGTTGCCATACCCTCCTCCAGGGGATCGTCCCACATCCCCCCAGGGATGGAACCCACATCTGTCTCCCACAGGCAGGTTCTTTACCACTAATGCCACCTGGGAGGCCAAATACGTGCATATATAATTGTGATTCATTGGCATAGCATCTCAGCTAGGAATATTCCCTTTTTCATTGCTGCTATAGCTATTAGTCTCGGAGAAGGAAATGGCAACCCACTCCAGTGTTCTTGCCTGGAGGATCCCAGGGATGGAGAAGCCTGGTGGGCTGCCGTCTATGGGGTCGCACAGAGTCGGACACGACTAAAGCGACTTAGCAGCAGCAGCAGCATAGCTATTAGTCTACTATAATAACATTTACTATTTTCATGGCACTTGATACCTGCTAAAACTTTTCTGTTCCCAAACATTCTCCTCTTTGTGTCCTGGGTTTCAACAAATTTTTCTAACCAGTTGCCCATAAAGAAACTTGGGAGTCATACACATTTTCTTTCTTCCTCTCTATCACCATGTCAGAAAAGGCTAATTTCTGTTGGTTGTGGCTTCACAATAGTTCTCTCATGCAGTCTCTCTCCTTTATTCCCATTGTCCTAACTTTGCTTAGACTCATTATCGTGCCCCTGACTTAGTCATGCCTTTTATCTCCCTTCCAGGAGTCTGCCCTCCTCCATGCTGGTGTAAAACCCACAGCATTCTTTTTTCTATACCTTTATTTAGTTGGCTGCACTGCATCTTCATTGCCCTATGCAGAATGTTTAGCTGCAGCATGCCAACTCTTGTTTGTGGCATATGAGATCTAGTTCCCTAGCCAGGCACCAAACTCAGGCCCGGTGCTTTGGGAGAGTAGAGTCTTAGCCACTGACTGGACCATGAGGGAAGTCACAGATTCACAGCATTCTAATGATCCTCTCGGTCCCTTACTTAAACCTTTTAAGGACTCCCTTTCTCTACAACCTATACACTCCTTAGCTGCTCTAACATGATTTTCATTTTCTTCTCCAAATTTGGTTCTTGCTGTGCATAAACACTTAAGGCCTCATACCTTAGACCTCTGCCATGATGAACATCTGGCTTTTCCCAGAATCAGCTCTACATCCATGACTGTGCTAGTCTTTCTGCAATGAAAACTTTACCCTCTGTCTTAGTCTAGGCTGCTATAAAGAAAAATTCAGTACAATAGACTGAACAGTTTATAAAAAACAGAAATTTATTTCTCACTGTTCTAGATGCTAAAGTCTGAGATCTGGGTGCCACCATGGTTGAGCTCTAGTGATGACCCTCTTTGGGGTTGCAGACCCCTGTTTTCTCTTTGCATCCCCACTTGGCAGAAAGAGGTTGAAAGAACTCACTGGGGCCCCTTTCATAAGGGCACTAATTCCATTCACAAGAGATCCACCCTCATGACCTAATCACTTCCCAAAGGCCCCACCTCCTAATATCATCACATTAGGGGTGAGGATTTCAATATACAAGTTTTGGATGAGACACAACATTCAGTCCATTGCACCCCTCATCGCCAATCCCAGTTCACTTAAACAGCTTTATATCACATCATCTATTCTACTTTCCTGCACCTGGAAGGTAATATTTCATTATTAACACTCTTAAATCCCTAACATCCTAACAGTACCTGGCATATATTAGTCATTCAACACATGTATGTCAAATTAACAAACTCTGGATCTCGAGGTAGTTATTTCCTAAGAAAACTCAGGCCAGTTGGGAACCTAGAGAGTGGCAATGTTAAAGGCACCAGAGATTCTCAACCAACAACATTCAGGCAGGAGCCAGGACACCCAAGATAATAGCTGAAAAAGTTCAGATGGGGAATGGAAACCCAGAAATAATAGTCAAGAATTTTCCAGGAAAAAATCTTAATGAGAAAACTGGTGGCAACAGAAATTAAAATACCTGCAGAAGATAGAAGTCACGGAATTGTATCAACCTGGGGACAATGACCTGAACCAACACGCATGGCACAGACCAAGCATGAGACAGAACTAGGAACGGTGTGTGTCCAAGAACCAAGGAACTGACAGCAGGAGATGGTCAGAGGCAGCCAAGTGGTCAGGGAGCCTAAGAAATCTAACACAGCATTTTTAAAACATATATCAGATCAGATCAGTCGCTCAGTCGCGTCCTACTCTTTGCGACCCCATGAACTGCAGCACACCAGGCCTCCCTGTCCATCACCAACTCCCGGAGGTCACTGAGACTCACATCCATCGAGTCAGTGATGCCATCCAGCCATCTCATCCTCTGTCGTCCCCTTCTCCTCCTGCCCCCAATCCCTCCCAGCATCAGAGTCTTCTCCAATGAGTCAACTCTTCGCATGCGGTGGCCAAAGTACTGGAGTTTCAGCTTTAGCATCATTCCTTCCAAAGAAATCCCAGGGCTGATCTCCTTCAGAATGGGCTGGTTGGATCTCCTTGCAGTCCAAGGGACTCTCAAGAGTCTTCTCCAACACCACAGTTCAAAAGCATCAATTCTTCGGTGCTCAGCCTTCTTCACAGTCCAGCTCTCACATCCATACATGACCACAGGAAAGACCATAGCCTTGACTAGGCGAACCTTTGTTGGCAAAGTGATGTCTCTGCTTATTTGGCTGCCTCGGTCATGAGGGAGCTTGGGTTGTGGCACATGGACTCTAGTTGCTCCACCACATGTGGGACATTACCTTATTTCTCCAACCAGGGATTGAACCCCATGTGCCCTGCATTGCAAGGCAGGTTCTCAACCACTGGACCACCAGGGAGGGCTCCACACTCAGCATTTACATAGCTGTTAAGTGAGCTAGCTAAGTGATTTATTTCAGACTGGTCCCAGCCAGGCTAATACCATTTCATGACAGTCAGCTTCAGGTCAGCTATTCCAGGCAGGCGTGTGCTGGGATGACTGGGACAACTGGGGCCTTCCTCGTAGATCATCCTCCAGGATTGCTCATGGGAGTCAGGGCAGAGGGTGGGCAGAGAATCAAGACAGGCAATAAAAACACATGATGGACCTTTTCAAGCCTCTTTGAACATGTGTTCAGTAGCTAAGTTGCGCCCAACCTTTCACAATCCCATAGACTGCCAGGCGCCTCTGTCCTCCACTATCTCCCTTAGTCTGCTCAGACTCATGTCCATTGAGTCAGTGATGCCATCCAACCATCTCATTCTCTGTCCTCCCCTTCTGCTGCCTTCAGTCCTTCCCAGCATCGAGGTCTTCTCCAGTGAGTCAACTCTTCTCATCAGATGGCCACAGTATTGGAGCTTCAGTCTCAGCATCAGTCGTTCTAGTGAATACTCAAGGTTGATTTCCTTTAGGACTGACTGGTTTGATCTCCTTGCAGTCCAAGGGATTTTCAAGAGTCTTTTCTCCAATACCACAATGTGAAGGCATTGATTCTTCAGCCCTCAGCCTTCTTTATGGTACAACTGTCACATCCACACATGACCACTGGAAAAACCATAGCTTTGACTACATGAACTTTCCTGGCTAAGTGATGTCTCTGCTTTTTAATATGCTGTCTTTATTTGTCACAACTTTCCTTGCAAGGAGCAAGCATCTTTTAATTTCATGGCTGCAGGCACCATCCGCAGTGATTTGGGAGCCCAGGAAAATAAAATCTGTCACTGCTTCCACTTTTTCCCCTTGTATTTACTGTGAAGTGATGGGACTGGATGGCATGATCTTAGTTTTTTGAATGCTGAGTTTCAAGCCAGCTTTTTCACTCCCCTCTTCCACACTCATCAAGAAGCTCTTTAGTTCCTCTTCACTTTCTGCCTTTAAAGTGGCATGAACGTGCCCTGTGTTGAAGGGACTGCAGGGTCACGTGGCAAAAGGCACAGGTAAAAGCAAGGTGAAGAACTGAGGCCACAGGGCCTGATGACGACTGTGCCAGAAGCTCTGATCATCGGTGGTGTGCAGGGCACTACTCTAAGCACCTCGCATAGTCTCTCTAATAATTCTCAGGGCTATTCTATGAGGAAACTACTACCCCCATTTAACAGATAAGTAAACTGAGTTAATAATATAGCAGTCAGTAGCAGAGGCTAATTTAAACACTTGCATATCTGATTCCAATGCTTTTTTTTTTTTTTTTTTACCAATTTGGAATTTGGAGAAAAATTATTTCACATAATTTAAAAATTGGTTTCAGCCTTCCCTTGTGGCTCAGCTGGTAAAGAATCTGCCTGAAATGTGGGAGACCTGGGTTCGATCCCTGGGTTGAGAAGATCCCCTGGAGAAGGGAAAGGCTACTCACTCCATTATTCTGGCCTGGAGAATTTCATGGACTGTACAATCCATGGGGTTGCAAAGAGTCGGACATGACTGAGTGACTTTCATTTTCATTTAAAAGAAAGGTAAGAGGCTGATTTAAAATAAAGTTTGAGAAACAATGAAATTTTGTATGAAGTCCAATCATAAGTTCTATATTTAGAAAAAGGGCGTTTCACAGCTATTCTTTAATAATATTTGTTCAATAAACCAAACCACTGAACATTACTGCTAGATGCAAATGCATCATCCTATTTGGAAAACCCTTAATGAGAATGTGTGAAAACAATGGTAAACCTACCATAAATACCAGTTCTTCTTTTTTGGCCTGGAAACTGAGGACTACCTTGAGTTTTATATTCTTGGCAAATGGTTAAAAAGAGCCTGAGAAAAGGTGCTGAGAAGGTTTTACATATACAAATTCAAGAAGATATTACAATTTATCTATATACACAAGATTAGAGCTTCTTAAGGAACCAGAGAAGCACTGCATTGAATTAAAAAAAAACTTAAGTGGGACAGTCACAAGCCACGCCACTTGCCAACACAGTCCATTACATTCTGTTCATTACTGCAGCACATTTATTACCAACAGTAATAAATCACTGAGAAACACAGGCAAAGCTGGCCTCTGAAACAGTCGCAGCAGCAAGATTGAGTACACACTTTGATCAAGAAAATTCCCATACAGTTAAGAAATAGTAACTCGCCCTAGACAATAGTATCCTTCGGTTCCCTTTCCATCCCACTGTGTCTTATAGCTCCGAACTGTGATTGCATCACTTAGGTTTGTGTTATTCTCCTCCGGTCTACCTACCAACAGGCTAGGGGAACTGGAGGAAGAAAACCCTAAGAGTCACAAAGCACAAGGTCTTGTAAGGAGTGCTGGAGCCAGGAAGGAGCCAGAAGGACTTTCAAGAAAGGGGTTCCGGCCTTGGTTTCCCTGGTTGGACATCTGCTTAGCCAAGAGACTGGTTGATATACCCTGTGTTTCAGATGGTGGGATAAAGATGAGTCTACTGCAGGCCTTTCTTGGTGGCTCAGACGGTAAAGAATCTGCTTGCAATGTGGGAGACCCAGCTTCAATCCCTGGGTTGGGAAGATCCCCTGGAGAAGGGAATGGCAACCAACTCCAGAATTTTTGCCTGGGAAGTCCCTTGGACAGAGGAGCCTGGCAGACTACAGTCCATGGGGTCGCAAGGAGTGCAACCGGACTGAGCGACTTTCACTTTCTCTGCAGGGCAGTCAGCATTCCCAAGGTTTAGTGGGACAAAGAGGACCTGTATCCCTTGGGCAACATGGACCCTCAGATGCTAACCAGCATGAGCACTCCGGTCATACTCTACCCAAGACCTTGCTCGTCAGCAAAGAGATCGCATCAAAAAAGTCTGTAGAAGACTTAGAAAAAGAATTTATGGTGGTCAAGGGGGAGGGATAGTTAGGGACTTTGGGAAGGTCATGTACACAGTGCTATATGTGAAACAGATAACCAACAAAGACCTACTGTGCCGCACATGGAACTCTGCTCAAAGTCATGTGGCAGCCTGGATGGGAGGGGGACTTGGGGGAGAATGGATACATGTACATGCATGGCTGAGTCCCTTCCCTGTTCACCTGAAACTCCCACAACATTGTTAATCAGTTACTCCCCCAATACAAAATAGAAAGTTTAAAAAAAAAAATGTCTATGGAGTAGACACCAGCATTGGAAGCTGGGTGTGCTGACTGTACATACATAGCAACAGAAGATTCCACATGATCTGTCAGGATCTCGCAAGATCTCCTTAAATCCCTCAGAGAGCCAGCCCTTGGACATCTGCTGTAGACAGCACATCGCAAACCCACACCCAACACAGGACTGCAACCCCCTGCCCAGTTAAAAAAGTCCTGTTCCCTTCTTGCCATCTCCAGCCCCTAAGGAGCTGGGGACACAGTGGGGGGAGGCGGACGAGAGCTTGTAACAGTCAACTGTACCCAGTCTCCCTTCAGAACCATGCCGTGTTCATGCTAGGAGGGCGGGGGAAAGACAGCCAGCTGAACTGTATCAAGATTGTTTTCAATTGGCCTAGACTGGACTGGATTTATTAATAACTGGAAGTGACTGGAAAGTTCTGGGATAAATTTGTGACATCAGAGAGGGATGGAAAAGGAAGATCCAGCCGAACATGGTTGAAGGCAATGATTGAAAAAAAAATTAAAAAATTGCGTCTCTGTTCCCTTCCTAAATCAGACATTTCATCTAACAAGTTAGTCTTATCTGGGTCTCAACGTTCTCCTCTAAAAACTAGAAGCTTTTCGTTTCCCTCTCTAAGGGCCAAGCTCTACATGACCGGGTTTTTCACGTGCCGATGGGGTAATCTAACACTGTAGGTGAGGTGTGAAGTAGCCAGGTTTCATCTTCCATTTCCAGTTCTGCTCTGGTCAATAAAATCACCAAAATTCATATTCGAAACCATCAGAAATGAGTAATGCACATTCGCTAGTGTTTCCATCATCATCACGCACCTCCCTCTCTTGCAGGGTGAGGCATTAGTCCAGGTATCAAAACATGATTAACTTTGGTCCTTCTTCAGAATAAAATTGTCTTAGTTTCTCTTTGTCTCTCTTCAACCCAATACCGGCGGTCAGACTTCTGACAGTGATGTTTTACAATAGTCTGTTTAAGTAGCTAATAACATTTCCTGCCTTGACTTTTCCTTTAGAGGGTATTTTTAGGCTTCGCGAGAGACAGTAATGGGCCATTGGTCTCCTACAAGTTATTAACAAATTACCTATGATTTCGCTTATGACTATTTGTCCTTATTAAGCAGCAACAGCAGAAATTTTGCTCTGAGTTCTAGTGGAGCCCTTTACTGGGTGAGAGTGTACAGCTTTTTTGGTAAAAGTTGAGCTAATTTAACAATGAATCAAGTTTATGTCCATGGTTGTGATTAAAAGGATATTCCAAATAAAATTATCTTATAGAAGAAGCCATTCCTGGTTTATTTTCTTTTCTATAAATCCTACTTCCCGTTCATTGCCTGCGTGCTCAGTTGCTCAGTCATGTCCAGCAACTTGCAACCCCAGGGACTGTAGCCCGCCAGACTCCTCTGTTTGTGGCGTTTTCCAGGCAAGAATACTAGAGTGAGTTGCCATTTCCTCCTCTGGGGGATCCTCCAGACCCAGGGATCCAACCCGTTTCTCCTGCACCTCCTGCATTGGCAGGCAGATTCTTTACCACTGAGCCACCTGGGAAGCCCTCCCATTCCTTAGACTGCCAACAAAGTAAGTCCAGCTGCTTTTTAAATGCTTTGCTATTGGTCCAGCTAAGAAATACCAACACCTCAATTGCAGAGGAGGTGGTTCTGGAAGCAGGGTTCCCCTCAGGGTCTGGGGTGGATAAAACAGAGCCCACTGGAGGGATAAGCCTGAGTTGTCTGTCCTTTCCCATGCCTAAAACCTAAGAGCTGACAAGGAGTTCATGGTAGTTTGGTAGACAGATCTTTGTAGCAGGCCAACCTTTAAACCAAAAAGAACTGAAGGGTTTAATGAGACTAATGTGAACTTAATGAGATAGGACTGACTTAATAGACAGTCACATCCAGGCAGGTGTCAGAGCACCTTGGGGGCTGCATCAAGGCGGAACCCACAGAGCCTGGGGAGGAATGGAGCACTGCTTTTACTCGGGGATAGACGGGCTGTGTCCTGTGTAGTGTGAAACAACCCCGTTTATAGAGCAATCTCAGTCTTTTTTTTTTTTTTCCTTTAAAATTCCAATCTAAATTTTACTTGTTACGTAAGTGGACTTTGGTTTACTTCCTACCATTTAGTACATTTTTATTGAATGAACAACTCACCCAACCCTGGATCCTGGGCCCAAAAGCTTTTCACAAGAGTTAACTGGGGAGAAAAAGATCTGTGTCCTTGGAGTTATTGAGAGATAGAATCCCACATGCTCACCTCACAACACTCTCCGGGGTCTGAAAATTCTTTTCATCATCAAAAGTCAACACAATCAAGAAGCCCATATCTCTCTGGAAGTATCAAACAGTTTCCAAACATATAGCAATGGCAGGAAAAACACAAAAAATTTTAAAACAACTTTAGTATGGTACTATGTCTATTACTGAAGAAGACTTCCGGGTCAGTAGAAGATTAAGAAAGTACTTCAGCCTATGTGGCTTTCCCAGGTGACTCAGAGGTAAACAAACCACCTGCCAATGCAGGAGACTCAGGTTGGACCCCTGGATTGAGAAGATCCCCTGGAAAAGAGAATGGCAACCCACTCCAATATTCTTGCCTGAAAAATTCCATGGACAGAGGAGTCTTGCAGGGCTACAGTCTATGGGATCTCAAAAGAGCCAGACATGACTTAACAACTTAACAGCAACAACAACCAACCTATATAAGACCTGCCGTTTACTACTGTGAACTCAAGGGCTATCTTTGAATCCGAGGAGACCAGATGTCAGCTCCAGGTTGTCCTCTGGCTATCTCTTTTTGAGTTTCCATGGGGCACTCTCAGTAGACACAAGGGAAATATTTGCACATGATTTAGACCCTGTGTATGTGCATGCGTGTGACTCAGCTGGTAAAGAATCCGTCTGCAATGCAGGAGATCTGGGTTCCATCCCTGGGTTGGGAAGATTCCCCTGGAGACGCGAACAGCTACCCACTCCAGTATTCTGGCCTGGAAAATTCCATGGACTGTATAGTCCATGGGGTCGCAAAGAGTTGGACACGACTGAGCGACCTTCTCTTTCACTTTTTTTTTTCATGTGCACACGTATACTCAGTCATGTCTGACTCTTTGCAACCCCATGGACTGTAGCCCTCCAGGCTCCTCTGTCCATGGAAGTTTCCAGGCATCTATACTGGAGTGGGTTGCCATTTCCCACTCCAGGGCTAGACTACATATCCAGGTGCTGCTTTTCAATCACCGTAGTTGAGGCTAAGCAGACTGGAGTTAGGTGGACAGAGAGCAGGAAAAAAAGGATACTGTGAACACAGAACCAAGAGGATCCTGTCCCCTTAAAAGTAAAAGTTAAATGAGCACGGCAACAGTAGAGATCCTAAAAATCAACATAGTCACCGAACGTTCCATGAATACTGCTAGAGTACTGCTTCCAGATTTCCGACATGATTTCTCCTGGTTCTGTTCTTTACTTACTTCGTATCCTGTGTTTGATGGGATTATGTGACATGCTGCCCCGACATTATTCAGTTAGCGTCTGTCTATACGGGTGCCCTTGCTTACAGCATCCGTGGCTGGCAGCCGCAGTTTAAGGGGCTCTGCGAAGCTGGAGAAACCATGCCTTCAGGAGGCCTGTGTGCAGTTGATAACAGAGCGGCTTACGTGCGTTAGGAAGGTAGTCAGGAGACAGATCGGTAGGTTTACTTCTCCACTCGCTGATAACCATGAGCCAATGGGAACAAGGTTTAGGAGGTCTTAGTGTGCTAATGGGCTTCCCAAAGGGCTCAGTGGGTTAAGAGACTGCCTACAACGCAAGAGACGCCAGAGATACGGGCTCGATTTCCTGGGTTGGGAAGATCCCCTGGAGGAGGGCATGGCAACCCACTCCATTATTCCTGCCTGGAGAATCCCATGGACAGAGGACCCTGGCGGGCTACTGTCCATAGGTCGCGGAGCTGGACACGGCTGAAGAGACTGAGCACAGCACTGCTTCCAGAACCGTGGTGCTCAGCAGTCACCACTTGGGGGCACCCTTTTGCTATGAAACACCAAAGCCTCATCCCTTGGCCTTGCAGAGTTGACGGAATGTGTGATTCTTAGCTGCCTGGCCTGTCCCAAAGACCATGGACCAGAAAGCCTCATGGCCCCTCTCACTTCTCAATCTAGAATGCTTCCATGCCATGACCATCCACCTTTACCAAAAATGTCCTCTCTAAGTGCTGTTTAAAACTAATTTTTCAAAGCTTTTCATTGATTTCTCAAAGTGAACCACAAAGCAGCAGCAGCAAGCCCATCCTTCATCACAGGTGAAGCCTGTAGAGAATGTGGCATCTAACTTGCGTGGAAGCCACACTTTAGTGCTGTCTGGCTTGAGTGCCAACACAATGGGTTTGAGTTTGAGAGCTGGAGGGGACGCCCTCATTTTCCGAGTGAGAAACCCGTGTTCCGGGGGTAACGAGGCTCCGCCAAATGAACGTGTCAAAGACACAGAGCTGGAGCTTTGCTGTATCCCATTGCCTCCTCTGTCCCTGCCTCCCTTTGCGGCTGGTTCCACCTGTTCTCGGGGAGGACTAATGCGTGTTCGTTGAGAGGTTTGTCTGCTTTTAGGCAAGTCCACTCTGTCCTGCAGGATATGCTGGGAGTTACTTTACAGGGTCACCCTCTTCCTTTATGGCCCCTGATGTTTCCTTAAGTCTGCAGATCAGCACATGTAGGAGATGCAGGGTCATCCTTGATCTCAGCCTTCACTCCTCACCTGGCCCCACTGGCTTTTTCACAGTGATGTGGTTTAGCAATAGGTTCACGTATTATTCTTTCATTATACCTCATTTTGACTCTTGGATTCATTTAATGAAAACAACTTTCCTAATCAGCTTCTGATTCCACGTGATGGTACGCTTCCAAGGGTTGCCTCAAATTAACACTCTTCCCAGACTGCCTCTACCTGCGGCTCAAGTATCTGACCTTCCCGGCCTGGTATTTTTTACTGGCACCCCACCCAGATCACCTGTGCTGGCTGATGGGCCCATCCTGGCTGCTGGGAGTTCTAGAAGCTAATGGCTCACAGATGCCCCCTTCTCTGGATTGTCGTCATTGTTGCTCCGTTGCTAAGTCATGTCCAACTCTTTGTGACCCCCTGGACTGCAGCACGCCAGGCTCCTCGGTTCTCCACTATCTCCCAGAGTTTGCTCAAATTCATGCCCATTGGGTCGGTGATGCCATCCAGCCATCTCATCCTCTGTTGTCCCCTTCTCCTTTTGCCTTCAGTCTTTCCTAGAGAGCCCCCCCAACCCGGAAGGTGGGGGGTGGGGAGATGGAGAAGGAGCCAAAGGCAGAGACTGACTGATTTGATGGGCACACAGACCAGCCCGGTTTACCTTTGGGAGGGACAACACTGATGCATGACTTGATTTTTTTGTTGACCATCTCTCCCCACTGTGGACCACGCCAAGACAAGACTTCCCCTGAGACTGCATCCCCACTGGTCGCCCTTCTTTCTCCAATCTCCCCTTCTCCCTCTCTTATGGGTTCTTTCCTGAAAGGTTCTCCTGAATTCAGTGTCTCTTATCCACATTCCCATCTTGGACTCTGTGTCTCAGGAACTCAGCCTAAGACACCAACCTAGAGGGTATGTAGGGTCCACACCCCATGCAGAGAACCTTGGAGGGATTCAGATTCCCAATCCATTCTGGGATTTCCTAGCTATTAATACCTCAAAGTGGCCAATTTTTGTAACTTTCGTAAGCTCCAATGTCCTCATCTCTCTAAATGGGGATGCTGCTGCTACTGCTAAGTCACTTCAGTCGTGTCCGACTCTGTGTGACCCCATAGACAGCAGCCTACCAGGCTCATCCGTCCCTGGGATTCTCCAGGCAAGAACACTGGAGTGGGTTGCCATTTCCTTCTCTAAAAGGGGATAGTGGCAAAGAATTGTTATGGGAATTACAAGTTATAATGTCGCTAAAAGTCACCACTTTAAGCATTCCTGGGTTAGTGCTGAACATATTTCCTCTAATATATTAACATTAGTGTTAAGAGTGAGTGCACGGGTGCTCCGCCCCTCAGTCGTGTCTGACTCTTTGAGGCCCCATGAACTGAAAGCCCACCAGGCTCCTCTACCCATGGAAATTCCCAGGCAAGAATACTGGAGTGCATTGCCATTTCCTAGTTTGAGGGATCTTCCTGACTCAGGGATTGAACCCATGACTCCTACATTGGCAGGATTCTGTACTACTGAGCCGCCTGAGAAGCCCAGTATTAAGAGTAGCTAGTATTTATTGGGAATTTACTATGTTCCAAACTCTGTACTAAGCATATTACATTCAGTAGTTCATTTACTCCTCACATAACCCTGTGAGATAGCTCTGTTATTACCCATGCTTGGCAGATGGAGACACTAAGTCCATAACCAGACCAATGTCTCACACTTTGTAAGTGACAGAGCTCAGATTTGAACCCAAGTAGCCTGGCTCCAAAATCACTGCAGATGGCGACTGCAGTCATGAAATTAAAAGATGCTTGCTCATTGGAAAAAAAGCTATGACCAACCTAGACAGCAAGTTAAAAAGCAGAGCCCTTACTTTACCAACCAAATTCTGTCTAATCAAAGCTATAGTTTTTCCAGCAGTCATCCTATGGATGTGAGAGTTGGACTATAAAGAAAGCTGAGCGCCAAAGAATTGGTGCTTTTGAACTGTGGTGTTAGAGAAGACCCTTGAGAGTCCCTTGGACTGCAAGGAAATCCAACCAGTCGATCCTACAGGAAATCAGTCCTGAATATTCATTAGAAGGGCTGATGCTGAAGCTGAAACTCCAGTACTTTGGCCACCTGATGCAATGAACTGACTCATTTGAAAAGACCCTGATGCTGGGAAAGATTGAGGGCAGGAAGAGAAGGGGATGACAGAGGATGAGATGGTTGGATGGCATCACCGACACGATGGACATGAGTTTGAATAAGCTCCGGGAGCTGGTGATGGACAGGGAGGCCTGGTGTGCTGTAGTCCCTGGGGTCACAAAGAGTCGGATACGACTGAGCAACTGAACTGAACTGAACTGAGCCTGGCTCCATGAGATGGGGCTGCACGTTGCCATCGGTAGCATTACGTCTGCTTTCTAACAGCCACATCTTCCCTTTCACTTCCATCCTGAGCCCTTCAATTTCTGCTTCCATTATGACACCCACTCATCTGCAGCATTTCACAATTAAACACCTGCATACTCTCAGTCCCCATCACCCAACAAAGCTTAACACTCCTGGGCTGTGTTATGCATTAGCTGATTCTGATGGTCCCCGGCTCACACAGTTACTGCATGACTGAAGACAACGGTTATATGTACAAGGAGCTCAGCTAACCTCTAGGCTCTAAACTTGCCCTTCAGTGACATCGCCCCAAGAAGTACATCATGTCATAATTGCAGGCATCTTGGTGGGTCAGTGGGAAAAAATTATTTGTGGGCAGGAAGCTTATTCCCAGTGTCTCATAAATCCTCCCACATGGGTGATTGCCACCATCTCTTTGTAAAACATTCAGAGTCAAGCCCCTGTCTCAGATGGATTACGCACCTGATCTCTAGGGGATCAATTTTCCATTAGCCCAGCAAGACAGCTCCTATTCAGTCATCACTACCATCACAAACATTATGTATTCTTACCTTTTTTTTGGCAGAAAACACGTTCCTATTTCTGAAAGCCCCGGGGTCAGCAGGAAAAGGGAGAGAGAGAGAAAGATGGAAAGTAAAGATTAGATAAGATCTTCTCTTATCTAATGTGTCTCATTTTATTTTAGTGCACTTGCACAATTATCTAAATTATGCTTAAACAGCAAAGCTTCCTTCTTTTGGCTTTTCCTTGCAGACTTTTGCATTAGGTAGAGGAAAGAAATGTTCAGAAAAAGTTCATCTGAACAAATGAGCCATCAGATGAAGCTTTTCATTAGGGACACAGCTCACTGAATCTAATCGGAGAGGTTCTGACGAGGGTCACACTTGACCTTGGCCTCCTCCACTAGGTGGAGAATAGAAGCTCAGCCTGGCCCTGGATTCCGGAATGTCAATTAGAGCTGAAACGTCCAGGAAACATGCTTACATGGATTTTACATAATGAAATGGGGCCTTTAAATCTATTTCTCTTTTCTTTTTTATCCCCACAGGGAACCCAACAACTTTCCTTAATAATCAGAAAATATGCTTAGCAATTCAAAACAGCCTTATAGGATCCCATTTCAGACATAAAGGCTAAAAACCACTGGAAATAAGCCTGAAAACAAGGGTTGCAAAGTGAAAGAAAAGAAATCAGATAATAAAAGTTAATCTCCTTAGATCATTAATTGAAAAAAAAAGAGAAAAACAAAAAGGCAGGCTCATGAAATAGCATACAGTATCATCTTATTTTGGTTAAAAACTGCATATATGTATATGTGCATTTCTTAAGTTGAGGGAAAATATATATAGGTATGTGTCTGTATAGATATAGATGGGACTTTCCAGGTGGCACTAGTGGTAAAGAATGTGTGTGCCAATTCAGGAGACGTAAGAGACAAGGGTTTGATCCCCAGATCAGGAAGATCGCCTGGAGGAGGGCATGGCAACCCACTCCAGCATTCTTGCCTGGAAAATCCCATGGACAAAGAAGCCCGGTGGGCTACGGTCCATAGGGTCACAAGAGTTGGACACGAAGAGACTCAGCAAGCATGCCTACATATAGATAAGTACTTTCTAACATGTGGGAGGCTGCGACCAGCGCACTAAGAGCGCCTCGGCGGCTGTGACCTGCACACTAAGCGCAGCCGAGAGGAGCTACCCCACGACCGAGGTCAGGAAGGGCGGCGGTGAGGAGATACCCCTCCTCCAAGGAAGGGCGGCGGTGAGGAGAGACCCCTCGTCCAAGGTAAGGTGCGATGGCTGTGCTTTGCTGGAGCAGCAGGGAAGAGATACCCCACACCCAAGGTAAGAGAAACAAACCCAAGTAAGACAGTAGGTGTTGCAAGAGGGCATCAGAGGGCAAACACACTGAAACCATACTCACAGAAAACTAGTCAATCTAATCACACTAGGACCACAGCCTTGTCTAACTCAATGAAACTAAGCCATGCCCATGGGGCAACCCAGGATGGGCAGGTCATGGTGGAGAGATCTGACAGGGTGTGGTCCGCTGGAGAAGGGAATGGCAAACCACTTCAGTATTCTTGCCTTGAGAACCCCATGCTATGCTATGCTATGCTATGCTAAGTCACTTCACTCGTGTCCGACTCTGTGTGACCCCAATAGACGGCAGCCCACCAGGCTTCCCCATCCCTGGGATTCTCCAGGCAAGAACACTGGAGTGGGTTGCCATTTCCTTCTCCAGTGCATGAAAGTGAAAAGTGAAAGTGAAGTCGCTCAGTCATGTCCGACTCTTAGCCACCCCATGGACTGCAGCCGACCAGGCTCCTCCATCCATAGGATTTTCCAGGCAAGAATATTGGAGTGGAGTGCCATTGCCTTCTCCAGAGAACCCCATGAACAGTATCAAAAGGCAAAATGATAGGATACTGAAAGAGAAACTGCCCAGGTCAGTAGGGGCCCAATATGCTACTGGAGATCAGTGGAGAAATAATTCCAGAAAGAATGAAGGGATGGAGCCAAAGCAAAAAGAATACCCAGCTGTGGATGTGTCTGGTGATAGAAGCAAAGTCCGATGCTGTAAAGAGCAATATTGCATAGGAACCTGGAATGTCAGGTCCATGAATCAAGGCAAATTGGAAGTGGTCAAACAAGAGATGGCCAGAGTGAATATCGACATTCTAGGAATTAGCAAACTCAAATGAACTGGAATGGGTGAATTTAACTCAGATGATCATTATATCTACTACTGCGGGCAGGAATCCCTCAGAAGAAATGGAGTGGCCATCATGGTCAACAAAAGAGTCCGAAATGCAGTACTTGGATGCAATCTCAAAAACGACAGAATGATCTCTGTTCGTTTCCAAGGCAAACCATTCAATGTCACAGTAATCCAAGTCTATGCCCCAACCAGTAACGCTGAAGAAGCTGAAGTTGAACGGTTCTGTGAATACCTACAAGACCTTTTAGAACTAACACCCAAAAAAGATGTCCTTTTCATTCTAGGGGACTGGAATGCAAAAGTAGGAAGTCAAGAAACACCTGGAGTAACAGGCAAATTTGGCCTTGGAATACAGAATGAAGCAGGGCAAAGGCTAATAGAGTTTTGCCAAGAAAATGCACTGGTCATAGCAAATACCCTCTTCCAACAACACAAGAGAAGACTCTATACATGGACATCACCAGATGGTCAACACCGAAATCAGATCGATTATATTCTTTGCAGCCAAAGATGGAGAAGCTCTATACAATCAGCAAAAACAAGACCAGGAGCTGACTGTGCCTCAGACCATGAACTCCTTATTGCCAAATTCAGACTGAAATTGAAGAAAGTAGGGAAAACCACTAGACCATTCAGGTATGATCTAAATCAAATCCCTTATGATTATACAGTGGAAGTGAGAAATAGATTTAAGGGACTAGATCTGATAGATAGAGTGCCTGATGAACTATGGAATGAGGTTCATGACATTGTACAGGAGACAGGGATCAAAACCATCCCCATGGAAAAGAAATGCAAAAAAGCAATGGCTGTCTGGGGAGGCCTTACAAATAGCTGTGAAAAGAAGAGAAGCGAAAAGCAAAGGAGAAAAGGAAAGATATAAACATCTGAATGCAGAGTGCCAAAGAATAGCAAGAAGAGATAAGAAAGCCTTCTTCAGTGATCAATGTAAAGAAATAGAGGAAAACAACAGAATGGGAAAGACTAGGGATCTCTTCAAGAAAATCAGAGATACCAAAGGAACATTTCATGCAAAGATGGGCTCGATAAAGGACAGAAATGGTATGGACCTAACAGAAGCAGAAGATATTAAAAAGAGGTGGCAAGAATACACAGAAGAACTGTACAAAAAAGATCTTCATGACCCAGATAATCACAATGGTGTGATCACTGACCTAGAGCCAGACATCCTGGAATGTGAAGTCAAGTGGGCCTTAGAAAGCATCACTACAAACAAAGCTAGTGGAGGTGATGGAATTCCAGTTGAGCTATTCCAAATCCTGAAAGATGATGCTGTGAAAGTGCTGCACTCAATATGCCAGCAAATTGGGAAAACTCAGCAGTGGCCACAAGATTGGAAAAGGTCAGTTTTCATTCCAATTCCAAAGAAAGGCAATGCCAAAGAATGCTCAAACTACCGCACAATTGCACTCATCTCACACGCTAGTCAAGTAATGCTCAAAATTCTCCAAGCCAGGCCTCAACAATATGTGAACCGTGAACTTCCTGATGTTCAAGCTGGTTTTAGAAAAGGCAGAGGAACCAGAGATCAAATTGCCAACATCCTCTGGATCATTGAAAAAGCAAGAGGGTTCCAGAAAAACATCTATTTCTGCTTTCTTGACTATGCCAAAGCCTTTGACTGTGTGGATCACAATAAACTGTGGAAAAATCTGAAAGAAATGGGAATACCAGACCACCTGATCTGCCTCTTGAGAAATCTGTATGCAGGTCAGGAAGCAACAGTTAGAACTGGACATGGAACAACAGACTGGTTCCAAATAGGAAAAGGAGTACATCAAGGCTGTATATTGTCACTCTGTTTATTTAACTTATATGCAGAGTACATCATGAGAAACGCTGGACTGGAAGAAACACAAGTTGGAATCAAGATTGCTGGGAGAAATATCAATCACCTCAGATATGCAGATGACACAACCCTTACTGCAGAAAGTGAAGAGGAACTAAAAAGCCTCTTGATGAAAGTGAAAGTGGAGAATGAAAAGGTTGGCTTAAAGCTCAACATTCAGATAACGAAGATCATGGCATCTGGTCCCATCACTACATGGGAAATAGATGTGGACACAGTGGAAACAGTGTCAGACTTTATTTTTCTGGACTCCAAAATCAGTGCAGATGGTGATTGCAGTCATGAAATTAAAAGACGCTTACTCCTTGGAAGGAAATTTATGACCAACCTAGATCACATATTCAAAAGCAGAGACATCACTTTGTCAACAAAGGTTCGCCTAGTCAAGGCTATGGTTTTCCTGTGGTCATGTATGGATGTGAGAGCTGGACTGTGAAGAAGGCTGAGCACCAAAGAATTGATGCTTTTGAACTGTGGTGTTGGAGAAGACTCTTGAGAGTCCCTTGGACTGCAAGGAGATCCAACCAGTCCATTGTGAAGGAGATCAACCCTGGGATTTCTTTGGAGGGAATGATGCTAAAGCTCAAACTCCAGTACTTTGGCCACCTCATGTGAAGTGTTGACTCATTGGAGAAGACTCTGATGCTGGGAGGGATTGAGGACAAGAGGAGAAGGGGACGACAGAGGATGAGATGGCTGGATGGCATCACTGACTCGATGGATGTGAGTCTGAGTGAGCTCCAGGAGTTGGTGATGGACAGGGAGGCCTGGCGTGCTGCGATTCATGGGGTCGAGAAGAGTCGGACACGACTGAGCGACTGATCTGATCTGATCTGAACATGTGGGAGAATGTATGATAAATTATTACCATTGGCTATCTCTGAAGGATAGAAATATAATTGTTACAGCTTGAATCATTGTGTGCCCCCCAAAATTGCTGGAGTCCTAACCCCCAGAACCTCAGAATGAGCCCTTATTTGGAAATAGGGCTCATCCACATGTAATTAAGAGAAGTTTATGCTGGAGGAGGGTGTGCCCTTAATCCCATCTACCGCTGTTCTTTGAAGCAGAGGGGAGGGCCTTCCCTGGCAGTCCAGTGGTGAAGACTCCAGGCTTCCAGTGTAGGGGTGTGGGTCAGTTCCTGGTCTGGGAACTAAGATCCCACATGTCAGGAGATGCATCCAGAAAAGAAAAAAAAAAAAAAAAAGGAGGCCCAGAGGAGAGAGACACAAGGAGAATGCCAAGTGACGACAGGGGCGGATTAGAGTGACGCAGCTGCAAGCCAAGCAAAGCCAAGGATTAATGAGCAAGGCGATGGCACCCCACTCCAGTACTCTTGCCTGGAAAATCCCATGGATGGAGGAGCCTGGTAGGCTGCAGTCCATGGGGTCGCTAAAAGTCAGACACAACTGAGCGACTTCACTTTCACTTTTCATTTTCATGCATTGGAAAAGGAAATGGCAACCCACTCCAGTGTTCTTGCCTGGAGAATCCCAGGGACGGGGGAGCCTGGTGGGCTGCCGTCCATGGGGTCGCACAGAGTCGGACATGACTGAACCAACTTAGCAGCAGCAGCAGCAGGGGTTCCTGGAAGGCACAGTGGTGAAGAACCTGCCTTCCAACTCGGGAGCTGCAGGAGACTTAGGTTTGATCCCTGGGTCGGGAAGAGCCCCTGCAGGAGGAAATGGCAACCCGCTCCAGTATTCTTGTCTGGAAATGTCCATGGACAGAAAAGCCTGGCAGGCTACAGTCCATGGGAGTCACAACAAGTGAAACCTAACTGGGAACTGAGCCCGAGGACGGTCTGAAACTAGGAAGAGGCCGGGAAGGATTCTCCTGACTGGTTTCCCTGTAGGGTTTGGAATCTTTGTCAAAAGGACATCCTGCCAGTATCTTGATTCTGAACTTTTAGACTCTAGACTCCAGTACTGTGAGAAAATTCATTTCTGTTGTTTTAATAAAGCCACCCCATCTATGGTATTTTGTAGCAGCAGCCCTAAGACATCAGCAGAGTGGAACTTTTCAAACTTTGGCTGATCTGTTAAGTTTTTGCTTTCAACAAAGCACATATGTCATTCTGTAAGCTTTAAAAGATCATGTTAAGAAAAGAAAGAAGGAAGGAAAGATGGTGAGACTGATTTTTTTTTTTTTACTGTTAGCCCCCTTGGATGAGGCCATGGAGCATACTGAATGGAAGAGGAATAAAAACTATGGCTGATCAATTGAGCATGGAGATGCCAGCAACACAGCTCAGAGAGCTTCTCTCCACATCGCTTGGTCACAACATTGACTGGTTCGTCGTGGCATCTTGCCCTCATATTCCCCCAATGACTGGCAAGGGGCCCCCTGATCTTCAAGTCCCACCCCCTGCTCCTCCATCAGCCGGGCCCTTCCCACCCTGAGTCCTACAGCCCCAGGGCCCTGCTCTCCATATGACATCCTTCTATTTATTCGTTCCTCGGTCATTGCCTGAGCACTACCATGGGCCAGTCCTTGCCTACTCAGAGTTCAAAATCTAGTGGAGCAGAAAGATAAGAAATGGAATGTTCTTTAGCATGTGAGCAGTGCCTCAATGTGGAAAGTCTTTCAGGGCTGGGGCGGGGGAACGCTTGCTCAGAGAGCAGGCAATAAAGCCCAGACTTGGGAGGGATTGAGGAACTAAAGGAGACCAGCTTTGAAGCACATGTAAGAACCAGTTCAACAAAAAGGGAACACGAGACTGTGCTGAGCCACTAATGCAAGAGGGTAATTTCATAGACTGAACACATAGTGTTAGCTGCTCAGTCGTGTCTGACCCTGCGACCCGCAGACTGCAGCCCATCAGGCTCCTCTGCCCATGAGATGCTGTAGGCAAGAATACTGGCGGGAAAACCTTGGGATGCACGCGGGGAGCAACGATGCTGGAGTGGGAACTGGGGACCCATCGCCCACTAAGGATCAGAGGTGCAAGATGAGACCTCTGAACCTTACTTTTCAGGCTTGGAGAAAACACTGCAGAATGTCAGCAGAGTGGGGCTGTATGATCAGAGTCATCTTTCAGGAAGGTTACCCCAGGGATGGTACAGGGGGTTGTGAGGAGACAGCAAGAACGCCAGCAGATGGCTTCCCTGGTGCCTCAGCGGTAAAGAACACCCCTGCCAGTGCAGGAGACATGGGTTCAATCCCTGGGTCAGGAAGATCCCACATGCCCAGGAGCAACTAAGCCCGTGCCCCGAGAGTATTGAGCTGCGCTCTAGAGCCCGGGACTGCAACAGCTGAGCCACAACTCCTGCAGCCCGTGCTCCGAGAGCCTGTGCTCAGCAACAAGAGAAGCCATGACAGCTAGAGAGTAGCCCCCACTCACCACAACCAGATAAAAAAGCCCGCACGGCAACAAAGACCCAGCAGAGCCAAAAATAAAGAAAGATAAAATTGTTTTAAAAGTTTCCTCTCTTTAAAAAAAAAATCAGAATAGTTACAAGTTTTACCTTGTTAGGTTGTGAATACTAAATGCATCAAATGTTAAGAAACTGTGCAGCCTGTATTGTTACTGTTGTTTAGTTGCTAAGCCATGTCTGACTCTGCAACCCCATGGACTGTAGCCCACCAGGCTCCCCTGTCCATGGGATTTCCCAGGCAAGAATACTGTCTTTACCACTGAGCTACCTGGGAAGTCCATGGATGCCAAGAGCCGACTCATTGGAAAAGACCCTGATGGGAAAAACTGAAGGCAGAAGGAGAAGGGGACAACAGAGGATGAGATGGTTGGATGGGATCACTGGACATGAGTCTGAGCAAACTCCAGGAGATGGTGAAGGACAGGGAAGCCTGGAGTGATGCAGTCCCTGGGATCGCAAAGAGTCGACATGACTGAGCGACTGAAAAATAACCGCAACGTATATACACACACAATCACACCATGTGTATATGAGTCACAAGGCTTTTTGTGAATACATGTGAGAAATGAGAGACAGGGAATAAGACCAGTGCCATTCTGTGTTCGCCTGGGCACTGGTGTTGACTCACCCTTCTCTGCCCAGCTGACGTCATGCAGGTCTGTTCTTAAACATGGCTTCCTCAGAAAGACCTCCAGCCTGCTCATATCCAGATGAATTTGTTTTCTTGTCACGGCACTGACTTGTCTAAACGCTCCACAGGACTGAAAGCCCTAGGAGGCCAAGGAGCAAGTCCAAGGTGTGCACACCGTGTTCCCAGCACCTCACATAGCGCTGGCACTTAATATATTTATGATGAGTATACGAGTGAGGCGTTGGTTAGTCCAGAAGAAGGGGAGAAGATGATGAAGTTGGGTTCAAACTTGTCCAGCTTGAGGTGTCCATAGGATATTCTACTAAAGTTACCTCATCAAAAGTGAAAGAGAAAGTCACTCAGTTGTATCCAGCTCTTCGCAACCCCATGGACTATATGGTCCACTGAATTCTCCAGGTGAGAATATTGGAGTGGGTAGCCCTTCCCTTCTCCAGGGGATCTTCCCAACCCAGGGATCGAACCCTTGTCTCCCGCACTGCAGGTGGATTCTTCACCAGCGGAGCCACCAAGGAAGCCCAAGTTACCTCAGAGACAGTTGGATATGGCTGGATGAGGCTCAAGGGCACGTGTCTAGACTGCAGACAGTCTCTACAAGGTAGGAAGACGAAGTCCACGTGTCAGAAGAGACTGAGTTCCAATGGGTTGCCCTGACATCTTTGCCCTCCAAAATGTTGCCCTGACATTTGACAAAACTGTCAGTCTCTTAGGGATGATGGGGGTTGCCACAAATTCTTTTTGTAGGTGGAGCTGTCTTGGTGCTACTCAAACGACGCCATGTGGGCAGCCATATATCTACATATACATCAGCCTACCTCTACTCGCTAACACTGAATGCTGACTGTGTATCAGGGACTAGTCCAAACCATGAACTAACTGTCTCACTGAATCCTCACAACAAGATCAGCAGGCGCGTCTATCATCAATCCCATTTAACAGATGTGGAAACTGAGGCACCGAGATCCAGTCTGTGTGACTTCCTCTTAAACCATAACAGTAACTCTCTTGATACACCAAAAAAGCAATTAGGTTGCTAAAGCCAATTGTCCAGTGCATGAAGAGACTCTCCAAGTTGATGAAACCCACATGGTTTATATAAAAGGCCTGACGGTTTTATCTTATAAGAGCAAGACCGTATCCTCCCTTAATAGAAATGCCCCTTCCTGACTTTGTTCACCATCAATGCTTCTCTGGCACTCTTTCCCGGCAGCTGATTGAACACATTAAATCAGCCTACAAGAGTAAGTCAAACTCGATTAGTCACTCTGTAAAAATGCTGTCTATTTATTTATTATGAGTTATTCATAAACATCAAGACTAGACTCTATAATTTAATACCACCTGCAATGATTCCTGAAAGTGGCAATATTTTACCACTACGATCTGATTAATTGACCTGTTCAAACAGAACTCCGAATCAAGAAAAACTTCCCTTTGACAGAAGTGTATTCATCTTCATCTAAAGGCAGACTTCTTGAATCATCAGGGGAGAACAAAACACCTCATCACATGGAACCAATTAACATCATCTGAGATAACACACATGTTTCTCTAAAGAAATATTTGTAAGCTCCTGCTGCTGCTGCTGCTAAGTTGCTTCAGTCGTGTCTGACTCTGTGCAACCCCAGAGACGGCAGCCCACCAGGCCCTGTGATTCTCCAGGCAAGAACACTGGAGTGGGTTGCCATTTCCTTCTCCAGTGCATGAAAGTGAAAAGTGAAAGTGAAGTCATGCAGTCGTGTCTGACTCTTAGCGACCCCATGGACTGCAGCCTACCAGGCTCCTCCGTCCATGGGATTTTCCAGGCAAGAGTACTGGAGTGGGGTGCCATTGCCTTCTCCTAATGGTCCCTTAATATATGTTTGTGTATATATATATATACATATCACTGGAGTGGGGTGCCATTGCCTTCTCCTAATGGTCCCTTAATATATGTTTGTGTATATATATATATATACATATCTATCTATATATACACACACATACACAAGGAAATACATAGTTTATGATTTCAGCTATATAATGTCTGAAAACACACACATGTAAGTACATGATATCGAAGGGCAGGACAGTGGCTTTTCTTGGTGGCCGAGGTAGGGAGGGTCCAGACCTGGGATGAGGCGTGAGGGGGTCCACTGAGGGACTGGGTGGGTTCTGGTGCTGACTTCCTGACTGTGGTCACTTTGTGAAAACTCTTTGTATCAACACTGTATTTATATATGTTATCCTCTGCTAAAATGTTTGCCAAAAATTAAGCGGACAAAAAAAAGAAATTCATACTTAAGTAGCAACATCAAGCAGGCATTTAACTACAAATGATACTATCCCAACTCTTCCACATTTGAGATGCATTTGGATGGGCAAGTCATATTAAATGAGCCTTGAGGTGAACGATCTAGAACCGGAAAAGAACCTCTGGCATTTTAGAAACTGAAAGCATATTTAATTCATAAAACAAAAAGAGGATTCCACAAATGAAGGAGTATCAGGGGACATGAAAGAACATTCAGTAAACAAAATACGATCGTCAAGCAAAAGACGGGCTATACGCAGATGCATAGTTGAATCACTTGGCCGCACACCTGAAACTAACACAAGTTTGTAAATCAGTTATAGTCCAAAAAAAATTTTTTTAAGAGCCTTGATTTACTTACTTACAAGAATAACATGTACCTATACATGATAGGCTAGGCTAAGGCTAAGTCACTTCAGTCGTGTCTAACTCCGTGTGAGCCCACGGACGGCGCCCACCAGGTTCCCCTGTCCCTGGGATTCTCCAGGCAAGAACACTGGAGTGGGTTGCCATTTCCTTCTCCAATGCATGAAAGTGAAAAGTGGAAGTGAAGTCGCTCAGTCATGTCCGACCCTCAGCGACCCCATGGACTGCAGCCTTCCAGGCTCCTCCATCCATGGGATTTTCTAGGCAAGAGTACTGGAGTGGGGTGCCATTGCCTTCATGATAGATGGGTTAAATATGGCTAAGTATATAGCAATATATGTATATATATTTACATATATAATCAATGTATACACACAGTCTGTCAATTTGTAACTTGCTATGCAAATTAAGAATCATTACTACTATTATTCATTGGAAGGACTGATGCTGAAGCTCCAATACTTGGGCCACCTGCTGTGAAGAGCCAACTTGTTGGAAAAGACCCTGGTGCTCGGAAAGACTGAAGGCAAATGAGAAGCAGGTGGGAGGATCAGATGGTTAGATAGCAGCATTGACATGAATGTGAGCAAACCCCAGGAGATGGTGAAGGACAGGGAAGCCTGGCGTGCTGCATTCCATGGGGTGGCAAAGAGTCGGGCATGACTTAGCGACTGAAAAACAGCAACTAAACAACTATTATTGTAATTACTGTACAATCCTCTCTGTCACTCTCCCTGACACAGTCTGAGACGAGTACTCAATATGTTGATTTTTTAAGAATTTCGTATTTGGTTCATCCAAATAGTAGTAATAGGAAGAGGGTTAAGCTAATTAGTTACCGCAGTTCTGTTCCTATGAATCATGAAATCCCATTGTCTGTGAAATTTCCAGGCAGGGCCAGCCTTTTTCCTGGATGACTTAGCAGCCTCTTACACAAACTCTTCCAGATCTTTTCCTCAAGCCCAGAACCAAAATTCAAAATGAGTCGTTTCCTTGATTGACAATAGAGAACAACACTACTTGCAAGGAAAATCTTTGGAAGAGAGAACTTAAAAGACCATTCTCAGTCATTAACACTCTTTCTTACATTACCCACTTTTCCAGCCTCTCGCCAGGGGATCAGAGTCCTGGGGGAAAGAAAACAGGAAAAGAGGGTTTGTAGCTTTAGAAGATTAGCCGTTCTACCTTCGTATACTGGATGCATAGGGACAAGGATCTTGTTCTTTTAGTTTCCAGGTCAGCAGTATCTGCTGCTGCTGCTAAGTCGCTTCAGTCGTGTCCGACTCTGTGCAATTCCATAGACGGCAGCCCTCTAGGTTCCTCTGTCCCTGGGATTCTCCAGGCAAGAACACTGGAATGGGTTGCCATTTCCTCCTCCAATGCATGAAAGTGAAAGTGAAGTCGCTCAGTCGTGTCCGACTCTTAGTGACCCCACGGACTGGAGCCTACCAGGCTCCTCCATCCATGGGATTTTCCAGGCAAGAGTACTGGGGTGGGATGCCATTGCCTTACCCGCAGCAGTATCTAGGGAGCCATAAACAGCTCTGAGGGTGAATATTGTCAACTTCTAGGATATTTTCTCCCAGTAGGGAAAAAAAGTAACATTTTATGTGACTTCGTTTCGAAGAATCTCCAAGAGTTCCCAGGTGACACTAATGCAAATAAATACAAGGCTATTTGTAAACACCTGCTTACTTTGTTGTTGCTCAATTGCTACGTCGTGTCCAACTCTTCAAAACCCCTGTGGACCACAGCGTGCCAGGCTCCCCATCCTTTACTCTTCACATCAGGTGGCCAAAGTATTGGAGCTTCAGTTTCAGCATCCATTCTTCCAGTGAATATTCAGGGTTAATTTCCTGTAGAATGGACTGGTTTGATCTTCTTGAAGTCCAGTTCAGTTCAGTCGCTCAGTCGTGTCCGACTCTTTGTGACCCCTTGAATCACAGCACACCAGGCCTCCCTGTCCATCACCAACTCCCAGAGGTCACTCAGACTCACGTCCATCGAGTCAGTGATGCCACCCAGCCATCTCATCCTCTGGTGTCCCCTTCTCCTCCTGTCCCCAATCCCTCCCAGCATCAAAGTCTTTTCCAATGAATCAGCTCTTCGCATAAGGTGGCCAAAGTACTGGAGTTTCAGCTTTAGCATCATTCCCTCCAAAGAAATCCCAGGGTTGATCTCCTTTAGAATGGACTAGTTGGATCTCCTTGCAGTCCAAGGGACTCTCAAGAGTCTTCTCCAACACCACAGTTCAAAAGCATCAATTCTTCGGTGCTCAGCCTTCTTCACAGTCCAACTCTCACATCCATACATGACCACAGGAAAGACCATAGCCTTGAGTAGACGGACCTCTGTTGGCAAAGTAACGACCAAGGGACTCTCAAATTCTTCCTTCAGCATCACACGAAGGCATCAGTTCTTCAGCGCTCAGCGTTTTTATTGTCCAGCTCTCACATCCATACAAAACTACTGGGAAAACCATAGATTTGACTATACAGAAGTATAGTATAGTATCGTATAGTATAGTAGGCAAAGTAGTGTCTCCACTTTTTAATTACGCTGTCTAGGTTTGTCATTGCTTTTCCAAGTAGGAGACTGTAAAAGGGTTTCATGATCAGGTAAGTATGCTAAATACTGCATCCAAGATCCCCTTATCAGAGATTCACAATGTTGGTTAGCAGTAAACAAACCTGTTCTCTTTTATCACTGTGGTTCAAACTCATGAGATTTTTTTTTGCATGGCAGACACAGGAACTCTTCTGGAACCCTGAGAAACAGTGATGTGGATTAAAATAGCGCCAAGAATTATTAGCCAACAGTAAAAACAGTGACAGAAAGGCTTACACAGAGAAAATGAGACATGCCTGAGCAACTTGGTAAACTTTGGTCTGTGTTCTACCAAATCCTTTGATGTAAAAAAGATCCTTCATGTAAAACAGCATGTCCTTCCCAAGGACATGCTTGCCCCAAAATGAAAGTGAAGTTGCTCAGTCATGTCTGACTCTTTGCGAGTCCAGGGACTGTAGCCTGCTAGGCTACTCCATCCATGGGATTCTCCAGGGAAGAATACTGGAGTGGGTTGCCATTTCCTTCTCCAGGGGATCTTCGCAACACAGGGATCGAACCTGGGTCTCCCACACTGAGGGCAGACTCTTTACCGTCTGAGCCACCAGGGGCTCCAAGCTCACTTGCAGTATACAGGGACCATGTCTGTCTCTTGGACCTTCTAGAATGAAGCAGGAATCTGGAGGAGGAGGTTTGCAGAGGTAGAGGAGAAGATTCTGCAAATGAATGTGTCCTGTTTCAGGATTTCAACTAAAGAGGGCCTGGTGGCCAGTGAGCAGCCACTAACATCCAGGCTTCCAGGAGCGAACACACCTCCCATCAAAGAGAAGATGCAGAAATTCATGTTCTCATCTGGCAAAATCTAGTTGATGACTTCAAATATGCTGCCAAGCCTCACAGAAGGAAAAGAGCTATTCATTCACTGCAAAGAGGTATTTTCTTACTTAAAAGCAATTCCATGATCCCTCATTAGTCTACTTTGGCTGTTTTCTACCTAAAAATAGACCTTAATCACTCTCTCCAGCACAGTGCTGAGGAAACTTGATTGCAGCCAACTATGAGTGAAATGAATTCAGTGAGTCTCAACTAGCATTTTGCTCTAAATGAGATAGAATGGAATGAAATGAATTAGATGATGTCAGAGCATCAGACACAGCAAGAGTGATTATTATTTTTTCTCAAAATTTTAATTTACATGTGTACATCTATTCATATATGTGTATATGCACACTGTATTATAACATAAAACGTATCTCTTACTTCAAGCTGTAACCAGAAATGTCTAACCACCAGTGATGCAACCTAATGCCCCCATTTTCTGGGTATACTGAACCCCAGAGAAGTTTAGCAACTTGCCCAAAGACACACAGCTACCATGAGCTACACTTAGAATCTAGGGGCTCTGACTCCTTGTTCAAGAAATCTTTTCAATAACCCTCAGCTCATTGCCTTAAACAAAACTCTACATAAAATACAGTAATATTGACCTCTGCTGAGATCTGTGCCAGAGAGACACGAAGCCTGAGGCTAAACCTGAAGGAGTTTAATGCTTGGCTTGTAAACTTCCTGACTAAATATGACAGGAGAGAACACATCCAGAAGTGCTATAAAATTCCTATTAAATAATGTTTCTCTTAAATAGGTACTGCTTACAAAATAAACCATACTGTCCCATTATGTACTTTATGATCTAATTCTCCTGTCAACAGAGCTAAGATATTTTTTCCCCCAAAGAAGGAGGAAAAGATGACTTCAGCAGCAGTAGGGAACTTATCCCCCAACTAATGAGAGCTTGTTATAAATAATAACAACCGGATCCTAAAGGTTTATAATAGCCTTGAAATTGCACAGAACCCTCTCAAGGGCAGGGCTTCCCAGGGAGTGCAGAGGAAAAGAATCTGCCTGCCAACGCAGAGGATGCAGGAGACCCCGGTTCGATCCCCCGGTCGGGAAGATCCCCTGGAGAAGGAAATGGCAACCCACTCCAGTGTTCTTCACTGGAAAATTCCACGGACAGGGGAGCCTGGCGGGCTACAGCCCACGGGGTCACAAAGCATCAGATGTGGCCGAGCACAGCACACAGCACGACTCTCTCAAAGGCTTTGAGTCAGAAATGAAAATCTAAAAGCATAGCATTTTCAGTGAAGCTGCAGACTGGCCAAAGTTGGCAGAAAAGAGGAGGAAAGTGGATGAGGGGGTTGGTTTTCTTCTTTTTTAAATAATTTTAATAATTTTATTTTATAAAAATAAAGGACAGTAAAGGACAGAAATGGCAAGGACCTAACAGAAGCAGAAGAGATTAAGAAGAGGTGGCAAGAATACATAGAAGAAAGATACAAGAAAGGTCTTAATGACCCAGATAACCATGATGGTGTGATCACTCACCTAGTGTCAGACATCCTGGAATGCAAAGTCAAATGGGCCTTAGGAAGCTTTACTATGAGCATAGTGGAGGTGATGGAATTCCAGCTGATCTATTTCAAATCCAAAAAGATGATGCTGTGAAAATACCGCACTCAATATGCCAGCAAATTGGAAAACTCAGCAGTGGCCACAGGACTGGAAAAAGAGAGTTTGTATTCCAATCCCAAAGAAGAGAAATGCCAAAGAATATTCAAACTAAAGCACAATTGCACTCATCTCACATGCTAGCAAAGTAGTGCTCAAAATCCTTCAAGCTAGGCTTCAACAGTACATGAAACAAGAAATTCCTGACACACAAGCTGGATTTAGAAAAGGCAGAGGAACCAAAGATCAAATTGCCAACATGCACTGGATCATACACAAAGCAAGGGAATTCCAGAAAAACATCTACTTCTTCTTCATTGACTGTGTGGATCACAACAAACTGGAAAATTCTTAAAGAGATGGGAATACCAGAGCACCTGACCTGTCTCCTGAGAAATTTGTAGTAGGTCAAGAAGTAACAGTTAGAACTGGACATGGAACAACAGACTGGTTCCAAATAGGAAAAGAAGTAGGTCAAGGCTGTATACTGTCACCCTGCTGATTTAACTTATATACAGAGTACCTCATGAGAAATGCTGGGTTTTGGATGAATCACAAGGTAGAAACAAGATTGCCAGGAGAAATATCAACAACTTCTGATATGCAGATGATACTACTCTAAATGGCAGAAAGTGAAGAGGAACTAAAGAACCTCTTTATGAGGGTGAAAAAGGAGAGTGAAAAACCTGGCTTAAAACACAACATTCAAAAAACGAAGATCATGGCATCCGGTCCCATCATTTCATGGCAAATAGATGGGGAAACAATAGAAACAGTAACAGACTTTATTTTCTTGGGCTTCAAAATCACTGTGGATGGTGACTGCAGCCACAAAAGACAGTTGCTCCTTGGAAAGAAAGATATGACAAACATAGACAGCATATTAAAAAGCAGAGCCATCACTTTGCCAGCAAAGGTCCATCTAGTCAAAGCTATGGTTTTTTCAGTAGTCATGTACATATGTGAGAGTTGGACCATAAAGAAGGCTGAGCACCAAAGAACTGATGCTTTCAAACTGTGGTGCTGGAGAAGACTCTTGAGAGTCCCTTGGACTGCAAGGTGATCAAACTAGTCAACTCTAAATGAAATCAATCTTGAATATTCACTGGAAGGACTGATGCTAAAGCCAAAGCTCCAATACTTTGGCCACCTGATGCGAAGAGCCAACTCATTGGAAAAGACCCTGATGCTGGGAAAGATTGAAGGCAGGAGAAGAAGAGGGCGACAGAGGATGAGATGGTTGGATGGTGTCACCGACTCAACAGACACAAGTTTGAGCAGTGAAGGACAGGGGAGCCTGGATTGCTGCAGTCCACCGGGTTGCAAAGAGTTGGACATGACTGGGCAACTTAACAACCATATTTTTATTTTAAATTTTTGCCATGCAGCATGTAGATCTTAGTTCCCCAACCAGGTATCAAACCCACACCCCCTGCTGTGGAAGTGCAGAGTCTTAATCAATGACCACCAGGGAGGTCCCTCATTTTCTTCTTTAAATCTTTTACAAACAATTATGCAAGGAACTTGGGGCTGCTAAAATGGAACTCTGAGATGGCAAAAAAAAAAAAAATTTTTTTTTTACTCATGGTTCTGAAAACAATTCTCTAAAACAATAACTGGAACATAGGAAAATGCACTCTGACAGGCATTTGCAAAGATCACTTTTATTTTTTGTTTTGTTTTTTCCCCCAGGGCAACTTTGCCAGCCATCATTTTTCTTGAAAGATTTCTCTCCCCCTGAGGTGCTCCACATATATGCTGTAATAAGACAATGAAACAGAAGCAATTCAAATTGTATGTAAGGGAGAATGTGGACAGAATAGATTGTATAGTGTCCCTTGGTACCAACTTGAGTGATGGAAAACTTTTCCACTGAAATGCCCCAGTCCTCTGAGTTTATGTTATATTCAGAGGAATAAGAAGCTCTCAGGATCCATCCTGTACCTAGTTTGTGGGCTCTCAGAGCAATTGGGTTAATCAGTATGACAGAATGATTTCATCTGAATCACTCATTAGGCCCTGACCCAGCTCCCATCATATCAAGTCCTGGCTTCCCAACTTTCATCAACACTCCTCTTTCTTTTTTTAATTCAGCTATTTGCTCTAAAGCTCTAATTTTCCCATTACAAAACAGTGCGGTGCTCATAACAACAATTGTAGCTATAATATTTATTAAATGCTTTCTTGTGTCAGTTTTCAGTTTCAGTTCAGTCGCTCAGTTATGTCCAACTCTGCAACCCCATGGACTGCAGCATGCCAGGCCTCCCTGTCCATCACCAGCTCCCGGAGTTTACTCAAACTCATGTCCATTGAGTTGGTGATGCCACCCAACCATCTCATCCTCTATCGCCACTATCCTATTTGCTTTACATGTTTTAACTCAATTTTCACAAGTTGACAAAGTAGACAAGGGTAAGATCTAAGAAGGCAAAGGTTTCTGTCTGTTTGTTCACTGCTTTATCACTGTAGATGATTTCTGGCATACAGTATGTGGTCAGTAAATATCCCCACTACACAGTTCAGAAAAGTGAGGCATAGACAAGTCTCTCGTCCAAGGTCAAAAAGGTATGAAGTAGCAAAGCCCAGATGTAAAATAAGTGTACCTAATGACTCCTTGGAAGAAAAGTTATGACCAACCTAGATAGCATATTCAAAAGCAGAGACATTACTTTGCCAACAAAGGTTCGCCTAGTCAAGGCTATGGTTTTTCCTGTGCTCATGTATGGATGTGAGAGTTGGACTGTGAAGAAGGCTGAGCGCCGAAGAATTGATGCTTTTGAACTGTGGTGTTGGAGAAGACTCTTGAGAGTCCCTTGGACTGCAAGGAGATCCAACCAGTCCATTCTAAAGGAGATCAGCCCTGGGATTTCTTTGGAAGGAATGATGCTAAAGCTGAAACTCCAGTACTTTGGCCACCTCATGCGAAGAGTTGACTCATTGGAAAAGACTCTGATGCTGGGAGGGATTAGGGGCAGGAGGAGAAGGGGATGACAGAGGATGAGATGGCTGGATGGCATCACTGACTCGGTGGACGTGAGTCTGAGTGAACTCCTGGAGTTGGTGACAGACAGGGAGGCCTGGTGTGCTGCAATTCATGGGGTCGCAAAGAGTTGGACACAACTGAGCAACTGAACTGAACTGAACTGAACTGAATGGCTCGTAGCGTTATCCATTGTGACGTCTATTCAGCTATTCTTTGCATGAAGCTTTTGAAAACATCCATTTAATTGGGTTTTTCTAACTTAAAACTTCTTTTCATTGAAAAGTTTTAAGATTCTGAAGATATACACAGACAACAACAATAAAAATATATCCCACTAACTGAATGCTAACCACTGTTAGTGTTTTGGATGGTTTCAAAATTTCTAATAAATTTCTATGAATGTAGTTACTGGATTAAAGGATATGGTCTCCAGTGGGACTTCCCTGGTGGTCCAGTGGCTAAGAATCTGCCTTACAATGCAGGGAATGTGGGTTCCATCCCAGATCAGGGAACTAAGATCCCAAATATCTCAGAGCAACTAAGCCCAAGAGCCACACTACTGAAGCCCACGCTCTGGAGCCTGCAAGTCCATGCACTGCAATGAAAGATCCTGCAGGATGCAACAAAGATCTTGCATCTTGCAACTCAGACCCGGTGCAAGGCAAATAAATAAATAAATACTTAAAATGAATATGATCTCCATAATACACATTCTGAGTTTAGAAATTATATGACTCACCAATTTTTATTCAAACATTAAAAAGCAGGGTTACTCTTACCAAGGAGTAAGCGTCTTTTAAATTCATGGCTGCAGTCACCATCTGCAGTGATTTTGGAGCCCAGAAAAAGAAAGTCTGACACTGTTTCCACTGTTTCCCCATCTATTTCCCATGTAGTGATGGGACCAGATGCCATGATCTTCGTTTTCTGAATGTTGAGCTTTAAGCCAACCTTTTCACTCTCCACTTTCACTTTCATCAAGAGGCTTTTGAGTTCCTCTTCACTTTCTGCCATAAGGGTGGTGTCATCCGCATATCTGAGGTTATTGATAATTCTCCCAGCAATCTTGATTCCAACTTGTGTTTCTTCCAGTCTAGCATTTCTCATGATGTACTCTGCATATAAGTTAAACAAACATGGTGACAATATACAGCCTTGACGTACTCCTTTTCCTATTTGGAACCAGTCTGTTGTTCCATGACCAGTTCTAACTGTTGCTTCCTGACCTGCATACAGATTTCTCAAGAGGCAGATCAGGTGGTCTGGTATTCCCATCTCTTTCAGAATTTTCCACAGTTTATCGTGATCCAAGGCTATGGTCTTTCCTGTGGTCATGTATGGATGTGAGAGCTGGACTATGAAGAAGGCTGAGCGCCGAAGAATTGATGCTTTTGAACTGTGGTGTTGGAGAAGACTCTTGAGAGTCCCTTGGACTGCAAGGAGATCCAACCAGTCCATTCTGAAGGCGATCAGCCCTGGGATTTCTTTGGAAGGAATGATACTAAATTGAAACTCCAGTATTTTGGCCACCTCATGCGAAGAGTTGACTCATTGGAGAAGACTCTGATGCTGGGAGGGATTGCGGGCAGGAGGAGAAGGGGACGACAGAGGATGAGATGGCTGGATGGCATCACTGACTCGATGGATGTGAGTCTGAGTGACCCCCGGGAGTTGGTGGTGGACAGGGAGGCCTGGCGTGCTGCAGTTCATGGGGTCGCAAAGAGTCGGACACGACTGAGCAACTGATCTGATCTGATCTGATCTGACTCTTACCAAGTGATGAAGGAAAAGGTGTGTAGTTGCCAATAATTTGCTAAAAGTACATTATATAAAATGTTACAATGAGATATTACCATTATATAACAATATTACAACTTGTTCTGCCTCGCACAAACAAAACTACCTTCCTCTATAGTCAGGACTCAGAGTCTCCCAACAACCACTCATTTATAGGAGCCAGCTGTCAACAGAAACTTCACCTGTCAACAGTGACCCATCTAATCAGAAAGACATGGACTTGGATGGCCAAGTAAGTGGGTTCAAGTTACCCAGAAATCAAATCAGTATGGAGATGTGCCCCCAAATCAAGGAAATACATGAGACTGACCAAATGAGATAGCCTAAAACAAAATCAGACCAGTGGCCTCCAATTTTTTTTATTTTCACCACAATCAAGAAAGTATTTTAGCATAAGCTTTTAACATAGGGATTTTTATTATTACATGTATCATTCCATTGACATATTCTAAACCATATGAAAAAATATTTTTAACCAGGTGAAATTAGTTTAAAAAATAAATGTTATTTTTCTACACACCAATGGATCACTGCACATCCTGGAGTACTTTCACTCTCTTATTTGAAAGCCACTCACAAGTTGACTGAGCAGCCTATGTTTTTAAGGATTGTGCCTGCTTCTTTTCAATTCAAGCCATATGTGTCTTATGATGGTTTTGCTCACAATAGTAAGTAAAGTCTAATATTTTCTCTGTCCACAATTTTGCCTGACCTAGATTGTTCTTCACACAACAGTAAATAAAAGATGCATAATGCCCAAAGTGCTATGCTGAGTCCCACATTACAAACTCATTTCATGTCATTCTCCAAAATCAAGAGAGATTAAGAAATTTCTATTTTCAGATGAATGAATAAAGAAGATGTGGTGTATGTATATACACACCACATACACACACACACACAATGGAATGCTACTTGGCCATAAAAAAGAATGAAATAATGCCATTTGCAGCAATGTACATGAATCTAAAGATTATCAGATTGAAGTCAAAAAGAGAAAGACAAACACTGTATGATATCACTTATATGTGGGATCTAAAATATGCCACAAATGAACTTATATATGAGACAGAGACGGGGCACCAATCATCCTTTCAAAAAAACTGATAAGAATACAAAGTTGTATATGTGAAGATGCCCATCTGAGCATTGTAAGGAAAAAGAAAATCAGAAGTAATGTAAACATCCATCAGTTAGGGCATTGCTTTTGGTTAAAACATGTATCCAGCAGAATAATAAGCAGCCATTAAAATTGTTGATGAATACCTATATTTTATTGAAATGGAAAGATGGAGACAATTTATCATTAAGGTTTAAAAAAAGGTAGGTGTCACCAGGCCAGATGGGGAACATAAAAAAGGGAAATAAACACCCAATGAGACTACCCAAGGTGCTAAAGTTGATCTTTGTGCTCCTCTCTGCCTTTTTCATCAGTCAGATCTGGCTGTATACACCTTTCAATATGCTAAAGCTTGAGTTTTCTTTTATCAATATTTCCAGGAAGTATATCATGTACTCCAAACAACTTCCTAGCTGGAAACAATTTGAACATTGAGACCAACAACTATAGACAAATGTAGTAATTGTAGGTTGGCTGGTAGATTGCCGAAGAACTTGGATGCATGATCAGACAGCTCTTCCAATTATTCTAGCCAATGGCAAGAGGTTCTGTTGTTTGGATAATTGAGATTGATGACCCTAAATTATTGGATAATCCCAAAGATTCTAAATCTGTTTTAGCAAAGGAAATGGTAACAGCCAACATTCTCAACAAAGTGGTGGCAATCCTTTGTAGTATAAAACACAAAAGTGTGAGGAATATTTCCATGTTGGCTCTTAATTAGAACCCTCTAGAGAAAGGGCCTGTCAGATCCAAAGATGTATTTATTCCTGCTAACAAGTTCCTATGGGGAAAGTATCTGTCAGTACAAGTCCAGCCTCACCTCCCCCAGATGGAGCAAAAATCAATATCTCTGCTTCCTACCTCCTTCAAGAGAGTGCTGAGAGTATTCAAACAGCCCCTGAAAGATTAGAGATCGACTGTGTTATCACCGGTCAGCTGCCCGAGCTACATTTCGTAACAATTTGGGTCATCCTCCGACAGCCACCAGAAAAGTTCCCTAGAGGCACAAGCTTATTCTAAAGTCCATGGAATCCAGCAGCTTGGAAAGACCAGAGTGAGAAGATGCTGAGGACCCAGCCACCCATCTCAGACGCGCCCCCTGCCTCCCCAAGTCTTAGCCTAGAGCACACCAGCTCATCCTTTACCTATGCATCACCCAAGCAAAAAGGAGACTGACACTCAGGGCATCTATCAAGTGTATGGTTAGTTTCACTTCTGAAATGCTCAGTTAAAGGTGGCTTAAAAGTTCTTAAAATCAAAAAAAGAAAAAAAGAAACCCAGACCTGAGTAAGGTGAATATTCCCAGTGTCGAGTCTTCAAGCGTCAGATTTCCCAAGGGGGAGGAAAAGACTGCATGTCACGTAATTCCAAGAATCACTAATGAAGAAGCCTTACCTTATTATTCTGCTTATTTATTTACTCCCAGTATATTTTATCTTCTTCTGTATTCCGTCGTTCCTAATTCTTCTTGCCACCAACTCCATTCAGAAACCCTATGGGATATTGCTTGTTTGCTTGCTCAGTTGCTCAGTTGTGTCTGACTCTTTGTGACCCCGTGGACTGTAGACCACCAAGATCCTCAGTCGATAGTATAGAAGAGGCCCCCAAAACCCCAGGCAAGAGTACTGGAGTCAGTTGCCATTTCCTCCTCTAGGAGATCTTCCAGACCCAGGGATCAAATCCTGTGTCTCCTGTCTTGCAGGTGGATTCTTTACTGATTGAGTATGGGATTCACTACTTGGCTGCCACCTCAGGGAGAGGAAGGTATTCAATGCTGCCTGAGAAGTACTTGGGGGCCCCTACTTCTACACAATAGGAGATTCACTCTCAGCTCTACTTCTGATCAGAAAGCTAATTTTTCTATCAACAGTAATGAAATATTCTTCTTCCAAGCACTAAAGTGAAGATCATGGAAAACACAAGAGCAAATGGCCAAAGCCTTGAGAACAGTTGGAGTAGAGGATGAGAAAACTATAGGAACAGACAGCTATTATCTCATTCTTGGGATAATAATAATCAATAACCAACAGTTTTCTGAAAGTAATATTCATTAGGAATATAGTAGATAAATACTGTAAGTAAAATAATGCGGGCCCTCTTCTCAAAAACAGAAACAGTATTTTCTACCAGCAAGGGTCATGATAAAACAAAAGCTCTGGATATACCAATATGGAAAAAGTGCAGTATAAAAAATACATTCGAGGATGACCACAGTGTATGTCATAGTGGGAGAGACGTCCAGATTAGACCAGAGCAGGGCCACTTCTCTTCACACTCACTCATCATTTCCTTTAGAGAAAGAATTAGACCACAGCCCTACTATATATATATAGGCTTCCCAGGTACCACTAGCAGTAAAGAGCCTGTCAATGCAGGAAATGCAAGAGACACGGGTTCGATCCCTGGGTCAGGAAGATCCCCTGGAAGAGGGCATGCAACCCACTCCAGTATTCTTGCCTGGAGAATCCCCTGGAGAGAGGAGTCTGGAGGGCTACAGTCCATAATGTTGCACAGAATTGGATAAAACTGAAGTGACTTAGCATGTAGACACTACTATATGTATATATATACACTTTTGATTTGCTATATATAGAATTGTTTTAAGTCTAGAAAACTTGCATAGCTTTCATCCAAAAGTATAAGTTCAGTAATTATTAATTAATATATCTTCATATATTTATGAAGAGATAAATCTTCATCACCTCCAGATGGCATGAAGAGATATCTTGAATATGGTGGACCCAAGTGACTACAGAAGTTGGGATTCTAGTACCTGGTGGGGAAGGTACCAACTACATAAAGAATAATGTTCTAGAATGTCAATGCTTTCTAAAATGTTACCTTGAAAGTGAAAGTGAGAGCCGCTCAGTCGTGTCTGACTCTTTGTGATCCCATGGACTGTAGCTCGCCAGGCTCTTCTGTCCATGGAATTCTTCAGGCTAGAATACTAGAATGGGTAGCAGTTCCCTTCTCCAAGGGATCTTCCCAACTCGGAAATCAAACCCAGGTCTCCCGCATTGCAGGCAGATTCTTTACTGACTGAGTCACCAGGGAAGCCCAAGAACAGTGGAGTAGGTAGACTAGTGCTTCTCCAGAGGATCTTCCAGACCCAGGTATTGAACTGCGGTTTCCTGCATTGCAGGCAGATTCTTTACCAACTGAGCTACCAGGGAAGCCCATATGTTTCCTGAGCAGGAGTTTAATCTAAGAATCCTCTCTGCATTTAGTGAGTTTAAGAATCCTCTCTGCATTTAGTTTGGTACTTAGATGACAAAGATGAGGTTCTGATTCTTCTTTCTGAGCAAGGCCTAGAAAAAAAGAAGTCCTATATTTTAAAACCTGATCTGCCTGTATGAACAGGTTTTCAGCAAGTGGAGCTCTGTGTACTGGACTGAGAAGTGACTCAGTTCACAAAGGGGATCAGCCCCTGAGATAAACACGGTCTCCAGGAGTAACCGAACAGGCGAAGCTTTTCAATGAAAGAGCCATAGTTTTCTTCTTCCCCTTCTTCCCCTTCCTCCTCCTCCTCCTTCTTGTCTTTTAGTGTTTCCAGTGCTTCACAGTTAGTAATATTCAAATACAGTCACAATTTCTAAGCCAAATACTAATGTTTGTTATCTGATACTTTAGAGGAGCCATGTTACTGCTGCTTGTCTGAAAAGAAAGAACCTATCATTGTTTCACCCACTGGTGTAGAGGCTCTCTCAGATGTCGAATCCCAGCTCCTTTCTAAAGGTATCAATAACTGTGCAGTTGATTCCCAAATCCTTCATCCAACAAGCTTGTGCCGACTACTACCATGTGCTAGGCACTGGGTGCATAAAGATGAGAAAAATAAAGTTCCCATTGCTCAAAACTTTTAAGGAAAAGAATCAAAAACACAGAATGCACTAAAGAAGCATAAGTACCATAATAGGGGTTTCCCTGGTGGTTCAGATGGTTAAAGAATCTCCCTGCAGCCCAGAAGACCCAGGTTCAATTACTGGGTCAGGAAGATCTCCTGGAGAAGGGAATGCAACCCACTCCAGTCTTCTTGCCTGGAGAATTCCATGGACAGAGGAGCCTGGCAGGCTACAGTCCATGGGGTCACAAGGAATCAGACATGACTGAGTGACTAACGCCATAATAGAGATCCGAACAAAAATATGAGTACACAGAGAAGCTGGTGATCTGAGCAGCTATTCCAATGTGGTTTCCCAATTATAGATAACATTTTTGGGTCTGATAAACAGTTCTGGGCTGTTGCTCATTGTTTTGCAGGAACATATCCACTTTCCCTGTGTAGGATTTTACTACCAGAGAGGATTACAGGCTCAAACCAAGCATAATACCACTATTACTATTCATCAAGCTAAAGGGTCATTTTTCTTGGAGTCATCTTTTAGGTGTCTTCTCTGCTAATTCAATCTCAGTGAAGTCTTTTACTTCATAGGGATGTGAAGTGATAGATTTATATGAGTTGGGAGATGAATAAAAAGAAGTCATTCCACATTGTAGACTTAGAGAAATTAGAATAAAATGGTGAAAAGAAATGAGAAGGGTGGTCAAGAGCTCTTTCAGAAATGTATTAATAAGATGTCCCCAAACTACTATCTGTGCAGTCATGTCTTAATTTATGTATTACATGCCATCTAAGAAATTAGACTGCGAATCAATGTTCAAGTCAAATTCTATTTCAGATGTACCCCCGGGCAATTTAAAGAAATAATTTAGTAAATCTCCTCCTAAAGCAGAGACTGTTTTACAATGTGAATAATCACTTCCTCATTTTATGTCTTGTAAGTTGGAGTTCTGTCAAATCTACCTAATGCAAGGCAATCCACACCTTCTAGTTTATGAGAAAAAAATAATTACTATGAAGGAAACGGTAGCACACTGGCTGACTTTATCTCCAGATGCATTTTAGTCATTAAGTTGGTGAGATTAGCTGTTCTAGTTTTAAATAACTTGCACAAGGTAGACCAGTATCTCAGGACAGAGGCAGACTAGGAAGGGGAAAACTGGGGTGCAGACAACCCTTGAAAGAGAGAGAGAGAGAAGGAAGGAAGAAGAGAAGGAGAGAGGGAGGGAGGGAGGAAGGGAGGGAAGGAAGAAGGGAAGAAAGGAAGGCAGAAAAAGAGGGGCAGAGGAAGGAAAAGGGATGATCTAGCTCATCACTTCTTAAAATTTAATGCATACATGAGTCACCTCACTTCACTTCAGTTCAGTCGCTTAGTCATGTCCAACTCTTTGCAACCCCATGTACTGCAGCACGCCAGGCCTTCCTGTCCATCACCAACTCCCAGAGTGTACTCAAACTCATGTCCATTGAGTTGGTGATGCCATCCAACCATCTCATCCTCTGTCATCCCCTTCTCCTCCCACCTTCAATCTTTCCTAGCATGAGGGTCTTTTCCAATGAGTCAGTTCTTCACATGAGGTGGCCAGAGTATTGGAATTTCAGCTTCAGCATCAGTTATACCAATGAATATTCAGAGCTTATTTCCTTTAGGATGGACTGGTTGTATCTCCTTAGGGTGCAAGGGACTCTCAAGAGTCTTCTCCAACACTACAGTTCAAAAGCATTCTTAGGTGTTCAGCTTTCTTTATAGTCCAACTCTCACATCCATACATGACTACTGGAAAAACCATACCTTTGACTAGACAGATCTTTGTTGGCAAAGTAATGCCTCTGCTTTTTAATATGCTATCTATGTTTTTAAATATGAGTCACCTGAATTTTATTAAAATACAGATTCTGATTTGGGGGCCTGGGGTGAGACCCAGAGGTTCTGCTTTCTAACAAGTTGCTGGTGATGCCAAGGCTGCTGCTGCCATGAACCACAAGTCAAGCAGCTAGGATGTAAGCGAAGTCTCTAAAATAGATAGTTAGAAGCATGCCTCAGAGAAGGCAATGGCACCCCACTCCAGTACTCTTGCCTGGAAAATCCCATGGATGGAGGAGCCTGGTAGGCTGCAGTCCAAGGGGTCACGAAGAGTCGGACACGACTGAGAGACTTCACTTTCACTTTTCACTTTCATGCATTGGAGAAGGAAATGGCAACCCACTCCAGTGTTCTTGCCTGGAGAATCCCAGGGATGGGGGAGCCTGGTGGGCTGCCGTCTATGGGGTCACACAGAGTCGGACACGACTGAAGCGACTTAGCAGCAGCAGCAGCATGCCTAATGCTATGCAGTTTATCAACAACTTGAACCTCCAGGCAAAATGACTTTGAGGTCTTCAAACCATATTAGTGAAGGAAAAAGATCAAGAGAAGAAAGGAACTCACTGAGACAGTATTTCCTGTTCCTCAGGGTTTGTTTTTTCTCTACTGCACTCCCATCCCCACCCTCACTTTGGCTGGGGATGGCTTTATTTGGAGCAGGGAATCTGCTACCATCACATTCTTCTGCAGCGTCTTCATGGTTTTTCATAGCAGCCGCGAAAAGGCAGGGCACGCTGGAGCTGGTCAAAGGTTTTAGCTTTGATCTCACACGATATCATTTCTCTAAGACATCCAGTGCTCATCTTTTGAGCAAAATTAATGCAGTGTCTTTCACTCTGGCTCTCTCCCTCTCCTGAGATGTCTCTGGAACAATAGTGCTGGACACGGAAAGTTTTTCCTTTGAACTAAGGCAAAGGGAGCACATAAGCCCCAGAACACCTTTGGGCTCTAAGCACAGCATCAACTTTGAAACAAACGATGAGACTAGAGCTCTATATTTTTAGAAACACATATTTACTGAAAAAAATTGCAGGTATGCTATTGCACAAGGTTTTTAAAAGCCCGGGCCCAGAACCTCACTGATGGCGCAGTGGTAAGAATCCGTGTGCCAATGCAGGGGACATGGGTTCGATCCCTGGTTGGGGAAGGTCCCACATGTGCCACAATTACTGAGCTCGTGTGTCACAACTACTGAAGCCCCTGCACCTAGAGCCAGCGCTCTGGAAAAAGAGAAGCCCGGGCACCACAATGAAGAGTAGCACCCGCTCACCACTAGAGAGAACCGGAGCGCAGCAAGGAAGATACCAGTGAAGCCAACCAACAAATAAATAAAGCCCTGGCCCAAATAAAGGCTTAAAAAGACCCTCCCCTTTCTGGGCCTCAGGATAATTTCTACACCTTAGTTTCCTCAATTGTGTAAGAGAATTACACAATCAGATTGCTTCACATTGCCGTTATAAGGTTTCCATGTGTCCATGGTTTAGAGAATTTCCTAAAGCCACAAAATCAGCCATAACGTTCACCAAGATTTCACTTCCCAGATCATAGAAGTAAATTAGCGAAAAGGATACTCAAAATCTAAATACTCCCACGTACAAATGGCACACAAATATCTTGAGGCAGAAATAAATCAGTATATCAGAACTGTTGCTTCAAATATATATTAAGCAAAAGTATGGATAGGACAGCTGATATTCTTGCAAAATGGCATGCCATACCAGTTAGTTCTACATTCATGTCTTAAAATCTCCTGTGGGATGTATGTTCTATGCTTCAAAGGAAATCTGGGTAATGTAAATCATTATCTATTCGTAAATGCTATTTCCAGAGCCATAAAGCCTCTATCAGTGAAAGTACAAGTAAAATGGCCATAAGACTACACACATTTGCTTAGGATAGATATCAGTTAAGACTAAGGATCTCTTCAAGAAAATCAGAGATACCAAAGGAACATTTCATGCAAAGATGGGCTCAATAAAGGACAGAAATGGTATGGACCTAACAGAAGCAGAAGATATTAAGAAGAGGTGGCAAGAATACACAGAAGAACTGTACAAAAAGATCTTCACGACCCAGATAATCACAATGGTGTGATCACTGACCTAGAGCCAGACATCCTGGAATGTGAAGTCAAGTGGGCCTTAGAAAGCATCCCTAGGAACAAAGCTAGTGGAGGTGATGGAATTCCAGTGGAGCTATTCCAAATCCTGAAAGATGATACTGTGAAAGTGCTGCACTCAATATGCCAGCAAATTGGGAAAACTCAGCAGTGGCCACAGGACTGGAAAAGGTCAGTTTTCATTCCAATCCCAAAGAAAGGCAATGCCAAAGAATGCTCAAACTACCGCACAATTGCACTCATCTCACACGCTAGTAAAGTAATGTTCAAAATTCTCCAAGCCAGGCTTCAGCAATACATGAACCATGAACTTCCTGATGATCAAGTTGGTTTTAGAAAAGGCAGAGGAACCAGAGATCAAATTGCCAACATCTGCTGGACCATGGAAAAAGCAAGAGAGTTCCAAAAAAACATCTATTTCTGCTTTATTGACTATGCCAAAGCCTTTGACTGGGTGGATCACAATAAACTGTGGAAAATTCTGAAAGAGATGGGAATACCAGACCACCTGATCTGCCTCTTGAGAAATCTGTATGCAGGTCAGGAAGCAACAGTTAGAACTGAACATGGAACAACAGACTGGTTCCAAATAGGAAAAGGAGTTTGTCAAGGCTGTATATTGTCACCGTGTTTATTTAACTTATATGCAGAGTACATCATGAGAAATGCTGGACTGGAAGAAACACAAGTTGGAATCAAGATTGCTGGGAGAAATATCAATCACCTCAGATATGCAGATGACACCACCTTTATGGCAGAAAGCGAAGAGGAACTAAAAAGCCTCTTTATGAAGGTGAAAGTGGAGAGTGAAAAGGTTGGCTTAAAGCTCAATATTCAGAAAATGAAGATTATGGCATCTGGTCCCATCATTTCATGGGAAATAGATGGGGAAACAGTGGAAACAGTGTCAGACTTTATTTTTCTGGGCTCCAAAATCACTACAGATGGTGACTGCAGCCATGAAATTAAAAGACACTTACTCCTTGGAAGGAAAGTTATGACCAACCTAGATCGCATATTCAAAAGCAGAGACATCACTTTGCCAGCAAAGTTTCATCTAGTCAAGGCTATGGTTTTTCCTGTGGTCATGTATGGATGTGAGAGCTGGACTGTGAAGAAGGCTGAGCGCCGAAGAATTGATGCTTTTGAACTGTGGTGTTGGAGAAGACTCTTGAGAGTCCCTTGGACTGCAAGGAGATCCAACCAGTCCATTCTGAAGGAGCTCAGCCCTGGAATTTCTTTGGAAGGAATGATGCTAAAGCTGAAACTCCAGTACTTTGGCCACATCATGCGAAGAGTTGACTCATTGGAGAAGACTCTGATGCTGGGAGGGATTGAGGGCAAGAGGAGAAGGGGACAACAGAGGATGAGATGGCTGGATGGCATCACTGACTCGATGGATGTGAGTCTGAGTGAACTCTGGGAGTTGGTGATGGACAGGGAGGCCTGGTGTGCTGCGATTCATGGGGTCACAGAGTCAGACACGACTGAGCGACTGATCTGATCTGATCTAATGCCCTGTGCATGCATGTGCGCTAAGATGCTTCAGCCCTGTCTGAGTCTTTCCAATCCTATGGACCGTAACTCGCCAGGCTCCTCTGTCCACGGATTCTCCAGGAAAGAATATTGGAGTGGGTTGCCAAGCCCTTCTCCAGGGGATCTTCCCTACCCAGGGATTAAACCCGAGTCTCCTGCATTGCAAGAGGCTTCTTTACCACTGAGCCCCCCGGAAAGCCCAAGAAAGACACAGGAACATAATTTTTATGGTACATTTTGTATTTACTTGGTCTTTCTTTATTGGAAAACATCACCTGTGAGTTTCCATAGCTATGACATACCTGCCATCTGGTGGAAAGGTGGGTTTAGCATGTCAGGCACCACTCTTCCGGATCCAGCCACAGAAATCTGCCTACAACAAGAGGGACATCCTTATGGAGCCAGTGGAAGAGTATGATTCCATCCTGAGTTGATGTCAAAGGCACAGCTGGGGGTGTCTTTCAGAATAATCAAGTCAGCTCTGCTGAAATAGAGTTACACGAGAAATGGAAAAATCCTGTGTGAGAAACAGCGAATGCTGTGGGAAGCCCACAGGCCCTACACTTGGTCACACGGGGGTGTCCTAATCCGATGGGAGGAAGAATTTTGAGTTCAGCAGAGATCCTTCACTCAGATGGTCTTATGGACCAGGGAGCTCCGGGCTTATGTTAGGGTCTTAGAAAGCAATGTGTTGCTTACAAAAACTGAAGGATCTATTTTCCATATTGCTTGGGAAGCAGAAGGTAGCACTGCCTCGGAACCAAGAGGATGTGGCAGGGCGCTAAAGGAAGGTCCTCTCACTTCACCTGTCCAGGCAGCATGGCACCGTCATGTCAAGGGGGCTGGGCATCAAATGGCTTCAGTAGCATCCGTGCTTTAGCAGAAGGCAATGCTGCAGTGCCCTTTGAGGCTGCTGCTGCTGCTGCTGCTAAGTCACTTCAGTCATGTCCAACTCTGTGTGACCCCACATAAGGCAGCCCACCAGGCTCACCCGTCCCTGGGATTCTCCAGGCAAGAACACTGGAGTGGGTTGCCATTTCCTTCTCCAATGCCTGAAAGTGAAAAGTGAAAGTGAAGTCGCTCAGTCATGTCCAACCCTCAGCGACCCCATGGACTGCAGCCTTCCAGGCTCCTCCACCCATGGGATTTTCCAGGCAGAAGTACTGGAGTGGGGTGCCATTGCCTGGCAGAGCACAACTCCAGAGTCATCGGCAGGTGTTGGTGCCCAGAGCAGCCAGGCCAGCAGCAACACTAGAAACTAGAGCATCACCCAAAGCCTGGGCAGAAAACGTCTGGATGTATATTCAGAGAAGGGATGTGAGGGTGTCTGCAGGGGCTGAAAGGATTCTGCTGCTGTGCTGTGTTTAGCCGCTCTGTCATGTCTGACTTTTTGCAACCCTCTGGACTATAGCCAGGCTCCTCTGTCCATGGAATTCTCTAGGCCAGAACACTACAGTGGGTTGCCATGCCCTCCTCCAGGGGATCTTCCCAACCCAGGGATCAAACCTAGGTCTCCCGCATTGCAGGTGCATTCTTAACCATCTGAGCCACCAGGGAAGCCCAAGAATACTGGACTGAGGAGACTATCCCTTCTCCAGGGGACTCTCCTGACCCAGGAATTGAACCAGGGTCTCCTGCGTTACAGGCGGATTCTTTACCAGCTGAGCCACCAGAAAAGCCCAAAAAGGATTCTACTCATGAGCAACATGAGAGTCTCAGAAGACCCCTTGGAATAACTGGCTGTGGGAGATTTTTAAATTGGAGGCCAGGCAAGAGCCAGAAGAGTAGCATTTACTGTTATCATCGGCATCTTTTTAAGCTCCAACTGATGTGACATGATAAAGTGACATCAGTCATGTGCACAATTGAGGACCTTTAGATGATGTCATGGAATTCAGCCTTGTCACGACTCACTGGTAGCTGGCACAAATATTGTTGCTGATAAAACAGAAACAGTTTTGATGAGGGAACCTAGATCAAGAATGAAGAAGACAGGGACTTCCCTGATAGTCCAGCAGTTAAGAATCTGCCTGCCAATGCAGAGAAGTGAAGTGAAGTCATTCAGTCAGGTCCGACTCTTTGTGACCCCATGGACTGTAGCCTACCAGCCTCCTCTGTCCATGGAATTCTCCAGGCAAGAATACTGGAGTGGGCTGTCATTTCTTTCTCCAGGAGATCTTCCCGACCCAGGGATTGAACCCAGGTCTCCCGCATTGCAGGCAGACGCTTTACTGTCTGAGCCACCAGGGAAGTCTTAATGCAGAGAACGTGAGTTCAAATCCCTGGTCTGGGAACCGATATTCCACATGCCTCAGGGCACCTGAGCCCATGTACCAGGACTCCTGAAGCTGAATGCCCTAGAGCCCACGCTCTGCAACAAGAAAAGTCCCTGCAACTAGAGAAAACCCACGAGCAGCAACAGAGAGCCTGTGCACCGCAACAGTGACCCAGCACAGCCAAAAATACATAAATAAGATAAATAAACACCTACTTTTAAAAAATGAAGGAAACAGAGGCTGGAAGAAACGAGTTTGGGTAAGGATGGAACAACTCAGGCTTCACAGAGGCTAAACCCTAGAGAATCTCCTGTTTTCTAAATCTCAAATACACAAGCAGCCTGTCAGCATCTTCCTTGTATTTAATTGTTCCTACCCCTGGGATTCATGTCTGGTGCGCACATTTCAATAGGACTCTCCGCTCCCGTACCTGATTCTGTAAACTTGATCACCATTCCTGCCATACTGGCCCCCACATTTCCACATGTAAATCTTCCCATGCTACTTTTAAATGCTGTTTCCTCCGCAGTACCTGGTGCAGAGTCAGGGACCAATACATTTTAAACAAGCTTATTTTTATGAGTGAAATATTTTTTAAGGCACAGAAGGCAAACCATTTGAAAAACTCCCACAGAAATAAGCCTCACCTTCACCCCCACCTCCTACTGTCCCATCTGTTTCTTTAGAATGAAGAGGCCATCAGGAATATTCCAAGAGTGGGAAGCATGAAAATCTCAAAATGCTGACATTTGCCTCCATAACTCCTGCACTATCCAAGTTTTCAAAAGTAAGCATGAAGCTTCTATTAACACTGAAAGCAAAAATATTCCCAGTTCTCCCAGCTTAATTGTTTTTCCCCCAAACCATTTCCATCTCCTTTTTTATTCTCTGTTAACAGCGCCACCACCCTCCCAGTCACTTACTGTCGAAACCTTGACTTTGGGTCCCTGACGGTTCAGTAGCTAAGACTCCCTGCTCCCAGTGCAGAGGGCCCAGGTTCGATCCAGGGTTGGGGAACTAGATCCCACGTGCAGCAACTAAAGATCCCTCAGGCCACAGCGAACATCAAAAGGTCCAGCATGCTGCAACTGAGACCCAGCGCCGTCAAAAAACAACACGAAAAAACACTCCGCCCCAAACTTGACCTTTCCTGGATTCTCCCCATTGCTTGCTTCCCCTATGCAGACAGTCTTTAGATTTCATCCTTTTTTCTCCTCACAAAGTATGTTGCAAACATCTATCTTTCCATTCCTCTGCCTTGTAACACCCTTATGACCTTAGTCTAGACAGTCGCAACTTCGTTTCACCGCTAGCTTAACCCTGCTACATCTTAAAAAAAAATGGCAAAGTTAACCTTAATTTAAATATATACATTTGCTTTGAGCAAATCACTCCACTCAAAACTGTCACCACCTTGAGTAAGAAATCCAGATGTTCTAGTCTGGTAGCCCAAGTCCTCCCGCCAACCCGGTTTTCACCTTCCCCTCTGGTTTCTATGCAGCCCCACTCCACTCCACGCATCACCACCTCCCGGGGACCCTCTGACCCAGACGGATGCACCTGCTCCTGGTTCCCTTACACAAACCCCTGGATCTTGCACCATCATATTCACACTCACTCCCTCTTCAACATCGTCTCCCACCTCCTCTCCCCTCAGCAAAGCCTCCTCCTGCTTCAAAACCCAAACAAATGGACCCTCTCCAGAGAATCCAAGACCCCCAACCTCCTTATGATTACATGATTACTCCTCTGAAACTATGACATTTACAGGCTGCTTTAAATATCTGACAGGCTTTCTGAGTGTGACCCGGCGTGTGGGGGATGCTCATGTTTTGCATCTATATTCCTGGTAAAATATTCAATATTTCACTTAATAGTGCTGCCCCCTTTCACGCTCAAAAAAGTCTCCAACTAGATGATGAAATGTGATCCTACTTATCGAACCCACCTTTGCAAGAATCTCACTGAGCAGGACCGTCAGTGACTCAGCTGAGCAGGACTGTCAGTGACTCAGAGATGAGAATCACATGCCCCTGAAGTTCAGATGGTAAAGTGTCTGCCTGTAATGCGGGAAACCTGGGTTCAATCCCTGGGTCAAGAAAATCCCCTTGGAGAAAAATGGCAACCACTCCAGTATTCTTGCCTGGAGAACCCCATGGACAGAGGAGCCTGGTAGGCTACAGTCCATGGGGTCACAGAGTCAGACACGACTGAGCGACTTCACTTTCACTTTCACCTGACCCCTCCGCGGGTAGGTGCTATACATTTGCCCAAAGTGGCAGCTCAAACAGCCCTTGAAAATCAGGGTCTAATTGGACAAAGGGCAAGCCAGGAATGCCTATTTTGTCACAGATGGTCTGCCCAACAGATCACTCTGTGGGGAATTACCTACTCTACTCACTTCCATACACACACTCTCACAGGCACACACACTCATGGTGCGGCCAGAGTACATGTTCCAGCTTCATCTGAAGACCTGTGTTCACAGCACGCCTCAGTCAACGTGGGCGGGGCCAGAGGCGGGGCTCCTATGCATCCAGCAAAACCTAGAAGGTTTCGACTTTACATGTCTATACTAGGGATTGGTCTCCAATACTCTTGCCTGGAAAATCCCATGGATGGAGGAGCCTGGTAGGCTCCAGTCCATGGAGTTGCTAAGAATCGGACACGACTGAACAATTTCACTTTCACTTTTCATTTTCATGCATTGGAGAAGGAAATGGCAACCCACTCCAGTGTTCTTGCCTGGAGAATCCCAGGGATGGGGGAGCCTGGTGAGCTGCCGTCTATGGGGTAACACAGAGTCGGACACGACTGAAGTGACTTAGCAGCAGGGATTGGTCTGAAACCAAATCCTAGCAGTTAGTCACTAATGACATGTAGTTTCTCTTTTTTAGCACATCCACTGCCTCCTTTGGGCTTCCATGGTGGCGCTAAGTGGTAAAGAACCCGCCTGACAGTACAGGAGACAAGAGATGTGGGTTCCATCCCCGGGTCGGGAAGATCCCCTGGAGGAGGGAATGGCAACCCACTCCAGTGTTCTTGCCTGGAGAATCCCATGGACGGAGGAGCCTGAGGGGCTACAGTCCATAGGGTCACAAAAAGTCAGACAGGACTGAAGCGACTGAGCACACACTGCCTCCTTCATTCAATGGATGAGCATTGAATGAAACAATGAATGAGCATCAGCTCTGTGCAAGGCACCATGCAAGGTGCTGTGGACTCGGGAAAATAAGCAGACCTCCTTCCCTGCAGGAACTTAGAATTCTGGTGACAGAAAAGACACCCACTCAGGGTTCTGTGTGGCATGTGCTATTGAGAAATGTCTTGTGTGCTGGGGGACACAGAGCAGAATACCTAATTCTGATTTTGGTCTGCTAGGCTGAGTTGGAGAAGGTTTCACAGAAGTGACATTTGAGCTGAGTAACCAAACAGAGGATTACGAAGAAAAGCTACACCAGCGGATAGTGCAAGAACAATGTCCTGGAAACAGGAACTAACTGAGTGTATAATAAATATGCCAGGCATGAGGGCTGGATGTGGAAAGGGAAAGGGCAGAAAACAGGGCTGAAAAAGTGGACTGGAGCCAGGAAAACATGTTCAGAGTTTTGGGCTTTATCTTATGGGCAAAGAGAAACGAGTAAAGGTTTATTAAGTTGGGGAAAGATATTAGATTTAGGCTTTCTTGTAGAAAACTCAGAAATTCATATACAAGGGGGGCTAAGGGCTGCTTTCCTGTAAGGAGAGGCTGGATATTGAGTATACCAGTAAGTACACTTAGAGTGTATATTACAGGGGATGGCAGGATGGGAGTGATGGTTTAAGGAGGACTGTGGAGAAGTTACAGAGAAGGCAATGGCAGCCCACTCCAGTACTCTTGCCTGGAGAATCCCAGGGACGGGGGAGCCTGTGGGTCTGCCGTCTATGGGGTCGCACAGAGTCGGACACGACACATCCCATGGATGGAGGAGCCTGGTAGGCTGCAGTCCATGGGGTCGCTAAGAGTCAGACACAACTGAGTGACTTCACTTTCACTTTTCACTTTCATGCATTGGAGAAGGAAATGGCAACCCACTCCAGTGTTCTTGCCTGGAGAATCCCAGGGACGGGGGAGCCTGTGGGGCTGCCGTCTATGGGGTGGCACAGAGTTGGACACGACTGAAGCGACTTAGCAGCAGCAGCAGCAGCAGCAGTGGAGAAGTTAAAGCCCACCACATAATTATCCATGAGCTAATTATCCACTTGATAATTACCCAAATACCCATTTGTTATTTATCACACATACAGTCTGTGTTACTGGGTGGATTTTGAGAGGACAGCAGTAGTGAACAGGGCAGAGGGCAGGGGGTGAGGATCGAAAGAAACAGAGAAGCTTCCAGCTTGGGTTGCCAGGTGGATTATGCTGCTTTTAACAAAGCTGGAGAAGGTAGTAGGCCCAGATTTGGGGAGGTGTGATGGTGCGTTTGGCTTGGGACATGCTGGATGAGAAGTACTTGTAGGCATTCCAGATGGGACTGTTTAATAGGTTATAGAAATATCAGTGTTAGTGATGGGGGAAGATGTGTTCTAGAGATAGAGACTGGGGTGTTTTCAGCATATGAGTACTCATGGGAACTGTGGGAAGAGACGTCGTCACCCAGGGAAAGGATGGCTATCAAAGTGGAATCAAAGACTGTCGGAGAGGCAGGACTCAGGCAGGCTGGATGGGAGGTATCACTCATTCTGTCAACTTTGATCAATGGCTGCGTCAGCTGCGAGCCCCACAGGAGGGTGCCGGGACCACAGACAGGAGCTGGGGTGGATTCACGAGGCCATGAGTGGTGGCCCCAGTACCACGTGGCGACCATCCCAGGTTTAGGAGGCTGTGAGACACAGAGGTACAAAAATCCAATGAGAAAGCCCTTCCGAAAGAAATGTTCGACACAAGCAAGCCCCTGGGGAGAGCTGTAGGATCAAGGGCTGAAAAGGGCATGCTGGAGTTTGGACATCTGTGACTTGAGAGCTCTCGGTGATGCAGTGGAGGCAGAACTGAGGAAGGCTGAGGAGGAAACGGAAGGAGTCGTAACTACCTCAATAAGCAGGGACCATGGCTCAAGAAATTCCCAGAATCCTTTGCATGCTGCAGGGTCTCCAGGGCTCTCAGCTCTCCATCCCCACCTGCCATTCCAGGATGTCCTGTGCGTTTCTACCATTCTCTCCCCCATACCCCACACTGCCCCCACCAGGCCTGAAGACTGAAATATCCTTCGGTCAAAAGACAAAAGAAATTAGGACTTTTCGATTTTGAAAGACAACAGCCCAATTGACAAATGTATGCAAAAGAACAGGGCTTCCCTGGTAGCTCAGCTAGTAAACAATCCTCCTGCAAAGCAGGAGACCCTGGTTCGATTCTTAGGTCAGGAAGATCCCCTGGAGAAGGGATAGGCTACCCACTCCAGTATTCGTGGGCTTCCCTGGTGGCTCAGATGGTAAAGGATCCACCTGCAATGCAAGAGACATGGGTTCCATCCCTGGGTCGGAAAGATCTCCTGGAGGAAGGGATGGCAACCAACTCCAGTATTCTTGCCTGGGGAATCCATGGACAGAGGAGTCCATGGAGTAGCAAGGAGCTGGATACGACTGAGTGACTAAGCACAGCACAGGATACAAAAGGACAGGCTTGCATGCACACACATGCACACACACGCACACGCACACACACACACACACACACACACACACACACACACCGCACACGCACACAAGGTCTTACTACAGGGCAAAAAGGGGAGTTAAAGTGAGGTGAGAGGACAGCAGGCTTCTGCCCATCCTGGGATGAAGCTCTGAAGGACAGTGGGCGCAGAGAACCTTCCAGGTCCAAACAGAACAGCTGAAAAGCTATGATGTCTTTAAAAACAGCACAAATAGTCCTGAATTTTCAAATCAGAGCTGCTTTTGATTGCAGATGTTTAAAGTTACATTAAAGGAAAGTGCTCATCAGGAGGACTGTTCTGGAGCCAGGTTAGGCAGGAAGGAATAGGACTTCATTAGGATGGAATAGGGATAAGGCTGTGACTGAAACCTCCAGGTTCAGCTCAGTTGCAAGGCTTGGCCATTTTTTACGCTGCACTGACCCCTAGAGGTTCTTCATTTGCTTCAGAACGCGCTGGGCATTTGGCTCCAGGGAAAAGAAAGAAAGAAAAGAAGAGGGAAAGGTTGCTTTACTTTCTTAAAATCAAAAAGGGAGGAGAGAGGAGCGGTAAAGCAGAGAGCCGGATCTCACTGCTAAGAGCCATCAATTCAAACCGCCTTAATAGGAACCAACTTTGTCAGCCTATTTCTCCTGCCGAGAGCACCAGCAGTTCGGCTTGCTGCTGTATGCGTCAGACAGATTGGAAACCAGCGCTTGCATTTTAAAAGTACATCCTTGATTTCCTGCCCCGAGTGGCAGCTGAGACCCCAGGCCGGTGGCCCACCGCGCCAGTCCGTCCCCGCCCAGGGAGGGCGGCGGGGAGCTGCGAACGCGGGAGGGGGCCCCAGGCGGGGTTGGGGGTGACACAAGCTGCGTCATCGCCACGGGGTGGAGGGAGGCCTGAGGCGTGTCAGCGTCTCCTAAGAATCTTAATGACACACTCTGGCAACTGAAGTTTTCGAATTTTTATTAACACGCAAATCAGCTTCCCCAGTGGTTCAGCAGTAAAGAATATGCCTGCCCATGCAGGAGACACAGGTTCGATCCAGGAGTCGGGAAGATCCCCTGGAGAAGGGAACGGCAACCCCCTCCAGTATTCTTGCCTGAGAAATCCTATGGACAGAGGAGCCTGGTGGTCTACCGTCCATGAGGTCGTAAAGAGGCTGACGCACTGAGCGACTAACACGCGTTTGGGGAGAAGGAAGGAAAGCAAGCACATGGAATATTGAGGGAGCTGAGATCCCAAGTCTGCAGCTCTGACAGACAGGAGAGCTGGGGGTCAATTGGAAGGTTGCAGAAAGGAATGAACCCCTCTATGGGCAGACAGCCCACGCCCATCTTTCCAGAAGGGGATGGGACCCTATGCTAACATTCAAATGATCCTCCGCCAGGGTCAAGACATCTACATAGCATCGCAGATAGGAGCAAAGGAAAAGTATAAGGAAGTTTGGAAACAAACAGTTCTGAAACAGTAGTTTCATCACTCTCTAAACATCCTGTAAAGCCTCTTGGTCCTTGAAGCAGCGCTGCTGCGGCTAAGTCACTTCAGTCCTGTCCAACTCTCTGCGACCCCAGAGACGGCAGCCCACCAGGCTCCCCTGCCCCTGAGATTCTCCAGGTAAAAACACTGGAGTGGGTTGCCACTTCCTTCTCCAATGCATGAAAGTGAAAGTGAAGTAGCTCAGTAGTGTCCGACTCTTCCCTACCACATGGACTGTAGTCTACCAGGCTCCTCCGTCCATGGGATTTTCTAGGCAAGAGTACTGGAGTGGGTTGCCATTGCCTTCTCCATGAAGCAGCACAGGCCCACCTAAAGGGGCCTTCCCCTTCCAGAACATCCCGGGTTTTTCAAGTAGCTTTGTTAGCACCTGGGCATACTTGGGTGCTCAGGGCCCCCGATAGGAAGCGGAGGATGCTCCCCAAAGGGCTTGCCGACTAACCTGGACAGGTCATGGTGGTCAGTGAGAGACGCAGCATGGTGTCCACGCCTCGGTCCTCGATTGTCTGGGTCTGAAAAGGCAAGAGTTGGGATGAAGCTTCTAATCGATTTTCTGCTGGGCAGTAATAGCCTCATCTACAATATCACTACCCTGAGACTCCTTTCCTCAGCCATGGTAATCGTTAGCATCTCAAGCAAAGCCAGCCTCTCCAGAGCACACACAGGGGAAGAGGCTGAATTTATTGAAAAACGGTGGGCCTGAGAAATATAATCTCAGATAAATCTCTTTATCCCTACGAATTGTGGAAGAAGGAATTTTAAGCCTGCAAATTACCTGGGTGACTTTTTTCTCTTTTCGAAAAATGAAATACCTGTATAGCATAGCTGATTCACTTTACTGTACAGTAGAAACTAACACAACATCATTAAGCAACTATACGCCAATACATTTTTGAAAATGAGTACCTATGAAGGGGAAAGGGTGACTTCTCTTCTAGACACTTGATTTGACACCAAAAATAGAAACATGGAATGTAATTAAACAATTCATATTTTCTGGCTAAACCAACTGCCCATTTCCTGAAAACGACAACTGTTAGAATCACTGTCCTTGACACTAGCCATTTGGAATTTCAGGCTTTACTGCTGATAGTGTAGTGATTGGCCAGGCAATGATCTGATTTGATGGGTGACTGGCTGAAATAACTGGACTGACAGTTTCCACAAATGACACACCATCTTTTGCGCATGAGGATCTCATGCATGTCCTTCAATAGAGTCATGCTAAGTCGCTTCAGTCGTGTCCGACTCTGTGCGACCCCATAGATGGCAGCCCACCAGGCTCCCCCCTCCCTGGGATTCTCCAGGCAAGAACACTGGAGTGGGCCGCCATTTCCTTCTCCAATGCATGAAAGTGACAAGTGAAAGTGAAGTCGCTCAGTCGTGTCCGACTCCCAGCGACCCCATGGACTGCAGCCCACCAGGCTCCTCCATCCATGGGACCCTCCAGGCAAGAGTAATGGAGTGGGGTGCCATCGCCTTCTCCGTCAATAGAGTCATACAGCACTGTAATTATTCACAAAGTCTTCCAATGCCCCACTGCAGTTGTCTCTCACAAAGTATGTCAAGAAGCCAAGCCAAAGAAATGCGTAAGTACGTGAGCCTTTGTCAAATGTATCCGCCTTCCTGCCAGTCTGCGTTTCTGCCAGTCCCATTTTCATTTACAAGGAAACCTGACATGGTCAGCCCTAAGGATGATAGCACTAATTGTGCCTTCAAATACATCCCTTTTCCCCATGTGTATTTTGAGTTTTTAAAAAGTATCAGAGCAAGCACCTGCTACCAACTTGTAAGGCTTCATCGCTACATCTATAATTTCTTTAAAAAAAACTGGGAGAATACCAGTTCTTCCCAAGTTACAAGAAGAGGTGATTTATACTTACTTTCCTTTGCCGTTTTTTTTTTATTAGATAAGCGCCTTTTGTCCAGGGGAATAAGGCATTTCTAGCTGTTCCCTGGGTTTGGAAGTTTGAAGAAAGTAGAAAATAAAGCTGCCAACAGCAAGGGAAAGCAAGTGTTGGCTAACTCCTATTCCCATCCCAGCCCAAATATCCAATTGCTCCTTTAATTTCATCTTTTGCCTAGAAGTGATAGAATGTCATTTGTCTGCACCTTCTGGAGTTGTCCTGGTGAAATTCACAACCAGCCCCTGAATGCAGAGCACAAGGAGGGGCCACAGCCAGGTGACTCCAGATTGGTAGGTGGCAGGCATAATAAGCAAGGAAATTTACCTACGAGGCTTATCTGGGCACTGCCCACCAGAATCTTAAAAGTTTTTATAGAGCCCTTAATGCAGTTCAGTCACACACAAAGTCCAGGTGATCTCAACAAGACGTTATTCTCTCAAGACTTACTTATTTTTTTGCAATGGCTGTTAGTATGAGAACAGTGGGTGGAACATATGCCTTCAAGGACAGGGGACAGATGAGGAGCCTCTGCTTGTGTTGGTCAACTGGCGGTCACACCCTCTCTCTGACCTCGTCCAATTGTATTTAAAGAAGCCTAATGAAAAAACTCGGAGAAGGCAATGACAACCCACTCCAGTACTCTTGCCTGGAAAATCCCATGGGCGGAGGAGCCTGGTAGGCTGCAGTCCATGGGGATGCTGAGTCAGACATGACTGAGCGACTTCCCTTTCACTTTTCACTTTCATGCATTGGAGAAGGAAATGGCAACCCACTCCAGTGTTCTTGCCTGGAGAATCCCAGGGACGGCGGAGCCTGGTGGGCTGCCGTCTGTGGGGTCACAGAGAGTGGGACACGACTGAAGTGACTTAGCAGCAGCAGCAGCAGCAATGACAAAACTATTGTTCTTCCACAGCCTATGGGAAAGTAAGAGTTCTATTGCAAATGTCTTTCTTTCCCTTCACAAAGTTGGGTGAATACCAAATGATTATGAAACAGTAGAAAGCCTGGTAGAGTTTTCAAGATTATTATTTGTATTATTAACACGATCACTGACTGTTGGTCCGTTTAGAAGCAGTTATCACTATCTATACGTCCTAGTCCAACCAAAGAGTTTAATTTAAAAGATACGAGAATTGCTTGAATGCACAATTGCAGAAACACACACAGAACTATTGACTAAATGGTATTAATGCTAAAGGTTGTCCAGAGTGGCATGCATACACTGCAACGCCTTTTATATCACATTCAATTTCCTTCCCACTGTATGTTCTGGGTAAAAATGTAAGTTACCCAGAGGACTGCGAAGATCTCTGATTTTGTGAGTGGAAATAACATGGCTTGGAACTCGCAATGCACAAGATGAGATCAGAGGATCAGTGGAGTGTAGCAGTTGGTACTCTCAAACCAGATCACCTGGGTTTGAATCCTGGCTCTGCTGTTTGCTAGATTTATGATCCAAGTTACTTAACTTTTGTGTGCCTTGATTTCTTCATCTATAAATATTACCTTGCTCATAGAGTGCCTGTGAGGATTAACTGAGTTCATAGTGTGAAGTGTTTTATCATTATCAGGGCTGTACAATGTTCTCTGTGTGCATGTTGAATGTGGAGACAGAACATACCGAGCCTGTTACTTAAAGGAAAGGTATTCTGCTGGCAACATTGTAGCAGCAAAAACAAACAGCCTTTGGCACATACCAGCCAAACAGGCTCCCAAAGATTGTACAATCTTGGTTATTCTTTAGCTGTTGCTACTAACAAACACTTGCAGCTGGACTTGTCCTTCACAAAGCCACTTAACTCTCTGGCTCCACGTAGATTATTATACTTTGCACCTGGCATTCTCCACCTACACGCCCTGGTAGGATTCTGCATCTCAAAGGAAAGAAGCTCACAGCAAATAGCTTCAGGGATACCAGACCGGGTTGCTGAGCCACATGATCCCAGCTTTTGGCTGTAAACTTGCAGAAAAAAAAATATACAACACCTTCCTGAGGCTATATTAATAAACCTCTCCCTAGTCCCCAGGGGAGGGAGACAGTTCTAGCTGCATACTGCCCTTTGACAGGCAAAGATAAAGCCATTTTTCTATTTCCTCTAAGCTCTGTCTCTGTATTTTTTTTTTAATTCAGCATTGGGCCACAGGGGGTCAAGATTCTGGCAACAACACCCATATGTTAGCCATTAAATCATAACATTTGTCACACTACAAATGCATTAAGAGTCTGATGGAAGTATGCTCATAATATAGGACACAAGTTCTGACCTACAATCTCAGCCTGTTTATGAGCCCCACGTAGTTCATGGGCTCTAGATAAGAAGCCTTGCCTTAAACCGGAACCAGGTTTACAGTGAAAACATACTGACACAGTGAAAATTAACCTATTTTTTTTAATTTCAAAATCTAAGATGTGTTATCAAGGATCAGGGAGTCACGGACTCTGTCCCTTTCCCCTAAAATTCACTGGTCCGTATGTCTAGACGCAACCCCCTAGTAACCTCAGAATGCACTCATATGGAGGTAGAGTTTTCAAGAAGTAAATTACTTAAAATGAGGTCATTTGAGAGGACCCTGATCCGACGTGAACTGGTGTCATTATAAGAAGAAATTGGAACTCAGCCATGTCAAGAGGGAAGACTATGGGAAGACACAGGGAGACAGTGGCCATGTGCAAGTCAAGGAGGCAAGCCTTAGGAGACATCAGACCTATTGACGGCTTGGTCTTGGACATCTAACCTCCAGGACTGGGGGAAAAACAACATTCTGTTGCTTAACCACCCTCCCCATGCCCAGTCTGGAGTGCAGCCCTGGCAAACTGACACATGGGGTAACAGGAACAGGGAGAGCACCGGGGCATGCCAAACTGGCAAGCTGAAGGGGTTGCAAAGAAAGAGGAAGAATTCTTATTCTCCTACATTTTTTTTTAAAGATTTTGTTTTGATGTGGCTTCCCAGGTGGCGCAGAGTGGTAAAGAATCTGCCCACCAATGTGGCTTCCCAGGTGGCGCAGAGTGTTAAAGAATCTGCCCACCAATGCAGAAGACGCAGGTTCAATCCCTGGATGGGGAAGATCCCCTGGAGAAGGACATGGCAACCCACTCCAGTGTTCTTGCCTGGGAAATCCCATGGATAGAGCCGCGTGTATCCATGTACTGGATAGACACAGTCCATAGCGTTGCAAAGAGTCAGACATGACTGAGACAAGAACTTTTGAAAGTCTTTCTTGAATTTGTTACAATATTGCTTCTGTTTTATGTTTGGGTTTTTTTGGCCCCAAGGCACTTAAGGTCTTAGCTCCCTGACCAGGGATCGAACCCATACACCCTGCATTCTTAACCACTGGACCACCAGGGAAGTCCCCCTTTACATTTTGATGTGTGGATATTGAAAAAAGGTAAAAACAGTTGCTCTTATCAATTCTGCTGAGATCCTGTTTTGAAGCACATCCTTTGAAATTCCTAATCTATCATATCATGTGAGACCCTATGAGACCCTATGTCCAGATAAGCCAGCAGTTAATTCAGAGCTTTCATATCCAGGTGAATTTAATTAGGTAGTAAGAGGAAAACATTCCATAGGCAGGCAAATGCATGTAAACATGAATGATGTAGATACAGGTATTCCTGGTGAGGGGACACTGTAGCTATCCTTTGTCAAAACACTCTTCACGTTTGACCAGAGCGCAGAAAGGGAGTCTCCCTGCAGAATAGTTGAACTCTGGCCACACATACTTGAGGGTCACGGGAGGGCTGCTCCCGCAGGCAGACAGGACATGAAGTCACCCCAGATGCTGCTTCTGAGAAAATAACAGCCCAGTTCTGTGAGCCAACGCTGGCCATTTTTGTCTCTTTTAGCGCAGGCCCTGAAATGAAACTTTGCATGCTGTGGTGATGACTGATGAAAAGAAAAAGAGACAGAAAAGAAGAGAAAAAGCAAAGAAGGATGAGCAGCCCCATCATGGAATCACTTCCCTTCAATCCAGCCCGGGCAAGAATTGCTACCAGCTCCGGAGAGGACTCAGGACAAAATTCAGAAAGAGTCTGGTCCATAGCACCTCAGAAGAGGTCTCTTGAAAACTCAGCACTTGTCAACACCTGCCTCTTGGAGCACGTTTGATTGTAAATTTTTTTAAATTAATTTATTATAATTGGAGACTAACTACAATATCATGGTGGTTCTCGGATGTTGATACATAAGCGGGCAATGCCGCTCTTCAATTTTCTTGAATAAAAACAATTCAGGACCTAGCTTGCATAGATTTTATATATCATTTTTAGGAAGAATGTAGCACTCAGGAAATGTTTTAAACTGAGGACTTATTGCTGAGAGTACAGAAAGCTTCCCATTTACCCTGCCTGGGTCATTACCTTGGTTTGGTCCAACTGAACCTAAGCTATCTCGACAGCCAGTAAAAAATGAAGGTAATGACGCTGCCTCTCCAACCAAAGGCTAAGAAAAGTGAAGCATTGAAGAAATAAAGCAGGCCATTTGAGTGAAGATGCGAAATGCTGAAGAAGCAACATTTTCTAAAGTATCTAAATGTGGCTTCTTTCAACATGGGACTCTTCTATTTTTTTTCCAGGTTTTGACACTGGTTTTTTTCTTTACAATTTTCTTTACCGTTCCCTGTTTTAAAACATATACATAAAGTCAGACAGGGAAGGAGAAATATCCTAAGACATCCCTTACATGCAGAATCTAAAAAGAAATGCTACAAGTGAACTTATTTATGAAACAGACTTACAGACTCAGAGAATGAACCTACAGTTGCTGGAGGGGGAGATATGGGGGGAGGAGCTAGTTAGGGAGTCTGGGATGGACATGTCCACACTGCTGTATTTTAAATGAATAAGCAACAAGGACCTACAGCATAGTGCAGGGGTGGCAGCCTGGATGGGACGGGAGTTTGGGGGAGAAAGAATACGCGTATGTGTATGGTTGAGTCCCTCTGCTGTCCACCTGAGTCTATCACAACATTGCTAATCTGCTATACTCTCATTTTAAAATTTAAAAATTTACAAAAAATTAACATAGAGAAAGATAAAGCAAAATATAAGCCTATTTTAATTTCAAGTCATATTTTCTCAACTTTCTCATTCTTTTTTTCTCATTCCCAGGTCCGCTACTCCACCGAAATCTCTCTGCTTTCAATCGTGTGAGTTCATGCCATTGCTCTCAGTTCACAGGAATGTTGCCGAAAAGCATGTCCTCCCACTTTAACATAATCCATCCCTCTCTAGTATAGGGGCACTACCTCATGCTTCTTTCTGTGAATAAGCTAACCGGACCCGCAGAGACAGAGTGGAGGGGTGAAGGTGGTGACCTCATGGACTCTGGCTCCAGGCTGCCCCCATCTGAGCTCTGGTTGGGATGCTCACCAGCTGGGTGGCCTTCATGACTCCTCTAGGACTCCATGTCCCCGTCTGCAGAATGGGGACAGTATCGTCTCTCTCACAGTGGGTACTGTGAGTCTAAAATGAGTATACGAATAGTGAGTGAAAGTTGCTCAGTCGTGTCTGACTCCTTGCGACCCCTTAGACTATACAGTCCATGGAATTCTCCAGGCCAGAATGCTGGAGTGGGTAGCCTTTCCCTTCTCCAGGGGATCTTCCCAACCCAGGAATCAAACCCAGGTCTCCCACACTGCAGGCAGATTCTTTACCAACTGAGCCACAAGGGAAGGCCGAGTATATATATATACATCTCTCATAATGTTTTTGTTTTTATCTTTTGGCTGCCCCGTGGGGCATGCAGGTTACCAGTTCTCCCACCAGGGATGGAACCCCCGACCCTGGCATTGGCAGCGTGGCGTCTTAACCACTGGACTGCCAGGGAGGTCCCTACATCTGTCATTATTGTGTGTTGTTTCGTAAGCTGTTTTCTGAGAGTTCTCCAGCTCAGTAAGAACTGATAAGCCTTTTTCATGGAAAGAAAAATAGATTGTAACATGGAAGAAAGTAATGCTTCTCCTGGAAGTGTTTGATCTGTTACTTCCCTCTGTGCCAGCACAACCACATGGAAAAAGGTCCAGTCTCTGCAAAGCTCATCTCCCTTCTTTCTGTGGCCAGTGAAATTCCCACATTACATCGGGTTAGGCCAAAGAACAAAGGTGATATCTAACTCACGTGCTGCATTTGGAGAGTATTTCATATTTTCATTATTGTATCCACCACAATCCTGAGCATACAAAGTTCAGCTCTCTGAAACCCCTAAATGATTAAAAACAGAGGAATTGTCTCCTGTTTGCATTTGACTTACAATGAATTTGGAACCTCACTATATATGCAGAGAGTAGGAGGCTACTCCCTTGTGGAACTGTCTCAACCATAAGATGTGTTAAGATGATCAAGTTTTGATACTAAAACATAATATCAAAAGGAAAGTCCTTCAACAGATGAATGGATAACCAAGGATAAATAGGCATCCATAACAATAAAAGAATGAACTTTCAATATTTATTCTCAAATACATTATACTAGGTGGAAGGAGCCAGTCCCGTAAGCTTACATACTGTATGATTCCATTCATGAGCCATTCTGGGAAAGGCAAAAGATTGTGGAGACGGGGAACAGATCAGCGGTTGACAGGTTTGGGGTAGGGACGTGGCTAGGATCAGAGGGACAGCACAAGGAATTCGAAAGGGTGAAGATGACAGCGCGTTTCCGTGTCAGCTCTGGTGGCGGGCCTGGGACTTTAGTCTTTTGCCAATCCTCATAGGCTTGCACATCAAAAGGACTGAATTTTGGTGTATATAATTTTTAATATAATTTTTTTTAAAAAAGCAATGATAATGTAATCTTCCAGGCAAGCAGGAGCACTTGAGAAGTCTCTACGCACCCACCCATCCACCCACCCCCTTTCACGTCTAGAGAGAGACATTTACTTGAAAGGCAAATTAAAATGCTCAGATATCTCCACATTCTGACGCTCTCTCTCTCCCCTCCCTCCCCCTCACCCCCGCCATCTCTCTCTTTCTCTCTCTCTCTATATATATTTATTTATTTGGCTGCACCAGCTCTTCGTTGTGGCATGAGGGGTCTTTGATCTTTGTTACGTCACGTAAGACCTTTAGTTGCAGCTTGTGTGATCATGTTCCCTGACCAGGGATGGAACCTGTGCCGCCTTCATTGGGAGCATGGATTCTTAGCCACTGGCCCAGGGAAGTCCCTTGACCCTTTATATTTTGGAACCTCAGGACCCCCCAGAGATCATGACTCTACAGTAGAAATAATATGTGTCAACAGTTGTTCTCCTTTCCTGTATCCTCACTTAGTTGGTTTATCTCTTTTACTAGATTTTTATGACCAGCATCATAAGATTAGCATCAAAAAAGCACTAATGTGATATAGATAATAGGATAGATTTTGTAAAAGGTCTAAAAATATTAAGGTAGAGGTAGGAAATACCGATGACTTGGTAATTGCTTCAATAATTAAGCATTATTGTTAAAGTTTAATGGAGATTACTGCTTTTACTTTCCAGGAGGTAAAGTGTTTGCAAGATTACTCAGTCTGTGGCATTGTTGTTTATTCTTGTGCCATTTATTTGCTCCAGATTAAGAAAAAAGAAAGCAATTATGTCTTAATTACCTTATAACTTGTGGAGAAAAATAACAGAGATACTCCTGCTTATTTTGCATTTGGAGTTCAAGGAAGTGTTCCCGTGTCATAAAAGTGGGTGGTACAGTGGTAAGGAATCCGCCACTGTACTCCTGCACTCCTGAATTACAGGATTACTCCTGTAATCCTGCACTCCTCCCAATGCAGGAGACTTGGGTCCAATCCCTGGATCAGACAGATTCCCTAGAGGAGGAAATGGCAACCCACTCCAGTATTCTTACCAGGGAAATCCCATGGATAGAGGAGCCTGGTAGGCGATGGTCCATAGGGTAGCAAAGAGTCAGATACAACTGAAGCGACTTAGCATGTGAATCCTTGTATCAAATTATCAAAACAGAGCATGGTTTCAGGAGCCCCTGAACTTGCAGTTGGTATCAGAAGTGCAGGTGGACTTATGTGGACCGCGCCCTCAAACTTTGTAATTAATGCCAGGTATGAAATTGATGAAAGTGAAAGTGAAGTCGCTCAGTCGTGTCTGACTCTTTGAGACCCCATGAACTATAGCCTACCAGGCTCCTCCATTCGTGGGATTCTCCAGGCAAGAGTACTGGAGTGGGTTGCCATTTCCTTCTCCAGGGGATCTTCCCGACCCAGGGATTGAACCCAGGTCTCCCACATTCCAGGCAGATGCTTTAACCTCTGAGCCACCAGGGAAGCCCCAAATTAACAAAATTGACGAACTCGCCCCCAAATTCAGTTTGTGAAATTCACTGGTCACATCCAGGAGAAACATCACTTAGTTAAGATGAGAAACACTGGAGGAACACACCATATGGCATCACGTACAATGTGTCAGACAGAGTCATGCTACCCAGAAGGGATACATTGGAGCGAGGGAAGCGTTTGGCAAGCATTCTGAAAAGAAATGTGATGTTCTTGGGCTAAAGGAAATATAGGGCTTGGACTGACTGTGAGAAAGACAAGCTAGTTTTTACAAAAAAAAAAAAAAAAAAATGAAAGCATAAAAGTGGGGAAAGCATGACACAGAAGAATAACGAGCCATTTGAAGCAGATATTGTGGTTGACCCCTAAGAGCCACATTAGTCCCATATGATTAATCTAAGCCACTTGGGGTAATTCCAACCCCTTTTCTCAGTGACTGGGCTTCCCTTGTGGCTCAGCTAGTAAAGAATCCGCCTGCAATGTGGGAGACGTGAGTTTGATCCCTGGGTTGGGAAGATCCCTGGAAAAGGCAAAGGTTACCCACTCCAGTATTCTGGCCTGGAGAATTCCAGGGACTGTATAGTCCATGGGGTCGCAAAGAGTCAGACATGACTGAGCGACTTTCACTTTCTCAGTGACTGGTCTAGGAAAGGGCATATACCCAAATCTAGCCAATGAGGCATGGAGAAAAGTGTTTGGGGAGGGGCTTTTAAATCGCAGACATATGTGACTTCCCTGGTGGTCCAGTGGCTGAGACTTCATGCTCTCAATGCAGGAGGCAGGAGTTCAGTCCCTGGTCAGGGAACTGGATTCCACATGCTGCAACCAAGAAGTTGCACACCACAACTAAGGAACATGCACGCCACAACAAAGACCTGTTGTAGTCAAATAAATAAATAAATATTAAACAAAAAGGACACACACATAGGAAGCAATAATCTACCTCCTTCCTCTGGCCACTGTCACGTCTAAACAGGTCATCTGGAACAATCCTGCTGCTGAGATGAAGGAGAAGATGAAGATAAGGATGAAGCTGAAGCGTGAAGAGGAGACCAGAGTGAGAAGCCTACACAGAAGCAGAGCTGGCGCCCTGACGGTCTGCCCTGGGTATCTGTCCTCCACAAGGATTGTCTCTTAGATAACTTTAATATAATATTTTATTATTCAAACCACTTAAGACTGACTCTTCTGTTCCTTGCAGCTAATAGTGTGTGACAGAATGACCCCTCCAAAACGTCAATGCTGGCTTTGTTAGTAGCATCAGATTAGGTTCCACGGCAAACGGGACTTTGCAGATGCAATTAACATCGCAGACCCTAAAATAGCAAAAATCATCCTCAATTATGTGGGTGGACTCACTCTAATCAAATCATTAAAGCAGAGAACTTTCTCTGGCTGGAATTGGAGACATGAGGTAAAAAAGGAAATGAGAGAGGTTCACAGCATAGAATGAATCTGACCTGCTTTTGTTGGCTTTTAAAGAATAGTTATTCATAAATTTTTGGCTGTGCTGGGTCTTCGTTGCTGTGCACAGGCTTTCTCTGGTTGCGGCGAGCGGGGGCTCCTCTCTACTGCGGTGCCTGGCTGCTCACGGCAGCGGTGCGGCATCTCTGGGTGTGGAGCACGGCCTCTATGGCTTGCAGGCCCGGTGGTTGTGGGTTTCCTTGTCCCACGGCACGTGGAATCTTCCTGGACCAGGGATCAAACCCATGTCCCCTGTGTTGGCAGGTGGATTATTAACCACTGTACCACCAGGGAAGTCCTTTCTGTTAGCTTTAAAGATGAAGGGAGCCACGAGCCAGGGAATGTGGACAGCTTCTGGAAGTTGAAGATAATCCCTGGCTAACAGTCATCAAGGAAAGAGGGACTTCAGGTCCTGTACTCCATGTACCTGGATTCTGCCGACAACCCAAGGGCACCTGGAGCAAGTCTCCTCTAGAGCCTCCAGACAAAATCTCAGACTGGCCAGCACATCCATTTCAGCTGTTAAGACTCTGAGCAGAGAACCAGCTTGTCACACTGTCCCAGGATTTCTGACCCACAGAACCATGATGTCTGAGCTCATGAAGGGTTTTAGTTGGGAGTATCCTCAGGTAAGGTGTGTAGACTGAGGGCCAGAGGTCATCTGAGGAGTCAGACCTGGTCCAAAAGAGTAGAAGCCCACAGTAAAAGTGACCAAGAACATCAGATCATCTAAGAGGAACAACCAGTCCAACCTAAAGGAGATCAGTCCCGGGTGTTCATGGGAAGGAATGATGCTGAAGCTGAAACTCCAATACTTTGGCCACCTGATGCGAAAAGCTGACTCACTGGAAAAACCCCCAATGCTGGGAAAGACTGAAGGCGGGAGGAGAAGGGGATGACAGAGGATGAGATGGCATCACTTACTCAATGGGCATGAGTTTGAGTAAACTCCAGGAGTTGCTGATGGACAGGGAGGCCTGGCGTGCTGCAGTCCATGAGGTCACAAAGAGCTGGACGCGACTGAACTGAACTGAAGATGCATATAAGATCTGGCAGCAACAGCAAAATGGAACAGACCTAGAAAAACCAGAGGCCTACAGAGCAGATAGATGTCACTGGAGGAAACCAGACAGGGCTTCACAAAAGCCTACATATGATTGGCAGCATATGAAATGAGAATGAGAAAGAAAACTGGCAGGGGCTTCCGGCGATTAGCTGAATATTAGTGCTCAAAGCTGAGTCTAAAGTTTGGATGTGCCATGGCTGATTCATGTGAATGTATGACAAAACCACCACAATATTGTAAAGTAATTAGCCTCCAATTAAAAGAAAAAAAAAAAATAGTGTTTGGGTGTGTACCAATTAGCAATGGCTGCTGAAGATCCGGGTATCAGAGCCTAATTAGAAGCACGAAGGTGGTACCAGTGCATCTGTGAATGGCTACTGGATTAGCCAACCTTCTGTGTCTGCCCTACAGCACACAGTTAAATAAACAAAAAAAAGGTTTTTCCCTTTTCATTTGAGGATATGAGCCAAGACTGCTATAGACACTCAAATTAATAAACAAGTACCAAGTGGATGTGTTTGTGAGAGTGTACATTTCTTTGCTGTCACATTTCTTTCTTTCCCAAATGTCCTCTGAGACATCTCTGTGCCAGGCAGGAATCTCCTCAAGTGTTAACAGTTATTCTCCATTCTTTAACCCTCAGTCATATTTCCTCCTTTCTCTCTATTGGTCTTGAAAGATATGGTGAGGGAGCCGACCAGATTTCACTTTTTTAAATTAATCTTTATTGGAGTACAACTGCTTTACAATGTTGTGTTAGTTTGTGCTCTACAGCAAAGTGAAGATATACGTATACATATTTCCCCTCCTTTCTGGATTTCCTTCCCATTTAGGTCACCACGGAGCATTGAGTCGAGTTCCCTGAGCGGCACAGCAGATTTTCATTCATTGCCTACTTTAAACATAGTATCAACAGTATAAATATGCCAATCCCAACCTTTCATCCCACCCCTCTCCTGTCCCTGCTTATCATCCATACGTTTGTTCTCTACATCTGTGGGATTTCATTAAAAGAAAAAAAATTAGAAGAACAAAGATAGTGACTATTCCCTGAATGAATTTAAAGTTCCAGGAAAGTTGAGTATGTTTTTGACTCTCTGAGTAATACTGCACTTCCCCGCTGCAGTGTCAAGTATTTTTAGGGTTAGGTGACTAATCCATCCTACAGCAGCTTCTGATAAACTAAAATCGGGCCTGTTCCAAAGAGTCACAGTGTTATTTTTTAAAAATAACAGTCATAGCTGTAAACTTGTGGTTTTCGCATTTACGGCATTTTATCAAGTGACTCTACATTTTGCGAAGAGACAGAGGAAAGAAAGGCCTTAAAATAAAGCATTCAGTCTCATCATAAATAGAACTTTCTACCATGTTGCTATTCATCTCTTTAAGTTTCCAAATGTTTCTATGTTCACACAACTGGCTATTGTTGAGTCCATGCTGTGAGCAACAAGCCACTGACAGCTGGCCCCCAACCTCCGCGGCTCACACACACAAGTCCTCACCTTGGTTCTCTCTAGGTTCAAGAGGTATCTGTCCGGTCAGCAAAATTCAAGATAACTACCCCCCAGAGCAGATTTCAATCTCAAAAAAAATCCCCGGTGTGTTTTGAGGAAAGGGGTTGTTACCATCTATGAAATACAGGCCATATACCAGGCATGTGAAATGTATTTCCCTACTGAGAATTGTTTTACAGAAGCTGTGGATACTAACCCAGGAGAAGAGTACATTGTCACAAAGCTTTGTATTTGATGGCAAGAGATTCCCAGGCTCCTCAACTCCAGGGTACGTGAACCCCAGATGAGGTGTCCTGAACTGGAGTACTGGTCTCAAACCTCTTTTAATAAGAAGAATTTAATAATAAACCCTTTTAATAAGCCTGAAACAGTGCAACTCAGACTGGGACTTGAACTCATGGGCCGGGATTCGAACCCACGGGCCGGAACTCGAACCCACAGGCCGGGACTCGAACCCAGACAAAACCCAGACTGGGATTTGAAGCCACTGTCTTCTGAATGAGATCACACCCCTGATCTCAGGACTTAAGCTCAGGTTCATTAAGTCTCCTGGCAGAAAGAATTCAGTGGGAGACAAAGTGTAAGAAGTGGAATTTTTAGAGAGATCCACATTCCATAGACAGTGCGGTTTGTCTCAACAGGCGAGAATGGCCTTGGGAGAAACACACTCCATCCACAGACAGAGTGCGGGCCATCTGAGAAGCTGAGAGTTCCCAGAACATGGGCTGGTTAGTTTTTCTGAGCTGGGTAACTTCACAGGCTAATGAGCGGGAGGACTGTTCCAACTATTCCGGGGGAGGGGCAGGCATTTTCAGGAATTGGGCCACGGTCCACTTTTTTGGCCCTTTATGATCAGCCTCAGAAGGGTCAAGGCGCAGGTGGGTGTGTCATTTAGATGCTGACATATTACAATAAGCGTATAGTGAGGTTCAAGGTCCTCTGGAAGTCAAATCTTCTGTCATCTTGGACCTAGTTGGTTCTAACCAGTTTATGTGGTATCCTCAAGGGCTATATGTCATTCTTTCAGAGGTTGTGGCCTGCCGCCTTTCCTCCTGTTTCAAGCCCTTTAAAAAACAAAAGCATAAGCTCTCAATTTATAGATGTTTACTTACAAATTATATACATGTACTACTCTGATAATATTCAGTTCTTCACTCAGTCGTGTCTGACTCTGCAACCACATGAACGCCAGGCTTCCGTCCATCACCAACTCTAGGAGCTTGCTCAAACTCACGTCTATAGTCTGATAATATATTATGTCTTTAATTACTCAAAAATAAAAATCTCAAAAAGATCAGATGGAAACAGCTGTGTGGGACCCTATGGAGCCTTCCTGGAAAAGACCCCTCCCCCATACCCCCTGCTGCAGCTCCTCTCTGAAGGATCTAGATAATAGTATCTGATGTATATTTCCTGAGTATTTCAGATGCTAAAACCACCACCCAGTGGAAGAAATTAACTACTTAATGATCATGAGCACATAGAGCCCAGATCTACTGGAGCCTAAGGACTGATAATGCTAACCCGTGACAGTCCTGTTAGCTCACCGCCAACCAGTCAGAGAACTGTGCACAAGCTGATCATGCGCCCTGGGACATTGCCTTTGAAAATGCTTTGCTGAAACCCACGAGGCGTTTGGGTGTTTTGAACACTAGCTCTTCTGGATGACTTGCTTGGCGCCTGCAATAAACGCTGCACTTTGCTTCACCACAACCCAATGTCAACAGATTGGCTTTACTGCCCATGGGTGTGAATGTTGGTTCGGTAACATTCCCACCCCCAGTGAACACTTATACACAAGCCCTAGAGGTGGGCGCCCCACTTTGCAGCCCCTTCCCCAGGCCCTGCCGTCCAGCTGCATCTTGATGTCAGACTTTTCACAGCAGCAAGCTCATGAATCAAAACACTGAAAGTGCTACAGCAGAAGGGAAATGCTAATCCCCTCAGACAAAAAGCTGCGCTCTTTCCACCTCTTATAGAAGATAAATAAGTCAAGGTTTCTCAGCAAAATAATTCAATGGAAAAGCTTTGACTGCTCAGTGTGAAAAGAACCAAGCTTCTCCTCAAGAGCCACTCTGCCTTGTCTAAGTTTTCAGGCCACAGTCGTGCTGTACTTGATAAACCAGACTGTTCTGCCATCACAGAAAGGCACCTTCAGATGTGAGTGGGGAAGAGTGTTGAAAGGCCGCGTGGAGTTCTAAAAGCAGATCTCTTTCTTCAGCTGTTCCCTCTCTGCACCTTACTAGCTTGAGTAAGTCGTTTAACCAGTCTGCATCTTAAGACTGCTTGACTCTTAAACTGGGGATAGTAGCATGTGTATATGACGTGGTTTATTTTTTGCAATTCAAACGTGACATTAATGGAGGTAATCCTGTTCCGAACATCATAAACTGCTCTATAAATGAAAGGAAACAAAAACTTGTGTCCTCCTGCCATAAAAACCAAAGCCAAGTAATTAACAGAGTCACTTATATGGACTCTTCTGGAATGGCTCAGCTGGGAAAGAATCTGCCTGCAATGTAGGAGACCCCGGTTCAGTCTCCAGGTTGGGAAGATCCCCTGGAGAAGGAAATGACTACCCACTCCAATATTCTTGCCGGGAGAATTCCATGGACAGCGGAGCCTGGAGCGCTACAGTCCATGGGATTTGCAGAGTGAGACACAGAGCAACCAACACTTTCACTTTTTCAGTTATATGGGCCCTTCTGGAACACATGCGCCCGTTTGTTCAAAGTACGCAACTTGAAATTTTCAAGTGCACCCCAGAGACTTCCCTGGTGGGTCCTGCCATGGACAGCCTGCCTGCCAATGCAGGGGACACGGGTTCAATCCCTGGCCCTGGAGGATCCCACCTGCCTCAGGGCAGCTGAGCCCATGTGCCACAACTCCTGAAGGCCAGGTACCCCAGAGCCTGTGCTCCACAACGAGGGGAGTCACTGCAGCGAGAAGGCTGAGCACAGCAACGCGGAGTAGCTCCTACTCACCACAGCTGGAGAAAGCCCACACACAGCAGTGAAGACTCAGGACAGCCAAATAAAAAAATAGAAAAACAAACAAAAAAACCTCCTCAAAAAAATAAAGTCCACCCCAGACCCTTCAGACAGGTAGGTTTGATAAACCATTGCTGCGATACACAATCCCGTAGCTAAGCCTGTTCTGACAGATGTGACGGCTGCACCTGTGTAAGTGGTAGAAGCCACTGAGGCAGATTTCACACTGGGGTCATATATGCATCCCAGCCATGAAGGCGGGCAGGACAAGGGAGCTGTGACAGTGGAAGACTGGAGGCTATGGCCTCGCAAGGTCCAGCACGGCCACCACCTGATTCTGAGAACCCTTCCAGATCTTTCTGCTTGCTAGACACGCCAGCCGAATGCTGAGCCAATGTCTCAGTAATGACGGCAAGCAGGTCACTGGATAAGCTTGAACGCTTTGGGGCCCTAACCCCAGTCCACCGGCCCGCCCCGTGTCCGAGAAACACAGGTCCGAGATTCCTCCATGGATTAAGTCACTGGAGATGACTTACACAAACATTTTTAAAGCTTTGAAATTTATTGCTGTACATTTTCGCATAGCATTGACTATGGAAATACTAATAGTGCAAATATTTATTTTGGACTTTGTAGCATTTGAGGGATCACAAAGCTTTTTGACATCTTTTGCAATCATTAATGAAGATCTACATCGTTCAACTTCAGAAATTCAAACAAGTCATCTTATATGCAAAGAGATTACATAATGCTTTCTTGATCTCCTCTCTAGGACAAAAAAAAAAAAACTACCCTGGAAGCCAGCAGGGGCATTCCTTTCCATGGTAACACAGACGTCTTGCAGGACTTTTCCAACTGCGAGACTCAGTGTTCACAGATTCATTCAACAAGTATTTACTGACACACTGTTCTGTGCCAGGCACTGACCTGGGCTCTGGGGACACAAGCATGGAAAGATGCAGTCTCTGCTTTCAAGGTGCTTACAGTCTAAAAGTAGAAACAGACACGCAAACAAATTTACAATAAAGTGCTTCCGTGGAGGTATTTACAAAGTGCAGTAGGAATCTGCAAGAGAGGAAAAGCACATCTGCCTGGAGGGGATGAAGGACAGCTTCTCAGAGGAGGTAGACACTGAGCTGCGACGGGACCAGTGCTCGAGAACCGGCCGTGCAGGCAGGTAGGCAGAGGGGACGACAGGGGCAAAGACACAGAGGCCCAAGCAGCACTTCGAAGGAGCAGGTGATGCGATTTTCCTTGAGCTGAAGGTGCAGCGGGGACAGTGGCAGGATGAGCTAGACAAGCAGGCGGCTATCAGATCCTGAAGAGCCTTTCGATCATTCGTCCGTCTATTCAAGGCACCCGTATGGAGTGCTTACTGTGTGCCAGGCACTAGGCTAAGCGCTGGGATTATAACAGGGAACAAGGCAGACACACCCTGGCTCTCAAAGAGCTTACATTCTAAGATAGACAGACCAAAAAGAAGTCAACAAATAAATAAAATACAGATTTAGATTTCTACAAAGGAAATGAACAGAGTGCCAAGGCGGAAAATAAAGAGTACTGGGGTTCTTTATAAAGTGGAGGGTAGTTAGGGTTATCAGCAAATGACTCTTGGAAGTTGACACCTGCAGAGCCCGCCATGACACACCAGGTACTGACGTGACACACAGCATCTTGTTTAGTCCTCACGGCTCTATGAGGTAGGTATTATTACTATTTCACTGAGGAGGAACAGGCTCAAAGACATTAGGTAAACTTGACAAGTCACACAAACGGCAAAAGGGTTCAAACACAGGTGCTTTCCACTTCAAAGTGCTCACTAAGTGGGATTCTAAACTGCGTACACAAGACAAGGGAGGAATTTTGAGCAGGGAAACGGTGAGATCACAGATGCTTCCAGGACCATTACTGATGCCTCCATGGAGGAGGAAAAGGACGGATGGAGGGAAAGGGACAGGTGAAAAGCAGAAGTTGCTGAGTGCAGAGGAGAGGAGGCTGCATGAAGGTGGAGGTTGTGGGAATGGGGAAGACACGCGCGTTGACATGTTTATCTATTTATTGATAAATAGATGTGAGAAAGGTGGCTAGTAATGTTAACAGGACTGATGGGATGCTGGCAGCCAGGACAAGAGTGGCCTCTGGGATCACTCCTGGGTGTCTGCCTTGGCAGCAGGATCAGATGATCTGCTATCCCCTGAGTTAGGGAATGCAAGATGGTGGAAGGTTGGGAGAATAAGATGATGAATATACTTTTGGACATGTCCTGTGGGCGCATTGCAAACACGTGAACTTATGGTTCTCAGCTGGACACCACGGGATGGCTTTTGAACCTTGTTTTCAACCTAAGCAACTCACAAAATAACAAAAATCAAAATTTTGTATGTGGGTACATTGTGGTTTTCCTTTGAATACAAAAGTTGCTTATAAAAGCGTGTATGTCTTGGTTGGGCTGCTTTGTGAAATGAACGCATGATGGCCAAGGTGAAGTTACCCAAGCTTAATGACCAATGAAGACTCATGGACTTAGAGGAGTCTAAGAAAAGCCTTCAGGCATAGTCATGACAGCTTTTTAAAAAGAATCAATACTAACTTCCCACTGTCACCCCAACTGGGGACAGTCAGAAGGGCCTAGGGCAGGAAACCTCTTCTGCCACTTGTCTTCCCAGAGTCTACAAGTATCTTTGCTTATTTGCCAGCAGAATTACTCGGAGGAAATTGGTGGCCTCAGGCCCGAAGATCAAAGTTGAATGTGAATCAGGAATTCCAAGAAGGTATCATCTCTGCAGTCTGGCATAAGGTCCAGAGAAATAGCAGCTCAAACCTAGCCAGCCACATTGCTTTCACTATTTTCTTTTCTTTGCTCAAGAACTGGAAGGGTGCTGGAGATACTAATTAAAAAAAACACACACACACACAGGTGACATTTATAGGGAACTGGTCACATCCTTGATCACATCATTTTGCATCTAATTTTAAAAGAACTCAGAGTTAAGAAGTGCATAAGCCCTTCCTATAGAAAGATATTATTTTTGCTCATTTTTTCTCAAAATGTACTTAAATTTGCTTAGTTCCGTTTCTTGGCATCAGATTACCTTGTTTTGCTTTTTAAAACTTATTTCTTAATGCTGTGCCAGTTTGAGCAATTAGGTATCAAGGAACTTAAGAAGTAATGAAGTTAATGCTTGTGAATTTCAACAGGAAAAAAAAAAAAATGTTAAGACTTTGGAGGCTGGGTCGTACAATCTGGTTCATTTAGCGAGTCTGCCCAGAATGCTGCCTCTCTCTGTGGCAAAGGGTCTCACCTGCACCTGTTAACTCTGTAAGCCAGTAGACACTGGAAAATACAAAATGTTCTCAAAAAACAGTCACAGACTTCCAGCAACATCTGAAGGGCACGTGTGTACCTAACTCACGCCAGAGGAAAGAAAATGCCTTATTTTTATAGAAGTAACAAAAGTACTCGTTACAGGCAAGGGAAAATAAAAATTACCCACACTACATGACAACTTAGAATTCTGAGCACAATTCTCATGATATCCAGAGGCATATTACAAATGTATGAACTATTTCCCACCACCTTCATTTCAAACTTAAGGCCCAGGGAAGACAGCTGAACGTCAATCAGAAATTCTAAGAAGGGACTATGCATGGTGTGTGCTCCTTAACAGAAAGAATTCCAATCAGTCTGTGAATATAATCATTTATTTGTCTTTACAGTGATGATGGAAGAATGTACAGGTGTCCTCTTTCAATAAAGTATAAAAATCTGTTTATATACAGTGAAGTCACAATAAGCGCTCATTGGGAAATTTATTTGGTACTCCTGGTCTGTTCATATGAACATTGAGGGGAGAACAAGCATATCGTGGAAGTGCTGCATTTCCAGCAGGCTGCACCTGGCATCAAAGCTCGGCTCCATTTTGAGGGTCCTGCTCGATGTTACAAAAAGACTAATTTTAAGTCCTGGGACTCAAAATAAACATCATTTTTGAACAATAGATATATACATTAAAAATACATCTAAAAAGGCATTGGTTAGTGCTATTAAAAAGCTCTATGTGCTCAGGTACATTTTTTTCTTACAGGCAAAACCCAGTGGAAACGTTTTTGCTCAATTCTAGGAGTTTGCTCTTGGGGAAAGTCGCTCAAAAGTTACCTGCAAGGAAACAAACAGACAGACTTAAGTAATTCAATGATTTCTCAGGTGAGGTCAGCAAAACTCAAAAAAGCAGTGAGAGACCACGTTTCATGTAGAATAGGATTTTTAAAGCCCTGAGAGTATTTAGTTACAGCACTTTGTACATAAAAAGGACTCAACAGCTCCCCTCATTGTTTCAACCTTTTTAATTCTGAAAATATCTTCACTTCGTTTTCAAAGAAATCTTATGGACCCCTTTGTATGCTTATGGAAATATTTCTATCATTAAGTAAATCAGCATAAAATGGGAAATCACAGGGCATACAAATGAAAAAAAAAATCATAAGATAAGCCAAATCCAAACATACTAAGGAAACTTAGGAGACTTCTACTAACAGTGATTTATTTTATTTCACCATAATTTATTTTACTTCAGAGAATTTACAGAAACACAGTGAAGTCTTATTACTACATGGATGAAATTATATTGTACAACTGCCAACTCAATTATTTTGTATTTGATACTCATCTCAATTGTAGCTGTAAATCTTAACATTTCTTGTTTTTATAATTATATTCTTGCAATCACTCCTAAAATGTTCAGCAACCCAGGCCCTCTTCTTGAGTGTAAAATCTTAAGTAACACAGCAAACCTCAACCTGTTATTGACGGGGCTGCGCGCATGTGTGTACGCGTGCCTGTGCGTGCGTGTCCATGTGTGTGCATGTGTATGTGTGTGCATGAGTGTGCGTTTGCATGTGTGTTCATGTGTGTGTGTGCATGTGTGTGTGTGCAGTCACAAGCTGTGTCCAATTCTTGTGACCCATGGACTTTGTGTGTGAGTATAAAACAAATAAAGGTCCATCCTGCTAAGAAGGACCATTAGAAAGACCAGCCCTGTCATAATGCAATGAACATACCTAAACAGAACTGCATGGTACAGAGTCCTGCATGTTACCAGGCATTTGAACTTGGCCATGCCTCTTGATGAAAGTGAAAGTGGAGAGTGAAAAAGTTGGCTTAAAGCTCAACATTCAGAAAACGAAGATCATGGCATCCGGTCCCATCACTCAGTGGGAACAGTGTCAGACTTTATTTTTCTGGGCTCCAAAATCACTGCAGATGGTGACTGCAGCCATGAAATTAAAGACGCTTACTCCTTGGAAGGAAAGTTATGACCAACCTAGATAGCATATTCAAAAGCAGAGACATTACTTTGCCAACAAAGGTCCATCTAGTCAAGGCTATGGTTTTTCCTGTGGTCATGTATGGATGTGAGAGTTGGACTGTGAAGAAGGCTGAGCACCGAAGAATTGATGCTTTTGAACTGTGGTGTTGGAGAAGACTCTTGAGAGTCCCTGGGACTGCAAGGAGATCCACCCAGTCCATTCTGAAGGAGATCAGCCCTGGGATTTCTGTGGAAGGAATGATGCTAAATAAAGCTGAAACTCCAGTACTTTGGCCACCTCATGTGAAGAGTTGACTCATTGGAAAAGACTCTGATGCTGGGAGGGATTGGGGGCAGGAGGAGAAGGGGACAACAGAGGATGAGATGGCTGGATGGCATCACTGACTCAGTGGACCTGAGTCTGAGTGAACTCCGGGAGTTGGTGATGGACAGGGAGGCCTGGCATGCTGCGACTCATGGGGTCGCAAAGAGTTGGACACGACTAAGCGACTGATCTGATCTGGTCTGATGCCCCACCTTTAGTCAAGCTAAGTCCTACCTATTCCACAATTATGAACCCCTAATTAAGTCATGTGGCCGTGCTCTGGTTTATTAAACACTCTAGGTGTACGTGGGCTAAATTAATGATTTAGGTAAATTTAGTTTTGATAATTAAGATGTACTTCTAAATCTTCTATAACCCAAAAGTCTAATGGCCTGGTCTAATAATGCCATTCTCAAGTTTAGAATATGATATATATAATACTAATTTCTCCCTACCCAACATGCTGAAGTGTTGGCTACTTTTTAAATATACATTAACACTTTAATCACTCAACATTAATTAGTTTGTTTTCCACGTTAACCACCTTTGTGCCAGGCAATGAGGATGCCGCCCTTTATGTGAGCCAAGTACCTAGTCCCTACAACACCAGGTCACTTACATGAACCAGGGGGCTGCCTTGACATCAACCTGCAAAGTAATGTGCAAAGTAGGCAAAGGTCTAGTAAAACCTCAACAACACTACACTTGATTTTTCCTACATTGTTTTCAGGGGAAATGTCTGGAAAACAATTAAAAGCTCTGAAGAAGAGGGCTTTCTTGGAATTGGTTCTCAGGTTTCCGCACTGCGCTGAAGTCTTTGGACAAAAAAAAAATAACACTTTCAGACTTTCCCATGAGAGACTTTACACATAAGAAGTGTGCTCATCACAGTCCAGAAAACACACCCCTATTGGAACGGCAGACAAGATTCATCATCAACACGACATCTTCCTGTCCTCGATATGGAAACCAAAAGAAAACTACTTAAAACAGCACCGAACTGGATTCAAATGGTTCTGCACAGTCAGGAGACTGTGTGGCCAGAGGTCGCTGCTGCCGCTGACCGTGTTCATGTAAAAAGTTGTAACTGTCACCTGATTTCTGTGCCACTGTGGCATAAGCCACTCTGAATTAAGACAAAAGCACTGATGGGAAGGGAAGACTGAGTGAACTGTTAACTCCTCCCGGCGTGCGACACCTCCAGTCTACCCCTGTACCAAACAGGACCCCTCCCCATCCACCGAGCGGGCTCCCGTAAAAAGCCTGGGCTCGGTCATCTGCCCCACTCTCCCACCCTCCCATCAGTCAGTTGCCTGGTCCAGTCGGTTCTACCTCCAAATACATCTCAGACTGGCTTTTCCACTTCTCTCTGCATCCCTGACACCAAGACCCTCATGAAGGCACCGTCACCTCTTGCTAAGCTACAAGCTCCTAACTTGGTCTCCCTGCATCAAGTCTGTGCTACAGAGATCAGAAAAGGAGGGGAAAGGGAGGGGTTTTTGCCTACTCTGTGACCATACTTTTATGTAGGGGACAAGAGACCCCTTTACCCCAGAGAAAGCGACCGTGGCGGAGGCGACGGCTGCTTCATCTCCTGCAACGCCTCTCTCCCTGGCAGAGTCCTTTCCTTCCTCCTCTGCTTGGAAGGAGACACCTTGGAGCCCAGATCCCTCGCAAGCAGCAGCAGGGATGTGAATATTTTCACATCATGAGAAGAAAAGGATGCACTCTGCTTTGGTCCTTAAATACAAAGGGGGCCCGACAGCAGCACGTGCACAAGATGCGCAGTGGAGAAGGCTTTGCAGGCACTGCTGAAGCTGGCTGCAAGGGCAAGAGCAAGGAAGTAAAAGCCCCGAGTTCCCACGCGTCTCGGCGTTGCTTTACCTGATGCCAATCTTAGGCGTCATCTCCACTGTCCATCTCGAGGTCCATGGCCTCCGCGTCAGCAGCTCGTGACAAGATGTCTGCCATCAGAGCCTCTTCCAATTTCTTACGTACTTGCTGTACTCGCTCTTCCTGTTTCCTTTGTAAAAACAAGAGTAAAAAGACACTAACAATTTGGCCAGTGTTTGAACAACGATGCTGCCGACGATGTGGTTTATCTTTACTCCAAAGTCAGGAAATTCCTCAGAAACACACACTTCCTTCTCCTTAGACTTTGCAAAAGCAGCCTCTAACCCTCACAAAAACCAAGTCTCGTGGGAGATGAGCTTTGCCCAAAAAAGGGGGACATTCGGACAGGAAGGGAAACCCTCATTTCACAGAGAATTCTGGCAGGAGGAGGTTTATTTCAGAGACCTTTTCTTCAACTTCAAAAACTTCCAGTATGTGAAGGTTCAGGGTTATTCCTAAAAGGGATAATGTGAAATAAAAGTAGGATGTGATATCGGAAAATAGGAAGGAAAAGTGATGTGCTGGGTGAAGCACTGAGAAGGGTGGAGGAGGTGGAGGTGAGATGGGCCAGTTCAGCCGCTGCCTCTGGCGGCATCAGGGAGAGTAGTCGGAGCTCTCCCCTGGGTCCGCAGCCTGCTGACTGCAGGCTGTCACGAAGGAGCCAAGAGCACACGACCCTGCGCACCAAGGACGGAGGAGCAATGGAGCCTTGAGCTGAGCTGAGCCGAGAAAGTGAAGAATGTGCAAGGTCCTCTGGGTCCTGGGGACTCTCAGGGAACCTCCAAAGTGAGAGTTAAAACACCAAGTCACACAGACGAGGCAGAACCATGACATGAAGAACGGAGCGCACCACTGGTACACATTTCATCCTTAAAATGCAGGAAAAAAAAGGAGATCAGCTACCTGACAGGGCAAGAGAGAGATTCCTAAAACAGTTCCAGCAAACCAAGACGGCAAACAGAAATTCACCTCCAGAACCCAGTGGGGAGGCAATGGTTGAAGAAACAGGAGAGAAGGGACAAGCGTGGAAGTAAAAGGCAGAAAATAAGAAAGAAAGGAACAGAGGCAAAGGCCCAGGCGGGGGGCAAGCCTCGAGTAGAAACAGCACGCGTCGCCTCCAGAGGCCGCGGGAAAGGTGGGGGGATGGATACAGACTGGAGGGTGAGCAGCCCCGGGACAAGGAAGAGATGCAGCAAGGGATCCTGAGGGCTCTGCTGAAGGAAGAAGCGCCAGTCTCTCCATCCGTCGTTGAGAAAGACAAATCATGGCACTGCCCCAAACCGGGGCAAGCAGAAGGGTAGAGGCGCGATGTTCCAGAAGACGCCACTAGGATGCCCTGGGCATTCGCCCCTTGGGTCCTCAACCAGCTGTGAAGTCACGTTTGCTACAGGCTAGTCCCCACGTCTCTTTATCTCAGTAGTCTATGTCCAAAGTAAGCGAAATTAACATACGTTGTGTAACCACAAAAACTTTAGATGTCATCTTTACCAAACTCTAAAAACAGCACAAAGAGATAAAAGGTTTAGACTTCCACCTTTTAAATGAATTTTTGAAAAGAGGGGAGCAGCCACTGAGTCAAGCTCTGTAGCCTCGATCATATTCACAGAGTTGAAGAGATTTTTTTTTTTTTTAAGAGATGTTTTGATCCCTGGTATCTCAGATGGTAAAGAATCTGCCTGCAATGCAAGAGACTCACATTCGATCCCTGGGTTGGGAAGATGCCCTGGAGAAGGGAATAGGTACCCACTCCAGGATTCTTACCTGGAAAATTATATGGACAGAGGAGCCTGACTGGTTACAGTCCATGGGGTCTCAAAGAGTTGGACACAATTGAGCATCTACCACTTTCATTTTTAAAGTCTTTACTGCAAGTGTTACAATACTGTTTCTGTCTTATGTTTTGGCCCTGAGGCATGTGGGATCTTAGCTCTTGGACTAGAGATCAAACCCGCACTCCTTGCGTTGGAAGGTGAACACATAACCCCTGCACCACCAGGGAAGTCCCTGGAGTTCAACAGACTTTCACACAGTGGAGCAGAGTCATGAAAAACAGGATGTTTACTTCTTACTCAGTCTTACGTCTGGCTCAGTAACTCCAGGCTTATGATAAATGGCGTTATCGGTCATGGACAGTCTCTCATGCCTCAGAACAGAGTGTCTGCACAGCTCCCCTAGCATCACCCCATCAGGAAGATGAAGGAAATGGGAAGAAGAGCGCTTTTGGCTGGAGAAGCGTATCTGAAAATCTGACACTGGCCACCGCTCCTCTGCTGTCTTGAGCGCTGTTTCCCGCATTTATGAAAACCGAAAGTAAAGCCTCTGCCGGATGTGGCGAGCAGGACTCTAACACAGCCCCAGGATGTCCCCACGGGCCCCTGGTCACATCCCAGGCAGAATTCTCTCCCCTTAAGGGCAGGAAGGACTTAGGAACACGTGATGGGATGTCATTCTATGATCAGGTTACTACCAGCTGACCCTGAGTTAATAGAAAGAGATTACCGTAGAGGGCCTGACCTAGTAAGAAAGAAGAGGCTTTACAAGGGGCTGGGCCCGTCTAGACAGCAGCAGGAAAGGGAATGTGGAGGGAGCCGAGGGGCAAGGAGCTGCTGGCAGCTTCAAACCGCCACTGAGAACAGCCACCAAGGGAAGAGGGCTTCATCCCTACTAGAAAGACACCAACTCTGCAACAAGCTTAGGAGACGCCCAGGCTCCAGAAGGCCACACAGTTCTACAGACACTCAGATTTCAACTGTGTAAGACCCGGGGCAGGGAGTCCAGTCATGCCCGCCCGGACTTCCAACCTACAGAACTGAAAGCTATGAACAGCTATTGCTTCAAACGGTGAGGCTTGTAAGAACTTATCACTGGGTATCAGAAAACAAATATGCCCGTGAATGAAAATAGTCATCAAGCTGGCTGAAAAAAAAAAAAAAAAAAAATCTGCTCAATGCTGAGATCCTTAGTTGAAGGTTTAACACAAACACATTATTGGGGACACAACTGGAGAAAAGGTGATAATTCCATTTGTGGTCGTTTATTTTGAATATGTACTAATTGGGAAAGAAATGTTTGGCTTGATGATTTCTGTTATGACAATGCAATCAAATGGACAATCTGTCAGATGAGTTTACCCTAAAAGAAAAGCATCCAGATCCGGCTTGGCTGGAGAAGTATACCTGAAAATCTGACACTGGCCACCGCGTCTCTTCTGTCTTGAGCGAGGCTTCCCACATTTATGAAAACCGAGTAAAGCCTCTGCCGGATGTGTTAAGCAGGATTCTAACACAGCCCCAAGATGTCCCCATGGGCCCCTGTCATCAGAGGACCTCAGTCAACACCCTCAGGGACCGAGCAGGACCCAGGCTGATGAACTGGGTACTCATTTCAGGACAGAGGGGAGCTAGCCTCCTGAGTAATTTCCTTCCTCAAGGGTAGGAACAGTCCAAAGAGCAAGCTGATTTCTTTCCTTGATTTCACACTTTAAAAAAAAAAAACAAGAAGAATAACACTGATCATAAATTCTACCTCATCAAGGCATCCGAATACAACTGTGAACCTGCTCTACACCTTTGCAAAAGGAACTACTTTAAAATCCAGGAAAGGCTTTCCAATTATAAACTTGCCTAGATGCAGGCATTTAACAACAGTCTCATACCAACTTTCACAGAATTAGAAAAAAAACAAAAAAACAAATGTAATACATATTTTTTAAAATTCAAAAGTGTCATCTGCTGGCTTGGTCTAGGAATAGTAAAGCTTTCGGGTTTACATTCAGAGGACAGAAATAATAAAGTATATATCCTGTCCTATTCTTAAAGGAAATACAGTATAGTACACAATCATTCTGGGCTTTTTTTTCTGGTGGCTCCGTGGTAAAGATCCACTTGCAGTGGAGGAGACAGCCCGAGATGTAGGGGATGCGGGTTTGATCCTAGGGTTGGGATGATCCCCTGGAGAAGGACATGGTATCCCACTCCAGTGTTCTTGCCTGGAGAATCCCATGGACAGAGGAGCCTGGCCAGCTACAGTCCATGGGGTCACAAGAGTTAGACATGACTTAGCGACTAAACCACCACCAAAATACAATCATTCTAAAGAATAATACTGAAACCCATAAATCCCATGTAAGAATTTCTTTGTGGTTTTAGTATCTGGAATAGTTTTGTTTCTCCTGAGCAATGGCTTGCTTATACTCCTTGGGCATTATCTATCTGAGAGATACGGTTGCCCTTCATAATCTGCTGCTATAAACCTAATTCGTGGCCCAGCCGTAGAAAGAGTAAAAGATGTTAATGGATGCAGCTTGTGTCTGCTTCTCATTCTCGGCTCTGTTTTACGTAATAGCTTTACCTTTTGCTTTGTCTTTCTTCTCATTTTCTTCTCATCTGGCTTCACTTGACGTATGTACATGTGTATCTCACTGTGTGTGTGTGCGTGTGCATGTGTCTCTTCAGAGCCACCTTAAACCTTTACTTGAAACAAAGTGAAGTAGAGATAAATACATCTCTAAATTGAGTTTATGTGAGATCAATAAAATCAAGATAAGTAAACTGAATTTTGAAAACACAACTGAACTCAAAGCAGCACAGCAATGATCTGCTACTGCAGACAGCAATCGGAACAGGCATAAAGGAATGCACGGACTCTTCAGAGCAGAAAGGCAGAACCCCAGACTGCATAAGATACCGCAAAAATCATGTGGAGAGAGTACAACTGCTCTGTCCTTCAGGGATAATCAGGATGATACACCTTATACAATGCTACCTTTTTCAAGCATGCATTTGTTTTAAACATCCTGTATCATCTGTTTTACACCAGCTTTGCAAAGAAGGGTCATCACTTACTAGGACTGTCACTGAACCTAACAAGCAATAAAAAACGTATCAAGTGTAGAAGACAAGTCTTTTGAAGTCACGTTCTGCTCTCACCTAATGTCTTCATCTGTGACAATGAAAGCCTTGCAGAGGGGTTGAGATGTGTTCAGCCAGACAGCAGGGTTCTTTTCCACAGCAGCAGAGACTTGCCCTGTGATGGGTGCAGAACTTGTGTGCAAAGCACTGGCGACAGCAGATAAGAGGGTCTCATCGTTACTACCCGGACCAACTCCTGCAATTAGAAACACGCATCAGTTCCGGGACGTTTCCAGCTGTGCTGAGCAAACCTTGTGGAGCCTAAAACAACTGATTATCTTTACATTCATCTGAGATCAGCTATTTAAAACTGACACAAGCCAAAGCAGCAAAAGATAACAGCTCATTTACTTAGTTATCAACAATAAAGAATCAACATTAAGAAAATAGTAACCAAATACTTGAGTATTTTAATAAAACTTTAACAGAATTTAAAAATACATTTCCAGGGTATTAAACTTCTTAAAAAGTTGGCTACATTTCCTCATGCAAGGTCAATTATTCTTAATGATCTAAGTCCCTTCTAAAGTCATCTTACATTCAAATATCCCTATTAATGTGTCCCTAGGGTCCTGGAATCATTTCCCCTGTTGCTTGCCATGTCTCAACATTTCTTTCTTGTGCAGGGATTTCAAAGGAAAAGCCAAATGCAAGTAGGCTGTACCTACACGTTTAACAGCTTTTTCAACTAACAAAATATCCACATGAATAGTGTACATCTTGACTGCACGTTAGGAGACTGGAACCATAGCTACATGTAAGTGCATTGCTTAGAGTCCAAAACTTGTTAGACCAGTTAAAGCAATAATTTCCAAGAGCACAGAGGGATGAGACACTACTCTAACCATGAATTATGAGGATTTTTGAGCAACCCACAATGTATCAAGATTTGGAAGCCAAAGTTGTAATACTCGAAAACTAATGCCTCTCTAGAACTTGGAGTCAAAGTGTGACACCACGAAGCACACCAGCAGCTGAGTTCTCCGTCCCAGATCCTGCTCGCTCCTGTTACTAGACCCATGGGCATCTGAGGCTTGCAGTAGCAGGTCACGGAGGCAGAGACAGGATTAGAGATGCTGGCTGTTCTTTTGATAAGAGGAAGGGAGAAAAAAGCAAGTGCTGGGGCCTGATGTGGCTTCGAGCAGGAAGCTGGGGACAGTCTGCCACTTAGGCTGCATTTGGGTCTAAACACGTAACATGGATTAATTTACATGACGAGCCTAATTAACCTCAAGCCAAAAGGTACACGCAGAAAAAAAAACTTAGGTAAGACACCGCCTAGAAGCATTCTGCAACCTACAAAGCGTTTCAGGCACACTGCCTCTGGGTTTACTAAAACCCGAGGGGAGCATCACCCAGCGAGGCAAACAGTCCCCACAGCAAAGACCTATCACCCTCATCACGTCTGCCTCCACTGCCTCCGACACAGAGCCTGGCACACAGCAGGGACTGCTCAACTGAACTCGGAGAATACCTTGAAGACCTTTAGGGAGTTCCATGGTTTTTATAATTTGTTCTGTTACATCTGATGCACTAAGTCCTTGTAGCCTCTTCTCCCAGAAAAGCTGTAAGGCAAAACATCACTGTTAATAGATACATTCTCGGGACAAGAAAGTAGCGCATCGATGCTGCTGAATAATGAAATTGAAATCATATCAGTAGTTCCCTAATGTCCCCATTTTTTTTCGTTACAAAAAGCTAAATGGTACTTCAAACATGACTTCAACGCATCATAATTCTTTCAAGTTATATGACTCAAAAAACTTTGCTTTGTCATTCTAGGCAGCCTATTCACTTGTTACATCTGAGAGATTGTTATGTGCTATGCACGAGATACAGTCTGAAATAGATAACAGTCCTTTGGAAGACATAAGGTATCTTCCAAAGAGTATTAACTTGAGTTCTTCAAGGTTTCATTTGGCATGAAAATTTAATGTTACAATTTATCAGGAAAAGGAAAAACTGTATTATGTAATATCTCTTTATCCAAGAGCGCTAGGGAAAGTATTTTTCCACCTATGTGATTTTTCTAAGACACAGAAGTTTTTAGCCCTTTGGCCTACTTTAAGGGGAACAAATGCCATTTTTTATGGAAACTTTTCTAAAATGTTTTGCATACTTCCCTGCTTTTTAAACACGATGCCACATTCATGAGTGCCTCTCCTTCTATGGTACAGAGTCTGGGTCTCCTCAGTCACTAGGTGGCCCCAGGGCATCATTCTGGCATCAATGAGCACGCTGAAGACTCTTCCTATCCCATGGGTCTCGCAAGACATGCAACTGCTTATTCATACACTAAGCAGGCCAGGACAGTTCTGCTGCTTGATTTTTAAATCCTTTCTACACTTAATTCTCTCTCCTAGTCGGCTACTGTGTGCGTGCTTGCTGTATCCCTTCAGTTGTGTCCTTCGCTTTGCAACCCTATGGACTGTAGCCTGCCAGGCTCCTCTGTCCATGGTTCTCTCTAGGCAAGAATACTGGAGAGGGCTGCCATGCCCTCCTCCAGGGAATCTTCCCAACCCAGGGATATGACAGAACTTGTGCCTCTTATGTCTCCTGAATCGGCAGAACTCTTTACTGGGGAAGCCCAGCTGGGTCTCAGTTGTCATTAATGCCATTCATCCATAGGAATGTATTTACTGAGCTCCTATTGTGTGCTGCGCTTGGCCTGTGAACACAACAGTAGATAAGATAGTGTCTCTGTCCTCAAGCCTCATCTCTTTTCTACTGTTTCATATTTACTGCAGTACAAAAAAACAGATAAAGGAATTCCTTAGAAATTTGATAAATCTGTCTTTAATCCTGGATACCCGGGGGCCTGTCATATAGTAAATACTGAAAAAATATTTGTGTGAATGACTGATGTGGGAATAAACGGGCTCAGAATCAGGATCCTGAGGGACACATGCACCCAAGTTGAAACCCCAGCTATAGACATATGACCTTGGACAAGTTCTATAACTTCAGGTGTTCAATGTCCTCTGTGGACGTGGCAAGAATGACTGTTACATACAATGACTGTGGAGATTAAATAAAGCAATATATACAAACACCTATCACACAGTAGGCATAAGGTTTATTAGGTTTACTTTTAACAGATTTTTGAGCACTCTGAGGGCTTCCAAGCTTATGTTCTAACTTCTGGATACATGAAAAGCGTCAAAGAGCATCTTTCTGGACAAATGAGAAGATATAGTAAAATAATTCTATTTACGGCAGAACAGTAATAGCTTAGATTATATAATAACCACAGTGCTAGCACCAAGAGTAACTTCTTTACTGTCCTTTTAAGACCTTTAGTATATGCTAACATCTCCGTATACCTCCATATAAATTATATCAGCAGCAGAATATGTGGTCAACATATATGAGGACATAAATACATTAACCATTAACCATAATGAGGGAGAAGTAGTTAGTTCTTCTAAGTAATAGTTAATGAATGTGATAAATGTCCTAATAAAGTCTGCCTGCTTTTCTGGGGAAATAACAATCATCTATGCTTTGAATATCACAACTATAGGGGGAAAAAAAACAACAAAAATTAAAATGCAGTTAATTCCTAATGAAAAAGTGAAGAGAAGAGTCAGTGAATATGAGATTAGTAAGTGTTTTATATTATATAATTTTATAATTATATGAATTATAATTTTTAAATTATATATATAACTTAGTTTGTAAAATAAATCAACACTACCAAAAACATTATGAAAACTACATACAGAGATGATTACTAATAAATTACATTTAAAATCCCAATTCTAGATATCAAAAGTGAAATTTTTTACCTTCTATAATTCTTAATGTTTAAATTTCCATTATTTTGAAGGAAAACACAAATTTAGAATGAAATATTTTGCAAAATAAATCTTGGCTCGAGAAACAAGTACACAGCTCTAAATTGCAAGTCCTGGTATCATCACACATCATCAGATAGCCCTCAACAAAATCTGAATTTTGAGCCTGAGAGGTTGATGACCTCTCTGTAAATGAAGCGCTTACGCCATGAAAACAGAGGCACACGTATTTCTGAATGTGTAAGTGTGTATACATGTGTGTGTCTTTCCTCCACCCACTACTCCCTGGAAAGTGGGAAAGGTCAGAGCAGGAAACGAGGCTGGTTTGAGAAAAGAAGACATTTAACCGACTGACCTTTAGAGCACTGAGGTCGCCGCTGCCCTCCCCCGCATCCTCCCCACCAGGCATTCAGCGCTAATGCGCTCAGCCAGGGGAGCTGCACGTCTGTTCATATTTCCGTGTGTCCCTAACCCACCTTCTCACACCCATCTTCTCAGGTGCCTATTTGCTCTGTTCTGGAAAGAAGGGGTTCTTCGCACTTTAAAATATGTGTAAAACTTGTATCAAGCAGGCATTTGGCCAAGGGAAGGAAGCCAGTCTTTTACACACTGTGTGAATTAATTTGTATGAAAAAGAAGAAAACTATAAGGGTGGTTGCCAGGAGTCGGGGGTGGAGGGAAGATCCCACTGCAAGGAGTCAGCACAAGGGGATTCCTTGGGGGTGATGGAACTGTACTTTGTTTTTTTTCCATAAATACAAACTTTATCCAGCTGATATAATTACCATTTTCTTTTTTTGTTTTTTCAAGCAAACTGCTCAAAGAACGATCAATTTGCACTATCTCCTTTCTCCCAGGCCCATTTGAACTTTATTATCCTACCCCCTATTCCATGAATTCCCACTACATTTACTCTAAAGGTTAGTCAGCTCCTCTCACCAAATGCAGGGACCTTTCCTGATTGTCTCTGGTCACTTTAGAGCCCTGAATGGATTGGAGGGGTTCAGGGAAAGAGAGGGGTCTTCCTCTGCCTGACATTAGGATCTCAGATCTCCTTGTTTACGTATTCCATGGTGACTAGGTGACTGACTGTGGTCATCTGGAGTTCTTCCTATTGCATTAACATTAGAAATTGAGACAGAAATATGGAAGAGACGAGGCTCCCTACATTTGAAAGGAGTCCTCAGTCCAGGACAGTTGTCTTGTCCACCATACTTTCATAAATCCTAACCAAGCTGATGAAAATCTGATTTCACCGGACACATCCCATGATTTTCTCGGCTTCACCTTGCTGCCTGGTGTGAGGTCAATCAATCAACGTAATTTAGGGATCAGTGATCTAATATTTGGAGAAACTCTTTAATGTGCTCTCACTCTAAGTGAGTACATCCCTCCCTAGGCCCCACTGATCAGGCCCTCCTCTGATATCACCCTGCAGTACAGAAGAGAACTGGAGAACTCCCACACGTACTTTCTAGGGCCAATGGCCTGGGCAACGCCCGATCCAGCCAATCAGCTGATGGAGAAGCATAGGATAGGATTAAGTCACACAAAACCAAAAAAGTATCTAAAATGTCACTAACAGGGACAGTGCCACCTTGAAGAAACCATCTTACTAGAAAGTGGAGTTCATTTCCACACCTTTGCTCCTCATATGACTGTAGGAAGTACCTCTATGACATGGCTGGAAACAACTGCTCTACGTACTTTATCTAAGGGCCCCAGAGGACAAGCGTGACGGTGGATGGTGAAAGCTGCTGCTTTGGTGAATGATCAAATCTGTTTCCTGAAAGGACAACCAACCCAGAAGACAACTACACCATTTTCTTCTCTTAATGGCTGCATGTTGAACAAATCCCTTACAAGTGATATCCAAGATGAAAATGAGGACGACACAGGGATCTCAAACAACTCATCACCACACACACACACACACACACACACACCCCTGTTCTCAAACAACTCATCACCACACACACACACACACACACACACCCCTGTTCTGATGGGCTGGGAATTAAGGCTGATTCTCAAACAACTCATCACCACACACACACACACACACACACACACACCCATTCTCAAACAACTCATCACCACACACACACACACACACCCCTGTTCTGATGGGCTGGGAATTAAGGCTGATTCTCAAACAACTCACCACCACACACACACACACACACACACACACACACACACACACACACCCCGTTCTGATGGGCTGGGAATTAAGGCTGATTCTCAAACAACTCATCACCACACACACACACACACACACACACACACACACACACACACACACACACACACACACACACACACACACACACACACACACACACACACACACACACACACACACCTCAAACAACTCATCACCACACACACACACACACACACACACACACACACACACACACACACACACACACACACACACACACACACACACACACACACACACACACACACACACACACACACACACACACACACACACACCCCCGTTCTGATGGGCTGGGAATTAAGGCTGATTGTGGACCATCCTCCACCACCCTGAGCTTAATAATACATACTCTGAAGCAATCTGTGCTCTTGGGAGGATGTCAGAACAGAATGGTTTACCAGGAAAAAGTAAGTAGAGAATCGATCCAAATTCAGCAGATGCTCTTTTAGTGCCCATTAGATACAAAGCATTTTGCTGAGGATGGTAATTAGGATAGTCCGCAGTCACTGCCCACGAGCTGCTTACTGTTTGGTGAAACTGTTTTCTAGTAAAACTCTAGAAGGGAGACTGTGTTAACCGCAATAATGAAGATACAATTATTAACTTCAATTTGGGAGAATCTGGAAAGGCTTTTAGGAAGAGGCAACTCTGAAAAAATGTGTTAAGAATTCTGTAGAAGAGGAAAGACTTCTCCAAGCCAGGGAAACAGCTTAAGCAAAGGCAAGGAGGTGAGACAGAGAGTGTGGGTCAGTATTTCTAGATGATTTTTACACATAAGAATAACCAGGGTGGCTTATTGTACAGGCATGTTCTGAGACCTCAGCCCTAAAGATTCTGTTCAGTAGGTCTGGGGTTAGAGAGCTGGTTTTATGTTATTCTACAAGTGTTTTAGGTAACTCTGAGGGACGCAGGGGATCTCGGTTTGAGAAATGATGGTCTGGTCTGTGCTGAGAGCATGGCAGTACACACATGAGGCTGTGTACCCCAATCACCGAGATCTCCGAGTTATTCCCAATTCTGCGAGACGGAGAAGGCAATGGCAACCCACTCCAGTATTCTTGCCTAGAGAATCCCTTGGACAGAGGAGCCTGATGGGCTGCTGTCCTTGGGGTCCCGCAGAGTTGGACACGGCTGAAGCGACTCAGCATGCAGCACGTAGACGATCAAAAACGTATCACAACATCCTCTTCTCACAGAGGACTGGAGGAAGGGACTTGCTTTTCTGTTTTTCATTGCAGGAGGATATGTCAAAGCATATTTAAGAGTATACCAAACTGTTTAGGGGTAAGCAGAGAAAGGGCTCACCAAAGATCTGTTTGTGCCCAGGTGGATTATCCTGGCAGAATAAAAGGAGGAGGAGGACGACTCCCGCTTACCCGAGTCCTTCCCTCCAGCCTGGCACTGTGCTCAGGGCTTCACATACAGAATTCGGTTAGTCTTTCCTACAGTGTTTTGAAGAAGACATTATCAGCACCACCTCGCAGTAACTCATCAAAGATGCACGACTAGTCAGGGGTGCAGCTGGAATTAAAACCCAGGTCAGTGATTAGACAGTCCTCACCTCAATAAGTGAAAGCTCTAGAAGAGTATTTACATGCATGGCTCTGTGTTTAACCAGCCCGAGACCCTTCTAGTCATGAAATCAAAGGCAGACAAAAGACCAGTAATTGCCGAGAAAATTATCAGGCTGCTTTTAATCCATTTACCTACAAAGTGATACTGTGTTAACTGTGCATTGTAGGCAATCCATGCCAATGCCACGCTCTTCCTCAAGCAGAATTAAGAAGCCCATCTGTGTGATGTTACTTAGGCTAAAGCTGGCACAGACTTTTACAACAATCTCAAAAGAGACGTGGGAGAAGCTCACATGATGAAAACTGAAGAATCGGTATAAAATACAGATCAGGTCAGATCAGTCGCTCAGTCGTGTCCGACTCTTTGCGACCCCATGAACCGCAGCACGCCAGGCCTCCCTGTCCATCACCAGCTCCCGGAGGTCACCCAGACTCGCATCCATCGAGTCAGTGATGCCATCCAGCCATCTCATCCTCTGTCGTCCCCTTCTCCTCCTGCCCTCAATCCCTCCCAGCATCAGAGTCTTCTCCAATGAGTCAACTCTTCGCATGAGGTGGCCAAAATACTGGAGTTTCAGCTTTAGCATCATTCCTTCTAAAGAAATTCCAGGATTGATCTCCTTCAGAATGGACTGGTTGGATCTTCTTGCAGTCCAAGGGACTCTCAAGAGTCTTCTCCAACACCACAGTTCAAAAGCATCAATTCTTCGGCGCTCAGCCTTCTTCACAGTCCAGCTCTCACATCCATACATGACCACAGGAAAGACCATAGCCTTGACTAGGCGAACCTTTGTTGGTATAAAATACATCCTCTACAAATTAGCTTTCTCGGAATTAATTGCAAATATCAACGACATTTGAACACCCCATTTTTTTAATTTGGTGGACAGAAATTAAAAAGCGAGATTTCTACTCCAAGAAAGCACTTTCTGAGAAGTCACACTAACAATGGAGTGTCGGCAGACGTTTCACGAAACAGGAGAGATGGAGTGCTTTATGAAGCATATAGAATGGAAGGCTTGGGTTTTTTCTATAATACTGTATAAGGTTACTTTTATGCTAATATTGATTTCTCATAAACACATGGAAAAGCATCTAGATCAAACATATATTTTCACCCACCATTAGATTTCATTTGAAAAGCACTCTGTGGGTTTTTTTTTTTTTTTAAAAAATCACCAATGAAAAGAAACTGACTTGGCATGTATGCTCACAACCCCAAGTTCAGAGCCAGCCTGGAGGGCGGGAAGACTGAACTGAGAAGCCGAGTGAACTGGGATAGGCCTTCAGAGTCAGACTGACCCTGATTCAAATCCATGCTATGTCACTCACTAGCTTTATAAACTCAAGACAACTATCACAATATATTCTGGCTTCCTGCCCTAGGGAATGGGATGATAAGAGCGATCTCAAATGGTTACGGACACTACGTGAGGAGGTTTTATCAATACTTGAAGATAACCATTAGAGAGCAAACAGCAGTTTACTACTCAGTTTTTGCCCATGGCATCTAGTACACTGCTATCACATCAGAGCACCTACTACGCATTAAAAAACATGTAAACAGAGCAAAGAGAGTCGGCTCTGAAAGGCACATATCCACAAAGGAAGACTGAGGCACGGCCTTTATTCCGATCTGCTCGTCCGCCCCGAGTTTCAGTGGGGGTGCTTTCTTGATACTCAAAGTATCTTAAAACCCTTCCCTTTCCTTTTCTCATGCAAGCCCCTCTGCCTCCCTCTCGGCCTAAGGCTAGCCGGGAGAACTCTAGTAAGTAGGGGCAGCTACACACGTTACAGGGCTCCGTACAAAATGGAATCGGAAGGGTCTTGTTCAGAAACCCTGATGATCGTTGCACGATGACGGCAGAGTCCCTGAGCAGGCACGGAGCCCTAGGAAGTGACTGCTCAGGCCTCGAGCCCGTGAAGCCAGAAGGGGTGGTGCAGACCGAGCAGGCTGGGAAGGAGGCAAGACCCACAGAGACTGGAGACCCCTGTGCTGCGGAGGGTACTTAGGGAAATGCCGAGGTGTAATGTAATTCTGTGACTTCCTTCAAAGCAGCAGGACAACGGAAAGTCGTGGCTCTGGCCGGATCTACGCAATAACAAAGGAACTTTTCCCTCCCTTCTCCTCAGAGCAGCCCAAGGATTTCTCCTCCCCACTGTGGCTCCTCATCTGGACAGCTGAGAGGCCGCCTGCCAGTGACTCAGCAGTTCAGCTGTATGGCAGGAAGAGGGGAAACCCGGCGAATGACGAGATTGACGAGACCACAATGGGGAAGGACGGAATCTAAAGACGGATGGGAAGTTTGTTCTATTTAAAGGCCAGTGGATAACATGGAAGCTTTTCCTGAAACTGTAATTTCCTTGTTATTTTTACCCCATCTATTTCCATGTGGTGATGAGAGCAGAGCCCTTAGAAAAACAGAAAAACTTCAAAAGGGCTCTGAGCTTGTTTCAAGAACAGAAGGTCAAAGAAAATCTGGAAACAAACTACATTTCTGTTCTGCAGTGAAGCAAAAAGGGGGAAAACAAAACCTCAAGCCAGCAGCAGTGGCCTAGAGTGGAGTTTCTCAATCTTGGCATTACTGACACTGGGGCTGGATAATTCTGGGTTCTTGATGTTTAGCGACATCTGGGGTCTACGACCACCACATACCAGTAGCACTGCCCCAGTTGTGACAACAAAAAATGTCTCCGGATGCTGCCAAATTTTCCCGGGGTATTTGGGACAGGGAGGATAAAATCAGGTTTGGCTGAGAACCAGGGGTCCAGAGAAAGAGAAAGGGAACGGGAGAACAGAAGGTCTGCAGTGGCAGGGGCCCAGATCTCGCAGCTCAAACAGAAAGGAGACCCCGCTCTTGGCACACAAATCGCCCCGGCCAGCTCCTGCCTCCACTTCCAGAGTCTCTGCCCCGGCTCTTGACTCCTGGGCCTTATCACAACCGAACTAAGTGGCCTGGGGCTGAGAGCCCCTTCTGTCACTGCCAGACAGCCAGGGGGTAAGCGAGATAAAGCGCAAGTGGGAGAAACTCTTCTTACCCAAAGAGCTAAAACTGAACACACTTCCTGATAAAAAGATGGCTATAAGCAGTAGTTATTTTTTTAATAATTCAGACACACTCAGGAAATGCAGGTTCGGTCCCTGGATCGGAATGATCCCCTGGAGAGGGGAATGGCTATCCACTCCACTATTCTTGCATGGAAAATTCCATGGGCAGGGGAGCCTGGGGTCACCAAGTCTATGGGGTCGCAGAGAGTCGGACATGGCTGAGAGACTAACACTTTCACTTTCACTTTAGACGTAATGGTCTTTTATGGGCTGGTCTGGGGCACTAGAACCATTTACAATGATCATTTCTACTGGAAGATGCGGAGTTCCAAATGACTGAAACATGACATTTTATATCTCAACCTGTAAGGTGAAAAGCATCTGTGTGTACAGATTTTAGAGGCAGTTCCCTGTTATAACCACAGGATCAGAGAACACATGTGTGTGCAAAGACATCACTGATGACTAAGAACAACACAGCTCCATTTGGAATGACTTCAGATGCTCAAGTACAGGTACAACAGCAGGACAGAACCAGGAGCTGGTGTGTACCATTTTAACTTCCGTAAATTCTTAGTATGTAGCTATCCAAAGGGCCTGGATAATTCCAAATTAAAAGTCCAGGGAAACAGCATCTTGCCAAACTGAGCCAGATGAAAACTTAAAACTCAGATATTCATATACGTTTCATATCTTGTCTTAAAATATGACTGTTACCTTTTGAAATTATCATCTCCATTAGGAAAATTGAACTATATAGAAACACACAGTGATTTCAATAATGAAACTAAATTAATCTAAAATTGCTAACGCATCAGACCGCTCTGCCCTGGAGATCACCCCTGGACAACTTCACCCTTCCGTCACTTCCCTCCTGCCTCCTGGATCCTGCTGTCTTTCTAAGGGCTTCTCTACACCTGATGCCTGGGCATATCGTCTCCTGCCTCCTTCTGATCCTGCCCATAGATATGCCTAAATCCTTCTCTCACACGTCCCAGTTTACTCCTTCCTCTCCTCGGGCTTCTTCCTCTGATGCAGCAGATACACTGGAATACGGCTAACAGAGAAAGTGTCCTTATTTAACTAATTGTTGTTGCGTGGTCACTAAGTCATGTTCAACTCTTTTTGCGACCCCATGGACTGCAGCCTGCCAGGCTTCTCTCTCCATGGGATTCTCCAGGCAAGAATACTGGAGTGGGTTGCCATGTTCTTCTCCAGGGGATCTTCCTGAACCAGGGATAGAACCCATGTCTCTTACATTGGTAGGTGGATTCTTTACCACGGAGTCACCTGGGAAGCCCTTATTTTATTACATCTCCTTCAAACCACCTGTCTTCTTCCTTCCACTAGGGGAGAACCTTTCTTATTTCCTCATCTTCCATTCCTTCCTTCTAACCTGGATTCTACTCCTAATATTATGTTAACTGACGTGCCCAAGGTCACAGTAACCTTCTAATTAACAAATCCAATTCTTGATTCAACCCTCTTCTGTTTTACTTCCCTGCTGCCATCACCTGCTGTCAGAATACTTATCAGATCAGATCAGATCAGATCAGTCGCTCAGTCACGTCTGACTCTTCGCGACCCTTTAAATTGCAGCACGCCAGGTCTCCCTGTCCATCACCAGCTCCCGGAGTTCACCCAGACTCACGTCCATCGAGTCAGTGATGCCATCCAGCCATCTCATCCTCTGTCGTCCCCTTCTCCTCCTGCCCCCAATCCCTCCCAGCATCAGAGACTTTTCCAATGAGTAAACTCTTCGCATGAGGTGGCCAAAGTACTGGAGTTTCAGCTTCAGCATCATTCCTTCCAAAGAAATCCCAGGGCTGATCTCCTTCAGAATGGATGGAAGTTTGCCTTTTATGATGGTTTTCTGTATGTTTCTGTATTTTCTATCACTGTTAAGCAACAAATTAATACCCCTGATAGTAATTGTCAAAGAAATGGGACTCTAAGCATTTTCTTCTACTGAAAGAAGATATTTAAAATGTGTACGATGTAATATATTTTTTAAAGTACTTGAAGACTGAAGTGTTAATACTTTGTAAAGGAGAAACAAAAGTTACCTTTAGAATCTAATCATTACATGAATTTTAACTTGCACACTCTTCATCTCAGTCAAGAGAATGATGCGAGACACTCAAATTTGGGGGGATGAATTTATGGCTAAGTATGGGGCTGGGAAGAGCTACCCCACCCCCGAGGCCAGGGGCGGCAGCTGAGAGGAGCAACCCCACATCCAAGGAGCGGTGGCTGCACGGGCACAGGAGGGCTGAGAGGAGTTACTCCACGATCAAGGTCAGGACGGGCAGTGGTGAGGAGATACCCCTCGTCCAAGGTAAGGAGCAGCAGCTGTGCTTTGCTAGAGAAGCCCTGAAGAGATACCCCATGTTGAAGGTAAGAGAAACCCAAGTAAGACAGTAGGTGTTGCAAGAGGGCATCAGAGGGCACACACACTGAAACCATACTCACAGGAAACTGCTGCTGCTGCTGCTAAGTCGCTCAGTCATATCCGACTCCACCAGGCTCTGAGCCGTCCCTGGGATTCTCCAGGCAAGAACACTGGAGTGGGTGGCCATTAGTCAATCTAATTACACGGACCACATCCTTGTCTAACTCAATGAAACTAAGCCATGCCCTGTGGGGCCACCCAAGACGGGCGGGTCATGGTGGAGAGGTCTGACAGAATGTGGTTCACTGGAGAAGGGAATGGCAAACCACTTCAGTATTCTTGCCTTGAGATCCCCATGAACAGTATGAAAAGGCAAAATGATAGGATACTGAAAGAGAAACTCCCCAGATCGGTAGATGTCCAATATGCTACTGGAGATCAGTGGAGAAATAACTCCAGAAAGAATGAAGGGATGGAGTCAAAGCAAAAACAATACCCAGTTGGGGATGTGACTGGTGATAGAAGCAAGGTCCGATGCTGTAAAGAGCAATATTGCATAGGAACCTGGAATGTTAGGTCCATGAATCAAGGCAAATTGGAAGTGCTCAAGGCAAATTGGAAGTGCTCAAACAGGAGATGCCAAGAGTGAATGTCGACATCCTAGGAATCAGTGAACTAAAATGGACTGGAATGGGTGAATTTAACTCAGATGACCATTATATCTACTACTGCAGGTAGGAATCCCTTAGAAGAAATGGAGTAGCCATCATGGTCAACAGAAGAGTTCGAAATGCAGTACTTGGATGCAATCTCAAAAACGACAGAATGATCTCTGTTCGTTTCCAAGGCAAACCATTCAATATCACAGAAATCCAAGTCTATGCCCCAACCAGTAATGCTGAAGAAGCTGAAGTTGAATGGTTCTATGAAGACCTACAAGACCTTTTAGAACTAACACCCAAAAAAGATGTCCTTTTCATAATAGGGGACTAGAATGCAAAAGTAGGAAGTCAAGAAACACCTGGAGTAACAGGCAAAATTGGCCTTAGAGTACGGAATGAAGTAGGGCAAAGGCTAATAGAGTTTTGCCAAGTGAACGCACTGGTCATAGCAAACACCCTCTTCCAACAACACAAGAGAAGACTCTACACATGGACATCACCAGATGGTCCACATCGAAATCAGACTGATTATATTCTTTGCAGCCAAAGATGGAAAAACTCTATACAGTCAGCAAAAACAAGACCAGGAGCTGACCGTGGCTCAGATCATGAACTCCTTATTGTCAAATTCAGACTGAAATTGAAGAAAGTGGGGAAAACCACTAGATCATTCCAGTATGACATAAATCAAATCCCTTCTGATTATACAGTGGAAGTGAGAAACAGATTTAAGGGACTAGATCTGATAGACACAGTGCCTGATGAACTATGGATAGAGGTTCGTGACCTTGTACAGGAGACAGCGATCAAGACCATCCCCATGGAAAAGAAATGCAAAAAAGCAAAATGGCTGTCTGGGGAGGTCTTACAAATAGCTGTGAAAAGAAGAGAAGCGAAAAGCAAAGGAGAAAAGGAAAGATATAAGCATCTGAATGCAGAGTTCCAAAGAATTGCAAGGAGAGATAAGAAAGCCTTCTTCAGTGATCGGTGCAAAGAAATAGAGGAAAACAACAGAATGGGAAAGACTAGAGATCTCTTCAAGAAAATCAGAGATACCAAGGGAACATTTCATGCAAAGATGGGCTTGATAAAGGAGAGAAATGGTATGGACCTAACAGAAGCAGAAGATATTAAGAAGATGTGGCAAGAATACACAGAAGAAATGTACAAAAAAGATCTTCACGACCCAGATAATCACGATGGTGTGATCACTCACCTAGAGCCAGACATCCTGGAATGTGAAGTCAAGTGGGCCTTAGAAAGCATCACTACGAACAAAGCTAGTGGAGGTGATGGAACTCCAGTTGAGCTATTTCAAATCCTGAAAGATGATGCTGTGAAAGTGCTGCACTCAATATGCCAGCAAATTTGGAAAACTCAGCAGTGGCCACAAGATTGGAAAAGGTCAGTTTTCATTCCAATCCCAAAGAAAGGCAATGCCAAAGAATGCTCAAACTACCACACAATTGCACTTATCTCACACGCTAGTAAAGTAATGCTCAAAATTCTCCAAGCCAGGCTTCAGCAATACGTGAACTATGAACTTCCTGATGTTCAAGCTGGTTTTAGAAAAGGCAGAAAAACTAGAGATCAAATTGCCAACATCTGCTGGATCATGCAAAAAGCAAGAGAGTTCCAGAAAAACATCTACTTCTGCTTTCTTGACTATGCCAAAGCCTTTGACTGTGTGGATCACAATAAACTGTGAAAAATTCTGAAAGAGATGGGAATACCAGACCACCTGACCTGCCTCTTGAGAAACCTATATGCAGGTCAGGAAGCGACAGTTAGAACGGGACATGGAACAACAGACTGGTTCCAAATAGGCAAAGGAGTATGTCCAGGCTGTATACTGTCACCCTGCTTATTTAACTTCTATGCAGAGTACATCATGAGAAATGCTGGGCTGGAAGAAACACAAGCTGGAATCAAGATTGCTGGGAAAAATATCAATCACCTCAGATATGCAGATGACACCAGCCTTATGGCAGAAAGTGAAGAGGAACTAAAAAGCCTCTTGATGAAGGTGAAAGTGGAGAGTGAAAAAGCTGGCTTAAAGCTCAGCATTCAGAAAACTAAGATCATGGCATCTGGTCCTATCACTTCATGGGAAATAGATGGGGGAACACTGGAAACGGTGTCAGACTTTATTTTTCTGGGCTCCAAAATCACTGTAGATGGTGACTGCAGCCATGAAATTAAAAGACGCTTACTCCTTGGAAGGAAAGTTATGACCAACCTAGGTAGCATATTGAAAAGCAGAGACATTACTTTGCCAACAAAGGTTCGCCTAGTCAAGGCTATGGTTTTTCCAGTGGTTATGTATGGATGTGAGAGTTGGACTGTGAAGAAAGCTGAGCGCCGAAGAGTTGATGCTTTTGAACTGTGGTGCTGGAGAAGACTCTTGAGAGTCCCTTGGACTGCAAGGAGATTCAACCAGTCCATACTGAAGGAGATCAGCCCTGGGATTTCTTTGGAGGGAATGATGCTGAAGCTGAAACTCCAGTACTTTGGCCACCATGCGACGAGTTGACTCACTGGAAAAGACTCTGATGCTGGGAGGGATTGGGGGCAGGAGGAGAAGGGGACGACAGAGGACGAGATGGCTGGATGGCATCACTGACTTGATGGACGTTGAGTCTGAGTGAACTCTGGGAGTTGGTGATGGACAGGGAGGCCTGGTGTGCTGCGATTCATGGGGTTGCAGAATCGGACACGACTGAGCGACTGAACTGATACCTCAGAAGATAAACACTGACAAAAAGTGAAGAAGTTCTTTGAAAACATAAGCATTTTATTGAATTACCCGGAGTATTTTCTCATGTTAAGATTTCATAATTTCAATGAATATCTTATTCACTTTTCTAAGGCTCTTGCTAAATCTGATCAAAGAACAAAGGACCTTGTCATGTATTTGCAGACTAAAACAAAACCCCCAAAATGTTCACTTTATATTCAGTGACTCATGAAAAGCTAAAAATGTAAGACACAGGGTTAGAGCTGCACAGAAGAATGATGCTTCCTGCCCAGAAGGAATTTGCTGTCCAGTTTTAAAACCGCTGTATTTCAAACCAACCCTGTATGATATCCGAGTCATCTAGTTTGGGTCAGCAAAAACAGCTTAACTTAAATACCATGGCTTACAAACATCAAAAGGCAAACATGAGCTACCCTCTTATTTTGGGGGAGTAACCTAGGAAGAAAAGGCCAGATAATGACAAGAAAATTATTACGTAAACCAAGGAAAAGCTTGATTCATGCGGCTGTACAAACTATAGTGAGATCTCTTGCTAAGGCAAAAGATAGCAATTTGGGCTAAGAGAAGATGGGAGGAGGAAGCAAAAGGCAAAAACGCGTTGAAGAGGATGGAGGTGCAGGAGCTGCCTGCTGTAGCTGCTCAGCTAAACCTTGTCATGAACACGACTTACAGAGTGCGCAGGCGATATACCTGAAGAGGGACCACCATGCTGAGATGACCATAGAATCAGAACATTCGTTCATAAAGCCCCTAAGCTTTTCACGTGCCACTCCCGCAGGAAAAGTCGTAACAATAATCTTACTGATACATTAAGAGTCCATATGAGGACACAGGTCTGCTCCTTTATTTCTTCTGTGTCACATTTCCACACAGCGAAGGTTATCTGTTCAGTGTTTGTCTTCCTTCTTAGATTAGAAGTTTTATAAGGACAGGATGCATGACTGAATTATATATATGTTGTATCTGCCTGCCAATGCCGGAGATGCAAGAGACACAGGTTTGATTGATCCCTTTCCCCTGGAGGAGGAAACGGTAATCCACTCCAGTATTCTTGCCTGGAAAAGTCTATGGACAGAGGAGTCTGGTGGGCTACAGTTCACGGGGCTGCAAAGAGTCGGACACAACTACACGACTGAGCACTCACTCACGCAGCATCGTAAGAGAAGCAACAGCATATGCTGCTGAATAATTGAATTAATGATTTCAAAACCCCATTCAACAACAAGAACTTTGATCCCTGATAGATAAGGAGCTATCATCAGCTGTTTATTGGAAAAGATGCCCTTCAGAAGAGCTTTTCTGAAACTAATTTCAGCAGTATAAATTAAATCCTCATTTTATAGTGGGGCATTAGTAGATTCTATTTCCTTTTTAATATGAATAAATCAAGAAATAAAAGTATATACATATTATTTAAAGCATGAACACTGAACAACCACTAGAACTAAAATCAGGTTACCAATCCTCAAAATTATCAGAAGAATTTCAATGGAAAGCTCAGACCTGAAAACAAAAATGATGATACCAGAAAATGACAATAAAAGACAAAAAACAGTATATAAATAGAACGACAGAATCAAGACCAAACATATCTATAAAATAAATAAATGTAATGATCAACTCAGCTATAAAAGAAGAAAAAACCATCGGATCAGATAGAAAAAACAAAAAAAATCTCAAAAGATAAAGGGACTCAAAAAACTGACAATGACAATGAAGAATAAAGAAATAGCAAGCAAATCTAGAATGAGAAAACAAAGGTCTCAATATTACTAGAAAATTACTTTAAGGCAATGAGTGGGAAAGAACCTATTGTGTAACTAGCTTCTACAAAATAAATATTATCTTAATAAGTTAACTTGGCTTTCCATGGGCAAATAGGCATGTATGGACTGGTTCAAAACTTGCTAAGAAAGCTCCCCCAATACTTAATTCCACCTTTCATCTAGATACTACCAACATCAGAGAAAAGAAGATGATACAACAGATATTACAAAACTGAAAAACATTACTAGAAAATATAACACCATTTGAATATTTTGAATAATGGTGAACAACGTATACCATTAATTTGAAAATTATGGAATGCACAAGTTCCTAGAAAAACACATTCTCAAAATTGTTATAAGAAATAGAAACTATAACTATTCATCCATGTACTGGTTAAATATATTGAATCTGCAATTTCAAGCCTCCCCATTTAAAACAACAACAAATTAGGCTGAGATGACTTCACAATTAAGTCTTCCAAACATTTAAAGAAAAATAGCAACCTTACACAAACTCTTCCAGAGAATACTAACAGGTCACCTCCCAGCTTATTCTATAAGGCCAATAAAACCTTGATACTAAAGCTTGAGAAGAAAATTATGAGAAAGGAAAAATGCAAGTCAATCTTTCTTGTGACTATAAATGCAAAAAATCCTAAACAAAAATAACAGTAAATCTAAACAGTGATCATCATGACTATAATCCAGGAATTCAAGGTATGTTCTCTAATCAAAAAATCAAGCACTGCAATTTCTCACATCAACCAATCACTGTAATTCACTATGTTAACAGAATAAAGGAAATGTTACCATTTAGCTAGGTAAAGAAAATAATTTTATAAAATTCAATACGCATTCATGAAAAATATTCTTAGTAAACTAAAGTGAATTTCCTTAATTTGAGGATATTTACCAAAAAAAAAAAAACTTATAACAAGCATATTTAATGGAGAATCATTCAAAATATTCCCTGGTGTTACAATAACCAATGAGGATATATGCTATCACTTTTATTCAAGATTATACTGGCATTTCAAGCCAGTGAAAACAGACAAGAAAAAAAAATCAAATGTTTAAGGATTGGCAAGGAAGAAATAAAACTCTTGTTTGTAGATGATATGTTTGCTTGTTCATAAGGTTGGAGAGACTCACTGATTATTTAATAAGTTAATTTAGGAAGATAACTGAACACATAGTCACTATATAAAATTCAGCTTATTTCCACGTATTAACAACAGACAACTAGAAAAAAATTTAATGTAATCAGAATCGCATCAAAAAACAACAAATATCAACAAATAAAAGATGTAACAGATCTCTAGACCGAAAACTATAAAATGTTAATGGTGGGATATATGAGGTTAGTTAGTTATAAGACTTAATACTGCAAAAATGCTAATTCGCCCCCAAATTGGTCTATAGATTTAAATCCTGGCAGGTTTTAAAGAAGACTAGACAAACTGATGGAGAAGGCAATGGCACCCCACGCCAGTACTCCTGCCTGGAAAATCCCATGGACAGAGGAGCCTGGTGGGCTGCAGTCCATGGGGTCTGGAGAGTTGGACACGACTGAGCGACTTCACTTTCACTTTTCACTTTCATGTGTTGGGAGAAGGAAATGGCAACCCACTCCAATGTTCTTGCCTAGAGAATCCCATGGACAGCAGAGCCTGGTGAGCTGCCATCTATGGGGTCGCACAGAGTCGGCCAGGACTGAAGCGACTTAGGAGCAGCAGCAGATGAGCTGAGTCTAAAATGTATGTGTAAATGACAATAGCCAAGACTAACCAAGATAATCTCAAATGAAGAATAAGAAAGCTAGAAAACTTATACTACTAGATATCAAGTTCAACAAAACAAACAGACCAATGAAACAGAAAACAGTGTAGAAACAAATTCACATGTACAAACAGACCAAAGGAACAGCATGGACCAGAAAGAGACTTTCACAAGACTTTCACTTACACATTTCATATATCACAGAGGTGACAACACAAAGCAATGGGAAAAGAATGGTCTTTCAGTAAATGGTGCTAAATCAACTGGATATCCATTCAGGAGAAAAGTCAGTCCATCTCGCATCATATCAGATCAGATCAGATCAGTCGCTCAGTCGTGTCCGACTCTTTGCGACCCCATGAACCGCAGCACGCCAGGCCTCCCTGTCCATCACCAGCTCCCGGAGGTCACTCAGACCCGCATCCATCGAGTCAGTGATGCCATCCAGCCATCTCATCCTCTGTCGTCCCCTTCTCCTCCTGCCCTCAATCCCTCCCAGCATCAGAGTCTTCTCCAATGAGTCAACTCTTCACATGAGGTGGCCAAAATTCTGGAGTTTCAGCTTTAGCATCATTCCTTCTAAAGAAATTCCAGGATTGATCTCCTTCAGAATGGACTGGTTGGATCTTCCTGCAGTCCAAGGGACTCTCAAGAGTCTTCTCCAACACCACAGTTCAAAAGCATCAATTCTTTGGCGTTCAGCCTTCCATCAAATACAAAAGTCAATTCCAGATGGATTAAAGACCGAAATGGAAAAGTAAAACAAAGCTTTCAGAAGATGGTATGAGGGATATGTTGATAACCTTAAGTAAGCAAAAATTTCTTGAACATGTCACAGAAATAAAAGGAAGAGACTGATGAAGTATATTCTTTACTTCTTATAACTTGAAGTATTACATATAAAAAATGTAAAAAAAATAAAATAAGTTTACAGTTCACTGAAGTTTCACAAAGTAAACACACTCGTGTAATGACCACACAGATCAAGAAACAATATCACCAGCACCTTAGAAGCCCCCACTGCCATACTCACCCAGTCTCTAGTCCACCTCCCAAGCCTCTTAAAATTATGAACTTATACTTACACCAAAAAAACACTAATAGGGAAGTGGAAAAGGTTAAGCCAAAAACTGGAAGAAGATATGTGTGACAGATCTGACGAAGTACTGATACTCAGAATATGCAAAGAACTCCCACAAGTCAATGAAGAAAAGAAAAACATTATTAACACAACAATGCATAAAAGACTTGAGTAGATGCTTCAAAAGAAAGGATATCTATACAGTCAACAGACATACAAAGAGTGCATAACATCATTAAATATCAAGGAAATGCAAGTTAAAACTAAAAGTATCCCTAAACACATATCAGAATGTTCAAAATTTAAAGACTGATCATATCAAGTGTTAACAGGAATTGGAAGCAAGTACACACTGCTGGTAGAAGGGTGGTAACTCTGTATAACCACTCTGGAAAACAAGATGTAGCATTTAATAAAGCTGAACGTATGCATGCTCTTATGACCCCAAACCTCTACTCTGGTATAAACCCCAAATCAAAAACACGTACTAGAATATTCACTGAGGCAATATCCATAACAGTCAACAAGATAGAAACTGAAATTAACAATAAGAGAATAGTCAATGCAGGGAACAGAGAAAAACCAAATACCAAACAAAAAATATCCTTATAATTAATAGATTCAGAGAGGTAAGAGTAGAGGCTGTAGCTATAAAATAAGAATAGCAAAACTTTATGTACAAACCTGCTGCTGGAAATTAAAAATAACATCACCAAAATAAAAAATGATAAAAAGTTAAAATCAAGAAAACATTCTGCAAAGTAAAACAAAGAAAATACAAAAGTAGAAGTATGGAAATTCTAAGATGTCTAATACCCAACTTATACAAAGAGAGAATGAAAAGACAAGGGATTCAGCAGAAGAGAGGAAAAAATGACAACATTTTCCACGCAAACGATAAACACTTCCCTCTGTCGCTTACTAACTGCTCAGTGAATTAAAAAAGGCCTACAACACATGTCAGTGAATTTTTTTTTTAAATCACACACATACTAAACATTTTCAGAGAGAAAAAAAAAAAAGACTATGAAGGAGGAGCAGACATTCTGCAGAGCACTGAACTTCTCTTGGGCAAGACTGAAGAAATTCTCAGGGTCAAAATAAATGAATACTGAAGTATCTTATGAATTTTCACATAGAATGTCTTTAAAAATGCATGGCTTTAAAATTTATCTTTCATCTAGAAAGTTTTTTCTAACATTTAAAAACAGTCCCTTTTGATTATTATCAGAAAGATGAGCTCTAAGTGCTGACAAGGATGAAGAGAAAAGGGAGCCCTCAGGCACTGCTGGTGAGAAGGTAAACTGGTGCAGCCATGATGGAAAAATCATGAAGATTCCTCAAGAAATCAAAAACTGAACCACCATACAATCCAGCAATCCCACCCCTAGATATGTATCCAAAGGAAATGAAATCAGTATCTCAGAGACCTGCTGCACTCCCCCGTATTCACTGCAACTTTATTCACAGTAACCAAGATACGGAAACAAACTAAATGTCCATCAATGGACAAGTGAATGATGTGTATATATACACACTTAAATACTATCATCCATAAAAAGAAGGAAATCTTGCCATTTGTGATAATGTAGACGAACCTTGAGATCAAATACCAAATGAAATAAGGCAAAAGGAGAAAGCACAAACTGCATAATCTCATTTACATGTGGAATCTCAAAAACTCAAACTCATAGAAATAGAGAGCAGAATGGTGGGTTGCCAGGGACTGAAGAAGGGTAGTGAATGGGGAGATGCTGCTCAGAGGGTACAAACTTTCCGTTAGAAGATGAATAAATCTGGGGGATCTAATGTACAGTCTGGTGACTACGGCTAACAACACTGTACTGTATACCTGGAAGTTGCTAAGAGAGATCTTAAATGTTCTCACTATCATGACCACAACAAAAAAATGGTAATTATATCAGGAGATAGATGTATTAACTAACTTGTTTTGTGGTTATCACTTTGCAATGTATACATATATCAAATCATCCTATTGTATACCTTAAACTTATATGACGTTACATATAACTATACCTCAATAAAGCTGGGGGAAAAAACATTAAAAAAAAGACATTTCTGAAAGGGAGGAAAGCGAAGTTTCATATCCTTTGAACAAAGAATTAGTTAACAAAATAAAAATAAAAAAATCTAGGATCAGATGGGAGATTTAAGCCCACTTCTTCAGTGATTTAAGTATTTACTTTTGGGTAAAAAAAAAATTAATATTCTGTAAGAAATGTAATTTATATTCAAAGACTATCAGAAACACCTAAAGCCCAGCAAGTTTAATTAAAGGGAAGAAGTAAAAGATGAAGCCCAAAGATGAAATTTCTTTGATTGGTGGATTAAAAAAAGAGAAAAAGCTAGAGACCAGAAAGTGTCAAAGATGACAGCATTAAAGAAATAAGAAAGAAACAGACACGTGAGATCTTCATATACTGAAAGAAGGATGCTAGGAAAGACACCCTTAACAGCAAAATTCAATTTGATTAAAAAGAATTTAGGATGCGATTTACATATCTGGTCAGATAAGGATAGTTCAATGATCTTACTGTTTGGAATAAAAGTCTTACAGTTGGTAGAGTTCCCTCCATCCCCACCCCAGATTTCTTTTTAATCTAATAAAAAAGACAAGCATGTGCTAGATAGTGTATATAAAACTGGCTAGCTACTTACACTATCATAACCAGGTTTGACAAAAGTCATTTTTACTTTATAATTAATTACAGGCAGAAATCACTGCTGAGTTCTGTTTAATGCACTTTTGTTGTACCCTAATTTGCACTTTTAAAATTGGGGCATTTTCAAGGAGTTAATCATATCAGAAATTCATAATTCATATATTTTAAAGAATTCAAAATAGACTGCCATATAGACAGACTCAGGCATAGGAGTTTTGTTATAAAAAACAGGAATTATTAATTTCTATGATTGCTTCACATGTAGACTAAACATTTCAAACTGATTCAAGGTAAAAGATCCAAAAATCAAATCCTAATTCTAGGTCTCAAAATTCAAGACTCCAAAAAGAATTACAAAACCACTACTTAAATATCCTAAAAGAATGTGGTACAGTTAAGGTAGAGACTCCTCTGGCGGCCCAGTGGCTAACTCTGTGCTCCCAAAGCAGCAGGCCCAGGTGTGATCCCTGGTCAGGGAACTACATCCCTCATGCCACAGCTAAGACCTGGCACAGCCAAATAAATAAATATTTACAGCTAAGATAAGAAACACTTATATCTACAGGAACCTCAAAAAACAGACACCTCACTGGCTAATTTATTTACTCTATGATCAGAATAACTCCTCCAAATGAAATATCTGGCAATTCATATTACTAATCTAGTTCGATGAAGCTATGCAAAAGGTAGCAAAACTGGAAGAATTTTTGCCTATGTATTTTTTTGCCTATCTCAACAATAATAGCTCATTAGCAGTCATTTGCCATATTAATGTCAAAATATAATTAAAATCAGCATCTTCCTTTACCAAAAGACCAAATATAAACTGGAACAGTAGGATGACAAGATCACAATTTTGAAAACATTAACACCAAAATTGCCTCTTTACCATTTTCCTACTTTTACTAAAGGCACAGTCTTATATTTCGAAATCCTACTAGGGGGACAGCAGTCAAATATGAGCTCAGTTCTTATGTTCCAGATGAAGAGGGAGAGACAACTAGTGCTTCAGTATAATCAAAAACATCCAGCAAAAACTGTCAAATGGCAAGAGGACAATGTGAAAACCAGTCCAAGTATTTGAAGAAGTAACCTCCCAAATAATTTTTAACACTGTCTATGAAAGCGCTAAAGTGAAGATAAAGCCCTCAAAAAATCTGGGTTAAAAATGATATAAGTGTTTTTGTATGGGGGCTGGAGGGGGAATTTGATTTTTTGACAGATCTTTTCACTTGAGAATAATCTCATAAACCTTAATTAAAGAAGGAAAACTTAAAAACTCCTCAACGTACCAAGGAGTAAGGAGCAACTAATCTGCTTACTTCAGCTATAAACATCTAGGTTGCCAATACCTCTATAACCAGATAAACACCCAGTGAATATAATAAGTACAGTTTTTAAAATCTGTGACTAAACTTAGGTGCAGAAAACAAATTCCTATTAAAATGACCATAATTTGCTATTTGGTTTGTCCTTAACCAAAATATTTGTTCAGAGACTACTGAGAATGATTTGACAAGGACAAAGGGGGATAAAATTTATTAAATGCTATCTGTTCTCAATGAGACAACTCAGATTTTCGATATGGAACTAACAGTACGCATTATTCCACTTTCTTTATCTTTGTGGCTTTTTGAAGCAAACTGTCTTACCCAATTACATACTTGTGGAATTTTCAATTAACAAAAAAATCTTTACAAAGAAACAATTTTAAAATCACCAAAAAGCCTAAGGACAAGATGTTCAAGACTTTAGACAGTATCTAAGAAAGAACACAATCAGGGAATGGCTTTGTCAAGGTGGGCAAAGTTCAGAATGGCCGCGTTCCTTCCCTGTTGGAATGAATACACTAGACTGCCCGTGGCTGGGTGACTAACAGTGGGTGCAGTAGTAAAACAGAAGGGAAAAGCCTGGCACAGAAAGCTGAATGGCCCGCAGGAAACCTGAGTGGTGACAAGAACCTAAAGGCACATGCAGGTACGCATCTTTTATATTGGATGTGATACACTTACATGGCCCCTGTTGAATCTCTTGGGGACCAACAGTAAAGCAAGTCTAGAACTTCAAATCTTGAGACATCTATAGCAAGATGCTGATCCAATGTGGCTCCAAATATCTTCTGTTTTCCTGGCTCACCTGAAGAGGAAAAAACACTACAGAGGATGTGGGAACTGCATTTCTTTAGGTAGCTTCTTCTAGAGCAACTGTCTGAAAGTTTTGGCCCAGTCCTTTATGAAGTCTGCGGATGAGACACTTGAGGGACTAGTGAAAAACAAAATTCAAATGAAAAGGTGGAGTGAGACATCCAAAAGGGGAATACGAGAGTCAAAGATAATGGTCGTAGGTAAATCAGCAGTTTCTAATCCTTAAGTGGGAGGAGGAAGAGAAAGGAGAGAAAAAAAATGCACCGAGGTTTCTCCCTCCACTCCCTCACCCCAATTGCTACTAAAATTTCACCAAGCACCCGAACGTTTTTTTTACCACAATTAGGGAGTGAGTGCGCAAGATTACTTGGAGAGTTTAAGCGTTTTGCCAAGTCTCCCTCCCCGGGCTGTGTGGCATTATTAAACGGCAGGGAGGCCTTTCAGATAATGCTTATTTTCTGAGAAAAGATTTCTGGTGGAATACAGCTTGAAGCAATAAAGAAAGAGAAAAATAAATGCCATTTATACAAAAATGGAAGTCACAGGACAATATACCCTATTGACAAAGTTTATTTACTTCTGTTTTTCCAAAGGGGAGGGACTGCTTTCGTGTAATAAGAAATCAGAACAAAAAGTCATTTTCAAATAATAGAAAATATTTTTAAACTTAGCAACACAAACTGCATGCTTCTTCCCCTTAGGAAATGTTCTCCCTGGAAAGATAATCTTTAAAAAAAGCTAAGACAAGCAGAATAAAGTCTGAGGTACGTTCACACAAAAGCATAAAAAGGTAGTCCGTGAAATTACTTTTTAGTTTTTTTAATTAACTTAATTTTTTCTTAAAACATTTTATCTAAATATTGTCTTAGAGCTATTCTCCAGCATTCATATAATAGCCTAGGATATAAAACAATTTTCTTTCCAAATATATTCCATTTTAGCCAGAGTTAAGTTGAACTATGACTGGTAAAGATACCAGAATTTTCTGAAAAATAAAACTGGAGAACCAACTAGATCCTTACCTGACGTGGCTGTTCATTCATTCGCTGTGGATCGGATTTCACTTTATTACTAGGATGATTTGTGACTTTGGTTACTGGTTGCTTGAAAATAGATGCTGTTTGTCTAATTGGCAATGTTGTATTCAAGTCTGGTTTACCCTGTGGGTATAAGTGTTTTAATTAATAAATATTATATATAAATATCATTAATTACTTATTAATTCAGTATCTATTACTTTAACTTGGATTATTGCCAACTTCCCAATATCAGCATTTTAAATACTCTGAAGTACATTTTAAATACTTTATTATGTAAGACTTATGTAAAGTTTCATAATAAAAAGTGTCATGTTCTTTAAAATGTCAAAAAATTCTCTATATAAAATTCATAATTGCTTTGATTAACAAGATACTAGCAACTTTTACGGAGAAGGCAATGGCACCCCACTCCAGTACTCCTGCCTGGAGAATCCCATGGATGGAGGAGCCTGATGGGCTGCTGTCTATGGGGTCACAGAAAGTCGGACATGACTGAAGTGACTTAGCAGTAGCAGCAGCAACTTTTAAGCAAACAAATACATATTTATGGTTGCGTTATACAAGAGGAAGGAGGGCTTTCAGGTCAATAACCAGGAAAGCAATCATTTCTACATTCTGAGAATGGAGGAAAATAATGACGTACTTGGCTATTAAAATATAAATTACCTCCTCAACTGTTAGGGGTCCAGGCTTACATAAAACCACAAAGGTTAACTTTCCCTTTTTTATATATATTATTTAAAAAAGGTAATTAGAAAGCTCTAATTCCCACAAAAAAGCTCAATTTAGGAAAATGTAATAAAATATTCTTTATCTTTAATTTTATAACACATTTACTTTTTAAAAAGAAACTTAAAATTGAAGTTTCAGAAAAGCAAGCAACATACAGACTTTTAATCAACCAGTAAAAAAAAAAAGTAGGATGTAAGATTTTTATTTCTTAATGAAATGAAAATGTGGCACAGAATTTCTATTAAATTCACAGGAAGTACTGTAACATAAGGTGTGGGGGGTGGGGGTGAGGAAAAAGAACAAAATGTGATTTGACTCCTTTGGGCTTCCCTGGTGGCTCAGTGGTGAAGAACACGCCTGTAATGCCGGGGACATGAGTCCAACCCCTGGGTCGGGAAGATCACCTGGAGAAGGAAATAGCAACCGACTCCAGTATCCTTGCCTGGGAAATCCCACGGACAGAGGAGTCTGGGGGCCTATAATCCATACGGTCGCCAAGATTTGGACATGACTTAGTGACTAAACATCATTCTGATTTGGGCAAAAAACCAGAAAGGGTCAAATATATCCGAAAATAGTATATATTACATTAGATATTTTTAGTATAGAAGTGTGCTTGATAAATCATCTACAAGATGTCAATGAACTTTATCTCCAAATAAAAATTGTATCAACTTCCAGACTCCAAAATAGTGTTTCTCAAACTTGAGCATGCATCAGAGTTACCCAGGGGGCTTATGAAAACACAGATTACTGGGTCTCCCTCCTAGATATGATTATTCGGGAGGTCTGAGGTCGGGCCTGGGAATTTGCATTCCAATTAAGATCCAGGCGATGCCGATGCTGGTCCAGGGACCACACTTGGGCACCACTGCTCTAAAACAAAGACTACAAGCTGGGTGACCAGGCCTAACCCACAGAGGTGTTCTGCTCCAGTTTTTAGTCTCTTGAGTCAATGAAGCTAAGAGCTACAAATAAAATTCACATAAAATCAAGAATTCTAGCTTCTCTTAAAAACTCTAAGATCTAGAAATGGACTGATTTGGCCAAAACAGGGCATGACTGATTAGTAATGGCGGCCACTAGAGGTGTCCAGGGCTGTCGTTTTGCAAAAGGCCTCAGCTCACATTTGTGATACCTGTCTGGGCCCTACAGGTATTGAGTTTGTGACCTCTGCTTAAAGAACATCAGGAATTAATCTGATCATTATTACAGCTATGTTATTTGGGTGCCCTATTCAATGAGTCTGCACTCCCCACCCTATCCCACCCCACGCACACTGCTCTTCTGTACACACTGGGCATGCTGGTCATTCCTTCTCTCATTCACTTTTCTTCCGACATATGTGCTTACCTTTAAGAGGCACATTCATCTTAAAAAACTCTAACAATACCACTTCCCAAGCATTTCATTTTCTTATCTTCATGGCTTTTTTTTTAAAAAAAAAAAAAAACTTGATTTAGAGGTGTGGAAACTTGGCCAACAGGCTGCAAAAATAACCACTTAGGATTCCATCTCTACAGAGTGTGAGGCCCAGGAATGTGTATTTTTAAAACTCTCCTGGTAATTCTGCAATGTGCAGAAGGTTCGGATCCCTCTGATTTATGACATCAAGAGCATTCTAAGACCCTAAGTGAGGCCAACCAACCTGTATCAGTCAGTATTCAGTCCAAAAGACACTTACCACATAATGGCTTACAAAGAACCCTTCCTGCCACTAATTTGTTATAAGCAGTATCTACCACAAAACAATACCTTGCTTGGTTTTTAACGTTTCTGTACTTTAACAAAGAATAATATACTCTGCTGGTATTAGAACAAAGATGGGATCAGTAGACAAAGAAATACAGAGCAACTATTTGTATGAACAAACAGTCGAGCCTGTAAGATTCTGTTACAAAGAATGACTGGAGAAAGCGAGACTAGCTTAAACTATGCAAAACTATAAAAGGAAAAAAACTATAAAACCCTGAATCCACACAGACTGGAAGGAAGCATGAAAGACTAATTTTTTTTTCATTATGTTTGTGATACAATAAAAAATTAATCTATTGGTTAAAAAACGTCACTGTCTGACAATGACAGTTTATTGCCCAGTGGAGCAGAATGAGATTTTTCAAGAGTGTGCAGCACTGCTCTTCTGTTGATCTTATTTATATTTTATTATTTTCCCTCTTTTAAACTGGCCTGAAAGCTCTGAAGAAAGAATTTTTTACTAATTAATTTTGTATTCTACAGTAGTATCATGTAAAATAACCTGAGAAGCTGGACTAACTGGTTTTCCCAGAAACTGTCACAAAAAAAGTAAATTTTATTACCATTCTCTCCTGAGGACTGTCAAAAGAATCACTGTTAATTCACACACAGTTATCTGAGTTTTTCTAAATAACTACCAATCTGCCATGAACCTAGGAGTTATAAAGCAAATATTTTTTAAAAACACATGATTATATTTTAATATAAATATAAAACACATTACAAAACATTATAATAGACTGATGGCAATAAAGTATGGTATTTCACTTGTACTGCACGACATCCTGAGTCATAAATAAGTTCTTAGAAACCAGTAACAAAGACACTGATACACCAAGGAAAATGGAAAAAAAAAGAACAAAATGAAATAAAACAAGTGACCTGTAAGGAGTGAGCGTATATGAAGACGACCAAACTGAACAATGACAGAAGCAGAGCAATTTCTTTCTAACATCATATTGCCAAAGATTAAAAATCTAACATCTGTAGTTTTAGGAAATATACCCACATAAACACTGGTGGATATAATAATGGTCACTAGAGTAGTGGTTATTTTAGCATTCTTTTTGAGACTTTTGCACATGTGTGAGTTCAATACTAAAACATGGTTAATATATCTGTGTACTGCTACATGACCATCTAAAAATGCAAATGTGAATTATTGAATAGAAAGTTGTCTGGAAAATCACAGCAAAATTTTAACCTTACTATATAAACAGATCAGAAAAGGGACTGCTACTATTTTTTTGCCTTTAAAGTACTTTTTTCCAAATCAGACAAGATTAAAGCTATTCATGTATTTGAAATATTCCCTTTCAATACAGGAGTAAGTGAAATAAAGTTCTTTATATTATAAAACTAAACTTACAGAAACACACATTCTAATAGTTTCCAATCTTTGATATATCTTCTCAGTACACAGGCTAGCACTGAAATAAAAGTTTAGTGTATTTTATAATAATGTGTATATGAAGCTGGGAAGTTTTCAAGTAACTCAAATAATTGTTGACAGTTTATTCTATCCCCCCTGGGATGAATACAAAAATAAAACTTTCTAAAAATTTTTTAAACTTTTATCTCTTTCTAATAAATATCTGAGATGGCTCTTAAAACGTCAAAAAACAAGTACACAATAAAAATTAATTTTAATCAAGGACAAGGAGAAACAAATTTCCTTTTGAAATGGTTAACAGTGATTGATTCTAGCCTTAACCATCTGATGTGGATCTGAACTTTCTAGGGGTGCGTGCAAAAAAAGAAACATTCAATGACATAGATTTCATACTCAGAAAGGAGGAAGCACACCAATTAAAGAGGAAAACAAAAGCTGGTGTTAAATCTAGAAAAAAAAAAAAGACACTTAACATCACAACAGATATTAAACAGATTTCAAATGCTTTTTCTTTTTCCAGTGACCTTCCATAAAAGCCAAGAACATATTTAAAGGACAACTCACTGAAGATGACTGTGAAAGGACTAAACTAGCGTGGCCTGACTACTGTGTAACCTTTCAATGATTTAATGTAGTTAAACCTAGAAAGGCTTCCGTGGTAGCTCAGCTGGTAAAGAATAAGCACGCAAAGTGGAGACATGAGTTCAATCCCTGGGTTGGGGAGATCCCCTGGAGAAGGGAACGGCTACCCACTCCAGTATTCTTGCCTGGAAAATCCCCGTGGACAGAGGAGCCTGGCGGGCTACAGTCCATGGGGTCGCAGAGTCGGACTCGACTGAGCGACTAAGCACACAATGCTAGAGAAGAGAACTAAAGCGGTGATGCAGATCACGTGTCTTTAACCTGTAGCATTCAAATACTGTTTCACTGCTATCCTCTAAATTTTTTTGAAAATAGATAAACCCCACCTACTTCAATTTTTAAAATGGAGAAAAGAAAGAAGACAGGACACTTCCACGTATCATCTTAATTCTGTGGTTTTGCTTACCCCAAGAGATATTCATGTCCCAATTTGAGAAGCAAAGACTTTATTTTTCTAAAGTCACTTTCCTCATCTGTAAACGAGGTAAATACAGTAACTACTCTTAAGATTCTTACAAAAATCAAACAAGATAATGCATGTGCGATGCTGCTGCTCAAGCAGCTTTCACTAAGTCAGTTATTGAACAAATACTAAATGCCGACTATCTGCCAGGTACAGACCGTGTGCTGTGTATAGTCATTCACAAATACCAAATCCTTCAGAGCTTACACTCACAGGGCAGAGAGGAGACAAAACAGTGGTACAGCTTATAGTCATGTTGGCACATAAACTCTGAATAAATAGTAGCTATCACTATTATCTGGAGAAGGCAATGGCAACCCACTCCAGTACTCTTGTCTGGAACATCCCATGGACGGAGGAGCCTGGTAGGCTGCAGTCCAAGGGGTCACGAAGAGTTGGACACGACTGAGCGACTTCGATTTCACTTTTCACTTTCATGCACTGGAGAAGGAAATGGCAACCCACTCCAGTGTTCTTGCCTGGAGAATCCCAGGGATGGAGGAGCCTGGTAGGCTGCCATCTATGGGGTCGCACAGAGTCAGACACGACTGAAGCGACTTAGCAGCAGCAGCAGCATCTTACTGAACATGCTATTGAAATTTAAAACCTTAACCTATTAAGCTTCCCCATAAGGAAAGTCACTTCCTGGTTAACACAAAGAGGAGCCTGAGCTTTAGGGGGAACCAAGATTATCCTCAAAACCTAATTTTGGATTTGCTCCCAGATATACACAGTAGCCAATGCGTTTCCACAAAAGTCAAAAGCCAACAGTATAAAGTGCTTTACAGTCCTTCAGTTTTTTTATATGATTCACTCAACATAAAATCCACCATTTTATACAATTCAGTGGCCTTTAGTATATTGATATTCAGTGGTTTTTAGTATATTGACAAAGTCATGCAACTTTGCAAAAAGGGTTTTGCAAAAAGTAAAGAAAATATGTATCTGAGATTTATGATTTTGTAATGAAATACACTTCATGTAATATCGTAAATAAGATAATATCTTTTTAAGGAGATCAATGGAATATTGAATATGTAGGAGATAATAAAATGGGTGGACTCTACTTTAAGTTCATTAAAAAAGGATGTAGTTAACTGAAGCAGTTTGATTTTCATCATTGAAATCAAGTTTTGAAGATTTTTGTTTGAAAAGTAACTTGGAACTTTAGTTAATATGAGGTCATAAAAGGACTGATGGCTAAAGGCTAATGAGTTTCAAACAGAGCAGCTCTGCTCAAACTAGGCTTCTACTGCCTGGAATTCATTATCTCCTTTACATCTGGGCTGGCACAGGCTGCATACACAACCTTAAAATTATGAAAACAGTCACACAAATTATTTTCTGCAGGGCTTCACTCCCTCACTGACCTAGAGTCTAAAAGTCAGGTAACTCTGCAGGACCTATAAAACTTAAGTGAAACTGACAACCACAGACAGAAACTCCAACATCCAAAATAAATGTTGACAAAACCATATGATGGGCAACTATGTCTCCACACCTACTCTCATTATTAGCACAAAGGCCAAGCCCAGAAGCTCTCAGCAGGTCTCATGCACTCTGATATCTTTGAGGAACTAACTTTTAACAAGCTAAACCTACTCATACTGAACAGACTACTCTCATCAGCAAGTCTGTCTGCTAACGTAGCTAAAGTTCTATTCACTGTTTGCTTCCTAGAAATCTTTATCCCTGCCATAACTAAACACCTAGCTCAAATTAGCCAAAAAATGGAACAGTGCTGTTAGTTATAATTACTTCTTAGTTATCTTCATTTTTCAGCTGAAGATTTGTGCATATGAGAAAATCAGAAGTTCTCTGGAATGGCCCTTGAACAACGTGGGACTTTGGAGTGTCAACCCTTCACACAAAGAAAGCTTTGATCTGTGGTTTTGCAGCCATGGATTCAACCAACTGCTGACCACTAGTACGGCAGTTATTTACTATGGAAAAAAAATTTGCATATATGTGGATGCGTACAGTTCAAACGTGTTGTTCAAAGGTCAACTTTAGTTATAGTGTCTCTTGCTACATCTTACTCCTTCTTTAATTATTCATTAAATGAGCACTGTCCAAGCCACCATCATTCCAGCTTGGGTAAATAGCGTCCTGTTACAACTGTCCCCTGACTTCCACTCCTGCACCTCTATAGTACATTCTCCACACAGCAGCCAAAAAAAAAAAAAAAAATTCATATTGCTCCCTACATAAAGTCCACAGGAGCATTCTATACCCTTCCTCATCCTGGTGGGCCAGGTCCAGCGACTAGGTCTGTCTGCTTCCTTGTTCTCACCTAGTACCTCTCTCCCACTGACTAACCTCCAGGCTACTACTACCTGTCCTCACATGCTAACCGTACACTGCCTTAAGGGTTCTGCACTGGCTATTCCCTCTGCTTAGAACACTTTACCCTCTGGTTTTTATAGAGCTGAATCTTCTCATTCAGTTCTTGGCCAAAAATCTTTCCCTTCTGATCATTTGGCCTAACACAGCCACCAAGTCAATCTCAACCATTCTTAATTAACTGTGTAGTATTTAATATTTAAATTGTGTTAGTCATCACACTAGAATAATAAGTTCCACAAACACAGAATCTTCCTCTATATTATTTCTAGAATCTGAAATAATGTCTGTGCACACAGAATGTGCTAAAAAAATTTTATGAAGTAAATGATGCATAAAAGGTCTGTTATATGTAAGATCTTAAGTTATGCAGCCCTTATTCCTAAATAGTCTCATTGTCAGTCTTAAACTTATACATGTTATATTAAGTGGAAGCTACTAATTCAATGTGGTCTACAACATCCATGTCAAAATTATCAAACATAATCATCTGTGCTCTATACCTCAAGATTACTAATGTAAAATAACCCCCAGACTTGTTCCATTATTTACTAAATAACATGAAGTTATGCTTATAGATACATAGCCAGCCCTACAAAAGTATCCCATGAGAAAATAATCCTCAGACGGTGTTTCTGGCAAAGTCAGTTAGAGTGATGTTGTATCATGAAATAATGGGAAATAAAGAGCACAAACAACGTATAACCCAGTAGGCTGCCCAGATGAGATTAAGACATTAAAACAGTCTATGTACGTTGGCAAGAAGCATGCCATGCTGCTCTCAGACAGCCATGGTTCAGGAAAAATGTTCATTATGGATCTGAAAACTTTGTCATCTCAGTATAACTTGCCGTAACAACTTCTCATCTGTATATTAAAATAACCTAAAATTTAGCAGTGGTTCTAGACAGAGGAGACTGGTATGGAAATTAAAACCTTGGGACAAAATATAAGGTCAATTAATAGGATGTCAACAGACTAACAGAGATGAGACAGGTAATCATTTGATTGAGTTACACAATTTAATCTGTAAGAATAACATTAACTAGGTGATAAACCAGATAATATTAACTAGGGGCTTCCATGGGCTCAGTGGTAAAGAATCTGCCTGCCAAGCAGGAGATGTGGGTTTGATCCCTGGGTCAGGAAGATCCCCTGGAGAAGGAAATGGCCACCCACTCAGGTATTCTTGCCTGGGAAATCCCATGGACAGAGGAGCCTGGTGAGCTATAGTTCATGGGGTCGCAAAGAGTCAGACACAACGGAGCGACTAAATGACAACAAGGAGATAAACAGAGCTAATCAACTTTGGATTCCAAAAACTTTACTGAGAATTCAGCCTGCCCCAAATGGTAAAACTGTTCTCTCAGGAAGCTGAGCAAAGGTGCTTGTTTAAGGAGCCCATACTCCGCTGAGTAGTCCTGTAACATATCAGGCATGTAGTGGGGCTGAGAACTAAGGCAGGAATAAAGTCAGTTCTTTGGGGGCTCAGAAATCCAAACAAGTCCTACTTGCCTAAGAAAGTGCTTCTAAGTTCATTCATAATAGTTATCTGGCAGAGGTACACACACCTCCTTTCTAAAAAATCAGGACAATCACATTCCAAATGTTTGCATACTCTGCTCTAGCAATTATCAACATTAATCCCATCACACCCCACATCCTATCTTCATAATAACCAAAGAGCCAAGCCCCCCAGATCATACGTCATCACGCAGTACTCATCTCTGTAACATTCTGTACGTCCACCCTGTAGCTCAGTGGCCCTCAAACTTTTTTGGCTTCAACTAAAAGTAGAAATATATACTTTAAATCATGACTCAGTATACACAAGGGTGTATCAGATCAGATCAGATCAGATCAGTCGCTCAGTCGTGTCCGACTCTTTGCGACCCCATGAACGCCAGGCCTCCCTGTCCATCACCAGCTCCCGGAGGTCCCTCAGACTCGCATCCATCGAGTCAGTGATGCCATCCAGCCATCTCATCCTCTGTCGTCCCCTTCTCCTCCTGCCCTCAATCCCTCCCAGCATCAGAGTCTTCTCCAATGAGTCAACTCTTCGCATGAGGTGGCCAAAATACTGGAGTTTCAGCTTTAGCATCATTCCTTCCAAAGAAATTCCAGGATTGATCTCCTCCAGAATGGACTGGTTGGATCTTCTTGCAGTCCAAGGGACTCTCAAGAGTCTTCTCCAACACCACAGTTCAAAACCATCAATTCTTCGGCGCTCAGCCTTCTTCACAGTCCAGCTCTCACATCCATACATGACCACAGGAAAGACCATAGCCTTGACTAGGCGAACCTTTGTTGGTAAAGTGATGTCTCCGCTTTTGAATATGCTATCTAGGTTGGTCATAACCTTCCTTCCAAGGAGCAAGCGTCTTTTAATTTCATGGCTGCAGTCACCATCTGCAGTGATTTTGGAGCCCAGAAAAACAAAGTCTGACACTGTTTCCACTGTTTCCCCATCTATTTCCCATGCAGTGATGGGACCAGATGCCATGATCTTCGTTTTCTGAATGTTGAGCTTTAAGCCAACCTTTTCACTCTCCACTTTCACTTTCATCAAGAGGCTTTTTAGCCCCTCTTCACTTTCTGTCATAAGAGTCGTGTCATCTGCATATCTGAGGTTATTGATATTTCCCCCGGCAATCTTGATTCTAACTTGTGTTTCTTCCAGTCCAGCATTTCTCATGATGTACTCTGCATATAAGTTAAATAAACATGGTGACAATATGCAGCCTTGACGTACTCCTTTTCCTATTTGGAACCAGTCTGTTGTTCCATGACCAGTTCTAACTGTTGCTTCCTGACCTGCATACAGATTTCTCAAGAGGCAGATCAGGTGATCTGGTATTCCCATCTCTTTAAGAATTTTCCATAGTTTATTGTGATCCACACAGTCAAAGGCTTTGGCATAGTCAATAAAGCAGAAATAGATGTTTTTCTGGAACTCTCTTGCTTTTTCCATGATCCAGCGGATGTTGGCAATTTGATCTCTGGTTCCTCTGCCTTTTCTAAAACCAGCTTGAACATCAGGAAGTTCATGGTTCACATATTGCTGAAGCCTGGCTTGGAGAATTTTGAGCATTACTTTACTAGCGTGTGAGATGAGTGCAATTGTTCGGTAGTTTGAGCACTCCTTGGCATTGCCTTTCTTTGGGATTGGGATGAAAACTGACCTTTTCCAATCTTGTGGCCACTGCTGAGTTTTCCAAATTTGCTGGCATATTGAGTGCAGCACTTTCACAGCATCATCATTCAGGACTTGGAATAGCTCAACTGGAATTCCATCACCTCCACTAGCTTTGTTCGTAGTGATGCTTTCTAAGGCCCACTTGACTTCACATTCCAAGATGTCTGGCTCTAGGTCAGTGATCACATCATCATGATTATCTAGGTCTTGAAGCTCTTTTTTGTACAGTTCTTCTGTGTATTCTTGCCACCTCTTCTTAATATCTTCTGCTTCTGTTAGGTCCACACCATCTCTGTCCTTTATCGTGCCCATCTTTGCATGAAATGTTCTTTTGGTATCTCTGATTTTCTTGAAGAGATCCCTAGTCTTTCCCATTCTGTTGTTTTCCTCTATTTCTTTGCATTGATCACTGAAGAAGGCTTTCTTATCTCTTCTTGCTATTCTTTGGAACTCTGCATTCAGATGTTTATATCTTTCCTTTTCTCCTTTGCTTTTCGCTTCTCTTCTTTTCACAGCTATTTGTAAGGCCTCCCCAGACAGCCATTTTGCTTTTTTGCATTTCTTTTCCATGGGGATGGTCTTGATCCCTGTCTCCTGTACAATGTCACGAACCTCATTCCATAGTTCATCAGGCACTCTATCTATCAGATCTAGGCCCTTAAATCTATTTCTCACTTCCACTGTATAATCATAAGGGATTTGATTTAGGTCATACCTGAATGGTCTAGTAGTTTTCTCTACTTTCTTCAATTTCAGTCTGAATTTGGCAATAAGGAGTTCATGGTCCGAGCCACAGTCAGCTCCTGGTCTTGTTTTTGCTGATTATATAGAGCTTCTCCATCTTTGGCTGCAAAGAATATAATCGATCTGATTTCGGTGTTGACCATCTGGTGATGTCCATGTATAGAGTCTTCTCTTGTGTTGTTGGAAGAGGGTATTTGCTATGACCAGTGCATTTTCTTGGCAAAACTCTATTAGTCTTTGCCCTGCTTCATTCCGTATTCCAAGGCCAAATTTGCCTGTTACTCCAGGTGTTTCTTGACTTCCTACTTTTGCATTCCAGTCCCCTATAATGAAAAGGACATCTTTTTTGGGTGTTAGTTCTAAAAGGTCTTGTAGGTCTTCATAGAACCTTTCAACTTCAGCTTCTTCGGCGTTACTGGTTGGGGCATAGACTTGGATTACTGTGACACTGAATGGTTTGCCTTGGAAACGAACAGAAATCATTCTGTCATCTTTGAGATTGCATCCAAGTACTGCATTTCGGACTCTTTTGTTGACCATGATGGCCACTCCATTTCTTCTGAGGGATTCCTGCCCACAGTAGTAGATATAATATATACTTTAAATCATGACTCAGTATACACAAGGGTGTATAGATCACAAAAATCACCTAAAATACTTAGCCTTACTAAATGGGATGTACACTGTTTGCTATCCCACTGTCTCGCATCTTAAAAATGCTAGTCATGGACAAGCGAAACCAACTGAAAGTCGCTCAGCCATGTCCGACGCTTTGCCACTCCATGGACTATACAGTCTCTGGAGTTGTCCAGGCCAGAATACTGGAGTGGGTAGCCGTTCCCTTCTCCAGGGGATCTTCCCCAACCAGGGATCGAACCCAGGTCTCCTGCATTGCAGGTGGATTCTTCACCAGCTGAGTTTGAAAACTAACCCCCAACCTTACCCGTCACTCCCCCTGCCAGTCCTTGCCCTGTACACTCTTGGGAAGTTGGTCAGCAGACTCTCCTATATCCTCAATATTTTCTTTGAACATTCTCTCCAGTTCCTGGACTTCCTTAAACTTGCCATCCCTCAAAGATCCTATGCCCCTTAAGTTCTTCCAGATAGAGGCTTTTCCCCTCTTCCTCTCTGACAACTATATTTCTAAGGCCCAGTAAGTGGTTCTACTTTCCTCCTTTCTCCCCATTACTTTCTCACATCATTTCTCTATTTTTCCTCCTTCAAAAAGCAGAGCTCCCCTGAAGCTCAGAGGGTCTGACTGTATGACTTTCTACCCTCCTCCCTGATTTCTCCTTTACTCACTGAAGACTTTAGTTTCTGTTTCATGTTTTCTTCCCCAACCCAGCTCTTAGTCTTCATTCTTAGAGGCCTCAATACCCACGTGGATAATCCACCCAATATCCTGAGTCCTCTGACCTGTTCTTCTACCCAGCCTCACCCACCTAACATTACAGGTACAAGCTTGTCTACACTGGTAACTATACAGTGTCCAATATCTCAGGCAAGCATTCAACCTTCCAATTTCTACTTCCTGCCCTTATAACTCACTGAGGACTGCCCTCCAGGTTCTTTGAACTCATCAATACTCCCTGCCCACTTGGCTGACCTGTTTTCTTACTCTTTCAAAACCTCTTCCACATTCCTCCCCACCGAGTACAGACTCCATGGCCCATCATTACACTGTCAATGTGCTTCAACTTCTGTGGTTTTCCACTGGTGCAACAGGCCCCATTCTGACCTTTCCATAGTATTTACAATGGGACATTAACCGAATCAGCATCCCTTTCAGCTACTATCTAGGGATTCTCCTTGCTAGTCAAGAAAATTTACTGAAAGAATTGTCCACCATGAGCAATTTTAACTCTCATTCACTTTCAACCCAATCCAGTCTGGCTTCTCTTTCCCCCCAAACCACTGGTATCAAGGTTATTAATGACTTTCCTGCTGCCAAACTCAATGAAAACTTCTCTCTTCCTCCATTCAACATTTCAGTGGCAATCAATATACCTGACCATTCTCCTTTTTGAAACATTCTCCTTTCCTGTGTCTCTCCTACCTTTTTTCACAATCCACTTTGCTGATTCCTTCTACTCTATTTCAATTTTAATCACTGGATTTTCTCAGAGCTTCATTCTGGATCCTTCTGTCTATAAGCTCCAGGCCCATTACTTGAAAAACTACCTACGTAACTTTCTACCTAATGACTTTCCAGCTCAGACCTCTCAATCAGCATATACACAACATGACAAATCCATTTGGATGTTTAATACGCATTTCAAACTCTGAAAGCTGAATTCATTGTATTCACCCATATAAATTCTTTCCTAAGGCAATCTCAGTAGATGGCAACCCCATTCACCTAGTCACTCAATCTATGTAAAATCTAAGGGCTCACACTTGGGTACTTCACACCCAGTTCATTAGTGAATTCTGTCAATCCCATATTCAGAACAAGACTAGGATCCCTACACTTCTATCACCACGTATGTCTGCTGCTGCTGCTGCTGCGTCACTGCAGTCGTGTCCGACTCTGTGCGACCCCATAGACGGCAGCCCGTCAGGCTTCCCCGTCCCTGGGATTCTCCAGGCAAAAATACTGGAGTAGGTTGCCATTTCCTTCTCCAGTGCATGAAAGTGAAAAGTGAAAGTGAAGTCACTCAGTCATGTCTGACTCTTAGCGACCCCATGGACCACAGCCTACCAGGCTCCTCCGTCCCTAGAATTTTCCAGGCAAGAGTACTGGAGTGGGGTGCCACTGCCTTCTCCACCACATACGTCTAGACCATCATTATTCCGCCCTGTACTGCTGTAACAGTTACTCTCTCCTCATTTCTGCTTTTGTCCATTTCTTTCAATTGAACAAAACCTGTACTTAAGAGTGGCCCACACTTAAGTGAGATGTCAGCGATCCCCTGTAAGGACTTCAAGGCCTAGAAAGGCTGGATTCATCATCTGTCATCTACTCTCTCCCCTTTCCACCCCCAACGTGTCCAACAGAGAGACCAGAAGCCACTCTGTTCCAGAAGGCTTAATAAATGATGAAAACAGCACCGGCATCTTTGGAAAAGACTTCAGCTACCTTCCTATCAGCCAGGAGTGTTTTACGGAAGGAATGGGATCTCTGTTTTCAGTTTAGATGGAAAGATACTAGGAAGGTGGAAGCCAACGAGTAGATCTTATCACAATACCAGGAGCTGGTAATCAGACTGGTCCTATCACAGGGCCCTTTAGTTGACAATGGGGCCCCTAGTTCTGAAATATATCACCCCACTAAGGTGCTACTTCAATAACTGAAAAAATTCCTCATCAGTTAAACAAAGGTCTAATGTGAGCTACAGCAAGTGAGCTGATGCTTAACATTTTTTGCCAAAGCCTTGCTCCCTCTCCTGTTGTAAAACAGTAGTTAACTTTTTCAATTACATTCTCCTTTGAGAAATTGGTAAAGATTACTTTCTCCTTAGGAAAAAACAATAGAAAATATCATACACATTTCAAAGGTTCCTGGAGAGCATCCTGAAATGTGGACTCTCAGGTTAGACATCTTCCTGACTCTACCAGTTCCAAGCTGGCCTCTTTCATCTTTTAAAGGAAAAACAACAACAATGATAACGTTCCGTGATCATGCCCTCTTTTCCAAACACGGTCCTCTTTCCTCCGTCTCTCATTCAAACTTCACAAGAGCAGTCTAACCATTTTATGAGGACAGAGGCAGAAATGCACGTATGCATACATGCTCAGTAAGTGCACAGAAGCTCTGAAAGGATATACAAACAAAACTGGCTGACGATAATTCCTCTCGGGAAGAGGCTGAGCCTGAGAGACTCAAAGAGGAGACAGATCCGTCTCACAGAATATCCTTTCCACCCTGTGTGCAGGTCGGAATCAAGTAAGATTAAGTAAAAAATTTTAAAGCTTTTACAATGGCAGGCAACATCTTTGCTCTTAATTTCTGGTTTCCCAGAAAGTTGCTGGCATTCTAACTATGACCCCTGGTGCTTCTACCCCTCTGATGTTGGTTATATCTAAGTCACCAGGTAACTTATTTGAAAATCCAGTGAACACTACAAAGTCTTTATCCTCCTCCATCTCGCCAGGGCACCCAACAAAAAAACCTCTCCTAGGCTGTTACAACACCACATTCTCTTCACTCTCCTACTACCTTGCTGGAGGTTCCTTCTGCCTCTCCACATAACTAATTTTTTATGCCTACAATGTGACAAGATACTTCCCTATCTGCCCCTACACTGGGCAATGTCTATGTTTCACAAACCACTATGACAGGAGTTCTCATAGCATGACCCGGGAATCCCTGGGAGTCTACAAGATCTTTAAGAGTCCAAGAAATAAGAGTATTTTACCTCAGTCTTCCTTACCTACCCTCTCCCCAAACTCGCTCTTCCTGCCCTATTCCCCCTTGACCACTGTCCCAAGGGACTCACCCCAGAACTGGAGTAGGCATCAGCAGTTCCCACACTGTACAATCAAGGACTCATCGACTAACTTGTCTTGACTGAGTCTCACCTTTTTATACCTCCAGGCTACAGTGTTAGTCCAGGCCCTCATTGCTTCTCTGGACTAAACTGCTCTAACTGCTCTCCCTGCTTCTAGACCCCACTTTTCCCAAATGGTACCCATTCTACATCCAACACCCAATCTGATTCCCACCACTACCACCAACTCACTGAAGTTTTTCAATGTGCAACACTATTGCCCCCAAGAAATATTAGCTCTCTTCAAGAATTTGTTATTATTATTTTGTTGAAGATAAGTAGAGCAAATCACCTGCTGGATGATTTGACTGAGCACTCAGGACAGGGCCACACAGAATCCAATCTGTGGTCACAGCCACAACAGTAGACTACCATGCACGTTCAGTCGCTCAGTCGTGTCTGACTCTTTGCAACCCCACGGGCTGTAGCCTGGTGGCCTCCTCTGTCTGTGGGACTTCCTAGGCAAGAATACTGGAGTGGGTTGTCACTTCCTTCTCCTGGGGATATTCCTGACCCAGGGATTGAACCTGCGTCTCCTCCTTGGCAGGCAAATTCTTTACCCACTGGGCGATCAGGGAAGCCCAGTATACTACCATAAACCAAGGTAATTCATGAGAAGAAATAATGGCAGACTTATGCAATTAATTCCTTCAAGGGACCATAATGCTGTTTATTACCAAATACCTCCAATTTGTGTGACTAGAGAAATATGATGAAAGAACTGAGTCTTTCCAAGGTATGAGCAGCATTCACAAGTCAGGCTGAAATATAATTTGTTCCATACCAGATCCATATTGTGAGTGAGCAAACTGTAAAATATATGTCACATTAACGTTAGGGAACTTGAATTTTACTAGTTTTGTAGATTTAATTCATAAATGTTTCAGAATTCAGTTTAATATTTATACATCTGAAACATTAAAATAAATTTCTAGCAGGAAAACTAAGCTACTGAAGTTCTTTAAATATATCACGCACTGAGGATCACCATACTCTATCGAATCTTAAGACTGTTCTCTAAGTATCTTAAGAAATTAACTTCCTTCTTAAAAGGTTAAGGATCGTTATTTCTTAAAACCTTGAAACATCTCTTTGGAAAAACAAAGCCTGCATAAACACCTAAACAGTATTTAGATTTTAAAGCAGAAGTCATTTTGAAGAGGCACACTCTAGAACCATGCAGTCCAATATGGTAGCCACTAGGCACATGTGGCTATTTAAACTTAATTAAATAAAACTACAAGTTCAGTTAGTCAACCACACTAGGCGCCTTTCAAGTCCTCAACAGCCACGTGTGGCTGAAACAGCTCCCTCATCACAAAAACTGCTCCGGGCAGTGCTGCCCTCCTACGACTCCTCCATTTGAGCGAGCTCCGAGGAAGCCGCTCACGACTTCAGAACATCAGCTCGAGGCTGACGACTTCCAAATCCGTCTCTAGTCTTCTTCCATTAGCCAAAGGAAATATCTTCAGTAACAAACTGCTTATTTTGACTTTATCAACTAAAGAGATGGAAGCAGGGGCTAGAAATAATTATGAGAGTGGCAAGAAAATCAATAAAGTACAATGTAATCTAGAATGGAACAGACTTCCAGGGTGAGTTTGAGACTAACAGGAAGAGGTACCACAAAAGCCTTAGTAAATACCAACTGAAAGACAATCTCCACTCTACTGTACCCACCAATCCTAGAAGAATTACAAAGCATTTTTAAAGTTCTTTAAAAGGTATCTTTCCAAACATACTTGAAGATATTCACTCAGTAAATTCCCCTCTGATACAAAAGATATACTAAAATCAATATACCAGTCAATATAAACTATAATTTATACTGTTTATAATTGTACTGCTTATAATTCAAAGTTTATATTGTTCTTTACATTTCTAATTTTTTCAAGATAAGAGTCTTTAAAAAAAAAATTCCATTCCAGAGTATGTAGCTGAAGAAAATAAAAGCACTAATTTGAAAAGATACATGCACCCCAATGGTCACAGCAGCATTATTTACAGTAAGCAAGACATGGGAGCAACCCAAAGTGCCTATCAACAGATAAATGGAGAAAGAAGGTCTGATATAAAAATGTACACATAGACAGACACACACACCATACACACCGCACACACCCTAGAATACTACTCAGCCATAAAAAAAAATTTTTTTAAAAGAATGAAATTTTGGCACAGCAACAATATGGATGTATCTGGAGGGCATTATGCTAAGTGAAAAAAGTGAGACAGAGACAAACAAACACTGTATGTTATCATTTATATGTGGAATCTTAAAAAAAAACAACTAGTGAATATTAAAAAATATTAATGCAATTAATGAACTTCAGCCAGTTTCACAATCTGACTTCAAAGCCAAAGTCTACCTCAGATTCCTGTTTACATCTCATTAAATCTCTGTATCTTTACCTTTCTCTGTACTGCATTATTACTTTAGAAAGACCTGGTATGGTTATTATTAGTTAGTTAGTTCAGTCGCTCAGTCGTGTCCGACTCTTTGTGACCACATGAATCGCAGCAGGCCAGGCCTCCCTATCCATCACCAACTCCCGGAGTCCACTCAGACTCACGTCCGTCGAGTCAGTGATGCCATCCAGCCATCTCATCCATCTCATCTTAGTTATTATTAATTACCCACAACTATGTTTCCTGCTTTATAGAGATATTTAATGTTGGTGTTACTCCAAAAGGGAGCTTACTTGGAAAAAAAGGAAAAACTCCATTTTCTGTCTTAACTAAAATAAAATCAGATGAAAAAATAAGATCAGGGCCCCAAAATTCAGACAAAGCACTTTCAGAAAACGATAACAAAAGGCATTTCCAAAATACATACAGTGTATTAATTTATTCAATCAACATTTACGGCCACTATAAACTTCTGGAATGATGTGAATAATAAATAAACATTCAACAAACATTTAACAAACATTTATTAAGTACCTACCGTGTGCCAGGCTTTGGATTATATATATATACACCAAAACAAAGCAAAACGAGAGACAGGGGCCTTGCCCTCGTGGAGCTCACAGTCTAGCTGCAGCAGACCGAGAGCCACAGGCCTCATGGCCAAGCACCGGGGAGGCCTACGGGAGGAGGGCCTGGCTCCGGGCGGAGGGTGCAGGGCAGGCTTCACAGAGATGGAGACAATGGAGCTGGGCCTTGGATGAGGAGCAGGTCACCAGATGGAGGGGAAGGGGGGAAGCACATTCCAAGCAGAGGAAACAGCACATGAGCAAGCAGAGTCTTGAAAGCACATGCCACGGTGCAGGATGACGAGCAGTCCAGCGCAGCTAGAGCGGAAAGGTGCACACAAACTAAAGAGATGAATTAGTTTTAGGTTTGTAGTGAACCGTAACTAGCAGGAGGTACATCTTCATATCACACTGAGCGTAGCTGAACTGTGATTCTGCTAACAACGGGGTGCTCTGGAAGCATTTCGTTCATTTCATAAATATTTTAGCCCCTTCAAAAGATGTCCAGGACTGTTTAGAGCTTTAAAAAGGCAGTTTCAGAAAAATATATCTTAATTTTCCTCTTACGTTTAAAAAGCAAAATAAACCCAGAATCAAGATTTTCTTAAGCTGAAATCACACAGCTTCACCCCTAGTTACGCTAGTGACCTAGTTACAAGTGACCCTACCTGCACTCAAGGTCCTAACTTGAGCACCCCCTACTCCTACCACCATACCCCAGCCCGCCGAACACCTTCAGAACCATCGACACCATAGTTAGGTACGCAACTCGGAGGCAATTCCAAGCATCCCTTTCCAGCTCTGCCTCTCTGAACGAGGGACCTGACAACAGCACTTTGGAAACCGGGCCGGGTAACTAATGCAATGCGTGCGGACAAGTGCACTCTCACCTCCACACAGTGCTCTTGGAAATCAAGCTGTTGTTTAAAAAAAAAAAACAAAACTATTAAGCTAAATTCTGAAAAAAAGAGGGATATGAAGCAGAGAGCCCATATTCTCCAGAAAAAGTAAAAGGCGAGGAAGAAGGGAGGCTGGGTCAGAAAGTTTCCCATCCGGGCCAGCGGGTGACACCGTTCACCGAGGCAGCCTGGTGCTTCGGAAGCTATAACGGGAAAAGAAAAAGAACACACTAGGTGACTTCACGGAAACCCCTATTTATTGCTCACAACAACACTAAGGGAAAGCTTTTATGATCCTAAGTTTACAGATGAGAAACCTGAGGCCATCAGAGGTTAATCAAGGTGAGCGAGGAAGAGGCAGAGCCAGAGCATGAGCGCAGGACTGCCTGGACCCGGGGCGCCCTCTGACACGAGGGCTCCCAGTCCTCAAGCGAACACAGCGCTCCCAGGGGGCGCGCAGGCCCACACCAGTCACATCCTAGAAAGAAAGTCCTTCCTTTTCCCTCCACCGCTTTCACGGTCAGCGTTAGACAATCGTGTGATAACACAAGTAACATGTGTTTCTCTGAAATTTAGAGGAAAAAAAACTGGGTGAGGGGGAAGTTTATAAGATTAGTTGTTTAGGGGACAGAGGGAGGTGGGCACTTTCTTTGTAAAGATATTGGGGGCTTTAATACAATTAAATTAGCATAATTCAAATGCTACTCACGTAAATTCTTATATATCATCAACTAAGCAACTCACTACGGGTAAGAGCTAATGGAAAAATCTCCAATCACAGTATCAGAATGTGAATATGACTCCTAAAGGAATATTCTTCTTCAATATCATCGAAAAGTCAAAATAAAAACTGTTCTTTCTCAAATCCTAATCCTGAAAATTAACAGGGACGTATAAATAAACTATGTGGTAAGGGTACTTGCACCACAATAAAATTTTGCCTCTTTATGGGCAACATGAACTATTTTAACGGGGGGCAAAAAGGAGACAATTAACAACAGAGAATTTTCTGTCAACAGTCCCAATGGGCCCAGAGTGTGATATACCTTGGCCTAGGGAGATACTGAAATGTTGTTTTCAACATCATTACTTAGGTTCTCTCTCTTTGTAAGCCAACTACCAGAAAATTCATCAGATTTATTAAATTAAAATGCTTTGCAGGGGGGAGAAGGAAGGGGAAAAAAAAAAACAACAACAAAACTGGGGCATTCAGACAACCAAAACTCAGTGACACAGAGCAACGCAAGAGACTTTGGGGAGAGCTTCTGGAACAGCACCCATCTGATTAACCCACCTTATTCTGATTGAGAGGATCATTTCGCAGTCTCTGTTTGTTCTTCTGTAATTTACTAGGCATCATCTTTCCAGTTCTGAAGTCAAAACTGCTGAGGTCAACAGTATTTCCCAGATACCTTGCCAACTGAGGTTTGCTTCTGAACTTCTTACCACTCGGACTAGAAGAAAGATAACATTAATTGTACAAAAGGCAACAATATATACCCCAAATGGCTACCTAAACCTTTTCTTCATGCCTGCCTTTCTGCTCCCAATTAGTTTCACATCATGGCTTGAGTCAGACATGACTGAGCGACTTCACTTTCTCTTTTCACTTTCATGCATTGGAGAAGGAAATGGCAACCCACTCCAGTGTTCTTGCCTGGAGAATCCCAGGGACGGGGAAGCCCGGTGGGCTGCCGTCTGTGGGGTCACACAGAGTCAGACACGACTGAAGTGACTTAGCATAGCATAGCATTTTTTTCCAAAGAAACATTAAAAGTTTTAAAGGAACATCTTAACTTCCTAAAGAAAGAGACAGTGAGCCTGCCACCTACCATACCACACCTAGACACACCGCTGGAACACACAGCAGATGTGAATACAGGTTATGCCGCTGGCCACTCACCCAGCAGCCACTGACAGAACGCCAACCCAAAGAGCACGCACAGCACACACTGCAAATGGCTTCTATTTTACCCATTTTCCAGACTAATTTTTGAAATGCTTTTTTTCCTGTATTACATGTACACAATGCCAATAGTAACTAGAAAGAACTTCAAAACAAATTGTGCTGATGTCAACAATTCTTGTTAAAGGCACACTTAGGGACGTCCCTGGTGGTCCAGCAGTTAAGAGTCCATGCTTCCACTGCACGGGGCCCGGGTTCCATCCCTGGTAGAGGAACCAAGATCCCACAAGCCATGGAGCACAGCCAAATACACACACACCACACACACACACCCCATACACGCACACACCATCTGTAATCCATATAACCCCTGGGCTACCTATTTGAACTCAAAGCACAACAGGAAAAAAAAACTGAATTCTGGCAATAATAAATGCTCCCTAATGTTACTAAAGGAAAAAAACTAAACATTTTCTAATGTGTTTGTATGATCCTGACATGACTTTTGTTAGCCTAACTCCTATCTGAAAGAAGTGTATCAAGAATAACTTACTTTTTGTAAGAAAAACTGTCAAAGCTGGAATATTACAAAAGTGCCAGAATTATACAGAGGCTTGAACTAAACTAATCTTTCCTAAAACAAAAACAAAAAAATTTCCCATGTGACACTAAACTGTAAGAAAAAATTCAGAGGAAGAACGCCCCAAAGTCTTATCTAATAAATTGTCTGAACCAAAATGTGCTAGAATATAATTCAGTGAGCTATAGCACCAGAAGAAAATTGTGAGAACTCTAGAAAAACTTTCAAAAAGGCCAACATGTCATATTGAAAACTTAAACTTGCTCCAACTGACCACAATAAAAGAAAAATAATTCAACCCAGAGACAAAAGAGAAAAGGCTGGAAAACCAAGCAATTTACATTTCTCTGGAATAGCAAAAACTTCTCTCAGGGTCACGTCGGAAGCAACACACCCCAGTCTGCCACAGCCTCCCCCAGCCACCACAGACCTCAAGACAGCTAGATCTAGATCGTATCAACATTCATTTTCCACAATCACATGACGTGGCTATTCCTGAAACACAATTCAAGGTATAGAATTCAGCCCACAGATGAAGATAACAACCAGTTAAGACCAGTACCTAACAAAATAGAAGGAAGCAAGGAGCAACCAGAACACAGAGAGGAGAGAATACACAGTTATGTGTAAACAAACTTCAACTCCTATTCTGGGCCAGATCTCCAGACATGGTCAGGATCACAGAATAAAACAGCACACAACCCTCTGCCGCTGCTGCTGCTAAGTCGCTTCAGTCGTGTCCGACTCTGTGCGATCCCATAGACGGCAGCCCACTAGGATCCTCTGTCCCTGGGATTCTCCAGGCAAGAACACCGGAGTGGGTTGCCATTTCCTTCTCCAATGCATGAAAGTGAAAAGTGAAAGTGAAGTCGCTCAGTCGTGTCCGACTCTTAGCGACCCCATGGACTGGAGCCTACCAGGCTCCTCCATCCATGGGATTTTCCAGGCAAGAGTACTGGGGTGGGGTGCCATTGCCTTCCCCGACACAACCCTCAATACTGTCTAAATCTGAATCACCTCTGGCCGCTGCAAACTTCACCCCCCAACCTGACCCTCTAGAGCATCATCTGTCGCAGCATCACTGTCTACCCAGCAATTCATCTTCCGACTAGAAGACCACGAACAGTGTTCAGGGTGCCATCCCTCAGCCTGTATGGCCAGTACCAAGTTCTAAATGTTCAGAGATTCTTCAATGCTGGCACAACAGCTTGGCCTTCTTAGGAAAACATCAAAAGCCTTCCAACTGTTCAAGTACTTTTTCCTGACTTTTTCCTACCAGACGTCAAGACACCCCACATTCTAAACTCAACATCACCAAAAATACGCCATGTACCTCTGACTTCCAGCTATGTCTTTCCAGGAAGAAGGGTGAACATAAGCAATATTCTGTCTATCATAAAACTATTAAATACTCCAAGCCCAGGTAGAATGTCAGTGCAACTGTGAAGTTATCTGTGATTCTGCAAGCCCAGTTAGAAATACTTCTACTATCCCTCAATTCAGCTGAAACTCCAGTATTTTGGCCACCTCATACGAAGAGTTGACTCATTGGAGAAGACTCTGATGCTGGGAGGGATTGAGGGCAGGAGGAGAAGGGGACGACAGAGGATGAGATGGCTGGATGGCATCACTGACTCGATGGGTATGAGTCTGGGTGACCTCCGGGAGCTGGTGATGGACAGGGAGGCCTGGCGTGCTGCGGTTCATGGGGTAGCAAAGAGTCGGACACGACTGAGCGACTGATCTGATCTGATCTGATCCCTCAATTCTACTTTATTACAATCTACACATTTCCTTGATTAGTCAAACAACCCAAAATTACCATGTCCCTTATTAAAACTCTCAAACAAAACTTATATAGGCTAGTATTAAACAAAGTAACTTCTGAGAGCAAAAATGGTGGAATAGGAGAGTGAAAAGCTGGCTTGAAACACAACGCTCAAAACACTAAGATAGATGGTATCAGTCCCATCACTTCATAGCAAACAGAAGCAGTGACATTTTATTCCCTTGGGCTAAAAAACAAAAAATCAATGCATACAATGACTGTAGCCATGAAATTAAAAGATGTGTGCTCCTTGGAAGGAAAGCTATGACCAACCTAGACAGCATATTGAAAAGCAGAGAGATCACTTTGCCAACAAAGGTCCATGCGGTCAAAGCTATGATTCTTCCAGTAGTCATGTACAGATGTGAGAGTTGGACCATAAAGAAGGCTGAGTGCCAAAGAACTCAAGCTTTCAAACTGTGGTGCTAGAGAAGACTCTGGAGAGTCTCTTTGGACAGGAAGGAGATCACACCAGTCAATCCTAAAGGAAATCAACCCCGAATAGTCACTGGAAGAACTGATGCTGAAGCTGAAGGTCCAAAGGGCCACCTGATGTGAAAAGCAGACTCACTGGAAAAGACCCGGCTGCTGGGAAAGACTGAAGGCAAAAGGAGAAGGGGGCGGCAGAGGATGACATGGTTAGACAGCATCACCGACTCCATGGATATGAATTTGAGCAAACTCAGGGAAAGAGTGGAGGACACAGCCTGGCATATGGCAGTCCATGAGGTTGCAAAGAGCTGGACACGACTCAATGACTGAGCAACATCAGCTGAATAGTTAAGAACGTGGTTTTCATTCGCAGACACAATGGGAACAGAAAAGTCTATGCTTGTTTAAAACACTAATATATTGCCTGGAATTTAAAATACTGAACTGGAAAATTTTCTCATGGTTAATTCGACACTACATAACAAAGGAAATACTACTAAAAAAAACTTCCAAGTTAGTGTAAAACTGGTAAAGAGTACCCTGTTATTATGTCACTTTAATATAATTACAATTAATTTTAATTAAGCGGTAATAGCCATACAGTCGTACAACCAGGTACTCCAGCTACTGGTAAACAAGATTCTGCTAAACAACTTGACATACACATATAACCATGTGCGCTGCACAGCTGTAAGCACTGGTCTCACACACTGCTGCCTTCAGAACACGGTACAAGCCGTTTTCCTGCCTGTAACTGCCAGAGCTTGTGCTCGAGGCTTTAAGCAGAGTCAACCTGGCTGCCCCATTGGATTTCAAGACCAGGGACCTTCCTCTGCAGGAGACGAAGGCAAGCCTAGGAGAAAGGCAAGGCCCGTGGGAGCTTAAGGTGAAGCAGAAATTCGGTCCGTCAGGTAGGGACCATCTTCACAGCAGCACGACTCTGGAAGTGGCCGAGGAAGTCAGGGCTAGATAAACAAGACGACTGTGGGTGGCTGGAGTGACTAAGTCATCATCTGCCTGCTCTCCAAGATGGCTGCCGTCAGCTAACAGTCAGACTCCCCACGACTTAACGTGACTAAGCTTTTATTCTAAAGGCATCAAACTGCAACTCAGGGAAATTACTTTTTTTTTTAAACTCTAGTAGACTCGTGAAGGATATTAGTCATTTTCAGTTTTCTCTGCCCAAAGCGATTACTTCTAGTCCCAGTAACGAAATACTAGTATTTCACTTTCAACCACAAAAAAATTCCCTACCAACTGCCCTCTTGATATGCCTATCCTGAATCGACCTGTGATCTCACCTTTACTTGTCCTCCCCACTAAATACCCTGAAGAAAAGTAATTATTAATGAAAATTAAAAGCATGAGTTACATTTTTCCAGTTCATATAAGAACATTCCATCACTAGAATTATGTCTTTGCTTGTTTTCATTTTGATTAAGCTGTTTAAAGCAAGTTTTTTTTTTAACTTTTTCTTTTTTTTACTGAAGTACAGTTGATTTAAAGCACTACTTAAACCTAACTCTACCTGAGACGTTTCCAACTATAGGTTATCAAAAAGAAAGAAATTTTATTTGGCATCTGACTTTCAAATCTAAAAAAAACTTTACTGGGATCTCAGAAAGACTTAAATAACAGCCACCTTAACTAAACAGTATTTCCAGACTTCCCCAGTGGCACGGTGGGTAAGAATCCGCCTGCCAATGCGGGGGGACACGGGTTTGATCCCGGTTCGGGAGGATTCCACACGCGGTGGAGGAACTAATCCTGTGCACTTCGACTCCTGAGCCTGTGCTCCTGGGCCTGGGAGCTGCGACCATGGCCCATGCACCTCAAGCCTGCCCCCTGCAACAGAGCAGCTGCCAGCGCCGCAAGCAGGGAAGGCCTGTAGGCAACCACGAAGATCCAGCACAACTAAACTTAAATATTTTTTTTAAAAAGAATACATTAAAAAAAAAAAAAAAGCTCAGCAGTACTCCCATGATGTCAGTCTATCGACTCATCCGCATCACCTCAGATGACTGCCGGTCTACGATTTGAGGATTAACTCTTCTGAAGACCCGCTGCGGGCGCGTGGAACTGCGCTCTGAAAATGAGTGACAGAGCAGAACACATGTGACTCTGGAACACGGATAATCGTGATGCTTCAGTGAAACCACTGTGAGGAGCACAGAGGTCTGAGCAAACACAAGTATCTCTTCAAACCAGTCCGCACCAGGATGACCTGTGGGGGCGGCAGCAACCAGAGGCAAGGAAGACGGACTGGCCTGAGACAGCAAAGGACGCCGTGGATGGCCACGCGGTTAGATTGGGGCTCAAAAGCAAGATCCAAGGCTCGTCGCTCTCCAGTAACCACAGGAAGGGCTTTGCGGGGGATAAGAATCCTATAAGCTACAGCAATGGAAAAGGCTGAGAATAAAGAAATAATCAACTTTCTATTTTTTTTAATCCCTTTAAATGTTCAAGTTTACTTGTTACTTACAAAAGTGTAAGTATTGAAAGAAAGATTTCTCTAACTTGAAACAATAATCGTCTCCAGAAGTCAAATTTTAGCTAATACTAAAACTCTGAAATTAAAATGATCTTTTTGTACCTTGGCACAATCAGAAAACTGCCGAACCAATTAATTTGAAAATATATATACCATTTTACCCATCAAAACCACATGACACACACACACAGGAAAATCTATCTAAAGTCAGCCTCCAGCCCCCCTCAACTCCTTTCCTCCCAAACTTTAGGGGTAGGTCTTTCCTAAAATCAACCATTCTCAGCCCCACTCTACAGTTTGTCCCAGGCAGAAGTTATCTACCTAGTATCTTACTTATTATCTCCTATCTCTGATCAATTACTAAATCCAATTCCTTCGTAATCACCTTTGAATCCATCCTTCCTCTTCCACTTCTACTGCTGCTGCTGCTGCTGCTGCTAAGGCACTTCTGTCGTGTCCAACTCTGCACGACCCCACAGACGGCAGCCCACCAGGCTCCCCCGTCCCTGGGATTCTCCAGGCAAGAACACTGGAGTGGTTGCCATTTCCTTCTCCATTTCCACTGCCACTGCCTAAATCAAGTCTTCATCACCTCAAGTCTCAACCACTACAATAGGCTGATTTTCTCACTAGTCTCTGCCTCCTAAACCTTCCAGACTGCTCTTCCTCAAATATCACTATCACCCCAGGTTCAGTTTAAAAGCCTTCAATGGACTTCAACCCAATAGCAAAAGGGAGCCAAACATCTCAGCCTTGCATCTGAGATTCTTGTCCATTTAATCTTCTCCTAACCGTTCAACCCTACTCTGCACTTCTCTCACCCAGTGACTTTTGCCCCTGCCACACTGGTTTATTCAAGTCTATGCTGAATCAACAGGCTGAACGATCTCGCTCTTCAGCCCTATACAAACCATGTCTTTTACTTGGTCCAGCATTCATGACTCTACCCCGAATTCCCAAGAGTCCAGAAACATTAATCCACCTCACGGTTGTTCAGAGGCCGAGTAGGGTCAGACTCTTAGCAACCCCATGGACTGCAGTCCACCAGGCTCCTCTGCCAATGGGCCTAGGCAAGAATACCGGAGGGGGTTGCCATGTCCTTCTCCAGCGGATCTTCCAGACCCACGGACTGAACTCTGTCTCATGCACTGGCATGCGGATTCTTTACCACTGAGCCACCAGGGAAGCCCAATCCACCCTACGCCTCTTCCATAACACCTTAACAGAACAAAGTGTGAACAACAGCAATTACGTAAATAATCATGAACTGCCTGCTGGCATCTCTTGTACTGGGGCTTCCCTGGTGTATTCTAGTTTGAAATACTGAGCTCTGTATAGCTGTAAAACTTCTACAAGTTTAAATTCTATCTTCACAAATAGCATATTGCTGCTGCTCCTAAGTCGCTTCAGTCTTGTCTGACTCTGTGTGACCCCATAGACCACAGCCCACCAGGCTCCCCGGTCCCTGGGATTCTCCAGGCAAGAACACTGGAGTGGGTTGCCATTTCCTCCTCCAATGCGTGAAAGTGAAAAGTGAAAGTGAAGTCGCTCAGTCGTGTCTGACCCCATGGACTGCAGCCTACCAGGCTCCTCCATCCATGGGATTTTCCAGGCAAGAGTGCTGGAGTGGGGTGCCATCGCCTTCTCTAAATAGCATATTGAAGTGTAGTTATTTAACAAATGAAATGACAGAATGTCCAATGTGCTTCAGAACAATGCAGGCTGAGTCAGGGGTAGTAGATCTGAGCATGGATGAAACGAGGGTGACAACTGTTGACTGGATACTTGGTAGCTTTTTATTTAATTCTATTTCTATGTATGTTTGAAATGTTCTATAATAACAATTTTAAAATATAAACATTGAAGAATACAGGCTGAGTAATTCCCCCTAAAATAAAAAAGCAGTTTTTTAAAACTATGAAAAGCCTAGGCAAGTAAATTTAAGCATGAAATAATTTCCCTAACTGTTGGGGTGGGGTTTTGGGTGGAGAATTAAAGTATCAGTAAGGAAAAAATTTATTATATTAACAATCTGGCTACTCTTAAGATGTGACTACATTCCATGTTTTCCTTCAACTTAAGTAATTAAGGAATCACCACATAATTTTAAATGGTATGAAAGATCTTCAGTAGAATTTGAATTCTGTACCAATCATTCCATAAACTAGTATTTATTTAATAAGAATTATATGCAAAGAGTATATGACTGGTAGCAAATTCTATTATCTCTGTATCATGGTTAAGAAAACAGTTAAAAAGTCAGCGTGGGCCACTAAAAAAATTTAAAAAATGAATGAATGAATGCAGAATTCTCCCAAAATCTCATCCCACTGCCATAAGCACTTGCTGTCTGAAAAAGGAAAAACACTGGTTACTTTCTTTGAACTCGGAGAAGGCAATGGCACCCCACTCCACAACTCTTGCCTGGAAAATCCCATGGGCGGAGGAGCCTGGTAGGCTGCAGTCCATGGGGTCGCTAAGAGTCGGACACGACTGAGCGCCTTCACTTTCACTTTTCACTTTCATGCACTGGATAAGGAAACGGCAACCCACTCCAGTGTTCTTGCCTGGAGAATCCCAGGGACGGGGGAGCCTGGCGAGCTGCTGTCTATGGGGTTGCACAGAGTCAGACACGACTGAAGTGACTTAGCAGAAAGGAACACCCAAAAAACAAACTATTCTTTTAAAGAGAGGCTAAGGGTCCCTGGGAAAGGCTGTTTAAAAGAAATGCACATACCAGTGTATATGTGTTAAAAAGAATTTTAAGTTCATTTATTCCTTGCTGGCTCGGATGGTAAAGAATCAGCATGCAAAGTGGGAAACCTGGATTTGATCCCTGGGTTGAGAAGATCCCCTGGAGGAGGGCATGACAACCCACTCCAGTATTCTTGCCTGGAGAATTCTGAAGACAGAGAAGCCTGGCAGGCCATACAGTCCACGGGCTCAAAAGAGTCGGACACAACTGAGCGACTAACACTAACTATCCTTGCTTTAACCTATGGATTCCTCCAAAATGAAAGGAACTATAGAAGAACATAAATACGTGTGTGGGGGTGTGTGTGTGTATATGTGTGTGCACAGACAAACATATCCAGGAAGCAGGATGAAAGTCAAAATATTATATCAAAATAGTAACAGTGATTCTCTTTAGAACTATATAAAGACAGTCATTTCTCTTTATATACTCTTCAATATTTTCCCAATTTTCCACACTGAACATGGGTTATTTTTATAATCGGGGGAACTATGGAATATTTTTTAAAAACTCTTATGAACATGTATAACCTAAGCTCTATCCTATTCACATTTCAAAATACAATAAAATATTGGGAATCTTCACATAATCAACAAGCACATACTTGTACTTATGTTGGGTAATTAAGCGAAGAGAAAGGAACTAATATTTTACTGATCTGACCACCTACTATATATGCTGGATGCCTTACACATATTTTCATTTAATCTCAAAAAACTCCATGAAGCAGAATTCTTATCCCTAATTTATAGATGAGGAATTGGAAGCTTACAGAAGTTTAAAAATCTGCCCACGTGAAAACAGTAAAGCAAGACTCAAGTCCCAATCTTCTGAGTCCCTACTTTTGTATTAAGCCAGTGCTATGCAAGTGAGTTTATGGACAGACCTACTTCAAACACAGTATTTAAGTAAGGACGGAAGTAAAAAGAAAGCATTTAGAAACTGCTATGGTAATCTGACATAGTAATTTTACAGTCTGTAGTATCTAAGAGTAAAAAGTTGCAACATGTATTTCACATGTCCACTTTTGTATTATATTGCCCATTTCCGCTGCTGCTGCTGCTGCTAAGTCACTTCAGTTGTGTCCGACTCTGTGCGACCCCATAGACGGCAGCCCACCAGGCTCCACCATCCCTGGGATTCTCCAGGCAAGAACACTGGAGTAGGTTGCCATTTCCTTCTCCAATGCATGAAAGCGAAAAGTGAAAGTGAGGTCGCTCAGTCGTGCCCGACTCTCAGCGACCCCATGGACTGGAGCCCACCAGGATCCTCCATCCATGGGATTCTCCAGGCAAAAGTACTGGGGTGGGGTGCCATTAGGGGCCTCCAAAAAAGATCTTTCTTTTTTTTAAGAGATACATACATCACTGCATACATGCTAAAAATAATTCTAAGGACATTCATCTTTGTTTTAATCTATGAATCCATCCAGTATAAAAAGAAAAGAATTCCAAGATACATTATTCAAAAATCATCAAGAGGATGATGCTTTTCTTTCTAACATTTGTAAATCACTAATAATTGTTCTGACAAATGATAAGTACTTGATTTTAGGATCTAATTTTAAATTATATTTACTATCATTTGCGTTTACTTACTGCTTATATATAGTTCAGTTTCCAAACAAATGAGTTTGAATTTATAGTAAGATAAGGCAAAATCAAAAGATACACATATATTATTCAAATTTCACCCTATTTCATAGTTCTATTCTCCTTCCTTGAGAAGTTTTAGTTTTTAGGAAGTAAATTAAGTTAAACTTCATTTTCAATTTCTAGTTATTCCTTAGTGGCAATGGCAAACACCAACAAAAGACCAAGAGACAAGAGATGCAAGGGGAATTTCTATCAAGTCAAATAGTAAGTGCATGAAAAAAGAACTGATGATTTATTTCTAATTCATCCTGCAGGTCTGAGAAACCTCAAACACAAGCTAAAGTTCACGAATCTTTATTAGTCCCACTATAAAGTGTAAAACAAAAACAAAACAGTCACCACCAACTTTGCAAATTGCCTGCTTGTTTCACCAATTAAAGTTAAATTATTTAAAAAAAATCATGACTAAATCTCCCAAGTGAAATTCTAAAAGCAACCTGAAAAAAGATCATATCAATTTCTGTTAGAGATTATTTTTAGAATGTATGTGTATCAGTTCCTTTTCAGCTAAGTATTTCCTTCATTACAGGTATTATGAGCCCCCTGGCAGGTGAGACTTTGCATGTCAGACTCTTAAAAATCAGATGCAGGACAGATGGTAAGGTTGCAACCTAACAAAAATCCCTCTAGCGCATCACAAAAAGATGTGATGGTACAGCTAAGAAAGAAGTATCCGAGCATGATTTCCACCATACCTAGGCTTTCTATATTTCTACGTTATTTCTGGATCCAGGCTTCAATCAGAAAAAGCTAACATTAGTTTGATAAGAAGCATTATCAAGAAACTAAAAGCAAGGCAAACTTTAAATTATGCAATAAGCATTTAATAAATCTTGCATATTGTTTCTTTCTCCAGCTAAAGGATTTTTTTTTTTAATCTGTAGTACATTTCAACTGGGTCTCGATTCTGAAAGAAACTAATAAAGCTTTTTGCAGGAACTATTTAATAGTTCACTTCCAATTTAAGTGAAAGCTTTTAAAGGGCTCCTTGGGTAATGTGTTGCCTATCGGAATATCTGATAAATAAGCGGGGCAATCCTAGGGTGAACAAGAAAAAAAGAAAGAAATATTTCTTAACAAAATGGTCACTTCTATTACCCAGGAAAAAACTGCTTTTTAAAAAAATTGGTCTGTAGTATATTTCAACTGTGTCTCAACTCTGAAAGAAACAAAGCTTTTTGCTTAATTTATCACAATTTTTCCATTTTTTCCCCCTTCGATATTACATAGAACTTGGAAGATTATTTTGCTTCAATGGCTTCACTACAAAACAGGGTTTAAAATGTACCCCTTGTCAACTTCAGGATGCAAGCATAACAGTAAATAAATACATTAGTTTAGTGGTACACCAAGCTTAACAAAGTGGATTAAGCATGAGATGCTGCAATACTTGAAAGTGGAAGTGTTAGCTGCTCAGTCCTGTTGGACTCTTTGCGACCCCATGGACTGTAGCCCACTAGACTCCTACCTATGGAATTCTCCATAGAATTCTCCAAAAATACTGGAGTGAGTTGCCATTCCCTTCTCCAAGGGATCTTCCCAACCCAGGGATCGAACCCACATCTCCTGCATTGCGGGCAGATTCTTTACAGGCTGAGCCACCAGGGAAGCCCAAGTCGCAATGCTTGAGGATACAGCTCGGGATCTCTCCAGGCAGCAGCAGTGCAGGGTGGTTTAGGGTCCTGGGGGTTGAAGCACCCAGGTCAGGATTCTAACCCTGCACCATCTAGCAGTACAACCTCAAGCAGCACTTAGCGTCCCTGGCCTAACTCCCCACCTGTAAAATGTAGATAACTGTACAGCATAGTAACAAAGCAAAGGCCAAGAAGTCCTTTAAGCCTTGTTTCACAAAGTTTTAAGTGTCATATCAATGGGTAAACACTTATTTGGCATCTGTGTGTTTAGCACTATGTCTGGGGAGCAGAGAGGAAGACACATTCTAGGGAAATGAACAAGACAGTAATACAGGAGACGCCACATTTAACTCCATGGTGATGACCAGAAAGAAAATGTCACAAATGACAGTTTACTGAACAGCAATGAGACTTCAATTAAGAACTGTGACCCTTGGTCCACTGAGCTAGTTTTTACAAAGACTGTGTAGAAGAGTCTATATTTTTAAGACAAAAAAACAAAGGACAGCCAGGCCCTATTTGAACTTTGACATCCTCAATGATTCAGAATTCATGGCTTCAAAGAGCATATCAGCCTTTCACAACAAATGAGATATGCCAACTTTTTAAAACCTGTTTATATGTTCAGTCCATACAACTTGAGTTAATGAACTTGAGTTAATGAGTTAATTTTCCCCTAATTAGTCCTTAAATGTATGCAAAATTTTAAGAGAGCTACATATTTATCTGACTGTTCTAGAATTGAGTCCACTATGAGGCACAGGTACAATCACACTATCCACGTCATAAACGAAGAAACCACAGCCCTGGGAGGTAAGTGACATGCTCGAGGCTGCGTCGGTAACTGCAGAGGTGGGTACAAACTCCAGACCTCTCCACCTCTGGGCCCTGCTGCCTTCCCTAGAGACTCCTACCTTCATCATCTCACTCATGACTTAAAGCTCTCAATTATATTGCCTCTGAGTCCTCTTCTTTCCAGATCAAGGTGAAATCTCTATAGTCTTTCATCATGCACCTACTCCCTGGTGATTATTTCAAATGTCCTCTCGTTCTATTTTATCTTTTCAGACAAGTGATCAGGTGTAAATGCATCATAATTTGGTACAAGAGTCAGAAACGGTTACTATTTTGTTTCCAGTACCCAACCAGATCATACTTTATGGCAGCAGCTGTAGCTGTTTACCCTGACTCTCAGGCCTTTAACCTCCTTACAAAACAGTAGTCTAGAACCCAACAAGACATTGATACAGAGCTCACAGAAAGACAACTGATTTTCAAAAAGGCATAAGACAGCTACTAAAAGGTTCCTTTGCCAAAGAAAACAACATTTCAAAAAATGCAAATCTGCAAGTGCACAGAACCCAAAGCTAGAAATGACAGGAATCAAGTAGACCAGTAAGAAAAGGATCAATGAAATAATCGGCTTGTCTGATGGCAGTGAACTTTTTCAGAAACTCTACCAATAAATCCAACACTTGATCAAGCCACACCCTCTTAGAAAACAAACTTTGGATGATAATATACAAACTGCTGCAGCACTGTCAGTAATCCTAACAGAAGACATAACTATATTGCTTAACTGGCAACCAGGGGATCACCTTCCTATTAGAACCTGGCAATCTCAGGAAAGAGGAAAAAAAAGAAAAATTCTATCAAAAGTTGAGGCTTTCTCAAATGAGCTTAATTTAAGTCCGATTAATAAGTGTAAGACACACCCTCGGTTAACAGGCACAGATTTGTTTAATCTCCCCAGGGGCAAGCTAAATCAGGAGTTGGCATTATTAGAATCTGTGCGAACAACTGTGTGCAGGTGTTCATAGTCACCAACGGAAGAGTTAACGCAACCTGCATATTAACAGATAATGGCCAGAACTATTGGCTTTTTAATGAGTGGCATGTATATAGGGATGCTAATATACAAAGCACTGACACTGTGGATTGAAAAATCGTGTGTTCACTGTTTTTTTTTATTTGCCACGCCACGCAGCATGTAGGATCTTAGCTCCCCGACCAGGCATGGAAGGCAAGCCACCTGCAGTGGAAGGGCAGTGTCTTAACCACTGGACCGGCAAGGAAGCCCTACGTGTTCACCTTTAATATGAGTAGGTAACTTCCGTCATCCATCACTGAAAGCAGAAGTCAAAGTCAGAGGAAGCACTGTATCACAGGCGTCACATCGCACCGTCTGGGTCCTGCCTCGTAACCTCTCAGAAGGAAATCCTGTAGTGTAACAGGGCTTTGTAGGCAGACAACCAACAACAGACAACACTCCCTCCAGCCCTGAACCAAGTGCATGTGGCACAAATTTGTGCGTGTGTTCTCATTTGGCACAGACAAAAATAGCACATCATTCTGCACTGTCTCATAAAGAGACTTTTAAATTGATTATATCAGTTTTTCTATCATAAAATAATCTATTAATATTAAAACTTAACATCAAAAATTGATGACACACCCATACACAAAGGTGAGCACACACCAGAATGAGCGCTACGGCAATCTGCCTTTTTGAAATAACTTTTCCAGCTGCTGCAAGAACTGCAACAAAAAAAGCTCTGCAAGAACCAAGTTAGTTTGAACAAACACATCATCCCAAAACCAAACAAAGCATATCCCAGGAAAAAGTCAAAAGGGGTGAAATTCAAAGCTGAAGATGCTCTACTGAGAACAGACTAGTCACCCATTCCTCAAGGAGGTCAATCCCAGACACGGAATATTCTTGTCAAACATCGCTGGCTACAAGACACCAAAACAGACTGCACCTGAAGAAGTGTAGGCATGCTACTCGATTAGAAAGAAAACAAAAGCCGCTGTTAATCAAAGACTCTGCAAAGATGAACAATGTGAAAAGCACTACATGAAACAAGCCAGCCTGAGAGGAAAAACAATTTGCTCCAAAGTAACAGTACTACTGAAGTATAATTTAATATGTAATGATGGGCAAATACAAAACACAATTATCGCCTTTGTATGTTTAAAATAAGCTTTCTAGGCATCATTTAAATTTTCAAGATGAATGGTCTCAGATTAAACGTCAAAACAAACTCTAATAACAACACCACTTTCATTTTTTTTACTTGAATAGGTGAAATAATTTTGCTAAACTTCCTCATCCATATATATGAGCAATCATCAGGAATGTGTTTGTATTTACATTTCATGCCAGTAGTGATCATACTTGGATGTACGTGTACATGTACACGTATGCACATATACATGTACATCTATTTAAGAGTATTCCCAATTCATAAACATGGTATTTTGTGTGTGCATTATAATACACACAACACACACACACACACACTTTTTCCCAGGGGTAATGAACAAACCTACTTGATGTCAGAAAACAGGAAATCCTTCCTAACACACTCTGATGGTTAAATGGCAGATGACAACTACTCCAACACCTCTGTATAGTCTTTGAAAATGACTCAATCAACCCATAAACGCTGCTCTCCAAGCCACTGAGTATAACATGTTTATGTTCTCTTCTAGAAATGGGAGAGTTTATAAGAAAAGTTAGCAAATTTGTTAAGAAAATTCCACTGGTATCAAGAGCCACAGACCCTGTCCTGAGCTTACTGGGTCATCCAAACTAAGGACACGGACAGCATGACCACAGGATTCATCATCAAGCTGAAAACCTTTCATTGTTCGGACCAAGATTTCTCAATCCCACACTTGTGACATTTTGGGCCAGTTAATTCTTTGCAGTGAGGGCTGCCCTGTGTATTACAGAATATTTAGCAGCATCCCTGGTCTCTGCCCATTACATGTCAGCAGCACCCCCCTTCCACGGTGTGACAACCAAAAACGTCCCCAGACAGTGCCAAACGTCCCCTGGGGGGGCCACACTCTGGTCCAGGAGCCTGAAAACTGACCACAGTGTCTGCTTCCAAAGGAGAGTCAATTCTGCAACAACAAGGGCGGTTCCAAGAAAACTACAGGCATCCCCAATGGTGACTTTGTTTGACACTGCCCCGGGGATCCCAACAAAGTAACTAAAAGCTGGTTTACTGTCATAGATGGCTCCTTTCTTCCACGTGTGCGTGATTAAACACTCTGCGATGATGAATCTGGGACGGGCTTGGGACCGCAGCCAACAGTGGCTGGTTTTATAGTTTCGATGAATTGCACCTTCTTTTAACCCTTCGGTGGACCAGTCATCCCTGGCAGAATAACCCTGTTTTCCTCCCCCCGGAAACCATCACTCCCTGGGACCCTACCCCAAGAAGACGCCCTCCGAGGGGCTCGCACCATTCGGACGCTGTGACTGTCACTGCACTGGGGGGTTGGGGGGGGGGGTGGTCACATCTCAGCCAAGGGCCCAGGCCCCTTCGATCACCGGGCCGGCCCGCCCCGGGCCCCTCCGCTATCCTGCTGACAGCCCCCTACCCAGGTCAGAGCTCGACCCCCCGACCCCGGGCTGACCCCGCCGCCCCCCAAGGGGGTACCTGAAGTAGTAGACATCGCTCTTGCCGGCGCTGAGCCCAGATTTTCGGATCACTTCCTCCTTCTTCCATCCGGGGGGGAGGGCCGGGCAGTCCATCCTCTTCCCGCTCTCCGCGGCCCGGGGTCCCCGGGGCCCCGGCCCCGCGCTCCCCGACGGGAAAGGGACCGGCTCCCGCCGGGGGGCGCCGCCGCCGCCTCCTCCGCCGCCTCCGCCGCCGCCGCCGTCGCCGCCAAGGCCGCCGCCGCCGCTCGGGGGACGGCCGCGGCCCCGGCCCCGGCCCCGGCCCCGTCCCCGGCCACGGCCCCGGCCCCGGCCACGGCCACAGACGCCGCCGCCGCCGCCGCCCCGGCCCGCCGGCTTCCACCGCCCCCGGCCACGGCCGCCGCCCCGCGCGCCCTCCCTGCGCGCGCCGCTCACCGGGGACGGGGCGAGCGCGCAGCCCGGGCCCCCCTGCTCGATGGCGGAGCCGCCGCCAGCGCCGCTGCCGCCCGCCGCGCTCTCCCCCTCCTCCTGCTCCGGGCAGCAGCGGCCTCCCCCCGGGTGCGCGCGCATCCAGCCCCCTCCCCAGCCGGCGCTGCGCTTCTTCCGTAACCGAGCCCTTGGAATCCCGGAGACCCGCCCCGCCCGCGGCGCGGCGCGCGGGGGACGCGCGCAAGCATCATAGAGCGGGCGCGCACAGAGCGGCCCTCCCGCCGGGGGGCGGGGCCTCCGCCGCCGCCTCTCAGGTCCTCCGAGCGGCCCGGGCGGCCATCTTGTCCCCGCCTCCTCGAGGACACGCCCCCTCCCGCGGCCCCGCCCACCGCGCCTCCGGCCGCGCCCTTCCGGCCCCCAGCCCCCATGCGGCGCGTGGTCTAGGCCCCGGGCTGAAGGCGGAGAGACGTCAGGGGGCCTGCGGTTCTTTTGTTTCGATTGGATTACCTTCGCTCTTGGTGCTGTCTTACCTACGTCTGCTTCCCAGTTAGTGAGCAACAAAGTGTATCTCTTATTTTATATTTACCATCTCGACTGTTCATTTAATGAACAGGAGATACCTTTTCCTGCCTCGACGTCATAGCTTGCCAGGGAGCTCAGGTTGATGGAGTGAGTTGAAGTGTCCTCATAGCAGAGTATCACTAGCCTCCAGAGTCCGGCTTTCAGAACTTTAGAATTCTGGATTGATTATCATCCCAGAACTTTGTAAGGCCATAGGAAGGGAAATGACAGTCCGGAAAGTTCCCTCCAGTTCCTACAGGATTTACCTCTAACGTCCCCATAAAATGACCAGAATTCCTGAATCCACCTAGAATTGACCAAACTTCTTAGGCTCTTTTCTTAAACTTATACTTCGTTTTCTAATGACCTTTGACAAATATCCATGGCCTTTGGCTTCGTTAATGCACCCTGATGTTGAAAGACCCATTTAACCTAATCACTAGCTTTAAGGAATCTGTGTGGAATTCACTTGCACCTGCCAACTGTGCAGGAGTGATTTTTAAAGAGTAAAACCAAATTGATTAAGAAAACTGATTTCCATTTCAGAGGAGCACAACTTCTATTTGTTTAACCTTTTGAATACATTATGAAATGTTGGATTACTGAAAATAGTGTTATGCTATCTTCAGATTTTGAACATGCAGGACCTAAAAGTTGAGGGCCAAGTTTAATGGATAGAAAAAAACTGATGAACATAAAGTAGTGGGAAATCGATATGTATTTGATTTGCTTTTGCAATATATTAAGACAAACACCAACTCAAACAAACTTGAGTTTGTCAGCCTCTGAGCCTGACCTTAGACTGCTTTTAATGTCTTTTGAATTGAGATACATTAAGCTATAGCTTCTTCCAAGAAATCTGTCTAGAACTGTGTCTAGCAAAGAGTTGGAAAGTCAAGTTCTCAGGAGAGAGATCAGTTCTGAAGATACTCATTTAGAAGTCAACTTGTGAAAGTGATAATTGAAGGGAACTCTGCAAGTAAATAAGATCTCTAAGGAAGAGCATGCATGGTAAATTAATAATTTAAAATTTAAAGATAATTTAAAGAAAAGAAAGAGGAATCAAGAACTGAATCATAAGGAACACACATTTATGGCTCAGGTGAAGGAGTTAAAGTCAGATTTATGAGATCAAAGTTTGGATAACAGGGAATCCCCTGGCAGTCTGGTGGTTAGGACTCTACTTCCACTGCTAGGGGACAGGATTCTATTCCCAGTCACGAACCTAAGATCCCCAAGCCATGTGGTGCGACCAAAAAAAAAAAAAGTTTGGATAACAAATACCCTGTAGGAGGAAGGGGTTGACTTTCACACTTAATTATTGAGATAATAGATGGGAAAAGATATACTTTTGGAAATTTTTACCTTTCCATGCTGTGTCTAACAAGGCTGCGGATCAAATGATGCAATGGATGTAAAAACATGTCTAAAAGAGTAAATCACTATCAATTTAAGGTAATTGCTTTGACTTCTACTACCAGATTGTATTTGCTAAATCCCACTAGATAAAGTGGGGTACTCACTTAGTTAAGAAAAAACTCATTTAGGGCATTTTAAAAGCTTTTCTGGTCAAACTTGAATTTTTCTGCTGTGATACCATAAACCAAAGGATAAAAACAAACAAAAGCACTTAATCTACCATTAAAGGAAGAAAATGATCAAATTAAGAAAACATTAAATTCTTGCAGGGGCTAGATTGACACCTAAAAGTATTGAGGATAAATGCTAAACACCTAAGAGGTAGATCCTTTTGTTTCCCTTAAAATACTGGACAAATAATAACCCTTTTATAACCCTGAGAGAATGCATTTTCTATCACCCTTTGAAGAATAGCAACATTGTCTTTCTGAGGCAAGAAAGCTGTTACCAAATTTTTCAATTTTAATCTCTCTTACAGTGGAAAAGGTCTTACTAACTTCACCCTGTGTGAAAAGTGAAAGACAACGCCAGAGCGGATTATGTATGAAATCTGGCCAATTAAGCAAACAACTGAGATTTAATCACCTTGGATCTCTTCCTCTCAGGTGTAGAAGCAAGTGCTGAAACACCAACTGTCACCCCTGAAGGACTGCTGCTGCTACTGCTAAGTCGATTCAGTCATGTCCAACCCTGTGTGACCCCATAGATGGCAGCCCACCAGGCTCCCCCGTGCCTGGGATTCTCCAGGCAAGAACACTGGAGTGGGTTGCCATTTCCCTCTCCAATGCATGAAAGTGAAAAGTGAAAGTGAAGGCGCTCAGTTGTGACCAGGCTCCTCCATCCATGGGATTTTTCCAGTCAAGAATACTGGAGTGGGGTACCATTTCCTTCTCCAGGGGATCTTCCCAACCCAGGGATCAAAGCCAGGTCTCCCACATTGCAGGCAGACACTTTACCATCCGAGCCACCAGGGAAGTCAACAGGCTAGTTTTAAGATCTGTGTATTTATTAAAGATATATAACCTGCGGGCTTCCCAGGTGGCTCAGTGGGTAAAGAATTCACTCGCAGTGCGGAGATGCAGGAGACTTGAGTTTGATCCCTGGACCGGGAAGATCCCCTGGAGGAGAGCACGGCAATCCTCTCCAGCTTTCTTGATAGATGAAGAAGCCTGGCAGGCTGCAATCCATAGGATTACAAAGAGTTGGCCACGACTGAAGTAACTGAGCACACACACATATAACTTGCATTTGAATTTTTGAGTGTGATAAGATACTCAGCGAAAGAAGGATTTAAATATTGGAAATCTTTTTATTTCTAATGAGCATATTTGTATCAGGTGGTAACAGGGGCATCGCTTTCCCTCTCTTAAGAGAGTCCAAACAATAGGGTCAGAATTTATCAAGACGTTAAATACCAGTAAGGGCATAGCCAAAAACCATTTTCCGGCTCCAATTAGCAGGTTTTATGATTCACTGAGTTGGCCCAACTACTGTTCACCTAATTCCCAACTAAAACGAAATGCTGCTGGCATGGCACATCAGGTTGCCAAATGACACTTTCAAGTCCATGCAGTATAAATAAAGGGTTTTCTATTATTATTATTACCGGCCACTTGGAATGACTACAGAAGAATCTTACACTGCATAGTTCAAACTCAAAAGAGAAGGGTTAATTACTTGAAAGGCAAGAGACTTAGCAGCAGTAGCGGCAGCAAGAGAAAACAAGTTTTGTACCAAGGGAAATTATTTCAGAAGACAGTGTCTTGTGTTTTTTTGAAATTTTCTGTGGGTTGTTAAACATTAGCCATAGGTAAGTAGCTGGTATTAAGCGTTTAGGATTAAGGGGTGGAGAGGTGCTTATTTGATTTAACTTCCTGAAAATAGAAAACTCAGTACTAAGAATAGAAAGAAAACCTCACTTAGGTTTCAGACACCTAAGATGCCATTTAACACGCTCCACAATGAGGTTTTTTAACTTAATCCTGGCTGTGAATCACGCTCAAGCCTGAGTTCCCAAAGGGCAGCAGCCGCAAGCTTGTCGCCTTGCCTGCGTTGTGCACCCCAAGTTCCAGAAAAGTGCTCATGCCCGCGTTGCCAAACATCTCAGGCTCTGCCGGCCAAAGCCCCAGGCCAAGGCTCAAACCTAAGCAAATTTCAGCTCAGGCTCCAGTTCAGGCTTCCACAGGTGCCCATGTCCCCACAAAGCCTCCAGAGTCGAGGCCTTTGTCTGCCAACATGAGGACGGGAGGGCTGGGATGACCGCTGGGCTGCCGTGTGCAAGGCACTGGGGTCCTCCTGCACTATTTGTGCAAATAAACCTGAGGCAGAATCTGTCCAAAACAAACACAAAACACCAGAATGCCAGCACAGGTGATCCAGAAGGCCCAGGAGTGGAAACTGAAAACCTGGGAATATGCATCTCACCAGGAGATCTTGCTATAAGTGGCTTTCCCCATGTCCCACCGTGTGTCTCAGATATAGCAGAGCTAGGACTGGAATCCTCCGGAGTCCAGGTTTAGAGCTTTGTCTCCTTAACTGCTTTCAGATTGCCCCATTGTTTCTGATTTTCTCACCCCAGAACATGTCCTACTTCACAGTGGGAACCTTTGCTTCCACCCTCTCCCCAGCCCAGCACCTTTCTCTGGCTCATTCCTGTTTATCCTTGGGTCTCACCTTAGACATCACTTACCCCCAGAGCCTTCTCTGACTTCCCCTCACCCTCCTCTCCTGCACTCCCCTGGGTGTGTGCTGGATGCCACACTGCCATTAGGTATTTCCCCCATCTGACCCTTATTAGAGGTGGTTATTTAATTGTCTTTCTTCCAGTACCAGCCTAAAAGGCCATTCTGCATGCTTACCATTGCATCCGCAGTGCCTCTTACCGAGCTTACCTGGAACATGGGGAGAGGTTATTAGAACTTGATGAATAAATCCAGTTAACACACTTGGCAAAAATTGTGTACTCTCAAAATAACGAGTGGCATATTTTCTTCTCAATGGATGCATATAATCACGTGACTTCTGTAAAATCAGAATACCAACAACTGTTCTTATCCTAGAAAATTTGAATAGGCTTCTGTGTTCCAAGAGTTACTTAACAATAAATTTGGCTGACTTAAAAATGAGGTTTAAATTCATTTTACAAGCATGTTTAATTACAAGACAGTTATAATGTTTTCTTTGGGTAGTTGCTCCTACATGAATTGAAAGTAGTTATTCATCAGTTTCTCAAAAATTTTGTGTCATTTATATCATGGAACCTGCTGTATATCACAGGGAACTCAGCTTGGTGCTGTGTGATGACCTAGGTGGAAGGGATGGGGGGTGGGATGGAGGTTGGGTGACAGCGGCCCTCCAAAGAAGGAGGGGATATATGTATACATATAGCTGATTCACATTGTTGTGCAGCAGAGACTAACATAACATTATAGCACAATTATATTCCAATAAAATTTTAAAAAGACCCTCATCACAAAATAAGACTCCACTTCTAAACAATGGTTCCTGAATTTGTATACTTATCTACACTTATGTTTCTCCTCTTTGACTGCAAATAACTTGACTCCTAATATTCTCTGAAATTATATGCACACATACATTTTCATGACTTTTTATTTTGGAATCTTTTACAAGTTTCTCAGAATTGTGTTTGTTGGGGTTTTTTTGGGTTTTTTTTTTTGCATTCTTAATTTGTGATTTTCCCCTAATATGTGGAATTTTTTTTTTTTTTTAGCATAGCTCATGATTCCATTCTGAAATACTTTCAGACTTCATATTCCAACATTTAAGCTACTCTGACTCTCCGTGTTAATCACAATCGTACAGTTAAATTTGAGCGCTCATATTGCTTATCTCCCAGCATCTATGATTAATGTCACATAATTTCGTGCACAGCTTGGAAGTCTGTCCTCTGAGGTGGAAGGTGGGAACAGCATGATCCAGCAACTGTCACCATCTGTGGCTGACACATTGTTGGTCTAACAATACCCATCACCAGGCTCCCTTGCCTGCCTGCAGTGTGTGTGTGTGTGTGTGTGTGTGTGTGTGTGTGTGCTCAGTCACACAGTCCTGTTCAACTCTGTGAGCCCATGGACTGTAGCCCACCGGGCTCCTCTGTCCATGGGATTTTCCAGGCAAGAATACCGGAGTGGGTTGCCATTTCCTACTCCAGGGGATCTTCCCGACACAGGGATTGAACTCCCATCCCTTGCATGTCCATGGGATTTTCCAGGCAAGAATACTGGAGTGGGTTGCCATTTCCTACTCCAGGGGATCTTCCTGACCTAGGGATTGAACTCCCATCCCCTACATCTTCTGCATTACAGGCGGATTCTTTACCACTGAGCCACCAGGGAACTAAAGAGACTAAAAAAAAAAAAAAAAAGTAAATATTAGCTATCCCAGAATAGTTTAGATAAGAACAGGAAAGAGCTGGCAGTGGTTCTGAGAAAGTTTTTACTTCTCTATTAAAGCAAAACAAAAACTTGATTAGCACTACCCTTGTCCCTTTGTTCTTGCCATGGACATGATTTCTGAAGCCTTGACAGCTACTTGCAACTATGAAGCAAAGAGAAGAAAGATAAAGGCACACATCCTAAGAACAGTGGGGCCAGATGATGAAGCCTGAAAGGCATTATTCAGCAGCTGAACCAAGCCTTGCAACTCTTTATCTCCACACTTCTATGCTAGTTGAGAAATTAGACTTTTTTTTTTTAAAGATGGCTCTCTCTCTCTTTTAATCTGTCTGCACTGGGTCTTAGCTGTGGCTTGCAGGAACTTTAGCTGCAGCATGTGAACTCTCAGCTGTGGCGTGTGGGATCTAGTTCCCTAATCAGGGATCAAACCTGAGACCCCCTGCGTTGGGAGTGTGGAGTCCTAGCCACTGGACCACCAGGGAAGTCGCTAGACTGTTCTTGAATTAAACTGCTGTTGGGCTTTTGGATAACCAAAGCAAAAAGCATTCTTTACTGAGATATGATTCCTGCTGCTGCTGATAAGTCACTTCAGTCATGGCCGACTCTGTGTGACCCCATAGACGGCAGCCCACCAGGCTCCCCAGTCCCTGGGATTCTCCAGGCAAGAACACTGGAGTGGGTTGCCATTTCCTTCTCCAATGCATGAAAGTGAAAAGTGAAAGGGAAGTTGCTCAGTCGTGTCCGAGCCTCAGCAACCCCATGGACTGCAGCCCACCGGGCTCCTCCGTCCATGGGATTTTCCAGGCAAGAGTACTGGAGTGGGGTGCCATTGCCTTCTCCGATATGATTCCTACCCTCAGTGAAATGTGTGTGCTATTGCTGCTAATTCACTTCAGTTGTGTCCGACCCTGTGAGACCCCATAGACAGCCTACTACCAGGTTCCTCTGTCCCTGGGATTCTCCAGGCAAGAACACTGGAGTGGGTTGCCATTTCCTTCTCCAATGCATGAAAGTGAAAAGTGAAAGGGAAGTCGCTCAGTCGTATCCAACTCTTAGAAACCTCATGAACTGCAGCCTACCAGGCTCCTCCATCCATGGGATGAAATTGGGCAGCTCTCGAGCTTAAGACCCTGGAGTGGGATATTGCACAGGGTAAGGGAGAGAGGGAAGGAAAAGGGGAGAGAGAAAGGGAAGGAGAATGGCTGGTAGGCACTCCCCCTGGCAGTAGCAGACCGGGAAAGTCCTCCCTTCCATACTCCGATGGAAGGAAAAGCATTCCAAGAGATCCCTCCTACTTCAGCTCTATTTTTATCTCGTTGCTTCTCACAATGACCCTGGAGAAGGCAAAGACTACCCACTCCAGTATTCCGGCCTGGAAAATTCCTTGGGGTCACAAAGAGTCGGACACAACTGAGTGACTTTCTCTTCACACAATGACAGGTCCAGCTCCAGAGAATATGGTCCAGTAAACTGGCTTTGAACTTGATCACTTCACTGATATATCATCTGAGCCTCAAGTAGAGTAATAAACATGGGGAGAGAGAGCCTAATCAATGTTGCTATAGCTGAAAATTCCATTTCAAGAAAATCTTTTTTTAAAAAAAAATCTGAACATAAGAATAAACAACTGGTATCTGAGTCATGCCGTCTTACTTCACTGCCCAAGGCTGATCTGCTTCTGCGGTTGCTGCTAAGTCACTTCAGTCGTGTCCGACTCTGTGCGACCCCATAAAGACGGCAGCCCACCAGGCTCCCCCATCCCTGGGATTCTCCAGGCAAGAACACTGGAGTGGGTTGCCATTTCCTTCTCCAATGCATGAAAGTGAAAAGTGAAAGTGAAGTCACTCAGTAGTGCCTGACTCTTCGTGACCCCATGGACTGCAGCCTACCAGGCTCTTCTGTCCATGGGATTTTCCAGGCAAGAGTACTGGAGTGGGTTGTCATTTCCTTGTCCAATGCATGAAAGTGAAAAGTGAAAGTGAAGTCACTCAGTCGTGTCCAACTCTTAGCGACCTCATGGACTGCAGCCCGCTAGGCTCCTCCATCCATGGGATTTTCCAGGCAAGAGTGCTGGAGTGGGGTGCCATTGTCTTCTCCACAAGGCTGATCTAGTTGGTAACAAACAATGCTGTTTTGAATGACATGGACTGATGACAAAGGGACAGACACCAACTTAATGTGTGAGCAATAAGGTTGTGCCACCTGAAAGCCAGATAACTTCAGAGCACAGTGAATAAGTTTTTCTGTCCTTCAATCAGAGAAAAGTGGTGGGAAAACTTGTTCCCTGAGGACTGTAGTGGTGTTCGTAGGCCCAAACCCAAACTGTCTGACTGTGGTCATTTGTACCACATTCACGTGAAATCGGTAATTTGGCTTCGAGGAGGGGGCGTGGGGATTGAAGGGTTTGGGAATCATCTACAATACTAAATTGATTTAATTTGATAATTTTACTTACATTTAACTTGTAGATTTGTTCATTTCTATTTTGGGGAGGGCAATGGCACCCCACCCCAGTGCTTTTGCCTGGAGGATCCCATGGACGGAGGAGCCTGGTGGGCTCCAGTCCGTGGGGTCGCTAAGAGTCGGACACGACTGAGCGACTTCACTTTGACTTTTCACTTTCATGCATTGGAGAAGGAAATGGCAACCCACTCCAGTGTTCTTGCTTTACATAAGAACAATAAGCGTAATGAGGTTAAAACAAGCTTCGTAGTTTTACATATTTAAGTAACATCAGAACAATAATTTAACTCATCATGAGGGAGGGAGGCCCCCAATAATTTTTTTCCTCATAAAAGGAATATGTGCATTTCTCAGGGTTAAGAAAAAGTACCCTCAAGGTTAAGAAAAGCTCACACTCTCCTTGTCATATTCTTTTCCTTAGCAAAGAGATTTCTGAGAAATTGATAATTCATCTCTGGTGACCCCCTCCTTCTTAAAATTCTTTCCTTCCTTGGCTTATGAGACATCATACTCTTCCCATTCTCATTCTACCTACTGCTTTCCACTTGTCTTTGGTATAGCATCTTTCTTTTTTTTTTTTATATCTTTTTCTTTGTCAATAAACATGGACATTACATTTGTTTTTTTAATTTTTAAAAACTTTTAATTTTGTATTGGAATATAGCTGCTTAACAATGTTATGATATTGTCAAGTGGGCAGGAAAGGGACATACATATAGTTGTATCCATTCTCCCCCAGGCTCCCCTCCCTTCCAGGCTGCCACATAACATTGAGCAGGGGTCCCTGTGCTATGGTATAGCTTCTGTCTTGAACAATTTCTTAAATGATGGTGTTTTTCAAGGTTCCCTCTGTAGGTACCTTGTCTTCTGATTCTACATGCAAGGTAGGTCTTAAAGATGAATCTGCTAAGGGGGGGGAGGTCTTAACCAGGAGGCTACTGAAGGATGTACTCTACCAGAACAGGAGAGTGAAACAAGATTGAGAAAGCTGGGGAATCCAGGAAAGGGGGATTCCAATAACACTGGTGCAAGGCGAAGGAATGCTCTGGGTGATCAGGAAAAGAGCACCTAAGAGATGTGCAGGAGGCCCAGGGAGCAATATTGCAGGTTGAGCAAAAGAGACAAAGGTTGTAGGAGGTACATTTCTAGAAGAAAAAAAAAAGAGGACCATTTATCCATGCTAATGCCCATGCAGAAAATACCTTGGCCACCTGATGCAAAGAGCCAAGTCATTGGAAAAGACCCTGATGCTGGGGAAGATTGAAGGAAAAGGAGAAGGGGGCAGAAAAGGATGAGCTGTTTAGATAGCATCACTGACTCAACGGACATGAATTTGAGCAAACTCTAGGAGATAGTGGAGGACAGAGGAGCCTGGCATGCTGCACTCCACAGGGTCAAAATGAGTTGGAAACGACTTAGCAACTGAACAACAACAAAAATGCAGGAAATTACATTAAAAAGCTTTTGGAAACTGTGGGGAAAAAAAATCAATGATAATTACATAGATGACTAAGGAACATTTTTAAAAAGTGGTAATCATTAACTCAGAGAAGGCAATGGCACCCCACTCCAGTACTCTTGCCTGGAAAATCCCATGGACAGAGGAGCCTGGTAGGCTGCAGTCCATGGGGTTGCTAGGAGTCGGACACGACTGAGCGACTTCACTTTCACTTTTCACTTTCATGCATCGGAGAAGGAAATGGCAACCCACTCCAGTGTTCTGGCCTGGAGAATCCCAGGGATGGGGGAGCCTGGTGGGCTGCCGTCTATGGGGTCGCACAGAGTCAGACACAACTGAAGCGACTTAGCAGCAGCAACAGCAATCATTAACTTCAAGGGGAAAAAAAATGAAATATAATCATGATGATACTATTGTGATATTATGCAATAGGTAGTAATATTTGAGTAATTTAACTAAATATTGAGAAGTTGAGTCTATACTAGAGGAAGCACCTACTAAAGCAGAAATGTGTTAAATGTGGAGGGTGAAACAGAGGATGAGAGGTGGGGCTGAGCACTGCATATTTTCTGTATATACTTCTTCAGATCAGATCAGATCAGATCAGTCGGTCAGTCGTGTCCGACTCTTTGCGACCCCATGAACTGCAGCACGCCATGCCTCCCTATCCATCACCAGCTCTCGGAGGTCACCCAGACTCACATTCATCGAGTCAGTGATGCCATCCAGCCATCTCATCCTCTGTTGTCCCCTTCTCCTCCTGCCCCCAATCCCTCCCAGCATCAGAGTCTTCTCCAATGAGTCAACTCTTCGCATGAGGTGGCCAAAATACTGGAGTTTCAGCTTGAGCATCATTCCCTCCAAAGAAATCCCAGGTCTGATCTCCTTCAGAATGGACCAGTTGGATCTCCTTGCAGTCCAAGGGACTCTCAAGAGTCTTCTCCAACACCACAGTTCAAAAGCATCAATTCTTCGGCGCTCAGCCTTTTTCACAGTCCAGCTCTCACATCCATACATGACCACAGGAAAGACCATAGCCTTGACTAGGCGAACCTTTGTTGGCAAAGTGATGTCTCTGCTTTTGAATATGCTATCTAGGTTGGTCATAACTTTCCTTCCAAGGAGTAAGCGTCTTTTAATTTCACGGCTGCAGTCACCATCTGCAGTGATTTTGGAGCCCAGAAAAATAAAGTCTGACACTGTTTCCACTGTTTCTCCATCTATTTCCCATGTAGTGATGGAATTGTTTGAACCATGTGCCTGTATATTTTGGTAAAAATATAACAATGTTTTAAATTGTCATGTGACTTTCTTTTAGTACCATCACTCACCACCTCACGAATATGAAGGATAATTACCATTTTTCCCCCAGGTGTTTCTTACACACCAGTCTTCATGTTGGATACTTCCTGTGCATCCTATCTAATCTTCGCAACACTGTGCAGAGTAAATAGTATTATCTCCAGTTTACACATGAGGAAACTAAGGCACTGAGAGGTTAAATTACCCATCAGACTTTACCTAACTGGTAAAAGAAAGCTAGAGAGGAGCCATCTGGTTTCAAAACCTAGGCTCTTTGAATTACATATTGTGGTGAAATACAGCTTTACCTTTGATTATATATAATTTTAATTTTTGTACGTCTTGCACATGTTTACATAAAGCCCTACCTGGGTTTTATGCATCACCCCTCTTTTTATTCAATTATTTTGGCAGCACTGGGTCTCTGGCAGGCTCAGGTGCCCCTCGGCATGTACAATCTTATTTCCCCAAGCAGGGATCAAACCTTGGATTAAGACGGTGGATTCTTAATCACTGGACCAGTAGGAAAGTCCACTCCAAAGGTCTTCTTAAGTTGACATTTTCAGCAAGCTGCATACTTATCTTTCTCAGTTTTCCTGGTGTATCCTTTTGGATAACTCCATATTCTTTCTTTTTTAGCTGATTTGGGTTTCCGAGATTGCTCTCCGACCTAACTCTGAGCTTAAAGAAATGTTTAGCGCTGAATGGTAGGCCTGAACTGTGGACAGTGTTCATCTGTAAGTTGGATTCCTTGGTGTCAGGTGAAGAAAAGTGCTAGTTGCAGAAAATGAGATACCTCTAGAAAGGGAAGAGATTCTGTAGGCTCACTGACTACACAGCCAAGTATTATACAGCAGCAGCCTTGGGAGCAAGAGAGAGCAAAGCCTGCTCTCTTGATGAGGGTCATAATCTCATTCCCTTGCCTTATTTACCTCCATCTAGTAATCAGGATGGAGAAGGCAATGGCACCCCACTCCAGTACTCCTGCCTGGAAAATCCCATGGGCGGAGGAGCCTGGTAGGCTGCAGTCCATGGGGTTGCTAAGAGTCGGACACGACTGAGCGACTTCACTTTCACTTTTCACTTTCATGCATTGGAGAAGGAAATGGCAACCCACTCCAGTGTTCTTGCCTGGAGAATCCCAGCCTGGTGGGCCGCCGTCTATGGGGTCGCACAGAGTCAGACACGACTGAAGCGACTTAGCAGCAGCAGCAGCAGCAGCAGGAGTTTCATGACAGTGAAAATATATGAAAATACGAAACGTCAAAAAATTTAATGGGAAGTATTTTTCTTTAAAAGACATGAAGCAAAGAAATGTTTACAGACTTTTCTAAATATGTGACTTGTCTCCACTAATTGTACATGAGAAAGCTATTTTTGGAATCTTAGTTCATTATAAAGATAGGATTATAAATTGACCTTTTATAGCATTTAAACTTAACTCATAAAGAAATGATTTTCCAGTTGTACACTCTTTATTGTTTACCCTAAAATAGCATTTGAACATTTACGGCAGATTTGTTGTTAGACCCTACAAGTGGTAGAACACTGTAATTAACTGATTCTAAATAATAAATAGCACTAGAGGATATATAAGGAAAAAAGACTCCAAACAAAATTACATTTCTGAGAGAAATGGAGAATTAAAGGATGCATGAAAATATAAGAAATTTGTACTTATTTTAGCAAATACCTCTTGCAGGTTTTTCAAAGTCTATAATTATATAAATCATGACCTATCACAAAGGAAAAAAACAATTAGTGAAACCACAAAAAAGAAAAATGATATGTTTTACAGTTTTTTAAATAAGTAGGAAAGTATATGGTTGCCTTACAGATGAGAGGTAGTTTTATTTAACATTGTGTTATATTTGGAGAAAATAAATCACTGTTTTAAAAAACAGTGCTCCATGAGAAGTACTTCAGGGGGTTGCCCAAGTGCATAATTTCTTGGAAGTCCAAGTGTGTAGTTTTCTGTGTATCTTTAATCTTAAAACAATCTCAGGTGTACAAAAAAAATTTAAAGAACATCTTTGTCTTGACTATTTGAAAGTAAATTGCTAACATGATGTCTTATAACCCCCAATACTTTTATGTGTAATTCTTACAAACAAGGATGTTCTTCTCTAAAACAATTGCAAGTAAAACCTTTTAAATGAGAAATTAACATTTGTATATAACCATGATCCCCAGACAGTTGTCAGATCCCCAGACAATTCAAGTTCTGTTTGTCCCAGCAATGGTCTTTAGAGCAAATGAATCCAGTCTAGAATAACAGAGCCTTCGGTTGTTGTGTCTTTTTGTTTCCTTCAGTTGTGGAACACTTCTTCAATCTGTCATCGATTTTCAGGACCTTGAAGTTTTTGGAGATTACAGGTTGATTATCTTGTAGAATGTCTTTCACTTTCAGTTTGTTTGATGTTTCCCTGTGATGAAATGCAGGTAGCTGTGTGACTTGGGCAGTAATATGGTAGAAGCAGTGTTGTATTCTCATTACACCCTATCAGCAGCCCCAGGATTTCAATTTGTCCCATAACTCCTCATGTAAACTTTGATCACTTGGTGGTGGTGTCCGACAAGCTCCTCCCCTGTAAGGTTACACATTTTACTTTTGTAGCTTGTATGTATTTTAGTATTAATATATAGGCTAAAAAAAATTTAATGATGAGAAAACATACCCGAATATATATGTTATAAATCGGCTTTTAACAATTGGAGGCCATTTCCAGTTTTTGGCTTAACTCATGTTTGCATAGAGCCTAGCCAGTTGCTTACTATTTTTCTCAGGTTCTTACAACATAACGTTAAATGAGTCTTTATAATTTTTTTTTTAGCTGAGCTTTCTGAGCTAATCTGAGATCACTCTCAGCTATATTTCTGAGCTTAAAGAATTTTTAACATTGAATGACAGCTCCGAAATTCTCATAGAATTATTTGCCTGGAAATAAAGGATCTGTATTCATTTTTCTACTGCTGGATAATAAATCACCACAAATATATCCTTAAATAATACACACTTATTATCACACATTTTCCATGGATCAGGAGTCTGGGCATGGTTTTCTGGGTCCTCTGATCTTTAGAATATTCCAGACATTGACTGGGCCCAGAGTATCCACGTGAAGCTCAGTCTTCTCCAGACCATATAATGGTAGGCAGTATTCATTGTGAAGCCATAATTCTCAGGGATGTCTATTTCTTCAAGATCCACAAAGAGTCTCTGGCTTCTGCTTCTGATCTCAGGACCCTCTTTGAAAGTGTTCCCCTGGTTAAGTTAGGCCACCACGGATAATCTCCCTTTTTGATCGGCTCAGTGTAAACTAGTCAGGCATGCTAATTACACCTGCAAAACCCCTTGAGTTTTGCCGGCTGGATCAGATACTTGAACCTCTTGTACTGCTTCAGCTGGCTGTCGGGTTTGTCACTCGGTTCTGACTCAGCTTTTTCTTTTCTCGATAATAATTTAAGTTTGTGCATGTCGGAACACATAAAACTGTACAAGTAAAGACACGGTTACAACCTGTGTGCCCTGTTGTGAAATAGCAGGCAAGTCTCAGGTATGTCTGCTCTATGTGTATGTACCATGGAGCCGTGCAACTGGAGGAAATACACAGCCCTTGGACTTGTGGTACTTTTATATTAGGTGATTTTAACTTTTGTAAGTCTGTGGTGCTTTTTCCCTGCCTTTTTTAGGTAAGGAATGAAATCAGTTGTTAGATATTATTAGGGATACCACTAAGAGGCAAACCTTTATGAACATCCGCTTAAGCTACTGGATCAGGTTAACTGAAGAGTTTTTCATGGGCACTGATTAAAAAATACCACTTGAAATTCCTTGTTTGCATGAATCTAGAATTTCTGAAAACTCTGCAATCTCAACAAGATATAAAAATGACTGCTGGGGTTGATCTCTGCTTACATTATACTTGTTGATATGGATTTTAAAATGTAGCCATAAAAAATAAACATATGGTCACAGGTTTCTGCTTTTATTTATAGCATGGGTAGTGATTGAGGTGGGTGTTTTAAGTGAAATTTTGCTTTATTGAAAAGTCTTTTGCTTTAAAAAATAGTTTGAACACCATAGAAGAGTTTGAATAGGATAGTACTGGAAAGGCTGGATCTTCAGTTAGTAAATGAATCTAGGAAATTCAAGAACCTAATCAAGGTAATAATTTAATTCAATTCTTTCTTAACTAGGACTTATAAAGCTTCTATATACTTTGAGCATTTGTACAACCACCCAATCTGAACAAAGGACTACTGATATTACCTCCTCCATTAAGGTTTTTTGAACCTGACCAAGACCCCAGTGACGCTCTCCTACAGAAATATACAATAGCCTTTCTTGTGTCGCTGAGTAAGCCTTAAATCTGATATATAAGATCTATCCAGACACATTTTATCAGCCAAGGTTATTTTTTTCAACTGTCAGCTATAGCTTTGTTATAGGCTGTACGCTGCCTAAAGTCTAGGACACAATTTTTAAACACTGTATTCCTTGGTCTGTGCCTCCTAAGATGTCCTCTCCTGGGATGGGGTCAGGAGAGACCTAAATCTAAATGTCCTAAAGTGTTAGCTTTCTCAAGGGTTTCCCTGACCCCTAATCTTTTTGAGATATAATTGAAATGTACTGAACCACACACATCTGGAGAGTATAATTTGATCCATCTCAACAGACGTGCACACCACAATCATGATAATGAACATTTCCATCCGTCTCAAAGGTTTCCTTTGCTTCTTTGTAATCCCTCCCTACCTCCACCCCCTCCCCCAGAACCACTACTCTGCTTCCTGTTATCACAGATTAATATTTTCTGAAATGAAATGGTATCATCCACTCTGTCCTCTTCTTTTGCCTTGCTCCTTTCACTCAGCTACTCATTTTAAAAGTCATCCTTTGAAATAAGTCAGAAAGAGAAAAACAGGTATCATATAATTAATACATATACATGGAACCTAGACAAATGGTATAGATGATCTTATTTGCAAAGCAGAAATAGAGACACAGACATAGAACATATGGATACCAAGGGGGAAGAGAGAGTGAGGTGAATTGGGAGATTCCAATTGCCATATCTACACTACTTATATTATGTATAAAGTAGATGACTAATTTGAACGTACTGTATAGCACAGGAAACTGTACTCAATGCTCTGTGGTGATCTAAATGGGAAGGAAATCCAAAAAAGAGGGAGTATGCAGAAGCATAAAATAAAAGCTAACACAACATTGTGAAGCAACTATACTCCAAGAAAAGAAAAGATTCGTCCTTTGGTGAACATCAATTTTCCATTCCTTTTTATTGCAGAATAGTATTCCATCGAATAGCCATGTCACATTTATTTATCCATTCATTATTGATGGACATTAGGATTGTTTCCAATTTTTCACTCTTACAAATAAATCTTAATGAGCTTTCATGTACAGGTCTTTATGTGGGTATATATTTTCATTTGTTTAGGGTGTACAGCTAGGAATGGAATTGGCATACAGTAGGTGTTACATTCGGAGAAGGCAATGGCACCCCACTCCAGTACTCTTGCCTGGAGAATCCCATAGACGGAGGAGCCTGGTAGACTGCAGTCCATGGGGTTGCTAGGAGTCAGACATGACTGAGAGACTTCACTTTGACTTTTCACTTTCATGCATTGGAGAAGGAAATGGCAACCCGCTCCAGTGCTCTTGCCTGGAGAATCCCAGGGACGGAGGAGCCTGGTGGGATGCCATCTGTGGGGTCACAGAGAGTGGGACACGACTGAAGCGACTTAGAGCAGCAGCAGGTGTTACATTTAATTTTTTAAGAAACGGCCACATTGCTTTCCAGAGTTATTGTACCATTTTGCATTCTCATGAAAAGTGTGTGAAGGCGGGAGGAGAAGGGGGCGACAGAGGATGCGATGGTTGGATGGCATCACCGACTCGATGGACATGAGTTTGAGCAAGCTCCAGGAGTTGGTGATGGACAGGGAGGCCTGGCATGCTGCAGTCCATGGGGTTGCAAAGAATCGGACACGACTGAGCGGTGGAACTGATCTGAACTGATGAAAAATGTATGAGAGTTGTAGTGGCTCTATATCCTCATCCACATGTGGGACAGTTTTTAGAAGATTGGTCTTTCTAATGGGTATATAGTTGTGTTAACTTACATTTCCTCAGTGACAAATAATGTTAAGGATCTTTGTGTGTCTGTGTGTATATGTGAGGTATTCAAATCTTTTGCCCATTTTCCCCCGATCGATGTTATCCAGTGTTTTTGTTTTTGTTTTTGTTTTTATGAGGATGTCTAGGAAAGATTTGGCATTCAAGTTACCCATTTCCTCATGTTGAATATTTTGGCTCAGAACATGATAAGCTAACCTCTTTGATCTCTGCCAAACTTGAGGAGACTCATACTTTCTGTATAATAAGAATCTGTTCTGGACTGCTCAATCCGATCACCTAGTATGTTAGAGGTCCTCTATCTCTATAGGTGTATCTCTTCTGCTAGGACATGTGCTGTTTGTTAAAATGTTATGACAATTTGGTTGTTGTTGTTTAGTCACTAAGCCGTGTCTGCCTATTTTGCGACCCTCTGGACTGTACCTGACCGGCTCCTCTGTCCATGGGACTTTTCAGGCAAGAATACCAGAGTGGGTTGCCATTTCTTCCTCCAGGGAATCTTCGTGATCCAAAGATTGATCCTACGTCTCTTGCATTGGCAGGTGGATTCTTTACCACTGAGCCACCTGGTATCCTTTTTATATCACATATGTTGTGGTAGATACTATTAAGGTTATTGGAGACATGAACAGTAGAATTAGTGCTGCTGCTACTGCTAAGTCAATTCAGCCCACCAGGCTCCCCCGTCCCTGGGATTCTCCAGGCAAGAACACTGGAGTGGGCTACCATTTCCTTCTCCAAGGCATGAAAGTGAAAAGTGAAAGTGAAGTCGCTCAGTCATGTCTGACTCTTAGGGACCCCAGGGACTGCAGCCCACCAGGCTCCTCTGTCCATGGGATTTTCCAGGCAAGAGTACTGGAGTGGAGTGCCATTGCCTTCTCCAAGAATTAGTGCAGGGGCTTTCAATAGAAAGTCCCCTTGCAATCAATGTAGAATGGAGGAAAGGTTTTTTGTGTGTGTTTTGTTTTTATGGAAGTTTTCTCCTTCTAAGGAGAGAATGTCAACTTAGAAAATTTTCTCCAACTGTAACTATTAGTAAATGAGATTGCCAGCAGAAATCTAGAGGGTGCTTTTTTAGGGGATACTTTAAAAAGTGGCTTCCCTGGTGGCTCAGATGGTGAAGAATCTGCCTGCAATGTGGGGGACCCGGGTTTGATCCTTGGGTGGGGAAGATCCCCTGGAGAAGGGAATGGCTACCCACTCCAGTATTCTTGTCTGGAGAACTCCATGGACAGAGGAGCCTGGCAGCCACAGTCCATGGGGTCATAGAGAGTTGGACACGACTGAGTGAACAACATGTTTAAAATACTTTATATTTACCCTAGTTTTTAGAATTATCTATTTAAAACAAGAAAGGTAACTGGAAAAACAATTGAGCTCTCTTTTTGCACTCTCATTCTCAGGGTAGATTCTTTGATTTTTTTTTTTTTTTTACTGTGCTGCAGGGCATGTGGACCAACAAGGGATGGAATCATCTGCACCCTTGCGTTGGAACCATGGGGTCTTAATCACCAGACCACCAGGGAAGTCCTAGGGGAGAGTCTTTGGATCCTATAGACAGTGACTGCTATCTCCTTCCTCTCAATCTTGAATAGCTATCTCTGAGTTGTAGATTTCTGCTGGCAATCTCAATTACTAATTGGGCTTTGAAATTAATGCGTGAGTGTGTGCTCAGTCACGTCCAACTCTTCGTGACCCCATGGACCGTAGCCCTCCAGGCTCTTCTGTCCATGGGATTTCCCAGGCAAGAACACTGGAGTGGGCTGCCATTCTCTGTCATCCAGGTTTGAAATCAATCAGGTCAGATCAGATCAGATCAGTCACTCAGTCGTGTCTGACTCTTTGCGACCCCATGAACCGCAGCACGCCAGGCCTCCCTGTCCATCACCAGCTCCCGGAGGTCACCCAGACTCACACTCATCAAGTCAGTGATGCCATCCAGCCATCTCATCCTCTGTCATCCCCTTCTCCTCCTGCCCTCAATCCCTCCCAGCATCAGAGTCTTCTCCAATGAGTCAACTCTTCACAGGAGGTGGCCAAAATACTGGAGTTTCAGCTTTAGCATCATTCCTTCCAAAGAAATCCCAGGGCTGATCTCCTTCAGAATGGACCAGTTGGATCTCCTTGCAGTCCAAGGGACTCTCAAGAGTCTTCTCCAACACCACAGTTCAAAAGCATCAATTCTTCGGCACTCAGCCTTCTTCACAGTCCAGCTCTCACATCCATACATGACCACAGGAAAGACCATAGCCTTGACTAGACGAACCTTTGTTGGCAAAGTAATGTCTCTGTTTTTGAATATGCTATCTAGGTTGGTCATAACTTTCCTTCCAAGGAGTAAGCGTCTTTTAATTTCATGGCTGCAGTCACCATCTGCAGTGATTTTGGAGCCCAGGAAAATAAAGTCTGACACTGTTTCCACTGTTTCTCCATCTATTTCCCATGTAGTGATGGGACCAGATGCCATGATCTTTGTTTTCTGAATGTTGAGCTTTAAGCCAACCTTTTCACTCTCCACTTTCATTTTCATCAAGAGGCTTTTGAGTTCCTCTTCACTTTCTGCCATAAGGGTGGTGTCATCTGCATATCTGAGGTGATTGATATTTCTCCCGGCAATCTTGATTCCAACTTGTGTTTCTTCCAGTCCAACATTTCTCATGATGTACTCTGCATATAAGTTAAATAAACAGGGTGACAATATACAGCCTTGACGAACTCCTTTTCCTATTTGGAACCAGTCTGTTGTTCCATGACCAGTTCTAACTGTTGCTTCCTGACCTGCATACAGATTTCTCAAGAGGCAGATCAGGTGGTCTGGTATTCCCATCTCTTTCAGAATTTTCCACAGTTTATTGTGATCTACACAGCCAAAGGCTTTGGCATAGTCAATAAAGCAGAAATAGATGTTTTTCTGGAACTCTCTTGCTTTTTCCATGATCCAGTGGATGTTGGCAATTTGATCTCTGGTTCCTCTGCCTTTTCTAAAACCAGCTTGAACATCAGGAATTTCACGGTTCACATATTGCTGAAGCCTGGCTTGGAGAATTTTGAGCATTACATCAAGTGGGCCTTAGAAAGCATCACTACGAACAAAGCTAGTGGAGGTGATGGAATTTCAGTGGAGCTATTCTAAATCCTGAAAGATGATGCTGTGAAAAGGTCAGTTTTCATCCCAATCCCAAAGAAAGGCAATGCCAAAGAATGCTCAAACTACCGCACATTTGCACTCATCCAAAATAATAGTGGTTATCTATTTTTCCAACTATTGCAGATGTCTGTGTGTGTGTGTGTGGGTGGGGGGTGTGTTAAATAATTACCCTGAATAGTGGAGAGGATTTCTGCTCTCCCAGAGGCAGAAATTTCCTTCTTTTCTCTCCCCTTTTCTTTCTTCATCCTCCCTTTCTCTTCCCCAAGGCAAGAACAGTTATTTACTTAATTAGGGAGGAGAGCCTGACAGTCCTAAAGCCAGGTGGGCTCAGGCCTGAGAATCCTTTCTAGACGGCCTCCCCTAGGGCGCTGCGGGTTCACTTCGCGTCCAGGTTCTCATCGGTGAGCTGGCAGGCGTGTCTTCCCTTCCACAGGCCCTAACAGGCCTCTGTTCTCTCAGAACCAGCTTCTTACCCTGTTCCCTGTTCCCGGTGGAAAAGTCAGCTCCGCTGTTCACACGCAGCTGTTTATCTTCAATTTACAGTGGGTGGGGCTCTGCGGGAGGTAGGCGGGGGGGTGGGGGGAGTGGGGAGTAGGTCTCAGAAAAACGCTTTTGACTTTAAACCTAGTGTTACTACTAATATAGTTTAGGATCCACATGTCTTCCGTCTGGAGGGGATTTGCGCCATGGCCTTTGATATTCAAAAAAAGAAAAGAAAGCTTGGGGTGACATCTGTCAAAGTGTGGCTCCATTCTGCTCCCCCGGGGAGGCGTGGCCCAGGTCACGTGCCCAGGGCCCGCTCTGTGCTTTTGCCCCACCCTCTCTGATATGCCGTCAAAACCAGACACCCTCCTCTCTCCCCTGATACTTGAATAGTAAGATGTCTTGTAAAAAGTCTAAGTGTAACACAAGCATTTGCTGAGACTTGCAGAAAAACAAAGGAAAGCATAAGTAAAAAGGAAAGAAAGAAAGTAAATTTTAAGGTAGAGAAGGCTGATTCGAAAGCATTAGAGTTATGGTTTGATAACATGCTGTTAACTTGAGTATCTATCTCAGCAATTTTTCCTAAAGAATGGATAAAAGTGACTCAAGAAAAGGGAGCAGATCTTTAAACCCAATAAATCTGTTTGTTTGGTTTTTTCCTAAAGCACATGCCTTCTGCTTTTATTTACTGAGTTAAAAACACATATCATATTTTTATGGCATGAATTTTTGGCCTCACGCTGTATTTTCTTCCTGTTTAGGATCGTAACCACAGTGGCTCTGCCAACCACAGTCCTTTTCAGGAATGTTGTTGTTTAGCTGCTAAGCTGTGTCTGTCTCTTTGCAGCCTCCTAGACTATAGCATGCCAGGCTCTTCTGTCCTCCACTAGCTCCTGGAGTTTACTCAAATTCATATCCATTGAATCAGTGATGCTTTCTAACCATCTCATCTTCTGCTGCCCCCTTCTCCTTTGGCCTTCAGTCTTTCCCAGCATCAGGGACTTACTGATCTTGAACTGAGGACTAATCTGTTCAAGCTTAACATAGATCCTAGTTGTTGATGCTTCTACAAAGTCTGAGCAAGAATGATTTCTTAACAGTTATTTCAAATAATGTCAAATAAAATTCTAAGTCACCTATAATCCTTGTGTATTTTCTTTAAATTGTCGTTCTTTCTATACTTGTATTTCTTCAATACTCTGTGCAATGAGTACTTTAAAAGTATTTGACACTTGGGATTAAGCTCTTCACAACTTCAAGCATGAGCTTGAGCAACCTGAGAGGCAGACTCTGTCTAGGAAGACAGCTTGCTGAGATTAAAAAACAACTATTAAAGAACTATAGAGAATAGAAGTATGGACATAGGGAGGGGGAGGAGAGGGTGAGATATATGGAAAGTTAACACGGAAACTTACATTACCATATGGAAAATAGATAGCCAATGGGAATTTGCTGTATGGCTCAGGAAACTCAAGCAGGGGCTTTGTATCAACCTAGAGTGGTGGGATGAGAAGGGAGATGGAAGGGAGCTTCAAAGGGGAGGGGATATATGTATACCTATGGCTGATTCATGTGGAGGTTTGACAGAAAACAACAAAATTCTGTAAAGCAATTATCCTTCAATAAAAAATAAATTTAAAAAAAACCTAGGAAACCTGATTCTGCCAAACAGCTAGACAATTGTGAATAATTTATTTAATCTTTCTAGTCATTCATTTACTACAAGACTCTTGAGAGTCCCTTGGACTGCAAGGAGATCCAACCAGTCCATTCTGAAGGAGATCAGCCCTGGGATTTCTTTGGAGGGAATGATGCTGAAGCTGAAACTCCAGTACTTTGGCCACCTCATGTGAAGAGTTGACTCACTGGAAAAGACTCTGATGCTGGGAGGGACTGGGGGCAGAAGGAGAAATGGACAACAGAGGATGAGATGGCTGGATGGCATCACTGACTCGATGGATGTGAGTCTGAGTGACCTCCGGGAGTTGGTGATGGACAGGGAGGCCTGGCGTGCTGCAGTTCATGGGGTCACAAAGAGTCGGACACGACTGAGCGACTGAAAAAAAAAAAAAAAAGACCCAGTCATTTCAGTATCTATGATCCTTTCCAATTCATAATATTTGAATATATGCTGTTTTAAAATACTGTGGTGTTTCTCATGAAGCCCTTTCACATACACATATCATTTTGTCTTCAAGAGAATCATTAAAGTAGATAAGGCTGGTCTTTGGAGAATAGATAAAGAAGTTGGATATCCTTTTAACTAAGATGATAACTAAGTGGTAACTAAGATTGTGGGAAATTAGGTGATTGGCAGTGATTACCTGTGTGATAAATGGCAGAACTGGAACAAGAACTCAGGTCTTCTGACTCCAGCAAACACCTGTGTAGGCCACAAAAAAGATGCAAGAGAAAGCGTAACTGTTTGGAATCACTAATTATCTGCAAGTATTACTTCTGCTGGTGATAATGCCCTTTACTCAAACCACACTAACTAAAAGTAAAAGTAAATACCAGAAGTAAAAGTAATAAAATGGCCAGTGCTTTATTGTAATATGAGTATGGGGTAATTACAAGGGATTGAAAGATAACAGCTGAGCTCCGGGTGGGTGAGTTTGAAGCTGCAGTGTGGAGGAAAGTTATGATTCAGTTATGGCCACTCCTTACCAGAAATGTAGTGATAAGGTATAAGCCGTAGGGGACAAAGCCATGAGGAAATGCCAAGAAGTAGGAAACTCTGACTTCTTGTTGTTGAGTCGTTAAGTTATGTCCTACTCTTTTGTGACCCCATGGACTGTAAGCTGCTAAGCTCCTCTGTTCATGGGATTTCCCAGGCAAGCATACTGGAGTGGGTTGCCATTTCCTTCTCTGAGGGATCTTCCCGACCCAGGGATCAAACTGCATCTCTTGCATTGGCAGGCAGATTCTTTACTGCTAAGCCTCCTGGGAAGCCCTAAAGCTAGGTAAAGGAGAAGAACTCAGAGACTAAAATGATTTGAAAAATAATAGCATATGAAAAACACAACTATGACCATGCTGACAAGAATGAAGACTAGGGAGGGATAAAAATTTGGTGATTGGATTACAATAAAAATGTTTGTAACTACCAACTACATGCCAAAATATATGTACTTCCCTGGTGGTCCAGTGGTTAAGACTACACTTCTGATGCAGGGCATGTGGGTTCAGTTCCTGGTTGGGGAACTAAGATCCTCCATGCCAAGGGCAACTAAGCCTGCATGCTGCAATGAAGACCCTGCACAGCCAAAAAAAAAAAAAAAAGGTGATATGATTTAGGAAATGACACTTAAAAGTTAAGGGGTAAAGGGTATGATATATGAAACCTACTCCCAAATAGCTCAGAAAAAATATGTGTGCGTGCGTGCGTGCATGTGTGTGTGTGTGTGTGTGTGTGTGTGTGAGCTCCAACCAGAATACTTTCTGCTTTCTGCTGCTCTCTGACACAATTATTCCTGATTGGGGCATAAAGCCCTTCCCAGTTCCGTAAAGATACGGAAAATCAGCAAAGGTTGTAGAGAGAAAGTTTTAGCAATGTTTATGTCCTGGTACATGGCCCCACTCCTGAGAGTGATAAACTAAATTCCTATGTGGTTCAAGGTTTCCCTGAAGACCAACTGAGCTAATGAATGAGCAAGTACTTGGTAAAGACAATGGAACAATAAAAAATGAAAGTATTGCTGACCTGTGGTGATATAACTATCAGGTATACACAGTTATTACTATTAAGCTAAAAGAAAGTCAATGTTAGCATTGGAAAATAAACCATCAATAAACCATCAGATTTGTTTTTTTAATACTATAAGCACATAATAGGCAATTTAGCTGCCCTAATCCTAATGGATACAAATCCACTGTTGTTTTCTCTTCACAATGACTCATGAAGTATGCTTGCCAGAGCTGCTGTAACAAAGTATCACAAACCAGGTGGCTGACACAACAGAAATGCATTGTATCACAGTTTTGACATTGGAAGCCCCACATCAAAGTTTCAGTAAGGTTAGTTCCTCCTGTGAGCTGCTGCTGCTGCTAAGTCGCTTTAGTCATGTCCGACTCTGTGCAACCCATGGACTGCAGCCTACCAGGCTTTTCCGTCCATGGGATTCTCCAGGCAAGAACGCTGGAGTGGGTTGCCATTTCCTTCTCCAATGCATGAAAGTGGAAAGTGAAAGTGAGGGAAGGATCTATTTCAGGCCTTTCTCCTTGACTTATGGATGCCTGGAGACTTAAGAGATCTAGATTCGATGCCTGGGTCGGGAAGATCCCCTGGAGGAGCAAACCCACTCCAGTATTCTTGCCTGGAGAATCCCATGGAGAGAGAAGCCTGGTGGGCTATGGGCTATAAGGTCACAAAGGGTCAGACATAACTGAAGTGACTTAGCACACACGCACGTCTTCTCCCTACATCTCTTCACGTCGTCTTTTGCTATGAATGTCTGTGCCCAAATTCCCTTTCCTTGTAAGAACAACAGTCATATTGGACTAAGGTCCACTCTAGTTATCTCATTTTAACTGGTTCACCTCTGTAAAGACCCTTTCTATATATTCTGGGATACTGGGGGTAAGAACTTCAACACATGAATTTGGGGGCAAACCCCACAATATGAAAAATAGTTTCTTTCGTGAGTATAGGTGCAAAGTCCTTTTCTTAAAGAACAAATTCTTTGATGAGCCATTGATTTTAGTGAAAGGTTATTCTTCCTTTTTCACTCTTTCAACTTCAAGGCATGTCTCATTTCCACTGCTAGATCTATCTCACTGAAATGGGGAAAAAGAGAGTAGGTTGACCTCCACGGTACTGGAAGGACTGATGCTGAAGCTGAAGCTCCAATACTTTGGCCTCCTAATACAAAGAGCCAACTCACTGAAAAAGACCTGATATTGAGGGCATCAGGAGAAGGGGGCAACAGAGAATGAGGTGGTTGGATGGTATCACCTACTCAATGGATTTGAGTTTGAGCAAGCTCCAAGAGATAGTGAAGGACAGTGATGTCTGGCATGCTGCAGTCTATGATGTCTCAAAGAGTAGCACATGACTTAGTAGCTGAACAACAACCACCACCACGATATTACAAAGGATTAGCAGTGAATTAAAAAACCTACCAAATGGTTTTCCAGGCATACCCAATAGGTATTCCAATATACCTATTGGAAAGGTCTGTAATAATAGGTGAGAACTCATTTTAACGCTTTGTGTAAGAGTGTAAAAAATGGAAATGGTGTGGTTGTGGCTGAAGTCAGGCTGCTGGCTGAGCTACAAAACACAGTGCAATCAGGAGCCTCCAAGGCTGCGTGCCCATCAGTATAAAAAAGAAAATAAAAAATATTTTCATAACGAACGTATCAGTGACAGAACACTTCCAAATACCAGATATCAATACGTTCTGTTGGAGAGCACACTCTTTAAGAGACACATGACACTGAAGAAACCTTTTTTGTATGTGGCTGGATTATCTAGAAATCTGAGAATTATCCTAGTCATTTATCTTTCACCATTAAACTAATTTTTTTTTTCAGTTTTAATAAGAGCGTTTCAGCTAAAATAGTCAGGGCAGCAACCAGCCTTTTCCATTGTTTGCTGAGTACACCCCCAAAGCTTAAAATATAGTCCTCATTTTCATTTGTCATGTATTAACATGTGCTCTCCGCCTTAACTGCGGGCAATTACTGAAAATGTCTTTGAGGCAGTAAGACAGGTTGTACCTAATTCCCTTCTTCTGACTCTGTGGAGTTTCATGATAAACCCTGGAAGTAAAACGGGGTGGGGGGAAGGGAAGCCCCCAGTCCTTTTTATGAAATCTTTCTCCCATTTTTTTTCAAATAGCATCCAGTTTAATTATAAGTTGTAGGCTTCTCCTGGTATCAACAATTGCTAAATAGTAATGATAGCGCTCAGTGCTTCTCAGTGAAGCACATACGAGAGGCTCCGAAATAACCCTCAGGAAAGACTGGAGAGTGTGTGGTGCCGGCTTCACGCCCGTGACCGTGCGTGGGAGCAGAGGCTTGGAAGTCAAATCCTCACAGTCAACCTTCTGCCGCCGCCTGATGCCAGCCCATGCACTTCTTTATTTAGGAAGGACTTTCCACTGTATGTTAGCCGCTCAGGCATGTCTGACTCTTTGTGACCCCATGGACTGTAGCCCACCAGGTTCTTCTGTCCATAGAATTCTCCAGGCAAGAATACTGGCGTGGGCTGCCATTTTCTTCTCCAGAGGATCCTCCTGACCCAGGGATTGAAACTGGGTCTGCTACATTGCAAGTGGGTTCTTTACCATCTGAGCCACGTATAGTCCATGGAATTCTCCAGGCTGGAATACTGGAGTGGGTTACCTTTCCCTTCTCCAGAGAATCTTACCAACCCAGGGATCAAATCCAGGTCTCCCGCATTGCAGGCAGATTCTTTACCAGCTGAACCTTCCACTCTATAGGGCTTCTGGGATGGCTCAGATGCTAAAGAATCTGCCTGCAATGCAGGAGACTCAGGTTCAATTCCTGGGTCGGGAAGATCCCCTAGATAAGGAAATGGCTACCCACCATAGTATTCTTGCCTGGGAATTCCCATGGACAGAAGAACCTGGTCGGCTACACTCCATGGGGTCACAGAGAGGTGAACAGGACTGAGTGAGTAATGCACATGCTTCCACTGTACAAGATCTGAAAGTGTACTGATGGGCTTAAACCAACAATAAGCAACAGTAAGGTGGTGACAATCACTGAATCCTAGTTGAGCTGAATTATTGGTACAACAAATATAATGAGAAGGAAAGAATCTAGTATTTCCTGAACCCTTGCTTAGTGACAAGGTCAGCGCTTGGCCAACTTTAAAGTGTGTATGAATCACTCAAGGCATCTTTTTATTTTTTCAAGTAGTTTCTGATGTGTTTCAAGATTATTTTATTTAGTCATTTATTTAGCTGCACTGGGGTCTGTGGGATCCTTAGTTCCCTCACCAGGGATCGAACCAGCACCCCCTGCAGTGGAAGCCAGGAGTCCTAACCACTAGACTGCCAGGCAAGCTCCAGCTAGGGCATTCTCTTAACAAGTATGTTCAGATTCATCAGTTCTGGGGCAGGGCCTGAGATTTTGCACTTTTACCAGATTCTCAGTGACTGCTACCTTCTGGTCCCCAGTGTGTGCAGCAAGAGCCTAGATCCTTCATATTTAATGCTTAACAATAAATTTGAGAGATAGACATTATTATCTTTTAAAGCAATCGTTGAAGGAGAGACTTAGAAATTAATAAATGAGAAACCTGAAATTGATTTATAGCAAAGTTCCTATTCTTTCCAGTACTCTAATAATACCCAATAAGAGTAACAAATGCTTTACTTTTTTTAAATTTGCATCTCAAAAATGCCTGGTCACCTGTGATATTTGTCTAAATTTCAGATCTTCATGGCCTACCTCAGTCTACCAAACTGAAATTTCTAGATGATGTGCCTAGGAAAATGTGTTTTAAATGGGTACCTCGCTGATTCTCATGATCAGGAAAGTTTAGGAAACCATGATTATCTAGGTGACACTATAGTTTTGCAGCCTAAGTAAGGAACTCTGGTATTCTATGGTTATTTCTGAGTTTAAGCAGAACCATACCCACTCAGGACTTTTAATGCATTTCAACTTTACAGAGAAGGGCTGCCAGGACACCCAGAGTGAAACTCGTCGGTTTCATGATGTAAGGGATAGGTTTGAACCTGTATCTTATAACAGGGTGCTAAGGTACAGTATCTAATTATGTCACTCTTAATTGTAAGGTGAAAGCAACAACAGCCACAACGTTTTCTTTGCCTCTTTATCAGGTGAATGATCTTTGCCACCAATCCAATTACAGAGGATCAGTATTCTAAAATAAAAGCTCACTGGGATATAATATTTCCCATATCCAAAAGACACGGTTAACTTTTTTAGTAGAAACTCTCAGTGTGATCAGAATAAGGTTGGTTATTTATCTATGCTTTGAAAAGTTTACTTTGCACCAAGGAGATAACCCATAAATATTTCACTATAGCTCTGAACTGGAAATGAAGGGCCGAAGTAGACTTTTTAAAGTAAACATTGAGTTACTTCTTTTAGATCACTGATAGTTTTTCTAACTTAAACAAATCACATTCAATGTATGTTATTCAAAGGCACTTTAGGATCTTGGTATAGTTAATGTACTTATGAAATATAATTTATTAGCTTGATACATTTTGTTACTAACGGAACCTAATAATTTGATAACTGGAAGACCTTAGATTTTCTTACATATTTCTATATTTTCAAGAAAATCTAATTATATATGACCAACTTTCAAAGGAAATATTACATTTTCTTTTTAAAATTAACAGGATATTTCAAATATGTCAGAAGACTTGTATACTGAAATCTTCCTATGACACAATTCACTAAGCATAGAATTTGTTTCAGGGAAGTGCAACCAATATAATTATTAGTCATTTGGAGACACTCCACTTAGATTTGAAACCTAGATTGTGCCAGTTACGTAACTTTTCTGAGCCTTCATTTCCTCATCTGTGAAATAGGGACATTTCCTTGCTGAGTTGTATTAGACTAGAGGTAGATGAAGAGGCAATGGCAACCCACCCCAGTGTTCATGCCTGGAGAATCCCAGGAACAGAGGAGCCTAGTGGGCTGCTGTCTATGGGGTTGCACAGAGTCGGACACGACTGAAGCGACTTAGCAGCAGCAGCAGCAGATGAAGAGGCAAGCATATGGTAAGTGATTAATGAATGGTAATAATAAAACAAGGCATCATTGCTAAACTACCAAAAGAACTTTTTTAAAGTGATGGGGCTTCCCTGATGGCTCAGTGGTGAAGAATCTGCCTGCCAGTGCAGGGGACCGGAAGGAAAGTTATGACCAACCTGCTGCTGCTGCTGCTGCTAAGTCGCTTCAGTCGTGTCCGACTCTGTGCGACCCCATAGACGGCAGCCCACCAGGCTCCCCCGTCCCTGGGATTCTCCAGGCAAGAACACTGGAGTGGGTTGCCATTTCCTTCTCCAACCTAGACAACATATTAAAAAGCAGAGACATTACTTTGCCAACAAACGTCCATCTAGTCAAAGCTATGGTTTTTCCAGTAGTCATGTATGGATGTGAGAATTGGACTATAAAGAAAGCTGAGCACCGAAGAACTGATGCTTTTGAACTGTGGTGTTGGAGAAGACTCTTGAGAGTCCCTTGCACTTCAAGGAGATCTAACAGTCCACCCTAAAGGAAATCAGTCCTAAATATTCACTGGAAGGACTGATGCTGAAGCTGAAACTCCAATACTTTGACCGTCTGACTAGAAGAACTGACTCATTTGAAAAGACCCTAATGCTGGGAAAGATTGAAGGCAGGAGGAGAAGGGGACGACAGAGGATGAGATGGTTGAATGTCATCACCAACTCAATGGACGTGAGTTTGAGCAAGCTCTGGGAGTTGATGATGGACAGGGAGGCCTGGCGTGCTGCAGTCCATGGGGTCGCAGAGTCGGACATGATTGAGAGACTGAACTGAACTGACTGAGAGGATCCCACACGCCACGGGGCAGCTAGGCCTATGCGCCACAACTACTGAGCCTGTACTCTGGAGCCCAGGGGTCGCAACTATTGAGCCTATGTGCTGCAGCTACTGAAGCCCGCATGTGCTAGGGCCCGTGCTCCGTGACAAGAGAAGCCACTGCACTGAGAAGCTCGTGTGCCGTACCTAGCGAGCAGAGCCCACAATTAGAGAGCAGCTCGCCACAACCAAAGAATAGCCTGTGTAGCAACGAAGACACAGCACACACAAAAGAAAATAAAATTATTTTGTAAAAAGTGATAAAAATCTGTTTAGCAAAGTTCCTGCATATATATTTCCTCCATTGGATTATAGTAAAGTCATGTGATGTCTCTGTGTGTGTTCTAAGTCACTTCAGTCTGACTTTTAGTGATCAACTCTTTGTGACCTCCTCTTTGTGACCCTATGGACTGTAGCCCACCAGGCTCCTATGATTCTCCAGGCAAGAATTTTGGAGTGGGTTGCCATTTCCTTCTCCAAGGGATCTTCCCGACCCAGGGATCTTATGTATATCTGTGTATCTGATGTCTTCTGCCTTGGCAGATGGGTTTTTTACCACTAGCGCCACCTGGTAATCCCCACATGATGTCTACATTTTACTTATTCAAATTCAGCTCTAGGTACTTGACAAATAAAGGAAAAAATGGAGAGAGGGGGGAAAAAACCTCCCAATTTAAAATGGTCTAGGCAAGTTCAGCCCTCTATTCCACTCAATGAGCACGAATATTCTCGTGTACATTGTAAAATGAGAATGTGAGTCTTTATTGGTTTTGCTTTCAACGGGCCTCTCAAAGCATGAATGTTTCACTGTCCAAAGTATAACTCTAGGAACTTAGCACATACCTTTCAGTACAAAATATTCCTAAAGTGCAGCCAATGCCTGCACTTTATCTGGTGTTCAACTGAAGAAACAATTCTCCATTTCAAAGCTGGACGGAAGCCGACTTTATCGGAACTATTGAGAAATACTGTGTCTGTCTTTGAAGTAACAACTTCCTGAGGCGTTTTCCAGTGTAATGTTTAAAAAATCTTTTATTTTGAAATAATTGTAGATTTACAGAAGTTGCAAAAAGTTGAAATAATACTTCAGAAAGATGGTCTCTGTTCTTCACCCAGTTTCTCTGTTAACAGTTTTCATTTCCATAGCCTAATTATCAAAAGCAGGAGACACACATGGGTATAAGACTCTTCACTAAATGACAAACCTTATTCAGATTTCACCAGATTTTCTCCATTGTCCTTTTTCTGTCACAGAACCTCATCTGGGCACCTGCCTTTCATTTATTTGTTCCATTTTCTTGCTCTCCCCCAAACTAGGACGATTCCTCATTTCTCTTATCTTTTATGACTTTGATCTGTGACTCCATGAAAGTAAAGTAAATCAATCATTTGAAAAATGTCTTAAGTAGGTATTGATGTCTTAGATAATTCTGTGTAAATCCCAAACCAGGATATTTTATACAGCGGATTATTTATCAATTTTTCATTACACAAGTGCATGTAGTAGATGCTATTTTGGGAATGAATATTACTACCCAAGTGATAATGAAGTAACAAACTGTGCTTGCTTTTGGATAGTGACTATTTTAGAGTTGGAATCCTTTCAGATACTGGTGGAAGAATTTGTTGATGGTTCTACATTTCCAATACCTCAATTGAATTGGAGATTCAGCAATTCTGACTTTGGGTACTCATTACCCTTGATTTCTCAATAATCTTTCCGACTTTATTCAAAAGAAAAATGAGGTAAAATGTTTAGTCAAGTAAGAATCATATCATACAGAAACTTTTCTAAGCAATGATCATTTTAACAGTAGTAATTAACTGTTTTGTGCCAGTCTATGCAAAAATATCCTTCAATTATAAACATTAAGTGGGCATGAACTGCAAAGATCACTTCTTTTAGGGAGTTTAAAATATGGTAACAGAAATGGAAAATAATAGTTGAGACCTTCGGTCAGTTCAGTCGCTCAGTCATGTCCAACTCTTTGTGATCCCATGAATGGCAGCAGGCCAGGCCTCCCTGTCCATCAGCAACTCCCAGAGTTCACTCAGACTCATGTCCATTGAGTCACTGATGCCATCCAGCCATCTCATCCTCTGTCGTCCCCTTCTCCTCCTGCCCCCAATGTCTCCCAGCATCAGAGTCTTTTCCAAAGAGTCAACTCTTCACATGAGGTGGCCAAAGTACTGGCGTTTCAGCTTTAGCATCATTCCTTCCAAAGAAATCCCAGGGCTGATCTCCTTCAGAATGGACTGGTTGGATCTCCTTGCAGTCCAAGGGACTCTCAAGAGTCTTCTCCAATAGCACAGTTCAAAAGCATCAATTCTTCGGCGCTCAGCCTTCTTCACAGTCCAGCTCTCACATCCATACATGACTACTGGAAAAACCATAGCCTTGACTAGACAGACCTTTGTTGGCAAAGTAATGCTCTGCTTTTGAATATGCTATCTAGGCTGGTCATAACCCTCCTTCCAAGGAGTAAGCGTCTTTTAATTTCATGGCTGCAGTCACCATCTGCCATGATTTTGGAGCCCAAAAGTTTTAAAAAAATTTATAAACAGATTTCAAAGGATAGTAGTCATCAATCTATATATGTATTTTTAGTTAAGTCTAAAATAACTAACTAAAAATACATATATAGATTGATATGTTAACTAATAAAAAGAGAAATTTTTTGTTGCACTTGTGAATATCATTAGCAACGTATAAGATTTTTTCCCTCAACTTTAGTGAGGTAGGCATGTATGAATGCTAAGGCACTTGGTTGTGTCCGACTCTCTGTGACCCCATGGACTGTAACCCACCAGGCTTCTCTGTCCATAGGATTCTCCAGGTGAGAATACTGGAGTGTGTCGCCATGCCCTCCTCCAGGGGATCTTCCCCATACAGAGTTCAAACCCATGTCTCTCACATCTTCTGCATTGGTAGGCAGTTTCTTTACCGATAGCATTACCTGGAAGCCCTTAGTGAGGTATAATTGCAAATAAAAATTGTATATATCTAGGTTGTAAAATGTGATAATTTAATAAACATACATATTTAAAATGATTACCACAATCAAGTTAATTAACACATCTATTGTCTCAGATAGTTATGTGTGTGTGTGTGTGTGTGGTAAGTCTGGAGGACTTCCTGTTTTCAGTTTTTTGTTTTTTTATTTCTATTATTAAGATTTTAAAAAAAACATTGCTTTATTTAGAGTCTGTTTGTGATTACATATTTTTAAAAACTTTTTATTTTGGAATAAATTTATGTTTACAGAAAAGTTGGAAAGATAATCAATAGATATCTCACATAACCCTCCCCAGGTTCTGCTGTTGTTAAAATGTTACATTACCACTGTACTTTGGTTAAAACTAAGAAACCAGCAGGGATGCATTTCTATAAATTTGAGATTTTATTTAGATTTACCCAGTTTTCCCATTAATATCCTCTTTCTGTTCTGGAATACAGTTCAGGGAGACACATGGCATTTACCTGCCATGGTTTTTTAGTCTCTTCCAACCTGTGACACTTCTTTCATCTTGTCTTTTCTGATCTTGTCACTTTTGATAGAAACTGCTTACTGTTTCGTAAAACAAGCCTCAGCTTGGGTTTGTCTGAGGCTTTCTTGCCATTACATTGAGATGACCCATTTTGGGGCAAGAATTCCACAGAAGTGCTGCTGCGCCTTTCTGAAGGCACCCTCTCAGGATGTGTAACATCCACATGAGCGTTCAGTCAATGTAACCACCGCCAGGCTTCTGCATTGTAAGGTTAGTGTCCCTCCCTTTCCATCTTCTGTTCTTTGGAAGTGAGTCACTTGTGTAGTCCACCTGCAAGAGTGGGGAGATTAACCTCCACCTCCTGTAGGGGTGGTTATCGCCATATATTATTCAGACTTCTACAAGGAAGGTTTGTCTATATAGGACTTTCAATATCTAATATTGCTAAATTATCTAACTGGTGATGAAATAATACTATTCATTATTGCACACTTGTTTTGGATAGATACCTATTTAATAGATCCCTACCCTAGTAGGAAGTCTTCCCTGGTGGCTCAGATGGTAAAGCATCTGCCTACAATGCAGGAGGACCCAGGTTCGATTCCTGCGTCAGGAAGATCCTCTGGAGAAGGAAATGGCAACCCACTCCAATACTCTTGCCTGGAGAATCCCGTGGACAGAGGAGCGTGGTAGGCCATAGTCCATGGAGTCACAAAGAGTCAAACACGACTGAGGAGGGAGAGATTAAAAATAAGTAAGCAAGGTTTCCCTGGTGGCTCAGTGGTTAAATAATCCAATACAGGGGACACGGGATCAATTCCTGGTCCGGGAAGATCCCACATGCCATGGAGCATCTAAGCCAGCATGCCACAACTTCCAGAGCCTGCGTACTGCAGAGCCCGTGGTCTGGCAGGAGAAGCCTCCACAACTGCAGACTGCACCTCAAGAGTAGCCCCAACTAGAGAAAAGCCTGAGCAACAACGAAGACCCAGCACAGCCAAAAACAAACCAAAAATTTAAAAATCTATTAAAAAATAAGTAAACGGCACCTGCTGGTCTCTTCAGCTCCCTGCTGCCTCCTGTCTTCAGCATGCCTGTCTTCAGAGGCACTAACACGGGCTCCTCAGGGCATTCTCTCACAAAGCAGGGGCCACCTGGGCAGCTGAATCCACAGTCCAGCAGACAAAAAGTGCCAGCTGGGGTGTGAGAGGCACAGGCCTCATGACTTCAGGAGGCCCTTAGGGGACTGCGGCAATTGTACACAGAAGACTCACCAGGGCTAGAAGTTGCCCCTGTTCCAGTACTGGTTACAAGTCTTCTGTATTTACAGTGCACATTTGGGGCAAGTACACACATTCATAGTTTTGGCTACATCCATCTGTCTGTCATTTTAAGAAGAAAAGGGAAAAACCCAACACATCTTGAACTGAAAGCATAGTGATTTTCTGTTCATGAAATTTTCTGTAAGCTTGCTATTTTACAAGGAACTTAATAAGAATTGATTTTTAAGGAATCGATTTTTTCTCTGGCTAACTAAACTTTTTAATTCATTAAAAAACAAGCAAACAGCAAATTAAAACATTACATATTGACATAAGTGTTATAAATGATACTTAGTATGTCCTGATAGAAGGGAGTATTTCTGAGGGAGGCAACCTAAGAGAGTGCATTCTGGAATGGTCGAAGGTGTTGACATTTGGCTTCCATGAAAAACCTTCCGAACAACAGAGTGGTCTGGGGACGGAAAATTGTCTATGACGTTCCATGTCACGTGTCAGCTTGATTGGGCCATAGGGTGCCCAGGGATTTGGTTAAAAGAAAAATTTAAAAAAAAAAAAAAAATACTATTTTGAGTATGTCTGGGCTTCTCTGATAGCTCAGTTGGTAAAGAATCTTCCAGGAATGCAGGAGGCCCTGGTTCAATTCCTGGGTTGGGAAGATGCCCTGGAGAAGGGAAAGGCTACCCACTCCAGTAATCTGGCCTGGAGAATTCCAGGGACTGTATAGTCCATGGGGTCACAAAGAGTTGGACACGACTGAGTGACTTTCAGTTTCACTTTTCAATGAGTGTGTCTATGAAGATGTGTCTGGATGACATTTACATTCCAATGGGGAGACTGAGTAATGCAGGTGCGAGTGGGTTTCATCCAATCTGTGGACAGCCTGAACAGAAACCGAAGGCTGAATGAGGGAGAATCGACTCTCTCTGACTCACTGTGTTAAAGCTGGGACATCCGTCTTCTCTTGGACTTGAAGGCTCTCCTGGATCTCCAGCTTGACGACTGCAGTAAAATACATCTCCAGGACAGAAAGAGGGGTGGTGTGGCCCAAATACAAGGAGAAAAGGTGAACTACTATGAGAAGAAGTAGAAAGGAAAAATGATAAACTGCTGAGAAGCCCTGCCCCAGGGGAGTCTTGAGGACCATGATGAGAATGGAGTTTGAACTTTAAAGGTTATGGGAAGCCTTTAAAAGATTCTCAGCAGGAAACTGAAATTGCATATTACGTTATTAAAAGATCATTCGAGGACTCACGGGTGGTAAAGGGCAGATGCTCCGAGGCCCCTGCTGTAGGCTGAGCTGGAGATGTCTGTGTGTGGTCAGCACTGTGTCGGTATGAATTTAGAGAGCTAGAGAGATTTCAGAACCAACAGGCCCCCTGTACCATGGGGGATACTGATGACTGATTCATGTTGACGTATGGCAGGAACCAACACAATATTGTGATTATCCTTCAATCAAAAATAAATAAATTGTAGGGACTTCCCTGGATGTCCAGTGGCTAAGACTCTGTGCTCCCAATGCAGGAGGGCTGGGTTTGATCCCTGGTCAGGGAACTAGATCCCACAGGCAACAACTAAGAGTTTGAACACGCCAACGAAGATCCCATGGGCGTAACTAAGACCCTATGAGGCCAAAAAATAAATAAAAATGTAATAATAAATTTAATAATAGAGAAAAAAGTTAAAGATAACATTCTTATAAAATTTTAGGATGTTAGATTTGTCCTGGGGAAGGGCACAAAGACGTACGTACAAGGATGTTCACTGCAGCGAAAAATCAGAAATAAGCTTCCGTAAGTATGGAATTGGTAAAACAGAATATCCGTTAAAAAGAACGCAATACATTTTCATGAAAAGAAAAATGTTCAAGAGACACTAAGTGGAAAAAAACAAACAAACAAAACAAACATGGTACAGAAGAGTCTCCATAGTACAATCCCACTAAGCTGAATTAGAAATGATTATTATTTATGTCTGTGCTATGCTGTGCTTGGTCGTGCAGTTGTTTCTGACTCTTTGAGACCCTGTGGACTGTACCCTGCCAGGCTCCTCTGTCCATGGGGAGTCTCCAGTCAAGAATACTGGAATGGATTGCCATGCCTTTCTCCAGAGGATCTTCCCAACCCAGGGATTGAACTCAGGTCTCCTGCATTGCAGGTGGATTCTTTGTCAGCTGAGCTACCAGGGAAGCCCTCACTTATGTCTACTCTACATTAAATATTATAAGAGAAAGAAGAACGGAACTGGAGGAATCAACCTGCCTGACTTCAGGCTCTACTACAAAGCCACAGTCATCAAGACAGTATGGTACTGGCACAAAGACAGAAATATAGATCAATGGAACAAAATAGAAAGCCCAGAGATAAATCCACGCACATATGGTCACCTTATCTTTGACAAAGGAGGCAAGAATATACAATGGACTAAAGACAATCTTTTTAACAAGTGGTGCTGGTAAAACTGGTTGAACACTTGTAAAAGAATGAAACTAGAACACTTTCTAACACCATACACAAAAATAAACTCAAAATGGATTAAAGAGCTAAATGTAAGACCAGAAACCATAAAACTCCTAGAGGAAAACAAAGGCAAAACACTCTCTGACTTACATCACAGCAGGATCCTCCATGACCCACCTCCCAGAATATCGGAAATAAAATAAAAAATGAACAAATGGGACCTAATCAAACTTAAAAGCTTCTGCACAACAAAGGAAACTATAAGCAAGGTGAAAAGACAGCCTTCAGAATGGGAGAAAATAATAGCAAATGAAGCAACAGACAAACAACTAATCTCAAAAATACACAAGCAACTTCTACAGCTCAATTCAAGAAAAATAAATGACCCAATCAAAAAATGGGCCAAAGAACTAAATAGACATTTCTCCAAAGAAGACATACAGATGGCTAACAAACACATGAAAAGATGCTCAACATCACTCATTATCAGAGAAATGCAAATCAAAACCACTATGAGGTACCATTTCAAGCCAGTCAGAATGGCTTCGATCCAAAAGTCCACAAGCAATAAATGCTGGAGAGGGTGCGGAGAGAAGGGAACCCTCTTACACTGTTGGTGGGAATGCAAACTAGTATAGCCACTATGGAGAACAGTATGGAGATTCCTCAAAAAACTGAGAATAGAACTGCCTTATGATCCAGCAATCCCACTGCTGGGCATACACACTGAGAAAACCAGAATTGAAAGAGACACGTGCACCCCAATGTTCATAGCAGCACTGTTTACAATAGCCAGGACGTGGAAGCAACCTAGATGTCCATCCACAGATGAATGGATAAGCAAGCTGTGGTGCATATACACAATGGAGTATTACTCAGCCATTAAAAAGAATACATTTGAATCAGTTCTAAGGAGGTGGATGGAACTGGAGCCTATTATACAGAGTGAAGTAAGCCAGAAACAAAAACACAAATACAGTATACTAACGCATATATATGGAATCTAGAAAGATGGTAAAAATAACCCTATTTATGAGACAGCAAAAGAGACACTGATGTATAGAACAGACTTTTGGACTCTGAGACTGGGAGAGGGAGGGATGATTGGGGAGAATAGCATTGAAATATGTATAATATCATATCTGAAACGAGTCGTCAGTCCAGGTACAATGCCCGATAACAAATGCCTGGGGCTGGAGCACTGGGACGACCTGGAGGGATGGTATGGGGAGGGAGGAGGGAGGAGGATTCAGGATGGGGAACACATGTATACTGGTGACGGATCCATCTTGATGTATAGTAAAAGCAATACAATATTGTAAAGTTAAGCAAAAAGAAAAAGAAAAAAAAAGAAAAAAAAAAAAGAAAGTCTGATGAAGTGTATCAATATATGTTAACGGTGTTTAACTGTTGAAGGTGGTTATGTCAGTACAGTGGAGATTATGAAGGATTTTCACATTATACCTTATGCCTTTCTGTCTTACTACAATATCTCGAACAATGGATGAGAAAAATTAAAAAAAAAATCAGAACAGTACGTTTAGGATTAATAGGTACTTTAATGAAATCTTTGAATCAACTCTATGAAATAAGTCCTATAAATATAAATATTATTTTCCTTTATAAAGAGTGCAGATTACACTCAAACCAGGGAAATGTAGAATATTATTTATTAAATCAAAATTATTAACATTTCACAAAATGACATTGAAAACACATTCACTTCATTCAAGTAACATCAAAAACAAATAAGTATACAAAGTTTTTTTTACGTCATTTATTAAGGCAATGGTTTTGTGGTTTAGTAAAGGAAGAGATACAGAAATTTATTTGTGAAATAAAACAAAAGCTTTCTTTTTAAGTTGTACTTTATGAAAAGACTACTAAAGCTTGATCATCTCTGAGCACCAGATTATGGATTATTATGGATGACTACCATTTTCTTCTTAACTCCTTTCTATATTTTTCAAATTGCCATAAAAATCACAAATCACTTTTGCAATTAAAAAAATGTTTCATTGAAGTTAGGTGTCTATAAATTTAACACAGTGTATCTGATCAATGTCAATCTGCTTGCACTCTCTCTAAAACATCAGGTAGTTCTCTGGTTCTCAATGACCAAGTTTGCAGACTTTATTTACAAACTGGAACTTGCAACATGATTACACCGGTCCCTACCTCTCTCTATCCAAAATGACAAGGAAACATCGATTGAGCACACCCTGACAAGCAACTTTTAAAATGCCATTATTAAAATGACGATGCAGGCCTTTCATCGAATTTCTACACAACCACAAAGAAAGGTCAAAGCAAAGAGAAGCTGACTGTTAGAAAAACTCCAGCCACTTACACCTTCTCTCAGCCACAATCACATAGTATGCGGCAAATATTTTTAGGTAACACTGAGAAAGCTTGAAACTGCAGCTGTGGTGTGTAATGCGATGTGCCAAAAAAAGAGAGAAGACAGTTTTTTCATGACAACTGAAAAACTTATGCAAAGGGTGTGAGATCCTTGGATGAATGTTATTTAGTAAACACTGTCCACAGGCACATTGTACAACTGCACACCATAATTCTGGTTTGCTTTCAACCATCTGAAGCCTTTCTATGCTTTTTGGTGTTGGAGAAGACTCTTGGGAGTCCCTTGACTGCAAGAAGATCCAACCAGTCCACTCGGGAGGCCTGGCATGCTGCGATTCATGGGGTCGCAAAGAGACAGACACAACTGTGTGACTGAACTGAACTGAACTAAGCCCTGTAAATTATTTCTGACTCATTAATCTTTCACCCTGGGGGCAACTCACAAGCTTCATGAAAGTGTGAATATTTTTCTTAAATCTCTTTTCTAGCCAATGCATTCATTTGTTTTTTAGCCTCTGAACATAAATCTCTGCAATGAAAATCAACTAAATAATACTTGCTTCCCTCTCTTATATCTTCCTTTCTCTAAAACTATCCTATTATAATTAAAAGCACATAACCAAAGACCAATTCTTCATTATTTGTTTATAACTAGGGATCTTAAGTTGAGGAAGGGGTTGGGAGCAGGATGATGTAAACACTACTAGGCCAGAGTTCCCTAAGCCTGGCCCAGCTGACACTTGAGGCTGATAATTCTTTATTGTAAAGGGCTGTCCTGTGTATTGTAGGATATGCAACCATATCTCTGGTCTCTATCCACTAGATGCCAGCAATGCAGAGTTGGAACTTCCCAGATGTGACCACTAAAACTTTCTCCAACATATTGTCAAATAGTTTCTAGGGGACAAAACCGTTGTCCCCAATTGAGAGCCACTGCACTGCACTACGTCAAAGACTACAAAACCAAGGGCCTTGGCTCTCGCCAAGTCAAATTGTTTCTTTGGCCCTATAGTTAACCTCTACTTACCTAGTCACCACCAGCATAAAATACAGACACTCATAAACGCCCTCACATGCTTCACGGCAAAGCCTTTGAACGTTGTCTGGAGTTCTTCCTCTGATTCATACGTGGCCGGTTTGGCTAGGAGGCGAGAAGCAGGCGCTGGTAATTTTCCCAGGCTTCCCCAATGTGGACTTTTGTGCCTGTTACTTTTTTTTTGGACTGTGCTGGATCTTTGTTTACTCTCTAGTGGCTGTGCACAAGCTTCTCTGCGTGGTGGTGTCTCTTATTGTGGAGCACAGACTCTAGGCACGTGGGGTTGAGTAGCTGTGGTGTTCAGACCTCATTGCCCTGTGGCACGTGGAATCTTCCTGCACCAGGGGTCGAGCCTGTGTCCCCTGCATTGGCAGACAGATTCCTAACCACTGGACCACCAGGGAAGTCCATGTGCTCATCACTGTTCATGTCTGTAAATTCATAATGTCTTGACTCCAGAAGCTCGTGAATGACCCCAATTTCTTTATCTATTTCCCACACTCTGCAAAACCCATGCTCCCCTGTGAATATTGTTTCAAACATAATTTTAGTTAAATGTTTATTCTGCTTTGCAATTGTTTTTCTTATTTGGCACTTGAATACACAGTTATGCTGCAGCTGCTGCTACGTTGCTTCAGTCGTGTCCGACTCCGTGCGACCTCATAGACGGTAGCCCACCAGGCTCCCCTGTCCCTGGGGTTCTCCAGGCAAGAACACTGGAGTGGGTTGCTATTTCCTTCTCCCATGCATGAAAGTGAAACGTGAAAGTGAAGTAGCTCAGTCGTGTCTGACTCGTAGCAACCCCATGGACTACAGCCTACCAGGCTCCTCCATCCATGGGATTTTCCAGGCAAGAGTACTAGAGTGGGTTGCCATTGCCTTCTCCGAAATACACAGTTATGATTCATGCTTAAAATGTTTATTTCTGGAAATCATCTTAGAGCCAATGAATTAAAACTGGGGGAAGGGATTTGTTGATTAAAAAAAAATCATTTGCTTTTTAAAGGACATTTGCTTATAAACAATGCAGGTCTAATACATAACAGGGCCTTGCTTATTCTTATTTAATGCCATGCTTTTGCACATACATGAATAGCACTAAATATATCTATGCAATTAGTGAAAACAGCCATATAAAAGTAACTGGAGAATTTCATTTTATATGAAATTCTAGAGAATGCCAAGTACAATGTTGACCAGCAGATGGCAAGTTGGGAAGGGCTGGAAAAAAGAATACAAACTGGCCAAGGAAGCACCAAGAAAAATGGGCAGAAAATGCTCCTTTGGTGGAAGAAACATTCTCATTGAATTCTTCTCTATGGAAAACTCTGGAAAGTGGATTTACTATTACTAGAAGCATAATCTTGAGTAAGCATCTTAGTCTCTGCTGGCCTGTTTCATCTTTGGTAAAATGAAAATGATGATACCCACCCTCCAAGGCGTAGTGAATTTTACACTATTATGCTGTTAGGCTTGTACCTGACACACAAGTGTTTTATAAGCATCGTTTTCTATGCTGCTTCCCTCCTTTGTTCCCAGCACTGGCTAAATAATTGAGGTCCAGTGCAACATGGAAATGAGGGCTCCCTTGTTCAAAAATTAAGAATTTCAAGACAGCAACAGCAGAACTTTAAACCAAGTGATGGTCCCTTTAAGAGTGGGGCTTGTGTTATTACAAAGGTTGTACACTCACAAAGTGAGCCAAGCTCGCTCCCCTAGGCTTTTAAGGTTCCATTTGTCATTTCTTCTACTAAATTAAAAGTCACTCTTCCAATTTCACAATTGAGAGGGACATATATTCAACTAATCAAAGAGGCTTGATTATGGGTGTTGTTTTTCAATGCTGGTTCACAGTTGGTCAAGCTGTTGAGTGTTAAATGAGCCTAGGGCTCTTATAAAGGAACTGTTTTAATCTGGCATAGTATTTCTCTGGTTTGCATCGTTCTCCACATGGAGAAATTAAAACCAAAACCTTAGATGTTCAGGCTTCCTAGGAGGCTCAATGGTAAAGAATCTGCCTGCCAATGCAGGAAGACACAGAGGACACAAGTTTGATCCCTGGGTCGCGAAGATCCCTTGGAGAAGGAAATGGCAACCTACTCCAGTATTCTTGCCTGGAGAATCCCAGGGATAGAGGAGCCTGGTGGGCTTCTTTTAATAGGGTCGCAGAGTCAGAAACGACTGACTGAGCACACATGCGCCTTACTTGCCTACAAGTAACTGGAGCCTTGATGATAGCCAAAGAGGCACTAAGTGGCCAAGAGCCACTCGACTCAAAAGCACGTTATCTAGACTTAAGAAACAGTAACCACAAAGAAGGCAGCATAGTATTAAATTGGTATATTTGATCCTATCCTGGAAACTTATAGCAAACTGGTCCAGATGTCTAAGAGTAAAACCCCCAAAAGGAAGACTGGGTCTTAATACTAAAACCACTGAGCCCCAGCTCTGCCCTTTATTCCTTCTTCTTTACAGATGCATCAGCATGTCCTTTAATGGGTTTCTCAAAGTTTTCACCTCCTATTTATAAGAGAGACTCCTGTAAAAAAAATCAAAGTAATTGTGTGAATATACATATATATGTACACACACACACACACACATAGAAATTTTCTCTACTGGAAGAAACACACACAGGAACATGAGGCATCTCAACAAAACGCACAGAGAATGAACATTTGTTGAGCACCTTTTATTGTTCCATGACCCAGCTGTTTTACATTCATTGGAATATTAAAGCATATATTAGTTTTCACTTTTTCATTTAATCTCAATACACTCAAGACTTTTTTTTTTAAATGGTGAAGAAACAGGCTTAGAACAGTTATTTAACCTGCTCAATGTCACAGTTAGCAAGTTGGAGGGTCTGTATTTAAGATTGTGTGCGTGTGTGTTAGTCGCTCAGTCGTATTCCACTCTTTTCGACCCCACAGCCTTCAGCCCACCAGGCTCCTCTGTACATGGGATTCTCCAAGCAAGAATATTAGAGTGGTTTACCATTCCTTTCTCCAGGGGATCTTCCTGACCCAGGGAATGAACACAGGTCTCCTTCATTGTAGGCAGATTCTTTACTGTCTCAGACACCAGAGACGCTTTTGAGATTTTACCAGATGCCAAAGCTCATGTATTAAGTTCCTATTCCATATGATTAAAAATTCAGGTATGCAATCTAATGGTATTTTTTTAACATTTTATTTTGTACCAGAGTATAGCCATTTAGGGCTTCCAACGTGGTGATAGTGGTCAAAAGCTATGGTTTTTCTAGTCAAACCTATGGTTTTTCCACTAGTCATGTATGGATGTGAGAGTTGGACTACAAAAAGCTGTCAATTCAGTCAGTTGAATTGCTCAGTTGTGTCTGCATCTTTGTGACCTCACAGGTTGCAGCACGCCAGGCCTCCTTGTCCATCACCAACTCCTGGAGTTCACTCAAACTCATGTCCATTGAGTCCGTGATGCCATCCAGCCATCTCATCCTCTGTCATCCCCCTCTCATCCTGCCTTCAATCTTTCCCAGCATCAGGGTCTTTTCAAATGAGTCAGTTCTTCTAGTCAGGTGGCCATAGTATTGGAGTGTCAGCTTCAGCATCAGTCCTTCCAATGAATATTCAGGACTGATTTCCTTTAGGGTGGACTGGTTGGATCTCCTTGCAGTCCAAAGGACTCTCAAGAGTCTTCTCCAACAACATAGTTCAAAAGCATCAGTTCTTCGGTACTCAGCTTTCTTTATAGTCCAATTCTCACATCCATACATGACTACTGGAAAAACCATAGCTTTGACTAGATGGACGTTTGTTGGCAAAGTAATGTCTCTGCTTTTGAATATGCTGCCTAGGTTGGTCATAATTTCTCTTCCAAGGAGCAAGCGTCTTTTAAGGTCATAGCTGCAGTCACCATCTGCAGTAATTTTGGAGCCCCCAAAATAAAGTCTGTCACTGTTTCCACTGTTTCCCCATCTATCTGCCATGAAGTGATGGGACCAGATGCCATGATCTTAGTTTTTTCAATAAAAGCTGAGCACTGACTAATTTTTGTTTTTTAACCATGGTGTTGGAGAAGACTCTTGAGAGTTCCTTTGACTTCAAGGAGATCAAACCAGTCAATCCTAAGGGATATCAATCCTGGATATTCATTGGAAGGACTGATGCTGAAGCTAAAACTCCAATACTATGGCCACCTGATGGGAAGGGCTGACTCACTGGAAAAGACCCTGATGCTGGGAAACATGGAAGGCAGGAGGAGATGGGGATGACAGATGAGATGGCTGGATGGCATCACTGACTCTATGGACATGAGTTTGAGCAAGCTCCGGGAGTGGTGAAGGACAGGGAAGCCTGGCGTGCTGCAGTCCATGGGGTGGCAAAAAGAGTGGGATTCGACTAACCAAACTGAACTGAACTGAGTGGTACAGAACCTGCCTGCCCATGCACAAGACCTAAGAGATGTGGGTTTGATCCCTGGGTTGGGGAAGATGCCCTGGAGAAGGAACTGGCAAACCCACTCCAATATTCTTGCCTGGAGAATCACATGGACAGAGGAGCCTGGCCAGCTATAGTTCATAGGGCAGCAAAGAGTCAGCTGGCTGAAGGGACTTAGCACACAGACACACAGACAATTACCAATGTTGCGACAGTTTCAGGTGAACAGTGAAGGGACTCTGCCACACCTATACACGTATTCTCCCCTAAACCCTCCTCCCATCCAGGCTGCCATTTAACAGTGAGCAGAGTTCCCTGTGTTATACTGTAGGTCCTTGATAAGTTTTCCACTTTAAATACAGCAGTGTCACAGTATCTTTGGGTCAAACAACAAAACGCAAATTTTAACATACTAGCTAATCATATTAGTTGGAGAAGGAAATGGCAACCCACTCCAGTATTCTTGCCCGGAGAATCCCACGGACAGAGAAGCCTGGTGGGCTACAGTTCATGGGATTGCGCAGAGCCGGACATGATTGAGCAACTAACACAATCATATTAGTTTACAAGGTCGCCTGGCTTTCACCATAATTTCTATCTATTCCCCCACCGTCATCACCATAAAATTTCAGATCTCCGGGTTAGCATTTCTAACAGTTGACCGGGAGAACAAGCTGCCTTCTACATAAAAATAAACATTTAAAACTTGTGATAAGAAAGTAACTCCGAAGACCGCAAGGGGAAAAAAAAAAAAAAGAGCTGTTTGGGATGGTAAACCCTCCTTCAAGGCTACGCAAGAGAAAAGTCCCAGACGCCGGTCAGGAGGATTTGCAGCCCCGGTGACCGTCCAGGCAGCGCGCGGCTAAGCGCACACTGCGCAGGTGCGAGCCCCGCTGCTCCCCGCGGAGCGCGGGCTGCCGCGGCCGGAAGCTGTCTTTCGGTGGGCGGTCGCCGGGGGGGAAATGGAGAAGCGGGGGGTGGAGCCTGAGGAGGCAGGCGGCGGCGACGAGGAAGCGGACGCGACTCGGGCCATGGAGCGGGCGGAGGCGGGGGCGCCCGGCGGCTGGCCCGGGGCGCTGGAGCCTGACGAGCTCGACGACCTCCCTTGGTGTAAATGAGCAGGCGGGGCGGGGCGACGAGGGGGGCTCCCCCGGCGGCGGCGGCGGCGGAGGCGGCGGCGATTGCCGCCGTTGGAGAGCGACCGTCCCCTCCCCGCCCGCGTCCCGGGGTCTTCCCGGGTCCGCCGAGAGAGCGGCACATCGCCGCCTCGGGTTCTGAGGCCAAGGTCCCCGAGAGGGGCGGCTTCGTCCAGTAGGGGAAAGTCGGTCGCGTCCAGTGGGGTAATAATGGAGGCTGCGCTCGTCTCCCCTCAAACAGCCCCGCGAAAGCGGAAGGGGCCTCGGGTGCCTCAGGGTTGCGGAAGCGGGAACCTTGTCGCCCACTTGCCAGAGGTTGCGGCCCGGCCACAGCGGAAGGGACCGCCCGGCTCGGAACCGAACCCGGCCGGGTCTGCAAGAGGCCGCCTCTCTGCTGACCCGCCTCCAGCTTCGGGGCCCAACCCCCGTGGTTTGGGGCCAAGGCTTTCTCCTTCCCAGCGTCCCCGCCCTTCGTTTTTAAAAAGCTTTAAAATTTTTAAATACTTTTAGGTTTACAGAGAGATGCACAAATAACTTTTACCGACTTTAATGTCTTACGTCACCGTGATACATTTGTTAAAAGAAAGTAACGTTGGCATAGTAATTAATACTCTTAACGGAAGGGCAAGCTTTATTCCGATTTTACCAGGGTTTTTTTTTTTTTTCCATTTAATTTGTTTCTGTTCCAAACTCCAAACCAGGATACCACATGGCATTGTAGCCTGCCTTGTTTTTAACTGCTGTTAATAGCTGAATTGGAGAAGGAAATGGCAACCCACTCCAGTGTTCTTGCCTGGAGAATCCCAGGGACAGGGGAGCCTGGTGGGCTGCCGTCTATGGAGTTGCACAGAGTTGGACATGACTGAAGCGACTTAGCAGCAGCAGCAGCAGCAATAGCTGAAATCTCCTGTCTTTATCCCTCTACCCCCTCCACCAAGATGTGAACTACTTTTTAAGATCCAGGAAATACTTACTCAATCTTTAAATTACGAAGTATTTGTTGGTGGTCTAGGTATCGGCTATTCAGCATTGAACCAAATAATCCTGATCTCATGGGAGCTAAATATAGTCCACTGGGACCCATAGATTCTGTCTTCTGTTTTGTGTTTCAGGTTATTTTTTTAAGGACATGCCACTTAAAACAATTTTTTGTTGTTGTTTAGTCGGTAAGTCATGTATGACTTTTGGACTACATGGACTGGACTGTAGCCCACCAGGCTCCTCTATCCATGGAATTCTCCAGTCAAGAATACTGGAGTGGGTTGCCATTTCCTCCTCCAGGGGATCTTTCCCACCCGGGGTTTGATCCCGTGTCTCCTGCTGCTGCTGCTGTCACTTTAGTCTCCTGCATTGGCAGGTTTAATCTTACAAGGAGCCACCAGGGAAGGATCATTTTTAAGTTGGTTGGAAGATTTGTGTTTATAAACTTTTCAGCCCTTTCCAACTTACTTTAACTTTTCGTATAAACTTCAAAGTCCTAGGATTAACTGTTGCATCTTCCATTATTGATAAAAGATTTTTTTCCCTTAAAATTTATTACTATCCTGAGAAAAATGCAGTACACAAAGAAATAGTAAACAGGACTGAGGACTCTATTGTGGGTGGAGTTTCTCTCATATCCTTGTAAGTTTTAGATTCTTTGACACATGTAATAAATCCAGGAAAAAGAACTTAAAAATCACTCTATATTCTTTCTTGGTTGCCATGTTTTAAGGGACTGGCAGTTGCTCAGAGATGATAAACAGGCTGAATGTGTTTTTTTCATTTGGTTGCATATTGTGCCATAGTTCATGATGAGCTGGAACCAGCAGGAACTTCTTCATGCAGAGTCATAGTACATGTGGACCTGGATTGCTTTTATGCACAAGTAGAAATGATCTCCAATCCAGAACTAAAGGACAAACCTTTAGGTAATTCTGGACTTTGATACTATTTTCATTGTATGATGTGATTTGTTATTATTTATTCTGATTTATTAATCATATTAATGTTGGAAGCAGTTCTGTGATGCTTTATAGATAGTAATCTTTATTTCACTACTGGATGTAAACTTGATGAGCCTCATTTTCTAATGGCAAATGTGAGAGAAGTAGCATAATTAACCAAATAGGAAGACCACAAGAAACTTCTAAATGTTTGAAATTTTACAGCCATTTTATCTCAAGAATAACCTTTAAAAAAGTTTTTTTAATAGGCATTTTCAACTATTCTCCCACTTTTGAAATTAACTATTGAATTGTGTAACAAAATAGTTGGATTTTGTATGACAAAATAATTGGATTTTGAACAACCCAAAATATTAAGGCATGCATAGTACAAGCTTTTCATGAAAACATAAGTATGTTTTAAAATAAAAGGCAAAGAAATTTTACATTGGGGAGTTACTGAGTATTTTGTTGGCTTATTTTAATATTTTATTTTTACATTAGAAAAGTAAATTTCTAAAATTTTATGCATGTAGGAAGGATTTATCTTTGAGTAAAAGCATGCTGGGAGGGATTGGGGGCAGGAGGAAAAGGGGACGACAGAGGATGAGATGGCTGGATGGCATCACCAACTCAATGCACATGAGTTTGGGTGAACTCGGGAGTTGGTGATGGACAGGGAGGCCTGGCGTGATGCGATTCATGGGGTCGCAAAGAGTCGGACACGACTGAGCAACTGAACTGAACTGAACTGAAAAATAAACAGCAGTTTTGGTCGCTTGCTGCTACCCCCTGGTGTCTACTTTGGTTTTGATAAAGCCCAATTCAGTTCAGCCTAGTTTACTAAGGAACAGAGGATGACTGATGAGTACATTTTGGCTTTCCAAGGTCTAGGGTCTTTAAAATTTCCTAAAGATGTCAAGGAGTTAGGATTAGGGAACCTGAATTTTCTTCATTAGGCATTTCTAATTAGTAGCATTTTAAGATGTTGCGTAAGTAATGATTAGTAAAGAGGGATCGTATAATTAAGATGCCAGCTTTCCTGTTGGCTCAGTGGTAAAGAATCCACTGCCTGCCGATATGGGAGAAGTGGGTTTGATCCCTGGATCTGGAAGATCCCTGGAGAAGGAAATGGCTACCACTCCCAATATTCTTGCCTGGGAAATCGCATGGACAGAGAGATCTGGCGGGCTATAGGCCACAGGGTCCTAAAAGAGGTGGACACGACTTAATGACTAAACAACAACAACGACAATATTTGCTAATACAAATGAAAGCCTATGTTGTTTTCTCCTAGAAACCATCAGCATAATATTCCTTATTTCCTGGTAATTATTCATTACTACATTTTAATTTGTTTAGTCGATAAGCCATATCCGACTCTTCTGTGACCTCATGGAATGTAGCCTGACAGGCTCCTCTGTCCATGGGATTCAGTAGGCAAGAAGACTGGAGTGGGTTGCCTTTTTCAGGAGATCTTCCCAACCTAGGGATCGAGTGCCAGTCTCCTGCATTGCAGGTAGATTCTTCACTGCTGAGCCACCATTAGCAAATATATGACTACTTAACTTGGGCTGGTGATACAATGGTGAGTCCATATAATCCTGCCTTAAAAGACTGATATTTTAGTTAAGGAAGTGACTAATCTGATTTTTTAATACAGTTTACTGATGAATCATAATTAATTACTTTTGACTCCGTAGTTCTGTTTTGGGACATCATCTGACATATCAAAAATAAGTGAAATGTTTCTTTGCCTGTTTATAATATGAGAATTTTAGGAAAAAAGCAAACAGTTTTAGCAATTATAAGTCACTGGTAAATTAGAATTTTTAAGCAGTGTGTAGATGATCATAATTTAATTTTTTTGATAAGGAAGGGGCTTATAATGCCACTTCACTGTCTAATCTTTTCTATAGGTTACTGTGAAGAAAAGTTCAGTCATTAGACCATTTACTGGGGGAGATTACTAATAACTGTGTAGGTTGGCACTCGGAGAAGGCAATGGCACCCCACTCCAGTACTCTTGCCTGAAAAATCCAATGGACGGAGGAGCCTGGTGGGCTGCAGTCCATGGGGTCGCTAAGAGTCGGACATGACTGAGCGACTTCACTTTCACTTTTCACTTTCATGCATTGGAGAAGGAAATGGCAACCCACTCCAGTGTTCTTGCCTTGAGAATCCCAGAGACGGAGGAGCCTGGTGGGCTGCCGTCTCTGGGGTCGCACAGAGTCGGACACGACTAAAGCGACTTAGCAGCAGCAGCAGGAAGTTGGCACTTGTAACAGAACATAGCTTTATATTAATTGGGAAGTTATTCAGAAGACAAGTTAGATTTTCTAGTAGTGACCAGTAGTTAATTGTAGTCAGTTACTATCATCTGCCTTACTTTTGGTAAAACATGGCCTCAGTTCAGTTCAGTCACTCAGTCGTGTCAGACTATTTGCGACCCCATGAATCACAGCACGCCAGGCCTCCCTGTCCATCACCAACTCCCAGAGTTCACTCAGACTCACATTCATCTAGTCGGTGATGCCATCCAGCCATCTCATCCTCTGTCGTCCCCTTCTCCTCCTGCCCCCAATCCATCCCAGCATCAGAGTCTTCTCCAATGAGTCAACTCTTCGCATGAGGTGGCCAAAGTACTGGAGTTTCAGCTTTAACATCATTCCTTCCAAAGAAATCCCAGGGTTGATCTCCTTTAGAACGGACTGGTTGGATCTCCTTGCAGTCCAAGGGACTCTCAAGAGTCTTCTCCAACACCACAGTTCAAAAGCATCAATTCTTCAGTGCTCAGCTTTCTTCACAGTCCAACTCTCACATCCAAACATGGCCTAGAGTTATATATAAAGTTATATAGAGTTAATTCAATATAATTTGTTTTTTTACTGTTTGAAAAAAATCCTGAAAGGACTTTATTTGTATCTTTTTGCTGAAGACTTCATAGAATTGTTGATTTGTGGTAAAAGTGAAAGTGTTATTGCTCAGTCATATCTGTCTCTTTGCAACTGCATGGACTTTAGCCCGCCAGGCTTCTCTGTCCATGGAATTCTCCAGGCAAGAATACTGGGGTGGGTAGCCATTCTTTTCTCCAGATCATCTTCCCAACCTAGGGTTTGAACCTGGGTCTCCCACATTGCAGGCAGATTCTTTGCTAACTGAGCCACCAGGGAAGCCCCTGATTTGTTAAATTGTACTGCATAGAACTTTGATGGATGGAGGCTATATTTTTAACTGAGATAGGGCTTTTTATTCTTATCAAAACATTGTATTATAACTTACAATTATAATATGGAATAAGTAAATTTTAATTTTCAATTTTCTCATAAAATGTTTGTTTCTTATAGGGGTTCAGCAGAAATATTTGGTGGTTACCTGCAACTATGAAGCTAGGAAACTTGGAGTTAATAAACTTATGAGTGTCAGAGATGCAAAAGAAAAGTGTCCACAGCTAGTATTAGTTAATGGAGAAGACCTGACTCGCTACAGAGAGATGTCATACAAGGTTACAGGTACAGATTTTGGGCAATATACTTTCAACATTAAATTTTATATAGGATGCCTGTTAACTACATGATTGTTCAGCAAGTGTAAAGTGCATAAGTCAGTTTTCTTATTTGGGGGCTTTCTCATTTAAAAAAAAATTTATATGAAGATGACTTAATATGTCATGAGTAAATGGTGAAAGAAACGTATAGTTGGAAGGAATTGAACTCAGTCATGGGTGATGTTTATATAAATATGAGAAAATGTAAAAAAAAATTTTAAAGTGAGAAAATGGAAGAAGATAAACCAAAGAAAACCAGATATTTAAATTTAAATGCAAGTTTGAATGAACTATGAAGAAATATGCTGTACTCTAATGTACTAATGGTAGTTGAGAGAGACTTCTGTAATGTTTGATTAACATAATTAAAAAACAATTTGTTAGGAACTGTTAGCAAAGATAATGAGTATATTAGTTTTTTTCTTTTTTTAATTTTTATATATGTATTAGATATTTCAGTGTGGATAAACACCGCCTTATTAAGGTTTGGATTTGAGTCTTGCTGTTTTAATAAATTATAGGAAAATGAATCCATACGTGTACTGGCATATGGCAAATAGATATCATTTTAAAGTGTATAAGAATCAGCTTTTTACTTGTTTGCTCGGATCAGATCAGATCAGTCGCTCAGTCGTGTCCGACTCTTTGCGACCCCATGAATCGCAGCACACCAGGCCTCCCTGTCCATCACCAACTCCCAGAGGTCACTCAGACTCACATCCATCGAGTAAGTGATGCCATCCAGCCATCTCATCCTCTGTCGTCCCCTTCTCCTCTTGGCCCCAATCCCTCCCAGCATCAGAGTCTTCTCCAGTGAGTCAACTCTTCGCGTGAGGTGGCCAAAGTACTGGAGTTTCAGCTTTAGCATCATTCCTTCCAAAGAAATCCCAGGGCTGATATTCAGAATGGACTGGTTGGATCTCCTTGCAGTCCAAGGGACTCTCAAGAGTCTTCTCCAACACCACAGTTCAAGAGCATCAATTCTTCGGCGCTCAGCCTTCTTCACAGTCCAGCTCTCACATCCATACATGACCACAGGAAAAACCATAGCCTTGACTAGGCGAACCTTTGTTGGCAAAGTGATGTCTCTGCTTTTGAATATGCTATCTAGGTTGGTCATAACTTTCCTTCCAAGGAGTAAGCGTCTTTTAATTTCACGGCTGCAGTCACCATCTGTAGTGATTTTGGAGCCCAGAAAAATAAAGTCTGACACTGTTTCCAGTGTTTCCCCATCTATTTCCCATGAAGTGATGGGACCGGATGCCATGTGCTCAAACTACCGCACAATTGCACTCATCGCACACGCTAGTAAAGTAATGCTCAAAATTCTCCAAGCCAGGCTGCAACAATATGTGAACCGTGAACTTCCTGATGTTCAAGCTGGTTTTAGAAAAGGCAGAGGAACCAGAGATCAAATTGCCAACATCCACTGGATCATGGAAAAAGCAAGAGAGTTCCAGAAAAACATCTATTTCTGCTTTATTGACTATGCCAAAGCCTTTGACTGTGTGGATCACAATAAACTGTGGAAAATTCTGAAAGAGATGGGAATACCAGACCACCTGATCTGCCTCTTGAGAAATCTGTATGCAGGTCAGGAAGCAACAGTTAGAACTGGACATGGAACAACAGACTGGTTCCAAATAGGAAAAGGAGTACGTCAAGGCTGTATATTGTCACCCTGTTTATTTAACTTATATGCAGAGTACATCATGAGAAATGCTGGCCTGGAAGAAACACAAGTTGGAATCAAGATTGCTGGGAGAAATATCAATAACCTCAGATATGCAGATGACACCACCCTTATGGCAGAAAGTGAAGAGGAACTCAAAAACCTCTTGATGAAGGTGAAAGAGGAGAGTGATAAAGTTACTCTTATAGTGAGGGGTTATTAGGCTCCTAGCAACTTTTTGCTCTTAAAAAATATCAATATGTGCTTCAGTAGACATTTTCATATAGAAATTTTCACATACTTTCGTGAAGATAGCCTTAAAGTAAGTTCCTAAAGGTTAACTGCTTGATCAAAGATAATTTGCATTAGAAATTTTGAATACTGCTATGTGGTGCACTTCAGGTTTTCCTAGCACATTGCTAGTATGTATGAGAGTATTAGATATTCATGAAGATTTTGCCTGATAGTTGAAAAAAATAGTAAATCATTGTTTTGATTTGCATTTCTCTATGAGAAGTTTGAGCATTTTTTTGGTGTATTTTTGGTCATTTATAGACATGTTTTGTCTTTTTTGCTTTATAATGTCAGACTCATCAGTCTAAATGATTTCTGTACCACTGCAGCTCTTCACAGTGAAAAATATCATACTAGAAAATCAATGCATAAATCTCAGTTTTTACACTGATTCTTAATTTATAAATTAGTATCTTGAAGGAATTTAAAAATGCACTAATATAATAACAAGAAATATTCTAAGCATGATTTATACATTGATAAAAAGTTATTTTGTTGATTTTTTTTCATGGTATTTTTGGAGTTGAAATAGAAATGTAGCCTAATAGTCCTATACTGAATTTATCTCAGACCTATTTATGACATACAACCTTATTGTTTACTTCATACATTTAATCTACAGTATTCCATTTTTTTTTTCTAATTATACACTCCTTTCTTTGGCCTTGTGTAATCATAACGTTTAATAAATGCATCTTGTTTATGAAATTGACATATTGACAGCAAAAAAGGTTAACTCCACAAATGGATAAGTGATTTATTCCTGTGACCTGGTAATAGAAATAATATAATTAATCCATGTTCAGAAGTTGCCAGCTTTGTACATGATTCTGTATTTAACTTGCTTTTCTGCTTGGTAGTTAAAATTTGTCCTTTATTTTTCTTATTGTAGTATTGTTTTGATAAACTTTTATTTTTTACCTGTTACTGCTAGGCATCAGATATATACTTTTGGGAGAAAAAATACAGAAATTGGTGAGGGAAATTCAAAAGAATTCTTTTATATGGTCAGACACATTGTCAAGTTTTTCCCTCGGTTTTCTCTCAGTAGGTTGGAAGTGATTTTTGATGGTCACTAGATCATACTGTCGGAGAAGGCAGTGGCACCCCACTCCAGTACTCTTGCCTGGAAAATCCCATGGATGGAGGAGCCTGGTAGGCTACAGTCCATGGGGTCCGGAAGAGTCAGACACAACTGAGCGCCTTCACTTTCACTTTTCACTTTCATGCATTGGAGAAGGAAATGGCAACCCACTCCAGTGTTCTTGCCTGGAGAATCCCAGGGACGGGGAGCCTGGTGGGCTGCCGTCTATGGGGTCGCGCAGAGTCGGACACGACTGAAGTGACTTAGCAGCAGCAGCAGCAGATCATACTGTTTCTTTATTAACTGTTTTACCCTGCTGTTATCAGTGTTAGCACTAATAAAACAGAGCTTTCATGTTATAGGACTTTAAGAACATAGTCTTTTTGTATAATAAGTGACTAATAAGTTGTTTTCTGCCACCCAGCTGGTATCAGTAGATGATTCAGAGAGAAGTTAAAATTCTTCTTAATGGTTTCAAAGTTAAGTTTTAACCCTAAAAATGAGACTTGAGACTTGATAGTCTTTTTGAATTTATTTCACATCTTGGTTCAGTTCAATTTAGGAAACACTTGACATAAGGACTGGCATTGCACTAGAGGATGGACATACAGACACATGTGAGTCGTGATCCGTCTCTGTCCTTATGGAATGAGTTGGAGGGTGACTAGTCAAAATATTGCATTGTAGTATATTTTGTATTAAGTAACTTTTCTTTTTGACTTAGTATTCCTTGGAAATTTAAGTTTTATTTTGTTTTGCCTTTTTAAAATTCTAGTTAAAAATATAGCTTGAGTATATTATTACTTTACTTTTCTAAGCAGACTCTATGACCTACTGCTTCAAGATCATAATTAACTATATTCATTGACATTTAATGTACTACAGATAAATTACTTGTATAGGAGATTGTGCTAAATATATTGCTATGAGTATCTGCCCAGGGAATGTTATTTTTGGACTTATTTTATTGGAAAATATTGCTTTTGTGCAGAATATGGCACAGAAAAAAAAAATCCCAGTTAACTGACTTTATTCAAGATATTGTGTAATTGTATATATACGTAAAACCTTTATTTTGTTATTTTTTAAGCATAAAAGAGTTAAATCTATTTTAGTTAAAACTTCAGTTACATCTGTGCTCCAATATTATTTTAATTTAGAGTTGTTGGAAGAATTTAGTCCAGTTGTTGAGAGACTTGGGTTTGATGAAAATTTTGTGGATCTAACAGAAGTGGTTGAGAAGAGACTAGAGCAGCTTCAAAGTGATGAGCTCTCAGCACTGACTGTGTCGGGTCATGTATACAATAATCAACGTAAGTGGGTTCTTATGCACTCTATTTAGTAACTTAAAGTACCTGCATTTCTTAATGTTCAATCAGTTCAGTGAGTTGACTGTGTCTTTCGAAAGTTTTGTGGCTTTTGTTGCCATAATTCAGCAATCAAGGTGATTAAAATTAGATATTGTTATTCCATATTGAAAATGGTATTTTGATGACATACAGCTCAGTGCTTTGTGCACTTTTCATTTTTCTGACACAGTCCTGTGTTAACCATTTTTAAGTGTCATACCTCTTTTAGGCCATCCTTAAGTTACAGGAGTTGGCTTCTTGGAGTAATTTTTGGTTTTCCTAAAACCATCTTAAGCAAAATTCTAGGTAGACTAAATTTGCCATTGTTGCCTCTTTGCTTGTTCGCTTCTATTCTCCCAGGGCACCAAGAGCCTCCCATGTTAGCCCTTGTGGGAGCTTATCCTGGCCTACCTACTGTCCTTTGCACGCTCATATTTTATCAGTTCAAATTCATCTCCTTCACAATTAAAGTGCCAATGACTGATGATATTTCCAGGGAAGTATTGTGTTTGAAAATAAGCTGCAGTCAGTTCCACTGAGCATCTCCTCGGGCTGTCAGACATCTAGTGACTGCTGGTGCCGTCTAGACCCTACCACGTAGAAGGCAAGCTCCTGTGTTTCAGTGTAAGATTTGTCCTGACCTACTTGCTCCTGGGTCTCAGCCCGCTTGTGCTTCCTCTTACTCCCCTTTTTGAGAGCTGATATGATCAATCTCCAGTCATTCTCCACCTCTCTGATATTAAAGAAGAAAAGAGGTGGAGTTGCAGTTCTCTTTTTAGGAAAATATGAAGCTTTCACGTGTCCTTTGTACTTGTGCTCTTTTGTTACTTACAAGGTCTTGAGTAACAAGAAGGTTCCAGATGTGTTTCTGTATAATTTTTACAGCAAACTTGGAGTCTACCGGTTAGAACCTATTATAGAGACCTAGGTTTTATGGCCTACAAAGTGTAATTCTTCATGATTCTTTTCTCTTTTGCATAAGATTTTGTTAATTTTTTTTTTTAACCTACAGAGAAGTTGATGGAACAGTACAGTGAAAACAGTCATTATGCCCTTCCTTGTAGATACTTCTTTTGTATCATTTTACGCATTTGCTTTATCTTATTGTTTATTGATCAGCTGATAGATCGTTGAGCATTTGAAAGTAAATTATAGACATCATGGCACTTTAGAAGTAAATACTCCTGAGGATCAGGCCTGTCTCATATAACTCTAGTGTCATTTTCACATCTAAGGAAATTTGTTTCTATATAGCAATTTCCCTATACTTTTAATAAAAGATGTCTTAAACTGTATACAAATCCAAAATTGTTTTTAGTAGCACATACCACTAGTGTGAAAACTTTAAATTTAAATCTTTGAATCTGAAATATTAGCTATATCATTAATGTAATATTTTTACTTTTATGCTTACTTCCTGGTAAACATGAGTAAAAGTTCTGCCAGTAGGAATTTTTTATGAGAGATCAATTTTTGTAATCTGTTAATCATTCAGCACTCTCAGTATGTATTTGCTATCACAGACCCTTGGAATTCACTTGTGATAGTTACTTTACAGAATTACTGTGAAGAGCCAAAAGAGATTAGTTAAGTGTGCAGCAGTGTGGTGGTGTTGAGGGGTAGGGTTGGATATAGATTAAGCCCTTTATCTTTTAAAAACTCATTTGTTAAAAAACAAACAACGTTTTGACGATGACTTTTAACAACATCGGCTGTTTTCTATAGCTGTAAACCCACGTGACACATTGCACATCAGACTCCTTGTTGGATCTCAGATTGCAGCTGAGATGCGGGAAGCCATGTACCAACAGCTGGGTCTCACTGGCTGTGCTGGAGTGGCATCTAATAAGTTACTGGCAAAATTAGTTTCTGGCGTCTTTAAACCAAATCAACAAACAGTCTTACTACCTGAAAGTTCTCAAGATCTCATTCAGAGTTTGAGCCACATAAAGGAAATGCCTGGTAAGACAAATATATTTGAAAAACATATATTGGTTTTACTATATTTCTTTTAAGTTAAATATTACAGTTATGCGTAATTAATTCTTATAGAGTCTCTGTACTTGGCTCTTGTGTGTGTTAGTTGCTCAGTCAGGTCCAACTCTTTGCAACCCCATGGAGTCCCGCCAGGCTCCTCTGTCCGTGGGATTCTCCAGGCAAGGACACTGGAGTGGGTTGCTATGCCCTTTTCCAAGAGATCTTCCCAACCCAGGGATTGAACTCGTGACTCCTGCACTGCAGGCAGATTCTTTACTGTCTGAGCCATCAGGGAAGTGTACTTGGTTCTTGGTGAAAACCAAAAGCCCCCCCCCCAGAATCCTGATGTTTTCTGGAGAGAATCTATAGAAGAAATTTATATGTATGAAAGTACTTTTCTAATTTTCCCTGCTTTTATATTGTTTGAATATGATCATGAAAGTTACAACCTGGAAACATATGGTCCTTTATTTTTAGTAACGGGTTCATACTTTAATACTGTACCTCCATCTAGAGAATGGAATTGGTATTTCACTAACTCAATTTTGGGATTGTATATAAAATATTAGGGCCACAAAGGACCTTCGAAAGCAGCTAGGTCCAGTTTTTATTTTAAAGATGAGGAAACTGATTTTCTTGAGGGGTTCAATGACCTATTCATATCATTGGGAAAATTTGTATTTCTGAAGATCAAATGCTTACATTTTTATAGACTATCAGTAATGTATGTCTTAAAATTCATTTCTGTGGCATTAAATTTTAAGTTTGATCTCAACAAAAATACCAATAGTATCCAAAATTATGGTATCAAAAGATGTGGTTGATATATTTATAATATTTTAATTAGCTAATTTTAAAGAGAAAAGCTATTGTAACACTACACGCACCTCTTTTTGCTTTAGGTATTGGCTATAAAACGGCCAAACGTCTGGAAGCACTGGGTATCAGTAGTGTGCGTGATCTTCAGACCTTTTCATCCAAAATATTAGAAAAGGAATTAGGAATTTCAGTTGCTCAGCGTATCCAGAAGCTCAGTTTTGGAGAGGATAACTCTCCTGTGACTCCCTCTGGACCACCTCAGGTATGTGAAGATGTTACTTATTTTAATGGAGTACTGGTGGTCACATTATTTGAGATAAAGATTTCCAGTTTTACTACTGTATTCTTACCATTCCAATTTGCTTATTAGGTTAGTACATGATCGTTTTCCTGTGAGAAGGCTATTTATTATATTAAATTAATAAATATTCTTAAATTGAATCTAATAATTAGTATTTAAATCTCAAGTTAGCCACTTTGACTATTGCTTAATTTTAATAGCCTGTATTGTATATAGGAGGCAAAATAATTTGTAAAAATATTGTTTTCAGAGTAGTCTAATGATTTAGGAAGTGGAGAAAGTTTATAATCACCCAGGTAACAGTGATTTTTTTTTTTCTGTGAGATAATAATATATATATATTATCCCATAGTCATCACCATAAACCTTTCATGTAGGTAGTATTAACGTTTGTTCATACCTTTTCCTCCCTCCCTTACTCCCTTTTCCTCCCGTAATTTTTTTTTAAGATGAAGATACTGTATTTTAGAAAGGATAAGTAACTTGTCCAAGATTAAACTGGAGATTCAAGTCCTAGTAAATTAAGAGCCTCACTGTAATCACACATAAAAGCTTGGCATTGGTACTAGAGCTTTGTAATTTTCCTGATTTCCAATGCACTTTCTAGTGGAGTACAACTTGCAGAAAAAAAGATTTAGTATAAAAGTGAGTTAAATAGCTCAAACTAAACATAAGAGATAAAGTGTTGATTATTTATTTGACATATACACTGATAATTGGATATGCTTATTTGGGTTTATATTAATACTTATTTGTGCTTTTTTGGTAGTCCTTTAGTGAGGAAGATTCATTTAAAAAATGTTCATCAGAAGTTGAAGCTAAAACTAAGATTGAAGAACTACTTGCTAGTCTTTTGAACAGGTGATTTTTCCATTTTACCATATCATCTTACAGATTCTGTGTACAGTACATGGAAATACTATATATTTACTATATATATATACTATGTATAGTGTATATATATATATATACACTTGATGTTCTTTCTTGGAATTTGCAGATTAACTGGAGACTAAACATGTAAAGATGATCTATCTCTGAACCTCTCCACATTATAAAGTATTACAAAGGTAGTAACATATGTCCTTAACTAAATTTAATTCATCTACTTCCACTAGTCTTAATATTAATAGCATTGTGGTTTACTGTGGCTCTTAAGCTGCTGATCATTACCTAAGGGAGTTTTGAGGGTATCTCTGGAATCACTACACTTACAAATTTGTGATAATTGATAGCAAATTGATGGAGAAAGCAGAAGAACTCTTTTATCTCCTGTGCCTCAGACTATAGAGTCAGACGAAGGAATAACTTAATGGGCTATGTATGAGTGGTGAGGGTGACTGTGTGTATGTTCAGGGTTACTGGCCTTTAAGTACATAAAGAGTGTTAATTGGAATTATGAGTATACAAATAGCATAGCATAAACTAAAAGACATTTTGTTTTCTGATATTCCTTTGCTGTCATATATCTATTTCTCCATACTCCATAGGAGAGTGTTACTTCCTTTCCTCCTATTGCTTTGATTTCTCAAAATGGGGTGTTGGGGGTCTAATAGCTTTGGGTAAGTGTGCTTCCGTAATGATGTTAGGATGGCCTCTGTGACTAAAACCGTTCTTGGATGACTAACTCTCAGAAAACTGGTGAAGGGAAATTTGCTTCGACTGTGCTGACACGTGCATTGCAGTTCTCGTGTCTTGAGCAAGGCCGTGCAGCTCGTCACTTGCTGCACGCAGCTAGCTGACTGTAGGACGCAGCTTCAGGGACGTGACTCAGGCCGAGCCATCGAGAATGCTGGTGAAACTGGGTCATCTGCTTTGCTTCAGCTAAATAAGACTATTATGAAATGCCTAGCCACTGGAAACAGTTCTAGACAAAGGGAAACCACAAGAATTATACATTTTATAGGTTCCCTTATTTGAAGAATCAACCCAGAAATGAGTCTAGATGCCCTAAACCTATGAAATACTATTAACCATATCTCCTTGTCTTTGCTTGGCATGCCTCTTCTATATAGTGGCTTCTTATTTCAGTGGCTGAGGTATATAATGCCATCTAGCTGGCAAAAAAAAGTATTTGAGTATGTGTGACTGTTCTTGAGCATATGATTGTTAATACTATAGATATGTAAGAGGTATAAAATCATACATTGTTTAATCCTTTCTCTAGGCACTGGTCTTAAGATTGCTTAGAGTATAACCCCTTTTTTGTATGTCTTAATTAGTTACAGGAGCCAAATTATACTCTTTGAATTGCATATTAACTTAACAGAACAAGTTTAACTGGAAGATGTTTAAACTAGTAACATGTTTATAGGAACCAGTTGAGATATTTTATTATCTAAATAGAACAGCAGTCAAGAAGTTTTGTGATTAAGCAATAAGAAAAAAAATGCTTACTACAAAAATCTAAATATTCTAATTCAGAATCAATTTGATTATGCTTAATACTATTTGTATTTCATGTTTGTGATCTTTTAGTGCATTGGCGTACATATAGAAAGGTAAATGTTATTCTTTGGTGACATTTATTTTCTGTTAGTGATTAGATTTTCTACTTTTTAAGCAAATTTTCCATGGCATTCAAACTTTTGTTTTCAACAACAAAACCAAGATCATTTGGTGGATCACTTTTTAAGATTCGTGGACGAGTGCTTCCTTTCCTAAATATATAATTGACCTTTCACATTATTGTTCTAATATGCCATATAATGGTGATATTACTGCCTCCCTTGGATATATTTGAGAAGTGCTTTTTGACAAATAATTTCATTAAATATTTTTCTTAGTCTTTTTAATGTGTAAAAATTTTGTCATTTTTCATATATTTGCTTCTGTCAGTAAATGATTCTCAGTTTCTTAAATTTCCTGCTGATTTTAACATGTTACTTTTAGTTATGATTTGGATTTGGATAAAAAAATGGCTTGTTATAGTTGTATCTTATTTCTGCTTTTTTCCTGATAGCACTTAATTCTGTGTGAGGCCTGAGAGCCTTACATTTAAAATTTCAAGAGTTTTATTATGAAGACTTTTATGAAGTTTTCTTGAGCTATTCAGGGACCTTTATTGCCTACTGCCTGATTATCAACTATATTTATAATTGTTACAGTTACTCAGTCTGGCACCTTTAAATAAATGAGGTATAGTCGATCATCCAAAAAAAAAAAAAAACTTTTTCTAATTCCTTGTTTCCTCTTTCTCTTTATTTTTAGAGTCTGCCAAGATGGAAGGAAGCCACATACAATAAGATTAATAATCCGTCGGTATTCATCTGAGAAGCACTATAACCGTGAGAGTCGTCAGTGTCCAATTCCATCCAACATAATTCAGAAGTTAGGAGCAGGTAATGGATCATTTAATTGGCATTCTGATCATTTAATTGGCAGGTTGAACTCTTAAAAAAACAAACTTTGAGTTAGAAAAATGATCCCAAAATGGGTAATCCTCACATGGAGTTAGTGAGCTATTAAGTACTTTTTTTCTACAAGAAATTTTTATTTGAAAACTTTTGTTGTTTCAATATATAATAAAAGTAAATGCCCTGTTGAGAATGCTTCCCAACTTCAAAGAAAACACCAAACTATGGTAATTAACTATATGGCATGAGATAATTTCTTTATGAGCATTTAGATTGTTTCCATTTTTTGGCTGTTATAAAAAACTGGGCTGTGAGCATTTGGGTGCAAGTCATCAGGCAGATACATGCTGTTCATCTTAGGTAGATTCCAAGGCGTAGGATTTCTGGGTTGTGTGCTATTTGAACTCTAAGAAACTGCCAGATTTTTTTCCAGTAAGTATAACAAGGTAGATATTCAGCAACAGAGTATAGAGGCTTTCAGTTTTTTTCATTCTCATTTATGTTTTATACTACCATTTTCTTGACTCATTCTCATGACTATGTAGTGGTCTTTCATTGTTTTTTCTTCATTTATGGATATTACTTTTGATATCATATCTAAAAATTCTTTGCGTAATGCAAAGATTATAAATGTTTCCTATGCTTTTTTTTCAGAAATTTTATACTTTTAAGATTTATATTTAAATCCACTTTGAATTAATTTTTATGTGTTATGTAAAGTAAGAGTTTTAGTTTATTCTTTTGCATGTGAGTATCCACTTGTTCCATAGGATTTGTTAACAGACTGTTCTTTCCCTATTAAATTGCCGTGGCATCTTTGTCAAAAACTAACTACCATAATAAATGTAAGGGTTTCTTTTTTGCCTTTCTTATCCCATTGATCTGTATGTTTATCCTTATTCCAGTTCCACCCTGTCTTGATACTTTCTTATAAGTTTTGAAATTAGGTGGTGCAAGTTCTCCAGCTTTGTTCTTTTATGAGGTTGTTTTGGCTATTCATGGTCCTTGGCTTTGTTTGTGGAAAGGTTTTTTTTTTAAAAGGAATTTTATTTCTTTGCTTGTTATGAGTTTATTCTGACTTTCTATTCAATTTGAGTCAGTTTTGGTAATTTGTATCTTCTCAGAATGTATGCATTTCATCCAGGTTGTCTAACTTGTTATCATCAGTTGTTAATATTCCCTTGTAATTCTTCTCATTTTTATAGGGTCTACAATGGTATCCTCTCATTCTTGATTTTGATGATTTTTTCCCCCTTTGTTATTCTAGTAAGGTTTATCAGTTTTGTTCATCTTTTCAAAGATTCAACTTTTGGTGTCATTAATTTCTCAGTTTTCTTTCTACTTTGTATTTCATTTATTTCTACTCTGATCTTTGTTATTTCCTTCTTTCTGCTTGCTTTAAGTTTAATATGCCTTTTCCTCCTGGGTTCTTAAGATGGGCAGCTTACTTTATTTATTTTGTATTTACCTGTTTTCTAATAATTCAGGTTTAAAGTTACACATTTCCTTTTAAGCAGTGCTTTCTTTAGCTGTATTCCATAAGTTGTGTTGTGTTTCTTATTCATTAAGCTCAGAATAATTTCTAATATCTGTTGTGATTTCCTCCTTGACCCCTAAACTTATTTAGAAATTTGCTGTTTAATTTACAAACATTTGATTATGTTTCAAATAACCTTTTATTGTTGATTTCCAGTTTGTCTTTATGTTGACCAGAGAAGATACCTTGAGTAATTCCAATCCTTTTATATTTATTTTGCCCTCTTTTGTTGCCTTGCTTATGGTCTGTCCTGGATCATGTTCCAGGATTTGCATTTGAAAAGAAGAGTTGAGCAACAGTGTCATACCATTCTACTGAACTAAAATTTGTGGCCTCTTCCTCTAAAATAGCATTTTTTGAAAGACAGTTTGTCTGGATATGTAATTTTTGATTGGTTTCTTTGCATACTTTGAGTATGGTATTCCATTGCTTTGTGTTCCATTATTTTTGATGAAGAGGCAGCTGTTAAATAGTTTAATCAGGAGAGATTCCTGTTACTAGTTTCAATCAAGAAAGCATAACCACACAGAAATTTGAACACTTAAGGTTTCAAAAATTACTAAACTATGATAGGGAATAACTATAAAGATACAAAGATACCCTTAAGAGGTACTCTGGGGCTAAGGAAAAGTAGCCAAGGAAGAGCAGACTTGGAAAGAGAGTCTTCCTCCCCTCCAGGAGAAGATGTTGCTGAACACTGCATGGTGGAGAAATCCTTTGAGTTACCTGGCCCAGAGCTGCTCTGTAGTTACTGGGCCAAGAGACCCAGAGGAACTGTGGCTGGCTGGTGGGCACATGGGCGGCCTTGGGATGATGGGAGTTTGCTCCCTGGCAGGGCAGCGCGTGAGCTGGGGTACATAGGCGTCTGTGTTGGGAGGGCTTGTGTTGATAGTCCTCCAGGATGTGGCCAAGCTGAGATCAGTAGGTGTTCATACTGAAGAGATCTTCATTTTCCTGCTAATACAAAGGTGGAGAGTATGGTGCCTGCATAGGAAGAGCTGGAGGAAACAACCCTCATAGGCACAGCAAGCCTGTTAGGTGGGTGTGTGGAAGGACTCCAGGCAAGCCACAGGCCTGCCGTGTGCAGTGTTTGAGTTGGTGGTGCTATGGGAACACGGTCACTAGGCTTGACTGGGCCTGGGGTTGCTGAGGGATTGAGCCTTCCACTCACATACGGTGTGGCAGAGCACTAGTAGATATTTCCACACATATGTGCTGTACACAGACCAGGTTACAGAAGCAAGACAAAGTAAAAAACAGTGTACTGGAACAGGAAGAGAAGCCCCCTTTTTAATTTAGTGATCCTCCAGTTCTCTCCACTGACAAAGCTTAAGAATTATGTTTAATGTAAAAAAAGTTTCAGAGTCTACCCCATTATCACAGCAGGTACTAAGTGTGATTTGGAGTTGAGAGGCAGTAAATTGTTATCAGGCATGGTCATACCCTTGTTCTACTTTATATGAGAAGTCACTTACCTCTTTTAGCAGTTTGACTATATGTGTGTTAGTCCCTCAGTCATGCCTGACTCTTTGTGACTCCATGGACTGAGTCTGCCAGACTTCTCTGTCCATGAAATTCTCCAGGAAAGAATGCTGGAGTGGGTAGCCATTCCCTTCTCCAGTGGTTTTTGTGTTTATCTTAATTGGAATTTATTGAGGTTCTTGATTCTGTAGACTAAATTTTTAAATGAAATTTGGGAAGTTTGGGGCTCTTATTTCTTCAAATATTCTTTCCTTTTTCTTTCTCTTCGTTCTGAGACTCTCATTGCACATATGTCCTATACGGTGTGTTAGCCACAGGAGACAGGGGTTCAATCTTTGGGTTGGGAAGATACCTGAAAGAGGGTGTGGAACCCACTCTAGCATTCTTGCCTGGCAAATTCCATGGACAGAAGAGCCTGGTGGGCTGCAGTCCATGGGGTTGTAATGAGTGGGACAAGACTAAAGTGACTTCGTATGCATGCACGCACACTGATAGTCCAGTAGTTAAGAATCCACCTGCCATTGCAGGGGACATGGGCTCGAACCCTAATCTGAGAGGATCCCACATGTCATGAGGTCACTAAGCCCGTGCGCCCCAACTCCTGCATACCTTAGAGCTGGTGCTCTGCAACAAGAGAAGCCACAGCAATGAGAAGCCTGGACACCACCACTTGAGAGTAGCCCCTGCTTACCACAACTAGAGGAAGCCCAAGCACAGCACTGAAGACCCAGAGCACCCGAAAATTTGAAAATGAAATTTTAAAAAAATCATGAGAAAAATAATAGCAACTTTGAAGTCTTTGCTAAATCATACTTAAAGTCAGTTTCTATTGACTGGTCTCCCCCCCGAGTATGAATCACACTGCTGTTTTTTTGTATGTATTGTAATATTTTGTTGACGATTGGACATTTTAGATAATGTAAAACTCTCAATTTGTATTTTTTCCCCTGTGGGTGTATTTTTTCCTTTTCTTTGTTTGTAACTTGTCTGGACTTAAGCTGCATAATCTACCTCTCCTGTGATGGGTTGCCCTGATTTCTCTGCTTAGGTTCTTTTTGAAATTAAAAACATTTATTTTGGCTTCCTAGGAGGTTACCCTGTTGTCTGCATAGTTTGGTAGTTAGACAATAATTGGTCAAAAGTTTACTCAAATACCACAGGCTGGAAGGCTTTCAGCACAGGGAGATGTGCTTGGGTTGGAGGGCACTTTTGAGACGCGGGCTCTTTTCAGGACTGCCTTGGCTTTTGTCTTCCGCTCCTCCCTCTTGCATCGCCCTGGTACGCTTGTCCATTCTAGGCAGAGACACGTGGCGCGCTTAGGCCTTCTCGGCTCTCAGTCAGCTGGGGTTCTCGTTTCCCGATCTCCTGGTTGAATGTTATGTCTGGCCCACTGATCATCACTCACCCCAGCCACAGTTGCAGTCCCAGGCTCAAGAGCCACGTGATCTCATTTGTTTCCTGGCCAGTTTGCTCATTTTTCTGGCGTCATTGCCGGTTGCGGGCTCTTGCCCTCTTCCTCCAGTCAGGTCAGTCTTTGCTGGCAGCAAAGCTGCTGACTTTGACAGCCAGCCTCCTCCTGGTGAAACTGCTGCCCAACCACCCTCTGTGGGTGGGGGATACAAACGACTCCAGCCAAGAGGCCCGCTGTCCCCGCTTTCGTACCTGAGTTCTGGCAGTTTTTCATAAGTCAGTGCTTCTCAGTTTTTTCACCTTTGGTTCATTCCAGAATTTCAAAATGATTATTTTTGACCATTTTGTTCAGTTTTAATTTTATGTGGAGATTTTCCAACCCCCGCATTCTCCCACAACTAAAAGTTCAACATTTCAAATCCTCTGGAAAGTTCAACTCATTTGGCAGTTGGTGTTAATGTTGAGATGTCCCAGTTCAGTATATAATGTCACAGTATCCCAATGATACCTATCTAGGATTTTAATTTCTTAATCAAGGCAATATAAATTAGATAAAGCTCTTAACATTAATTTATGACATAGTGTGTTTAGATATTGTCTTCTTACACACTTTATTTAGGAAATTATGATGTGATGACCCCGATGGTTGATATCCTTATGAAACTTTTTCGAAATATGGTGAATGTGAAGATGCCATTTCATCTTACCCTATTAAGTGTATGCTTCTGCAACCTTAAATCCCTAAATACTGCTAAGAAAGGGACTATTGATTATTACTTAACACCTTCATTATCAACAACTTCACATGCTGGAAAGCGCAGTTTTGTAAGTACACTGTTAACTGGATTTGTCTAGTTAAATTACCAATATAAATTTGTGTTTAACTGATATAATTTAGAGATTTTTTTGGGATGAGATTTGAATGACTTACTTTTATATATTAGTAGTATCTTTCATATTATGGTTACTAGCCTTAAGTATATTGTACTGTGGTCTAAAAATAAAACATAAGCATCACTTGATAAAAGAGAAAACCTTTATAGAGGTACTCTGCTTTGGAACTGTTAAAACATTTTTTTTAACAGTATATAGGAATATGATGGTGAGCACATACGAAAATGTTTTCAAATAACTAGAAATCGAATCTTGTTGTCAATTTATACACAAGCTACCAGCAGCTCCCCCACACCAATGTTTTTGTTCAAGTATTTAAATTTTCTTGGTTTTGAAATTATATTGAATTCTGGTAGCAATATTGATAGAGTATGAATGCTCACTTTATAATTGTAGAAATTAAGAGTATGGTAATAGAGAGGCAGAGAGAGGTCAGTCATAATTTCAAATGATTAAAGAAAATGCTATATAGATGGCCATTCTGTAACTTTTGTTTACCAAATGTGGGATGCTTTATAAAATAATCTTTTACTAAATTATTTATGCCTACCATTAACTCTTAATTTAAATGTTTTTGTTATTTTCTTTTATTGTTAATATAATTTTAGTAGTACTTTTGATTACATTTAAGCCTATAGTGAGAACAGAATAGTGTTATGGAAATACTGAATTAGTGCCCTCTTCAAAGTACCTTTTTTCAGTGACCCTTTTTATTAACTGAAATTTTAAAAGATGTTTACTTTTTAAAATTAGTCTGTAGAATGAGGATTAAAGGTCTTTAATTCACAGTAGTGTTAGAGGGGTAAACATAAGTGAAAGTACCTTGTTCATGTCTGGCACACAGTAGGTGCTCAGTCAGTATGTTGGCCCAAATCTCTTCTGCTTTTACTTTTTTGAAATTACTGTTGTGTTGATGTTTCTTGAATTATATTTGACTATCTATACACTTTTTATGGTGCTTAAAACTAGAGGGAAAATTATACACATTAAAATGGAAGATGTTTTAAAATTTTTATTTCAGGTACATATAAAAGAAAGTTACATTTTATGAATGATATCGGATTTTTACCGTAGAAGTATTTTTTTTTCTTTCTGTTAAATGTTACACTGTTCAAAGTAGAGAATTTTAGAAAACCAGCCGTTGATCCTCTCTGTGCGCACACATGTTTTAGCTTGAGTCATTGGTGAGTCATCATTTGCATAGGCCACCATTCTGTTATCCTCACAATTGGAAGTTTGAATACATGGTTGTTAAGATCCTTTCCAGGTCTCCAGATACATACCTACCTTCTGGCTCAGTGCTGTCTAGGAAGGAAGCCCTGTTCCTGGAATAGTGAGCAAAGGTCCACAGAGCAGGGTGACCAATTGTGGTGGATTAATCATTTCTAGTTATTTGGAACTGGCCGGAAGGACTGAAGTTATGGAGCAGGATAGAAGCATGTTGGTCCCATAATAGCTACAGTTAGACTTCAGCAGCATGAATATTTAAAAGATATCAGACACCTAAATTACTCTGTTATCCTTACGTTCTAGAAAATGAAAGACTGTCATATGGAGGATTTTTCTAAAGATAAGGAAACAAGTCGGGATTTTCTACCAACTGGAAGGATTGAAAGTACAAGAACTGGGGAGTCTCCACCAGATCCCACAAATTCTTCTAAAGAAGAAGACAGTCATGAATTCCCCCTCTCCTTACTTCCCGAGGATATTGACCAAGAAGTCTTTAAGCAGCTTCCTGTGGATATTCAAGAAGAAATCCTTTCTGGAAAATCTCGAGAAAAAGTTCAAGGAAAAGGAAGTTTGAGTTGTCCATTACATGCTTCTAGAGGAGTATTGTCTTTCTTTTCTACGAAACAAAAGCAGGATAGTTCCTTAAAAGCTAAAGATCATGTACCCAATAGCAAACAGGTCTCCTCTGTATCTCCCTGTGAACCAGGAACATCAGGCGGGAGCAGGTCCTCGTATGTGTCTAGCCAGAAAGAGTATTCACATTATTTAGACAGTAGCTTAAAAGATGAACGAATGAGTCAAGGACCTAAAGAATCTCAAGGATTCCACTTTTCAAATACAAACCCTGCTGTATCTGTTTTCCATTCATTTCCAAATTTGCAGAGTGAGCATATTTTCTCCAAAAACCGCACCACAGACAGCCATAAGCAACCAGTGGCAACAGTCTCTCGTCATGAAGGGCTTAAAGAAAATAGAGAGCAGGAGTCTCCCCATGAGAAAATTACTTTTCCTTCTGACATCGATCCTGAAGTTTTCTATGAACTGCCTGAAGAGGTACAAAAAGAACTGTTGGCTGATTGGAAGAGAACGGGATCAGATTTCCACACTGTACATAAATGAGCATGCTCCAAAAAAGGGAAAGACCTTTTGTTGTTCCCAGATTAACAGTTTATTAAGCTCTTCTAAATTAAACACTAATACTTTCAATAATGTAGAAATGTAATATGAAATGTTCCAGATAAAGCAAACATAGTTATGGGAAGAAATTCTGGCATAAAGCATAAAAATATAACAGAAATAATGTAAAATATTACCTTCCTCTCATTCCTAACATGTTTTATATTGCTTTTCAATAAAAAGAATATCATGATCAGCATTAGTATATTTTCCATACATCATGGAAACACTGGGAGGAAGATATATATGACTGTGTATAAAAAATAGAGTAGCCAAATCATTGCTATGCTAGAGCAAAGAACAGGGCTTTTTCCAATGAAGTACAGAGTTGCTCAAGAAATTTACCTCTTTAGGAAATAGCCATAAAAAAATTCTATTGCCAGCTAAGCTGCTAAAAATGTATATGTCTTGGTACTATGTACCATTTGATAAGTTGATTTTTTAAAAAATGCCAAAGCAGTGTATATTCAATTAATGCTCCTTAGTATACCTAGAACCTACCACAATGCCTGGCACACGGAGGATGCTCAGTAAATATTGAAAGAATGAGTTGTGTGGCACAGGCCCCATGAGGAATTGGGTGGTGAAATATGTATGTTGTAAAGAACTAGAAGGAACTCTCCATACGAGTTGATGAAGGGAAGGATGACAGCAGAAATTCAAAGTGATCTGTCTTTAGGACTATCAGATAATATAAGTCCACTTCCTCTGGCCCGTCTGTAAGGTTTAAAAAAAGCAAGGGGTTGGATGTGTTTGAATCTTCTCTCCAATTTCGTAGATGAAGATTTAGGGATGAGATTACGGCTGTCAGACCCCAGCAGATACGCACAGCGACTGTGTTGATGGTGCCTGCCGTTCCCCATTGTTGTCCCTTTTTGCCTTCCAGATTAAAAATTGGGTATAAGATTGTGGACATTTTATAATTTGCAAGGCATAGAAGATGTTTCTAGAAGACTCCAAAGTATGGCTCAGCACTGGTTTGGAGCAGTTCCCTGATTATGTAGGTTAACATATCAATGTTAATCCACTGATTGAAATTTATTATGAGCATTTATTATCACATTTAGATTTATTCTGGGCATTTGAGTATTATTCATTTTCAAATATAGGTAAGCATTCTTTCTAGATGTCACCAAGTTCCATTAGTCAAAGTATGCATTTGTAATTATTGCAAAGTAAAATGTTGCACTAATCAATAATTATGAAAGCTATATATTGGAGACAATAATTTTCAGTTATTGAGTAGGGAAAGGTATTGACAGTTAATATGAATGTTGAGGTGGTGCAAATACTCAATTACTTTATGGTAAACATTCTTTCTGCATCAACAAAAACTGTGTGGTTATTTGTTTTGTGGCATTATTTTGTTAATAGGTAACTACTACAAAATTTGAGAGGTAGGGAGTTGTCACCAACCAACAAATGCCTGAAAATGTACTTTTGGCTTCAGTAGGGAGTTGAGAAAACTGTTAGCTGAGGCTGGAAGAATGATGAGGAAGTTGCTTTATTAAAAAGCTTTTATGAAACATTTGATAAAACCAGCTACCTATGGTATCTTGGAAAACAAAACATACCTAATGAAAGGTCATCTCCAGGCAAAGTCTCTGAAGCGCCACCTGGTGGCTTTCAGCTATATGGGTTAAAATGCTACATGCAAGAAAAGAGTGGAGCTTTAGAGAGGAGAGATGGGTAGGCTGCAAGCAGAAATTAAAGGAAACACAGAGAACCAGAACTACTAAAGTGGAAAACTTGCCATCTTACTCTGCAGCCACCCCGGTTAACAAGGTGGCAAAGTGAGCGGTGAGCAAACATCAAGATTCACGGTCTCACTTCCGCACTTCTTGTGTTCATGCTCCTTTACCGCATGACTTTGCAATTTCACTAAAAAGACAGGTTTTATTTCCTTGCTTATGGATTATGAGTTTAGCCAAGTGACATGCTTTGCCAGTGGGATGTTAGGCCTGAAAAAGCACGTGAGGTTTTTTCCACTTCCCTGCTCTTTTGCCTTCGTTGTGAGAACAGCTCCATCCCCACTGGAGGATGGAGACTCAGGAGGCAGAGCGACTGTCACTCCAGTTGTTCCAGCCCAGGCCATCCTTTCTCAGATGACCCACAGCCAGTGCCAGACTTGGGATAAATAAAGTTAATTGTATGCCTCTGAGGTGTTGTGATTGTCTGTTATACATCATTATTGTGGCAATTGATACATGATAATTTACAGTAGTGTACAGAAGTCACCTTAATTTATGAAAAAATAAAGTATGTGAAGAAAGCATTAGTGAAAAAAAATGGCAGTGGAAAACATTTTATTCAGTTAAATCCCAAAACTTGAAGTGGAGGACAAAGTTGAAAGCAACTTATTAAAACAATTATTATAGACTGCCATTTTTTAAAAAGGATTTTTGATATTTGTCAAAGCTATAAACCCTAAATCAAAGTTCATTCTGAAGAAACTCATATAACTGAAAAAGCTCCCAGATTTTATGTCCAAAGAAGTTCAGTTCAGTCACTCAGTCGTGTCCGACTCTTTGCGACCCCATGAATTGCAGCACGCCAGGCCTTCCTGACCATCACCAACTCCCGGAGTTCACTCAAACTCAGGTGCATCGACTCGGTGATGCCATCCAGCCATCTCATCCTCTGTCATCCCCTTCTCCTCCTGCCCCGTATCCCTCCCAGCATCAGGGTCTTTTCCAGTGAGTCGACTCTTCGCATGAGGTGGCCAAAGTATTGGACTTTCAGCATCATTCCTTCCAGTGAACACCCAGGACTGATCTCCTTTAGGATGGACAGGTTGGATCTCCTTGCAGTCCAAGGGACTTGCAAGAGTCTTTTCCAGCACCACAGTTCAAAAGCATCAATTCTTCTGCGCTTAGCTTTCTTCACAGTCCAACTCTCACATCCATACATGACCACTGGAAAAACCATACCCTTGACTAGACAGATCTTTGTTGGTAAAGTAATAATATCTCTGCTTTTGAATATGCTGTCTAGGTTGGTCATAACTTTCCTTCCACGGAGTAAGCGTCTTTTAATTTCGTGGTTGCAGTCACCATTTGCAGTGATTTTGGAGCCCCCCAAAATAAAGTCTGACACTGTTTCTACTGTTTGCCCATCTATTTGCCATGAAGTGATGGGATCAGATGCCATGATTTTAGTTTTCTGAATGTTGAGCTTTAAGCCAACTTTTTCACTCTCCTCTTTCATCAAAAGGCTTTTTAGTTCCTCTTCACTTTCTGCCATAAGGGTGGTGTTATCTGCATATCTGAGGTTATTGCCATTTCTCCTGGCAATCTCGATTCCAGCTTATGCTCCTTCCAGCCCAGTGTTTCTTATGATGTACTGTGCATATAAGTTAAATAAGCAGAGTGACAATATACAGGCTTGACATATCATATGTGCCACTTGAACCTGTGTAGTGAAAGTGTACAATACAGTGTCTGCAGGTATCGTCTAGAAGCTGACAAAACTGAGAAATTATTTTTTCTTGCACCCTGTCAAACTTTAAAATATGGACTTCAGAAAAATTTAAGCAAAATTATAATAAATATCTTTTGATAAAACTTCAGGTTTATCTATCCCAGTTCTTCCTATGATGGTGATAATAGGGACCTTGATTTGGACAGATACTGATTTTAATACTCATCTATTTGATCAAAATGTATATTTAATTCAATGTACTTATTTTTATAGAATTTAAAATTGTAAATTTATTCTGTTAAGTATCTCAAGACGTGAAAGACATCTAGGATGAAACTCATTTTTGTTGATAGTGGATGCAATTTTATATTTCACAGTCTTGGTACTTTTTCTGGCTTGTAAGATTAACTGTATGCATTGGTATTGTTTGCTTTCTGATGTTGCAGAGAGCTCACGGTAGTGAGATGTCAGCTCTGCTGTATTGTTTTTGCTTTCACTATTTGCATTTTCAGACCTTAGTTTCTTTATAGAAATCTTTTAAACTCATTTCTCCATTTTCCAAGGATTTTTTTTTTTTTCATTAAAACTATCAATTTAAACGTACCCATAGAAAACCCAATTTTCAAAATACAGTGAAAGCCAACAGTCACTTTCAGAACTTCCACATTGTGGAACTTACTCTTACTCCTCAGAATGTCGTGTGTGATGTATGTGTCTCAGGACTCTTTCATAAATGGCTAGGTGTGACACTGGAGTCAAAGTACACAGCATCTATTCGTAATGAGTGGTTTACTTTTTTGAAAAAAAAAAAAAAAAAAAAAAATATAAATAAAAGTTGTACCATTTTATTTCTGCACTCCAGTGGAACCCCCACCCGCACCCCTTTTGCTTTTTGTGCCACAGGTGCTGGAATACCTTTAAATACCAAGCATGGCCGTGTTCCACTCTTGGCTAATGAGATGTGAGCATCTTTGACTAAGTGAGGGGGCTTCCAGAAAAGCTACTGTAACAGGGTGAAATCAAGTAAAATGTCTTAGCTTTTACCCTTCTTTGTCCTGCCCGTAACACTGGGGCAGAAAGGAGCTGCAAGCAACGCAGAATTGAGGTAAATAGCCTCCCCGGTCTCAGTTATCATTAGTTTTGTACTGTGCATTCCTAGACTTCTTGTATGCGAGCAGTAAACTTCTCAACAGTATGTTCTCCGAAAGTCCTTTTTTTCTTTTTGCAGCCAAATATTTTCTTAATTGATCTAATCATGTTCTGGTCCCTTAACATATGTCCAGCATCATAGTTAGATAAGATCCAAGCTATGAAGGTACATAGGGAGTAAGCATTTATTTGATGCAATATAAACATTTTATTTTGGTAATTCCAGTAATGTCTGAGTGTCTGAGATTATTAGGAGAGTTGCATGATTAGATTATTTAAAAGATTTAAAAATCGGTTTAGAATTATTTTTATTTTTCATATTATTTGGATGACAGTATTACCTTCAAACTTGTGTTATATGGGATTTTTGTTACTACAGATGACACCTTTCATAATACTACTTCGTAAGGCCTTTCTTAGAGCAAAACTTTTAATTTTGATGAAGATTAATTTATTACTTTTCCTTACATGAATCATACTTTTGGTATCCAGTGTAAGAACTCTGTCTAGCTGTAGGTTATGAAGATTTTTCTCCTAAAAGTTTTATAATTGAATGTTTTACGTTTAGGCCCCTGTTCCAGGTTAATTTTTGTATAAAGTGCAAGGTTAGGTCTTTGGATGTCAGTTACTCCAACACCATTTGCTGAAAGGTGGTCCTTCCTCCACTAAATTGCTTTCGTACCTTTGACTGTCAGACGGGGGCTTCCCAGGTGGCTCAGTGGTAAAGAGTCCACCTGCCAATGCAGGAGACGCAGGAGACACAGGTTTGATCCCTGGCTCCGGAAGATCCCTTGGAAGAGGAAATGACAACTCGCTATGGTATTTTCGCCTGAAAAATCTCATGGACAGAGGAGCCTGGCGGGCTCAAGTCCATGGGGTCACAAAGAGTTGGACACGACTGAGCATGCATGCACAGCCATCAAATGTGCTTTAAAGTACTCCCGAGGATACATTAATGACATTTGCCATTTTCACCTCTTTTTACCCATTCTGGTCTTGCTTTCCTAAGGACTGTGGATCCTTTTGAATGATCTATCTCAGCAGGCAGTCTCCTAGTTGCAGTGTCACGGAGGGCTGGTGGAAGTGTGCACTCAGCTTCCCACCAGGCCCAGCTCTCACCACCCTGCTGAACGGAGACACTGACTGAGCCGTAAGGGGGCAGCACAGCCCCCTTCGTGGCAAGAATGGGCCCTGATTTGCATTATGTTGCTTCCAATTACAAATACAAGCTCAGCTCTGCACTTGGTCTTGAGGACCCACACCTGGTTTCGCCACCTAGGAGCGGAGGCCCAGATTCCCACTGAGCCCTGCTGACTGCAGCCGGAGTGCACCGGTTTCCTTAAGTGATGCAGATGACCACAAATTTGGTGGCTTGGAGGAACAGAAATTTATTCCCCGTTCCGGAGGCCAGAAATCTGAAATCCAGGCGTCCGCAGGGTTGTGCTCAGTCTGACGGCTCTAGGGGAGAATCCTTGTTTTCCTCTCAGACCCTGGCAGCTCCAGGTGTCCCTCGGCTTGTGGTCGCAGCATGTCATCCCCGCCTCTGTCTCCACATGGCCTCTTCTTCACATGGCTCTCCCATGTGCAACTCTGCCCACACTTGGGGTTGGATTGAGAGCCCACCCAGATGATCTAGGGTGACCTCATTCTGAGGTTCTTAATTACATCTGCCGAGATCCTTTTTCCAAATATGGTCACAGGGCTCCAGGGATTTGACAAGGACATCTTTTGGGGTCACCAGTCCACTCACCACAGAGGGGAGGCCATTGCAGCTGGGTGGGGTGGGTGGCTTGGCATTTGCTGGGCGGTGGTGACACCAGGGATCAGGGAGGCTGACTGGTGAACAGCCCTTCCTTGAACTAGCTGGTTAATTCATGGTGCTGCCAGGCGGGGCTGGAAGCTCATTTTGCCACTGGTTCTCACTGTCACCATCCTAGCCGGGATACCAAGGCTCTGAACCTGCCTCTGGCGGTGAAGGTGGACAGGGAGCTCCTGCTCAACCTTGCAGACACCAGGAGGTGGGGCGGCTGAGGGTTTTAGGTTGCTGTGTGCTATGGACCAGCCTTCTGTGTGTGAACACTTCTATGTGAGGAGCAGGGGAACAGGCTCTTTCCTAAAGCCTCCCCCACCTCTTCTGATTTCTGCCTGCCATTCAGCAGTGCCAGGTTGGAGTCTTCTGCAGCGCCCCCCGTCTTGAATATACAGATGGTAATAAGGGAACCCAGAGAACTCTCTGCTAGGACATTCCTCAGGTGCCCAGGTCCTTGTCCAGTTTGCCACCTTCTTTCCATTTAAGCTGCAGTCTTCCTATGCTTGTCTGGTGAGTGCACGGTCTTCTAGTTTTAGGAGGGAAGACTTGGGAGGAATGGGCTACTACATTCTGGCCAGACCAGAAATTGATTCATGATTCAGCTCCTGATGCCAGATTGTTGTTGTTGTTTGGTCACTGTCGGGGTCCTTTAATGAACCGGGACCTGGCGGTCCGGAGGCAACAATAACAAAGTGAAAGAGAGAAAGAGGCTGATACTCCCTGGTTTACACAGAAAACCAACAAAGTCCTTGACACAGGACTTAAGTCTCTCACAAAGGCACCGGGTGTCCTCTTGAGGTGGGGTGAAGGCACAGGGGGCCTTCTCGGGAGAGTCTTAGAAGCCTGGGCAGGAGAGAGCAAGACGGGTCTCTGTGCTCCAAGGAATCAGCCGAAGAGAGAGAGAGAGAAAGAAAGACACGGGGACCCAAGCTCTGATGGAGCAAAGGTGCTTTAATGATTTTTCTCTGAGTAGTCTGTAGTACAAGAAATTTCTTTCGTCAATGATAAAGATCAGAAAACCAAACGTACAGAAACCGTTACCAAGGGAACAAGGGATGATGATGATCACAAGGTCAGGAGACAATCCATATCTCAAGAAAGGGGATTGAGACTAAGCAGTTTTGTCATAAAGAGAATGTTTACTAAAGGAGATTTAAGCCTGTCTCACACAATGACCCCAGTTCCTGGGAGCAGTGTGCTGTTCCGCTTCAAAAGAAACAAAGGACTTGTGAGAAACAGCACGTAGGAATCCTCCTATTAACATTCCCCGACAGGTCATTAAGAGGTGTCCGAGATTTTTGTGACCCCATGAATAGCATCCCACCAGGCTTTTCTGTCCATAGGATTTCCCAGGCAAGAAAACAAGTGGGTTGCCGTGCAATCCTCCAGGGGATCTACCTGACCCAGGGACCCCGCATCTCCTGTATTGGTAGGCGGATTCTTTACGACTGATTCATTAGGGAAGCCTGCACATTCCAGACATCAACTGTGAAACATTCTAGCGGACTTCTTTTCAATTTTTACGTTCATGTTTCCTACAGTTATCAATTTAAGCAGTAAGTAAAACAATTTAAAATATATTTTAATCTTTAATTAGTGCTGACTTCTGGTTGTATATGCTTTCTTTTTGATGCTTTTTGCAGAGAATTTTCCAGGGGAAAAGCAAAAGATAAAAGTGCATTAAGAACCCTTGTTATTTAACATTATTCTTATATGAGATTAAAAACTATATTTAATGCTGTTGTCTTGTACAACTGTGTGGTCTTATTTTCATGAAGTACCTTCAGTAATTTGTTCAAGAATACTATTTAGATGAGTGTCTCAGTATTTATGCATATTGACTTAGAAGCAAAAGGCTGTAACTGCCACACATGATTTTAAATGGCCTCATTTCTTCTTTAGGAATGATGAATGCCCATTATGATGATATCCACGTCTTGATGGAATTTTTTGTGTCTTTATTCCATCTTTTACATTGAGCATGAAGCTTACTAAATTGGAAGGCATGGTTGCTTCAATTATTGATGGGGCCAATTTTCCTCTCATTTCTGTCTGAACAAACATCACTAGTTTGGAATATGCTGGATTCCTGTAAACAAAGGAAGAATTAAAAAATATAAAGAATTTTTATCTATTGAATTTACAAGTTTATAAGAAGCAGGATTCTTATTTACCATTGATTGCCAACACTGCTTATGACAGGGGAAATAGTGACTGAAGGAAAGAAAAAACATGTGAAATGATTTGCACACTCAAAATTACTTTACATAAAAATATTAAGTAGTCAGACTATATCTTAAAGTCTTCAGTTTTAGTTATCATTTCTTTCTTGTCATTTTATCGACTTTTTAAAATTATAAAAGTAATGTATTTATGAAAATTTAAAGCATTTTCATAATTCCTCTTCATTCTGTTTCCCAGAGACAGTCACTATTTATAGTGTTGACTGTATCTTTTCAGATTATCATCTATGGATATACAAAGATAACACGTGTGTACATATATGTTTATGTACCCTATATACATGCACATGTACATTCTTACTTTTGCAAAAATGAGACATATTTATTTTTCTGGAACTAGTTTCATTTTCCTCTTAGTATGATACCATGCACTTCTGTGTACATACAGATCAGCTTATTGTTTTTAATGATTGCATATGATGTTTCATATTCTATTAACCAGTCCTCTATTGACTATCATGGAGTTATTTCTTACTTTTTGCCACAATAAATAAAGCTGCAGTAAAACACCTTGTAATATATTCATTTGCACCTCTAGAAAGATTGAGTTTCTAGATCAATGTTTTTGTGTATTTAACATTTTGAAATGTTATCTCCAAACTACCTTCCAAGAAGACCGTAGTAGTTTATATTCTAACCCAATGAACTTCAAACTAGAGGATATGAAGACTTGCCAAGGGGTATGAGAGGCCGAATAACATTTAAGGGAATAAATTTTCAAATGTCTGACTCCCATGTACCTTTTCCTTAAACTGATCCAAGAATATATCTCTAATGGACATGCCAGCTTTTGTTCCACCAGCTTGATCACACCAGCCTTCTTTATAGAACCTTCTGCTTTATAGAACCAAGGGATGTCTGTCATCTCCCCCAAATAAGACTGAATAGTACTAAGGTGCTTTACCCTGGCATATAAACATGAGTTGCTAAAGGAAAAATTGGAAAAAATCAATTGGAAGTGAGTTAAGAAAGTGAATGACAGATGATGGTAATAAAACCTTACCATGTCAGTTCTTTGCTTTCAATAAAATTTAAGGATCTAATTGAGTTGTCAGCTGATAAGTCATTAAAAACGATTTTTGATTATAGGTCACTATGTAACATGGAATATAACTCAGAAGAATGTCAAGGGATTGCCTGATGGCACTAGAGTTCTACTCTCCATTTTAACCCACCTTTTCATGTGAACAAAGTTTCCTACACTTACATTCATAAAAATGCAAAGTAGAAGTAGACTTGATGTCGTTCTATCTGATGGGATATCTAGAGTAGGCCTTTTGTCCCACGTTTTTTACAGGTAAGTGAGTGTAAGTGATAGAAGCATTTACTCTCGAACCAGAATGCATAGTTTGAAGCTGAGCTTTGCTGTTACCTATGTGCAACCTTGAGAAAGTTACTTAATTTCTCTGGGTTTCCATTTTCTTTTCTGCAAAATGGGGATAGTAAGAGGACTACTTTATGGGGTTCTTGTGAGGATCCAACAGTTGACATTTGGTATCCGCAAATTGTAACAGTGTCTGACACTTAGTAAATGATAAGTTTTGCTACTAAGAAGTGTTTCCAGTTACAATTTGCTTTTACATTTAACAATTATGTAATACATTTCTATTTTGATCAATGGGTAATAATAACAATTTAAACCTGTACAAATAAACTTATTTTAACATTTAGATACTTCAGTTCAGTTCAGTCACTCAGTCGTGTCCCACTCTTTGTGACCCCATGAACTGTGGCACGCCAGGCTTCCTGTCCATCACCAACTCCTGGAGTTTACCCTAACTCATGTCCATTGAATTGGTGATGACATCCAACCATCTCATCCTCTGTCGTCCCCTTCTCCTGCCTTCAATCTTTCCCAGCATCAGGGTCTTTTCCAATGAGTCAGGTCTTGGCATCAGGTGGCCAAAGTATTGGAGTTTCAGTTTCAACGTCATTCCTTCCAATGAACACCCAAGACTGATCTCCTTTAGGATGGACTGATTGGATCTCTTTGCAGTCCAAGGGACTCTCAAAGAGTCTTCTCCAACACCACAGTTCAAAAGCATCAGTTCTTCGGTGCTCAGCTTTCTTTATAGTCCAGCTCTCATGTCCATACATAACTACTGGAAAAACCATAGCCTTGACTAGACAGACCTTTGTTGGCAAAGTCAAGTCTCTGCTTTTGAATATGGTATCTAGGTTGGTCATAACTTTCCTTCCAAGGAGTAAGCGTCTTTTAATTTCATGGCTGCAATCACCATCTGCAGTGATATTGGAGCCCCTCAAAAATAAAGTCAGCCACTGTTTCCACTGTTTCCCCATTTATTTCCCATGAAGTGATGGGACTGGATGCCATGATCTTAGTTTTCTGAATGCTGAGCTTTAAGCCAACTTTTTCACTCTCCTCTTTCACTTTCATCAAGAGGCTTTTGAGTTCCTCTTCACTTTCTGCCATAAGAGTGGTGTCATCTGCATATCTGAGGTGATTGATTGATATTTCTCCTGGCAATCTTGATTCCAGCTTGTGTTTCTTCCAGTCCAGCATTTCTCATGATGTACTCTACATAGAAGTTAAACAAGCAGATTGACAATATACAGCCTTGACGTACTCCTTTTCCTATTTGGAACCAGTCTGTTGTTCCATGTCCAGTTCTAATTGTTGCCTCCTAACCTGCATGCAGGTTTCTCAAGAGGCAGGTCAAGTGGTCTGGTATTCCCATCTCTTTCAGAATTTTCCACAATTTATTGTGATCCATACAGTGAAAGGCTTTGGCATAGTCAATAAAGCAGAATTAGATATTTTTCTGGAACTCTCTTGCTTTTTCCATGATCCGGTGGATGTTGGCAATTTGATCTCTGGTTCCTCTGCCTTTTCTAAAACCAGCTTGAACATCAGGAAGTTCACGGTTCACGTTTTGCTGAAGCCTGGCTTGGAGAATTTTGAGCATTGACTAGTGTGTGATATGAGTGCAATTGTGTGGTAGTTTAGCATTCTTTGGCATTGCCTTTCTTTGGGATTGGAATGAAAACTGACTTTTCCAATCTTGTGGCCACTGCTGAGTTTTCCAAATTTGCTGGCATGTTGAGTGCAGCACTTTGACAGCATCATCTTTTAGGATTTGAAATAGCTCAACTGCAATACCATCATCTCCACTAGCTTTGTTTGTAGTGATGCTTCCTAAGGCCCATCTCACTTCACATTCCAGGATGTCTGGCTCAAGGTGAGATGATCACACCATCGTGATTATCTTGGTCATAAAGATCTTTTTTGTACAGTTCTTCTGTGTATTCTTGCAACCTCTTCTTAGTATCTTCTGCTTCTTTTAGGTCTTTGCTGTTTCTGTCTTTATTGTGCCCATCTCTGCATGAAATGTTCCCATTCTCTAATTTTCTTGAAGAGATCCCTAGTCTTTCCCATTCTGTTGTTTTCCTCTATTTCTTTGCATTGATCACTGAGGAAGGCTTTCTTCTCTCTCCTTGCTATTCTTTGGAACTCTACATTCAAATGGGTATATCTTTACTTTTCTCCTTTGCTTTTCACTTCTCTTCTTCTCACAGCTATTTGTAAGGCCTCATCAGATAATCATTTTGCTTTTTTGCATTTTTCTTGAGGACGGTCTTGATCCCTGTTTCCTGTACAATGTCACGAACCTCCATCCATAGTTCATCAGGCACTCTATCCAGTCCCTTGAATCTATTTCTCATTTAAGGGATTTGATTTAGGTCATACCTAAATGGTCTAGTGGTTTTCCCTACTTTCTTCAATTTAAGTCTGAATTTGGGAATAAGGAGTTCATGATCCGAGCCACAGTCAGCTCCCAGTCTTGTTTTTGCTGACTGTATAGAGAGCTTCTCCATCTTTGGCTGCAAATACAATCAATCTGATTTCGGTGTTGACCATCTGGTGATGTCCATGTGTAGAGTCTTCTCTTGTGTTGTTGGAAGAGGGTGTTTACTTTGACCAGTGCATTCTCTTGGCAAAACTCTATTAGTCTTTGTCCTGCTTCATTCTGTACTCCAAGGCCAAATTTGCCTGTTACTCCAGGCATTTCTTGACTTCCTACTTTTGCATTCCAGTCCCTTATAATGAAAAGGACATTGTTTTTGGGTGTTAGTTCTAAAAGGTCTTGTAGGTCTTCATAGAACTGTTCAGCTTCTTCAGCGTTAGCTACTTAGGGTCACAGAAATTAAAACAAATTTTTAAAATTAGGTACTTATAGAGGTATGATAGAAAATAAACTGATTGATAAAAGAACCCAAAACATAAAATATATTTTATTTGGATAAAATTATGCAAAGGAAAAAAAAATCAGATTAAGGAGAGAAGAAATGATATAATACTTCTGACTGTTAAAGGTTATATGTATTTTGAAACTGATAATGTAGTGGTAGGTTACAGTATTTAGGTTCTGATGAATGCACTTAGAAGTGTGATACAAACATTTTTTTAAAGTGTCAAGATTTATAGTATGCTGGAAATTTCACCCTCTTGATACAATGCTATGCAAAATTTTAATATCAACTTAAAAATGTGCAAGGCAATATACGATTTTATAAAATTCTCTTAGAGGGGTTTGAAGATCATTGCTCCAATCAACCATATGAGCATCTATTTTCTTAAACCCTTTTCCATCCAGAGTTTAGACTATTTTTACATTGTCTCAAATGGCTGGACTCATTAGCAATTTGTATGGCCTTAAATCTCTATGTGAATTTACTAGGGCTTTACACACTTAACAAAGCTTTTCCAAGATTTACTGGAGAGTATGTTTACTGTAGATAATATGCTTTATAAGTTTACTACAGGACTTGAGCTGCACAGAAGGAAAAGATACAGAAGAATCACTTTTTTGTCAGTATCCTTATCCAGCAGGTTGCTAGGCAGAGTTCCCACTCTGGGTAGAATATCTAAATTAGTGTTTTTCTCCTTTTTTTTTTTTTTTTTTTGCAGTGGAAAGGGAATGGTGACAAGGTGCAAGAAGGGGACTTTGCCTGTGAGGCACACTTTAGGTTGTGTAACTTCCCAACCAGAATCCCCACTAGCAGCTGATTCACCTACCTGATATGGAGTAATAAGTTTTCCCTTGTTTTATCCTTTCCTGCTGTGGAGAATACAGTCTTGGCTATATAATCAAAATTGATAGATGGGGAGAAAGACTACATTGTCGTCATCATCATCATCTGAACCAATGATCCTGTCCATCAATGTAAATTTTGTGGATTTCTTTCAGTTCTCTAATTCAGTAGAAAATATTAAGGAATATGGCTCTAAATGTCATTTTATTTTGACTTCCTTCACATACATATTTTTCTCCTACTGGGTGGTTTACATCTGACCAATATAAAGTTTTACATGTCGTTTTATGTGCCAGTATCTTTTATTTAATATAAAGTCGTTTAGCAAATATGTAAGGAAGTTGTAGAATGATATATAGTGAATTAATATATATATGCATTTACAGAATATGTATATTGGATGTCACCATCTTATCCAGTGGCTGGCCACCTGTGGGCAGAGACTCATCTCTAATTTCTCCAGCTCTTCCCTCTCTGAATTTACCTACTGGGTGGTTTATTCTGAAGGTATCTGTTCACAGTAAGTAGTCCATTGGACAGAATATATTCAAAGTAAAGCATGATTCATTGCTGATAAATGTAACTATTATAATTCTCGAGAAATTTATTTTTCATTTGCAAGAGTCCTTTAATAATTCACAGAAGTGACGAATGGGGAAACATTCGTCATCAGGTTAAGGTTAATTGGAGGGCACAATGATGTCTGTGAACATGTGACTAGTGCCAGAAACTGCAAATTATACTCGATAGGGAATTAATCTATTCTGATTATACTTAAGATGAAAAATACTTGAAAAACTATTTTAAAAAATGTATTTAGGGGCATTTTTTTCCCCCAACTGATATATATTTTCAGGATATACCAGAAAATATTTCTGGTGAGTTAGTTAGCAAGTTACAAACTAAACTAAAAAATGGTTAAACAATAAATATATGGAAATAACACTTACTCTTGCACAGGTAAACATATATAGCCACAAGCATGGTTATAACCTCGGATGTAACTTGAGGATGGAGGATATGCTGGAAAATCCACACTAGTAGCTAAGTGATCAAAAGAAAAATTAAAATGAAACCTATGCCACAAAGATGAAAAATTCTGTTTCCAGTAGCATATTTTCAAAATGCATGACACAGCATTTAACACTGACATTAATTTTAACATAGGTATGTATGTTTGCACACTTGAGTGTGTACACAGGCCAAAAATGAAAAAGTATCATGCTACACATATTAGCATGAAAAAGTATCACTACTGTCCTCTCAAACTTTTTCATGCTCGTACTTCTAAAGATGCTGCCACCTTTTACATACAAGAAGAACTGTTAAAAGTATAATTTATTTACTTTCTGAGATCTGAAGCAGAAATTACAAAAAAACAGACTAATAGGATAGATTTTTTTGGTTTATCATTTTTAAAATAAAATATTTGATGTGTTATTTAGCCTGTCAATGGAGGCAGTTTAAGTGCTCTTTTCTGCCAGTTCCCTGTAGCTAACTTCAATGTACAATTAAAAATCAGTAGATTTCGTTTTAGGAATTATGCAGTATAACTGCAAAACTGCATGTGAAGGTAGAAGGGAGGAGTTCTGATTATCAGCACGTTTACGATAATTAGAGATACTCTTCCTAAAAACATTTTAAAATATTTATTTCTTTAGTCTGTGCAACCGATTCCTGATCATCAGAGAATTTTCCTATATGATTTTAATATACATAATCACCTCAGTAGGAAATGCAGCATTAAGCTGTAGTTAGGAGACAAAATGTGGGAAATGTATATGCATTTCCCATTTTCACGATCTGCTCCATCATCTTAATAGAGCCAGTTACGTTGGCAAAATGGTACTGCCAAAATTGATATTAACATATTTTTTCTCTGTTTAAAATATGGAGATTATATTTGTCTTTATTTTTTTAAATTTTGTTACATTCCACAAACAAGTATGGGTCTTTTGTGAGGCACACAGTATGGTAGTTAGCACAGATTCTGGAAAATCAGAAAGACTTGAGCTGCTGATTAGCTATATAACTTGATTTCTGTGAACTTCAGTTTCCTTACTGGTGAGAAAATGCATGCAAAACATTTAGCTAAAAGCAAAGTACATAGTAAGCTAAACAACAGTGGAAACATTAAAAAGAAAACTATCAGTGTTCATCAAAAACTCATTCAAAGAAAATCACTTAAAAGCAAATTTAGTAGTGATTACTGAATGACTGATTATAGCTATTTATGGATTTTATCTTCTATACTTCTTTTTGACCTTCCCTCTGACCATCAAAAATGAGACACAAATAGAATGGTTTCAAGATAGACAATAAGAGATCAATAAGAGATCTCTGATTCAAATGGACAGTATTTTGTGTTATAGGCAGTGAATAAGTTTTTACGTGCCCTCATTTGAAAATGAGATGACTAATGACAGTTGGAAGTTGGAATCAAGATTGCTGGGAGAAATATCAATAACCTCAGATATGCAGATGACACCACCCTTATGGCAGAAAGTGAAGAGGAACTCAAAAGCCTCTTGATGAGAGTGAAAGTGGAGAGTGAAAAGGTTGGCTTAAAGCTCAACATTCAGAAAACGAAGATCATGGCATCTGGTCCCATCACTACATGGGAAATAGATGGCGAAACAGTGGAAACAGTGTCAGACTTTATTTTTCTGGGCTCTAAAATCACTGCAGATAGTGACTACAGCCATGAAATTAAAAGACGCTTACTCCTTGGAAGGAAAGTTATGACCAACCTAGATAGCATATTCAAAAGCAGAGACATTACTTTGCCAACAAAGGTTCGCCTAGTCAAGGCTATGGTCTTTCCTGTGGTCATGTATGGATGTGAGAGCTGGACTGTGAAGAAGGCTGAGCGCCGAAGAATTGATGCTTTTGAACTGTGGTGTTGGAGAAGACTCTTGAGAGTCCCTTGGACTGCAAGGAGATCCACCCAGTCCATTCTGAAGGAGATCAGCCCTAGGATTTCTTGGGAAGGAATGATGCTAAAGCTGAAACTCCAGTATTTTGGCCACCTCATGCCAAGAGTTGACTCACTGGAGAAGACTCTGATGCTGGGAGGGATTGGGGGCAGGAGGAGAAGGGGACGACAGAGGATGAGATGGCTGGATGGCATCACTGACTCGATGGATGTGAGTCTGAGTGACCTCAGAGAGCTGGTGATGGACAGGGAGGCTTGGCATGCTGCAGTTCATGGGGTCGCAAAGAGTCGGACACGACTGAGTGACTGATCTGATCTGATCTGAATGACAGTTGTGTGAAAATATATGAGACAAATATGTGAAAGTGATGAACATCAATCCCCAGTCAACAGAGCTAATTGTGCGCGTGAGTGCTATTAGCAGAGCTACTACTCAGACTTGTACTCTGAAACTTAGAGTCCTACAAGCGGAAAAGAGTAATTAGCAACAGTTAACTGTCCCTGTCCCCAAGTAGTTACTGTAGGGGAAACTCTTCACATAGGAATAGCAAGATTAAATTGAATAGCACAGGCAAAAAACAGGCTCTAGGCTACTACTGTCCTACCAAAGTCCCTTCACCATAAATTATCTTGAGTTCTAGGAGTCCAAAGATCTCTGGGGTGTAAACTGGTATGTTTTAAGTGAATAATGCAAATAGGAAGTGGTTATACATTTGCATTTTACAGAGTGACACATTTTTGGCTGGGGGTGGGGGGTAGGATAAGGACTGGAGAAATAAATGGCAACCCACTTCAGTATTGTTGCCTGGGAAATCCCACGGACAGAGGAGCCTGGTGGGCTACAGTCCATGGAGTCATGAAGAGTTGGACACAACTTAGTGACTGAGCAACAAGCAATGGATAAGAGTATGTTAAAACTTTCAGTTTTTAAAAGAAATGTAACCACATTTATGAAAAGAGCTATCTAGTAGAATTTTCTTCAGGATTTTTATCAGTTTTTAGATATACCCATTCTACATATTCAAATATAGAAGTATATATCCAAAGATCCATTTTGTTTTTTGGTAGTTTTGTGATGTATGCTATGAAGGTTTAGCCTGCAAGTATCTATCTATATTCAGTGCTGCAGGGTATATGCTGCAGAAAGGCCAGGAGATGCCACAGTCATTGACTATGATATAACTGACACCTCCAGAATTAGGTTAAAAACTTCAGGCTTACCTACATTACACATGTATTTATTGGACTCACCAAATAAATACAAGAATAATTAATTGAAAATATTCTTTCAAACTGTGAGTTAAAAGAAGAAAATTTATTAATGTAATAGTAATTCTCAAGTGTGGGCAAAATGTTTCAACTTACAACTGATAACATCCATATTCCCTTCGTAGTGCTTCAAAGAGACTAAGTTGATAAAGTCTCGGGGGAAATTGAGCCCATGGCAAAACTTTCTGTAACCGTATGACACAGGAATGTATCCTGAAACAAATTAAATCATAAAGATTGCAACAGTTATTTAATGTCTGTTCTTTGTACTGCTCCCCAAAGAATTTCACTAAGTTTGGCCTGTTTTTGGAAAAATCATGGCTTTGAGGTTTTAAGAATTTATCACCAAGTCAGCTTGCATTTTCAGTGTTAAAGGAATATTAGATGTGTGATTATAAGTGCAAGGCAACAAAAGCAAAAATAAAAGAGTGGGATTACGTTAAACTAAAATGCCTCTGCACAGCAAAGGAAACCATTAACAAAATGAAAAGGTGACCCACAGAGTGGGAGAAAATATTTGCAAATCATATATCTAACAAGGGGTTAATATAAATTACAAATATAATAAATTTAGAAAAGAATCTTGATATTATCTAATATTTGAATTTTTAGATGAAGAAATTGAAGCCTAACATTAAGTTACGTGTAGAGCTAGAGAGATGTACAGAACTAGAACCCGGGTTTCCAGATTTCCAGTACAACAGTGCATCTGTTACTCCACACTGACTAAATAATATATTCAGAATAATATATTGACGTAGCAGCCTGTGGTGTAAAGCCTGAAATTAAAGACCAGTATATGTGCTCCTTTGACATCTGTTAAAATTGAGTCTTGAATGGCCAAACTTCAAGATCCTCTCTTCACTCTGTTCCCATAGATAAGAGCCCTTAGTCCAACAACCCTCCTTATCAGCAGGATAAGACACAGTTCCTACTTACACCTGAGTAGTGGATTTCAGTTCCCTGCTACCCTGTAGAGTTAGTCCAACAACCAATCAGATCCTCCTGTAAGAATCGGGGGTCACCTCAGCTCCTTGACACTACAAAACCTGCCGTGCACAACTCCTGGTTATTAACTCTGTTACTGAGTGCAACTCCCCTGTCACACTGCGGGGCATGGTGTGTCCTGGAGAGCTTAGCTGAGCTACTCCACATACTGCTGGCTCAGCATCCATTTTGTTTGGCCAAGCAGCCTGCGGGGGCTTAAACGAACACCAGCTATCTCACGTAAGCATAGCCTAGATAATAGCCCGCAGAGTCACAAGCAAATGTAAGTTCCTGATATGACTTCCCCCTGATCAGCAGTCTCCCACACTTCCCAGGGCCTTCCCCTTGTGAGCCCCTTAAATCAGACCACCTGTGTAGTTTACTAAAATCCTGCCCTGTTTGGTTCCAAATGATCAATCTGGCCTTAGCCTAGGAACCCCAAAGCACTCTACCCACAGACCCTAATAAAGGCGCAAGTCCACCTCTGTCTGCACCCTGCCTTGACCTCCCCACACGGGGCCCTTGACGTGTGCAGTGCACTTCCTCCAGGACTGTAATAAACTTCTCTATTTCAATTTCTTTTGTGGTCATTTGTTGAACCTGGCTCACCACTGGCATCCTGTGCCCCACCAACAAATGTTAATTTAACAAAGTCTTAACAGTCTTCCATTCCTGGGCTGTGATCAGTCTTAATAAACTGCTGTAGATCTTATTTGTCTAAGTGCTGGTGTCAAAGTGTTTGTTTGACCACCGCCATAACCCTAGAGCAGGAATCCCTTCCTCACCAATGGAGTGAATGAGTCAATTAAAATGCACCCTTGCAAAATGAATGCTACAAACATTCATAAAAAGGCAGAAAAAGTCTTCTCATTGTGTAATGTGATTCAGAGATATTATGGTATACTCATAATATAAAATATTGATGTAAAAGACATCAAATCTGAATCAGGAGATCAGTATAAGTCTTGGTTCTACCATACACTGTCTTTGTTGACCTTATGCTATGCTATGCTAAGTCACTTCAGTCGTGTCCGACACTGTGCGACGCCATAGACGGAAGCCCACCAGGCTCCCCCGTCCCTGGGATTCTCCAGGCAAGAACACTGGAGTGAGTTGCCATTTCCTTCTCCAATGCATGAAAGTGCAAAGGGAAAGTGAAGTCGCTCAGTCGTGTCCAACTCTTAGCGACCCCATGGACTGCAGCCTAACAGGCTCCTCTGTCCATGGGATTTTCTAAGCAAGAGTACTGGAGTGGGGTGCCATGTTGACCTTGGGCAAATCTAAATTTCTCTGGCCACCTGATGCGAAGAACTGACTCATTTGAAAAGACCCTGATGCTGGGAAAGATTGAAGGCAGGAGGAGAAGGGGACGACAGAGGATGAGATGGTTGGGTGTCATCACTGACTCAATGGACTTGAGTTTGAGTAAACTCCGGGAGTTGGTGATGGACAGGGAGGCCTGGTATGCTGCAGTCCATGGGGTTGCAAAAGAATCGGACATGACTGAGCGACTGAACTGAACTGAAATTTCTCTGAATATGTTTTCAAGTCTTTTGATGCCAAATCTACTATACTTTCCATTATTGTAGCTGACTTGCAGCAAAAACAGAAATATCTGAAATGCTAATGAAACTGTATAATTAGGATCAAACAATTATGAATGAAACAATACAGTGTTTGCATTTTCATTTGTGATAGACCAAGTTCAAATCCCAAGAGGGTCACAGACATGTGTTCTTTGTGGACAAGAACTCCAGAGCCTTTCTTCAAGATGAAACTACTTTACCTTCCCGGGCTTTTCTACAAAGTCACCCTCATCCCAGATTTTAAAATCAGTTTAATAGAAGGAGGTGCAGTGACCCTACAGAGTTCTAAATAAATGGTAAAGTGATGGCAGGTATGTGGGACATTTGTTTGATGAGTGAAATGGGGTTGGAGACTTAAAGAACCAGACTCAGTAATCTGGAATTTTACAAATGCAACTGTTTGTAAAAATCATAAAAGTTTGCATTCCACCAACATTCTTCACCTCTACCATTTCCTTCTAATAAAATTATTATTAGCCAAAATATAAAAGTCATTTTTTAAAAACAGACTGCTGCTCCTGCTGCTAAGTCCCTTCAGTCGTGTCTGACTCTGTGCAACCCCATAGATGGCAGCCCAACAGGCTCCCCTGTCCCTGGGACTCTCCAGGCAAGAACACTGGAGTGGGTTGCCATTTCCTTCTCCAGTGCATGAAAGTGAAAAGTGAAAGTGAAGTCACTCAGTCGTGCCCAATTCTTGGCGACCCCATGGACTGCAGCCTACCAGGCTCCTCCACCCATGGGATTTTCCAGGCAAGAGTACTGGAGTGGGTTGCCATTGCTTTCTCCGAAAAACAGCCTACTAAGGTGTAATTTACGTATCGTGACGTCTAGCAGTCTTCGTAAGTATCAGAGTGACACGGTACTGCAGCAGAGTTCGGAGTCCCTCAGCCGACTCCTGTCTTCTGTTTTTGCCCGTTCCTGCCGCATCTCAGTCTCTCTGTTTCATCCATTTCCTCTCCTCCTGAGCTCTCAGTGTGGCCTCGCCTCACCCTGCTCCTCTGCCCTTCTAAGCCCTATTTACCCCTTGCATTCTGTCTTCCTTTCTCTCACCTCTAGGACTTGAACTTCCTAGTCCATTACCTCTATTTTTCTTTTCTGTTTTTATTCTTCCCTTTCATCTCTGAGATAATGTATTTGAAAGTGTTTCTAAAACCACAACCATCATAATGTTATTTCACACATGCTTTAAAAAAGTTACATGCTATTTGTTCTTAAGTCCTTAACAGTATCTACAATATTATCTAGTATGTTATGACTACGATAAATCTACTGACTTCCATCAACAAGGCATGCTTAATTTTTTTCCCCCTGGATGGAGGAGGCAAATCCATGAGTTCAGTCCTCTCAATAACCAAAGGCACACATCTGCAGGAGAGCTGACCAGTTTCAGAATGTGGTATGCACTAAAAATAGAAGAAAGCTAACTGGAATTGAACTCTCAATTAATAAAGAAAAAAGTTTTAAGCTTTTTATAAAGATTTCAACTTGATTTGAATATATAAAATATTCAAATATATATATTAAAATATATAAAATAAGATGTAATACACTGAAATCACTAAGATATAAAAGCTCAAACTGCATTAATACAGTAAAAGTCCAACATTAAACAATAAATTACCAAATCAATCTTTAGTACCATGTTGTACATTTTCAATGATTTGTCCCATGTGACTCTGTTTTCAGGTTTGAAGAGGAAATCAGATAGTTTAGATGTTGATTCTGGAATCATTGCTTCAACACGATATCTATGGTTAACAAAATAAAGAAAATTCAAAATTTAATTGAATTTAACCTAAGTTGAAAATATGGTATCACAGTATAAAGCACACTAATTTAACAAATAATATAAAGAAAATTTGAGGGTAATATTAGCGATTTAAAATACTAATATTCAATTGTAAGTTGTTGCTTAATTGCTAAGTCATGTCTGACTCTTTTGTGACCCCATGGACTGTAGCCGATCAGACTCCTCTGTCCATGGAATTCTCCAGGCAAGAATACTGGAGCAGGTTGCCATTCCCTTCTCCAGGGGATCCTTCCTGACCCAGAGATCAAGCCTGTGTCTCCTGCATTGGGAGGCGGATTCTTTACCACTGAGCTACCAGGGAAGCCAGTAACAGTTTTATTTAAATATGCATTGCAGTAGTTAATATAAATTATTTAAAAATTCATTTTTCAACAACTTTTGTTTGTACTGTTTCTATAGTTGTCTTTAAAAAAAAAAATTATTTGGCAGAACCGTGTCTTAGTTGCAGAACCCAGGTGGGCCTTTGTTGCTGTGTGCGGGCTCCCCTCTAGGTCTGGCTTGTCTCCAGAGTGCACATGCTCAGTAGTCAAGGGGAGTGGGTGTAGTTGCCCTATGGCAACTGTGGGATCTCAGTTCCCCAAGCAGGGATGTCCCCTGTATAGGGCGCTGGATGCTTAACCACTGGACCATCAGGGAAGTCCCTATTGTTGTCTTTTTAAAGGGACTACTTTCATTTACAATTTTTCTAAATTCTTTCTCATAAACTTTTACATGCTCTATTTATCATAAGCCTCAAGTAACTGATGAGATGCTTGTGTGGTTGTGCAGCATCTTGTGGCCTTAATTCTTAATTTAAGAATGTAATATGATATAAGCAGAGGTCAGAAAACTTTTCAGTAAAGAGCCAGATGGTAAATAATTTGGCTTTGCTTCATGACATAGAACATAGACTTCATGTTCCATGTTGCAATTATTCAACTTTATTAGTGCAGCAGTGAAACAGCCATAGACAATATATAATAAATGGGTCTGTCTGTATTATAATTAAACTGTCAGTTTTCACTCCAATCCCAAAGAAAGGCAATGCCAAAGAATGTTCAAACCATACAATTGCACTCATTTCATGTGCTAGCAAGGTAATGCTCAAAATCCCTCAAACTAGGCTTCAACAGTACATGAATTGAGAACTTCAGATTTACAAGCGGGATTTAGAAAATGCAGGGTTTTAGAAAACCAGAGATCAAATTGCCAACATCTGCTGCATCAAAGAAAAAGCAAGGGAATTCCAGAAAAACATCTATTTCTGCTTCACTGCTGCTGCTGCTAAGTTGCTGCAGTCGTGTCCGACTCTGTGCGACCCCATCGACAGCAGTCCACCAGGCTCCCCCGTCCCTGGGATTCTCCAGGCAAGAACACTGGAGTGGGTTGCCATATTCTTCTCCAATTTTCTGCTTCACTGATTTCTGCTAAAGGCTTTGACTGTGTGGATCACAACAAACTGTGGAAAATTCTTAAAGAGATGGGAATACCAGACCACCTTACCTGTCTCCTGAGAAATCTGTATTCAGGACAAGAAGCAACAGTTAGAACTGGACATGAAACGATGGACTACTTTAAGGTTGGGAAAGGAATAGGCAAGGCTGTATGTATATTGTCACCCTGTTTATTTAACTTCTGTGCAGAGTACATCATGTGAATTGCTGGGCTGGATGACTCACAAGCTCTAATCAAGATTGCTGGGAGAAATATCAACAACCTCGATATGCAGATGATACCACTCTAGAGGAAATCAACCCTGATTATTCATTGGAAGGATTGATGCTGAATCTGAAGCTCCAATACTTGGGCAACCTGATGGGAAGAACTGACTCGTTAGAAAAGACCCTGATGCTGGGAAAGATTGAAAGCAGGAGGAGAAGGGGGTGACAGAGGATGAGATGGTTGAATGCGCTCAGTGACTCAATGGACATGAGTTTGAGCAAGCTCAGGGAGATGGTGAAGGACCGGGAAGCCTCACATGCTGCAGTCCATGGGGTCGGAAAGAGTCGGACACCGCTGAGCCACTGAACAACAACCCTCCCCCGGCCCCTGCCACCAAAACAACTGAGTCAAATTTGGTTTTCTAAATAACATATGATCAATAAATGAACAACTCTTAAAAATATGGTTTAAAAAACGTCTGCACAATTTCCCTTAGTGTATTTGAATTTGAAACAACAGGTTCCTAAAAAATATCCTTAAAAAGCAGCTTACAGAAAAAATTATAAAAGAATCTGCCTGCCAATGCAAGAGACTCAGAAGACATAAGTTCGATCCCTGGGTCGGGAAGATCCCCTGGAGGAGGAAATGGCAACCCACTTCAGTATTCTTGCCAGGAAAATTCCATGGACAGAGTAGCCTAGAGGGTTACAGTTCATGGGTTGCAAAGAGTCGGATACAACTAAACGCGCACACATGTGTACATACAAACATACACAATATCCTTAAAAGCACTTACAGAAAAAATTATATATATTTGCAAGAGAAATATATTGGGGAAATAAACTTTAAGTGGTTCACTTAATGGAAAGGTGAAATGTTGAAAAGACCACAAAATAAGAAAAAACCAATCTATTTTTACAGTTATTAGTTCTTGAAGTGGATATTTCCTAGCTTTGTGAAGTATTCACTAGAAGTGATTTTTTTTTCTGTCTTCAAGTTTGAAAATTCGATGGTACATATTACTCTATTTTTATTAATCCACGTTTCAACCAAGTGACTTTATAAGTAATTTCTATTTCCTGTTCACTATCAAATAATGTCTTATAGCTAATGAAGTAGCACTGAATTCTTGGAGAAGGCACTGGCAACCCACTCCAGTACTCTTGCCTGGAAAATCCCATGGATGGAGGAGCCTGGTAGGCTGCAGTCCATGGGGTCACTAAGAGTTGGGCACGACTGAGCAACTTCACTTTCATGCATTGGAGAAGGAAATGGCAATTGGCTGGAGAATCCCAGGGACAGGGTAGCCTGGTGGGCTGCCATCTATGAGGTCGCACAGAGTCGGACACGACTGAATCGACTTAGCAGCACTAGCAGCAGCACTGAATTCTAGATAGATCAATGTCATTGAATTCAAAACCATGATTATAAATAGGAAATTGTACTCACAGATTTCCATGGAATTTTTTAGAAGCCTTGCTGGAAACAGTTATTTTTTTCTCAAAGAGGAATAAAAAATCCATAAATAAATTAGCTGTCAGATACAGAAAGAAATGAAATATAAAAAACAAAAAAATGAAAGTAAAAACTTTTTTTGGTTTGTAAAAGAAAATATTAAAAAAAGTCTTTGCAATGATTTGTTTTCCATAAAAAAACAAACTCTTGAAATATATTTAACTTGTTTTCTTACTGAATTCTTAACCACTTTCCAGCCTGATGTATCTTGATAGTAACCTAAAATTTCTTGAGCAGTTTGTTGGGCAAGTGCCTTATAGTCCATCTACCTGCAAATATGCAAAGTATTAAAAGCAAATGACTGGTGAGAAAGAAATCATACAAAGATTTTTTTAAATGCTCTATTTCATTTTAATGCTATTTCTAAATGTCTGTCACATAGCAATGAGCAATAATTCTGTTTTCAATGCATGCATGCATGGATCTCTTCTTTTTTATTCAATATTTCAAATGAGAAAATGTGATACATTACAAAGAGCAGGCTTTAGCTTTGGAGTCAGAGACTGGAGTCAAATCCTGTCTCTGCCACTGGCAAATTGTAAACCACATTATTTAATATTTCTCTTTCCCCATTTTATCAAACTGTAAAACTGGGATAATACCTAACTCAGTAGAACTGATGTGAGGAATAATTGAAACAATATACTTAAAATCTTACCCCTTTACCTGGCACATATTATTTCTAACAGCTCAGTCTTGCTTCCTTTCTCCTGTGAAGCAACATAATCTGTTGATCAGGGGTTATTGGGGCTTTATCTCTTTTAAAGAGAGTGGCAGTAGCATTGAAGGACCTGACCCCTGGCTTCCTCTGCAAAATCAACTTCTTCCTGTTTCCTTCTCTCCCTCTTAGCGCCAATCATATTGAGCTTCCTGGTTGTTCCTCAGATACAACCAAGCAACTTCCTACCTCAGGGTCTTTGTACTTGCTTTTCCTTGTGCTTGTAATGTTCTTCCTCAGTGTGCTCACAACTGATTCCTCCTCATTGGTGTCTTTGCTTAAATATTCTCTTCAGAGAGGATCAAGTTCATATAAATTCAGATCAAACAGATGTATTAAACTCTTGCTAAGGGCTAAATATTGTGGTATCTGTGGCAAAAGCAGTTTAGTATGATCTTGTTCCTGCTTTGAATGAGCTCAGGAAGGTGGTGTCTCATTGGTCCTTTGGCCCATCACCCAGGTTTAAGGGAAGCTGGCTGGTGTGGTGGAAAGAATGACAACGCAGAACTGGATTCAAATCTTGGCTTTGCCATCTACCACCAGCTTTATAATTTAGGGTAAACTGCTTAGCCTTTGGACTTCGATTTTCATTTCTATAGACGGGGGATAGTAATACCTGTCTCATGGGGTTATTATGAGGATTAAGTGATTTAATATATGTAGAAGTGATTGAAACAGTGTCAGGCCCTTCTTGGTGATCAAAGGTTAGTTTTTGCTTTTTCTTTAAATGGACATATTTAAATCTAGCTAAAAACAAACAAACAACCAAAAACTCTCCTAAGAGCTGCCTGAATAAACCTTCTCAGAGTTTAATTATCAGCACATGTCTTCCAGCTCTCACCTAAACGCCTTTAGGTTGGATCATAAATCTACTTTTCTCTTGTTTTAGTTCTTCAGCAAGGAGTAGCACTTAATTGACATCTATATTTGAAAAACGTTTGGTAAACTGTTATAATTCCTTCTTCTTAGGAGACTCTTGGTTTCTTTACCTTTCCTAGTAGATCTAATCCAGAATTTTAATAACTACTGGGACTCTTCTCCAAATCCTGATGGATATCTCCATATCTTTTAACCTGTGAAGGAACAAAAGTGGAAGCAGAATTATTTTGATCCATGAATTAGAAAATATATTTGATAATTTCCTTAATATTTTTTCAGTGTCTTTGATTTGTACTTTACGTACTCATTCGGAAACATGTACTATATGTTTCCACAATGTAAGAAAAAGGTAGTAAGAACATAAAGATAATGTTTATGAAAAGAATCTTTGAGAAATTATCTTTTAAAAGGACAGGTTTAAAAGACACTTAAGTATGAAATGTGGATTAAAATGTCTTAAGTTTTTAAGCTCATGCCACTAACAATCCTTGGTTGGTCCCTGACCTGGGCTTCTCCCAGTGTATATAACACAGTCCTTTATTTCCTACCAACAACATACTTGATACTGAAGGATCATGAAATTGCAGATTTTTTGCAACATATCACTAGAATATAAACTTTCTGCAAGGACTTTGTCTTATTCATTTCCAAATCGCTAGCACTGCTTACTGGCACAACAAACATGTGCTTAACTGAACCACTCAACTAAATTTTATAGCTTCTGGACCTTTTCGTTTGCCAAGAAAAAAAAAAAAAAAGGTATGGTTAAGCTTGAGGACTTCCCTGGTGGCTCAGACAGGTAAAGCGTCTGTCTATGATGCGATGCGGGAGACCCGGGTTCGATCCCTGGGTTGGGAAGATCCCTTGGAGAAGGAAATGGCAATCCACTCCAGTATTATTGCCTGGAAAATCCCATGGACAGAGGAGCCTGGTAGGCTACAGTCCATGGGGTCGCAGAGTCCGATATGACTGAGCGACTTCACGTTCACGTGAAGCCTAGTGGGCTAGAGAGGGTGACGAGATGAAAAGAGCCAATGGCAAGACTCCAGTTGGACAGTATTACCTGGTGATGTAACACGGGTTGAGCAGGAACATGTTCAGATGGGATAATGATCAAGGATATCTTCACCCACAGTGTAAGTGGAAAATAAACACAAACCAATATTGAGATAGCATCTTTTTCTGATAACACCACTCGGTTGAAACTGGTTTCTTCGCACCTCACATCCTGTCCCAGCCTTGTAAACAGGTTCCCATATGTTGTTAAGTGCCTCTTTACATCTGTTTGTATAATCTCCCTCTTTCTGGGCTGCCTGAGTGGGTCCCCAATCCGTACTGGGTCACAGCCATTCATTCTTCCCTGGGAATCAAGGTCCCCAAGGACTTTGTTAAGTGTCATCGCGGGCCCAACTCCCGCTGGTGGAGAGACCAGGGAAGCCGGGTTCACCGAAGGGAAGGGGAAGGCGCAGAGGGAGGGAGGGAAGAACGTGGTCTGGGGAGCGGCCCCCCGTGGCTGTCTTATCCTGGGAGCGGGTTTCTGAAAGCAGGGAGGCCGGGCGTGTGGGGAGGACTGGAATGGAGGAGCTAGCTCTCAAAAGACTGAAACGGAAGCCGCCAGGGTTCCGGGTCCCCCTTTCTGCCCAGTCCCCTCTTGAAGCCTCGGGAAACTGGCAGAAGGAAGCTCAGCCTGTCATCCGTGGAGACCGGTCGCACGGAGCCGTAACCGAGACCGGGAGGACGTAGCGCGTGCGGGTCAGCAACGCTGAGGTAGCCTGGGATTTCCGCACCCCGGAAGACTCGGAAAGAAAAACTACACTTCCCAGCGGCGACCGCGACCCAGCCCCGTTCTCTCCGCCCCGCCCCTCGCCCCGCCCTCTTCAGAGCACCACGCATGCGTACCGCAAGTCAGCGCCATGTTGGGTCAGTTTGAAAGCTAGCGCGGGCGTAGCCCTGGGCTGTGACGGCGCAGGGAGATGCGAGCGAACTGAGGCGGAGGCGGGGCGGCTACCCGGTCGGGATGCTTTGTCGCGTCTCCCATCCGGTGACAGCCCAAGGCTTTCAGTGGAGAGTTGTGGACGTGTGCGCTTTTCTCGTTTTTGTGTTTTTTTTTGGGCCTTCGTCGGTGAGTTCGGCCCGAACGGTGGGTGTATTTCCGAGGGGCGTCCCGTTCCTTGACAGCCTGAAGGGAGGGGAGGGTTAAGGGAAAGACGGCGGGGTGGGGAGAGGGACCGCGTTTCCCGAGGCAAGGCGCGGGCTGACAGGCCGGGTGGAAAGCGGGCAGCTTCAAGAAGAGAGGCTCGGAATGCGACGGAGGGGGCCTGACCTGGCCCTCGGGCGCTTCCGGAGGCTGAAGCGGGCGGGGAGGGAGGCTCTCGGGCTTCGGGGGCCGCCGCCTCGCAAAGACTCAGCCCGCCCACTCGTGTTGTCTGATAACGGGTTAGAGAAGCTGTGTCTGTGACCGCGGCGTTGGGTGGGCTGGCGGGGGATGCTGGAATCCCCGAGGGAGGTGGGTCCTAGTTCGTTCAGGGCGCAGGCTTTGAACCCGAAGATGCCCCTCAGCAGGGGCGCCAGCGATCTTCACTTTCCAGGGTCATTAAGTCTTGTTTTTGCGGCAACCACAAACACGTTCATTCTCCTAACATAAATCACAGAGCCGTCGAGTCGTTTGTTTATTATTTCCTGTGAGCTATTACCATATTGGTTGGTTAACGCTGTACGTTCTGCGTTTGAATCAAAGGTAGTTGAAACCACTGGCCACTCGTTTCAGCATTATATTCGTCGGAATGATGGATTTCCTTTTGGAGCGGCATGCTGTAATGTTTACGGAAGAAACGGTAAGAGACAGCAAATTTGCTTCCAAATAATTCTGTGACGAACTTGAGAAGTGGGTGGATAGAGTTGGTTATCGATGCAGAATGATGGGTGCCCAGGAGTTGACTTAAACTTTCTTCTTTTTGTACTTTGGGAAACTGCCCAGTAATAATTCAGTCGTGGGTTTTCTTTTTGCTTCTTGTGAATTAAGATAAATGTTATTACCCACTTACTGAGAACTGTAATCTAACAGCTTTCCCTTTTAGGGTTTTGTTTTTGTTTTTAAGATTTTGTAAAATAAAATATAAAATTGGTAACCTGTGCTGTGTTGGAATAAGGGAGGAAATGTTTGGTCATCCAAGCAATATTTATATTTACTTGAGAAGATTTAAAATCATTAGAAAGGTGAAGAGGGCAAGCTGACTTGGTCTAGCCGTATCACAGCATTCAGGGAAATAACAATTATCTTACGTTCTACTGATGCTTCGATTGACTACTGTCAACTCTGATCTTTTTCTCTTCTTAAACTGAAGACTTTCTCAGTGTTCTAAAATCAAATTTGACAGCTATTGAAATTACATTAAATATTGTTATAACTTAAACATTCCCAAAATTATAACCCCCGATTGAGGGCGGGAGGAAAAGGGGACGACAGAGCATGAGATAGTTGGATGGCATCACTGACTCAATGGATATGAATTTGAGTAAACTCATGGAGTTGTTGATGGAAGGGGAAGCCTGGCCTGCTGCAGTCCGTGAGGTTGCAAAGAGTCAGACATGACTGAGCGACTGAACTGAACAGAAACATGTTATAATATCATAGCATATGATAAGTCCTAGACGTTAAGCTTTCATTTTTACTTCAGACAATCCATTGATTTAATTCTAAAAGAATGTCATATTATTTACTGAAGTAGTTCCTGTTCATTCTGTTGCTGTTGCTAAGTCGCTTCAGTCGTGTCGGACTCTGTGCGACCCTAGAGACGGCAGCCCACCAAGCTCCCCTGTCCCTGGGATTCTCCAGGCAAGAACACTGGAGTGGGTTGCCATTTCCTTCTCCAATGCAAGAAAGTGAAAAGTGAAAGGGAAGTCACTCAGTCATGTCCGACTCTTAGCGACCCCATGGACTGCAGCCTACCAGGCTCCTCTGTCCATGGGATTTTCCAGGCAAGAGTACTGGAGTGGGGTGCCGTTGCCTTCTCCAGTTCATTCTGTTACTTCTTAGGTTTTCAAATATACTGTTGTTGGCTATATTAATGTAGACTGAAATTCTCTCAATTTTAATAATGGAAAAAAAGATGAGTGCATTGAGGCAATTTTTCCATACTGTTAAATCTCCTTCGAGAGGAGGGCTGAATCTGTTTTACATGAAAATTGAAAATAGGGTAGTATCAAAAAACGAATGTCAGAAAAGGATGTTAAAACTGCATTATTTTAGGAAAAGAACATTTTTCCAGCTTATTTCATGGTAAGACTTGCAGTTTATTTATCGATGAATATTGTAAATTATTTTGTTTGCTCAAATCTTTGGGGAAAAGTTTGCCTAAAGTTACATATTGGCATTTAAAATGTTGAAAGTGGATAATTAGTCTCCATTTTTCCTTCTTGTTTCAACTATGTCATTTGATGCCTTTTAAAAATTTATCAGGCTCCTACTGTGTGTAGTGTATGGTGGGCTTATGAGTTGAACAATATTTTGTATAGGGGAATGTTATGTATTGTGATGTCATGGAGTGTATCAGCATAAGAAAAGACTACCTCAGTAGTTTACAGGACTTTAAAAAAAGTGAGTATTCTTCCTTTGACACTTTCTGTATAGTCTTAGATAATTTTTTTTAAAAATGTATTTGTTTTTAGTTGGAGGATAATTACAATATTGTGTTGGTTTCTGCCATATCAACATGAATCAGCCATACATATGTCCCTTCCTTCTTAACACCCCTCCCACCTTCCACCCCACCCTATCCCATACCTCTAGGTTATCACAGAGCAGCAGATCTGAGCTCCCTGCATCGTTCAGCAGATGATTTTTGTATATATAATTCCTAGCATATATTAGATCGGAGAAGGCAATGGCACCCCACTCCAGTACTCTTGCCTGGAAAATCCCATGGATGGAGGAGCCTGGTAGGCTGCAGTCCATGGGGTCCAAAGAGTTGGACACGACTGAGTGACTTCACTTTCACTTTTCACTTTCATGCATTGGAGGAGGAAATGGCAACCCACTCCAGTGTTCTTGCGTGGAGAATCCCAGGGACGAGGGAGCCTGGTGGGCTGCCATCTATGGGGTCGCATAGAGTCGGACACGACTGAAGCGACTTAGCAGCAGCAGCAGCATATATTAAAGTACTCAATACATGTTTTCTAAATCGGTGATGAAAGAATTTACAGTAATTAAAATGGAAAATATATAATGTGCATTGCCTAAAAATAATTTATAGATAATGAGTTTTATTTTGTAAAGTTGTAAAAAGTTTATACAAATTTAGTAGTTTCTCTGTGTGTGGCCTATTACTTTAATTGGAACTTTAATCTTTTCTTTTTGTATTATAGTTGTTTTTAGGAGAAATGAATAGAAATCACCAATTTTGAGGAAGCCATGGCAAAATCAAATACAAAACACAGAGTTTGTTCTCGGCAATCTTCAGTATCTTCTCTGTTAAGCTGCAACTTGAGTGGAAGTAATTCCTCTAACTCTGGCTCTTTTCAGTATAAGGATAAACTGTACAGTTCTGCATCTCAGGCTCTACAGGCCTATATTGATGATTTTGATCTAAGCCAAATGTATCTTGGTACAAGCACTGGAAAGATTAACATTGATAAATGTTCTGCTAATATGCCGGAATTCTCCAACTACATTTGTAAACCAAACAATGGTATGCTTTTATCCTTTGTTTTCTTTTTACCTATTGATTTAAAGAATTTTGAGAGATGTATAGTAGTCTTAGAAAATTAGATGCTTTATTTTGTTCTTTTGGAATAAAAAATGACTTGTAATGTTGAGATCTGTATATATTTCTTAAATGATTCTGTGATTTTTGGTTCTCTGGAGTTTTGGGGTAAAGATCCTCTTTTAACTTTGGAGTAGAAGCTCATAAAATGCAACTAGTAATAGCAGATGGCTTTTTCTAAACCCTTAAGCCATTCTGTTACAGTGTAATAGAGCATTGACTTGGTGGTTCTAGCTTTCATTACCTAGCTTAATAACTTTAAACAAATCTCAGCCTTTCAGAATTTATACTTGATCAGTTCAGTTGAGAGGATAGGGCTGTATTAGTCTTCTTTTCTGTATTCTGTGGGGCAGTAACATTTACAGGATGTTAAGGATTTTTCCTTGGTCAGAGGTCCATTGGGGCTTCCCTGGTAGATCAATTGGTAAAGATTCCACCTGCAATGCGTGAGACCTGGGTTTGATCCCTTGCTTGAGAAGATCCCCTGGAAGAGGACATGGCAACCCACTCCACTGTTCCTGCCTAGAGAATCCCTGTGGACAGAGGAGCCTGGCAGGCTGCAGTCCGTGGGGTTGCTAAGAGTCGGACACGACTGAGTGACTAAGCACAGCACAGCACGGTATCGAGGTCCATGAAGACAAGTTTGGAAAATGCATCTGTTGATAACCCAGTTAACACTTCACTGACCCCTAGGGTGAAAAAAGTTTACATCAACTGTTAGAAAAAAGTGGGCAGTATATTCCAGAACAGGAGAATTAGAACAGCTGTTCTGTGTGTGTGAATGCTATTTCAGGGTTAGCAAGCAAGAAAGCAAATTATTTTTTCACCTAGTTTAATGACTTGTTTTTTTTCCTGTGTTGCAGCCAGTTAAGTGACTGGTATTCATGTGAGTGTATTAGTGCATTGGGTGTGTCTAGATGAAGAAACTGTAAATTAAAGAATATGAGAATATTTAGGAGGCTGAAGAGAAAAAAGTGTAGCAAGTAGTTAAATTGAAGACATGTGAAGGAAAAAAACCATATCCTATTACATCAACCTATACCTTTCAGGCTTTTAATCAAAGCTTGAGTAGAGATTAAGGAAAAACAGCAAACATGATTCTTAATTCTTTATTCTCATTTACTGTTGAATATTATGAAGTATTTTTATATGTGATACAGGAAGATAAACAATTCTGCTTTGTTTTTCAGCTTTTGAAAATCGTGATGACAAAAAACATTTATCCTTATCCTATAGAGGACAAACTCTTAATGACATAGACTCCATTAGTCTAACAACTGATGATCTATTAAAGCTTCCAGCAGATGGATCATTTTCTTTCACTTATTTTGGATCAGGTCACGGAAGTAGCAAGAAAAACAGGAAACACATTGGAAGACTGAGTTCATCTGACAGAGAAAAGAAGCAGAATTTTCAAGAACCAGCTGCTCTCCAGGGCAAGAATAACTTAGTTACCCCACTTGTATACACAAATATAAAAGGAAGGCAATGTGGTAGGCTAAAAAACCCAAAAATCATGAATAAGGCTAATAAAAGCGTTTCTGTACCATCTTTATCTTTTTCCAAAAAATTATCTTTTAGGGACAGTTCAGAACACAATCTTGAAAAGAATTACCCAAGATGGCTCACTAGCCAGAAGTCTGACCTTAATATTTCAGGGATAACTAGTATACCGGACTTCAAGTACCCAGTCTGGCTCTACAATCAAGACTTGTTACCTGATACAGATAGTCAAAGAATACATCAAATGTTTAAAGAAGATCAGTGTTCTCCGAGGCATAGTTACCAGGCACAAAGAACTTCTCGGCTAATGAATAAATTAGATTGTTTTGAATATTCTTTTGAACCTTCAAACATTTCACATTGCTTGAGTGAGGATAAAGGATTACTGAATGAATATAAATGTGGTCCTGAACCTAGCCAGTGTCTGTGTGAGAATCCACTTCTTCCAGGATCCAAAAAGCCATTCAGTGGTAATTGTTCTGTTTTTTTGTGTTTTTACTGTTTTTAAGAACCAAAGAAAGTGCTGTAAATTTGACCTAGCATCTAGGATCTGTTATATTCTTGATAGAATGCTCAAGTGATATTTTTGTTTTGAACTCTTAATCACCTTTATTTATGTAGTATTCTGTGACTATAAAAATGTCTTATTTTTTTCTTTGTGTCACAACAAATGTCACATTCTAACATAGCTTGCTATTGTGGATATGTTTATATTCCAAATAATGTAAATTCTTGTTGCCGTTATAAGATTTTCCTATGCTTTGCATTTATTTCTTTTCTTAAAGAATTAATGTAATCTTTCAAATTAGGTGACAAAATTGAATTGCTTATCCTGAAGGCCAAGAGAAATCTAGAGCATTGTACTGAAGAGTTACCAAAGTCTATGAAAAAGGATGACAGTCCTTGTTCATTAGATAAACTTGAAGCGGAAAGATCATGGGAAAATATTCCTGTTACTTTGTAAGTTAAAATGCAGCATTCAGTTTTCCAAATGAAGAATGCCATGTGCACATCTGATTTCATCTTTAAGTAACTTAATGATAATTAACAATGGTAGTATCATGGTATTTTTATAGAGCATAACTCTCAGTGTTGTTTGCTTTAGATCACATTTTTCATTAGTTACCACAAGAAGGTGGTAACTTTGGGTACCTTATATAACTTTTATCTTTGTTACATGATCCTTTCGTTGCACTATAAAATATTGATATATGTTTAATAGGAATTAGAATCAAAAGCAACTCTTTTGCAAATGGAGAAGGCTATTAAAATTTTACTACTTTCTTTTCTCACTTTTAAGTTTTATCTACCTCTATATTCTCTATATTTTAGAATATTCATTTCTCTTCATTTACATTTTAATATTTTTCAGTCATTATTTTCCATAAATGATGGTACAATTTTTGTATGGTAAATGTTTGAAGTTTCTAAGAGTGTTTTCATTTGTGTGCTAAACCTCTTTGTGATATAGTTGCTCAGAATAATTTAAAAAGTGTTTACCCATGAATGTGAGTGTAGAGGAAGAACCTATATGAAAGCTGCTTTTCTTAGTGATATTAATTCCATGTCAGAAATGCATTCTTGGTAATCCTAAATTCTGTCCTAGGCGCTGATAATTTAATATCTTCAGTTGTCTAAACCTTCATTCTGTTTAGGGTTTATTTCCTGACTCCTTTGATTACATATCAGTTGAGCGTCTTATTTTCTTAAATGTGGACATTGACTGTAATTGCAGTTTAGAATCTTGATTCTGTCATTTCCTTGCTAAGATTTTGTACAGGTTGCTTCTACTTTGGGGTTGTGAGGATTCAGTTGATTAGAAAATAAATATAAGGTACTTAGGACAGTTTTTGATTTATGACGCTCCCTTGTAAATTGTAATAGTGGTGGTGATCATCCAGAATATTTTTTGTTTGTTCAGCTTCATTTCTCAACTGTTGTTTCATTAATGTGTTTAAAAAAAACTGGGATTAATAATTAGTTCACTTAATTCTTACAGTTCTCTTATTTTTCATATTTACTAATTTCTTCTTTTCTTATCAGTTGGTTGTATTGTGTCTGTATTTGTAAAATCCTATAGGGTGAGCAAATATCAGAGGTGTTGAAATTGAGTGAAGTTTTTGAATATACTAAATGTATTTTGTAATTAGATACTATGACTTCTGACTTGTATAATTATCGTTAATGGTTTGCCCTAGTTCACTTTCGTGCATTGGAGAAGGAAATGGCAACCCACTCTGGTGTTCTTGCCTGGAGAATCCCAGGGACGGCGGAGCCTGGTAGGCTGCCGTCTTGGGGTCGCACAGAGTCGGACACGACTGAAGCGACTTAGCAGCAGCAGTACCGTCATGTTATGATGGATATGTTTTACATAAAATTATTGATGGTGTGATAAAGTATAGATCTGACTTCAGTGTGATATTGATAAATTATTAATCTGTCATCACAAACAAAATTGACTAGGTAATAGTGTGCTAAAAGAATAACCACAGCCAGAAAATTGTTTTTGTTTTTGTTTTGTTGGTTTAACTTTCTGTAATAGAAAATGTCAAACACATACAAAAGTAGAGGAATAGTATGATGATTCCATATGTATCCAGCACTCATTTTTTATAATCAGATAAATGCTTTTTTGATGATAGTTGGTGGATGTACAAACTCTTTGGTAAAGAATGGGAGGAGAAACTACTTGGGAACAAGAAAAAGTTCATAGTAAATTACAAATCAGATGAGTGAATAATGAGGAACTGCTAATTACTGAGAAAAAAATTTACATTATGATTAAGTGTTTTAAGAGTCTTAGATATGTGACACATGAGTTAGAAACACATATTGATATATAAATGAGAGAGAATGAGTTTATTCTCTGCAGCTAATGGAATTTTGTTTTGAGAAAATCTTTACTTTTGCTGGTGATGCACTTTTCTCCCCCTTGAACAGTAAGAAAAAAACTTTTATTTATTGAACTTCTTTTAAATGTCCCAGGTATGGAGAGTTAAATTTATGTACTGTATGAGATAAGAAGGGACTGCAAATGTAGAAACTGTGAAGTGAAGGTAAAGTTTTGTGAAGTCATACAATGAGTGGGATTGGGATTTGAACTCAGGAATTTTAATTTCAGAATTAATCCTTCTCCCACTTTAATCTGTCCTTAGTGCCAGTTCTAAAGAAGTCTTTCCTGTTGCTTTGATGTAGGAGCATGTAGTTCCATCTTAATAGAAACTTATAAATTTGTGGGGGCTTTGTGTATTAATATTGAGTGGCCAAAAATGTTTAATTGGAAAAATGTACTGCTTGTTTCAAACAAATGTGCTTTTGGAGGATATGTATATTTGAAGGCTTATTTATTTACTTAAAGACTAATGTCTTCAGTTTCTTTATCTTTTTCCTTAAAGCTTTACAGGAGAAGCAAAGAGATAGGGAGTGATGAAAGAAGTAGTTTAGGGAGAAGATGAAGGAATTATCAAGTAAAATCCATAGGAATCTTATTTATAATGGTTACTGCATGGTGACCATTTAAAATGATAAGAGTCAGTTATACACTGTCTAATTTTTATCAATTGGGAACTTATATGCTGTCTTGTATCCTTAAATCCTAGCAAATCTCCTGTTCCTGTTAACACTGATGATAGTCCTCAAGAAATTCCAAAGACAAAGTATGCTAATGAATTCCTTGAAGATTTTTTAAATGATGATAATCAGGTGGGTGACATTAAATCTTTTTATCTTATTAAAGGACTATGACTAATTTATAGATATTAATTTCTAAGTTACTTGGATATTATAAAACAAAAAATGGCTCAAATCCTCTCTTCCCCAGCACATATCCATGAAACCATCACTCCTAGAGTTACTGATAATTTTAGTATTCTGAAATAGAGGGACCTGGGATTGAACTCTCTGGGGAGCCTAAATTGTATTACAGTGATTTCTTTTTTTTTTTTTTTTTTTCCTGGAAAACATGTAAAACAGCACCTTACAGAGTAAATTATATTTTCCCATAGGGCAGTTGCTTATTGAGATTTGTGTTTCTAAAATACAGTTATACATCTGTTTAATTTAAAATGAGAAATTTATCACTCAGCTTTATAAAGTCAGCACATGTACATCTTGCAAGTAATCCTGAAATAAAGTGTAAATGTTTATATATGTGTGTAAGGAATGATTTTAATATGATTTATAATTTTAATTCATGGCTGTTGAATATTGAATACACTTTTGAGATACTGCAATCTGGAAGATTTGAGAGATTGAACATTCCAGACAAAAATTAGCTAAAAATTTTAATATATATCTTTTCCTTCAGTGAAATTTACTAGAGAAAGTAGAGGTTGTCAGAATATGTCTGACCTTAGTGCTCTAATAAGATACTATAGCAAATTCTGGGTAAGTGAAACTTAATTATCAAATATTTATTTGCCAGATAAATTTGAGTACCAAACACTTTTCTAGGAATTGTATTCCTAATCGTGAATAAGAGAAGAATCCTTGCCTCTTGGATTTTTTATTCCAAGTTAGACAGAGGAGCTATATCAAAATGAAATAGGTAATGGTGACTGAATAACAACAACAAACAGTAATGGATACGTGCTGTGCTCAGTCACGTCTGACTCTTTGCAGCCCCATGAACTACAGCCCACCCGTCTCCACTGTTCGTGGGATTTCTCAGGCAAGAATACTGGAGTGGGTTGCCATTTCCTACTCCAGGGGATATTCCCAACCCAGGGATTGAACCTGTGTCTCCTGCATCGGCAGATGGATTCTTTACACCATTGTGCCACCTGGGAAGCCCATGTATAAAGGAGAGTCTTACAGATGTGAAGAAAAACTGATTGAGATAGAGAAACGAGGGCAGAGAAATTTTAGCTGGAGTGGGCAGGAATGGCCTCTCTTATGAGGTGATGTTTGTACCCAAACCTAAAATGAGTGAGTAAGTCATACATGTACTTGTAGGGAAATAACTTTTTGTTTAGAGGGAATCGTAAGTGCAGAAACCCCAAGGCAGAAAAATGTTCAAGGAAAATCAGAGTCCAGTCAGTGTAGTTCAGTCAGAATGAGCAAGAAAGAGTGGTTAAGAGATAAGATGGTAACCAGGAGTCAGATCATGTAGGTGTGTATGTAAGCAATGGAATGAAGATTTACATTTTAAGTGTGATGAGAAGTGCGTGGAGTACTGTGGAGGAATGAAATGATCAGATCTACATTTTAAAATATAAAGTGGCAGTGGTATGGAACATAGACTTGAGAGGAGCTGGGGAAGGACAAGGAACCCAGTTAGGAGGCTTTAGCCATCTTCCAGAATAGGGATTGTAAAGGCTTGGGTTAGGTGGGAGCGTTAGAAATGGTCAGAAATAGTTAGACTTGTGATGTGTTCTTAAGATGACTGGGTAGGATGGAGACAGAAGATTCAAAGGGTGAGTCCCAGATGTTTGAGCCAAACAACTAAAGCAGTGGGTGGTACAGTTTACTTAGTTGAAGTGAACCCTGGTAAAGGAACAGATCTGCCTAAATTTTGTAAAGTTTGAGATGGGTGACCATTAAATACTAACCAGCCAATTCCTTTTCCTGCCTTTACACACACACCACCTCACTACCACTGTGTTTTTTAATTTTTAAATAGTTTTAAATTTATAGAAGGTTGCAAAAATAATACAGATAGTTCCTGTCACCCTTCTCTCAGCTTCCCTAATGTTAACATCTCACTGACCATAGTGTAATTTTCACATTGGCATAATACTGTTACTAAAACCACAGACCTTATTCTGATTTCACCTGTTTTCCTGCCAGTGTCCTGTTGTAAGATGTAGCATTGCATTTAGTTGTCGTACCTCCTCAGTCTGCTTCAGTCTTGATAATTCCTCAGTCTGTCAGGATCCTGACACCTTTGAAGACTTAATGATCAGTTGTTTTTTTTCTGTAGATTGTTCCTCAATGGGGTTTGTCTGACGTTTTCTCATGATTAGAATGGGGTTATGAATTTTTAGCAAGAATGCAACAGAAATAAATCATGCTGTGCCCTTCTCAGTGCATCGTATCAGAGGGGTCATGATGTCATTGATAATATTGATAATGTGTCTTAATTCAGGCTGCTGTAGCAAATATGCCATAGACCAGATGGCTTAACAACAGACATTTGTTTCTCACGTTTCTGGAGGCTGAGAAGTTCAGATGAAGGTGTCGGGTGAGATCCTGCTTCCTCGTTTTCAGGTGGCCATCTTCTTGTATCCTCATGTGGAGAGAGCAGAGAGGGAGCAAGCTTTCTGTGTCTTTTCCTGTAAGGGCACTAATCCCGCGCATGAGAATTCCACCTTCATGACCTAGTTACTTCATAGAAGCCCCTCCAAGTGCTGTCACGTTGGGATTAATTCAAATTGCACATTTGAATTGTAGAGGGCACACACATTCAGTCCAGAGCAGTATACTGATATGATAATATGTAATTATAGTAGACATTTATTTTTATATTTATTTATAGATAATTTATATTTATTATAGAAAATAATATGTTAGTACTGGTGATATTAGTCTTGAACATATGGTGCCTACTGGCTTTCTGTATAGTAAAATTATAGTTTCCCCTTGTAATTAATAAATATCTTAGGGGAGATGCTGTGAGACTGTGCAAGTATTAATAGTCTCAAACTTCCATCCACTGTTTTTAGCATCATTGGTGGATCTTCATCGTTCTAGCATCGATCTAGCATCATTCATCGTCTGAATTATTAGTTGAAATTCTTGTGTAATGAGCTCTTCCTCCCCATTAAAGTGTTTTTATTGGGACTTAGATTTTTTTAAAACTTTTTATTTTATATTGGGGTATAGCTGATTAACAATTTTGTGAAAGTTTCAGGTGAACGGCAAAGGGACTCAGCCATATATATACATGTATCCATTCTCCCCCAAATTCCCCTCCCATCTAGGCTGTTACATAACATTGAGCAGAGTTCCATGTGCTGTACAGTAGGTCCTTGTTGGTTATCTATTTTAAATAGATGGTGTGTACATGTCCATCCAAACTCCCTAACTATCCCTCCCCCGCAACATCCCCTCCCTAAACCCCCCCGGCAACCATAAGTTCATTCTCTAAATCTGGGGACTTACAGATATTTAATTCTAGGTTTGAAAGAAAGAAAAGTGAAAGTGAAGTTGCTCAGTCGTGTCCAACTCTTTGTTATCCCATGTACTATAACCTGCCAGGCTCCTTTGTCCATGGGATTTTCCAAGCAAGAAAATTGGAGTGGGTTGCCATTTCCTTCTCCAGGGGATCTTCCCTACCCAGGGATCGAACCTGTATCTCCCACACTGCAGGCAGACTCTTTACCGTTCTGAGCTACCAGGGAAGCCTGGTGTTATTTTCTAGGTTTACAATATAATAATATTATTTTGCTGCTTAAATTGTTCCAGTTTAGGCCACTAAGAGTTGCTTCAGGTTGGCTCTTGTGTCCTTTTGACATGTCCTTATCATTTTTTGAGGACTTCTTTCAGGAACCATGGTTTCTTTTTATTTGGAAACTGTGTTTAGAAACTAAGATCTAGGCACGAGTTGTGCTTATTGCTCCTGGGTTGTTCTTTATGCTAGGCTTTCTCAGCAGGCAGACTTAGAAAACATGTGTACTAACCCACATATACATGTATACATGTCTCTATATCTATTTACATATGTATTAATATATTTTACGGGTAGGTATAAAATCATGAGTTCATACTAATACTAATTCCAGTTCAATACCACAGTATTAGTTTTAGCCCTTTCTGTTCTTTATTTGTAACTTCTTTCTCCTTTGGGAAGAATCTTTGCTCTTATTATCTATAATAGATTTACTTGTTTTTTCAGTCATATACATAGTTTCAGAATTGCTGTAAGAAATAGATTTACTAGCTAAGTTATATTGGAGAAGTCAATGGCACCCCACTCCAGTACTCTTGCCTGGAAAATCCCGTGGACAGAGGAGCCTGGTAGGCTGCGGTCCATGGGGTCACTAGGAGTCGGATATGACTGAGCAACTTCACTTTCACTTTTCACTTTCATGCATTGGAGAAGGAAATGGCAACACACTCCAGTGTTCTTGCCTTGAGAATCCTAGGGACGGGGGAGCCTGGTGGGCTGCTGTCTATGGGGTCGCACAGAGTTGGACACGACTGAAGCGACTTAGCAGCAGCAGCAGCTAAGTTATATTTGTTTATGTGTGATTCTTTTTGTCTTTGGGGCTTCCTTAGTAGCTCAGACAATAAAGCATCTGCCTGCAATGGAGGAGACCTCGGTTTGATTCCTGGATCGGGAAAATCGCTGGGAGAAGGAAATGGCAACCCACTCCAGTATTCTTGCCTGGAGAATTCCATGGACAGAGGAGCCTGGTGGGCTGTAGTTCATGGGGTCTCAAAGAGTTGGACACGACTGAGCGACTAACACACACACACACTTTTTGTCTTTAGCCATATGATATCCAAAGTATTCTTCTCCAAAGTTACCTTGGTTAATTATTTTCTGCTCAACTCCTTTCCGTGTGGTCATGTTGTTCATTTGTAATACTGTTAGGTCATTTTTATATTGTGTTAATTGGGTTATTCCCACATTTTGTGTGGTTTAAATGGTTGTTTCTTGAATATGTGAAACAGTACTATAGTTCTAAGAGTCAAAGCTATACCAAAAGATGTACTCAGAGGCATTCACTCCCAGGATTTAATTTGTTCTGAGACTCCAAGTCTCAGAACAAATTCTATCAAACGTATTGAACAGCATTTATTAAACATTCATTCATGAATGACACACAACAGTTCATATAATCTGTTTTTTTAGTTTTCTTGTTTTTGGTACTCTGACCAGAATTTTGCCTGAAAAGTTCACTCAAGGCAGACACCAAATTTCAGAGGCAAGCTTTTGTAACTTTTATGGTTAGCATTAGGCAGCTAGAATTTCTTCTAAACTAGTGACTGGATGCAGATCATTTAGCGATAACGCCTCAAGTGCTGTCTCCAAGGTTGTAGGAGTATAAACAAAACTGAATCCTTATGCTGTTTCTTTTTCTTCTTCTTTTTTAAAAGTTTGCTAAAGTATTCATAATATTTTGACCATTTTTAAGGGTATAGTATATAGTTCTGTGCAGTAAGTATCTTTACACTGTTGTGTACCCATCAGCTCTGTCTATTGCTAGGACTTTTTCATCGTTACCCACTGAAACTGTACTCATTAAACACTTAACTACCCATGCCTGTTTACCCCCATGCCTGTTTACTACCCTCTGCTGGCACCATTCTACTTTTTCTTGATAAAGTTGATTATTCTGGAAACCATGTATGTTTTAGTCTGCTGAGGCTGCCATAACAAAATGCCATAGACTAGGTGGCTTAAACAATAGATACTCAGTTCTCACAGTTTTGGAGGAGAAAATATCTCAGATCAAGATGCTAACTTCTTATTTTACTGGTGAAGGCCATTTCCCTAACCTGCAGACAAAAAACCTTCCCACTGTGTCCTCACATGGCCTTTCCTTGGTCTCTTGCTGCTGCTAAGTCGCTTCAGTCGTGTCTGACTCTGTGCAACCCCCAGACGGAAGCTCACCAGGCTCCCCCATCCCTGGGATTCTCCAGGCAAGAATACTGGAGTGGGTTGCCATTTCCTTCTCCAAAGCATAAAAGTGAAAAGTGAAAGTGAAGTCGCCCAGTCGTGTCCGACTCCTAGTGACCCCATGGACTGGAGCCTATCAGGATCCTCCGTCCATGGGATTCTCCAGGCAAAAGCACTGGGGTGGGGTGCCATTGCCTTACCCCCTTGGTCTCTTAATCCTATGGTTATCAGGATCCCACCTTTATGACCTCACTTAATTACCTCCTTATAGCCCTCTCAATACAGCCACATTCAGTTAGGTTTCATCATGAATTTTGGGGGTGGCGTGGGGTGGGGGGTGTGGGAGAGGACACAAATTGAATCCATAGCATAGTATAAGATGAATCACATTTTTCTTTTTGTTATCGACTTATTTCATTTAGTGTAATGTCCTTAAGGTTCATCCACGTTGTATCAGAACTGCCTTCCTTTCTTAGAATGAAGAGTACACCATTGTGTATTTGAAATGCTAGTTCTTGTTCAGTTGATATGATCTTCATTTACACAATTGAAAGGAGCATGTTGGCTTACCTGCTTCTAAGGACCTTTCACTTGTAAAAATCTATGATTTTAAATGTGGTAAATGAATGTGTTGCAAATGTAAACATGCACCATTCATTGTAAAAGAAGAAGGACTAGAAAGGATATGCCAGCATTTTAATAATGGTTGTCTTTAAGTGACTCCATCTGGGGACTGGGTAAGAGGAGATTGAGTTACAGTTTTGATTTGGTAAAACATTTTATTGACATGTATTATTTGGATTTTGCATTAATTTTATATTGTGGGGAAATAATGCAGGATTTAACTTTTCCCCTTATGAATTTGCTGCTAAGTCACTTCAGTCGTGTCCGACTCTGTGTGACCCCATAGACGGAAGCCCACCAGGCTCCCCTGTCCCTGGGACTCTCCAGGCAAGAATACTGGAGTGGGTTGCCATTTCCTTCCCCAATGCATGAAAGTGAAAAGTGAAAGTGAAGTCGCTCAGTCGTGTCCGACTCTTAGCGACCCCATGGACTGGAGCCTACCAGGATCCTCTGTCCATGGGATTTTCCAGGCAAAAGTACTGGGGTGGGGTGCCATTGAGTGGTTTATTATTCATGTGTTTTGACTTTAGAGCTGTACCCTTTCTGGAGGTAAACATCATGGACCTGTTGAAGCCCTGAAGCAAATGTTATTTAATCTTCAGGCAGTGCAAGAAAGTTTCAATCAGAATAAAACTGCAGAGCCAAAAGGAGAAATTAAACAAGTAAGCATAAACTTAATTTATGAATTGAAATTTATGAATGCACATTGAGATCTCTGAAGGATACGATTTCCTCCTAGATCTTTTTGTAGTTTTTCCCTCTAGTTTTATGTTAGTAAGCATGGTATATAGTGAAGAAACATTTAGAGGCATACTTTAGGACCATTGCAAAATAAAGTTATATTTTTAGAATTAAAAGTGTATATATATTTAAGCTTTACTGAAAATTATTTACTAGATTTATTTCCTTGGGAATACAGATGATATTTTTAATGTGTTCTTATTAATCACGTATTAAATAGCATTTGTTTGTAATTATATAATATTTTCACTATTTCATTATATTTGGTGTTTTCAATAATAGATCTCAGAGGATGATCTCTCTAAATTACAGTTGAAGGAAAGTATGGCTCCTATTACTAGGTCACTTCAAAAGTAAGTGTTCTCTGTTAATTTCTGAGTATGTTATGAATACAGGTCTGTTTTAGTCATTGCTTTGATTGAAATCAGAAGGTTACAGGATGGAATTAAGTAGCTCTAAGAAGAAAGACATGTACTGGGTATATTTAAGCTTCCTGGAGCATGTTGTTTAACCCTGAGACTTTTCTCTTAAATGTGTGCTATTTTCTATTTAAAATATTCTTAGGGCTTAATGAGATTACTGTGGACACTTAAAATATAATAGATGTGAATGGCTTGGAGAAGTTTTCTTTTTCCCTTATGAGTAACATCAACAGTTTAAGAGAGCGTTGGTGTGGGTATTCTGGACGAACAGCTTGTGCTTGAAATGTGTTGTCCTGTGTTCTCTCTAGAAGAGATAAGTAATCGTATCATTGTTTGATATGACTCTGCAGAAATCTAAAGGGAATATAATGCCCTGGATGTAAAGATAGGTCCAGATGCCCTAAGGTGTTAATCTACTTATTTTCTTAGTTACATTATCTTAAAAGTTGGAAAGAATGCAGTTCCTTCCTATAGTCATGATATTGATAGATGAGAAGGTTATATTTTATGGATTTGGTTGTGTGAATATGAAGTGCCCTCAAAAGATGGAATATGCAGCTTAATAAACACTAAGATTAAAATTTTTTACTTTGTAACATTATTTTGCTTGACTATAAGTGGGCTAGACAAATACTGACTACCTTTTGTCCTTTCAGAATTGCTTAAGATTCTCTTATGTAAGGAAGCAGTGAAAAAGTGAAACCCTAGACATGTTAATTTATAATTGTCATGAGAAAGATATGTATATCATTTTTGTTTGCATACTTTAAAAAATATGTATGAATTTCTGCCTCTATTCTGGGTAGAAATAATCCCTCTTTCTTTGTTGCTTGCCATAGTCTTGGCTATAATGTTTCATATCTAATTGGATTCAGTGAGTAATGATACTAATAACTAACCTTTATTGAACATTTACCAAGTATCAGTGTTCTTAGTGCTTTTGTATGTAATTCATGTGATTTTTACAACCCTGTGAGGTAAGTACTATTATTTGTTTCATAATACAGATCAAGTAATAAAGTAACTTGCCCAAGGCTGCCTGGCTAGTAAAACAGCACTGGAATACAAACCAGACAGATTCTACAGTCTGTGTTCCTAATACTACTCACATTAATGATAGTGGTGTATTATCCTTTTAGTCTCCGTGCAGTGCCTCAATTGATTATCTTGGATAAAGACCTCGTTCTGCTTTAAAATTTAAAGTAGATTACCTCAAGCTTTCCACAGTTCTTAAAAACATTGATATTGAACTTGTGTCACAAGACTTAAGTGTATTTTCTGAGTTTAAGTTCATAGCCCAGAAGATGTTTTTCATGGTGGAAATGAACTCTGAACCATATGTAATTAACCACAAAAATTGATACTGATTGTACAGGTGCTTTTACCATTTTCTATAATTTTTTTTATAGTAATAACTTTTTTCTAGCTTAGACCATTAGTAATCTTGTCTGCTGCTGCTGCTAAGTCTTAGAATTCCTCTTACTAGACTGCAGAATATTCTGTTTAGGATTATGGTCATCTTTTCATACTTTAAAGGAACCCAACTTTTGCCGAAGTTATAGGTTGTATTTTAGGTGCTTTAATTACTTTTCTAGGGTGTTTCTCCTCAATCCTCAAATAACTGGATTTTCTAACAGTTTGGATTGCTAACCAGTTCATTAAAATATCTTTTTTAGCTTTAGGAAACTCCAATATCTTAGTATGGGTTCTGTTTACTCCCCTGGACACAGTTTTCTTAGGTTCTCCTATTAGAAATAACAGAGAAAAAGGTTCATTGGACCTGAAGTATAAATGGCTGATACAGCTTAAGATGTTATTTTTTCCAGAAAGATTTTGCTTTTAGTAGGAATCAAAGTTATATTTGTTTTGTATCCCTATAATGCTTAGTTTTGTGTTATGCATTTGCATATTAAAATTATCATCTTTAAGCAAATGAAAGAATGGGTTTTTGAGCCAGTACCTTTTCTAGGATCTTTTATTATGTCATATAAGCTTAGGCTGGTTGTAATAAATGAACAGTTGCATATTGTTCACACGCTATAAAGGTGAGCAATGGTGGATGATTGCAGAATTATCAGTCCTCCAAAAATAATTTGGTTTTGGCCTCAGGACATGTAGTTTTGTGTATAAATTGAAGATGAATGTGTAAGAATTCTCTAATAAAGGTCATGCTGTGAAGACCATGCTTAATGGTAGCTGGAAAATTGTCTTGATTTCTCAGATCTCCTTTCCTGCTCAGTTTTCTGGTGTTCGTTCTATACTAGGGATAGACAGAATTAGCTCTCAGACTTGTAAAACATGACCTTAAAGCAAAGAGTTTTCTTTATTCTAATGTGCTCATACGTTACTTAGATCTAGAAAATAGTAGGCAGTTTGTCTTGAAAAGCCTTTTATTCAGTTCCTGCTGAATACTAGGCTGAATATTGGTCTGTAAACATAGTATTTAAGAGAACAGCCAATATAGTTGTACTAATAGAAAAGCAAATGTGAGATATCAATAAGTAAATTAAAATATAGCTGAACTGTCATCATATAATCAGTGTTGCTGAGTTTCTGGGGGTTGATTTGTATGTATTTGAATGGTCATTGGTAGCTGCATTGTCACAATAAGAAATGAGTTTTTAAATTTCAGTTTTTAAGGTGAATGATTACTAAGTGTTGTAATATAATCCTTAAGTTGATTTTTTCCCCATTAACCTGCTTTTTCACTTTTTGACAGAAGAAAATCAAGAAAAATTTCCTTCTGCAATTTTATCCTTCCCTTCTCCCTTACTTACCTTTGAAATACCAATCACTTTTGATAGTCTAAGTAGATGACTTTATTCTCAAAAGATTTAGATGAAAGGACCTGCCAACTGATTGTATAACTGAGGTAGAGCGACTAAAGGTTTCATATTTCTACTTAGCTTTTTTATTCCTTTCCATTATTACCCACCCCCCTTTCTACCTGACATTGTGTTTTAAAGGCATAAAATATACTACATGGGATTAGAAAGGAAACCAGTTATACTGAATTAATTATGAAAATATTTAAATACATTTCTGATTAGTAATATATGCTTCTCTATTGCATTTAAAATAAGACAATACATTTAAAATACAGGTAAGTTAAAATTCATTTTGTAAAAACATGTATTATTGTGAAAGTCTTTTGCATAACTTGAATAAAAGCATTAAACAATTGTGTGGTCTTTTACTTAACCTTTCACATGTTGATCAGCAAACGGTTAAAGAGAATATTGGAAGACATTGATGTCTGGGTCACCACTGAGACTTCACTGTTTGGTGGATGAACAACTAGACTTAAAATTTTCTAATAGTCACCTAGTTGTGTCATATGAACTTTTTGGACTGAGACAGAAAGAATGAGAGTACCTGTGTTATAGCAGTGGATTTAATAACTTGTAATTTTGTAACTATTATACAGCTTGTAATTTTGGAATAGTCATGAGTATAGCATACCTGCAATGACTATGTGATATGAAAATATCTGATTTCTGTAGCATATGAGATCACTTTAGTCTGTTGCTTACATTCATAATGGAAGGAAATGCTAATTTAGATATAGCATTTAGTGAAAATAAAGATAATTCCCCCCCCCCAATCCCATTGTATAGATCCTTAAAATCTAAAGAATCTGTGGTCCTCCAATTTTGTAAACAATGAGACCAGATTCTAGCCGCTTGTCTTTCTGTCTCTTGAATCACAACCTGAAAAGAAAAAGGAAGATAAGCCCCAAATATTATATTTACAGATTATATTCTTCCTCATAAATGTGTGTCTAGGAAGAAGAAAATTCTTTAAGTAGAGTGAGATTACTATAGGATGTAGAAATAATAAAGTCTAGTTTTACCTGTAATTGCTTAGTAACCCTGGGTGAGTTATTGTCATTTAGTTAATGAAGATGACAATCTCAAAAATTAACAGAAGCTGTTGAATGGGTGCCAGAATTCAGATTATTACATTTGAGTGTCTAAGAAGTAGAGCATGGGGAAATAGATGTGATGTAATATAGTAATTAACACTAGTTTTCTCCATCTTACTCTTGGTAAAGTGGAGGATGTATTTTATTTATTATACATCATTACAACTTTTCACTAATTTCTCACCTTAAAGATTACTGCACATTATAATTGTTACATTATTTCTGTTTTTCTTAGTCTCTTGTTTATCAGAGACATATATTTGGATGGTTGATTAACTTATATTTTCTGAGTGATCCTCAAGGATCTAAAGGATAGGGGAGAGGGAAAACTGGAAGAATACTTTCAGAGGAAGACTGGAAAGTTAAGGGTCCCTGTCTTCTTGGTTTGTCTGAGGAATGATTGGAAAGACCAGGTTGCTGGTATACTAACATTATTCAATGTAATTGTCATTTGTTTTCCCCATGCTCAATAAAAATGAGTTTTCTTCAATTGTAAATGATTCTTTAGTGCTATTTTTAAAATTTTAGCTGCCTCGAATGTGTATGTTAAAAATGAATTATGTCTTTTATTCTTAAATGATATACATAGTATATCAAAAGGCATCATCTCACTCTGAAAATCACATGGAAAAGATGTTTTAAGTGTGATACAAATTGATACCTGTTATTTTTTATTAGGCTACTTGGTACACTTAGAAAGAAAATCTTTAAATGTCAAACATAAGTTTTTATGTGTTTATAGAATTTTAGGTGAATTATTTTAGCCTTGAGTTACTCAGATTGCAAGGTTTTGTAAAGAAAAATTTTCATAGTTTTGATGCTAAGCATATTCTGTAAGTTTATCTCTCATACTGATTTTGAAGTTAATAAACAATGTAATGACCCTTTCTTACTGTCTGCATTACCTATTCAGTCCTTGATGTTGGTTGATAATGTGTTTTATACTTTTTAATGAAGGGCTTTGCACCATTTATCTCGCCTGAGAGACCTGGTTGATGATACCAGTGGGAAACAGTCACCGAAAATATGAAGAGGAAAATAAAAGCTTAACCAATAAATAGTCACCACAGAACAAAATGTATTTTTTTCATATCGCTTAAACTGACAGTTAACTGTAAGCCATACGTTATTCTGTGTTTGGTTCAAGTATTACATATTTTTAAAAAAATCAGACTTGAAAACGTCCATATATTTTTTTGTGGCCTCTCATTTTGTGCCAAAATACCCGAGGTGAATTGGGAGGACCCATAGTCCTGGTCTGACTTTGGTCTTCAGGCTGTCATATGTTGAATAGTCAAAGATGGATGATTTCTGTTCTTGAAGCTTACATGGACTTAAACCTTCTTCAGCATCCTCATGATTTTATTATCTGATTCTGGATCATTTAGAAGCTTTTCTTGGTTTCTATCCAAAATCTCTTTAAGTTAAATAGACTTATAAAGGTAACATCCAATGTAAGGAGCTTAAGGAATATCAAAATTGTTGATGTATCTTATCCATATGGAAGTATATTACTTTCAAGTTTCATAAAGCAAACATTTAAGAATATGTTGTATTTGCAAAGAACATTAATTGATGCAGTGCTAAAAGGAATGTTGTTTTATATTGTGAATTCCAGAAAAACCTCATTTAATTAAGGCTTTGATTTTATGTGAGAATATTTGACAGTACTTCACAGTTTTTAAAACATTTTGCAGGGAAGAATTTAACGTTTTGATATTTCTTAGATTTAAATTTTGTGGTTAGCTCAAACTAGTAAAAACTATATTTGACCGATTGCTTTATGAAATTTGGTAACTGAAATGACTATGGAAAATCAGTAACTATATTAAAGCTATTTTGTAAATGCTGAGCTTTATTTAAAGCAATATGTAGTCTTGAAGATTTGTCACTAGCTAGAAATAAACAAAGCTCTCTAATTTTGGAACTTCTATTAAGTGAACTTCTGATAAGCAGGAAGCATGTTTACTAATAAAATGAAGAAATAAGTCAAATACGTGGCAAAGTATATTTAAAAAGCCTGATGAAATTAAAGAGTATGTTTGTATGTATACAAAGTAGCACTACTCAAATTTTGGAGCATTTTTTGCTAGTACCTTTACTGTCAAATAAGAATTTCTAAGCACATTGGGTGAAAGAATTCCTGCTCCCTGCCCCACCACCTCAATTTAAAACATCACATAAGACCTTTGTTGCAGAAATTACATGTCAAAAGACTGTAGAGTGAATCCTTTTTTCCCTTGCCTAGTGAATCAGAGTCACTGCTGTTCTTTTTGCCCAGTTTGAGAGTCACTTGCTAGTAAGTTTGTTTACTCTGGATGTGTTTTTGCCACCGACATTCAATTTTCTGATTATGGTCTTCTGCTTCACAGCACATAGTTTGCTTACAATGAAACAAGACATTACTTTGATGATTGCACTGTGGCTGTTAAGTGTGGATGGGTTGATTTTAAGTTGGATGAATTGAGCTTTTTAAGTGGATGAATGAATGGATCTGAGTTGAGCATGTTTCAGGGAAATCCAGGATTTGACGAATTCTAAAGGCACAGCACATACCAGATAATTATGTATTACATGTTGATCAGACATGATATATTAGTGTACATACAAGGAGTCTGCAAAGGGACTGAGCTTAATGGCTCTGTAACACTGATTTGGTTAGTGCTTCATTTGCAAAAACGTATCTCCAATACTAAATAAGATAAACTTGTTCTAGAATTTTAACTAATATTTTAAGAAACTTGATGATATCTATCCCAAAGTGTTTTTTGTATTAAATATGGAAGTTTTAAGTTTTTAGCAAAAAAGAGAAAACTTTAAATGATTAATTGTAACCTTTAAAAAATATATCAGTGATTGAATGAAAAAAATTAAATAATAAATGTTCAATAAATCATTTAAGGAATTTGATTAATTAAATATTTTAGCATTTATTATTTTGAGATTTCCAAAGGAAAAAAGAAGACAACAGAATTGAGACAACTGAGTTGGGAATTTAAGGCAATTAGATTTTTAAAATAGCATTGTGAATATAAGGCTTTATCAACCTTTTTCTCTTTTAGGTGTATTGAAAAATAATAGAAAAAATGATAAATAATGACGTTTCAAGTTTTTAGTTGAGTATGAAAAAACTGAACAAACCTAATTACAAAAATTATCTGAGATCCAGGGATAAAACTGTGATGAATATGTGAAGACTTGAACTTAACTACATTTTCCTTATTATCAGTAGGAACTCTTCAGTTTTTTCTGGGATAATTTATTTCAGATTCATAGAGATTTCTGACCATATCTGTTTTGGGTTCATTTGGGTTATGTGTTTCTCTCTCTAGTTTTGTTATTTCTTGTTGAAGTTCATAAATGTGGGTTTTGGCAGGTATTTTGTATATTTAATATTTGGGATAGTGTTAAATCATATGTAGTTATACTGAAATGTTGCCTGAAGTTAAGTCATGGCAAGATTTTCTTCCCCCGATGTTTTGAATATGTGGAATCACTCATAGTTTTGATTTTATGTTTCCTCTTTTTCTGTCCTGCTTTTCACAATGTTTAAAAATCTCTGGTAGAAGTGCTCTCAGAAGTAAACTTGCCAAGGGGGTGGGCTGAACTGGGGGATTGGGATTGACCTGTGTAATACATTGTGCTGTGCCGTGCCCTGTCGCTCAGTCATGTCTGACTGTGGCTCCATGGACTGTAGCCTGCCAGGCTTCTCTGTCCATGGGGATTCTCCTGACAAGAATATTGGATGGGTTGTCATGCCCTCCTCCAGGGGATCTTTCCAACCCAGGGATCAAACCCAGGTCTTGCGTACTGCAGGTGGATTCAGTACCTTCAGAGCTACCAGGGAAGCCCAGGAATAATGGGAGTGGGTAGTCTATCTTGTCTTCAAGGGATCTTCTGACCCAGGAACGAAACAGGAGTCTCCTGCATTGCAGGCAGATTCTTTACCAGCTGAGCTACCAGGGAAACCCATATAATACAGTACAATGTATAAAATAGGTAACTAATGAGAACCTGCTGTACACCACAGGGAAGCAAACTACTCGGTGCTCTGTGGTGACCTAAATGGGAAGGAAATCCAAAAAGAGGGGATATGTACAGTTGATTCACTTTGCTGTTCTGCAGAATCTTATACAATGTTGTAAAGCAACTTTTACAATAAAACCATTTTAGGCATAAAACCAATTTAGGCATAAAACCATAAAAGGCAAGTAGCATGAAAGGGAGCAAAACTGATCTATGGCTAAGATCTTTTTTGAACAAAAACTAGTTTTTTATCTTCCCAGTTTACATTGTCCTTAATGTAGACCAGACCTGACCAATTCAGTATAGCAGCCTCTTTACTGAGACTAGTCCATTTGCCTCCTAATACCTGTTTCAACCTTAACCATTCTTCCCCTCTTTTTTGGTTCAAAGATATCCTGACTAGTCTTTACAAGACACTGTTACACATACCACTACTGTAATCTTACTGATTTATTTCAGCAAGTTTGCTGTAGCTAAATTGCTTTACTCAGATTCTCCCAAACTTCATATGTATGTTTTCATTTTCACGTTTGTACATATTGTTCCCATACTTGAAATATTGTGCCATTTCTTTAAAGCTCTGACAGAGCTTATCCTTTATTCCCCACACACTTTAACCGTCTGAACTCTGGTAGATTGACTCTCCTTTTTCTTTCCCCATCACGTGTTTACTGTTAGATTTCTTATTTTAAGTATTGGATGTACCTCTTGTAGCAAGATTTGTATCCCTAGGGGAGAAAATGTCTTTAAAAATATTAGAAGATTGATTTTGTTTTGTCTCCTTGATAGTGTCTCTTACGTAGTGATGTAATAACCAGAGACAAGTTAATTGATTAGTTTAAACCAGGTTTCCTGTATAAGATTGTAAATTCATGGTAGAAACCACATCCTTTATGTGATGTCCTACAAATCCTTTTTATAATGAGGTAAATTAAACCTATTTTGGAAGAGTTTTCTTTTTTGATACTGCAGTTTATCAAGCAAGATTAACATTTATGTATTTTGGATGACTTGGCTATAAGCTTTCTAACATCTTGAGCCTTCAAGACTTTTATGGTTTTGGGGTTTTTCTATATTCTGCATTTCATCAGGTACATGACCTATGTTACAAATCTGTTCCCCAGACTAAGTCTAGGGAAACTTTGAGTGGCTGGTTTTAACTGTGTTGCTTCTGTGAGCCTGGCTAGACGGGAACCTGTCAGTCTGGGTCCAGTCTAGAAACAAACCACACAGTGATTTTAAACAGGAGCAATTCAATATACGAAAGTTTTAAACTAGTCAGGCCCACCGGAGTTCAGTGTTTGCAGCAGCTGATGAAGTGATGTTTCCCTGGACCTGGCTGCCTGCCTGCCTCCCAGGTTCCGCAGAGTGGGGGGAAAAGTTCTAAATTGTGACAAAATAAGTCTTATCTGGTACCCCAGAGCTAAGGGAGAGGACTCCAGGAGGGACAAGCTTGCAAGTACTCAAGGACAAGGGATCTCAGATGGGAGTCTGATCTTGAAGGGACAGCCCGCTGAATGGCAGAGTTTACAGGCTTACCCAGACCAGAGTCTGTTTGCAGTCACTGGGCAAGCAGGAAGCCACCCTCCAAGATTCAAGGAAGCTGCAGCTAGTGAACAAGTGTGGGCCTGGGGAGGGAGTGAGGGAGCCTTCCGCATGCTGGACAGTGCTGGCTGGATGCCAGGAGCAAAAGGGGTTTGTATTCGGAAAAGTTGAAAGAAGGTGATGACCAGTCTGGGCCGAAAAGTTGAAAGAAGGTGATGACCAGTCTGGGCCAGGTCTGTGTGATGTTGCCAGGGAGAACCATGCATTCTGGGACTGTGACTGGGCCAGAGAACCACTGAGTTTCTTCATATCCGTCGAGTTAACTGATGCTGGAGCTGCCGGAAAGCCGCGAGTGAGCCCCTTTGGGGTGAATTTGGAGCTGAGAGACTGAATTGATGACTGGCTTGGAAACTTGTCAGGTACTGGAAAGGTTTTGGTGGGAAAAAACATCACAAAGGGAAATCAAAAATTGCTTCACCTGTCCACCTGTGACATCCTGTTTTGCAATATAGCCTGTCCAAACCAATAACCTGGCATAAAGGTAAAATAACAAAAATGTCAGCTCATTTAGGAAACAGGCCCAATAAGAAACCTTGGGTCAACATTTTCAAAATCTAATAAATTTGATAATTTTATAGAAAAAAAACAACTAGAAATCTGGGACTATTACAAAGATTCTGGAATTATACAAATGAAGATCAGAATTTCAGAGGGGTAGATTGCATTCAATTTTTCATTGTGATAGCCACATAGGTTTTATATGAGTGTTTCTGGAAATTGAGCATTTCTTGCAACTGGAATGCTTTGTATTGTAGTATATTGCTTCAATTAAGCCACGATTTGTTTTTCTTTGTCTTCCACATATTACTCTTATTTAATTTTGCCTTTCAAGGCAATCTCATATACACATTTTGGTCTTAAAATACTGAAACCAGCAAAAATAACGCTACTTCCATCTTTCAGGCCGTTTTTAATTTCCAAATACTTAGGACACAATTTTATGTTCATAATTGCCTCACTTGTAATAATGCCATCTGGCTTTCCTTTTATTGTTTAAATGTCTAAATTGTACAAGTGATCCAGAGCCCTACTTAACAAAATTCTAGAGTATGCATTTATTTTGCACATTGATGAGAGGATTAACAAATATTAGTTTCAGGTGTATGACATGATTGAACGTTTATGTGTAAGTCTAGTTAATATCCACCCACTTTATTTTTTCTTATTGCCACCCATAGCTAATTTTTTCCAGCTTTGTTGAGGTATAATTGACAAATTGTAAAGATATTTAAAGTGTATGTTATGTATACACATTGTGAAAAGATTCTCCCATCTTGTTAATAATATATTCATCACCAATTACTATCTTTTTTGGGGCAGTTAATTTTTTAAAAATACGGCATCTTATGTCCAAGATGTGTAGAAGAGGTGCATGAAAAGTCTGTGATTCTTCGATGATTTATTCCATTCAGCTAGCATGCATTTGACTTCCCTGGTGGCTCAGATGGTAAAGTGCCTTCAATGCGGGAGACTCAGGTTCAATCCCTGGGTTGGGAATATCCTCTGTAGAAGTAAACGGCAACCCACTCCAGTACTCTTGCCTGGAAAATCCCACGGACGGAGGAGCGTGGTAGGCTTCAGTCAATGGGGTCACAAAGAGTCGGGCACGACTGAGAGACTTCACTTTCACTTTTCAGCATGCATTTGGCTCTTTGTGGAAGTGGGAAGGAGGAAAGGAGAGGGTAGGAGGAAAAATGATGGCAAATAAGGTATGACTTACCATGAGGAACTCGATGGAAATACGTAAACGGATACACTTATATTACCACCAAGTAAGTATTATTTCAGAGAAATGAAGCTGGAGCAATAGCTATTAAGGCACAGACGATGGAGCAGCTAAGTGGCCGAAAGAATCAAGAACAGATTCACTTAGGAGGGGATGCTTAAATTGATCTCCAAAATGAACAAGTTTGTTGTCAAAAGAAATTGGACTGAAGGATGTTTAGACCGAGTAAGACATTCAAAGGGTCTTCCTTGGTGGCTCAGTGGTAAAGAATCTGCCTGCTAATGCAGGGGACGTGAGTTCAATCCCTGGGTCAGGAGATCCCCTGTAAATGGCAGCCCACTCCAATATTCGTGCCTGGGAAATCCTGTGGACAGAGGAACCTGGCAGGCTACAGTCCATGGGGTTGGAAAAGAGCCGGACATAACAACTAAAAGGCAACAGCAACAAGATGTGCAAAGACTTGAGTTGTTAAAAAGGCAGGATACAAAATTTTTTATTGAGTTGGGTATACTGTGTGTCATAGTGGAGGAAACCTGTGCTTTAACATCAGGCAGATGTGTTTTATGATTCTACCATTAACTGTTGTGAACAAGCTCCTTGATCCTGCCTGAGGCTTCTTTTAAAATTTCCTTTTCATTTGTAACAGCTGCTTCGAAGTTTTGTTTCAAGGATTGAATGATAACGCCTGGCATCTGTGATCTTGGTAAACACTAGCTGCTAATAATGCTAATACACCTAGGTAAGGGAGGTGCCAGGAATAAGGCATAGGCTGATTCTACCCTTGTGGTTCCCCCTTCTACTCTACATTACTGTTAAGTTGCGCAGTTGTGTCCAACTCTGCAACCCCATGGACTGCAGCACTCAAGGCTTCCCTGTCATTAGCCATCTCCCAGAGTTTGAGTCGGTGATGCCATCCAGCCATTTCATCCTTGCTGTTGTCCCCTTCTGCCTTTAATCTTCCCCAGCATCACGGTCTTTTCCAATGAGTTGGGTCTTTGCAGCAAGTGCCAAAGTATTGGAACTTCAGCTTCAGCATCAGTCTTCCCAGTGAATATTCAGGGTTGATTTCCTTTAGGATTGACTGGTTTGATCTCCTTGCTGTCCCAGGGACTCTCAAGAGTCTTCAGCACCACAGTTGGAAGGCAGTTTTTCAGAGCTCTGCCTCCTTTATGGTAGAGGTATATGCTCTACATTACAGGAAGAATTATTGAAAAGCATGTCTGATGATGTACCTCTTAAGCTTTCCAGTGGCTTCCTGCTGGAAAAGTAGTTGTGAAGTTCCCACCGTACCCTGAAAAGCTCTAGATGATGTGCCAGCATCCCTCCTGTCATTCCTCAAGGCTGAAACCTTTGCTAGCACACTGCTCTGATTCAGCCACATTGGTTTGGCTGTTACCAAATAACCACAAATATGCCTCTGTGTCCAGGCCTTTGCAGTGTCCTCCGTCTTGTCAGTCTTTCCACAAAAGCCTCTTAATTCCCTCCCTTACTTCAGGTGCCAGCTCAAATGCCACTTTATCAGACAAGCCTACCCTCCTCCCCGCCTCTCTATTATACTTTACTCTTTGGTGGTGATGGTGATTTAGTCACTTAAGTCATGTCCAACTCTTGCAACCCCATGGACTAGCCTTCCAGGCTCCTCTGTCCATGGGATTTCCCAGGCAAGAATACTGGGATGGGTTGCTACTTCCTTCTGGGGATCTTCCTGACCCAGGGATTGAACCCACATCTCTTGTGTGTCCTGCTTTGGCAGGCGGATTCTTTATCAATTGAGCCACCAGGGAAACTCAGACCTTATTTTTATTCACTGAATCTTGAGGGCCGGAACTTTGTATTATTCACTACTTCAGTTCAGTTCAGTCACTCAGTCGTGTCCGACTCTTTGCAGCCCGGTGAATGGCAGCACGCCAGGCCTCCCTGTCCATCACCAACTCCCGGAGTTCACTATTTACTCCTCAACAACTAGGATAGTGCCTAGCGGTAATTTAAAGAGCTACATAAGTATTTCTCTGAATGAGGACCAGAGAGTGGCTTGGGGACCCTTCTGAGGCAGGTGGTGTGCTCAGCTGAGAATTGGATTTTATTCCCTAGGCAAAAGGGACCTATGTTTTTGATGCAGTTTGAGTGAATATTAATTTTTGTTGTTCGTCCCTACATTGATTTATGGCTGCAGTCAGACTGAACTGTTTTCCAAATACTAAAACCAACAGTTTTTCTTCCTTCTGATAGTTAAGTCTTTAAAATCTGGTACCACAGCATAAATGCATTATGTTAGTAATTTTTCTTAGAAAGTAAAACTATAAAGCAGGCCTTATTTAGTTTTTTTTGCTCAGAATTAGTTTTACTGATGTTCCTATGATGTTTTATTGTAAAATAAGTCCCTAGTATATAGGTTTGTGTTTTTTTTTAATAATAATGTTTAGAGGACTATTTATTTGTCTCAGGTTGAAGTACTAGATGCTATTTGATTTACTGAATGATTTATGTGGGATTTTGGACACGAGTATAAGAAGACAACGGAAGCACAAAGAAGTCTCTTGGAGTGGGATTCAGAAGTCCTTGTGACAGGAGCCCTGGAAGGACCTGGATAATGCCCCCGACAAATGAACCACTCAGCACTCCTTCAAATCATTTCAGTCTTCATTTTTTTTTAGACCTGAGGGACATATGAAAAATTTTATTTAGATTTATTTCATCATCACTGGTTAAAGAGTATCAATTTCCCATTAAAAAATGACCAAAGTTTAGCAAACGTTTCCCTACTTTCTGCTGTAGTTCTCATTCACTGTGTGTGTGTTTCTGAGATTTCTTACAAGGGTTTAAACTTTAAATGTCTTATTCGTTCCTGTCCCTTCTTAGTTGGGGTGCCTTGAGCAAGTTAGAGCTGTAAGATTGAATTTATAAAGCAGAGCTAATGGGGCTGCTTCAGAACACAGTTGAAGGGATTGAGAGAATGCCTGTAAAACAGTTTCTTAGCACAGTGCCTCACCGTAGGGAAGTGCCCAGTGTAATCTATTATTGCTAAATACAGTTATGTCAGTACTTGTTTTCAGAATTTCAGCTAGTCATATTTGTTGCCAGTGGCACCCCACTCCAGTACTCTTGCCTGGAAAATCCCATGGATGGAGGAGCCTGGTAGGCTGCAGTCCATGGGGTCGCTAAGAGTCGGACACGACTGAGCACCTTCACTTTCACTTTTCACTTTAATGCATTGGAGGAGGAAACGGCAACCCGCTCCAGTGTTCTTGCCTGGAGAATTCCAGGGACGGCGGGGCCTGGTGGGCTGCCGTCTATGGGGTCGCACAGAGTCGGACACGACTGAAGCGACTTAGCAGCAGCAATAGCAGCTGTCTGTGTATGGATATTTTGAAGAAGCCGATCCGTCTTAGTAAGGACTGTTTAAAACTTTTTCCCCACTAGAGGGCACTGCCTGCTTTGGCAGTAACAAGATTAAGAAATTTTGTCATTGGCCTTGTTCAGTCACTGAGTCGTGTCCAGCTCTTTGTGACCCCATGGACTGCAGCACACCAGGCTTCCCTGTCATTCACTATTTCCCAGAGATTGCTCAAACTCATGTCTGTTGAGTCAATGATGCCATCCAAACACTGGTTTGCCATCCCCTTCTCCAGAGCATCTTCCTGACCCAGGGATCGAACCCGTGTCTCCTGCATTGGCAGGTGGCTTCTTTACCACTGAACCACCAGGGAAGCCTGTTGTCTAGAGTAGGGATGGGCAAATTATGGCTCATTTTTGGAATTTAGCCTGCCACGGGTTTTCTGTACAGTCCATGGTTAAGAATGTATGTTTTTAAATGATTGAATAAAATTTAAAAGATGAATATTTTATGACACATAAAGAATACAGTCTCTGTCCACATTACTAGACCAAGCACTCAATATTTCCAGCTTATACAGAAAAGCAAATTAGAAACAATTTTTTTTTTAAATCAGCATAATTTCTTCAAAAATATAAAAAAATGAAAATGAGGCTGAAGTCACAGTAAGTTTAGAATGGCTTATTTGTTAGCCAAATAAGGAAAACTGCTTATGGACAGTGGGTTTATTAAATTCTGCTTAGTTGAAACACCTGAAGAAATTGTCCAGAGGAGATAAACTTGTTTAATACTGTTAACCTCTTAGGGAGAATAATTGACCAAAGAGTTGATGATTTTGGGGAGCAACATTGATAGTTAAAAATTAGTCTAGTGATGTTGATAGAGATTCTTTGGTTTTTCTTATCTCTTGATGAGTCCAAAAGGTATTATTGATACTATTAAGTTGCTTTCTTTTTTATTCCAGGGGTCAAAGATGAGTTTAAAGTGTCAAAGAATTAGCCTCTATGAATAGTCTGCATGTTACAACTCAAAAGGGAATAGTTCAAAGAATTTTAGAAAAACTAATCCGTAAACATGAAGTGGAATCTGCTAAGACATATTACAACTTACAGTGACAAAAACATGCATCAAGCAGAGGGGAAAAGCTTAGTTGTACAAATTGACAAGCGTTGTGAAATGTAAGATGTTTATAGCTTGCCTGTGGTATTATTCGTTAGCAGGTACTTTGCAGAAGATATTTGAGTCTACCACATGTTACTGAACCAGTAGCATCAATGGTGAACTTTTTTTGTGGACTTAACCTTAAAAGTTCTGTAAATTTTTATCAGAAATAGAAGCGGAATGTTCTTTCTTGCCCTATCACGCTTCAGTTTGATGACTCAGCAGTGGTAAAGTTTTACTGTGATTTTTGTTTTTTTTTTAAATCTTAGGGCCAAAATCGAAATTTGTTAATGAGAGGAGCCCGTGTTCCTCTACTGTTAATACTGAATGGCTTTGGAAAAGAGCTTTTGAGATAGTTAGGCTTCTTAATGAGTTCAACCTAAAGTTGTAAGGTAAAACATCAGCTATATGCATATCTTATATGTGATATCATCATTTTGATGGCAACTAATGTGGCTTGCATTTTAATGTCAAACACTGCATGTGCTTTCAAATGTTAACACAAGAAAGGAGAGCTCTACTCCTCCACAAATTTAATAGACAGATTTTAAGGCAGTAGCATTTTTTGGACCTCCCTGCAAGTACAAAGATTTCCAAATTTTTTTTTTTGATAGATTCTTAAAATGTAAATGTATTTTATTTTCATTTTTAAAAGCTTTCTATTTTGTATTGAAGTATAGCCAATTAACAATATTGTGATAGTTTCAGGTGAACATCAAAGGGATTCAGCCATATGTATACATGTATCTATTCTCCCCCAAAGTCCCTTCCTACCCAGGCTGCCACATAACATTGAATAAAGTTCCATGTGCTATAAACAGGTCCTTGTTGATTATCCATTTAAAATATAGCAGTGTGCACTTGTCCATCCCAAACTCCCTAACTATCCCTTTCCCCTAGTCCTTCCCTACTCCAACCCCCATAGGTTCATTCTCTAAGTCTGTGAGTCTGTTTTGTGAGTTCATTTGTATCATTTCTTTTTAGATTCCACATAATAAGGGATGTCATACAGTATTTCTCCTTCTCTGTTTGACTTAAGAATACTTCCAAATTTAAAAACCTAGTTAATTGTACAGCTGAAGAGCTTTCACCTGGTCTTCAATTGAAGGTGATCTCACACGCTAGTAAAGTAATGCTCAAAATTCTCCAAGCCAGGCTTCAGCAATATGTGAACCGTGAACTTCCAGATGTTCAAGCTGGTTTTAGAAAAGGCAGAGGAACCAGAGATCAAATTGCCAACATCCACTGGATTATTGAAAAAGCAAGAGAGTTCCAGAAAAGCATCTATTTCTGCTTTATTGACTATGCCAAAGCCTTTGACTGTGTGGATCACAATAAACTGGAAAATTCTGAAAGAGGTGGGCATACCAGACCACCTGACTTGCCTCTTGAGAAACCTATATGCAGGTCAGGAAGTGACAGTTAGAACTGGACATGGAACAACAGACTGGTTCTAAATAGGAAAAGGAGTACGTCAAGGCTGTATATTGTCACCTTGCTTATTTAACTTATATGCAGAGTACCTCATGAGAAATGCTGGGTTGGAGGAAACACAAGCTGGAATCAAGATTGCCGGGAGAAATATCAATAACCTCAGATGTGCAGATGACACCACCCTTATGGCAGAAAGTAAAGAGGAGCTCAAAAGCCTCTTGATGAAAGTGAAAGAGGAGAGTGAAAAAGTTGGCTTAAAGCTCAACATTCAGAAAACAAAGATCATGGCATCCGGTCCCATCACTTCATGGGAAATAGATGGGGAAACAGTGGAAACGGTGGCAGACTTAGTTTTTGGGGCTCCAAAATCACAGCAGATGGTGACTGCAGCCATGAAATTAAAAGACACTTACTCCTTGGAAGGAAAGTTATGACCAACCTAGATAGCATCTTCAAAAGCAGAGACATTACTTTGCCAACAAAGGTCCGTCTAGTTAAGACTATGGTTTTTCCAGTGGTCATGAATGGATGTGAGAGTTGGACTGTGAAGAAGGCTGAGCACCGAAGAATTGTTGCTTTTGAAGTGTGGTGTTGGAGAAGACTCTTGAGAGTCCCTTAGACTGCAAGGAAATCCAACCAGTCCATTCTAAAGGAGATCAGTCCTGGGTGTTCATTGGAAGGACTGATGCTAAAGCTGAAACTCCAATACTTTGGCCACCTCATGCAAAGAGTTGACTCATTGGAAAAGACTCTGATGCTGGGAGAGATTGAGGGCAGGAGGAGAAGGGGACGACAGAGGATGAGATGGCTGGATGACAGCACCAACTTGATGGATGTGAGTTTGAGTGAACTCCAGGAGTTCGTGATGGACAGAGAGGCCTGGTGTGCTGTGATTCATGGGGTCGCAAAGAGTCAGACACGACTGAGCGACTGAACTGAATGTATTTTAAAAAGGCAACTAGCAGGTAAAGAACCTAATAGAATTCTCTACTTGCTTTCCAAATGGTGAATATTCTCAATTAAAATAGTGTGCTTGGTATCAGTGTTTGTCAGTAACTATCTATGTGAAAAGACATGTTTAAAGATGAAATATGTAAAATCTCAAATAGGTCAGCATTAACAAATGAATGTTTGTGATTGGTTTTGCTGATAAGGAGCAATGACTTTGGATCCTAATGAAGCAAAATGTTGTAGGAACTGAGTATCAACAGTTAAGTATTGGTTGTGATAATGGGCCTGCTTATAGGAGCATTAGAGGGAGTCCTCTTTTTTTTTTTTTTAAATGGTTACATAGGGCTTCCCTTGTAGCTCAGTTGGTAAAGAATCTGCCTGCAATGCAGGAGACCCTGGTTTGAGTCCTGGGTAGGGAAGGTCCCCTGGAAAAGGGATAGGCTACCCACTCCAGTATTCTTGCCTGGAGAATTCCATGGAAAGAGGAGCCTGGTAGGCAATGGTACATAGGATTCCAAAGAGTTGGACATGGCTGAAGCAACTTGAAACATGTGCATTCCTATACTCTGTTTTTTTTTTTTTTTTTTTTTTTTTTAAATTGTATTTATTTATTTGTGGCTGTGCTGAGTCTTCATTGCCGCACAGGCTTTTGTCTAGTTGCGGGGAGCAGGCTTCTCCTTGTGGTGGCCTCTCTGCTTGCAGAGCACGGGCTCTAGGGTTCGCAGGCTTCGGTAGTTGCAGCTCATGGGCTCCAGAGCGCAGGCTTGGTAGTCATGGCGCACAGATTTAGTTGCTCTGCAGCACGTGGGATCTTCCCAGATCAGGGATCGAACCCGTGTCTCCTGTGTTGGCAGGCGGATTCTTTACCACTGAGCCACCAGGGAAGCCCTATACTCTGTTTTTTAAAAAACAGTTCTATAATATGGTTTCATTGATCCTTTAGATGTTATCCTATTTAACAACATTGTAGAAGGATAAAGTTAAAGGATGACAGATAAAGCCTAGTCACTAGTTGGTGATGGTTTTGGGGAAAGAGATGTGATTATGTTGAATGTAAAGGTCATGTAAGAGTTAAGCATTTATTCATTGAAGCCTACTAAGTGTCAGACCTAGTGGTCAACTTTAATGATGATGCCTCTGCTCTTTATAATCTGGCAGTGGAGCTATTCATGCTACAAATAATTTTACATATAACTGAAATGAGACTGTCAACACACAGGTGTTCTGAGAGCATATAGGAGTGCTTAACCCAGTTGGGGTAGTAGAGTTTAGATAGATGGGAGAAAGGAAAAGGCACTCGGCAGGTGGTTGTAAGGTCCAAAGAACTTGCTGTATTTGGAGACATTATAAGGCCCATACAGACAAGAAATAAAATTGTAGCTACTGAAGACTCATAATGTCTTGGTTTTTAAAAACTTTTTTATTTGTTTGTTTATTTTTGACTGTGCTGGGTCCTCATAGCTGCATAGACTTTTCTGTAGTTGGGGCGAGCAGTGGCTACTCCAGGTGCTATGTGCGAGCTTCTCACTGTGGTGACTTCCCTTGTTGTGGAGCATGGGCTCCAGGGTGTGGGGGCATCAGCAGTTGTGGCTCCTGGGCTCTGGAGCACAGACACATTAGTTGGGGCGAACAGGCTGAGTTGCTCTGTGGCATGTGGATCTTCCCAGATCTCAAACCCGTGTCTCCTGCATTGGCAGGCAGATGCTATAGCCCTGGACCACTAGGGAAGTCCCCTCACAGTTTTTAAAGAAATAGTTTATTACATTTTGTTCCAAATCTTTGTGAATTAAAATAAAAAAGGATCAAAGTTTACAGACTATGTTAGACTAAGGATGCAAAAGAGTTGAGGATGCACCACTGTGGTGACTGGCAATCATAGTGTCAGTGTTTGGCAGCAAACAAGGTCTGCCATTGTTTAAAACAAGCTCCCCGAGTGAGTGTAGGGTTGCCTCAGAGATGTTGCCTTCCTTACCCATGGTCTCATGGTAGGTACTCGAATCACTAGTCGGCAGGTCTTTAGAATGAAGCACACATTTTGGGGGGTATGTTTCTTTTTTCCCCAGGTAGCTGTTATGAAAATGAAAAATTTCAGTTTCTTTCTTTTTACTTTATTTATTTAACTTTTATTGGCATATAGTTGATGTACAGTCTTGTGTTAGTTTCAGGTGTACGGCTATCAGGAATCATGGTGCATGTTTTCTGGTACTCTTCTCAGCCCCTCAGCACACTGTTTGTATAAGACAAGTGCTTGATGCATTATCAGTTGATCTGTTAGTTGGCTGTAATGGTTTCTGGCTGAGGGTCTCCATGGACTGATCCTTGTACACAATAATTTGCTTCGTTCTTAACACTGCGGGGTTTTGGCTTTTGTCTGATAAAAAAAATTCAGTCTGTGGTACGCAAGTTCAGGAAATGGTGTCAGAGGCAGAGACCATTCCAGGTGTGTGGTACCAAATGAAATGTAAAGTATGACATGTCTGCAAATTAACCTGGCTTAGAGATCATCTGTCAGAAGGATCACCTAAAACCTCTCTCCAATTTATTTGAAGGATTGATCGTAACACATCTCTCTGGAGTAGACAGAAAGCAGATAGGACTGGTGAAATTTGAAGGAAAAGTGATGTGGAAGCACTGTAAGGGAAGTGAGAAATCTAGATGTATGTTTATTTCTCTCTGAAGGGGGAGGACAGGTAACTGCAAATCCCTTTAGTTTTATGGTGAGTGTAAAAGTTTCCAAAACATATTCTTCTAGAGGTCGTTGAATTTTTGTCATAAACTTCTGAAGTGTATTTTTGGAAAGGTCTTAAGATCTTACCCATTTACCTAAAGAGTAAGACACAGAGAATTTGTATTTCTTATCCATGGGCACGTGGCTCGTCACTGATGAAGCTGAGACTAGCATAAAATTCTGTTTTCTAGGAAATTTTACCCAACTCCAGACAAAACCTGTTCTCATCACTCTGTTAAACTTGCTCCCTCTTACCCCACACCCTCCTGCCTACTCCTGTTTAGTCTGTTCTCGTAGTCCTTATCACTTTCTAATACAGTGTGTATGTCACCTCTTTTTGTTTATTGGTTTATTTGTCCTGACTCCTCTAATGTAAGCTGCACATCGGGCAGGGAATTACTGTCTGGTGTGCTGATCTATCTCAGGCACTTAAAACATTGCCTGGACATCGTGAGCATTCAGTCAGTATTCGTTGCATGAATTCATGTGAGCTGTAACAGGTTCTAGAGTTGGACTCAGCTGATTTTGTTGTTCATATCAACACTCAGTGGCCTTCTCTTTTAATGTTGGATTGACACTAAAAATTACAGATAAAGCACTTATTTGGGGGGAACAAACAAACAAAAGCTGAACTGTTGACTTCTTGAAATATGTCAATAGAATCTTGAAAAAATGGGAGTGTTGGGAATCTAGGAATATTATTTCTCAAGATAATTTTACCTCCAATTCAAGTGGGTAAAGCTAAACGGTATTATGCTATGCTCAGTCACTTCAGTCGTGTCCGACTCTGTGTGACCCCATAGACGGCAGCCCACCAGGCTCCCCCGTCCCTGGGATGCTCCAGGCAAGAACACCGGAGTGGGTTGCCATTTCCTTCTCCAATGCATGAAAGTGAAAAGAGAAAGTGAAGTCGGTATTAACGGTATTAAGGGTTATTTAATCCAGCCTTAATTTTATGCACATGAGGAAAACTGACTTAGCAAGGCTAAGGAGCTAGGTCAAGATCAGATCATCATGTAGAGCTGCATGAATACAATGTTTTCGTTTTCTGTACAAGTTCAGAGCTCCTGCCCAGCTCCTTCCCTTTGCTGACACTTATTTTAGGGGCCCATACCCACCAAACACCTATAGTGTTTGAGTTCTTGAGAACATTCTGGAATGGGTAGCAATGGGAGCAATGGGAACATGTATTGAGCCTTTCCCAACAAATATCTGAAATTTACACGTATGGCATTGATTTTGAGGTGACAAAATATTTAAAATGTTTTATCTGTGCGGCTAGTGAGTTGATGTCCCTGTCTTGTTATTGTGCGTGCGTGTGTGCATGCTCAATCACTAAGTTGTGTCCAACTCTTTGTGACCCTCTAGGCTCCTCTGTCCATGGGATTTCCCAGGCAAGGATATTGGAGCAGGTAGCCATGTCCTCCCCCAGGGGATCTTTTTGATCCAAGGAATCGAACCTGTGTCTCTTACATCTCCCACACTGGCAGGCGGATTCTTTACCACTGCATTACCTGGGAAGCCTCATCTTGTTATCAGGATACTATACAACATCATTTTCTTGTTGTTTGATTTTCCTGGTGCATTTGTTAGCTGGTGTGAATCATTACTCTGTTGTCTTTGAGGCGATGGTCTATATCTTCTATGAGGCTGTTAACTGTCTCCAGTGTCTGGATATCTGTCTCCAGTGTCTGGATATCTGAAAGCTGAGAAATAGATAAGAAACATTTGCATAGTAAGAGCATTGATCCATCTCTTGTTACTGGTAGACATTTCAAAGGAAGTAATCAAAACTAATTGCCCAACTTTGTCTTATCAGCTTTCTCCACCTGAATCATATAATTCAGATAACTTGGAGATGGGGAAGCTGGGGAAATGTTCTTACTGGAACACAGAAGCACCTCCTTTTCTCGTCCACCAACATGGCATAAAGGAAGAACCTAGTTGACTCAGGTTTTCAAAGACGAACAGTATTTTTTGATTGAATGTGTTCCAGGAAAATAAACTCCAGTCATCTAATGAAGAGTTATATCTTAATATGTATTCATTTGATAGATATTGCAATCAGCAGTTATTCAGTTCAGTTGCTCAGTCGTGTCTGACTCTTTGAGACCCCATGGACTGCAGCACGCCAGACCTCCCTGTACATCACCAATTCCCAGAGCTTACTCTAACTCATGTCCATCGAGTCGGTGATGCCATCCAACCATCTCATCCTCTGTCGTCCCCTTCTCCTCTTGCCTTCAGTCTTTCGCAGCATCAGGGTCTCTTCTAATGAGTCAGTTCTTTGCACTTCCCAAATGTGTTTTTAGCATCCCCCTAGCCCTTGTGATGGAGATAAACATTCAAAGAATAAACCTAGCAGCATACTTTAGTGGAACTAGGACTAGAGATATAACTTTATAGGGATACAAGTTTGTTTCAGTATGTGGTAAAAAAAAAAAAAAAATAGATTGCCCAAATGTAGAATGTTGCAATATGTCAGAAATTTATTATTTGTTTACACAAGAGTTTGAGATGAGTGTTCTTGTTGGCAGGTGGGTTACTTCTACATAGTGAGTCAGAAGTAGGCTTTTTCCCTTCTAGTGGCTCTGCCCCCGCCCCCCACCCCAGTGCATCACTGTATCCAGCTGGTCTAGATAGAAGGCTCATTGTATTGGCAATAAGAAAACCTGGGTTTTAGTTACTATTCTGTTATCTTAATGTAAGCAGGTTTTTTACTGTGATTTTCTAATTTGTAGAATAAGGACAGTTCTATAAATCATTCAAGGTAATGGATGAAGAGCCATGAAATTAAAAGACGCTTACTCCTTGGAAGGAAAGTTATGACCAACCTAGATAGCATATTCAAAAGCAGAGACATCACTTTGCCAACAAAGGTTTGCCTAGTCAAGGCTATGGTCTTTCCTGTGGTCATGTATGGATGTGAGAGCTGGACTGTGAAGAAGGCTGAGCGCCGAAGAATTGATGCTTTTGAAGTGTGGTGTTGGAGAAGACTCTTGAGAGTCCCTTGGACTGCAAGGAGATCCAACCAGTCCATTCTGAAGGAGATCAGCCCTGGGATTTCTTTGGAAGGAATGATGCTAAAGCTGAAACTCCAGTATTTTGGCCACCTCATGCGAAGAGTTGACTCATTGGAGAAGACTCTGATGCTGGGAGGGATTGGGGGCAGGAGGAGAAGGGGACGACAGAGGATGAGATGGCTGGATGGCATCACTGACTCGATGGATGTGAGTCTGAGTGACCTCCAAGAGCTGGTGATGGACAGGGAGGCCTGGTGTGCTGCAGTTCATGGGGTCGCAAAGAGTTAGACACGACTGAGCGACTGATCTGATCTGATCTGAATGGATGAAGATGTAGCACTTTGATTTACTAGGAGGGGCAATAGGTGATTTATGAATTCAGATGTCCTTCTGCCATTTTAAAATAAGAAAATTATTAAAGTAGTGAGTCTACTTATGCTTATTAAAAAGGATTCATTGGGCATTTATTGTGTGCAGGCTCTGTATGAAACACTTACATTAACTGGCTCAATCTTTTCAAACCTTTATGAGGGCAACATTATTATCTCCATTGTAAAGATGAAGAGGACTTCCCAAGTGGCTCAGTGGTAAAGAATATGCCTACCAATGCAGAAAACGTGTGTTTGATCCCTGGGTTGGGAAGATCCCCTGGAAAAGGAAATGGCAACCCACTCCAGTATTGTTGCCTGCGGAATCCTGTGGCTAGAGGAACCTGGTGGGTTATACAGTCCATGGGGTCACAGAAGAGTCAGATACAACTTAGCAACTAAATAACAAACAACAAAAAAATGAAGAGCTTGAGGCACAGTAGGTTAAATAACTCGCCCTGGCTCACACAACTAAGTAGCAGAATTAGGGTTCAAACCTTGATGGTCTGGCTCCAGAATTTTCACTCTGAATCATACACTATAAAATTGTGCCCTGGTTATAGCCATTGGCAGGACTGATACTAATCTAGTATATACTGGTGAGGCCACACCAACTGTATTTCCTTTGAATCTTATTGATTACTCATTGTAAAGCACATCCCCTCTTAAGAGATGTTAAAATGTAGAATTCTAAAAATGTAGAATTTTCTCTTTGACAAATGCACTAGGAAAATCGAACAGGAAAATATGTTTTATGGTACTGTAGGAACACAACGAGAAAATCACCTTGCCAGTGCCACAGATAAATTATTTTGAACATTTTATTATCTCAAAAATCAAATGCCATACATTTAAATTCCAGGTCTTTATGGGAAAAGGCTAAATTGATGTGAGTCACTGACAAGTCTTAGATTTGACGAGATATGGTAGGAAAGTCACAAAGTCACTCCCCATCATTTGAGCACACGTTAACCTTCAGCCTTGTCAGAGTCAGAGCTGCCTGACCCAGATAGGATCTATATTTTTACTACATCCTCTCTTAATAAGCTACTTCTTGGCAGCCACACATATAAAATAGAATGGAAGTAAGAATGCCTAACAAGTGAAATTGTGTCAGGACTTGAAATCTTAGCTCAAAATTATGTTTTCAGATTGGCCCTGTCTTTTCTTTCTGCCTGTTACTCTAACTCTGTCCTCCCAAGATCTTGTGCATACTTCTATCATAACTCAGCACATTGTTGGGGGAAACTATTTGCTTTCCTTTTTGTTTTTCCTACTAGATTACACGGTAATAAAAGCCTTCTTAATGTGTAGAGTGGTATACAGCCTGACATAGAGTAGGCATTCAGTCCTGTTTATTGAAGGTATAAAGGGACAAAGTAGATAATTAAATAGTTAATTCCTCTAGAGAATGGTAGATAAAGAGGAAAGTATGGGAGACACCTGTAAGTTAATGGTTACTCAAGAAAGTAGGTTTGCTTAACCACAAAACTAAGCAGGCTTGCTTAGCAACAAACCATGTCACAGAAGCACAAGATATGCCTCAAAACAATAAAATAATGGTGGCCTGAGACCCACATTCTGCTCAGTGAGCTCAGTAAGGAAATGACCCCTATGATACGCTCTCCGCACACTTAAAATTCAATAATTTATGGAAAGGTGACACTTGAAAGACGCTCATTGTACTGAGACCTGAAATAATTTTTCTATGGAGCCCCGACAGTCCTGGCTTGACCATGTAGGGACAAGAAAACTCCTGTGCCCAGCCTGGAGAAGGAGCTGATGATGGAAGCATGATGTCCACTCAAGAATGAGGGAGGAGGCAGCCTATTCCCCTGCCCACTTTCCCTTTGATGAAAAGAATGTATCCCATCAAGTTCCCCGGGGTGGCACCTTCTCACCCAGCTGTGTGTAAGCCTCACAAATGTCCTATTCTAATAAATAATTTATCCTTTAAAAATATTTATTTTTGGCTGTTCTGTGCTGGGGACCAGCCCCAGCTGATCCAGGGACTTCGAAGCGAGGACAGCGTCGGTGGGGGTCAGGACACGATAGTTATAATTAAAGATATAAAGAATACTAGAACGAGGATAGCTCAGTAGGAAATTTCAGTGGAGAAAAGAGGCTGAGTAGCTTGGTTTATGCGGAGGACCAATCAAACTTCAAGACAAGAAGTTTGCACCACTTACGTAGGCCGCAGGCGTCTTTCCGTTTTCCCGAAGGAGAGGAGACACTGAGGCCTCCCCGGTCCGATCTTAGAGGCCCAGGCATAATTAGTAAGCATGGTGGGTCCCGCGCCCCAGATGGAGACTCAGCCAGAATTTGAGAGAGAGAGCGACATAGGGAGACCAGTCTTTCCAGGAACTGATCCCCTCCTTTATTTTCCCTGGTTTACTTTTATACACTGAGATGTTATACAAAAGTCACGCGGGGTCTTACAAATGTATACAGAGGTCTTAGGGGTGTTACATCATCTTCCGGCCAGGGTGATTATTCTTAAAACAGACTCCACTAGATAAATTTACATTCCTATAGGGTGAGGGTGTAGTGGGTTTTAGTCAGGGAAAGAATTTACTTAGCCTAAGGTCTAACATGATTAGTATCAAAGGTTAATACTTATCTCTTCTATTAATGTGTATAAGGGCAGGGGAAGTGGAGACTTAGCAGCAATCATTGGCTCAACAAATGAAAAACCCTTCACCAATACAATTTCTAATCAGCCCATTATACTTATGCTAATAGTTTTCTAACTTCTCTAAAGAACCTGTTTTTAGAAGCACATGTGGCCGGACAAGCCTGTCAGGTGGGCTAGAGAACCTTCAGAGGAGTTTGTAGGTCAAGACACTCCTGTCACACCCAGGAATTTTTATTAACTGAAGCTTTAAGTTAACTCTTTTTTCAGAGAGAGGTAGTGGGGGACAGCCCCTCGTAAAGTCAGAGGTGTAGGTGAGAGCACAAGTAGTAAAGCAGGCAGGCTCTGGTTTTGGGGGTAGATGCTCGAGAACCTCCAAGGGGCTCCTGAGGCTCGACCCCACCTTTGTGTATGTCAAGCCTCCTTCCTCATGACCTTTGCCACGGGCGGAGCACTAATTCAAACCGGCTCCCAACAGTTCTGGGTCTTGATTGCTGCTCACAGACTTTCTCTAGTCACTTTGCCCCTCGCTGAATTCTTTCTGTGCTGAGACAGGAAAGACCAGAGCTCCTTAGAACCCCCCAAACACCACCAGCTGGTTTCAGATGGTTGATTGTTTTGTGGGTTATAGTAGTAGATTTTTAGCTTCCTCAGGCCACAACTCATCACCAGGAAAGATGATATAAAACGAATTTTAAAGATTTAACTTTAACAGCATTATCCAATAAACAAACCACATAGAACAATCAATCAAACTATCAAGAGACAGGGATTCCTAGATGGCACCAGTGGTAAAGAATCCACCTGCCAGTGCAGCAGACACAAGAGACATGGATTCAGTCCCTGGGTTTGGAAGCTCTCCTGGAGGAGGAAATGGCCACACACTCCAGTATTCTTGTCTGGCAGGACTGATATGGGTGAAAAAACATTTGTACTCACATCAAACTCTGCAGAGAACCCAATGTTATGGGAGAATCTTTTGATAAAGGGTATCTTTGCTCCTACTTTAAAACTAGGTGTGTGATTTGGGGCGGGTATCACACCTCTTGGTGCCTAGGTTCCTAATTTACAAAATAGGAATATTCACTGGAATACCTGACAGGATTGCTGTAAGAATTAAATCCCATGATGTATGGAAAGCACTTAGTACTGTGCTCAGTACTTAGTGGAAGGGAGGAAATAAACGTTAGTAGCTACTGTTATTATCTGTTGTATGTGTCATCAATGAGCAAAAAGTGGTGGACCAGAAGTGTTTATTGGTCTCTAATTTGGCAATTCTTTCTATGGGCTTTTTTTTTTTCCCCCAACCGAGATTATTGTTTAAGAAACAGCTTCCTTATTTCATTTCCTTGACTTTCAACTTTATATAAGCACTTCCTTACTTAAGAATGATCATTCTTCTCAGGAGTTTCTGCATTTGCTAAAGCTGCATCCCTCCCCTATTGTTCTTTTTCAGTGGATTGCTTACCCTCTTAGCCAATGGACAACTTAGCATTTGAAATGCATGAAGATGCAAAGCGGAAGGTTGTATCTGAGGGGAAGGTGAACACTTCCAGAATGGTAAGAATGTAAATGGAGATTTACATCTTAAGATTACTTGCCTTAAAACCTTTATGCAGATCTCAGAAAAAGAGCCCCTCCTTAGACCAGACCTTCTAAAGAAAGGTAGCATGTCCTATTCTGAAAATCTCCTGACCTGCCTTTTCTCTCATAAACTGTTAACTCCTGTAGCTGTTTAGTGGCCCAGCTTTTCATGAATTGTTGTTCCTGGCATTAATGAGTTATTTATTGTTCAATATAATACCCTCATACAATGTTAAACTGAATATGTTGGTAAATGATTATGCTATACCAAACATATCATTAAATAATTTAAAACATTAAGAAATTTTTTTACACATTAAAAAACTACATTCAAGTATTACAAAATATTGGCAATATTTTCTCTGTTGTATAATAATACATCCTTGTTGCCTGTCTTACACCCAACAGTTTGTACTCTTATTCCCCAATCCATTGCTCTTCCCCTGCCTACCCACTGGTAATCATTAATTTGCTCTTTATATGGTGAGTATGCTTCTTTTTTGTTATATTCACTAGTTTGTTGTATTTTTTTAGATTCCACATATAAGTGATATCATTCAGTATTTGTCTTTCTTTGTCTGACTTATTTCACTTAGCACAATGCCCTCCCAGTCCCTCCATGTTGCTACAAATGGCAAGGAATCTTGTTCCTGTTTTATGACTGAGTAGTATTCCATTGTATATATACCACATCTTCTTTATCCAACCATCTGTTAATGGACACTTAGGTTGCTTCCATGCCTTGGAGATTGTAAATAATGCTGCTATGAACATTGAGGTGCATGTATCCCTTTGAATTAGTGTTTTTGTTTTAAATATATACTTGGGAGTAAAATCTCCAGGTCATATAGTAGTTCCATCAGTAGTTTTTTGAGAAACCTCCATATTGTTCTCCACAGTGACTGCACAGTTTACATTCCTACCAACAGTGTACAGGGTTCCCTTTTCCCCACATTCTTGCCAACCTTTGTTATTTGTGTTCTTTTGAATATTTATGTGTTAAAGTAAGGCTTCCCTGGTGGCTCAGACGTTAAAGCATCTGCCTCCAATGCAGGAGACCTGGGTTCGATCCCTGGGTTGGGAAGATCCCCTGGAGAAGGAAATGGCAACCCACTCCTATATTCTTGCCTGGAGAATCCCATGGACGGAGGAGTCTGGTAGGCTACAGTCCGCAGGGTCCCAAAGAGTTGGACACGACTGAGCTACTTCACTTTCACTTTCAAAGTAAGACTTATCTATGTTAGAATTATTAGTGATCAAAAATGTACTTGCTCAGAGAGCAAGACCAGGAACTCAGAGAGCAGTGGAAAAGGACTCCTTGCCATCATTGATAATAATTGTCATTTTAGTGGTCAGAGGAGTAAGGACAAATTGGTTCAAAGGTTGGGGTGAGTATTTTCTTGGCAGCTTTTAGTAATGTGAATTGTAACTCAGAAATAATACTGTTGTTTATATCATATATTTGTGACATGAAACCAGGAAGTAGTAACATAGAAATACATGGAAATACCATGACTTGGAGTTGAGTGATGACTTAGGACCTCATATAGGTAATACACATAATATGTATTATTATTGAAGGGAATTTACTGAAGCTATTTAAATGAAGGAGGGAGGGAGAGACAGAGACTTGTCAGGTCAGGCCCATTGATTACTGATATGTTACTTATTCCCGTGCATATACCTGTACACATAAATGCATTTGTACATTCTGGAACCAGAACATTCTTAGAAAATAGCTCCTTATAACCTCATTGATTTTCAGGTGAAGAAACTGGTAAATAGGGGCTAATTGACTGACTTGGAAGTACTTAGCTGGGTACTTAATTTCCTAGTACTTAATTTCCTTAATTTATTCTGTGCCCCAGTCCTCAAATGTTTATTTTTATTCTTGTTTATTTGGGTATCATCTGATGTATGGGCTATGTGTGAATGTCCTACAGTCCTTGCACTTGCCCAGCTGCTAGACTGAAGAGAGAACCCGAGTCAGCAGCAGACACATCAGTGGTGCACTGGACAGGGCGTCTTATAGGTCAGAGGCCGAGGGCCTGGAAGGACACTCACTGGGTACTGCCGAGGGCAGGCAGGACATAGCCTCGATTTTCCCTGCACAGGGGAGGAGGGGGCTGTCAATTATAAGGGGCATGATGTCAGAAGGGCTCCTGGGTTGCAGGGAGACTGTTGGAATGCATCTTCCCACTGTTCTGGGTAGCAACCATTGCAAGGGCCACTGTTCCTCCGTGATGACTGAACATACCGGAGCTGATGTGGTCCAAGGGCTGGAACGATCATTAGTGGGGGTCAGGCCGATCATGCACGTGGTTACTGATTAGTTTCCCTTTAGGAGGGGAGGAAGTCATGCGCATCAGGTAAGGGTGAGGCAGAGTGGGGCAAGGGCTGTACAGAGAGCAGGAGAGCAGCCATCTTATGGGGCCTGACCATACTGTGAGAGTGTGTGTGTGTGTGTGTGTGTGTGTGTGTACTGATTTACACATCTCTCATTTTACTCAGTATGTTTATCCCACAAATGTGCTTTTCTTTTTTTTTTTTTTAATAAAAGAGGAAACAAACCAAACTCAGACAGTTGGCAGTGTTTCTGATGCCTCAAGAGTGGAGAATAATTTCTAATTTCTTCTAGGAAAAGACGAAGCAGTGGTCACTGATGAGCATTTTCCTGGTGTGTCTTTTGGCTTGCACCATTACCACGGTGATCGGAGTCCTGATTGTCTCCTTGGTTTTTGTCAACAACCCTCAGCCTCATTCAGAACCCGGAGCCCAGTCTCTGCAAACAGCAATTCCCATGGTGCCAAAGGCTGTTGATCCAAAATTTCAGTTTCTTAGTCATTTATCTAAATCCAAGGTATGCTGCTAAGTCACTTCAGTCGTGTCTGACTCTGTGCGACCCCATAGATGGCAGCCCACCAGGCTCCCCTGTTCCTGGGATTCTTTAGGCAAGAAGACTGGAGTGGGTTGCCATTTCCTTCTCCAATGCATGAAAATGAAAAGTGAAAGTGAAGTTGCTCAGTTGTGTCTGACTCTTAGCGACTCCATGGACTGCAGCCTACCAGGCTCCTCTGTCCATGGGATTTTCCAGGCAAGAGTACTGGAGTGGGGTGCCATTGCCTTCTCTGTGGTATGGATCACATGTATTAAGAAAAAGAATCATCTATTATAAATGATGATTTCGAAGTTTCCATTGCTTGTTTACTAAGCTGTGTTCTCTCTTCATTGGAAAGAAGTAGTTGTGGGCTGTTTGGATGAAGGGAAGTGAGGGATGGAAAAGGGGAAAGGTAAGTGGATGTTGGCTCTGGGCTGAACTTTGCTTTAGTAGCTGGTTCTCTGGCTGGAGGGGGGAGGTGCAGATGGACAGATGGAAAGCCCTGTGTCCTCTTGTCAAGATAGGTGTTGGTTTTTCTGTCTAACAGGGACTGATGGCACTGTTGTCTCCTGGAGCCTTGCAGACCTGTTCTTTCTCTTCTTTTCTGGGGGGCCCTCCCTTATCCACTCACCCCCGTACCCACTCACCCCTGTACCCACTCACCCCCGTTTCCTTTTCCCCTGTGCTGCCCTCTCTGGGGACCGTGGTGGCCTCACATTCCTCAGGAGATGCTGATGGTCCGCCTATGACTTCTCAGGTGTTTGAGTTCCCTGGTGGCGCAATCCAGTGGGCCCGGTACAGGAACAATGCCAACGACTACCTCAGCATTGAAGAGGAGGCCTTTGGCAGCAGCTTGAATAGCCAGAGATCACAGATGAGCCTGGGGACCCTGAGAATAAAAAGCAGTGGCCTCCGGGCCCCTCACTGGCACTTCAATGCCAACGAACACGGCTATCTTGTGCAGGTATAACTGGTTTGCCCACATTCTGTGCTTGAGCATTTTTTGCTGTGTGTCCTCAGGCTATTATTTAGGTTGTTGCAAAACCTACGTAACTAATAGGATGATAGACAACATCTAGGCTTTGGCTGTGTACCCAGTTAGACCAGTTAGCAGTGCCTTGGAACATTAGACTGTTTTAATTATTCATGGCATCACTTTGAACTTCTTTCTTCAATATGAAATCATTTTTCATAGATTGTTAAGCTCAGATCACTATTCCATCCTTTGAGCCAAAGCTAAACCTGGTAGCTCTGATCTGATGATCAAAGAGACTACAGCTTCCCTTTAGGGAAGAAAGCAGGGACTGGAATAACGAACTAGTTTGCTGATGTTCAACCTGGAGTCCCTGAGATCAGCCAATGGTATGCCATTTTGTGGCTTTTACTTTTCAGAATTCTTTGGAAGTAAAGTGAAATAGAGCTGGAAGTGAAATGAGTGTACTTCCCTGAATTGCAAATAATTCATTAATTCTGAAATGTATTTATGGCTTCTGTGTTCTGGACACTGGGGAAATTGGAGTGGTTAAGCTTTCATAGAACTTTCAGAGTTTGGTCTTACCCTGGTAATCTTGTTAATAGATCAGCCAATTTTTATGTGTGACATATTTCTGATTGCTAATAAAATTCCTTTTTTATACTTGGACAATTCACTTGATTTTAGAATTTACAAGAAGAGAGATTAGAGCTTCATCTATGAGATTAAACCCTCCTTAGAAGAATACTTGGACATAACAGTAAATGCACTATGTTATTACTAGTATTATTAAAATTATATGTAGGCTTTTTCTTACCTGGTAAATACATACATATCTGTTTGCAAACACACAAACATGCACAAGCATACACATGCATGTCTGTGCAACCATCTCTGAACACACACATGTGCTTGCAGTCTTTTCAAACTAGCATGATCTTAGAGCTCTAAATGCTCAGTGGGGTGGTATTACCCCAAAGAGGGCAAAAACTGGTTGTTAGCAGGGTGAAAGTATCACTCTTTTCATGTCTACAGCATAGATATACGTGTAGTACACGAGCAGTGTGTGTATGCCATGTACAGGTCTCCAGTACCTCTGTAATGGTAACGTTTCATAGGGTGGGGATTAGAAAAACAGTCTAGCATGGTACCTTAGAAGGCAGGTAATGAAACAAGGTTGAAGAGCACTGCTCTAAATTGATGTTGGGATACGCCCTTCCATTTGCATTTCAGGGGACGGCATGGGTAGGGGTGGTTGATGATGGTGCTGTCGTTACCACGTACAACGTGACAGCTGGCCAAGTGATCTTCTTCCCGAAAAACACAGTGCACTGGATAAAGAATGTGGGGAGTGAAGACTGCTTTTTCTTGCTCTTCTTTTCTACACATGAGGAACTTCAGACCCTGGATGTTGATGATGTATTTTTTTCTACACCTGAGCATATTGCTTCCAGGTCACTTAAGGTCTGTATCACTGCTGAGAATACTTCCAGGTCACTTAAAGGTGTGTACCACTGCTGAGAACAAATCCTGAGAGGGTGTGAATTCCATGGGCACCAAGAGGGCATGGCTATTTGAGTTTCTAAGGTGGCAGTCAACAAAGTAACAGTTGGGTAATGGGCTCAAGAACATGACTTGCTTCCTATTTAACACATAAACCACCTCAAGGTTGAATTGCTGTTTATTTTTCCCTGGACTTCCCTGGTGGCTCAGACGGAAAGCGTCTGTCTATGATGTGGGAGACCCGGGTTCAATCCCTGGATTGGGAAGATCCCTTGGAGAAGGAAATGGCAATCCACTCCAGTACTATTGCCTGGAAAATCCCATGGACAGAGGAGCCTGGTAGGCTACAGTCTGTGGGGTTGCAAAGAGTCGGACACGACTGAGTGACTTCACGTTTGTTCACATTCTCTTGTGAAGGGCTTCTATAGGAAAGTATTTTTAAAAAATATTTTGTTTTAATATTTATTTCTTTGGCTGCATCGGGTCTTAGTTTTGGGATGCGAAGACGTTGCGTTACACAGGCTTCTCTAGTTGTGCATGTGCTCCAGAGCATATGGGCTCAGTAGTTACTCTGTGGCGTGTGGGATCTTAGTGCCTCTCAGTTCATTTCAGTTCAGTTGCTCAGTCGTGTCTGACTCTTTGCAACCCCATGAGTCGCAGCATGCCAGGCCTCCCTGTCCATCACCAACTCCCGGAGTTCAGTCAAACTCACGTCCATCGAGTTGGTGATGCCATCCAGCCATCTCATTCTCTGTCGTCCCCTTCTCCTCTTGCCCCTAATCCCTCCCAGCATCAGGGTCTTTTCCAAAGAGTCAACTCTTCGCATGAGGTGGCCAAAGTACTGGAGTTTCAGCTTTAGCATCATTCCTTCCAAAGAAATCCCAGGGCTGATCTCCTTCAGAATGGACTGGTTGGATCTCCTTACAGTCCAAGGGACTCTCAAGAGTCTTCTCCAACACCACACTTAAAAAGCATCAATTCTTCGGCGCTCAGCTTTCTTCACAGTTCAATTCTCACATCCATACATGACCACTGGAAAAACCATAGCCTTGACTAGACGGACCTTTGTTGGCAAAGTGATGTCTCTGCTTTTGAATATGCTGTCTAGGTTGGTCATAACTTTTCCTTCCAAGGAGTAGCGTCTTTTAATTTCATGGCTGCAATCACCATCTGTAGTGATTTTGGAGCCCCCAAAAATAAAGTCTGACACTGTTTCCCCTGTTTCCCCATCTATTTCCCATGAAGTGATGGGACCAGATGCCATGATCTTCATTTTCTGAATGTTGAGCTTTAAGCCAACTTTTTCACTCTCCTCTTTAACTTTAGTCAAGAAGCTTTTAGTTCCTCTTCACTTTCTGCCATAAGGGTGGTATCTATACCAGGGATCAAATTGAGTCTCTTCCAATCCCATTGGAAGGCAAATTCTTAACCCCTGGACCACTAGGGAAGTCCCGGAAACTACTGATATAATGAATTGGTATAAAGGTTATGATAGTAAAAATTACTATAATTTTTCATCTCTGGAAAGCCATAAACTCATCTAGGGAGAACGTTGCTACAGATGATGTAATTGTGTTTTCTTAATCTAATGCAGAGGAGCCCACAGTTTTTCCTGAGTAATAGCTGCTTTTGATCTCTCTCAGTATCACTGGAGAAACTGCTGATAGTGCTGGGTTTAGAGGGTCACGTGTAGATGCTGAAAGTGCAGATCGGTGATCAGAACTGGAGATGGTCCAGGCATGGCAATTTGGAGGGGTTCTGTGGTAAATTTAGAGACTTCAATAGTGGGATTCTGAGATTTATCTTGCATTAGATCCTGCTCTAACGTTTTAGGGAGAAGTAGAAGAAATGCGTCGTTAGAGCGAGAGTATTGTTAAGCATGGGAACCAGTGTATATTTTTGCAGGAGTTTATATTGACCACAAAGTACCAGTGCCAATCCATTGAACACTTGGAAGATTTTCATAAAGATCACAAATCTTGAGGTAGTTGAGGTCAGCTCTTTTGACTGGGCCATTGAAAAACCACACTGGTGTCAATGCTACCCTATCCTCAGCTGTCCTCTTCTGTTGCTAAAATTTGTAGAATGTTTCACAAATACCTTTTTTTTTTGGACATTTTAAAATATAACAACTTTGTTGAGATGTAATCCATGTACTGTAAAATCCATCCTTTTTAAAGTGTATAGTTTCAAAGTTTTTAGTGTGTTTTCAGATATGTGCAACCGTCTCCACTGTCTGGTTTTAGAATACCTTCATTCCCTCAAAAAGAAATGAAATTTCATTCCCTCATTCCCCATTTTCTCCTACTCCCAGGCCCTGGCAACTACTGGTTGGCCTTCTCTGTGGATTTGCCTGTTCTGTTTCATATAAATGAAAACATATGATATGTGGCCTTTTGTGTCTGGCTTCTTTCGTTTAGCATAAAGTTTTCAGTGTTCATTCATGTTGTAGCATGTATCAGTACTTAGTTCCTTTTTAAAATTTAAAATATTTATTCAGCTGTGCTGAGTTTTAGTTTATAGATATCTTATATGGTCTCTTAGGCTTCCCTTGTGGCTCAGCTGGTAAAGAATTTGCCTGTAATGTGGGAGACCTGGGTTCAATCCCTGTGTTGGGAAGATCCCCTGGAGAAGGAAAAGGCTACCCACTCCAGTATTCTGGCCTGAAGAATTCCATGGACTATACTGTCCATGGGATCACAAAGAGTCGGACATGACTGAGCGAATTTCACTCACTTTCACTCATATGGTCTCTTATGTGTTTCAGCCTGAAGGTGGAATTAATTTCATTAGAACATTCCATAAGCAAAAGGAGGATCAGGGGGTCAATCTTCCTCCCAACTTGGCAGAACTGGTTGTCAATGCTAATTACTCACAGTCTCCAGATAACTTTGTGTGGAGGTACTTCTATGACTTGAAAGGTATAGTATGTTATTTTGTGAAGGCTTTTTACTTTTTGGTTAAGTATTTATATATGTATGATTACATAGGTGTATTGGATTAAGATGTAATGTGTTTTTGTTTTATTTATTTTTTTTATAGCGAGGCATAGTCAAGAGAACTTTGAAAAAACACATTTCTCAACAGAGTAGGAAATGAGAGAAAAGGCCTGGAAGCAAATGAGAATGTAGGAAAAAAAATTGAGAGCATGAGGGGGTGTGTGTTGGGGCTGGGCAATGCTGTAGCAGAAGAGCCTGATGAGAGAGGAGGGGTCCAACCATGTAGCAATTAAGGGGTTTATTTTTATTTATTTTAAAATTAATAATTGATTAATTTGGCTACATGGGGTCTTTGTGCAGTGGAGATCCTGTGAAGGTCTCTGCACGCAGGATTTTTGTTGAGGCACATGGACTCTCCAGTTGTGGCGCACAGGCTTAGTAGTGAAGGTGCTCGGGCTTAGTTGTTTCACAGTATGTGGGACCTTTGTTCCTTCATCAGAGATTGAACCTGCAATGCAAGTTGGGTTCTTAACCGTTGGACCACCAGGGAAGTCCCAATTAAGGGGTTTTAAATAGGAGAGTGATACAGTGAGGTTTTTAATTTACCTATTTTTATTATTTATTTTATATTATCTTATTGAGGTGTAATTGACATACAACATTACGTTAGTCTCAGGTATAAAACACAGTGATTCAATATTTGTATATATTATAAAATGATCACCACAATAAGTCCAGTTATTAGTAACATCACCACTGTACATATTAGTAGTTGCAATTTTTTTTCTAGGAGAACTTATAAGATCTTAGTAACCCTAATGTATGCATTGTGAAGTGAAAGTCACTCAGTCGTGTCTGACTCTGTGACCCCATGGACTGTAGGGTCCATGGAATTCTCCAGGCCTGAATACTGGAGTGAGTAGCCTTTCACTTCTCCAGGGCATCTTCCCAACCCAGGGATCAAGTCCAGGTCTCCCACACTGCAGGTGGATTCTTTACCTGCTGAGCCACAGGGAAGCCAGTGTATGCTTTACAGTGTTATTAACTATGGTGCCTTGTTCTGCATCATGTCCCCATGACCTGTTTATTTTATAACTGGAAATTTGTGTCTTTTGACTTTCTTCACCCACTTTAACCACCCCCTTGCCTGCCTCTGGCAGCTACCACTCTGTTCCCTGTACCTGTGAGCTTGGGAACGTAGATTGTTTCCGTATCTTGGCTATTGTAAATAATGCTACAGTGAACGAGGGTGCAGCTGTCTCTTGGAGTTGGTGTTAGTTTTTGTTTTTGAAGTGATGACCAGCAGAGTTGTGGAGAATGACTGAAAGCGGCCAGCTGAGAAGCAGGGAGATGAGTCAGGGACTCTTGCAGTCTTTCAGGTAGGGGATGGTGGTGGCCTCACTCTGTGAGACAGAAAGAATTGTTGAGAAGCAGGGAATTTAGAGTTGCCTAACTGACAGGACTTCATTGACTGATCGAGGGAGAGGTAGAGATTGGTATTTAGGATGAGTCTCACGTTTTCCATGGGCTTCCCTGGTGGCTCAGACAGTAAAGAATCGACCTACAGTGCAGGAGACAGGGTTAGATCCCTGGGTCGGGAAGATTGTCTGGAGAAGGGAATGGCAACCCACTCCAGTATTCTTGCCTGGAGAATCCCCATGGACAGAGGTGCCTGGCAGGCTATAGTCCATAGGGTCACAAAGAGTTGGACACAACTGAATGGCTAGTTGTACAACGAGGTCCCCTGAGTTGAATGTCCTAAAAGAGGTCACTGTATGTTAGACATTTCAGGAGAACTTGAGAAGGTAGGATAGCATCTGGCAGTATCAGGTCAATATCTTAGCCGCACACAGAATGTGCTGTAGCACTTGCTACCACATAAACTTCTGTGACTATAGAAGGGCTGTTCCTGGGACTGCATTTGGCTCTCCTTTTGTGGTACCATTTTGAAGTAGTTTTGTCTTATTTTGTTTTTTAAATTTCATCTGATTCAGGCTCAAAAGAACATCGATTTCCTGGAGGAGTAATACAATTGGCACAATATTGGAAAAATAGAAGTGAACTGAGCCACAATGAAAAAATTTTTAGTGAATTCCTGAATCAGGTAATTGAGAAAAATGTTTTGATGATTATCAAAATGGATGAAATATGAGCTTTAGGTTGGGTCAGTTTTTTTGTACAAAGCAAAAGGAAAGAGCTAGTCAAACACTCATTGACTTGATCAATGCAAACTATTGATTGAGGCCTCATTGTGAATTTGGGAGCTTAACTTCTTGGGATGGATGGTTACATTAATAAAGAGACTGGAGGCTTGTGAGATTTCTCTTTTCATGTGTTTTAAATGCTCAACTGGTGGAAATTGTTAAATGACTAAGAGCACCAAGAGCATCAAATCCCGTGATTCAAACCCCAGTTCTGCCACAGTGTGTCCCTAGTTTACTCAGGCAACCTAGGCTTCAATTTCAATTTCATCTCATACAGTTAGTGGCAATCTTGCAAGATTCTTATAAGGGATAAGTGACAGGATAACTGTAAAGGATATAAAAAATTGCCTGTTCTCAGTGAGGGCTTTATAAATATTAGTTACTATGATGATTATATGAATTGTTAAATTGCTGAGTTGAAAGTTGGCTAAATGTTGGAATTCATTTTTCTTTTTCTTAAGCATCAAAAAGCCCTCACTTTGAGTACACTCAGGATTTATAATAATGGATTACGACAGCCACACTTTCATTTTAATGCAAATGAAATGGGATACGTAGTAAGTGGATGTGCAAAGGTAATTTCTCTGTGAACAGTTTTTTTTCCCTGAACTTTCCTTTTCAGTGCAGAAGGAAGCAAACAGGAGGTATTTCTTTGTTTTGGTTCAGTTGTTGGTAATAGAATAGGACTTTGTGCACATAGATTGCTGGGCATGGTTTCCATAGAGGATACCATGCATGTCCTGTGAGGTAACTTCCAAATTTGCCCTTAGCATGAGAAGGATTCTAAGTACATTTTAGAACTGATAGAGAGGCTTATCACTAATGGTGAAGGGCTGGAATACCTGCTTACATTATCTGAGTTTTGCATTCTCTGGTAACACAAGCATTTAGTGTGCTCTGCTTTGGGGACCATGAGATTGGCTGTTTGCCTCTCAGTGTGATAAGAGTGGGGGTGGTGGGGAGGTGTGGAGCTCCAGTAAGGTGGCCATATATCCCCTTGGTGAAATTATTAATAGCACCCCTTTTGACTCTACAGAGAGTCCTGGTTTGGGTGATCAATTAATTATATGATTACCATAAGAAAAGCCACACCAAGTGTCATCTTACCACAGTGATTTGACAGAAGCACCTCTGGGCTTTTGTAGGGATCCTGGGAAGATCTACAGGTAAAAATGGGCTTGTCTAGCTTATATCTGCCTCAGTCGTGACAGATAGAATCAGACCAGACTGAAATTCACCTTTTATGTCATCTGGAGCAAAAGTTTTACATTTTTAGAGGTGACAGCTGTAATAAACTGGAAAAGGGCATTGTCATTAATCCTCCACAGATTTCCTTTCAAGGATCAGATGTTCTTTGTCAGGTGCTTTGTGCGCACGTGTGTGCGTTTATGTGCATTCAGTCTCCAACCCTTTTAAAGGAAGACCCTTAGGATGCTGCTCTCCCAAAAGGCTGAAGTTTCCCAAATGAGTGGAAAGGAGGGTGTAGGGGTAGTAAAACACTGGAATTTAAATCCTCTGCCTAATTAGTGAATGAATGTCATTGATACCCTTAATTAGAACATGGCAATTAATGCTCTTTTTGTATGAAGTTCTGCAGTATTGATTTCACTAATGCATTTTGAGGGACATTTACTTCAATAGAGTATCTGCTGATTTTTGTGGAACTCTGTCTCAGTAACAGGAGCGTGAACGTGAAGGACTGCCTTTTTTTTTTGCTGTTACCTTCTCTAAGAAGTCCCTTTATAACTACGTGCTTTTATTGATCTGTTCACTATGAATACGTATCCTTATTGAATATATGATTTTATTTGCTTCAGTTCAGCATAGTTTTTTCCCCCTCCTTAGGTGGGCGTTATCAATGCTCAGAGTTTCACAGAGTTTAACATTCACATTGGAGATGTGATATTTTTCCCCACTGGAACCCAGCATTACATTAAGAGCACATGCGATGAGGATTTGCTTCTCATTCTTGCCTTCAGCACTGGAGACCAGGTGAGAATAAGCCAGTGTCAGAGATGTTGGTGAGTGCCAGTGATGTGCAGAGTCCTCTGCTAAGCAGTGTATCTGGGTCATAGAAGGGACTCAGCACATGGATATTGAATCGATGACTGATTTAATGAACTGGCTGAACCAGTGTGTAAAGAGAAGCGGAAGTCAGATAATCTTTTCATTTGGTTATAAAGGGATCTAATACATCACATTTCTGTCTTTCAATTCCCTGAATTCTCAACCAACTGAGAAAAAGACGAAAGAGTAGCATGTGCGTGCTCAGTTGCTTCAGGCGCGTCTGACTCCTTGCAACCCCATGGACTGTAGCCCTCCAGGCTCCTCTGTCCATGGAATTTTCCAGATGAGAATACTGGAGTGAGTTGCCATGGCCTTCTTCAGGGGATCTTCACAACCCAGGGATCGAACCTCTGTCTCTTAAGTCTCCTGCATTAGCAGGAGGATTCTTCACCAGTAGTGCCACCTGGGAAGCCCAAAGAGCAGCATACAGAGACTTAGAAAATCATTTCTATTACTAATCATGAAGATATTTGGGAATATGATTAGCATCTGTGGGTAGGTGGGTTTCTTAATATCTACTGGGTTGGCCAGGATTGGGTTGGCTTACTGGTGTTGAGGTGAGCTCTTACACACCTTATGGCATAGAGAAACACAGCCTGAGTTTTGAAGCTTTGCCAGCTCCCAAACAGAGAGGGAGGAGGTGAAGTAAGCATGGCCAATTTATTCTTCTGAAATTTATGGTAGAAAGATAAGGGAGAAAGAGAGAGAAAGAGGAAGAGGGAGGAAGGAAAAGAAAGTCTTTTGTAAATGAAAAGAAGCTATAGGAGACACGAAGTAGCATGAAGTATGACTCAGCAGTGCTCCTGAGAAGGGGTAGCATTTCCTCCCATCATTGTTTGAAGCAAATCTGATATACCATGATCTGTATTATAAAACTCATATTAAGAGAAATTATTTATTATATTAAATAGTTGTTTGCTTTTAAAAATTCACAGTGTTCCTTAATTAGATGGAATAACATGTTTGAAGAACAAGAATAAATAGTAGAACTTAGATTTTAGAAAAAGGTCTTAGAACTAGATTCCCTGCCAAGACAGGGTGAGAATTATGAGTCTGGGGACCCCTGGGGCAGGTCCAGAAACAGACAGGCTGTGGTTCTCTTGGCCATGGTTCTTCCCTCGTGGAGACCCAGCAAGATCTCCAGCAGGGAGCACAGTGTGGATTCAGCAGTTTCATCAACAAGACCTATACCAAGAGGCAAGCCTGTCCTGCTGGGTGATGCTCATTTTCCATGATGACACTTCCCCTCTTTAAGGGAGACTGGAAAACTCCAGAGTCTGCTTCTCTGAGTCTCCAAACCTTTCTGGTGGTACCTGGGGTGAGGTTTGTGGAGAGCTCTTTGACAAAGATATGCACTGGACAACTATTACGAACTGTAGACTTGCTCGGGGCAAGATGGGGGATAGGATTCTGGTGTCCCATACTTTTGGAGTCAGTCGCACTGGAGTCAGACACGACTGAGCGACTTGCACTTGCACTTTTCACAAGATACAAATTTCCAGTTATGAAATAAACAGGTCATGGGGACATGATGCAGAACAAGGTATACACTGGCTTCCCTGGTAGCTCAGCTGGTGCTTTCACTGCTACTGCCACCCCCTTGGTCTTTATTCTCTACAGTTATTATAAGAACAAATCACAAAGCAAAATAAAATCCAATATAAATAGGAAAAGAAGGGAAAAACATCAAAAGAGAGGCGGGAGGGAGGATGAGATGGAAACACACACCCAGAAGGAAACAGAGAATGAGAGATGGGAGCACAGAGGAGACATACGTGCCCAGAAACACACACACACACACACACAGACAGAGATATGCACAGACATAGAGACGGAGAACCACAAGGAGAGTGACACAGACAGACAGAAGCAATGCAGAGACATACGGACAGAAGGAAACACACAAACACAGACAGAGAGAGGGGCAGAGACCCATAGGGAGAGACAGGGAGGAGAGACACGCAGACACATACATACCCGCACACAAACAGACCTGTACACACAGGAGAGGGAAAGGCAGACAGACCTAGAAGAAACACACACGGAGAGATTCAAAGACATACAAGCTCAGAGACACACGCAGACAGAGAAGCACAGTGAGCAACACAGAGAGACCCACATACATGCAGAAATTGAGAGGCTGGCTGAGAAAGGAGGTGGTGTCAGAGGCGGAGGGGATCAGAGAGAAGGACAGGAAGGTAGTGATGGAGAGAGGGTGGACAGAGTCAAACCAGCTGGACAGCCCTGCCCCAGAGGCAGAGACAAACGACCATCCCTGGCTATGGAGAAGGAGGGCTGCTTACCTGGCCGCCAGGTGAGCCTCCATCATGTGCCTCTGGGCATGGAGCCCAGAGAGGCCCTTTGGGCACTAATCCCTGCTTCTAGGTGGGCAGAAGCTCCTGCTCCCTCTTTAAAGAGAACTAGCTCCCAGTGGGATGGAGGTCCCTTCTAAAGAGATGCCTCGGCATCTCTAGCCATCAGTCACTTTCCTTATTCCTGGAGTTGAAAAGGTGAGCTCCCCCTGGCAAGAGAAGACAAGCACAAGGGGACAATTTACAGGATTTCACAGCTCCTAGTGTTACATAGCCACACAGCTAACGTCGTGAAAATGCCCTGATGGCTGTAGGATCCATGTGGCCGTACTTTGGCGCTGACACCTCTTCTTTGGTTTCCACTATCAGTTGCAAACCCTTGACATGGACGATTATCTCCAGGCCACCGCAGACCACATCCTGGCTCAGCTTTTCTTCAAGAAGCAAAGTGAGTTTAAGAAGATCCCCCAATTTAAGGAAGACCAGGCAGTCAACCTGCCTTAGATTTGCTGACGTGTTCATATCTATTTTTCTTTCTTCATATATTATTATTGTTTTTAAAGAAGGTCCACTTGGCTCATGAACTTGGAGCTCCTTACAGAGTGACATTGGTAAAGCAGGTGTGAAAGCAGCCCCACGGGCTCAGTTAGCTAAGATCATAGGCAACTTGTGCTAAGTGAACATTTCCGTGTACTCTGCAGCTTATCTACAGAGGGGCTCTGCTCAATTAAATTACTATTTTTTAGTGGATTTTAGTATGCATGTATATATTTATTTTGCTTTGGTTGCATCAGATTTATTACTCCAAATGAAAATCCATTCTTTTTTTTGCACATGAGTGAAACTTAGTGCCATGCTTATATTTTTGCTATTCATCACTGTGGAAGGAGGTATGGCGATCAGCCTGCTTATGTACATACGGACGCAGCCAGAAGAACCCAGGTGCATCTAACCTTGTCTGGAGAGTTTAGTGTAGAATCTTAGGTTAGCCACTCTCAATGCTTTTGTCGACATGAAGATACTTTATATAAGGCTCAAAATTTCAAGGATTCACACGAGTAGTTTACTAATTGTATATTAGCTGAGAAAATACTTAATGGCAAACTAATTATAAATTAAATATTTTCTTTGAATGTATTTGAATTTTATTAATCACATCACAGACTATTTACCTTTGAGGAACAGTCATCCGTATATTTGAGAATCAAGTGTTTCTTTAGTCTATTGGGTGGGTGTGTAAGTGGATTTGAAGACTACTTTTCATCACTTGAAAACTCGTAGGAGCTGGCAGTCTCTAAGTTGGGGGTCATTGTCTTAAGTAGAAAAGAGTTTGTTTAAATCTAATCAGTGCTTGATTTTTCTTTGTTGTTGTTTTGTCGCTAAGTCGTTCTAACTCTTTGCGACCTCATGGACTGTAGCCTACCAGCTTCCTCTGTCCAATTTTCCTGGCAAGAATACTGGAGTGCTTTGCCATTTCCTCCTGCAGGGGATCTTCCCAACCCAGGGGTCGAACCTGTGCTCCTTGCGTTGGCAGGCAGATTCGTTACGGCTGAGCCACCAGGGAAGCCCTGAGTTTTCTTTACGGTTTATCTTAATAGGTATCTGGTACCTCTGCATTTTGCTTGGGTACCACTGTCAGTTCTGGGCTATACTATATACAGCTCTAGTCAGTATAGACGCTGTTAATGCTTTCAGCCAGCACCCTCTTTCAGTTAATATTTCCCTGACTCATAATGAAATTTTTAGATATTTTAAGGATGTTTGTTCTTACCTGAAGAAGGAATCTGTTTATATGTTCCTCTCTCTCTCTCTCTCTCTCTCTCTCTGTGTTTCTCTCTCGAAATAACTAGCTCTGTTGACCTTATAGAAGACAGAGAATCAGGAATGACCCCCTTTGATGGGGGAGTAGTCGTCTGCATATTATATATGATCAGGTCATGAAAGACCTGTCCAAGGTGTATTTACCTTATTGCCATTTGCCAGGAGAGCCAGCTGAGATTAGAGCTTGGTAGCACAGGGGATTTTGTGGTGGTAGTCTTGCTTTGAAGAGACTTTGTAGGGAATTCGTCACCATCCAGGAGGAGGGGCATGGTTGAGAAGATGCAGGGAAGAGCATAGGACAATAGGTGTGTGGAAGGTGGATGTCCAAAGAGAGGGGAAGTAATCATAAAAGGAAACGGCGGTGTGTGTAGACAGATCTTATCTGCAAATCTTGTTTTATTTTGGGACTTTTAAAAAATATACTATAAACCAGGTGATAATCCTTTTTCTTGAATCCGGAAGTGTATCTGATTACTATATGGTCATTTAATAAAGATTTTGTGTATCTGCATATTGTCATTTAATTTTTTCTTCTTTTCTTAATTTATTTTTAACTGAAGGGTAATTACAATATTGTGTTAGTTTCTGCCATACATCAGCATGGATCAGTCATAGGTGTACATATATTCTCTTCCTCCTGAGCCTCCCTCCCACCTCCCACCCCATCCCACAGCTCTAGGTTGTCACAGAGCACCAGTTTGAGTTCTGTGAGTCACACAGCAAATTCCCACTGTTTTGTCATTTAATTTTAAATGAAACCTGTTCTTGCAGTTTTATGAATTTGGCACATTACTGGATTCCTTCTATGCATCCTTGAAATATGCTATATCATCATCTAAAGAAAATATATTACAGTGTTGGAACTCTCTGGGTTTCCTGACTTAGGTTTCCAGCCTATTATGTATTTAAAAAAGAAAACTACTAAAAATAAAATTGAATGATCTAATAAAGACATATTAATTGGATGTTGTTGGTATATTATTTTATGGGGGGATTTTTTTCCTTTTGACCACATTGCTCAGCTTCCGGGATCTTAGTTCCCTGACCAGGAACTGGACTCAGGGTCATGGCAGTGAAGGTCCCAAGTCCTAACCATTGGACCACCAGGGAATTCCTTGGGGAGGATATATTCTTAGTTTTCACTTGGTGGTTCTAAGTTCAGTCCTTTTTCCCTGTTTGAAAAGCTGATGTCTAATTTTAATACCATTTTATTCCTTAGGGTAATTTCATCCACTACTACTCAAGTGCTTTAAAGCTTTTTGGTTTACCTGCTTTATTTATTACCACATCAATAGATTGAAGAGTGAATTGCTCAATCAGACTGATTATTTGGGATCATTTAGGCAAAACCCAGGCATTTGACCGAAAACCTCTTTTAAAACTGAACCTACCTTACTCACTTTACACACCCAGTCTATAATACAGCTACATTTGATTCATTTGAAATGGTTTTATTGTACATAAAAAGTCCTTAAATCTTTAGAACATTTTAACAGCAGCTTTGAATAACTGAATGGAGTGAATTAATTTGCCTAGAGGAGCTACAAGGTTAGGTAAATGCCACTCTGTGTTCCTTACTGCTTATAAATAGTACAAGGCGGTTATAAAAACTTTCTTTGTTCATATTCTTATCCTTTCCTATTAAAGAGTAATCAGGCTGCTTTTTACTGCCCAACCAATTTAGAAAAAGGAAAATAGTTACTTTTACTATATAACTTGATTCTTAAAATGACTGTAATTTACCAACGGTTGCAAGTGATTTTCAGTTATATAGCATTATTACTGTAAAAAAAAAAAAAACTAAGAAAAGAAAGTGGAAAAAAAAAAGCCACAGTGACTTTGTGCTATAATTAGAAGTAATAAGTGGTATTTCTTCCACGCTCTGCACTCACCATAGCTTCATGAAACTCGTATGTTCACTTTGGAGCACTGTTCCTTTATACAGAACAGTAGGACACTGGAGAGTCCAGAAAAGAATAGTGATGCTAAAGAGATGAAAACCTATGTTTTCTTCAGTGTACTTAAGTTGGAACTGTCGGGAAAAAAGAAGTTAAGGGATGACGTAGAAACAATGAAGTTGTACAGCTGGTAGAGGCCATGTATTGTGTGACCTCAGTGCTTCAATTTGCAGAGACAAAGTGATACCTGACAAGGGTAGGGTGCCCAGATTGTAAGTAAGATATTTGAGACGAAGTCCGGATCTTTTGAGGTACTTTGCACCTCCCCTGGGGAGTTTATTTTTTTAAAGGGTCAGCTAGTAAATGTTTTATTTATTTATTTTTATTTATTTATGTCTGGGTCTTGGTTGGGCTTCCCAGGTGGCTCAGAGGTTAAAGCATCTGCCTGCAATGCAGGAGATCTGGGTTGGTCTTGGTTGCTGCATTTGGGCTTTCTCTAGTTGCAGGGAACAGCGGCTACTGTCTAGTTGCAGTGCTCAGGAGTCTCATCGGTGGTAGTTTCTCCTGTTGTGGAGCGCAGGCTGCAGTCCTTACGGCTCACGGGGTTAGTTGCTCCGTGGTATCCTTGTAGAGTTTTTTGATTACTGTTTTCAAGTATATACAAAATTCCTCCACCTGAAGCAGAACTCTACACTAGGAAATGGACCGTCTTCAAGTGGGAGAGGTGGCTTCTGCCACCTGCACTTCAGCAGCCCCGGTGCCAACACCGCTTCTCCTTTTCTGAGCCTGGCACTTGCCCGGTGTCCAACCCCCCGTAGCTTCTGTAAAGAGGTGACCAGAGCCCCCTGAGATCACTGTCCCTGTGTAGCCAAGTATTCCCTGCTTGAGTTTTCATTTTAAAATTTTATTAAACAATTTTTATACTGTGGCTCAGATGGTAAAGAATCTGCCTGCAATGCAGGAGGCCTGGGTTCAACCCCTGGGTCAGGAAGATTCCCTGGAGAAGGGCATGGTGACCCACTGCAGTGTTCTAGCCTGGAGAATTCTGTGGACAGAGGAGCCTGGCAGACTACAGTCCATGGGGTCGCAGAGTTAGACATGACTGAGAGACTAACACACTTATACTGATAAAATGTACGTAACATAAAAGTCACCATTTTAAGCTGTACAATTCAGTGGCATTAAGTATATTTGCTTTGTTGTGTAGTCACCAGCACTGTCCATTCCCAGAACTCTCCATCATCCCAAGCAGGAACATAATACTCATTAAACACTAGCTCCCCATTCCCTTCTCCTCCCCAGCTCCTGGTAAACTTTATTTTCTGTCTTTATAAATTTGTCTATTTTAGGTCCCTCATATAAGTGGAGTCATACAATGTTCAGATCAGATCAGTCGCTCAGTCGTGTCCGACTCTTTGTGACCCCATGAATCGCAGCACGCCAGGCCTCCCTGTCCATCACCAACTCCCGGAGGTCACTCAGACTCACATCCATCAAGTCAGTGATGCCATCCAGCCATCTCATCCTCTGTCATCCCCTTCTTCTCCTGCCCCCAATCCCTCCCAGCATCAGAGTCTTTTCCAATGAGTCAGCTCTTTGCATGAGGTGGCCAAAGTACTGGAGTTTCAGCTTCAGCAACATTCCTTCCAAAGAAATCCCAGGGCTGATCTCCTTCAGAATGCACTGGTTGGATCTCCTTGCAGTCCAAGGGACTCTCAAGAGTCTTCTCCAACACCACAGTTCAAAAGCATCAATTCTTCGGCGCTCAGCCTTCTTCACAGTCCAACTCTCACATCCATATGTGACCACAGGAAAGACCATAGCCTTGACTAGACGGACCTTTGTTGGCAAAGTAATGTCTCTGCTTTTGAATATGCTATCTAGGTTGGTCATAACTTTCCTTCCAAGGAGTAAGCGTCTTTTAATTTCATGGCTGCAGTCACCATCTGCAGTGATTTTGGAGCCCAGAAAAATTTACTCAGGCCTTATTTTTATGAATTTTTTCACTCATTTTCAATAATTATGCCTTTACTATATTCTTATCATTGTGCTAGGATACACAAGAGACATGAAGATGTGGTCTCTACAAATTTATAATTTAAATGTTTCTTATAATGTTAAATGTTTCTTATAATGTTAAATGTTTCTTATTCTATATTTCTCTTCCCTCTCCACCCCTGTATGAACCCAGCCCTTATCATGAGTATTCAAAAGAATGTTTATTCATTTAGACTATGTTAAGGGGCTTCCCAGGTGGCACAGTGGTAAAGAATCCACCTGCCAATGCAGGAGATGCAAGGGTTTGATCCCTGGATTAGCAAGATCCCCTGGAGGAGGAAATGGCAACCACTCCAGTATTCTTGCTGGGAAATCTCATGGACAGAGAAACCTGGCGGGCGACAGTCCATGGGGTCACAGAGACACGACTGAACACACACACACACACACACACACGGAGTACATAGTAGCACAATTGAAAAAAAGAGGTGAGTCTATATTAAGCATATTTCCAGAGAAGGCAACACTCAATCTTTTTGGTGGTTCCCATTCCAGAGACTGTCATAACTTGGTCCTCAAATTTTTGGTGGTTCCCATTCCAGAGACTGTCATAACTTGGTCCTCAAATTTTTCATAACTCTCATAAAATTGCTTTTCCTCTACTTTTTTTTTGAAGGCACCTCATCCTAATCCCTGAAGTTTAGTCATCCAGATAAGAGTGTTTGACTTCTGTTCTTTAAACATTAACAAGAAACCCCATGCAGCCTCAGCAGGTGTCTCTTATCTTGATTCAGGAATGCCCAACTTCATCCTACTGGCAGTATGCCTATTGTTTTATTATGTTAGCCTGTTGAATTCCATCTTCCTTTGTTCAGAATGTGGAGTAGCTCTCAATGAAAGGGAGCAGGCTTTGATGTGCAGGCTAAATGGATGTTGTACCAGAAGGGCCAGCTGTAGTGAGGGGGAGCCTGGACTCACGGAACTTCAGTGAAGGCATTAGCCCACAGCCCAAAAGACCAATTTGGATGTAGGGTCAATGAAGATATTAAGATATTTAAATCATCACCTAGGAAAAATTTGCAAAGGAAAGAGTAGTATCTGTGTTTTTTTTTTTTTTGTCTTTTCAGGAAATTGCACAATTAAGAGGCAGTGTTTTTTAATTTGTTTTTGTTTTGGTGTTAAGCATGCAGTACACTGCAGCTGTTAGTAAGTGTCAAGAATAAATTAAATAAAAATAGAACAGTTACTCCTAAGGTTGGTCTCAAGTGATTCATGTAAAGCCTTTAAATGTCTCCAGTACCTAGATAAGTTTTCCTCCAGAATCAGCACTGCTCAGAGGATTGCTGTCACGGGAGATAATTTTGTCCTTCTTTGTAAGGCGTTTTAGATAGTAAAAGCCAAGAAGAAGAAATTTCTGTCAACCAGGATGGATTGTCCTTTCAAATGTACTTTCTCTAATGTAAAATAAACCATTGGAGATGAGTTTACAAGTTTATATAGTTCTGAGCTCCCACCTGGCCTGGGTATGGGAAGGCTTTCTTAAATACACAGACAGCTCCAGAACAGAGAGAAGCAGGAACACATACAAGAAAAGGGAAAGCTGTGGTTTTAAGGGCTGGAGTAGAAATCTTAAGTTTCCTTTCCATGAGACACGTTCAGTTTTCTTTTAAAATATTTGCTTTTGACTAGAAAACTTTTCTAGCCAGATATAATCTACTTTGGTCTATATGTTTAGCTACTACCCCTTTAACTTTTAGTTCCTCATTTAGATAAAGCATACAGGAGCAAAATGTCCAATTGCAAGTGTACAGCTTGGTGATTTCTGCAAACAGAACATGTGCATTCATCTAGCACTTTGATCAAGAAATATTATATTACCTGCAAGTCCTCTTGTGGGGCCAGCTTCAGTCACCACCCCCAATATGATAAGCAGTTTTTGAACTTTGTATGCATGGGATCATAGTCTGTGTGCTTTTTGGGACTTGATTAATTTTCCATAACATTATGTTTTCAAAACTCATTCATGTTGTTGCTCCTCCTCTTCACTTAGTTTTTTTTTTTTCTTTTTCTTCAGATAGACATGTTGCTTTCATGTGTCACCTCCTTGATTCAGTGTAGCGAGGCATGCCATGACGTGTATAAGTGGAGTGACTCGAAGTCAGGTCCTCTTGGTGGCCTTGATTGCTGGGGCTGTCCCTGCTTTTTTTTCCTTCTACATGGTTGTTATCTGGGAAGAACTGAGATCTAAGAAGGGAGAAGTGCTAAAAACTCAGCACTTTCTGTCTGAAGTTTCTTTTCCTTTAACACTCTCCTTACTCCAACTCTTTCCACCCCAGTCCATCAGGTGGGAGGAATGTGATCAATGCTGGCTACACCAGCCAGGTTCAATTCCATGGCGACACTTCCCCCCCAAAAAGAAGTCATTGTTCTTTAATTAGGATGAGAGAAGTAAAGGAAGGTGACCTAGGAACATATTACCAGCTTTCAAAAAGGGATGACTTGTTCGGTTGGCAAGTTGTTCATAACTGTTTTCCCTCTCCTGATTTCCTTGTCCATGAGAAATGAGCTAGTACTTTATAAAAATAAATTTAACAGCAGCTATTTTTAACAGAGAGAGATTTAAACTTCACAAACATATAGCTTAGATGAAACAACCCTTTCAAGTTTGAGCAATTGGTTTTATCAAGAGTTTTTCCCCTGGGCTCTTTGCAGAATGAAATTTATAATAGTAGCTCTGTAGTTTTGAAGGTCCTCTTTTTACTAAGTATGTGTCAGTTCATTCATTTTAATGCGCAGTGCAGAAGTAAAGCCAATAGCTGTCTGAATGTGTCTACTTCAATTACTAATGCAGTATCAAGAAAATCAATAGGATATTTCAACACTCTTCCAACTTATTCTTCTGACCTAAAAGGCAGAGAATGATGCTGAAGCTGAAGCCCCAATACTTTGGCCACCTGATGTGAAGAACTGACTCATTTGAAAAGACCCTGATGCTGGGAAAGATTGAAGGCAGGAGAAAAAGGGGACGACAGAGGATGAGATGGTTGGGTGGCATCCCGGACTCGATGGACATGAGTTTGAGCAAGCTCTGGGAGTTGGTGATGGACAGAGAGGCCTGGCGTGCTGCAGTCCATGGAGTCACAAAGAGTCAGACATGACTAAGCGACTGAACTGAACTGATTCACTGGAATGAAGTCAACTTAGATTCTTAGGTTGCAGTCAAAGTGGTTATATAAAAAAGACAAGAGAATTGTGCATTTGTTTTCTGAGATTTCTTTTTATATTTATGATCAGTGTTCGCAGGACAAGGAGAAATGGAAGAGGAAGTGGGAGGAAGAGTGTAATGGTTGCTGTGGTTTTAGATGCTAAGGGAGATACAGACCCTCCTGTAACTCTGCAGTGACTGCGAGAAGGGCTGTCCGGGGGTGGATTATGGTACAGGGGCTGCTGAAGCCTTCTGGCAAGTCCCTCCTCACAGTCCTTGACCCTGGCTGCCTGATTGGAAAAGTGACTCCAGCCAGAGGCAGAGCTCATCTGGAAAGGCCCCTCCACGTGCCTCTGCTTGGGGCATGAGAACCATTTCGATTTGTAAAATGAAATGTTGAAAATCCTGCATCTGTGGGCACTAAAAATTCCCCAAACCCAAGATGTGAAGGTCAAATAGAATAGAGAGTTACTTTTTGAAGCCTTGCTATAAAATATGTGTGGAAAATTTGAATTTATTTTGTATGACGGGTTTAGGGACAGTTCCTGGTAAGGATATCATGATCTGAACGATGCATTAGATATAGGGCTGGGGTCCAAACACCAGTCACACATCCACAATAGGCATCTAAGAAATCAATATGAACTCAAATTAGTATCTGAAGCCTTTCCCCAAAGTACCTTTGTTTAACGGAGAGAAAATCCCCATCCATTTAGTGTCATGGGTCAGATTACTCTGTCACCTGCAATGACATCACCACAGGAATGCCACATGGCTTATACTGTGTTTTGGACAATTCTTGCTTGTGGTGACCCCACTTCCTTCATCAAAGCCCCTTCCCATGTGCTGCTATGCTCTCTGCCTTCCTGATCCTCACTGTTGCTTGACTTTGCCCTACAGCCATATTCAGGAAGGTTGTAAAAGAGAAAGAGACCTTCAGAGCTGGGAAGGGACCAGCTAAACCAGTAATTCCAAGCTGTGCTCCTGCAGTGCCTAAGCATCTGCACAGAGTTGGGACTCAGAGCAGAGGTGAACCAAACTGGGGTCTGCTCAAAGCTCTTACCAGCTTTCACCTGCCTTGCTTCAAACATATCAGTAAAAGGTTTGAAACTCAGTGACCTAGGCCAGTTGCTATCCTTTCCAAGTAAGGAAATTGGAGCTTGAAGAGCTGACTTCCTAGATACAAAGCGCTTGAGTGTGGTAGTGACAGAACTGTTTTAGAAATGGGTAATTTCTAGGAACCGGAAGTCCAGCCCTCGCTAATGAAGGAGTGAGTTAAAAGGTAACTTTGTAAAGTTTTGGTTTCCTTTGGAGATTTTAACCTTTGGTATGGACCTAACAGAAGCAGAAGATATTAAGAAGAGGTGGCAAGAATACACAGAAGAACTGTACAAAAAAGATCTTCACGACCAAGATAATCATGATGGTGTGATCACTCACCTAGAGTCAGATATCCTGGAATGTGAAGTCAAGTGGGCCTTAGAAACCATCACTATGAACAAAGCTAGTGGAGGTGATGGAATTCCAGTTGAGCTATTTCGAATCCTGAAAGATGATGCTGTGAAAGTGCTGCACTCAATATGCCAGCAAATTTGGAAAACTCTGCAGTGGCCACAGGACTGGAAAAGGTCAGTTTTCATTCCAATCCCAAAGAAAGGCAATGCCAAAGAATGCTCAAACTACCACACAATTGCACTCATCTCGCACGCTAGTAAAATAATGCTCAAAATTCTCCAAGCCAGGCTTCAGCAATACGTGAACCGTGAACTTCCAGATGTTCAAGCTGGTTTTAGAAAAGGCAGAGGAACCAGAGACCAAATTGCCAAACATCTGCTGGATCATGGAAAAAGCAAGAGAGTTCCAGAAAAACATCTATTTCTGCTTTATTGACTTTGCCAAAGCCTTTGACTGTGTGGATCACAATAAACTGGAAAATTCTGAAAGAGATGGGAATACCAGACCACCTGACCTGCCTCTTGAGAAATTTGTATGCAGGTCAGGAAGCAACAGTTAGAACTGGACATGGAACAACAGACTGGTTCCAAATAGGAAAAGGAGTACGTCAAGGCTGTATATTGTCACCCTGCTTATTTAACTTATATGCAGAGTACATCATTAGAAATGCTGGACTGGAAGAAACACAAGCTGGAATCAAGATTGCCAGGAGAAATATCAATTTTTTATGGTGTTTTTCAGAAAATATTAAATGTTTAGAGAATTAACCATCCATCTTTTCTTTTATGGGATCTAGTTTTGTTGTTTTGCTTAAAAACTGTCTCTCACTTCTCTTCCCATCAATGTTTCTCTGTATTTTCATCTAAGTTTTCTGTGATTTTATTGTTTCACTGAAATCATTATATGTTCTATGTTTATTCAGGTTTAATAGTTGTGATAGGCTGCAAAAACGGCTACAATCTTCAATCCTCCATCCTTCTCAGGACCACTCCTTTCTGCAGAGTCAGGGTGCAGCTCTACCCATGAAGAGGTGGAATCTGTTTACCCACCGCTTAAGTCTGGCCTTGTGACTTGCTTTGACCAATAGAATCAGTGGCAATGACAGCGTGTGATTCCAATACTAGAACTTACGAGACCCTTGGTGTTCTCCCAGCTCTCTGGGAACTCTCCAGGGCCACCAGGTGATCAAGCCTGCTGGGTGAGCATGTGGCCTTATTGCTCTTCATCACTCCAGCTGACAGCAAGTCAACTTCCAGAAATGTCAGTGAGGTTATCTTAGACCAGTTGGTTCCTAGCCCAGGTATCAGCTGAGCAGTAGCTGACAGCAGGAGCATCAAGACTTGAAGAAGAGCTGCTCTGCTGGGTCTAACCCGAATTGCTGTCCCACAGAAAAGTGAACTAGATAATTGGAAGCTGTTTTTAAGCCCCTAAGCTTTGGAGTTTTCCTGGTTGTATAGCAAAAGGAAGCTGACGTATGAAGTAGGGAATTCTATTTTATTTATCCAAGAGTTAGCCTGTGGCCTTAATAGTTCATCTTCTCCCAAATATATTGTCTTGATTCTGCCTCTGAGTTATCCATTAAATTCTATTGATTTGTCTGTCCTTTGTGTAATAGATTCGCTCAGTGATACGCTTCAGTATCTGGAAGGATAGGTCTCTCTTATCTCCTACAATTCTTAACTACTCTTATATTTTTATTCTTCCAGATGAATTTGGTTTTATTGTTTCATATTGTGAAAATATATATGTTGGGCTTTTGAATGGAGTGTTATGAAACATTAACTTTGAAAAGTATTGACTTAAAAATATTGAGCTATCTAGAAATATATTTTGAATAATTGTCATATTTTATATATTTCAGAAGCACTTTATAGTTTTCCTTATGTGATTTCTCATAGTTCTTGTTAAATTGATGCTTGGGTATTTGTATTTTACAGTAAAAGGAAGATTTTTTTCCTTATGATTTATATGTTTACTTTAGATTTTTAAGAAAACTATCCACCTCAACATATTAATTTTGTAACTGACCACCTTACTGAACTCTCTGTTTCTAGAATATTGTTTAAAATTGTTTTTTTTTTAAACTGGATTTTTCAGCTATGCAAATCATATCATTGCAAGCAATGGTGACTTTTTCTCCTTTCCAGTGTTTTCCTCTTTATTTTATTGTTGCATCTTATTACTTTGGTTAGCACTTTCAGAGTAATGTTAAAGAATAGTGGTGATGGGTCACCCTTTTCTGAATCTTGCCTGTATTGTTTTTTTTAAACAAGAAAATAACTCTTTGAGAGCAGGTTCCACGTCTTGTTCTTTTATTCTTTCTCCCTTGATTCTTAGCACAATGCTTGCTTATATTTGGCAATAAAGAAATATTTAGTAATTTAAGGGCCAAATACTTATTGTAGACCTTCTTTGTGTTGGACACTGTAAAGGGAACTGTGGTGCAGAGATTAAGATAAGGTTCCCCAGCTTTGTTATTGTTGTTCATGTTTTAGTCACTACATCGTGTCTGACTCTTTTGCTTCTCCATGGACTGTAGCCCACCAGGCTCCTCTGTCTATGGATTTCCCAGGCGAGAATACTGGACTGGGTTGCCGTTTCCTTCTTCAGGGGAACTTCTCAACCTGGTGATCAAACCTGCATCTCCTGCATTGGCAGGAGGATTGTTTACCACTGAGCCGGCAGGGAAACCCTGATCCCCAGCTCTAGGGCCCTTTAAGTCCATTTATATTGTATGGACTTTGGAGTTGGATAAAAACACACCTTGGCTTTATGTCCTACCTGTTGTGGGACTTTGAAAAATTTACATCACCTTTCTAAATTTCCGGTTTATTCCCCTGAATATCTGGAAATTAATAGTCAACCTCTTATGAGTTTCTTGGAGAGATTAGATCATATATGTATAAGAGCATTTTGAAGAATTTCTGAATAGGAATAAATGAATAGGAACAGGAAATACAAGAAGAGCTTTGGTGGATGGGGGAGAACATAGGCTCAGATTTCAACATACTGAGTTGAAAATGTCTGTGGAACTTTAAATAGACTTATATGTTGGATCATTGAGTATACAGATTTGAAATTTAGAGAGATTTAAGTGTATGAACATGTTACTTATGTTCTTAATGTTTCAAGGCTCAGAAAAACCACAATAAAGAGGGTTTTTTTTTTGGGGGGGGGGGGGGGGGTGGATTGGAGGGGAAATACATATGAAGTTAAACTGTAGATGGAAAGCCACCAGAATGGAGACAGCTCAAAGGCTGAGAGTGTTATCAGCAGAGGTGGACACCACAGAGTGGTCTATTGAGCTGGGAATGAAAAGTGCCCTGATGTCAGCAGTGAGAAGGTCTCGGGTGCTCTCTGAGGAGAGGCTCCACCACTGGAGGGCGAGAGAGGAGGGCTGATTGCTGGGCCAGTGGGAGGTGAGAAGGCAGAGAGCAGCTCTGTAGGGAGGATAGAGCTGAAGGCCGTGCTCTCTGATGTCTTGGTGGGTGGTTCATAGCTCAAACCCACACAGTATCCATGTTCAGATATATCTCTGGGAAACTCTTCTCTGGGTGACCACGTCTGAGCCTACTTCTGTTGGGGGATGAGGCACTTCCCTGGCAGGCAGCCAACAGAGTATAACCCCCAGCAAGGATCTCCCCAGTTGGACACGGAATGCAAGGTGGCATTGGCACACTGAAGATTCCAAAGAATGCAGAGTAGTTTTGGCTTCTCAGTCGTTCCAGAACATCAGCACAGTGGACGAGGTGTTTATCAGGCTGCAGTGCTTGGCAAATGGGGCAGTAGCTGGCAGAAGAAACAGGTGTGGTTATGATGCTCAGGGACAGCCTGGAGGGGATGGCACTGGTGCCTTCCAGAGAAGGCAGGTTCCGCAGGGTGCGGTGGTATCTTATGTCACCAGAGGAGATGGCCGGGGGGGGGGCTCCACCTGATACCTGACTGTTGGGAGCCGGTTTGAATTAGCGCTCCGCCCATGGCAAAGGTCATGAGGAAGGAGGCTTGACATACACAAAGGTGAGGTCGAGCCTCAGGAGCCCCTTGGAGGTTCTCAAGCATCTACCCCCAAAACCAGAGCCTGCCTACTTTCTGCTTTGTGTTCTCACCTCTGACTTTACAGGGGGCTGTCCCCCACTACCTTTCTCTGTAAAAAGAGCTAACTTACAGCTCCAGTTAATAATTCCTGAGTGTGACAGTGTTTCAGCCTACAAACTCCTTTTGGAAATCCTCTAGCCTTCCTGAATAGGTTTTTCCGGCCACATGTGATTACTCACAGCCTCCCAACAGTGGGAGGCACGAGATGCTCTTAACCTTCTAAAAACAGGTTCTTTAGAGAAGTCAGAAAACTATTAGCATAAGTATAATGGGCTGATTAGAAATTGTATTGGTGAAGGGTTTTTCACTTGTTGGGCCAATGTTTGCTGCTAAGTCTCCATATCCCTTACCTACTGTGTCCTTGGCAGTGTATTGAAATGTAAGTAGTAGCCTTAATGTTTGTAACCTGGGACCCTTGAGCACAACCCACCACAACTTTGCCCTATAGATATGCAACGCCAATGCTTTTGGAGGGTGGCACCTGACTTTAAAATAATCACCTTTAGAGAAAATAAGTTCCTTAAAATGTTAATAGGCCTCTGGGGCCAGAAGATGATGTAGCACCCCTAAGACCTCTGTATACATTTGTATGAAGCACCTGACTTTGATAAAAGTCAGGGCTGCTGACCCCACGTGACTTTTGTATAACATCTCAGTGTATAAAAGTAGACCATGGAAAATAAAGAATTGGGATCAGTTCCTGGAAAGACTGGTCTCCCCATGTCGCTCTCTCTCTCAAATTCTGGCTGAGTCTCCATCTGGGGCGCGGAACTCACCATGCTTACTAGTTATGCCTGGGCTTCTAAGATCGGACCGGGAGGCCTCAGTGTCTCCTCTCCTTCGGGAGAACGGAAAGAGGCCTGCGGCCTATGTAAGTGGTGCAAACTTCTTGTCTTGAAGTTTTATTGGTCCCCCGTGTAAACCAAGCTACTCAGCCTCTTTTCTCCACTGAATTTTCCTACTGAGCTATCCTCGTTCTATTATTCTTTATATCTCTAATTATAACTATTGTATCCTGATCCTCACCGACGCCGTCTACACCTTGAACTCCCTGGATCAGCTGGGACTGGTCCCCAGCACCTGACCAGCCTTTCCTGTGATGACATTTAAGACGGGGCTTGGGGGATTCTCAGAAATACACAAAGGGGCCTCGAAGGGTTTAAGGTCTTGCGTGGCAGTTAAATGTAAGAGCCAGCAAAATGTGGGTGGTGAGTATTCCTATGTTCCCTTGTGTACCCAAGAGCTAGGCTGTACCTGAGGCAACATGTGTTACCAGGTGAAGAAACGGTCTCTAAATAGGTCTAATAAGACAACCATTTGCCACTGTTGCTGGGATTGTCTCTGCAGGAAAAGTGTTTTAGCAGGACACACACACACGAGTTCTAGGGTGAAATACTCAGGAAAACATTGGGTTAAAGAACATTGCCGAGGTTTTCGTACATATACCCTTTTATTAAGGGCCTCTGGTACCCTGATCCATTCACATCGTATTCACTGGGTGCCTACTCGGTCTCTGTGAAGTAGGCACAGTGGTGAGCACCACAGACATGGCCCCTGCAGCCTAGACAGGGAGACAGAGCTGCTGTGCACTGTGACTCTCTAGGAGAGCGGGGAGTGTTCAGCATTCCCCAGCCATGAATCCTTTCTGGAGGAATACCTTTAACACCTTACCTTTTGTGCTTGGGATACTGAAATATCAAAGGAAAGGAAGTGGAAGGACAGCTGGGGAGGGTGAGGTATGGCTATTTGATCTCTGACTAAAAGACATTAAACAAGTTGAAACAGAGAAACAAACAACACACACCATAGAAAAGGTTCCTAATTGAGCAATAAAGCCCAAATAGGGACTTCCATGGTGGTCTGTGGTTAAGAACCCACCTTTGAACCCAGGGGACGTGGGTTCAATCCCTGGTCGGGAAACTACTGTCCCACATTCCTTGGGGTAACTAAGCCCTTGAATGCAACTGGAGAACCTGCTTGCTACAGCTACTGAGCCCGCCCACTATAGAGCCCTTGCCCTTCATTGAAGACCCAGAGCAGCCAATTAAAAAAAAAAAAAATTCCAAATAGGGGTGAGGTGAGTGGAAAGAGATTCTGAATTGCTCCTACCCTCCAGAGCCCTTGTCTTTCTTCTCTCTTCTTCCTTTCTGATTTCATTGCCTCCAAATTATGTGAAAATCTATATCTCCCTTCTTACATACATACTTGATATTTAAACATAAGCTCAGTAGTTATAAATATGCAGTTACCAGATTATTGCATGTGTGCTTCAAATGTCTTTTTGAAGCTACTGCTTTGAGTTATGTAGTCATAAAATATGCCCACCATGTAATCAATGGACAAAACTCTTCCTCATTTTCACCCCACGCAGCCAAATCTTTCTAACACAGTGGTTTTCTTTCTCAGTCCCATTCAGATGCATTCCTTTGACAGCATTCCACGTCTAAATTCTTGTCATAGACTGGAGGGAACTTGCACGCAGCCATAGAAGACAAAATCCTTCAGGATTTCCTGCCTCACTCGCTCTGCTTTGCCCTCAGGGGAGGTGCTTTCTCACATTGTCCACCAGTCTGGTAACCTGGGGCAGTGCTCCAGTCCGCAGGGCTGAAGGCAGCATCTCTCCTTTGTGAGGGGGTAGGACTGTGGGAGGGGAGGTGGGGGTGACCCTGCTCCAGCACCGAGCCTGTGCAAGGCAGTCACTTTTAGGGAAGCACACGGAGATTGAGGGTCTAGTGTCCATGCCTGCATGTCCCCTGAAAGCCTTTCTAGGTCCTAGCGTACTTGTATGCGGTTAAAACCCCACTAGTGAGCTCGCCAGAGGGTAGTGAAAAGAAGGCGCGTGTGATTAAGTTCATGCTCCATGCAGTGGCTCCCGACCTTTGTTCTTTCTCGGGAGGCACTCCTGAATTCAAAGCCCATGTTCAGTGGTCTCAGCCCACCTGGGGGGCGGGGATCAATCTGATGGGTGAGGAGTCCAGAGCTGAGGGCCATAGGCATTTGGATTGGCAGGGAACGGGCGTCAGTAGCCCCTGAGCTTGCTTCCTGTGCCCAAGGCACACTCTTCTGCTTTACCCTTGTGTCTGTTATCAGGAGTCCCTCCGCCCCTCAGCCCCAGGCTTCAGTGTAGTGGGCGGATCTATACCTGCCACAGTTCTCCCCTGGCTGAGCCCACCAGGGTCTCAAGGAGAGGAATGCCCCCTACCACAGGGCAGCACTCACCCCAAACGATCTCATACCCACCTTTCAAAAAACCTCCCCAGACCCTCTCAGCCTCTCAGCTACAAGAGTGGATCATTGTCTGAATGTTCCCCAAGCTTCCTTCAATTCCCTCTCATAACACTGGTAATATTGCTTTTTCCTCCTAAGTTGTCAAGATGTTTTATCTCCTTTGCAAGCAGGGAAACTCCTAGGGGCAAGGTTTTTTTCTCCTTATTCATTTGTGTTTCCTCGAAGTACCAAGAAAGGGTGTCTCACATAGTAGGTACTTAGCAAGTTAGTTCAATCAGTGAAATTGGAGATGACATAATATACATAGAAGTATATGATCTATATCTTGATAAGACTCAGGCCACAAGTATAGCATAAAATTGATATAAAGAAAAATATAGAAGAACCTCCCTGGCTGTCTAGTAGTTAAAGCTTCACCTTCCAATGCAAGGGTAGCGGGTTTCATCCTTGGTCAGGGAACTAAGATCTCACATGCTTCATGGCCAAAAAATCAAAACATAGAGCAGAAGCAGTATTATAATAAATTCAATAAAGACTTAAAAATATGAACACCCCACTTACAACCGAGGTTTTTAGCAGTCATAATGGCTGCTACTAGCTATGCATTATTGACAAGAAAATTCATGGTACTTAGAGTGTGGCTCCTTATTTTGATAACCACATTTTGTGGTTAGTATGTTGAGCCTGAAACTAAAGACTGAAGCCACCCCTGCCTCTGGGCATCAGATGGCGCTCACACACCATTAGAGAAGTTTTTACAAACTGCCTCAGTCTGGTTTCTTTTACCAAAGCGGAGAGCTGTGGTAGTCTGCACAATTCTACGACAAATTGATTTCCTTCAGATGTCTGGGCCAGAGCTCTGTTCTCCAAAGGCAGATTTAATACACACACACACACACACACACACACACACACACACAAACCTGATTGTAAAGCACCTAGCTCAGGCTGTGTTGAAGGTCAAAGCCTGTTTCTGTCAATGTAGTGACACTGTCTCTTTTTGCTTGGTCTTTGTGCCTTTTAAACAGCTTTTATTACAGAGAAGGAAAAGACCAGCAGAAAAGCAGAGAAAGAGAGCTAGAGAAAGAGGGTATTATCTGGGCACAAGAATCAGTGCTGATCTATAGGGAAACCCAGAGTGCAAGTACTTTGGACAGATCACTTGCCCTGAGCAAACCTGGGTTTCTTCTTAGAGGGAGAGAATAGCCTCAGTGCTTTCAGATCTTGGTTGTGTCCCACTCTTTGTGACCCCATGGGCTGTAGCCTGCCAGCTCCTCTGTCCATGGAATTCTCCAGGCAAGAATACTGGAGTGGGTTGCCATTTCCTCCTCCAGGGGATTTCCTGACCCAGAGATCAAACCCGGGTTTCCAGCATTGCAGACAGATTCTTTACCATCTGAGCCACAAGGTCTTGTTTTTGCTGATTGGATAGCGCTTCTCCATCTTTGGCTGCAAAGAATATAATCGATCTGATTTCGGTGTTGACCATCTGGTGATGTCCATGTATAAAGTCTTCTCTTGTGTTGTTGGAAGAGGGTATTTGCTATGACCAGTGCATTTTCTTGGCAAAACTCTGTAGCCAAATTCAGACTGAAATTGAAGAAAGTAGGGAAAACCACTAGACCATTCAGGTATGACCTAAATTAAATCCCTTATGATTATACAGTGGAAGTGAGAAATAGATTTAAGGGCCTAGATCTGATAGATAGAGTGCCTGATGAACTATGGAATGAGGTTCGTGACATTGTACAGGAGACAGGGATCAAGACCATCCCCAAGAAAAAGAAATGCAAAAAAGCAAAATGGCTGTCTGGGGAGGCCTTGCAAATAGCTACAAAAAGAAGAGAAGTGAAAAGCAAAGGAGAAAAGGAAAGATATAAACATCTGAATGCAGAGTTCCAAAGAATAGCAAGAAGAGATAAGAAAGCCTTCTTCAGCGATCAATGCAAAGAAATAGAGGAAAACAACAGAATGGGAAAGACTAAGGATCTCTTCAAGAAAATCAGAGATACCAAAGGAACATTTCATGCAAAGATGGGCTCGATAAAGGACAGAAATGGTGTGGACCTAACGGAAGCAGAAGATATTAAGAAGAGGTGGCAAGAATACACAGAAGAACTGTACAAAAAAGAGCTTCACGACCCAGATAATCATGATGGTGTGATCACTGACCTAGAGCCAGACATCCTGGAATGTGAAGTCAAGTGGGCCTTAGAAACCATCACTATGAACAAAGCTAGTGGAGGTGATGGAATTCCAGTGGAACTATTCCAAATCCTGAAAGATGATGCTGTGAAAGTGCTGCACTCAATATGCCAGCAAATTTGGAAAACTCAGCAGTGGCCACAAGATTGGAAAAGGTCAGTTTTCATCCCGATCCCAAAGAAAGGCAATGCCAAAGAGTGCTCAAATTACCGCACAATTGCACTCATCTCGCACGCTAGTAAAGTAATGCTCAAAATTCTCCAAGCCAGGCTTCAGCAATATGTGAACCGTGAACTTCCTGATGTTCAAGCTGGATTTAGAAAAGGCAGAGGAACGAGAGATCAAATTGCCAACATCCGCTGGATTATCGAAAAAGCAAGAGAATTCCAGAAAAACATCTATTTCTGCTTTATTGACTATGCCAAAGCCTTTGACTGTGTAGATCACAATAAACTGTGGAAAATTCTGAGAGAGATGGGAATACCAGACCACCTGATCTGCCTCTTGAGAAATCTGTATGCAGGTCAGGAAGCAACAGTTAGAACTGGTCATGGAACAACAGACTGGTTCCAAATAGGAAAAGGAGTACGTCAAGGCTGTATATTGTCACCATGTTTATTTAACTTATATGCAGAGTACATCATGAGAAATGCTGGTCTGGAGGAAACACAAGCTGGAATCAAGATTGCCGGGAGAAATATTAATAACCTCAGATATGCAGATGATACCACCCTTATGGCAGAAAGTGAAGAGGAACTCAAAAGCCTCTTGATGAAAGTGAAAGTGGAGAGTGAAAAGGTTGGCTTAAAACTCAACATTCAGAAAACGAAGATCATGGCATCTGGTCCCATCACTACATGGGAAATAGATGGAGAAACAGTGGAAACAGTGTCAGACTTTATTTTTCTGGGCTCCAAAATCACTGCAGATGGTGACTGCAGCCATGAAATTAAAAGACGCTTGCTCCTTGGAAGGAAGGTTATGACCAACCTAGATAGCATATTCAAAAGCAGAGACATTACTTTGCCAACAAAGGTTCACCTAGTCAAGGCTATGGTCTTTCCTGTGGTCATGTATGGATGTGAGAGCTGGACTGTGAAGAAGGCTGAGCGCCGAAGAATTGATGCTTTTGAAGTGTGGTGTTGGAGAAGACTCTTGAGAGTCCCTTGGACTGCAAGGAGATCCAACCGGTCCATTCTGAAGGAGATCAGACCTGGGATTTCTTTGGAGGGAATGATGCTCAAGCTGAAACTCCAGTATTTTGGCCACCTCATGCGAAGAGTTGACTCATTGGAGAAGACTCTGATGCTGGGAGGGATTGAGGGCAGGAGGAGAAGGGGACGACAGAGGATGAGATGGCTGGATGGCATCACTGACTCGATGAATGTGAGTCTGAGTGACCTCCGAGAGCTGGTGATGGATAGGGAGGCCTGGATAGGGAGGCCTGGCGTGCTGCGGTTCATGGGGTCGCAAAGAGTCGGACACGACTGAGGGACTGATCTGATCTGATCTGATCTGAGCCACCAGGGAAGCCCATAGTAGGTACCCAATAAATGTTGCATGAATAAATGGTTACAACAGTCCCCCACCCAATGTAGGCACAGCAGGGCTTCCTGCTCCATTTCAGAGAGTTGACTGACTTGTCCTTGGCCTTAGGGTTCAGAAAGTAATGGAACTAGAACTAGAATCCTGACTTTTGCCCCCCCAAATTTTTAAAATATTTCAGTCTTTAAAGTCTCATCTTTATGTTTATAAAAGTTCTCTTCAATATGTTGGAGAGTTTAGGTGAGATACAGTCCATATGTCTGATGGAAAACCAGTGCAGTCTTGTGGGGAATAAGTTGTTTTTCGATAACACTGGTGTTAATCCAAGTGAAGTTATCCATACCACCTATTTTCCACCCATAAAATCTTGGACAGGTTTACACCTGCCAATTGCTGATTCTTGGGTGTGTTTCACAAGCCAGTGATTAGCTCCAAAATTCGGATGCTTCTGTGAATTGTTATGAAAGGACGAGTCCAAAATTTCAGGAAGGGTGTGGCAGCAGCATTGTGCATATTGTAGGAGGTCCATATTTCGGGAATCGGAGTGCAGCTCTTCATGTTCTCGTTTATATTCACCCCTCCCCTGCAGGAGGTGAAGTTCAGGGAGCTCTCAAGGGTATCTCCTGTGTTGGTGCCTGAATAGAACTTCTTGAAGATAAGATCTCTGGTAAAAAAAAAAATCTCTCAGGGGGACCTGGAATTCCACCCCATCAATGGCTTTGTTTGTTCATTTTATGTAGAATCTTTGCCTTGGAGCCTTTCTTTGAACAGATCTACTCATCGCTGTGCTAGGTTCTGGGAGAGATGCAAAGAGGAATACAAGTTTTTTTCTACTCAGTAAAAAATTTTTTTCCTTCCTGTCTTCCTCCTTCCTTGCTTTTCTTTCTTCTTTCCTTCCTCCTTCCAGTAGTATTTCCTGAGCACACGTTATATGTCAGACCCTGTGCTAGGCTCTGGGTCAATCAAACAGTTAACATTTTGAATGTTTACTGTAAGCATGCACTAACTATCTAAAGTGCTTTTAGTGAGTTAACTTATAGACTCACAATCTCTGTTGATAAATCAGAAAAGTGAGGTCCAGAGAAGTTGGTTGATTTAACCTGAGGTCACACTGCTAGAGAATAGCAGTGACAGGATTCACATCTGGGCATTCTGACTCCGGAACCTGGGTCTTAGCAGGGTCCCTGATCTAAGCTCCTCACCTAGTAGGAGGGGCGGGGGCGGAGAGGGGGGAACACAAATGTAAAAATATGACCTAGAGTCCAATAGGCCTGCGATGGAAGGGAAAATACGGAGAGGGCTCCTGGAGCCGCCTGCCTGGAGGAGCTGGGAACCCATCACCAGGCACGAGGCAGGAACTCTGGAGCCCGAGCTTAGTCACCCGCAATCAGAACATGAAAAAACACCTCTTTTCTTACTCAGCAACTTGCTTTGCTGTTAAGGTATGTCGTGCCACTGAGGCTACTTTGGTAATACAGTTTTTAGTTCTTTTAAAAGTAATATAATAATAAAGCACTGATTGAAGCAATGAGCGCCGTTTGCATTTGTAAAACGTGGCAGGTTTCCCACGTGTACAGTCTCACTTTATGCTCTTGCTTTTCTCTCTCAGCCTCTGTTGTTCTCTGGGTCGATGGCAGGGGTTGAGGCAGGGTGGAAATCTCAAGACACTGGTAGGTCTCCCAGGACTGCATGGACCTGATTACAGCCACTAGAAATGGAAAAGGAAATGGAAAGGGGTGGGTAAATTCAGCCACACCATTGTGAGCTATCATCTGTTCTCTGCATGCTCACTGTCCCTCAAAGTCTTGCGTCTTCCACCTCCTTTCCTGCCCCTCTGTCATCCTGAAGGACGTGGCTCACAGCCTGCCTCTAAAAAGCCTCCCCTGCCACCAGCTCCATCGCCTTCATGTCAGACTCCTGTAGTGCTTAAGATCTGCACCACTCATTTCACTAGTGAGCAGACGTTGCTTTTTGAATAGCTGATGGTTTAATATTATGACATCATATTTTATATCTCTTCAAATTCAACTCAGTACCCCTTTTCTCGAACAGAAGAGTCTAGTTAACTCTTCATTTAGGGTAGGGCTTCCTTTTAAAGCCAAGGAAATCTTGATCGTGCACCTGTAAATTTCTCTCCTTTCAAACCTGTCAGCAAGTCATTTTTTCTAATCCCATTTTGCTTAAAAATTAGTTCCTCTTCTAATGGACTCCTAACAATTTTTCATAAACTTAGTTTATCTAGAAGTTATAAAATTTCAAAGTATCCGCATGGTTGTTGCTACTTTTAAGAATATTGCATTGTTTTATGTACACTTAAAATTTTTTTCTCATGAAATATGTATAACATATAATTATAGCATATAATTTACCATCCTAACCATTTGCCTATTTTTTAAAAATCTCCAAGACTTTGAGATAAATAAACTGAATACATTTATTTCCTTTTACATTTATAATATTTCATAAATGTATAGAGTTCCATATATTTTTCATTAAATGTGTCCTATTGGAACATTGTTGTTTCCTTTTTGCTCTTTTGTGATAACAGTGAAAATACAGATAAGGAATATATTTACATAATAAATTCATTACACTTTAATTTTTGAATTCCTCATTAATGCTCCTGAAAGTTCAATTGATAAATTCCCAGTTATGAACAACTGCACCAAGTTCATCACACTCTGCTTTTTACCTCCACACTCATCTAGGTTTCAAATGTTGTCAATACTTACAGCTGGGATTGAATTTTTTTTTTTGACGTTACCTTGAATATTATGATTTTATATGTAAATAATATGAATAATACTACTAATAGTAAGTAGCTGCTGCTGCTGCTGCTGCTAAGTCGCGTCAGTCGTGTCCGACTTTGTGCGACCCCATAGACGGCAGCCCACCAGGCTCCCCCGTCCCTGGGATTCTCCAGGCAAGAACACTGGAGTGGGCTGCCATTTTCTTCTCCAATGCATGAAAGTGAAAAGTGAAAGTGAAGTCGCTCAGTTGTGTCTGACTCTTAGCGACCCCATGGACTGCAGCCCACCAGGCTCCTCTGTCCATGGCATTTTCCAGGCAAGAGTACTGGAGTGGGGTGCCATTGCAGCTAACACTTGTCAAATACTTACTGTGTTGCTGGGGATTTTTCTAAGTGATTTACACAGATTGACTCAGGCACTCAAAACATTCATTCTATTGTCAATTCCTGTGCTGAGTGACACTTCATACCTTCTCATGAAGTTAGACCTATAACAGAAGCAGATGTCTTTTGTCCTCTCTTGGATTTGTTCTTGGGATGTAAGGCACAAATATTAAAATTCACCTAGTAGGTGAACCATCTAACTATACTAGATTGGAAATTCCTAGAATTATTTATTTGTGACACTCCAGGTTATCATTTAGCACACAAATATTTGAAAAATAAGTTAATGAATATTATTTCAATGAAGCCCAATAAAAGGATCATGATGGGCTTTGAAATGGCAGGGGAAACAGCTGTGTGGGGAGCTGAGTTTGCTGCTAGAACTTACTTATTGTTAGCGAGGTGAGTCAAGGAAAACATCTATTCCTGTCAAGGCAAAATTTAAAGTACATGATGTTGGCTTCGTACATGATTGCAAATGTCAAAATTCCATTAATTTGATTTTTAAAGTTTAAGGTATTCTGCCATTTGGTTACTCAGTGTATGAATAGAATGACATTTATTCTGCTTGGCTCTCTGTAAGCTGCACATGCACACTTATTTGAAGGGTATCATTTATCCCTTTAATGAGTATTTTAGGAGCACACCATGTTGGGCTAAATAGGATGTGTGAACTAAAAGAAAAGAACTCTGGTATTTAGACTCTAATGGAAGACAGACCTGATAAACTTGAAAGTCTTGTGTTATAATGAAAAATAGTGTGGGATTAAGTGGCAGGGAGTGATATAGACAAGATGGTCCATCTACAGAGTTCAGAGAAAGGAGAAGGTGATCAACTAAGGCCTGATGAGGAAGATAGGATTCTGTTTGGGCTTGAACTGCAGGGAGGGGAAGAAGAGATTCCTTCAGGAGTGGAGATATTTTGTCACCCAAAGCAGGAACTAATGATATCTGTTTTTTGAGGTAATGTAATGATTTTTTTTTTTCCTGGAGTGTTTTTTTTTTTTTTTAAGATACATCATTTAATTTAATCTATCATATGGCCAGCTGAAACTCAAAGGTTCTATTCCTATGAGAAGAGGAGAATGAATATTGAGGAAGAGTTAGCAATCTCTGCCACAGAGGGAATGATTAAAAAAGGAGACAAAGTGTGAAAAGACCAAACTTAAAATCCTTGGCTTGGAAAGGGAGGCAGTCCTCTAATAGACGTTGTCTAGGCACACTCTTGGCTCTCAGCTGTGCCTTCTTTCAGATAGAGAGAGAGAGACAGAAAGAGAGAGGTCCTAACGTGCACCTTCATTCCTTTAAAGGATTCTGGGTGCTCCTCCTTCCAAGAAGTAGATCTCACCCTTGGACCTCCTCCACCATCATCCTTAGGCATGACAACCTGCAGCCATACCTTTGCCAAATTCTGGGTTTTTCTATCTAGAGTTACCCATATGCCACATAAGCAGAAAACCCCAGATATTCTAGAAGAGTGTTGCAAATGCAACCACATGTAGCTTTTTGCTTCACATCATTGGTGTTTTGTTTTGTTTGTTTTTTCCCCCAGAAACAAAGTAGAAGTGAATGTCTACCTTGCTCAACTTCTGCCAGCAGATTCTGAGTCTCTACACAGAAGTCATTGACTGGGAACCCCAGGGGGATGTTAGCAACGTCAGTGCCTAAGTGTCTCTTCCAGGGCTTCTAGGTTAATTGGTCCTGATCATGGCTGGGCCCCAGGATTTAGTAGGTGGTTTCAGTGCAGAGCTGCTGTTGGAAATCTGCTCTCCATCTTTTCACAGGGATATTTCCCGGAGGATGCAATTCGGAGTTAGTGACTTATTTTAAAATGGTTCTAAGAGCACTTAGGCTGGTAGAGAGAACAAACTGGTGAGCAGCATTGAGGATTGGGTAGAATTAGAAATAAAGTTTAGATGCTGAGTCCTCTTGATCCAGAGTGAAGTGAGACACAGGTGCGCTGTAGGTGGGAGGCAAGGTGGCTGATCCTGGCAAGATGAGAGCGAGGACACACGTCAGGGAGGCAGATGCAGGAGGGAAAGGGTGAAGGGCTGGGTCCCGCTTCTCCAGCCTTCCGAGGTGAATTCTAAACTGCAGGATTTAGATTGACTCTGGACTTTGGAACAGTGCAGAGGCAAGCAGGAATCCCAGGGTGAGAGTGGAATTAGAGTTGCCCTCTGTCAAGTACCCCTCTTTCGGAGCTGCTGGGCTGGTCCTGTGTGCACTGAGGGGCTGAGAAAATGAAGGTTGGACACACCCACCTCTCCCGTCCCTTCTCTCCAGGCTTTTCCACCAGGGGACCATGGACAATTCCTACTGAGAGCAGGAGGTAAAGGACAGTTCCAACTCAGACAAGCTTTGACTTGGAATTGGAAAATCTCCTAAATCTCTATTTACTGTTTTGCCCAGTCATTCATCTCTGCAATCCAGGAGTTTTAAAGGGAGCTTTTAAAAATGGGACAGGTAGAAGAAGTTGAGGAATAGGAGAGAAAATTCAAATTGGTCACTTTTGACCTGTTAACATTGGAAGACCTGGAGCTAGCTGGTAATGCCTGGATGAACAGTAATAATAGCCTGGCTTCACTTTACTCCCCAAAGTCATTTTTGCTCTTTGTAGACATTTGCTTGGTGTTTTTCTGCATTTAGTTGCTCTTCGATATTGGGTAAGATCTGATTATGTCCAGATAGGAGCATAATATTAAGTGACTATGTTTTGCCTTATATCATATTTCTGTCTTATAATAGTCTGCTTTCCTAGGACATTAGATTTTTCATTTAAGTGCAGTACAAGCATTGAGTTTGGCTTTTCTCCATTTTTTTCTGGTGGACACTAGACCAAATGGTGTGTAAAATTTATTCTTGGATCCCTGTAATTAGGGGTTCAAATCATCGAAGAGTTTATCAAAGAGTTAGGAGTTAACTATCAAATTTATCAAAGAGTTAGGGGTTAATTAGTTAAGATCTCTGAGCCTCAGTTTCTCTTTTGTGAAATGGGGATAATAATAGTCTCTAGTTTATAGGGTTGCCTTCTTTATTCCTGCTTTAAAAATTATTAATATTATTTGGTTTTTACAAAAACCTGTTTTACAATGCTGGAACAATTTGGGCAACAACATATAAAATAATACTGCACTAAAACTCAAAGTATAAAATAAGTAAAATATCAATACTGACATAAATATTGATACATGATTGATTAATAAATAAATGAAGGGAGACTAAGCAAATCTGCACAGAAGAATTGCAGATAATTCCCAAGGCCAATGCATTTTTCAATCCCAGGTCTGAAGTGTCTGATGGTAAACAAAATAAACATTAATTTTAAAAACAAACAAACCTTTCAATGTCCTCCAGAAATCTTAACACCTAATGAAAACAAGTTAAACATGGAAAAGTCAGGAATGTTGGAGGGGAAACATTCTCTCTTCAAAAACTATAAAAACGTCGATAATTTTCTACTTTGCAAAACCCAAAGTTTTTTCCACGTTAGAGTGATTTCTTACAAAACCCAAAATTTTTCATGTTTAAGTGACTTTTAAACTTGCATTCCTGTAATACAGTGTTGGCTAATCCTTCAGAGTCTTTATTTTTTTTTTTCATTTAGAAAAATGAGGCTGGAGTAGTTCTGTTTTCTGATGTCAAAGAGAGTAGACTTTGACAACGTCATCCCTCCCCTTTCTCTCCATCCCCCACCCTCCCCTGCCTAGCCAGAATATTATTTTATGGCTATTCATCAACTCTTCCTTTAGCTAAAGAAAATCTTTTTGGAAAAATGAAAAGTATGTGTTACCTATTCTCCAGAGTTTGGGTCTGTTTCCCTTTCAGACAACCCTAGAAGAGATGAGTGTATGTGAAGGCGTGAAAGGGATTAGGAGAGGATCTGGGAGAAGGCGGTAGGTGTGTCAGGGATTTTGTTAAGCAAGGCTTCAGCCAGCACCACCTGCAACCTGCCTCCTTCCCAACAGAGATCACGTTCATCTAGCAGCTTTGCACCGTGTCTGCAGGGCCTGTTGGAAGTTTGTATTTGCATAATGCTTCTTAATGAGTGCTTTCAACAGAGCTCACCTTCATACTTTTGAGGAACCAGTCTTGTTAAATCTTGTTTCATGTGAAATAGTTTAGCATCAATCCCTTCTTTATGTCAAAGACCCAGGAGCAAAAAAAGTGTGATGGGATGAATTAGTGAAATATTAGCTGATTATTTTCTCTGGTTATTTTCCTTCTTTCTCTACTTGAGGAATATAGCCTGGTCTAGTTTTTTTCTTTTTAATTGGTTCAGAGATTTTTGTTGGATGGAAAGGAGAAGCAATCCTTCCTTCCTTCCTTTCCCCCTCCTTCCTTTCTGTTTTAGCTAATGGCCAGAACAAGGAAGTATCGTCATTATTTTGTAGTAGCGCTAAATGGAGTATAATCTATAAAAATATTGAATCATTATGTTGTATACCTGAAACTAATATAATATTATAAATCAACTATATTTCAGTTAAAAAAAAAAGAGCTAATGATAATGTTCTCTGAGGAAAAGGGAGATAAATAAAAGCCTTTCAGGGCTTGGGGAAATTGAGGCTGAAGATTCTCCCCAAATTCGTAAGTAAGAGGTTTGAGGTATCATGGGGAGAATAAATGCGTTGCTTAGGGACAATAGCTGAGGAGTTGAGAAGACCCCAGGAAAGTGGCACCTAGGGGAGAAGAGACTGAACGTGAGAGTTGCCAGTTCAGGGGGAGATCCTTATTGCCCACGCATAGCAAGGGGCCAAGTCCCCTGCCCTTACAGGACCTCTCTGGGCTGGGAGGGTGTTCACCTAGAGTGCCTCCTGCCTTTGCTGCATTCCAAGTGACCCCATTGATCTGGTGCCACCTGGGAATGAAGGGGATGCTCATCATGACTGGGATGAAATGTGAGCTTAGTGCCATATTAAGTTGATTAAAAGGCAATAAAACAGCAATATTTCTTGAACACCTGAGCTTGTGGACTGAGATTCATATCTGCTACACTAGAATCAGTACATGGCTAATTGATTTGAGGGGAAAATATTGATCTTTCACACCAAAGGCGAACATTTGAGTAAGCCCCACAAAAGTAGGAACTGCATTAATTTCACGTATTAAGCGAGAAGGAAAAAGCATAAGTGTATAGGGTTTGTTTTTCTATAAAAACTCAGGGTTCAAAAACCCTAGTCAGAGTTTCTTTTACAGAATATACACATTTTAAATTCTAGGACTTTGCAGTCATTTGGGGCAAGTTTTAGGTGTGACTGGAGAGGGAGTCATTGACTTATTTCTCAGGTGGTTGTCCTTTCCCTTTCCTGTCTAACTAATGCACTTTCTCATCTGTGAAAAGAACACTGGACTGGGAACCAGGACCCTGAATTCCAAAGCTTGACCTTGGGTGAGCCATTTTACTCCTAAATAGTGAAACCAAGGGGCTTGGCCTACGCAAGGGTCCCCAGTTGCGATGGTTGAGGACAGGGAGTCGCTTGTGGGGAAATGTGTGGAGTGAGGAACAATAGACTTTCTCTGAGGACCAAAACTCAGTTTGACTTTTAATACTTACTAGTTTCTATGACTTTTGGCAAATTATTTGATTTTTCTCAGTGTGTGTGCGTGTGTGTGTGAGAGAGAGAGGACGGAGAGAGAGGATGAAGTGAAATAGTGTATGCTGGAGTGCTTTGTAAATTGTAAAGTATTGTGCAAATTGCCTTGTTAGCAATCAATCAATATAGATTTTTGAGGCCTGAAATATGGTGCTTGGATCCAGAAGAGAAATGAGAGGAGCCAAAGATGATTCTGGGTCTCAGTGGACTTTCTGTTCAGTTGAGGACAAAAAACGATCAGCAGACACTGAGCAAAAGAGAACTTTCAAACAACAAGTCTTACTGGGGCAGAACAAAAAAAAAAAAAGAGCTAGGGCATAGTATTAAAAAATTATGACATTAAATAAATTATTTGCCAAGCCTTCTAAAATCTGCCACAATAAACCCAGATGATCTTCCATTTTTAAAAATTTTATTTTTTTTTCCCCTGGAACTTTATATATCATCATAGCAGAAAACAACCCTCATCCTAGTCAGAAAACGCATATAACTTCTCTGAGTGAGAATCTCCATGCGTGTTAAATCCTAGATCAGTTAGGATTCTTGCTGCTGCTGCTGCTAAGTCGCTTCAGTCGTGTCCGACTCTGTGCGACCCCATAGACGGCAGCCCACCAGGCTCCCCCGTCCCTGGGATTCTCCAGGCAAGAACACTGGAGTGGGTTGCCATTTCCTTCTCCAATGCATGAAAGTGAAAAGAGAAAGTGAAGTCGCTCAGTCATCTCCGACTCTTTGCGACCCCATGGACTGCAGCCTACCAGGCTCCTCCATCCATGGGATTTTCCAGGCAAAAGTACTGGGGTGGGGTGCCACTGCCTTCCCCGGTTAGGATTCTTAGCTTTTTGATTTCTTGAAAGTGAGTGTTTCTGAAAGGAATAATAGTAAACACTAGAAGTCACCGTTCTTGGCGTAAATCAGCCTATTTAAGCCTCAAAACAGTCCGGTGAGTTAGGCCCCATCAGGACCACCAGTCCCTGCTCTGTAGAGAGGAGGCTGAGGCACAGAGGAATTCGAAACAGTTGAGCCTGAACCTGTGAACCTGGGCAGCCTGATTCCAGGGCCATTATTCTGTATTAACCAGTATTCTATGCTGCTGCTGAAACAGAATCATCTCTGATTTCTAAACTTTTTTGCTAACAATGAAATTTTTTTTTTATTTTTTAACTTTACAATATTGTATTGGTTTTGCCATATATCAAAATGAATCCGCCACAGGTATACATGTGTTCCCCATCCTGAACCCTCCTCCCCCCTCCCTCCCCATACCATCCCTCTGGGTCGTCCCAGTGCACCAGCCCCAAGCATCCAGTATTGTGCATCGAACCTGGACTGGCCACTCGTTTAATATATGATATTACACATATTTCAATGCCATTCTCCCAAATCATCCTACCCTCTCCCTCTCCCACAGAGTCTCCAGTAGAGTGTGGAATACCGAAAGTTCTCAAAGAGAGTTTTTCGGGAAACATTGTCTTATTTCACTTGAAGTGAGAGTATCTGTGACAGTTGGTTTGTTCGTTGTTGGCGCCATCGGTGAAGACAGTATCCCAGGAAGATCAGTACTTTCCTCTGTGCTAGGGATTCTATAGAGTGATGATACTGGAACTGTGAGTCCTACACTCACACAACAGTGGCAGAAGAGAAAAAGAAAAAAAAAATAACGGAGACAAAGAGGGAAACAGAATGAGGTCTTGAAAAGACAGAGTAGAAAAACAACATATGTCAGATTTATTTTAATACAACTCGCTTGAATTCAGTGCATATTGTGAACAGTTTTGATTGAGATTTTTGAATTCCCAGAGAATATTTTGGTACATCCTTTAATTTTAATTTAAAGCTATGTATCTGCATGTCCAGATACTTACCTTTAGGACCAAATTGGTTACATGTGTCCTTAAGAAATAAATCATTTGTATTGCAAACATTGTTGAATAAGAATATTAGGTCTCCAGACAGAGGAGTCTATTCATGCTTAATTCCTATTTATTAAATGCACATGTAAAATTATATAAATCATCTTTTAAAAATTTGGATAGCTGTAGTAAAGCTATTATATGAGAAACAATAATAAGATTTTACAATTGTGATGGAAAATTGATTTGGCTGTTTTATTTCTACATTAAGCCTTACATACCTTCAGACACTTAGGGCACTTCTGAGGAATGAGGAAGAAATTAGGAAACAATTTAATACAATTAATGATAATTGCATTAAATCACCAACACCTATTTGATTGTAATACTGAAAAAAACACACATGATACTAGGTGGCAAGATTAAATGGAGAAACTGGAACTTAAGAAGAATGAGATGGACATTCAGAAAATTTGAGAAATCAGGCAGTAAAAATTCCCAGAATTCCCCAAATTATTGCTTTGTAATATTATTTTGTAAACACATGTAAAAAAGGTTTTATCTCCTTTCCCTTCTCCTTCTTTCCTTCAAAGGCCTCCCTTTTTTTTTCCTTCTTTCCTTCTTTCTCACGTATTTATTGGGTGTCTACTATATTCCAGTCATTGTTCCTGCTCAGAGTGTTTCAGACTTTGTTCCCACTCCAGTATTCTTGCCTGATAAATCCCACGGACAGAGGTGCCTGTCAGGCTACAGTGCATAGCATCTCAAAATTGACAACCTATAGTGCATAGCATCTCAATATTAGGTTGAACATGACTTGGCGATTAAACAACAATAGCTACTATATTTCAGACGTTGTTCCCACTCAGAGTGCAGCAAGGCAGATGTGATCAGGAGAGATGAGGTTCCTGCCCTCCTGGGACTCACATCCTGATCAGTATCTCTTCCTTGCTGTTCCCAATTTTTTCATTTTCACTGCCATCCCTCATTAATAAATGTGGACTATTGTAGCCAGACGTATTTCCTAGTTTCAACTTTCTTTCCTTATTCTGTTTAGCAAATTGTAAACAAATGAATCTTTGTATTAATAGTATGTTGCTTATTTGAATTCTTTGCAGAGTGAAGACCAGAATATGATCATATGGTTAAATGCAGGTAAAGACTTAGCACAGTAAGTTCCTGTTCAGTGTTGGTTAAGTTCCCTAATATTGGATTCTGCTGTTATTCTAGAGCCTCCGTTGGCTTCTACCTATCCAGGAGGAAAAAGTTAGTTTCTCATCCATCAATTGCACACCTTCAAGATTTTGTTTAGGGTCTGACATATAACACATTAGGCAGGTCTGTTTGGTTCACAGTTTGTGGGATAGTGAGGGTCAGGTTAGTCAGCCCTGGGATTTCTTTGGAAGGAATGATGCTAAAGCTGAAACTCCAGTACTTTGGCCACCTCATGCGAAGAGTTGACTCATTGGAGAAGACTCTGATGCTGGGAGGGATTGGGGGCAAGAGGAGAAGGGGACGACAGAGGATGAGATGGCTGGATGGCATCACTGACTCAATGGACGTGAGTCTGAGTGAACTCCAGGAGTTGGTGATGGACGGGCGTGCTGGCGTGCTGCAATTCATGGGGTCGCAAAGAGTCGGACACGACTGAGCGACTGATCTGATCTGATCTGAAACACAAAAAAGTGATTCAGTTCCCAAGGTGATGATCACTGGGGTAACAATAGGAAGAAAATATTTGTCCAGATCACCTTTGAGTATTTCAAATTCTACTTTGTTAGCCAGTGCTCATCCTTTATAACAATATAGGATATTGTTCCAAACAACTTAACAGGGAGAAACCAACAGTAACGTAGGATATTGTTATTTTTACTAAATTGCATGATAACTTTACATGCCTTAAAAAGAACTTATGATTTCCCCTCCCTATTGCCTCCCCTCATCCCCGTGGTAAATGACACTGCCAGGAACCTCCTAGCAGAGTTAAGAGACCCTGGCATCATCCTTGACTTCTTTCGGTGTTACCCAAACTGAGTTCTTAAATACAGCCTGAGGGCTCTCATTTCAAAACGTATCCCTGTCTCACCTATCTCTCCTTATCTCTGGTCCAAACATCACCTTCTGTGGCCAGGGTTTCCCCCAAGAGCCTTGTTCGTTGACATTTTGCTTCTCTTGCCTGCTATAGTCTATTTCCACATAGCAGAGTGATTCTTCTGAAACATTAAGTGACATTAAGAGCCTAAGTCCTTGGCTTCTCCAGTGATCTATCTTCTTTAGATCAAGGCAAATACCTTGCAGGGGCCCCTCCCTGCCCTGGCTCCTGGCATGTGTTTAGCCTCATTTTCTACCCTGTCACCTCTTGCTCACAACTCTCTAGCACGCTGGCCTTCTTACTGCCCCTCTGACTCACTGTCTCCTAAGCAACTTAACCTCCTGAAGCTGCTTTGGTTCCATTGTTTGAAGGGAATATTTGTGTAGTTGAGCATTTCTGTCTCACATTGCTTGTGGAAATTATAATGGATTAAGGCTTGTAAAGTATTGTGCCTTGTGTCTGCTGCTGCTGCTTCAGTAGTGTCCGACTCTGTGCGACCCCATAGATGGCAGCCCACCAGGCTCCCCCGTCCCTGGGATTCTCCAGGCAAGAACACTGGAGTGGGCTGCCATTTCCTTCTCCAATGCATGAAAGTGAAAAGTCAAAGTGAAGTCGCTCAGTTGTGCCTAGCCTATAGCAATTTATTAATAATTTTTTTTTAACATTGTTTGTCTTTTATTACTACTTTCAATTCTCTACATGTCCTTCATGTCTCCCTGGCAGATTGAATTTGGTATTTCCAACCTGAACTCATAAATGCTTCCCAACAAACTACTTATTTTTCTTGGCACTCCTACTCAGGTGAAGGACATCACCAGTTTTCTGTTTTTTAAAAACCCTAGTGGGAGATAATCTATTTTCCTCGCCAAGTAGTAATGCTTTATTTATTTTTGGCTGCCCTGGGTTTTCCTTGTTGTGTGGGCTTCTCTCTAGTTGCTGTGTGCAGGAGCTGCCCTTTGTGGCGATGCTGAGGCTTCTCACTGGGGTGGCAGCTCCTGTTGTGGAGCACGGGCGCTCGGGGCGGGGGGGGGGGTGGCTCTCAGTCGTTGCAGTGCACAGGGTCAGCACTTGTGGCATAGAGGCTTAAATGTTTCTTGTCACGTGGATTCTTCCTGGACCAGGGATCGAACCCGTGTCCCCTGCTTTGACAGGCAGACTCTTACCCGCAGCACCACCAGGGAAGTCTGGCATCACCATTTTTCAAAATCCATGTCAAATCTATGCCCTCACTCTTGCTCAGATGTCACCTCTAATTAGCCACCAAGTTCTGAGAGGCTTCCCTAGTGGCTCAGATGGTAAAGAGTCTGCCTGCAATGCAGGAGACCCGGGTTCCATCCTGGGTTGGGACATCCCCTGGAGAAGGAAATGGCAACCCACTCCAGTATTCTTGCCTAGAGAATCCTATGGACAGAGGATCCTGGTAGGCTACAGTCCATGAGGTCACAAAGAGGCAGACACGACTGAGCGACCAACATTCTGTTGACTCTATTTTTGAAAATTTCCATCTATCTCTTAATGTCACCATTCAAAACTCTCATAGTAACTTCCTAACTGATCATTCTTTTCTGGTCTCTTCTTTCTACAGGATCCTGTTTTCTGCTCTCAGATTCCTACAGTTCATTTTGGCCCTGGTCACTCCACACCTGTCTCAGAATTCTTCAAAGTCTTCCTGTCACCTACAAAAGAAAAGTTCTGTGACCTGGCCTGTTGCTTAAGACCTCTGTACCTGTCAGGATTCTCCAGAGATATATAACCAATAGGATATGTGAGTGTGTATAGTCACGTATATGTGTATAGAAATCAGTTATGGGCCTCACCAAGAGGAGTTCATTGCCAAGTGAAGAACTCACTTCTCAAGTGGGCAGATAAGGGATAGCTCACAATAGAGAGGGCTTGAAATGATTATAAAAGAGTGTCCTGAGCTGAAGAGCAGTTGAGAAGTAGACTTAACTAGGTTACCTAGATATGTTAGGATTCCACGTTCCTGCCAAGAGAGAACCCAGTATCAGCTCAGATCCCACCTTCAGGAGATTTGGCAAGGACTGTTTCCCCAGTCCACAAAAGACACCCATACAGGGAGGATTCATTGTTTTCTATTTAAAGAGAGAATGGTCCACCTTGGCTCTGAATAACCGTGGGAGGTATCTGAGTGTGATTCCTGGAGGATATAAACTTTCCCCCAAATCAATTACAAATAGTGACTCCAAATGAGCTGTGAGCAAATTCATGAAAAGCTAAGTGGTTTTTGCCTGTTGTAAGAAGTGTTCCAATACAAGTCAAAATGCCCACGTTCAGAACTGAGCCGCACAACAGGAAAACGTTTACAGAACCAAGGAAAGGGGGTGGTCCAGAGGCCCAGAAGCAAAGATGTCTTAGTTCTCACCAGAAACTTGACACTCTGAATCACTTTAATAATATACATATGTCTAGTATGTGTACTATTTTGTAAATGTGTGTATTTAGTATTCTAGAATAGTATATTTTCTAATTATTTCTATATAATCGTTTGTGGTCCTCAGAAGCTTTGAGTTTGAGTTCCTTCAAGTATTTGAAGAATTGAGTGAGTCAACATAAAAACGGAGTGGGGTGCTATCTATTGCCTTCTCTGAATACTAAAAATACGAAAGTAAAAATGCCTTATTAATTATTACTTCACTTTATTTTAAAAAGCACAAAGGAAAAGAAATCGCCAAAAGTAGGCTTTTTAAATACTGAAAACAGAAAACTGAAGGGGAGTATAAAATACAAAAGCAAATTTCAAGTTTACCTACAGCAGTGATGTAAATTGCATCCCAAGTAATGCGCTCTCGCATTTTAGGTCAGTCAGAATATATTTTCAATTTCTAAAGTGAATGCTACCTATTTGAAGTTATAAAATATGCATCAACTTATTTAAAACAAAAGCAGGATGACAGATTCTACTCATGAGAATTTTTAGCAATACCACAGAATTCTAACACTACTTTTTGCATATCAAAGATTTTTTTGGCAACAAAGAGCACCATGAGATAGGAACATATTAAGGAATTCATTTATAAACTGACTGTAGCCTTGCAAATGTCAAGCGCTAACTTAAGGTGTTTGATATTTCACAGAGCTGGAGAAAGGATGAGCTTTCTTCCTTTCTCTCATTTCCTTCACTCTATTCCTGCACTAGGCCAGCTCCTCTGAAATAAAAAATCAGAAGCTTTTGTCTCAATTTCCAGAAACGCTGTTCCTGCATTAATAAACAGTTAATGCAATATTGTCTCTCTCTTTTTTTTTTTTAAAGGAAGGCAGATAAAAAATACTCATTTCAAGAATGACTAGAATTACAAAACTGTAGTCAAAGATATTTTATTTTATGCTGTAAGCCTATTAAGGGTTGAAATAATGTTTGTTCTCCTTAAAAGGAAATATACATATTCTGCCAAGTTCAGGGCCTAGCATAGAATGAACACTAACTAAATGGTAGTAATTAAAACAATCTCTTCTAAGATTTATTGTCAAAAAAATATTTGACTCTTCTAGGAAACTTGTTGCTTTTTAATAAAATGAATGATGAGAATTACATATTCTCACTTGTTTACTTGTTGTATATAACTGATAGAAACTCAAAGCTAAATTTAATGCTTAACTTCAGTAATCATCTTATTCTAGATACTTAACACACCTATTTCCAGTCATTTTACAATGGTAAAAAATCAGATGTCTTGCTTTATTTGGGTTTTAGCATTCTGATCACCTTCAAGTGGTTTTTAGAAGGAGATGAGGATTAATGAAAACAAAACAAGAAAGAATGCTGTAAGCCTTCAACACCTGAGATTAGAATGCATCCAAACAAAGTGAGTTTATTTTTATGTCATAAAAATAAAATCAGACTAGATGCCAATAATGGGTATACTTTGTGTTTTTTATTGTAGTGTTGAGTATTTAAAATATCACAGGACAAATAGCCTAGATGACTGATTCATGCCCCACTTAAAACAAAAACTGGTATTTTATAAAATTTAAAACTTGTCTATTTTCTAAAGAGAATTCTGAGAGAAGCAAAATATTAATTTATTCTGTGTTATAACGCTTTAAAGCATCATGCTTTGTACATGGGTACATGGACAGGATCCCACACACTCGTGCTCTCATCCAGTTGCTGCTGCTTCCTGCTGGGTGATCTTTGCAGAGTTAGTCAACCCTCTGTGCCTCTTTCCTATCTGTAAAATTAAAAAAAAAACTACCATACATAGTTGTAAAGATTTATGACAGTATGCAGCTAGCCTGAGACAAAATCTGGGACCCATTAAATATTCCGTAAATGGTGACTTTTTTATTAATAGCAAAACCAATAATATATGCCTCTGCTAGCCTAAAAGTGTGCAGAACACGAATCCTCAAAGGACCTTTGTAAACTGCATTGAGCAAGCAGAGTAATACTGACAGCAAACCAGGCTGGCTCTTTCTTCTAAGGTGATTCTTGGTTGACTGACTTTTTCTCTTCTTGATGAAGTTGGATGTAGTTATCTATTCTGAAGGAGATCAGCCCTGGGATTTCTTTGGAAGGAATGATGCTAAAGCTGAAACTCCAGTACTTTGGCCACCTCATGCGAAGAGTTGACTCATTGGAAAACACTCTGATGCTGGGAGGGATTGGGGGCAGGAGGAGAAGGGAACGACAGAGGATGAGATGGCTGGAGGGCATCACTGACTCGATGGACGTGAGTGTGAGTGAACTCTGGGAGTTGGTGATGGACAGGGAGGCCCGACATGCTGCAATTCATGGGGTCGCAAAGAGTCGGACACGACTGAGTGACTTAACTGAACTCTATTTTTAATAGCAAGAGTTATTAAGTATTGTTTTTTGCTTATATCAAGCATCAAAAGTAAGTTAACATTAAGAAAATAACATTGTGTTATTGGCATAGTTATACGTTTTTATAAGGAAGAGAAAAAATATCTTAATCACATATAATAATCATGATGAACATGTTTTTCAGGCCATAGGCTTATTTCCTGTAACACCCTGAAATAATTATCTACTTTTGCCCCAAATCTGTTTTTGGTTAATTGCATACAATTTTTGTTGATTACCTTAGAGGTGTGCTTAGATTCCAAAAGGCTGAATTTTGCCCTTAACATAATACCCCAGTTGAATCTGGAAATTGTGCCTGTTGGAAAATAGATGCTGACTCAGATGGTGAACTGTAACACAACTACATATAGTCATGCACATGCCTTTTTGTCATTTAGAGCTCCTGATGCCATAATTAAATACATTTTTTGCTCTGGAAGAAACTGATAATATGATTATCAATTTGTCAAAGCTGTAGAGGTCCACTAATATAATAATTTGGCTTTGGTATTTAACATTTTTGCAGCTTTTTCTACTGGTAAAATTCAACGAAGCAGAGAATCGTGAATTAAATGTTTGTCAGATTTGAACCTTTAACTTTGTTCTCTCTTGTTGTTATTTGGTCACTCAGTTGTGTCCCACTCGTTGTGACCCCGTGGACTGCAGCACGCCAGGCCTCCATCACCAACTCCTGGAACTTGCTCAAACTCATGTCCATCAAGTCGGTGATGCTATCCAACCATCTTATCCTCTGTCATCCCCTTCTCCTCCTGCCTTCAATCTTTCCCAGCATCAGGGTCTTTTCCAATGAGTTGGCTCTTAATATAAAAACAAACAAAAACTTTACGTGCCAATGGTAAACTTTTTAGTGTAGCTATGAAGTTTAGAAACAGTTCATGAGGGACTCTGGCAAGACGCCCAGTAATGACTGCATTGACCTGCTGGAGGAAGTTCCCTGGAGTGTTTAAAGGACTGGTGAGACGAAGTCTATCAAACTGTACTGGACTGTGTGACTGTGGAGTGGGATACATGCTTCTCAGACAGGAAGCCCATGCATATTTCTTCCCAGGTAGGCTAAAAGCCCAGCTTTAGATAATGAACACTAGAGGTACAGATCACCTGAGGCAGTGCATTACAGACGTGTGTTTTTGTGTGCAGGGATCGATGGAAATGCTGCATTTAATGTACTACTTTCACTGCTGTTTTCCCTACTGTAGTGAAGTATGCATTAAACTTTCATGTATGCATTGAGCACCTCATGTACTTCTATGCCATATCATCAAATACATATATATTTGGCTGTGTTTTCAAAATAAATGGTGACCCAAATAGCTCTCTGATCCCTGAACAACACAATGACTTGGGTGACCAACCATCCTTGTTTGCCTGAGCCTAAGGAGTTTCTCAAGATCAGGACTTCCAGTCTTAAGATCAAGAAAGTTCCAGAAAGGCTCGACAAGTTGGTCATCTTAATGGTGACATAACGAGATGTGAAAAAGTTGGTGAATATGCTCCACCTTCAATACTAGTATAGGTAGTGTGAAATCAACTGAATGTTAAATACTAATGTTACTTTATACAAAAGAACAGTAGCTATGCTCTCTACCATAAGACCTGTGTTTGCCCTAGGTCTCAGGACTATTTTCACTATTATCCTCTGCCTGGTATTTATAACATACAACAGTGAATGATAACCAAGACTTTGTGGACCAACTCTGCTAGCCACATCAGATTCCAGCATGCAACCAGCAAGGTGCAACATCTAAATGAAAGCAGAATTAATTAATCCTGCAAGGATTTGTAAACCTTTCCTCAAACTTAGAGGGACATTTTAAGGAAATATTAAACTAGAAAAGGCTGGAAAAAAAGGAAGTATAGTCAACTGCAAAGAATCTTCCTGGTTTTGTGACTTTCTCTTGTTTCTTATGCAATTGTCTTAATGAGCTTGAGAGAAACAGGGCAAAGAGTCAGGATTCTGGAGTCAGACAGGATTGGAAAGGAATCCTTGCCTGTGTAACCTCGATCAAGTTGCTTAACCTCTATGGTCTCACCTCTGAAATGAGAGATGTTTAGTTGAAATCATTTTTCTTTGTCATACACTCTCAGAGAATTAGATTTCTTTTCATGAGAGCACGGAGCTTAATGGTGATTATCTGCGGTGCCAATCTCCCTGTGAGCTCTACGAGAGGAGGGGCCATCTCTCTCTTTTTATTTTAACTGCATTGCCATGGTGGGCATTCAGTCATTTTCCGTTGAATGGAAGAGTGAAGGATTTTTGTGAGGATTATGTGAAACAACTTGAATATTGGATTCTAGGAACCTTCTTTACTTCCTGTCTCCCCCATCAAACACACTGGGAAAGTTGTAGTTACAGTCTTGCTTCTGTATTTGTAGAAAAAGATGTAGTTAGTAGATCTGTTGTAAATGTATAGAGAAACTGAAAATCCAAAGATCAGATAGTGTATCTTCATGTTCATCAAATCCGCATATTTAGTCAAAACATTGATTCTGATCCAGTTATTTGGGGGTCACGTACTTGCAAATTTAGGTTATGGCTAAGTATTGTGACCACAGAGAACTGCTGGTTTATCTTGTTGTGAATAGTGGTCCTATTTCTATAGTGAGGATGAACTGATTACCAACAATTTAGATGGATTGCATACATTTTCAGATATCTGTTTATGCCAATTTTGAGCCCAGTTATTGCATTCCAGATAAGAATTGTGACTGAGCAGGCAGTAAAAAGTGAGGACTGGCAGGAAGTTTATTTTACCCAGTCAACTCAATATTTCAGCTGTATGTGATTTTCCATCCAAATTATGTAGTTGATTGCTTCAATTTTTTTACTTCCTTTTGCATGTCTAGACACATCATTAGAACTGACAAAGAAGATGAGAGAATTTAAGTGGCATGCCTATCTCTACAGCACAGGGCCTTATGAGAAGGATAATCCTTGGAACTTACTCCTTTCTAAAACAATTCATCTAAAACAGGCCATACTATTCATTTGTACAGGGAACACTGTTCAGCTCACCAATAAATTGATATGGAGTGGATAGAAAAAATTCAGTTGTATCCTGTTTTTATAGCGAACTTATTTCACTATAAAATTCCAATACCCTTTCAAGGAGTCCTTTAATTTTGTGTGTGTTTTTGAAGAATTATCTAGCTGTAACAATTCAAGCATTTTAATAGCTGTTCCATGACTTGATCCCCAAAATCAACAGTGGATGGTGGAAAAATCTAACAGTGGATGGTGGACTGTCACTGTTTTTGTCCAGAGTAGTCTTCTTATTGTTATTTTCTTACCTTCCCACGTACTCTGTTCTTCCTGAGCGTATTACTCTCAGCTGTACTTTATTTAAAAAATATTTATTTATTGACTGTACTGGGTCTTCGTTGCTGTGCGAGGGGGCTACTTCCTACTTGCAGTGCGCCGGCTTCTCATTGCGTTGGATTTTCTTACAAAGAATGGGCTCTAAGATGAGCAGGCTTCAGTAGTTGTGGCTCACAGGCCAGTTGCTCTGCAGCACATGAAATCTTCCGGGACCAGGGATCCAACCTGTGTCTCCTGCATTGACAGGGAGATTCTTTACCACTGGACCACCAGGGAAGTCCTCAGCCATACTGCCTTAATGATTGGAAGTGAGGATTGCATTGAAAACATACAAACCAAACAAAAAAACACTTGTGAATGATTATTTTATGCATAAACCTAATAAGAATGCAAAATATCAGTTGTAGCTGACACAAAAATACTGGGGGTTTGCCACAAATTCCATTTTAATTTCTACATAGTTGATGTAAATAGAGAAGGAAAAATCTCTTCTAGCCATCTCGGGTTCTCCAGCTAAGACTTATAATTACACTGACCAAAGGCAGATTAGCCAGGGAAAGACACACAATGTTTATTAACATGGGTGCCACGCATGCATCACATGGAGTACTAGAGATGAAGAACTTGCAGGCTTTGGTAGCATTTTAGCAGAGGAACTAAACAGTTTTAGAGAAGTGACAAGACAAAGGAAAAGGGCCTTGAGTTTCTAGAGACAGCATATTGTGGAACAGCAAATACATGAGAAACTAATGGAAGACAAGGACTAGTTAGCAAAATTTGTTACGTAGATTCAGATTGAAATCTGAAGAAGGAAATAGCTTCCTTCACAAAAAGCAGTAGACACTGTATGAAGAATAATGATTCCTTATTTTCTGTCTTCTCCATGAGAAGAAACATATTAATACTATAGGAGGTGGAACACAAGTAAAAGTTCTTGGAGAATAACGTCCTCTCGGTTCAGTTCAGTCGCTCAGTTGTGTCTGACTCTTTGTGACCACATAGACTGCAGAATGCCAGGCTTGCTTGTCCATCACCATCTCCTGAAGCTTACTCAAGCTTATGTCCATAGAGTCGGTGAGCCATCCAACCATCTCATCCTCTGTCGTCCCCTTCTCCTCCCACCTTCAATATTTCTAAGCATCAGGGTCTTTTCCAGTGAGTCAGTTCTTTGCATCAAGTAGCCAAAGTATTAGAGCTTCAGCTTCAACATCAGTCCTTCCAATGAGTATTCAGGACTGATATCCTTTAGGGTTTACTGGTTTGATCTTTTTGCAGTTCAAGGGACTCGCAAGTGTCTTTTCCAACACCATTGTTCAAAAGCATCAATTATTGGGTGCTCAACTCTCTTCATGGTCCAACTCTCACACCCATACATGACTACTGGAAAAACCATAGCTTTGACTATATGGACCTTTGTTGGTAAAGTAATGGCTCTGCCTTTTAATATGCTGTCTAGGTTTGTCACAGCTTTCCTTCCAAGGAGCAAGCGTCTTTTAATTTCATGGCTTCAGTCACCATCTGCAGTGATTTTGGAGCCCAAGAAAATAAAGTCTATCACTGTTTCCATTGTTTCCCATTCTATTTGCCATGAAGTAATGGGACCAGATGCCATGATCTTCATTTTATAAATGTTGAGTTTTAAGCCAGCTTTTGCACACTGCTCTTTCACTTTCATCAAGAGACTCTTTAGTTTCTTTTTGCTTTCTGCCATAAAGGTGGTGTCATCTGCGTATCTGAGGTTATTGATATTTCTTCCTGCAATCTTGATTCCAGCTTGTGCTTTATCCAGCCTGGCATCTCGCATGATGTACTCTGGATATAAGTTAAATAAGTAGGGGGACAATACACAGCCTTGATGTACTCCTTTCCCAATTTGGAACTAGTCCATTGTTCCATGTCCGGTTCTAATTGTTGCTTTTTAACCTGCATATAGATTTCTCAGGCAGAGAAGGCAATGGCACCCCACTCCAGTACTCTTGCCTGGAAAATCCCACGGACGGAGGAGCCTGGTAGGCTGCAGTCCATGGGATCGCTAAGAGTCGGACATGACTGAGCGACTTCACTTTCTCTTTTCACTTTCATGCATTGGAGAAGGAAATGGCAACCCACTCCAGTGTTCTTGCCTGGAGAATCCCGGGGATGGGGAGGCCTGGTGGGCTGCTGTCTATGGGGTCACACAGAGTCAGACATGACTGAAGTGACTTAGCATAGCATAGCATAGCATAGATTTCTCAGGAGGCAGATCAGGTGGTCTGGTATTCCTATCTCTTTAAGAATTTTCCACAATTTGTTGTGATTCACACCGTCAAAGGCTTTACTGTAGTCAATGAAGCAGAAGTAGATGTTTCTGTGGAATTCTCTTGCTTTTTCTGTGATCCAATGGATGTTGGCAATTTGATCTCTGGTTCCTCTGCCTTTTCTAAATCTAACTTGAACATCTGGAAGTTCTCAGTTCACGTACTGTTAAAGCCTAGCTTGGAGAATTTTGAGTATTACTTTGCTAGCGTGTAAGATGAGTGCAATTGTGTGGTAGTTTGAACATTCTTTGGCATTGCCTTTCTTTGGGATTGGAATGAAAACTGACCTTTTCCTGTCTTGTGGCCATGGCTGAGTTTTCCAAATTTGCTGGCATATTGAGGGCAGCACTTTCACAGGATCATCTTTGAGAATTTGAAATAGCTCAACTGGAATTCCATCACCTCCACTAGCTGTGTTCATAGTGATGCTTCCTAAGGCCCACTTGACTTCACACTCCAGGATGTCTGGCTCTAGGTGAGTGATCACACCATTGTGGTTATCTGGGTCATGAAGATCTTTTGTGTATAATTCTTCTGTGTATTCTTGCCACCTTCTTAATATCTTCTGCTTCTGTTTGATCCATGTCATTTCTGCCCTTTATTGTACCCATTTTGGGGCACAAGATGAAATGTTCATACCAAGGGATGAAATGGTCCCTTGGTATCTCTAATTTTCTTGAAGAGATCTCTAGTCTTTCCCATTCTATTGTTTTCCTTTATTTCTTTGCATTGATCACTGAGGAAGGCTTTCTTATTGCTTCTTGCTATTCTTTGGAACTCTGCATTCAGATGAGTATATCTTTCCTTTTCTCCTTTACCTTTAACCTCTCTTCTTTTCTCAGCTATTTGTGACTCCTCCTCGGACAACCATTTTGCCTTTTCGCATTTCTTCTTCTTGGGGATGGTTTTGATCACTGCATTCTGTACAATGTTGTGAACCTCCATCCATAGTTTTTCAGGCACTCTATCTATCAGATCTGATCTGTTGAATCTATTTGTGCCTTCCACTGTATAATCATAAGGGATTTGTTTTAGGTCATAATAACGTCCTTGAGAATGTTTAAATACAGTGGAACTGGTTAAGACAGAAATTTCCATAACTTCCTTTTTGATTGTTCAGAGGAGGCTTCTAGGCACTAGGAAAACAGTGGTAAGTGAGGCAGTTACGTCACTCTGTTCTGGTTTTGGGCTGGGGTATTTTTTGTGGGGCCAGTGCAAGTGGCAGCAGATGCCCCCTCTGCCCGTCATTCTTTTATGTTCAGACTTAATAATATGAAGGCCTGTCTGGCAGTGTCTGCTCTATACACATCCTGTTATTTCTGCCCTATCAAATGTTAAGGTGGTATTTTGTGCTGGCTCATGTTTAAACATTTTTTTTTTACTTCAGATTTAAAGTGTGAATGTTTGTGATCTCTCGTCAAAGGAAACTAGGCTGCTGCTCTTGTTTGGGTCACACAGGGACATGGGCAGCACTTTGGCTACAAGTCATCCACAATAGCCAGAAAGATGGAGCCAAAAGACAAAACCATTTTTGAAGAAGACATCTAGTATCGAAACTAGATTTGCCAATTTGGTTGTCAGAGGAGTGGAATGGTGGAGAGGAGGGCAAATGTGGGGAACTTTCTAGAGTTCTGTAACTAGAAGAAAAACATACAGGTATACAGGCAGATTCATTTTGATATATGGCAAAACCAATACAATATTGTAAAGTTAAAAAATAAAATTTAAAAAAATTAAAAAAAGAAAGAAAAACATAAAACAGAAATGAGATGACAGGTCAAGACATGGATCATAAGTAGAGTTGGGTGTTGACTGCGTGATGTATGTGTGTGTCATTTGGGTCAGGAGGCACAGGGTTTAGTTTGGTATTAACATGTACACGCTACTGTATATGAAATGGGTAAACAAGGACCTACTGTAGAGCACAGGAAACTATTTAATATCTTGTAATAACCTTTAATGGGAAAGAATCTGAAAGAGTATATACACATATGCGTGCACGTGCACGCACACACACACACACACACACACACACACACACACACACGGTGGTGATGGTTTAGTTGTTAAGTTGTGTCTGACTCATGCTTCCCCATGGACTGCTGCCCTTCTGGCTCCTCTGTCCATGGAATTTTCCAAGCAAGAATACTTGAGTGGGTTGCCATTTCCTTGCATATTCTTTACCATTGAGCCACCAGGGAAGCCATATATATATATGTGTATATATATATATACGTATATGTCGGAGAAGGCAATGGTACCCCACTCCAGTACTCTTGCTTGGAAAATCCCATGGATGGAGGAGCCTGTTAGGCTGCAGTCCATGGGGTCGCTAAGAGTCAGACACGACTGAGCGACTTCACTTTCACTTTCATGCATTGGAGAAGGAAGTGGCAGCCCACTCCAGTGTTCTTGCCTGGAGAATCCCAGGGACGGGGGAGCCTGATGGGCTGCCATCTGTGGGGTCGCACAGAGTCGGACACGACTGAAGTGACTTAGCACAGCATGCTATGCTATGCTAAGTCACTTCAGTCGTGTCCGACTCTGTGCGACCCCAAAGACGGCAGCCTACCAGGCTCCCCCGTCCCAGGGATTCTCCAGGCAAGAACACTGGAGTGGGTTGCCATTTAGTGTATGTATATGTATGTGTATATATATATATATATATATATGTATATATACACTTTGGCCACTGATGCAAAGAGCCAACTCATTGGAAGAGACCCTGATGCTGGGAAAGATTGAAGGCAACAGGAGAAGAGGGGCAGCAGAGGATGAGGTAGTTATCTCTGACTCAATGGACGTGAATTTGAGCAAACTCTGGGAGATAGTGAAGAACAGGGAAATCTGGCATTCTGCAGTCCATGGATTGCAGAGTCGGACATGACTTAGCTACTGAACACACACACACACACACACACACACACACAAATACACACATACATATATGCATATAACTGAATCACTTTGCTGTACACCTGAAACTAATACAACGTTGTAAATTAACTGTAGCTGAATTAAAAAAATGAGTAAAAAAATAATAAAATGGAGGTGCATTGTTTAAGGACCTGAATAAGGGATTTAAGGGGCTTCCCAGGTGGCACTAGTGGTAAAGAAACCATCTGCCAGTGCAGGAGGTGTAAGAACCTCGGTTTTGATCCCTGGTCAGGAAGATCCCCTGGAGGAGGGCCTGGCAACCCACTCCAGTATTCTTGTCTGGAGAATCCCGTGTGCAGAGGAGCCTGGTGGGCTGCAGTCCATGGGGTTGCAAAGAGTCGGTCATCACTGAGGCGACTTAGCACCTGCACACCAGGGATTTAAAGCATGTGTCAAATTTTATACCTGCTGAATAGTTAAAACTATTCATCCTAATCTAGTGATGAAGTCAGTTCCTTCTGTGTCTCCTACTTTTGAAAATTTTCCAGTCAGGATATGACTTCTTTTTAAAAGAAGGAATCTTCTCTTAAATATTCAGTTCCATTTATCATAATAGAAGAAACAGACTGGAAATGAGAAAGAGAATAAGAAGAAAAGGGGGGATATAAATGACAAATATTAAAATACATGCATTATAAAATGTGTCATAAAAATATAAAACATGTATTGGGAGAATATCCCCCAGATAACTAAAGTGACTTAAGTATCTTACATTTATAGTGTTTGTGGTACTTAAAAGACAGGAATTACATTTCTACTACTTTAATCTGGAGGGAGAACTAGAAAAAATTCAGTGTCTTTCTGCATCTATAAAATTTTGAAAGGTATAAGTGATAAATATAAAAAAGGAATTTCTTCCCCAATTAGTTTTGATTTCAGTTCAACAGGACATGAGTGGAATACTCACAGTTTCACATGACACACCATTCTGGGCTTTGTTTTCTGCAAAGACTAAGGTGAAGCTATAGGAAAGCCTCAGCTCTTGTATCACACCATCATATTGTTCCTCCACAGACTTGTCAACATGAAAAGAGTCTATGTTATGGCTGATGGTTATGTTTGAGCCATGTATTAATACAGTCTTTCTCAGAACTGAGACATACATGGAGTCTTTTAGTGGAAAAAATTCTAATCCTTTGAATGTTGAAAAAATATTTTTATTATAATGTTACTTGAAATGTATAGATATGCAAGGATTATTATACAATACGGGGAATATAGCCAGTGTTTTGTAATAACTATAAATGCTGCTGGTGCTGCTAAGTCAACTTCAGTCGTGTCCGACTCTGTGAGACCCCATAAACTGCAGCCCGCAAGGCTCCCCCACCCCTGGGATTCTCCAGGCAAGAATACTGGAGTGGGTTGCCATTTCCTTCTCCAGTGCATGAAAGTGAAAAGTGAAAGTGAAGTCACTCAGTCCTGTCCGACTCTTCGCGACCCCATGGACTGTAGCCCACCAGACTCCTCTGTCCATGAGATTTTCCATGCAAGAGTACTGGAGTGGGGTGCTATTTCCTTCTCCAATGCATGAAAGTGAAAAGTGAAAGGGAAGTGTATCCTTTAAAAACTTTATAAAAATGTATGACACTATTATATTCTCTTTATACTCTTAGCTATTAAAACAAGTATAAAACCAAAATAAATTTACAAATTAAATAAAACCAGTACTTTAAAACCAACAGAATCCCAAATTAGCATGATTGATTTCATGTGGTAGATAACGTATTCCTGAAATTAAGTTGCCTCTTGCAACAGAAACTTTCAACCCCAGGTGCATAGATCTTGGCTGAGGAATGCCCTACAATAAAGCTGTGACCCTCTTTATGTCATCCTAAGGAGGAGTGTGGTCTAGTGGGTACCATGTGGGATTTAGGGGCAATCAAACCTCAGTCTAAATACTTGCTCTGATTTTTTTTGCCCTGTAAGCACTGTGACCTTAGACAAGTTAATTTTTTAAGCCTTATTTTTCTCATCTGTAAAACGGGTGGATGGGTAATACCACCCTCCCAGATGTTTTGAGGATTAGTGAGATCATTTAGGATACCCGGCACATGGAAGGTATTCTATAACTATTAGTTCCTTCCCTCTCCCTCATTAATCTAGTTTTTTTGGTAAAGTTCCTCAGAATCTTGGATTTCCAAAAATAACTGCAGCTATCAGACTATTCTAAAAACCAAGTAGCTAAGACTTAATTTGGAGTCACAGAATAATAAAAGCTCATCACCACCCCCTACTTTTTTTTTCACTGTGGTTCCTTATGCTTTCTTCCTCCATTCATATGTTCTAGACATTATCACATGTCCAGATTGAACTCAGAATTTAAGGTCCAGATCCAATGCAGCCAAGGTAGCTTTTCTAAATTCTTGAGTAGAGTGAATCACTCCCTTCTTGTAATGTCCAAGGCACTTAGTTTGTACCTCTCGCAAGCTCCTCAGATTTGTAAAGCAGCTGGGTACGACTGACACAATGGTGGAGCCTTGAGGATGGGCCTGGAGGACAGCTTTCCCATGACACAGCCTGATCAAAGACTGCTGGGAAACGACTTCACACGACCTGCCCCGCTGGGGCAGTCACGGCAAGACCCCTCGACACTCCAGCGGGTAGGCTACATCAGAGCTCTGAGAGGGTCTGTCATTCTGCAAATTACTGACCTCCCATTAGCCCTTTCAGCCAGTCATGCACAGTGCACAATCCTGTCAACAGCTTCATTTGTATTTTTTTCAAACTGGAATATAGTTTTGCTTTATCATGTTGTGTTAGTTTCTGCTGAACAGCATAGTGAACCAGTTATACGTGTACATGAGTGAGTGCTAAGTCACTTCAGCTGTGTCTGACTCTTTGTGGCCCTATGGACTGTAACCCACCAGGCTCCTCTGTCCATGGGATTCTCCAGGCAAGAATATTGGAGTGGGTTGCCATTTCCTTTTCCTGGGGATCTTCTTGACCCAGGGATTGAACCCATGTCTCTTACGTTTCCTGCCTTGGCAGGCAGGTTCTTTACTACTAGAGCCACCTGGGAAGCCTTCGTATACATATATCTCCTCTGTTTTGGATTTCCTTCCCATTTAGCTCGCCACAGAGCACTGAGTAGAGTTCCCTGTGCTGCACAGTTGGTTCTCATTAGTTATTTTATATGTAGACTTAGCAGCAGCAGCAGCAGCAGTGTATACATGTCAATCCCAGTCTCCCAATCCATCCCCCACCCCCTGGTGTCCATACAGTTGTTCTCTACATCTGTGTCTCTATGCAGGAACCCAGGTTCAATCCCTGGATCAGGAAGACCTCCTGGAGAAGGAAATGGCAACCCACTCCAGTATTCTTGCCTGGAAAACCCCGTGGACGGAGAAGCCTGGTGGGCTACAGTGGGGTCGCAAAGGGTCGGACACGACTGAGTGATTTAACTTTCACTTTCTGTGTCTCTATTTCTGCTTTGCAGATAAGTTCATCTCTACCATTTTTCTAGATTCCACATATATGTATTAATATATGATATTTGTTTTTCTCTTTCTGACTTCACTTTGTGTGACAGTCTCTAGGTCCCTCCATGTTTTTGCAAATGGCACAATTTCTTTCCTTTTTCTGGCTGAGTAATATTCCACTGTATATGCATACGACATCTTCTTTATCCATTCCTCTGTTGATGGACATTTAGGGTGCTTTCATGTCCTGGTGCAGCCTCATTTCTTTAGAAGAAAGGAAGTAGTTACTCAGTGTGTGGTGAGGTGGGGCTCAGGTCATGAAACCTCAGTTGTAAGAAAGCTACTCTCCCGGCAAGGAGACACTGCTCAGTGGCTGAACTGCCGCCGATCTGGACAGGAAGCTGAGTCAGCTTGTGAATTAGCCTCTGAGGAAAAGGTGGTGAGGGAGATTCATACCCTAGAGTCCCAGGAGAGACGGAAGAGACCAGAAAATGAGGCCAGTGCATAAAGCAGACTCAACCACAGGGGAGGGGAGGTCTGCTAGGAAGGGATGCTGTCAGGACAAAGATGTGATTTCTGCTGCCTTTGGTGAGGGCAATTGAACAGAGGTAGTCAAATGTACACCAAAAAAAGGTCCAAGGAAATCCACGTTTGGAGTAGAATAGACCACTCCCTAGGCAGAAGCCCTGCCCTTGGTTCATCTTAGTATCTGAGTAGTGACTGAGAATAAATATTTCTCTCTGTAAGGGATGTGTACAATAGTGTAGCATTCCTCAACCTGACCAGGGGAGGTTTCTATAAAGATCCAAATTTCCAGACTATATCTCAGACAGACCTGCAGGATCAGAATCATCAGGGAAAAGGCTGATCTGAAGTTTAGAATTTTTTTTCTAATCTCTGGAGATTCTTAAAATCAGTCCAGTTTAGGATGCCCTGTTGTGCCTCGAAGGGCTCACAGCTGGAAACGAGAAAGTCTGAGTCTGAATCAGGGCTTCAGTGCTCACTCATTGAGAGGTACTGTGTGAGCAGCATAACTTCTAGGAACTTCAGTTTCCTCAAATGAAAAAGGGCATCCTTTTCCTCCCTACCTCACTGGCTTGTGCGGCTCAAATGCCTGTATGTGTATGACAGTGCAGAGTAAATTCAACCTGTTTTCCCCCAACCTATCAATAAATTATAATATGTTACAAAAATTTCTCATTGATTTGCAATGATTTTGGAAGAAGTATACATTTAGGTAAAGTCAATTACAGGATGACAGCAGAAGCCTTGTCTTCTCTATCTGGCTTGCTTATGCCCCCATGCAGCATGTGTTGGGTGAACCAGTTATGTTTCTTTGGGAGATGTTTGGGTTATCGTTGCTGCTTTCATTGCCTTCTCAGGGGTTTGTGAAACATGTCAGGTCAGCCCTAGACTCTGAGGAGAATATCTGTGTTTGTCTTCCTCTGAAGGTGGGATGGAAGCAGACTCTGGGATGCAGACTGCAGTGGGACCACAGGATGGTCAGCTGTGTGTCCTCTGGAAGCAAGACGGGAAGATGATGATCAGAAAATTGAGCATATAGGTTTGTGTGTGAGTATAGTACTCATACACACACATATATGTAGACATATAGTATATAACTATATACATAAATGGGGTTTCTAGGGGTAAAGAATCTACCTGCCAGTGCAGGAGACATGGGTTTGATCCCTGGGTCAGGAAGATCCCCTGGAGAAGGAAATGGCAACCCACTCCAATATTCTTGCCTGGAAAATTCCATGGACAGAGGACCCTGGTGGACTACAGCCTATGGTGTCACGAACAGTCAGACATGACTGAGCACTCATGCACACACACATACACATAAATATATAAAGGTATTAAAAAATAAAAAAAGATTGGGATAAAAAAACTCATTTGTTTTTCAGTAAATACAGCTGTGATAGCTTTTCAGCTTAATAAATACAGATTCATAACCTTATTTTTAATGGCTAACTACTAATACTTATATTGATGGATATGTTGTAACTTACTTAACCAATCTCTATTTGTGAGTAATTGGAATGTTTTCCAAATGTTTGCTAACATAAGTGTTGTCTCATATATATATCTTTGGTTACTTGTAAGATATTTCCTTAGGAGAAATACCTAGAAGTTGAGTTGCTGAGTCAAAGATTACACACCTTTAAAAGAGACTTTTGATCTATTATTTCAAGTGACTTTCCAGAAAATTTGTATCAATTTATATTCACACCAATACCATCTATGTGTCTACCTTCAAGGAAACCTCAGTCTTCCTTTTTATACTTTAGGATATTAACTCTTGGTCTACCTTATATATTTGGAAGTATTTTCTGATGTTTTAAACTGTCTTTTTCTCTGATTGGACTGTGTAAATCCTTGATGTTTGCTAAGACTTCATAGTGTATTTCACAGTTTGAAAAGAGATTAAAGACTGTTCCTCTCACTGAGATCAATCCTGGAATTTCTTTGGAAGGAATGATGCTAAAGCTGAAACTCCAGTATTTTGGCCACCTCATGCGAAGAGTTGACTCATTGGAGAAGACTCTGATGCTGGGAGGGATTGAGGGCAGGAGGAGAAGGGGACGACAGAGGATGAGATGGCTGGATGGCATCACTGACTTGATGGATGTGAGTCTGAGTGACCTCCGGGAGCTGGTGATGGACAGGGAGGCCTGGTGTGCTGCGGTTAATGGGGTCGCAAGGAGTCGGACACGACTGAGCGACTGATCTGATCTGATCTGATGACTCCTAGTTAAGAAGAGCTCAACATATTTAAGAGGCAAATATTGATATAAGATCTTGGACTTGTTGCATTGCCTCTTGAAAGTTTCACATAGTCCAAATGACCAAATTTTTCATATGATTTAGAATAGAACTATCAACTAATACATGTATTAGAACTCCAGGTAGTACATTTTTTTCACGAACAAGGTGCTGTTTAGAGGATTAGAGCTTTGTGGCTAATTAATCCATTACACATCTTTATGATAAAGTTTTGTTATAATTTAGTTAATTTATATAGTAGAATTTGGGCTTCACAAGTGGCGCTAGTGGTAAAGAACCCACCTGCCAATGCAGTAGACTTAAGAGATGTGGGTTTGATCCCTGGGTTGGGGAGATTCCCTGGAGAAGGAAATGGCAACACACTCCAGTATTCTTGCCTGGGAAATCCCTTGGACAGAGGAGCCTGGTGGGCTACAGTTCATAGTATCACAAAGAGTTGGACACAACTGAAGCGACTTAGCATGCACTCACGCATAGTAGAATTAACAGTTTAAATTTTACATTGTAAACCCATGCAAAATCTTCCCCTTTCCTGGCTTTAGGAAACATTCTTTTGGATGACTTTCACCACCTCAAGTATTTTTGGTTTCTTGTGTGTAACAGCTAAATGTACAGTGATTGTCCCTGTTCCGGGGCCAATATGGGAGACAAAACACATAGAAAAAGAATGCGAAACAAGGTAAGATACATGTGTGACGATAGACACTGAGAGAGGAAAAGAACAGAGACTCACAGATCGAAGGGTCTCGGTAAGAGCCTGACTGAGGATTAAGTAAATGAGTGGGAGGAAGGAATAACTGAACTCCATACTGGTGGAGAGGATGAGTGTCTCCTGAATTTATAATCCAAATTCCAGGAAGAGGCATCCTTGAGAAAACTATGAGAAGAGCGAGAAAACAGGGAGCCTGGACAGGGCCCTGGGGCGCTGTGTGTAGACTCTGTGGGCAGCCCTCTGAGAGCGCTCGGGTTCCTTCCGTAGTTGTTCCCTGGATGGACAGCTATACTTGGAGTCTGAACTTTGTGCTCTCTTACCCCAGATCTCCAGGAATTTGCTCTTCAGGCCCAGTTGAGGAAAGCCTTTTTAGATTGTGCGAGATCCAGACAGTCAGCCAGACAATCAGAAAAGATGTTCTTTTTATTCTGGTAAGCCCTTGCACTTAGGACCTGATTTACACAGGTGTGGTGTGAATTGTTCTTTGAACCGGTAAACTAAGAAATGATTATTGTTTTCTGTTCATTGGTGATGGGTTGTGTTACTTTAGAAAAATGGAATGATTTTCAAGGACTATAAAATTATCTTAACCCACAGGGACAAAGAGGTATCTGATTTGTGGCCAAACTCTGAATGAAAGTTTACTTTTTACATCGTATAATATAAAAGAATTATTCTTCAGATAGTTATTGCTTGGAGTGTAATTTCTATTGCACTTATCCAGAAATTCAGAAAAATAATAGCATCTTGGTATTCGATGTTACTTTAGTTTAAAGAATTCAAAGACTTTTATTTTTCAGTTTTATTTTGATAAATATACAGTTTTATAATATTCATTTTATTTGATAATGCTCATTAGAATTTTATAAAATATGCAATTAAAATATCTTCACTATTTACATAATAGTCTTCAAAGGTAAACTTGACTTTGTATCATTAAGTGAAATCAGTACACATGCTGTTATACCATCACTTCAAATTGGCTGGATAGCCCTGGATTTTATGATGTTAGGTGAGTAAGATATCAGAATTCCAAGGATACAAGCAACAAAAAGATAATAAGAGCATATATATCATTAATAATTGAGAAATTTTTGAAGTAATTTCTCAAGTAAATTGCTTAACCTGTTATGAAGGTGAATTAAGTTGGATGCATCTAGTTATAGGATCCAAATCTCAGAACACTTCATATATTATTTTACCAAATAGTCCAGTTAACTACCTATTTTTCTTAGCTGAAGAAAATCCATATAAATTGAAGTACTTTAATGAGAGAACAGTTTAAAAACACAGTTCTCAAATAAGTGTAAAACGTAAGTTGATGTAGTTTTCCAAGATCTACAAAATGATCTTAGTGAAATTTTAATAGGTACCCAAGTAGAGAGAAGAAAACACTCTGGATTCCGACTTTTGAACTATCTTAAATTCAGCAGTGAATGAAAGTTAATTCAGATTTAATTCAATGAAAACTTGGTAAAGTTGTTTGCCTGGATGAAATGGTTATTAATAAACATAAAATTGGAGAACAATTATTTAAACTACCCTTGACTGAGCCATAGTTATTTTATTTCATAGAAAACATTTTTGTTTCCTTTCTTTTATCTCTTGCTGAAAGAGTGCTGGAAACCATTTGGGAGTGTTCATTTGAAGTAAAATGTTGTTCAGTCACTCAGTTGTGTCCAACTCTTTGTGATCCCACGGACTATAGCGCGCCAGGCTTCCCTGTTCTTCACCATCTCTTGGACTTTGCTCAAACACTTATTCATTGAGTCCATGATGCCATCCAACCCCTTCATCCTCTGTTGCTCCCTTCTTCTCCTGCCCTCAATCTTTCTCAGCATCTGTGTTTTTCCAGTGAGTTGGCTCTTTGCATCAAGTGGCCAAAATTTTGGAGGTTCAGCTTCAGCTTCAGTCCTTCCAATGAATATTCAGGACTGATTTCCTTTAGGGTTGACTGTTTTGATCTCTTTGCAGTCCAAGGATTCTCAAGAGTCTTCTCCAGCACCAAAGTTTGAGATCAGATGAGTCGCTCAGTCGTGTCCGACTCTTTGCGACCCCATGAATCGCAGCACACCAGGCCTCCCTGTCCATCACCAACTCCCGGAGGTCACTCAGACTCACATCCATCAAGTCAGTGATGCCATCCAGCCATCTCATCCTCTGTCGTCCCCTTCTCCTCCTGCCCCCAATCCCTCCCAGCATCAGAGTCTTTTCCAATGAGTCAACTCTTCGCATGAGGTGGTCAAAATACTGGAGTTTCAGCTTTAGCATCATTCCTTCCAAAGAAATCCCAGGGCTGGTCTCCTTCAGAATGGACTGGTTGGATCTCCTTGCAGTCCAAGGGACTCTCCAGAGTCTTCTCCAACACCACAGTTCAAAAGCATCAATTCTTCGGCGCTCAGCCTTCTTCACAGTCCAGCTCTCACATCCATACATGACCACAGGAAAGACCATAGCCTTGACTAGGCGAACCTTTGTTGGCAAAGTAATGTCTCTGCTTTTGAATATGCTATCTAGGTTGGTCATAACTTTCCTTCGAAGGAGTAAGCATCTTTTAATTTCATGGCTGCAGTCACCATCTGCAGAGATTTTGGAGCCCAGAAAAATAAAGTCTGACACTGTTTCCACTGTTTCTCCATCTATTTCCCATGTAGTGATGGGACCAGATGCCATGATCTTCGTTTTCTGAATGTTGAGCTTTAAGCCAACCTTTTCACTCTCCACTTTCACTTTCATCAAGAGGCTTTGAGTTCCTCTTCACTTTCTGCCATAAGGGTAGTGTCATCTGCATATCTGAGGTTATTGATATTTCTCCCGGCAATCTTGATTCCAGCTTGTGTTTCTTCCAGTCCAGCGTTTCTCATGATGTACTCTGCATATAAGTTAAATAAACAAGGTGACAATATACAGCCTTGACGTACTCTTTTTCCTATTTGGAACCAGTCTGTTGTTCCATGACCAGTTCTAACTGTTGCTTCCTGACCTGCATACAAATTTCTCAAGAGGCAGATCAGGTGGTCTGGTATTCCCATCTCTTTCAGAATTTTCCAGTTTATTGTGATCTACACAAAGGCTTTGGCATAGTCAATAAAGCAGAAATAGATGTTTTTCTGGAACTCTCTTGCTTTTTCCATGATCCAGCAGATGTTGGCAATTTGATCTCTGGTTCCTCTGCCTTTTCTAAAACCAGCTTGAACATCAGGAAGTTCACGGTTCACATATTGCTGAAGCCTGGCTTGGAGAATTTTGAGCATTACTTTACTAGTGTGTGAGATGAGTGCAATTGTGCGGTAGTTTGAGCATTCTTTGGCATTGCCTTTCTTTGGGATTGGGATGAAAACTGACCTTTTCCAATCTTGTGGCCACTGCTGAGTTTTCCAAATTTGCTGGCATATTGAGTGTAGCACTTTCACAGCATCATCTTTCAGGATTTGGAATAGCTCCACTGGAATTCCATCACCTCCACTAGCTTTGTGCGTAGTGATGCTTTCTAAGGCCCACTTGACTTCAAATTCCAGGATGTCTGGCTCTAGGTCAGTGATCACACTATCGTGATTATCTGGGTCATGAAGCTCTTTTTTGTACAGTTCTTCTGTGTATTCTTGCCACCTCTTCTTAATATCTTCTGCTTCTGTTAGGTCCATACCATTTCTGTCCTTTATTGAGCCCATCTTTGCATGAAATGTTCCTTTGGTATCTCTGATTTTCTTGAAGAGATCCCTAGTCTTTCCCATTCTGTTGTTTTCCTCTATTTCTTTGCATTGATCACTGAAGAAGGCTTTCTTATCTCTTCTTGCTATTCTTTGGAACTCTGCATTCAGATGTTTATATCTTTCCTTTTCTCCTTTGCTCTTCGACCACAGTTTGAAGGCAACAATTTTTCAGCACTCAGCCTTTTTTATTGTCCAGCTTTAACATGACTGTACATGACTGTTGGAAAAACCATAGCTTTGACTATATGGACCTTTGTAGGCAAAGAATTATCTCTGTTTTTTTAATTCACTGTCTAGGTTTGTCATCACTTTTCTTCCATGGAGCAAGTGCATTTTAGTTTCATGGCTACAGTCACCATCTGCAGTGATTTTGGAGCCCAAGAAAATAAAGTCTGACACTGTTTCCATTGTTCTCGCATGTATTTGCCATGAAGTGATGGGATCAGATGCCGTGATCTTCGTTTTTTGACTGTTGAGTTTTAAGCCAGCTTTTTTCACTCTCCTTTTTCACACTCATCAAGTGGCTGTTTAGTTACTCTTTACTTTCTGTCACTATACAGTGGTATCATCTGTATATCTGAGGTTGTTGATATTTCTCCTGGCAATCTTGATTCCAGCTTGTGATTCATCCAGCCCAGCATATAAGTTAAATAAGCAGGGTGATAATATACAGCCTGATGGACTCCTTTCCCAATTTGGAACTAGTCTGTTTTTCCATGTCTGGTTCTAACTGTTACTTCTTGACTTGCATACAGGTTGCTCAGGTAAGGTGGTCTGGTATTCCCTTCTCTTTAAGAGTTTTCCACGGATTGTTGTGATGCACATGGCCAAAGGCTTTAGCGTAGTCACTGAAGGAGAAATAGATGTTTTTTGGAATTCCCTTCCTTTTTCTATAATCCAATGGATGTTGGCAGTTTGGTCTCTGGTCAGATAAATATATTTTTTAATTTCATGGTTTTTAATTATCCTTTTAAAAATGTGGATACTAAAACATCTAAGATTGTTTATTGGGCTTGGATTATATCTCTGTTGAACGGTGCTGACCCAAGGTGACTCCTTTAGTGCATACATTTCCTCTTCAATAAAATAAGACAAATAATTTCTATAGCATGTCTCTTTTATATTGCCTCAATATAAAGGTATTTTAAAAGGCTGGAAACAAATTTGCATTCATTTATTCATTCATCAAAGTATGTCATATATTTACTGTGTCCCAGAAATTAAACTAGACACTCCTGAATAATCCCCAATCCTTGCCTTTGCCAACTTATAGACAGAGAGAGCATACAAAACTACTTAAACCTGAGAAAATTTCATGGGAAAATCTTCTTGCGGCCTAAGTCTCAGAGATGTATTAATAATGAATCATGTCTATACAAAAAGTAAAAGCAGCACCAAAAATATCTGAAAATTCTCCTTAAGAAGATCTTAGTGTCATATTTCAGTTCTGATTTTTTCCCCACTTACATGCTGTGTGACCTTGTTAAGCCGCTGAACCTTATGGGCGTCACAATCTCCTCTCCCATAAACTGGATTTACTTTATGAGATTGCTCTGAGGATCAAGCAAGAAGATATGTGTGAAAAAATAATATAAGTATGAAGGATAATTATAGTTATTATTAGAAACAATTATGACCATTTAGGTTAAAATGAAAGTGGTGAGAATAGAGCAGTTTGGGGACCCAAAAAATAATTTTTAGCTTATATAGATTCTAACAGGAGTAGAAGAAACCATAAAGAACTTTCTTTATGCTTTATTTAAATAAAGAAGCATAAATCAAAGCATAGTACATGATATTAAGATCTAACCCTTCATATGCTTCCAAATCATTTTAAAAATTGCCTTCAATAATGAAATGAACAGAAGGCTCTCAGGAGGAAACTGCTTCAGGGCTGCATTTTTGATTAAAGGTCTGGCCTAAGGCCTTATTCTTTGTGGGAATCTAAATGAAAGAAAAGAAGAAGAAAAGAAAGTCAGTGCTCCTGGTTAACTCTGGTGGTCTTTTGATAAATTCTGTCTCTGCACCTATCCTTATAAAGATAATAAGATCCTCGGCTATATCACTGGATTACAAAAGGAGGGATGTAAATGACTAGTCTGGGTTTCCCAGGTGTGTTAGTCACTTAGTCGTGTCTGATTCTTTGCAACCCTGTGGACTGTAGCCTGCCAGGCTTCTCTGTCCATGGGATTTTCCAGGCAAGAATACTGGAGTGGGTTGCTGTTTCCTGCTCTAGGGGATCTTCCTAACCCAGGGATCGAACCCATGTCTCCTATGTCTCCTGCATTGCAGGCAGATTCTTTACTATCTGAGCCAGGATTCCCAGGTGGCTCAGTAGTAAAGAATCTGCCTGCCAAAACAGGAGAGTCAAGAGATGAAAGGAAGATCTCCAGCAGGAGGAAATGGCAACCCACTCCAGTATTCTCGCCTGGAAAATTCCCTGGTCAGAGGAGCCTGGCTGGCTATACAGTCCATGGGGCTGCAAAGAGTCGGATACAACTGGGTGACTCCGCGCGCCCACACCCACTGGAACATTTAAGCTAAGTGATTATTTTACAGATAATACTTTTTAGTTAGCTTAACTCAGAGTCACCAGGTAGTAGAGAAGTTTTGCAAGGATGTAAAATGGGTTTTCTGCACCTTCTGTTTAATTGTAAAGTGTTGGTTTTGTTTAGTGTAAAGATTAGAAGGAATAGAGGAGGAGGGAAGGACATGGCAGGGAAGGAAATATCACCTTTGGTTGATGTGGCTTCTAAATCCAACTTTCACTATCTAATTTTAGTCCTATTAAATTCCTATAAAAGCAGCTTTTAAATAATATATGTGACTGATACTAATATTGCAGTCTCTTCTTTTCCCTCTCTTTTTCGTGGGGGAGAAGGGGCACTGTGGAAGTGTCTGAGCAGTCATCAGTCTGGGCAGCTGACCCCGGAATTATAAAGAATTCATTATTGCCAGGGTTTTAGCATCTAGGGTGATGAGCTTGTGACTGTTCTTTAGTAGTGCGCCAGTGACAGCCATCTTCATAAGAGAATAGGCTTTTGGTCAAATGATTCAATTATAGATTTGGTGTTGATAACCAGTGGAGGCCTTCTGGTAGTTAATATGATAGAAGCTGTTTTTTGGGAAATGATTGTGTGTGTGACTCTGATTTTTAACTCATGAATGAGGCTTGTAGGGCCCCTCTGCGGCAGCTTATGACACGCCCCAGGCTGTCCAGGAGCATTCTGAAGTACCAAATACTCACCCTTTTGTTGTTTTACTCTCAGACGATAACCACGAGGCTATGCTCCTTCACTCTATCCCAGAAGTGCAGCTGCTGATTGGGAAACATGTCTGTTGTTTCGTTGAAGGTTATTCTATGGTCCTACATTGTGTTTGACATTAAGGGGAATATTATTCTGTCCATTGTATAAGAGAAATGCAAGGTGTTTAAACTTCATCCTCCACTGACCCCACCTTGGTTACTCTTACTTATTCATAAGAAGGTGGCAAGACCCTTAAAACAGAAAGATTTTCAGGAGAAGAAAAACATTATCCTCTTACTGTACTAGAGAATGAAGGAAAATGGAAGGATCAACTTGAAGATCCTTTCTTTGCTCTTTTAGATCTTGTCAGTTCTTTAGAACCCGTCTGCCGTCGTCTCCCCAACCCCGCTGGCGTTTTTCTTGGCTTCCCCACTCAGGTGTGTCTCCTCTCCTCTGACACTCACAGCATTCAATTCTAGGGATTCATCAGGCGTAGGGGCCACAGTAGATCCTCATTATTCCTGGGCTCTATATTTTCAAACTTACCTACAGCAATGTCAGTACAGGCAGCATTTTTTGCAGTCATCTGTGAACATGAGCAGAGTGGTAACTGTTAGTCGCTCAGTGGTGCCCGACTCTTTGCGACCCCATGGACTACAGCCCACCAGGCTCCTCTGTCCATGAGATTTTCCAGGCAAGGATACTGGAGTGGGTTGCCATTTCCTTCTCCAGGGGATCTTCCTGACCCAGGGGTTGAACCCATGTCTCCTGTGTCTCCTGCATTGCAGGCAGATTCTTTACCGACTGAGCTAGTTGAGTCTGTCATCGTGCATGTTTGTAGCTGAGATTGAGCAAAGAGACACCTCTCCTTCCTGTTTCATCGCTCATACTTTCTGTGCTTTTCATAGTCTATTTAGTGCCATGCTCTTTTTTTTGCACTTTTGTGCTTTTTTGCACTTTTGTTTACAGTGTTTAAAATAACCCCCAGTGCAGTGCTGAAGTGCTATCTAGTGTTCTTAAGCTCAAGAAGGCTGTGATGTGCTTTATGGAGAAAATACATGTGTTAGATATGCTTTGTTTAGGCATGGGTGCCATTGGCTGCAAGTTCAATGTTAATGAATCTATGATATATATTATTTAAGATATCTTTAAACAGAAACACACATAAAACAAAGTTATATATTGATAGGTTGATGAAAATGTTATGGCCAGAGACTTGTAGAAACCTTAACCTTTTATTTCTTCTAGGAACAGTGGTTCAGTATTTTCTAATTCAGTGATTGCAGTGACTTTATAGGCCATTATTACTGTGAATAACAATAATTAACTGTATATTATTGTTTTTCTGGGACCTGAAGAATGTAAATCTCAATGTATACTTATTTAGTGGAATAGTCAATCAGTCAGTTCCGTCGCTCAGTTGTGTCTGACTCTTTGTGACCCCATGGACTGCAGCACGCCAGGCTTCCCTGTTCATCTCCAACTCCTGGAGCTTGCTCAGACTCACATCCATCGAGTGGGTGACGACATCTAACCATCTCATCCTCTGTCATCCCCCTCTCCTCCTGCCCTCAATCTTTCCCCGTGTCAGGGTCTTTTCCAATGAGTTCCAATGAGTTTCAGTTCTTCGCATCAGGTGGCCAAAAGTATTGGAGCTTCAGCTTCAGCATCAGTCCTTCCAATGAATATTGAGGACTGATTTCCTTTAGGATTGACTGGTTTGATCTCCTTGCTGTCCAAGGGACTCTCAAGAGTCTTCTCCAACACCACAGTTCAAAGCATCAGTGCTTAGCTTTCTATATGGCCCAACTCTCACATCTGTACATGACTACTGGAAAAACCATAGCTTTGATGAGATGGACCTTTGTTGGCAAAGTGATGTCTCTGCTTTTTAATATGCTGTCTAGGTTTGTCATAGCTTTTCTTCCAAGGAGCAAGTGCATTTTAATTTTATGGCTGCAGTCACCATCCACAGTGATTTTGGACCCCAAGAACATAAAGTCTGTCACTGTTTCCATTGTTTCCCCATCTATTTACCATGAAGTGATGGGACCAGATGCCATGATCTTTGTTTTTTGAATGTTCAGTTTTAAGCCAGCTTTTTCACTCTCCTCTTTCACTTTCATCAAGAGGCTCTTTAGTTCCTCTTTGCTTTCTGTCATAAAGGTGGTGTCATCTACCTATCTGAGGTTATTGGAATAGTCCGTAGTTTCCAAATGTTTGCCAAGTCAGTGAAACCTAGGGATGTGGGACAAGGTGCCGAACAGGGAAGAGCCCTGTTAGGCCACAGCCTGGGGACCCGTTTGGTAGTGGGAGCAATCACTGCATGTCAGGGTGGCCCTGTGCAACTCACCTCCTCCCCGGTGAGGCAAGGAGCCAAGCCTTGCCTGGCTACTCAGGGAAGGTACCCTGGGTACACTGCACAGACTCTGGGTACTCAGGTGGAAATGAGTCGGGAATGAAGAGATGGGGCTCTTGGCTGGGTTGTACTGCTATTGAAATGTGTAACTCAGAATAAGTTATCATTCTGTCTCAGTTTTCTTAAAAGTAAAATGAGGTCATTGGGCTAGGTTACTGTTTCATGTCCAGCGGATTTGGAATATGAAGAGAGGGAGATGGCACTGGAATGCAGTGAAGCTTAAACCCCGCCTCAGAGTCTTTCCATAATGCCCAAATGCAGAAATACAGATAATCACAGATGTTTCAGTGTCTGAATTCTGCCTTCAACCAACTGCCACTTGTTCTGACAATCCTGTTGACAAGTTCTGTAGAACATGCATTCCGATCACACCTTCTGACACAAGGAAGAATCGCTTCTTCAGACCTCTTGACCAGATCTGCGTGGTGCTTTCAGTCATATTCAACTTGAAGCTTGGAGTTCATGTCAAATGAAATATTTTCAAGACTCAGTATGTATTCCCCAAACAGCAATAAATCACTCAGAAAGTTATGTGCTCATTTGCACATGGCTTCAAATTACTGAGTTAGCCAGCTGAGGGCATGTATTACGGTTTTTCAGCATATGATTTTTTTATTTCTGGTGTTCTGATCATCCAGTAATTAGTGGATACAGTTGAAATTACAAGCTGCTGCCATTGCCTCAGATGGTCAGGTTTTCAGGATGCCAACTCCCAGCTCCTCTGGAGTTGACATAAATATTATGGAAGCAAAAAATTATAGTCATTTGCAGGGAAATCATGTGTTTAATTGCCAAGTGAAGCACAGGAAAAACAGCAGAAGCACACATCATGTATCAGTTAATGTGAGTGCATTATTGCATGTTGCAAAGGGGTCTAAAAGGACTTTTCAATAGCAAAATGAAAACAAAACTATTCTAAAAAATGCCATCTGTGAAGCCTCCAGATATATCTGACTGGCTCATTTCCTTTCAAAAATAGTCCCTGAATTCCAAAAGCTGTTAATAATGGATGGAAATAACTGCAGAGTAGAAATGCACTATGACTGATGGAGGGAGACTTAATGTTAAGGACTTAGCAGCTATTGAAATCAACATGGAGAGCAATGTTCTGCAGACACATTTTGTGTAGATATTTCAATGTTTGCTGCAGATGGCACTTTAACACAACATAAGACTCCTCAGATTCTACACATAGGTGGATTATTTTGATAATTCATTTCAAACGCAGAATTTACTTGTAAAAATTTATTTATAAATAAATATGAATTATATGACTTTTTTTTGATTTCCTATTTTCCCTTTTTGTTTTTTGGTAGACTTGTCATCATGGGAAAGATAATTGATAACCATATAAGATTTTATAATGGGCCTCAAATTAATGGAAATAGAAATCAAAAATACAGTTGTTATATTTCTGTATTGGAAACCAATCACCACAGAAAACTTAAACCTAGTAATATGTCACATGTTTTATTCCTCTTTTTAAATTACATATAAACTTGGAGACTTCATCTATTATTCTAGTGAAAGTCACTCAGTTGTAGACTCTTTGTGACCCCTTGGACTATACAGTCCTTGGAATTCTCCAGGCCAGAATACTAGAGTTGATAACCTTTCCCTTCTCCAGGGGATCTTCCCAACACAATTATTTCCCAACTATTCTAAAAGCAAAGGTAAAGAACTGTCATGGGTTCTATCACTGCCAAGTAGTCAACACAGTATAGTGATAAAGGTCATGAACTCTGGAATCAGATTATCCAATATTTCTTTTCTGCCACTTACCAACATGTGACCTTAGGCAAGTTTTACATTTATACATATCTCAGTATCTTCATCTATAAAATAGATGTAATATCGGTACTTGCCTAATATGTGTTGAGAATTACATGAGACCATATGCCTGAAGCAGTTAATTTGATCTCTGGGACATATGAAATGTTCAAGAAGTATAAGTCCACACCATTATTTAAGTTGTTGTTCAGTCTCTAAGTCATGTTCGACTCTTTCGACTTGATGAACTGCAGCATGCCAGGCTTCCCTGTCCTTCACCATCTCCCAAAGTTTGCTCAAACTCAAGTTCATTGAGTTGGTGATGCCATCCAACTGCCTCATCCTCTGTTATCCCTTTCTCCTCCTGCCCTTATTCTTTCCCAGCATCAGCGTCTTTTCCAATGAGTCGGCTCTTTGCATCAGGTGGCCAAAGTATTGGAGCTTCAACTTCAGTGTCAGTCCTTCCAATGCATATTCAGGTTTGATTTCCTTTAGGATTGACTGGTTTGATCTCCTTGCAGTCCAAGGGACTCTCAGGAGTCTTCTCCAACACCACAGTTCAAAAGCATCAATTCTTTGGTGCTCAACTTTTTTGTAGTCCAACTCTCATGTCCATACATGACTGTAGAAAAGCCATAGCTTTGACTAGACGGACTTTTGTTGGCAAAGTGATGTCTCTTCTTTTTAATACTCTGTCTGGGTTCATCATAGCTTTTCTTCCAAGGAGCATGCATATTTTAATTTTGTGGCTACATTCACTGATGCAGTGATTTTGGAGCCTCCCAAAATAAAATCTGTCACTATTTCCACATTTTCCCCATCTATTTACCATGAAATGATGGGACTGGATGGCATGATCTTAGTTTTTTGAATGTTGTTTTAAGTCAGCTTTTTCACTCTCCTCTTTCACTTTCATCAAGATTCTCTTTGGTCCCTCTTCACTTTCTGCCACCATTATTTAAGCAGCAGCTGCAAATACATCCAGCCAGACACTATGTTGTGACATTCTCTTGTTGTTTAACAATTTTTAGGCAAGGTGATTAAAACAACTGTTTTGTATTATGAGGGTCTATTACTGTCCTAAACCCATTATTTTATGTAATTTCTACAGTAAACCAGGAATGTAGATTTCATCATCTCGTTTTATAGATGAGGAAACTGAGATTTAATTGATACAATCATGCCCTTTGAAACAAAATAATAACTAGTGCTTATTGATGGTTGTGTGCCCCACTGTTCAATCACTGTAAATTGTAGTCTCTCAGTTCTCACAACATTCTAGGAGGTAGGTAGTCTTCCTGTCAGTATTTGCATAGGAAGGAACATAGGTACAGGGAGACTAAGTAACTTGTATAAAAGTGCGTAATTAAAAAGTGTCAGAAGTCAAGGTTTATTCCATCAGATTAATTCCAGAATCCTTGTTCTCAAGTACTATGCTGAAAGAAAACAAGGGATTCACAGCCATGTAAAAAGGTTACTTATAATAAGTAATGAAAGAAATAAATGACAGACATGTGGGCAAAATATATAAGCAGATAATTTACAGTGGAAGAAATAACAAATGGCCAATATATCCATATGATATTCTTGTCGCCAGTTTCCTAAAAAAGATACACAAATTAACATTACAATGATGTATAATTTTTTACCTATCAGATTTGAAAAATATGAAAAGATTGATACTGCTGTTGATATAACCTCTATAGAAGTCAATTCACTGGTACCTATTAAAGATGAGAAATGCACATACCCTTTGGCCTAGCAATTTAGCTTATAGAAATATATTTTAAAGAATTATTCACACAAATATATATTTGTACAGAGATGTTCATTGCATCATTATTTGTACAAAAGTGAAAAATTGAAAACAACAAAAAAGGGAATGTTTTTGATAAATTATAGACTTTTAATGCTGTTGAGTATTATGTAACACTCGAAATACAGGAATGAAGTAGATCTTTTTGACATGTTATATAGAAAAGTCTGTTGATGGTGAAAATCAAGTTGCATTATATTATGTATTTGGTAGAATTTTTTGGGTAAAAATACATTTATTTACCTTTTGTATTTCTGTATTATAGAAAAAAGACAGGAAAGAAATACATAAATTATTAACAGTTATTTTTAGGAGTATTCATGGATGGAAATTTATAATGAGAAAAATTTTGATTTTACTTAATAACACCTTGATATTATTTAACATATAATGATATAATATTTGTGTTGTTCAGTTGCTAAGTCATGTCCGACTCTTTGTGACCCCATGGACTGTAGCATGCCAGGCTCCCCTGTCCTCAATTGTCTCCTGGAGTTTGCTCAAATTCATGTCCATTGAGTCAGTGATGCTATCTAACCATCTTATCCTCTGCTGTACCCTTCTCCTTTTGCCTTTAGTCTTTCCCAGCATCAGGGTCTTTTCCAGTGAGTCAGTTCTTTGCATCAGGTGGCCAAAGTATTGGAGCTTCAGCTTTAGCAACAGTCCTTCCAGGGAATATTCAGGGTTGATTTCCTTTAGGAGTGAATGGTTTGATCTCCTTGCTGCCCAAGGGACTCTCAAGAGTCTTTTCCAGTGCCAGAATTTGAAAGCCTCATTTCTTTGGCTGAGTAGCCTTCTTTATGGTCTAACTTTCACATTATTTATATAAAATAATGATCATATCGCATAATAATGTACATAATAAAGTAAAAGTATAATGTAAAAATAAAATGGAAAGTAAGAACTATGCCAAAGTTACAGAGCTCATAAATGGCAGAAGTATAATTTAGTGCAAGCTCTGTTTGACTCCAGAGTTGTCTTCTCCACGATTCCACCCTCTAGGATAACGGCATTATTAAACATTGGTCCTGTTTTTCCATATACTGCATGTAATTACATATAATTAGGTTTCCTAGAGAGTTATATGTTACAACTTGTCAGGAAGGAGAAGAGACAATAAAACAAACTTTATTGTAAGTTTATTCCAATAAATAGTAAAATAATAAACCTGCCCAACTAATTTTATTGGAACCTTACATTTCAAACCAAGTAAAGGTGATATCTGCAACATAAATTATTTGACAATCTCACTTAAAAAAATAGATGCTAAAACCTTGATGTTTGTTAGAAACCAACACAATACTATAAAGCAATTGTCCTCAATTAAAAATAAATAAAATTTTTTAAAAAAACATTAGCTAAATGAACCCAATAGTATATTAAGAAAATAGTTCATCATGATAAGGTCAAGTTTATTCTAGGAATGTAAGGATGCTTTAGCATCCAACATTATATTAATTTATATTACTGGGCTAAAGGGAAAAATAACCTATACTTATAACAATAGATGTAGACAAAGCACTGGATGGAATTCACCATCTATTTCGATTGAAAAGTAGCTCTCATAAAATCAGAAATATAAGGTGTAGGGAGACACTTTTGTGTCCTATCTAAACCTCTATAGTATTAACTGTTCCCCTACATTTCAATAGTTTCTTAGTATATGCAACTGAGGCTCTACCTGAGGGCTACCTCTGGTTCCTGGAATATGTGTAGGGCAGACTGGAAGTGCTGGGGAAAGTATGGTTTCAATAATAGCTCCCAGTAAAGGATGGACAAGCTTTGGTGAGTAAATATCCCAGCTTCCTCAGTCCTTGTTTTGGCAGAGGGCAGTCTTATACGAGAGGTAGGTAAACTTTTTTGGTAAGAGGGCAGATAGTAAATAGCTTTGGTTTTGTGGGCAATGTGGTCTCTGTTGCAACTACTCAACTCTGCTGTTGCAGTGCAAACATAGCCATAGATGGCACCTAAAAGATGAGTGCACCCGTGTTCCAAGAAAACTTGTTTATACAAATAAACTGTGGTTGATTTTGACCCTTAGCTGTAGTTTGTAGAACCCTTTCTACATAGTTCCACAGAAATTTTTGGCAGTATTAGGACCCAGGTGCCCACAATATAGGTTGTCCTGGTGACTCAGTGGTACAGAATCTGCCTACAATGCAGGATACGTGGGTTTAATCCTTGGGTTGTGACGATCCCCTGGAGAAGAAAATGGCAACCCACTCCAGTATTCTTGCCTGGGAAATCTCCTGGACAGAGGAGCTTGGCTATAGCCCATGAAATCACAAAAGTGTTGGACACAACTTAGCAACTCAACAACAGCAACACCAAGCCCACAATATATGGTAACTTGCTCATTTTATGCATCATACTTATTTTTTTCCCCTTTCTAACTTTACTTTCTCATACTCTATTGGTGCTACTTGCGATAGCTTCCTATATAGGCTGCTTGTCAAATTCTTATCTCAGTGTCTACTTCTGTGGAAACCCAAGCTAGGATAGTTGATATCAGAAACGATTCTATGAAGCGGAACCTCAGGATGGAATTCTGAAAACAAGGACAACAGCGAGGACCTAGAAGGCCATGAGGACCTCATTGCTGTCCAAGTGTGGCAGTGACATCCTCCAGCACTCTGTAGCATCATAAGTACTAGGAGTCTCACCTCTAGTGAATTGTAATGGGATGTAGGTGGAATGGGATGCACTGACTTACATAAACTCTTATGCTTGAAATATATTAAGACAATGATAACTCTAAAGCATATGAAGATGGTTAGTTGTTATGAAAAGCCATAGTAGCCTTAAAGAAAGAAAATGACAGAGTCGGGAAAGCCACATATCAATTTGGGAAACTCTGTGAAAACCAGAAGGCCTCCATGGCTCTGTTTTAACAGACATTCATCTCCTGAACACAATAGATTTTGCTGAATATTTGGTTCCAACAGTAGCCTTCAGTTAGTGATCTGATGTCAGTCAGATTTCAATATGAGAGGGGTAGAGTTATAAAGGAGGCTGAAAGAATCTCCTATTGAAAGTCAGGGATCTGAGACACAAGGAATAGGACTCTTAGATTTGGAAGGGACCCACTCCAGTATTCTTGCCTGGAGAATCCCAGGGACAGGGGAGCCTGGTGGGCTGCAGTCTATGGGGTTGCACATAGTCGGACACGACTGAAGCGACTTAGCAGCAGTAGCAGCAGCAGCAATCTGAGGATGTATTTAGAAACCTCAAATTCCATATTTCACTGAATTTCAAGGGCTGGCTTGCTAGAGGAAGCAGCCTTCCATTTCCCAAAGACTGTGCAAAGGTCTTGTTGAGGTAATGGCTTCGAAAAGTGATACTTTTCCTCCACAAGGTCAGTTCTAACCATCTGTCACTACTTACAGGTCAGTAACCAAGGTCAAGTCTCAGCATGGCCCAGTTGAGTAACTCGTGTCCCTGTATTGGATAGAAGGGATTATTCACTCAACAAGCTGCAAGGCCTGGCTAATAGGTGTCAGCAGAACTGGGAGAACATGTCTGGGAACGGAACCTGAGGGTGCTGGACCAGGGAGGGCAGGCTGTGAGACAAGATGTTGGATGCGAGGACATTCTCGAATGACTCAGGATTTAACATCTTGTCAGCAATGCCTAGAGCCAGTCCTAATATCCTTCTGGAATATCTCCTTGAGAAAATTAAAGTGCCATCAATGTTTTGTAAATTTGTTTGCAGGTCAATCTAAATATTCATCAGCATAGAAATAGTTTAGTAAGTATTTTTATGGACAGTATTAGAAAGTTGTCTGTTATATTATTTAAGGTGAAATAAATAAGCTATTTGCTAGATCTCCTTACCTTTCTCTCTGTGACCTCATGAGCATACAGAGATGTTTGGAAAGATATCTCTGAAACTAATATCAGTGGTTATTAAAAGGAGGAAATAAATAAGTAAAAAAAGGGTGATTTTCAATTTTTATATTCTTCAGTAAACAAATGAAAGGAAAATAAAACAGATTTAGAAGAATCATTTTGGTTGTTGTCCTTTTCCTCATTTCCAAATTTTATATAACAAACATATTCTTTTCATAATAAAAGATAAAAAGAAACAGAGCTAATATCACTACTGAGATCAATGCTTTTGTATTTTAAGTGCACTTCAGATCAGATCAGATCAGATCAGTCACTCAGTCGTGTCCGACTCTTTGCGACCCCATGAACTGCAGCACGCCAGGCCTCCCTATCCATCACCAGCTCTCGGAGGTCACTCAGACTCACATTCATCGAGTCAGTGATGTCATCCAGCCATCTCATCCTCTGTCGTCCCCTTCTCCTCCTGCCCTCAATCCCTCCCAGCATCAGAGTCTTCTCCAATGAGTCAACTCTTCGCATGAGGTGGCCAAAATACTGGAGTTTCAGCTTTAGCATCATTCCTTCCAAAGAAATCCCAGGGCTGATCTCCTTCAGAATGGACTGGTTGGATCTCCTTGCAGTCCAAGGGACTCTCAAGAGTCTTCTCCAACACCACAGTTCAAAAGCATCAATTCTTCGGCGCTCAGCCTTCTTCACAGTCCAGCTTTCACATCCATACATGACCACAGGAAAGACCATAGCCTTGACTAGGCGAACCTTTGTTGGCAAAGTGATGTCTCTGCTTTTGAATATGCTATCTAGGTTGGTCATAACTTTCCTTCCAAGGAGTAAGCGTCTTTTAATTTCATGGCTGCAGTTACCATCTGCAGTGATTTTGGAGCCCAGAAAAATAAAGTCTGACACTGTTTCCACTGTTTCTCCATCTATTTCCCATGTAGTGATGGGACCAGATGCCATGATCTTCGTTTTCTGAATGTTGAGTTTTAAGCCAACCTTTTCACTCTCCACTTTCACTTTCATCAAGAGGCTTTTGAGTTCCTCTTCACTTTCTGCCGTAAGCGTGGTATCATCTGCATATCTGAGGTTATTGATACTTCTCCCGGCAATCTTGATTCCAGCTTGTGTTTCCTCCAGTCCAGCATTTCTCATGATGTACTCTGCATATAAGTTAAATAAACAGGGTGACAATATACAGCCTTGACGTACTCCTTTTCCTATTTGGAACCAGTCTGTTGTTCCATGACCAGCACTTAGGATATGTATAATATGTGATACCTTCTGGAGGACAGTTTGGTATTGCTTTTGAAATAAAAGTAGTATGTCATCTTTGAACCCAAAAAATCCATTTTATAGACAGTTAACCTAATATCTCATGCATGCTTCCAAAGATACATGCTTAACTAATTTTCATTATACTACTGCTTTCTTATAACAGCAAAAATCGAGAAAGACTCAACTATCTACTATTCCAATAATGAAATCCTATGAACTACTAGAAAGAATGAAATAGACATATATTCTATTACAGGGAATTGTTCTAGCTCTATTAAGAGACATAATTGAGGTAGTGGCCTTGTAAGATGCTTCTGGGTAAATAGCATCAGTATACTGAGGTTGTATTACTATAATTGTGCAAAAATCTCCAAAGGCATATTTGATAAGCAGGTCAGGAAGCAACAGTTAAAACTGGACATGGAATAACAGACTGCTTCCAAATAGGAAAAGGAGTACGTCAAGGCTTTATATATTGTCACCCTGCTTATTTAACTTCTATGCAGAGTACATCATGAGAAATGCTGGGCTGGAAGAAGCACAAGCTGGAATCAAGATTGCCCGGAGAAATATCAATAACCTCAGATATGCAGATGACACCACCCTTATAGCAGAAAGTGAAGAGGAACTAAAAAGCCTCTTGATGAAGGTGAAATAGGAGAGTGAAAAAGTTGGCTTAAAACTCAACATTCAGAAAACGAAGATCATGGCATCTGGTCCCATCACTTCATGGGAATTAGATGGGGAAACAGTGGAAACAGTGTCAGACTTTATTTTTTTGGTCCCCAAAATCACTGCAGATGGTGACTGCAGCCATGAAATTAAAAGACGCTTACTCCTTGGAAGGAAAGTTATGACCAACCTAGATAGCATATTCAAAAGCAGAGACATTACTTTGCCAACAAAGGTTCATCTAGTCAAGGCTATGGTCTTTCCTGTGGTCATGTATGGATGTGAGAGTTGGACTGTGAAGAAAGCTGAGTGCCTAAGAATTGATGCCTTTGAACTGTGGTGTTGGAGAAGACTCTTGAGAGTCCCTTGGACTGCAAGGAGATCCAACCAGTCCATTCTGAAGGAGATCAGCCCTGGGATTTCTTTGGAAGGAATGATGCTAAAGCTGAAACTCCAGTACTTTGGCCACCTCATGCCAAAGAGTTGACTCATTGGAGAAGACTTTGATGCTGGGAGGGATTGGGGGCAGGAGGAGAAGGGGATGACAGAGGATGAGATGGCTGGATGGCATCACTGACTCGATGGATGTGAGTCTGGATGAACTCTGGGAGTTGGTGATGGACAGGGAGGCCTGGTGTGCTGTGATTCATGGGTTGCAAAGAGTCGGACACCACTGGGCGACTGAACTGAACTGAAATATGCTATTGCCACAGTTGGAATCAGAGCAAGATTTTCACCTTCTGTGTGACATCTTCTTATCCAGCACCCTTTTCTTTTATAACTGAAGAACAAATAAAAAAGAAAAAAAGTTAAAGAAGATTTGGGAGAGGAAATAATAAAGGAATATATTAATTGCCAGGAAATTAAACAGAATTACCCCAAAAGTCCTAGAAGCAGATGAAGCAAGACAAGTGAATTGACAAGCAGTGATAGTAGGAAAATAATAATAATATAATGGCTGAACATTTATTCATTACTTTCTTTTTAAAAAATTTCTTTGGTTACACCATGTTGCATGTGAAATCCTAGTTTCCCAACCAGGGATCAAACCCCTGCCTCCTGCATTGAAATGTGGAATCCTTACCTCTAGACTGCCAGGGAAGTTCCTATTAATTACTTTCTATCATCAAGCATTTACTGAATACTTTTCATGTGTTGCCTCATTCGATACTTGAAAACTATGACACAGATAAAAAGAAACAGAATACTCCCTATTCACTAAAGCTGAGGCTCCAATACTTTGGCCATTTAATGTGAAGAGCTGATTCATTGGAAAAGACCCTGATGCTGGGAAAGATTGAAGGCAGGAGGAGAAAGGGATGGCAGAGGATGAGATGGTTGGATGGCATCACCAACTCAATGGACATGAATTTGAGCAAACTCTGGGAGACAGTGGAGGACAGAGGAGCCTGGTGTGCTGCAGTCAATGGTGTTGCAAAGAGTTGGACATGACAGCGACTGAACAACAACAAATTTTACTGATAAATCCAGAGCTTTAGGACACCCAGAAGTGTGTAGGCCATTTAAATAAAGACGAATCCATACCTACACATTATAGTGAAACTATCAAAGTTCAAAGGTGAGGTGAGAATCTTAAAAGCAGAGGGAAAAATACGGCAAAATAACAACACTGAAGAGAGAGTAAAACTGAGAGAATTGATCACTCACAGAACCTCATAAAAGCAAACTCTGAAGGATATACTTCAGGCAGAAGGAAAGTGATTCTACAGGGAAAGTTTGAGGTACAAGAATGAATAAGAAACAAAGAAGCAAATGTAAATAAATATTAATTGTGTAAAACCAGTGACAGTAATATACAGTGAGATTAAGAAACAGCTCAACAGAAAAGAATTAAAATACTGGGAAACAATAGAACACAGGCCAAGAGGAGGTGAAGTGGAATTAATGGATTCAACATTCTTGCCTTTTCTTAGAGAATGGTAAGTGTTTGAATAAGCTTAGATTTTAAAAAGTTGTAAATTCCAGGATAAATATTAAAATTTCAGACTTGTGGAAAGAAAAATTGGAGGGATAAAGTTGTTTAGACTTGCATATACGTGTATATAGAGAAGGAAATGGCAACCCACTCCAGTGTTCTTGCGTGGAGAATCCCAGGAACAGAGGAGACTGGTGGGGTGCCGTCTATGGGGTCACACAGAGTCGGACACAATTGAAGTGACTTAGCAGCAGCAGCAGCAGCATGCATGTATAAAGCTACAAAGAAAAGCAGGGAAATGGTTACTATAAAAATGAGAATACGGGGCCATCATGCTGATACTATCCTATGCTACGTCACTTCAGTCGTGTCCGACTCTGTGTGACCACATAGACGGCAGCCCACCAGGATTCCCCATCCCTGGGATTCTCCAGGCAAGAATACTGGAGTGGGCTGCCATTTCCTTCTCCAATGCATGAAAGTGAAAGAGAAAGTGAAGTCGCTCAGTCATGTCTGACTCTTAGCGACCCCATGGACTGCAGCCTACCAGGCTCTTCCGTTCGTGGGATTTTCCACGCTGATACTAAAACCAGACAAAGATATCAAAGAAGAGAATTACAGGCCAGTATCACTGATGATACTGTCAATCATCAGTCAATCCTAAAAGTTAAACCTAAAGGAAATCAGTCCTGAATATTCATTGGAAGGACCGACGATGAAGCTGAAACTCCAATCTTTGGCTACCTGATGTGAAGAACTGACTCATTGGAAAAGACCCTGATGCTGGGAAAGTTTGAAGGCAGAAGGAGAAGGGGACAACAGAGTATGAGGTGGTTGGACGGCATCACCATTGTTATGGACATTAATTTGAATAAGCTCCAGGAGTTGGTGATGGACAGGGAAGCCTAGTGTGCTGCAGTCCATGGGGTTGAAAAGAGTCAAATGTGACTGAGCGATTGAACTGAACTGAACTGATCACTGAGGAACATAGATGCAAGAATATTTAGCAAAACACTAGCAAACAAAATCCAATAATACAGTAAAAGGATCATATACTAGGGTCAAGTGGGGTTATTCCAGGGATGCAAAATTATTCACTATTCACAAATTGATTAGTGTATAGTGTGTACTCAGTTGCATCTGACTCTTTGTGACCCCATGAACTATACCTGCCAGGTTCCCCTGTTGATGGGATTTTACAGGCCAGAATACTGGAATGGAGTGCCATTTTCTTCTGCAGGGGATCTTCCCAACCCAGGGCTCCAGTCTGCATTTCCTGCATTGACAGGCAGATTCTTTATCACTGAGCCACCTGGGAATACACTGGAGGTGTATACACCTCACCACTGGAGCGGTGAGTGGTGAGTGGCCGAGAGGAGGCACCCTACGACCAACATAAGAGAAATCCCAGTAAGACAGTAGGCGCTGAGAGAGCGCATCAGAGGGCAGACAGACTGAAACCACGATCACAGAAGGCTAACCAGTCTTATCACATGGACCACAGCCTTGTCTAACTCAATGAAACTAAGCCATGCTGTGTAGGGCCACCCAAGATGGATGGGTCATGATGGAGAGTTCCGACAAAATGTGGTCCACTGGAGAAGGGAATGGCAAACCACTCCAGTCTTCTTGTTTGAGAACCCCATGAACGGTATGAAAAGGCAAAAAGATAGCACACTGAAAGATGAACTCCCCAGGTCAGTAGGTGACCAATATGCTATTGGAGATCATGGAGAAATAACTCCAAAAACAACAAAGAGACAGAGCCAAAGCAAAAACAACACCCAGTTGTGGATGTGACTGGTGATAGAAGCAAGGTCTGAATGCTGTAAAGAGCAATATTGCATAGGAACCTGGAATGTTAGGTCCATGAATCAAGGCAAATTGGAAGTGGTCAAACAGGAGATGGCAAGAATGAACGTTGACGTTTTAGGAATCAGCGAACTAAAATGGACTGGAATGGGTGAATTTAACTCAGATGACCATTATATCTACTACTGTGGGCAAGAATCCCTTAGAAGAAATGGAGTAGCCATCATAGTCAACAAGAGTCTGAAATGCAGTACTTGGAAGCAATCTCGAAAATGACAGAATGATCTCTGTTCGTTCCCAAGGCAAATCATTCAATATCACGGTAATCCATATCTATGCCCCGACCAGTAATGCTGAAGAAGCTGAAGTTGAACGGTTCTATGAAGACCTACAAGACCTTTCAAAACTAACACCCAAAAAAAGATGTCCTTTTCATTATAGGGGACTGGAATACAAAAGTAGGAAGTCAAGAAACACCTGAATTAACAGGCAAATTTGGCCTTGGAGTACAGAATGAAGCAAAGGGCAAAAGAGTTTTGCCAAGAGAACCCACTGGTCATAACAAACACCCTCTTCCAACAACACAAGAGAAGACTCTACACATGGACATCACCAGATGGTCAATACCAAAATCAGATTGATAATATTCTTTGCAGCCAAAGATGGAGAAGCTCTACAGTCAGCAAAAATAAGATCGGGAGCTTACTGTGGCTCAGATCATGAACTCATTGCCAAATTCAGACTTAAATGGAAGAAAGTAGGGAAAACCACTAGACCATTCAGGTATGACCTAAATCATTTCCCTTATGATTATACAGTAGAAGTGACAGATTTAAGGGACTAGATCTGATAGACAGAGTTCCTGATGAACTATGGATGGAGGTTCATGACATTGTACAGGAGACATGGATCAAGACCATCTCCAAGAAAAAGAAATGCAAAAAACAAAATGGCTGTCTGAGGAGGCCTTACAAATAGCTGTGAAAAGAAGAGAAGTGAAAAGCAAAGAAGGAAAGGAAACATATACCCATTTGAATGCAGAGTTCCAAAGAATAGCAGGGAGAGGTAAGAAAGCTTTCCTCAGTGATCAGTGCAAAGAAATAGAGGAAAACAATAGACTAGGAAAGACAAGAAATCTCTTCAAGAAAATTAGAGATACCAAGGGAATATTTCATGCAAAGATGGGGTCAATAAAGGACAGAAATAGTATGGACCTAACAGAAGCAGAAGATATTAAAAAGAGGTGGCAAGAATACACAGAAGAACTGTACAAAAAAGATCTTCACGACCAAGATAATCATGATGGTGTGATCACGCACCTAGAGCCAGACATCCTGGAATGTGAAGTCAAGTGGGCCTTAGGAAACATCACTATGAACAAAGCTAGTGGAGGTGATGGAATTCCAGCTGAGCTATTTTGAATCCTGAAAGATGATGCTATGAAAGTGCTGTACTCAATATGCCAGAAAATTTGGAGAACTCAGTAGTGGCCACAGGACTGGAAAAGGTCAGTTTTCATTTCAATCCTAAAGAAAGGCAATGCCAAAGAATGCTCAAACTACCGCACAATTGCACTTATCTCACACACTAGTAAAATAATGCTCAAAATTCTCCAAGCCAGGCTTCAACAATACATGAAGCGTGAACTTCCAGATATTCAAGCTGGATTTAGAAAAGGCAGAGGAACCAGAGATCAAATTGCCAACATCCACTGGATCATTGAGAAGCAAGAGAGTTCCAGAAAAACATCTATTTCTGCTTTATTGACTATGCCAAAGCCTTTGACTGTGTGGGTCACAATAAACTGTGGAAAATTCTTCAAGAGATGGGAATACCAAACCACCTGACCTGCCTCTTGAGAAACCTGTAAGCAGGCCAGGAAGCAACGCTGTATATTGTCACCCTGCTTATTTAACTTATATGCAGAGTACGTCATGAGAAATGCTGGACTGGAAGAAACACAAGCTGGAATCATGATCACCAGGAGAAATATCAGTCACCTCAGATATGCAGATGACACCACCCTTATGGCAGAAAGTGAAGAGGAACTAAAAAGCCTCTTGATGAAGGTGAAAGAGGAGAGTGAAAAAGTTGGCTTAAAGCTCAACATTCAGAAAACTAAGATCATGGCATCTGGTCCCATCACTTCATGGGAAATAGATGAGGAAACAGTGGAAACAGTGTCAGACTTTATTTTGAGGGGCTCTAAAATCACTAGAGATGGTGACTACAGCCATGAAATTAAAAGACGCTTACTCCTTGGAAGGAAAGTCATGAGCAACCTAGATAGCATCTTGAAAAGCAGACATTACTTTGTCAACAAAGGTTTGTCTAGTCAAGGCTATGGTTTTTCCTGTGGTCATGTATGGATGTGAGAGCTGGACTGTGAAGAAAGCTGAGTGCTGAAGAATTGATGCTTTTGAATTGTAGTGTTGGAGAAGACTCTTGAGAGTCCCTTGGACTGCAAGGAGATCCAACCAGTCCATTCTAAAGGAGATCGGTCCTGGGATTTCTTTGGAAGGAATGATGCTAAAGCTGAAACTCCAGTACTTTGGCCACCTCATGCGAAGAGCTGACTCATTGGAAAGGACCCTGATGCTGGGAGGGATTGAGGACAGGAGGAAAAGGGGACGACAGAGGATGAGATGGCTGGATGGCACCACCAACTTGATGGTCATGAGTTTAAGTGAACTCTGGGAGTTGGTGATGGACAGTGAGGCCTGGTGTGCTGCAATTTTGGGGTCGCAAAGAGTCAGACACAACTGAGGGACTGAACTGAACTGAACTCAACTGAGAGTACATCATGAGAAACACTGGGCTGGATGAAGCACAAGCTGGAATCAAGATTGCGGGGAGAAATATCAATAACCTCAGATATGCGGATGACACCACCCTTGTGGCAGAAAGCAAAGAGAAACTAAAGAGCCTCTTGATGAATGTGAAAGCGGAGAATGAAAAAGTTGGCTTAAAGCTCAACATTCAGAAAACTAAGATCATGGCATCTGGTCCCATCACTTCGTGACAAATAGATGGGGAAACAGTGGAAACAGTGGCTGACTATTTTTTTGGGCTTCAAAATTATTGCAGATGGTGATTGCAGCCATGAGATTAAAAGACGCTTACTGCTTGGAAAGAAAGTTATGACCAACCTTACAACATGTTAAAAAGCAGAAACATTACTTTGCCAACAAAGGTCCGTGTATTCAAGGTTATGGTTTTTCCAGTGGTCACATATGGATGTGAGAGTTGGACTGTGAAGAAAGGTGAGCACCTGAGAGTCCCTTGGACTGCAAGGAGATCCAACCAGTCCATCCTAAAGAAGATCAGTCTTGGGTGTTCATTGGAAGGACTGATGATGAAGCTGAAACTCCAATACTTTGGCTACCTGATGCGAAGAACTGACTCAATTTGAAAAGACCCTGATGCTGGTAAATATTGAAGGTGGAGAAGGGGATGACAAAGGATGAGATGGTTGGATGGCATCACCAACTCAATGGACATGGGTTTGGGTGGAGTCCGGAGCTGGTGAAGGACAGGGAGGCCTGGTGTGCTGTAGTCCATAGGGTTGCAAAGAGTTGGACACGACTGAGTGACTGAACTAAGCTGAACAAACTGGAGAATAAAAACCATAGGATCATCTCAATAGATGTGGGAAAAGCTTTTGACAAAATTCAACATACATTTATGATATAAGCTCTCCACAGAGTGGGAATAGAAAAGTTTCTTCCACATAATAAAGGCCATATATAACAAATCCACAGGCTTCCGTAGTAGCTCAGTTGGTAAAGAATCTGCCTGCAGTGCAGGAGACCCAGGTTTGATCAGAGGAATCAGAGTCCCTGACTTCAAACTATACTACAAGGGTACAATAATGAAAATGGTATTATACTGGCAAAAAATCCAGAAATATAGATCAGTGGAGCAGGATAGAAAGAAATAAAGTCATGGGCCTATGGATAACTAAACTATGACAAAGGAGGCAAGAATATACAATACAGAAAAGACAGTTTTAGTTTCTTCAGTATGTGTTTCTGGGAAAAATGGACATCTGCATGTAAAAAAAATGAAACTAGAACACTCTTTAACATCATACACAAAAATAAACTCGAAATGGATCAAAGACTTAAATGTAATGTCGGACATATAAAACTCTTAAAGAGGAACAGAGGAACAGCACACTTTGACATTAATCACAGCAGTATTGTTTTGATCCACCTCCTAGAGTAATGAAAACAAAAATAAACAAATGGGACCTAATTAAACTTAAAAGCTTCTGTGCAGAAAAGGAAGTCATGAACAAAATGAAAAGACAACCCACAGAATGGGAGAAACTATTTTCAAACAAAGCAACCAACAGGGATTTATCTTCAAAATATACAAACAGCTCATGCAGCTCTATGTCAAAAAAAAAAAAATGGGCAGACTGTCTACATAGACATCTCTCCAGAGAAGATACACAGATGAGCCAAAAAGCGTATGAAAAGATGCCAAAGATCACTAATTATTGGAGAAATGCAAATCAGAACTACAATGAGGTGTCACTTCGTACCAGTCAGAATGGCCATTATCAAAGTCTACAAACAATAAGTAAATGCTACAATTTTGGTGAAAATGTAAATTGGTATAATCACCGTGGAGAACGGTATGGCGGTTCCTTAAAAACAATAAAACTTCCATATTATCCAGCAGTCCCACTCCTGGGCATAATCTGGAGAAACCATAACCTGAAAGGATACCTGTGCCCTCGTGTCCGTCGCGGCACTGTCTCAGCACTGCTTACCGTGGCTGAGACAGGGAAGCAACCTAAATGTCCATCTGCTGGGGAATAGATATACAAGATGTGGTACAGAGATATACAATGGAAGACTGCTTAGCCATAAAAGTGAAATAATGCTATTTGCAGCAACATGGATAGACCTACTAGAGATTATCATAGGAAGTAAAATGAGTCCAAGAGTAATACCATATGATATTGCTTCTATGTGAAATCTAAAAATATGGTATAAATGAACTCACTTAAAAAACAGAAATAGAATCACAGATGTAAAATATAAACTTATGGTTTATTGTTAATTGTTCAGTCACTGAGTTGTGTCTGACTCTGCCACCCGAGGGACTGGGGCACGCCAGACTTCCCTGTCCTTCACTATCTCCCAAAGTTTGCTCAACTCCTGTCCATTGAGGCAGTGATATCATCCAACCATCTCATCCTCTGTCGTCCCCTTCTCCTGCTCTCAATTTTCCCCAGCACCAGGGTCTTTTCCATTGAATTGGCTCTTCACATCAGGTGGCCCTTTGGAGCTTCAGCTTCAGGATCAGTCCTTTCAGTGAATATTCAGGGCTGATTTCCTTTAGGATTGACTGGTTTGACCTCCTTGCTGTCCAAGGGACTCTCAAGAGTCTTCTCCAGCACTGCAGTTTGAAAGCATCAATTTTTTGGCACTCAGGCTTCTTTATGGTCCAAGTCTCACATCTGTACATGACTACCAGAAAAACCATAGCTTTGACTATATGAACATTTATCAGCAAAGTGATGTCTCTATTTTATAATGCATTGTCTAGGCTGGTGTGCAGCAGTCCTTGGGGTTGCAAAGAGTCAGACACAACTGGGCAACTGAACAACAACAGCAGCAGCAACAACAACTAGGTGTGTCATAACTTTTTTCCGAAGGAGCAAGCGTCTTTTAATATCATGGCTGCAGTCATCGTCCCCAGTAATTTTGGAGCCCAAGAAAATAGAATCTGTCACCGTGTCCACTTTTTCTCCATCTGTTTGCCATGAAGTGATGGGACTGGATGCTATAATCTTGATTTTTTGAATGTCGAGTTTTAAGCCAGCTTTTTTGCTCTCCTATTTCACCCTCATCAAGAGACTCTTTAGTTCCTCTTCACTTTCTGCCATTAAAATGGTATCATTTACATATTTGAGGTTGTTGGTATTTCTCCTGGCAGTCTTGATTCCAGGTTATGCTTCATCCTGCCCAGAATTTTGTGTGATGTACTCTGCATATAAGTTAAATAAGTGGAGTGATGATATACAGGCTTGATGGACTCCTTTCCTGATTTTGAACAAGTCTGTTGTTCCATGTCCAGTTCTAACTGGTGCTTCTTGTCCTGCATACAGGCTTCTCAGGAGACTGGTAAGGTGAAGTTAAGAACACGCAAAGAGAGAACGAGGAAGGTGTTCTCAAAATCAGCACTTCTCACTGTTGGTCGTATACTGATTCTCTGAGCCACCTCCAGAGATACTCACATAACTGGGGTGGCAGGGAGCACCAGCAGTGGGCGTTTTAGAAGCTCTCCAGGTGCTTCTGATGTGCAGCCCGGCTGAGACCCATGCTGGCTTACAGGACGGGTGCTACTAAAATACATTTTACACTATCTCTTTAGTTGACAAATTGAGTTCCAGAGACATAGAAAAGTTGGTGCCTAAGTGTCACTCTCGGAGAAGGCGATGGCACCCCACTCCAGTACTCTTGCCTGGAAAATCCCATGGACAGAGGAGATTGGTGGGCTGCAGTCCATGGGGTCGCTACGAGTCAGACACAACTGAGCAACTTCACTTTCACTTTTCACTTTCATGCATTGGAGAAGGAAATGGCAACCCACTCCAGTGTTCTTCGGAGAATCCCAGGGACGGGGGAGCCTGGTGGGCTGCCATCTGTGGGGTTGCACAGAGTTGGACATAACTGAAGTGACTTAGCAGCAGCAGCAAGTGTCACTCTGATACCTTCTTAGGTTTCTAGGACCATTTTCAAATGTTTATATCCCAGAGGCATTCATGCTCTTGATGTTCCCACCCGACCTCATATTACTTTAAAATATAGTCACACCCCACATTTACTGTAATTGATACACAATTACTTGAGTCCTACTGTAGTTTGAATTGTTACTTTAAAAGATGTTAGAGTCATTTGGGGGCCAAGTCTCAGACATTACCTTAGACCCTTGCAGTTTCTTGGCTTTGAGGGGTTACAGACCTAGAGCCCTTGGTATATTTCCTCCCTAAGAGTTCAGATGAAGAACACTTTATCTCACCTACCTGCACTGCCTCCATGCTGCACAGTGACTCTGCATCCTGAGTGTCAGTCTTTGCGCTTGTCCCCAGCCCAGTCTCAGGTGTTGCGTGCATTCAAAGCCCCAGGCTATCCGGCTTAGCTGCTGGCAGCATGGATGAAGATAATAACTTCACCTGCTCGCTTGAGTCCTTTGTCGCAAAGCTGGCCCAGCAGCTACTCACAGAGCATGCCTGGGCGGGGACAGTAACTGTTTTTCATCAACTGCCAGTCGGTGATGACACCAGTCAGAGCTTCTACCATAACTGCTGTGAAGCGCATCTCCCAGCAGCTAGCCCTGGTCGGTCAGCGAGGGCACACCGCTGGCCAAGAAAGCCCCATCGGAGGGTACCGCCTGTCCAAGCCTGTACCTGAACATCAGTTAAATCTACTTTGAACCATGCAAATGTGCTGGAGAGCAATTTCCTAAAGAAGAACCTGCAAAGGTTAACAAGTATATGAAAAGATACTCAAAATCATGAGTAAGCAGAGAAAAAGGTAAATTAAAATAATACAAGAGCCCTTTATACCAGAGATTCCCAAACCTGACTAGTTTAGAATCACCTGGAAAGATTTAAAACAAAAACAGAGACACCACCCAGGCCCTACCCTAAGAGATTTGGATCCACATGTTCTGGGCGGGGCTTGGACATGTTTGTTTTGTTTTTGTATTATTTCAAAGTTTCCAGAGGTGTTTCTTTGGAGTTAAAGGCCTACTGCACTGGCAGTAAGTACAAAGCTGGGGAAGTGCTGGCAGGGGCGGCAGAGATGCTAGAGAGAATTGGGCACTGTTTGTTTGCGTTGAGGGCTTGCACATCTCTGCCTCAGCAGTTCCGCTCCTAGTGTATGTGCACCAAGAAAATCTTCCTCAGCTCCGTCAAGGGACTTGTACAAGGCATTGATTGCGGCATTATTTGTAATGACCAGAAGCCGGAGAGAAGCTGAGTATCCGCCTGGGAGAGTAAATGTTTCAGTGGGATGGCTGCACAAACAGCAGTTAGATTGATGTACCGTGTGCACTATCTCTGGGTCTTAAAAGCATAGCGAAAGCAGGGAGAATCTAAAACAACCATAGTCATTTTGCCCAACCATTTACTGTATAAGATGGAGGAGAATGAGATGGAGATACAGAGATAAAGGTGAATAGAATGAGAGCCGTGGGAGGACCAGTGATGACGTGATATGAGCTGATGAGTAAGACTGACCTGATCCTCCGCAGCTACGTTAGAAGAAGAGAAGGAAAAGAAGCACGTGGGGACAGTATGGAGTAAGGAGAGCAAACGGACTGAGAAGGGAGCACACAGGAGACAGGCCCTCCGGACAGTCTGGCTCAGGAGGTGTAGATGTATGGAGACAAGAAGTGGAGTGAGCATCCAAGTCAGAGTTCGTTTGTGCAGAATTGAAAACTGACCCAGTTCGGAGGAGTAATCTGGCTGCAAGGAAGCTCAGAGAAGCTGTGGCTTCTGGGGAAGTTCCCATGGGGTGGGCTCTACGCACTGAGAGATGCGCTCGACTTGGCTAAAAGGTACATGTAGGGGAGGAAGGTTGTGAGGAACAGATGAGAGATGGGACCCCTGGGCTTTGAAAGCCAGACGGAGGGGTCAGAACTCAGCTATCTATGTAAAATAGATAACTAAACATAACGTGCTGTATAGCACAGGAAACTCTACTCAATACTCTGAATCGGGAAAAGAATCTAAAAAGAGAGTGAATATGTGTATTGGGTCAGCCAAAAGTTTATTCAGGTTTTTTGTAAGATGTTATGGAAAAACCCAAATGAACTTTTCAGACAATCCGATATATGTGTAACTTTGCTGTACACCTGCATCTAACACAGCGTTGTAAATTAGCTATATTCCAATACAGTTTCAAAGAAGAACATAAACAAATACTATTTTAAAATATAAGGTAGCATACTGTGGTGGTTAAAAGAATCGACTCTAAAACCAGATTGCTTAGGTATACATTTTGGCTTCACTGATTCCTGGTTGTGTGACCTCGACCACCTGTTGTAACCTCTGTATGCCTCAACAATGGTGCCTTGTCTGTAAAATCAGGAAAATATCTGCTAGAACTATTCTAAGAATGAAATGAGCTAATGTTCATAAAGTGCGTAGAATACTTGTGTGGGATTCTTTAAGTGTTATTTAGGTGTTTGTTAAGTAAATACAAATAAATGACTCTCTTTTCCTAGGTTTGGGAGACAGATACCTTTTCTTTCTACTTAAGGAATAGTACCAAAGGGCTTCCTTGATGGAAAGATGTTAGCCCGTAATCATCCTGTGACAGGGATGGTTTTGTGGTCTGCATTTTGGATCCAGGGCCCGGAAGGCACTGACAACCTGAATATCCAAACCTGTGGGGCTTCTTATGTCCTGGATTTTCATCTCTCCACAGCTGCTCCCTTAATCCCTGGAACAAGCCTTTTTGTGTGGCTTACCTGAATTTTATGGCCAGTGCACTTACCTGGAGAAAGTGTGAAGACAGAAGACATTTCTTGCCAGTGGGGCCTGGACTGGGAGGCGCTGGGTGGCCTGGCCCTTGGGTGGCGTGGACTTGGAGCCAGGCAGTACCTGCACAGGGGCTGACACCCAGCAAAGGGAAGGCCTGACCTGGGGTCATTCAGCACTGAGCCTGGTGAGGAACACTTTCTGTTTAATTTCAACTATTAGTTTTCACATGCCATTTAAATTGTTATTATCAAGAAGGAAAGAGAGGCAAAAATCCTCCATTATACTTTCTGGCCTTGTGGAGGTCAAGTGTTTCTACATTCACCTTTGTTTAACTTCCTGGTTTCTTAGCTAAGAGATAACGGTGGGAAAAAAACATTTCTGCATCAATCTTTTCTTTGAGGAGCTCAAATGTTAGAAAGAGAAATAGGAAGACAGTTACAAATCTCTTATTTGAGAGTCACTTAGAGGCGAGACTGAGGGGCTGGAGCAAGCAGAGGCCATGTGGAAAGGCTATATCTCAAGGGTGGCAGTCTACCTGGGTTTTGAAAGAAGGATAGTTTTCAGAAAGCTCAGTTACTCACTGGTTGGGTGACTTTGGGCAAGTTACTTGCACTTCAGAAGCTGTTTTCTTGTGAGTGAAAAGGGGTCACTAAGTACTGTCTGCTAGTAAATGTAGTCATGAGGATTAAATGGTAGAATGCTTATGAAGTGCTTAACACAGGCTTGGCACAGAATAAAGCTGAGTCAGTGCTTACTGGATGCATGAGTGAATGAATGGGTTAGCATGCATTGGTACAGTCCTAAAAGGCCATGGCGAAGCTGCTAATAAGACACCACTGCCTAATTGTTGTCTAGTTGATTGATTCTTACCCAAATCCCTTAATTTAAAAATAGAAATGATGATTTAAGGACATATGTAACTCAAGTCATTATGCTGTATACCTTAAACTTATACAGTGTTATATGTCAATTATGTCTTAATAAAACTGGAAGAAAAAAGAAAACCACAAATTTTCTTTTCTTTTAGATTTTTTCTATTTAAAAAATTATTTTATATTGAACTATAGTTGATTTACAATGTATTAGTTTCAGGTATACAGAAAAGTGACTCATTTATACATATATATGTGTATACCCATCCATGCATATATATATATATAGATTCTCTTTTAAATTCTTTTCCAATTTAGGTTATTACAGAATTTGAGTAGAGTTCCTTGTGCTATATAGTACGTCTGTGGTGTAGTACACACTATTTATATATAGTAGTGTGTACATGTTAATCCCAAACTCCTAATTTATCCCTCCCCCCCACATCTGTTCCCACTGGTAACCATGAATTTATCTGTGAGTCCGTTTCTGTCTTGTAAGTTCATTTGTACTGTTTTTTAAAGATCCCACATATAAGTGATATCATATATTTGTTTTTTCTCTGTCTGACTTACTTCATGTAATATGACAATCTCTAGGTCCATCCATGTTGCTGCGAATAGCATTATTTCATTCTTTTTTATGGTTGAGTAATATTCCATTGTATATAAGTACTGCATCTTCTTTATCCATTCCTCTGCCAATGTACATTTAGAATGCTTCCTTGTCTCGGCTATTGTAAGCAGTGCTGCAATAAACATTGGAGCGCATGTATCTTTTCAGATTATGGTTTTCTCTGGATATATGCCCAGGAGTGGAATTGCTGGATTGTATGGTAGCTCTATTTTTAGCTTTTTAAGTAACCTCTACACTATTCTCCATAGTAGTTGTACCAATTTACATTCCCACCAACAGTGTAGGAGGTTTCCCTTTTCTGCAGACCCTCTCCAGCATTTATTATTTGTAGACTTTTTGATGATGGCCTTTCTCACTGGTGTGAGGTGATATCTCATTGTAATTTTGATTTGCAAAGAAATGCAGATTTTAAAAAATGAGCAAAAGACTTGAATGGATGTTTCTCTGAAGAAGACATACAGATGGTCAAGTACATGAAAAGGTGCTCAGCATCCTATTATCAAGGAAATACAAATGAACCACAGTGAAATATCACCTCGTACCTGTTAGAATGAATACTATCAAAAAGACAAAGCAATAGTAAAGTGCTGGCAAGGATGTGGAGGAAAGGGAACCTTGATCCACTGTTGTAGGAATGCAAATTGGTACAGCCATTATTGAAAACAGTTCCTCAAAATAAAATTAGAAATAGAACTGCCACATGATCCAGCAGTTCCACTTCTAGGTATATGCCCAGAGGAAGTGAAACCACTGTCTTGAAGAGACATGTGTAGTTCTATATGCACTGCAGCCTTGCTCACTGTAGCTCAGATATGGAAGCAAATCAAGTGCTCATCAATTAAGAAAATGGGGTGTGTGTGTGTGTGTGTGTGTGTGTGTGTGTGTATGAAAAGTGGGAAAGCGAAAGTGTTAGTTGCTCAGTTGTGTCCTACTCTTGCTACTCCATGGACTGTAGCGCTCCAGGCTCCTGTCTGTGGAATTCTCCAGGCAAGAATATTGGAGTGGGTTGCCATTCCCTTCTCCAGAGGATATTCCTGACCTAGGTATCGAACCCAGGTCTCCTGCATTGCAGACGGATTCTTTACAAACTGAGCCACCAGGGAAATAGTATATATATATATATATAAGTATATATCTACATACACACTTAATAATATACATGCACGATGAAATATTATTTAGTGATAAAAAGAAGGAAATCCTGCTGTTTGTAACAGCATGGGCAGATCTTGAGGACGTTACGCTAAGTAAAATAAGTCAGAGACAAATACTGTCTGATTTCACTTACATGTAGAATCTAAAAATTTCAGGCTCATAGAAACAGAAAATAGAATGACGGTTGTCAGGGCCTGAGGATTGGAAAATGGGAGAAGTTGCTCAAAGGGAAAAAACTTTAAGTTATAAAGTGAATACACTTTTGGGATCTAATGTACAGCATGGTGACTATAGTTAATATTGTATACTTGAAAAGTGGGATGAGAATAGACCTTTAAAATTCTCACCATAACAGCAGCAACAATGAAATGGTAATTATATGAGGTGAAGAGTGTGTTAACTAACCTTTTGTGGTAAACATTTCACAATGTGTGTGTGTGTGTGTGTGTGTGTGTGTGTGTGTGTGTGTGTGTATGTGTGTGTGTGTGTATGTATTCATCACATTGTATACCTTAAACTTATGTAATATTATATGCCGATTATATCTCAATAAAGCTGAGGAGAAGGGGGCACATATAAAGAAATGAGATTTTTTCACTGAGCATTTATTAAGTTTTCATCCTGGTCACTGTGCCAGATACTGGGCTGAGAACTAAACTCACTCTCCATGAATTGTTCTGAAGACTAAAATGTGTCGTTTGTAAAAGTAATAGTAATATTCTGATATATTTATCATTCTAACATTCTTTTATTTTATGAATAAATATTGAGGGGTTTTTTGCCTTAATTTTGGTGCAAGTTATGATGTAAATTATGATGCCATAGACAGTGTATCTCAGTCAATTCTGGGAGATGTTGAATGTGAGGTGCAGAACTCCTAGTTGCTTTAAAGGTGTGAGCTGTTGAGGAAAGAGTTATGAACTGAGAGAAAGTAACTGTCAGTAAGAGTTAACCCCAGAGATTCTGCTAAGAAATGGACCATGAATGACCCAGCTGCAGACCTATATAAGGGAGACCTGAGATTCAAGATCAGCTCGCTGGTGTTCAAGTTCCAAATATGCAACTTAGTTATTGGGTACCTTAAGTAGATTGTTCAACCTCTCTGAACTTCAGTTCTCTTTTTTATCTCCTTTTCTTTAACCTATGAAATGTATTGCAGGCACGTGAAATTCTACTCTGTGTTTAGTCAATAAATCCTTATTAATGGCTCACAGCAGGCAAAGCACTGCATTGGTGCTGAGGATACAATGAAGATAAAAACCACAGTCTCCATCCTTGTGGAAATTGGAGTCCGAAAAGGCTGATAATATTAAAAACAAATAACCAGTATCTATTAACTATGATAAGTACTAAGAAAGAGCACGGTTCTGGGAAGATTGTAAAGATTATGAAAGTAGAAGAATAAGATTTAATAAGAATAAAATTTAAACTGAAACCTGAAGGATGCTGTATTTGTTTTCTATGACTGCTGTAAAAAATACCAAAAACTTCATGGTTTAAAAAAAGCACAAATTTATTATTGTACATTTCTGAAGGTCAGAAGTCCAACATGGGTCACCCTGGGTTAAAATCAAGGCGCTGGCAGGGCTGAGTTCCTTCCATAGGCCCCAGGGGAGAATCTACTTTCTTTCTTTATCCAGCTTATGGAGTCCACCTACATTCCTTGGCTTGTGGCCGCTCCCCCTCCTCCTCAAAGCCACCAAAATTTACTTTCTCTGACCATTATTTCCATTGTCACATCCCTTTCTCTGACTCACTTCTGTATTTTTCTCCTGCTTTTAGAGGTCCTGTGATTACACTGGACCCACTTGGATAATCTCTCTATTTTAAGTTTAGCCGATTAGCTGTCTCAGTTGCATCTGTGACCTTATTTCCCTTTTGCTTGTGTAACCTAACATATCCATGGAGAGGAGGATGTGGACCTCTCTGGTGGGTCGTTATTTCATCTGCCACAAATGGGTAGAAATGAGCCTGGGGAAGGGGTTCTGGAGTCGGGGGATGCCTTTCCAAGGAGAAGAACACAGGTGGACAGAGACTTTGAAACAGGCTTCTATTAAATTAGTGGAAAAGAAGAACATGTTTGAAGGGTGGAGAAAGTAGGAAATAGTGGTGAAGGTGATGTTCTGGAGTATATGGAGCTAGACTTTGCAGGGCCATTTTTTGCTTTGGTAAAGATTTGTGATTTTTTTTTCCTGCATGCAATGGAAATCCTTAAAAGTACTAGGTGGGTTATGTTTGATGTGATTGGCGTTTAAGGATCATTCTGTCCTTGGAGGAGAGTAGACTGGGGAGGCTAGTGATGAGGCTACTGTATTTACCACAGGAAGAGATTGAGAGTCTTTAAAACCGAGCCTACCCATCAGTGAGGAGTCTCACGTCCCAGGCTGCTCTCTGGCATCTTCCTGACAGCACACATTCCTTTCCCCTACTCTACTTCTCTCAGAGGGTCTCTTTATTCATGGTGCCCACATTCACTTCTTTTGGCCAACCTCCAGTATCCTTTAAGATCTGGCTCAAGATTCTCTAAGAAGCCTTCTGCTTTGTTCTGTATTACTCACCACTTTTGCTTTATGTTGTATTTTGAACAACATTACTCTCTGTGTATTTATTGTTAAGTTTCACCACATTGCTTTTTGTTGCATCTGCTCCAGCATCTCTTTTTTTTTAAATTTAAATTTATTTATTTTAATTGGAGGTTAATTACTTTACAATATTGTTTTGGTTCTGCCACACATCAACATGAATCCACCACAGGCGTACACGTGTTCTTCATCCTGAACCCCCCTCCCCCCTCCCTCCCCATACCATCCCGGGTCATCCCAGTGCACCAGCCCCAGGGATCCTGTATCGAACCTGGACTGGTGATTTGTTTCTTATATGATATTATACATGTTTCCTCCAGCATCTCACAGTAGCTTTTGTCCTGCCCAAATTCCAATGCCACTAAGACTGAGACAGACCAGATTGTTAAAGCCCAATTTTGAACATTCTGTTCAGTCACTCAGTCATGTCCAACTCTTTGCAACCCCATGAACTGCAGCACGCCAGGCCTCCCTGTCCATCACCAACTCTCGGAATCCACCCAAACCCATGTCCATTGAGTCAGTGATGCCATCCAGCCATCTCATCCTCTGTCGTCCCTGTCTCCCCCTGCCCTCAATCTTTCCCAGCATCAAGGTCTTTTCAAATGAGTCAGCCCTTTGCATCAGGTGGCCAAAGTATTGGAGTTTCAGCTTCAACATCAGTCCTTCCAATGAACATCCAGGACTGATCTCCTTTAGGATGTTCTGGTTGGATCTCCTTGCAGTCCAAGGGCCTCTCAAGAGTCTTCTCCATCAACACAGTTCAAAAGCATCAATTCTTCAGTGCTCAGCTTTCTTCACAGTCCAACTCTCACATCCATACATGACCACTGGAAAAATCAGAGCCTTGACTAGACAGACCTTTGTTGGCAAAGTAATGTCTCTGCTTTTTAATATGCTATCTAGGTTGGTCATAACTTTCCTTCCAAGGAGTAAGCATCTTTTAATTTCATGGCTGCAATCACCATCCTCAGTGATTTTGGAGCACAAAAAATTAAAGTCAGCCACTGTTTCCACCACTTCCCCATCTCATTAGGGTTCAAATCATATGCTGTGCCTCAGTGACAGAGGATGAGATGGTTGGATGGCATCATGGACTCAATGGACATGAGTTTGAGCAAGCTCTGGGAGATAGCAAAAGACAGGGAAGCCTGGTGTGTTGCAGTCCATGGGGTCGCAAAGAGTTGGATATGACTTAGCGATTGAACAACAACAACAGTGCCCTGATATCTAATGTTTAGTTTAGAGATGAGGTATAACAGCCCATTGCTGACCACTTGGAGCCATGTTTTAGTCAGGATAGATTAGGTTTTGCTGCAGTAACAAACAACACATATATTGTAATGGCTTCTGACAACAAAGGTTTATTTATTGGTCACACTACTTGCCTATTACTGGTCATCTATGGGCTTTGCTCCAATATCACTTTCTGAAACTCAAACTAATGGAACCTGGCCCTTTGTGGAACATTGCCATTGACCATAACTTTTGACTTGTCTCAACATTAAATGCTCTAGCCTCAGAGTAATACACCTCTCTTCTACTGACAACTCTGGCCAGAATAAGCCTGACCTCAAGGAGTCTGAGGAGAAATCGAGGAGGGAAAAAAGTACAATTCTATCGTATATTGGAAGGACCTGAATGACTAGTACAACCTCCATTGTGATTGGGGATCAGTGCTCATTCCAACATTTAATGATGCCCTAAATCTGAGAACTAAGTATGCTATTGGAATTTACGAGTCCAAGTCCTATCTCTGTGACTCATTCTGTAGGCCTCAGATTCTCCTGGATCTCCTTTCTTAAGCCCTGTTCTAGCAATCAGCTTCTTTTCCAGGATTTCATCAACAGGACTGGAAGCCTCACCTCCATCCCTTAGGACTGGAGTCTTATCTATCTAGGTGCTACTGCACTGATACCTGCAGGCAAATCATGACACAGATGGCAATGAATACTCAAACTTGGGATCATTCTCCAATTGAATTGAACATGTTGAAAGATCGTGATATTTTTCTTTGATTTCTCTCATGCTGATCATTTTCTTGAACCCCAGACAGAGATCCAGTCTGCAAAACTTGTAAGTCTTACCTTCTGCCCAGGAATTTCTAAGCCTGTACTATAAACGAGGTCTAAATTCCAGCATCCTCTCCCTAGAAGGCACGTCTGCTCCAAGCATTAATGACACTCCCTTCCTTCTGCTAGTAAACAGCCGTGCTGCCTCCATATCTGAGGCATGTCACAAGACTCTCTGGTTGTTTTTAAAATTTTCTTTCTATCCATAAGTGATTAAGCTTATAAATACTTTTCCCTCTCCTCCATCTCTCAGATTTTCTCAGCATCTAAAGTGACTCAGTGAGTGCGGTAAGTATTTAATAACTACTTCTTGGGTTGAATGAATGCAGAGCCACAGACCTATCTTGAACCTTATTAAATATCACTAAATGCTTTGGTATTTCATCATGAAAATGGGGTAATGATATTTAATTCAGGAAGGTATTAGGAGGATTAGATATGATCAGTGAGGTATGTACTGGAAGAGGCACCCCTTCACAAGAAGTGTCAATAATATTAATAACAAGATGTGATTGAGTCAGAAACCACCTATAGGTGTAGAGCAGCACTCATTTAGTGTGCCCTAGTGACATTCTTCAACAAGGGATGAAACTTTTGTTTGCTTATCTCTCATCGACACTTGAACTGCCCTCCTGTAGTTTTCTATTTATGGAAGGAAAAATAATCTCTTAATTTATTTAAGCTTTTTTTAGTTGTTGTTGGGAGGGGCAAGAGAGGTAGCTTCTCGAACAAATGTGCAGATAGTTTTAATTTTTTCACTGTCCCACTTTGATCACTTTTTTCACATAGTCATTGTATGGCGGGAAGGAAAACCCTTTCCAGGGCCCTAGAGTGGTCTCTTGTCTGAAGCTCAGAAATGAATTGTCCGAGGAGACACGTGTACTGACAAAGCAAGAGGCTTTATTGGGAAGAGGAACCCAGGTGGAGAGCAGCAGGCTAAGGGAACCCAGGAGAACTGCTTTGTTGCTCTGGATGATGGGGTTAGTTTCTGGGTTGTTTCTGGCCAGTCATTCTGACTCACGATTAATCATGGTGGCTCATGCAGTCCTCAGCCAAAATGGATTCCAGTGAGAAGGATTCTGGGAGGTGGTAGGACACGTGGTTTCTCCTTTTGATCTTTCCCAGATTCTTCCAGTTGCTGGTGGGTTGTTAGTTCCATGTTCCTTACCAGGACCTTCTATCATAAAATAACTCATGCAAATGGTTACTGTGGTACCTGGCCAGGTTGGGTGGTTTCAGTCAGCATTTTCCCTAATAATTGCATTTATTTGATTTTGAGTTAATACCTAAAAACTTCTTTTACAACTTTTTTTTGTGTGTTTGAATGATTTCCTTATCAAGTTTAAATTAATAGGAAATATAGGTCTAAATAAAATATTCTACTGAAGCATTTGAAATCTGTTCTCTGTTATTATTTTAGTCACTCAACACAACATAATGAACTATACCAATGTCCTGGTCTAAAAAAAAATTGCTAAAGATGACAAAGTTGGGTCTGTCAAATTAGTTGTCATCATACTGAAAGACCAAAGCAGAAATACGAAGGCCTTTTGATTAGTATCTGATCATGGTGAAATTTCAGTCATGGAAGTATTTGACGTGAGTGACCTGATCAGTAAATTAATTTTGTTGTAATCTTTAAGACTACAGTGTGGTTCATTTTATAACAGATGACATTTTAATAGGCTCTGCGTTCTTTGGGCTAAAAAAATTACCAGTTGCTAGAGGACTGTCAACTACTCTCAATTAATATAGACTTTCAAAAATTAAAATGCTACAGATATTAGAGAGATTTTCTAGGAGATATTTGGCATACCAATGAGAGTTACCTGTATTGAATGTTGTGGTAATCCAGGTGTGTTCCACTTTAGCTGTTGGTCTGTGATGTGAAAAAAGCACAGAAAGTATTCTTTGGAAAAATAAAGTTCTAATTTTATGCTGAAACTTTAATTTCATAGCAATTTACTTTGGCTCATGTAACAGTTCATCAGCTAATGACAATCCGGGTGGAATTTTGATATTATTTTGTTGGTGACATACACTCCGGAATTTTACCTTCTCGGTCATTCTGGAGAACTTAAATATGTGTGAATGTGTTAGTGGCGGCTTCCCAAGTGGCTCATATGATAAAGAATCTGCCTGTGATATAGGAAACCTGAGTTTGATCTCTGGGTTGGGAAGATCCCTTCCAGGATGAGTGGCCACCCACTCCAGTATTCTTGCCTGGGAAATCCCGTGGACAGAGGAGGCCGGTGGGCTACAGTCTGTGGGGCTGCAAAGAGTCAGGTAAGACTGAGCACACACACATGTATGTGTTAGTACTGTGATGCCATGCTAGATTTTTTTTAAGTTCAAGTAAACTGTGTATTCTAATCAAATTATTGTTTGTTCACTAGAGGTATTAAATCGATTCACTAAATGTATTAAATCAATTTTTAAATTCATCGACTTATCCAGTGGTCATAATTAGTACTACTGAATCTCTTAACTTGCATGGATTCCATATTGCTAAGTGACCATATATTCTGGCTTATAGGGGATAGTACTATCTTTGTAAAATTAAATTGTTAACACTGCTTCCTTTTGCTTTCAGAAGTATTTTGGTTTGGAGTGAAAACTACATGATCACTCTACTTATACTGTCTTAGAAGCCATAGTTTCGTTGCCTTAATTTCATTGTGGAGGGGTAAAGCACTGTCTTTCTCTCCTCCCTAGAATAAATCCCTTTCGTAGTTTTTTTTCACACCTTTTACATTCTCTACATCCAAAGGCCATTTTGCTTTGTTTCTGTAGATTCCATTGGAAGCTTGTATCTAAAGAATGCATTTATAAGAGAACTTTATAGAGATGATCAAAAATATTTTAAGACATAATCAGTATATATTTTACTCTATTCCAATGGAGCAGGAATCTTGACTCTTGTTCACCATTGAGTACTCAGCCTCTTGCACAGTGTTTGCTTATAACAGAGACTCAGTAGTGCTATTGAAGGAATATGCAATTTAAAACTTACCCATTTTTTAATTTGAGAAAACTGAAGTTTATTCATATATAAAATTTTCTTCCATAAAGATATGAAGACACTCCATGCACCTGCTTGGAATCATTGGTCAGGAAAATATTTCTCAAACATTGTTCAAATAAAGATTACTTGACCTTTGGCCAAAAACTCAGGCTCCCAGCCTCTGCCCTTGAAAGTCTGGTTCAGTAAGTCTCAGGTGGCTTCAGGTATACAACAGGCATCATATCTAGAATCCTTTCCAAGTCCACATCTTTGAAATCTTTGTTTCATTTTATTGTCAAAAGGACATTTGCTTGAATTCCTACTAGGCTGTCCATCTTTCTACAAAGTCACTATAATAAATTAATTATATAGAGAGTATTAGACTGAAAAGAAACTGGGTTCCACCGCATAACTGGTCTTATCATTTCCTCTCTTTGGATACACGTTTTCTCAGCCTTAGAGCGGCAAGGCTGAATGACAAGATCCCCTGGCCCTCTTTCAGCTCTATTATCAGGTAATTCTTGTCTTTGAAACCTGAGAGATATCTGGCCAGGTAGAAAGTGCTCCATGAGACATTTTCAACAAAAAGTGTAAGTACTCTGTCTTTGTTGCTTCATTTATAAGAAATTAACTATGGACTAATTACAAACTGAAGAGATATTTTTAAACTTTTAGGTTATTTAAGCACCATTCTTCATAAACAAACTTCTATACTAGTTTATTTGGGATTCCCTAAAAACATGTTTTGGGAACTGATTGATAACTTTTTATTTGAGGTTAAAAATGATTTCTTAACTCTTGATAATTGTATAGAGCCCTCTAAAGATATTTCTACAGATAAGAAAAAAGTCCATTGCATTTGAGTATAATTTGTGGAAGTTAGAAAAGCCTCCCTACCCAAGTGTCCCTATTACTAAATTGTAAGCAAAATCAGAATTAATATTTTTGGTAACTATGCCAAATATTGAATAGATTTCACAAAAAGGGGAGAGAAGGAGACTCTGGTGAATATACTCACAGAGATTCGTTCATCAAATTAGCCGTTTATGTCAGACCGGGTCTTGGAGGAGTATAAGGCAAATTATATATATTTTTTCAGGAGTATAAATCAGATTAGATTAACTTTTTCTAGAATCAGAGAAAGAGAATAGATTAGGAAAGTTTTAAAGCTGGAAAGAAACCCGAGAAGGTCAAGACTTGATGAGCAGAGGGTTCCGAATACCTAAAGGTTGTTGCCAGTAAAAGTGGAAAGATGTTCATGTCTGGTTGGTAAAGAAGCAACAGCAACATTCACTTATTGCAGAATTTTATCTTGGCCTGTTCCTGAAGTCAGATGGAAGAGTTCTGTGAAATGATGTGATAGGAGAAAGAAGGAAGAATTGTATAATTGTAGTTTCTTTATACCACACGAGCTGTCTTGTGGCATAGTATTGAAGGTGTCATCACCAAGGTGGGATTGATTTTCTTGTATCCTCATATAATTGCCTAACACCCTACTTCTTCCTGTAAGGTGGATTCCACATAAAGAATAATTATTATTGGTTTAATCCACATTAGCACCGATGTCTCATAGTGGATATTAATCAACTCAATTATCTCTCCAGGTCCAGGTATAAAGAGCAATGAACAGGCTGAAAAATGTTTCTGGAGATAAGCTTGTGATTTTGACACTTCAAGAATGGACAGAAAACGTGGGAAATACGTAGTAAATATTGAAGACTCTGGAAACCAGCCAGTGAGTATCGGTGGCACCACTGTGGTGTGTTCTGATAGTTCACAGTCTTGTTTCCAACAATAATACAACTCTAATTTTTTTTTCATTACAACCTAGTTCTTCCCCATAAGGAATTCTTAATCAAAATTCTACATGAAAAACAATTTTCGGCTATTCTATTACTACTTGTTAATTAGGAAACCTGTATTTTTCCTGAATATCAATATATGAATTATTAAGAAATTTATTTTAATTCTCACTAATCTAAGATATTAGCAATTTGGGGGGGTAACAATTTATTAAAATGTTCAAATAATTCTCTCCAGTTATTGTAACTCAACTGTAAGATGATGACTCTGTGGTTGATTGCATTAACAAATTATGTTTTTAAAATGTGATATATAGATTTTTGTATTAATTGCCTGGACTTTTAGTGTAATATGTATATTTGCCAGAGCTCAAAGATTTCATATATTTTTGAAAGTTAGAACATGATCCTTTAAGTGAAGTCTTGGTACAGGAAGCAAACTATGTAGCAAGTCCTTTACTTAAAGACTTGCCTCTAGTTAACTACTTGTGAATTTCTTTTTTAGTAGAGAATTATATTCGAGGGAAATAGTAGAATTCAATTATATACAATATTATTTGACTATCACTTATGTTTTTAGAAGAAATAACTTAGGACTGTATGTTTTGGGATTGTCTTTTATGAAACTTTGCCTCTGACTAGAGAGCCCTTGATACTGGAGACATATGGCAATGTGTTGAATGAAATCAGTATAAATTTGAATGGGCAATTTTATTTTTGAGGAAAAATATCTTTGTTCCCCTGCACTAACAAGGAAGTTACAAGGCAGGGAAATTGTTCTCTTGATTCTAGATCAGCACTCTTTTCCCCTAAAGATGTTCTTCATGGCTCTTTGAGCCTTGCAACTATGTTATTAGGTCTTCACGGTGTCAAGATACTCAGATAAAAAGGTCCCTTTACTAAGGAATTAATCATCTTGAAGATTTCTCTAGACAGTGATGAAATTTTTGAATAAAGAGCACACATTTTCACCACTGAGTATCTCACGTTACGTCTAGATATTTGTATATAATGATAGAGAAATTTTTTTCAATTGAGGTCCATTTTCACCAATGGATCAAAAGAACAACTGATATCTACAAAAAAAAGAGAAATTTAGGAGTTTGTTTTTCCCTCTTAGGGAACATGAAATGGTGACCTCTTTTAAGTTTTGAGCATAGAATTTAAAATTTTATTCCATGAACATAGCTAATGCATTTTAGGTTTGTGTAATGGAGATTATTGACTTCTACCAGGAGCTAATTTATAGCTCCCCAACTGCTCAAAATTTTAACTTTCCTCTGCTGTCAGTGCACTTACCCCCCAATCTCCTTCTCTTAAATATTTTCAATTCTGATGAACTGGTCTGGCCAATGAATTTTTATTTAATTATAATCAGATCAGATCAGATCAGATCAGTTGCTCAGTCGTGTCCGACTCTTTGCGACCCCATGAACCGCAGCACGCCAGGCCTCCCTGTCCATCACCAGCTCCTGGAGGTCACTCAGACTCACATCCTTCGAGTCAGTGATGCCATCCAGCCATCTCATCCTCTGTCGTCCCCTTCTCCTCCTGCCCCCAATCCCTCCCAGCATCAGAGTCTTCTCCAATGAGTCAACTCTTCGCATGAGGTGGCCAAAATACTGGAGTTTCAGCTTTAGCATCATTCCTTCCAAAGAAATCCCAGGGCTGATCTCCTTCAGAATGGACTGGTTGGATCTCCTTGCAGTCCAAGGGACTCTCAAGAGTCTTCTCCAACACCACAGTTCAAAAGCATCAATTCTTCGGCTCTCAGCCTTCTTCACAGTCCAGCTCTCACATCCATACATGACCACAGGAAAGACCATAGCCTTGACTAGGCGAATCTTTGTTGGTAAAGTAATGTCTCTGCTTTTGAATATGCTATCTAGGTTGGTCATAACTTTCCTTCCAAGGAGTAAGCGTCTTTTAATTTCATGGCTGCAGTCACCATCTGCAGTGATTTTGGAGCCCAGAAAAACAAAGTCTGACACTGTTTCCACTGTTTTCCCATCTATTTCCCATGCAGTGATGGGACCAGATGCCATGATCTTCGTTTTCTGAATGTTGAGCTTTAAGCCAACCTTTTCACTCTCCACTTTCACTTTCATCAAGAGGCTTTTAGCCCCTCCAAAAATATTCAGATTCATTAGCCACAAACTGAATATCTTCAGAATAGTGATAGTAATAATATAGAGAAACACAAACTTTTACAAAATATAAATCTTTGTGATTTTCTCAAAATTGCGTTTTTAAAAGCAGATAGGAATTTGTTGATGTGATTGTGTGTATCATATCTTCTCTTACTCTGTGTCACTGCATTGCTATTCTCTTTATTTCTTTGGCATGATGTTGTACCTTTAGAAAAACAGAACTTGACTAATTTTTTTTATGTTCAAGTCTTGACTCTAGCTAATCATAATAATACCCCATTTTATTCTTATAGCTGCTCATGGCCAGTGTCTGCACACATACATATCTTGATTGTTTTAATGGAAATTAAAGATTGATTGAACTAGCAACATCAGTAACATTTTAAATAACCATTTAGGATTGGTTAGGTAATCACTATAATTAGAGAGCACATTTAAATAATACTCTTGTTATCCTTTCGGAAAAAATTAAATAATTCTATAAAATTTTTCAGCTATTACAAATTTACACAAACAATTTATACTCTCATAAGAATGTAACACAGATTGCTCTCCTCCTTTTTCTTAAAATCGTATCTGGAGTTATTTTTCTCTTAAACTCACTTCAAGAAAAACCTAACCACAAAAACCTTTCTTATTTGAACCCATCCTTTTAATTCATTTATTTAAAAGAATTCAACATGTATTTAAAAGACTTAATAATATAATAAACATGCATGTACCAAACACCAAATTTAAGAAATAAGCCATTACAGATATAGTTGAAGTCTTTTGTTTTTATAGTCTTTGAATGTATTTGACACATAGCATTGTAACTTTAAGCAGAACAGTGTGCTACTTTGATACTATACTGTACATGATCAACTATAGTTATAGTTATCACTAAAGTGATATTTGCCACATTACATAATTATAGTACAAGCATATTTTTTGTATGCATTATTGTGTTTTAGATCACTACTTGTTGAAGGCTTGTGAAATCTTTTGTTTATATCTTCCCAACACCCTTCCCTTCTTCCTTTGTGCTACCTGCCCCATGAAGACTCAGGTGAATATGCTTGTACCAAGCATTTTCCAGCTTCTAATCCTTATCATATTTATCTGTATATATGTTTCTCAGATTCAAGTCTATTGTGCTTCATCAACGGGGAAGGCAATGGCACCCCACCCCAGTACTTTTGCCTGGAAAATCCCATGGACGGAGGATCCTGGTAGGCTCCAGTCCATGGGGTCGCTAAGAGTCGGACACGACTGAGCGACTTCACTTTCACTTTTCACTTTCATGCATTGGAGAAGGAAATGGCAACCCACTCCAGTGTTCTTGCCTGGAGAATCCCAGGGACGGGGGAGCCTGGTGAGCTTCTGTCTATGGGGTCGCACAGAGTCAGACACGACTGAAGCGACTTAGCAGCAGCAGCAGCAGTGCTTCATCAAAGAAGCATAAGATCCGGTAAGAGTAAAACAGTCATATAGAAACTAGAAAATGCATATTGAGAGATTCCTAAATGATTTGTCTTTCATGGACCGCCTGGTTCTGTTCAAAAAAGAGGATGGCATTAGTAATGTTAAGGCTACAGGACCCATTCTGGTATGAGGAATTTGTTAGTAGGTTGTGGATAGATGGGTACTGGTCTTATTAGACTTAGAAATCTTGGGTGCTAGAAACTGAATAATGTAACTGTGTTGCTATTACATTAAATAAAAACTTTATTTTAGAAAACAGTTATAGCTTTATAGAAAACTGCAAACATAGTACAATTTTAAAGCAAATGAATAGAACAGTTTTCTAAACATAGAAAACAGTAAACATAGAGAATTCCCATATACCAGGAGCCGATTTCCTCTATTTTTTCTTCCAGCTTTATTCAGATATAATTGACATACAGCACCACATAAGTTTAAGTTGTATGGCATAATGATTTGATCTACATGCATGATTAAATGATTATTACAATTTGTTTAGTGATTATCCATCATTTCATATAGATAGACAATTATATTTTTTTGTGATGAGATCTCTTAGGATTTGCTTTTTAACTTTCATATATAACATAGAGCAGAGTTAATTATATTAATCATATTGTATGTCACATCCCTAGTACTTATTTATTTTACAGCTAGAAGTTTGTTCCTTTTTACTACCTTCATCTAATTTTCCCTTCTCTCCATGGACCCCACCTCTGATAACCATAAATCTGACCTCTTTTTATTATGAGGTTTTTTGCTTGTTTTTGAAGTATAATCGACCTACATTACTATATTATTTCCTGTTATACAACATAGTGATTTGGTATTTCTATACATTTCAAAATGACCACCCCTTATGATGTTACTATATATACTATGTATTTAATGACTGTATTCCCTATACTGCACTTTTCATACCTGTGACTTATTTATTTTGCACCTGGAAGTTTGTACCTCATCATCCCCCTCACCTGTTTCCTTCAACAGTGTCTCCTATTATTAATATCTTACATTAATATGGTACATTGGTTACAATTAGTGAACCAATGTTGATACACTGTTATTTTTTAAAGTCCATATTTTATTCAGACTTTTTAGTTTTTATTTACTGCCCCCTTTCTGTTCTTCTGCATTATTTATTTGTTCAATCATTTATATCAGTATAGACTCTCAGATGTTTATTTTCTACTTTGGGTTATAATCCAGTACTACTCTAAGTTTTTTGCTCCAAATAGCTTTGGCCGTTGAGAGCTCTTTCAGCTGATTCCTGTGTTACTTTGACATGCTGACACACACCTGTCATCATCATCATTATTATTTTTTGGTGAACCATGGGAGGATTTCCTTAATCTCTGGTATTAAAAGATGCTCCAGGCTCATCTTGTAAATTTCCATCCCAGCCCTATCGTTAGCCATTTCTCCAGAGATTCCTAATTTCTTTTACTAAGTAAGAGTATGGTATCGAAACCAAGATCTGGATGCTTGTTCCTGCAAGTGTGTTATTGCTTCTAGGTCCCCTCAGCTGAAAAAGGAAGGAAATGTATGCATATATAGTAGCCTGTGTATACATACATCGGAGAAGGCAATGGCACCCCACTCCAGTACTCTTGCCTGGAAAATCCCATGGGTGGAGGAGCCTGGAAGGCTGCAGTCCATGGGGTCGCTGAGGGTTGGACACGACTGAGAGACTTCACTTTCACTTTTCACTTTCATGCATTGGAGAAGGAAATGGCAACCCACTCCAGTGTTCTTGCCTGGAGAATCCCAGGGACGGGGAAGCCTGGTGGGCTGCCGTCTATGGGGTTGCACAGAGTCGGACACAACTGAAGCGACTTAGCAGCAGCAGCGGTATACACACATATCTATAAATACTTCTCTATGTAATCATCTATATTTGTATTTTGTGAACATGAGTTTATATTGATAGCTCCAACTTTTTTGATTTTTGTATACTTATTTTGTATTTACTGACCTTATTAATTCACTTATTCTAACATTCTGTCTGTAGATTCTTTTGGATTTTCTATAAAACACAATCACATCATTATTATTTTTTCAAATTTTATAACTTTATTTTTGTTTTGCCAACAATGCACTGGCTAAGACCTCCAATGTTACATTGAATGGAAGTGGTGAAAGTGAGTATCTTGTGTTATTCCCAAACTCAGGGGGAGAGCCTGAAATATTTCACAATTAATTATGATGTTAACTTGGGTTTTATGGAGCTACCCTTTGTTAATTATAGAAACGTCTCTTCTATTACTAGTTTGCTCAGATATTTTGTAATGTCAATGATTATGTAAAATAATTGAATGCAGTCTTGTTTTGAGAGGTATAATATATTTATTTATTCCTCAGTCAGCTTTCAAATGATATTCTTTGACCAAATATGTCATAATATGTCACAACCTAACTTACATTTGTCAGAATTGTATTACTTTAGACATAAGATACAGTAGCATCTTATTTCTCCCCATTCTTTTCTGTATACAGCCATTACCGAACCTTACAAACTATGAAGCTCACAGTTCAGCATGTGGGCTTACAACATCAATTGATGTAACTGGTGATGCTGGTCCCAGTTTAACTGATGTCTGCACCAACACAGCGACCCTTGGATATTCAGAATTTCCAAACAGAGAATCTCCATGTTGTCAGGTAATGTTTGGGGTGACACTGTTTCTCTGGGTTATGATATAATCCACATAGAAGTGCTCTTGATTTAATAGTAGAGAAAAAAATTCAGTCAATTAACATTGTTCTTTTGCAAATCTACAACGTCCTCTGAACATGTCTTCACTGAGAAGAAATGAAATAGAGGTAGATTTATGGGGCTCTTAATTTCAAGAGCTAATGATCTTAATGGAAAGAAAAAACATATATAGAGTTTAGGGAAAATATATGGGGTTTCCCTCGTGACTCTGACAATAAAGAATCTGCCTGCAGTGCAGGAGACTCAGTTTGATCCCTGGGTGGGGGAGACCCCCGGAGCAGGAAATGACTGTCCACTCCAGTATTCTTGCCTGGAGAATCTCATGGACAGAGGAGCCTGGTAGGCTGTATAGTCCACGGGGTCACAAAGAGTTGGACACTAACTGAGTGACTAACATGTTCATTTCACTTTTAGGGAAAATATATGTGTCAAAAAAAAAAAAAAAAAAGCCAAGTTTCGGGTTCTTTTGTTTGGAGGACTGACTAGGTGGAGACAGCAGCGCACCGACAGTGAGTGGTGGCGCAGGCCTTGCTCGGTAGAAAGTGGAGCCGTGTGCTGAGGCCCTGGGGCCTAGTCTGTGGGTGATCTGCCTCACTCCCTTCCCTTCCTGCTTCTGGGCCTAACTGTGGTCCTTCTGTCAGCCTCCCGTCTCTGACCTCATGTGTTACCAACTTTGACTTAGAAACTATTTAGTACCACCTTGGTTTGGTGCCCAGAGGTGGATTTCCTGTATTCTTCACACTGTTTCTCGTGATTCTATTTTCTTCACCTAAAATCTGATGCCCGAGTCTTCCTTGATTCTACCCCTTACTCCAGGTGAAAACTTGATTTTTGACTGATTGATAACGACGCCTGGCAGTTTGGCTCAATTCTTCTGACTCTGGATTATACCACTCCTCTAATTAACCCCGCTTTAGAAACAGTTTAGAAAGACTTTGATAAAATAAGAGGGTAAACTCTTGATGACAAGAGACATTGTGGAAGAAGGTTTCTGATAGGAATTTTTTAGAGAATGGTTTCCCTGATGGCTCAAGGGTAAAGAATCAGCCTGCAAGGCAAGCAACACGGGAGATGGGGGTTCAATCCCTGGCTTAGAAGATTCCCTGGAGGAAATGGCAACTCACTCCAGTGTTCTTGCCTGGAAGTCCCATGGACAGAGGAGCCTGGCGGGCCACATACACTCCATGGGGCTGCAAAGAGGTGGATACGACTGAACGACTAAACACTCATTTAGAGAATATATATCTGATGACCTCAAACAAAGCAGTCCAATCAGAGAGCTGAAAGTTATTTTAGATGCCTTTTCTTAACCACGGATGGAAAAACACTGTAGTCTAGGCAGTTGAGATTGTTTGTGAGAATTCACCCAGCTAGACAGTAGCAGTAATAGCACTTGAACATAGGTCTGGGATTGAGTTTCGATTAATCTTGCTCCTCTTTTTAAAAATTCGAGCAAAAAATGAGGATAATTTTGCCTCTGAAATATAAATATTGTCTTTCCTCTCTTTCCTCTTTGATTTCCTTCTAAGGCCTAGATGACATGGGCCAGGGGGTTCTTTTAGTCATTGGACTCTCTTAGTCCATTGGACTCTCTTAGTCATTGGAAATCTCTTGCCCCAGATTTCCTTAGCCTTGGTGCCCAGTACCCTTGAGCTGTTTCTGACTGCCTGGTGGGTGTCACTCTCAACACTCAAATTGTGGTTTATTGCTTGACACAGTGTCTCATATTTTGGGACACTGAAGGGCTACCCTACATGCACCAAAGATGTATGCACTCTGTTTCCTTTAGTAATCATTTCAGTCAAAAGGAAATGGATCAGAATGAGTTCATTAGTGAAATCAGAAGTATTTAAGTACTTAAGAAAGTGTTAGGAAAATGTTACTCATACTGTTTTTTATTTACTATTTACAACAACCCTATTAAAGGGATGGCACCCCACTCCAGTACTCTTGCCTGGAAAATCCCACGGACGGAGGAGCCTGGTAGGCTGCAGTCCATGGGGTCGCTAAAAGTCGGACATGACTGAGCGACTTCACTTTCTCTTTTCACTTTCATGCATTGGAGAAGGAAATGGCAACCCACTCCAGTGTTCTTGCCTGGAGAATCCCAGGGGCGAGGAGGCCTGGTGGGCTGCCGTCTATGGGGTCACACAGAGTTGGACACGACTGAAGTGACTTAGCATAGCATAGCATATTAAAGGGAATTGAGGCTTTACATGTAAAGGGAAATTTCCAAATACCACCATCTATTCAGTAAAAGATTTATCAATGTAATTTACAACTAAATCTGTTAGAGACCAATGGCTATGCCCTTAATTGCTATAATACACTGCCTTCTGCAAAAGTTTTATTTGGAGAATGTTTCTTATTTAAATTTTCTCAATAACATTTGGAGGTAGATATTGTTATCCCCACTTTTGATATAAGGCAAATTGAAAATTAGGCAAGTTAAGAAATTTGCTCAGAATATTAATGGCATGGAATTCAAATTCAAGACCTCCTATCTCAAGGCTTACATATTTTATACTACTCAGTATTTTCTCTACAATAACAAAGAGAGTGATTACAAAGTATTTTACAGACATTAATCCCAGGTCTAATCTTATTACATAGATTTTTATGGATGAAAGAATGTCAAAGAGGTAAGCATCTTACCCAATGAAAATAGCTGATGTCAGCACAAGCTGGATTTCAAGAAATGTTTTCAACTCTGAATTTCATGTTGCTATTACTAACCTGTATGAAGTTAGCTAGAATATTTGAAAAGCAATTAGCTAATGCCTTTAAAATGGAAGGCTGCAAAGCAGACCTGTTTCTGACATCTGATTGGCCAAAGATGGGAGAAATTTTTATCAGGTGCTCTTTTGGGTCCCTCAGATTACTGATCAGTCAGCTACACAACTGTAGATGCTTCTCTTGCTAGAGGGAGGAATAAAGTGTTCCTAAGATGACAGTCATTGTTTCTTTTAGTTTTAAGTACCCACTCCAGTGTTCTTGCCTGGAGAATCCCAGGGACAGGGGAGCCTGGTGAGCTTCCGTCTACGGGGTCGCACAGAGTCGGACACGACTGAAGCGACTTAGCAGCATAGACGATGAAAAGGAAGCAGAGAGATCAGTGGATATTCCTTTATTCCTATTACAAAGACCAAGCCTTTCCTAAGTGAAACCTCAAGCTTGAGCCAATATTTATAATATTACAGGCTAGGAAGGTATTTTTTTTGTTTATACATTCTTCCACTGAAGTAATCTATAGATGAAAAGATTATCAATGGCATAAATTTATCTTGCAACATTTGGTTTCAACTTCAGTAATGTTATTTAAATTCTTTCCAGATGACAAGAAATTTCTTCAGTGACTGGTCTCTGTGGAAAATATTCCTGGCTTCTCTCTTAGCTTCTGTGATAACAACAGCAATTGGAGTATTGATAGTGAGTTTGGTATATAATGGGAAAAATAATAATCCCCAAATTATTATACAACTACCTCAAAACCAGGGGACAGTGTCTACGACAACTGACTCAACCACATCTACGAGTTCCGAAACTACTGTTGGCACCAGTACAGTAGATTCTGCCACAACATCCACTTCCACTATCGTGACAACCACCGCTGTGCCCACATCCACAGAAACTACCAGTACGACAACCACTGACTCAACAGAGAGCACAGTAGCGACAGCCACCACTTCCTCTGAACCAGTCACAACAGTGACTACTAGTGTTACCACTGAGGCTACAACCACAACCACCACTGCATCACCTGCATCTGCCGAAACAGCAACCGTAACGGTTGTAACTACAACAGCTGAACCAACCACCACAACTGGTCCAACCACAACCACTGAGACTACAACCACAACAACCTCCACTGCTGCTCCCACATCTACTGAAACTACAGCCACCACAGTTGCCACCACTTCAGCTGAACCAACTACCACAACTGAAACCATTACCACTGAGGCTACATCCACTACCACAGAGGCTACAACAACAACTACTACCACTGCCGCTCCCACATCTACTGAAACTACAACCACCACAGTTGCCACCACTTCAGCTGAACCAACTACAGCAACAACCACCACCACGACTACTGAGGCTACAACCACAACCACCACCACTGCTGCCCCCACATCTACTGAAAGTACCACCACCACAGTTGCCACCACTTCAGCTGAACCAACCACCACCACAACTGCCACCACTACCATGGAGGCTACAACCACAACCACCACAACTGCCGCTCCCACATCTACTGAAACCACCACCACCACAGTTGCCACCACTTCAGCTGAACCAACCACCACCACAACTGCCACCACTACCATGGAGGCTACAACCACAACCACAACTGCCGCTCCCACATCTACTGAAACCACCACCACCACAGTTGCCACCACGTCAGCTGAACCAACTACCACAACAACTGCCACCACTACCATGGAGGCTACAACCACAAGCACCGCCACTGCTGCTCCCACATCTACTGAAACTACAACCACCACAGTTCCCACCACTTCAGCTGAACCAACCACCACCACAACTGCCAGCACTACCACGGAGGCTACAACCACAACTACTACCACTGTCGCTCCCACATCTACTGAAACTACCACCACCACGGTTGCCACCACTTCAGCTGAACCAACTACCACAGCAACTGCCACCACTACCACTGAGGCTACATCCACAGCAACTACCACTGCTGCTCCCACATCTACTGAAACTACCACCACCCCAGTTGCCACCACTTCAGCTGAACCAACCACCACCACAACTGCCACCACTACCATGGAGGCTACAACCACAACCACAACTGCCGCTCCCACATCTACTGAAACCACCACCACCACAGTTGCCACCACGTCAGCTGAACCAACTACCACAACAACTGCCACCACTACCATGGAGGCTACAACCACAAGCACCGCCACTGCTGCTCCCACATCTACTGAAACTACAACCACCACAGTTCCCACCACTTCAGCTGAACCAACCACCACCACAACTGCCAGCACTACCACGGAGGCTACAACCACAACTACTACCACTGTCGCTCCCACATCTACTGAAACTACCACCACCACGGTTGCCACCACTTCAGCTGAACCAACTACCACAGCAACTGCCACCACTACCACTGAGGCTACATCCACAGCAACTACCACTGCTGCTCCCACATCTACTGAAACTACCACCACCCCAGTTGCCACCACTTCAGCTGAACCAACCACCACCACAACTGCCACCACTACCATGGAGGCTACAACCACAACCACCACCACTGCCGCTCCCACATCTACTGAAACCACCACCACCACAGTTGCCACCACTTCAGCTGAACCAACCACCACCACAACTGTCACCACTACCACTGAGGCTACAACCACAACCACCACAACTGCCGCTCCCACATCTACTGAAACCACCACCACCACAGTTGCCACCACTTCAGCTGAACCAACCACCACCACAACTGTCACCACTACCATGGAGGCTACAACCACAGCCATCACTACTGCTGCTCCCACATCTACTGAAACTACCACCACCCCAGTTGCCACCACTTCAGCTGAACCAACCACCACCACAACTGCCACCACTACCACTGAGGCTACAACCACAGCCACCACCACTGCCGCTCCCACATCTACTGAAACCACCACCACCACAGTTGCCACCACTTCAGCTGAACCAACTACCACAACAACTGCCACCACTACCACTGAGGCTACAACCACAACCACCACAACTGCCGCTCCCACATCTACTGAAACCACCACCACCACAGTTGCCACCACTTCAGCTGAACCAACTACCACAACAACTGCCACCACTACCACGGAGGCTACAACCACAGCCATCACTACTGCTGCTCCCACATCTACTGAAAGTACCACCACCACAGTTGCCACCACTTCAGCTGAACCAACTACCACAACAACTGGCACCACTACCACTGAGGCTACAACCACAGCCACCACCACTGCCACTCCCACATCTACTGAAAGTACCACCACCACAGTTGCCACCACTTCAGCTGAACCAACCACCACCACAACTGCCACCACTACCACTGAGGCTACAACCACAACCACCACAACTGCTGCTCCCACATCTACTGAAAGTACCACCACCACAGTTGCCACCACTTCAGATGAACCAACTACCACAGCAACTGAGACCACTACCACTGAGGCTACAACCACAGCCACCACCACTGCCGCTCCCACATCTACTGAAAGTACCACCACCACAGTTGCCACCACTTCAGCTGAACCAACTACCACCACAACTGCCACCACTACCACTGAGGCTACAACCACAGCCACCACCACTGCCGCTCCCACATCTACTGAAAGTACCACCACCACAGTTGCCACCACTTCAGCTGAACCAACCACCACCACAACTGCCACCACTACCACTGAGGCTACAACCACAACCACCACCACTGCTGCTCCCACATCTACTGAAAGTACCACCACCACAGTTGCCACCACTTCAGCTGAACCAACCACCACCACAACTGCCACCACTACCACTGAGGCTACAACCACAACCACCACCACTGCCGCTCCCACATCTACTGAAACTACCACCACCCCAGTTGCCACCACTTCAGCTGAACCAACCACCACAACTGCCACCACTACCACTGAGGCTACAACCACAACCACCACAACTGCTGCTCCCACATCTACTGAAACCACCACCACCACAGTTGCCACCACATCAGCTGAACCGACCACCACAACAACTGCCACCACTACCACTGAGGCTACAACCACAGCAACCACCACTGCTGCTCCCACATCTACTGAAAGTACCACCACCACAGTTGCCACCACTTCAGCTGAACCAATCACCACCACAACTGCCACCACTACCACTGAGGCTACAACCACAGCCACCACCACTGTTGCTCCCACATCTACTGAAAGTACCACCACCACAGTTGCCACCACTTCAGCTGAACCAACCATCACAACTGACACCACGACCACTGAGGCTACAACCACAGCCACCACCACTGCTGCTCCCACATCTACTGAAAGTACCACCACCACAGTTGCCACCACTTCAGCTGAACCAACCACCACAACAACTGCCACCACTACCATGGAGGCTACAACCACAAGCACCACCACTGCCATTTCCACATCTACTGAAAGTACCACCACCCCAGTTGCCACCACTTCAGCTGAACCAACTACCACAGCAACTGACACCACGACCACTGAGACTACAACCACAAGCACCACCACTGCCGCTCCCACATCTACTGAAAGTACCACCACCACAGTTGCCACCACTTCAGCTGAACCAACTACCACAGCAACTGAGACCACTACCACTGAGGCTACAACCACAGCAACCACCACTGCTGCTCCCACATCTACTGAAAGTACCACCACCACAGTTGCCACCACTTCAGATGAACCAACTACCACAGCAACTGACACCACGACCACTGAGACTACAACCACAAGCACCACCACTGCCGCTCCCACATCTACTGAAAGTACCACCACCACAGTTGCCACCACTTCAGATGAACCAACTACCACAGCAACTGACACCACGACCACTGAGGCTACAACCACAGCCACCACCACTGCTGCTCCCACATCTACTGAAAGTACCACCACCACAGTTGCCACCACTTCAGATGAACCAACTACCACAGCAACTGACACCACGACCACTGAGACTACAACCACAAGCACCACCACTGCCGCTCCCACATCTACTGAAAGTACCACCACCACAGTTGCCACCACTTCAGATGAACCAACTACCACAGCAACTGACACCACTACCACTGAGGCTACAACCACAGCCACCACCACTGCTGCTCCCACATCTACTGAAAGTACCACCACCACAGTTGCCACCACTTCAGATGAACCAACTACCACAGCAACTGACACCACGACCACTGAGACTACAACCACAAGCACCACCACTGCCGCTCCCACATCTACTGAAAGTACCACCACCACAGTTGCCACCACTTCAGCTGAACCAACTACCACAGCAACTGAGACCACTACCACTGAGGCTACAACCACAGCAACCACCACTGCTGCTCCCACATCTACTGAAAGTACCACCACCACAGTTGCCACCACTTCAGATGAACCAACTACCACAGCAACTGACACCACGACCACTGAGACTACAACCACAAGCACCACCACTGCCGCTCCCACATCTACTGAAAGTACCACCACCACAGTTGCCACCACTTCAGATGAACCAACTACCACAGCAACTGACACCATTACCACTGAGGCTACAACCACAACAACCACCACTGCTGCTCCCACATCCACTGAAAGTACCACCACCCCAGTTGCCACGACTTCAGCTGAACCAACCACCACAACTGAAACCACGACCACTGAGGCTACAACCACAGCAACCACCACTGCCGCTCCCACATCTACTGAAAGTACCACCACCACAGTTGCCACCACTTCAGCTGAACCAACTACCAGAACTGAAACTATGACCACTGAGGCTACAACCACAGCCACCACCACTGCCGCTCCCACATCTACTGAAACTACCACCACCCCAGTTGCCACCACTTCAGATGAACCAACTACCACAACAACTGCCAGCACTACCACTGAGGCTACAACAACAACCACCACCACTGTTGCTCCCACATCTACTGAAAGTACCACCAGCACAGTGCCACCACTTCAGATGAACCAACTACCACAGCAACTGACACCATGACCACTGAGGCTACAACCACAGCCACCACCACTGCCGCTCCCACATCCACTGAAAGTACCACCACCCCAGTTGCCACCACTTCAGATGAACCAACTACCACAGCAACTGAGACCACTACCACTGAGGCTACAACCACAACCACCACCACTGCTGCTCCCACATCTACTGAAAGTACCACCACCACAGTTGCCACCACTTCAGATGAACCAACTACTGCAACAGTGTCCAGCACCAGCAATGAGTTTTCAACCACAACAGACACCACTGGGACCTCCACTTAATCCACAGCCATGGTAGCATCTGCCTTTTAAACTTAGAGTACTACCACAACACCTACCAGTACAACCACAACCACCACTAACCAGTATCCTTGTACAACTTCTGCTGAAAACACCACCACAGCAACAACCACCTTCTCTTTTGAACCCACCAGGAAAACTCTTAGCACCATCTTTAACCTTACCCTGTCACCGTATCTCCAAGCATTTCCCTTACCGAGGGCATTACCACAGCTGTAATTAGTATGTTAATTGCACTCATTGTCCATGAGTACCTGATTCATATTAACCAGATCTGTGACCAGTTAAGATCCAGAGTTCTGGACCTCTTTCTGAATCTTCTCTTATTTTGATACTTTACCAGTTCAGCCCTTTCTGTTCACAATTGTATACGCTCTTACTCAGCTGAAGCTACAACAGCACAAATCATTCAAAAATTTCATCTCAAGTTGAACTATTTTCATTTGAAATGAACCTACAGTATCAGCTTACCAGAATCTCTAGACACTATTCTTTGCTATTCCATGATTTTACACTACCACAATTGCTACCTCTGTCTCAGCAAGCGAATCTAGTCTGCTTTCTCACATAATGTAAGCATTATATTCAATTCTCTTTGCCACCTCCTCAATTAAAATAAAGTCAACACAGATGTTACCAACTCAGCTGACTTTCTAATCACAACACCATAATGACCTCAGCTGAAATAATAATCTCCATAACCTTGTAATATAAACAATACCTGTTAATAGAAAATGCAACCACAGTTAAGTGATTTACTATCATAGTAGAGTTAGCAATTTCACTGCCCCTTCAAATGAGTTCATAGCCACAATAACATTGCATCAACAATATATGCTGGCTACAACATCTACTGAACTTTTGCTGTAGGGACCACCACATCAATTAACCCTACAGTCATACTATCATTTCTTCATACAGTCACTTCATCATTTCTACAACAGTGCCATTTATAGTGTATGTATTACTACAACATACGATTCTCACTAAACCCTTTATTACCCTATTGGCTGAATCTATAAGCACTGTAACTTCTACTGATATTGCACTCAAAGCTATCCATTACTTATTCATCTGAACCAATGCTGCTTTTATTTTTAGTAAATCTACTAATTCACAACATCACATCCACTTGACACAAATGGAAAATTCATAATGACCCCTTCCATTGGAACTCTAATCAGGATGTTTGGAAATGAAATCCTAATGTCTACTGTCATTGTTCTCATACCAGAAACTACAGTATTAGTACCATAGATGATTCTAATGTCAGTAACTGCCTGCGTATAACTATAGTGGACAAAACAACCACTTCTAAAACAAGATTACTTAATGACAGATTCAACTGTTATTAAAATGATAGTGAATTTTATCCTGAAAACATTTAGATTTAACAATACTATATATTCAGATCAGATCAGATCAGTCGCTCAGTCGTGTCCAACTCTTTGCGACCCCATGAACTGCAGCACGCCAGGCCTCCCTATCCATCACCAGCTCTCGGAGGTCACTCAGACTCACATCCATCGAGTCAGTGATGCCATCCAGCCATCTCATCCTCTGTCGTCCCCTTCTCCTCCTGCCCCCAATCCCTCCCAGCATCAGAGTCTTCTCCAATGAGTCAACTCTTCGCATGAGGTGGCCAAAATACTGGAGTTTCAGCTTTAGCATCATTCCTTCCAAAGAAATCCCAGGGCTGATCTCCTTCAGAATGGACTGGTTGGATCTCCTTGCAGTCCAAGGGACTCTCAAGAGTCTTCTCCAATACCACAGTTCAAAACCATCAATTCTTTGGCTCTCAGCCTTCTTCACAGTCCAGCTCTCACATCCATACATGACCACAGGAAAGACCATAGCCTTGACTAGGCGAACCTTTGTTGGCAAAGTGATGTCTCTGCTTTTGAATATGCTATCTAGGTTGGTCATAACTTTCCTTCCAAGGAGTAAGCGTCTTTTAATTTCATGGCTGCAGTCACCATCTGCAGTGATTTTGGAGCCCAGAAAAATAAAGTCTGACACTGTTTCCACTGTTTCTCCATCTATTTCCCATGTAGTGATGGGACCAGATGCCATGATCTTCGTTTTCTGAATGTTGAGCTTTAAGCCAACCTTTTCACTCTCCACTTTCACTCTCATCAAGAGGCTTTTGAGTTCCTCTTCACTTTCTGCCATAAGGGTGGTATCATCTGCATATCTGAGGTTATTGATATTTCTCCCGGCAATCTTGATTCCAGCTTGTGTTTCTTCCAGTCCAGCATTTCTCATGATGTACTCTGCATATAAGTTAAATAAACAGGGTGACAATATACAGCCTTGACGTACTCCTTTTCCTATTTGGAACCAGTCTGTTTTTCCATGACCAGTTCTAACTGTTGCTTCCTGACCTGCATACAGATTTCTCAAGAGGCAGATCAGGTGGTCTGGTATTCCCATCTCTCTCAGAATTTTCCACAGTTTATTGTGATCTACACAGTCAAAGGCTTTGGCATAGTCAATAAAGCAGAAATAGATGTTTTTCTGGAACTCTCTTGCTTTTTCGATGATCCAGCGGATGTTGGCAATTTGACCTCTGGTTCCTCTGCCTTTTCTAAATCCAGCTTGAACATTAGGAAGTTCACGGTTAGACCTGACCATTTAATGTGGATAGCCTCTACTTAGTGAGGTTTTAGATAACACAATTTTAATACAAGGTAAATCCAATCCATTTATTTCTGTTGGTAAACTGTTATGATTAAATAAAAATTTGCCAAATATGAATACAGTCTTTTATTATTCCAAAGTTTTAGTCTTTAACACATGAATTCCATATATAATAGGGAAAACATGGACTATATTGTAAGGGTGTAATATATATACATTTGCACATTACAACATTTTTATAGATTGTGCCAACACTGTTTTCATTTCATTTTCTCTTTAAATCATTTTGATTTATAAGTAATATTTTAAATGTGTCATCACTATTTTTATTTAATAATTTTGTTTTCTATTACTTTTTGCAGTAATCTTATAAAGGCATTCAATTAAATACTTAGAATAAATATTTACTTATGCTTGATATCTGCTGAAATACCAGAAAAAGTTTAGAAAAAGAAAATAGAATGTCTATAGTAATACACTTGTAAATTTGAATCCTTTACTTAGAATTCCTGGTAATTGACAGGTTTAAATCAATGTTGATGGTATATGCACTTTACAGCACTCCTTCTAAATCAGAAGCCTCAAGAGTGGCCCAGAAATCTATATTTTTCAAGACATAAGCAGACAGGACTGATAACCACAAGTTGAAGCAGTGAATTCAGAAGGGAATCTTTGTGTCTTTGATGTTAGTGCTGCTGCTGTTGTTAGTCACTTCAGTCGTATCCGACTCTGTGCAACCCCATAGACAGCAGCCCACCAGGCTCTCCTGTCCCTGGGATTCTTCAGGCAAGAACACTGGAGTGGGTTGCCATTTCCTTCTCCAATGCATGAAAGTGAAAAGTGAAAGTGAAGTCTCCCAGTCGTATCCGACTCGTAGAGACCCCATGGACTGTAGCCTGCCAGGCTCCTCCGTCCATGGGATTTTCCAGGCAAGAGTACTGGAGTGGGGTGCCATTGCCTTTTCCTTTGATGTTAGTGAGATTGATATAAATCAGTGAATATTCTTTAAAGCATTGATAAAAGTCAGTTTCATTACTTGGTGCTAGTTTTACCTGTAAATAAAGGATCCTGTATGGTGTGTAGACACATGAGCACATGGTTAGGAGTAGGTATGAAAATGCTTTCCTTACCCAAAAGGAAAAATGTGCTTTCAAGTAATTTAAAACAAATATTTTAATAGCCACTATGCTAATTAGAAATAATTTTAAACTATCCTTTCAAGTCAGTCTTACAGAGATACTGCCCTCTATATTGCTAACCTGGTTACTATCAGTTCAGTTCAGTTCAGTCGCTCAGTTGTGTCTGACTCTTTGCGACCCCATGAATCGCAGCACGCCACACCTCCCTGTCCATCACAAACTCCTGGAGGTCACTCAAACTCACGTCCATTGAGTCAGTGATGCCATCCAGCCATCTCATCCTCTGTCGTCCCCTTCTCCTCTTGCCCCCAATCCCTCCCAGCATCAGGGTCTTTTCCAATGAGTCAACTCTTTGCATGAGGTGGCCAAAGTACTGGAGTTTCAGCTTTAGCATCATTCCTTCCAAAGAAATCCCAGGGCTGATCTCCTTCCGAATGGACCGGTTGGATCTTCTTGCAGTCCAAGGGACTCTCAAGAGTCTTCTCCAACACCACAGTTCAAAAGCATCAATTCTTCGGTGCTCAGCCAACTGTATGCAATTAATGTAATAAAAGTTTATTAGAACCCTTTAATTCTAATTCCTTCCTACATTATTTTTTTCACTGAGTGATACTGTGTATTATTTATTAAATGTATCACTGACTGAACTCCTCTTGTTTTCTTTTTAATTATTCATTTACTTTTGGCTGCCCTAGGTCTTCACTGTTGCACTCATGCCTTCTCTAGGTGCAGTGTGTGAGCTTCTCACTGTGGTGGCTTCAGTAGCTGCTGCACACAGTCTTAGCGGTTGTGCTGCATGGGCTTCGTTGCTCTGTGAAACGTGGAATCTTCCCAGACCAGGGATTGAACCCATGTTCCCTGTACTTGAAGGCAAATTGTTAACCACTGGACCCACCAGGGAAATCCATCTTTTTTCTTAAAGAAGACATAACTTCTATAATTTTTCAGCTCTACATCTTTTAATCAACATGAGAAATGTTCTTCAGTAGATCCATTGTGTAAATAAATATGTTTGCTTTGTAAAGGACGGAAGGACTTTCTCAGTTTGCACACTGTAGGTTCAATTCAGTTCAGTTCAGTCATTCAGTCGTGTCCGACTCTTTGCAACCCCATGGACTGCAGCAGGCCAGGCTCCTCTATCACCAACTCTTAGAGCTTGCTCAAACTTACATCCATCGAGTTGGTGATACCATCCAACCATCTCATCCTCTGTTGTCCCCTTCTCCTCCTGCCTTCAATCTTTCCTAGCATCAAGGTCTTTTCCAATGAGTCAGTTCTTCACATCAGGTAGCCAAAGTGATGGAGTTTCAGCTTCAGCATCAGTCCTTCCAATGAGTATTCAGGACTGATTTCCTTTAGGATGGACTGGTTGGATCTCCTTGCAGTCCAAGGGACTCTCAAAAGTCTTCTCCAGCACCACAGTTCAAAAGCATCTGGTCTTTGGTGCTCAGCTTTCTTTATAGTCCAACTCTCACATCCATACATGACTACTGGAAAAACCATAGCTTTGACTAGATGGACCTTTGTTGGCAAAGTAAAGTCTCTGCTTTTTAATATGCTGTCTAGGTTGGTCATAGAAGGCAATGGCACCCGACTCCAGCACTCTTGCTTGGAAAATCCCATGGACGGAGAAGCCTGGTGGGCTGCAGTCCATGGGGTCGCGAAGAACCCACGTGACTGAGCGACTTCCCTTTCACTTTTCACTTTCCTGCATTGGAGAAGGAAATGGCAACCCACTCCAGTGTTCTTGCCTGGAGAATCCCAGGGACGGGGGAGCCTGGTGGGCTGCCGTCTATGGGGTTACACAGAGTTGGACACAACTGACGCGACTTAGCAGCAGCAGCAGCAGGTTGGTCATAGCTTTTCTTACAAGGAGCAAGTATCTTTTAATTTCATGTCTGCAGTCACCATCTGCAGTGATTTTGGAGCCCAGGAAAATAATGTCTGTCACTGTTTCCATTGTTTCTCCATCTATCTGCCATGAAGTGTTGGGACTGGATGCCATGACTTTTGTTTTTTACATGTTGAGTTTTAAGCCAACATTTTCACTCTCCTCTTTCACTTTCATCAAGAGGCTCTTTAGTTCTTTTTCACTTTCTACCATAAGGGGGGTGTCATCTGCGTATCTGAGGTTATTGATATTTCTCCCACCATTCTTGATTCTAGCTTGTGCTTCATCCAGCCCTGCATTTTGTATGATGTACTCTGCATATAAGTTAAATAAGCAGGGTGACAATATACAACCTTGATGTACTCCTTTCCCAATTAGGTTAATCAGTGGATGCATGATTTCATCACATCACTAGTATATTAGGTCAACTAGCTGAAGGCAGGGACTGATCTCTGTGTTTAACCAGTGTGGGTACCTGACAACTAGTAGGTAATAAATATTTGCTCAATAAGTGAAAATAGTAATAATTTAAGAATTTATTATTAAATGAAGATTTTTAGAATTGGAACTATGCTATTAAATCATCTTTTAATATACTTTTTAATGTTAAGCTATTCTAATTAGTATTATTTTTCTGAAATGTTAACCTTATAAAATGTTAGAAAACACTTAGTTGAAGTACAACACTTATGTGCAGAAAATATCTGTATCATAACGTACAGCTCAATGAGTTATCACCCGATGAGTGAACACTCATCTCCAAATCAAGAAACAGAACCTTACCAGCTCTTCAGAAACCTGCCACATGGCCGCACCCAAACACTATCTCCTTTTTTCCTGCCCCTAAAATAAACACTATTCTGATTTCTAACACCATGAACTGCCCTATCCGATTGGGAAAATAGCAAGAATGGAATTGATACAACATATACCCTTTTGTTGGAGAAGGCAATGGCACCCCACTCCAGCACTCTTGCCTGGAAAATCCCATGGATGGAGGAGCCTGGTGGGCTGCAGTCCATGGTGTCGCAAAGAGTCAGACACGACTGAGCGACTTCACTTTCACGCATTGGAGAAGGAAAGGGCAACCCACTCCAGTGTTCTTGCCTGGAGAATCCCAAGGACGGGGGAGCCTGGTGGGCTGCCGTCTATGGGGTCACACAGAGTCAGACACGACTGAAGCAACTTAGCAGCAGCAGCAGCATACCCTTTTGTGTCCGACTTCTTTGGCTCAGCTTTTTATTTGTGAGATTCATACACATTTTAAAATGATTTGTCTCTGAGGATGGGTGATAGAATACACAACGGTATTCTGTGTAAAATTCTTTATATCTCCTGTATATTTGAAATATTTGCTAATTTCCCCCAAAGCAGCGTGGCTAGGACATAGCAAGTGTTGTCTTCATGAATTCACAGTGAAGTCAGAAGGGGCCAAATTACTTAAGATGTTACAGATTATGGTAAGTTTTAGTGACTTTTCCTTTCCCAAGAGGAAATGCCTTTGAGTTTTGAGCAGGAAAATAACATATCTGATTTAATTTTGGGTGGAACTATGTAAATGCTTTGTGGGAGAATGGATTGGAGAATTGAAAAAAGTAAAAAAAAAAAAAAAAAATTAGGAGGTCTTTGCCATGGTTTTGGTAAGAGAAGATAGTGGGTTGAGTGAAAGGACCCAGGACAGAGCATGACGCATGGTAAGTGATGGATGCTGTATCACTTTTATTGTTCTGATGGTGTCTGAGATGCAGTCATTCCTCCTTCCCTGAGATCAGACCCACCCCAAATGTATTTCATTCAAGTCCAATGAGCATGTCATTTTCTTAAAGTCTCATCTCTTCTAAATTTCGGTTTCCAAGCCCACAGCATCTTCTCTCTCACTGTCTCTTCTCACGGCATCTCTGTGCGGTTCTGGGCGAGTCTCTCTCACGTACTTTGGCCACAGAAGCTCCCCCTGCCTTTGTCTTCCCTGCTCTCCCCTGCTGCAGTGCCCTCCTGCTGGGAGCCAGCGTGAGGAAGTCTGCCTGTGGCAAAGGTCATGAGGAAGGAGGCTTGGCATGCGCAAAGGCGGCATTTAGCCTCAGGAGTCCACCTGGAAATTCTCGAGCATTTACCCCCAAAACCAGAGTCTACTTTACTGCTTTGTGCTCTCACCTACACCTATGACTTTACGGGGGGCTGTCCCCCACCATCTCTCTCTGAAAAAGAGTTAACTTATGTTTGTAATCTTGGACCCTTGAGTTAATTCTTTTCTTGTTATAGCCCACCACACCTTTGCCCTATAGGAATGCAACTTTATCTAATGCTTTCGGAGGGTGGCGCCTGACTTTAGAATAGTCACCTTTAGAGAAAAATAAGTTTTCTGAAGAAAGAGTCATAAAATGTTAACAGGCCTCCTGGCCAGATGATGTAAATCACCTAAACTTTTGCATATGATAAGTTTGAAAGCCTGGCTTCAATTAGGATCAAGGACTGCTGTTCTTGCATGACTCTACCCCTTCCCCCATTATCCTCTATGCACAACTTAAGGTATAAAAACTACTTTGAAAAATAAAGTTCCTGCCTTGTTCACCGAAGCTTGGTATCCCCACGTCGTTCTTTCTCTCACCTTCTGGCTGAACTCCCATCTGGAGTTAGGAGGCTCGTCAAACCTACGAATTTTGCCTGGGCTTCTAAGATCCAACTGGGGAGGCCTTAGTGTCTCCTCTCCTTCGGGAGAACGGGAAGACGCCTGCTGCCTACGTAGGTGATGCAAATTCCTTATCTTGGAATTTTATTAGCTTTCCACGTAAACCAAGTTATTCAGCCTCTTTTCTCCACTGAATTTTCTCACTGAGCTATCCTTATTTGACCACTCTTTGTATCTTTAATTCTATTGTATCCTGATCGCCAAAGCCGTCTCCCCTTCAAATCCTCTGACTCCACCAGGGCTGGACCCCAGCACCCTCCTTCTTTCCCCCTCCCGTCCCACACGTACCCTAGCTGTTGAGATCTGATTCAGGGCTTACCTGCCCCAAGCTATGACCACTTTCTTCACTCAAAAGCGATTTTCTTTGCTTTCCGTATACTTTGGAAAACATCACTCCAAATACGTTGACTTTCAGCCCGTTGCTCTCATCCTTCCTGAACCCCTCTCTCATTCTCACAGCTGAGTCCACCAAACCCTCCAACCTGTACCCTCTGTTTACCCTTGTTTCTACCCAAGTTCCAGGACTGACCATATCAGAGAACAAAAATTATTAAAGTGCTCCAGTGCCAGGCAGGCAGGCACGCTTCCTATGCTTATCTTCTGACACTTTCAACCCAGACAAGATGAACAAGTATCAGATCCCTACCTCTGAACACTGTGACAATGGGGTCCTGCAGTGACCACTTGTTGCAGCCTTGAGCAGGGGTTGGATGCTTGCTTATTAGCCCTCATCTGTAAACTTGTATTTAGTCTCAGATGTTGAAGGTCCCTCTGAGTTGCTGGTTAGCATCTAGTTGGTTCCTTCTTCTTTTCCAGGAGGGCTTGCAGTTTTACTTTGTTCTTTTAAGGCCCTGTACCTGATGACTTCCCTGGTGGCTCAGAGGTTAAAGCGTCTGCCTCCAATGCGGGAGACCTGGGTTCGATCCCTGGGTTGGGAAGATCCCCTGGAGAAGGAAATGGCAACCCACTCCAGTATTCTTGCTTGGAGAATCCCATGGATGGAGAAGTCTGATAGGCTACAGTCCACGGGGTCGCAAAGAGTCGGACACGACTGAGCGACTTCACTTTCACTTTCTTTTCACCTGATGACTGGGTCTTTCCCAGGAACTTCAGCTCCAGGGGTTTGGGCCCTGTTGACTCCTGGCAGACTTTGACAAAGACTGCAAAACTGCAGAGCTCTTAACAGATTTCTGTACTTGAGGAACCTGTTGGAAGGTTAAATTTCTCCAGTGTGGACACTTGAGTTCTAATCATGCATCTGCCTAAATCCTGGTCGGGGATTGTAGAGTTTGCATGCACAGAAGGCTGGCAGCCTCAACTGGATTTACTAGGCACTTTCTATTATTTGGAAATAGACCCTTGCCTCTACTGCCCCCGCAGTAGTCTATCTCACCCTCAGCGCCTCCTTGCTGACACCCAGGCCTTCCTGATGCCTCCTGAGATAAGTCACTTGCATCTTTATTCTTTTCACTATTTTGTTTGATCTCTTTGATTTACTTCTAAATATTTTTCACTCCATTCCCGCTACCTCACTGCTATTAATAATAATCTTTTTTCTTGACAGCTTTATTGAGATGTAATTCACATTATAAGACTTATTCATTTAAATGAACAATTTACTTCTCCCCATTCTTCTTAACATAAGTGTGCGATAATTGCAGAATGGCCTTAATTAAATGGTTGTTGGATATGTGTCTAGAGCAACCTCAGATTCACACACTAAACTTAGCTTGGGACTCATTTTACATATCTTTAAGATTTCATGGTTCATCAAGGACATGGGGATAAAAACTTTTTAGAGTTGTGAGAGGAGTCAGAGGAGTGCACCGACTTGTAAAGCCACATTTCTTCATACTAAGGGTCAGTAATAGTCCTAGAAAGGACTTAGGCAGGTGTTAAGGCCCAGTACTTTTGCCTGGAAAATCCCATGGATGGAGGAGCCTGGTAGGCTCCAGTCCATGGGGTCGCTAAGAGTCGGACACGACTGAGCGACTTCACTTTTACTTTTCACTTTCATGCATTGGAGAAGGAAATGGCAACCCACTCCGGTGTTCTTGCCTGGAGAATCCCAGGGATGGGGGAGCCTGGTGGGCTGCTGTCTATGGGGTAGCACAGAGTCGGACACGACTGAAGCGACTTAGCAGCAGTAGCAGCAAGGCCCGTTTAGGAGGCTGCAGTGACATATTGCAACAACAGGTGGTGCTATGGTGCTATTTTCTTTCTCTTTCTCTCCCACCGCTCCCTCCCTGCTTCCCTTCCTTTTTTCCACCCATTAAAAATACTAATGGGACTTAGGTATAACTCAAGTGAGTAACTTTTGTCTTTTAAGAAGTAGATTTTTAAAAAAATCTTGAATAATGAGACACATGATTGTAGTGCAAAAATAATTAAGACCTGCTGCTTGAGAGTAGAATTTTATTTATTTCATGTATCTTTCTAGAAAACAGAACCTAGGTCGATGGGTTGAAGTTACGGAGATGAAGTTTTGACTCAACATAGGGAAGAATGATCTAGCAAGAGAGTCAACCCAGAAAGGAATACTGAACCCCAGAAAACAGATGCGCTCCCAGCGCATGGCACAGAGAGGCTGGAGTAAGAGTTCCCTTCATTTGCTTGCATTTGGCCTGAATATCTAGAATCCTCTTAAACATCAATTACATACATTTATAAAGTTAGAGCTTTTCCCATAAAAGCCACAACTACTATTTAAACAAACTTTCACATTTGTAATTGAAGGTAAAATATTATATGCATTGTGAACTGTAATAAAGTTGGAATCAACTTTATTACAGATCAAGTGCTTGCCTATTTTATTAAGTGCTGCTGCCCAGAAGAATGGAGAAGGCAATGGCACCCCACTCCAGTACTCTTGCCTAGAAAATCCCATGGATGGAGGAGCCTGGTGGGCTGCAGTCCATGGGGTGGCTAAGAGTTGGACACGACTGAGCGACTTCACTTTCACTTTTTCGCTTTCATGCATTGGAGAAGGAAATGGCAAACCACTCCAGTTTTCTTGCCTGGAGAATCCCAGGGGCAGGAGAGCCTGGTGGGCTGACGTCTATGGGGTCACGCAGAGTCGGACACGACTGAAGTGACTTAGCAGCAGCAGCCCAGAAGAATATCCGATATGTAGTACGTTCTAAATAATTCAATTTATTTGATGACTGAATAAAAAACCAATATTCTATCAATAAAAATACATTTGACATTTTCGAGTAGACTTAGAATGGAATCTAGCGTAATGTGAAATTAGAAAAAAAAAAAATCACTTATACAGATCAAGCAGTTGTTTGTTTCCATTTTGAGTAGTACTCATTATTGTTGGTCCGAGATGTTACCTAAATAATATTTCATTATTTTAAATTTGTTGAAATAACATTCTATCATGGATTTTGGGAACTGAATTGAGTAAAAAAAAAAATCCATCCTTTTATGAAAATCACATAAGAAAATATGAAATTTTCCTTTTTTTAACTTCTACAGTTAATGATTTTATGCAAAACAGTAATGGAATAAATGCCAATTCTGAAAGGGCTTTTGAAAATTTCTTTGCCTGTTTGTGTGTTTTATAATGATTTTTCATATATTTAAATTAATTGAATAATACAAATTATCACTAACCACTATATTTTTAAACCTCTTGTCTGGCCTGCTAGTTTCCATGTTAAACAATAAAAATGATGAACTAAAATAATACCCTTAGCTAAAAATTGCCTCAAATCAGAGATCAGGAGCAGTCCTACTGGTCTCACTAATCAGTGGGCCGAACATAATCTAATTTTAGGACTATGTTGTAATTTAATCCAAAGCATTTTTTGTGTGTGGGTAAAAATATAAAATAATTTGACAGAACATTAATAGGTGAATTTGAAAGAGACCAGTTTAGGTTGTTTCCCTGTCCTGGCCGTTGTTAATAATGTTTCAGCGAACACTGGGGTACATGTGTCTTTCTGAATCTCGGTTTTCTCTGGATATATGCCCAGTATTGCTGGATTGCTGAGTCATATGGTAGTTCTAGTTTTAGATTTTTAAGGAACCCCCGCACTGTTCTCCTTAGTGGCTGTATCAGTTTACGTTCCCACCAACAGTGCAAGAGAGTTAGGAAAAATCCAATTAGAACTTAACCTAAAAATGGTGAATACATTTCAAAGAAGACTTTTGAAAGGGTTAAACTGTGTGCACGTGTATGTTCACACACATACACACAACATTTTTTTCCCCTAAATATTTCAGGCAATTCCATCACTTTTTTTTTTTTAACAACATTTTCTAAGTTAGTGCTTCTCAGACTTTGGTATGCATTAAAGTTATCTCAGAGTACAATCCCCCTTTAGATTTAATCAGTCAGGTGTGAGGCTTGGGAGTAAGCATTCCCAAGAAGTCTTCCCATTTCTTTGCAACTCTGGAACTTGGTTTATTTTTTTTGTTCTCAAAAGGAGAGATACAGACTCTCCAATGGACTGTCTGCCTTTTTTCATCCTGAGCTGGGACATATGAGTGGCTACTAGCCTGAAAGATAGTAGGAGGTTCTGACCAGGATGATTAAACTGGTTTTGTCAGTTCTCTGCTTGGGGACTAAATTTTTTTCAATTGAAAATCGGTAGGGTTAGAATAGATGGCCTACATGTTATTGAGATTTATTAAATTAGATGAATCTCTAGCTAGTCAATTCGTACAAGTGATATATTTGTCATCAGTTCAGTTCAGTCACTCAGTCGTATTCGACTCTTTGCTACCCTATGGACTGCAGCATGCCAGGCTTCCCTGTCCATCACCGACCCCCAGAGCCTACTCAAACTCATGTCCATCAAGTTGGTGATGCCATCCAACCATCTCATCCTCTGTCGTCCCCTTTTCCTCCCGCCTTCAATTTTTCCCAGCATCAGGGTCTTTTCAAATGAATCAGTACTTTGCATCAGGTGGCCAAAGTATTGGAGTTTCAGCTTCAGCATCGGCCCTTCCAATGAATATTTGGGACTGATTTCCTTTAGGATGGACTGGTTTGATCTCCTTGCAGTTCAAGGGACTCTCCAGAATCTTCACCAACACCACAGTTCAAAAGCATCAGTTCTTCAGTGCTCAGCTTTCTTTAGAGTCCAGCTTACATCCATACATGACTACTGGAAAAACCGTAGCTTGACTAGATGTCAGAAAAGAACAAAGTTTTTGAATTATTTTTTGATTACTTACTGTATAAGTCATTAAAAAAAAAAAAAAAACTTGTTGTATTCAAATACCATTCTTCACCAAGAACTTTCTGTGCCAGTTTTGTGAAGATCTCTTGGGATGTATGTGTTGGATAGTAACTGTTAACTACTAAATTGAGTTACGTCTAGACTCCAGCCTTCTGCCATTTAGATTTTGCTGAATCACAGTGACATTTCTACCTATGTAAAGCAGAGGCGGACTCAGCCATTAAACAGGAAGATGTTGGAAGATCCTTGTTTAATCAAGTTCCCTTTAACTAAATTTCCTAGTGCACCTCTGAAAGAAGGAAGATTTCGGTGAATATACTAGCAATTATTTGTATATCATCTTTGCCAGCTCTCAGGGAAAGAGTGTTCAGGAGAGACACATTTTTCTGGAAGCTGAGGGAGGAGGATTGGCAAGTTTAAGAGCAAGGGAGGAGAGTCTGAAAAGGCCAAAGTCTAGGCAGCAGAGAGTTATGCACCTATAAGAGGAGGTGCTCCCAAGGGGAGGAAGATGGCCAGGCTCAGTTGGAAAGAAAGCAACGGCAAATACCAAATATTTTATCATGGCCCTCAAGTCAGAATAAAGGGTAAATGAAGGATGTTGCTAACAGTGAAGCGAATGTGACATGATCTATAATTTGAGAACCTTTTTTCCTCTTTGGAGGGCCAGAAGGAAGTAGCTCCCAAAGGTTTCCTGTATTAACTACTACCTTACTTTTTCATCTAAGGTGGATCCCATACTGGGGAAAGTTAAAGTGAAAGTCACTCCATCATGTCCGACTCTTTGTGATCCCATGGACTACAGTCTTTGGAATTCTCCAGGCCAGAATACTGGAGTGGGTAGCCTTTCCCTTCTTTAGGGGATCTTCCTAACCCAGAGATTGAACCTATTCCTCCCACATCACAAGCAGATTCTTTACCAACTGAGCCACAAGGGAAACCCCCATACTGGGGAATGATAATTTATTACTTAATTCAGTTCATAGTGGCACAGATCCATCATAGTTGATAACATGGTTGCATCAGTCAACTTGATTATTTCTCAAAATTCCAGATATAAATACCACTGTTCAAAATGAAAAATTGTTCCTGGAGTTAAGTGTGTGGTGATCAATGTTTGAGAATGGATAAAGAGCATATAAAAATATACCATGACCACTGAACCCCCTGGAAAACAACCAGGAGTATTTTTCCATTTTGACAGCTTGCTTATGTGAGTCTTATCCTCAGTCATTACAGACAATTCTACTAGTTTTTGTAATCTTCAAAAAAAAAAAAAAGAATGAATACTTCTAGTTATTGCAAAGTCAATTTATTAACTTATTAACTTTCAGTCACTCACTGTCAATCACAAGTCTGGTGTTTTTATTCATACAGTATGTATGAAACAAAAGTATAAAGTATCAACTTGGGAGAGCTGAGGCCATGTGTAAGTAGGGGTGATTTTTAAAGGGGAGAAGCAAAAGGATTTTCTCCTTGCTTACAAAGGTAAAATAAAACATTTCTTTTTCCGAGATGAAAGTGATTTTTAGATACCATTGAATCCTATCCAATCTCTTCATTTATTGACTGAAAAAATTATTCAGGGAAGTTGAAACTTTTGCTGGAATTTATATGGAGAATCCAAGGGATGGGGGAGCCTGGTGGGGCTGCCGTCTATGGGGTCGCAGAGAATTGGACATGACTGAAGCGATTTAGCAGCAGCAGCAGCAGGGCTTCCCAGGTGGCTTAAGTGGTAAAGAATTTGTCTGCCAATACAAGAGACACAGGAGATGTGGGTTTGATCCCTGAGTTGGGAAGATTCCCTGGAGGAGGAAATGGCAACCCACTCCAGTGTTCTTGCCTGGGAAATCCCATAGACAGAGGAGCCTGATGGTCTACAGTCCATGAGGTCACAAAGAGCTGGACATGACTGAGCACGCACATATACAGCTACTAATTGTCTAATATGGGACTAGTACTAGGCAAAGTAAGAATCGTCTACTAAGAAGAATTAAAAAGGAAACTTCTACTAGATCTCATGATTTTGAGACTGATACCCAAGAGTGCTTAACGCAAAATCTTATTCTTTTTGCGCTATCATGTTGCTTGTCTACTAAATAATAACAGAGAAGATTTGTTGCAGCATCCCATGGACAGAGGAGCCTGATAGGCTTCAGTTCATGGGGTCACTAAGAGTCGGACATGACTGAGTGACTTCACTTTCGCTTTTCACTTTCATTCATTGGAGAAAGAAATGGCAACCCACTCCAGTGTTCAGGGACAGGGGAGCCTGGTGGGCTGCCATCTATGGGGTCTCACAGAGTCAGACATGACTGAAGTGACTTAGCAGCAGCAGCAGCATGATAATCATCAGTGTAAACATGAACACAAGTATTTTATAGCATTTACTAAGTGCCAGGAGTGAGAGAAGCACTTTGCCCATGCTATCTCATTTGGGCTCCACGATGACCCTGTGAGACAAGTATTGTCATTATTCCTATTTTATAGATGAAGACTGTGAGAAGCAGAGTTGAGGTAACTTCTCCAAGACCACACGATAAGGGGCGAAACCAGGTTGGAATCCACGGTGCTTCTGGCTTCAGACTGTGCCATCCAGCGCCGTGTATTCAGCCTCTCACTTGCACAGCATTTACAGTTTATATAGTTTCACCTCCATTAATCCTTAGGCCGATACTCTAAGTCACGTGTGCCTACTACTGTCATTTTACAGATGCGAATGTGAGCTCAGAGAGGATAAGCGGTTTTCCAACTGAAAACAGCTGGGAGCTTATAGAAGCTAGTCTGTCTGAAAATTTTCATGCTGATGAAAGCTGAAGATTAGCAGAAGGATGTACAATAATCAAAGTTCACATTGCTGGAAGGTTTCCAGGGACCCCGATTATTGGGGAGAATTTAGGGTGTTAATGGGCTTCCCTGGTGGCTCAGAGGTTAAAGAATCTGCCTGCAATGTGGGACACCTGGGTTCAGTCCCTGGGTTGCGAAGATCCCCTGGAGAGGGGAACAGCTACCTACTCCAGTATTTTTGCCTGGAGAATTCCATGGACAGAGGAGCCTGGCGGGCTACAGTCCACAGGGTCACAAAGAGTTGGACATGACTGAACGACTTTCATTTTACTGGGTTATTAACAGGTTCAGAAAGGAGGAAATTCTAACCAGAAAAATTTTAGGGGTACTTACACGTCAAGGCTGTATATTGTCACCCTGCTTATTTAACTTCTATGCAGAGTACATCATGAGAAATTCTGGGCTGGAAGAAGCACAAACTGGAATCAAGATTGCTGGGAGAAATATCAATCACCTCAGATATGCAGATGACACCACCCTTATGGCAGAAAGTGAAGAGGAACTCAAAAGCCTCTTGATGAAAGTGAAAGTGGAGAGGGAAAAGGTTGGCTTAAAGCTCAACATTCAGAAAACGAAGATCATGGCATCTGGTCCCATCACTGCATGGCAATTAGATGGGGAAACAGTGGAAACAGTGTCAGACTTTATCATTTTTGGCTCCAAAATCACTGCAGATGGTGACTGCAGCCATGAAATTAAAAGACGCTTACTCCTTGGAAGGAAAGTTATGACCAACCTAGATAGCATATTCAAAAACAGAGACATCACTTTGCCAACAAAGGTTTGTCTAGTCAAGGCTATGGTTTTTCCAGTGGTCATGTATGGATGTGAGAGCTGGACTGTGAAGAAGGCTGAGCGCCAAAGAATTGATGCTTTTGAACTGTGGTGTTGGAGAAGACTCTTGAGAGTCCCTTGGACTGCAAGGAGATCCAACCAGTCCATTCTGAAGGAGATCAGCCCTGGGATTTCTTTGGAAGGAATGATGCTAAAGCTGAAACTCCAGTATTTTGGCCACCTCATGTGAAGAGTTGACTCATTGGAGAAGACTCTGATGCTGGGAGGCATTGGGGGCAGGAGGAGAAGGGGACGACAGAGGATGAGATGGCTGGATGGCATCAACGACTTGATGGACATGAATTTGAGTGAACTCTGGGAGTTGGTGATGGACAGGGAGGGGTGATGTGCTGTGATTCATGGGGTCGCAAAGAGTCGGACACGACTGAGTGACTGAACTGAACTAAACTCTAGCCAAGAGCAGTACTTCACTGGAAGTTCATCACCCTCTCAAGGACAAAAGACAACCATTTAGCCCATTACTATTCCATTGCTATAATTACATAAAAACCCACATTGTCTTCCACACTTAATAGATCACCATTTTTAAATAACTGAACTTTTAATTTAAGCTTATCAATTTTCCTAAAAGCTTTAGATCATATATATTTGCATAATAGTGAACCTAATTTGTTGTTGAAAAAGCCTTCTCTAAGAAATGTATGATAAAAATCTCATAGTAAAATTACTATTAATATCTATTGTTAAATACCAATGTATGTAAAGGATGAACATTAAATGTAGATGTTAAATAAACCTATATAGGATAATTTTAATTATTATATTTTGTTTCCTATGTATGCAATACAAAAATGTGGTTATTTTTCTCCTCAAATGATTTTGTCTTTAGCATATTGGTTGCTATTAACATTACTTTGTTTGTTTTTGCTATTCCAAATGGAAGCACTACCTAAATATTGAAGAAGATCCCAAGGAAGAAAATAACTATGCAGGAGTATTAATGAAATGATTAATTTGGACTTTGTTTATAATTTCTAATTGATGAAATTTAGATTGATGCTTACACTGACCAGGCTCCACTGGAAATTTCTGAAGCAAAATCAGTGATGGAGCCAGGAATATATCTTTTACAAATCAGTAGACATTGAAAAATTTTAATAGTTAGTTATTAAGAACGTCTTAGTCTGGTCAGGCTTGCAATAATGTAATACCATAGACTGAGTGGCTTATAAACAACAGAAATTTACTTCTCGTAGTGGGAAGTCTGAGAAGGCCAAGATTAAGAGTCGGCAGGTTTAGTATCTAGTGAGAGTTTCCTGGTTCATCAACAGCTGCCTTTTCTCTGTGGCTTCATAAAGTGAGAGGGTAAGGCAGCTTGGGTCTCTTTTATAAGGACACTCACCCTATTCATGAGGGCTTCACCATTATAACCTAATTACCTTACAAAGGCTTTGCCTCCAAATTCCACAATATGCAGGTTAATATTTAACATATAAATTTGGGGGACACAAATATTCAGTCTGTTGTACCCGCTATAAAAAATGGCAAAAAAAAAAAAAAAAGGCAGCTCTACTCAAACCTGTAAAGAATGGACTGCTATTTATTATATGATTACATTCTGGCAGGGGTGAGGAAGGAATATTTTGCTTACCAAATAGGAAAGAAGGGATGTATGTTTAAGCAAAAAGTTCTAAATAAATATTTCAATATGGCCCATGCTAATTAGAAATAATTTTTAAATTACTGCAATAGAAATATCATTTCTACCATAAATTCTACATACTTGAAATAATTGCATTTGAATACTTTTATTTGGATTTTACTTACACGAATTGAAATTTCTTTCTCTTCAAGTCATTTCAGTTAAACATACACACACACACACACACACACACACACACACACACACTTAATTTTTAAAATGGTAGTAAGATTTTTTTTCCAGTTTGTGGTATAGTAGGTGCACAATAAATATCTGTTGCATAAATACCTACCTACATAAATAGATGTATAGGGTTTCCCAGGCAGCTCAGATGTTAAACAATCCACCTGCAACGCAGGAGACACAAGTTTGATCGCTGGGTTGGGAGGATCCCTTGGAGAAGAATATCCACTCCAGTATTCTTGCCTGGAGAATTCCAAGGCAGAGAAGCCTGACGGGCTTCAGTCCATGAGATAAATGTTAATTGACTTGTGTGTTAGTTTTCTAGTACTGCCAAATTGCCAAAAATTTAAGGACTTAAAATGCAATTTTACTATTTTATAAATCAAATAGAGATAATAACAATCATTATCTCTGAGGAGAGTCTGTTTGTTTTTTTTTTTTTTTTTGTCTTAGCTTCTTGAGGATGCCAGCAGTCCTTGGCCCACTTCAACCCCTGCTTTCGTCATCACAGATGACATCAGAGTGTCATCACTCTCTCTTTTACTGATCTTCTTGCTTTTATAAGTGATACTTAAAAAGTTACTTTTATAAGTAACTTGTGGTTACATTTGGTTCATCTTGATTATTCAAGATGATTTCCCATCTCAAGGTTTTTAATTTAATTCTATCTGCAAATTCTCTTTTGCCGAGTAAGATAACATGGGGATTAAGATGTATACATTTGGGAGGGTATTATTCAGCCTAACATTGTTCATTTGCTGCCCCACCCACCCCCCAAGATTCTTATCCATCCAAATATAAAATACATTCCCTCCATCCCAAACTTTCAGTCTCAACCCCTTAAAGCATCAGCTCAAGTCCAAAATATCATCTAAGCTTCATGAACCTAAAAATCCCCAATTTCATCATCTAAGTCATCTTAAAATAAGTCACGGATAAAGCTCTGAATATAATCCATTCTGAGAGAAAATAGCTTTTCATCTGTGGACCTGTTAAACAAGAAGACAATTTTCTGCTTCCAAAGTACAATGGTGAGCCGGGCACAAGATAGCATTTATAGATAGTCCCATTCCAAAAAAGAGAAAATGAAAGAAAAAAGTAGCCACTGATTCCAAGCAATTTGGAGATCCAGAAAGAAAAACATCATTAGATCTCAAGGCCTGGAAATAACCCTTTGGCTTGAGGCTCTGCCTTCTGGACCTGCTGGCTCACCCTTTTGCTCGAAAAGCAGTCATTGCCCTTTTTCTTGAAGAGCCACGCATGTTTGCAGCTGAATGGTGTTGTCAGCCTGCTTCCTGCCTGAAGAATGTTGAAAGTCCAAGTAACTTCTTTTATTTCATCCTGTCTCTTTCCCTTGCATTCCAAGCTGGCAGTATTTCTGCTGGCAAAGAATTCTCTGGGTCCTCTGTGTATGTCACTTCATTAGACAAGCGATTCCGCCACAGATCTTTCCTGAAAACCATCCCTGTTCTTGGCTTCTGCTGAGATGATTGAGAGAATCCATGCATTTCAAGTTCTTCAGAGAGCTGTCTCTATGATTGAATACTCTTTCTCTCCTTCCAAGGCACTAGTGAAAGGTGGTCCAACTACGCTCCTGGCTCTTTCTAACATGCTTTCCTAACAGTTACTCCCCTATTTTTAGCATCTTCTGCAATCTGGACAGGCTGAGAATTTCCCAAATCATCAACTCCTCATTTTTTCTTTTTTGATGCTTAACAGTTCTTCCCTAAATTTCTGTTTCCTCTTGCATTTTACTATAAATAATAAGGACAAACCAGTTCACACCTTCAACATTCTGCTTGGAAATCTCTTCAGTTAAATGTCCAAGTTCATTGCCTACAAGTCTGCTTTCCACATAACTAAATTGTGAAGGATACCATTCAGCTAAGTTCATGCCACCGTATAACAAGGATCCAATTTCTGTTCCTTTCCAACAGCATGCTTCTCATTTTCACCTGAGCCCTCACCAGCAGCACTTTTGCCATCCATTTTTCTATCAACAGTCTGTTTATGATGATTCAGTTATTCTCTAAGACAAACAGGTCTCTCTATCATGCTTCTGAAACTGCAATAGCAGAGTTATTAGCATCCATAGAGATGGATGTTAACCATATATCTCCTGTTCGAGGCAATCTCAGCTTCTTGTATCATGCCCCTCAAAAATTTTTCCAACCTCTTTTCATTGCTTAATTCCAAAGCAACTTCCACTTATTTAGGAATTTGTTATCATAGTACTCCACTTCCAGGACTCAATATCTGTATTAGTTTTCTGTTGCTGCTGTAACTACCATAAACTTCATGGTTTAAAGCAACATAGATTTTTTGAAGTACAGTTTTAGAAGTTAGGACTCCTGAATGGGTGAATCAATATATAGTTTTCTCACTCCACAATAAGTGAATGCATGGTTTCTCAGACTCACAGGGAACACATGCAAAAATTGACCACATATAAAATAATTCCCAATAAATTTCAGAATTCGTATTATTCCAGTCATTTTCTCTTATCATACACGATTAAGGTAGAAGCAAAATTTAAAAGTTAAATAGAAGAGCCCTAACACTGGAAAATATTTTAAAAATTTCAAAATAAATTATGAGTCAAATAAAAAACAGAGATTAGAAGATTCTAAGATCTGTATGGTAATGAAAATATGATATTCCTCCAAATGAATTTGGAAGAAAATTTATATTATTTTTAAGTTTATACTGAAAAGTATAAATGCTGAAAGTTAATGAGCTAACATTATCTTAAAATTATAAATAAAAATATCTAGAATAAAGTATAAGTATAATTTTTTGGTTTCCCTCTTTTTAAATTAAATTTTCAATAAATGTTATACATATATGTATATATTAGATTGGGCTTCCCAGGTGGCACAGTGGTAAAGAATCCATGTACCAATGCAAGGAGACACAAGAGATGTGGTTTCGATTGTTGGGTCGGGAAGATCCCCTGGAGGAGGAAATGGCAACCTGCCCCAGTATTCTTGCCAGGAAAACTCCCTGGACAGAGGAGCCTGGCGAGCCACAACGCCCTAGGTCTTGGAGTGTTGGACACAACTGAGCAGAGAACACACACATATATCTAGATTAATATATGAAACAAGCCCATCACCCTAGAAATTCCTCATTCCTAATACCAGAGCCCCATTTCCACAGAGGCAGTTATCATTTGGAATTCTCTCACCATAGATTTATTTTAACTGCCTTTTATTCACATAAATGCAATTTCATAGTATATATGCTTTTGAACAAGGCTTATTTCAATCAACAGTTTCTATGTCTTGTATCAGTGGGTAAACATGTTTAACTTTAGTTATCCAAATATAATTTCACAGTATTTTCCTGTTTGGCTTGCCCTTTCTACATGAAATATCAAAAGTCTCATGCTGTCATTTAACTTCTATCTTCCTGGGATTATTTGATAACATTTCTCTCTGCTATTTACTCAGACAGACCCATTTCTGTTGATATCAATCTTTATCCTTCTCTTTGAGGCTTTCCCTTCTACTTGTCTATGAAAACTTCCTTTTTCTCCTCCACTAGCCTTACCCGTCACGATCTTTTAGAGCTGGGCCAGAATGCAGGGAGCTTTCCTGCTGGTCCGTGGTTAAGACTTCACCTTCCAACACAGAGGGTGCAGATCTGAGCCCTGGTCAGGGGGCTAAGATTCCACATGTCTTGTGCCAAAAAAAATTAAAGCAAAAAACAGAAGCAATATTGCAACAAATTCAATAAGGATTTAAAAAAATGGTCCACATCAAAAGACATCTTTAAAGTCTTAAAAATATTATGTTTAATCACAATACATGGTTTTATATGATAACATGAGTTTTTAAAGGTTTAGTTTTATATTTTCTTTGGAACTTAATAATTGGGTCATGAATGTAGGATTTTGAGGGTGGCAATTACAAGTTTCTGCACAAGTAATAGAATGATGTTAAATAGAATAGATATTGAAAAGCAGAGACATTACTTTGCCACAAAGGTCCATCTAGTCAAGGCTATGGTTTTTCCAGTGGTCATGTATGGATGTGAGAGTTGGACTATAAAGAAAGCTGAGTGCAGAAGAATTGATGCTTTTGAAGTGTGGTGTTGGAGAAGACTCTTGAGAGTCCCTTGGACTGCAAGGAGATCCAACCAGTCCATCCTAAAGGAGATCAGTCCTGGGTGTTCATCGGAAGGGCTGATGTTGAAGCTGATACTCCAATACTTTGGCCACCTGATGCCAAGACCTGACTCATTGGAAAAGACCCTGATGCTGGGAAAGATTGAGGGTAGGAGGAGAAGGGGATGACAGAGGATGAGATGGTTGGATGGCATCACCGACTCAATGAACATGGGTTTGATTGGACTCCAGGAGTTGGTGATGGACAGGGAGGCCTGGTGAGCTGTGGTTCATGGGGTTGCAAAGAGTCAGACACGATGAGTGACTGAACTGAACTGAACTGAACTGAATAGAATGATGTACCACTTTTCAGGCTGCTGGATAACACAGAAGTACAATCACATATTTATGGGGTCTTGTTTTCTCTATGTTTACGGTATGTTGTTGTTCAGTCCCTCAGTCGTGTCCAACCCCTTTGCGACCCCATTGACTGCAGCACGTCAGGCTTCCCTGTCCTTCACCAACTCCTTCACATCTCCTGGAACTTGCTTAAACTCATGTCCATTGAGTCTGTGATGTTTATGGAACCCTAGTGCCAAATTAAGATGTGGATCTCAATATCATAGAAGGCAGTGCTTTAGGCTGTTCTTGAGGTTTGCTGTACGGAATTGACCCATGGTCTTCTCACCTAGCCTCCTGTTGCTCCACCATCCTTAGGGTGTTGTCCTTAAACACAGGACCTGAGATGATGTACCTCCACGTCCTCATTCCAGCTGTCAAGAAGAGAAAAAATAAAAGGGGTATGTATGCACCTCCTTTTTAAATGACTAGCTTTGTTGCTGCTGACGTTACTCAGCTGATACCTCATTATGCAGAACTTAGTCATATGGTTTCACCTGGCATCAGAGGGGACCTACCTGGGAAAGCCCATGGACAGAGGAGCCTGGAGGGCTACAGTCCAGGGGGTGGCAAAGAGTCAGACATAGCACAGCAGCGGTACTTTCAAAATGTGTAGCCAGATTTTAAAGACAATCCAGTTTAATTCCTATTCTATTTAAAGTCCATACATTTGGTTGGCTAATGATAACCTAGTTGTTTTCAACTGAATTAAATTCAATGGTCATGTTCGTTACTATGGAAACTTTCACATCTTGTGGACCCCTTACAATCTCCTTGCCCAGAGGCCACACATGGCATCATGGGTTAGTTTTACTGCTGAGCAGACATCATGATTTCCTTGCTCCTTGGAACAAATCCTTTCCTTATTTTTTCCATTTTTCCATGGCTTATTCATGCTTTTTATGTGCGGGAGCAGTTTCTCAGCCCTGGGACTATTCACATTTTGGGTTAAGCAGTTCTTTGTTATTAGGGGATGTTTAACAGCATTCCTGGTCTCTACCAGAAGATGCCAATAGCACCCTCCTTATGCGTGCATGCTCAGTCGTGTCTGACTCTGATTCCCTGGACTGCAGCCCACCAGGCTCCTCTGTCCATGGGATTTCCCAGGCAAGAATACTGGAGTGGTTTGCCATTTCCTTCTCCAGGGGATCTTCCCGGCCAAGGGATTGAACCTATGTCTCTCTCCCGTGTCTCCTGCACTGCAGACAGATTCTTTACTGCTGAGTCACTGGGGAAGCCTCAACCCCTCTCATTTGCGATAATTATAAGTGTCTCCCAACTTTGCCAAATGACTCCTAGAGGCTTTGAGCTATGTTAATTTGCTTCCACCCATGGATGGAGGAGCCTGGTGGGCTGCAGTCCATGGGGTCGGACATGACTGAGCGACTTCACTTTCTCTTTTCACTTTCATGCATTGGAGAAAGAAATGGCAACCCACTCCAGTGCTCTTGCCTGGAGAATCCCAGGGATGGGGGAGCCTGGTGGGCTGCCGTCTATGGGGTCTCACAGAGTTGGACACGCCTGAAGCGACTTAGCAGCAGCAGCAGTTCCACTACAGTGAATATAATTGGTAAGGGAAAGGCAATTTATTAACTTGTCAGAGATTACCTATAAATCAGAAATATGATCTACTTTTGTACTACCTGTAATCATAGTTGAAATTTTTACTCTGTGTGTTATTAATCTAAAATATCAGTATTTTCCTGAGAATATATAACTATAATCATAATAATATGCAGTTGTAACCACGCATAACTTTAGCTACTTTTAAAAACATTTTTAAAAATTTGATGTCTAGATTTTGGTGTATAATTCATTGTTTTTTGAGGCCAATTCTAATATCCTTGAAAATCAGAAATTAATCTTAAATATATGCTAAAGGTCCAACAAAGAAATAAGAAAACTTGGTTCATATAGACATTGATTTGACAGATCTTTTTTTCATACTGAAGAGCTAACCCTGTATTTCAGTTCATTCAGTCACTCAGTTGTGTACGACTCTTTGTGACCCCATGGACTGCAGCACGCCAGGCTTCCTTGTCCATCACCATCTCCCAGAGCTTACTCAAGCTCATGTCCATAGAGTCAGTGATGCCATCCAACCATCTCATCCTCTGTCGTCCCCTTCTCCTCCCGCCTTTAATCTTTATCAGCTTCAGGGTCTTTTCCAGTGAATCAGTTCTTTGCATCAGGTGGACAAAGTATTGGAGTTTCAGCTTTAGCATCCGTCCTTCCAGTGAATATTCAGGACTGATTTCCTTTACAATTGACTGGTTTGATCTCCTTGTTTTCGGTTTGTCATTTGCCCTGGTGATAGAAACAAATATGAAAATGTAGTTTGAAATGGCTGGTTTGAAGGATAATTTATAACTGGGTGGAGAAATATTTTTCTCTACCCAGGAGACACAATAAAGAAGAAATTCATGTTGCTCAAAAAATATTTGTTGAATGATTCAATAAAGAAGAAAGCATTAAAAAAAAGCCTATTGACTATAGTTCATATAACTCTAAAATACAGTCTCCAGATGTTTCTGAATCCTCAGAACTGGATCTCCATAATGTTAAAATATTAAGATTAAAAGAGAGAAGTTGCCTTTAATAAGGCATTTGTCAATCAAGGTGATGGCTTTTCTATGCTATGCTATGCTATGCTAAGTCACTTCAGTCGTGTACGACTCTGTGTGACCCCATAGACGGCAGCCCACCAGGCTTCCCCATCCCTGGGATTCTCCAGGCAAGAACACTGGAGAGGGTTGCCATTTCCTTCTCCAATGCATGAAAGTGAAAAGAGAAAGTGAAGTCGCTCAGTCATGTCCGACTCTTAGCGACCCCATGGACTGCAGCCTACCAGGCTCCTCCATCCGTGGGATTTTCCAGGCAAGAGTACTGGAGTGGGGTGCCATTGCCTTCTCGAAAATAACAAAATTAGAAATGCTTCAAATCCTATTAAAAAACAAGCAGCATGAAGTAAGTCAAAAAGAGAAAGACAAATATCGTATATTAGCGCATATATGTGGAATCTAGAAAAATGGTCCAGATGAACCTCTATGCAGAGCAAGAGTAGAGAAGCGGATGCAGAGAACAGAGGTGTAGACACAGTGGGGAAGAGGGGAAGGGATGACCTGAGAGGGTAGCGTTGATGTGTGTACACTACCGTGTGTAAACCAGAGAGCTGAGCCCATCGCTGTGTGGCAGTGAGCTCAGCTCAGCGCTCTGTGGTGCCCGAGATGGAGGGTAGGTGGGAAAACTGCAGTTCAGAGCAGGGTAAGTAGGTTACCTAACAGACATTTGTGCATGCTCATTCATGTCCCACTCTTCTGCGACCCCATGGACTCTAGCCCACCTGTCTATGGGATTTCCCAGGCAAGAACACTGGAGTGGGTTGCCATTTCCTTCTCCAATAAATGCTTTTACTTCTCTTTAAAACAATATATGGAATTTTCCCCTTCTTCTAAGCCTATTTCAAAAAAAAGTAACTTTTTCCTTCAAAAAACTCTCTAGCTTTTCCTTTACAGATTAAGTACAATGTATTCCAGATATTAAAGAGTTATACAGAGAGACATAATGCCCAGCAGTCACCACCCAACTCAAGAAATTAAATATCACAGAATTCTTGTAGAATCAGTGATGATAAGGGTGTGTTTGATAGGCGTTTTGAACCAGATTTCTTAGAAATGAATTTCAAAGGAGGGGTCTGCAGCCCCTGAGGTACCCAGAAGTTTGCTAAGATCCAGCAAGATCAGGCTTCCTCTGGGAAGAGTTGCAGGGTGGTGGGGGAAGGTGGGGGACAGCAGTGGGTGGGGCCTGGTCATCCCCATCCCTGACCCTCCCCGATGCTCCAGGCGCCCAGCGCATCCTCACCCCGCCCCTCAGGCAGGCCCTGGACCAACTCCCCACCACCACACCCCCCAGGGCCATCGAGGGTACCTGGCGGACTCCACCTGCATCCTTTTTGTCTTACTGAGAATCCCTACACTCCGCGCACCCGGACCAGGCTCCTGACCAGGCTGCAAACCAGACGCACTGGCTTCCCTTCTGATGTTCAAAGAGCACATTTCCTGATGGAGGGGTTTGGGAGGAAGGGGCCAGAAAAACAAAATAAAATTTAAAAAACATTTTATTTTTTTAATTAAAATTTAAAATTTAATTTTAGAGAAAGCGGGTTAGAGACAGTGACCTGATAGACTCTGATGATGGATCGGACTTGTTTCAAGATGAGTGGCTGGAAGATTTTTTTGACTTGGATCTGCAGTAGCTTTGCAAGGCATGTAGACTGCTCTGCCGAGGGAGTGTCTGTCTCCTAACGGGTCACATGCTGTGCAGTATCGCTCTCTCAGTTGCAATTGCTGTGACTTGGTTGATATTGAACTATTTCTTTTCTAGCCCTTAATTCAAAAATGTCTTGGTACTATCACACACACACACACACACACACACACACATATATATATATGTGAAGATATATACATACTTCTGCATATCTGCATATATATATATATTGTATGTGCTAAGTCACTCTAGTCATGTCTGACTCTTTGTGACCTTATGAACAGTAGCCCACTAGGCTCCTCTGTCCATGGGATTCTCCAGGCAAGAATACTGGAGTGAGTCGCCATTTCCTTCTCCAATATATATAGTACTTCTGCATACATATGTAATACTTCTGTCTATATTTTATTAATTTGAAAGAAAAAAATCATCAACTTTCTATTCTCACGCGATCACCATCTTGCCCTCCTGCCTCTGAGACTGACCGAGTCTCCTCTTTTCCCTCTCTCCTCTGGACTCTCCTCACCCCCTGGATTTCCTCTTTGTTCCATGACTTGATTCAGATCTGTTTTCTGAAGGCATATCACCTCACCTTGTGCCCTTCTCTCTGAGTCCTCACCTTCAGGGAGAACTCTGATTTTGACTGATTATTTGGCTGTTTAGTTGTGTGTACTGGATTCCAGCATTCACCCAATACTGTACCCCACCACTGCTAAAAGGCCCTTTAAGGAGGGTCTGAACTTAACTCTAGATGCAAAAAAAAAAAAGAGTCTTACCTTTTAGGTCTGAGAGCAAAGTGAACAATGAAAGACCTGAATCTGGTGGAGTTCCTTAAAATGACTTTCTTGCTTGCAAATTCATCCACCGTTGAACAGAAGGAGATTGTAAGTACCATCTGGTTTTAACACATAATTTAACAGATGGGGAAAATATTGTTCTGGGAGGGCCACATTTTTGTAAGAATTCGCATGGCTAAGTGAGTGGTAGACTGAGCCCGTGTGCTCAGTTCTGTTGCAACATTCCAATCTGCCTGCACTTAGTGCTTCTTCTGGTTTTGATTCAGACCCAAGTGAAAATGCGCCTGTTGTGAATTGTGAGGGCAGCCATTCACTTTGCTATGTCTCCAAGCTTTCTTTAGCCGAAGCCTAGACTGCACTGCGGGACAAGGTGACCTGGGGTGACCATTGGTGCCTCTTTTTCCCCTGTTTAGTTGCTCACTATTTGGTTCTTCTTGGTTTTCAAGGAGCCGCCCCCTGAGACTCCCAAACTAGGATGTCCCTCCCTAGAACAGAGTCCCTATTTTCTGCAGTGAGACATACACCATTCCTTCCAAAGATATCAGATGTGTGCTCACCTGAACTTTTTCCTTGACCTTGATCATGAAAGCCTGAGTGGCAATGAGCTTATCAGTCATCACAGATTTTAAAACTGAGCTAGTACCAGGAATTGCACACATACCTTATATACATTATTATCTTATTTAGTCCTTACAATTATCCTTTGATATAGGTATACTCTTTCTTGTGAAGAAATAGAGGCTAGGGCATTAAGAAAATGCCAGATATTAGCCTGTTTATAAGAGTCAGAGATAAAAATTCAACCCTTAATCTTTCGACTCCCGAGTTCTTAATCACTATGCTACACTGCTTCTGATAAAGACAAAGTGATTTTAAAAATAAAATCGCATCCTCTTTTTAATTCTTTCCCTTAAGACTAATTTTATTATTACTATTATTATATTATCCATCACTTTAGGGATTATAAAAAACCTAAAGACTCAGAGGAGTACATGTGCATGTATGGCTGAATCCCTTTACTATTCACCTGAAACTATCGCAACATTTTTAATCGGCTATACCCCAATGCTAAAATAATTTTTTTTTAAAGAAACTTGCTTTGGATCTCAGAGGTTTTGAATTTAAACTCATATTTGACTCCAGAGCTTGCATTCTTTATCTGTCCTGTTGCCTGTCCAATAATACTAATAAGCAATATTTACAGCATCACCACCTCATCATCAATGTTAGAATCATTATCTCAGACTCTTATATGGCATTTACTATATGGTGAGCTGTGTTCTAACTACTTTGTAAACATTATCTTATGTTCTCTTCATAAAAACCCTGTTCTCCCATCATCCTAATTATCCAGCTGAGGATTTGCAGGGTCAGCTCACATAGCCCAAGCTCACACAGCAGTCTAGCTCTGGCATCCTGCTTCTGACTTCTGTCCTGCATTTGTACAACGTTTTGTAAATTGCAAAGCCTTTTTTTATTTGCACCAATCCTTCTGTCTTATAAATCAAGTGTCTTTATTTCCAGCATCTCACAAATAAGGAAATAGATACTCAGAAAGGATAAGCAACTCTCCAAGTGAAAAGAGCCAACAGGAACTGAACTCCGACAAGGGCAGTCTCAGCCGTACTTTCATGCTGCCAAATAAGAATCTGAATTAGCCAGAAAAGGTGTGAGGATCAATACTTAGCGCTGTTACAATATGCATTGCTGAAGTACCCTGGGGGGACCTATTAATGGGACTTTCAAGTACCATCAGGATCATAAAGGAGGGGATTTAAATCAGTCTTTTAGTGTTTCTCAGATATAAATAGCCCCCTACACGTGTCTCGATTTCACTTTGGGCAGAGGTAAATGTTTAACAAATTTCTATTAACTTCTTTAAAAAATGTTTTTTAACTGGAGAGGTCCAGTATCAGAGTATCTGAGAAGTTGGTGGACATTTCTTTCTTTTACTGTTAGGCAGTTTAACCAGTCAATCCTAAAGGAAATCAATGCTGAATATTCATTGGAAAGACTGATGTTAAAGGTGAAACTCTAATACTTTGGCCATCTGATGCGAAGAGCCCAATCATTAGAAAAGACCCTGATGCTGGGAAAGATTGAAGGCAGGAGGAGAAGGGAATGACAGAGGATGAGATGGTTGGATGGCATTACTGACTCAATGGCCATGAGTTTGAGCAAGCTTCAGGAGATGGTGGAGGCAGGGAATCCTGGCGTGCTACAATGCGTGGTGTTGCAAAGATTCAGACATGACTGAGCGATGGAACAACAACAGAAAGTTTAATTATTATTATTTTTTTAATTTTTCTTAACTTTACAATATTGTATTACTTTTACTATACATCGAGATGGATCCGCCACCAGAATACACGTGCTCCCCATCCTGACAACAACAGAAAGTTTAAGAGCAATCCTGTCCTAGAGTGGAGACTTAGAAATTAAGCCCAAACTTATTATTAAAAGACTCTCTTCTAATATTAATGTGATATTGATGTGATATAATATTAATATGATATTGATATATATTTCTCTGATAAATTATACTTTCAGTAGAATAAAACAAAGGATTGAAGATCTTTGTTTTCTTCTAAATGTTTGTTTTCAGCTTGGCATTTCAATTTATATTCCTGACAGATGAAACAGTTTTTTTTTTTTTTTTTTTAAGTGAAGCATGGTTAATTTACAATATTGTGTTAGTTTCAGGAATATAGCAAAGTGACTCAGTTATAGATACACACGTATATTTGTACATATATATTCTTCTTCAGATTCTTTTCCATTATAAGTTATGCAGTTCAGTTCAGTCACTCAGTCGTGTCCGACTCTGTGACCCCATGGACTGTAGCACACGAGACTTGCCTATCACCAACTCCTGGAGCTTACTGAAACCCATGTCCATAGAGTCAGTGATGCCATCCAACCATCTCATCCTTTGTTATCCCCTTCTCCTCCTGCCTTCAGTCTTTTCCAGCATCAGAGTCTTTTCCATACAAGGTATTGAATATGGTTCCCTCTGCTATGCAGCAGGTCCTTGTTATTTATCTGTTTTACATATAATAGTAAGTATCTGTTAATCCCAAACTCCTAATTTATCCCTTCTCTTCCTCTTTCCCCTTTGGTAAAACCATAAATTTGTTTTCTATGTCTGTGGGTCTATTTCTGTTTTGTAAGATTCCACATATAAGTGATATCATATTTGTCTTTCTCTGTGTGATTTATTTCACTTAGTATGATAATCTCTAGGTCTGCCTGTGTTGCTACAAATGGCCTTATTTCATTCTTTTTTTCCTGGCTGCCTTGTGAAGTATGAAATGGAGAAGACCATGTATGGAAGCAGGAGGCCAGTTATGTGTTGTCCTTCTCCTGCAAGCTGATGGGGTCATTATTTATATTTTAGGTCCGGCACATAGCAGGAGACGCAAAAGGCAGACAGCAGCATGAATGACAGTGTTGCAACTGGAATTGATTCAGGAAGAGTAAAAATCTTTCCTTTTTAACTCATGCTACTGGCTATAAAATTAGCTTTTCCAAACAATTTTCATTTATTTTCTTATACAAAATACTAATATTTGGTTCACTCTCAATTCATGTTCTAAAGTTCACATCCTGACATTTGCCTATTCCCTTTGTCTATTTGACCTAATATCTATCTTTCCATTGTGGCCTCATAAGACTCCTAGATTGCTCTTCAAAATTTCCCCCAGTTCCTTGCCTCTTTCTGCTTCTGCACGTGTCTCAGCTACTATCTTCCATGATTGATCCTTCCTCCTCTCTCAGTGCATCCAGGTATTTGAAGACCTTTAAGATACAGATCAGAATTTGTCTCTTGCAAACCATGACCAGCTTCATCTCTTAAAGATCACTGCCTTGGCTTTCCTGGTATTGCAAACATCATACCCATTGGATTTATGCTCTGCTTCTTCTCACTACCCTGCCTGGCTGCCCTCTCCCCACCTACTCCTCAAAGCTGAATTCACTGCATCCTCCTTGGTCCTGTCTTAGTTGCCATCACTGTTTCAGGTCCAAACCTGACTCCGGTAGGAGTTCTATGAGCTGCTTCAGCCCACAGAGCTCTCATCTGTTACACCTGACCTCCCACCCCCAGTGAGGCTGATGAAATAAACACAGCCTCACCTTTGAATTCTGGGCCTTCTGAGTCCTGAACTGTCCACTGTACCCTGGGTCCACTCTCCCCCCACTGAGATCTTGGATGTTAATTTAATCCTAGGTTTAGGGTTGACCTCAGTCCCCCATGGGCCCTCATTTCTGGTAACCTATTCTGAACCTTGCAAACCCCAGTTTCTCTCGTTGCCTCACCTTGTAGACTTGAGTTTTTCTTTAATTTCGATTCTGAGTTCTCATTTTAATAACCAGTTTGTCTGCTGTGGTTGATTCGTGAGGCCTGCCTTGTGCTTTTGTGTAGTCTTTTCAGTGAACCTCAGCACCCAGATCCAGGGCCCTGCTGCCCTCAGAGGATTCTGATCTGCATGATTGACAGCTGACGCCTTGCTTTGTGAACCTCCTAGGTGCTCTAGTCCTACCATTTGTCTGACATTTGCACAGAATGTGCAGTCAGCACAGACCATGAACTCCACCCTGGGAGTTGCCAGGTCCTAGCTGTTACTGGAAGCCTGACTTCCAGCAGTCTTTGTCCTCGTGGGCAGGTCAAATTCCAGGTGTCAGCACCACCCTGGCCTTGCTTCCAGAAAACCTCCATACTTCCCTGATGGATACTCAGTGTATGTCAACAGAGTTTCTAAAGCTTCAAAAGTTGTATAGTCTTTCCAATAAATTTAACCTCTGAATTATCTTTCACCTTCCATCCCCATCCTTCTTAGCATGCAGTGTGGTACACATTAGATGCTTAATTCATGAAAGAAAAGAAAGTGAAAGTCGCTTAGTTGTGTCTGACTTTTTGTGACCCCATGGGCTATACAGTCCATGGAATTCTTCAGGCCAGAATACTGGAGAGGGTAGCCTTTCCTTTCTCCAGGGGATCTTCCCAAACCAGAGATTGAACCCAGGTCTCCTGCATGGCAGGTGGATTCTTTACCAGGTGAGCCACAGGGGAAGCTTAACTCATGACTGTTGACAATAAATGAATCGGAAGCCTGAGGGCCACACACTCTAATCTTAATTTGGGTTCATAAAAGGTCACTTAAACGTATGTGTCTTGTCAGTGAAGTGGGGATAATAATATTTGATTCCAGTGGTATGCCCACCAAAATAGGCACACACATCTATCTCTATAAGGTTAATAATATTATATTGATCAAATATTACATCAGAGACTGCCCAAGCATAAGACTGCTATGATCCAGCCACAATTTAAGCTTTTCTTTTCGCTTGTCTTCTCACCCACATAAAAATGCCTGCATAAATTGATTTGGAGTTCCATGTCCTGTAATATTGCAGGGCACAGTACTATCAGGTATGTGGCTTTTCTTTGTCATGTATTGAATAGAAACCATGAGCTAAAAATACCAGTTATAAACACACTGTTATATTTAAAATAGGTAACCAACAAGGACGAACTATGGAGCACAGGGAACTTGGTTCAATATTCTGTAATAACCTAGATGGGAAAATAATTTGAAAAGTATTAGATACATGTTTGGGTTTCCCAGACTGCGCTAGCAGTAAAGGATCCACTTACCAATGCAGGAGATCCAAGACACACAGGTTCAGGTTCTGGGTTGGGAAGATCTCCTGGAGGAGGAAGTGGCAACCCACTTGAGTATTCTTGCTGGAAAATTCCATGGACAGAGGAGCCTGGTGGGCTACAGTGCATGGGCTGCAAAGCATCGGACATGATTGAGCAACTGAGCACACACATATACACAGAAACATGTATATTCATATATATACACATGGATATATATACACATGTACATGTACATACATTGTATCACTTTGTTGTACATCTGAAACTGATACAACATTGTAAATCAACTATAATCCAATATAAGGTAAAAATTAAAAGATAAAAATGCCAGTTATAAGTCTTTATGAAGTAGTTTTCCAGATCAATAAGAGTAAGGAAAGACACGTTAGTTTTAAAAAATTGAAAATTTCTACAAGCCTGAATACCCTTACATGTGATGGTGTGGTCAGTCACCCAGAGCCAGACATTCTGGAGTGTGAAGTCAAGTGGGCCTTAGCATAACTGTTAATAAAGCTAGTGGATGTGATGGAATTCCAGGAAAGCTATTCAAAACCCTAGAGGATGATGCCAACAAGGTGTTGCATTCAGTATGTCAGCAAATATGGTCGAGTTAGCAGTGGCCACAGGACTGGAAAAGGGCAATCCTCATTCTACTTCCCAAGAGGGGTAGTACTAACCACTGGACAATTGCACTCATCTCCCATGCTAGTAAAGTCATGCTTAAATGTTGCATGCTAGGCTTGAGCATTATGCGAGCCAAGAACTTCCAGATGTTAAGCTGGGTTTAGAAAAGGCAGAGGAACCAGAGATCAAATTGCCAATATTCGCTGGATCATGGAGAAAGCAAGGGAATTCCAGAAAAACATCTACCTCTGTTTCATTGACTACGCTAAAGCCTTGAACTGTCTGGATCATAACAAACTGTGGAAAGCTCTAAAGATATGGGAGTACCAGACCATCTTACTTGTCTTCTGAGAAACTTGTATGCAGGTCAAGAAGCAAGAGTTAGAACCCTGTATAGAACAAAAGTGTTCTTGCCTGGAGAATCCCAGGGACAGGGGAGCCTGCTGGCTGCCGTCTATGGGGTCACACAGAGTCGGACACGACTGAAGTGACTTAGCATAGAACAAAAGAGCAGTATTGCATAGGAACCTGGAATGTCAGGTCCATGAATCAAGGCAAATTGGAAGTGGTCAAACAAGAGATGGCAAGAGTGAATGTTGACATTCTAGGGATTAGTGAACTAAAATGGACTGGAATGGGTGAATTTAACTCAGAGGACCATTATATCTACTACTGCGGGCAGGAATCCCTCAGAAGAAATGGAGTGGCCATCATGGTCAACAAAAGAGTCCGAAATGCAGTACTTGGATACAATCTCAAAAACGACAGAATGATCTCTGTTCGTTTCCAAGGCAAACCATTCAATATCACAGTAATCCAAGTCTATGCCCCAACCAGTAATGCTGAAGAAGCTGAAGTTGAACAGTTCTTTGAAGACCTACAAGACCTTTTAGAACTAACACCCAAAAAAGATGTCCTTTTCATTATAGGGGACTGGAATGCAAAAGTAGGAAGTCAAGAAACACCTGGAGTAACAGGCAAATTTGGCCTTGGAATACGGAAGGAAGCAGGGCAAAGACTAATAGAGTTTTGCCAAGAAAATGCACTGGTCATAGCAAATACCCTCTTCCAACAACACAAGAGAAGACTCTATACATGGACATCACCAGATGGTCAACACCGAAATCAGATCGATTATATTCTTTGCAGCCAAAGATGGAGACGCTCTATACAATCAGCAAAAACAAGACCAGGAGCTAACTGTGGCTCAGACCATGAACTCCTTCTTGCCAAATTCAGACTGAAATTGAAGAAAGTAGGGAAAACTACTAGACCATTCAGGTATGACCTAAATCAAATCCCTTATGATTATACAGTGGAAGTGAGAAATAGATTTAAGGGCCTAGATCTGATAGATAGAGTGCCTGATGAACTATGGAATGAGGTTCGTGACATTGTACAGGAGACAGGGATCAAGACCATCCCCATGGAAAAGAAATGCAAAAAAGCAAAATGGCTGTCTGGGGAGGCCTAGAAGAGAAGCGAAAAGCAGAGGAGAAAAGGAAAGATATAAACATCTGAATGCAGAGTTCCAAAGAATAGCAAGAAGAGATAAGAAAGCCTTCTTCAGCGATCAATGCAAAGAAATAGAGGAAAACAACAGAATGGGAAAGACTAAGGATCTATTCAAGAAAGTCAGAGATACCAAAGGAACATTTCATGCAAAAATGGGCTCGATAGAGGACAGAAATGGTATGGACCTAACGGAAGCAGAAGATATTAAGAAGAGGTGGCAAGAATACACAGAAGAACTGTACAAAAAAGAGTTTCACGACCCAGATAATCATGATGGTGTGATCACTGACCTAGAGCCAGACATCCTGGAATGTGAAGTCAAGTGGGCCTTAGAAAGCATCACTACGAACAAAGCTAGTGGAGGTGATGGAATTCCAGTGGAGCTATTCCAAATCCTGAAAGATGATGCTGTGAAAGTGCTGTGCTCAATATGCCAGCAAATTTGGAAAACTCAGCAGTGGACACAAGATTGGAAAAGGTCAGTTTTCATCCCAATCCCAAAGAAAGGCAATGCCAATGAGTGCTCAAACTACCGCACAATTGCACTCATCTCACACGCTAGTCAGAGAAGGCGATGGCACCCCACTCCAGTACTTTTGCCTGGAAAATCCCACGGACGGAGGAGCCTGGTAGGCTGCAGTCCATGGGGTCGCTAAGAGTTGGACATGACTGAGCGATTTCACTTTCTCTTTTCACTTTCATGCATTGGAGAAGGAAATGGCAACCTGCTCCAGTGTTCTTGCCTGGAGAATCCCAGGGACGGGGAAGCCTGGTGGGCTGCCGTCTGTGGGGTCACACAGAGTCGGACACGACTGAAGTGACTTAGCATAGCATAGCATAGCACACGCTAGTAAAGTAATGCACAAAATTCTCCAAGTCAGGCTTCAGCAATATGTGAACCGTGAACTTCCTGATGTTCAAGCTGGTTTTAGAAAAGGCAGAGGACCCAGAGATCAAATTGCCAACATCCGCTGGATCATGGAAAAAGCAAGAGAGTTCCAGAAAAACATCTATTTCTGCTTTATTGACTATGCCAAAGCCTTTGACTGTGTAGATCACAATAAACTGTGGAAAATTCTGAAAGAGATGGGAATACCAGACCACCTGATCTGCCTCTTAAGAAATCTGTATGCAGGTCAGGAAGCAACAGTTAGAACTGGTCATGGAACAACAGACTGGTTCCAAATAGGAAAAGGAGTACGTCAAGGCTGTATATTGTCACCATGTTTATTTAACTTATATGCAGAGTACATCATGAGAAACGCTGGACTGGAAGAAGCACAAGCTGGAATCAAGATTGCCGGGAGAAATATCAATAACCTCAGATATGCAGATGATACCACCCTTATGGCAGAAAGTGAAGAGGAACTAAAAAGCCTCTTGATGAAAGTGAAAGTGGAGAGTGAAAAGAATGGCTTAAAGCTCAACATTCAGAAAACGAAGATCATGGCATCTGGTCCCATCACTACATGGGAAATAGATGGGGAAACAGTGGAAACCGTGTCAGAATATATTTTTCTGGACTCCAAAATCACTGCAGATGGTGACTGCAGCCATGAATTAAAAGACGCTTACTCCTTGGAAGGAAAGTTATGACCAATCTAGATAGCATATTCAAAAGCAGAGACATCACTTTGCCAACAAAGGTTCGCCTAGTCAAGGCTATGGTGTTTCCTGTAGTCATGTATGGATGTGAGAGCTGGACTGTGAAGAAGGCTGAGCGCCGAAGAATTGATGCTTTTGAACTGTGGTGTTGGAGAAGACTCTGGAGAGTCCCTTGGACTGCAAGGAGATCCAACCAGTCCATTCTGAAGGAGATCAGCCCTGGGATTTCTTTGGAAGGAATGATGCTAAAGCTGAAACTCCAGTATTTTGGCCACCTCATGCGAAGAGTTGACTCATTGGAGAAGACTCTGATGCTGGGAGGGATTGGGGGCAGGAGGAGAAGGGGACGACAGAGGATGAGATGGCTGGATGGCATCACTGACTCGATGGATGTGAGTCTGAGTGACCTCCGGGAGTTGGTGATGGACAGGGAGGCCTGGCGTGCTGCGGTTCATGGGGTCGCAAAGAGTCAGACACGACTGAGGGACTGATCTGATCTGATAGAACAACTGATTGGCTCAAGATTGAGAAAGGAGTACAACAGGGCTGTCTGGAGTCACCCTGTTTGTTTAATCTATATGCTGAGCACATCATGAGAAATGTTGGGCTGGATGAGTTACAAATCAGAATCAAGATAGGCGGGAGAAACATCAACAACCTCAGATATGCAGATGATATCACTCTAATGGCAGAAAGCAAAGAGGAACTAAAGAGCCTCTTGATGAGGGTGAAGGAGGAGAGTGAAAGAGCTGGCTTAAAACTAAATATACTGTAAAAACTAAGATCATGACATGCGGTCTCATGACTTCATGGCAGATAGAAGGGGAAAACGTGGAAGTAGTGACAGATTTCCTTTTCTTGGGATCTAAAATTACTGCAGAGAAAATCAGAAGACAATTGCCTCTTGGCAGTAAAGCTATGACAAACCTAGACTGTGTGTGGAAAAGCAGAGATGTTACTCTGCCAACAAAAGTCCGTGTAGTCAAGGCTATGGTCTTCCCAGTGGTCACGTGCAATTGTGAGAGTTGAACCATAAGGAAGACAGAGCGCCAAAGAATAGATGCCTTTGAACTGTGGTGTACAGAAGACTCCTGAAAGTCCCTTGGACAGCAAGAAGATCAAACCAGTCAGTCTTAAGAGAAATCAACCCTGAATATTCATTGGAAGGACTGTTGCTGAAGCTGAAGCTCTAGTATTTTGGTCATCTGAGGCAAACAGCTGACTCAATGGAAAAGTCCCTGATGCTGGGAAAGATTGAGGACAGAAGGAGAAGAAGGCATCAGAGGATGAGATGGCTGGGTGGCATCACCAAAGCAATGAACACAAACTTGGGCAAACTTTGGGAGATGGTAAGGGACAGGGAGGCCTGGCATGATGCAGGCCATGGGGTCGCAAAGAGTCTGGGTGACTGAACAGCAACAAAAACATACCCTCAAATGAAGTGCTATTTGAAGTATGTTTCACAAATAAGATTTTCTTTTACTTTTGTAGAAGTAATATGATATCCATGCTGTATTCTACAAAGATCTGCAGTACAGTGGTAGTAATCTGCAGTGTGGTGATTTAGTTGCTAAGTTGTGTCCAACTCTTGCAACCACATGGACTTTAGCCTGTCAGGCTCCTCTGTCCTTGGGATTCTCAGGCAAAAATGCTGGAATGGATTGCCATTTCCTTCTCCAGGGGATCTTCCTGACCCAGGGATTGAACCCAAGTCTCCTGCATGGCAGGCAGATTCTTTAATGCTGAGCCACCAAGGAAGCCCAATCTGTAATAGATTTTCATATTTTATAATTAAACATATAAATAATCATGTTAAAATCATTAAAGGCTAAAAGTAGCTTTTATTGGTCATTTAGTAACTTTACCTACTGCTAAATAAAGTCCATTTTCATTCCAATCCCAAAGAAAGGCAATGCCAAAGAGTGTTCAAACCACTGCACAATTGTACTCATCTCACATGCTAGCAAAGTAATGCTCAAAATTCTCCAAGCCAGGTTTCAATAGTACATGAACAGTAAACTTCCAGATGTTCAAGCTGGATTTAGAAAAGGCAGAGGAACCAGAGATTGAATTGCTGACATCCGTTGGATCATCAAAAAGGCAAGAGAGTTCCAGAAAAAACATCTGTTTCAACTTTACTGATTACTCCAAAGCCTTTGACCATAGGAATCACAGCAAACTGTGGAAAATTCTTAAAGAGATGGGAATACCAGACCACCTGACCTGCTTCCTGAGAAATCTGTACACAGGTCAGGAAGCAACAGTTAGAACTGGACATGGAAAAACAGACTGGTTCCAAATAGGGAAAGGAGTACGTCAAGGCTGTATATTGTCACCCTACTTACTTAACTTATATGCAGAGTACATCATGCAAAATGCCAGGCTGGATAAAGCAAAAGCTGGAATCAAGATCTCTGGGAGAAATATCAATAACCTCAGATATGCAGATGACACCACCCTTATGGCAGAAAGCAAAGAAGAACTAAAGAGCCTCTTGATGAAAGTGAAAGAGGGGAGTGAAAAAGTTGGCTTAAAGCTCAACATTCAGAAAACGAAGATCATGGCATCTGGTCCCATCACTTCATGGCAAATAGATGGGGAAACAATGGAAACAGTGTCAGACTTTATTTTTCTGGGCTCCAAAATCACTACAGATGGTGACTGCAGCCATGAAATAAAAAGATGCTTGCTCCTTGGAAGAAAAGCTATGACCAACCTAGACAGCATATTAAAAAGCAGGGACATTACTTTGCCAACAAAGGTCTGTGTAGTCAAGGCTATGGTTTTTCCAGTAGTCATGTATGGATGTGAGAATTGGACTATAAAGAAAGTTGAGTGCCGAAGAATTGATACTTTTGACCCGTGGTGCTGGAGAAGACTCCTGAGTGACTAAACTGAACTGAAATAAGTTTGTGCTAAGAGTACAAAATAATTTCCAGTTTTTGAAGCCATTTGGATTTGGAATTATACATCAAGGATCACAGACCCATATTCTGGAGAAAAAATTGGTTTTATTGTGGGTGTCTCCAGACACAGCAGGACCAGAGTATGTCAGCTGAAGGAACAAGAAAATTTGGGGGTTAGTAGAAAAAATAACTTCCAGTTAAGGTCCCCCTAAAATAAACTACTAGTCCCTAGAAAAGTCACAAATTCCCATTCACTGTGGTCAAACAGAGACAGATTATGTAGTTGCCCTTTATTCTGTAGTATCTGATAACTCTCCGTTGTCGTTCATTTTTGTTGTTCAGTCACTAAGTCGTGTCTGACTCTGTGACCCCGTGGACTGCAGTACTCCAGGCTTACCTGACCTCCACTGTCTCCTAGAGCTTGCTCAGATATATGTCAATTGAGTCAGAGATGCTATCTAACCATCTCATCCTCTGCTACCCTCTTCTTTTACCTTCAGTCTTTCCCAGCATCAGGGTCTTTTCCAGTGAGTCAGCTCTTTGCATCAGATGACCAAAGTATTGGAACTTCAGTTTTAGCATCAGTCCTTCCAATGAATATTCAGGGTTAATTTCCTTTAGGATTGACTGGTTTGATTTCTTTGCAGTCCAAGGGACTCTCAAGAGTTTTCTCTAGCACCACAATTCAAAGGTACCAATTCTTTGGGGCTCAGCCTTCTTTACGGACTAACTCTCACACCCACACATGACAAGTGGAAAAACTGTAGCTTTGACTATGCTGGCAAAGTGATGTCTCTGCTTTTTAATTTGCTTTCTAGATTTGTTATAGCTTTCCTTTCAAAGAGCAAAGAAATTTCATGCCTGCAGTCACCACCTTCAGTGATTTTGGAGCCCAAGAAAACAAAATCTGTCACTGCTTTCACTTTTTCCCCTTCTAATTGCGATGAAGTGATGGAACCAGATATCATGATCTTAGTTTTTTGAATTTTCAGTTTTAAGCCAGCTTTTTCACTCTCGTCTTTCACCTTCATCAAGAGCTCTTTAGTTCCTCTTCATTTTCTGCCATTAGAGTGGTATCATCTGCATATCTGAGGTTGTCGATAGTTCTCCCAGTAATCTTGATTCCAGCTTGTGATTCATCCTGCCCAGAATTTTGCATGGTGTGCTTTGCATAGAAGTTAAATAAGCAGGATGACAGCAGCCTTGACATACAGCTTTCCTGATTTTGAATCAGTCTGTTGTTCCATGTTCAGTTCCAACTGTTGCTTTTTTTAAAAAAATTATTTATTTGGTTGCATCAGGTCTCCATTGCATTATGTGGAATCTTTCGTTGTGGTGCACAGACTCTCTAGTTGTGGCACATGGACTTAGGAGTTGCAGTGTATGGGCTCAGTTGCTCCTAAGCATGTGGGATCTTAGTTCTCTGACCAGGGATTGAGACTGTGTCTCCTGCATTGCAAAGCAGATGCTTAACCACTGGACCACCAGGGAAGTCCCCTAACTGTTGCTTCTTGACCTGCATTCAGGTTTCTCAGGAGACTTGTAAAGTGATCAGATATTCCCATCATTTTAAGAATTTTCCACACTTTGTTGTGATCCACAGTGTCAAGGCTTAGCATAGTAAATGAGGCAGAAGTAGATGTTTTTCTTGAATTCCCTTGCTTTCTCTATGACCCAATGAATGGTGGCAATTTGATCTTTGGTTCCTCTGCCTTTTCTAAACCCATGTTTTATATCTGGAAATTCTTGATTCACATATTGCTGAAGCCTAGCTTGAAGGATTTTGAGCGTAATAACCTTGCTGCTGCTGCTGCTGCTAAGTCACTTCAATCGTGTCTGACTCTGTGTGACCCCATAGACAGCAGCCCACCAGGCTCCCCCGTCCCTGGGATTCTCCAGGCAAGAACACTGGAGTGGGTTGCCATTTCCTTCTCCAATGCATGAAAGTGAAAAGTGAAAGTGAAGTTGCTCAGTCGTGTCCGACCCTCAGTGACCCCATGGACTGCAGCCTACCAGGCTCCTCCATCCATGGAATTTTCCAGGCAGAAGTACTGGAGTGGGGTGCCATTGCCTTCTCCGAATAACCTTGCTAGCATGTGAAAATGAGTGCAACTTGGTGGTACTTTGAACATTCTTTGGCATTGCCCTTCTTTGGGATTGGAATGAAAACTGACCTTTTCCCAGACCTGTGGCCACTGCTGAGTTTTCCAAATTTACCGACTTACTGAATGCAGCACTTTAACAGTATCATCTTTTAGGATTTTAAATTGTTCAGATGAAATTCTATCACTTCCACTAGCTACTTAGCAGCAGAGTGTAAGCAGGCATCTTGTCTGACTTGAGCAGTGCTGCCTGGAGATCATGGTTTGATACATGTGCAGGATATGTCTGGTGCTCAGTAAGCAGTTGGGAATAAATTAATGAAAGACCATGTCTGTCATCATGCTGCTGCTGTTGCTAAGTCGCTTCAGTTGTGTCCGACTCTGTGCGACCCCACAGACGGCAGCCCACCAGGCTCCCCCGTCCCTGGGATTTTCAAGTCAAGAACACTGCAGTGGGTTGCCATTTCCTTCTCCAGTGCACGAAAGTGAAAAGTGAAAGCGAAATCGCTCAGCCCTGTCCGACTCTTAGCGACCCCATGGACTGCAGCCTACCAGGCTCCTCCATCCATGGGATTTTCCAGGCAAGAGTATTGGAGTGGAGTGCCATTGCCTTCTCTGTCTGTCAGTATAAACACACTTAAAATTTGTAAGTGTGCTTTAAATTTGTAATTTGGAAATTTGATAATAGGCACCAAAAGATGTTATTCCTCCTGAAGTTTCTGTTTTAAGTAGGGCTAATTGTTGTCATCCCATTGTATAACTAAAATACTTTAAGATTACTTTTTATTTAGTGAACGCAGACCTGCTATTGCAATGGGTTCAGTTTTGTGAAAAATATAATAAAGACCCCCTGATAGTGTTATTATGATAATTATATATAAAACACATTAACAGGATGCTTCATATTTATTTTTAATTTTAATTTTAATAATTCAGTGAATCTCTCTATTAGATGAATGAAAAGTGACTTTTTCCCCCTAAAGCTGCTCATCTACCAGAGTTCTCTCAACTACATGTCAGCCAGGATTTTCGGATTTCTTTTTGGCTATAAATCCTGCACAAGATGAAGGTTTTTCATAGGAGATTGTGGAAACACAATGAAAGATACCCAGGCTCTCTATTCATTATAACAATCCAGATATGTTCTGTTTTTAATGTGGATTTTCAGATTGAAATATTCACAAGGATTGTCAATAATACATACTGAAGTGTTGTTCTTTGCCAAAGAAAGAAAATTCTGATTTTTAAATGATAAATTTAGCCACAGAGCAATGTGTCATTTAATTTTGTTGCTATTTTTTTAAACTTAATATTTCCTACAATTTTTTTTCCAAAATATAGACAAAGACTTGTGACTGAGGCTTGCAATTGCTAAGACAATTAGAGACTGTAAGCAGGAGATTCAAATGATAGAATGAACTTTCCTTTTCTATGCTGTTGATAAAATGAGTGGATGCTGTCAAAAATGAAAAGGTTTTACTTACACCATGACTGAAGTGAGGTGAAGTGAAGTGAAAGTCGCTCAGTCGTGTCCAACTCTTTGCAACCCCATGGACTATACAGTCCATAGAATTCTCCAGGCCAGAATACTGGAGTGGGTAGACTTTCCCTTCTCCAGGGGATATTCCCAACCCGGGGACTGATCTCAGGTCTCCCAAATTGCGGATGTATTCTTTACCAGCTGAGCCACAAGGGAAGCCCAAGAATACTGGAGTGAGTAGCCTATCCCTTCTCCAGGGGATCTTCGCGACCCAGGAATGGAACCTGGGTCTCCTGCTTTGCAGGCAAATTCTTTACCAACTGAACTATCAAGGTACACCATGACTATGTTCCTCCAATACAAATGAAAATCAATGTCTCTGCAGAATAAAAATGTAGCAATATCTTAAAGCAAATAAAGTCAAATTTATACCATATGTTTGATAATTATATCATTCTGACCTGCCTCTTGAGAAATCTGTATGCAGGTCAGGAAGCAACAGTTAGAACTGGACATGAAACAACAGACTGGTTCCAAATAGGAAAAGGAGTATGTCAAGGCTGTATATTGTCACCCTACTTATTTAACTTATATGCAGAGTACATGATGAGAAATGCTGGGCTGTATGAAACACAAGCTGGAATCAAGATTGCCGGGAGAAATATCAATAACCTCAGATATGCAGATGACACTACCCTTATAGCAGAAAGCGAAGAAGAACTAAAAAGCCTCTTGATGAAAGTGAAAGAGGAGAGTGAAAAAGTTGGCTTAAAACTCAACATTCAGTAAACTAAGATCATGGCATCTGGTCCCATCACTTCATGGGAAATAGATCGGGAAACAGTGGAAACAGTGACAGACTATTTTTTGGGACTCCAAATCACTGCAGATGGTGACTGCAGCCGTGAAATCAAAAGATGCTTGCTCCTTAGAAGAAAAGCTATGACCAACCTAGATAGCATATTAAAAAGCAGAAACATCACTTTGCTAACAAAGGTCCATCTAGTTAAAGCTATGGTTTTTCCAGTTAGTCATGTATGGATGTGAGAGTTGGACTATAAAGAAAGCTGAACACAGAAGAATTGATGCTTTTGAACTGTGGTGTTGGAGAAGACTCTTGAGAGTCCCTTGGACAGCAAGGAGATTCAACCAACCCATCCTAAAGGAAATCAGTCCTGAATATTTATTGGAAGGACTGATGCTGAAGCTGAAACTCCAATACTTTGGCCACCTTATGCGAAGAACTGGCTCATTTGAAAAGACCCTGATGCTGGGAAAGACTGAAGGCAGGACGAGAAGGGGATGACAGAGGATGAGATGGTTGGATGGCATCACCGACTTGATGGACATGAGTTTAAGTAAACTCCGGGAGTTGGTGATAGACAGGGAGGCCTGGCATGTTGCAGTCCATGGGGTCACAAAGAGTCAGACATAACTGAGTGAATGAACTCAACTCTTTGTGACCCCATGGACTGTAGCCCACCAGGCCTCCCTGGAGAAGGAAATGACAACCCACTCCAGTATTCTTGCCTGGAAAATACCTTGGACAGAGGAGCCTGGTGGGCTATAGGCAATGGACTCTTAAAAGATTCGCACACAATTTAGCAACTAAGCAACAATAACAAATGCTGTACATATTCATAATCTTCTAGAAAGAAAAATTTTTAACTACCAGCACTAACATGTGAGGTTAACAAGGTAGTAAGGTACGAGATATATTGTACAAAGTTCAACTGTGTTTCTATATACTGGCAACTAACAATTGACACTGACATTTCTAAAACAGCATTATCATTTTTAAAAGTATTGTAAAATATTTATGGAAAAGTGCCAGGTACTTTGTAGTGCAAAAAGTTCATTAGCAAATAAACAGACCTCTTTGATGGTTTGGTTTATGAAATTTTTTTATAAAAATAAAGGTTTCTCTGAAATTTCTCTTATAGATATATCCAACACCTTCAGTTTAATGAGTTCTATTGGATCAACTGAAATGGCATAGCCTCAAACCTTAGAAGGGGCTTTTGTTGTGGTTCAGTGATAAAGAATCTGCTTGCAGGAGACGTGGGTTCCATCCCTGGGTTGGGAAGACCCCCTGGAGAAGGGAATGGCAATCCACTCCAGTATTTTGCCTGGAAAATGCCATGGACAGAGGAACTGGTAGGCTAAGCAACTAAACAACAGCAAAAAGCCGTAGTATATCAGTCACATAGAAACTGCCCAAGACATGAAAAGCTGGGAAGATATTTGTCTCAAGAGGAGTAAAACCATAATGGCTTACTTTTTACTCCTTTGATTGGTTTTGATATCATTGTATGGCCATGGGCTACAAGGGACATGCATAAATTGAAGGTATCAATAATATTAAGCATGACCTTTTAATAAAGTGATTTATTTGTCTGTTTTAATTTCTTCACTGATAAAATGCGGCCAAAGATACCCTAATATCATATGAAAGTTGTATTTCATAAGCAAGCATGTTTGAGGTACTCAAAACATTGCCTGACTTCAGGCATTCGATAAATATCCTTGTTTATATAAACATATACCTGGCACTGTTTAGAAACACAATATTCTCACTTGTTGAATTAATAAATCTACGAGTTAATCCTTTTTTAATCTGCGACAAACTACATTTCTTGACCAGAAAAAGGGTTTCCTCAAGATTTTCAACATATTATTGCCTAGAACATTGGTTCTAATGGATTTTAAATGGCTGTGAACTACTGATCAACTGACCCAGTGAACTCTCAGACATCTATCTTGAGACTTAAAAGATGAAATCACCCTAAGGCCATGGGTGCTTCCAGGGCTGAGAAGACATAAAAGGGTGAGTAGAGAAAAAACAACGACAAGCTTCTGCCTCACTCTTTTTTTCTTAGGTTGGTCCTAACATAGAAGACAGGTGTCTGAAAAATGGTGCGGAAAGGAATAAGAGGAAGACTTGTGTAAGATTCTTAGCGTTCCTTTCTGTCAGGAGGATTGTTGAAGGGTTAGTCATAGTGGCTCTCAGAAGCGGGATTTCTTGAGACTTGCTATAATTAATACCTCATTTCCTTCTCTGTTTTAGTGAATAATTATTTACCGTTCCGTTTCATCCACACCTGCTCTGATGGATCAGACCAGTCATTATAATTATTCCTCAGGGTTGCAGATATATAGGGCAATGAATGGACTGAAAATATTTCTGGAGTTCAGTTTGTAGAACTGCAAGCCCAAGAATGGACAGAAAGAAAGGACAATACACGTTGAATATTGAACACTGTGAAAACTCAGCAGTGAGTATGATTGCTCTATTTTAATATTTGCCTATATTGCAGTCTGACTTTCAGCATTTAATAGCAATCTAATTTCTTTACTGCAATGTAGTCAGTCAGTCACAATTTTACATCTTTCTCCAAAAGGAAGAGTAACCATGTATTCATTTTTTTCCTTCAACTTTTCATGCTATATTTGGCTCTATTGTACTTTAAAAGCTGGTTTTTATATTTACTTACATACAGAGTTAGAAATGTTTCCATGACCACATGATATAAAATAAACTCATTTAACTTTCAGTACTCACCACTAAAGTGAGACATGATTCAGGGAAGAATTTGCTTGAGCAAATTCATAAAATTCATAAAGCTCCAAAGACGTCTTGGGTATAGTTTGAAGTTACATTTTTACAACTTCATACTTAGATTCTAGATATAACTTCTAAACCTGTCAGAATTCGTATTTCTAAATATGCTGGAAATCCAGATACTAATCCTGGATATTCTGTTTAGGTGAAAGAAATCCTCAGAAAATCTCTACTTTGTATGAAAATATGAACTTTCTGTCTATTTTTAAGGGCTTTTATACCAAGAATCAAATCTTCACTATATGGTTTTAAGTGATATTTTAGAGAGTAGAACAAAGGATATTGTTGTTAAGTCACTAAGTTGTGTTCAACTCATTGCCACCCCTTGGACTGTAGACCCGCAGGCTCCTCTGGGTTGCCATTTCCTTCTCCAGGGGATCTTGCCTACCTAGGGATCGAACCCACATCTCCTGCATTGGCAGGCAGGTTCTTTACCACTGAGCCACCAGGGAAACCCAGAACCAAGGATAGAACTGTGCTAAAAATTGATGATAAGTTAAAGTTCACACCTGAAAAATAAAGGCAATATTTTGTCTTTACAGTTTGGAGCTGTGGCAATAGGCCTGTATTTACTCACCTATAAATGAAGCCTAAGACAATCAAGTCCTGTTGCTTAGTTGAATAAGAATCCCACAGAGGATTCTTGGTTTACTGAAAGAAAAGGGTTTGTCCTTTGAGTCATCACACAAAGGACCATCCTGAGGCTATTCTTGTCATTTGTGTCTGAGTTTGACACTCTATAATTGGATCTTCAGAATGCTGGAATAGTCAGGTGGAAAAAAAAAATCCCTTTAGCCAAGCATTCATCTTGATAGTTTCTCTAAAAAACAGCAAACTTGAAGATATTTACAAATATTATCTCAAGCATATTTTTCAGCATATGTCTGGCTAGCTGAAAATGTTTCATTTACCATAGATATTTAAGGCATGGTAATAAAAATATTTTCTCTTAAGATCAAATTAAATAATAGAATTAAAAAATGAAAGTCATAAAGAAAATAAATTTTGGTATATTGTTTTTCTGTTGGGAGATATAGGAACTTCCATTCTAAGGGAGATCAGCCCTGGGTGTTCTTTGGCAGGAATGATGCTAAAGGTGAAACTCCAGTACTTTGGCCACCTCATGCGAAGCGTTGACTCATTGGAAAAGACTCTGATGCTGGGAGGGATGGGGGGAAGGAGGAAAAGGGGACGACAGAGATGAGATGGCTGGATGGCATCACAGAATTGATGGACGTGAGTTTGAGTGAACTCCAGGAGTTGGTGATGGACAGGGAGGCCTGGCATGCTGCAATTCATGGGGTTGCAAAGAGTCAGACACAACTGAGTGACTGAACTGAACTGAATCCGTATAAAGTGAGGGGAAAAGCTTAGAGAACTTTCCTTGGTAATTGTTAATGTACTTCAGTTGCCTATGGCCATTCTTAGCTAAAGCTGACTCTCTAATTAAACCTTCACAGCTCCTCAATGATTACAATTTTGTAGAGAGACATCACTTGTCCTAAGAGTCAGAGCAACCATGACACAGCAAAAATTGTTACTGGGGCTCTATTATTACCCAGAAGCTGAGCCTAGATCACCAGAGAAAGCAATGGCACCCCACTCCAGTACTCTTCCCTGGAAAATCCCATGGACAGAGGAGCCTGGTAGGCTGCAGTCCATGGGGTCGCTACGAGTCAGACACGACTGAGCGACTTCACTTTCTCTTTTCACTTTCATGCATTGGAAAAGGAAATGGCAACCCACTCCAGTGTTCTTGCCTGGAAAATCCCAGGGATGGGGGAGCCTGGTGGGCTGCCGTCTATGGGGCACACAGAGTCGGACGTGACTGAAGCGACTTAACAGCAGCAGCAGAGCCTAGATCACAGGTTCTCCACCCTTATTGTAAATGCCACTCATTATTTTCCTTCTTTGAAAGGATTGAGATTTTATCCATGCCAGAAAATTCTGGAAAAATTGCCTGGTGAGTGAGTCTCACTTTGTTTACAAGCACATGAAAATATCCAAGTCCTTCAAAATAGCCAAGTCGATCAAACTGGCAAATTCAGGCAAACTGGGTAATAACTAAAGCGATGGAAATCTTCAGGTAGGAAAATAAGCTAGGCAGTTGTTAAAGATAAATCCAACTTGACTCAGATTTACCTAGTGAGTAACACAGACTTTGTTTAATCCTATGCAATAAAACTAGAGCTGTTTTCTTTATTCCTTTGATATAACCTTTATAGAAAAGTCTAACTTAGCAAAGTCTTTACTGACAAGAGTATTCCATCTTCAGATCAGATCAGATCAGTCGCTCAGTCGTGTCCGACTCTTTGCGACCCCATGAACTGCAGCACGCCAGGCCTCCCTGTCCATCACCAGCTCTCAGAGGTCACTCAGACTCACATCCATCGAGTCAGTGATGCCATCCAGCCATCTCATCCTCTGTCGTCCCCTTCTCCTCCTGCCCCCAATCCCTCCCAGCATCAGAGTCTTCTCCAATGAGTCAACTCTTTGCATGAGGTGGCCAAAATACTGGAGTTTCAGCTTTAGCATCATTCCTTCCAAAGAAATCCCAGGGCTGATCTCCTTCAGAATGGACTGGTTGGATCTCCTTGCAGTCCAAGGGACTCTCAAGAGTCTTCTCCAACACCACAGTTCAAAAGCATCAATTCTTCGGCGCTCAGCCTTCTTCACAGTCCAGCTCTCACATCCATACATGACCACAGGAAAGACCATAGCCTTGACTATTCCATCTTATCTATATTTAATAGCAATCATTGATTTTTGGTATTGTTGATAATAGTTCCCAGTGGAGCAATGACGTTATACAATGCTAGTTTGACAATTTTATGCAACTCTTTGGTTGATGGGTCAGCAGTTTTTATAGCTATTTTGTAATGGGTTGTTAAATCAACATGATAAGAGACAGCTAGTAGTTGCAGCATTAGAGATAAAAGCACCAATACTATACTAAGGATAATGATACTAATACTTACTGAAAGCATTCTCTATGCCAGACATCACTCTAACCCTTTTGATAAATCATTAAGTGAAGTGATAGTTGCTCAGTCGTGTCCAACTCTTTGCAACATATAGACTGTATATATGGATGGGCTGTAGCCTGCTAGGCTCCTCTGTCCATGGGATTTCCCAGGCAAGAACACTGGAGTGGGTTACCATGCCCTTCTCCAGGGGATCTTGCCAACCCAGGGATTGAACCTGGGTTTCCTGCATGCTAGGCAGATTCTTTACCATCTGAGCCACTAATCATTAATCCTCAGAGCAAATCTACAAGTGTGAGGAATCCTACTAGCCTCCTTTTTAGCCAGAAATGGCAGAGATGTCCTTGACTCACAGCTAGAAAATCAGTATTATTTTTCTACGAGATGGAGACCCTCAGGCAATCCTATATCATTTTTGAGATGTAATAAAACTTTTTGCCCAGATCCATATTTTTCTGAACTTCCTCCTCTCCCATTTTCATTTTTTTTATTCTTTCTCCTCTTTTTAACACACCTCTTCCTCCCAATCTTTCCCACTGATCTCACCCATTTTCAATTTTTATCACCCCCTCTTCTCAACAATGTTTAGCAATTACTGTATTTGTTTCAGTTCAGTTTAGTCGCTCAGTCGTGTCTGACTCTTTGTGAGCCCATGAATTGCAGCATGCCAAGCCTCCCTGTCCATCATCAACTCCTGGAGTTCACTCAAACTCACGTCCATCGAGTCAGTGATGCCATCCAGCCATCTCATCCTCTGTCGTCCCCTTCTCCTCCTGCCCTCAATCCTTCCTAGCGTTAGAGTCTTTTATATTTGTGTAATTATACACAAATGTTTTCCTCCCTGTTATATTAGCATGCAAACTCCCTGTGAGTAGAGACTTTTGTTGTTGTTGTTGTTGACAACTATTTTTATACTGCTCTATGCTGAAGAGGTCAAGGCTATGGTTTTTCCAGTGGTCATGTATTGATGTGAGAGTTGGACTGTGAAGAAAGCTGAGCGCTGAAGAATTTATGCTTTTGAACTGTGGTGTTGGAGAAGACTCTTGAGAGTCCCTTGGACTGCAAGGAGATCCAACCAATCCATTCTAAAGGAGATTAGTCCTGGGTGTTCATTGGAAGGACTGATGCTAAAGCTGAAACTCCAATACTTTGGGCACCTCATACCAAGAGCTGACTCATTGGAAAAGACCCTGATGCTGGGAAGGATTGGGGGCAGGAGGAGAAGGGGACGACAGAGGATGATATGGCTGAATGGCATCACCAACTCGATGGACATGAGTTTCAGTGAACTCCGGGAGTTGGTGATGGACAGGGAGGCCTGGCGAGCTGCGATTCATGGGGTCGCAAAGAGTCGGACTTGACTGAGCAACTGAACTGAACTGATGCTAAAGAAGGGGCTTCCCTGGTGGCTCAGCTGATAAAAAATTTGCCTGTAATGCAGGAGACCCCGGTTTGATTCCTGGGTCAGGAAGATCCGCAGAAGGGATAGGCAACCCACTCCAGTATTCTTGGGATTCCCTGGTGGCTCAGCTGGTAAAGAATCCTCCTGCAATGAGGAAAAAAAACACCTGAGTTCAATCCCTGGGTTGGGAAGATTCCAAGTTTCCCAGGAAACTGCTACTCACTTCAGTATTCTGGCCTGGAGAATTCCATGAACTATATAGTCCATGGGGTCGCAAAGAGCTGGACACGCCTGAGTGACTCTCACTTTCATGCTGAAGAGGAACCCAGCAAAAACATGTCACAAACTGGACAGAAGACTTACCTTCTGTGTCCTTGTCATGGGCTTGCAAGTTCCACTGCATCGAGCATGATGTGCATTATGCTAAGGAATCTCTTTGTGTGAGAATTTTTCATTGGTATAGTGTAGTATGCTGCTGCTGCTGCTAAGTCGCTTCAGTCGTGTCCAACTCTGTGCGACCCCACAGACGGCAGCCCACCAGGCTCTCCCGTCCCTGGGATTCTCCAGGCAAGAACACTGGAGTGGGTTGTCATTTCCTTCTCCAGTGCATGAAAGTGAAAAGGCAAAGTGAAGTCGCTCAGTCGTGTCTGATACACTATATTAATATTTATTGTAGTTCAGTATAATAATATGCCATATATAATGTAGTAAAGTGGAGATTACACTAGCCTTAACACTGTAAAGTCTGAGCACAAACGCTCATTACTGGGTCATCCAGGATAATAATGGTACTACTGCTTCCAACATCAACTCTTTTTGCTTTGGTATTCTCATTTCTAGAATAACCTGAACAGGTTGTATCTGATAAGCTGGAAGAACTTTTTCAGCTCTAACATTCTATTCCTCATATGAATACATGTTCCCTTAAATATACTCCACCTACAACATCTTGCAACATTAATGTATTTAATAAATTAATACCTTTGTAATATAACAGAGAAGATGGATTATATAAATCCCTGATCTGAAATTCTGGATAACATAAAAATTGGTTAAAAATAAACATAGAATAATCTGTCTAGGTTTTTTTTTTTTTGTCTTCAGAGGATAAGAAAACATTTATTTCTTTTTAAAGTCTTGTGTTATCCCTTTAAATAATAACAGCAACAGCCTTGTTTATTTTTGACTGAAGAGTTTTATTTTAGAAATTCAACACTATGCTTTCTGTTCACTTAACACTTCATCTGTATAGTCAGCCACGTGTTCAAATAACCAAGAGGCTCACAGCACCACATACTGGCATGCACAATCAAGTGATGTCCCTTCCAACTTAACTGGGGTGTGTGTGAACCCAGGAGTCCCTGCACAGTCAGGAATGCCATGTACAGGTAATGTTTAGTAGAGCACCTTTTATCCAGGTTGGAATGTGTTCTCTGTGGATGTATTTGGTCTATTCTTTCCCAGGACATGTATTTAATCCTTTAATTCACCTACATTCATTTTGAGCATTTGCTGTGTTCTCAGTATAAGTTGCTACTGCTGCTGCTGCTAAGTCGCTTCAGTTGTGTCCAACTCTGTGCGACCCCATAGACGGCAGCCCACCAGGCTCCCCCATCCCTGGGATTCTCCAGGCAAGAACACTGGAGTGGACTGCCATTTCCTTCTCCAATGCATGAAAGTGAAAAGTGACAGTGAAGTCACTCAGTCGTGTCTGATTCTTAGCGACCCCATGGACTACAGCCTATCAGGCTGCTCCGTCCATGGGATTTTCCAGGCAAGAGTACTGGAGTGGGGTGCCATTGCCTTCTCCGGTCAGTATAAGTTACCATGAGGCAATCCACAAGAAGAAGAGTAGTTGATAGTCTCTGTTTTCAAAGATCTAATGTTCTTTGAACATTGCAGATTCAAATATTCTCAGATAATGTATGAAAATAAAAGGAATAATTATAAGGTACAAACACAAATTTGAGGAGGGAGAATGGAGCAAATACGTCAGCAATGTAGAGATGAATTCACTAATGAGACTCCGATGAGAGACTGGGTCATATTTGAAACTTCGAGAATCCTACTCTGTTGTGATCATCTTATTTTCTTATACTGTTCCAGCCTCTGAACCTATATGTGACACTGTCTATGGCTCTCTTGGTTCTAAACTCTACTGCACATAACCTTGACGTAGGATCCTGGCTCTACTCTCCAGATTTCCTCTGCTAGCTTTGGAGACTAGATTCAACTTTCCTGGGTTCTTGATCTTGGCTATTGGCTGACTTAACTTTATCTCAGGACTGTATCCCTATATCTTCAGCTCCAGTTTAGAAACTTGGCATTGACTACACATTACATACACTGCTTGGCGGTTTGGTTGGGTTACCCTGACTCTGGAATGCCCATCCTCCATTGTGGAGTCTTGCTGTGGAGGTTCAGTGGAAAAAGTATGAACTTTGTTACTCAATGAAAAAATATAAACTGTTGATACTGTTGCTAGGTCAGTGTGAAATAATAAGCGAGTTAAATGAGTGGAGATAGAAAATGTTTCTACTTGCTTGCAGAGGTGAAAAGCAGAATCGAAAGAGGCCTTAGATAACATCGAATCTGGTAGTTCTTAAACCTAGCTGCATATTAAAAACACCCAGGGATTATTAAAGAAATATTGATGGCTGAGCCCCGCCCTAGAACAGTTAAATTGGAAACTCTGGTGATGGGATGCATGTAAAAATATTTCTTAAACACTTCAGGTGAATCTAATGTGCAGCTAATAATGCGAATGTGGGATCTGGTCCCATTCCATCATTTAACAATTGGGGAAATGTGACCCAGGAAATTTAAAAGATTTTCCAGAACCCATATTTCTTTTGCCAGAAGTGGCTGAAATAGGAGGAGAACTTAAGTGTCTTGTTGTCTGGCTATGTGCACTTTATTTCATTAAGCTGCTTTTTATAAAATTTTCTTAAGGTAGTATTATAGTACCTTCAGTCTTGGTGAAGAAGATGACACTTTCTCTAGGACTGACGTGGTCTTAGTGGCCCTCATTTGCCTGGCCTCAGGGACCCTTGTCCTCATTTTGCTCCTGTGGCCTTGCAGCGGCCACCATTTGCCCCAAACCCTGACCTTTCGACAAATACCACAGTCTGTATTTTGTAACATTTAAGACCTGCTCTAGTCTGCCTGGAAGGCCTGAGTATCGTAGTTGTATTCCATTCTGTGAGGGTTGTGCTCTCATCCAAATGATAATGAAATAATTAATCATATTGAACAATTGAAAACTTATGTAGGTTTCACAGTGCCAGGAACTTTGCAGACTTTGTTTTATTTTGTACTGTCATCATTGGAAAGTTTCCGAGAGTTCTTCCACTTTCAGTGCACTTTCAGATATTTCAAGCCTGGGAAGAACGTAATGAACTCAGCTAGATTCTCTGTGCCCATAGTCCTCCTGGGTCCCAGGAAGCTACTTATAGGCTGGATGATAGGAAACTAAAAGGACTATTATTAGGAATGGTCCATCACTTGGTGATCAGTAAAACTTAAAGATTTAAGAATACTCTAAGGACAGTTTTGAAAACCTTTACAGTGTATCATTCCCCTCCTCATAATACAATCACTGTCCGATACTCAGGTATTGGGGTAAAACCAGATACCTGAGAAGACTTTGCTGTGTTGAAGGTAAAGCATGCAGCCTTCTGCACGGTGAATGAAGGTTGGGAAAGGCATTCCCAAATAGCAGAACTGTTTGGGCCAAAGTCCTACCTTAGAAGTGAGCACGGTACATTAAAGAAACTGAGTGGAGGAGAGTGTGGCTACTATATTAGTCAAGAGAAAAAGGAAACTTGGACTAAAGTGGCATCAACAGAGATAAAGGCAGTAATACTGGGACATGTTTAGCAGATAAAGTTAAAAGGGCTTGGTAATGGATTGGGAGATTTCAAGGATAATCCCTTTGCTTCACTTTATGAAAGTGAATTGAATGGTGGTGCCATTTAACGACACCTGAGAGTTCGCCGAGAAGGCGATGGCACCCCACTCCAGTACTCTTGCCTGGAAAATCCCATGGACGGAGGAGCCTGGTAGGCTGCAGTCCATGGGGTCGCGAAGAGTTGGACACGACTGAGCGACTTCACTTTCACTTTTCACTTTCATGCATTGGAGAAGGAAATGGCAACCCACTCCAGTGTTCTTGCCTGGAGAATCCCAGGGATGGGGGAGCCTGGTGGGCTGCCATCTATGGGGGTCACACAGAGTCGGACACGACTGAAGCGACTTAGCAGCAGCAGCAGCAGAGAGCTGGCCAGGTTTCCTAGCAAGATCATAACCTTAGGTTCGGACTCAGTGTGATGCCTTTGAGCCATCTGAGATGTGCTATTGTGTAAGCATTGAAAGGGGAAAGCTGGATTGAAGATAAACTTGAGAGTCATTTGGATACAGATAGAAATTAAAATCATAGCAGGGAGAAAGAATAGAGTGGTTACATTGGCCCACTGCCTATTTTTTGAATAAAGCTTTATTGGAACACAGCCATGCTCATTTGTTTACTTACTGTCTATCGCTGCTTAACACCATAATGGCATATTGGTAGAGTTATAACAAAAACTGTATGACTCATAAAGCTGAAAATATTTACTATTTGGTCCTTCACAGAAAAAGTTCACTCCCCTGACTTAGTATGAAAAAATACAAGGGCCTCAGAATGACAGGGCTTCCCAGGTAGTGCTAGTGGTAAAGAACTTGCCAGCCAATGCAGGAGACATAAGAGATGTGGATTCGATCCCTGGGTTAGGAAGATCCCTTGGAGGTAGGACGTGGCAACCCACTCCAGTATTCTTGCCTGGAGAATCCCATGCACAGAGGAGCCTGGCGGGCTACAGTCTGTAAAGCTGCAAAGAATCAGACATGACTGAAGCAATTTAGCATGCACATAAGAATGTCAACAGTAAAGATTGAAAGTGGAGCAGAACTTTCAAAAGGAACTGAGAAGATCCCCAGAGGTTAGGAGAAAACCAGTGAGAATGGAAATAATCATTCAAGAAAGAAGAGCAATGATCTTCATTGGCAAATGCTGCTGAGGGCTTAAAGACGAGGACTAAAATCCATCAGTTAGATTTTGGTGAGTGTGTGCTACTGATGACCCTGTTAAGAGGTGTTTCAGAGGCCTGGCAGAAGCAGAAGCTGAACTGGGTTGGGCTGAAGAGTGTGCAAATCAAGATGCTGCGTTTAGACCACTTGAGAAATTCTGTTCTCTGAAGAGAGAGGAAGAGAAGTAGCTAGAAGGCTATTTTAATTTATTTATTTATGGCTGTCCCAAGTCTTGACTGCTGCACAGGCTTTTTCTCCACTTGCGGTATGAGGGCTTCTCATTGCAGTGGCTTCTCTCGTTGCAGAGCACAGTACCTGTGGCATGAGAGCTCAGTGGTTGTGGCTCCCGAGCTCTAGAGCGCGGGCTCAATAATTGTGGTGCTGCACGGGCTTACATGCTCCTCGGCATGTGGGATACTTTCCCAGATCAGGGATCAAACCTGAGCCCCACCCCCCACCCCCACCCCCCCACCCCCCCGCATCAGTGGTGAATTCTTTACCACTGAGCCCCCAGGGGAAGCCACTAGATGGGTATTTGAAACCAAGGAGATTTTCTTGCTTAAGATGAGAGGAGAGATTTGAGTGTGTTTAAATGTTAAAAGGAGGCAGTCATTTAAGGGGAAAATGGTGAGTATTCAGTCCTGGAGGAAGGATAAAACAAAAAACTTCCTGAGGAAGGCAGAGGGGATGGGATCCAAAAGCAGATTGGCAGGTCGCCTTCAGGCAGAGGAGGGATAGCGTCTTTTGTATCAATCAGGGAAAGAAGAGAATGGATTCACAGGTTTGGTACCTAGTGGGGGTTTGAAAGAGTTTCCATTGGATGAGTTCAAGTTTCCCAATGAAGTAGAAAGGAAGTGAAGTCAATTGATAGGAATGAGGAGGGACAATTTGTGTGTGAGGGTTGGTGGGTGGAGGTTTCAGGTTTAAAGAGAGGGAAGAAGATTAAGGAAGTATTTTTAAAGAAGAGCAGATCTTAATCAGAGTTATAATGGATGGTTATAAAGGATGGTAGAACAGTACAGAAAATCCATCTGAGAATGATGACCACACATTTCTGTTAATTCTGATGTGCTCAGGGACGTGACTTTCCCCAGCCATGTGACTGTTCAAGGGAAGGTCCAGCGTAAGCAGTCACTTGTTTGCCAACAGGAAAAACTGAGCAGAGGGAAGTGCAAGAAGTTTTAGGGAGTTAGCAATTGTATTGAAAAATGGGCCTTGGAACAAAAGGTGGATAAGGAGAGATCCGAGGGAAGCCAGGGCTGCTGGGCTGGACATTTTAAGAAAACCAAAGAAAGGCTGTTACAGCAATAATTGAACAAACAAGCTGGAAGGAGAGAACTCAGTGGTTAGAGCACAGGATTCCTGAAGAAGTGATTCTGGGAACAGTGCAGGTTGGGGTAATGACAATATTCAGGGATGTATTGGGTGCAAAGAGGAGAATCTACCATTAAAGTATTGTTCTGTTTATGTGAAAAGACAGAAGACCTCATACTTATCATTGGAACATAGGATAAAAGAAGATGTGATATTAGCAGATTGTGATTGCTTCTAATATTACAGAAAGCATGCAATTATTTCCATCTGAATAAAAATGTGGACTTTAAGGCTAAATTGCTTCAGAGATGTATAGGGATTCAATGGTGTTAATACACTAGGTTATAAATAACACAAAAGAGATGATAAATGACAAGCATTTTTGTTTTCACTACTAATATTTTTTATTCACACTCTTCTTAGGTGAGAGAAAATTGCTGCCATAAGCTGACTCTATGGAAGATCTTTTTGGTTTGTTTCTTAGCCTGTGTGATAACAACAACAATTGGAGTACTCATAATAACCCTGGTGAATAATAACAATTATCAACATTATTATTAATTGTTAATAATACATATTAATTATTAAAAATTATAATTTTCTAATATTATTGATTCTAATAAAAACTCTTCTATTGTTATCCAGCTACCCAAAGGATGCCCGCCACCTGGGCCCCCCTCTACTACTTGTCAGCCTATATCAAGCACTAGTTCAACGGAACTGGCAACCACCACTTCACCTGAACCTACAACCTCCACTACTTGGCAGTCTACACCAAACACCAGTTCAACGGAACCATCAACCACCACTTCACCCGAACCTACAACCTCCACTACTTGGCAGTCTACACCAAACACCAGTTCAATGGAACCGTCAACCACCACTTCACCCGAACCTACAACCTCCACTACTTGGCAGTCTACACCAAACACCAGTTCAACGGAACCGACAACCACCACTTCACCCGAACCTACAACCTCCACTATTTGGCAGTCTACACCAAACACCAGTTCAACAGAACCGGCAACCAACACTTCACCCGAATCTACAATCTCCGCTACTTGGCAGCCTACACCAAGTACCAGTTCAACGGAACCAGCAACCACCACTTCACCCGAATCTACAATCTCCGCTACTTGGCAGCCTACACCAAGCACCGGTTCAACAGAATGGGCAAGTAACACTTCACCCGAACCTACAACCTCCGCTACTTGGCAGCCTACACCAAGCACCAGTTCAACGGAACCGGCAACCACCACTTCACCCGAACCTACAATCTCCGCTACTTGGCAGCCTACACCAAGCACCAGTTCAACGGAACCGGCAACCACCACTTCACCCGAACCTACAACCTCCACTACTTGGCAGCCTACACCAAATACCAGTTCAATGGAACCGGCAACTACCACTTCACCCGAACCTACAACCTCCACTACTTGGCAGTCTACACCAAACACCAGTTCAACAGAACCGGCAACCACCACTTCACCCGAACCTACAACCTCCGCTACTTGGCAGCCTACACCAAGCACCAGTTCAACGGAACCGGCAACCACCACTTCACCCGAACCTACAACCTCCGCTACTTGGCAGCCTACACCAAGCACCAGTTCAACGGAACCGGCAACCACCACTTCACCCGAACCTACAACCTCCGCTACCTGGCAGCCTACACCAAGCACCAGTTCAACGGAACCGGCAACCACCACTTCACCCGAACCTACAACCTCCGCTACTTGGCAGCCTACACCAAATACCAGTTCAACGGAACCGGCAACCAACACTTCACCCGAACCTACAACCTCCACCACTTCAAATGAACTTACAACCACAGCAGCTACCACCACAAATTCAAGTGAAACCCTGACTTGCAACTCTACAATGCTGCTGCTACTAAGTCTCTTCAGTCATGTCCGACTCTGTGCAACCCCATAGATGGCAGCCCACCAGGCTCCCCTGTCCCTGGGATTCTCCAGGCAAGAACACTGGAGTGGGTTGCCATTTCCTTCTCCAATGTATGAAAGTGAAAAGTGAAAGTGAAGTCGCTCAGTCGTCTCCGACTCTCAGCGACCCCATGGACTGAGATTCTCCGTCCATGGGATTCTCCAGGCAAAAGTATAAAATCACCGCTTCCTCCATCGATGACCATTACCACTTCCACTTAAGCCACAACTACTTCAGCTCCCACTTAGCTTACAAAACCAGTGGTTATTGCGCTCCTTCCACCTATTCATCTGGACCTGCAACTGCAGTGCCCCATTATCACTTTAATCTAGTGGAAGTACCGCCGCCATCAGAACGTTCTGTGGCAAGTTCACCTTTCCTTATTCCCACTACACATTAACCGACCACCGTCTCCCCTCACGGGCTCTTTCCTCACACTATCGCTCCCCTTCAAGAGCTGGCTCTATGTCTACTACCATTGCTACATTATACCTACAGCAGCTACCATGATGCCAACTGAAGAAGAGAAATTTAGACAGTGAATAAGGGAAAAATTACCTTCATCTTCACCACACCAACACTTAGGACTTCCAAAACTATTAAAACTATTTTTCTTTTAAGAGCTGTACACCAGAAACTAGCACATTGTAAACCAATGCTAATAAAAAATTTTAAAAAGAACTGAACACTTAAGCTAAGAACCTTCTCTTTTTCCTATATTTCAAAATAATACAATTTCATATGGAAAAAGTAACCCAATTTGTTCATTTAGAATGTCTTTAAGACATTTTCTATAAAAGATTGTAGTAAAATAAGCCATTTAGTTTTTAATACGTGCTGGCTTCAGTTCAGAACATTGCATTCTTCCGTAGACAAATGATATAACACATTTTATAAGGAGGAGATTTTTAAAATTTTAGAATTTACAATAATTATTTCCTTTATAGTGAATTTTATTGTGTTTCTTCAGTTTCCCTTTCTATTTTAATTACCTTTTAAGCAACCATATTCTATTTACTTTAATACTACCAAAAGTTAATTTGTATCTCTATTTTAAAATTAAATTATTAATTTTCTACAATCTCGTAAATAAGTTAATTAAAGACTTGTCTTAAGACTCTACTATGTGCTTAAGGACAGAAATTACAGAAGAAAACAGCAATTTAGATTAAGTAGTAAATTCATTAATTTAATTTTTACTTTGAATAGTAATTCTAGCAGATTTAAATTACAATTGATATTTCAGACTTACTAAATCAAGACCTTTAGATTGGAACTAGTAATCTATAGTTTTAAAAGCTATATAGATGTCCAGACAAGTTTGAGAATCAGTGGTTCAAAATTCTAAGAATGGCATTAAAACAACTCAAATTCTAATTAAAAATATTACAAATCAGAATCATGTACTAGGCATCCAAAAAAATAGAATTACCCTGGTGGCTCAAGAATCCACCTGGTAAAGAATCCGCCTGCAATGCTGGAGACCTGGGTTCAATCCCTGGGTTGGGAAGATCCCTTGGAGGAGGGACCGTCTATGCACTCCAGTATTCTGGCCTGGAGAACTCCATGGACTGTATGGGGTCGCAAAGAGTCATACATGGCTGAGCAGCTTGTGGTTTCACTTCACAGGTCTAGCTATGTACAAAAAACTTATATATATGATCAAGAGAGGAATGTTTCATTTGCCAAATAGTGAAAAAGTATTTCCAAACAAAACTTGTAAATTAAATCTTCTGAGAAATTTTTAAATTGTTTAAAATCTCATACTTGGACCTCAGTGGATGCTCATTGTTAATTTTTACTATCTGAGTTATTTTAATTATATGTGCTCAGAAGTGCTCACATTTTAGTAAATACATTAATTTAGATTTCTAATAATGCATATGGGCCTTCCCTTCCCCTTGTTGTTTTGATTAGGAATCTTTTATGAGATATTTAAAACATCACTGGTTAGACCATTCAATTCCTGTTGGAGTTACCACTTTCTAATTCTTTTACAGTTTTACTAGTCATCAGGATGAGAAATAATCTGAAGTTTATCTATAATTGTAGATAAACACATGTATAGCTCATTTTATAAGGAATAATAAGAGTTCTTTAGCATGTAGCATAATTGGTCCTTAAGTAATATGTATTAAGTGAATAAGAAAATGCTAGCTGACTTGTACTACTTAAGATCCATGAGGATAGGTCTTCTGTATTACTTTTTGTTGCATTCATTGGCACATAATAGATCCCAATAAGTATTTATTTCAAATTTTAAATATTTATATTTGACAGATAATTTTTAAAGTATAATTCTGCAAGACTATAATATTTAGCTCTTATTAGTCAATTTTTATTTAGATTGAATCATTTCAATTCATCTAGCCTTTTTTTAACCAGACTTAATTTCTACCTTTTAATAGTGTATTTCATTTTCTGAAATGTCACCATTTCCATAAATTTGGAGTCGTAAGGTCTTACAGTACCTAGTGAAGGCTTCAGGGCATTGTCGATCATTAAAAGAAGCACCGTGGGGGGATGTGCGAGTGGGGAAGAACAGCAGTAACTATGAGTAAACCATATACCAGGCAAGTTATAAGGGGCTTTCATATATTTGGCTCATATTTGTTTCTTACCATGTTATTTTTCCGTATGGTTAGTTTGTGATCCACTGTATACTCTAGCACTTTCCTCATTCCAAAAAAAAAAAAAAAAATCCACAACTGAAGAAATTTCTATTTATTCTTCTCAGCATTCACAAATTTAAATAAATATTATTCTGAAGTATTCTCTCTGTTTTAGCTATTTGAAAATGACCATCTTGGTGTGTCATTTTATCATTCCTACAGGAACTCCTACAGGAAGGGAATTCCTGCAGGAAGGAATTCCTACAGGAAGGGAAGGGTACAGTGGGGTGTATAGGACAGGGTACTCTGGTCTTATCCAAACATAAGGAACATCACTTTTATTATTGTTATATTTTATTGCTTTATTTTAATTATTTATTATTTATTTTATTATTTACAAGCCACAAGATCATTTAGAAGTTTTTTTTTTTTATCATATTTGCAAGCCTTTCTGCAAGTAAATAAACAGTGTAGGTCAAATGATGGAACAACAAAATATTCAGTTCCCAAGCTGTGACACAGCGCTTTATTTGGGAAGAATGAGATGTAATCTCAGGTGTAATTTGGGGAGTGTATAAAATATGCTGAATCTACATGAACTGCCCACAGAATGTACATTCTTCCTGTGACCTAAAGGACCAAATCTGGGGCTTCTACCAACATGCCAAATGAACTGCAAATGAGTAACAGCTCACAGGTATCGTGTCTGTAAGGTCTGTGCTCTTACACCACAGCTGGGCTCTGTGCTAGAGACGAGGAAGATACGGACACTGATCTCAGGGGGCTCATACTCCAGTAGAGAACCTAACACACATGTATAATACAGTGATTACTGCATCGCTGAGCATGCCTATAAGCTGAACTCTCCCGAACCTACTTCCTGATGACTGGGTTCGAAGTCAAAGTTTCCCTGGTTTGTATTTTTACCCCTTTTCAGGTGCTGATTCTATCATTCATTCACCTCATAATTTATTCATGTGACGAATATTTATTCAGTACTTACTACAAGTCAGGTTCTGAGAATATAGCAGTAAACAAGAAAAACAAGGTTACAGCTACCAGAGTTTATAATAGGAGGAATGGGTGATACATGCGGAAATGCATAAATAAAATAATTTTCAAGAGTAACAAGTGTCAGAGGACTGTTGAAACTGGCAAGTGATGGAAGCGAAGGTGGGGATTGAGTTTTCTCAGCTGCAACCCTGTTGACGTTTGGAGTCACATCATTCCTGTCCTGTGCATTGCAGCATGTTTAGCGGCACCTCTGCCCTCTTACTAGACAAATGCCATTAGCAACCACCCCTGACATGACTATTAAAAATGTCTGAAAGTGTTATTTGCTCAGTTGTGTCTGACTCTTTGTAACCCCATGGGCTGAGCTTGCTAGGCTCCTCTGTGAAATTCTCCAGCAAGACTACTGGAGTGGGTAGCCTATCCCTTCTCCAGGGGATCATCCTGACCCAGGGAACAATCCCAGGTCTCCTGCATTGCAGGCAGATTCTTTACCATCTAAGCCATCGGAGAAGCCACAGAAGCCAAGATATTACCAAATATGGCCTGTGGGGAGGAGGCCAAAGAATCCACAGTTTAAGATGGCATAGTTTTGGAGATGGCATTTGGGCAAGAGCTCCCAATACTTCAACTGAGGTCCTACTCTGGGCCCTGAATCATCTTTGCCGTAGCCCTGAGGGGAGTATGGTGGCCCTCTGTTGACTATGGGTTTACTGGGGTCTATTGGTACCCAGCGTCAGAATCCTCCCCATGCAGAAGTGTAAGGAGGCATGTTTGCTTACCGAAACGCCTGAGCCTCCTTACCCGGTTTCCCACTGCAGGCTCTGTTGTAGGCTCAATTCTGATTTTCCGTTCTCACATCCTATTTTTTCCTACCATCCTCTTAGTGGGACTGGGAACCAGCGCTGGTTGTTTCCATCATCATATTTGGCTTCCATCTCTAGTGATGGGGGGCTTATCCGTGAAGCTAAGTCTCCTTGGCAATGGCCCAGGGTTTCTTGATCAAACAGAGCCTGGCATGTGCTGCCGGACTCACCACGGGATAGACTGTTTCTGCCCATGGTCCTGGTTACTTCTCTTGGACACCTGCCGGGAGGCGCTGCTCTCTTGGTCTGGCAGCTCTAGGACTGCTCATCTGCCGCAGTCCTGTCCAGAGATGCCAGCGGCTGTTTGGGGATGGAGCCTTCCCCCGTCCCAGGGATAGTTGATGCTGTTCCCTCATTCAGAACGCTCAGCAATTCCTTCCCTAGAAGGTGGGTCTTGTTCCTGGCCCAAGCTCCCTTCTGGAATGTTCTTCCACTCATTACCTATAGAAACTGCATGCACCTTTCTTATTTTTTATATGTTTCATTTCTTTGTCACTTATATCCAGATCTTCCCATATGCTATCTTGATTTTGACACTTTATAGTATATTTTCATAGCAGTTGAAAATAGAAGTTGGAAACTTTGTGTGTGTGTGAGTCACAGATAATATCTAGAATGATTCTGGCTACCTGCCAGATAGCACTTCTGAATACAACTACTCTAAGACAGATACAGTCTTGTTTCCCAGAGAAGTGGAACATAGCTTTCTCTCTCTCTCTCTCTCGCTCTTTCAACATAGCTTTCTAATATAAAGAACCGACCAAATCTTGTCTACTTGGCTTCTTTTCAAGGCTATCCCTAGTGCTCTGATCTTTCTTTTTAATTCAGTTCTCCTGGCTGCTGCTGTATCTCTTTTTTTCTTCAGCCGTCTTGGCATGGTTTTTTGGTTTTCTCCTTTGGGTTGGTGTTTCTGGCAATAGTCTTTGATTTCCTTGAAGTAGTCCCTCATTTATTTCCTCTTTAGATTTGAAATGACTTCTACCCCACTTATTCTTGACCTGCAAGTCAATCTGTTTCCTTTTTACTGATTTAAGATAACCTCTCAGCCTTGTGATTGAGAAGAAGTAGGGTGCCATCAGAACTGGATAATCTAGTTGTAGCTTTGTTGTGCCCAGGGGAGGAGTAGTGTCTTTCTACTTTGCCTCTTGGCCACCAAGTCCAGAACTTGACCATCTAAGATTCTGTGTTGATCAGCACATCTGTTCTCGCTCCAAGGTAAAAGGTGGGGCGCTTGCAGTGAAGCTAAAAATGTAATTCATGTACGACTGTCGGTGCCTGACTCACAGCAGCTGCAGCTGTGTCACGTAAAAGGCTGCTCCGCACCTACTGTACATTTTTTTCTCCAAGTGAATGTCAAAGGCCTGCTTCCAGGTAGTGGACGTTTTAAGCGAAGATAAGAAAAGTCCCTGCCTGGGCCTTTGCCAATGCTGGCTGAAATTCAGATGCTTTGAACCAGCTCAGTATAGCTAAGAAATTCCTTTTAAAAGGCTCAGATTTCACCCCAGTAAAACTATTAACGCATTTTTGATATATTTTCACCAGCTCAACATTGTGTTATCTTTAAGTCACTTTAAAAGAACAAAGGAAGGCCCTTCTAACTCTGATTTTCATTTTGAGGTAATTTTATTTTTGAAATTGTGTTGTTCCAGCAATAAATAGCATCATGAGGGCTCAACTCTGAGCTTCTGGCTCTGAAAGCCTTACTACTTTTAGAAAAGTTCTTCTTTTGCCACTTTTAATTTATTCAAGATACTCAATTAATTCCTCCAAAGAATGTGACTTATTCTCCTATAGTTGTAATTCCTTGGAATTTGAAGAACAAGCCATCACCCATCATCTTTAGAGTAGGTGGAGGTACACTCGTTCACCTGAAGAGAATATTATTCTAAAAGCTAAAAGACAATTACACTCTCATAAAATCACTGAGGTCTCTTCTACAAAAGATATTAACAAATAATATGAAAAAAAACAGAGTAATAATTTAGTAGTAAAAAAATCTTCAACAGAATAATTAAAAAATTAAATACCAAATACTTTTTTTTTTCCTTAACAGCTCTGGGAATAAAATCCACTCAAATAGTGGTGATCAGAAGTGAAATAGACAATCATATTCAACCAATGGCAGTATTAATCAGTCCAAACGTATGGACGGAAAAAACTTGGCAATATGTACTGAAAGCTTTAAAATGTTATGGACTATGTCAGAGGAGATCAATTACTGGAATGTTATGCTAAGAAAATACCAAATATATACACTATATACCAAAAATATATAAAGGTACTTTATGGTACAGATAAATTTTTAATAGTTTTACTTGCAAATTCAAAGTACTGGGGAAAATACTTAAAAGCAGAAGCATTGCATGGTGAAATACAGGAGTCACGATATTTTCCAACATCTTGAGAATATGGTTTAAAAAGCAGATTATAAAACATACTGTGAAATTTTAAGATAAAAGACAAGAATACACTAAAGATGGTTCTCTCACAGTGAGATAGATTCTGGGCACTTTTTTGTGTGTGTGATTAGACTTCTCTGTATTTTCTAAATTTTCTGTTAATAAATTTTTATCAGAAAAACATGTTAAGAATATTATTCAGAAAAAAGTAGCACAAAAGAAAATTAGGTTATCTTTTAGCAAACACAGATCACTTATGGAGCTGTTTTGTTTTGAAAATACGTTTATGAATTTTCTAAAAATGACGGCACGCGGAGCATTCTGGGGAGAGAGCTGAGACGCGGGGACCGTGGTTAGAAGTGTGGTCGGGAGTGGCCCGGTTTGTGTTTCGCTCTGCTTGTCCTCCTGGGGAGGTGAGTCTGGGAGCAGATGGCAGAGGAGCAGGGTGTGGGAGGAAGGCAAGCCAGCAGACTCCCTGCTTTATGGAGAAGTTCTTCAACCGTGCCTTCTCTCACTTTGAAGTAGGGTGGGGACTAATTTCATCCTTTCATTCTGATTTCAACGTGTTTCCTCTTACTTGCCCTGCCCTGGGGTCTGCTTTTGAGGATCCAATTCCATTGAAGCTTCCTCCCTAGTCCTGTTCTCCTGTAGGCTGAGTATACCCCTAGAGGTCAGGTTGGAACATCTTTCCTTGTACATCCTAAGAGCTTTTGTACTCAACATTGACTAAATAAACCGACTAAATGAATAAAAGGCAAAAGAAATCTCATCGGCTCCCATATAGCATTAGACCTTCTTTGATCAGCTGCCCTGGTCTTGTAATCCTTGTCGTTTCTATTTTGGAAAGAGTGAAAACTTGTGTTGATACAGGTCACATGAAAGGGGCCCATGAGTTACCACCCAGTCATGAAAGTGTGTGGAAGTAACAGGACTTATGCAACAGAGATGTAATGAGTTCATAATAAACACTGGTGGGCAATTTTAGGGTGGGAATGCATTTAATAAGCAGCTATTGTGGACTTCCCCGGTGGCTCAGACTGTAAATAATCTGCCGGCAATGTGGGAGACCCAGGTTAGATCCCTGGATTAGGAAGATCCCCTGGAGGAGGGTATGGCAACCTCTCCCAGTATTCTTGCCTGGAGAATCCCATGGACAGAGGAGCCTGGTGGGCTACAGTCCATGGGGTCACAAAGACTCGGACACGACTGAGTGACTTTCACTCACTCACTCACTCAGTCACTATTGTGGACTAGGCGCTTACATCTCAGAATACCCTCCTGACAATTCAAAGAGGTTAAGTGTTAGCGTCCTTATTTTATAAAGGAGAAAATTGCAATTCAGAGCAGTTAAGTAAGTGGCCTAACATACATGTGTGCATGTTCAGTCGTGTCCACCCCTTTGCAGCCCCATGGACTGTAGCCCGCCAGGCTCTTCTGTTCATGGGATTTCCCAGGCAAGAATGCTGAAGCATGTTGCCATTTCCTTCTCCAGGGAATCTTCTTGACCCAGGGATTGAATCCATGTCTCCTGCAGTGGCAGGCGGGTTCTTTACCACTGAGTCACCTGGAAAGCCCACGTTGCTTAAACCACCCATGTATTAAGATGTAGAAAGCTGAAAAGAGTGTCACTTTCACCCCAACAAGGAAAGGATGGATAATCCACAAGGTCAGGACATGTCTGAGCCCATCAGAGAACTGCCAGCACAGGGCCACCTCCTAGCCTGAAATGCACATAAAGGCAGGTGCCTCCTCAGAATGATGGCACAGGAACAGACTCACTTCTGGCAGAACATAAGAGAAAAATGGGGTTACCACACCAGCAGGCAAGATGTCAACCAGAGTTTTCATGAAATTGCCAAGTGTGAGCCAGTGGCAGGCTACAAAGCACTGGGAGCCACAGACACGAGGGGACAGGAGGGGAGCTTGTATCCTCTAACAGGATCTTCCTGTGCATTGACCCTGGGTGCTCCTGAGAAAGACTCAGGACAGAGTGGGAATCAGAGAAACGGCCCTGGTGATGTAGGTGTGGAGGAGGGGAAAACCACTGCCTCAGGAAAGATGTTCAGCATGCTGCTGTGTGTGTGTGTGTATGTGTGTGCTCAGTCACGTCTGACTTGTTACGACCCCATGGACTGTAGCCCACCGTGCTCCTCTGGTGGGATTTCCCAGGCAGGAATACTGGAGTGGGTTGCTGTTTCTTTCTCCAGGGGATCTTCCTGACCCAGAGATTGAACCGAAGTCTCTTGTGTCTCCTGCATTAGCAGGGGTATTCTACCACCGAGCTCCCTGGGCAGTATTAAGCACACTGCTATCCATTGGCAAAGAGGGATTCAATATAGTAAAAAAAAAAAAAAAAAAAAAACCAACTCTTGTAAAAGATACATACTTATTTCACATTTATATAAACTCAGAATTTCCAATAAGCCCATTTGACACACTCGTGGATATTTTCCACTGTTAATAAATGAGGTCAATCACAAAAGTTACATGCATTGACAATTCTATTAGCCAAAATTTTAATTTCAGGTATTGGGTTGAGCCATAATTAAATTTATAAAGGAGATTTATTTATTACCTCTTTACTATTTCTTAAAATCGATCCTTTTTTCTCAACCTCTTGCCTGGGTTCCCTCGCTTTCCTTCTCCCCTTTCAACCTATTCTCCCTGCTTGAACTAGAGGAAGTTTTCAAAAATACAATTTCTATTTTGCCATTCTTATACTTAAAAGAATTCTGTGGTTTCAAAGAGCCTTCAGAGTAAAACCTAATTTCCCAAATGAAATTTATTTCATTTCCTATCCAGCCTGTCTTAAATTAACTTCATAAATTTCCACCAGGTTCTTTATAGGCTGCTGGCTCTTTCTGGACAGCTCATTCTTCTTTATTCACACGGCTTACATCTTATCCATAGCTGAGCTTTGATGGGTAACACCTTCCTTAACATCACCAGTTGGGTTAGGCAGTTTGGCACCCTTCTTTGAGTCCTCAAAGAGTTAAGTACAAACCATGCCAAGTACTGTAATCACTTGCTTGAGTATCTACTGGACTGAGTTCTCTTTCTTGGATCTCTGGACCCACAGGCATTTACTATAGGACTCTACTTGGCACTAAGTCGATGTCAATAACTGTTGGTTAAATAAATGGATGGATGAATGAATGCTTATTCTTTAGCAAGGAACCAAGTTTTGTTGACTAGGTCACGTCTGGTGAAAGGTATCATGGGCCAAAGTATTAAGCAAGATAAATGTAAAATGCCAAGTTGTCAAGTTAAAACCAAGCTATTCATTTGTTCAAATACTATAAATAAGAACTAGAAGGTAAGCCATCAGGAAATAATGCCATGATTATTGATTTTGCGTCAGCTTACCAGGCAGGGTTTATTAGAAAATGTAAGTTGTGAGCAAGGTTTCCAATTCAAAGAAAAACTTGGGTTTTCCAGGTAGACAAAGAGGTAAACACTATCTTATTTTTCCGTTTTGTACTTCATTTAATAAGCTGGCTTCTCAATTCACACTGTTTCATTTATTTCTCGCCCTCACCCCCTGCCCAGCTTGGTTACTTATTTATAACTTATCAAAAAGAAATTTCTACTTGTGTTTGACTTAGTGAATGCCTAAAACAAAACCAAAAGGACAGGATTCAGGAAGGCTGAACTTGATGGTCCGCAAACGTCTATTCTGTAGCAACTCTGTATATCTGTTAAATGAGAAAAGAGGCTAAATAATGTCTATGGTCCCTTAAGTTTTATGTTTTAATTAAAGAAAACAGTTGAGTAAATACATAAATCAGGAAAATAGGCAGGATGCCCGGTTTTAAGTAGGAGACTGACAGGTAAGTTAGATGTTTGTTTTCTTTTTTCTGGTAAGAAATAATTGACTTTACCCAAACAATGTTTTGGAGTTAAGAAAAAAAAATCTGGAACTTAGAGTGGTTTGAATGGATGCCAGTAGATTTTCCTAATAATTTTACAAAGGCTTGGACTTTTGTCAAGATAAACTGTCCCTCTCTTTTTGGAAATCTTAAGCTGTGATATTAATACGCTAGTATATTGATGGAAAAAATTTTACACTGGATTTCAGAGTCATTGTCTTGCTAAGAAAGGTCTTTTAAAGGTGGTTATGTATATCTTAACCAAATGTGGCATGGTTAATATTATATACGCTCCAAATATTCTATCCCCAAAGTTGTAGCATATAATTCGAAACATAATTGAATTGAATCCATCTATCCCTGGATAGATGTATCATAGTTAACTTAGTTTTAAGTCCAGTATTTCCTGAAATCTGCAGCTATAAAAGGCATTAAACAGACAACTATTTCCAGAGCTGGAACTGTGAAACTGGTTGTTATGGAAGGAAACTGGAAGGAAAATATGAGACTCATCCTACACACGCTGAGCAACCTCAGATCCAAAGAGTGAAAAGTAGAAATAACTTTTCTACCTCTTGCATTTCTACTTGAGCTTTCCCCTTGTCGTGAAATACCTAAATATCTATTGCCAAGTCAGTAAGTCTGCTACAGTTTTTGTTTCACTTATATTAAGATCGATAGGCATAATTTCATAGGGAAAGACATTTCTAGCATATGAACCTTTCATTGTGTGCCGAAATGGTAATTGTTTAGAAATCTTATTACATTGTTCTTCTATTTTAACCATTTGCGTGGCCAGTTTCTGTAGATACAAAGTCAGCGTCACATTTCCACAATATTAACTACGCACGTATAGCCAGGCAATCGTGTTTGAAACATGATCTCAGAGAACAATTTCTAGACAGTTCTTCAGATCTCAGCCAGAGTTCTTAGACCATAGTCTCAAACTGAACATAATTTCTGCAGCTTAAACAGAAAATATATTAAGAAACAACTGGCTAATTACCATTTGCTTATTATAAATTGTGTCACAAATGGTATAAGACCACTGATTTTTCTAGATTTTCCTCCAAAGGAGTAGCAGAGCGGAACCGTGCTTGCAATCCTCATATAAACCACTTAGGAAGGATCCTGGAGTTGAAACGGGAAGTCTTGTCCTCCAAGAGTTAAAAACAAGATGATGGGAGAAAAGCAGTTCCCTCAGCAATGTCTTGTCAGTGGATGCTCCATCCTTCTTCTTTTTTCATTTTGGACCCTTTCCCCAGACTTTTTTGGAGAATCAGATCTCCAACAGGGCCATGAGAGTCTGCAAGTCGGGCAGGCTGAGACAGCCTGAGATTTTTGGTTTTGCTTTTACAAAATAACAAAACTCTGTTTTGCAGTTTCCGTCCTTGGGAAAATTGAAGAATCTCTGAAAATCGGAAATAAAACCAAAGTGTAGGGAGGTCAGCAGTTGTGTTTGTTGAGCATGTTGGGACTATGAGTGAATTGTGCTTAATTGTTCTCAAGCTGAGCTGTACAAATGCATAATCCCCAGTGCTTAGCCTAGGGCCAAGCTCACAGTGCATGGTTACCAAATGTTTGCTGAGCGTGCTGCGTTAGAGCTGATTCATTCCCATCAACGTCTCACCATCGGGAACCCTGAGATATCAGGCCTTGGCTTGTAAGGCCCTAAAACTGCTTTCACTAAGACGCCCCTTGTAACAAGCAGAGGTGCAATTCTGTCTGGCCTGTGACTCAGGCGTAAGTCAGCCCTTCTCATCACCAAGCCTTGGGCTGACTTGCACCCCCTTCTCCCTTTCCATTTCCTCTGTCCTAGTTCACCCTTCAACTCTTTCCTTCTTCCTGCCCATTCCCACTGCGCCCTACGGAATTCCCATCATAACACAAACTCTCTCACCTTTACACTCTTTCAGCGGTGACTCTGTAATCTCTCTGCCTTAACCAATGCTATCTTTTCCAAAGGACAAAGCTTCCCTTTGTATCCTTTAGAGGATATTTCTTATTACTTGGTATCATCTGTAGCCTGTTTGGGGTAGATTGTAGTAGCAGTGAGGGCTAAGGGGAAGGTGAATATTCTAGTTCCTCATCATCGCCGGAAAAACATTACTTCGTCTCATTAAAACACACATGTTTGGAAACAACTGCCTCTTGTCTCTCCGTCACCATTAAAGCAGGTGATTTTATGATGACTATTGCCACAATCAAGACAGCATTCACATAGAAACCTATCACCAGCGAAGGCTGCTGTGACATATGGACCTGTGACAGTCAATAGTACAACTGAATCTGGGGCAATTACAAGCCCAATCACATTGGCTGGCCAACAGTGGACATGATCTGTTAAATATAATTCTTGAAGCATGCCACCACTGCCAAACTGATCCACCACCTGACCATCACCTCCTCTGCACCTGGACGACCGGAATCCAGTTATTTTTATACCAATCACTGTAGCTGAAGCTGAGCCCACCGTCTCAGTTGCCATCACTTCAGCTACAGTTCTGACTCCTGCAGCCCCCAGCTGTCTCTGTTTGACCAGAGTCCAAAGGCCAGTGTGCCCGCAGCAGAGGGAGTCAGAGAGATGGCATGGAGACACAGAGAGGGGAGCGGGAGGCAGGTTGCAGGAGGCTTCGCCCGCCGTGGTAAGGACTACCTTCTATTCCAAGTGAAATGGGAATCTTTCAGAGGAATTCTGGCAGAGCAGTGACATGAAAATAATTATTTTGAGATAGTGACTCGTCTGCAAAGAGGCCTGAGTAGATGAAGGAGACTAGTTTGGAGAGAATGAAAATAACCGAGGTGAGAACTGAGTGAGGCTTGCACCAGGATCAGTGCTTCACCAGGTCTCAGGGGAGGTAGTGAGAAGTGCTAGGATTTAAGGTCTGTTTTGAGGTTAGAAACATCAGAATTTGCTTATGGGTTGCTTATGGAGTATAGGGGAAAGAAAAGAACTTTCAAAGGTTTTACGTTGTTCGGGAGAAAGGATGGAGACATTTGCTTAAATGGGTAGAGTTTGGGTCTATAACAAGGACTCTGATTTCTTCTGTAATGTTTCACTGCTGATAACAGTCAAGCCCCCACGCCCCTCGTCCCCCTTTTCCTTCTGTTTCGCATATGGGCAAGCCTTTACGAAAGTCCAGGAACTCCCTTCCCTGGCACTGGCAGGAAGTTCAGTCCATAAGAGTCACAAGCAACACGCAAAGATGCTCATCCCAGCTCCCCTCCCCAGTTGCCCCTAATCACAATAAACGTCCAGAATGTCCCTTTTCCATGGTCTCTCAGGCCACTTTCAGACCTGCTTGCCACCCTGCCTCCTCTCCCTAGAAAGCCTCATATGTGAGTAATCTCCCCACACCCTCGTGGTGTTTGTGTAGCGTCATCAGCCTGGAGGTCCAGATCAAGTTTTGGGCAGGGAGGTCCACACCTTCTATGCAGGACATCTACAAAAGTTATAAAGATGGTTTCTGAAATTGGTGGGTGACCGAGAGGAAGAACAAGGAAATCATTCTTGAGCATATACGTTTGAATTATCTGTTAGATACTAAAGTGAAAATGTTGGGTATGCAGCTGTATGTGTCCAGAGTTCAGAAGATAATTCAGGATACTGATAGAAATTTGGGAGTAATCAGCTCTTAGTCGACAGCACTTAGGACTATAGACTGGATGAGCTCCCCAAGGACGTGAGAGTAAAGATAAGAATAGGTCCACAAACGGAGCCCTGGATTCCAGCAAGGAAGTTGGAGAGATGAAGAGATCTTCTCAGGAAGGGTTGCTGTCTCATGACATAAAAGAGCTAAGAAGAGAGATGCCCTTCAAACCAAGCGAACACATTACATAGAGACGGGAGAGCAGTCAGTGGGGCCCAAAGCTCTTTCCAGACACATTTATTTCATAAGGAAATAAAAAAGAATTTAATGTCAGCTTGCTTGAGTTTCTCGGATTTAGTTAATTCGCCAGAGATCCAGAGGTGACATCTTTGGCAAAAGGCTATTTAGTATATTTCATACTGACGCACCTCACTATTAATTTATAATAAGTTCCTAATCCCATTTAAATACTTTCTAAGCCTCCTAAATTTATTTTTCAAAAGACAGTAGACACTTACTTAAATATTTTTATGATGGCTGTAAATTACTGCATAATGAATGGAAAAATAGGGCATTATGTTATAAGCATTGAGGGACCAGTGAGCAAAGATGTATGTATATAACAATGAATGGATAGTGTCTACCTTAAATGGGATTTTTCTGTCCCGAAAAGAAATCTTTCTGGTTTACTAGATTAATCAGCATGCATCAAGTGAACGCTAATATTTTAGGGCATTATGCTAAGCTTTATCTTTTAGTAGGAAATGCTTCTGATGTTATTCATTTTATTATACAGATACTTGGGGGATATTTCCTATGTGTCCAGCATTGTGCCAAATGCTGAGAATTCAAAGGACAATGTAAGAGGATGAACTGACTACTTTAATGCGTGATAAAGGCTGTAAGCACAGGATACTGGGGGAATGTGCAGAAGAGCACTAGCAGCCCTAAAAGTGGGTGGTCCCATTTTGTTGTTGATGATAGCCAGGCTTGCATTCAACTACACCAAATCCAGAAACAAATTCTTTTTGAACCCCAAAGCATTAGTTTCTTTTCCCTTGTCTGGTAGTGAACTGTTGGTGGGAGCCTTGTGGGAGGCTGAGGAATGACTTCTCTCAAGATGTCCACATTTTACTCCCTGGAACCTGTGAATGTTACCTTGCGTGGCAAGGGAGACTTTGCAGATGTGATGAACTGAGGGATCTTGGGAGACTTCCCTGGTCGTCCAGTGGCTAGGCCTCCACACTCCCGATGAAGGGGGCCCAGGTTTGATCCCTAGTCAGGGAACTAGATCCTGCGTGCTGCATCAAAGATCCTGCCTGCTGCAACTGAGACTGGCACAGCCCCAAAGTGAAGGATCTTGGGATGGGAAGCTTATCTTGGATTGGTACCCAATGTAGTCACGAGGGTCCTTGTAAGAGGGATGCAGGAGAATCAGGTAGTAAGAGATGTGATGAGAGTAACAGGTGGGGAGGGGGCCACAAGTAAAGGAATGCAGGCGGCCTCCAGAAACTGAAGACAGCGAGGAGATGGATTCTCCCCCAGAGCCACCAGAAGGAATCAGTCTGTGCATTCCTTGCCAGTAAAATTCCTTGTTTAGGGAATCCCTAGAGCACACATCTCCACATTTTTTTCCTGCAAACCATACACTGCCATCCTTTAGGAGGGAGGAGCTGTCTGTCTCTGGCTTAGTTCATAGTTCTCATGAAGGATTCTCAGGCTGGGACATAATTGCAGGGAATGGTAAATTGTTGTGAGTCACCAAATCACCGTGATTCTTAATAAGAATCATCTTATTAAGATGATTCTGAATGTGCTTCTTCTGATTGTGCTTGTTCTGAATGTGTTCATTCATAGAGTGACTTAGGACATTTCCCAGCGTCTCTTAGGAAACTGACTCACCCTGTTCCGGGCCACTTCCCAGGTCTCCCGGTCACAGAGCATGCCCTGCCTCATGATGTGAGAAAGGATAAATGGACAACAAATGCCTCATTCAAGACATTCAGCCTCACCACCAGTCAAGTACCAATTAAAGTCACACTGAAACAGTTTATACCCACCAGACTGGAAAATATTTTTTTAAGGTCTGAAAAGCTTTTTAAAATTTTTTATGAAAGTATAAAACAAAAGAAAGCAAAAAAAAAAAAAAAAAGAAAAGAAAATGAAAAGAAAAGAAAAGAAAAGAAAATTTTATGAATGTATAGTTGATTTACAGTGTTGTGTTAATTTCTGCTGTCCAGCAAAGTGATGGAGTTACGCATATATATATTCTTTTTCATTATGCTTTATCACACATGTTGACATATTGAATATATTCCCCTGTGCTATACAGTAGCACCTTGTTTTTTCTCCATCCTATATTTAATAGTTGGCATCTGCTGGCCCCAAACCCCTAATCCTCCTCTTCCCCTCTCCCTCGGCAACCACAGTCTGTTCTCTATGTCTGTGAGTCTGTTTGCGTTTTGTGGGTATGTTCATTTCTGTAGGATTTTAGATTCCACAGACACGATGCCATACAGGATTTGTGTTTCTCTTTCTGACTTACTTTGCTTAGTGTGATCCTCCCCTTTCCCTCTCCCTCGGCAACCATAGCCTGTTCTCTATGTCTGTGAGTCTGTTTGCATTTTGTGGATATGTTTATTTGTGTAGGATTTTAGATTCCACAGACTCGATGCCATACAGGATTTGTGTTTCTCTTTCTGACTTACTTTGCTTAGTATGATAATCTCTAGGTCCATCCGTGCTGTTTCAAATAGCATTGTTTCCTTTTTTGCGACCGAGTGATATTCCACCTCTTCTTCATCCACTCATCTGTCCATGGCCATTCAGGTTGTTTCCATGTCATGGCTCTTACAAGCAGTGCTTCAACGAGCATAGAGGTGCGTGTATCTTTTAGAATTAGACTTTTGTCTGGGTATATGCCCAGGACGAACTGGGATGGCTGGATGATATTCCAAGTTAATTTTTAGTTTTCTGAGGAACGTCCATATTGTTTTCCATAGTAGTTGCACAAATTTATATTCTCAACAACAGTGTAAGAAGGTTCCCTTTTCTCCACACTATCTCCAGCATTTATTATTTGTACACTTTTGATTGAAAATATCTGAAAATCTTAAGCATTGACAGTGATCCAGAACAATGGACACTCTCATACACGTCTTGTGTATGAATAGTAGAATAATAAAAAACACTAAGGAAAATGTGTGCATACCCTGTAACACATCCGCTCCTCTCCTAGACATGCATTAGTGTCTCTTTATAGATAGATAGACAGATAAAGTGCCAAAAAACATGGATGAGATGTTCACAGCAGAACTGTTTATCTTAACAAAAATGAATGAATAAATAAATAAATGCAAGTCCAGAAGCATACAGTTTGATACCCTTACCAATTATGTTTCAGATCTGGAGTCTTATTATGAAGAAAAACAAGTGAATGATAAATAGATAGCTTAGAGTCTTATGGCATTTCTAGGGGTTGGAGATATTGTATGGGAAGTATTTAATGGGTCTTCAGCTGTATTTGTGGTTTCTATCTATTATGCTGAGCAGTAGACACATAGTTAGGTGTCTGTACTACTGTTCTTCAGCTTTCATACTAAATTTTGTGGGTATGAATGTCTGAATAGAATCTCATAATAGTAACACATGTAATTGCCCTTCTACTTCCTCTTGGTATGTCACTGTGTCAAATTTGGCTTCCTGAATGACTGTGGGAGGGGTGGTTTTAGGAGTAGTAGCACCTGTTGTACGGAGAAGGCAATGGCACCCCACTCCATTACTCTTGCCTGGAAAATCCCATGGACGGAGGAGCCTGGTAGGCTGCAGTCCATGGGGTCGCTAAGAGTCAGACACAACTGAGCGACTTCACTTTCATTTTTCACTTTCATGCATTGGAGAAGGAAATGGCAACCCACTCCAGTGTTCTTGCCTGGAGAATCCCAGGGACAGAGGAGTCTAGTGGGCTGCCATCTATGGGGTCGCATAGAGTCGGACATGACTGAAGCGACTTAGCAGCAGCAGCACCTGTTGTAATAATGTTCACAAAGGTTCTAGGTTTTTTAATACATTCTTGTTCTTTTTTAAGGATGCATTTTTGTTGTTCTTTTAAAAATCTATTTATTTATTATTCATTTATTTTTGGCTGGTCTGGGTCTTTGTTGCTGTGTGCAGGCTTTCTCTAGGTGTGGTGAACAGAGGCTACTGGTCATTGCAAGTAGGGGCTCCAGAGAACAGACTCAGTAGTTGTGGTGGAGGGGCTTAGTTGCCTCAAGACATGTGGAATCTTCCCTGAACAGAGACTGAACCGGTGTCCCCTGCACTGGCTGGCAGATTCTTAACCACCACACCACCAGGGAAGTCCCTCTAGGTTTCTTTTTCATGGGGACTTTAGTTTTCATTTGCTGCCAATCAACTCCAAACCAGGGGATATACTGAAGCTATAGCCACACAAGAAGATGCAGAATTAGAGGTTCCTATCAAGAGAGCCGAAATGAAAACCTTTACTATGATGAAATTTCTAGTAGGGTGTATAGAATTCTCTTTGACTGTGTGGACCACAACAAACTCTGGAACAAAAAGAGATGGGAATACCAGACCACCAGACCGATCACCTGACCTGCCTATTGAGAAATCTGTATGCAGGCCAAGAAGTAAGTTAGAATGGACATAGAACAACAGACTGGTTCCAAATATGGAAAGGAGTACATCAAGGCTGTATACTGTCACCCTGCTTATTTAACTTATATGCAGAGTACATCATGAGAAACGCTGGGCTGGAAGAAGCACAAGCTGGAATCAAGATTGCCAGGAGAAATATCAATAACCTCAGATATGCAGATGACACCACACTTATGGCAGAAAATGAAGAACTAAAGAGCCTCTTGATGAAAGTGAAAGTGGAGAGTGAAAAAGTTGGCTTAAAGCTCAACATTCAGAAAACGAAGATCATGGCATCTGGTCCCATCACTTCATGGGAAATAGATGGGGAACCTGTGACAGACTTCATTTTTTTGGGCTCCAAAATCACTGCAGATGGTGACTGCAGCCATGAAATTAAAAGATGCTTACTCCTTGGAAGAAAAGTTATGACCAACCTAGACAGCATATTAAAAAGCAGAGACATTAATTTACCAACAAAGATCCATCTAGTCAAAGTTATGGTTTTTCCAGTAGTCATGTATGGATATGAGAGTTGGACTATAAAGAAAGCTGAATGCTGAAGAATTGATACTTTAAACTGTGGTGTTGGAGAAGACTCTTGAGAGTCCCTTGGACTGCAAGAGATCCAACCAGTCCATTCTAAAGGATATCAGTCCTGAATATTCATTGGAAGGACTGATGCTGAAACTGAAACTTCAAACTTTGGCCACCTGATGCGAAGAACTGACTCATTGGAAAAAACCCTGATGCTGGGAAAGATTGAAGGTAGGAGGAGGGGATGACAGAGAATGAGATGACTCGGTGGCATCACCGACCCAATGGGCATGAGTTTGAGTAAACTCTGGGAGTTGGTGATGGACAGGGAGGCCTGGCATGCTGCAGTCCATGTGGTCAGAAAGAGTCAGACACGAGTGAGCGACTGAACTGAACTGAACTGATAGAATTCTCAGACTAGAAAAGTGGCACCCAACATTTACCACAAAAGCGTGGTGATGAATGTCTGTCCCCCAAGACTGTAACATGTGTAACATGTTTTCACAGAGAAAAGAGAAGAGACTCTTTAGTAGTTGTCATAAACTGCGCTTTTCATGAAACTGTATAACCTTAAACCAATAATTTATCAGTTAGTCACCCAGTACTGATTAAGTTCTTCATAAGTTCTTCTAAATTTTACAGTTGGGTTCTGTCCACTCAGGAAATTCACTTCAAAAATATACCTGGTCCCTCCCTTAAAAACTGACATTATAATATATTCAGTTACAATTGTTTGTGCTCAGCTGTATAGCAGAGATAATCTGAGCCTGTACTGTCTGCAGAGAGAGAATTAAGAGTCATAGGATAAAAATGGAGAAATACAGAGGATAAATAAAGAAAGGACATATTTTCAGAAAAAGGTGGTGTTGAAAGGAAGGACTCTGTCATATGTCAGATGTCCTTATTGCTGATGTGAATCAGGGGTGTCATAGTACTGAAGAGACATCAGAATGGTCACCTGGATGTCACCTCGATGTGTACCCAGTTATTAATAAATGTCATACATTATCACACATGCAGACCAATTTCCTAATGTTCAAATAAAGCATAGAAGTTTGGATGTTCATATCATATTTATCAAAATATTTATACCTTGAATATTGTAGCCAGAATACCCACAAACTTTAATTGTCCTTAAAGTGAAGTCGCTTAGTCGTGTCTGACTCTTTGCAACCCCATGGACTGTAGCCTACCACGCTCCTCTGTCCATGGGATTTTCCAGCAAGAGTACTGGAGTGGATTGCCATTTCCTTCCCCAGAGGATCTTCCTGACCAAGGGATCAAACCCGGGTCTCCCTCATTGTAAGCAGATGCTTTACCGTCTGAGCCACCAGGGAAGTCCTTAGCTCTTGATTAATAATTAAATTTGTTTGTAATTAGGTTAAATTGATTATAAGAACTTAGCTAAAATCATCCACAATGGAAAAACTCATCATATATTGATAAGGAATAAAAAGTTATACAAAAACTGTTTTGGGAAAACTGGTTAAATATTTGGGGAAAAACAAAAATTGAGTTCAAATGCAGAGACGAGTTAGTCATTGAAAATCGAAAAGTAGAAATCAGAGATTGTTAATTTAACCTCCGAAGTTTTAAAAACTTCTCTAAGTTAGGAAATTGTTCTTAAAAAAGAAAAAACAGAGAAAAAAACTGCTGGAAAAATATTTGCAACACAAAAGACAGAAAAATCATTGGTGTCTTGGTACATAAAATGTTCACTAGAAAAAAGAACACCGATCCAGGAATAGTTAAACTGTCACTGAATGTAAATATGAACGTGAATAAGTATATATATGACATTTTGTAAATATGACTATTGAATGATATTTAAATGTTTCTTGACAAGTTGCATTTCAGAGTTAGAAAGCAAAGGAAATAATGATTATACAAACACACATACATTCTTTTTACTGACCTGAAGATGGTCAAAATAGTCAAAGCAGGGAATACGCATTGAGTAAAGTGATTTTATAACATTGTTAGTGACAGTGTAACCTGGTACAATTTTCTTAATCAATTTTGCAATTTATTTTTATCAAGAGCTTTTGATCTGTTCAATTATATTTTTAAATTGCCACCTAAAGAAACAATGCAACATTTTGAAAAAAAATTTTTTTAATGATTATTGTATTGACTATTACATCTGCAAAATAGAAGCATTCTAAATGCTTAAGAATGGAAGCATGGTTAAGTAAAACAATCTTAGTCTTTATGTAACAGACAATTATACAGTCAATAAAACCCATTAAAATGAATAAAAAGAATAACTATACTTAGATAAGCATTGAAAAATTAATATTGCGAGGAACCAATACAATGTCAAAAGTGGACAGGTGCTTATATTCTTTAAATTTTCTGAATCATCTTCGAAATAGACTTATATTACTCTTCTAATTAGAAAAAGGCATATGAAGTCAGATGTTTCATAATCTAAAGTTTATGGTTCAAGGACTGACAAGAATTAATGTACTTGCAGAATCAGCAAAGAGTAGAGGAGTAGAGGATGCATATGAAGGATTTTGAGCATTACTTTTTTAGCATGTGAAATGAGTGCAACTGAGCCATCAGCGAAACCCCTAAAGGCAAATAGGTCTCTCAAATTATTTGGCAAATAGTTGCTATAAACACAGAAGAAAGGGTGTTGAAAAAAATTTTTTAAATGACTTGCATAACATAAATTTTATTAGAGCTTGCTAATATATTTTGGTAAGTACTTATTTTTTAACTTTTATCATACATGGAGTAGTTTTCACATGTGGTTGATATTTATTATATAAACATCCATGTATCACACTCAGGTCAAAATCAGAACACTTCCAGAATCCCCAGAATCCCTTCACGTGGTATTCAGCCCCAATTCTGCTTTTATCCTTCCCCTGAGAGGTGCCCACCATCATGAGATTTACATGAATCATTTCCTTGCTGTTGTAAAATAGAAATATCACTTACATACATATCTCTAAATAAGATAGATTAGTTTTAATGCCTCTGTGATTTCCCCCACTATATTATATTTGTGAGATTCATGCAGTTGATATGTCTAACAATAGTTCATTTATACATTTCATTGTATAAATGTAACACAATTTACCTGTCTATTCTGCTGTTGATGTATGTTTGGGTCATTGTTTTTTAAACCGATAGATAATGTTACTATGAACATTTCTCTGTGTCTGTGTATTTCCTTTGGGAGCATACTAGGAGTGGAACTACTTCATCATTGTACACAAATGTCTTCAAGTTTACTCGATAATAAAAAATTCTTTCCAAGTTATCTTGCCAATTTCTGTAACTGCCAGCAGCATATTTATTTAAAATTTTGCCAGTGATTTATTCAATTAGATTTCACAAGTTTTCCATTAAAACTATTGCACCTCTATTAATAGACTTATTTCTAGATGTTTGAAAATTTCCTTTCAAGATCTCTTTAAGTTTCTAGTTTTCTGAATATTTGTTTATGATACATAAAAACATGAAATAATTACTTATACTAATACAAATACTCAAATTATTTTTGCCTATTGATTTGTATCCACTAATCTTGCTAAACGTTTACTTATTCTAATGGGTTGCTTGTGGATTCTTTGAATTTCTATGTTTACAATCCTGATAAATGCAAATAAGAGCAGCTTTCATCCTTATAAAGTTGACATTTCCTTTTGCTTTTCGGATTGGGACCTTCAGTACAATACAGAGGAGCAGGAGTCATAGTGGATTCTTGCCACCTTTTGCTCTTGTTTTTACATCTTACCCTTTTACACTGAGAGTCTTTCCTTCTGAATTTCTACCCTTCTGCATTTCTTGAAGTGAATGCCTGTTGGTGGAAAACTTTCTCAAATTTTGTTTAAGAAATGACCTTATTTTTACTTTTTACTTGATAGATACTGTTGCCGAGCATAGTATCCCAGTTCGCCAGTAATTGTTTTCCAGTACATTGAAGACCATTTAAATTGTCTTCTGATTTTCACTTTTGATTTACAGTGGTCAAAAAGGGGCTTCCCAGGAGGTGATAATGGTAATGAGTCTGCTTGCTGCTGCTGCTGCTAAGTCGCTTCAGTCGTGTCCGACTCTGTGTCACCTCATAGATGGCAGCCCACCAGGCTCCCCCGTCCCTGGGATTCTCCAGGCAAGAACACTGGAGTGGGTTGCCATTTCCTTCTCCAATGCATGCTAAGTGGTAAAAAATCTGCCTGCAAATGCAGGAAGCCCAAGAGACGTGGGCTCGATTCCTGGGCTGGGGAAATCCTCGGGCATAGAAAATGGCAAGCCACTCTGGTATTCTTGCCTGGGAAATTCCATGGACAGAAGAGCCTACAGTCCTTGGGGTCGCAAAGAGTCAGACATGACTGAACACACACAGAGACGGAGCTTGTAATGAAATGTAGTCACCCATGTTTTTTTTAGAAAGGTAGGGAGCCGGGTTCCTGATGCTAGCTTTTCCAAGTACTCTGTCTCATTCTTTGCTACTCTAAGATTTATGCCACAACTGAGAGGTTTGAATTATAGTTTGAAAATCCCAAGTTCTCCAACCATTACATAGTAGTAGACCCAGGTCCAATCAGAACAACACTGTGTTAATGAAACAAGATTTGTTCTGACTATACGGTTAAAAAGAAGAAGAAGAAAGAAAAAGAAAAAAGGAACTGAGAGTCATTTAAAGCATAAGTCATTTATTGTTTCCTTAGACAGAAATTCAGAGATTTGGAATTCAGTTACATAACTTTTTTTTTTTTTTTTGTAATTACAGCTATTATGTACAAGAAGACTTGTCTGCTCTTGAACTAGGATCTTTGTAAATTTATTAATATTTTGGAAAATTCATGCCACTAGCGACTGCCTCCCCACCCAAAGTTGGCCTATATGAAATGCATGAATGGAAAAGATGTTGTCATTTTTTCCCCTAGGCTCTACTGCAGCTGCTCTGCCAAAGGGTCAGACTGCAGGAGCTCTCAGATTGTTCTGAAACCCCACCTCACTTTTGCACGCCCTTGTGAGAAGTGGAGACGTACCAACGAAGGTCTTTCTTTTCTGATTCCTGCTCCTCTCAAAGATCAAGATTCATCAGAAACAGTGACAAATTCATTTCATAGCCTAAAGCCAGGTACGGTGTGCTAAGAAGCAGATGAAATTCACTGTGAATAATCCTTGATTTATATACTTAAGAGCTACTAAAGTGTACTTATTTCCTATTTTGATCTTTAATTCTAGTAAAAACTATTGTGATGTTTTCTTTCCCCCGTCTGTCTCAAGAGAGCTACTGACTTCGGTACAAAAGACTTCATTCATCATTCACCTGCATTTATCATGATCCAGTAATCTGAACATTGTCTTATTTTTGGATGGTTTTTGAAATTAGTTATCACCTTAAGCCTTCTGTTTACACAGATTTCTGCACTATCCATAATCAAGGAGTGGCTTTGTAGGCTTTTTTTTTTTAGAAGCAGAAACTAAACTCCTCACCTGTGAGAAATCAAGTTTCAGTAACTTTGAATAAATTTTGTGAAATAAGGAAGGCAAGGGTTTACATCTTCTCAGAATCCTTAGAGTCCTAAAGTTGAGATAATTTTCTGCAGGTTGTTTTGGGAAGGGAGGAAATTTTTTCTACTTTTTTCTCAACTAACATATGTTGTGTACTTTGGGGTTGAATTTGGAAAATTTCCCAGGAAATGGATGACTATTATTACTTTGCATGATCTAGATTGAGTAAATACACAATGACTAATGTAGCATGAATTCAGTATTCCCTAACTTCTACTCCACAGAGTGAATACAGATATCTCTGGAGCTCCACGGGAGACACCAGCCCTTCCAGAATGGATGGCAAGCAACAGCAGCACGCTGTGGATATGGAACAAAACCCGACTGAGTTGGTGAGTAGTGTGCACCCCTTCTTACCCCACACACATTTCCTGTATTGTCTTCCTAGTTATTCATAACAAGGGAAATATCAGCCTATAGTCACTACCAACTGGAAAATAACTGTTACAAACATTTTATCAAAGAAGATACACAGCTGGCAAATGAACACATTGAAAATGTTCAACGTGCTGAACCATTTAGGGAAATGCAATCAGACCATAGCGAGATACCTCTACACAGGTAACATTGAATATACTGACCGTATCAACCAAGCACAGGGGAGGAATATAGGGGAACTGGAATGTTCCCACACTCTTGATGGGAATGCAAAAGTCATTCATTTGGGAGTATATGAAAGCATATATTCATATAAAGAATTGTATCTTCTTTCATATCTAACATTCTTGCTTTCTACATTTAATATTTAACCCTCCCCAAACTGAACTTGAATTTTTCCCCTAATGTTTACTATTAGAGGATGAATGGAATCTGGATGTTACTAATAGGAGTCACAAGTTTTGAGGGAGTTACATAGTATCAATTGTAGTAACCAATTGTGCTATACCATCATTTGATTAATTGTACATTAGACTTTTTGCCTAAATTTTTATATTTATATGAGAAATTTATAATAATGTATCACTGGACAAGATTTTAGTAGATGATTTGAAGTGTTGTATTTACAGCAAATATTAACAGTATTGTTTATATTCATACATATTTAAATCCAATGAAAATATATATTCTCATTGGCCTACCTGTTTCCAAAGTAGAAATTCATGGAAAATGTCTCATGGTGGGGGGACTCAGGCTTAAAATGTTATATCACATTTCTTAGAACATATCAAGGGTCCCATTCATCACTCACACAAATTCTTTTCATCTTATAAATGACTAGTGACAGAAATTGAACTCAGGTTGCTCACATATATAATCATTTCTTTACAATATGCTACTTTTCAAAAAACTTGAGTACTAGCTTTCTAACAAAGAGATTTTATAATTAACTTGATGTTGCAGAACCAAGAGAAAAGTCAGACAAGATAAACATGAGGATATGATTAGGTATAAGAATTGTTTTGCAACTGAAGGTTGTATTTGTGTTCAGTTTAGGAATCCAATATCTAGACTACCATAAACCTGATTTATAAGATGCCTCTTGTTCCATGGAAGCTGTAAAATTCCATTGCTTTAATATCATATGTACATCATTTTTTTTCCTTCTCCTTTTCCCACATGTCAAAAACATTTATGCAATTTATTCCATTAAGTCAAATAATTAGTTAATTATGCAAAATAACCAGTAAACCAACCTCTGAGACTGTGAAAACAAATCATTTGGATTTCCTATTTTTCAGTAATCTGACTGACAACCTCTTATATTCCACGAAACAAGGGGTAGAATATTTTCTTTTAATTCTTTATGAGTTTGTTTTCTTACTTTAGAACATTTGGAAAAAACAGAAAATTACAAATAAAAAATTTAAAAATCACCCATGACCCCTCCCAGAAGAAAAAAACCCAGCTAATATTTTGCTTCTTGCCTCTCATCCAATTTAATTTTATTCTTTTGATTACTTTATTTTATCATATGAAATTTTTCTCAATTTATATTCAGAGAATTGAGAACTTATACTACAGAAATCTTTTCTCAGAAGATGTTATTCAAGTTGTCTTTTTGCTTTTTAGTAAAGTTTTGTGGTATTCTTTACATAAGTTCTATGGCATTTTATGGGCTTAGCCATTTTATTTTTGTGTTTGTTTTTAGTTATATTTATTTATTTTTAATTGCTTGATAGTTGTTTTACAATATTGGCTTGATTTCTGCATACATCAACATGAATTAGCCATAGGTGTACATATGTCCTATCCCTCTTGAATCTCCCTCCTACCTCCCACCCTTTCAACCTCTCTAGATTGAGGAAGCCCTGGTTTGAGTTCCCTGAGTCATACAGCAAATTCCACTGTAGGCTTAGCCATTTAAAATGCATCCCTACTACCGTAAATAGCAGTTGCTATTACACATACACATTCCCACACATAAAACGGTGCTGTTACACATATGTTCTATACTTTTATAACCAGTCAATTTGATGAGATCTTATTACTTTATAATTTATAGAGTATTTGACTAATTATTTGGGGTTCTGTAGGGCAATCATGAATGTGATCACTCGATGGATGTGAGTCTGAGTGAACTCTGGGAGATGGTGATGGACAGGGAGGCCTGGAGTGCTGTGATTCATGGGGTTGCAAAGAGTCGGACACAACTGAGCAACTGAACTGAACTGAACTGAGGCCAATCATATCATCTGCAAATAATGTTAATTTTGTCTTCACATGTCCCTTATTTATACACACTGATGAGAACTTCTAGAAAACCAGTACCTGAAATTGGTGGCAGGAGACATTCTTCTCTTCTCCTGACTTTAAAGGAATGTCTGAACGTTTCACTGTTAAATATAATGGTCATTGCTTGGAAGCAATGACCTCGTCACATTGCTTGTCACATTTGGGAGTTATTCTTTTCTTCTAGTTCTTTGGGGTTGGTATCATTTGTCTGCTTTTACCACTTTTAAATGCTGAAAATTGTTAAATGAGCAGTGAGCATTGAGATGATTATTTTCCTTCTTTGATCATTTAATATGAAAAATGTACTTGTATAATTCACATCATGAAACTGTTTATTAGAGTTTCAGATTTTCCTAGATCTTGGTCAGTTCTTCCTGGAATACATATTGGATTCAATAATTTTTTACATGTTTTATGAATTTATGTGCCTAGATCAAACAAATTTTCTTCATCCTTAAAAATCAGGGCTGGTGAATTGTTGATGTTAACATTCTTTCTCTGCAGCTACCCAGAAATCCCTACGGTTCAAACGAAGGAACACACTGTGGTTGTAGACTGCCCGTTGTGACCCTACAGCCGCAGTGGGTGAGATCTGGGGCCTGGGGGGCAGTGGGGTGTCTTCATTGGTCCTTTGAGGTGATGGCAAGGCAAGGTAGACAGGCTCTGCTCGGTCAGCCCCTCTGAAGGGTTCTCCTTTCCTTCAGCTCCTCCTCAACTGCCTGCCCTTCAGTGGCTCCGTGCTCCTTGGGTACACCCTCACCCCCGTAACTCCACAAGCTCTGGGCAATGCAGGGGCCCACTGGGCCAGTAACTTATCAGTGCTATAGTCTTTTCCTGTAAGATTCTGCTCCGTACCAGAGCTGATCATTTTTCTACTTTGATGTCTTTCTAAGCTCAGCAAACTTTCTTTTGTTTATGTTTAAAAGATCAAAAATGTATTTAATGAATCATTTTCTAGTTACAAAATCTCAGAATGTCATTTGAAAATGGGAGATGACAGTGAGCCAAATACTGGTCACTTTCCATCACTCCAAGATAACCAGTCTCCATGTTCTGATCAGCCTTTGGCTTTTCTCTCCTGGACGGCTAATTAGATAATTTAATTTATACTGTAAATTATATGTCATCACATGATGTATTCCAGAGGCAACCTATTTGCAATTTAAGGTGATGCCTTTATTGCTTTAATACAAAGGGTTAACCAAGAGGGGACATTTTGTCCTTATGCACTTGTGGACAAGGCGTGTATATGTATGTGTGTGTGTGCGTGAAAGAGAGAGAGAGAGAGAGAGAGAGAGTGGGAAAGAGATGACTTATTCATTTAAATTATAGCATTTGTAATAATTAAAAAAAAATAGCCATATTCTAATGGAAATCATTTACCTAAATTACCACTGTGTTCTTGCTGAAATGTTCACCTTTCATAACCCTGTGCAGGTGGCGGCAAAGCCGTGGTCACCCTGGAAAACATTTCTGCTGTGTCTACTGGCCTGTCTCATTGCCACAGCCCTTGTTGTTCTGCTCTTCTATTTTGTCCACTTGGGCAAGCCCGCCGCCGGGACCACCATCGTCATTCATGCCGACGGCAAGTCCAATCATGTCACCTGCGTTCCTGGTGCCACCCCATCTCCAGGCCCATCCTCCCTGCCTGAATCTCAGAGCACTCTGCCTCCTTCCCCGGGGACCAACCACAGCTCCTCTACCCCGGGGCTCCCAACTCCTACGGAGACGACTATGAGCTCAACGTTGGTCCACGAAGTTGAAATTGAAGATGAAGAATGACATTTTGAGGGGTCTTTAGCCCTCCTCAAACCAGATCCACCCACTGATCCTGAACGAGGCATGTCCAAGGTTTTCATTCTCCCCTCCAGCCGAGAGGTTCCAAAACGGTTAGCTTTATGAGACTTGCCCTCTTGCCCAGTCATTTGCTGTGTCCCAAATGAGAATGACGCCAGTGTTCTCAGTCAAGGACCCTCCAGTCTTCAAATGATTGGAAAAGAAAAATTTCAACTAAGCTCAGTTGATTCATCTTGGCTAGGGCCCAAAGTTTCTTTTCATCCTGTACACCCCATCTTAATTTCATTAATGAGGATTTCAATTGCTGGAGAAGCTGCCTGCCTCTTGTATGTTGGCTCTCAAGCCAGTATTTACCATCCAATTGTTGATTATTTCCCAGTCTCATATACTTGACTCTTCTCAGTATTTGTCGGAGAAGGCGATGGCACCCCACTCCAGTACTCTTGCCTGGAAAATCCCATGGACGGAGGAGCCTGGTAGGCTGCAGTCCATGGGGTCGCTAAGAGTCAGACATGACTGAGCGACTTCACTTTCACTCTTCACTTTCATGTATTGGAGAAGGAAATGGCAACCCACTCCAGTGTTCTTGCCTGGAGAATCCCAGGGACAGTGGAGCCTGGTAGGCTGCCGTCTATGGGGTTGCATAGAGTTGGACACGACTGAAATGACTTAGCAGCAGCAGCAGCAGGGCAACAAGGAAGTGTTCAATTAATGTGGTTTACGAACATAAAAGCAGCATTCATCATTACAGAAGCTTTCTTACTACTGGGGGAAAGGCGGGCACATTAATGAGGTTAGAAATGATAAATGTTTCAGAGAAGGGCTGAAAGTTAACCAAAGGTGGAAGTTTGAGGGGAGATCATTAAAACACAAAATGAGAGGGCTAAGGGGATTTAATAGATTGAAAATCCAAAACACACTTAGAAACACTTCAAATATAACACATGGTGTATTTTCTCTATACTTTTTTCTGATATTATCAATATTATTTTCTGTACTTGATATTTTGCTTAAAGCATTATAAACTGCTGCTTATAAAATTTGGACTTTTATTTTGTCTTATACTTTGTAAATTTGACAGCACATGGCTTATAATTTGGTGTGAAACTCAAGACCCTTGTTCAATGTTACTTGTATTTAGAGTGTTTAACACTCACTAGAAACATACTCTGGAGAAAGCAATGGCACCCTACTCCAGTACTCTTGCCTGGGGAATCCCATGGATGGAGGAGCCTGATGGGCTGTAGTCCATGGGGTCACTAAGAATCGGACACGACTGAGTGACTTCACTTTCACTTTTCACTTTCATGCATTGGAGAAGGAAATGGCAACCCACTCCAGTGTTCTTGCCTGGAGAATCCCAGGGATGGGGGAGCCTGGTGGGCTGCTGTCTATGGGGTGGCACAGAGTCGGACACGACTAAAGCGACTTAGCAGCAGAAACATAATCACTTTATTCTGGAGACTTTGAGGTTAAAATCAACCTGCCCATTCCATGCTCAGCTTCCAAACTACAAAAGAGGAAGACTGGTCCAGAGAAGGCAGCTCCTATTCAAAGACTCAGACCCTACGGGTGGCAGTGGATCTGGGATCTCTTTGGCATAGCATCAGAGGTTCTAAATAGGTTCCAAAAGCATTAAAAGATTTTATGTTATATGCCATTCTAGGTTCATTTGCTATAGCCAATAATAGAACATATAAATTACACAAACCTTGGGGCTTTATTGAGTAATCACGCTCTGCCAAAAAAAAATTAGAAATGTGGTCATTCTCTAGGTAATTGTTGTTTTAGGGAAGCTAATATTATTTCTCAGACACAGGGAAATGTAAAAATTTGAGTCTTTGAAAAGTTTTTCAGACAGTTTACCAACATTATTTGAAAATAGAATTTAAGAATGATAAAAGGCATTATATAAATTTTCCAAATTTCACAAAGCTCTAGATGAGATTAGTGGGCAAAAAGGAGAATGTGTGCATGCATTTCTCCATTTTAGAGTTTTTTTTTTAATTAGAGGACAATTGTTTTACAATGTTGTGTTGGTTTCTGCCCTACTACAAGGTGAATCAGCCATGAGTATTTATATATATGTGTGTGTGCTTAGTCGCTTAGTCATGCCTGACTCTTTGCAATCCCATGGACTGTAGCCCACCAGGCTCCTCTGTCCATTCTCCAGGTAAGAATACTGGAGTGGGTCTCCATGCCCTTCTCCAGAGGATCTTCCCGATCCAGGGACTGAACCTGGGTCTCCTGCATTGCAAGAAGATTCTTTACCATCTGAGCTACAGGGGGGTTCCTATTTCTATTTATCCCCTCCCTCTTCAGCCTCTGTCCCACCCCACGCCTCCAGGTGGTCACAGAGCACCGAGCCGAGCGCCCCATGTCACACAGCATCTCCCCGCTAGCTCTCTGCTTTGCATGCGGTAGTGTATCTATGTCAGCGCTCCTCTCTGCATTCACCCCACCCTCCCCTTCCCCACTGTGTCCACAAGCCCATTCTCTCTGTCTGCATCTCTATTCCTGCCCTACAAATACGGTTATCAGGACCATTTTTCTAGATTCCATATATATATGTTAATATACGATATTTGTTTTTCTCTTTTTGACTTAACTTCAGTCTGTATAACAGGCTCCTGGTTCATCCACCTCAGTTTAACTGACTCACATGAATTCCTTTTCGTGGCTACTAGTAGAGTTTTAAATCAATTCATTTCTATCGTGTTTTTGATTTATATGCTTGTGAAGAAGAAAGATTAAATTCCCTAGTTTCAGATGTACTTCCTAATATGATTTAAATTTTACTTTGCAATATAAAAGAAAAAAAAACTTTTAATACAAAGATCTTAAAAGGTACCATTAATAAGGAATTTAAAAGAAAATTCCATATCCTAGAAGCCATTAGAAATAGCTAGATGTGATAAAAGCCGTTCTTTTCTTCCTTTGCTGTTTAAGATTATACAGAATGCACTATGGTAAAATGGGGAGAATAACTTCATTGTGTTTAACAAATATGCTCTTAGCAATGAATTTCCCATGTTAAATATTGGAGGATATTGTAATAAGGGTTATCTGAAATCACCAGATTTCTGTGCTTTATAAAATGGGATTGTGAATAAGCTCTCAGATTCATTTATTGCTTTAGACTTCTACAGTTTAATAAAATCTCTTTTTAAATTCATTTTTATTGGGGTATAGTTGCTTTGCAGTGTTGTGTTAGTTTCTGCTGTACAGCAAAGTGAATCAGTTACACATACACACATCTCCCCTCCTTTTTGGATTTCCTTCCCATTTCTGTTACTAGGGAGCACTGGGTAGAGTTAGTCTACCAGTGATCAGTACCCAACTGTTGGATCAACTTTTTGCAACTCCACAGACTGTAGCCTGCAGGGTGGGGTGCCAGTTCCTTCTCTAGGGGATATTTCCGACTCAGGGATTGAATCCATGTGTCCTGCATCTCCTGCACTGGCAGGAAGATTCTTTACCACTGAGCCACCTGGGAAGTCCTGAGTAGGGTTTCCTGTGTTATACAGCAGATTCTCATTAGTTATCTGTTTTATGCCTAGCAGTGAATATTTGTCAATCCCAATCTTTCAATTTATTCCCCGCTTTCCCCTTGTTAATTTCCCCTGTAAATTTGTTCTATAATCTCTGTCTCTCTGTCTGCTTTGCCAGTAAGTTCCTTGGTACCACTTTTCAGGATTCCACCTATAAGTCATATTAGTAAAATCTTAAAGTATTAAGCAGCATTATGGAAAATGTCTTCACCATTTAAGACACATTACTCAGATTAAAATTTTTCAAAGTACTATGAAAATACTGAACTGTGCTTATTCAATAAGTATGTAATCTTCCATTATAATGATTTATTCAGTAAGTATTAAAACCATATATTTCTAGTATTTATTATTTCAAAAATTTATTCACTGTATTGAATGACAATAGTATATTTTAAAATAGTCAGGAAATTCTCTATTTAAAACATCTTCTACTAGAAATTTTCAGGTCCATTATTTATTCGTAAATGTGAAGCAATCCTTGTGGGATTAAAATGTTAAGTTTTCAAATGCACTTCACCAAATAAGAGTGCGATTAAACTTCTTTGGATGCTTTACTAAGAAAATGTTCTATTGGGCATTTTGTTTCCAAAATAAGTCCATTGACTTATACTGAAAATCCACTTTAATAGGTAAAATCAACTTTACCCCATAATGATATTCACAATTATTTTAGGAAAAGCTTTCAGAAGTTACACTGTGTAAATCATTCACTTTGATATTGTTCAATTTCAAAAGCTTTTGAACTTCAGAACCACCTCTACTTTGAAACAAATTATTATTTGTGAACTTTCAATTGCTTAGTCTTTAGGTTCTTTAATAATCATCCCCTAAGCATCTCATAACTGCCATTAGAGTGATAGACATCTAATATCGGTGTTATGATCAAGTCAAACATGTTTCTACTTTGTCATATCTCTTTCTAAACTTTTACTATGGCATCCAGAGCGCCTTTTCCAAGTTCTGTAGGAATCTCTGTCATCCAAAGTGGTCCTTACCTTCAAAGACAATTTCATCAGACCTGGTTCATTTCTAAGAGGAAATTTCTCAGCTAGAAAGGATTCCTTTTGCTAGGAAAGGAAGAGCAGAGTGATTAACCAGTGTCCCCAGCATTTGGGCTCTGTACAAAGTTCCCACTTCAATGTCATCCCACCTAGACTGGCAAAACTAAGAAATGAAGAAATAACCAGTAATAAGAAAGAAAAGCAGGGGCCATGCAGCAAGAGCCATTGTGGTTCCCAGAGACTTGATGGAACTGGGAGATACTATGGTAAGTGAAATAAGCCAGACAGAGGCATTTATTACATGATCTCACTTACTGAGGGATATTCAAGGAGCTGAAATCATAGAAACAGAGTAGAAGGGTGGTTACCAGGGGCAGGGGAGTAGGAGGGAGTGGGGAAAATAGAGAGAAGCTGGTCAAAGAGTACAAACTTCTAGTTTGAAGATGATAGATTCTGGGGATATAATGTACAGCATATGATTATGGTTAGTAATACTGTATTATATACTTGGAATTTACTGAGAGACATCTTAAACAGTAATTATGTGACATGAGAGATGTGTTAGCTAAGGTATATTGGTAATCATTTTGTAATATATAAATGTATCAAATCAACATGTACATCTTAAATTTATACAATGTTATGTACCTCAAAAAGCAGGGCAACAGAAAGAAAGAAAGAAAATAATTGTTCACAACCACTGCTGCTGCTACTAAGTCGCTTCAGTCATGTCTGACTCTGTGCAACCCCATGGACTACAGCCTACCAGGCTCCTCCATCCATGGGATTCTCCAGGCAAGAACACTGGAGTGGGTTGCCATTTCCTTCTCCAATGCATGAAAGTGGAAAGTGAAAGAAGTCGCTCAGTCGTGTCTGACTCTTAGCGACCCCATGGACTGCAGCCTACCAGGCTCCTCCATCCATGGGATTTTCCAGGCAACAGTACTGGAGTGGGGTGCCATTGCCTTCTCCCTCACAACCACTAATGTCATCTTTTCTAGAAGTAGAGTGGATGTGTTTTCTCTGAAGTACATGTAGTTTGAGTTTAAAAAAAATACTGTAAATACAGATACTTCTGCATCAGTTGTATTTGTTTCTATATTTGCAACTGTCCTAAATGGAAGATATGGGCTTATGTTACAGATAGAACAAGAAGCCCCAAATTATTATTTACTATTTACTATGCACAGGACTCTTGTGTCAGTTGATATAAAATTCAGCTGTAAGTCACAGTTGTTCCTAAATAATAATGAAGTTAAAGAAAAATAATATATAAAAGCTTCTCTCTCATATACACGAAAAGACTAAAGGTAGCTTTTGAAAAAGCTACCTTTTCAATAATTTTTTGGCATAAGAGACCTGGACTCCTGTATCTCATTGTTCCACATCCTTGGCATCTGACTACTATTTCATAGTTTAAAATGGCTGCTTAAGCTCCAGTCATTACGTCTATATTCTAGTCAACAGAAAGAAAGAGGGATGAAGGGCTTAAGCCCTCCCTCTAAGAATATTTCTCAGAAATTGCATACAATAATTTTTATTATGCCGCATCGTCAGAAATTAGTCATGCAGCCACATACAGCTGTCAGAAAGATGAGAGATGCAATGGTTATTCTGGGTGTCTGTGTGATGAGGTTCAACTGATGGTTCTTTTTAGGGCCCAACCCAGAGTCTCTGCCCCAGAACTAAAGCCAAACATTGTTAGATGAAAAGATGAACATTTCACTCCAAATTCCTAACTCCTTTAAGAGCCCCACGTACTCTTTAATACTCTTTTATTAACATCCTGGCAATTGCAAAATTCTAACACTGTCTAATAATTGTGAGTCAGATGTGGTCAATTACAGTGTCAAAGTGATCTGGCTTAGGTGCCAGCCACTCTGGCAGAGAAGTCAAGTCTCCAGGAGTTCAGCGGGCACAGGAGAGCACCAAGAGCCCCTCCCGGGAGGAGGGAGATCATGTCGGACGTGTCTTCTCAGAGCCCAGCCCAGGGTCTGACACAGAGAAACTCCAGAGCAAGCATTTGATGCAGTAAATCACTGACTGCATCCCAGAAACCGCGCAGAAAGGGACCGTGGAGATTATCCGAGCCAAACTCTTTACTTTTGAGATAAAGAACCTGAAGCTGAGTCAAGCTTGGCTAGTGCGGGGTGTGTGCAGGTATCCTGTAAAGGGCTTTAACTGTGTTATCTCGCAGGGCAGCGTATTAGAGTCAAAGCTGAGGTTGCCTGAACTAAGATCTGGGGTTCTGCACTAACGTGAAACTTTTCACTTTACATTTTCTCACTTCCATCTTGATTTGCTTCCTGCATGTACAAATGTGTTTAATTCCCATTTTATTAACAGTACCTCATTTTTATGTACTTTTCTTTCCAGTTGGAAGACAGAAAATAATGATGCCAGTTTACTCTTTATATTTTCTGCATCATATCTGCACTTTTACTTTTCATTTTCCCCAAGAACCAGGTTTTCTTCTTTCCAGGTCACAACGGGGTTTATGTTTCTCTCTTAATGTAGTATTAGAGTAGTTAAAACGTAGAAAGTTTGAAACTAGGCAACCAGGACTTGAAACCTAGTTCTCTCACTTACCATGTGACCTTCGGCAAATTACCCACCTCTCTGTGTCAGTTTTCTCATCAAAATGTGGAGATAAAAAAGACCATTTACTGCGTAAGTCTATTGTGAAGAGTGAATAGATTAAGAATTGTGAAGCAGCCTGGCAAGGTTTGATAATCGTTATCTGAGAATAATGGTGACTTCTCAATTCAAAGATGGTATTCCCTTGCCACCTAGTACGCTTTTGCCCTGCTCTCCTCTTTTAATAAATAATTTATTTAAAAAATTACAATTAGTATTGACACTTAACTAAGAAAAATGTTACAGGATCACTGAAGCTTCTGACTAAGTATGATGACACGGTTACCTCAAAGCTAGAAGAGATTAAGAGTTGAGTGAAATAAAAATTATAGTGCATGGAGAAAAACTCTGCAACAATTGGAGGTGAAGGTCAGGTGGGAAATAAAAGAATTCACCTTCACTCCTGCAAAAGCAACAGGGTGAATGTGCTGTCAGCTGGCTAAGAGAATTACACTTCACATGTCTCTGCAAAGTGAAAAGTAGTTTTAAAAACAAAGTTAGCTATTTTTTATTATTAATGGGAACCAATGAGGACCATCTCAGTTCAGAAAATTAAGATTTAATATTTAAAAACTCTTTTAGTGAGTGAAATTCATGTTTGTATATTTTGGTTTATATAGTACTTTATCTTCTCATCAGTTGTTCCCCCTAAAGACATCCTAGTAACATACATACATTTTGACCTAGCCTCTTGACAAAGGGGCTAGATCATGCTGGTCCCCAGGGGTGATTCAGGACAGGCAGTTAAATTCAGATGCTTCTATAAGTCTCTCTCATAGCTCTCGGGGAAAGAGTTCTCACCAGGCTAGAATTTCTCACGAGAGGCTGACTTCCAATCAGTTGGAAAGATTCTTCCAAAGGTTGAAAATTGGTAAATGACAGAAGCAAGGCCTTCATCCTGTCTTTGTGGGTCCATGTGCAGAATGTGAGAGGTAAAACTTGGGCTGGAGAATTTCATTTTCTACTTTGCTCTAGTTGGCAAAGCCTCAAACAACAGCCAGTGGATACTAGAACATAACTATAGTCTGTTTTGTGGCCATATAGATTTTCCCCAGGAAATTTTGATAAATGCCTCTGGTTAGGAACCATTACTTCAAGGCTTGGTATATATGAGAATGGGCTTCCCAGGTGTCTCAGTGGTAAAGAGTCTGCCTGCAATGTAGGAGACACAGGTTCAATCCTTGGTCAGGAAAGATCCCCTGGAAAAGGAAATGGCAGCCCACTCCAGTGTTCTTGCTTGAGAAATTCCATGGACAGAGGAGGCTGGCGGGCTACAGTCCATGGGGCCAAAAAGAGTTGGACATGACTAAGTGAATAATCAACAAAAACAAATGTACGATAATAGCTCTGGTGGAATAGCTGAAAATAGCTTAGACTTAAAGGGGTCTGTGGCTTCCTCGGTGGCTCAGTGGTAAAGAAACTGCCTGCTGTGCAGAAGGCATGAATTTGATCCCTGAGTCAGGAAGATGTCCTGAAGAAGCAAATGGCAGCCCACTCCAGTTTTCTTGCCTGGAGAATCCCATGGACAGAGGAACCTGGCGGGCTACAGTCCATGGGGTCACTAAGAGTCGGGCACAACTGAGCAACTCAACAGCAACAAAAGGGGTCTGTACTTGACATCATTACTCTTCACCATCTTCAGGAAAGCTTGTTTGCTCCTCAGTGGAATATGAAGTGCCAGTCTGTTTCACCGGAACTTTACTTCTCTGGGACACCAGGAACTATACTTTTTCCAAGAACTAGATTTTTACAACCCTGATGACAATTTTCATTTGGTTGCCCATATGTTTATCACATTAAGGACAAAGAACATTAAAAAATTATCTCCATTCCCAAGGAATTTCAGTCTGGGGTAAAAAACAGAAGTACTCAGTATCTGTATGATCAAAGTGGGAAAGCTCAGGGCTCTGTGGATTTGCAGATAATCTCTTCTGAGGAAATGAGTGAAGACTTCATGGAAAAGGCAGCACTTAAGCTGAGACTTGAAAAATATTTAGGACTTGGAGTTTTTGAAAAGAGTTTGTTTGCCTTCTAATCTAAATGAGATGTTCATTGTGAAAAACCAAATTGGAGAGTTTAAAAAAGGTGAGAACAGAAGGAAAAAATCACCAGTTTTCTTAGCACCAGAAGCAACTGCCTTCCCTTCTTTCTTTTCTGCATTTTATCAATAAAATACTTGACACCATATAGAACCGTATGACACTTCCATCATATTTGTCAATATTAAAAAAAAAAGTTCAGTCTTTAGCTCAGTAATTTAGTTATAGAATCAATAAAGGTTATAATTAGGAATGCAGATAAAGAGTCATGAACAAAGGTATTCTCCATAGCATTTAAAATATATTTATGTATACATAAATTTATGTATAAACATATTTATGTATATTATATATATACTTGGCTGCACTGGATCTTAGTTGCAGCTCTGGGTGCCGTTGTTGCAGCACGTGGGATCTAGTTCAGGGATTGAACCTGGGCCCCCTTCATTGGGAGCACAGAGTCTTAGCCACTAGACCTCCAGGGAAGTCCCTTCACAGCATTTTTGAAAATAGGAAAAGGTATGAAAACAATCTACGAACTCCCACAAAAGGAAATGATTAAGAATGACCAGCGGGACTTTTTTTGAGGCGATTGGACTCTCCTTGGATAGGACATGTTGATAATAAGCCCCCTGAAACTGGAAGGTACAGGAGGTGAGGACAGGGGTGTATAATAGTGTAATGAGTTGGGTAAACTTGGGAGTTGGTGATGGACAGGGAGGCCTGGCGTGCTGCAGTCCATGGGGTCTCAAAGAGTCAGACACGACTGAGCGACTGAACTGAACTGAATATACAAGTTATGAGGGCATATAAAGGACAATGATCTCTACTGTTTCCGGGACTCACAGATTGACACCATAATTTGGGCTTTAAGAAGCATGAGTTTAAGCCATTTTGCTCTTTTTTGCCATTTATGGGACCATCTGTCTGCAAAAGGTTGCCTGTCACCAGGACAGGAAAGAAAACAAAAGAGACAGGAGCTGAGTAATCCAAGTGCTGAGTAAGGTGCCCGAGGGCCCGCCTACCCCGCTGAGCAGAGGAAATCCACATCCTTCCCAGGGCTTCTGAATCCCTTCAGCAGGCAGTCTCTCTCCAGTTTGGCCTCCCACCCTCTCTTCTTAGCAACAGCTGCCACACTGGCCTTCCTTTGGTACTTCGAACCCTCTAAGATCTTTCCTACCTCAAAGCATCTATGCTTGATGGCCCTCCTCTCTGGAGTGCTCTTTTCCTACTGAGGTGGTTACTTGCTACTTATTCTTCAAAAGGGTCTTTCCCGACCCTAAAATCCAAGTCCTATCCTTTGTTGTTGTTAAGTCACCAAGTCAGGTCCAGCTGTTTGAAACCCTATGGACTGCAGCACGCCAAGCCTCTCTGTCCCTCACCAATTTCTGGAGTTTTCCCTAATTCGTATCCGTTGAATCGGTGATGCCATCCAATCATCTCATCCTCTGTCACCCTGTTCTTGACCCTTATCCCTTAGTGATATTCTTTTATGATGCCCTGATTTTTAATCTTTGTAGTATTTAATGCAGAGTAGTAATTTTATCTTTGCCTCACGGCTGTTGTTTAAAGCTTGTGTTCTGCCTAGACTGTCAGTTTCACGATAACTATTTGTTCTCAGGGCCTATCAGAGAGTCTGGAATCCAGGGAGCTTTCAGATGTTTGTGCAAAGGAAGAAGGAACAAACAAGTAACAATAGCCAGCATTTAATGGAGGTTAACAAGGTGGTCTATTGTAAGAACCTTCAGATGTGTTAACTTCCTCTAAGAGTCTTACAAAATAACATAGGAAGTGAGGATTATTGTTCTTCTCATTTTACAGATGAAGATGCTGTGGAATAGATAATTTAAGCAACACACGTAGGATCTTCTGGACAGATACGTGTAAAAGCAATGATTCCAACAGCAGCAACCCAGCTCCAGGACCAAGGCTCCTTTTTTTTTTTTTTAAATATTCAGCTATTAAGTTGGCCAAAAAATTCATTCGAGTTTTTTTCATAAGATCTTAAGAAAAACTTGAACAAACTTTTTGGGCAACCCTATATTATTGACTATAAAATTATAAAATATTGAAAGTGAATACTGGGGAAATTGACATGCACATGGTGAAGGGATCCCACTCACCTAGTGAATTAACAGATCCATCACCTGATACATCTTTATAGTCTTTTCTTTTTGATGTGAACTTTTAAGTTCTACTCCCTTGGCAAATTTCAATGATTCAATACAGTGTTATCAATTATAGGCACCATGTTTTACATTAGATCTTCATGTCTTCTTCATCTTACAGCTAAAAATTTGCATTCTTTTACCAACCTGTCCCTCTCTCTCCCATCCCTCAGCCCTGGCAAGTACTTTTCTACTCTGTTTCTATGGGTTTGACTTTTCTTTCTTTCTTTTTCTCTCTTACTTTAAGATTTCACATGTAAATGACAAACCTCCAATGCAGTGTTCATCTTTTTCTGCCTGGACTGTTTCTTTTAGCATAATACCCTTGAGATCCATCCATGTTGTGGCAAATGGCAGGCTTTTCTTCTTTCTCATGGCTTAATAATATTCCACTGTATGTATACAATATTTACTTTATCTATTCTACATCACGACTTTCCTCTTTCCAGGCTCAACTCAGAATTTTCACTCTGAATTGTCTGTGAAGAGTAACTCTATTAGTTTCCTGTTGCCACTGTAAAAACTGCCACAAACTTAGCAGTTTAAGACATCATGCACTTTTTCTCTGAAATCCAAAATGAGTGTCACAGGGCTAAAATGAAGGTGTTGTCAGGGCTGGTTCCTTCTGGAAGGACTAGGGGCGCATCCATGCCTTGCTTTTTCCAGCTTCTAAATGTCTCCAGCAGAGGGCTGTGTCTTTCCTGTAGGGTAAGGGAGTTAGAAAAGGCGAGATTCGGGAAAAGAACAAGACTGGCACTTTTCAGGAACAGATCACCTTTAATAAGGCAAGAAGGGACAGCAGCCAGATTAGTGAGCTGCTGCACTAAGCCAAGAAAAGAGTAAGTACATATAGGCATATATGTGGAAATCTACTGTCTTAAGGGGTCCTGTTCTTCTCCAAGGTTGTTCGGATTAGTTATCTCTTAAACAGCTGGGGCAAGGATTTCTGGAGATCGGCCAGAGGCTGGACCAGCTGGGAGTGGGGCGTAATCAACCTTAATGTCCATTGTTTCCTTTAGGTGAGAGAGTTCTTTGTTTTGCATAGAATGGTGGGGAGAACCCAGAGGGGAGTTTTAACTCCAGGCTGTTTTGATCTGTGTAACTTTCCTTCAATTCCACGTTAGTTTCTGTTGTCACATGACCTCCTCCCCAGCTCCTGCCTCCCTTTTACAAGGACCCTTATGTTTACACGGGCCCACCTCCTCATCCCAAGGTCCTTATCTTAATCATATCTACAAACTATTTTTTTGGAAACAGTGGAAACAGTGTCAGACTTTAGTTTTCTGAGCTCCAAAATCACTGCAGATGGTGATTGCAGCCATGAAATTAAAAGACGCTTACTCCTGGGAAGCAAAGTTATGACAAACCTAGATAGCATATTCAAAAGCAGAGACATTACTTTGCCAACAAAGGTTCTTCTAGTCAAGGCTATGGTTTTTCCAGTAGTCATGTACAGATGTGAGAGTTGGGCCATATAGAAAGCTAAGCACTGAAGATTTGATGCTTTGAACTGTGGTGTTGGAGAAGACTCCTGAGAGTCCCTTGGACTGCAAGGACATCCAACCAGTCCATCCTAAAGGAGATTAGCCCTGGGTGTTCTTTGGAAGGAATGATGCTAAAGCTGAAACTCCAGTACTTTGGTCACATCATGTGAAGAGTTGACTCATTGGAAAAGACTCTGATGTTGGGAGGGATTGGGGGCAGGAGGAGAAGGGGACGACAGAGGATGAGATGGCTGGATGGCATCACTGACTTGATGGATGTGAGTCTGAGTGAACTCCAGAAGTGGGTGATGGACAGGGAGGCCTGATGTGCTGCGATTCATGGGGTCGCAAAGAGTCAGACACGACTGAGCAACTGAACTGAACTGAACTGAAGGTTATATGCTTGCAGGTTCTGGGAATTAAGACAGATGTCTTTGGGGAGCCATAATTAAGCCTCTCACAGCACCGAAGCTCATTTGTGCACATAATTCACTCTGAGCAAGCCTTTGTTTCTGGCTCTCCAAGGAGGCCACTAAAATTATAGAGACTTCCCTGGCTGTCCAATGGTTAAAAAACCAGGCTTCCAATGCAGAAGGCACCAGATCCCAGGTTGGGGAGCTAGGATCCTGCATACTGCACTGGAGAGCAAAAAAAAAATATATATATATATTTATACAAAATTGACGGTGGGGGAAATCCTTTCTCCATGACCCTCTTGGATTTTTTTACATTTGTACTATAAATAAACTTCCCTCCATTCTGGCTGACAAATGCACAGTCAGGTACTAGGGTCAGCAGAGCCCGGAAGCTGCCCACCCGAGAGGTTTTTGTGCTGGTGTGTATGTTGCAGTCCCGTCCCAGCACCCTCCTGGCCTGGGCTCCATCTGCCCTCATTCCCATCCTTGCAGCTGGGCCAGCCAGACGTGGTCTGCTTAAGGAGCCCCGTGTCATGTCATGGTGACCTGGTCAGGTGCCACCTCTGAATGTGGGCAAAGTGGTTTCCCACTGGCTCGGATACACAAGCTCAGAGGATTTTTTTCAGCCCAGTATTCACTCCTAGAGCAGGAGAGAAAGAAGAAAAGACGAGAAGCAGCAGAAAAAGGCACCAGGAGCTGATAAGACTTATCCCTCTAGAGACCTTACTCTGCGGTCACTCTGCTCTTCACTACAGGAAGGAGGGAAATGGGAGACCAGAGACAGCTGTTTCTTTATCTGCTCAACGGGCGCATCAGGTTCCAGAAACTTGGAGTTCATTCCAAACAGGCAAAATTTACATGACACAGGTATTATAATAACAATAAGTTGTTGGTGATACCAACAAAAAATCTAAATACATCAACAAAATGACAAATGTCTTTCCTATAATTCCAGTTAAAAGGAAGGGGGACAACCATGCAGTGGGTGGGTGGAAAGGGTCTATCCGCCTCCAGGGAGCTCTGGGAGCTCCCACTAGGCCCCCAGGGAAGGAGCTGCAGAAAGACCAGGGCTCCAGGGCTAACCAGGGTCACCATCCTGTCCTCTCAGGGCCTGCACTGTCAGCAGTTCCTCAGTGGGCATGCCTCAAGAGCTTATATTCATCCAATATCCTTGGGAAGTGGTCTGAAGGTGAGCGCTCTAATTCCTAGCTCTGCTAAATTGGCGTTAAGGTCCATAAGAAAATCCTTTTCCCCTCTGTAATTTTCACTGGGTGAAGAAAAACACCATATTTCATGTACATACTGCTAAATTTAAAATGGAAAACCAACAAGGTCCTACTGTAGAGCACAGGGAACTCTGCGGAATGTTATGTGGTAGCCAGGATGGGAGGGGAGTCGGGGAGAATGGACACATGTGTATGTACGGCTGAGTCCCTTTGCTGTTCACCGGAAACTATCACAACATTGTTAATTGGCTACAGACCAATACAAAATAAAAAGTTTAAAGTCTGGGGTAAAAAGGGAATGGGGATAAGAAGTCTTTGCAAACTGATGAAAATAAAACTTTTTTGAAAAAAAATATGGAGGGGTCCAGTGGTTTTATGAATTTTGTGGTTGTGTCTTTTTAAAAGATGATAGAAAATGTTACTTGATATTCACCATGAATTAATATCAGGAAATTTTGAATTAATGTCACCAAATAAATAGTCTACAGCTTGGCCTTCAAGGTTTCAACCACAGTATTGGAACCATGAGTTTTCTGTGGACAATTTTCTTCTCTCTTGAAAGATGCCCATCCAAAAGAAAAGGAAAATGAAAATCATCAATTAATTTTTGAACTAAATGTTTAGAAAATGTTAAAAACACCATAGGTACTAGGCTGAAAGTCGCAAAGTTTTGAAAATTGTGTGGAAGTTCTGTGCCGTTTTTATGGGCATCAGCTTTCAGCATGTGTGAACACATGTCAGACTACCATAAGCACTTCAGAGGTAGTAATTCATCCAAAATCTACAAGTTTCCTTTAGTGAAATCGTAATGGTATTCGTTTGTGAAAAGCACTTGAGGAAAAAGAATAAACTTTCTGAACAACATAGGTAATCAAATCACAGAATTGTAAATAGAATTGAGCTTTCCTAAACAATACTAATAACCAGTATATAAGTTGTTGGTCACTCAGTCATGTCTGACGCTGAGTAGCCCTCCAGGCTCCTCCATCCATGGAATTCTCCAGGCAAGACTATTGGTCTGGGCTGCCACGCCCTTCTCCAGGGGATCTTTCTGACCCAGAGATTGAACCCAGGTCTCCTGCACTGCAGGCAGGTTCTTTACCATCTGAGCCGCCAGGGAAGCCCATTCAAGTTTGGTAATGGAATCTGCTTAGTGAACATTCATCATATATCTCACCAAGAAGATTAGTCAAATTGGAATACATTTGCCCAGATTCTCTGAGAAAAAAAAAAAATCCAACACTAAACTTTAAGTTTCAACTTTAAACATCTATTTCTGCTTTATTGACTATGCCAAAGCCTTTGACTGTGTGGATCACGATAAACTGTGGAAAATTCTGAAAGAGATGGGAATACCAGACCACCTGATCTGCCTCTTGAGAAATTTGTATGCAGGTCAGGAAGCAACAGTTAGAACTGGACATGGAACAACAGACTGGTTCCAAATAGGAAAAGGAGTACCTCAAGGCTGTATATTGTCACTCTGTTTATTTAACTTCTATGCAGAGTACATCATGAGAAACGCTGGACTGGAAGAAACACAAGTTGGAATCAAGATTGCTGGGAGAAATATCAATAACCTCAGATATGCAGATGACACCACCCTTATGGCAGAAAGTGAAGAGGAACTAAAAAGCCTCTTGATGAAGGTGAAAGTGGAGAGTGAAAAAGTTGGCTTAAAGCTCAACATTCAGAAAACGAAGATCATGGCATCTGGTTCCATCACTTCATGGGAAATAGATGGGGAAACAGTGGGAACAGTGTCAGCCTTTATTTTTCTGGGCTCCAAAATCACTGCAGATGGTGACTGCAGCCATGAAATTAAAAGACGCTTACTCCTTGGAAGAAAAGTTATGACCAACCTAGATAGCATATTCAAAAGCAGAGACATTACTTTGCCAACAAAGGTTCACCTAGTCAAGGCTATGGTCTTTCCTGTGGTCATGTATGGATGTGAGAGCTGGACTGTGAAGAAGACTGAGCACCAAAGAATTGATGCTTTTGAACTGTGGTGTTGGAGAAGACTCTTGAGAGTCCCTTGGACTGCAAGGAGATCCAACCAGTCCATTGTGAAGGAGATCAGCCCTGGGATTTCTTTGGAAGGAATGATGCTAAAGCTGAAACTCCAGTGCTTTGGCCACCTCATGCGAAGAGTTGACTCATTGGAGAAGACGCTGATGCTGGGAGGGATTGAGGGCAAGAGGAGAAGGGGATGACAGAGGATGAGATGGCTGGATGGCATCACTGACTCAATGGATGTGAGTCTGAGTGACCTCTGGGAGTTGGTGATGGACAGGGAGGCCTGGTGTGCTGCGACTCATGGGGTTGCAAAGAGTTGGACACGACTGAGTGACTGATCTGATCTGATCTGATCTGAAACTTTAAACTATAAAACCAAAAGGTAGAGAATTTGAAGTAAAGTACTTACTGGCTCTTCCTGTACATACCTTCTAACCTGTTGCTAATGAACTCTGCTTAAGCGGAAGTCACTAGTTCATCTTCCCATTTCTCCCTTTCCCCCCCCAACTATATATTATATATTATCCTAAAGCTGAAACTCCAGTATTTTGGCCACCTCATGCGAAGAGTTGACTCATTGGAGAAGACTCTGATGCTGGGAGGGATTGGGGGCAGGAGGAGAAGGGGGACGACAGAGGATGAGATGGCTGGATGGCATCACTGACTCGATGGATGTGGGTCTGAGTGACCTCCGGGAGTTGGTGATGGACAGGGAAGCCTGGCATGCTGCGGTTCATGGGGTCGCAAAGAGTCGGACACGACTGAGCAACTGATCTGATCTGATCTGATCCATGATCACTGATTTCTTTTTAAATCATAATTATTTCACAAAGAAAAAGTTACTGTTAAAAAAAAAAAAAACCCAAAACATAGATGTTGGCAAATAACACACACATCTGCCTCAGAGTATAGACAGTCCTCCATAAATGATGGTTATACATCCATGGATGCAACCAGTCAGGAATCAGAAAAAAAAAAAAAAAAAATATATATATATATATATAGAGAGAGAGAGAGAGAGAGAGCGTGAGAGAGAGAGCCACCCTCATGTTCCCCAAGAGAGATCAAACCCAGGGTACTGCAGCAAAAGTGCCAAGTTCTAACCACTGGTCCACCAGGGAATTAAAAAAATAATTTGAAAAAAAAACCCCCAAAACTTATAGAAATAAAAACCTGAATTTGCCGCATACTGGAAACTATTTACATATCATTTACATTATATTTGTAACTATTAAATGGTAACTTATATGCAGAGTACATGCGAAATGCAGGGCTGGATGAGGCACAAGCTGGAATCTAGATTGCCAGGAGAAATATCAATAACCTCGGATATGCAGATGACACCACCCTTATGGCAGGAAGCAAAGAGAAACTAAAGAGCCTCTTGATAAAGGTGAAAGAGGACAGTGAAAATGCTGGCTTAAAACTCAACAATCAAAAAACTAAGACCAGGACATCTGGTCCCGTCACTTTATGGCATATAGACAAAGAAACAGTGGAAACAGTGACGAACTATTTTCTTGGGCTCCAAAATCACTGCCGATGGTGACTGCAGCCATGAAATGAAAAGACGCTTACTCCTTGAAAGAAAAGCTATGACCAACCTAGACAGCATGTTAAAAGGCAGAGGCATTACTTTGCCAACAAAGGTCCATCTAGTCAAAGCTATGGTTTTTCCAGTGGTCATGTATGGATGTGAGAGTTGGACTATAAAAAAAGCTGAGCGCCAAAGACTTGATGCTTTTGAACTGTGGTGTTGGAGAAGACTCTTGAGAGTCCCTTGGACTGCAAGGAGATCCAACCAGTCCATCCTAAAGGAGATCAGTCCTGAATATTCAGTGGAAAAGACTGATGCTGATGCATAAGCTTCAATACTTTGGCCACATGATGCAAAGAACTGACTCATTAGAAAAGACCCTGTGTCGGGAGCCACTGCAGAGAGGCACTCTACTCGTGGCAAAGGTCATGAGGAAGGAGACTTGGCATACGCAAAGGTGGGATCGAGCCTCAAGAGTCCCCCTGGATATTCTCGAGCATCTACCCCCAAAAAACCAGAGTCTGCCTACTTTATTGCTTTGTGCTTTCACCTCTGACTTTACTGGGGGCTGTCCCCCACCACCATCTCGCTGTCTCTAATGAAGAATTAACTTACAGCTCCAATTAATAAAGTTCCTGGGCATTAGGAGTGTTTAAATCCAAACCCCTCAGATAGCTCTCCAACTCGCCTGACAAGTTTACCCAGACTCCTACAGCTATGCATACGATTGTTTACAGTCTCTCAGCCTTGAGAGGCACAGGAAGCTTAAGATATTCAAATAGCTTAGAGCCTCTCAGAGAGTTAGAAACTGTCAAAATAAAACTAGTAAAACATTTCATTGATGAGCCAATGCTTGCTGCCAAGTTTCCACATCCCCTGTATTGTATCCTTGAATGTGTATTAATTAATATAGTTGGTTTGTAGAAAAAATAAGTAGTGGCCTTGGTGCTAGTAACTTTAGACCCTTAAGGTAATAAATTCTTTTCTTTGTTGTAAACCCACTGCACCTCCCTGCTATAGGAATGCAAGTTTATCTAACACTTTGGATGAAGATGGCGCTAAACCTTAAAATAATTACTCTTAGAGAAAATAAGTCTTGTGGCTGACAAACCTTTGTCAAGAGTCATAAAATGTTAATAGGCCTTCTGGCCAGAAGATGATGTAAATCACCTGAACCATTTGTACGCGATAAATTTACAGGAAAGAAACTCTGGTTTTTGATAAGGATCAAAGACTGCTGGCTTTGCATCCCCTATTATCCTCTATGTGTAACTTAGGGTATAAAAGCCCCTGTTGAAAATAAAGCTACGGGCCTTGCTCACCAAAGCTTGGTCTCCCCATGTCATTCTTTCCTTTACATTCTGGCTGAAGTTTTCATCTGTCATATTTCTCTCTCAATTTCCAGCTGAGTCTCCATCTGGAGCGTGGATATCCTCTGCGACCACTTATTTGCCTGGGCTTCTAAGACCCACTCGAGAAAGTGCCTAAGGTGGGGCACTTTCCGCTATTCGAGCGGACGCCTGTGGCCTCCGTGGTCAGAGCTAACCTGGTGTCACAGGTTATATTGATTTTCCGGGTAAACCAAGCTACTCAGCCTCTCTTTTCTGAATTTCCTACTGAGCTATCCGCTATTATTTACTCTTAATGTCTCTAATTGATATGTAAATAAAGCTATTATCCAGTGACCCCCGCCGACACCGTCTCCCTTCCGAAGACCCTGGATCAGCCAGGGCTGGACCCCGGAAACCCTGGTGTTGGGAAGGATTGAAGGCAGGAGGAGAAGGGGACAACAGAGGATGAGATGGTTGGATGGCATCACCAACGCAATGGATATGAGTCTGAGCAAGCTCCGGGAGTTGGTGATGGACAGGGAGGCCTGATGTACAGCAGTCCATGGGGTTGCAGAGTCGGACATGTTTGAGAGACTGAACTGAATTGAACAGTAGTTGCCAGGTGACGCTAGTGGTAAAGAATCCACCTCCAATGCAGGAGACTAACAGACATGGGTTCAATTCCTGGGTTGGGAAGATCTTCTGGAGGAGGGCATGGCAACCCACTCCAGTATTCTTGCCTGGAGAATCCCGTGGACAGAAGAAACTGGTAGGCTATAGTTCATAGGGTCTCAAAGAGTCAGACAGGACCGAAGTGACTTAGCATGCAGGCATGCACTTACATGGTATTACAGTATTTGCGTTGTATTAGGTATAAGTAACCTAGAGATGATTTAAAGTATATGGGAGCAGCATATTTGTAGGTTATATAGAAATACAGCACCATTTTCTAGAAGCAGTTTGAGCATCTCTGGATTTTGGTGTCCCCTGGGGATCCTGGAACCAATAACCGCCCCCGACCCCAAGGTACCGAGGGATGACTGTAATCTCAATTTGTACTGAGTGAAGTCATGTTAATCTCCTCCCCAACTTGAAGAGAGTTGATGAAGGGAGTTTTCAGCTGCTGTCTTGTGCTTTTTCATTATTAAGACCATTTTTCTCAGATTAAGAGGTTAGTATCAGAAAACATGAAACCTTGAGACAGCTGGAAACGAGCCAGTGAAGGCAAAGCCGTGTCTGGCAGGGAGGCTGAGGAAGGCAGGAAGTGTCCATTCTATCTGTGAGACGGGGTCTGGAGGGCAGGGGATCGCCCACCCGGGTTCTGCCCAGGGGTGTTGCCCATGGGGGCTCTCAGCAGTCCCCAGGAGACAGGGGCTCCCTTGAGGAACTCGCCTCTCCCACTCCTCCAGCCCGGCTTCCTCCACACCCGAGCTAACAGAGATGGACAGGGCTTCTGGGAAAGGAGAAGCAGCTCTTGCTAAATTCTCTGCTGCTGTGCTGTCTCAATCGCTTTCTCTAAGAGCTGGAATTCCTACAGAGATGGTTAGAGGGAAGTCTACCTGTTGAGCAGTATGTTTGGAGATGCCAGCTCAGCAGGGGTCCTGCCTCGGACTTGCAGGGAGACGTTCACATATTTGAAGATCAAAGCGACTGCTCCCTCTGTACCTACTGACTGGTTGGAATCACAGGAGATCCCAACCTAAACCTGTTTCATGGAAAGAGCAGTAATACACGTTACTCTGTAAAAGATCAGATCAGATCAGTCACTCAGTCGTGTCCGACTCTTTGCGACCCCATGAATCGCAGCACATCAGGCCTCCCTGTCCATCACCAACTCCTGGAGGTCACTCAGACTCACATCCATCGAGTCAGTGATGCCATCCAGCCATCTCATCCTCTGTCATCCCCTTCTCCTCCTGCCCCCAATCCCTCCCAGCATCAGAGTCTTCTCCAATGAGTCAACTCTGAGCATGAGGTGGCCAAAATACTGGAGTTTCAGCTTTAGCATCATTCCTTCCAAAGAACACCCAGGGCTGATCTCCTTCACAATGGACTGGTTGGATCTCCTTGCAGTCCAAGGGACTCTCAAGAGTCTTCTCCAACACCACAGTTCAAAAGCATCAATTCTTCGGCACTCAGTCTTCTTCACAGTCCAGCTCTCACATCCATCCATGACCACTCTGTAAGAGACACATCTCTAAATGCGATAAAGGAACCAATGAGAGAAAAGGAGCTCTTCCCCTGGAGATGACCGGACTAAATACTTCCGTCAGCTCCAAGAAGTTAGTTATTTATTTATATAAATAAATTCCAACGTCTGTTATGTGTAGAGCTTCTAGATTTTAATAGCATTTTTCTAACTTGAAAAGAAAAATTTGTTCAAAACAAAAGACTATTTCACAAATAGGAAAAAAACAAGCATTTATTCACATTATCGCCATACATACATACAGTGGCAAGCACTACACACATTATGCTATATGGTTCTTTGCTGCTGCTGCTGCTAAGTCGCTTCAGTCGTGTCCGACTCTGTGCGACCCCATAGACGGAAGCTCACCAGGCTCCCCTGTCCCTGGGATTCTCCAGGCAAGAACAGTGGAGTGGGTTGCCATTTCCTTCTCCAATGCATGAAAGTGAAAAGTGAAAGTGAAGTCACTCAGTCGTGTCCGACTCTTAGCGACCCCATGGACTGGAGCCTACCAGGATCTTCCGTCCATGGGATTTTCCAGGTAAAAGTATGGTTCTTTAGACTCTTCTTTTTTGTACATAGGTATCATTCCCCCGCAAATATATAGTAAAGTACGTGCCTTATTGAGATCATTTTTTTTAATAGCAATGTCTCATAAGCTCTATCCATGTCAAAAACAGTATTATTCTACCACATGATACTCTTAAAGTTCTTTGATGTTAAAGTAGATACCACCCCCATTTACAATGATGTTTTTCTGAAAATAAAAGAAAAATTGTGTGTGTGTGTGTGTGATGGGGACAGTCTTATAATTTTCCAAAAGGGAGGAAATGTTATTAGTATCAAGTCATTTTCACTCATGTTAGGTACCAGTTCTAAAGCAAGCATTTAAAAAAGATGAACAGTACCCTAGAAAAAAAACTCCTTGAGGGAATATTTTGATTCGCCAATAAATGCTTCTGAAAGCAACAGGCAGGAATGACCAGCCCACCTTAGTAGGGGAGGGGAGTCCTCCACTGGACGCCAGCTGGAAAGAAAGCAACACCAGGCATCAGGTTTACAGAGGGTGTTTTTTTGTTTGTTTTTGTTTAATGAATCTTCATAAGGCAATAATGAATAAATAAAAATAACAGGAAAAGTGTGTTAAGGTTTTAATGCTTATTGCTTTGCCTTTGTTAGCAACAGTTAACATTATTTCAAATGAGAATTTTAAAAAATTGTATATAGACATACATATGCATTTTTTTTCTCTAGCTAGCTAGGCCCTCTGAAATTTTTGAATATCTTGCTTAGCTTTGGTGCAAGAATACTTTTGGAGGAAATAAAAACAATTATGAGTCATCTAAGAAGATGAAAGAAAAGCTTTCTCAGAGTCTATTCTTCATATCGCTAGTGGCAATTTTTATCAAAGTTTAAAATGCACACAGAGAAAAAACAGTTCTCCTTCCAGGAAAACGCATCACTCATATACTGGCCAAAGTGCACAAAGATATCTATAAAGCCATGTTCATTAACCAATGTTTGCAAAAAACAAAAACCTGGGAAAAACTTGGATTTCCATTCTGGGAAGTGATTAAATAAGTTAATAAATGGCAACAGAAAGAAATATAATTGTTATAAAGAATGAGATAGATCTATAATATCATTGTTATGTTCTGAATGTATTATAGTATTAAATCATTTATGTAAAATGATATGTATGTATGTGCATATTTGTTTATAAGTGCACAGAATACATACTCAGACTGAATGACCAATGATCAAGGGTTAAAATTCACATTCAGATAATGCTGAGACCAAACCAAAGTCACCATTAAGAGAGAGAAGTTCTGGGATAAAGGAAAAAGTTTGATATTTTATTAAACATAATAATGCTTAAATTCTTATTATTAAAATTTCAGTAGGAAAATGTGGTAGTGTATTGTTATAGTGAAGGTAAAATAAATTCTCATCATTGACACAAGTCATTCTTAGGGTTCTTTTACTACACATTCATGAACCTAAGAAGATGTTGGTTTTCAAATGGCACATTGTATAATGTCATTTAACTTTCGGACCACAGAGTAGAATTCAGGATTAAAATGTTAATTAATCTATCCTCTAGATGAAACATTGTGTCTGGGTTTTGTAACTAACCAGAAGTGGCTAGCAATCTTTTTGATGAGACTTTTGCATAAATTTTAGGTACCATAGACTCAAATCCATAAGGAACTGTCTTATAACATTTTTCATGAAGTCTGTTGGTTTGAAATTTGAAAAGTGAGGACAAAAGATTTTGGATTTCTCATTTTTCTCTAAATATTTGGATTACTTTGCTTTAAACTTTCTGATATCTGTTATTATGTTTTGACTGAAGATGACTCCTTAAGTTTGATGTTCATGATTTCAGAGATTTTTAAGCAGCAAAATTGATATATCCTTTTAATTAATTCCCCAAAGGATGTGAAGAATTCTCACATAGAAATTTTTCTTGGTAGACTTATATTCTAACTGGAATTAAATAGCTAAAAATTAAAATGTGTCTATAAAGAATGTATATATAGTAACCAAATAATGCATATCTTGTTGTACAAATAATATATGGATTATTATTCTATATATGTTAGATATTCAACAAATATTGAATGATTAAAGAACTTAGTTTACTTGGATAATAGACTATAAATAAAAGATGATAGAATATAGGCATTCAAAACTGGAAAAACTTTAAAAATTGTTTAGATTCATTGCTAACCTTTTGTTTTAATCTACTAAGACTTTTCACACAAAAAAAAAATTTCCTAAAAGTCCTCTTAGGATTTTTTTCAAATAATTTTATCATTTTGCATGATATATGAAGTTATTTTGAGAAAAAATATTTTACATTAGAGAAGGTGATGGCACTGCACTCCAGTACTCTTGCCTGGAAAACCCCATGGGTGGAGGAGCCTGGTGGGCTGCAGTCCATGGGGTCCTGAAGGGTCTGACATGACTAAGCAACTTCACTTTCACTTTCATTTTCATGCATCGGAGAAGGAAATAGCAACCCACTCCAGTGTTCTTGAGTGAAGAATCCCAGGGACGGGGGAGCCTGGTGGGCTGCTGTCTATGGGGTTGCACAGAGTCAGACATGACTGAAGTGACTTAGCAGCAGCAGTATATTGTTAAAGATTATATTATGAAGTTAATTTTAATAAAATATTTAATAATATTACAAAATTATTTTTCCACTTAGTCAACCATGTTTAATAGCTAATTATGTTAGAAAACACATGATTTGTCAACAAATAATTTTTAAACCATATTATATTATATTTGGTTTAGAGACTATATAAAATATAGAGTTAAACTGAATTATATTATGGTATAAAAAAATAAAACAGAACCTGTTTCTTGTTTTAGTGTGCAGAGAAGAAGCTTCATTCATTTACTCATTTAACAAATATTAATACTGATGAATTGTACTATGTAACAGATGGGCATCCCAGGTGGCTCAGAGGTAAACCCACCTGCCAATGCAGGAGATGTGGGTTCTATCCTTGGGTCAGGGAGATCCCCTGGAGAAGGAAATGGCAACCCACTCCAGTATTCTTGCTGGGAAAATTCTATGGACAGAGAAGCCTGGTGGGCCACAGCTCACAGGGCTGCAGAGTCGGATGTGACTGAACACACACACACACACACACACACACAATGTGACAGATTCTGGGAACAGGAAACAACACCTAAGACAATTGCCCTGTAGTTTTAACTGTAAGCAGCAAATTACTGAGCCTGTCCACCCACAGCCATTTCCAAGAACTATTCTGCTCAGAGGGCAGTAGCGCCCTGGACCTGGGACTCCTGTTTGAGCCACGACATCATGTTCCTACCACACTAATTCCCTCTTCCAAAAGCCTCCCAGTGGGGTTTGCTCCTCAGCTAGCACTTAAACCGCTGCCCTGAAACCCAGACTTGGTTTGCTAAGAAAAGAAGAGCCGAATTAATCAGATTGCCTGTATTGGAAACTTGAATAAAATAGTGCCAAAAGAAGAAGGCAAAGGTTATCAGCAAGAAAGGCTGAGGTATAGAGAGGGTTGGAGACAGCATAGGAGCCGCTGAAGGAGCAAGCATTCTATGTAATCCAAATCTATGAGCTAGATGGAAAGGGTGTGTGTGTGTGTGTGTTTGCTCATGACAGCAGGAGTTGGGAGAAAATGAGGAAGATTGGTAACAGGAGAAGCACAGAACACATGTGCTGAAAAGCGGCAGAAAGATGTTTACCACCTTACCACTGAGCCCCCTGGGATGCCCATCTGTCACCCAGTTCCGTCCACAGAGGACCAAGGATGTTGTGCAGGCATTGTCCCCGGAAAAGTATAACATCTTAAATGGAATGTCATGGAGGAAATAATTCCCACGAGCCTGTCTGTTTTGGATAGCCAGTGTGGGCATCGAGGGTTGGCAGCTCCATTTTCTCTGCTAGGGGAAGCCAGACCTTCTTGGGGAAAACTATCTTGAATAGGAAAAAAAAAAGAAAATAAATTTTTGTGTTTCCAGCCACCCGTTATGTGGCCTCAGCAGATTAATTCAGGTGCTTACTAAACATTTGGGGGTCTTTAAATGCAGCGTTGACCCGCTCTCACCAAGGGCTTGCGTACACCGTCCCTCTGCCCAAACACGTTCCCTCCTCACGCGTCCTCATCCCTGGCCTACCCCTCTCTAGCTCCTGCTCCTCCTCCAGGACAGGGACAACTTGTTACTTCCCCTAAGAGGTCTTACTTGACCTGCCAAATTACCATTTTCTTTATCCTTTGGGCTTCTCTAACACCCTGGATCTCTCTTCTTTCACAGAATTTTATCATTGGAATTTTTTTCTATTTAACTGTCTACATTCTCCTCCAGCCTGCTCTGCTGGGGCAGTGTAGAAAACAGCAAATCACAAACAACATGTATTTGTCATATAGTTTGATTTTATTCAAGGATAATTGATAATCGTCCTTGTCCAGATAATTCTCTGACTTCCCTGTTATTCTATATTTTGTTCTATTCTTCAGTGCCACTAGTGTAGAAAGGGCTTGATTTTACTCATTGGTCCTTCCCATTCAGGCTTACCAGGTGACTCAGTGATAAAAAATTCACCTGCCAATGCAGGGGATGCAAGAGACATGGGTTTGATTCCTGGGTTGGGAAGATTCCCCTGGAGTAGGAAATGGCAACCCACTTCAGTATTCTTGCCTGGAAAATCCCACGGACAGAGGAGTTACAGCCCATGGGGTCACAAAAAAGTCAGACATGACTGAGTGCATGCGTGCACACGCGTGCACACAAACACACACACAAAGACATTTTACCTCGGCTTTTACCTGACAGGCCCATTGGTAATTAAACCTCTGACTCCTACAGATCCATTTCTAAAAAGCAACACAAATTTAACTTTGTCTCCATTAGCAGGGACCACTTATACCTGGTTTCCCCTTATTTTTTTGAGTACTTAGAATTAGTATTGATGTAATAAATATTTGAGGACAGAATGAATGTGTCCAGCTGCGCTGGTACAGTTCCTTAAGCAGTGATACAAAAGAAAAGTAATGTAAAGTAAATATTATTCAAAAAGTTTCATTTTAACCATTCTAATTATAGGCTTTTCTCAGAGGGTTCAATTTTTTTTTTTTTTTAAACGCTCTACTTCATGCCTTCCAGATGTCGTACTCTGTAATGGACAGTGTAGCCTACTAAACTATGTTCATGGAGAATTGTCAAAGTTTTAAGCTTATCTTGTATCCATTACATTTATTTGAAATATCATGGTAATATTATTCACTCCAACCATATTGCACTGTAAAAGTCTACACAGCTACATTTAACACTGTTACCACTCTTAATTCCTGGCAAACTATGCTTATGTTTCAAGACCTGAATAGAGTTTCAACTCCTTTTGGAAGTTTTATCCTATTTTCTTTTGTCTTCACAGGTAATATTTTTTTACAACCTGGCTCATTGTACACTGCTATTAGTGATGTATATGTCATTTTCCTGTTGGAGTGTAAGTTCTTCTGGGGAGGGGGTGTATTCATGTTTATAAACCCAGACCTCCAACAGGTACTTGTTCAGATCAGATCAGTCGCTCAGTCGTGTTCGACTCTTTGCGACCCCATGAACTGCAACACGCCAGGCCTCCCTGTCCATCACCAGCTCCCGGAGGTCACTCAAACTCTCATCCATTGAGTCAGTGATGCCATCCAGCCATCTCATCCTCTGTCGTCCGCTTCTCCTCCTGCCCTCAATCCCTCCCAGCATCAGAGTCTTCTCCAATGAGTCAACTCTGAGCATGAGGTGGCCAAAATACTGGAGTTTCAGCTTTAGCATCATTCCTTCCAAAGAAATTCCAGGGCTGATCTCCTTCAGAATGGACTGGTTGGATCTTCTTGCAGTCCAAGGGACGCTCAAGAGTCTTCTCCAACACCACAGTTCAATCGCATCAATTCTTCGGCGCTCAGCCTTCTTCACAGTCCAGCTCTCACATCCATACAGGTACTTGTTAGGTGAATGGAAAAGAGAATAAATTTTTTTTTCCTTATGCTGATCCAAAATCTTAGAGAAAAGCCCACTAGACTCCATTTCCTAGCATCCTTTGCCACCGGGATGGACAGAAGGCTTGAGTCCTAGTGAGCAGAAATGATAGACCACTTGGAGGCAGAGCCCCTGAGAACTTCCCTTGTGCCCACTTTGGTGCTCTTTTCTCTCTGGCTGGTTGGGTGGTCAGCCCCCAGGTGACCTGAGAAGTCACCTGCGGTGACTGCCCCCACCTCACTGACATAGAGCATCCTTGCTGTTTCATGACCTTGTACTGTGTTAGGCCAAACCAAGCTTCTATCTATTTTTCACTGTGGCCTAAAATACCCTGATGTCCTGGTCAAAGAGGGAATTGACCTAGTCTAAATGATTTAGTCCTCTTTCCTAATTCAGGGCAAATTAGAGACGAATGTCTAGGGATCCATCCATCCATCCATTCAGCCAGTATCAACCGAGTCCTCACCATCTGCCCTGTTCTCTCCTGTGTGCTGAAGACAAAACAGTCAGTAAGGAAGGCACCGATCCAGGCTTCACGGATGATAAAATACAGTGGAAAAGACAAGTAATAGACAAGCAAAACACAAAACATTTTCGAGTTGTGATAAGTACTATAAAAGAATCAAACAGCATGTGAAGATAGAACATCAAAAGCAAATACATGAAGAGTTTTACCTGGGAGGAGGCTCAGGACACACCTCCGTGAGAAAGCAAAGCCAAGACCCAAAGGATGAGGAGCACCCACTGTGTGAAGACTGGAACCATATCACTCCAGGCAGAGGGAGCTGCACGCAAAGGCTGGAGCATGGGGAGCAACTTGGCAAGTTTGAAGCCCTAAAAAAGGCGGGCCTGGCACACGGAATGAGAGACGATGTTGAGCTGAGCAAAGCTAAACTTCTGAGCAATTTTCAGCTGGGTACATGTGGCAACATTCTGGTTCTCTGTTTATAAATCTACTATTGGATTGAAGATAAAGACACATGTGGCTTCTGTTTGCTTTACCCAATTATTTTGTCTTGTGTAGACAGAGGTCACCCAGGGGAAAAACATTTCCAAAGCCAAAGTGATCCAATATGTTTGATTCTAATTTTTTTTGATTAAAGGCCATCTGGGTTACTAAATTAATTTTATAAAAGAAACAAGGAGTTCTATTCTGTGAAAATATTTTTTACTTTGCTTTATGCGTAGTTGCAAGCATAAATTTACTGATTAGGGTTAATCATTTGGAAATATGGATAAATACGTGGTTTCTTCCATGAGTTAGAGCACTGCACAATACATCATTAACATTTATTGATAGAAAATTATCACTGCTTTTAATTACTGTTACTCTTATTTGATTGCTCAAAGATAGCATCATACATTAAAGTTATTGAGACTTTATCCTTCTCTTAAATGTGCCAATGACTTTCTACTTTACAGCATCCATTTCAATGGTTTTCTTAACAATTTTGTCCAACCTCAGGTTAGCCTCAGTGCTGCTGTGACAAACTGTCTTGCCAGTAGCTACATGTGTAATTATCTCCATAGACTGCTCACAGTGTTATGCACAATGCGTTGCCTAAAGGATTCTTCACTGAGTGCCATGAGTCAAGGACACCTAATATAAAAGCCATGGGATCTCATGTCAATGGCTTTATGGAGATGGAAAAGACAATCTTCCATCTTGGAAATAGACCTCTGGTTATTAATTACTCTTACCCATAGATAGGGACAGTGTGGAATCGAATTCAGCAGGTTACCAGGACCTACAGAGCCTCTGATTCAGCACCCTGATGGATTGCTCTGTTGACTGCCTTAGGGTTAGGGTTAGCTTGCCTTGAGAATGAAATCACCATACTATCTTTTAGGCTTCCATGGTGGCTCAGACGGTAAAGAATCTGCCTGTAATGCGGGAGACCCAGATTTCATCCCTGGGTTGGGAAGACCCCCTGGAGAAGGAAATGCAACCCACTCCAGTATTCTTGCCTAGAGAATCCTATGGACAGAGGCTGGCAGGCTATAGTCTATGGGGTCACAAAGAGTCCAACATGACTGAGCGACTAACACATGCATATAATCTTTTAATATTCTAAAATAACAATAGTTTTGATTATCTCTTTGTAAATGCATGTTGAAATATGACAGTGAAGTGGCAGGATATCTACAACTCATTTTCAAATGGTTCGGCCAAACAAAGTCTGAAGATAGAGCAAATGTGAAAAAATGACCACGGGGGAGTCTAGGTCAAGAATAAATAGGTGTTTCTTCTTTTCAGTTTTATTTATTTATTTTTAGCAGACTTTTAGTTTTTTAAATAAAATATAATCTGGGGAAGGGATGAGAAGGCGATAGCCTTGATGCCAACGGAGAGTATAAATATCCTTCAAGTATAGCATGGAGCATGGGAAGCAACTTGGCAAGTGTGAAGCCCTAAAAATAAGGCCAGCCAGGCAAATGGAACGTGAGATCACACTGAGTTGAGCAAAGGTAAAGATAACGAGAGCCGCTATCTTGGTTTCCCCAGTTTCTCAGTAATTCGCTCTGTCAATGGTTTGTTGCCTGGGTTTTAAAGCTACACAAACTCCATTAAACATCTCTCAGTTTTGTAACACCCCAGGAAAAGAGGCATCCTGGGTTTCATTCATTTTCAATACGATAGCATACTGAGAAATGTTTTCCTAAAGCAAATCAGGGTTTTGTTTCGTGCATTGTCAGGAAATCCAGGCTTCCACATCACATGTAAGGGAGACCATGTGATGCGCTTTATGTGAAATACTTAACCCCATGCCAGGCACACAGTGAGCCCGGATAAATGACAGCTGCCTTGTCTTCACCGTGTTTATCAGCTCCTACAAAGCCTTTGTCAGAGACTCACTGAACTTCAAACCTACGTCCATCAATCAAGTTAACAGATGTTTATTGATAGCAGAATATGACTAATAGCTAATTCTGTGAATAGCCAGTGTTACAGTAACTCAGAAAGGGATGATTCACAATGGAGTAAACAATCAGATTTCACACACACATATACAAGGTAGCACTTAAGCCAGGATTTAAAGCCTGTTTAAATTTTCCATAGCAAGCCTATCTCCTCCTCATCCCTCTCCCAAATTGTATTTTATTTGGAAAAACTAAAAGCCTGCAAAAAAAAACTGAAGAGAAAAACATTTATTTTTTACCTAGATTCCTCCATGGTTATTGTTCTATCACATTTGCTCTATCTTCAGACTTTGGCTGAACCATTTGAAAATAAGTTGTAGCTATCCTGACACTTCACCCTCAGATTTCAACATGTATTTCAGTCACAATATCGTTACCTGTTTTTGCGTTGGTCACTCAGTCGTGTCCAACTCTTGGGATTCTCCAGGCAAGAATACTGGAGTGGGTTGCCATTTATTCCTCCAGGGGATCTTCCCAACCCAGGGACTGAATCTGGTCTCCTGGGTTGCAGGCAGATATATTGCAGGCAGATATTTTACCGTCTGAGCCACCAGAAAAGCCCAATTATTATTTTACCCAAGACTATTAAAAAGTACAGCCATAATATCATCTAGTATGCAATACATTTTCAGATTTTCCCAACTTTCACAAACTGTTTTTTATAGCTTTTTTATTGTTTTATTTTATTTTTATGTGTTTTTTAAAGCCAAGAAACAGTTAATGAACAAGCATTTGTTTGCTATCAAGACTATATCTCCTGGGACTTCCCTGGTGGTCCAACGGTTAAGACTCCATCCTTTCAATACACGGGGCGTTGGTTTGATCATTGGTCTGGGAAAATAGATCCCACATACTGTGCAGGCACGTGCACACACATACACACACACACACAGATTGTACGTCTGGTTCCAGGTGATTCCCACGAAGTCAGAGGCTCTTGATATTGTTTTCTGCACATGGAATGATAGGCACTTCATCAACCCTGAGATCAACCTTTCTGGGTAGTTGACAAATCCTCACAATTGAATTCCCTTTTGATAAGACTTCCTAGAAACATCAAGGAGAATATTAAAACAATTACTCATGTGGTTCACTTTAAAAATCTTTTCATGTTAATTTTCTGACAATTGGAGGGATAAGGTGGAAAGTGGGTTGGGGGGCGTTGACAAATGATTGTTTTCCCTTTGATTATCTGCCTAATTGTTTTCATTCCCTAAGATGCTTTGTCACTGACGGTGTGGACTTAGCATTACATTGGGAATACAGGTGGCCCAGAGGTAAATATTGTTTCTACATCCTGTGGTTCATTTGAGGTAGTTAGAAATGTAGAGACCTATTTCTTTTCTCAGAGTGCACTTTTGTTTGCAGCAGATAGATCCTATCTCCTTGGAAATAATTAGATAAAGTTATAATGCTCCGCAGCTGCTGAGTTATTAGCCAAATGCTCACCAAATGAGATCTCTCATTAGGGCTCATGAACAGGTAATCTCTTTTGATAGATGAACTTATAATTTTCATATCCATTTACACAAGTCACAGATATCTGCTTTTATATTGATTTCTAATGACTTGGCACATAGGATGCTATATTTGATTTCCCCTTTTAAAGGAGATAAAATCATTACTGACACGTGATTAAGCTCATTTTCAAAATGGCACAGGATCCGCTAGGAATTAGATCCTGTGAATGGTGATAGTTTATGCACTGAGACTCAAAAATTTTTTCTTAGTTTTAACTTCAATGGAAAGTCATGTCTTCTGATATCTTCACCGTTATGCAAACTGATAATTATAATTCACATACAACTTGCCCACACGTCTTTATTTAACCAAAGCTGATGAGTAGAAGTTAACACTAAGTTATAAGTGAAAACAGGTAAAAGTGTTCATTTTTTCCTGCCTCTGAGCCAGATTGCTCCAGGAGCTAAACTGCTGCTTGATAGCAATCTAGTAACTTTCGGGTGGTGCAATCTTTTTCTTGATGAACTGAGAAAATTTCAATATCTTCCCTTATTGCAAGTAGAAAAAGCTTACCTCATTTATAGGAGGTAATAAATACACCTGCGGCAGCTTAGTTTTTTGATCATGAAAGGACGGTATTGAAACTGGAATCCTCTTACACGGTCTTACCAGGAATGTAAAATGATGCAGATCCTCTGGAAAACAGTCTGGAAGTTCCTACAAAAATTAAACAAAGAGCTACCGTTTGACCTGAAATCCCACATCTAGGTATTTAACCAAGAGAATTGAAAATATATGTCCATACATTGAAAGCAACATTATTCATAATCACCAAAAATGGAAACAAATCAAATGTTCATCAACTGATGAATGGAAAAATAAAGTCTGAAATAGCCATATGATGGAATGTTATTTGACAGCAAAAGCTGTACTGAATTGAGCTCCATCATAGATGAGCCTTGAAAACGTGCTAAGTGAAAGAAACCACATGCGAAAAAAACTATTTTATGATTCCGTTTATATTAAATAGCCAGGATAGGCAATTCTATAAAGACAGAAAGTTGATTAATTGTTCCTTAGTGCTGGGAGTGTTGGGGGAGAAATGGGTAGTGACTGCTAATGAGTATAGGACTTCTTATCTGGGTGACAAACAACTGTTTTAAAATAGATTGTGTTGACGGTCACACAACTTTGTGAATATACTAAAAGCCATTGAAGTGTACATCTTAACTGGACCAACTGAATGCTGTGTAAATTTTATAAAAGGTGTTTTATATAGAATTAATACGTGGTGGCGGTTTAGTTGCTAAGTCATGTCCAACTCTTGCAACCCCGTGGACTGAAGCCCACCAGGCTCCTCTGTCCATTCCTTCTCAGGCAAGAATACTACAGTGGGTGGCCATTCCCTTCTCCAGGGGATCTTCCCAGCCCAGGGATCTAATCCAGGTCTCCTGCATCGCGGGCAGTCTTCCGCACTGCAGGTGAATTCTTTACTGACTGAGCCACTGGGGAAGATCAGAATTAATATACATACAACATATTTATGTACCATATAATATATATTAAATTACATCAATACATAGCATGATATAATGTTTATATCTATCTACTATCTTTAGTAGTAGTTCTTTCTGGGGAAGGAAAAAGTGGTTTTGTTAACATGCAGCCACAAGGACAATGGAAAAATTATTCAATAATTATTACCACTTTTGGAAAAGTAGCTTAGAAAGATTTCTATTCACCATATTTAATTCACTGGTATTTGAAGACAAAGCACAAATACCACAGTGCTATGTCTGTGTCTTTCGTAATATGAATGAGACAGACAAGTCAGTGTGTAAGGCTTGGGAAACCTTTCCTCTTCAACAAAAATGAACACGGTTGAAACCCCTCCTCTCACAGTCTCTGAGTTCCAGAATATTTTGCTTCTTGGTCTAAGAAGTTACACAGTGCATGTTTTGTGATAATTCATTGAACTGTACATTTATATTTGGTGCACTTTTCTGAATGTTTATTTTTTTTTAAATGTATTACCTCATGGGCTGGGGCACTCAGGCATGACCAGAAACATATGTGTTAAGAGTTCTTCCCCTGATACAAGTTAGAGGGGTGGGAAAATGTTTTAGCTTTGGCTTTCCTTCTCCCCCTGGACAATAGGGCAGGTGTGGGGGACAAGGGCCCCAGCGTGAGAAGTCAAGATAGAGTAACTGGCTCCCAAGTCCATTAGAAACTGGACAAGCTTACCTGCCACGTCCACAGTCACCTGTGTGATGATGACTGTCTTCTTGGGACCCTTGGGAGGTCCTGAGTCCCATCAATCAACTGCTGCCATGACTGGGTGGGGCGATTGCCTCCTCCATGGCCCACCTTCTTGCAGGGTGGGCGAGGCCTTGTGGGTGGAGGCTGGGACCTGTTTCTTGGGCATTCCTTTCTCCAGTGTTCAGGGGTCCCACAGTTAAAACAGGCTTCCTTTCCTGGCTGAGGTTTACAGAAAGTACTTTTGGGGTGACCAGGAGCTGGGTCTTGTCGTGTCACGATGCTCCCAAACGGCTGGTTTTGCCGTTGTTCCCTTCTTGTCATGCTGTTCTTTCCTTTGCTCCTCGGCCTGATATCTATTGTTAGAGACACTGATGGGCATGTCAATAAGAGAGTTGAGAGGGGCTTGGGGTCCCCTGGTAAGCTTTTGACATTTCTGATAATGTCAAGGGCTGACTGGCTAAAGAAGTGGGTGCAAATATAATGCGTCCCTTGAACATGTTTGGGTCCACATTCATGTGTTTTCTGAGAGTACTGACTAACCAGACTTGAAATAGGACTTGATTTTCATCTTGGTCTTGGGTGATCTCTTTAACCTTACCACAGTTGACAGGTTTAATTATGCATCATTTATCCCTTCAATGAAGCAAAAGATCCTGTGATCCTTTCTAGTGATACTAGGCTGACCTGGCTGACAGTGTCAGTTAGAATCCCTTAGAGGCACTGCCATCATGCCCAGGGGTCCCAGGGGTACTGACAAGGTGGGCAACTTGTAATCCTTCAGCATGTTTGAGCCTGTACCCAAATATAGGTCTTCCCCTCAAGGGTGCAACAGTAAGAAAGCACAATATTTGGGTCCTTCCAAGTAAGGTCAGGGCTTTCCAGGTGGTGATATTGGTAAAGAGTCCACCTGCAATGCAGGCAACGCAAGAGATGTGGGTTCAATCCCAGCGTTGGGAAGATCCCCCACAGAAGGAAATGGCAACCCACTCCAGTATCCTTGCCTGGAAAATCCCAGGGATGGAGGAGCCTGGCAGGCTACAGTCCATAGGGTCGCAAAGAGTGGGACACGACTGACCACGTGTGCAGTTTGAAACTGGAAGTAAGGTCAAAGGAGGCCTTCTCTCATAGCTCAGTTGGTAAAGAACCTGCCTGCAATGCAGGAAACCTGGGTTTGATCCCTGGGTCGGAAAGATCGCCTGGAGAAGGGAAAGGCTGCCCACTCCAGGATTCTTACCTGGAGAATCCCACGGACAGAGGAGCCTGGTGGGCTACAGTCCATGGAGTTGCCAGAGTAGGGCACGACTTAGCAACTACACCACCACCACCACCACCTCCAAGGTCAAAGGAGAGAGTCAGTCCCTGGAATTCTTCGGTGAATCTGCGAGGCATTTCCTCTGACAACCAGCCCCAGCAAGGGGGACATTGAATGGGGTTAGACAGAGAAAGGAGTGTGGACTCCGGTAATTCCCCGAGGCTCTGCCTGCTACTTCCTGAAAAGGGCAAAGACACTCTGGCTGCACTTCTGGCTCAGAAGAGTAAAGAGGCTTACAGGATGAGGGAGCAGCTGAAGACAGCGAAAGAGTGCTGTGGCTTGGTCTTCCGCCAGCCCCCCCCCCCCCCCGACCCCTGCCCAGGGGTGCCTCTAGGGAGGACTTTGTGTAGACTGAATGGGTTCCAGCTGGTTAGGGTCCCTAATGCAGGACTTATAGAGCTCTGGGTACTCTCTTAGGGCCACAAAAGCCTAAACGTAAGAAACTTCTATTTTCCCTGCCTTTAGCAGATGTCTAACTCTAGGATGGTATTATGGTTGAGGCTTCCATTTTCTGGAAAGGCCTAAAGAAAATGAGCTTTTTGGGGGTCTTAAAGAATTTAGAGAAAACTTGTCCCCATGACTTAGAACGCAGCCCAGGGGTGAGTCCTTAGGGCGGGACAAGGTGTTGCCCGTGGGTCTTTCAGGGAGAGGATGCTCCTCTTACACTGGAGGCCTGGAGGGGGCTCCCTAAGACAGGACTGGTTCCAGGTGTCCCCATCCACCTAGTCCTGGCAACTCTGGCCTCAGTGGGAGTCAGCCACTCCCCAAGCAGTGGTTCTGTTGGCCCCAGCGTCCCGGGCGTGGGGACCCAACCTGGCCTCCTGGGTACCCAGGATGAGTGAACTTCCTGATGGCGCCTCTATAGATTCTATGGCCAATCATTAATCCCTGTGGGCTGAGGTGTGTTCCAGGGGAACTGGACACATTTTGATAGTTCTAGGACCTATTTAGGTCCCAGAATTTTTTTTTTTTTTTTTTCTAAAAGGGTGGTACATTTCCGAAAACAGGCACTGGCTATTAAGGGAAATGGTTTGTGAAAAAGCCTCTCTTTCCCCCTCCCTTTTGTGGGTGGTCCCCGCCCATCAGCCTGGTGCCACCCCTTCCACACTCGCTCTGTCCAGTGGGCCATGGGCTGGATGCCGCGGGGTCAGGGTTGAGGGTTAGGCCGACCCCCGCTCTGCACTTGCGGGGACTCATGACCTGGAGGCCCCGCACAGACACTCCGGGTCTCGTAACCTTGGGAGGCAAACCCCAGGAACTTGGATCAAGCTCCGAGCTTGTACCCGGGGGGACGTAGCCGGGTGCACCTCCCGCCCTGACTGTGCGAGCTGGGGCTGGGCGGGTCTGGATGTGCGCGGACCAGGGAGGGGCCTGGCGGGCCTCTGGGTGGTGGGCAGAGCTGGCGCCGAAGGACGGTCTGGACTGGGTTCCACCACTGCGAGTCTCCCAACACCCGGGGGTACCCTCACGGATCACCTATGGGGTAGGGAGCTCCCAAACGGACTGCAGTGGCGCAACTGCCGCGGGAGCTCACAGGCTGCTTTTTAAATTTCCACTCAGTTGGACCTGATGATTTTTAGTTAAATGGTGGATGAAGCAAACCCACAGGGCAACGCTCGGATGGTTGGGGGTCCCTGGCTGCCTGCGGGAAAGGCGGGAGACTTTCCCTGTTGAGCCCTCTGCAGATGTAACCAGGATAAGTGGAAGACCCCGCGGTAAGGTTGGAAAATGCCTGGCCGACTTTAACCATTTTCAGCAGAGTTAGGTAGGAGATGAGTGGGAAGTAAAGAGTCAGATAGGGATACAGTGATGAGACAAAGAGAGTAAGACATAGATAGACCAATAAGACACTTACAAGGGGGAACTTCCCTGGTGCTCCAGGGGTTGAGACCTCGCCTTCCAAGGCAGGGGCTGCAGATTTGGTCCCTGGTCGGGGAGTTAAGGTCCCCACATACCTCACAGCTATAAAACCCAAACAAAAAACCACAGACGCAATATTGTAATAAACTAAATAAAAACTTTAAAAATGTTAGGGGAAGCACACTGATTGAAACCGCCCACCCTGGCCAGGCACCATAGTAACTATTTGCATGAGTTGTTTTATGACAGGAGATCCTAATAAGCCACCACCAACCAGAAGAGTTCGGGAAAGGTCTAAAGGAGACATTGTGTGTCCGTCCACTTCCCAGAATCCCTCTCACTAGCTTCTATCTTGGCTGAGCGATGCATGCGCCACCAGGAAAGACTCTGAATTAGAATGATTGGCCAAAGACCACCCGGAAACTAATCCCATCACCATAAAACCCGCCATTGTGAGCCACACGGCAGAGAAGATCTCCTGGGTCCCCTTACCCTACTGCTCTCCACCCGGGTGCCCTTTCCAATAAAATTTCTTGCTTGGTCAGCACATGTCTCCTCGGACAATTCTTTTCTGAGTGTTAGACAAGAGCCTGCTCTTGGGGCCCTGTAGGGGTCCCCCTTTCCTACAACAAATTCTTAAAAAAAAAAAGCCTATAAGGGTAGTGGGGAGGAAGTGAGAAGATGCTTTTAACTGAGAGCTTGAAAGGTAGCATGCAGACTGCCTTGATGTTGGTCGACGGACCTGTTCCCTCACTTGTACTTTCCACGACCCATCCTCTTCAGGGAGATTTCTGGAGCGAGCACACTAGGGATTTTTTTGGTTCCACACAGTTTGTGGCAATAGGTCCCCAAATGCTGCAGACAGTAAGAAAGCATAAGAGAGAGAGAGAAGCAGGAATTCAGGCAGTGCCGCTCAAGTGCAAAGGAAGTGAGAAGCTGAGGCTTAACCAAAATCTGGCTGACTCCACCCGAGATGTTATTGGAGGGTAGGTTCCTGTTTCCTTGCAGAAGGAATTCAGAGATGACAAGGAAGTCAAGAAAGCAAAGAGAGGATTTATTTAAGTGATGGTACACTCTTAAGTGGAGAAGGCAACGGCCCACGCTCCACTACTCTTGCCTGGAGAATCCCAGGGACAGGGGAGCCTGGTGGGCTGCCGTCTATGGGGTCGCACAGAGTCAGACACAACTGAAGCGACTTAGCAGCAGCAGCAGCACACTCTCAAGGGGAGTGTGGGCAGTCTGAGGTAAGTAGCTGCATTGAGCTTCTTTGGCAAGTGGGTAATATGGGGTGGAGAAATGAAGGCGTGGAATATTCTTTGGGGAGGGAGTGGTTTGGGGGGTCATATTCTTTGATTTTCCTCCCAGCTCCACCTTCCCTAGGGGAAGAGGGATTTTTGTCCTTATTTAGCCTTGATGGGAAGTGTCCTGGTGCTGATGCATGATGGGAAATTCTTGTTTGAAGCTTTGTTTTATTGTGATGCGAGCATAAGGAGCAAAAGTTACAGATAAACACCAGAGATTCCTTCCTTTTCCCCACCCTTCTTTGTTTGCCTCCAGTACACTTGTCACCCCAGCTGTGTGGTTCCCTGTCAGCCTGGAGGTTCCTTCTTTTGTTGCTCAAAGACCCCCACTGTTTACAAGATGGGTGGTTTCCTGCCATCTGGCCTGTGCCGCCTTTTCTCTTCTCACACCTAGCTACCTGCCTGCTTTAGCAAATCCACAGCATTCCATGTTTTGTAAACCTATCACAGAGTCAAATTTTAAATTGGAGCAGAGAAGCAATGCAAAGGAAATTAAAAACAAGCAATAGTTTAAGCACTGCTTTGTTTAGAAGCTGAACTCTTAAAAAAAAAAAAGTTTATTGGACTGTAGTTGATTTGGAGGCTTTCCTGGTGGTTCAGATGGTAAAGAATCTGCCTGCAGAGCAGGAGACCTGGGTTCAAACCCTGGGTTGGGAAGATCCCCTGGAGAAGAGAATGGCCACCCACTCGGGTAAACTTGCCTGGAGAATTCCATTAACAGAGGAGTATGGCCAGCTGTAATCCATGGGGTCACAAAGACTGAGCGAGTAACACTGTAGTTGATTTACAATGTTGTGTTAGTTGCAAGTGTACAGCAAAGTGATTCAGTTAACATATACATATATCTATTCTTTTTCAAGTTATTTTCCATTTAGGTTATTATAGAATATCAAGCAGTGTTCCCTGTGCTATACAGTATTAGGTCCATGTTGGTTATCTATTTTAAATATAATAGTGTGTGTATGTCTATCCAAACTCCCAGTTTATCCCTCCCCACTTTGGTAACCTTAAGTTTGTTTTCCGTGTCCGTGAGTCTGTTTCTGTTTTGTAAATAAGTTCATGTGTAAGTCAGACAGGAAACGACAAGCAGCATACGATAGCACTTATATGGGAAATCTAAAAAAATGATATAAATGAACTTGTTAATGAAGCTGAGCTCTTAAAAGCTTACCTGTTCCTCCCTCTCTGTGATGAGAATATTTGTTTTACTTCACATCTGAGGCACAGGACGCTCAGAGGGGGAACATTCAATGCCTGTCCAACAGGTGTTCAAGGCAAAAGATGAGAAGAAGCCTTGTTGTGACCATGAAGGAGCAACCAGACAGAACAGGCTCCATCTTGAAAGCAGGACTCCATCTTGGGCCGGACTGTGGACTTTGAGCTGTATGCCCAGTATTTATGGAAACGACATACCAACTGGGAAACTAGGCCCCCGGAAGAAAGAGCCCCAGGGCTCGTATCTAGACTCTCCATCGCCTAAAATAATACACTAGTTTTCTGTGTAACCAAATAGAATCATAAATTCTATTATGCTTATTGGGGTATGACCACAGGCCTATTGATAATTGTTCACTGTTAACTACCTAGGCTTACGGCATACGAATCACAGGTTTAAGGCATATGAATCACGGGTTAACTTTGATTGTATCTTTCTTTTCCTTTGTTCAGACTAGTTTCAGAGAATTTGGGGAGGTGGGTTTGAACATGTACACTTAGGGTATATCAGATCAGTCTCTCAGTCGTGTCCGACTCTTTGCGACCCCATGAATCACAGCACGCCAGGCCTCCCTGTCCATCACCAACTCCCGGAGCTCACTGAGACTCATGTCCATTGAGTCAGTGATGCCATCCAGCCATCTCATCCTCTGTCGTCCCCTTCTCCTCCTGCCCCCAATCCCTCCCAGCATCAGAGTCTGCTCCAATGAGTTAACTCTTTGCATGAGGTGGCCAAAGTACTGGACTTTCAGCTTTAGCATCATTCCTTCCAAAGAAATCCCAGGGCTGATCTCCTTCAGAATGGACTGGTTGGATCTCCTTGCAGCCCAAGGGACTCTCAAGAGTCTTCTCCAACACCACAGTTCAAAAGCATCAGTTTTTCAGCGCTCAGCTTCACTTAGGGTATATAAGATTTTCACAAATACTGCTCAGGGTCCTTGGCTAAGAGGAGACTCTGCCTTGGGCCCGTCAGTGTAATAGACTGCACTCCACTATCTGCATTGTTCTTCTGAGTGAGTTTGTTTCCTGGAACGCGTGGCTACAACAGCCAAATGATCCCATTTTATTATTCCATAATTAGCTTCCTTCTCAAGCCTGAGACACTCAGAATCCTAGTCAAAATTCAACTTCGGTTTTCTTGGTAGCATTTTGTGATTTTATATTTGAGTTTATTCACCCAAATGTTGTATCTTCAGGATGGCTTATAAGTAATAACTATATTACATGGTGAAAGATTCAAGATCTAAGGTTGTTGGTACTATAAAAATACAAACTATCTAGTAATGTATAAAAGCAGTGTCAACTAAAAAAATACAGTCACAAGCTGAAAGGAGAGAGTTATTTTATTTGGTGGGAATGTTTAGGACTCAGAGCCCAGGAGACAACATCTCAGTAGCTCTGAGACAACTGCTCCAAGGAGGCAGGAGGGGAAGTCATGCTATATACAAGTTTGCAGCAAAGGGAACAGGCAGTCTGAACATCAAAGATCAGGTAGCAAGTTAAGGAATTTAGCATTCTATGTGTGGGAAAATACAGACCTCCTGGCTCACTGGGTTCATTCTTTTCTTATGCACCTCAGCTGTCTGGGCCCAATCCCATTTCCTCTTCACCTTGCTTCTTGCATCCCCGCCCCCTCCCCCCCCCCCCCCCACCCCTTCCTTAGCAGTCACCATGGGAGATGGCAGTATCCTCTGGATCACAGTGTTGGGAGCTCTCTCTGTCTGGAGGCCAGAAATCACTGATGGCTGTGACAGTTCTTGTTTATTAATATGTCAGGAGATATTTTCATTTTATAGCAGATTCAACAAAATGGCAACAAAGCAGTAAGATGTCTTCAAAACCATCTAGTGTTTGACTATGCATTTTATGGCTTAATACATATCAGCTCCAAGAAAGAGTGGATTATTTCAATAGAATGACATACCTCCAAATTTACAAATTGGCCATTTTCTGCTAGGGAGCTTTCATCTGAAGTTCTGGCTTTCTAGAAGTGTTACAATATTTATAATTTTATGAACTTAGTTATAAGCTCAGTCCTTGGACGAAGATCAGTCTAAATGACAGGATGTCCTAAAAAAGTGAAAACATTTTTATACGCACCTTAACCCACCAAACCCTTGATTGAGAGTAATTATAATTATCAGCTCAAATTATGTATAAATTATTCCCCTGGAATTCCTTTTCATTATTGTTTTGTGAACACTATTTCCTCATAAACAGAGAAAATCCAAGTCTTGGATAGATATTTAGTGGAGTTCAAATTAAGGCAATTTAATAATAAATTTACACTTTACCAATTTGTGTTGAGTTGTTAATATTTAGCTGCTGGCCCTGTATATGTCAAATGACCGTGATAAGTAAGATTTCTTGTGCAAATAGCTCCCAATTATTCTTCAGCATCACCTTACATAGAATTTAGATTCTTTGAGATTTGGCCTGTCTGTCTGACACAAGTGTTCCTTCAGTTGTTAGGATTCTTGGCTTGTTTTCGTGACCTGAAAGGCCTTGTTAGGAAGAATTTGGCAGTTGTTTAGTGCCATCTAGTGGACAATTTGTTGTGAAGAAAAGCTCTAAAAATCTTGCTTAACAAAAAGGCTTGTTGCATTTTATTTATTTATTTTTTAATAATACCACTGAAGGTATACAATTTTAATTTCAAATTTTATAAATTAGGACATAATAAAGCCATCGAAATTTTAAATCATTTACTATTGCATTAAATAACTAGTTTTTGGCTTAGCTAAGAAACATACTTCAGATTGCCCAAATAGCTTACAATCACTCTCTTATTAAAAAAACATTAAAAATTTCACACCTAATTTAAAACTCTGCCACACATATTTTGCATAAATCAAAAATTTAAAATTATACTATTCAGAAAAACTGAGTTAATAGTGCTGTTAAGTATACAAGTGTTAATAACAAGAATGTAATTTCTTATAAAATTACTTTGGAGAGCATATGATTTACTGAAAAATAAATATTTTAGGGAAATAACTTAGAATATTTTAGCATAACATTCATGATGTTAATTCTCTAAAATTTTGCTCTTCATTAGTTTCATAAACAAAATGCCAGTGTATATTCTGCCACTATGAGATAAAACGTCTTTTAAAATAATCACTCTTGATAGCTTAGCACAGAACTGTACGCCAGTTGGTTCTCATCATCCATTGAATAGATGATGCTGTGTAGTGTTGAGTGGATAGAAGACACACTGGTTGAGGACTTTGATGCATGAGCATAGTTAAAAATATAGAAAGATGCAGACTCTAGAGCTCCTGGTATTGTAAATCTGAAGTTTTTTGTTTTTTTTCAACATCACAGCTTGCTAATAATGAGAGCTACGTGGCAACAAAATGAACTGCATTGCATTGTAAGATATGGGTCTTCATTAAACGTACTCAAACAGTAGTTGAGTTGATGCTTTTGAACTGTGGTGCTGGAGAAGACTCTTGAGAGTCTCTTGGACAGCAAGGAGATCCAACCAGTCCATCCTAAAGGAAATCAGTCCTGAATATTCATTGGAAGGACTGATGCTAAAACTCCAATACTTTGGCCACCTATGCGAAGAACTGACTCATTAGAAAAGACCCCGATGCTGGAAAGATTGAAGGCAAGAGGACAAGGGGACGACAGAGGCTGAGACAGTTGGATGGCATCACCGACTCAATGAGAGTTGGTAATGGACAGAGGAGCCTGGTGCTGCAGTCCATGGGGTCTCAAAGAGCCGGACAGGACTGAGTGAATGAACTGACCTGAACTGAAACAGTAGTTGGATGCTGATGGTGGTAATGATGATACAATCACAGTGAGAACACTGGCATCATAACCTCCATGGAAACTGCCATTGGATGGTTATTGATTTTCATGAATTGCAGCAATTGATCCTCTCCACAGATAAGTGAATTGATAGTATCAGTTCTTCCATTTTATAGACTAGAGGAAAAGGGTACAGTATGGTTAAGTAACCTGTTAGAAGTCATACAGCTAGGATTGTGTTGGAAGGATCCGGCTCCAGGTCTGCTCACACCTAGAACTCACACTCTTATTTGTGCTCTGTTGCTAATTGCAGCAGTTATAAATGAGTTTCAGTTTCATTCATTCATTTCATTTCACTCAGTTATAAGTGAATTTCTTGTTTGATATGTGTGATTGAATCAGAAGGTTCCAGAACACCTTTTATATTCTACAATTCTGTTTCCGTGAAAGGATTTTTCATAAAAGACAAATGTTTTGACCTTGTATTATTTTAATCTCTAAGAAATCAATGTAAGATTCCATTTGTGAATTAGGATTTGCATAAAATTTGAATATTATACATATAATTGACACTGTCATCATTTGGGTTTCCAGGAACTAAACTCCTTTCTTAATCCCAGAGACCCCCTTTGCATAAGTCTAGGCTTCATCACTCAAACAGAAACTGGCAAACGATGAAGACCAATTAGACACTCTCACCCAGGACTTTGAATCATGGAAAATGATAAAAGGAAGAAGAGATGAGTACCCCTCACAGTGATGGTGATGCCTGGAGATAGTAGTCAGAGAAGACAGCCTGTGCAGACTGGTCTACTAACAGATGCTGTCCTTTCTGCAACTTGTGTGCGAGTGTGCTAAGTCGCTTCAGTCCCTGTCTGGCTCTTTGCTACCCTATGGACTGCAGCCCACCAGGCTCCTTTATCCATGGAATTCTCCAGGCAAGAAAACTGGAGCGGGTTGCCATGCCCTCCTGCAGAGGATCTTCCCAACCCAGTGATCGAACCAGCGTCTCTTAGGTCTACCTGCATTGGCAGGTGGGTTCTTTACCACTAGTGCCACCTGGGAAGGCCTTTCTGCTCCTTGCCCCTCTTCTATTTTGCAGCCTCTCATTAATTCTGTGAATCTTAAAATGCTTCCAGTAAATCCTATTTCTGCTTAAGTCATCAGCTAGTTCTATTGTCTGCAGCTGCAAACTTTGACTAACTCCCAACTTCTAAAGTTAACACAGTGACCCCTATAGCTACTGATGTTTGCCAACACCAGAGAGCTTATTTGGGGCTACCTCTAATAAATTATGTTTAAAAATATAAGTGTAATTAATTATAACTTTCTAGTGGCATACAAAGAACTTTCATGAGAAATTTTCTGACCTGATATCACTATCATTCTTCTATACATCTCAGGATAAATATTATAATTTTCCTTCACTTACAGAACGATTACTACTGTTTCAGTCTATTGAAGAGTGTGAGATCAAAATTATACAAGTGAAAAGACTAAGATATCCTTTTCTTTCCCTGTGATATTAGACTGTGGATTCAGGAGAATGCAAGAATTTCCATTGGGCTTCCCTGGGGGCTCAAACAGTAAAGAATCTGCCTGCAGTGCAGGAGACCTGGGTTCAATCTCCAGTTGGGAAGATTCCCTGGAGAAAGGAAATGCAACCCACTCCAGTATTCTTGCCTAGAGAGTCCTATGGACAGAGACTGGCAGGCTACAGTCCACGGGGTCACAAAGAGTTGGACACAACTGAGTGACTAACCCTTTTTTTACCCAAGAATTTCCATTACTGCATTTTAGGATTTTATGGATGTGAGAGATAGTATAATATGATGCTGCTGTAGTATAGATTGTGAGCTCTGGAGCCACAATCAAGCCTAGATTTGGATGAATCCCTGTTCTAATTACAGTATGTAATCTTAGGCAGGTTACTTAACTTCTCTGTGTCTCTGTTTTCCCAATTTAAAAATGGCAGTAATCACAGAGATTATTTTAATAATCTTACATCTAAGAACGTTAAGAAGTCAAAATTCTCATAATTTTTCATCAACATATGGGATAAAGAAAAATACATACTACACTTAATATATAAAACTAATGCATATAAATAATTACTTATTTCTGTTAAGGAAGAAGCAAGCTTCAAAGGTTATCTCTAAAGCTTTGCAGTAGCCTCTGTTTTCATTAATTAATAGACAAAGTATAAGAGCGTCAAACCAGGATTTAACATTAGTTTGGTATTCTTAACTAAAGACCTTATTTGAACTTCTCCAGTTTCTCTGTTAATGTCCTTTTATTCTGTTTCAAGTTGAATAAGATATATTTGGAAACTCTCTGTACAGGTTTATAAGTTTCCTATAAGTCTAAAATTAGTTCAGAGTAAAGTCACTTTAAGTACAGAAAAGAAGCAAAAGACCAAAAGTTCAGAGGAGTACAAATTATGTTTTACTTTTCCCCTGACTTGGGACAACATTATGTTAAAGATATTTTTACATATAAATTGTTAAAATTTATTTATTTTTAATTGAAGGATGATTGCCTTTTAATTTATTGTGCTGGTTTCTGCCAAACATCAGCATGAATCAGCCACAGGTGTGCGTAATCTCCCTCCCATCTCCCTTCCCATCCCACCCCTCTAGATATAAACACATGAAAAGATGCTCAACATCACTCATTATAGAGAAATGTAAATCAAAACGACAATGAGATATCACCACACGCCGGTCAGAATGGCCATCATCAAAAAGTCTACAAACAATAAATGCTGGAAAGGGTGTGGAGAAAAGGGAACCCTCTTAACACTGTTGGTGGCAATGTGAATTGATAAAACCCCTGTGGAAGATGATATGGAGATTCCTTAAAAAAACTAGGAATAAAAACCAGCATATGACCCAGCAATCCCATTACACCTAAAATTTTAAGAGAGAAACTCTGAAGCTAGTCTGCCCATAACACTAAAGGGTTTATCATAGACTGGGCAATATAGTCGTAGCAGAATGGTGACAGGTAAAATGATCGAGATCGTGTTAAACTGACTACAGTGAAATGTTAAGACAAGCTTCTGCTGCCTGCCTTTTCCAGCCGGTCCTTTACTTTCAGTCTAAATTCTTCTTACTGTATTTAATTGGCCTCTTCTACTTCTAGATCCCTTCCCATTTGCAACACATTTTTTGGTTGATCTTCTAGGATACAGCTCTCTTGTGTCATACCCCACTCTGAAATTGTCATTGTCTCTGCATTTCTTATTTTGTGGCCCATGGGTGAACCACCTGAAATGGTTATTAGGAGTGCTGATTCTCGGATGGAACCTCAGACCTGCAGAATCAGAATCCCCGGACACTGGTCTCAGGAATCTGCTTTCCAGAAATCATCCTAGGTCTAACCTGCAAGACACCCAGGATGTATTGTTTGAATAAACAAGTTTGACACCTAAGACCTCTTACCTCTTGCTCTGTGTTCTCTCTCCCAGTGGGCCTGTCTATCTAGTTAAGAAGCTGGTCTTGTAAAAAAAATTTTCTCTTTTTTGCATATTATTGAGCATGGCTTATGCTCAGTTAAATTATTTTGTTTAAATCACAAGTAGCTTTCTCACTAATTTCCTTCAGATTTTAACTGCAGAAACTGAGAAAGAAAGAAAGAAGCCCAGTAGAGATGTGACATGTTTGCTGTCTATTCAGTTGTAAAATGGGGATAAAGATAGCATGTAGTCTTTAGAACAGCTGTGAAAATTAAGTGAGAATTAAACCACTAGTGCAGAATAATCTCTCAATAAATATTGCCTTTTATTATCATTATCTCTGTAATTAATCTAAAAGCTTTTTTTAAAGAGCAAAGCTTGTATTTTATTCAGTAGTGTGGTGGTGGTGGTTTAGTCGCTAAGTTGTGTCTGACTCTAGCGACCTCATGGACTTATAGCCTGCCAGGCTAGTCTAGTAACCCGTGACATCATAGGAACTCAGTTCTTGAGTGGATAAGAGAATGATGAGCCCTTCAGATTATGAAAACATGAGAGGAAGGTAGAAAGAGAAGAACTACAGGAGTTTGCTTCTTACCTCATCAGTTAAGCGGTCTTAGGTGTCAAACTTGTTTAATCAAACGATATATCCTGAGGGCCTTGCAGGTTAGACCTAGGATGATGTCTGGAAAGCAGATTCCTGAGACCAGTGTCCAGGGATCCTGATTCTGCAGGTCTGAGGTTCCATCCGAGAATCAACACTGCTGCTGCTGCTGCTAAGTCGCTTCAGTGGTGTCTGACTCTGTGCGACCCCAGAGACAGCAGCCCACCAGGCTCCCCCATCCCTGGGATTTTCCAGGCAAGAGTACTGTAGTGGGGTGCCATTGCCTTCTCCGAATCAGCACTCCTAATACCCATTTCAGGTCATTCATCCTTGGTTATAATCTCAATGTACTCTAGATGGCATCATTAAATTTAACCAAAACAACACTGAAAGAGAAATTTGTCCATTTGCTCTGAAGAGGAAACTAATGTAAAGGATTTCCTTAACTTGTCTAAAGTTACATAGGTGGCAAGGGGTGAAATTGGGCTTTGAGAAAACCCTGGTTCTGTGACACTCTCTGTTCAGCGTAACCTTGGCGGCCATGTCTGTGGATGCGTTGGGTACTGGGCAGGGCTGTGTTGCTGGGGCACAACCTCTTTTCTCACCTTGGGCATCAGTCCAAGGGATTCTGTGTCACTCAGGGTCTAACAGGGTCAGTCAGATTACTTAAAATCTAATTTGAAGGACTGCATGCTTAATCCAATCAATTGTGTGCTAATCGGCCATTAAAATGGCTCACAGCACAGACCCCAGAAGCCTCCGGGATACATTGGTCACACAAGCAAGACCATCTGAGAAAGTGAGAGGGAATAACATCTTTTATATTCTCTCTTTGTTCCTACATTTCACTTCCCTCTCTCCCTTTTTTAAGCTCTTGCTAATTTTCTCTTTAGACATAGAAAATTATTTTTTTCTTCTTCAAACTTTATTGAGGTATAATTGACAAGTAAAAGTTGTAAATACTTAGGCATACAACGTGTTGATTTAATATATCTATACATAGTGAAGTGATTATCACAGTCAAGCTAATTAATGTAGCCATCATGTCTAATGGTTATAATGTGTGTGTGTGTGTGTGTGTGTGTGTGTGGAGAACCCTTGACACCTACTTTCAGGAAATTTCAAGTGTATAATTCAGTATTATTAACTATAGTTGTTATACTGTATATCTGATCTTTGGTTAGCTCTTTTCATAGTCTTTAGATCTCACACGGTACTTCATATTCATCTCCAGGATTCAGTTCTGTATGAACTTAAGGAAAGAAGTAAGGTGAAATTTGCTGGGTAATTTCTAGGGACTTTGATAACTATGATGTAAAAAAAATGCGGACTGTGTTATGTTGCTGCTACTGCTAAGTCGCTTCAGTCGTGTCCGACTCTGTGCGACCCCATAGACGGAAGCTCACAAGGCTCCCCTGTCCCTGGGATTCTCCAGGCAAGAACACTGGAGTGGGTTGCCATTTCCTTCTCCAATGCATGAAACTGAAAAGTCAAAGTGAAGTCGCTCAGTCGTGTCGGACTCTTAGCGACCCCACGGACTGGAGCCTACCAGGATCCTCCGTCCATGGGATTTTCCAGGCAAAAGTACTGGGGTGGGGGTGCCATTGCCTTCCCCGATGTTATGTTATGCCTTCCCTGATGTTATGAATAAGGTGTTATGTTACCTTATTCATTAAAAATTAGAAAAGTAAATTTATATTTATGTAGAGATAGTGTATGCACGCGTGCTGTGTTGCTCCAGTCGGGTCTGACTGTGTGATTCTATGGACCGTAGCACAGTAGACTCCGCTGTCTGTGGGATTCTTCAGGGAAGAGTACTGGAGTGGGTTGCTGTGCCCTCCTCCAGGGCATCTTCCTGACCCAGGGTTCAGACCTGAGTCTCTTATATCTCCTGCATTGGTAGGTGGGTTCTTCATCACTGGCATGACATGGGATGCCCTAGAGATACTGTATATCCCATATCAAAACTCAGAAGCAATCAAGATAAATACTGGTGAATAGCATTGCCTGAAAGTCCACAATTTCTACACTGAAAACATGCAATAAAACAAAGTCAAGAACAAGCTGCAAAAAAATGTTTTTAACATATAGAAAAAAATTTAAAATATTCTTTATGTATACTGAGCACTTACAAATTAATAAGATACTTACAGACACATGAAAAGAGAGATGAGCAAAGGCCATGAATATGAGTGTCATAGAAAAAAAAATGCAAGTAGTGAATATAAACAGAGACAGATGACCTCGCTAATAATTAAACACATGGAAACTACAATTAAAGTGAAATATTTTTATCATTAGGTTTAGGCCATTAGCATATCTGAAAATTGGCATATTTTTAGCAGAGCTACTTGAACCTGATGTAAGTATCCCCTTACGAAAAGAAACCTACAATTTTAAAAGAACACATTTAAATATATATGTATATAACACTAAAACGTTTGAGGACTCTGCTCCTTTCTTGCCCATTGGCCATGGAGACATGAGATCTTTTCCTGCCAGTGTCTCCTCCTTTTCCAGCTATTTTGAGAGACTTGTTCAATGAATCTTATTGAACATATGGTCAAAGCCCTCAGGGTTTTTGGAAGGAAAATTCAGATTTGAGGTATGCAGGAGAGTCAAGAAGAAACATCTTTCTCTTTGGGTTCTTCCCGAAGGAGGTGAATAGATATTTTAAACCAAGGCTTTGAATCAGTGGAATGTGGTGCTTATGAGGGTGGTCCCAGTGACAGCTCTATCACTTCCTAGCTGAGCTACTCTGGGCAACTGATGTGTTCCCTCTAAGCTTCAGTGTCCTGGTTTCTTCATATGTTCTTTTATTCTGGGAATATATGCACCAGTGTAAGCGTCTTATCTATTTCGCTGACTCCTATCTGAGCAATGCTGGGAACATAGTTCCCTAGGTACCACTGGTTGGTGACTCTGGAGGTCAAGTGGGAGAAGGAATCATGGCATTGTGAGAAGGAGAGAAGACTGGTTGCTTGGAAGAGTTTGAGGAAAATGTTCAGGAAGCTACAGATTATAAGAGAAGGATGCCTATAGCAAAGCTCAGAGGGATGGGGGAAAAACTCAACAGGAAAATCAAACCCTCTGATAACTGCTGTGGATCAGAGAACACTGTTCTCTCTCAAGAGGAAATGGGAGACAGCTAGTATCTGAGTAAATAGAGAAACACAGTTAAAGGAATAAGGTAGATATATCTATCTTGCAAGGGATCCAATGAGTCAACTCTTCGCATGAGGTGGCCAAAATACTGGAGTTTCAGCTTTAGCATCATTCCTTCTAAAGAAATTCCAGGATTGATCTCCTTCAGAATGGACTGATTGGATCTTCTTGCAGTCCAAGGGACTCTCAAGAGTCTTCTCCAACACCACAGTTCAAAAGCATCAATTCTTCGGCGCTCAGCCTTCTTCACAGTCCAGCTCTCACATCCATACGTGACCACAGGAAAGACCATAGCCTTGACTAGGCGAACCTCTGTTGGCAAAGTAATGTCTCTGCTTTTGAATATGCTATCTAGGTTGGTCATAACTTTCCTTCGAAGGAGTAAGCGTCTTTTAATTTCATGGCTGTAGTCACCATATGCAGTGATTTTGGAGCCCAGAAAAATAAATTCTGACACTGTTTCCACTGTTTCCCCATTTATTTCCCATGTAGTGATGGGACCAGATGCCATGATCTTCGTTTTCTGAATGTTGAGCTTTAAGCCAACCTTTTCACTCTCCACTTTCACTTTCATCAAGAGGCCTTTTAGTTCCTCTTCACTTTCTGCCATAAGGGTGGTGTCATCTGCATATCTGAGGTTATTGATATTTCTCCCAGCAATCTTGATTCCAACTTGTGTTTCTTCCAGTCCAGCGTTTCTCATGATGTACTCTGCATATAAGTTAAGTAAACAGGGTGACAACATACAGCCTTGACGAACTCCTTTTCCTATTCGGAACCAGTCTGTTGTTCCATGTCCAGTTCTAACTGTTGCTTCCTGACCTGCATACTAATTTCTCAAAAGGCAGATCAGGTGGTCTGGTATTCCCATCTCTTTCAGAATTTTCCACAGTTTATTGTGATCTACACAGTCAAAGGCTTTGGCATAGTCAAGAAAGCAGAAATAGATGTTTTTCTGGAACTCTCTTGCTTTTTCCATGATCCAGCGGATGTTGGTAATTTGGTCTCTGGTTCCTCTGCCTTTTCTAAAACCAGCTTGAACATCAGGAAGTTCACGATTCACATATTGCTGAAGCCTGGCTTGGAGAATTTTGAGCATTACTTTACTAGCGTGTGAGATGAGTGCAATTGTGCGGTAGTTTGAGCATTCTTTGGCATTGCCTTTCTTTGGGATTGGGATGAAAACTGACCTTTTCCAATCTTGTGGCCACTGCTGAGTTTTCCAAATTTGCTGGCATATTGAGTGTAGCACTTTCACAGCATCATCTTTCAGGATTTGGAATAGCTCCACTGGAATTCCATCACCTCCACTAGCTTTGTTCATAGTGATGCTTTCTAAGGCCCACTTGACTTCACATTCCAGGATGTTTGGCTCTAGGTCAGTGATCACACCATCGTGATTATCTGGGTAGTGAAGATCTTTTTTGTACAGTTCTTCTGTGTATTCTTGCCACCTCTTCTTAATATTTTCTGCTTCCGTTAGGTCCATACCATTTCTGTCCTTTATTGAGCCCATCTTTGCATGAAATGTTCCTTTGGTATCTCTGATTTTCTTGAAGAGATCCCTAGTCTTTCCCATTCTGTTGTTTTCCTCTATTTCTTTGCATTGATCACTGAAGAAGGCTTTCTTATCTCTTCTTGTTATTCTTTGGAACTCTGCATTCAGATGTTTATATCTTTCCTTTTCTCCTTTGCTTTTCGCTTCTCTTCTTTTCACAGCTATTTGCAAGGCCTCCCCAGACAGCCATTTTGCTTTTTTGCATTTCTTTTCCATGGGGATGGTCTTGATCCCTGTCTCCTGTACAATGTCACGAACCTCATTCCATAGTTCATCAGGCACTCTATCTATCAGATCTAGGCCCTTAAATCTATTTCTCACTTCCACTGTATACTCATAAGGGATTTGATTTAGGTCATACCTGAATGGTCTAGTGGTTTTCCCTGCTGCTGCTACTGCTAAGTCGCTTCAGTCGTGTCCGACTCTGTGCGACCCCACAGACAGAAGCCCACCAGGCTCCCCTGTCCCTGGGATTCTCCAGGCAAGAATACTGGAGTGGGTTGCCATTTCCTTCTCTGACGTATGAAAGTGGAAAGCGAAAGTGAAGTCGCTCAGTCGTGTCGGACTCTTAGCGACCCCATGGACTGGAGCCTACCAGGCTCCTCCGTCCATGGGATTTTCCAGGCAAAAGTACTGGGGTGGGGTACTTTCTTCAATTTCAGTCTGAATTTGGCAATAAGGAATTCATGGTCTGAGCCACAGTCAGCTCCTGGTCTTGTTTTTGCTGATTGTATAGAGCGTCTCCATCTTTGGCTGCAAAGAATATAATCGATCTGATTTCGGTGTTGACCATCTGGTGATGTCCATGTATAGAGTCTTCTCTTGTGTTGTTGGAAGAGGGTATTTGCTATGACCAGTGCATTTTCTTGGCAAAACTCTATTAGTCTTTGCCCTGCTTCCTTCCGTATTCCAAGGCCAAATTTGCCTGTTACTCCAGGTGTTTCTTGACTTTCTACTTTTGCATTCCAGTCCCCTATAATGAAAAGGACATCTTTTTTGGGTGTTAGTTCTAATAGACCCTAAACATAATTAGGAAAAAAATGTAGCAAATGTGACAGAGGAGTGCTAGGCTATGTTTTCATATTCACACTTGTGTGTAGATATGCATGTTTCTTTGTGCATGAAACATAAAATAATATCCAGCAAACTCTTGGCAGTGTTTTGGTTTCTTTTTGGTGGAAAATGATGGGATAATAAGGGGTTTTGCACTGCTTTCGTCACCAACAAAAACAACAGGCGTCCTACTTCATGGTAACTGCTTATGGAATATGACGATTCTAAACGGATTTAATCACCCAAAGGAAATGTGCCTTTTGTTTTATGTGCCTCTTTATTTCTCCTTTGAAAATCGATATCAATATTGTTCTGTTCTAATGGAGGTATATTTTACATGAAATCTGCTAGACAGGTCCTGTTTTTGTCCTTGGCTCTAGCAAACATTTCTGTTTTCCCACCCCCACCCCCACAGGAAAGAGAAGGGGACAGCTACAGGGGTAAATTATGACTCTTTGTGTCAAACAGCCGGGTCTATCGTGATTTAAGATCCCGGAATTGACTTGCATGTTTCAGATTCATCCAGTAATTGAATCAAGATTCAATCCAATATTCTGCAGCTTAGCTTGTGCCCTCATTGTGCTCCACAATTGTATTTGGGATAAAATATTCTCTGCAGGGAACCTAAAATAACCAGGCCTCCAGAGATGTCCATAAAGTGCACAAGTACATAACAACAGTTGAAAATTCTGGAAAAGTAAAAGTAGGCTTACCAAATGTTAGCGTATCATGTCGTGCTCAGTCACTCAGTCGACCCCGTGGACTGTAGCCCACCAGGCTCCTCTGCCCATGGGATTCTCTAGGCGAGAATCCTGGAGTGGGTTGCCATTCCCTTCTCCAGGGGATCTTCCCCCACCCAGGGATTGAACCTGTGTTTCTACGTCTCCTGCTTTGGCAGGCAGGTTCTTTACCGCCAGCGCCACTTGGAAAGCCCAGTGTATCATGAGGCAGAGACATTGGAGCCACCTTCCCTTTCTGTCCAAGTGGTCAGCCTTCTTCAGGGTGGAGCTTGATGCACTGGAAGATTTGCTCCTGGTTTTTTCCTCTTAAAAAGATAAGCCTTAGGGTGTCTGCTTCCGATGTGATTCTAAGAAAATGTTCCAAACAAGTCCTTTGAACCTCCATCTGTTTTCATCCTTATTGCCTATGCACTTTGCAACAGAAAATGCCCTGTGAAAAGGCTAGAGTGTCATCTATTGATTCATCCAGTTCTTCCAGTTCACATGGGTCATGTTTGTAAACTGCTCTGTTTGTGCCTACCCTCCACTCGCCCTACACTGAATTTAACAGGGTTGGCTCTCTGCCATCCTGGCTGTCAGAAGCCCTGTAAAACCAGTGAAGTGCCTGTGATGGGAAGATTGGACCATGAGCATTTCAGTCCCTCCAGGCTTCCAATAAATGGTCCCAGGTTATTGGGCAATATAATTGCATAGCTGTATATGCAGTGCTTATAAGCAATGCTGATGACTGCTGGTAAGTTATAATTCCTTATGACACTGAAAATAATCTCTGAAAAGCCAGTCCAGAAGGAAAAAAAAAAAAACAACAACCAGTAGATGTCTCTCTGGTGCTTCAGTTCGTTCATATTCTTGTGTGATTAGCCACAGATGTCTGTGCGTTCAAAAACACAGTGGTACGAGGGAAGATTTGCATCTCTTAGTTTGGACAGGTGGAAGGAGGGCCCGAAGTGCCCTAGAAACATACCCGAACCTAGCCGTTAGCATCTGCACTTCTGATCTCATCTTTTTAAAAAGGCGTGTTTTACTTACAAAGGTGAGCAGTTATGAAACATTGCACATATTTTTGCAAAATGATCACAGTGGTAATTTGGTGAATGTGTGTCCAGGTAGAGATTCCCAGGTGGCGCTAGTCATAAAGAACCCACCTGCCGATGCAAGAGACATAAGAGATGAGGATTACATCCCTGGGTCAAGAGATGAGGATTGCATCCCTGGGTCGGGAGTATCCCCTGGAGGAGGAAATGGCAAGCCACTCCAGGATTCTTGCCTAGAGAATCCCTTGGACAGAGGAGCCTGGCAGTACATAGGGTCACAAAGTATCAGACAGGACTGAAGCGACTTAGTGGCACAACCCGCACGAGAATCCAGTTGAAAGATGGTTGTCCTGAGAAAAAATATTTTGTTGCCTCCTCAATAGTTCCAATCCCTGAATAACAGAGAATGTGGCACTCTATAAGGGAAAAGGAGGTCATGAAAGGAACTCACTGACAGTCCCGAAGACAACTTGGGGGGGCTCCAGGGACCCTGGACTCCCTGCTTCCTGTCTGTTTCCCCTGATCGTCATTCTTCAATTTGTGTCTCTTTCTGCAGGGCTGGGAAGCTGCCGCTGGGAAAAATCACAAGAGTCCCCTTCAATGCTCTTTAGCACTTCAGGGACAAGAATTTAGAGATTTCAATAACACTACAGCAATTGCCCTGAATCCATTTCGTAAATGGAATATTTGAAGAGCAATCACTGTGAAGTGGGACTTGCCCTCTAATAAGGAAAGCAAAATAAAAAGATGAGCAACTCACTTTAAACAATGGATATATTTCTGCAAAATACAGAATCTTGATTTTTCTCTTTGTGAGTTTACCACTGGGAATATATAAATTTATATAATTAGTAAGTATGATTTTAAAATTGCAATACCTATTGGGATGGTTATAGAGTCACATGTGGTTGTAAAATATAATACAAGGAGATGCCATATTCATTTTGCCCAGTTTTCACCGTTTTTTGAAACTACTTTAATGTCATGACAAGATATTGATACAGTCCACCAATCTCATTCAGTTCCTCTGTTTCACTTGTACTCATATCTGTGCCTATGTATATATGAGTACATTCACTTCTCTACAGCCCCGTCTTGACACCCCCTTCATCGAGGGTCACCAAACCCTGGCAATCCTTAATCTATCCTCCATTTCTCCAGCTTCATGTATCAAATGTTATATACAAGGATCAAACAGTATATAGCCTTTTGGGACTGGCATTTTTCATGCAACATGAATCCCTGGAGATTCTTGGAAGTTTTCGGTAAAGCAATAGTTTGTTTCTCTTTATTTTTGAGTAGTTTTCCAGGGATATGTGTATTCTCCTGTTAAACTTCTGATCAGATTCTAGTATTTTGCTACTACAAATAAAACTGCTCTGAAATACACATACAGGTTTTTGTATGAACATTAGTTTTCATTTCTCTGGGATTCATGCTCAGGAGTAAAATGCTCACTTCTATGGTATGTTTAACTTTTGTACAACTTTCTAAACTGCTTTCAAGAGTAACTGGACCATTTTAAGTTCCCACCTACAAAATATGAGTGGTCTAGATTCTCCACATCCTTGTCAGCATTTGGTATTGCCAGCTTTTAATTTTAGCTATTCTGATAGGTGTATATGAATATCTCATTGTATTTTTTATTGCATTCCTCTAATAGCTAACGATGTTTGAGCATCTTTTCATGAGCGTATATCTGTCTACAAAACCTCTTTGATGAAATATCTCTTTGTGACCTTTGTCCATTTTTTAATTGGATTGTTTGGGCTTTTTTACTGTGAGTTTTTTAAATGTTTTGTATTTCCTAGACACTGGGCCTTCGTTGGGTGTGTGGTTTGTAACGATTTTCTCCCAGTCTATAGCTTGTATTTCCATCCTTTCTATTTTATTCAGGACTTAAACCTTGCTCACCATAGAAGCCTCAGCCTAATGTAATGGCTCCATCCTCCATAAAACCTTAAACACATTCACCTCTTCTTCAAAGTCATGGCTGGATACAAATCTGGAGGTGTCACCGGAAATTTGGGGAACAGCGGTGTGGATAGAACTCTCAGAATGGACTTAGAGCCTGAGAGTGTGCCCCATGAGAGTACCCCAGAAGGCTCCCAGTGCAAAAGAGGACCTTAGAATCAAGCAGCAAGTATGGTTTTATAGACAGCCAGCATCTTCCTTCATTTACCACAGCAGGCTTGCTCCCTGCAATCGTGAATAAAAAGGCGGTGTTGATGCAGGAATGAAAGCTGGGTACCCCAACTTTTAGGCTTGTAGTGCCCTGATTCAGAAACCGTGACGTAGTGTTCAACTTGAATTTTATAACTAAAATATTCCAGGTTTTCTGGACCTCGGCTGGACTGGACCAGTCTACTCTGGTCTACTACCTTGTCCCTAATGACAAGGATTAAGTCCTTGAATACAGGTGAGGCTCCATCCTCTTAAAATAAAAGAATTTTTTTCTCAGTCAGACACTCCCAAATTCCATGCCACAGATTCATTTCAGCTTTAAAATCATAGAATAATAGCAAGAACATCCCTCTAACTTTTCAAAAAGTCAGCAATTATGAATCCTCATGTACCTACCACACAGCCTCAACAGTGGTCAGATCATTTCCCCATGGTTTTGACAGTGACTTTGGCAAATTTCTGTCATGTCTTCCTAAGGTCTTTTTTCTTTTCTTTCCTCCTCTATTTGGTCTATTTTCTGCATTTTCCCGCTAAGACCACATTTAGTTTGAACCCTGGACATGGTTCAAAGTCATTAGTTCCTTTAGTGTTTCTTATGCAATTCATGGTTAAATAGCCAAGACATTCCAGAGTAATAGAATGTGCATTTGAGAAGTCTTGACTGGTGGATAGTGAGACTCATGTCAACATTTAATAAGAAGAGAGGAAAATCATGAGAGAGATCAAAAAAGACTTCTTAGCCAAGAAATCAGATATAAAAAAAAAAGTAAAACTCTCGGGTCTTGTGCACTGTAATAGTTTGTCATACCCAAGACGAGAGCCACAGTTGAGAATGTTGGAAGGAATTAGATTCAAATTATGGTGGAGTAAGGACATGTAAAACAAATCATCCATCTGAGGAAAAGCACATAATACAGTAAACCTGCCTTCCAGGACTGGTTGCCTGGCAACCAAATAGGGATGTGGTCACTGGAAAAGTCTAAGCCAGGAAGGAAGCAGGTCAGTGACCGTGGAGAGGCGAGGGAGTTTCCACAGCAGCAGAGTAGCAATAGCATTTCTGAGGGAAATTAGCCAGCAGGAAGATGCCTGGAGATTGGTAGGCTCCAGTCCATGGGGTCGCTAAGAGTCGGACATGACTGAGCGACTTCACTTTCACTTTTCACTTTCATGCATTGGAGAAGGAAATGGCAACCCACTCCAGTATTCTTGCCTGGAGAATCCCAGGGACGGGGGAGCCTGGTGAGCTTTCGTCTATGGGGTTGCACAGAGTCGGACACGACTGAAGCGACTTAGCAGCAGTAGCAGCAGCAGGATCAAGGAAATGGCAAGCCACTCCAGTACTCTTGCCTGGAAAATCCCACGGACGGAGGGGCCTGCTGGGCTGCAGTCCATGGGGTCGATAAGAGTCGGACACGACTGAACAACTTCACTTTCACTGTTCACTTTCATGCATTGGAGAAGGAAATGACAACCCACTCCAGTGTTCTTACCTGGAGAATCCCAGGGACAGGGGAGCCTGGTGGACTGCCGTCTCTGGGGCCGCAGAGTCAGACACGACTGAAGCGACGCAGCAGCAGCAGCAGCAGCAGCAGCAGGATCATAGATATTAATCAGAAGGGATCTATCTGCTGAAACTTTTCACATTTCCAGGGAAGTTTTATAGTTTTGAGGAAAAGTAGGTTATGGGATTATCTGGGTAAAGAGATCCTTAGCACTCCCAGAGCACAAGTATGTTTGAAATATTATGAGGACAACTGAAGACCGAAAGGAACCAGTGAAGGATTTTTGATTTCAGTCTTAAATGAGCCTTTCATTCCATGTTCAAAAGACTGTAAGAAAGAAAATGGAAAGGAAAAGAACCACTTGATATTGAAAATAATTCTTCACAGCTACATACCCTCACACATTCCTGTATAGACTAACACACATCCAGGCTCACTTTTGGGGCAGTCCAATTTATAAATAATTGTTTCCATTTAGTTCATTCAGACTGTTAAATACCATAAATTGTGTAGCTGATAAACAACAGGAATTCCTCACAGTTCTGGAGGTGAAGAAGTCCAAGATCTAGCTAATTAACACATCCATCGCCTCACATATTTATCTTTTTTATTTTGGTGGGAACATTTCAGTTCTTCTCTCTTAGCAGATTTCACTGATATAACAGGGTGGCTTTTGAATTTTGCCGCATGTAAATGTACTAGTTATTTTAAAATAGGACAAAAAAGAAGTTCAAGGTCAAGATTCTGGCAAATTTGGGGAATGGTCAGGGCCCACTGCCTGGTTCCTAGACAGCTATCTTTCCCTATATCCTTATATATCAGAAGGGTGAAGTAACTCTCTGGGGCCTCTTTTATAAGGGCATGAATTCCATGCATTAGGGTCTAAACCCTTCCCAAGGGCCCATCTTCAAATAGCATCATATCGGGGATCACATTTCAACATATGAATTCTGGGGAGATACGCATGTTTATTCTATGGCATTTTCCTTCCTACTGTACTTATTGCAATGGAAGCCACACAAGGAATGATAAGGTAGTCTCTGCCCTCAAGAGAACTGTAACATAATTGGGAAAAGAAAGCTTAAATAGGTGAGAGGATTCAATAAATGAAGAAAGAAGAAAGGAATAAACATTCATGAAGTGTTCTATGTAGGACACAGTATTATGTTCTATGTGTGTTAATGACTTTGTATATTTTTTCATTGACATTGATGGATATTTAAGTTAATGTTTCTCAATTCCTTTTTCGTATCATGGACCCTTTTGAGTATCTGAGGAGAGCTATGAGTCCCCTACAAAATGAAATGAGAATATATACATATATAATATTTTCTCACAATATTCAGGAAGCTTTTGGACTGCTGAATTTGATCCATGGGATTCAAGTTAAGAAATTCTATTATTAGACTTATGGAGCATCACTTCTCATTGAAGAATGAAACCGACCCTTAGAAGTTTACATGCTCAAATGACTTCACAAAGTCATACTGCTACTGCTAAGTCACTTCAGTCGTGTCGAACTCTGTGTGACCCCATAGACGGCAGCCCACCAGGCTCCCCTGTCCCTGGGATTCTCCAGGCAAGAACACTGGAGTGGGTTGCATTTCCTTCTCCAATGGATTAATGTGAAAAGTGAAATGTAAGTCTCTCAGTCGTGTCCAACTCTCAGCGACCCCATGGACTGCAGCCTACCAGGCTTCTCAGCCCACGGGATTTTCCAGGCAAGAGTACTGGAGTAGGGTGCCATCGCCTTCTCCAACAAAGTCATACAGTGAGTAAGTAACCCATTTGGGGATAAAACACCATCTTCATTACATATAGGAAATATCTCTAGTCAAACCATAAAAGGGAAAATGAAGTATAAAACCTTACAGAAATGTGTTAGAAACTTTGCAAGAGGACTGTAAGAAGTTGTTGCATCTTGGAAGTTGTTGCATCTCAAGGACAGATTCCTTCTTTTCTCACTAGAGCTTTTCCCAATTAAATATTGATGAAATCTTTCTGGAAATTTTAGTGAAAGTTCTTAAGCTCAGTGTTCAGATTTTTTTTTTCCCATTCTCAAGCCAAAGAAATTCATTCACACTGACCCTAGCAGATAAATAAACCAATTAATTAAAGAGCTTTCAAAATAAAGATAAAAAGGTATTTCATGGAATATGAGAAAAGGAAGTATGGACCGCCTAAAACAGAGAACAGGCAAGGTGGTGAGGGACCAGGGGTGTGCTTCTCACCTCTCTCCTCCTTAGGATTCACTGGCTCGCATGGGAATCTGATGTGTGCTCAGATGTGTTCTGAGCACATCTGGAATGATGACCAAATCTAGCTCCCAAGTTACCTTTTTCTTACTTCCAACAGTTAGAAACATCTGACATATATCTTTCCTGATCTCTTGATTTCCAAATTTTACTTCAACATCCTGGTAGAGAGCACTTTATTTGTTGAGTTTGGGCCAGTTTTCACCTCTCATCTAATCAGCGATCATGGGGTCGGAGGGTGGGTGAGGCAGAGATCAGCCATTAACAACCTGATGTTAGGGATCCATCTCAGGGGTGCCTAGGATACAGGAGCAGTGACCCCAAAAGGTTTCTGTAAAGGGCCAAATGGTATTCATTTTAGGATTTGTGGGCCAGATGGTCTCTGTCATGGATATACAACCTCTTGTTGTAACACAAAAGCAGCCCTACTTAATATATAAACAAATGAAAACATCTCTGTTCGAATGAAAGTTTATGGACACTAAAGTTGAACTTCCTATAATTTCACATATCACAATATATTATCCCCCTTTTGGATTTTCCCCCCTAGTCATTTAAAAATATAAAAATCATTCTTCGTTTCCAAGGTATACAAAAACAGGCGGCAGGCCAGGTTTGGCCAATGACTCATAGTTTGCAAACTCTTGGAGTGCTCTCTTCCACCTAGTGACTTGGAGACCCATGCTTTCTTCATCTTTTCATGTCCCCATCTTAGCATGTGACTTCCAATGTTGCCATAGCAAAGGGAAAGGAAGAATGGAGGGAGCACACAAACTCTTAACTGTCTGGACCAGGACGTGCCCCACATCATACATTACTTTTCACAATCCAGTGACCAGTACTCGTCACATAATCCTAGCCTAATTACACGAGAAGCTGAGAAATACAGGGCAGCAGACAGATAGACAGTGAGTAGCAACAATTTATGCCACACTATCGAACTAAGTAGTAGTCAATAACCTATCTTTAAGACTATTAATCAAATATACTGCATTTCTGTTTATTTTTCATTGTACATCCAGATGCGCATAACCTCAGAAAACTTTCCCCCAAGTAATATTATTATAAAACTAATGCACATATATGTAGTATAGAAAACTTAATGAATGTATGAAATAGAATTCATTTTCATTTCTTACATTACTTGATAATATTTATGTGTTTATTGCTATTACTGCCTTATAGAATGCCAAAATCTGTATTTTATGCTCATCTTATTATAGAAAACCTCTGCAACTCACTGAAATGAATAGAAAACATTTTCCACTACTCAGTACTAGATGCCACTCAAAATGCCTGTGCAAAAGTAATGCCCACTTTTGCAACGCTGTCGTGCCTACATTTTTCCCATTAGTTTACTTGGAACTTTACCTACTTAATTGGTTACATCCAAATTCTTTTATATTCTGCCTGGTAGCTAAACGTTTCCAGTAGTTGACCTCATTTCACTTATTACCCTGGTGTATAGCCTTCGATTCACATAGCTCATCACTTTAATATTCTTTTTTTGGCCATGCAGCATGTGGAATCATTCCCCTGCTGCTGCTGCTGCTGCTGCTAAGTCGCTTCAGTAGTGTCCGACTCTGTGCGACCCCATAGACAGAAGCTCACCAGGCTCCCCCGTCCCTGGGATTCTCCAGGCAAGAACACTGGAGTGGGTTGCCATTTCCTTCTCCAATGCATGAAAGTGAAAAGTCAAAGTGAAGTCGCTCAGTCGTGTCCAACTTCAAACCTACACACCTTGCGTTAGTACAGAGTAATAACCGCTGGACCACCAGGGAAGTCTCTGTCATTCTGGATTTGTTTCTTTAATGCTCTATGTAAAACTCTACTTTCTACCACTGTCTTCACTTTCTGCCTTCCTCAGCTTACATTTCAGTCATATCAAATTTTACATTTTCCTATTCTCTGAAGTCTTACCAGATTAGCCCCACCTCATAGAAAGTGCAGAGAAGGCAATGGCACCCCACTCCAGTACTCTTGCCTGGAAAATCCCATGGACAGAGGAGCCTGGTAGGCTGCAGTCCATGGGGTCGCTGCGATTCAGACACGACTGAGTGCCTTCACTTTCACTTTTCACTTTCTTGCATTGGAGAAGGAAATGGCAACCCACTCCAGTGTTCTTGCCTGGAGAATCCCAGGGATGGGGGAGCCTGGTGGGCTGCCGTCTATTGGGTCGCACAGAGTCGGACACGACTGAAGCGACCTAGTAGCAGCAGCATATAAAATGAAAGTGTTATGGCTCAATCATGTCTGACTCTTTGCAACCCTATGAATTGCAGCCCATCAGGCCCCTCTGTCCATGGGATTCTCCAGGCAAGAATACTGGAGTGGGTTACCGTTCCCTTCTCCAGGGGACCTTCTCAACCCGGGAATCGAACCTGGGTTTCCTGCATTGCAGGCAAATTTTATACCATCTGAGCTGCCAGGGGGAGAAGGCAATGGCACCCCACTCCAGTACTCTTGCCTGGAAAATCCCATGGATGGAGGAGCCTGGTAGGCTGCAGTCCATGGGGTCGCTAAGAGTCGGACACGACTGAGTGACTTCACTTTTGCTTTTCACTTTCATGCATTAGAGAAGGAACTGGCAACCCACTCCAGTATTCTTGCCTGGAGAATCCCAGGGACGGGGGAGCCTGGTGGGCTGCCGTCTCTGGGATCGCATAGAGTCGGACACGACTGGAGCGACTTAGCAGCACCAGCAGCAGAGCTGCCAGGGAGGCTATTACTGATTTTGATTTCTTCACACCACTGAGGATCTGAATCATTCTATCAGTCATTAATAATACAACAGCATACATTTTAATGTAATTTCTTTAAGTCTTATTTCCACATTTAGATTTTGTCTTCACAATGACAGGGCTAGTCTGTTTCCAATTCAACACAAAATATCTTACATAAAATTCTCTTATTTTTTATACTAATCAATCAGACTAGAAGGGAAACATTAAAATTTTTGAGCTAAAAATATTATCAAATGTTATTTATACATATTGCTGAGTTTGAAGGAATTTTTGGTTATGAGTCTGTTACTGAAAAGTGCTATGTAGAAGACAGATGGTTCATGCACTATGGGTATATTCTAAAAGCATTTATAATCATTTAATCTAAAGCCTTATTCACCAGAATGAGCCCAAACCTGTGCATGCATCATTTTATGGGGAATGTTCTGTAGCACTGCACACAAATTAAAGATGGGGTAGACGCGGAGTTTTGAAAATAGATTTGAAATTGATTTGACACTTTTCTCCAAGGATTCTTTTCACCTTCTGAGGAAAGAAATTTGTGATCAAAATGACTCGTTTTCATAGATAAAGAAGACAAGAGTCACAGTGCGGTGTGTGTCCAGATGATAGCTTTTGCAAGATGGGAAATAGCCCCAAAGGGAAGGTAGAGATCAGAGTGCAAGGTGCGTGAGACAGTAGCTAAGCAACATACTGCAGAATCAGGGGCTGTAAATTGTAATTACAACACCTTACATCCGTTAGTGCTTTTCCAGCTGAGAACTCAAAGTATACCCAGGCTAATAGCTTGGGCCCAAACCAAGGCATTGACTCTCAGTTTAGTCATCTGAGAAATGAAGACGGAGTCATGGCGTACTGACAATTATACAGATAGCTTCCATGTAGAAAAGAGATGAAAGGAAATTAATTCAGGATGTGAGCAAGCCTGATGACTCAATATTAAAATGAAAGAAACAAGAAGAAATATCAGAGACATATCAAAAAATGCTTCTGATTTTTCAGAATTCTCTCAAATTGCTTCAGACTCTCATTTCAATGACTTCTAATGATATAATTTCAAAAACTGTTAGCTCTCAAACATCTTGATCCGATAGAAAGTAGTCTCAAGTTTCATCAAGGATCATACAGAGAATTGCTTTTAAAGGTTAAATTATTTTAGATTTAATTGAAATATAGACCTTCTGATAGTAGAACAGTTTATACTAGAAAAATAAAAGACATTTAAATATAAAAATAAACACTTTTCATTAGCACATTTGTACTATAGCCAAATTAAAAGAACTGATTTTTAGAATAAGTATAACTTAGAAATTAGGTTAAAGCTCTATCTTTGATTACTCCACACCTCAGTGTCCTTGCTAATTTTCTTAATTATAAAGTGGGTTGAACATCACTGCACAAAATATTCATTCCTTTCCAATACTGAATCACCGTGAGGATGATGGGATGTGTCACTCATTCATTCAGCTCAAGTATGTATTAATTTATTGGGGTTTGTGTTTGCCAAATTAGAGATTCCTTCATTCTCTGGCCAGAGAACACCTTGGTTCTTTTCACTACAATGAAAAGGAAATCTCGGACAACAGGAGACGATCCTCAGAGAGTATCATCCTCCCTTTATTCTTTTTTTTTTAAAATAATTTTATTGATGAATTTATTTTTGGCTGTGCTGGGTCTGTGTTGCTGTGCAGGCTTTTCTCTAGGTGCGATGCGCAGGCTCCAGGGTGCGTGGGCTGCAGTAGTTGCTGCCCGTGTCTCAGCGGTCGTGGTTCCCAGGCTCTAAGCACAGGCTCAGGAGTTGTGCTGCATGGGCTTGGTTGCTCTGTGCCATGTGGGACCTTCCTGGCCCAGGGATCGAACCCGTATCTCCCGCACTGGCAGACAGAGTCCCTACCAGTGAGCCACCGGGGACGCACCCCTCTCCCTTATTCTCTTTTAAGAGTAATGGCCAAACATATTTAGGTGGTTCCCTCTTTGTTATCTGGCCTTTATCTGAAGATGGGAAAGTTCATGCATTTGGAGCATTTTGGGCTCCAGAACGGACATAGATTTCTCATCGGTGGGATTCAGAAGACGAAGAGTTTGCCATTTTCCTACAACTAATTCCCTAGGGGTTCAGATGACCTTTAGCAACTGATCTGATCTGATCTGAACAACTCCTCTAATCTAGTGTTGGTAATCTGATCTAGTTGGTAATCCCCGAGCTGTGACCTTCACTCAGATGAAATTCCACTAGATCTGTTACTTTATTTAGAGGAAAAGGGACACATCTTCCCTCTAGAAATCTGATAGATATCTATGTTAAAGAAATACTTCTATAGAATTTCTAATCATCAGAATATCTTTCTGGAGATTAGAGGATGATATTCTTCATCATTGAAGATATGCAGGTTTGTGTTTTTTTTTTTTTTAATTGCAGATCTAAACTACTTTGCCTGGAATATATTCATTGCTCAAATATTTCCTCAGTGGAAAAGTCTTCCCTGATCATCCTTTATAAAATACTTCACATACCTGTACTACCATTTTCACATGTGTCCTTACTCTGATTTTTCCCCTATGGTTCATACTCTCGTCTGAACTGTGTGTGTGTGTGTGTGTGTGTGTGTGTGATTTGTTAACTTGTTAATGCCAGAGTAGAAATAAACTTCATAAGAACAGAGACTTTGCTTATTTATCGCCTAGACTAATGGTTAGTAATGGTAGATTCTTAGCACACATTCTCTAAGTAGATGGATGTGTGAATTCACATTCTCTACGTGAATGGATAGAAGGCTGGGTGGTGGACAGGCAGTGTTTGGTAGTCTTCAAATGCACAACAGAAAAAAATGCATTCTGTAGTAGTCCCTACCCTTAGAGAAAGGTGATTAGTAAAATATCATAGCAGGCATAGGACCTGATATTAGCTTTGAAAGAAGTAGACAGTCATGGAAAAGGGAAAGGAGAGCCTTCCGGAAAGAGAGCCCATTGTTTCACTAAAGGTACAAAATGGGGATAGATGTGTATGTGATGGCTGAAGACCGGAAGTAGCTATCAGGATTCGTGTAGTATTAAGTATTGGTTGGAAAGGTAGGGTCAGGCCAGCTTTTAAAAGACCTCTGATACTTGACTGAGACACTTGAAATTTTGTCCCCTCAATAGTGGGGAATCATTGAAGGTTAATGAGCAATGGGCAACAACATAAAACGTGAGTAAATCAAGAAGATGAAGTTGAAAATAGATGGGATGGATTGGAGACACAGGAGACTAAAGAAAAAAGCAGTTGGGAGCTACTTCAGTGACAAAAACTCAAGTGGTAAATTTCAAATTTAAATAATGAAAAGTAAAACAATTTTTAAAGGAGGATGCATACAGACAATAGTATAGAAGGGAAATCAAGCAAATCAATATCATTTCTTTCCATGTCTTCAGGAAAATGATGGAACCCATCTTCTTCATTAAGACACTAAACATATTTAGATGTGTAGCACTTTACAGTCACCATCTAATAATTCGGAGTAGTAAAAGGAATTATTTTAAAAATTGACATTGAATAAAACAAATCTTCTGGGTTATTTTTGTGATTTTTAAGTACTGCTTATGGTCTTCATATTTTATTTAGTCAAAATAAAAACAGAACCAGATAATTATATGCCCTATGGCTGAAGGCTTGGCAAATTGTCACAAATCAGGATTGGTTCTCATATTGCTTGGATATTTATGAAGGATGGATCATATAAGATTTGAAAATCTTCTTGAGTACTATAAAATCTGTGAAACTCTAGCCAAAAATATCATCAAGAACTGGGAAGAAAAGACACAGATGAACAAGAGAAAAATTTGATTTCTTTCAGGAAACTTTAATTAGAATCATTTGCTTATTCAAGCAAATAATAAAGAAATTTTTAAGAATAAGATATAAAGAAAGAGTGCTTAAATATGATAGGCAATGAGTTTTTTAGTTTATGCTGGCTGAATCCAATGACTATTTTGAAATTATTCAATTACACTGAGGGCATGCTGTATCTTATAAGTCGTTATGGGAATTCTACATGGTGAAGTCTTCCAAGCTGTTGGAGTGATAAATCTTGATCTGAAGATAAGCTGAAGTGTTATTTTTTCAATGAATTTAGCCATGTTTTCTACATATGCCTACTCACTATAGTCATCAGTTTTACAGTCAAGTGGCAATGCATTTCATTTACAAATATTGAAGTGGAATTAAACTTTGTAACGCTATATGGGATTGGTGTACTTTCTCTTAGCAAAGTCATGCCAGTTAAAGTACTGACCTTCACTGTGAAATTCTGTTGATGGTTAGTGCTCTATTTTAGATGTTAAAAAAGATTTTACTAATCTCTTACATATATATATATTTTATTGTAAACATTAGATAAACTATCACAGAATATCTTTGACACCTTTGAAGGAGCTCTCTTATTAGGGACATCAAAGGATCAACTCTAAAATTTTAAAAATTACAAATTGGATTATATTAAAATAAAAAGAAATATTCTTCAAAAGATATTTTAAGAAGTTAAAAAGCAACCCACAGAATGAGATCAGATACATATATGTGTGTATATATATATTTGTATAAATATAAATAAGAAATAACTCAATAGATAAGAGGATATTTAAATGACAGTTAAATCTATAGGAAGGTGCTCAACTTTATTTGTTATTTTTTAAACACAACTTAAATCATAATTCAGTTCAGTTCAGTTGCTCAGTTGTGTCCGACTCTTTGTGACCTCATGAATCGCAGCACGCCAGGCCTCCCTGTCCATCACCAACTCCCAGAGTTCACTCAGACTCACATCCATCGAGTCAGTGATGCCATCCAGCCATCTAATCCTCTGTCATCCCCTTCTCCTCCTGCCCCCAATCCCTCCCAGCATCAGAGTCTTTTCCAATGAGTCAACTCTTTGCATGCGGTGGCCAAAGTACTGGAGTTTCAGCTTTAGAGCACCCAGGACTGATCTCCTTTAGAATGGACTGGTTGGATCTCCTTGCAGTCCAAGGGACTCTCAAGAGTCTTCTCCAACACCACAGTTCAAAAGCATCAATTCTTTGGCACTCAGCTTTCTTCATAGTCCAACTCTCACATCCATACATGACCACTGGAAAAACCATAGCCTTGACTAGGTGAACCTTTGTTGGCAAAGTAATGTCTCTGCTTTTTAATATGCTATCTAGGTTGGTCATAACTTTAATTAGATGTCACTAAATAACCACCAGAATGGTCAAGTGTAAGACTGATAATACCAAGTGTTGGTATGAATGTGGAGTAAACTGAACTCCACACTGAGTGGAAATTGATAAAAATCACTTTTGAAAACTGTTTGGCAACATCTTTTCAAGGATAACATAAAATCTACAGCTAGAAGTTCTACTTCTGGATATAACTAGCAGAAATGTGTATGTGTGTTAATTCTCCAAGAGACGTGTAAAAGAAAGTTCAGTGACTATAGTTTATATTACTCCTAAACTAGGTCACTACCCAAATCACCATCAGCTGTAGATTGGATAAATATATTCTGGAATATTCACTCAGTGGACAGTATTGAGAATTAAAAATATAAAACTACTATAAAGATGACCCAAAATCATAATATTGAGCAAAAGCCAGATATTAAAAAATTACCAAGCATACAGTTCATTTTATGTAAAATAGCAAAATAATTAAAAATAATATTAGTTGTCAGATGTCAGGATAATGATTACCTTCTGAGAGGAGAGGGTATTTCTGTTTGGAAGGAAACCAGAAAGTCTGAGCTGTGGGGATCATTCTTTTTTGTGATCTGACTTCTATTACTTGCCCATCTTGTGGAAATTCATCAAGCTGTATACACTCAGTGTACTTCATTCCATGTCCTTATATGTGTATGTACCTGTTTGTAAAACATACACTGTGCTCAGTAGAAAGTTTAGAATATCTTAGACAAGTTAGATGTGATTAAATTCCAGCAAAAGATTCACAAAATAGAGAAGTAAAATGAAGCATGTAATTTCCCCTTCACTCATATCAGATCAGTCGCTCAGTTGTGTCCGACTCTTTGCATCCCCATGAATCGCAGCATGCCAGGCCTCCCTGTCCATCACCAGCTCCCGGAACTCACTGAGCCTCACATCCATCGAGTCAGTGATGCCATCCAGCCATCTCATCCTCTGTCGTCCCCTTCTCCTCTTGCCCCCAATCCCTCCCAGCATCAGAGTCTTCTCCAATGAGTCAACTCTTCGCATGAGGTGGCCAAAGTACTGGACTTTCAGCTTTAGCATCATTCCTTCCAAAGAAATCCCAGGGCTGATCTCCTTCAGAATGGACTGGTTGGATCTCCTTGCAGTCCAAGGGACTCTCAAGAGTCTTCTCCAACACCACAGTTCAAAAGCATCAATTCTTCGGCGCTCAGCCTTCTTCACAGTCCAGCTCTCACATCCATACATGACCACAGGAAAAACCACAGCCTTAACTAGACGAACCTTTGTTGGCAAAGTAATGTCTCTGCTTTTGAATATGCTGTCTAGGTTGGTCATAACTTTCCTTTGAAGGAGTAAGCGTCTTTTAATTTCATGGCTGCAGTCACCATCTGCAGTGATTTTGGAGCCCAGAAAAAGAAAGTCTGACACTGTTTCCACTGTGTCCCCATCTATTTCCCATGAAGTGATGGGACCAGATGCCATGATCTTCGTTTTCTGAATGTTGAGCTTTAAGCCAATCTTTTCACTCTCCACTTTCACTTTCATCAAGAGGCTTTTTAGTTCCTCTTCACTTTCTGCCATAAGGGTGGGTGTCATCTGCATATCTGAGGTGATTGATATTTCTCCCAGCAATCTTGATTCCAACTTTTGTTTCTTCAAGTCCAGCGTTTCTCATGTTGTGCTCTGCATATAAGTTAAATAAATAGGGTGACAGTATACAGCCTTGACATACTCCTTTTCCTATTTGGAACCAGTCTGTTGTTCCATGTTCAGTTCTAACTGTTGCTTCCTGACCTGCATACAGATTTCTCAAAAGGCAGATCAGGTGGTATGGTATTCCCATCTCTTTCAGAATTTTCCACAGTTGATTGTGATCCACACAGTCAAAGGCTTTGGCATAGTCAATAAAGCAGAAATAGATGTTTCTCTGGAACTCTCTTGCTTTTTTCATGATCCAGCGGATGTTGGCAATTTGATCTCTGGTTCCTCTGCCTTTTCTAAAACCAGCTTGAACATCAGGAAGTTCACGGTTCACATATTACTGAAGCCTGGCTTGGAGAATTTTGAGCATTACTTTACTAGCATGTGAGATGAGTGCAATTGTGCGGTAGTTTGAGCATTCTTTGGCATTGCCTTTCTTTGGGATTGGGATGAAAACTGACCTTTTCCAGTCCTGTGGCCACTACTGAGTTTTCCAAATTTGCTGGCATATTGAGTGCAGCATTTTCACAGCATCATCTTTCAGGATTTGAAATAGCTCCACTGGAATTCCATCACCTCCACTAGCTTTGTTCATAGTGATGCTTTCTAAGGCCCACTTGACTTCACATTCCAGGATGTCTGGCTCCAGGTCAGTGATCACACCATCATGATTATCTGGGTCGTGAAGATCTTTTTTGTACAGTTCTTCTGTGTATTCTTGCTACCTCTTCTTAATGTCTTCTGCTTCTGTTAGGTCCATACCATTTCTGTCCTTTATCAAGCCCATCTTTGCATGAAATGTTCCTTTGGTATCTCTGATTTTCTTGAAGAGATCCCCAGTCTTTCCCATTCTGTTGTTTTCCTCTATTTCTTTGCATTGGTCGCTGAAGAAGGCTTTCTTATCTCTTCTTGCTATTCTTTGGAACTCCCCTTCACTACTCGTCCCTTAATTTTAGTCTTGCTCCAGAAACAATCACATAATTCGTTGCACATCCTTCTACCCCTACCCATGGTATTTATACATGTAAACTTACAGTAATAGTTTGAAAATGTAAATTGAGTTATATTTTATGTACCATTCCTTGATCAGTAATATCAAGTTTCTCTTTAAAAAGATTAGCAATATAAAATGCCATCAATTAAGTATGACAGTGAATGACTTTTCCTACAGTCTTGTCACTTATTTATGGAATCAAGCTTTTTAATTTTTGATAACGAGATGGACAAAACATGCCAAGACTTGGGTTCTTAGTTCCCTGGTTGGGGAACTAAGCTCCCTCAAGCCTTGTGGTATGACCCCCTCCCCCAAAAAGGTGTTTATTAAAGCTTTGAGAGGCATGGCTGAAGATCCATCAGAGAAGATGCTTCTTCTACGTTTGGAATATTCGAATCAGCCATGGCAGGATCTGCGCTAAATTAACCTGAAGATAGGATAATTCCAAGTCTAAAGCTTTTACTGAATTGGCTGGCATTCAATTCAATTCACTTTTAAGAGAAAATTTCATGCTATTTTACAAGCAGAGAGGAATGTGGTGTAAAAATATGTGAATGTATGTAATAAAATAGGGATCTTATGTATAAAATAAAATTAATGGAATAAAATATGTACAATGAAATTGGGTGATGTATAATTCTAAACAGGTGTGTTTTTAAAAATATTTTTCTTTTATTCTGCAATTTTTAATTTTTAGAACTGAATAGATTATTGATCCTCTTCTTTGTAGATGCAGTCTTTTCTGACTTTATTTAGGAGATTTAGGTAATTATTACCTTATGTATGAATTAGTTGGTCATTTGTACCTAAACTGCATTAAGTATGTGAAGGGATTTTGTGTGTGTAGGGGGTGGGAAGTCACCAAAGCAATCAAATACTTATCTCCAAAGGCAGAGACCTAGGCTGAGGAAGTTAAAGCAGGATCTTCAACGAGGATGACTTTGAAATGGGACAAATTCTGTGAAATAGTAGTTGAAGGTTGGTGAACGCAACAAGGAAGGATCTTGGAGATAGTGTTGAGAAGCAAACTGTTGTTTCAAAGAAAACTGTTTGCCCAGATGAACAAACTGTTTTCCTGGACAAATGAGTTGGCAAGAATTTTCTGAAGTGAACATTGACTTTTGATTTTCTTGCTTTATGTTGTTATCTGGGCAAGAATTTCTCAGAATAAAGAATCAAGTCATGTTGACCCAAGAGTTCTCAGTTCTCAGTCCCAATAGTTGAGTTGTTTAGAAGCCGATGATGTTAATTCTCAGAAGGGAACTTAGTTGGCAATAAACTGGATAAATAAGGCAAATTTGATAATGGCGAATCTTGAAGGACAGGTTGAGAAATTGAGCTATTATCTGAGTGTTAAATTTGGTGTAAGGATATTTGATTTTTAGTCTTGATTTGTTGCTATTAAGCTGTGACAATATTGGCCTCATCTTCAGGTTTCTCTTAAGGTTACCTCCAAACACTCAGTTACTTATTCTGCTTGACAGAACATCAGTCAGCTCCATTTGGGTTCTCATGTTTCTTCTCCCTGAGACTTACCAATCTCTCACCCAGGGTTCTGCTCCAAATAATACGTCCATGCACATTGCCATAAATTTGATTTTCTCAGAAGATGCCAGTGTAGTCAGGTGACACAGCTGGAAGTGTGGGAGAGTTAACTCCCTTGGTATAAACTTTAAGGAGTAATAAAAGAGAAGCAAGAAGGACCCTTAGATAAACTCTCTCTTTCTCCTCTTTCTAACGGGCTCTTTTGGGGTATGGTACAGATGTCTGGGGTCACCTTGCTTTACTGAGCACATGTATCTGCAGAGTAACCAGCTTTGTTTCTTTGAGCTTGGGAATCAGTGGTCCGCATGATGATACATCATTGTCCATCTGCTTTCCATCCTTCCTTATTTCACTTTCCTTACTTCCATTAACCTGTAACTAACCTGGTGGCTCAGAGGGTAAAGAATCTGCCTGCAGGGCAGAGATCCAGGTTTGATCCCTGGGTCAGGAAGATCGCTTGGAGAAGGAAATGGCAACCCACTCCACTGTTGTTGCCTGGAGAATTCCATGGATGGAGGAGCCTGGTGGGCTATAGTCCATGGGGTTGCAAAGAGTTGGACATGACTGAGCAACTAACACAGAGCATTAATATTTCTAGGAAACACAGGTTAATACAGTGAGCTTAAATCATCAAATCTCCATGGTCTTTAATTGTAATAACTGTGAAATGAGGAAATTGAACTAAATTATTTCTATGATTCTTTTAAACTTTAAAGCTTCCCAGATAGCTCAGTGGTAAAGTATCCACCTGCCAATGCAGGAACTGCAAGAGACACGGGTTCGATCCCTGAGTTGGGCAGATCCCCTGGAGGAAAAATGGCAACTGACGCCAGTATTCTTGCTGGGATAATCCCATGGGCAGAGGTGCCTAGTGGGCTACAGTTCATGGGACTGCAAAGAGTCAGACACGACTCAGCACTCACACGTGCATATACCATTATTATAATTTAAACACTTAAACTTTTGAGGAAGGAATTATGGTAAAAAACTGACCCTGGTAGCACAGCCAGGATTTTTGGAAATATAAGAAAAATAAAAAGCAATCTGGGGAGAACAGATGTTTATAAAAAGTTCTGTCCTGGCCTGATAGCTACTAAAGAGAAAATGATTTAATAATGATTCTCAGAAAAGTTGCTGAAATTGCACCGTTGTAAACATAAATGAAAATGGAAAGATTAAGTAAAAACTCAAGGAAAATATGTAACTTTTGCTGATAGTCATTGAAACAAGGAGGGCTTCATTCATTAATTTTTGCCCTTGACCAGGACCTTGCATCTACTTCACTGTTGAAGACCAGAACTCATAGCCATTTCTAAAGAGAAAACAGCATATTTTTCATATTAAAGAATTCCTTTACAGCTCAGTGGCTTCTAAGAAGATTCAATTCCCAAGATGCTGATCTAGGTCTTTGCCAGAACACAGGCTCTGTTTAAGCCCTTGATAATGTGAGCTCAGTTTTGGATCAGGAAAGGTGTCCAGGGAGATCTTCTAACAGAGATTTTTAGTGGCAATCACACAATCCAACATGGGCTTTTCCGTGGCAACTGCACTATGTCTGTTTGAAATGGCCTTCTCATTCTCTGCACCTGATGACGTGAGTCCACTTGTTAAGATGTGTGAAGTGTGTTGGATATCAACTTGTTGAGCCCCTCTACTTTATTGATAAGGAAACACAAGTCCAGAGAAATGAAGTAACTTAACCAAGGTTATAAAACTGGACAAGGAAGGCCCCTAGACAAAAACTGTCTTGTAACACAAATCTTTTATTTTCTGCATCTTACTAAAGAATCTTTTTGCTATAATGTTCAGCAAAAAAAAAAAAAAAAAAAAAAATCTAATATACCATGCTGGGAATTTTTTTTTAACCTCCTACAGTAATAAAAGCTTCTGTATCATCTGATGTATTTACATTCTGTAAGTAATATTAAGTATGTATAATATAGTGCTCTTGTCCCTCTGTCATCTGGAATTTTGTGAGTAAACAAATCTTTAACCCCATAGAGAGATAAGAAAATGCAACCCACCATCTAGTTTATGTCTAATGAAATGATCCAGAATAGAGTGAGAAGTCCTTACTGCACTCAATCTGGGAAGTGCCCTCAAGCTTAAGTGCTTCTTCTGCCTCGCACGTTGAGAGGTATCATACCACACACCACCTACTCAGTGCAGTAAATCAGCAAGAGCTGCCCTTACTCAGGTAGTTTAATCAGAGAGAAACTGATTCATGCCTGGTAGGCTTCATGTACTAATATTTTACCTTTATGGGATACATATATCAATATATCGTGCCTAGTAAGTACCATTTTGGTTTTTTTTGTGTGTGAGTAAACATAGGACCATTGATATGACAGGTTACACAATGCTATCAGAAGGCTTGAAATTATAATGTTCTGGTTTTTATTCCAATGTTGGATAAATTGAAAGGTATTGAGCTACTTCAAGTCTGTCCTCTATTGGGTTTATAATCAATTCATTCATTTAATTATATCTCTATTTTATGGAAGCCACAGTGGAATGAATATTCAAAGAAAAAGAAGGTACAAAGCATGCGGTAATTTCAGTTCAGTTCAGTTCAGTTGCTCAGTTGTGTCCGACTCTTTGCGACCCCATGAATCGCAGCACGCCACACCTCCCTGTCCATCACCAACTCCCAGAGTTCACTTAAACTCACGTCCATCGAGTCGGGATGCCATCCAGCCATCTCATTCTCTGTCGTCCCCTTTTCCTCCTGCCCCCAATCCTTCCCAGCATCAGAGTCTTTTCCAATGAGTCAACTCTTCGCATGAGGTGGCCAAAGTACTGGAGTTTCAATTTTAGCATCAATCCTTCCAAAGAAATCCCAGGGCTGATCTCCTTCAGAATGGACTGGTTGGATCTCCTTGTAGTCCAAGGGACTCTCAAGAGTCTTCTCCAACACCACAGTTCAAATTTAGTGTAAAACAAATAGCAAAATATTTGGAGACATCATTATGTAGGTAGTAGGCATTATATGACAGGTATGGATAAAAAATACAACTACTGTGGTGAGTTCATAGGAGGAGATATACTTTCTGACTGATGGGAAAAGACAAAACTTTGTAAAAGAAACTACATTAAACCTAGGCCTTGAAGAATGGGTATGATTTAATGAGTTAGGAAGAGAGCATTAGGGTAAATGGTAAAAAGCCATATTATGCATATGTAACTCACCAAAAATATATAAGGATTTAAAAATTCATGATTGGAGAATAGAGAATAGTTGAATTTTTTTAAGCTTGGCAAACAAGACTGATAAAAAGAAATGAAGGTCTGAAAGGCAAGTTAGGGACAATTTGAAGAGTATTAAATACCAGTGAAAGGAATTTTAACTTTATTCGGTAAGTAGCATGAATTCATTGAAAATTTATGAGCAGGAAATTAATGTCATTAGAACTTTAGCAAAAGAAGCAATCAAGCAGGAATATGAGTCAAGGAGGATGTAACTATAACAAGCAGACCAATAAGGAGACCATTTTGGCACCTAGGATAGGCCTGGAATGAGTGCTCAGTTGCTCAGTCGTGTCTGACTCTTTGCAATCCCATGGACTGTAGCATGCCAGGCTCCTCTGTCCATGGAATTTTCCAGGCAAGAACACTGGAGTGGGTTGCCATTTCCTCCTTCAGGGGATTTTCCCAAACCAGGGATCAAACCTGTGTCTCGTGTCTCCTGCATTGGCTTAAAAAGAAAAAAAAAAAAGCCCAAATGAAGGTAGGTAGGCAGCTATATGTGAACTTCACATATAGGCTTCAGCAATATGTGAACCGTAAACTTCCTGATGTTCAAGCTGGTTTTCGAAAAGGCAGAGGAACCAGAGATCAAATTGCCAACATCCGCTGGATCATGGAAAAAGCAAGAGAGTTCCAGAAAAACATCTACTTCTGCTTTATTGACTATGCCAAAGCCTTTGACTATGTGGATCACAATAAACTGTGGAAAATTCTGAAAGAGATGGGAATATCAGACAACCTGATCTGCCTCTTGAGAAACATATATGCAGGTCAGGAAGCAACAGTTAGAACTGGACATGGAACAACAGACTGGTTCCAAATAGGGAAAGGAGTACATCAAGGCTGTATATTGTCACCCTGCTTATTTAACTTCTATGCAGAGTACATCATGAGAAATGCTGGACTGGAAGAAGCACAAGATGGAATCCAGATTGCTGGGAGAAATATCAATAACCTCAGATATGCAGATGACACCACCCTTATGGCAGAAAGTGAAGAGGAACTCAAAAGCCTCTTGATGAAAGTGAAAGTGGAGACTGAAAAAGTTGGGTTAAAGCTCAACATTCAGAAAACGAAGATCATGGCATCTGGTCCCATCACTTCATGGGAAATAGATGGGGAAACAGTGTCAGACTTTATTTTTCTGGGCTCCAAAATCACTACAGATGGTGACTGCAGCCATGAAATTTAGAGACGCTTACTCCTTGGAAGGAAAGTTATGTCCAACCTAGATAGCATATTCAAAAGCAGAGACATTACTTTGCCAACAAAGGTCTGTCTAGTCAAGGCTATGGTTTTTCTGTGGTCATGTATGGATGTGAGAGTTGGACTGTGAAGAGGGCTGAGCGCCGAAGAATTGATGCTTTTGAAGTGTGGTGTTGGAGAAGACTGTTGAGAGTCCCTTGGCCTGCAAGGAGATCCAACCAGTCCATTCTAAAGAAGATCAGTCCTGGGTGTTCTTTGGAAGGAACGATGCTAAAGCTGAATCTCCAGTACTTTGGTCACCTGATGCGAAGAGTTGACTCACTGGAAAAGACTCTGATGCTGGGAGGGATTGGGGGCAGGAGGAGAAGGGGACGACAGAGGATGAGATGGCTGAATGGCATCACTGACTTGATGGATGTGAGTCTGGGTGAACTCTGGGAGTTGGTGATGGACAGGGAGGCCTGGCGTGCTGCGATTCATGGGGTCGCAAGAGTCAGACATGACTGAGCGACTGAACTGAACTGCGGCAGCTATAGCAGGATATTATAAAGCTGTATGTGAGAAAAGAGGTCAGATGTAAATGCTAAGAGAAAAGACAGCTTAGGCAAGAGCCAAGGTTTGTTCTTGAGATATTTCCAGGAGTATCCTGGAGGAAAAAGAATAGTTAGGAGGAAGAAGGGGCAGACAGAGTGAGCAGGGATAAAGCAGGAAACTGGAGGGCCTCAGATCCAAGGAGAAAGAGGGTCAGTATGTCAGAGGCCTGAGAAAGACCAGGGAAGTCCGCCAAAACAGATCGTTAATACTGTGACTTAAAGATCATTAACAACCACTAGGAGTAAATGAGCAAAAGTGGGTGCTGAGAATGTGTGTGCCGTGGATGTGGGTATCCTTTCCATTCGTTTTGTTGTGAATAGTGGTGGTGTTGTCAATTGGCTCATCTTCTGGAGGATCACATGATTCAAAAGCCTTATCGAGGACATTTGCTTTGATTCAATAATTTCATTTTTAGAATGGATGCAAAGATTTGTGAGCCAAGGTAATCAGAAGAGGAGAAAATTGGAAGTAGTCAAAACATCCAATAGTTAGAAATTCATTAATTTATGACACACTCATAAAATAAAATATTATGTAACCATTGAAAACTGTTATTAGCAAGAATTTGCACTTTTTCTAGAAATACTAGTTGTAGGCTAAATAGCTGTAAGATTGCTATCACAATTACTCAACTTTGCTGTTATAGCCATACACAATATAAAATCAGTGAGCATGGCTGTGTTCTAATAAAACTTTATTTACAAAGAAAAGTGGCAGGCTGGATTTGGCATGCATTGTAGTTTGCCAAATCCTATATTTGAAGAATTTGTAATGAATTAGAAACAAAACGATAATATCAACAATAACAACAGTTTGAGAAATTTGTTGTTTAGCTGCTAAATTGTGTCCAACTCTTTCGTAATTCCCCCTCTGTCCATGGGATTTCCCAGGCAAGAAAACTGGAAGATCCTCCTTCTCCAGGGGATCTTCCTAACCCAGAGATTGAACCTGCATCTCCTGCTTGGCAGGTGGATTCTTTACTGCTGAGCCACCTGGGAAGCCCAGTTTGACATATGACAGGCTTTAAAATCATATCTACTGTACTTCCAATTTTGTGTATGTGTTTGTACACCACTCTTTAAACAGGATGTATCTTTGAGTATTGGCACCAGGATGAAGTTTATTATCCACTTCATACTTCTCTGTATCTTCACATTTTTCTTTACCACTGAATATTACTTGTTTTTGTAAGCAGAGAAAAAATGTTTTTAAATGAAATTTTGTAGTGAGAGAAGTGAGATGAGGTTGCAAATTGAAATGGTTTACTTATACACAGCTCCAAACTGACAACCTAGCAGGTCTTCATGAGGAATTGGAAAATTCCATAGATTTGTGAATTCTGGATTACTGGCTTCTAAAAGGCTTAACCAAAATAACCTAAAGGGCCTCTCAGTGAGCTGTGCTTGCTGTCATGGCATGACTAACCAGCACTTGTTAAGAGAAGCAAGGTCAAGTTTACAAAGACCATCTTCTCAGCCAAGTGAGATGTTAATAGGACTGGTATCTGTATTACGTAGACACCTATGAACCGTGCCCGTCTCCCCCCTACCAGCCTCACCTCACCTGCTGTTTCTCCTTTGGTCCACATTATTTTTCCAACTTGCTGCTCCAGTATCTTTCCACAAATTGTTTGTTCTATGTGAAATAGGACTTCTCTCTTTCTTTCTTTTTTCTTTTAAAGAATATGTTATATATATTATTTGCTAAACACAAAGAATTAATATAAAGTACGTGTAAGGTAAAAAGCATTAGATATAGTGAATGCCTGGAGAAGGAAATGGCAACCCACTCCAGTGTTCTTGCCTGGAGAATCCCAGGGACGGTGGAGCCTGGTAGGCTGCCATCTATGGGGTCACACAGAGTCGGACATGACTGAAGTGACTTAGCATAGCATAGTGAATGCCCACAAATCCAAGAATTAGATCATTACTAATAAATCGCACATACTACTTCACCACCTCAATTCAGAAATGATCACTAGACTAAGTGTAAATTCTTGGCTTTTTAAAAGGTATCAGATCAGATCAGATCAGATCAGTCGCTCAGTCGTGTCCGACTCTTTGCGACCCCATGAACTGCAGCACGCCAGGCCTCCCTATCCATCACCAGCTCTCGGAGGTCACTCAGACTCACATTTATTGAGTCAGTGATGCCATCCAGCCATCTCATCCTCTGTCGTCCCCTTCTCCTCCTGCCCTCAATCCCTCCATAGCCCATCACAACATATTGTTTAGTTTTATTTTAAAGTCTCTATTACAGTAATCATGTTTATTTTTCTGGGATTTATGCTTTTAGTTGAATGTATGTTTCAAATTTTGGTTGTGTATAAAATTATACATTTGTTATTCTGTGTATTATTATTACCTAACCTTCTTTTCTGGAGAAGGCAATGGCACCCCACTCCAGCACTCTTGCCTGGAAAATCCCATGGACGGAGGAGCCTGGTAGACCACAGTCCATGAGGTCGCTAAGAGCCGGACAAGACTCAGCAACTTCACTTTCACTTTTCACTTTCATGCATTGGAGAAGGAAATGGCAAACCACTCCAGTGTTCTTGCTTGGAGAATCCCAGGGATGGGGGAGCCTGGTGGGCTGCCGTCTATGGGGTCGCACAGAGTCAGACACGACTGAAGCGACTTAGCAGCAGCAGCAGCAACCTTCTTTTCATGATTCTTTAAAATTTTCAAGTTTGTATTACTCAAACCTTGTTGCCATGACCATTCTTGTATGTATGTCTCAGGTATCATCCCATGACTAGGCTTACTGGATTTTCAAGCATTTGTTTTAATGTCTTTCTTAATACTGGAATTAATCAGATTTCCTGTTTTTTAAAAAAAGCAGTTTTGGTAAATTATATTTTCTAGGAATTTGTCCATTTCCAAGTGTGTAAGTCTGTTGGCATAAAGTTGTCCATAGTGTTCTCTTGTTATGTGTAACTTCTGCTTTGTCCACTATTGGGCATCTCATTTTAATAATTCTATTGAGGCACAACTGACATATAATCAAGAGCACATTTTAAAACTGTCTAACTTGATGAGGGGATAGGCTTGGGAATGTCCTTCTCAGATCTTCTTCTGTAGGAGAGCACGTGGCCGCCAGCACCGGCTGCGGCGCTCTGAAGCCCATCACTACGTTTGCGCCTGCGTCACGCTTCCCACAGGCGGCTTCCACCCAGTGCCCCAGTGCCCCAGGGAGCTAAGCCCCTTTGCTTTGAGACGCAGGGCTCCACCGATGGCCCAGAGAAATCCATGTCAGCCGGGCCGACACTTCTCAGAACTATACTCCTGTCCAAGACCTTCCTCTTTTTCATCCTGCTTTCCCGTTTCCCGCAAACGGTACTGCGGTGTCATGGCCCTCCCAGGCTCCTTCATCTCCCTCACCTCTTTCCTTTCAGGTTTTCCCCCCAAAATGCTCTCTTACAATCTGATCCTTTTGTGGGATCTGCCTCTTGAGCACTGGGCCTAACATAGGGAATTTTGGCTTCTGTAAACTCTATAAAACCATAACCATAGTCGAGATAATAAACATATTCATTATCCATCATTCCCAGCAATCTCTTCTTGCCCTTTGCCTGCATGCAGACTCTGGTTTCATTTCTGTAACTATAGATAATTTGCATCTTCTTATATTTTATATATAAATGAAATCATAAAATATATACCCTTCCTTGTCTGACTGTTTACATTTAGCATAAGGATTTTGAGATTAATCTATGTTGTTGCATATATCAATAAGTTAACTCCTTTTTATTGCTGAATTTTATCTCACTAGGCAAATATATGACAATTTGTTTATTCATTTCTTGATCAATATAAAATATCTTGTGGTATGAAAACTCATATCCAAATCTTTGTATAGTTTTCATCTTTCTTGGGAAAACGACCTAGAAGTGGCATGGATGGGTTATATGACAAATGTGTGTTAAAAATTTTAAGAAACTAAAAACCTATTTTCTAAGGTGTTCTTAAATGGGTCTTTTGCCTTTTTTCTTTTATATTTAACCATTCTAACCAAATATTTACCCCTTTAACTTTCTAAAAAATACTGTTGGCTTTCTTGGTTCTTTATGTTCTATATTTCTGTGGTATAGATTTGTTTTCTTTTGCATTGATTTATCCCTATTAATAACATATATCTCCTTCCTTAATTGTCTGACTTTTTATTTGTTAATATAATAACTGAAGACTAAATGTATCTTTAAGCATGTTTTTATAGCCTCCTGTATGTAGTATTTTTATTTCTAATGATTTTTAACTTCATGTATTCATTTTGTCTTTGACTCGTGAATTATTCAGATGTGTGGTTCTATTTGTCAACTGTATAGGAATGTGTGATTTATCATTCCATCACTGATGTATGCAGCTGTACTCTGCTCAGAGAAGATGGTCTATGTGATATTGATTCTTTAGAAGTTTTTGCAACTTGTTTTATGAACTAGTGCATGATCAATTTTAATATATGTTCCATGTTTTTATCAAAAGAAGGTATATTCTCCATTTTTCCCTATATTAACTAGATGAAGATTCTTTTATGTTGATTGAGTCTTTAATCTTTATAAATTTCTATGTATATAGCGGCAACAGTCCAACTCTTCTTTCCTCCACTTGTATCATACAGAGATGACATGTCAGCGTTTTTCTGAGGCCCGGCCATGGACATAGTGCATCATTTCTCAGGGCATCATTTCTCCAATGCACAGAAATCAGTGGCTACAAAGCAATGCTTGATGGAGGGGTATTGCCTCCATCTTGTACCAGCCACAGCCAGCCATTTCCTGCTACGGTCCTGTCCACACAACTTGTGTTCTCACCAGCATCTCTGGAGGGTACGTTAGTCCTTTTGCTGCTAGTCAACTTCTTTAAAACAGAATCTCAGTTCAGAAAACATGCTGAATTGAGAAGTGGAAAGAACTACCATGGATAAGTGAATCTGTGGGCTCAAAAAGCAATCTATCTTTCTTTAAGGCAAAATGACTCTGGCTTCACTTGACTCTAATGATTGCCTGCCTCTCTCTTTGGGCAGTTCTCCCCAACCACAGTCTCAGTTGCTTGACCTGCATGTGACTTGAGATCAGTCTCACTGATTGACCTCCAGACCCTGAGATCTTAAAAAGCACCAGTGCCCCTTGCTGGTGGGCTCAGTCTGGCCCTGTGCATTTGGAGTGTGTACTTTTCCTAAGAGAAAATTCCACCTTGAGTGCTCCACGGGGAGAGTCTTACTTTGACCTTCCATTCTTCTCTCTCTCCCATCTTGGCCTCCGGAATTCTGAGCCTCAGTCTTACCAGCAACCTTGTCATGGGCTGAAATGCTTGCTACTGGCTGCCATTTCTCACCAAATGGTCTGACCTCCTGACCACAAGGTGTGAGGGGCCCTCTCCCCTGCTGTAAAAGTCTGACGGATGCTGGACCATCCTGCTGACTCCCTGAGGCTTTGATGCAGGGCCTGCAACAGCCACCTACCTGTCCTCCTTCTCATCACCTGTGTTGCTGTGCTTAGTCGCTCGGTCATGTCTGACTTTTTGTAACCTGTGTTAGTTCCTGTATTTATTCTTTTAATAAATCTTACTAGAGTTCACTTTCTAGATTCTGATCCTTACTGAACCAATCTGCCTGCTGCTGCTGCTAAGTCGCTTCAGTCGTGTCCAACTCTATGCAACCCCATAGACGGAAGCCCACCAGGCTCCCCCGTCCCTGGGATTCTCCAGGCAAGAACACTGGAGTGGGTTGCCATTTCCTTCTCCAATGCAGGAAAGTGAAAAGTGAAAGTTAAGTCACTCAGTCATGTCCAACTCTTATCGACCCCATGGACTGCAGCCCACCAGGCTCCTCCATCCATGGGATTTTCCAAGCAAGAGTACTGGAGTGGGGTGCCATTGCCTTCTCCTGCCAGACTCTATCTTTATACCTGGGGAGAGAAATCAGTGTTAATTCTCCAACCACCCCCCCAATCCCCTGGCTGAACACGGTATTCATAATGTCAAAACAGAAGCCCCTAGCAAGACTAACACATCCGGACTTACTATTTACTCCATTATGGCAAATATTATGTGCACACATAATTGTTTGATTGCTCACATAGATTAATATATCTTCTCTACATTTAAATTATAAGTTTCTTAAAGGCAAATATAAACTCAATACAACCCCTTAAATAAAACAGCTGCTCAGAGAGATCTACCAATTGACTTTAATCAGTTAAGAGATTAACTTTTGTACTTGTTTATTTGAGTGTAATTTCTTGGTGTCTAGTTCATTCTTTCACAAATATTTGTTTATGGAGGATTGGGCTTCCCTGGTAGCTTGGTCGGTAAAGAATCTTGTGCAGGAGACCCAGGTTCGATCCCTGTGTAAGGAAGATCCCCTGGAGAAGGAAATGGCAAACCACTCCAGTAGCCTTGCTTGGAAAATCCCACGGACAGAGGAGCTTGGTGGGCTGCAGTCCATGGGGTTGCAAAGAGTAGGGCACCACTGAGCAACTAACACACTATGTGCTAAGTAATCTTCCAGGCTCGCAAAGAATTACGCTATCAAAGTAAATAGAACAGATTCCCTCATAGAGCTTATGTTGCAGTGGCCGGGGTAGGGGTGGGGGTTAGACAATAGCTAAATTAAAAAAAAAAAAAAAAAAGAATGTCATATGGGAAAAGGTGCTACGGAGGGAAAAAAAGTGGGGCAAATGAACAGAGAAAGATGAAGGGTGGCATTTACTGGGAGTTTTGTACGTTTTGCGTCTCTTAGAAAATAGGCTTCTGCTGCTGCCGCTGCTAAGCCGCTTCAGTCGTGTCCGACTCTGTGCGATCCCATAGACGGAAGCTCACCAGGCTCCCCCGTCCCTGGGATTCTCCAGGCAAGAATACTGGAGTGGGTTGCCATCTCCTTCTCCAAAATAGGCTTCTAGAGGTCTCTATTTTGTTTGCTTTGCATTTGAGACTTTTAAACAGAACACACCAAACATGGAGTCTTTAAGTGAAAGTGAAAGTTGCTCAGTCGTGTCCGACTCTTTGTGACCCCATGGACTATACAGTCCATGGAATTCTCCAGGCCAGAATTCTGGAGTGGGTAGCCTTTCTCTTCTCCAGGGGAATCTTCCGAACCCAGGGATCGAACCCAAGTCTCCCGCATGGCAGGCGGATTCTTTACCAGCTGTACCACAAGGGAAGCCCAAGAATACTGGGTAGCCTATCTCTTCTCCAGGGGATCTTTAGGACCCAGGAATGAACCGGGGTCTCCTGCATTGCAAGCAGATTCTTTACCAACTGAGCTATCAGGGAAGCCCATGGAGTTTTTAGGCCTGTAACAAATACTTTTTGCAAATGGTAAGAAAAGAAAAGATTTATCAAGCTTTTAAAAATCCCCTACTCCCCTTCACATTTTAAATGTTGGCAGGGCTGGGGCAGAGGGAGGTGTGAGGGAGTGAAAGACATGGGTTGCCGTCAAAATAGTATACGTGGGAATTTATTTTCTAAAAGCCCTCTGACTCGAACATTTTGGACAACACATTTTATTTAACGGAAAAGATCGTCTGTACTATTTTTATTATTTTTTCCTGGTTTCAGCAGCAGTATCGGGAAACGTGAACGATCCTGTGTACTGGTCAGTTTTCCCAAACCCAAACCCCCATGCCCTAATGCTTAACGAGCTGACGTCCTTGAAAAACCCCTGGTGACTCCCGCTGGAAGAATCGCAAGGAGCAGGGAGGCTCTTCTGAGTTACCTCGGGTGCTAACCTGGGGCAGGCGCTAGGACCGCCCAGACGCCCACAGGCAGCGCACTTCACCGCCCGTCAGAGGGGCTGAGCCGCCTCTGCTGTTACACAAGCGAGCAGGCAGCGGCAGTCACAGCTCAGCGTCCCTCCCCCTTCTGGTGGATCGGAAGGTATTTACTTTCTATTTATCATTCAGATTTTGGACACCGTCAATGTGCCTTTAGTGTTCACTGAATCTGATGCTCTGATACGCTGTCCAGCACTTGTTGGCTCACTCTATTATTTTATATCAATTTCCACAGCTGATGCAAGCAACAGTGCCATAAAGAAATGGGCTAGATATTTCCAGAGGCTGAGATCTGGAGGCATTTGGAGGTGTAAGTACATCGGTCACAGATTTCTAATGTGCTGGCTGTGTTAACTGTGTCGTCTGACCTTCTTTCCTCATTGAAGGAGCCCCACTGTAAGATGCCATCTGCATATTTCATTCATGAAGGATAAGCACCAAGACGGTGACAGAAAGCCCTAATGATGGGCCTGAAACTCCACTTTGGAGTGGCTGTGGTTCCCTCTTCTGGCTTGTGGGTTTGCAAGAGGAGAAGCTGGGTTTGCAACAGAGTTTTCATGGAAAAGAGCTTCTGCTCAGGGCTGCAGGCTGCTAGCTTACTGTCTGCTCTGTTTTCAAAGCTCAAAGATGGTCCTTTCTAATCATTGTGGTGGTGCAGTGTAGGAGTCTTTGTTATGCTTGGTTTATTTCCAATTTCAAATACTCTTATCTTAAATGTGGATTACCAGAAAGCTGTGAAACCATTCTGTACCTCTCAGGGAAAAGCCATTGAAGAAAATTCGAGTTTGCTTTCTCTTCACCGTACTATACTCAATACTCCAATTAGTAGGTTACACACAGAGACATCAAAAAAAAAAAAAAAAAAAAAAAATCTAGGATTCCCTTTCTTGTTCAACAATAAATCTGGTTATGTGTGATAAGGGAGTAGTTTGCTGTTAGAAAACCTAAAACGAAGATGACTGTACAGAGAAAAGTGGACATTCTCTCTAAGTATTTAACGAATCAATTGAAGTTACTCTTTTAGGGCTTTGGTACCAATTTTATGCATTAAAAACTCCTTGAAAACTTTAAAGCCTTGTCAAATTGTTGAGGTAGATGATTATTTTAGAAATTAGATCAAATTTAAGAATCTTATACCAAAATGTAATACGTAGACATATTTATAAATCCATAAAATATTGAGTTTTATTAATGGTCAGTTCATAGAAAATTTTAAGGTAAACAGTGTCATTTAATTTATTTCAGGAAAGAAAATATCAAACTAAGACAAAGCAATTCATCAATAGTGAAAAAGTGACTTCAATGAAAATGGTTTTTAAAATAAGTTTTAAAAATACTTTTAGTGGTTCAAAAATTAAGTACATTGTATTTTCAATATTGTAATACCTTAAGTGAGATTTCAAATTATTTACATATTGAACATTTGAAAACAGTTGTAAAACTATTTTGTAGAAGGAAGAGGGACAGAGGATACGAGGGAGGGAAAAATTAAGTCTTATTTTATTGTTCCATACTTTGTATATTTTTAACATTCTAAATATTTGCTCTATAAATATGCTACCTATATTTTTCAAAATGTAACAAAAATTAAAAATGTGTATATTAAATAACTCACAACATCATTAAATGCAAATGAATATAAGTATATAAAAATAGCATGCTAATATTGCTATGTGGTATTTCTTAAGCAGGGAGAATCTTTTTGAAGATAATGCCTTGCTTCTAGTGGAAATAGGGAAAGCAAGTTGGGGTAATAGCCTTTCAATATTTTGTGATGCAAAAGTCATTTTGAAAGTTTATTTTTAGTTGGTATATCAAAATTCTGAATAGCTCTGTGAACATTGCATAATAAAATATCTCCCTCTCTCTTTTAAAAACATTTTCTATATTCCAAGTTCAGAATGATGACTCTTTCCAATTAATACTTACTTTGAAAGTTCTTGCCCAACATAGGTTTTCCATCCTCGATCTTCAGTTTTATGTCATACTCATGCATGTCTTATCATAAAAGATTTTTAAATAACTTCATTATGTGTTCAATTTAAAGACTCATTGAATTTAGTGATGATAGCGGGAAACAATCTTGAAAATATAGATCTTATTGGGAATTTGATACTTTTCTTAGAATCTGAATCTTCTTCTTGAATTTAAGTTCCAGAACTAAGTCCACTGGCTCAAACAAATTAAAAGATAGCACTTAACCGAAATCTTGAATTGTTGGCAAACCAGTGGAGCTTGAGCTGAAGAATAAAATGCCAGAGAGGAAACTAATTTGTTAAAGTGTGAAAGTAGTGACTATTTGGTGATGTTATCACTGAGGATAACCCCTTAGGCCTTGAGAAGTCTCCCTGCCTAGGAGATCCAAGTGAATGTCAATATTGTCTATGTTTACTAAGTAAGGTAGAGATTTCTAAAAGATTCATTTTGAATACACATTTTTATTTAAAGAGCTTCAGCAGATAGCAAATCTAGTCATACCAATTTTGCTCACAGAAATATGAATTTTTTTCTAAAGAATATAGTATATTTGGTATGGAAATGGTGCTTAGTAAGACATTAAGAAAGAAATAAAAAATAGCTATTATGTGACTAAACCACCTACAGGAAACTAGTGTAAAGAGAGAGAAGACACATCCGCTCAGTTTACTTTTGTTTTGTTTTCTGAGCACCTGTGTTTTGAGTAAGGAAAGATGTCTCCTAGTAGAAGTGGCAGAAAATGCATCTGGGGGCTGACTTCCGGTGGGAAGCCGTGGGAAGCACTTTGTGTTCGTTGCTGTTCAGGGGCTCAGTCATGTCCGACTCTTTGCAACCCCATGGGCTGCAGCACGCCAGGCCTCCCTGTCCTTCACCATCTCCCAGAGCTTGTGTCAAACTCATGGCCATTGAGTTAGTGATGCCATCCAACCATCTCGTCCTCTGTTGCCCCTTCTCCTCCTGCCTTCAATCTTTCCCAGCATCAGGGTCTTTTCTAATAAGTCTGCTCTTTGTATCAGGTGGCCAAAGTAGTGGAGCTTCAGCTTCAGCATCAGTCAGTCCCATGAGTATTCAAGATTGATTTCCTTCAGGATTGACTAATTTGATCTCCTTGTGTTTATTGAAACCAATGTAAAGAAATGACAAGTCATCCTTCTCAATTTGTCCTGAAAAGTGATTACCGTGCTAACTTGAGTTTTTCAGAATCTGTTGGCCAATATGCAAGCGACAATAAATAGGAATTATATGTAACTTGAGAATTTATTTGATATCTAAATATGATTGTCCTTTATTAAAGACCTAAAGGAAAGGCTACAAGAGGGTATCGATGGCAGGCCATGTCCACAGCAGTTACAGCTGTGCAAACAAGAGGGATAAATTATGTATTTTGCTGGAATTTGGCAATAGAAGTAAGCGATTATCCATATAATCACTTTTTCAGAAGCTTTTCTTGAAAGCAAAGACCTTGTTGTTTATAGAAATTGATTTTACGAATAAAGAAACGTTTGTAGGCGCAGAAAGCTTTTAAATAGATGAGACACAGCCTTTGGGTATAAAAGGGTCACTAATAATATGAAATACATGCCATGCAGTGTTGACAAACTGATTTATCCAAGCATTAATTGTCCCCACTGGTTCTCACAACTGGAACTGATGTAAATGTGTTGTGTCGTTCAGTCACTAAGTTGTGTCCAACTCTTCATGACCACATGCAATGCAGCACGTCAGGCTTCCCTGTCCTCCATTATCTCCCGGAGTTTGCTCAAACTCCTGTCCATTGACTCAGTGATGCCATCCAACCATCTTATCCTCCATTGCCGCTTCTCCTCCTGCCCTCAGTCTTTCCCAGAATCAGGGTCTTTTCCAGTGACTGGGCTCTTTGCATCAAGTGGTAAAAGTATTGAAGCTTCAGCTTCAGCATCTGTCCTTCCCATGAAGATTCAGGATTGATTTCCTTTAGAACTGACTGGTTTGATCTCCTTGCAGTCCAAGGGACTCTCGAGAGTTTTATCCAACATCATAGTTCAAAAGCATCAATTCTTCGGTGCTCTTTATGGTTCAACTCTCACATCCATATTTGACTACTGAAAAAACCATGCCTTTGACTATACAGACTTTTGTTGGCAAAGTGATGTCTCTGCTTTTTAATATACTGTGTAAGTTTGTGATAGCTTTTCTCCCAAGGAGCTAGAGTTTTTTAATTTCATGGCTGCAGTCACTGTCCACAGTGATTTTAGAGTCAAGAAAATAAAATCTGCCTCTGTTTTGTGAGACACCACTAATAGACGTTCATTCCCTACCCCTAGGTCTTTTATTTGAGGAAAGGAGTTAAAAACTCTAAGGAAACTTGACAGATATTAGTCATGATTTCCTAAGTATTTAAGTTGCAAATGAGCTTTGCTTTTCCTCTACATGTAATAACTCTAGTTTGCACTTTAGAATCAGTATAAAATTTTATTGGCAAAGGATTTAATATTTTTGGATCCTCTTTTTAAATAGTTATTTTTAGGTTTTTCAGTGTAAGCCAGGTGCAGACTTTAGACCAGTAAACAAGATATGTCCACTATTCATGGTCTCCATCATTCCATCATTTTGTGAAGGGAAAGAGGCAGCAAGCACTTATTATGAGGGAAACACATGATTATTAAAGTTCTTTTAAAATTAATATTATAGCTTCTTTCAGATAAAACAGAATAGATCTGATAGTTACTAACTTGAAAATGAGAAGAGAGTGCTATGATAAGGAATGACTTGGTGGCTTTTTTAGATGTGGTTGTCTAGAAGGTTTGCTGAAAAGGTGATGTATCATCAGGAACCCCAGAAAAAGCGGCAGCCAAGTAGAGAGTGTAGACAACTGTAGACTGTTGCAAACCTGCCACAATTTAAATCCTTTCTACATCATTCTTAAACCTTGACATCTGGAGAATTCCACCCCCTTGATAAAAACTTTACAGAGTTTTGAGAACAATGACCTTTTCATCACAGAGTTTTGAGAAGAATGAGGTAACATGTTGGATGTCCAGAGCAAATTTAAATTTCCATAATAACTTATGAAGTACTGTCACAACTTTACGAATTCACTCCTTGGAGTATCTAGTCAAATAAACAAGTGTTGGACTATTTTATCACTCCTGTGCCCCTTCCTTTACATTGGTAATTCTGTATCACATGGAGAAAAGATAACACGCCCTCAAACAGCAGAAAAAAAGAGCATCACTCCCGAAATTCCCGAAGATCAAGTCTCCTTGAGGAACTTTGTTAGAAGCATTCATGGTAGATTTTTGATCATTGCCTCAGAAACCACCAACACAGTGCTTGATGGGGATTAATTAAGGTGCTGTTCCTCCCAGGGAATGCCAGACTGAGATGACCACACCCAAGAAACTTAGACACATGTGCCCTAGCTGGGCTGTGCTCGCTGGGCTTGGCGCGTCAACCACAGTTTCTTTCAAAGTTCAGTGAAATCAGCATGGTGCCTCACAGTGCCCAGCGCAGGGTACACGCACCAGGCGAGGAGGGCAGTTCTTTGATGAAGATGATAGTTCGCTGGTACTTGGAGTGACTCACAACTAAACAGTTTTGGAGTTTTGTCATCTCATCAGTGTGCAGCCCTAAAATACATACGTGCACACAAACAGCTGCAGGTATATGTCTGTGTGTATATAAATGTGTATACATTGTGTGTATATATATATGTATATATACACATCCCAATGAGCTACATCTGCATGATAACCAAATAAATAAATCATTGGTTTATAAGTCCACAATCCTGATTCTGAGGCCAAAATTCTATTGTGTTTACTCTGATAACTATGGGTAAATTCTCATTCTCAAGATTGCAGTTGACTCATAACTGGTCTATGTTGCAATATCCTATATTTTTAATACATAAATATTTCAATCACAATAAACTAAATATAGACCAAATCCATTATTGATGTAATCCCAAAATGATTCATCTGCATCATAAATATTATAGGTTTTATCCTTTTATATATGTTGTTTTAATTATTATTTTGTTTTTCACTTCTTTTATAAATATATATATTTTTAAATCTTAGACTGTAGAACTTTGTATGACCCATGACAGACCATTTTAATGCTATGCTTTAGAAAAGTTTATTCTCAATTTTCTATTTGTCAAAATTTCTAGCTAGATCAAAATTTCATTTCAGGTCCATAGCAGCTTTGTTCTCAATCTTAAAAGGGCAGAGAGACTTTCTGTCTGAGCGTAGCATATACTATTTGATAAAGAATGACCTTATTTCATGTCTTGATGAGGAAAAAACTCTAGGAAAGATACAAATCTTGTATCATTCTATGTGTATGTTAAAAGTTATATATCTAAAGAACAAATAGCTCAATTAAAGAGCAATTGCTCCTGCCTAAGTGATCATCTAAATGATGTCTTTTCATTTTGAATGGATCCCTCTCATTGTGCAATTAAAAGATAATATATTCCAAGTCTGTTCAAGTTCTTTTAAGAAAGTTAAAAGTTCCTTCTTTCAATAATATTCTGTCTCAACATATTAAACTTTTATGTAATCAAACTTCTCAGTTTTAGAATATTTAAAGTGACGTTTCAAAAGGCCTTTAGAAATCCTGGTCTACTACCTCCAGTTTAGAGATGACCATCCTGACGTTCTAAGTGGTCAGATCACGAGAAACAATGCTTTATATTTTTCAACTGGACTTAATGTATCAGCATATAGTTTGTAAAAGTATAATTTCAAAATGTAAAATTACAACTTTTGGGCAAATATAAAATGGATTATGTATAAGAATTTGCATTCTTAAATTTATATATTTATGAAATTTATATACATATCCATTTATAAACTAATATACATATCCATTGCTTAAATGTGTATGTATATACATGTTATTTAATTCATTAATTAATGAAGGATATCAGTATCATGTTTGAAAAGCATTTAAAAAACAGAGGCTATATTCACAATTTTAAAAAGAAGTATTAGGGTAAGATTGTGAAGTTAAAAAAATATCTTTGGGATTATCTGTTTCATCAGACAAAAATTATTTGCATTTCTATGAGACATAAACCTAAAAGTTAGCAGTAACTTGACTAAATCTAGGACTTTTAACCAGTATTAAACAGTGGGATGAACTAAGTCCCTTTTCTTAGACAGGGCCAATATATTATTGAAGGCACTTTCTGTTCATCATTTTGCCTCACTTCTATAATTTAGGTCAGATATTGACCAACTAAGCCTGTTTGCCAGCTCGTCAGCTTTTTGTAAGTGAGGTCTTATTGGAGCACAGCTTTGCCTTGATTATTTCCAAAGGTGTGTTGAGAGTGTTAATTTACTGTAGATGCCTTCTAGTGTTTGCTTTAAGTTCTTACAGTATTGAACAACCACTAATGCCACAAAATTTACTTCTGTCTGGAAATTTTCATAAGGAATCTTAAGTTGAACTTTTTAGAATGTTGTTTTAGTACTTCTTCTACTGTGAGGCTAGGAAACCAACCCCAGAAGACTCTTTCAACTAGATTTCACCTGCAATACCTTTGCTTTGAGGTGAAATCTTCTCTTTAGAGTTCCCTCGTTCCCTCAAATTTGCTGAGGTCCCTAGTGGGCTGAAAGTAACCTTTTTACTATCTGGGAGGTTGGGAAAGTTGTCTAAGCCATGTGGGTTTAGAAGACTATCCCTGAGAGTTTGTTCTGTGAAGAGTACTTGGTGCTGCCCTTATATGAGGCTCTGGGACTGACCGCCTTTGTTGAAGTCACCAAATCAAGCCCATAGCTTACAGCAGAGCCTCAGGCAGGCAGCAAGAAGCAGAGAGCTGTTTGATGATGAGACTAATGCACTGTGGTCAATTTTTGACAACAACCAGTGACGTCAGAAGCAGAGGGGAACAGAATTATTTAATAGGCTTTCATAATGGTTTGACCAATGCTTTCTCTGAGGATAAGAACATATTATGGAAGGCACCAAAGAATCTCCAGAGCCTTCCCTCCAAAGCATCTAGTTTCCCAAATACTTTTATTAATATTTTATCTATGCAAATTAGGCTAAAGAAGTCTGAGTCTCTATTTGATTTTGCAATTCTTCCCATGCAGCTCTTATATAATAATGTTGTACTTATTAATAACTATGAAACTGACAAACAAACCTAATTATTTCTAGCATTTTTTTCATTTTTTATAAAGAAATAAATTGTTGTGATTATGAGGTGTTCCCTGAGAAATCTCAAAAATAATTTTACAAGTGAATTTTAGGGGCTTTCAAGGGTGACCACCAAAGCTGCTAAAGTCTAATTTTATGATCATGCCTCTCTGGAAAATATAAAATGAACAAATGTCAGCAATTTCACATACCTTGTTATTTAATAAGGAAACCAGATGTTATGATGACTTTGGAGAAAATGTGAGATCTTACATATATATATGTAGGGAAATTAAGATATGTGAAAGTAAAATTACTGCATCAGATTTATACATATATATGTGAAAATCTCTCAGTTGTGTCTGACTCTTTGTGACCCCATGGACTATACAGTCCATGGAATTCTCCAGGCCAGAATACTGGAGTGGGTAGCCATTCCCTTCTCCAGGGGATCTTCCCAACCCAGGGATTGAGCCCAGGTCTCCCATGTTGCAGGCATATCCCTTAGTTGCTCAGTCATGTCCAACTCTTGGGACCCCATGGACTGTAGCCTGCCAGGTGCCTCTGTCCATGGGAATCCTCCAGGCAGGAATAGTGGAGTGGGTTGCCATGTCCTCCTCCAAAGGATCTTCGCAACCCAGGTCTCCCTCATTGCAGATGAATTCTTTACCATCTGAGCCACCAGGGAAGCCCGCATCAGATTTAAAAACTGGCTAATATCCAACAGGTCATAAATCTTTAGGTTTATTTGCTCCACTGGGCAAAAATTATTTGTATATCTAATGGATAAAATTATACAAATTAACAAGCAATTTTACTAAATTCTAGGTGCTTCAATTAATAATAAACATTGAGACAAGTAAGCAGGTTTCTCTAGATCTGTACCATGCAATAAAGTAGCCACTAACTCTTTAATATATATATATATATATTTTTTTTTTTTTTGCTAGGTGTGCATGCTCAGTTGCATCTGACTCTTTGTGACCCCATGGACCGTAGCCCACCAGGCTCCTCTGTCCATGGAATTAGCTAGACAAGAATACTGGAGTGGCTTGCCATTTATTTCTCCAGGGAGCTTCCCAACCCAGGGATCTCTTGCATTGGCAGGTGGATTCTTTACCACTATACCACCTGGGAAGTCCCAAATATGGCTATTAAAATTTAAGCTCAAATTAATTAAAATTGGACATATTAAAACTCTGAGGTCCTCAGTCACACTGTCCACTTTTCACGTGCTTGGTGGTTGTATGGGCTTACTGGCTAGTACTGAGTGGTTCCCATTCTGGGCAGCATTTCTATCTTCATGGAAATTTCTCTGAGATAGCACTGTGCCCGCCTAGACAATCCTTAGGCAGTCATTGACCCTTTATAATGCTAAACAGTTAAGTTCCCCACCATTTTGCCTTATTTTCAAATTTCAGAAAAATCTTCTGACAGTTTTAATTGTGACTGAATTTATAACCATCTAAAAATAAAACTCAATAGTAAAGGACTGAACCTGATGGGCTGCCGTCTATGGGGTCTCACAGAGTCGGACACGACTGATGCAACTTAGCAGCAGCTATCCAAATAGGCTTTATATATAGCATGATCAGGGCTTCCCAGGTGGCTCTAAGGAATTTGCTTGCCAATGCAGGAGACATAAAAGAAGCAGGTTGGATTCCTGGGTTGGGAAGATTCCTTGGAGGAGGAAATGGCAACCCACTCCAGTATTCTTACCTGGGAAATTCCATGGACAGAGGAGCCTGGTGGGCTACAGTCCATGGGGCAGCAAAGAGCTGGACAAGACTGAGAGACTATCATGCCAAAACAGGATAATTATATGATACTTCATATATTTTGGTAGCAATGCACTTTAGAGCAATGCACACAATGATACCTACCAAAATATGTATCATTCAAATGACTAAATTTGATTCAGTTAGGAAACCATAAGAGCTGGGATGTTGTGAATGTTTCTGATAAACAAGAGGAGGGTCAAAACAGAAACAGGACAGCCATTGTATCTAAGGAAAATTCTTTGCTTCACATAGCATTTTATTTTTCTGTGCTTAACTATGATAAATGGAATTGCACAGATTTCCATGAAAGTAACTTCTATGTTAAATAGAACCTAGGTTTTACACGAGTGCTCAGTAGTGCAGAAGGAAAATAAACATTATCAAACTAGGATACTATTTTAAAATTGTGAGAATTACTTATGTAACAGAGAATGCTTTATCTTGGATTTCTCATTAACAAAATGAAAGCATTAGTTCCCTGAATTTCCTTATTGTAAATTGTTAAATGTAAATTTAATTTATCAAACAAATAGCAATTAGTGCCTATTGTACAAACAAGATGGAGACAGTATCTGCCCATATAGAGGGTGCAGACTGGTAAGGGAAGCAGGAAATAAACACAGTAAGAATTAATTGCAAACACTGTAAGTTTTGTAAAGAAGTATCATAAGAGCATATGAGGGGAAACTCTTTCCTAGTCTGTTGGGATTGGAGCTGGGTATGTATCTGAAGAGATGCAGTCAAGAAAGTCATCTTTAAGAAAGTGATGTGCAAATCAGGATATAGAGGATAAGGAGGGATTTTCTAGGTAAAGGAGAGTCGTGGAGGATGGAAAATTTCTTAAAGGAAACATCATATAGAAGGTCACTGACCAAGGAGGTAACATGAACATTTGAGATTTCAAATGGATAAAGATGTGATGACTTGAACTGTTTTTCCAATGTTGTTTTTCCTTTTTTGGCCTAAAGAAAGAGTACAGATTGGCACAGATTACCTTTTTATATCAAATTGCAACAAGGAAATACCTAAGTAGATAAAATCCTTGTGACCTACTTCTCATTCAGAATTGCCAAAAATGTTTCCCTCTGTAGAAGAAAGCTGCCTATAGGGTAGTCAACTTGCCCTTCCACTAAGGTCCAAAATGGAAGAGGTGAGTTTCTAATCATGTCTTAATGTACTGGTGCACTGTTGACTCTCTGGGCTGTTTATGCAAACAGAATTTCTTATAAATAAAAGTGAAGCCTTGGATAGGCTTATTGACTTTGGGCATAACTGCAGGTCTTGAGGTAATCAGAGAAAGAGTTACTCTCATTGCCTAGGACAATAACCAAATGGCAACCCACTTCAGTATTCTTGCCGGGGAAATCCCATGGACAGAGAAGCCTGGTGGGCTACACTCCATGGGGTTGCATAGAATCGGTCATGACTGAGCAAACACACACAATGTCTGAATAATTAACCTTTATTTATAGTATCATAGTATCATTTATTTATAATGTATCATTATATTTATTTATAATGTATCATATAGTATCATTTATTTATACTATCATATACATCATAGTATATAATGTCACAGTAATCCAAATCTATGCCCCAACCAGTAACGCCGAAAAAGCTGAAGTTGAACGGTTCTATGAAGACCTACAAGACCTTTTAGAACTAACACCCAAAAAAGATGTCCTTTTCATTATAGGGGACTGGAATGCAAAAGTAGAAAGTCAAGAAACACCTGGAGTAACAGGCAAATTTGGCCTTGGAACATGGAATGAAGCAGGGCAAAGACTAACAGAGTTTTGCCAAGAAAATGCACTGGTCATAGCAAATACCCTCTTCCAACAACACAAGAGAAGACTCTATACATGGACATCACCAGATGGTCAACACTGAAATCAGATTGATTATATTCTTTGCAGCCAAAGATGGAGAAGCTCTATACAATCAGCAAAAACAAGACCAGGAGCTGACTGTGGCTCAGACCATGAACTCCTTATTGCCAAATTCAGACTGAAATTGAAGAAAGTAGGGAAAACTACTAGACCATTCAGGTATGACCTAAATCAAATCCCTTATGAGTATACAGTGGAAGTGAGAAATAGATTTAAGGGCCTAGATCTGATAGATAGAGTGCCTGATGAACTATGGAATGAGGTTCGTGACATTGTACAGGAGACAGGGATCAAGACCATCCCCATGGAAAAGAAATGCAAAAAAGCAAAATGGCTGTCTGGGGAGGCCTTACAAATAGCTGTGAAAAGAAGAGAAGCGAAAAGCAAAGGAGAAAAGGAAAGATATAAACATCTGAATGCAGAGTTCCAAAGAATAGCAAGAAGAGATAAGAAAGCCTTCTTCAGCGATCAATGCAAAGAAATAGAGGAAAACACCAGAATGGGAAAGACTAGGGATCTCTTCAAGAAAATCAGAGATACCAAGGGAACATTTCATGCAAAGATGGGCTCGATAAAGGACAGAAATGGTATGGACCTAACAGAAGCAGAAGATATTAAGAAGAGGTGGCAAGAATACACAGAAGAACTGTACAAAAAAGAGCTTCATGACCCAGATAATCATGATGGTGTGATCACTGACCTAGAGCCAGACATCCTGGAATGTGAAGTCAAATGGGCCTTAGAAAGCATCACTACGAACAAAGCTAGTGGAGGTGATGGAATTCCAGTGGAGCTATTCCAAATCCTGAAAGATGATGCTGTGAAAGTGCTGCACTCAATATGCCAGCAAATTTGGAAAACTCAGCAGTGGCCACAAGATTGGAAAAGGTCAGTTTTCATCCCAATCCCAAAGAAAGGCAATGCCAAAGAATGCTCAAACTACCACACAATTGCACTCATCTCACACGCTAGTAAAGTAATGCTCAAAATTCTCCAAGCCAGGCTTCAGCAATATGTGAACCGTGAACTTCCTGATGTTCAAGCTGGTTTTAGAAAGGGGAGAGGAACCAGAGATCAAATTGCCAACATCCGCTGGATCATGGAAAAAGCAAGAGAGTTCCAGAAAAACATCTATTTCTGCTTTCTTGACTATGCCAAAGCCTTTGACTGTGTAGATCACAATAAACTATGGAAAATTCTGAAAGAGATGGGAATACCAGTCACCTGACTTGCCTCTTGAGAAATCTGTATACAGGTCAGGAAGCAACAGTTAGAACTGGACATGGAACAACAGACTGGTTCCAAATAGGAAAAGGAGTACGTCAAGGCTGTATATTGTCACCATGTTTATTTAACTTATATGCAGAGTACATCATGAGAAATGCTGGACTGGAAGAAACAGAAGTTGGAATCAAGATTGCTGGGAGAAATATCAATAACCTCAGATATGCAGATGACACGACTCTTATGGCAGAAAGTGAAGAGGGGCTAAAAAGCCTCTTGATGAGAGTGAAAGTGGAGAGTGAAAAGGTTGGCTTAAAGCTCAACATTCAGAAAACGAAGATCATGGCATCTGGTCCCATCACTACATGGGAAATAGATGGAGAAACAGTGGAAACAGTGTCAGAATTTATTTTTCTGGGCTCCAAAGTCACTGCAGATGGTGACTGCAGCCATGAAATTAAAAGACGCTTACTCCTTGGAAGGAAAGTTATGACCAACCTAGATAGCATATTCAAAAGCAGAGACATTACTTTACCAACAAAGGTTCGCCTAGTCAAGGCTATGGTCTTTCCTGTGGTCATGTATGGATGTGAGAGCTGGACTGTGAAGAAGGCTGAGCACCGAAGAATTGATGCTTTTGAACTGTGGTGTTGGAGAGGACTCTTGAGAGTCCCTTGGACTGCAAGAAGATCCAACCAGTCCATTCTGAAGGAGATCAATCCTGGACTCTCTTTGGAAGGAATGATGCTAAAGCTGAAACTCCAGTATTTTGGCCACCTCATGCGAAGAGTTGACTCATTGGAGAAGACTCTGATGCTGCGAGGGATTGAGGGCAGGAGGAGAAGGGGACGACAGAGGATGAGATGGCTGGATGGCATCACTGACTTGATGGATGTGAGTCTGAGTGACCTCCGGGAGCTGGTGATGGACAGGGAGGCCTGGCGTGCTATGGTTCATGGGGTCGCAAGGAGTCGGACACGACTGAGCGACTGATCTGATCTGATCTGATCTGATTTATAGTATCAATTACAGATCATCCACATTCAGATACATCAGTTCATTTGATTACAGAATTTTAGATTAGATAATGAATGGATGGATCAGAATTTTCTTTTGAACTTTGTCTGAAACATTATCTTGTCATCATCTTTCTCCCTGCCCACACACTTTTCATGAAGTGTTTGTCCCATCATTATAAATTCATTGCTGTATTTGATATTTTTTTCTAGAATATGAGTGCATAATAATCTCTATTTCCAACACTTAACATATTGCTTGGCCAGTGATGTTCAGTATGTTTATTAGGAGACTAAGCAAGTGAATTTTCCCCTGGTGGCTTACCTGGTAAAGAATGGCTTCCCTGGTGGCTCAGCTCATGAAGAATCTGCTCGCAATGCGGGAGACCTGGGTTCGGTGCTTGGGTTGGGAAGATTTCCTGGAGAAGGGAAAAGCTACCCACTCCAGTGTTCTGGCCTGGAGAATTCCATGGACTGTATAGTCCATGGGGTCACAAAGAGTCAGACACGACTGAGCAACTTTCACAAGCAAGGGAATAAATGGGTCGTAGATTTATAAATATATCAAGAAAAAGAAAAAGACCTTAAAATATCTGGTTGGATCTCTTAAAAATTTTTTCATTTTATATGGAAGTAAGTTAATAGTATCTAATTTATTTGATTAAATAATATTGATGAGGCAAGAGCTTTTCAAGGATGGTATTATCAATCTCATCAACAATATTCAACTTTTATCGAATGCCTCTTCAGTACAAGTGCAAGTGCAAGTCACTCAGTTGTGTCCGACTCTTTGCGACCCCATGGACTCTACATTCCGTGGAATTCTCGAGGCCAGAATACTGGAGTGGGTAGCCTTTCCCTTCTTTGGTACAAATCAGCTGTAAAAAATTAGAGGTATCAGGCATGGTTCTTGCCTTCTAGGAATTCATGACAAAATTGAAAAGCAAAGATATTTGCTTAAAAATATTATGTCTAATATAAAAAATGTTCATGCGTGTTCATAGTAAGTCATTTCAGTCTTATTTGACTGTTGTGACGTTATGGATTGTAGCCCGCCAGGCTCCTCTGTTCATGGAATTGTCTAGGCAAGTATATTGGAGTGGGTTGCCATACTCTCCTCCAGGAGATCTTCCAGAACCAGGGACTGAACCCGAGTCTCTTATGTCTCCTGCGCTGGCAGGAGGGTTCTTGACCACTAGCACCACCTGGGAAGCCCCATAGGAAATGTGTACTGAAAGTCAACTGAGTACAATAAAAAGTGAGAGATGCCAGAGTTAGGAAGGTTAACAGCAAGGACATTCTGAAACCCAAGTAATATTCAAAGTCACAAGAGGGAAGAGATTTCATCAAATACTAAGCTCCTCTAATTGTTCATCGATGACTAACCACTGACTCATAATCTTGTCCTTTCCCATATATTTCTCACTATTTTATAGTTGACTGCCTTTGAAGACCTTATTTATATCTTCCACATTAAAAACAACTGAAAAAAAGAATAAAATTTGTATCTGTTGACCACCTACTATATCCCAGACATTATAGTCAGAATTTTACATAATATATCCCTACCTCAAACATTTTTTAGAACATAAACACATTCATAATGGTTTTTTTTAATATTTTAAAATATTTTTATCTCCATCTTTTATGACAGAGCCTAACCTGGACAAGAACCTTTTTTTCCCCCATAAAACAACTTTGTTGTGGTGCACTTACAGAAAACAAAGACTTATTTTATATTTACAGCTTAATGGGTCTTGCCAAATGTATACTCCTTTATGTTCAATCAAGATAGAGAATATTATCTTCACCCCCCAAATTCCCTGATGTTCTTTTGCAACCCGTCTTGGCCTTAGACTGCCTCTGATATGCTGTTGGTCATTGTAAATTCATTTGCCTTATCAGGAATTACATCTAAATGAAATCATATGGTCTGTACCCTTTTTATATGGCTTCTTTCATATGGAATGTTTTTGAAATTCACCCAGGTCCTTGCATGTAGAGGTCGTTAAAGATTTTTGTTTTAAGTTTCTTAGTAGTATTTCACCTTATGAGTATATTGCAGTTTGTTTATCCATTCTCCTGTTGATGGGCATTCAGAGAGTTTTCATTTGGGAGGATGATATAATTGGGATGACCCTTGATTTTCAAGGCTCTGTGTGGAAATGTGTCTTTATTTTTCCTGATGAGTACCTGAGAGTGATGTTGCTGAGCTATATGGCAAGTGCACATTTCACTTTGTGTTTGGTGCATTTTGCTTTTCCAGCAGAAATGTGTGAGAGGTCCAGTTTCTCCTTATCTGCACTAGTACCTGATATTGTTAATATTTTCATGCAAGCTTTCCTGTTGATGTGTAGTGGTATCTCACTGTAAATTTAATTTGCATATCAAGTTAAATCCATCTCTGACAGACTAATGGTATTGAGCATCTTTACTTGGGCTCATTAGACGTTTGTCTTCCTTTGAGAACTATATTCAGATCCTTTGCCCACTTTTGTGTTAAGTTGCTTGTGAGAGAGTTGTAAGAGTTCTCCATGTTTTATGGATGCAAATCCTTTGTAAGATACACGTATTACAGATCTATTCTCTCCTTCTATGTCTTTTTTTAAAAGAAGACTAGTTTTAGGGCAGTTTTAGGGTCACCCCAAAGTTGAGAGGTAGGTACCAAGAGTTCCCACATATCCCCTCTCCCATTATCAACATCCTCCACAAAAGTAGCACGTTCGTTACAGTTGATGAGCTGCGCTAACACATCGTTGTCACTCCAAGTCCATCGTTTACCTTAGGGTTCACTCTTGTTTTACATTCTATGGGTCTGAAAAAAATACATAACGACTTATATCCGTTGTTACAGCATCAGGAGGACTATTCTCACTGCCCTAGAAGTCCTCTGTCCTGTGCCTGTTCGTCCCTGCCCTCTCAGACCTCCACAGCCACGGAACTTTTTGTTGTCACCATAGTTGGGCCTTTTCCAGAAAGCCATATAGCTGCGATCACGGGGTGTGCAGCCTTTGTAGACTGGCTTCTTTCACTTAGTTATCTGCAATTAAGTCTCGTCCATGTCTTCTCATGGCTTAGTAGCTCATTTCTCTTTAGTGCTGAATAATATTTCATTGTCAAGATGAACCACAGTTTACTGTGGTAAGTAAGTAAGTAAGTAAACCACCATTTACTTACTCAAGGGTATTTTGGTTGCTTCCAAGTTTTGGCAATTATGAATAAAGCTGCTGTAAACATACATGTGCAGATTTTGTGTAGACATAAATTTTCAATTCATTTGAATAAATACCAAGGAGGAAGCATGATTGCTGGATTGTATGATGAGAGTGTGTTTAGTTTTGATCATCATTTTATTTTCATAGGTTTCTTTATTTTTTTTTAAACTAAGAGCAGTAGGTTTTAATCTGATACAGTCCCTTTTACCTCTTTTTGTCTTTTATGGTTTGTGCATGGTCTGGTGGCAATTTCATATGTCTAGAGGGAGAATTCACCCCATGCTTAATACTATTAAAGTTCAGTTACTTGATTGACTGTACATGAGGCAGTAATATTGAGGATCATCACGTAAGAGTGATTTTATCTTATACATTTATTAACCAGTGCTCTGGATAATGAAGTGATTCATAGGCACTGTCCTCCTAACTGCCTGAATGTCAAAGCAGAAAGAGTTATAGAGCTGCAGGGTCAGGAAGGAAATGATAAGACATCCTTTCCATCCATTGGATAAACACTTTAACAGTCAGATCATTTGTCTAATGCACATTTCCAGAACCTGTTTTCATCATAAGCAGCAATGTAGCATAACTCATCTGGATGTTAGAGCAGGAAAAGAAATAAGAACCTTCTCTCCTTTTTGTTATTATAAGATGCCTGCCTGACTTTCCACAGCTTAGCAGTGGGACATTTCCAGTCAACATATAACTTGATTTCAAGTAGAATCATGCCTTGGGAGCAGCTAAATGGTCCTCTGGGCAGAGTGGGAGCTTTCTAATCAAATGAAGCCTAGGCATGTATGCTAGGCTAGCAGAGTGAGCAGGTCACTGAAATGTCCTGAGTCACGGTTTCCATCATCTGTAAGATGTGAAGATTTGAATATATGCATCGATAGCTGGGTCTTTTTTTTTTTTTTTTTTACTAATTGGTGATATAAATAATGAATTAGAGAGAAATTTTATTTCTGATGCATTTTTATCATTAGAAGAAAGAGAAATGAGAAATTCAGGACAAAAATATCAAGATTAAAAACTTGGTCTTTGTTTTCCATAAATTCCACCTAGGTTTTTACTCATGATCATAACCTAATTGTGGTATTTTTTTTTTTTTCACAAGAAGTGTGTCTTAGAAGAGATGGATATTGAATTATGTTATTGCTATACAAAACCAGAGAGCAAAGTGGCATCATAATTATTTTCAAATCTTAGGCAAACAGATATTATTGAAGGACCATGTTTTTCTATGCTGCTCTGCTAAGTTGCTTCAGTCGTGTCCGACTCTGTGCGACCCCATAGACGGAAGCCCACCAGGCTCCCCTGTCCCTGGGATTCTCCAGGCAAGAACACTGGAGTGGGTTGCCATTTCCGTCTCCAATGCATGAAAGTGAAAAAGTGCAAGTGAAGTCGCTCGGTCGTGTCCGACTCTTAGCGACCCCAAGAACTACAGCCTACCAGGCTTCTCCATCCATGGGATTTTCCAGGCAAAAGTACTGGAGTGGGGAGACCTCTTAAAATTTTGAATAAGTAATAAATTGCCCTGCTGATTCAAAACCCAAACAATAAGGCTACACCAAGAAGGCTTAACCTCCACTGTTTCCCCCATCTGTAAAGTTCTCCTTACTTTGTTCCCTAAGCTAATCAGTTTTATTACCTGCTCTGTTTTTTAAGTCAATTTGAACAAATATGGGCTTCCCTGGTGGCTCAGACTGTAAACAATCCGTCTGCAATGCAAGAGACCTGGGTTCAATCCCTGGGTCAGGAAGATCCCCTGGAGGAAAGCATGGCAACCCACTCCAGTATTCTTGCCTGGAAAATCTCATGGACAGAGGAGCCTGGTGGGCTACAGTCCATGGGGTCGCAAAGAGTCATGCATGACTGAGTGACCAAGCACACAGACAAAAGTTAGTATACTAACTACTCTGTTAGCATACTAACTCTGTTGTACATCTAGCTTGTAAAAGAGTATGTGTAGAAAGTAACATATCATCCTTACAGAGTGGCCTTATTGCATGTGCTGCTGAAGCAAAAACCCTGCAAGTCCTTTGCTAAATAAAAAACGTGACCTACCTCTCCATCTTGATGACTCGGTTCTCTTCTTGCCTAGAGGCAGAAAGTGGCAACAGGTAAGAACTCAAGGCCCCTGAAATTTTTGAAGACATAATTCTAGCATGTAACTGCTCAGGAAAAGAGGCTCTGGGAATTCCAATGTTCTTCCCTCTGGCATAATCAGTCTTGAGGGGTTGGTTTTAGCCTGCAGGCTTATGCTACAAATAGAAGTATGTTTCAGCCTAAAAGTTAATACGGCTTTACATTGAAGATGAATGTTTTCATGTGTAAAACTTGAAAAGGAAAAGTGTCTAATATAGTCTTACCTCCTGATTAGAGGAAGTGACTGGAAGGAAATCCTTCTAAGGCAATTGCTTGTAGCGCCGATTTCCTTGTCACCCTGGAGGAAGCTATAAGCTTCTTGGAACACTATCTCCCGAGAACATACAGGAGAGGCCTTTCTCTGAGTCATAATGATGGGTGCAGCATGGTGTTGGAGACGCTGTCATAACTGAAGTTTATTTGGTAGCTAAAATTTCTGAGTTCAGTTTCACCTTTGAGTTTATAAGCATCCCAGCTTGTTTTTCAAGAATCTAGAAGTGCATGTATACAATATACACATATACACATGCCTTACAACAACGGAAGGCAGGAGCAAGTCAGGGCCAGGCATACAAATATTAAAAAGTATAAGGTCACCTAAGTCATTCATAATTTATTTACTGAAAATTTATTTATATTATATCATATTATGTATTATGTATGCTTATGATATGATATACGATGTGACTTATATGTGGAATCTAAACAAGTAATACAAATGAACTTATTTACAAAACAGAAATAGACTGTACAGACATAGAGAACACACTTATGGTTACCAAAGGGGAAAGAGGGGAGGGATAAATTAGGAGTTTGGAATTAACAGATACCTCAGTTCAGTTCAGTTCAGTTCAGTCGCTCAGTCATGTCCGACTCTTTGCGACCCCATGAATCGCAGCACGCCAGGCCTCCCTGTCCATCACCATCTCCCGGAGTTCACTGAGACTCACATCCATCGAGTCAGGGATGCCATCCAGCCATCTCATCCTCTGTCGTCCCCTTCTCCTCCTGCCCCCAATCCCTCCCAGCATCAGGGTCTTTTCCAATGAGTCAACTCTTCGCATGAGGTGGCCAAAGTACTGGAGTTTCAGCTTTAGCATCATTCCTTCCAAAGAAATCCCAGGGCTGATCTCCTTCAGAATGGACTGGTTGGCTCTCCTTGCAGTCCAAGGGACTCTCAAGAGTCTTCTCCAACACCACAGTTCAAAAGCATCAATTCTTCGGCGCTCAGCCTTCTTCACAGTCCAGCTCTCACATCCATACATGACCACAGGAAAAACCATAGCCTTGACTAGACGGAACTTTGTTGGCAAAGTAATGTCTCTGCTTTTGAATATGCTATCTAGGTTGGTCATAACTTTCCTTCCAAGGAGTAAGCGTCTCTAAATTTCATGGCTGCAATCACCATCTGCTGTGATTTTGGAGCCCAGAAAAATAAAGTCTGACACTGTTTCCACTGTTTCCCCATCTATTTCCCATGAAGTGATGGGACCGGATGTCATGCTCTTTGTTTTCTGAATGTTGGCTTTAAGCCAACTTTTTCACTCTCCACTTTCACTTTCATCAAGAGGCTTTTTAGTTCCTCTTCACTTTCTGCCATAAGGGTGGTGTCATCTGCATATCTGAGTAAAGTAATGCTCAAAATTCTCCAAGCCAGGCTTCAGCAATATGTGAACCGTGAACTTCCAGATGTTCAAGCTGGTTTTAGAAAAGGCAGAGGAACCAGAGACCAAATTGCCAACATCGGTTGGATCATTGAAAAAGCAAGAGAGTTCAAAAAAACACATCTATTTCTGCTTTATTGACTATGCCAAAGCCTTTGACTGTGTGGATCACAATAAACTGTGGAAAATTCTGAAAGAGATTGGAATACCAGACCACCTGAACTGCCTCTTGAGAAATTTGTATGCAGGTCAGGAAGCAACCGTTAGAACTGGACATGGAACAACAGGCTGGTTCCAAATAGGAAAAGGAGTACGTCAAGGCTGTATATTGTCACTCTGCTTATCTAACTTCTATGCAGAGTACATCATGAGAAACGCTGGGCTGGAAGAAGCACAAGCTGCAATCAAGATTGCCGGGAGAAATCTCAATAACATACCTACTATATAAAAAATAGGTAACAACAAGGACCTTCTGTGTAGTTTAAGTAACTACTTCCAACATTTTTAATAATCTATAATGAAAAAGAATCTGAAAGAGATTAAACATCTACATGTATGTACAACTGAATCCCTTTGCTGTTCACCTGAAACTAGTGAAATGTAAATCAACTATACTTCAATTAAAAACAGTAATGATTAAGAAAAGAATTCACCTGTTATTTCCTCAATAGATTTACCTTTATTTCTGTGTATTACTTCTGCTAATCATCAAGTTCATTTGCATTTACTGAGTGCAAAGCAGATCTGTAAAAGAACAGGTGCCCTGAAGACAGGCGTAAACCAGTCTGGTGGCCACTGTTACTGGATTGCTAGATTGTAAGAGAGAACACAGGCAAGCTACAGCGACAGTGACTTAAACATCAAGACCAAGTGTTCTCAGTTGTGTAACATCATGCTTTCCTCTGCAGATAGTTGTTCCATCCCAGGACATTGATGGCGGGGCTCATCTTCTCAAGAATGTGTAGGGAAACCCTATAAATTTTGCATCCACATCAGCTCATACTACAGGGACAACAGCTGGCAGAAATCAGACCCAGTTCTACTTTTGGAAGCCTGCAGGGGCTGGCTATCCTCAAAACTGTCCTTCCGCCAGGATTTTCAGCATCTAGACAGAAACAGGATACTTTTCCTTTTTGGTCCTGTGTAACAGCATTTCTTCAAGTGTGCAAGGACATCACCCTTATTGTCTGTACCAAGTATGGCCCATCTGGCCCCTTGTTCTGGACTAGCATGTAGAGTATCATTCAGGTGTAGTGTTATTCTGCTTTTATATGTTGTGGTTTTCAAGATTTTACATCTTCATAGCTGACTTACGAGTTTTTTTAGTAGAGGTATTCCATTTTCAGTCAATAAATATTGAGTGCAACTATATACCAGATCCTCTTGTAGGGGCCAGGGATAGAATACCCTGATATTCTGGAGCTTTGGGAAGGATAGCGAATATACAAGTATATACTTGTTAGCAGGGGATAATTAAAGAAGAGAAAGGGCTGAAAGAGTGTGACTGATTTAGGGTGAATGAGGAGGGAAGGAAACCCTGACCTGCCATCCTTGGGGAGTGACTTGAGTTCAATGAGTGAACGAGCCACACAGATAACAAATGCAGGAATGGCAGATGGCAGATGCCCTGGGCTTTGCCTGGGAGTGTGTTTGCCATATTCAAAGAAGAGCAAGGAGGTACCATGGAGAGAAAAAATATGAAAGAGAGGAGAGAAACAGGAGAGGCGATCAGACACACAAGCAAGAGGCTGAATGGGGAGCATGAATGATTTTATGGAACTGTGGCCTTTATGGCAAGTGAGGTGGGAAGCCATTGGGGGGAGTGGAGCAAGGAGAGACTGGAGACGTCATGTCAATGTCTCACTCTGAAGGCCAGGGAGCAAGGGTAGAAATGGGGAGCTCACTTCCAAGGCTGTCACAGTACTCTAGGCGAGAGATAATAGTGGTTGCAACCAGTAGCTAGAGGACTCAGTCTGACTTAATTGATATCCAGTAAACACCTCTCAAGAGAATTTGGGCCAAGCAATGTGCCTGAGTCTGTGCTGTTAACCACTGCACTGTTCGTACAAAATAAAACAGTAAGTGAATGTTATAATGATGAAATAGATTGATTTCATTCATGTAAAAGTTTTTGAGCCACAGCTACACCTCTTAGACAACTTTTATTGGATCCCTTCAGGATGATTACCAGATATGGGTTTTTAATATAGCTTTTACTTTTCCTAACTCATTTCAGGACAGAGTTCTTATTTATTTTTATTCCAAAACATGATAAAAAGTCTTCTTAGAGAAGATGAAAGCTATTTTTTCTTCCTTTAAAATTTGGACTGCATTGATAATAATAAATAAAGCAAAATGATAATTAATACTAGAACTATGAGACCCAGATCATAGGTTTCCCTGTATCTCATCACCTGTGGTCTAGACCTTCGGTTTCCCTAGTGGCTCAGAGGTTAAAGCATCTGCCTGCAATGTGGGAGACCTGGGTTCGATCCCTGGGTTGGGAAGATCCCCTGGAGAAGGAAATGGCAACCCGCTCCAGTATTGTTGCCTGGAGAATCCCACGGATGGAGGAGCCTGGTGGGCTACAGTCCATGGGGGTCGCAGAGAGTCGGACATGACTGAGCGACTTCACTCATGGTCTAGACCTATTAACCTGTTTCTGTTTATAGGAGGGTGTGTGGACATATCAGGCCCAATGCCATCTGGGGAAGAAGAATAATTCAAAAGAAGTTATGGGAAGCATCCATTCAGTCAGTCAGTTATTGAACTGTGGCGGTGCGTTGGCCACCGTTCCACCGTGTAAAGATGAATATTACTTACAGTCTGGTTGAGGAAACAGCACATAATCTACAGTTACACCGAAGCGTGATGCACAGACCACAGGAGACTTATGTGCAGAGCGCTGTGGGAGTAGACGGAGGGAGGTGTCGGAAGATGTTGATGGATGAGATGAAGCTAGAAGGAGGTTGCTTGGTAGACAAGGAAATCTGTTGACTAGTTTTTGAACTTGTCCGAGAAGAATGAAATTAGCAGGTGCTCATTCTAAAAAAAAAAAGTTCACAACTGGGGAAAAACGGTATAAAGATTACACTGGTGTTATTAGACAGCATATCTTTTGCTCAGGTCCCAGGTATAAGTTAAGACTCTTCATTGTCAATTAGATGGAATAAACCAGGAGGTTGATGTTGGCTTCTGGACGGCAGGAGTATCATTGGATATAGCTGCTATTGAGAGAATCTATGGTAAGACCTGAGTCCTCAGTGATGTTAATAATTTTTAAAGACCTGTTTTGAAGTCTTTCTACATGGGTTATAACTTTAACCTGTGAGAATGTTCCTGAGGTTTTGCAGGGAAGTTAAAAAATAAATTTGAATTACTTTTATACAGATCAAAGGAGATTGTAGTACAGGAACCTTAAATTTAAGGCTTTTTATGTAGTCAACATTCTTTTAGTTTTTGAAGGCATTCAAGTTTACAATTAAGACAGAAGAGAATGGAATAAATCAGACTTTGGTGTAACTAAATCTTGGCTTTATCTCCTACCTGCTATTCTTATTTAATTCATCTTTGCTTAGTCATCTAAAAAATTGGAAAATAGTAGTACTTTTCATCATAGTTGAAAATGATATTAGTAGACATAAAACACTTAGCAAAATGACTGGCATAGAGTAAGTGCTTAATAGTTATTGTTGTTGTTGTTCAGTCACTCATTCGTGCCCAACTCTTTTCAACCCCATGGAGCAGCCCGTCACTGTCTTTCACTGTCTCCCAGAGTTTGCTCAAACTCACGTCCATTGATTCAGTGATGCCATCCAACCATCTCATCCTCTGTTGCCCTGCTGCTTTTGCCTCCAATCTTTCCCAGCATCAGGGTCTTTTCCAGTGAGTTGGCTCTCCGCATCAGGTGGCCAGAGTATTGGAGTGTCAGCTTCAGCATCAGTCTTCCCATGAATATTCAAGGTTGATTTCCTTTAGGATGGACTGGTTTGATCACCTTGCAGTCCAAGGGACTCTCAAGAGTCTTCTCCAGCACCACAATTCGAAAGCATTGATTCTTTGGTGCTCAGCCTTTTTATGGTCCAGCTCTCACATCTGTACGTGACTACTGGAAAAACCATAACTGTGACTATATGGACCTTTGCCAGCAGTGATGTCTCTGCTTTTTAATACACTTTGTTTGTTTAATATGCTAGATTTGCCATAGCTTTTATTCCAAGGAGCAAGCATCTTTTAATTTCCTGGCTACAGTCACTGTCCACAGTGATTTTGGAGCCCAAGAAAATAAAATCTGCCACTGTTTCCCCCCATCTATTTGCCATGAAATGATGGGACTGGATGCCATTATTCTTTTTTTGTTAATTTTTATTAGAGTATAGTTGTTTTACAATGTTGTGTTAGTCTCTGCTATACAGCAAAGGGAATCAGCTATACGTTTACATATATTCCCTCTTTTATGGGTCTCCAGCCCATTTGCATCACCAGAGAGCAGTGAGTCGAGTTCCCTGAGCTGTACAGTAGGTTCTCATCAGTTAGCTGTTTTCTACACAGTGAGTGCCTGCTTGTGCTCAGTCCTGTCAGTTTGCAACACTTTGCACTGCAGCCCGCCAGGCTCCTCTGTTCATGGGATTTTTCAGGCATGAATACTGGACTGGGTTGCCATTTTCTCCTGCAGGGGATGTTCTTGATCCAGGGATGAAACCCACATCACCTGCACTGCAAGCAGATTCTTTACCACTGAGTCATGAGAAAGTGAATATGTGTAAATTAAAGTCTCCCAGTTTATCCCTCCCTCCCTTCCCCACTTAGTATTCACTCACTTGTTCTCTACATCTGTGTCTCTCTTTCTGCTTTGCAAATAAGTCCATCTGAACCATTTTGTAGATTTCACAGATAAGCAATATTATACGATATTTGTCTATCTCTTTTTGACTTGCTTCACTCTATATCTCTGCAAGTGGCACTATTTCACTCCTTTTTATGGCTGAGTATATTCCATTGTATATATGTACCATTCCTATATCGATGGACATTAAGTTTGCGTCCAAGTCCTGGCTAGTGTAAATCATATTGTAATGAACATTGAGGTGCATGTATCTTTCTGAACTGTGGTTTTCTCTGAGTATTTGCCCAGGAGTGGGATTGCTGGGTCATATGGTAGATAGATTTTTAGTCTTTTAAGGAGCCTCCATACTGTTCTTTATGGAACTTTCCAGATGGCGCTAGTGGTAAAGAATCCACCTGCCATTGCAGGAGACTTAAAGAGATGTGGGTTGGATTCCTGGGTTGGGAAGATCCCCTGGAGTATGAAGTGGCAACCTACTCAGTATTCTTGCCTGGAAAATTCCATGGACAGGGCATCAGAGGATAAGATGACTGGATGGCATCACCAATTCAATGGAGACGAACTTGGGCAAACTTTGAGAGATGATGAGGGACAGGGAGGCCTGGTGTCTGCAGTCTATGGGGTCGCAGAGTCGGACATGACTGGGTGACTGAACAACAACAAATAGACTATATGCTGTAGAATGTTTTCTCTCCCCTTGTGATGATCAAAATGTGCTGGCCCAATGTCTCACTTTCTTGGTTCATATTACCTTATAAACAGATACAGATTAATATAATAGTGGTTTTTTAATATTTATGGGTTATTCCTTCTAGGAGACAAGGTTAAAAACTAGCAAAAGCTTGTAATACATATAGTTTTGTTTTAATCTTCAGTTCAGTTCAGTAGCTCAGACATGTCTGACTCTTTGCCACCCCATAAATTGCAGCACACCAGGCCTCCCTGCCCATCACCAACTCTTGGAGTTCACTCTTGGAGTTCACTCAAACTCATGTCCATCGATTCTGTGATGCCATCCAGCCATCTCATCCTCTGTCGTCCCCTTTTCCTCCTGCCCCCAGTCCCTCCCAGCATCAGAGTCTTTTCCAGTGAGTCAACTCTTCACATGAGGTGGCCAAAGTACTGGAGTTTCAGCTTTAGCGTCACTCCTTCCAAAGAACACCCAGGACTGATCTCCTTTAGGATGGACTGGTTGGATCTCCTTGTAGTCCAAGGGACTCTCTCAAGAGTCTTCTCCAACACCACAGTTCAAAAGCATCAGTTCTTTGGCGCTCAGCTTTCTTCACAGTCCAACTCTCACATCCATACATGACCACTGGAAAGACCATAGCCTTGACTAGACGTTTTAATCTTAAATATAGATTTAAATAAACTCTGAATAATACCAGTACTAATTTGTCATGGATGGGAATTATAAGCTAGTGGTGTTATGCAAATGACTACAGGGGGTGATTCATTCTGAAGAACGTGGGAGAATTTTAAAAATCTGAATGATAGTTCTTGGCATTTCAGTGTGTGTTTGTATGTGTGTGTGTGAGTGAGTGCTCTTATGCACACATTTAAATTCTCTTTCCACTTCCATTCTTTGCCTACATGTAATTATGACATTCCAAAATAGGCATGGACTTCAAAGCCAATGTTAGTTATTAGATTGTGAAATTAGAATTTCCAGCTCAGCTATTTTATATTCTCTTTATTAAGACTTTCTCAGTGGTTGGTCCTATCCAATCTACAATTATAATGCTGTATTACATTCACAAAATCATCTGAGTTCTTGTAAGAAGGAATATATTTCCTATGAGGCTAGCTCTGGAGGGTCAGCCTTTAGGAAATCTCGTCTAGAGAAAAACCAGAATGACCAGTGTGGGAGTTCAATGATTCCTCCAGAACTTCACAGCAGTTCTCACCTCAGAGCCTTAAAACATATGGAGATTCACTTAAGGTATGTCAAAAGTAATTTCTTGTAAGTAAAATACGTACGTTTCTAATAAAATACCTAAATGCCCATGGATTGAAAGCTGACCCTACGATTATGTGGTCCTCTTGGGTGGGAGGGAAAGGAGCTATGCTGCTGCTGTTGGTGCTAAGTCGCTTCAGTTAGTGTCCGACTCTGTGCAACCCCATAGAGGGCAGCCCACCAGGCTCCCCCATCCCTGGGATTCTCCAGGCAAGAATACTGGAGTGGGTTGCCATTTCCTTCTCCAATGCATGAAAGTGAAAAGTGAAAGTGAAGTTGCTCAGTCATGTCCGACTCTTAGCGACCCCATGGACTACAGCCTACCAGGCTCCTCCATCCATGGGATTTTCCAGGCAAGGGTACTGGAGTGGGGTGCCATTGCCTTCTCCGAAAGGAGCTATAGTCACAGACATTTTGTATATAGCTTAAAACAGATTCCCCGAACTCTAGGCTGCCTCTGAATCTTCCGGAACACTGGTGACATTCAGATTCCTGGGCCCTCCCTCCATGAAATTTGATGTTGTTCATCCAGGTTGAGGTGTAAATGCACATTGTTAACCTGCAACCCAGGTGACTCAGACTCAGGTGCGAAGAGATCATTATTTTCACAAATAGCCACTGCACTTCACAGAAGGCCTATCTCCAACAGAGCTCATGATTTCCTTCCAGCCTGACCGCCTTGTCCTGCTCCCAGTCTAAGACTGGCTGGTATGTTCTCAGTAACAAGCGGTTTGGCTCATAGACCCTTATTTCTTACGGCAGGTGCTGACTGCCGCCAATTGCTAATGTGAATCACTCTCCTCTTCAGCTGCACTAGCAGAGACTGTAGAAGACTTCTCTGAATTATATATCACTGCCACCTACAAATAACAATGCAGAGAATGGAAGAACAGTTTTTTGCATTTCTAAAGAGTACATATTATATGAAAAAGCTACTAAGTGGATGGGATAAGAGAGGTCCAAAATGCTGAAATTATGAGTTGCTTACCCAGTGTGAAGAGAGGTGATAGGGAAAAAAGAAGCAAAATTTTTTAAGTATTCATAGCATTCCCCAGCAACACTACAAACAATACTAGAGTATTTTTGGTTTTGATTTTATCTGCAAGCTATAATTGCTATGTTTTATTATAAATTAATACTGCTAATTAATTATGCTCTTTGCTTTGGGCTTTTAAAAATTTTCTTCTGTTTTATCATATCTACTGACAGCTTTAAAAAATACTGACTGTTGCTGAATCCCTAATCATTGATGTTTGAGATATTTGCATTAATTTAGTATCATGCTTTCAACAACATTATAGCCAAGCTAAAAAAGATAGCTGAGTCTTGCTTCATTTGTATACAATGGAAGGTCCATCTTTCCTAACTAGCCATTATTTCTAGAATGTCTCTGTCCATTCACACATGTAAGGGAACAGTTTCTTACAGTTAGAACAGATAGAAACTGTTTCAACTTTCTATCATTGAAATTGATGATCTCTTTTAGAATCTTATAATTATTCAATTCTGGAATAAGGCAAATATTCTACTTCCAGTTGGCTATATGAAGGCAGTAACTATTTCTTTTATAAAAAATTGAAGTACAGTTAATATACAGCATTATCTTATAGGAGTATAACATAGTGATTCAAAATTTTAAAAGGTTATACTTAATTTAGTTATTGTAAAATACTAGCTGTATTCCCCTTGTTGTACAATATATCCTTGTAGCGTATTTTGTGTCTAATTGTATCTCTTACTCCCTTGCCTTTGTGTTGAACCTCCCTGCTTCCCTTTCCCTACTGGTAACCACTAATTTGTTCTCTATGTCTGTGAGTCTCCTTCTTTTTTGTTATATTCACTATTTGTTGTATTTTTTAGATTCCATGTGTAAGTGTCATACAGTATTTGTCTTTCTCTGACTTATTTAACTCAGCATAATGCTCTCAGGCTGCATCCATGTTGCTGCAGATGGCAAAATTTCATTATTTTGTGGCTGAGCAGCGTTCCACTGTATGTGGATACTCCCTCTTTGTCCATTCATCTGTTGATGGACACTTGGGTTGCTTTCATATCTTGGCAACTGTAAGTAATGCTGCTATGAACTTTGAGATGCATGTATCTTTTAAAAATTAGTGGGGGTTTTTTTGCGGGGGGGGGGGGGGGGCGGGTATATATATATATCCAGGGTGGAATTGCCAGATCATATGATGGTTCTAATTTTGGTATTTTGAGAAACTTCCACACCTTTTTCTGCAGTAGCTGCAACAATTTACATTCCCACCAGCAGTGTACAAGGGTTCCCTTTTCACCACATCCTTACCAACACTTGTTATTTGTGCTCTTTTTCATGATAGCCATTCTGACAGGTATGAGATGATATCCTATCATGGTTTTGAATTCCTTTTCTCTGATGATTAGCAGTGTTGACCATCTTTTTATGTGCCTATCAGCCATCTGCCTTCCCTCTTTGGAGAAGTGTCTGTTCACTTCTTCTGCCTATTTTTTAATTGAGTTATTTAATTAAGTTTAATTAGGTCCTACTTGTTAATTTTTGCTTTTTTTAAATTTAGGGGATAGATCCTAAGAAATATTACTGCACTTTATGTCAGAGTTTTGTCTATGTTTTCTTCTAAGAGCTTTATAATATCCAGTCTTACATTTAGATCTTTAATCCATTTTGAATTTATTTTTGTATATGGCATTAGAGAATGTTCTAATTTCATTCTTTTACAAGTAGTTGTGCAGTCTTCCCAGCACCACTTATTGAAGAGACTGTCTTCTCCACTGTATATTCTTGAAGGCGGTAACTATCTCTGAAATTCTAAGAATCTTTCATTGTTTCATTTGTTTGTATGGAGAAGTGAAGGATAATATTACAAATTTTACTTAAATTTTTAATGCCTACCATTTTCACATTGTGCTGACCCATTATATGGAAATTGGACCTCACTTAACTCCTTTTTTTCAGTTGTCACTCCTTTTTGTCAGTTTAGTTTTTGGGATTCTTTGCCTACTTATGCTCAGGCAGTATAGTCAACATTGAAGAAATAAAAATGAACACAGCAGTCTTTGACAGTAGTCCCGGAGTTAACAGTCTAGTTAAAGAGAGAGAGGAAAGACACAGTAAAAGCTATAGAAGATAATGAGTGCTGGAGAAGACGCAGATACTGAATGCCATGGAGATATTCATCATTCACAATGTTTCACTGAGTACCAGACTGTCTGGTTGCTGAGAATACAGAGTACAGTCACTGAATTCAAGAAATTCTCATTATAGAGGAGGGTGGTGGTTAATTTTAATGATAGAGAATTGCATGAAATACGATGAAAGCAAATCCTATTTGCTGGGAGGCAGTGGGAGACAAGGCACAGTTTCCTGGAAGAGGTTTAACAGGAAAGAGTCTTAGGTGACGGGCAGGAGTCACCCAGGCAAAGGCAGAGGGCCAAAGGCACAGGTTACAAGGCAGTTGAAGGGGCTGTGCAAGCAGTTATTATCTCTGGAGAACTGAGTCCTAGACAGAGGCTGATGAGAGTTGTAAGTGAAGAAGACAGGCCAGTCCATATAGGGACCCTTGGCCGTCTGAAGAAATAGGACTTTATCCTGTCCCTGGGGGACACTAAAAGTTAAGAGGGCAATGAAACAGCCTGGTTTAATTTTATATTCTGGCAGTCACCTAGCTGATGGTTTTAAGAAAGACAGTGCTAAGAGCTCAGACACTGAACTGACGGTGCTTATGAGTCATGGTGGGCTTCCCTGTTGGCTCAGATGGTAAAGAATCCGCCTGCAATGTGGGAGACCCAGGCTTGATCCCTGGGTTAAGAAGATCCCCTGGAGAAGAGAATAGCTACTCACTCCAGTACTCTTGCCTGGAGAGTTTCATGGGCAGAGGAGACTGGCTGGCTACAGTCCATGTGGTCACAAAGAGTGGGGCGTGACTGAAGCAACTTAGCATGCTCGTGAGTCCTGGCAGTTTTAATGAGGGCAGCCCACTGTTGGAGAGGATGGTAGCAGAGTACTGAGTCAAGCCAGTAGCACTTAGTGGCTGGTTGATGTGAGAAGGAACAATGAAGGAAAAAAAATCAAGAATGACACCCGGAGTTCTTATTTGGATCACAAGATGGATGCTGATGCCACCGTTTAAGATTGGTGGGGAGAGGTAGGCGTGACGAGGAAGATGACCAACTTGGTTTTGGGAACATGGGGTTTGACGGGCCCATGTCACTCTTAGGGGAGCCATCACAGGTAAATATTTGAACACAAAGGGGAATCTGGGCAGGGGATATAGATTTGGGACCCCCCCAAGACTTACTCCTTGGGAGGAAAGTTATGACCAACGTAGACAGAATATTAAAAGCAGAGACATTACTTTGTCAACAAAGGTCCGTCTAGTCAAGGCTATGGTTTTTCCAGTGGTCATGTTAGGATGTGAGAGTTGGACCATAAAGAAAGCTGAGTGCCGAAGAACTGATGCTTTTGAACTGTGGTGTTGGAGAAGACTCTTGAGAGTCCCTTGGACTGCAAGGAGATCCAACCAGTCCATCCTAAAGGAGATCAGCCCTGGGTGTTCATTGGAAAGACTGATACTGAAACTCCAATACTTTGGCCACCTGATGCGAAGAGCTGACTCATTGGAAAAGACCCTGATGCTGGGAAAGATTGAGGGCAGGAGGAGAAGGGGATGACAAAGGATGAGATGGTTGGATGGCATCACTGACTTAATGGACATGGCTTTGGGTAAACTCCGGGAGTTGGTGATGGGCAGGGAGGTCTGGTGCATTGTGGTTCATGGGGTCACAAAGAGTCGGACACGACTGAGTGACTGAACTGAACTGAAGACCATCAGGGTCGGTGGAAAAATCTGAGTTCTATTTTGGACACAGTGAATTTCAGGATCCGTTAGAATGTGACCATGCCTGTCCAAAACTCAGAAGTGAGATTGAGGGAGATAGATTTTGCAGCCTTATATGTGGACTGCATTTCTTTCAGCTCCCACAAAATATGATTAACGAGGTGGTTAAATCTTCCCAGGTACTGGAAGGAAGATGTAAAAGATGAAGAGAAATTAATGAAGCGCAGAATAAAGAAGGTCCATAAAAACTGAGCATCACAGTCTATTTGTTGTTGTTTCAGTCACTCAGTCATGTTTGATTCTCTGCAACCCCGTGGACTGTAGCCTGCCAGGCTCCTCTGTTCATGGGATTATCCAGGCCAGACTACTGGAGTGGGTTGCCCTTTCCTTCTGCAGGGATCTTCCTGACCCAGGGTTTGGACCCACGTCTCCTGCATTGGCAGGCAGGTTCTTTACCACTGAGCCACCAGGGAAGTCTATCACATCTATTAGGCTGTGAGAAGATTAATTGGTGAAGTGACACAGTCATTAGTGAAAACGCTGAGCTGGGAAAATAGTTCCTGAAGTTGTCATTTCTCTGGCTGTCACTTTGTGGGACTGTAATTGTAACAGCTCGTGCTAGTTGGGGTTTTCTGATCTTCAGCGGCCCTATCTGGTTCACATTCTAAGACCCAAATTGTGAGGTCAGGATGAGGACACGGTTCTTCCAATCAAAGAAGTTATTATTACTTGCAACCATTCAATTTCACATTTCATAGCACATCATTGTATGTTTTTCTGTACTTGATTCATGTGTAAATTGAGGCAGAGGAATCCAGTGGATAGCTGGTCTACTTCTGACACTAACTCTGTACGCTGAAGCCATGAGCATGGTTCATTTTCAGGCTTAATGGCCACTTTTAGTCCTGGCTGCCCATTGGAATCATCTGGGAGCTTTTATTAAACAGGATGCATTGACTAACCCCCAGAAATTATGATTTAATTGCTGTAGGGTGGGGCCCGGGAGTGCTAAGTCGTTTCAGTTGTGTCCAACTCTTTGTGACGCTATGGATTGTAGCCCACCAGGCTCCTCTGTCCACGGGACTCTCCAGGCCAGAATACAGGAGTGTGTTGCCATGTTCTTCTCCAGGGGATCTTCCCAACTGGGGGATCGAACCTGCATCTCTTCTATCTCCTGCTTTGGTGGCTGGATTCTTTACCACTATCACCACCTGGGAAGCAGGCCCCAGGCAGTCATATACTTTAAAAGTCCGCCAGATGATTCTCATGTGTAGACAAGCTTGAGAATCACTGCTGTCAAGTAAGGAAGGAGCTGCTTTGGCAACTCAGAGCAACGGGAAGAAATCCAGTAAGATAAATAATGTGCGTCAAAGTATAATATTATTTATTATAAGAGGGTACGAGGAATGAAATGGTGAAGTCCCAGGAAAGAGGCACAAAAGGTGTTCGTTTTTGTTTTGTTGGTTTGTGAGTTTTAACCTTAAAAGATTTCTGTGCCAGGGTGAGCATTTGACTCAGGCAGTAGACAGCCTGGAAGCTTCTGTGGTTCTCGCAGCAGCCAGGAGATCTATGAATGCCCCCCGTCTGAGCAGGCATTTTACATGGGCCCACCCCTTCTGACGGAATAGCTTTGTTAGCCATACATTTATAATTGCTTACCTTGGGATGTCTGTGCCTTTCTCTTGTTTTCTAAGCTATCCCCTTGCCTCTGCACTTCCTTTATGTATCTCCAGGCAGCACATTCCAAGACATGCATTCTGTCTTATAGGCTTGGCCGTTTAATAACTGCTTGGTCTTGGGCAAGTTATTTGAATTCCTTTCACATCCATTTCTTCATCTGTACTCAAGTATGTTGTGCAAGTTAAATTAGATAGTACATCTAAAGTGTTTAGCACAGAGCTGGTAGATTATAAGCTCCCCAAAATGGTTTTCAATGCACGTTGGCATTTAACCTCAGAGCTAAGGAGAGCCCCAGTTACACACGCCAACAGTATGGACTGCAGAGGATCATCGCTTAGCTGTAGTTTTATTCTACAAACACTGGGTCTGACCCCAGAGCCTCATCTTTATTAAGGTTCATTTTAAATTCCTGGTAGGAACAGTCGATGATAGCAAATGCCCTGGTTCCATCACAGACAAATGAATTGAGTTCCACCAGACAGATGAATCTTCAGGAAGTAACCTAGACATCATCGGGCAATGATTGTATAAAAAAATTGCACAAGAAGATGCTGAATATTATGCTGAGAACAAATAACAGTGTTACCGCAATCTAGTTTTGGTCCAGAGCCTTGCATGAAATCACAAGCAATTAACCCACAGAGGCCTCTGTCCATTAATAGTGACTCCGCTTTGATTTCAATAGAGATCTGAGTAATATTATCTTTTTACAGTTTGTATCTCTATACCAAAGTGAAAACATCTATCACTGAGTAATGAAGAATGGTAATTGAATAATGTCATCAGTTTATTGAAAAAGTATAAAACAATCACTGATCTATCATCTAGGTAACTGTATTGAACTTGACCTCTACTATAGACATACCTTGGAGATACGGTTCCAGACCATGACAGCAAAGCGAATATCACAGTAAAGTGAGTCAAAGGATATTTTTGTTCCCTAGTGCATATAAAAGTTATGTTTATAGTATAATCTATTAAGTGTGCAGTATTATATCTATACCTTCATTAAAAATTGTTAAAAATGCTAACCATCAGCTGAGCCTTCAGCAAGTCGTAGTTGTAATATCAAAGATCACAGATCACCATAACAAATATAACAATGGAAAAGCTTGAAATATTGTGAGAATGACCAAATGCGACAAAGATGACAGGAAACAAGCAAATGCTGTTGGAAGACTTGCTCCCTGCAAGGTTGCCACAAACCTTCAGCTTGTAAAAGCACTGTATCTGCAAAGCAGGATAAAACAAAGTGTGATAAAACTAGGTGTGCCTGTACACAAAAATCAACAGAAATAATCCAAGAATTGCAAAAAAAAACTTACCTATTGTTCCCCCACCCCCAACAGTGATAATTTCCTTAAGAGACCGAAGTGCAACATGAGAGCACCATTTTACATTTCCCTGGACTCATTGCCACCATTTCTGCGTTTTCTTGATGTCTACCCTCTGCACCTCCGTCAACTGGAAGTCTCTCCACATTGCGGTTAAGTGATTCATTCTCCCAGGTTGTTTTAAGTCTCTTTATATTGATACATTCATCGAGAATCCCAAATGCTAAGTTCAGTTTTTCCAGATTCTAAAATGCTGCTTTAATACCTGTTCGGTGTGGCAGATAATTTCACTTTAGAACTGTGTTGTTGGGTGGAAACCCACTGTACTCTGTCCTGGGCTGGATGTATTTATGTGTCTAGACCAGGCTGGCCCCAGGCCAAACTGTGATGTCAATGTGTCTAGCTAACCTTAGTGCTTTGCCAGGTACTCATGTTAAATGAATGGATGAGTGAATGGCCACATGCATAGGTGAATGGGTGAAGAATGAAGGTGACGGAATAAATTACTAAGGTCAGTTGAGAAACTGTGTTTGCTAGTGAGAAGATGAATTTCATCTACTTATCACCTTAGTCTGCATCAAACTCCTCTTTTATTTCCAACTAAACTTGACCCCTGGGTTGGGCAGATCCCCTAGAGAAGGGAAAGGCTGCCCACTCCAGTGTTCTGGCCCGGAGAATTCCATGGACTGTATAGTCCATGGGGTCACAAAGAGTTGGACATGACTGAGTGACTTTCACTCACTCAAGCTTTCACGCTACCTGTAAGTAAATGACTTTTAGGGTAGTGCTCACTGACCCTGCAGTGGTCACTAGATGTCAGGACAGAGCTGGGAACCAGGTGGGCAGAGGGCCATTAGGCTCAAAGCATGGAACTTGTTGGGAGACCAAGCACAGTCCTGGTTTTAGAGCTGCTGCTGCTGCTAAGTTTTAGAGCAGGAGTGGAGAAAACCTCAGAAGCCATAAACTAGTATCAATCCAGGGAGCAGGAGCAGAATAGGAAGCAGACAAGGCGCAAGTATTAAAAGGACTCCAGAGTCAGAACAGAGCAGGGATCCTGGAAACCCTTGGAGACCCACACCGTTATCAGAAAATGGGAACCAGAGTTTAGAGATAAAATTAGAACTTTTGCAGAAAGAGGAAACGAGCTAATGTTCTAACAGCGTCTGAGTGGGTTCTAACCACTATTACATATCTGTTGGATATCAATTAAAAATGATTTCCTTATAACATTTGCAATTAGTCATAACTTATGACCTTAATTTTTCATCTTAATTTGAGAGACCTCTCATAGTAGTCAAAAGAGCATGTAAAATTGTCTCCTTTTCCCCAAGAAATTTGTTGATTATCTAATTTTACCATTCACAATATGTCTTGTTGTATATACAGTGAGTGTGTGTCCACCAAAAGCTGATGGTGAATAAATCAGTATAAATTGTAGCAGAGACAACATAATGTATCTGTAAGGAAGAGTGTTTTGGCAGAATAGAGACTGAGAAGGGTTATTTATTTCTTCATTTTGGTAAATGTTTAAGAACAAGACAGTTCTAGTTGAAATTGTCACAGTTTCAGAATGGAAAATAATAGGTTTTATGGGGCCTGAAGTTTGTTATATTTGGGAGAAACCTCTTTGATTTGATTATAAATAAATTAATTATGAATACAAAATTACATATGGAAGCAAATAATTGTTTGAAATGACAAAAACAAAAGAAATTACAAATTATTGTAATTTGAAAAATATAAGAAACATCATAAAATCTAGAAATATTTTTGTTAATGAATTGTTTGATACATTTCTTTAGTATCTTTTTTCTATGGATTTTTAAATTTTTAAAAATTTATTTATTTTTAATTGAAGAATAAATGCTTTACTACATGTTTTTTATATGATAAAATTTGTAGGATCATTTTTTTATAGATAGAATAGAAAGGTATTTCAGTCTCTTTGTTAGCATAATTGATCAGAATGTGTGTGTGCAAGTTTGCATGTGTATACATGTATGTTTTACTTACTGATTATGTAGAAAAGATTTTTTTCAGTTTTATACCACTTATGGTAGCATCATGTGCAAATCTGATCTGTAGACAAATTTGGCAGACCTCTATGAGGTTTCTCTCATATATGAGTTGTAGGCTTTTAAAACATTTCAGGTTTTCTTATGGAGTATCTAATCTTAAGAACTATTTAAGTTAATGATGCTCATTTACCAGTTTGTTGTTGCTGTCCTTGTTATAATGATATATTTTAAATTTTGTGTTATCTTTGCTGTTATCCATATTTTGCAGGAAATCAGCAAGAAATGAAAATCTTTTTCTAGTGTCTATGAATTCACACCTTTTTGTTAATTGAATATTCAAACTGTGAAAGGGGGGTTGATTCATTACTTCTCTTTAAAATATTTTTTCTCCTCTTAATAAATCATTGCTTTTGGCAGATAATTTTTATCTGATGGTTTGTTACAGTCCTCTTCTTGATACTAGATTGATTTCATTGCTGATTATTATTGCTTTCATTTAATTTTCAGTTAATTTTTTTAATCAGAATTTTGTCTCAAATCTCTAAAGAATGCTGTTAGAGATAAAAGAAGCTACTTTTCAATATGCTTAAGTCAGGCATCTGTAAATACTCAGACTGTTTAAATAGTGATGAGAATGGTGATTTTTCAGTTCAGCATTCCCTTAGCCAAGTACCCAAAGTGCTGATAGCCACTGAGATATGTCTGATATGTGATGGAGGAAAAGTCAGAATGGAAACAGACAGTGTTCTTATTCAAGGCAATTAAAATATCCTATTTTTGTAACTTTAGCAAAAATACATGAACTTTTGATTATACCATGCAAGTAAGGGAATCTGAAAACTTACGCTTCTTTGGCTTTATGGCAAATCTTTTTATGAATGACCCCTAACATATGCATCTATAATTTGCATATGAAAGTATGAACTATGACTCAATCATTTACAATATAATCTGCGTGACACTAGGTAATGTCCAAAAAATTGTAATTTTCAGTTAAGAAAGACATGATCCTAAATTTTTTGCAAGCAACATCTGTATTAGTATTTGTAAATACGCTGATATAGGAAATAGGGAAAAACAGTAACATACATGAAAACCAGTGAAATAAAAGTTATATACCACATACACATACTCGCAGACTGCTTGCTAATAATAGTATGACCTGCTTTGAGATCTGATGAGAGGAACAACAGCCGACCATAATTCCATAATTTGATATCTCTAAAACCCAGATTCAGCATTTCCCTAAATCTTGCCAGTCATGCTCATCGTATAATACCCAGGAAATTCCACTCTAACTTAGATAATGAATGAGAAAACACGTATGATTCTTCCTTGGGCATTGTCCCTGGTAAATAACCATCCAGATTATACCTTAAATGGAGCAGAATTTCTAAACATTTGCTGATTTTAACTGAATTATTACTTTATTCAGGTGCTATTACTTATTTTGAAGTGCAGCTAGTGTGTTACCATTTAAGAATCTGACTTCTAGAATCTCAGTTTGTCCAAAGCTTATATATATAAATTTGACCCTTACCACTACGCTCTAAGAGTTCTGGACCCTCTCTCCTCATCTTTTAACTGAATAGCATTGTTTCAAGTTGCTGCTGCTGCTGCTAAGTCACTTCAGTTGTGTCTGACTCTGTGCGACCCCATAGATGGCAGCCCACCAGGCTCCCCCGTCCCTGGGATTCTCCAGGCAAGAACACTGGAGTGGGTTGCCATTTCCTTCTCCAATGCATGAAAGTGAAAAGTGAAAGTGAAGCCGCTCAGTCGTGTCTGACTCTTGGCGACCCCATGGACTGCAGCCCACCAGGCCCCTCCGTCCATGGGATTTTCCAGGCAAGAGTACTGGTGTGGGGTGCCATTGCCTTCTCCGTGTTTCAAGTTATGTGAGACCAATAGCACATGTAAAATATCATGTAAAATGCAAGGCACATCTGAACCAAGCACTGGTTTTTTTCTTTGTAATCAGTGGATTAAAACTGTAGGACATTTGAATCAAATTACCATACCTGCTAGAGCTGTTAGATTTGTGTTTACTCAAATTGTTCCCCCAATAAGCACAAAGGTTCTAAATTTTTACATGTAGCCCATTGTTTGAACAATTGGATCCAAAATATAATGTGGTTTCTAAAAGTTCTGATAATTATTTTAATTTGTCAAACATGCATGATCCTTTAAAGATTTTTCTCTTTATTTTTGATTTGACTCTTTCCTTAACTTATCAAATAGGCTTCTTTGAAAGCTCTCCTTACAGTATGTATTTGTGTTATGGATCGGACTGCTCCTCATCTCACCAATCAAGGAAATAACTACACGGTCTTCTACAGAAAGGGTAGCATACGTAGTAAACCAGATAATCAAGTTGTACTTTTCACTCACTAATCTTGGCATTCCTTTAGAGCAAGGAGAATTCTTTTGTGAAATGGGTTGTGATTCAATGAGTAAGATATCTTTTCTTTCTCTGGAGAAAGAAAAGAGTTTTGGCTTAGAATAAAAGAACTATTTTTGAAGAATCTGATGAATGTTGTATAAAATCAATGTATTTTGCAATCTACGTTTTTTTTTTTTTTTTTTTCCCTATGTTTTCCAGGCAGTTCTTTTTCCTCTGTTACATACTAGTGAAATATTCTTAAAGCAGTTTCTGGTTGGAAGCACGACAATTAAGTTTCTTGTTGACTCCTTGGCTATTTGATTCAGAAACCACCTTCCCTGTTACTTACACAACAAGCACAATATGTGCTGATTTTTCATTAATTCCACATTAATAAATTTAAATTACATAAAGAAATTTTGTCCAGTTTGCTAAGTATTTGTGAAAGCGGTTAATGTGTACAGTATTGTGTTATTAACTGCAGACGATATGGAAATAGAACAGATAAAAGTTTTGCTCAAGAAAGTGACAATGAAATAAAGTTAAAAAGCATCCAAATAAATATAGTACAAAATTCAATAAGAAATACCTAAACTGTGCAAAGTATTAAGAGTTAGGAAAATATGTCCAGGTTTGGAAGGCATTGGGAAAGACTATGAATGAAGGGCCATTTGAGATGAGTCTCAAAGTTTCAGGAGAGTGATCAGTAGATGGAGGTGCCTCTTTCCAGCTTGCAAGTGATCAAAAACAAATAAAACACAGAGGAAGAGGTTAAAGCCAGGACGTCCTACTGGATCTTAACACTAGTTTTTGCCATGAGTCCACTCTATGTCACTGTAGACAAGCAAATTACTCTCATTTATCTTCTCCCTGAAATGAAGATGTTGGACTCATGATTCTAATGTGCTCTGTAATGTTCTGAAGTAGGAACAAATATCAGTGTAGCAAGTAGGAATAGTGAGTGGTCACTCATTAGCTTTAGCTTTGTGTCACTAACCTGGTCAGGCCTTGATAACTCTTTTTAAAGTGAGTTTGAGTGAGTCAGAAACCTCTTCAAAATTCTCTCTGTAGCTCTGCAATTATAATTAAACAGGAACCCAGAACCAAATTCTATTTTCATATCCTTACCAGAGGTAAAGGAATGTTTCCTTTTTGTTCTTTTAATTGTGGGTATTCTATTCTATCAGTGAATAGCGCTGTTCTTTGTCCACAGTGGTTGGTCAGTAAGTACATACTGAGTGACCGCTAGTGTCAGGAAATGGGGCAAGTCACTAAGTGGGGCTGAGAAGGGTAGGTGTGGTGCTTTGCAAGATGCTCTATGTTCAGAGGGGGTGTATATGCAAAGATAACTAGAAATCCCGGATAAAATACATGTCCAAAAAGTGCTGGAAAAAATGTGGTATTCATTCATCAAACATTTAATTAGCTACATCTCTGTTCAGGATAAATGCCCAGGGAACCTAGAAATGATCTTGATTAACTCAGAAGTAGTCCCTTAACTGAACTCATAATAACCATAGAGAATATTGCAGGCATGATAAATGCTATAAAAAATAAGATACCATGAGCACAAAAAAGCAGGGTACCAGATCTAGTATGATGGATTGGAGGAACGTCTCTGAGGATGTGATGCTTGAGCTGAGATCTAAAGGATGAAGAGAGTGAAACTGGGAAAGAGCTATTATTTCAGGTCAGATGAGGTAGGTGGGAACGTGCATGTAGAAGATCAGGCTAAGAGTGAATAGCTGGTGTTGCAGGTAAAGATAGGTTTGGTTAGAGAGAGAACCTGGAATTTTATGTGAAATGGAAAGCTATCCAAAGGATCTTAAGCAATAAATAACATAAGTTGACTATGTCTTGAAAATATCAATTTGGCTGCAATGTGGAAAACAGACTGGAGGAATGAAGGGTGAAAACAGGAGGGCAGTGAAGAGGCCGTTGCACGAGGCAAGAGGCGGTGACTTGATCTTGTAGGGTTGCCCCAAGGTTTCAGTTTGTAAAAAAACACAGTGTCCAAAAAGAGCAATAAAGTAAATGCAATAATATGAGGTATGCTCGGATGTGGATTCTAAAACCAAATGAAATGAACAAAGAAACTCACAGATACAGAGGACATAACGGTGCTTTTGCCAGAGGGGAGGGGCTTCGGAGTGAATAAAATGGATGAAAGTTGCCAAGAGAATAAATATGAAAAGTTCTCATCACACACGCTAGAAAAAAAATAAATTATAACTTTGTATTGTAATTGGATGGTAACTAGACTTATTGTGGTGATTATTCCACAGGGCATATAGGTATTGAATCATTATGTTGTATGCACTGAAACTAATATGATGTTATATGTCAATTATACCTCAATAGATTAAAAGACAAACTTGTAATACAGATGTTTCTAAATAGTTACTTGTAAGCTGCTTTCAGCTTAATATTTTTTCAGTGGAAGGAGATTACCCAAACTGTGATTAATGTAGGGAAATGTTTAGGAATACTTTTAATAAAGACATGTCTAACCAAGAAAAAAACAAAGAAAGGATATGTGGAGAACTTTGAGTGAGAGAGATGGTGTCCTCTGGGCTTCCCTGGTGGCTCAGAGGGTAAAACGTCTGCCTGCAATGCAGGAGACCTGGGTTCGATCCCTGGGTCAGGAAGATCTCCTGGAGAAGGAAATGGCAACCCACTCCAGTACACTTGCCTGGGAAATCCCACAGACAGAGAAGCCTGGTAGACTACAGTCCATGGGATCGCAAAAAGTCGGACACAACAGAGAGACATCACTTTCACTTTCCGGTAGGGAAGGCAGAAAAGTGAAAGTGAAAGTACCTGGATTAGATCCCTGTGTTGGGAAGATCCGCTGGAGAAGGGAACCCTAACCCACTCCAGTATTCTTGGGCTTCCCTTGTGGCTCAGCTGGTAAAGAATCTGCCTGCAATGCAGGAAACCCGGGTTTGATTCCTGGGTCAGGAAGATCCCCTGGAGAAGGGAAGGGCTACCCACTCCCGCACTCTGGCCTGGAGAATTCCAGTCCATGGGGTCACAAAGAGTCAGACACAACTGAGTGACTTTCACCGAGTGGCTTTAACTGACTCTCTTATGCAATGTGGAGAAAGTATTGAATATGAGAGTTAGCTTGAATACCTATCTTAGGAAATGGAGGAATATTCCTTAAGTAATAAAGGACAAGAGACTGTTTTTGAATCAATGGGAAAGGTCATTGGAGAGGCAGGGTTTTTTTTTCTTTTTCTTTTCTTTTTAATTGGAGGATAATTGGCTTCTCCGATGGCTCCGTAGGTAAAGAATCTACCTGCAATGCAGGAGATGCAGGAGATGCAGGTTTGATCCTGGGGTCAGGAAGATCCCCTGGAGAAGGAAATGGCAACCTACCCCAGTATTCTTGCCTAAAGAATTCCATGGACAGAGGAGCCTGGCAGGCTACATACAGTCCAAGGGTCATAAAGAGTCGGACACAACCGAGCACAGGGCAGAATTGTTTTACAAAGTTGTGTTGGCTTCTGACATACAGCGACATGCAAATCAGCTGTAATAGATATACATTGCCTCCCGCTTGAGCCTCCTTCCCACCACCCTCACCCCACCCCTCCAGGTCATCACGGAGTGCTGAGCTGGGCTCCCTGTGTTATAAGGGGCAGGCTTGGTCTTTATTCTGCACTAAATATCAAAAAATGTGCTTGAGAACCTAACATCACAGTGGGGATAATTAAAATATTTCATTTCCCTTCATTCTCCCTGCATGTCCTGTCTCCCTGAGGTTATAACTTGGGAAGTAAATCAAGATTTCAACTGAAACTGTTACCAAAGCATTCCGAAGTTCCTGTTGATTCTCATTATTATTTTTCCAGTTGAGCTTAACTCCTAAGGTTCTTTAATATGCCAGTCTTGTCTTTCTTCTCAGATGGGTGAGAACAGTCTTCTTCCCTAAAGAGAAATATTTCCATTTAAATAGATTCAGTGAATCAGAATATAGAGTTGTTTTGGTTCTAGGATTTGCATAAGAAATGTAGTACATTTTTGCCATGTAAGTGTAATTCTCTCCCTCAGAAAAATGGACTGGTCCTTAAAGGTTTGCTCTATCTGGATTGTGACAAAATACATTAACTCATAGACATACTTAACAAGAAACACCAAATATTAAAATGGGAAAAGGGGCCCAATATCCCCTGCCTACATACAACTGTTTGTAAACCATCACTCAGGTTTAATCCTTATTCACGGCAGACTCAACCAGGCAGTAATGACTACTGGGCTAAGTAACTTTTTCTTTTGCTAACAGCAATGCTTTTCTTATTTATAAAGCAGTGAAGAAGAAAAACCCAGTAAGTCAAAACCCCTAGGTTTTGATAAATCTCATGGTCTCAATTCAAAATAGATCTAATAGGACTGTTGCAGAGAAGGCACTTCTGACTCTATGTTGGAAACTATCTTTGACTTGCTTTTGTTATCATGTTGGTGGTGGTGTTCAGTCACTAAGTTGTGTCTGACTCTGTTCCCTCATGGACTGCAGCACACCAGGCCTCCTGGAGTTCACCCAAGTCCATGTCCATTGAATCAGGGATGCCATCAACCATCTCATCCTCGACCATGCTCTTCTCCTTTTGCCTTCAGTCTTTCCCAGCATCAGAGTCTTACAATCATATATAATGGCTTGCCTCAAGGGACCCTGCCTGTCTGCCTGATGTAAATGCATTTACAAGCCACGCGGGGCCAAGGATCGCCAGCAACTACCCAGAGCCAAGAGAGAGGCATGGGACAATTTCTTCCTCTGAGTTTCCAGGAGGAACTGACCCGGCTAATGCCCTGATTTTGTGCTTCTGATAAATTTCTGTCGTTTTAAGCCCTCTGTGTGAGGGCTCAGTCACTCAGTCATGTCAGACTCTGTGACCCCGTGGACTGTAGCCCAACAGGCTCCTCTGTCCAGGGAATTTTCCAGGCAAGAATACTGGAGTGGGTTGCCATTTCCTTCTCCTGAGGATCTTCCCCTCCCAGGGACTGAGCCCGCGTCTTCTGCATTGGCAGGTGGATTCTTTACGGCTGAGCCACCTGGGAAGCCTTTACGCCATGCAGTTGGTGATAATTGGTGATGACTGCCCTAGAAACCGAAGGACTTCCTTCCAGTCTACCTTTATTTCTGTCTGTTCTCCTCCTGCTCACTCTGCTTCAGCCACAGTGGCCTCTCTGCTGCTCCTTAAACAACCAGAACACAGGCCTATCTTTAGTCTTTGCACTTGCTGTTTCCTCTCTTGGAAATTGTCTTCCCCCAGATCTGTGAGTGACTTGCCCAGTCATCTCCTTAGATGCTTTGCTCAAAGATGACTTTAAGCTTCCTTGATCATCTTATTTTAAACTGCACACCTTCCTCCTCTCCCTACCCACTCCTTGTCCTTCTCCCTGCTCCATTAGTCTTCCCAGTAGGTATCACTCCTTGGCAGATATTTTACCACTTTATTTGCATTTTGGATGGCTTCTTCCTCTAGTCTGTGGGCTGTGTGGGTGCAGATCTTTACTGCCTCTGTCACGCCCGTATCCCCAACACCGGTAACTGCGTGTCACAGCATACCCAGGCAGAGCAAGAAAAGCTGGAACTCAAGAAAGGTACTTTACTTCCTCCAACAAAAAAAAACACGGCACTTGTTATTTGCCTCTACAAGGATGCAGTTACTGGCTACTGCAGCTGCTGACGCTCAACACACCCTGAAAGGAGTTCAGGGTGGAGATCAGAAACGAAGCACTCTGTGCTCTGGGGAAAACAGACAGAATAAGCCTTTAGGTACATGTTCGGAAGACTTTATGAACCCAGTTCTTACATCTTCCTATATCTAGAAAAGCACTACGGTCATCAACAGTGACATCTGTTCCTGTTCACTTGCAGCAAGCCTCTGTGGAGATGTGTGCTTGGCTGCACATATCGCCTCTTCACTCAGATCGTGGTTTACACTGACCTCTCCTTGCCTCTTCGGTGCGGTTCCTCAGAGCTGTCTGAGATGCCGTGTCCCAGGCTACAGTCCTCGTTTTGCCCCAAGTATAGATTAACTCAAAACACTTCATGCTGTGCATCTTCCGTCAATACTTCACATTTATTTTTCTAATTAACTGATCCACCCATCAAATATTTATTGAATCTCTAAGCTCAATGCTTTGATCTGTAAAACTTGGTCCTGGCCCACAGGGAGCTTAAAACTTAAAAGGATAAACAACATATACAAAAGAAAAGAAGTAAGTGAGGATAAGGGAAAGTCTCTGAAGTGAGAGTATCATTTTCCTGTACTGTGTCCAACAGTATTTTGAGAATTTAAAATATTTAACTAAGTTTCTAGTTTTGTAGATCATGCTTTCTGAAAAGTCACAACACAGACCAGTGAGTGATGTAAGTCACAAAGTCCTCCCAAAAGCATGACCTGCTGAAGAGCCCAGGAAGGGAGAAGTCATTTCAGGCAGATGTTCAGGGAAGGTATTTGGGCAAAACTATTGAAAGTAGGCCTGATTTTGGTTGGTAGAGATGATCAGAATGTACTCCAAGAACAGCAAATAATGCTGTAATATGCTGTGTGTTAATCCAGCGCTCTGGCAAACATTCAGGATCTCCAGCCTTCGTGGGAGAGAAGCTAGGAAAGGGAGGTGATAGACTGAAATATCCTCTATGTGGTTTGATTCCTCTAATGCTGTTTGATAGAGAATCGGGCAGGAGGAGTCTGTCATTCAAACACTTTGTGACTCAGGCTTTTTCCCCGCAACCCTTCTGCCTCATTTTCCCTTGGCCCCGTCCATGTTAAGTACTAAAGCCGCATACTCAATCCAGGACCGCAACAGGAATCTGATCCTCCTGGAAACTGGCAAATTGGCTGACAGCGAGGTATTAATTGAATCTGTTTTTCATTTGTGGCTTGCCTGAAGGGGGTAGTATTGAGAAGGGAAAGTTTCCAAGTTCTCACTCCCAGTTATGGTATTTGTCACCTCTAATCAAACCATTGCTCTTCTGCAGACTTGACATCTAAAACGCTGCACTTTCTCACTTGCACATTCATCTTCTTCAGGGTCAGCCATGCCGTCTTGCGTGTAGTAGGTACTCATGAAAGGCAGTTAACTTTGATTTCTATTTAATTTGGCTTGTTTATTGGTTGCTGTCTCTTCTTAACTTTCTCAAATGTAAGCCCTTGATTACATTCATCATCTTCCCATTCTCTCATCGAGGTTGCAGAACTGGACACGTATCAGACACCCTATTAAAACTTGTCTAACTGAATTCAGTTCTCATGGAATAAATACCATGTCCTTACTCTCATATCTATGTGGGTAAATTTCAAATCTATATACCTGACCAGACATTTTCTTTCAACCCTGTATCTCCTGAAGTGTAATATTCTAAACAGATGTTGAATATATAATCAGGAGATAGGAATTAAAGTTTCGGCCATGCTCTCTGCTCGGTATATGTGTTTAGAGCAAAACCTAATGTTTCTGCTGTATGGTTTTCTCATCTGAAAAGGAGAGGTGGTAGTTATCGTATCCGTATCTCATTTGGAAAATGAGCTGAGATGGGTAAGTGAGCTTTGCAGTTAGGTCACCTTTGTGGTGACGGAATGTCTCCCCTTGGATATTTGCCATCATGTCCTCAATACTCAATCCCTCTACAAATTCTGTTCCTTTTTGGAATTTTCCTTTGTCTGTTAACAACACTGCCACTCTGTTAGGTTTAAAATTGATTGCTATTTTTCAATTGTCCCTTTTCTTTGTTTTCTTTATTTAGTTGCTCTTCAGGTGTATTGATTCGTCCTTCACAATGTATTTCAAACTTGTCTACTCCAGGGTAGAAATTTGTCCTAATCTCCTGCTTTTGTCTTCTAACTGATATCTATTCTTCATGATATTTCACAAGCCCAACCCACTTCAAACATCACCAACCAGATTTATTTTCAAACAACACTGCTGGGTCATCGTACTTTCCAAACATCATATTTTCCTCCACCTGTTTTCCATGGTACATCTTTGAATCATTCATTTGTTCTTTTCATTAACTTTTTAACATCTTTTAAATGCCGGTTTCATGCCTAGGCTACTTACAAGGTGCTAAGGATACATAAGAAAAGACCCACAGATTCAGGAAGACTTTGGAGTTCTCATTAGAATGAAGACATTTAAATTCTGCATCGATCCTGTCCCTTCAGTCTTCATTTCCTTTCCCCTCAAGCTCAGTGCTCACCCCCAGCCTACTTCAGGCAACCTCGATTCTTCACTTTTCCATGACAAAACATTGAATTCGGATCTGATTTCAAGATCCTATTCATGCTGCTCCCCAGCCCAGAATGTCCTTCATTTGTTAAGCAAACGTATTGATCAAGGCGCTTTGTGCAAAGCAAAATCCATTCTGCTTACACTTGTGGGTCTAATTTAAAATGAGCTTTGTCCCAGTTGAACTCAAGTTGAAAATCCTAATGGCTTCATCCGTGCCTTCTGGGGAAACCGGCTGCTGAATTATTCACTGCCTTATGATTTTGCTTTCTTGTGTGTTTATCTTGCTTATGCACAATGAGAGGAGAAACTCAAGAAGTCTAGAGGCTTGTTAACTTCCTACATCCCCTCCCTTCACGACATACCCACCCCCACCACACAAGGAGCTGCCTACAGAAAACATTTTGCAAATGCTTTGTAATAAAATGAAGTATTGAAGACTGAGATCCTGGCCTACACCTATTGCTCACTGTGATAAAGCAACTTGCTAATGTTTGTTCTGTGGAAGGTGAGTTCTCAGGAAACAAAATTAGGCATAGTACGCGTGCACACACACACACACAGACTTCCCTATTCAGTCAAATATGTTTGAGGAATAATGGGTTAAATGAAATTAAACTAGTTTATTTATACCAGGACTCCTCAGATCCCTAACTATGCTAATAAAAATTGACTTCATCTGGGGAGGCCTTACAAATAGCTGTGAAAAGAAGAGAAGTGAAAAGCAAAGGAGAAAAGGAAAGATATAAGCATCTGAATGCAGAGTTCCAAAGAATTGCAAGAAGAGATAAGAAAGGCTTCCTCAGCCATCAATGCAAAGAAATAGAGGGAAACAACAGAATGGGAAAGACTAGAGATCTCCTCAAGAAAATTAGAGATACCAAGGGAACATTTCATGCAAAGATGGGCTCGATAAAGGACAGAAATGGTATGGACCTAACAGAAGCAGAAGACATTAAGAAGAGGTGGCAAGAATACACAGAAGAACTACACAGAAGTACAAAAAAGATCTTCATGACCAAGACAATCACGATGGTGTGATCACTGACCTAGAGCCAGACATCCTGGAATGTGAAGTCAAGTGGGCCTTAGAAAACATTAATACGAACAAAGCTAGTGGAGGTGATGGAATTCCAGTGGAGCTCTTTCAAATCCTGAAAGATGATGCTGTGAAAATGCTACACTCAATATGCCAGCAAATTTGGAAAACAAAGCAGTGGCCACAGGACTGGAAAAGGTCAGTTTTCATTCCAATCCCAAAGAAAGGCAATGCCAAAGAATGCTCAAACTATGGCACAACTGCACTCATCTCACACGCTGGTAGAGTAATGCTCAAAATTCTCCAAGCCAGGTTTCAGCAATACGTGAACCCTGAACTTCCAGATGTTCAAGCTGGTTTTAGAAAAGGCAGAGGAACCAGAGACCAAATTGCCAACATCCGCTGGATCATCGAAAAAGCAAGAGAGTTCCAGAAAAACATCTATTTCTGCTTTATTGACTATGCCAAAGCCTTTGACTGTGTGGATCACAATAAACTGTGGAAAATTCTGAAAGAGAAGGGAATACCAGACCACCTGACCTGCCTCTTGAGAAACCTATATGCAGGTCAGGAAGCAACAGTTAGAACTGGACATGGAACAACAGACTGGTTCCGAATAGGAAAAGGAGTACGTCAAGGCTGTATATTATCACCCTACTTATTTAACTTATATGCAGAGTACATCATGAGAAATGCTGGACTGGAAGGAGCACAAGCTGGAATCAAGATTGCTGGGAGAAATAACAATCACCTCAGATATGCAGATGACACCTCCCTTATGGCAGAAAGTGAAGAGGAACTCAAAAGCCTCTTGATGAGAGTAAAAGAGGAGAGTGAAAAGGTTGGCTTAAAGCTCAACATTCAGAAAACTAAGATCATGGCATCTGGTCCCATCACTTCATGGGAAATAGATAGGAAAACAGTGGAAACAGTGTCAGACTTTATTTTGGGGGGCTCCAAAATCATGGCAGATGGTGATTGCAGCCATGAAATTAAAAGACACTTACTCCTTGCAAGGAAAGTTATGACCAACCTAGACAGCATATTCAAAAGCAGAGACTTTACTTTGCCCATAAAGGTCCATCTAGTCAAGGCTATGGTTTTTCCAGTGGTCATGTATGGATGTGAGAGTTGGATTGTGAAGAAGGCTGAGCGCCGAAGAATTGATGCTTTTGAACTGTGGTGTTGGAGAAGACTCTTGAGAGTCCCTTGGACTGCAAGGAGATCCAACCAGTCCATTCTGAAGATCAGCCCTGGGATTTCTTTGGAAGGAATGATGCTAAAGCTGAAACTCCAGTACTTTGGCCACCTCATGCGAAGAGTTGACTCATTGCAAAAGACTCTGATGCTGGGAGGGATTGGGGGCAGGAGGAGAAGGGGATGACAGAGAATGAGGTGGCTGGATGGCATCACTGACTCGATGGACGTGAGTCTGAGTGACCTCCGGGAGATGGTGATGGACAGGGAGGCCTGGCGTGCTGCGGTTCATGGGGTCGCAGAGAGTTGGACACGACTGAGTAACTGAACTGAACTGAACTGAACCAGAACTAGTTTCTCAAATTTATTTAGCTGCAAAATACCGATGTTTTTGTTGTGGCTCATTTTCAGTATTAGTGAGCAATAGTCACACATCTCTAGAATTGCCAGTTTTAGACTTAGTAAACCGATGAGTTCCTCGAGTTTAGTTCCAGATTTGAAATAGCTGCAGGAAGTAACACAGGACTTCATTCCATTTCATCATCTTCATGGTAACCATCCAGAGATTATCAGAAGCTGCAAATAATAAAAACAAATATAAAGCAAAGCACCATTGGAATGTTACAAATGGGGTCATTATTGGAGAATAAAAGGGCAGTGATGACCCTGTATGTCTAGCTTATAGAGGTTATGTAGCAGGTAGAATGTAAGCTGGCAGGCTTATGCAATAAACAACAGTTTAAGATTCAGAAGAACTGGGTTCCGTTCTTGCCTTGCCCTTAACCGCCCTAAGAAGTGAGCAGATAATTTAATGTGTCCAGTTGTCAGTATTTTTTCCATTTATAAAATGAAGTGAAGTGAAAGTCGGTCAGTCGTGCCCAAATCTTTGTGATCCTATGGACTTGGGATTCTCCAGGCCAGAGTACTAGAGTGGGTAGCTGTTCCCTTCTCCACGGGATCTTCCCAACCCAGGGATCGAACCCAGGTCTCCCACATTGCAGGCAGATTCTTTACCAGCTAAATCACCAGGGAAGCCCATAAAATGAAATTCAGTTCAGTTCAGTCACGCAGTTGTGTCTGACTCTTTGCGACGCCTTGGTCTGCAGCATATCAGGCCTCCCTGTCCATCACCAACTCCCGGAGTTTACTCAAACTCATGCCTATTGAGATGGTGATGCCATCCAACCATCTCATCCTCTGTCAACCCTTTTCCTCCCACCTTCCATCTTTCCCAGCATCAGGGTCTTTTCAAATGAGTCAGTTCTTCACATCAGGTGGCCAAAGTATTGGAATTGCAGCTTCAGCAATGAATAGTCAGGACTGGAAATAGTCATTTCCTTTAGGGTGGACTGGTTGGATCTCCTTGCAGTCCAAGGGACTCTCAAGCGTTTTCTCCAACATTACAGTTCTAAAGCATTAATTTTTCGGCACTCAGCTTTCTTTATAGTCCAACTCTCATAAAACGAAGGGGTTAGGTTACATAAGTACTAGTGCCTAAGTGTCTGTGTTTCTGTCCTTTTCATTTTAGTTGTGTCTTACTCTGCATACAGATTCATGAAGTAGGCCTCCAGACATCTATGTAGTGCATGAAGTGCTAGAAATCTCTGATAAGGGATATGCAGGTGACTGACTCTTGTTTTATATGCCCTCTGGTAGTTTGTGTGTGGTTCCCCAGAGAGAATAAACTCAGCTTGTTGGTTCTGAAATGTCATTTCTGTTACTCATTCTAAAGTGAAGAAGTGATGCCTGCAGAGGGAATTTTTAATGTGAATCATGGAGCTAAATGATCACTAACTAATGCATCGTAATGTGACTTTCCTAATGGCTTCTTTAGAAGGTTGCTATGCTATGCTATGCTATGCTAAGTCACTTCAGTCGTGTCCGACTCTGTGTGACCCCATAGACGGCGCCCACCAGGCTCCCCTGTCCCTGGGATTCTCCAGGCAAGAACACTGGAGTGGGTTGCCATTTCCTTCTCCAATGCATGAAAGTGAAAAGAGAAAGTGAAGTTGCTCAGTTGTGTCCGACTCTTAGGGACCCCATGGACTGCAGCTTACCAGGGTCCTCCATCCATGGGATTTTCCAGGCAAGAGTACTGGAGTGCGGTGCAATTGCTTTCTCCAAGAAGGTTGCTACTGGTTCACTTTGGACTCTTCCTTTAATAGTACTAGATGATAAGAATGTAGGCATTTGGCCACAGCTGATAAGAAACCTTTGAAGACTATCCAGTTTGCTTAAGTTGTGAATGAATACAAATTTGGACTCTAAACTTAAACAGAGAAGGTGGGAACACTTCAGTCTATCACAAAGATTTTTCATCTTGAAAGCCAAAGATTTTTTTTTTTTTTCATCCAAGACTTTTAACATATTGCCTAAAGGAAATGAAACACTAAAGTACTTTTTCCATTTTTCCTCTGAAATGTTTGCTCTAATACTCCCCAAGCTGGTTTGCACATGGGTAAATAATCCGGAAGGGCAAATAACTCTACACACAACGAAAGTTTACCCAGTGGCTCACACCGACGTACGGTAGACAGTATTGACTTTTCAAGAGTCACCAGCTGTTCTAAATGGTTAGAGGTCATAGTGTACTCCTCCTGTGAGATAATGGCCGTGAAAGCATTTGATTCCAATAGCTATTTAACTCCTTATAGTTTCAAGAGAACCACCAGTAGATGGTGACTGATTAATGGCCTTTCAAACAAGATACAACTAAAAATAATATAAGTAGGACCTGTTGGTATCAAGGTGTTCACCAACACAATGAGACAAATCATTTTGTATTTTAGATAATGACCCTGAATACCATGAAGTCAGCAAAGGTTGTTTATCTTCCATTTTTATCTCATTTAATGTACACTCATTTCGTTCCATCTGGTCAGTCCTCAACAAACGGAAGTCAGACTTTGGTTCTTTTGCTTGCTTCCCACAATTCACCAAAGAGCACACAAAATCACCACCATTGCTGCTCTCTGCATGTAGATGTTGCTATTATTGTATGGTTGTGCTCTGCCTACTGTGTGGATGCAGGAAGCTCAGCCGTACCGCCAATGTGTGCTTGGGCGCTTAGTTGTGTCCAACTCTTTGTGACCCCATGAACTGTAGCCCAGCAGGCTCCTCTGTCCATGAGGATTCTCCAGGCAGAATACTGGAGTAGGTTGCCATGCCCTCCTCTAGGGGATCTTCCCAACCCAGGGATGGAACTCAGGTTTCCTGTATTGCAGGCAGATTCTTAACCATCTGAGCCACCAGAGAATCCATATAGAGGAATCAAATTGTAACGGAATGTTTTGCTCCATTAAAGTAACCTAGAATCATTTCAGGGAATTCCTGTGTTGAGGGAGCTAGTGAAAAATTAATTGATGATCAGGGACATAATAATAAATAAGAGACGATCCTTTCTGCCAAGAATCCCAAGCCAGTAGAGACACAGAGAAGTCAGGCCAGCACCAACCACAGCACCGCCCAGGAGGAGCCCCTGCAGATAAGGAGGTGTCTGGTGGCTAGATGGCTACCCTGGAGGAGGTGAAACTTGAGCTCCCTTTGAGAGGTGGAGTAGAAATTCATCAGGTAGATAGAGGGGAAATCATTTTAACAGTAAATCCAAAGAAAAGGTGGGGTTAGAGAGTGAAGCATGTTATAGGGATGGAAAAAATGTTCCCTATGGATAAAGCATGAAGGTACCCTAATTGTGGAGATGGGAGAACTGTGATGCTGTAATAATACTGCTGCTGCTGCTGCTAAGTCACTTCAGTCGTGTCCAACTCTGTGCGACTCCATAGACGGCAGCCCACCAGGCTCCCCCGTCCCTGGGATTCTCCAGGCAAGAACACTGGAGTGGGTTGCCATTTCCTTCTCCAATGCATGAAAGTGTAAAGTGAAAGTGAAGTTGCTCAGTTGTGTCCGACTCTTAGCGACCCCACGGACCACAGCCCAGCAGGCTCCTCCGTCCATGGGATTTTCCAGGCAAGAGTACTGGAGTAGGGTGCCATTGCCTTCTCCGGCTGTAATCATAGGTAATGGTCAAACAGTGAAGACCCTTGAAGGGCAAACAATCTTGAAATTTAAAAAAGAATGATTGCCTCAAGTGAATAAAGAGCCATTGGGAACTTTTACATTCTCTTTCCTACACTCAAAGCAAATATTCTTTTCATATACACTAAACGTGAACACCCACAGGCTTTCTATATTTGATTTCATCTTGTCTCTTGTCTCTTATATTCTCATCAGCAAACTATCCCCTCAGGGCAGTCAACGTTAACAATCTAATCTAACCTTCACTTTCTCATGATTCATGTAATCATATACAAATGGATAAAAGCACACATAGATGGAGTTGTCGTTGTTTAAAAAGAATTTACTCATGTTTTCTATTCTTTTCTGCATCTTGCTTTTCTCACTTAATGCCTCTTTGAAGCTCCTCCAAATTAGCTTACATTTTCAAGGCTTCATGAAATGTGAATATCATATTTTCCATGTTTACTTAATTCATCTGTTCATCTATTGTGATGGCTTTTCTTTACCTCAAGCTTATATATACTAAGCGTGTGTGCATGCTCAGTTGCTTTAGTCATATCCGACTCTTCGTGACTCTGTGGACTGTAGCCCACCAGGCTCCTCTGTCCATTCTGATTCTCCAGGCAAGAATACTAGAGTGGGTTGTCATTCCCTTCTCCGGGGATCTTCCTGACCCAGGGATCAAACCCAAGTCTCCGGCATCTCCTGCATTGACAGGCAGGTGCTTTACTCCCTGAGCCACCTGGAAAGCCCTTATATACACATACACACACCTATATGTTCTTACAAACCAGTTTCTATTTCTAGGGTGAATCAGATCAGATCAGATCAGATCAGTTGCTCAGTCGTGTCCGACTCTTTGCGACCCCATGAACTGCAGCACGCCAGGCCTCCCTGTCCATCACCAACTCCCAGAGTTCACTCAGACTCACATCCATCAAGTCAGTGATGCCATCCAGCCATCTCATCCTCTGTCGTCCCCTTCTCCTCTTGCCCCCAATCCCTCCCAGCATCAGAGTCTTCTCCAATGAGTCAACTCTTCGCATGAGGTGGCCAAAGTACTGGAGTTTCAGCTTTAGCATCATTCCTTCCAAAGAAATCCCAGGGCTGATCTCCTTCAGAATGGACTGGTTGGATCTCCTTGCAGTCCAAGGGACTCTCAGGAGTCTTCTCCAACACCACAGTTCAAAAGCATCAATTCTTTGGCGCTCAGCCTTCTTCACAGTCCAGCTTTCACATCCATACATGACCACAGGTAAAACCATAGCCTTGACTAGACGGACCTTTGTTGGCAAAGTAATGTCTCTGCTTTTGATAATGCTGTCTAGGTTGGTCATAACTTTCCTTCCAAGGAGTAAGCGTCTTTTAATTTCATGGCTTTAGTCACCATCTGCAGTGATTTTGCAGCCCAGAAAAAGAAAGTCTGACACTGTTTCCACTGTTTCCCCATCTATTTCCCATGAAGTGATGGGACCGGATGCCATGATCTTCGTTTTCTGAATGTTAAGCTTTAAGCCAAGTTTTTTACTCTCCACTTTCACTTTCATCAAGAGGCTTTTTAGTTCCTCTTCACTTTCTGCCATAAGGGTGGTGTCATCTGCATATCTGAGGTGATTGATATTTCTCACGGCAATCTTGATTCCAACTTGTGTTTCTTCCAGCCCAGCGTTTCTCATGATGTACTCTGCATATAAGTTAAATAAGCAGGGTGACAATATACAGCCTTGACATACTCCTTTTCCTATTTGGAACCAGTCTGTTGTTCCATGTCCAGTTCTAACTGTTGCTTCCTGACCTGCATATAGGTTTCTCAAGAGGCAGCTCAGGTGGTCTGGTATTCCCATCTCTTTCTAGGGTGAATACTTTATTTTAATAAATTTCCATATTATATTCTCAGGTGGTTGTAACATCACACATATCTGCTAGCAGTACATGAGGACACCTTTTATTACACAACTTTTACAGTGCTGGATGATATAGTTCTTTTTCCTTTTGGATGATCCATTGTGTATTAAATTTTAACATTATAGTCACCTCATTATTACAATAGAGCACAATTTCTTCTATTCACCATTTGGATTTCATCTTTTTGGGACTAGCTTTCCATTTTTTGCCCAATGTAGTTGTATAATCTTGTTAATTTTTAAGAGCTCTTTGTCTATGGTCTGTGATAGTAGTATTTATTCAAAATCTATTTTGTCTGATGAATTTCAATAACGGTATATTTTGCCATACAAAAGAGTTAACCTTTATATGTTATCTTTTCATTTCTAACATTGGTGTTTCTGGTTGTGGTTAAGAAGGTATTCTTTTCTCCTACATTGTACATGTATTTAATGAGATGCTCGTTCACAATTTTGTGGTGTTATTTATTTTACTTAAGTCTCTAATTCATGTGGCATTTATTTTTGTATATAATGTATGTTGGGTCCAATTTCTTTCCCTTCTAGTTAAGTAGCCTATTGGGCCACATTACTCATTAAGTAAGCTGCTCTTTTCTTCACTACACCAAAATATTTCAATACAGCCTAGTTGTTGTTCAGTTGCTAAGTCGTGTCCGACCCTTTGCGATCCCATGGACTGTAGCACACCAGGCTCCTCTGTCCTGCAATGTCTCCCAGAGTTTACTATCACCTTCACAATTCTTCTATATTCTGGGATCTTTTTCTGGATTCTCAAATCTGTCTCATTGATTGATTTTTCTGTTCCTCTGCCAAGAGAATGCATTTTAAGCCCAGCCTGACAGTACTTTCTACTATCTGCAGAAAGGGCAAGGCTCACCCCTTCTTTAACATTATTTTTCAAAATTTTCTTCATTCTTATTACTCTGTATAAATGTTAGCATCATTTGATCTGATTCAAAAAATCTTTTTGGGGAGCTCTAATTAGAATTGAATTAAATTTCTATATTAATTTTGGGAGCAAAGTCTCTAAAGTTTTCCTCACATAAGTTCTGTCCCTTTCTTGTTAAACTGAAGAATTTTCAGCTGTGGCTAGGCCTGCCCAGATGTGTATTTTAAGTGTCCAGTGCAGCATCACAATGGAGAAGACTTCAGTAAAACCACAGGACGAAGTCCATTATGTGATATTGTCACTGTGCAAAAGATGCTGACTCCAGGATACAGCAGTGACAGGTGGGCCTAGAAGGGACTGAAAAGAGTTATTTTGCAGATAAAGATCAACATCAATTTTTAATGGAATCAATTCAGAAGTTAAAGGAGACATAGAAATATTTAATGACTTAGGTTCTTGTGCCATTCATAATGAGATGACAGAGTAAGGTAAACATTTCCAAGAGTACAGAGACAATGAGCTCAATATTGGACATATTTCATTTTTAAAGTGTCTAGTAATATGAATTTGGAGTTGAAGTGAGAGATCTGGTTTAAAAGCATAAAGTGGGTATCAGAGGGTAAAGATTATAGTTAAGGGGTGTGTGGGAATGTGGAGAGGGTGAGATTGCCCCAAAAGACCATGCAAAATAAGAAGATAAAAGTTCTTTAAAGGAACTCTTCCACTCTCTCTTTAAAGCATCACATCAGATCTATGTTTGGCAAAGTGACAAAGGATATTTCTACTTGCGAAGAAGCCAGACAGGGGATAAATCTTCACTCAGTTTTCCTAAAATAGAAGGATAGATTAAAACCAGCAGCCCAGGACACTGTGATCTGAAGACTGCTGGCAAGAATAAATGTTTGTTTTTATAGTGTTGAGGAAGTCCAGTCACTAATTTAATCAATAAAAATATATCATCCATATTACTTGATGGAGTAAAGCCTTGCTCATTTGCACACATTCATCGACATACATGCAAATCCGCACAAACACATTCATTTATTCAAAAGCGCCTCTGATTTCTTCGTGATGCTTTTGCTTTTTGATGAGCTGCCATGTTTATTTCTAATGATGAGCTTCTTCAGAGAGTGTGTCTCTTCGCCTCCAGTGATAATATTATCAGTATAGTCACACAGAGGTCCTGGATGGGTACTGCTTTGTTAAATGACATTTGGCAGCTGGCTGGCAAGATTTAGCCAATTGCCATGCCAGATATTTAGTAACATAATGTATCATGGGTTGGATGCCAATGGTTCTTGGACCATTTCCTCTCTGTGCTTACGTGCTATGGACCCAGGGGGGAGACTAACAAAGTGGCACGCTTTATTCATCTGTGAATAACAGCATGTGCAAATGAAGCCTGGGAATTAGAACTCTCCTTCCTTTGCTGGAGAAAAGACTGTTTTGGTGGCTCATCCTTAATTCTGCATTGGCCTCTGGGCTTATCCTTATTGATTGTTCCCACATTTTCACGCAGCAATTTGAATCAAAATGTAAGATGTTTCAGTTAAAAAATTGTATGCATCCAAACGTCAAATAGACGTGGAGTCTGAGAATAAGAGATGTTTGGCATTTAACTACTTATATTGAATTAGGACAGTTAAAATCCTTACTCTAAACCTAGTTCTCCTTTATTAATTATTGCAAAATAATATCTAATGTATTATATCTTATATTCAATTTGTTGCATAAGTGCAGTCTTATCCAACTCTTTTCAACCCCATGGACTATGCAGTCCATGAAATTCTCCAGGCCAGAATGCTGGAGTAGGTAACCATTCCATTCTTCAGGGGATCTTCCCAACCCAGGGATCGAATCCAGGTCTCCGACATTGCAGGCAGATTCGTTACCAGCTGAGCCACAAGGGAAGCCTGAGAATCCTAGAGTGGGTGGCCTATCCCTTCTCCAGCAGATCTTCCCGACCCAGGAATCTAACCAGGGTCTCCTGCATTGCAGGCAGATTCGTTACCAGCTGAGCCACAAGGATAGCCCATATAGTAAGGAATACGTCTATTGATTCACTATTTAACAAGCTTTTAATAAGAATATACTGTGTATGGGCTTCCCAGGTGGCACTAGTGGTAAAGAACCTGATGCTTGCCATTGTAGGAGACACAAGGGATGAGGGTTTGATCCCTGGGTCGGGAAAATCCCCTGGAGAAGGATGTGGCAACCCACTCCAGTATTCTTGCCTGGAAAAATCCCATGGACAGAGGAGCCTGGTGGGCTGCCATCCATGGGGTCTCAGAGAGTGGGACACAACTGACTGACTGAGCACGCACACCCATACTGTGTATAATCACTAGGCGAGATGTTGTCCCATCCCATATGCTATATGTGATTCTTACGGTTCTCATTTGTGTGCTCATTTCTTCGTACAGCTTGCCTTTGCCACCTGGAAGCTCAGTACACATAGCATGCTGCCTTGGGGAGGGAGCCGGGAAGGCGGAGGGGGTGACTGCACCAAGAGTGGAGATGACTCTGGCCTGATTCTCCCCAGGCCAAGGAAACAGCTGGGGGAGGCCCCTCCCCGGAAAGGGAGGGGTATTGCCAGAGTGGTGAGCTCCAGTTCTTTCCTGTACGAGTGTGGCTCAGTGGGATGGCCTCTGTTCTGTCTCCGTGGCTATTATTTATTATTCCTTTCCTTCATGCCACTCAGGTCAAATTGACCTTGTCTTCTAAGCATGTGTGTGTGTGTGTGTGTGTGTATGTTAGCTGCTCAGTCATGTCCAATTCTTTGAGACCCCATGGACTGAGCACACCAGGCTCCTCTGTCCATGGGATTCTCCAGGCAAGAATACTGGAGTGGGTTGCCATTTCCTCCTCCAGGGGATCTTCCCAACCCAGGAATCAAACCCCTGTTTCTTATGTCTCTTGCACTGGCAGGCAGGTTCTTTACCGCTAGCACCACCTGGGAAGCCCTAAGCACTTGACTCTGTCTTAATTGTTGCAGCTACACATAAAGAAAGATTTCTTACATGAGAATGCACCCTCCTGTAGCAGAGGGTACAGATAATAAAGCAGGATTATTGTCTGCTTTATTATGCTGCTTCCTAAAGCCAGAAAGTGTCAATGACTTTAACTTTTGACTAGCAGGAAATATACCTTCTATTTTTTTTCTAACATCTTCATTTTCTTCAAATGGTAACCAGAGGAATCTTTAAAAGAAACTGTATGTGGTGGCAGCCTGAATGGGAGGGGAGTTTGGGGGAGAATGAACACATGTACGTGTATGGCTGAGTCCCAGAACTCTCACAACATTATTAATCATCCGTTGTTGTATAGCTGCTAAGCTGTGTCTGACTCTTCTGCAATCCCACCAGGCTCCTGCATCCTTGGACTTTCCCAGGCAAGAATACTGGAGTGAGTTGCCATAACCTTCTCCAGGGGCTCTTCCTGACCCAGGGAGAGAACCTGCATCTCACACACTGGCAGGTGGATTCCTTACCACTGAGCCATTAGGAAAACCCAATCAGCTATATCACAATACAAAATAGAAAGAAAATTTGGGAAAAAGAAACTATATAAATGAATAACTAAAATGCACACAAAGTGTCTCTGCCAAATAGATTCTCAGTCAGTGCTCTACCCTCCACCTCTCCCCCTCAAAAAAAGTGAGTGCTGTCAGAAAAAAATCATGGATTATCATTCAGAAGTATAATCCCGTAAGGTCGATTTTTATACTGGGAACACTTCCCTGAAGGGGTTACTATATTAATAGATAAATTATAGTGAGCATCGTTTCTATATGACCAACTCAGAGCGGGATGCTTTGGATGTGCTGCCTCATTAATCCTTCCAAAACTCCGCAAGGGAGGTACCGTTATTATTTCGCTTTACAGACAAGAAAACAGAGACCCAGAGAGGTAAACTAAGGCTATGTAGATTTTAAGATGTGAAACCAAACCAGAATGCAAGATGTTTGACAGACTTCTAAGTTCTAGGAGAACTTAACTACCCTAATGGTCTCAACCTCAATAATTGTGTAAGCAGCTGACTATTCGCTACTTGTACTTGCTATATTCCAGAGAGATGGCAGAGCTTTGCATAACTCTGTGGCATTCATTTCTTGTTGTGACTTGGAGAATTGAGACTATTCATTTCTATGTTCATTTCCATTTTATAATGAAGAAACACTATTTAGTAATTGATCAAGATCCTCAAATAGCATCTTCTTCCTGCCATTCTCTATCTTCATATCCTGCTTTATTATTTTATTTTCCCAGCACTGACTTCCATCTGACAGTTTTGTAATCATTTGTATATTGTCAGTCCCCTCTCACTCCACTGAAGACTGCTTGTGTTCTGTTCACTGTTGCATCCCCAGGGCCTAGATCTGTGCTTAGGAACACCATGAGTATAACAGATATTTGCTCAGAGGTTGAATGAATAAATATAAAAGAATTTGTGTGTTTCTGGGGGCTGTCAGTCATTGCTCTTCATCCTGGGAGGAATTTGGCCCGTGTCATTTCCAGCGCATCTTCAGAGGACCTGGCCCTGGGGTGGGCACTTCGCTTTTCACCCAGGCTTACCTTGGGGAGTGTGTCTGCCATTCTCCTTTTGCACAGCCCCCACACGGAGGATGCCGTGACAACAGTGTGGCATGAAGCAGCTCCGAAATCGTGCAAAGCCCAGAAATGATATCTGGCACATCCTCAAGCTCCCATTAGCTAAATGATGGAATGTAGCAGTTGCACTTTAGACCTTTTTCTTGAGGCTGGAATTGATGCCAATTTGACAGTATTCCATCCGTTACACTTCCAGAGAACAGGCTGAATTTCTTGGCCTAATTTTTGTCCTCTTGGCATCATATTGCCAAGGAAAATGGATCTAGGAATTTGCGCCCCCCCCCCCACAAACCCAGCCATTAATGTGACCCTTTCAGCATCCATAAACTCTTTCCATCTTTTTCAACTGCCAAGCTTTGTATCCCAGCCTTTAGGATGACACTAGTGTGTGTGGGCCCCATGTAGTCTGACCCCATAATAACTGTGAATTGAATCTAATAATCCCTTGAAATTTAGCCCTGGTATGATTCATCTTCCGCTCCCACTACCCCCTAACAGAACCACTTGTAATGTCTCCCACGTCAGCCATGCTGCCTTCGGTCACAGCTTTTGCTCATGTTATCTGCTCTCCCTGAATGCCTGAACATCACCTCTCCTCTTGGCGACCTCGTCGTTTTCTGGTCTTCTCCACCTTTCTCCTTGATACCCTCACCACCCACGTGGGTGCCTGATCAGCCTCAGTCCAGTCACTCACCATCATACGCCTGTTGAGTGTCTGGGCGCCTTGCAGTGTCCCAGATTCTGGGAAGCGTTGTGATACTATAAGGCAACCTGAGGAAAATGCTGACACCCTCTGGCATTTCCACAGATGATTTCTCATGGAAAAGATACGGAGTTACTACACTGTGATCATAGCTCTGAGACTTAGGTGCTGCTTGATCAGAAAATAGGTCAGATGTGACATTAAGAGCAGACATGTAGCATTTGTGAATCCCTTGGTATAAATCCCATTTGTTTGCAAATTGATTTTCTTGACTGCAGTGTTTTTAGGAAACAGAGAGAAACTGGCTTTTCAGTATTTCCAATGAGGAAAGAAAGTTGTCCATAATGGCAGCTACGAGCTAGAGCACCACCTCTCCTAGGGATGGCTTCCTGCTCAGACAGGCAAGGCCTGGCTTCAGGCAGAGCCCCCACCCCCGACTACTCGTCACACACCTTTGCATTCCACCCCAGAACCAATGAGCTGATCCTTCTCTGAGGCTTCAACCATGGATAAAATCAGGCTTGGTAGAATCACCTTTGGGGAGTGCGAGCAGCTTGGGGCCTGCCTTTTGTAGGCAACAGGGGCCAGTAAAGTGTCTGGTCTCTATCCCTTGGTTTCTTGAAAGCTCCACTTTCTGTGGTTGAATGACTCCTAGAAAGGACAACCCAGAAGACAGGTGCCATTGGGGCTTTAAGGAGATTGCAAAACCAGCAATGAACAAAGCAGATGACTTTCTTCTCTTCCTGGAGGAGAGATTCTAGAGGGTGTTGCCGTGGTGCCCTGTGCACATCTCTGTGTGCACTCCTTCATTATTCTGCAACTAGCAGTTTATGTGCCTGTCTCTTGGACTCTGGAAATCTTTGGAGTCTTTTCATTTTTGTGTCTACAGTGCTCAGAGTAACTCCATCTCCCAAGCAGTCACATACAGACTATTTGGTGAGTAAATGAATCTGATCACAATAACGTAATCATATATAAAAATAGTGTGCTTAGAAGCCTTCTTTATTCATTTACATTTTGGGAGAAGGGAGATAACATTCTTAAATTTACAACACCTTTTATAAGGCAAAATAATTGTTATAGCTTTGGAGAATATGAGCTCTGGCCTGTTAAAGTACAGTAGTGACAAAGGATAAATGTTGAATGGTGAGAAAGGAGAAGAGACCATTCAGAACATGGAACTACAGAACTCACAGAACAGTTAGGGATGGGATGGGGGCAGATGGTGAATGGAAAAATGTTACTAGCGATACATTGATGAGAAAACATCTTTACAGAGTTGGAAATCAGAACAGTATTCCTGCAGCCCAGTGTACCTGCATAGTTAAGCTCTAGCTGCACTGAAGTTCAGTGGAAAGTTCTCCAAGAAAAACTGGAAGAATTTAGGAGAGATTTAGTAAGCAGCATGGAGATAACTTACCTTTTGTTTCAGTAATTAATTTGTGTGCTCAGGAAGTTGTGCCTCTGTTCTTGGCTATGGTTCTTTAGGGTGACTGTATTTAACATTCATTATTTATTTGCTATTTCTCTTAATTTTCCCTTTTAACCCCTTAAAAATAGATTTAAATGGAAAATAGTATTTCCTTCATGATATAATCAAAAACAAAGTTCCTCACAAATTTCATTCAGGAATCGACTATTTGGTTTTTAAGTACTTCTTTCAGTATAATGAGTGGCATTTTCTCTCGGTCCATTTCTCACTTGCACTCACTGATTCTGGTAATAAGATAAAATAACAGGACAAGGAAAGCTTACTGTAGAAGTCAGTGTGCATATGAAGACTCTCCTCCCCTGCCAATTGGCTATAACAGTTTACAGCTTTTCAGAATTATAAATTTATGTATTAGTTTTTTCTTCTCAAAAATCTTCTGCTGAATGTTGACAGGTTACCTCTGGCCAAGAAGCCATGGAATCTTTCTCCGAATATCTCACAAATGCTGTCGTTGCCTTTCTCTGGGTACTTCCAGAATTTGCATTTGAGCCTCTGGCCATCACCTCCAATTGAACGCACTTGATGCCACATTTATCAGTTTTCTCCAAAATGGCTACATAGTACAACCCTCACTGCCCCTGCTGGAAATGTTCCCATTTTCCCTTTTCTTACAGTCTCAGGACGTAACACATTAACTCAGAGAGCGCTGCACAGATGAAAGCAACTGGGTTTTGAGTCATACAATTCTGGATACAAATCTGCCTGTGACACTTGAACAAGTTAATTCACTTTTGTGAACCTATAAAAGGAGATGAAACACCTGAGCATGTTATTAATGTACATCAGCTAAGTGACGTAGAGCTTTACATTCCTTCACTCAGCCGGTTTTCATTGACCACTTGCTGTGCAATGCACTTGGTTCTGGAGATAAAAGACTCTGTTCTCCTAGTTTATGGTGTAGCTTTTAGTAAATGCTCAATACCCGGATGCCATTAGCCATAAATGATCGTTCCATTTAAGGCTGTCCCATTCTGGTTTAACCCAGCTCTCTGCCCTGCTTCTCTCCTCTCCATTCTTCCAGTGAAGACGGTCTGTGTATGGTCCTTGGATAGACCTTGTGTTTTCTTACCTCTCTGCTTTGTTCACTTTGGCTGCTGCTGCTGCTGCTGCTGCGTCGCTTCAGTCGTGTCCGACTCTAGCGACCCCATGGACTGCAGCCTGCCAGGCTCCTCCGTCCATGGGATTTTCTAGGCAAAAGTACTGGAGTGGGGTGCCATTGCCTTCTCCGACTTTGGCTTCTACTAACCTCTAAATTCTTTCTCATTACTTTCTCTACATGTAAACTCTTCTCGCCTTTCAAGGGTTGACAGCTCCCTTGAAGTCATTCTAGGCTATTTTAGATAACAATTCTTTCTCCCTCTAAAATTCTGTAGCATTGATTTTCACCATTGTGTGCATACTCAGTTGCTAAGTCATGTCCAACTCTTTGCAACCCCATGGACTGTAGGCTCCTCTGTCCATAGGATTTCCCAGGCAAGAATACTGGAGTGAATTGCCATTTCCTTCTCCAAGAGATCTTTCCAGCCCAGGAATCAAACCTGTATCTCTTGTGTCTCCTGCGTTGGCAGGCAGATGCTTTACTACTAGAGCCAGCTGGGAAGCCCTCTCACTGCTGAGTAAGATGCAAATCATCTGAAGATCTTGCTGACAGTGCAGCTCTCACACACCAAGTTATAATCCCCACTGCATAGTATTGAGGTCAATAGTAGAGGCTTTGGAAACATACAAAGTAACACCCATGACAGAAAGCTTTTTCTATTTTCCCCTTGAGAATCCCAGGTCCTGAGACTGGCAGGGGGCTGGACCCGTCAAGCAGCACTGCTCAGTGGGGCACAGCACAGACAATTTCAAGATTGAGGTCTCATGTTTTGAAGGTCAAAATCAAGCTCAGCACAGCAAAAGAGGACTATACACAGCCAGATATGAAGGTCCAGAACGGAGAAGCTTCCATCGGCTGGAAGGACCAGATCAGTGGTCCTCAACGTATGCTTCTTCAGGGCAGTAGCATCAGCATCATGAGAAATTCGCTGCTGCTGCTGAGTCACTTCAGTCGTGTCCGACTCTGTGCGACCCCACAGACGGCAGCCCAGCAGGCTGCCCCATCTCTGGGATTCTCCAGGCAAGAACACTGGAGTGGGTTGCCATTTCCTTCTCCAATGCATGAAAGGGAAAAGTGAAAGTGAAGTCGCTCAGTCGTGTCCGACTCAGCGACCCCATGGACTGCAGCCTACCAGGCTTTGCCGTCCATAGGATTTTCCAGGCAAGAGTACTGGAGTGGGGTGCCATTGCCTTCTCCGTACATTGCTGACAGAGGTCTGCATACTCAAAGCTATGGTTTTTCTAGTAGTCATGTATGGATGTAAGAGCTGAACGATAAAGAAAGCTGAGCGCCGAAGAATTGATGCTTTAGAACAGTGGTGTTGGAGAAGACTCTTGAGAGTCCCTTGGACTGCAAGGAGATCAAACCAGTTAATCCTAGAGGGAATCAACTCTGAATATTCATTGGAAGGAGTGATGCTGAAGCTGAAGCTTCAGTACTTTGGACACCTGATGTGAACAGCTGACTCACTGGAAAAGACCCTGATGCTGGTAAAGATTGAAGGCAGGAGGAGAAGGGGACAACAGAGGATAAGATGGTTGGAAGGCATCACCAACTCAATGGACATGAGTTTGAGTAAACTCTGGGAGTTGGTGATGGACAGGGAAGCCTGGCCTGCTACAGTCCTTGGGGTCGGAAAAAGTCGTACAGAACTGAGCGAGTGAACAGCAGCAACAAGGGCTGCTGTAAGAATATACCATATCCTAGGTGACTTAAATAACAAATCTATTTTCTAGCAGTGCTGGAGGCTAGAAATCGAGATCAAGGTCAGCAGGGTTGTTTTTTCCCCTGGCCTCTTTCCTTAGCTTTCAGATGGTCACCGTCTCCCTGTGTTTCTTTTCTTTCCTTTTTCTTTTAATTCTTCCAACGGTGTATTGGAAAGAATGTAGACAGTTTTAAAATCTTCACTGTCATGATCATAAATTCAGGTTTTTGGCTCTGGTACAAGCTGAATCAAGAAAAGAAATAAAAAATCCAATAGTGTATTGTAATGTTTTTCTCACTCATTTGCTATACAATACAAACACACATTTGCTCTAAGTGTATAGACTCTCAAGCAACATTGCACAGCCTTTCTTTGCCCTTCATAAGCCAAGAGATTTAAGAAGATGCTTTTTTGCAGCAACAATTTAGTTTGTTTTAAATACCCTGGGAAATTTTTCTTCCTATGCTCTTCCCTTCCTACTTCTTTTATTAAACACCAGTAAGATACAACTTTATGGCTATTCTGATGTATTTTTGTCATTGATTGTCATATAAATTCCAGGAAAACCTCTACGGCGATCTTCAAAATTAAAATTCTATGGTTCTTTAAATTTGATTGTAAAACACAGTTTATATTTGCTCCATTTTCTGAGTAGTAATGATGTTGACTCTTCTGTGAGTTCAGAAGCAACAAATCAGTCAATAATAGCTAGGGCAACATGTTTTTTAAACTGCAAATATACTTGACAGTTCTTCCCTTGGTTCCACTGATGAGATAAATATACAGTATCCGAATCCTGTATGAAAACTAGAACTAAATGTGCAACTGACACAATGGATTTCTTAGGCTAATAGTGATAAGATTCTTGTTATCTTATATAGTATAATAACTATAAGATAGTATTTTAAACTACTTTTGGGAACACACCAAACTGATGCTTATCATTACCACAATCCTTTCAGAGTTTGAGGAATGGGTTTTATCACCTCCCCTACTGTGATTTTGCAACTCTGATATCCATTTCTAAAAAGCATTTCAAATGTGGTAGCTGAATTAGCAAATATTTTCCTTTCAGCTGTAAAATGTTAAACATGTAGCCTGTGGAGATATATACTTCTCTGTTTGTGTATTTATGCATATGTAGGTATGCCCAGGCTTCCCTGGCAGCTCAGCGGTAGAGACTCCACCTGCCAATACAGGAGACCTGAGTTCAATCCCTAGGTCAGGAAAACCCCTTGGAGAAGGAAATGGCAACCCACTCCAGTATTCCTGCCTGGGAAATCCCATGGATGGAGGAGCCAGGCAGGCTGCAGACCATGGGGTCACAGAGTCGGACACAACTTAGTAGCTGAGTACACATGTGTGTGCGCACAGTCTTTGTCATGCTCTTAGACCTTTGCTTGTCATACTAGGTTCTTATCTTAACGTTTTCTGATTACTTATAGTTGCAACTAACTCTAGCTCACAGTGAGCAAAAAGGCAATTTATTGTGAGGATACAAGGAAGGCTGCTAAGTTGCTTCAGTCGTGTCCGACTCTGTGCGACCCCATGGACAGCAACCCACCAGGCTCTGCCGTCCCTGGGATTCTGCAGGCAAGAACACTGGAGTGGGTTGCCATTTCCTTCTCCAATGTGTGAAAGTGAAAAGTGAAAGTGAAGTCACTCAGTCGGGACCCCATGGACTGCAGCCCACCAGGCCCCTCCGTCCATGGACTTTCCAGGCAAGAGTACTGGAGTGGGGTGCCATTACAAGGAAGGGGAGCCACACAAATGTTCTGGAAACTGCACCCCCTAGGCTTGCATTTTATTCTTCCCTTTCTCTGGAAATCAAATTCTTTCTCTTCAGTCTCTGTAGTGGAAAGTGATGCCAGTCACATGTTCCGAGTTTATACCTCCATTCCTCAAGAGACCAGCCAGACTCTGGACTCTCAGAATTACAGATACCCTTGGGAAGCAGCCCACGGACCACAGTGGGTCTTGTGCCTGATCCTGAACCAATAAATTGTGATAAAGGCAGAATCACATTATCCAAATATGTTTGCCCCAGTGAAAATATGAGGAAAAAAAGGAGGAGGGTGAGGATGGGGAGAGTGATCTGTAAGGAGCCAACCATGGAACACGCATCTAGACATGTTCCAGAAAATAACGGCTAAACTCTGGCTGAAGAGTGATATGATTAATGGAGGCAACGAGGCAGAAGTTGGGGTGAGGGGGTTATAGGAGAGATGCCTCATCTGGTTCTGCTAGGCAGTCAAGGAATCAAATAACTTAAAATCTCACTGTCCTTTACCTTTTTGCACCCCATTTTCAATACAGCAGCCATAGTGAATGATTCCCTTAAAACATGTTAAATCATATCACCCCCCGCCCCCACTTAAAACCCTTAAATGGCTTCTCCTGTCACTAAGTGAAAACCTCTATGATCTTACCCCAAACCACCTTTCTAAACACATCCCTTTCCCCTCACCTTTGTTCATCCCTCCAACCATTTCTGAATTTCAGATTTCCACAGTGCTTGCCCAGTCGCTCAATAGACGCATCTCTGCCTCAGGCCCTTTGCACTGACTTTTCCATTTGACTGGAATGTTCTTTACCCTTAATGGTCTCAGATCTTTTATTATTATTATTATTTTAAAATGTTTATTTATTCATTCATTTTTGGTTGTGCCGGGTCTTGGTTGCCGCACTCAGGCTGAGTTGCCCCAGAGCATGTGGGATCTTATTTCCCCAGCCAGGGACTGAACCCTCATCCCCTACATTGGAAGGCAGAATCTTAACCATAGGCCACAATGGAAGTCCCTCTCAGATCTTTTCTTAAAATGCCACTTTATCGTTGAGGCCTTGCCTGACCATTCTTTGAAAAATTATATTCCTGTTCCCTTTCTGTTTTTCCCTTGGTAACACCGTCTTAGACAAAGAAAGATGTTTATAGTTTATTTATTTTGTTTATGACTATCTTCTTGCATCAGAATGTAATCTCTCTGAGAATTTGTCTATTTTTTTTCTTCCCTGCTGTCTTCTCAGTTTCAGGAACATGGGAGGTATTCAATAGTTATTTCTTGTTCAAATGCATTAATGCATATTTTATAGACACTGCCCAATAATAACGAAAAAAGTGAAATGCATGTTTTTGAACAGCTGTATGCCAGCTACTATAGCACATGCTTCAAATGCCTTATTTATGAGAAATCTAAGATGAAACCAATGAATAAGATTTTTTTCCATCCTACACTTGTGACTATAGAGGCCCCCAAAGTGAAGTAGCATGTCCATGCCAGGTGTCAGAAATGGGTTATAAACCTACGCTGTTTGGCATTTTCCAGAAACACGTTGTCTTTCCCTCCTTTCTGTGTCTAATTTGCCTCTTCCTTCTCCTCCTCGGCTTTCGCCTCTTGCTTTATATTTCTTACTCCTCTTCTCCCTTCGCTTTTCCATCATTTCTCTCTTCTGCAAACTAGTCCCTTTTTCTCCGACAACATGATGTGTGCTTTCAACTTTATGAAAAAGCCGAATTCCTTCCCTTGAGTCTTTCCGAATTATTCCAGCCAATTCAGAATTGTTGAAAAAAAGTGACATCAACAGCAACATGCCTTTGACATTGCCTGCCTCCCCAGACTGTCTCTCTATCTGCAAATCTTAGTCTCCTGGAAGTGGAAGTTCACTGAGGACAGCCAGGACTCAACCTTCGTTTCTGCCTAATTCTCTAGTGACACGCTAACTCATTACTCCATTTCATATACAAATCAGCAAGATGATACAGTTGTCCAAAGGAAGAACGTACCATCTGAAACACCAATGAAATACCAGATTAGATAATATTTTTCCTTTTTCTAAAACTTAAAGAGTTTTATATAATTGATGTATAATATTTGTTACAAATATACAACATAGTGATTCACAACTGATTATTTTCCATTTATCATTATTATAAAATATTCACTATATTCCTTATATTGTACAGCATATTTTTGTAGCTTATTTCATACTCAATAGTTTATACCTCTTAATCTCTTATGGAGAAGGCAATGGCACCCCACCCCAGTACTCTTTCCTGGAAAATCCCATGGGCAGAGGAGCCTCGTAGGCTGCAGTCCATGGGGTCGCTAAGAGTCGGACACGACTGAGCGACTTCACTTTCACTTTTCACTTTCATGCATTGGAGAAGGAAATGGCAACCCACTCCAGTGTTCTTGCCTGGAGAATCCCAAGGACGGGGGAGCCTGGTGGGCTGCCGTCTATAGGGTCGCACAGAATCTCTTACCCATATATTGCTCCCCTCTCCAACTGGTAACCACTAGTTTGTTCCCTGTATCTGAGAGTCTGCTTCTTTTTGCTATTCATTAGGTTGTTGTATTTTTAAATTCTTCACATAAGTGATATCTTCTAGTATTTTGTCATTCTCTAACTTATTTCACTTAGCATACCATCCTCCATGTCCATCCATGTTGCTGCAAATGGCAGAAGTTCATTCTTTTTCATGGCTGAGTAATAACACTTAGATATACATAGACACACATTGCCTCTATAACACGTGCACTGTAAGTGTAACAGAATAGTCTTTGAATTATTTGACAAACCGATGCCATTTGAAATGTTAATAAAAGTTTGAGAGATTTAAAAATCACTACAGAACCTCATTTTCAGTTAATTATTTTTTAACATTCTTGAAATGCATTTGTCTAAACATGATGTATTTGAGATTTGACAACTACAACTAGAGGAAGTATGTTCATAAGTAAATTAAATTAAAGCACTTCAGTTATGATAAAGTGGTCTTACAATTTATTGCAAGGTGTTTGAATACTGAATATTGTATTTTAACACATCTCTCTGCATCAGCAGAGATTAATAAAAGTTCTCTTGTGCTCATAGGCGTTGATTAATTGGAAATTGACGCAGGTTTTTTTGCTGTGATTAATTCATCATGCCTAAAGCAATTTCATATTTCAGGATATAGTAAATATACTGAATAGTGCAGCTCAAAATTTCAGTCCCAATCTTGAAGATGGAATAGTAGCTATGCAAAACACATATTCAATAGAAAAAGAGTGAGCAGAAAGGAGATAAAGCTTTTCTTTACCCCCTTGTGTTAGCTCCAGATCAGAAAAATCTTCCTTTTAGTTTCACACTCTAAAAGTGAAGAGTTGCCTCTTTAGAAGGCATCAAAATATTGTTTTGAATAGTTCGTGTTTCTCACAAAAGCAGGAGTCCCGAAAGGTTTAGGAGCAGACTGAGCTGCAAAGAGGGGTGGAGTTACCATCTGAAACTGTTGTTAGGATCATTTCATCTCTCCCCATGCCTAGGCGCAGTTGTCTTGGGTTGACTCTGTTGATAAGCAGTTCTCATCTGTCGGGGCACAACAGTGGCCAGCTATCCCAAGTTTATTACCTACTAATGCGAAAATATTCTGGAATTGGATCTCATTGCTTTTGAGTCTTGTACCTATTCTTTTGTGAGCAAAGAGTGACTCCCAAGTATAACCACCATGTTGTTAATTTCTACAAGGGACGGAGCTCTGAGCAAACGTGAACAGTAGACCTCTGCCTTACTACCTGTAACGTTATGGTAGGTAGAGATGAAGAGAATCATCACCTTGCTTCCTGTCCAGTCGCCAGATTTATTCTAGACACTGGGCCTGGTTGTCTTGCCAATAAGGGAGATCTTAGCTACTTAGCAGAAAAGGTTAATTTTAACTCCAACTTTGAGATTGAAGAAAAGCAGATCATCTGGACCAGAGCTATAAGGAAGTTTTCAGTTCTTCTGTATCATAATATCTGTAACATCCTCAGATACTATTATGAACTAAAAGAGCACATCAACATTGAAATGTTTTGTTTTTACATTCATACCAAGGGCATTAATTTACATTGTATTAATGTTTTAAGTATCAAAAGAATAAATTTAGACATTATGGCACACTTTCAGTCGAACTGATCAATATTTTTCTAAATCAGTATATAGACTACCATTTAAATAACAATGATTTCTTTTAAAATTATAAGTCAGCACAATATTGAAACACTGTTTAAACCTTATTATCCCAATAATTAACAGATATTTGAAAATTAATAACAATTCCACTGTGCTTCATAAATATGTATGTGTGCAAATTTATTTGATCATATTACTGACCAAATATAGTTTTCAGATGTCCTATCTTGAAATTTTTTCCCCTGTTTTCCAACAGGAAATAATGTTTTATGTTTGAACTAAGTAGCTATAGCAATGATGTCTTACATATGAACTAAATAAGATGCTGCAAGCGAGTAATGTTAGAAAAAACAAACTACAACTGGCCTTTCATGTCTTTCTCATGGATCTGTGGATCAAACATCTCTGTAATACAATTAGCATATCAGAAGAACTGGCCATGTTCAAATTCAAATTACCTTCTGCTTGCTTCCTATTTCATTAGCAGAATTGAAATTAAACACAATGAAACAGTCTGTTACTAGGATTTTTTCATATTAACACTTCAGTCCCACCCTGGTCTATTGTACATTTACTGAGATTTTGCTTTTACATTTGAGCAGTGGACTATTTTAATTAAATTTAGCATCAATTGCTATAGATTGTTCTTTCTATTAAACTGTCTAGTTTTAATTGACCATCAATTCACTCAGTGTGGCAGATTTCTGACCTTTTTTTTGGACATGGCTTAATATGAGGCAAACTTCTTATTGAAGGAAAATTAATGAAGTTGAAGAATGAACTAGTGACACTGTTCATTCTGTGTCAGAAAAGAAAGTATTTTAAAATATCTTAACTTTTTTAAAAGAAACACACACTATTTGTGTGTTTTAAAATATTATATATAAAAAGTGTATTCTGTAAGTACTTATCTCTATAGATGAACTGTATTAATGGATGAAGCATGGCATATTTTAAATAAATAAAAAAGATGTTAGGTATATAAACCAGATAGTTGTAAAGGTGAAACTTAGTTACAGTGGGGTTTTTTAAAGATTTTTTTTTAATGTGGACGGTTGTTTTAAAATTGTTTATTGCATTTCTTCTAATATTGCTTCTATTTTATGTTTTGGTTTTTTGGCCATGAGACATGTGGAATCTCAGCACCCCAGACAGGGATCAAACCCACGTCTCCTGTACACTGTAGTTGTGGGGACTTCCCTGGAAGTTTAACCACAGGATCTCCAGGGAAGTCCCCACAACTACAGTGTTTAAAAACAGAATCCAAGAAATATTTGTAGCATTTTCAAAAAGAGTGAGTACATTTGTGAAAAAATTATTCTTTCCAAATCCTTTGAATGATCTCTGGCCATACCTGAATTTATTTTGGATATTAACTACATAAAGACCATCAGTAATTTAATCTTGCGTGATGCCAGGAGACAAGCACATTAAGATCGTCTTGTATATTAAAACACAGAGGTAAAAATTCAAAAATTCAATAAACAACTGGATGTTTTCAAGAAGCCAGATGATTAGCATATATTCTTAACAGACATAATTTTAAACAAAGAAAAAAATTTCAATTTTTCTTGAAAGTGTTTTTGTGTAATATACCCATAGTCTTAAAACATTATCTAGAGATGACTCCAACATTTATTATGGCAGGAAAAAGACTCTCCTGTATTCTGACTCAATTTTGATGCTTAATGGAGAGCTTAGGTGTCCCAAATTTCATTTAGTTTTCTGAAGTTCTCAGTTAGAGACAGTTTGGACCAGATGATCTATGTGGTCTTTCCCTTCTGATTTTTATTCCTTAGGATTTTGTGAAATGTTTGAAATGACATCAAGTGAGCAAATCAATGTGCGTATGGGCTCAGTTGTGTCTGACTCTTTGTGACCCCATGGATGATAGCCTACCGGGCTCCACTGTCCGTGGAATCTTCCAGGCAAGAATACTGGAGTGGGTTGCCCTATCCTACTCCAGGGTATCTCCCTGATCCAGGGATCAAACCTTTGTCTCATGTGTCTCCTGCATTGACAGGTGGATTCTTTACCACTGGTGCCACCTGGGAAGCAAGTCAAATATTTTCATAAAGTAGTAAAGTCTTCCTTGTGCTGTGTTTGGGAATGAAAACACTGCCAATGGTTGATAATGGATTCAGAAGATGGCGTACTGAAGCAATCCATTCAGAAGATAGAATAGTTATATCCTATAGCTTGTGTCACAGGAATGCACAGAGTCTGAGATTCTGCTGTAGTTTTCATGGTTCACATAAAGATGGACAATCATTTGCCTATTTGTTAATTTGAAAAGCTGGCAGACAGATTGATGTTGGACTCTGGAGCCAAACTGCATGAGTTTAAACCCTGGTTCTGCCACTTCCTAGCTGTGTGAGAAGTTAGGCAAGCTACTTAAACCTTTGTGCTTCAGTTTCTCTATCTGTAGGGAGATGATAAAAGTAATATCTACATCAGGTCACTGTTATGAGAATGAAATGAATTAATACATACAAGGTACTTAGCACAGAGCCTGGGACTCAGGAAGCACTGTTTAGCGCTGAACATGCTGAACTTCTAAGAACTCTCTATAAACTCTGAGTCCTGAATGAACACATTGGCATATTTTTATGAGTGCCTTTGTCAGTGACATTTAAGTAGGATTGAATTTTCATTGAGTAAAAGGTTGAGAATAATCGAAATTTTGAGCTCCAGTGGCTGTATCAAAAGGCTTAATTTTTCACTTAGTTAAGCTGGAATGGTGAAGTGCCATTCAACTCTGGCGTGAGCTCTGATAGAGTGAAATATCTTTACACTTTTCTAAGAAATGAGGTTTGAGACTTATATGTAGGAGAATTCTGTCTGGAAATACTAAAATAGATTAACAACAAAGGTCACAAACTGATGTGTTTAATCCATACACTATTGAAAAAAATGATTGGAATTACTTACTATATTTTAATGAGAGTTCACATAAATATCTGGCTTCCATTTCTTTTGAAAGAAGCATGAACCTGGCAACATATCCCGCGACAGTGACCAGCTGGGTTGAACAGAGTTGGCCCCTTTAGGGTGAAGGAGCAGTTTCCAGAATGCCAGTACCCAGCATTCCCTTTGTTTTTCATCCAGCATCTGGCTGTCCCTCCAAATGTGTTTGTGTTTGTGGTTCCTTCTTTTAGTGCGGTCAGCTTCCCTGGTGGCTCAGACAGTAAAGCGTCTGCCTGCAATGCGGGAGACCCGGGTTCGATTCCTGGATTGGGAAGATCCCCTGAAGAAGGAAATGGCAATCCAGTCCAGCACTCTTGCCAGGAAAATCCCATGGACGGAGAAGCCTGATAGGCTACAGTCCATAGGGTCGCAGAGAGTTGGACACGACTGGGCGACTTCACTTTCTTCCACTTTCTTTTAGTGTGACTTCCCCGGTATCTCAGATGGTAAAGCATCTGCCTACAACGCGGGAGACCGGGGTTCAACCCCTGGGTTGGGAAGATCTCCTAGAGAAGGAATTGGCAACCCACTCCAGTATTCTTGCCTGGAGAATCCCATGGACGGAGGAACCTGGTAGGCTACAGTCCATGGTGTTGCCAAGAGTCGGACACGACTGAGCAACTTCACTTTCTTTCTTCCAATTTCTTTTATTGTGAAATAATGAAAAATGTGGACTTTCTTGGTGCTTCAGTGGTAAAGAACCTGCCTGCCAGTGTGAGAGGTGTGAGTTTGATCCTTGGGTCAGGAAGATTCCGTGGAGAAGGAAATGGCAACCCATACTCTTGCCTGAAGAATCCCATGGACAGAGGAGCCTGGTGGGCTGCAGTCCATGGGATTTGAAAGAGTCAGGCATGACTTAGTGACTAAATAACAGCACTTAAAAATGGAAATAGAAGCAAATGACGAGCAATCTGGTCACATGACACAGGAATAATGATTTCCTTTGAATTACATGGCTGGCTACTCTACATGTTTATTGCTTTCTCGGTTATTGCTATTTATTGCTGAGACTCTGAGCATTATTTTTCAAAACAACGCCTTCTGTTCCTCACCGTAGCACGTCAGGCTGATCTCCCTCCTGCCACCAGTTTCCCAAATGTTCCATCCTTCTATCAGAGTGGAGGTTGGGCTTCAGAACGATTCTTTAAAATTTTAAAACTTTCTACCTTGTCAGTGTTACAGCTCTGTGATGTCACCATGATGTCCCTCCCTTGTCACATGCCTGCATCGATAACACTGAAATATAGCCTCAAGACCTCTCCTTCTGGGCCTAATGCCTCAAAATCTGGTTTTAAGTTCAACATTATTAATTAAATTGTTGCCATTCCTACTGTCTTTATCATCGTCCAAATCTAGTCATATCAACTTCTAATGGGAAAAATATGGATATTGACTGATCAAGTCATTGAAAGATGAAACAGAGTAGGTTTGAGGAATAATCTTCTTTCCCAGATATTTTAAGCAATCAGAGACTGATATTCTCTGTAAGTATTCTCTCCTTATTCTTTCTCAATTTATATCTGCAGTTTAGATAACTACCATCAGGGAACAGTCATTCTAGTGGATCCAAAATGAACACAGTACTCATGTCACAGGTGTACTAATAGCTGTATCACGTGGTACTTGGTCCTGAAAAGGGTGTAGAGACAGAATTTTCTAAGACGTCAGAGCCTAAGATGAAGCCTTGTGATCCTTTCTCCATTTCAGAAATGGGGATATAGAATTTTATCTATCTGGTTCATTTCTGGTGTGACTAATATATAATTCTGTCAACCTCAAAACATATTTCCAGCCCTATAAAAGTATGTGCAAAGAAATTATATAAATGTGTGCAGGCTTTTGAGTGTGCAAGTTTATGTACAGGCCTTTAAGAATTTAGAATTACTTATTGGGATCCAGAGTGTTTTTAAAAGCTGCAAAAACATTAATTCATGCATTCTTCATTCAGAGTATTTGAGTCTAATTTATTTTTCTCATTTATGATAACAGAAAGAAACAAACGACTATCTGTTCCTATTTCCCAATGACTGAAGTCTGGAATTTAATAGGAACCGAATTATAAAATATTGCTTACTTCCTTATGCTCTAGAGATTCTCAACCATGGTTGCCCAATAGACTCATTAAAGGAGTGATGTAGTTTCTTCATAAACCAAGGAAAGTTAATATTTTTAGGTTTGTAGATTTAAAAAAAATCTTTATTTGCATAAAAGTATTTCTGAATTGATTTCTCTCTTTCTCAAATAATACTCTCACCATTGTCTTGTCTTGTGAGTCTCAGTCCTGGCTGTGCAAAAGAGGTGCCTGGGAGTCTTATTATTTTTTACTCTCGTTTCAATTTCAGTGTCAGCCTGAATATTCTGATTTAATTGCTTAAGATAAAAATTCTGATTTAATTGATTAAGATAAAGCTGAGCAATTTGTTAAAAACTCCCTAAGTGGTTCTCATGTGTGAATCATTGGTCTGTTCTGTAATCTAACAGCTGAATACTCTGCTTATTTCTCCGTTCATTCTGCTTGTCTTTCCCATTAATATTTCAGATTGAGAGTTCATTTCCCCTCTCTATTGTTCAGCAATTCATTTCCTAGTTCCTAAGAACATTAGAAGCCTAGGAGATCACTATCCAGCTTAGAGCAAATGGAACATTCAGACATCTCTCAAAGGCTGAGAGATGCTAAAAGAAAGCTCCAAGGAATCTGGGATTAATTAATCGTATTTCCTGATCTAGTCATAGAATCTTAGAGGTTTAGTGATTGAAGGGACCTTAGCTATCAGGTTGCTGGACTCTCATTTTGCAGGTGATGATGTAGTCATCAAAGAGCTAGTGATGGCAGAGCCCAGATGAGAACCAAGGTCATGGGGCAACCAGGCTTACTCAGGCTGAACTCCATCCTCATGCTACCTTTGTGATAGGAGAGTAGATGTGAGTGTGTGTGTGTGTGTGTGTGTGTCTGTTAGTCTCTCAGTCATGTCCAACTCTCTGGACATGACCCATGGACTGTAGCCCACCAGGCTCCTCTGTCCATGGAATTCTCCAGGCAAGAATACAGGAGTGGGTTGTCATTCCCTTCTCCAGGGGATCTTTCTGACCTGAGGATCGAGTCTGGGTATCCTGCATTGCAGGTGGATTTTTTACCATGTGAGCCAACAGGGGAACCCAAAGAGGGTAGATCAGATCAGATCAGATCAGATCAGTCGCTCAGTCGTGTCCGACTCTTTGCGACCCCATGAACCGCAGCACGCCAGGCCTCCCTGTCCATCACCAGCTCCCGGAGGTCACCCAGACTCGCATCCATCGAGTCAGTGATGCCATCCAGCCATCTCATCCTCTGTCGTCCCCTTCTCCTCCTGCCCTCAATCCCTCCCAGCATCAGAGTCTTCTCCAATGAGTCACTCTTTGCATGAGATGGCCAAAATACTGGAGTTTCAGCTTTAGCATCATTCCTTCTAAAGAAATTCCAGGATTGATCTCCTTCAGAATGGACTGGTTGGATCTTCTTGCAGTCCAAGGGACTCTCAAGAGTCTTCTCCAACACCACAGTTCAAAAGCATCAATTCTTCGGCGCTCAGCCTTCTTCACAGTCCAGCTCTCACATCCATACATGACCACAGGAAAGACCATAGCCTTGACTAGGCAAACCTTTGTTGGTAAAGTAATGTCTCTGCTTTTGAATATGCTATCTAGGTTGGTCATAACTTTCCTTCCAAGGAGCAAGCGTCTTTTAATTTCATGGCTGCAGTCACCATCTTCAGTGATTTTGGAGCCCAGAAAAACAAAGTCTGACACCGTTTCCACTGTTTCCCCATCTATTTCCCATGCAGTGATGGGACCAGATGCCATGATCTTCGTTTTCTGAATGTTGAGCTTTAAGCCAACCTTTTCACTCTCCACTTTCACTTTCATCAAGAGGCTTTTTAGCCCCTCTTCACTTTCTGCCATAAGAGTGGTGTCATCTGCATATCTGAGGTTATTGATATTTCTCCCGGCAATCTTGATTCCAACTTGTGTTTCTTCCAGTCCAGCATTTCTCATGATGTACTCTGCATATAAGTTAAATAAACATGGTGACAATATGCAGCCTTGACGTACTCCTTTTCCTATTTGGAACCAGTCTGTTGTTCCATGACCAGTTCTAACTGTTGCTTCCTGACCTGCATACAGATTTCTTAAGAGGCAGATCAGGTGGTCTGGTATTCCCATCTCTTTCAGAATTTTCCATAGTTTATTGTGATCCACACAGTCAAAGGCTTTGGCATAGTCAATAAAGCAGAAATAGATGTTTTTCTGGAACTCTCTTGCTTTTTCCATGATCCAGCGGATGTTGGCAATTTGATCTCTGGTTCCTCTGCCTTTTCTAAAACCAGCTTGAACATCAGGAAGTTCACGGTTCACATATTGCTGAAGCCTGGCTTGGAGAATTTTGAGCATTACTTTACTAGCATGTGAAATGAGTGCAATTGTTCGGTAGTTTGAGCACTCCTTGGCATTGCCTTTCTTTGGGATTGGGATGAAAACTGACCTTTTCCAATCTTGTGGCCACTGCTGAGTTTTCCAAATTTGCTGGCATATTGAGTGTAGCACTTTCACAGCATCATCATTCAGGACTTGGAATAGCTCCACTGGAATTCCATCACCTCCACTAGCTTTGTTCGTAGTGATGCTTTCTAAGGCCCATTTGACTTCACATTCCAAGATGTCTGGCTCTAGGTCAGTGATCACATCATCATGATTATCTGGGTCTTGAAGCTCTTTTTTGTACAGTTCTTCTGTGTATTCTTGCCACCTCTTCTTAATATCTTCTGCTTCTCTTAGGTCCACACCATCTCTGTCCTTTATTGTGCCCATCTTTGCATGAAATGTTCCTTTGGTATCTCTGATTTTCTTGAAGAGATCCCTAGTCTTTCCCATTCTGTTGTTTTCCTCTATTTCTTTGCATTGATCACTGAAGAAGGCTTTCTTATCTCTTCTTGCTATTCTTTGGAACTCTGCATTTAAATGTTTATATCTTTCCTTTTCTCCTTTGCTTTTCGCTTCTCTTCTTTTCACAGCTATTTGTAAGGCCTCCCCAGACAGCCATTTTGCCTTTTTGCATTTCTTTTCCATGGGGATGGTCTTGATCCCTGTCTCCTGGACAATGTCACGAACCTCATTCCATAGTTCATCAGGCAAGAGGGTAGATAAGTCCCTTCAAATAAGTAATAAGGCAGAGAAAATCCACAGTATCTCCAAGCCAACCTACACCTGTGAAGTTTCTCTGTGTGTTAAACACTCCAAAAAAAAAAAGTAGGAAAAAATACTGTCAAAATGACAACATTTCAAAGTACTACTTACTATGGCTAGATAGATCTTGTAAGTTTTGGTACTGCTAAGTTGTGTTCTTGCCTGGAGAATCCCAGGGACGGGGGAACCTGATGGGCTGCCATCTCTGGGGTCACACAGAGTCAGACATGACTGAAGCGACTTAGCAGCAGCAGCAGCAGCAAGTTGCTAGCATTCAGTTGTAAGTTAGATCATATTCTATGATCCAAACTTTAATATCAAAGAGTTCAAGCTGTTTGAATACTAAATATTATTTATTTATGACTCTGTTGTTTCACTCATGGTGTTAGATATTAATGTAGTATATTCCACAAGTCTTGTAAATTAAAATATTTTAAAGTTAAGTTATATTCTGGAGTGTATTATTAACATTCAAGAGTTTGTAAAAACATCGAAATCATCAAAAGGAATAGAGATGAAGACAAAGATCAAAGTGTATATTTTTCAGAGTTACATTTACTCACTCTAGGATTAGTTGTATAAGGAAACATCTTTTGTTCAATTTCTCTGGCAGTTTTCATATAAAAGTAAGATAAAATTGTTATCTCCAGTTGATTTCTACCTGGAAGTGATTTCTTATTAATAGTTTAGGTTTTGTTCAGCACTAGTTATAAAAATCTAAAAGTTTAAAATTTCTATAATAGTAGACTAATACTTATTTTTTAAAATCAAAATTATGGCTCACTTCCAAATTGGTGTTAGTAGATGATGCTAGAATTTAGAAATATAAGTTTTTATGTTTTGTTTTGTTTGGACCACTTAATTCATCATTAAGGGGAAAACAAAGTCTCTTTTTCTAACTCGATGGCAGTTTTGCTTTCTGTAATTATGCCTTTCTCAGACTTTTAGAGATACAAATAAATCAACTTGAATTTTCTTGATTGCTAACAGAACAAGTCTGGTGTTAATAATCTTTTAGGTCATGACGTACAACTTTATATAAAGAAATACTACACTGAAATTTCCCCAAGGATATAATGCATGGATATTATACCTTTAAATATATATTATGTTTCAGACTGATTTATGCATGAAAGTAATAATATCTTATGCTTTAATAGCAACTTTTATTTCCTTTTTCTTATTATAGGGGCAAGATATATTTGGAATATATAGGGAAAAAAACCCAGGATATATAGCTGATGAATTTTAAGCAGAATAAATATTATCTCACTACCTAGAAACAAGCAGTAAAAATGTCAATCAACAGAAACATGAACTACTGAGAACATTTCTTTCAATGCCTCCTTTCATTCATTTTCTCTCATGCCCTCCCATCTATTTCATGTATTGATAGTATTTTGAGCTTTTCTTTTACTTAAAAACGACCATAAACTATCTTCTCCACACATATGGACATCTCATTCTCTTTGCTGTTTAACACTCCACAGGATGATTGTTAATATCATTTGTTTTATGAATGGACATGTGGGTTATTTCCAATTATTTGCTATGATAAACCCTGTTCCAAGGAACAGAATTCTATGTACCTCTGGATCCACCTGTCTGTTTCCTTAAGGTATTTCCTAGATGTGGACTTGTACATGAAAGGATGTGTGCATTTTCAATTGGAGGGCGGTTTTAGATTTCAAAGAAAGTTTATACTTGTCAGCAGTGCACTGGGGTGCCGCTCTCACTCCTCCTTACCTGGCCACGCTGGGCCGTTGTTGTTTAGTCGCTAAGTTGTGTCTCTTTTGCGACCCCGTGGACTGTAACATGCCAGGCTCCTCTGTCCATGGGATTCCCCAGGCAAGAATACTGGCGTGGGTTGCCATTTCCTTCTCCGGGGGATCTTCCTGACCCAGGAATCGAACCCATGTCTCCTGCATTGGCAGGCAGGTTTTTTACCACTGAGCCACCAGGGCAGTACTTTCTTTTTAAATTCAATGAGGAAAATTGTCTCATTTTAATTTGTATAGATTTGATTATCATGGCAACTGAGCATCTTTTACAACTGTTTGCAGTCCTTCTTCTGAGATTAACCTGTTTCTATTTTCCCCATCCTTCTACTGTATATTCTTTGCATCATCTATTTGAGCCAGTGCTACAGATCATAGATTAAGACTGTGGTCCCTGCCTGTGTCCTCAGCATCCTCTAGAATCTTATCAAGTCCCTGATATTGTTTAAACTTAATTCTCGTTTATATTAACATTTTTTTACTTGTAGGCGTTTTCTCTAATGCCCACTTTTAAACTGCTATCTGTCCTCCTGCTGCTGCTGCTGCTGCTAAGTCGCTTCAGTCGTGTCCGACTCTGCACGACCCCTAAGACGGCAGCCCATCAGGCTCCCTCATCCCTGGGATTCTCCAGGCAAGAGCACTGGAGTGGGTTGCCATTTCCTTCTCCAATGCATGAAAGCAAAAAAGTGAAAGTGAAGTCGCTCAGTCGTGCCCGACTCTCAGCGACCCCATGGACTGCAGCCTACCAGGCTCCTCCATCCATGGGATTTTCCAGGCAAGAGTATTGGAGTGGGGTGCCATTGCCTTCTCCGTCTGTCCTCCTAGGTGCCTTAATTGTGTGATTATAGCCATCTTCTGTATAATAAACAGAGTACCAAATCTGCAGTGGCAAACCAGCAATCCATGGGCCAGATCCAGACCACTAGTGTATTTATTTTGGCTCATAGCGTGTTTGTTTGTTTGTTTTTTTTTTAATATTTTGCTTCTGCATTTTAATTTGGATTGGTTTTCAACATTATAAAATTTGTTTCCAGCATTTACAAAAAACCATAATATCACAGGTTACAATGATATAAATCATCCACTGAGAACCCAGATTCCTTTCCTCTCTTCGTAAATTGTCATCACTGATCCCACATTGCTGTATCCCAGAGCACCACCATCCCCGTGTTGCCCTGTGAATTCACAGCCGGCTTCACATTTCCTGTGGTCCATCTTTGTCCACTGACCTTGGAGCAGGATCTCGGAATCTCAGAACTATTGCCGTACTGAGCCAGATGATTCTTGTTGGGAATTGGAAGGCTGCCCAGTGAATGTTAAGATGGTTAGACGCCTCTCTGACTTTTACATACTGGATGCCAGTGGTCTACCCTCTACCACCCAGCCGTGATAACCAGGAAGCCTCTGCTGCTGCTAAGTCACTTCAGTCGTGTCTGACTCTGTGTGACCCCAGACACGGCAGCCCACCAGGCTCCCCCGTCTCTGGGATTCTCCAGGCAAGAACACTGGAGTGGGTTGCCATTTCCTTCTCCAATGTATGAAAGTGAAAAGTGAAAGTGAAGTCGCTCAGTCGTGTCCAACTCTTAGCGACCCCATGGACTGCAGCCCACCAGGCTCCTCCGTCCATGGGATTTTCCAGGCAAGAGTACTGGAGTGCGGTGCCATTGCCTTCTCTGAGGAGGCCTCTAGCTGTGGCTAACCTTCCCTGGAGAGGGGAGGGGAGGGGGGTCAAAAACAGTCCCTCTGTGAGGCCCACTGCCTTAGAGTTCAGGACCTCTGATCTAGATCGGGTGAAACCTGCAGAAGATGTGCACTTATGAGCGTCTGTGCTGAGCGCCTTGTGCTGTCTCCTATGGAGACTGGCCCTCCTATGTTCTTAGTGTGGAGGGGGCTACAGAAACCTGGGGGTGAGCCCAGACTTGGGACCTGTGAGTCGATGGAGATGGAACTGCCTATGGATTTTCCGTCAGAATATGTGTCCGTCAAGAACAAGCAACTGTTGGGTGTCCTGGCCCCTTTCCCATCCACTAATAAGGTGCTTGACTGTGGGATTCTCTAAACAGCAAAGCCTCCATTTCTGTTGGCTGGCTAATCACAAGAATAAAGCAGGAATCCTCATTATTAAAGGTGTGATAAAGCTTGGCCCTAGCAGAGTTCACAGGATCCTTTTCTTTGATTTAGTGCCTTCTCACAATATCTCCAGAGAGTGTGTATTTCCTTCCAGCAGCAGTTATCAGTGGGAGGTAGAAAGGACATTTCCAGAGAGAGAGTGCTCACTGAGGTTTTTCTGCTAGGCTGAACCAAGTTTCTTCCTTTGTTTGTTTGTTGTTTTTTACTTTAAAAGACTGAAAGGAGCTGGTGTTGGGAGCAATGTCATTTTCCTCTTAGTCTTTCTCTTAGCCCTCACCCACTGACTTGGTCCCTGCCTTTGCATCTGGTACCTGGTGATCCAAGAGTGTACATTTTCCTAGAACTGGTTGACGATGTTCCTTCTCCTATAAGTAAGCAAATGATATAATTTTACAGGGTGATGATGTTTACCATGAAAATAAAAGAGGCAGGTGGAGAAGTACAGAATCAGATCAGGCAATCAGAAGGTCCTCAGAGGGATTGGCTTTGGAGCAGAGGTCTGAGTAATATAGAGTAGCAAGCAAACTATGCAGAGTTTAGGAGGAAGCTTATCTAAGGCTGAAACAGCTTGAAGCTTGGCAGGTCAGAGAAAAAAGAAATCCACCAGTGTTCAGGCAAGGATGAGATGAGAGAAGTCATACAAATCCTTGAAAAAAAGAAAGGAGCTTGAATTTTTTTTTTTTTTTTGCCTAAATATCATAAGTAGCCATTAGAGATGTTTAAGAAGAAGAATCTGGCATGTTCTTTTCCAAAGCTCTCTCTGGTGGCTGTGGGGAGAGGGGCAGAGTGGGAGCAGAGACCAGATGGGGAATAGCTTCAGTCATGTGGGGCGGGGGGAGTGCTGATAACACGGTGTGTGAAGGGCAGCAGAAGCAAGGAGAAGTGAACAGATTTGGGGTGTTTGGAATTAGATCCTGTTGCCAGATTGACTGTGGGAGCAGAACAAGAGAGAAGAATTAACGATGCCTTCTTGGTTTCGGGTTTAAACGACTGGGTGGATGATGGAACTGTTCACTAAGATGATGGTGAGAATAAGTCTGGGAGTTCACTTGGAGAGGGAGGAAATCAATAGCTCTGGAAGGCCGGGGCTTCTGGTGGTGAGATCAGGGACTTTGGAAGGTTTGGACCCGTGGATGTGACTGCACTAACCAAGCATGGAGGATGCTGGGATTAGTCTTGATGGGGAGAGGTAGTCAGCCTTAAATGGAGCCCCCTCTTCTTGACTGGTGGCGCAGGGACGCTTTTTAATCAAGTGTGGTCAGCACCATCAGTGACCTGAGAGCTTGTTAGAAATGCAGAACCAGATAAATAACAAGGATCCACTGTATAGCAAAGGGAACTGTATTCAATATCTTGTAATACCTATAATGGAAAAGATGTATTCTTTTCCAGATATATGTGTATAATACATATAACCGAATCACTTTACTATATACCTGAAACTATCACAACATTGTATACACACCAACTGTATTTCAATTAAAAAAAAAAAATGCAGAACCAAGAATCTCACCAGAATCTTCTTAATCAGAATCCGCATTTTAACAGGATCTCTATGAAGCTATGTACATTAAAATGTGACTGTTAGGAAGGTGTAACTGAATCTGACTATGAGGAAACATAAAACAAAACCGAACTGAGAGATGCTAAAGAATTTTGTACTCTTCAGAAATGTCAAGGCCATGAAGATCCAAGGAGGGCTGTGGAACTGTTCCTGATTAAACAAAGTTAAACAGATGTGATAATTAAGTGCAGCACATGACTCCTGATTGCAGTTGGATTCTCCTGGTCCAAAAGATGTTCTTGGGACATCAGGCCAAACTGAGTGGGGTCTTTGGGTGAAAGATATATGGGAGTCCCTTACTGTGTAGACACCTATTTCACATATGTTTGAAGGTTTTGTTTTTTGTTTTTGTTTTTTGCTTTAAGTTTTGACTCATATGGGGTATGTGTATGCAGTGTTTAGAAAGATGTGATGGAGCTGAGAGAGGGGTCTCTGGAGGTCTCACTTCCACTCAAGGGCACCCCCCTCAAATATGCAGCTAGTGGCCAACAAAGCTGTACCAGGTGCAGCATGCACTGTGCAGACCCCTTACGTTTTATTTGAAGTGGTGCTGCAGGCAGGAAGGGGGGATTTTCATCAAGTGTCGGAGAAGTAGAAAGAGGAGCAACTTGGGTAGATGAGGGGGTCACTATGGCTTTCGTTCCCAAAAAGGCTCTACAAGAAAACACCACAGAAATATTTTTACTGTCTGATCTCTTTTCCTTCTGGTTCATTTTTCCCCATCAGTGTTTCATGGTTACACTCTCCATTTGCCTTTTTCTCCATTTGTAGAAATTTAAGTCTTTCTATTCAAAATTGTTGGGGGCAGTATCCCAGGTATAGATTCAAAGCACAAAACAATTTTCTCAACCTTAGATGCTAATGATTTCCTCCCTGTTCTCGGAGAATCCATGAGTAGGTTTGTCTTTATCCCAGTGTGGTTGAAGACATCCCTCTCTAAAAAGATGACAACCCAGGAGTGATGACTTGAAAATCCTAGCTTGGGTTTGTGATTTTAGAGATCTGTTCTATCATGCCCTGAAAACAAAGGGCATATAATATTTTTAAAATATTAATAAAATTAAGGCAATCTCAAGGCTCACTCACTATTCACTAAACAGATACCTTACCTTGTTGTTTGAATATCAGTTTCTAAACTAAAGATCAGTTTCAAAAGACTGGGTTTCATGTTGAGTAATAAGAATGTTTCAGAGAAGCAATTTTTTTTTTTACTCCATTGAAAAATATAATAGAGGTCCCCAAATGCATGGATTGAATAAATAAATACTCCTCCATCAAAAGCATGCATCTCTTTCTCAGAAGTTGAGACAAAGCCGTCCCATATGAAGTTGTGGGCTCATTTGTTTTCATGGCTCTGTGATAGAGCATCTGATTTAGCTGCTTCTTCAGGATAAAAGTGAATGATGTATTCAGTCCACTGAGTTTGCTTGTGAGCTGTGGGATTTCCTTAGAGATATCAAACACTTTGCTGCTGCTTCCTTATTTGCTTCAGATGCCCACATCCTGTGCTCAGTGGAGAGCACAATTTTTGAGATAATGTTGACAGCCAGTACAGATAAGCAGTGGACTCAGCCTTAGGTCAAGGACTGTGAATTGTTTTGGTATCAGAGTCGCCTGCTTAACTCAGAACCCATCTCTTCTTAAAGAGATGAAGCCTGTTGTGACACGGAAACTATTGTGTGTTACTTTATAGGGGGCACATAAGACTTTGATTCAAGGAGCGTCTTTCTTTTTATCTCCTTGTTTAGCTAGTCACTTTGATTTCAAGTGTACACAAGCACTGAGGATCTAAAGAACAAAGGAAACAATTCAGCTTACCCAACACTCTTGGACACTGTTGCTTTCTCGTTCATATTTTTAAGAACTTAAATGTATGCCTAACTCTAAGTTATTATTACAAGAATTATCACAGTGAAAATTATCATCATAATAATTCTCTAGTTCAGACTTTCTTTTCTGTTAGGTCTGTTTGGTGTTTAAAAAAAATAAAGCCTGCCTTCTTTTCTTCTGTCACTTGAAATATTTCTCACTTCCAAGGTGAGCTACACGTGGAGAATATGTTAGGAATAAGACTGCATTTAAAGGCCTCACTGGTGGTCTAGTGGTTAAGAATCTACCTGCCAAGGCAGGGAACACAGGTTTGATCCCTAGTCCAGGAGGATTCCTCATGCCAAAGAGCAACTAAGCCCTCAAGTTGCAACTACTGAGCCCATGCACCACAACTACTGAAGCCCGTGTGCCCCAGAGCCTGGCTCCAGAACAAGGAAGCCGCTGCAAAGAGAAACCTGGGCACCACAGCCAGAGCGTTTCCCCTGCTTGGCACAACTGGAGCAAGCCCTGTGCAGCAAAGAAGACCCAGGGCGGCCAAAAATAAATGTAAAAGGAAAAAACCAAAACAACACAGTATTCACCTGCATGTATCTGCAGAAAAAGAAACACATTTCTAATATTCCTGTCAAAGAGGGGAAAAGTTACCAGAGACGGAAACAGTGGCAGATGGGGCGTGCTCCAGGGGACGCTAGTGATGAAGAACCCACCTGCCAATGCAGGAGACATAAGAGACGCAGGTCCTAGGTCAGGAAGACCCCTTGGAGGAGGAAATGGCAACCCACCCCAGTATTCTTGCCTGGAGAATCCCATGGACAGAGGAGAGTGGTGGGCTACATCTATAGCGTCGCAAAGAGTCAGACACGACTGGAGCAATTTAAAAGCACGCATGAGGCAGCCTCTGCTTAGTCTGTGTATTTTGACAAATATTTAAAATTTGTTCACCTAAATGATTCTAAAATTGGTATAAAGAGTCACTGGCCTGCCCCTATTTGTAGGGAATAAATGTTTGTCTGAAATAAAGGCATTTGACATATTATTTAAGAACCTGTGGCTTTATTTTTTGTTTTCTTTTTTGATGGAAAGGAAAGTTTGCTTTATTTCAGATGCCAGCAACTGGGGGGAGAGTGGTGGAAAGAGAGTGGTCCAAAGGCCGACTCCCTCCACCACCAACAAGCAAGAGGTGAGAGCGTTTGTAGACAGAATTGGGGGTGATGGTGGTTACATGAAGAAACAGCGTAGTCATCTCTAACAGTCCTCTTCAACTGGTCATCAGTGAACCTGTGGCTTTTTAATCACTGATTCATATGACTGCTAATACTAAGACAAAGTAGCTGCATGTTGGAATTCTTCCCATAAAAGGCACATGGCATTCGAATAGCCGAATCTGTATGCTTCATTTTGGACACCCTTGCCTGTTAGCCACTGTGAAGCAAATATGAGTTTTCCTTGAATCTGAGGGGGGCAATTGACAGCTAATGCTGACTGGTGACTTTTCTTTGGTTTGATTAGTTTAAGTTGTTGTCTCTCATGGATCTCATAGAAAATTTCAAGTTCCATTTTGCAGTCTTTACATCAAGAGATAATATTCATTTTAATACCTTTTTTGCAGGCCTCTGCTTCTCAATTAGGAGCTAGTCAGTTTTCTTCTAGTTGCTAACTCTAGGGAAAACAAGAAGTCACCAGGATTGATCCTGCAATCAATGAATCAATGATGGTTGATTGGAGTAAATCCAGTCTTCATCAGTTCCTCAAAGCCACACCAATTAAACCTATTATTTTCAAAAAAAAAAAAATACAAAAAGCAAAAACCCTAGCCTACTCATTTTGCCCTCTCTTTGGTAAATTTGTATAACATCCCACTCTATTTGAATACCAGATTTCAAGTTTATGAAGATATAACTGGTTCCCTACTTTCTTTCAATACCTCGGTATCATCTTCTTTCTTTTGCTTCGCTGCACAGGTTATGGGATCTTAGTTCCCCAAATAGGGATTGAACTCAGGTCCTCAGCAGTGAAAGCATGGAGTCCTAACCACTAGTCCTCCAGGGACCCTTGAGTGTCATTTAAGTGTCCCTTAATTCTTCAGCATTCAGCCTTCTTTATGGTCCAACTCTCGAATCCGTGCCTGTGGTTTAGTTGCTAAGTCATGTCTGACTCTTGTGACCCCATGGACTGTAGCCAGCCAGGATCCTCTGTCTATGGGATTTTCCAGGCAAGCGTACTGGAATGGGTTGCCATTTCCTTCTCCAGGGAATCTTCCAGGCCCAGGAGTTGAGTCCTGCATTGCAGGAGGACTCCTGCATTGCCAGTGGATTCTTTACCAACTGAGCTATAGCATTGCCAGTGGATTCTTTACCAACTGAGCTACATACCTAACTACTGGAAAAACTATAGCTTTGACTGTACTATAATTGGTCTTAATATGTAATCCTTCTCATGCTAGAATCTCTTGATCTCAGGGACTTTACATTCTGGCAGGGGAGAAAACACAAATAAATTTGAAACAATCCAGGTATCCTATGATCAGTCCATTGAACATAGAGTTTGTTATTATCAGTATTTTTTAGAGAAAACTATTTGAGATGGCAGGACCTTCATGCTATAGGAATACATGAAGGATTTGAACTAGTCAAGGTGGTGGGTTTGGTATCCAGAGGGGAAAGAAACCTAAATAAAGATACTGAAGTGGAAAGGAATTTGCTCTAACAGACTTTGAAGAAATTGATTTCATTTATGTGAGAAATTTACATTAAAAATTACTAGATAAGAAACATCAGATAATGAAAGTGAGGCCAAAATATATATTTAATGCTGTAAGACTGAAACCAAATTTTGAGACATGGCAGGGCATGACTTTTAAAACCCACACTTCACATTAGCTAACTAAAAGAAACTGTGCTCAAAGACGATAGACCATATGATTCCATTTATCTGAAATTCTTGAAAAGGCAAAACTACAGGGACAAAAACCATGTCAGTAATTGCTGGGAGGTTGGGGTCAGGGAGCATGGAGGATTTTTTTGAGATGATGGAACTGTTCTGTATCTGACAGAGGTGGTGACTAAATGACATTTACCAGTTTCCAGAATTACACACCAAGAATGGTGAATCTACTGTCTCAATATTATTATAACCTTAAAAATAGAAAAAAAAAACCTTAACAAATATGGATTGAAAATGATAATGAATTTGTTGACAGGAACAAATAGAAGGAATAATTGTTAAAATTTAATGATGATATGGTGATCAAAAGCTTTGAAATTTTTAAACCTATAAAAAAGGATGGGACTCCCTAGTGGCTAAATTAGAAAAGAATCTGCCTGCAATGCAGGAGATCCAGGTCGATTCCTGGGTCGGTAAGATCCCCTAGAGACGGGAATGGCTACCCACTCCAGTATTCTTGCCTGGAGAATTCCATGGACAGAAGAGCCTGGTGGGCTATAGTTCCTGGGGTTACAAAAAAGTTGGTTGAGGTTTTTAGTTTTCATTTAACTGGCTTTTAGTTTTCATTTAACTGTTCTTGTCCTGCTTTGAGACATAGCCCATTATGTGCGATGTCAGTATTCAAAACCAAAAAGTTTCCAAATGTTAATGGGCACTGGCTTTGAGGATAATCCTCTGTTTTGAGGGTTGAAATTATCATGCAGGAGTGCGCAGCAGAAGAGAAGGGTTAGGCAAGCTTTGTAAAAGTCCTTATCTTTTTTATCCTAAAAATGCAACCTCCTCAGGAACCTGGGGCTTTGCAGGGGTGACCACAATAGCTTGACTTCCATCACTAACCCTCAACTTTGGACAAAACCAGCTAATTTCTTAACTATGTCAAAAGGCATATCATTTGACAGCCAGCTATGGAAACAAGCTTGTCTTATACCTTCGTGAGATTCAAGTACCACCTGCAAGGTCTTATTAGTAGTGTAATAGTTTTGTTCTTGAACACTCAGTAGGGAACAAGCCTCATTTTTGCAAAGTCTTGTTAGTTTTGTTCTTGAACGCTCAGTAGGGAACAGACCAAGTTTACCAAAGTCCTTCATCTACACTTGCACTCACAGATGAGTTCTGAAAATGGGAGAAGTCTGTGCTGGCAAGGCACATGCTGTGAAAACCACTCATGTCTGAACTAGGGGGATAAAGCGCTCAGAAAGTAAATGAGACCTTAAAGTTTGCCTATTATTTCATCACTTCAAAGGATGTCTCTCTCTGAACGTAGACATACATGGTACTAGGCTTGGTCTTTTAGGTCGTTCTCTTGTCCCCAATCCCTTTAAAAATAGAAGTGAATTTTGCAGTATCTGCATGTTAAATGCTGATAAAAGCTAGTAAAAAGCCAGAGGAGTTTCAATTATAATTGAAGCAAGGACAAATAAAATTGGTTACATATTATGCCATGATGAATACTTAAAATTTGTTCATCGTTTACTACTTAAGGTGCTATATACATTCTTTGTACTCGTCTGGATAAGATCAGTAACGCTGTGGTCACGAATAGTCCCCGTCTCTGAGCAGTTATTTCTTATTTGCTTGTGGCCTAGGCGATCCTTCCATGCACCTGTCCTCCGTGAGCTGGCGCAGCATCCCAGCTATCTTTCTTATCACTTTGCAGAGTACACTCATGCCTACTCATGTACAGATAATCATATTTGGATTATACCGATTTTGAAAAAGCTTTAAAAATTAGGTTTTTCTGTTAATTAAGAATCTAAATAACCATAATTTTGTTTTTCTCCATCTTTTCAGCATTTGTCTAAGTTCTTTGAGAAATACTGATCTGAAAACATTATTGAAAATACACCACATGAGAACAAGTAAACATCTTTAAAGTATAAAATAGGAGAACCAGTACTTACAAGGCATTCCACATTGGGGGAGACAGAGTAGGAGGGGAAGGAGCTAAATCAAAAGATGATGGTGTCTCCTTTCAGTTCAGTTCAGTCTCTCAGTTATGTCCGTCTCTCTGCAACCCCATGGACTGAAGCACGTTGGGCCTCCCTGTCCATCACCAACTCCCGGAGTTTACTCAAACTCACGTCCATTGAGTTGGTGATGCCATTCAATCATCTCCTCCTCTGTCATCCCCTTCTCCTCCTGCCCTCAATCTTTCCCAGCATCAGGGTCTTTTCAGATGAGTCAGCTCTTCGAATCAGGTGGCCAAAGTCTTGGAGTTTCAGCTTCAACACCAGTTCTTCCAATTCAGGACTGATCTCCTTCAGAATGGACTGGTTGGATCTCCTTGCAGTCCAAAGGACTCTCAAGAGTCTTCTCCAACACCACAGTTCAAAATCATCAATTCTTCAGCACTCAGCTTTCTTTATAGTCCAACTCTCACATCCATACATGACTACTGGAAAAACCATAGCCGTGACTAGATGGACTTTTGTTGGCAAAGGTGTCTCCTTCAAGGGGTTGCTATTTTAAAAGCCTCGTTTTATGTTTATGTTGCTTTTTTCAGACAGCTTTATTAATGTTTCATGGACATAAAATAAACTATACATAATTAAAGTTACACTTTGATACATGTGGCACATAAATATAGGGACTCATATCCACCATTTGTAATCCATTCCCCATTCACTTTCAGTAAGATTAAACTTTCGGATTCCATTGTAAGGCCTCTCACTTATTAGGCTCCCAATAAATTTAGTTGAACAAAACTTAATTCTAGGAAATACTGTGCTCTCTCTTTTTTATATATATTTATCACAAATATCTATCAAAGTATTTTCAGGCATACAACTCTATGAAGTGGTCATTGTTATTCTTTTTATATAAAAGGGGAACAAGGGACTAGAGAGATTATGCAATTTCTTTGAATTAATATAATCTTGAAATTCAAACTAGGGATCTCACAAAATTTGTAGGTACTCACTAGACTAACTAAATCGTTATCTTAAAAAGCCAGCAAAAGTTTGTGAGCTCCTTGAACCCCTGCAGTTGTAAACTATAATAAACTTTAAGACCAAGAATCATGGCTTTCATATAAATTTTACTGTTCAGTAATCTTTGTATCCCCAGCACGTAGTCCATTGTTTTCCTGTAGTCAGTGCTCAGTGATGGTGACCTGAAACCAGTGCATTTCCTATGGAAAAGTGAACAATTATTAGAGTCTAGATTGTTTTATTGGGCTTCCCTGGTGACTCAGGCAGTTATGAATCCGCCCGCAATGCAGGAAGCCTGGGTTCTATGCCTGGGGCAGGAGGAGCCCATGGAGAAGGAAATGGCAACCTACTCCAGTATTCTTGCTTGGGAAATCCCGTGGACAGAGGAGCCTGGAGGGCTACAGTCCATGGAGTTGCAAAGAGTCAAACATGACTGAGTAACTAACACTTTCAAGATTTTATTACTTTTTAGTTAGCCTTCCTGTGCTTCATTGACCCCGAGAGGAGGGTCTACATAGTTCACTCAATCCTCGTGTGTCAGCTTGCTTCAGCGTTGCCTCCAATGTATCTGTCACCCTCCTCTGTGTTTGCCCACTACCCCCATGCAGGGACTTGGTGGGTTTCCACCACTCTGCTAAGGCGGGTAGCACACTTCTGCTTGCTGCTGTCAAAATAGCTGTTGCTCCTTTCTCTTGCTCTTGTCCTTATGGATTCATACCTTTCTAATTCCTTCATTGCCATCTTTTGGAGTTTGGGGATCTAGAGAAGATAAACATGTATTCAACAGGACTTCGGGATTTAGAAAACGTTTATGTCAATAGTTGACAAACAGAAATGAACTGAGGACAGAAGTTTCCAAGTTCAGTTTTTTGTCACGTGGTTGTTCAGTTGCCCAGTCGTGTCTGACTCTTTGCGACCCCATGGACTGCAGCATGCCAGGCCTCCCTGTCCCTCACCATCTCCTGGAGTTTGTCCAAGTTCATTGCATCAGTGATGCCATCCAGCCATTTCAACCTCTGATGCCACTTTCTCCTTCTCCTTTTTCTGTCGTACACAATGACATTTCCTTATATCTAGAATGAGTGAATTAAACTAGATGAAGACTTACAGATGATTTGGTAAGAATGCATCTAGAAGATGTAAAAAAAGGAGTCTGTGAAGGAAAGTTATGACCAACCTAGATAGAATATTCAAAAGCAGAGAATTACTTTGCCAACAAAGGTCCGTCTAGTCAAGGCTATGGTTTTTCCAGTGGTCATGTATGGATGTGAGAGTTGGACTGTGAAGAAAGCCAAGCACCGAAGAATTGATGCTTTTGAACTGTGGTGTGGGAGAAGACTCTTGAGAGTCCCTTGGACTGCAAGGAGATCCAACCAGTCCATTCTAAAGGAGATCAGCCCTGGGTGTTCTTTGGAAGGCATGATGCTAAAGCTGAAACTCCAGTACTTTGGCCACCTCAATGCGAAGAGTTGACTCATTGGAAAAGACTCTGATGCTGGGAGGGATTGGGGGCATGAGGAGAAGGGGACAACAGAAGATGACATGGCTGGATGGCATCACGGACTCGATGGACGTGAGTTTGAGTGAACTCCAGGAGTTGGTGATGGGCAGGGAGGCCTGGCGTGCTGTGATTCATGGGGTCGCAAAGAGTCGGACATGACTGAGTGACTGAACTGAACTGATGAGTAAGAAATTTTATTACCTAGGATAAGACAGGCTCCATAGGATGGAAGGGTTTTATTATTGCAGACACTTTTATATGTTTGTACGCATTGTGAATTTGAGAAGGCAGTAGCAGAAGCAGTGTTTCCCAAAGTGGTTTGCTAAGGAAGCCCTCTTACACTTGCACACAATTAGTACTGCTCATATACAGTTTCTTGGAAGAGAGTTTGGAAAATTCTGACCTAGATGATTGTTTTCAAATTTTGAGTTTCTGTGTCTCCAAATTAAGTAACAAGGACATTTTTGAGAATTACATTGGTTAATAACTTCCTTAATTCTAATGATGTAAGGATAAAATGAAGAAGGATTTAGTGTTAGGAAAAAATACACATACGTGTGTATATATACATGTAGATACACATATATAACATTGTTGTTGTTGTTCAGTTACTAAGTCATATCAAACTCTTTGCGACCCCATGGACTACAGCACACCAGGCTTCCCTGTCCTTCATTATCTCCTGGAGTTTACTCAAACTCATGTCCATTTAGATAGGGGATGCTATCCAACCATGTCATCTGCTGTTGCCCTCTTTTCCTCCTGCCCTCAATCTTTCCCAGCATTAGGGTCTTTTCCAGTGAGTTGGTTCTTCGCATCAGGTGGCCAAAGTATTGGAGCTTCAGCTTCAGCATCAGTCCTTCCAATGAATATTCAGGATTGATTTCCTTTAGGATTGACTGGTTTGATCTCCTTGCAATCCAAGAGACTCTCTAGAGTCTTCTCCAGCAGCACAATTCAAAAGCATCAATTCTTTGATGCTCAACCTTCTTTGTGGTTCAACTCTCACCTCCGTACATGACTACTGGAAAAACCATAGCTTTGACTGGCTGGACCTTTGTTGGCAAAGTGATGTCTCTGCTCTTTAATATGCTATCAAGGTTTGTCACAGCTTTCCTTCCAAGGAGCATGCGTCTTTTAATTTCATGGCTGCAATCACTATCTGCAGTGATTTTGGAGCCCATGAAAATAAAGTCTGTCACTGTTTCCACTCCCCCACCACTTTTTTTTTGCCATGAAGTGACGGGACTGGATGCCTTGATCTTAGTTTTTTGAATGTTGAGTTTTAAGCCAGGTTTTTCACTCTTGTCTTCCACCCTCATCAAGAGGCTCTTTAGTTCTCCTTTGCTTTCTGCCATTAGAGTGGTGTCATCTGCATATCTGAGGTTGTTTATATGTCTCCCAGCAATCTTGGTTCCAGCTTGTGCTTCATCCAGCCTGGCATTTCACATGATTTCCTCTGCATATAAGTTAAATAAGCAGGGTGACAATATACAGCTTGTATGTATATAAATTTATACCTACATACAATATGAATATAAAAATAGTGGCAAATAAAACTATTAACAAGATTTTTTTTTTAACCATTTCTTGATGAAAACGGGGACAAGAACAAATTAAGAAGCATAGCTTCTCTGTCATCCTCTGCAATTATGGTCTTAATTGGCATAATTAGGAGAAGAAACCTGATGTCATGGCCTAGAAATATATTAATACCCTTTTCTCATGCTGCTCTCAGTTGTGGCCTTTTTCTCTGGGACTCTGTCGTCCTTGTCTTTCACTGTGGGAAAGAATGGCCCAGGCTTTGAAAAGGTTTTCTTTACTCCTTTCTCCAAGCCATCTAATTATTGAAAAATAAATGTTAGGAGTTTCTTGTCTCTTCTATTGTCTATTTGAAACTGAGATAAGAGTATCATTTTTAAATGTAGTATGTCTTTTTACATTCTAGATATCATGTTACAACTTTTCTGTGTTTTATTTTATAATTAAATCACCATAAGGGATGGATATTGTAACGTTGCTGCTGCTGCTGCGTCACTTCAAGTCGTGTCCGACTCTGCGCGACCCCACACACGGAAGCTCACCAGGCTCCCCCGTCCCTGGGATTCTCCAGGCAAGAATACTGGAGTGGGTTGCCATTTCCTTCTCCAATGCATGAAAGTGAAAAAAGTGAAAGTGAAGTCACTCAGTCGTGTCCGACTCTTAGCGACCCCATGGGATTTTCCAGGCAAAAGTACTGGGGTGGGGGTGCCATTGCCTTCCCCGATTGTAATGTTAATTTACTTTAAATCAATTTTTGGAAGGGAGGGGGAGAGCTGTCTATATTTGATTATATCCAGAGTGTAAAAAAAAGAAATGGAGTAGAAAAGTCGGGTAACTTATCTGTTTAAACACAATTGGTAATTAGCTGGAACTTGTCAGACAGTTGAACTCCTTCAGTTCCAAGCACAGTGGCTCACATAGTGTCATCTATGTATCTATGTATTTCAGTTCAGTTCAGTCGCTCAGTCGTGTCCGACTCTTTGCGACCCCATGAATCGCAGCACACCAGACCTCCCTGTCCATCACCAACTCTCGGAGTTCACTCAGACTCACGTCCATCGAGTCAGTGATGCCATCCAGCCATCTCGTCCTCTGTCGTCCCCTTCTCCTCCTGCCCCCAATCCCTCGCAGCATCTGAGTCTTTTCCAGTGAGTCAACTCTTCGCATCAGGTGGCCAAAGTACTGGCGTTTCAGCTTCAGCATCATTTCCTCCAAAGAAATCCCAGGGCTGATCTCCTTCAGAATGGACTGGTTGGATCTCCTTGCAGTCCAAGGGACTCTCAAGAGTCTTCTCCAACACCACAGTTCAAAAGCATCAATTATTCGGCACTCAGCCTTCTTCACAGTCCAATTCTCACATCTATATATGACTACTGGAAAAACTATAAACATAGGTATGCATATATCTCTATATATTGCATATTTTACCCACTCCAGTGTTCTTGCCTAGAGAAACCCAGGGATGGCGGAGCCTGGTGGGCTGCCATCTATGGGGTTGCACAGAGTCGGACATGACTGAAGTGACTTAGCAGCAGCAGCAGCATTCATATTTTAGCTGAAATTGACTTCTACCATGTATATTATTTTCAGTTGCTTGGTTCATATGCATTGTGAGTCTCTTTTCATCTAATTACACATTCTCTTATAATAACATTGTAATGGCTTCAGTCTTGCATGAAATAAATAAACAAGAAATTATGCTCTATTGTTAGAAACAGCAAACTTTCTTTATAAAGATTCAGATATTAAGTGTTTTAGGCCCGTGGCTTATTTGGCAACTACTTTATAGCAGCAATTAATCAACTTTGATACTGTACTAGGAAAGCAGTTATAGACCAAAATTTATGATCCAGATTTATTTACTGTAACTAATCTTTTTTTTTTAAAAAAAACCCTGTATATGAACATTAAGAAGCTTCTATAGACATATAAGGGTCAACTAATTTTGAAAAGATGGTCAAAATACGCAATAAGGAAAAGACAGTTTTTTTCAATAAATGGTGCTGGGAAAATTGGATATTCACATGAAAAAGAATAAAATTATACTTTTCCCTTTTGCTACTTATTGAAATTTACTCAAAATGGATTAAAAACTTAAAAATGAGACTTGAAACCATAAAACTCCTAGAAAAAACAAACAGAGGAAAGGCTCTTTGACATTGGCCTTCACAATGATTTTATGGATGTGACATCCAGAGCACACGCAGCAAGAGGGAAGTAAACCGGTAGGACCACATCAGACTGAGTAGAAAGTGAGCCACAAGGTGAAAAGACAGCCTACAGGATGGGAGAAAATATTTGCAAACTACATATCTGATAAGGATTTAACATCCAAATTATATAAGGAACTTTTACACATCAATAGCATGAATACCAAATAATTCAGCTATTCTTGGGCAAAGGACCCGAATAGACATTCTTCCAAAGAAGATATTCAAATGGCCAACAGGTACATGACAAAGTGCTCAACATCACTAATCACCAGGGAAATGCAGATGAAAACCATGAGGTATCATCTCGTGCGCATTGGAATGGCCATTATCAAAAAGCCAAGAGATAACAGGAGTTGGTGAGGAAGTGGAGAAAAGGGAAGACTTGTGCCAGGTTGGTGAGAATGCAAACTGGTGCAGTCACTATGAAAAAGGTATAGAGGTTCCTCAAGAAATTAAAAATAAGAGTAACATGTGATCCAGCAATTCCACTTCTGAGCATATAACTGAATGAAATGAAATCACTCTCTTGATGAGATATCTGCACCCCATGTTCACTGCTGCATTATTTACAATAGCCAAGACACAGAAGCTATCTATGTATCCATTGAGGCAAGAATGGATAAAGAAATGTGATACACACACAACAGAATATTATTCAGCCGGGGAAGGCAATGGCACCCCACCCCAGTACTTTTGCCTGGAAAATCCCATGGATGGAGGATCCTGGTAGGCTCCAGTCCACGGGGTCGCTAAGAGTCGGACACGACTGAGCGACTTCACTTTCACTTTTCACTTTCATGCATTGGAGAAGGAAATGGCAACCCACTCCAGTGTTCTTGCCTGGAGAATCCCAGGGATGGGGGAGCCTGGTGACCTTCCGTCTATGGGGGTTGCGCAGAGTCGGACACGACTGAAGCGACTTAGCAGCAGTAGCAGCAGCATAAGAGAAGGAAATTCTACCATCTGCAGCAACATGGATGAAACCTGAGGACGTTATGCTTAGTGAAACAGGTCCGAAGTAAAAAGACATGTATGATCTCACTTATGTGGAATCTGAAAAAAAAAAAAACACGTACTTGGGGCTTCTCTGGTGGCTCAATGGTAAAGAATCTGCCTGCCAATGCAGGAGACACGGGTTGAGTCCTTGATCTGGGAAGATCCCACATGCCACGGAGCCACTGAGCCGGTGTGCCACAGCTGTTGAGCCGTGCTCAAGAGTGCAGGAGCCGCCGCTGCTGAACGCACGTGTCCTTGAGCCCATGCTCCGCAATGAGAGAAGCCACTGCAGTGAGGAGTATGTGCACAGCAACTAGACAGTAGCCCCCGCTCACCATAACTAGAGAAGCCCAAGTGCTGCAGCCAGCACCCAAGCACAGCCAAAAATAAAAATAAATAAAATTTAAAACCCTGATTCATAGACACAGAGAGTAGGTTCGTAGTCATCAGGGGCAAGAGTTGGAGGGTGAGGCATGAGAAAGGTGGCCAAAGGATGCAAATTTCCAGGTATAAGATCAATCAGTTTCTGGGGGTGTAAGGTAAGGTAATGTATGCTGAGTCGCTTCAGTCGTGTCCGACTCTGTGACCCCATAGACAGCAGCCCACCAGGCTCCGCCGTCCCTGGGATTCTCCAGGCAAGAACACTGGAGTGGGTTGCCATTTCCTTCTCCAGTGCATAAAAGAGAAAAGTGAAAGTGAAGTCACTCAGGCATGTCTGACTCTCAGCAACCCCATGGACTGCAGCCCACCAGGCTCCTCCGTCCATGGATTTTCCAGACAAGAGTACTGGAGCGGGGTGCCATTGTCTTCTCTGAAGGTAATGTATAGTATGTGAATATAGTTAACAATACTGTTGTAGATTTGAAAGTTATCTAAGAGAGTAGATTTTAAAAGTTCTCACCACACACACACACACACACACACACACACACACGATTGTAACTATGTGAGCTGATTGCTCTACTAACTGACCTTATTGTGGTAATCAATTTGCAATACACACATATATACGATTATTTCATCATACACCTTAAACTTATACAATGTTACATGGCAATTATATCTGAATAAAGTGAGGGAAAATAGTTTGCGGAAATACCTTTGATTAACTCAAGGGTGTAGGACAAAATGGAGTAAGGGAATTTATGGCTTTATATGCTTTTGCATTGTTTCACCAGTTACATTGAGGACTTTCTATTTTTTTTTAAAGAAATTAATTTCAGTGATTCCACTTCAGTGCTCCAGAGCATATTACCCTCTGGCTACTTTTTATTTTTAACAACCACAAGATACACATCTTGAGTGAGCTGTATCTACTCCCTCCTACTGCAGACCATAAAAAGACAGGGGTTGTTAAGCAGTATAACACGATTTTTACTTTCCCAACACAGGACTGACATTAATAGAACAACAACCAAGCAAAATATTAATATTCTAAACCCAAATTCATCTTTTTTACTAGACATGGTCTTACATTTAACTTAGTTAACTTATTCATTTTGAGACTATATCAAGACATTATAAATTATTTATATTAAATGATACTGAATGAGGTTATGGTGGAAGTTTTAATATTTAAATAGCTGTGAATCAGGGCTGGAGAAAGGCAGCTGCTATTGTTTTGTATTTCACATTTGATCGCATCAGTTTTTCATAACCTTTATTTCATACCCCCACCCCAATCCAAGAAGTCTTTTCAGGTTTTTTTTCCCCCTTAATTGCTCCCCACCATGAAATTTTAAGACCACAGATATGTAGTATCTGTGTATATACTGTATGTATATCTATGTCTTATGCATACAAAGAATAAGATTATTTCACTCTCCAAGAATGAATTTCACCCACTTATGGGTAGTAGTGTTTCCACTGAAAATGCATGGATCACATCAACGTAATTTTTTTCCCCTAAATATTGGATTAATGCTCCATGAAGTGAAACTTCCGGGATGTGATGACTGTATAGTAGGGTAGAGCCTCACATGGCTTACCGAGGAGCCTGTCTTGGTCTAACCTTGAGCAGAAATGGATAACTCTTCTATCAGACACACACCCTTACAAGTTCCTTGGCTTTCGTAACAGTATGTCACTTTTATGTATTGGCTAAAACCCATGGATCCCCATGTAACCAGCAATATAATGGCTGCTGCCCATGTACTCCTGGGGAGACACAGTCTGACATCCATTTGCTTCAGGGCTTACCAAAATCTACATACTGAGGATACAGTCTATCAATTCTTTACTCTAAAAACATTTCTTCAACTAGATTAAACTTGCAAAGAATTCCATTTTGTGAACCCCTCATTTGCCTGTAAAACTGCTTAATTTTCTATTAATACCATCTTTCTATATTGATAGCTGTTTTAAGAGACCACCCTAAACCAATTCATTGTGGTATTTTACTATCAAAATGTTCTGGAACCATAGCTTATTACACAGCGAAGATCGTTGGCTATGCAAGGGAACAGAGATCTTAGTTATATGAATGGGCGGGTGTCTCGTAAGTAACAGGTTTGTTTTTATGGACGTAATGGATGATATTGACTTTATGGTCTCTAACAAATGTTAGAGAACGTATTTTTCTGTGCTAGCCTAACTTCTGACTTCATCCATTCACATTCTCTTTTTCACTGTAATCTGATTTCGGTTTTCATTTGTTGTTAATTTATCTTTTAAGATAATTTTACGGCTGGACAAAGTGCATGTAGAAATGTGTACAAATTCTATGTGTGATCACAGAACAAATGCATCTTGTAACCAGCACACAAATGAAGAGATGGAACATCTCTAGAATTTCTCTCCAGTCTCTTCTTAGCCACTGCCATCAACCCCAACAAGATAACCAGTTTCTTGACGGCTAACTCTATAGATGAATTTTGCCTGCCTTTGAATATATACATATTCAACATATATATTGTTTTGTGGCTGGATTTTCTTTTGCAGCATTATACCTGTGTGATTCACTAATATTGCAGGTAAAAACACTCTGTCCCCGTTGATGTGTAATATTCCATTTTATGAACACAAGTAACTTAAGGTCTTTGTTGTTGTTCATTCAGTCAGTCGAGTCTGACTCTTTGTGACCCCATGGACTGCAGCATGCTAGTCTTCCCTGACCTCCACTGTCTCCTGGAGTTTGCTCTAACTCATGTCCATTGAGTTGATGATGTTTAATTTTTTATGTTATTATTAATGAACATTTAAGTTGTTTTCAGTTTGCAATTATTAATACTACAAGTAGCTCTTGTAAAAGACTTCTGGTGAACATGTTACAGAGTTCTGCATGGAGTTTTGGACCCCATGCAAAGAGTGGGGTCCAACTCTTTGCAACCTCACCGACTGTAGCCCATCAGTCTCCTCTGTCCATGGGAATTCTCCAGGCAAGAATTGGAGTGGGTTGCCATGCCCTCCTCCAGGGGAATTCACCTAACCCAGGGACTGAACCAAGGTCTCCTGCATTGCAGGCAAATTCTTTACTGTCTGAGCTACCAGGGAGCCCAAAGTTCTACAAATCATATATTTAAATCATATATCATATATATCTCTGCCCAAGTTTAGTTTTCCAAAATAGTCAAATCAATTTACACTTCCACTAGCAATAAACAAGCCTTTCATCTGCCCCACGCCTTCACCAACACCTGGTATTTGGTTTTATTCATACTCATAGATGCATAGTTGAATCTCATTATGGTTTTATTTGCATTTCTTTGCTGACTAATGGAGGTTGAGCAACTTTTCATGTTTACTGGATATTTGGGTTTTTCTCTTTTTATAAAGTGCCTATTCAACTTCATGGCCCTTTTTTGTATTTATTGATTTCAATTTTATTTTTATTACTGGATTTTTATGCACTTATATTAAAAAACTACCATCTTTATAAAGCAAGTTGGGGTATAAACAGACACAAATAAGTGAAAAATATAAAATAGGTGCCAAATCCAAACTAACCATAAGCAAAGCATTAGGGACACAGGACTTAACTATTTAGTACTAATAAACACTAAGAGCGGAGAAGGCAATGGCAACCCACTCCAGTACTCTTGCCTGGAAAATCCCATGGGCACAGGAGCCTGGTAGGCTTCCATCTATGGGGTCGCACAGAGTTGGACACAACTGAAGTGACTTAGCAGCAGCAGCAAACACTAAGAGGAGGCTGGGAGGGTTAAGTCCTACTTTGTAACAGCAGCATTTTTATGCAGAAACGACAGAAGTGTCCTGTTATTGTCATTCCTCAGCGATCCTTTGTGCTCATTAGGCTTTAACTAGTCTAGTGGCTCAGGGAAGGAAATGGCACCCCCACCCCCACCCCCACCCCCCACCCCCAGTACTCTTGCCTGGAAAATCCCATGATGGAGGAGCCTGGTAGGCTGCAGTCCATGAGGTCGCTAAGAGTCAGACACGACTGAGCGACTTTACTTTCTCTTTTCACTTTCATGCATTGGAGAAGGAAATGGCAACCCACTCCAGTGTTCTTGCCTGGAGAATCCCAGGGACGGGGGAGCCTGGTGGGCTTCCATCTGTGGGGTCGCACAGAGTCGGGCACGACTGAAGCGACTTAGCAGCAGCAGCAGCAGTCTAGTGCCTCAGCAGTAAAGAATCCTTTTGCGATGCAGGAGACCCGGGTTCGATCCCTGGGTCCGGAAGATCCCCTGGAGAAGGAAGTGGAAGCCCACTCCAGTATTCTTGCCTGGGAAATCCCATGGACAGAGGAGCCTGGTGGGCTACAGACCTCAGGGGTGCAAAAAGTCGGACACGAAAGAGAGACTCAACTACCACCATTCACTGACGAACTTCACGAAGCTCATTCTGAGTAAGGTAAGAACTGCTGGAACTGCGCAGTCCCAGATGACAGTTTCAGTTAGTAACAGCATTCTTACGTCCAATATACTGTAGAATTTCACAGTGTAAATTGCTACACATTTTAAAATATTTATGTGCCAAAGGATAAATCAGCTGCAGTTACCTTATTTTGGATTAAAATGTTAACTTTAAAAAAATAGTCTAAATTTTTGACTACATATTAGTCACTGTGTACAAAAATTGTCATAAGTTATAGCTTTAGGGAAATGAATTATCTTAGAACTAGGATCACTGTAGTCATAAAAGAACATTATAGTTTTAATTTAATGGATAAATCAGCTAAGCTAAAGTATAGAATAGAATGCTTCATGTTTTCAGGAAATAAAATGTTTTTTAATAGTCAAAAACAATACTGAGGACTCAAGAAAATAGGCATGGTTATTACATGGGTCCTAGAACCAACCATATTATACTTTAAGTTATTACCATCTAACAGATTTTTTAAAAATCACAATATTTTAAAGAAAGAAATTTAATAAGAACTATTGAACAAAAGTATCTGCTAAAACTCAAACCTTTCCCTCTTGTTAGTACCATGATAATCAGGGAAGATATTCAGTCAAATGATGCAATTTTTAAAATTGTAGACAGATATTAATTGAATGAAGAAATATGCATTAAACAGGGACACCTAAAAAGACAAAGTGGAGACAAAGTGTTTTATTTTGAAGATCAGCAAATAAATAGATGAGATAATTATTCTAGCTAGTGAAATCCAAAAGTGTGGATTTTAATTTTCAAAGTTAAAGCACATAAATGCTTGAGAGAATTTGATATTCTACTTAGTATTTTTAATTTATCAGCTAGATAAATCTCATCTCTTTTTAAAAATTGATTTATGTATTTTAACTGAAAGCTAATTAACGTGAAGTCAAGTGGGCTTTAGAAAGCATCACTACGAACAAAGCTAGTGGAGGTGATAGAATTCCAGTGGAGCTATTTCAAATCCTGAAAGATGATGCTGTGAAAGTGCTGCATTTTCTCCAAGCCAGGCTTCAGCAATACGTGAACTGCAAACTTCCAGATGCTCAAGCAGGTTTTAGAAAAGGCAGAGGAATCAGAGATCAAATTGCCAACATCCGCTGGATCATCAAAAAAGGAAGAGAATTCCAGAAAAACATCTATTTCTGCTTTATTGACTATACCAAGCCTTTGACTATGTGGATCACAATAAACTGGAAAATTCTGAAAGAGATGGGAATACCAGACCACCTGACCTGCCTCTTGAAAAACCTATATGCAGGTCAGGAAGCAACAGTTAGAACTGGACATGGAACAACAGAATGGTTCCGAATAGGAAAAGGAGTACGTCAAGGCTGTATATTGTCACCCTGCTTATTTAACATCTATGCAGAGTACATCATGAGAAACGCTGGGCTGGAAGAAGCACAAGCTGGAATCAAGATTGCCAGGAGAAATATCAATCACCTCAGATATGCAGATGACACCACCCTTATGGCAGAAAGTGAAGAGGAACTCAAAAGCCTCTTGATAAAAGTGAAAGAGGAGAGTGAAAAAGTCAGCATAAAGCTCAACATTCAGAAAACGAAGATCATGGCATCCAGTCCCATCACTTCATGGGAAATAGATGGGGAAACAGTGGAAACAGTGTCAGACTTTATTTTTCTGGGCTCCAACATCACTGCAGATGGTGACTGCAGCCATGAAATTAAAAGACGCTTACTCCTTGGGAGGAAAGTTATGACCAACCTAGATAGCATATTCAAAAGCTGAGACATTACTTTGCCAACAAAGGTCTGTCTAGTCAAGGCTATGGTTTTTTCCACTGGTCATGTATGGACGTGAGAGTTGGACTGTGAAGAAGGCTGAGCACCGAAGAATTGATGCTTTTGAACTATGGTGTTGGAGAAGACTCTTGAGAGTCCCTTGGATTGCAAGGAGATCCAACCAGTCCATTCTGAAGGAGATCAGCCCTGGGATTTCTTTGGAAGGAATGATGCTAAAGCTGAAGCTCCAGTACTTTGGCCACCTCATGCAAAGAGTTGACTCATTGGAGAAGACTCTGATGCTGGGAGGGATTGGGGACAGGAGGAGAAGGGGACGACAGAGGATGAGATGGCTGGATGGCATTACTGACTCGATGGACGTGAGTCTGAGTGAACTCCGGAAGTTGGTGATGGACAGGGAGGCCTGGCGTGCTTTGATTCATGGGGTCTCAAACAGTCGGACACGACTGAGCGATTGATCTGATCTGAGCGACTGAACTGAACTGAATTACTTTGTAATATTGTAGTGCTTTTTGCCATACATTGAGTGTTTATATTTATTAAATTTGAATATATAATCCCTTGCTTTCTTTAATTGGTTTATTGAATATAATTAATTGTTTTTGTAAAAACAGAAACTCAGCAGTAGAAATGAAACTATTCATAGTCTCTGTTAACAGTGTAAAATAAAGCATTATAATAACAAGCAGAGGTGTAAGCAGCAAGCCCTTTTGGAGTTACTGTGGAGCAGCAGATTTGGTAGTTATCAAATCTGTCTTAGCTGTTGCTGCTGCTGCTGCTGCTGCTGCTAAGTCACTTCAGTCGTGTCTGACTCTGTGCGACCCCATAGATGGCAGCCCACCAGGCTCCCCCGTCCCTGGGATTCTCCAGGCAAGAACACTGGAGTGGGTTGCCATTTCCTTCTCCAATGCATGAAAGTGAAAAGTGAAAGTGAAGTCTCTCAGTCGTGTCTGACTCTTAGCGACCTCATGGACTGCAGCCTACCAGGCTCCTCCGTCCATGGGATTTTCCAGGCAAGAGTACTGGAGTGGGTTGCCATTGCCTTCTCCCTGTCTTAGCTAAAACCCATCAATTGTACCAGTAAGAGTACTGGAAGATCATTAAGGGACTTCATATGCTTTATGGCTCCATAGGGCGTATTGAAAGCAAGAAGACAATGTCTAATAAAAACTAACTTGCATACAATAATAGTTGCAACTCCATAAATCACAGGGTCATTGAATTATGGGGTCAGGGACTGTGTTCAACTTTGAGATATTTTGCAAATTTCCAGTGTTATCCAAAGCTTTTATCCGTGTTCTTTTCTATCAGTAAATATATTTATCCCCGAATAACCGAGGAATGGCCATGTGTGGTTTCACATATTAAATTCTCACTCTAGCTTATTGGGTGGTTATTAACAACTGAATGAATTATTTAAGCAAATATTTCATTTTAATTCCTAACTGCAAAACAGAAGTATAAATGATAATAGTTTTGTCTTTACAGTGGAAGTCTCAAGGAGGAAGAAGAGATAGAAAACTTGTAACCACTTGCTATGAGTTGGAGAAAGCAGATTGCAAAGGGTGATGACCAATGTTAAAAGATCTTAGATAATTAAGTGCAAGTTGGGCCGTGCATTTTCTGATTGTTACAGATCCAGTTTAGTCACTAATGAGATGAGGCAAGGCCGAGGGTGCCCAGGAATTGCCAAGGCATTTCTGTGATTTATTTGTGTTAAGTAGTAGGAGAGTTGCCAATACGTTTACTTTTAATTGTAGCATAAGTTTATGATAACTAAAATGAGAGAATCAAAGTTTCTCTTTCTAATTTTCATTGAAAAAAAAAATACACACATTTGTATCATGCTGCCTTGAAGTTTCCTTAATTTGCTATGGTTGCTTTTATCGCAGATCACATTCACTTTGAGAGTCTGATATACAGCTCTTTGAATCATTTTTACAAATCCATTTTTTAAAATTTTAATTTTTCAGTTATAAAAAATAATATTTGATGAAATATATTAAAATCAGAATGCACAAGTGACTCTTCTCCATCCTGCCACTCCCACTTTTTTGAGAAAATTTCCTCGGTAAGGATGTCAAGGAAGTGAACAAATCCATTTATTTATTGACTCATTAAATAAACATTCATTCTTTGGACACATACACTGTTGTCAGACATATGAAATTTTTATAAGCAGAATGAATTATCTTAAGTCCTTCTGATTCTGACATGTAAAAATCAAAGAAGAATCACCACAAATGTCTTTTGGCCAACTATGGAGGGAAAGCCAAGCCTTTTGATTTAGAATGGTTGTTCACCTTACTTTATCCTGAACCTGGGAAGACTTTCCATTCTATGATTTTACACATCAGATCAGATCAGTTGCTCAATCGTGTCCAACTCTTTGCAACCCCATGAATTGCAGCACGCAGGCCTCCCTGTCCATCACCAACTCCCAGAGTTCACTCAGATTCATGTCCATCGAGTCAGTGATGCATCCAGCCATCTCATCCTCTGTCGTCCCCTTCTCCTCCTGCCCCCAATCCTTCCCAGCATCAGAGTCTTCTCCAATGAGTCAACTCTTCACATGAGGTGGCCAAAGTACTGGAGCTTCAGCTTTAGCATCATTCCTTCCAAAGAAATACCAGGGCTGATCTCCTTCAGAATGGATTGATTGGATCTCCTTGCAGTCCAAATGACTATCAGGAGTCTTCTCGAACACCACAGTTCAAAAGCATCAATTCTTCGGTGCTCAGCCTTCTTCACAGTCCAACTCTCACGTCCATACCTGACCACAGGAAAAACCATAGCCTTGACTAGATGGACCTTTGAGGGCAAAGTAATGTCTCTGCTTTTGAATATGCTATCTAGGTTGGTCATAACTTTCCTTCCAAGGAGTAAGCGCCTTTTAATTTCATGGCTGCAGTCACCATCTGCAGTGATTTTGGAGCCCAGAAAAATAAAGTCTGACACTGTTTCCACTGTTTCCCCATCTATTTCCCATGAAGTGATGGGACTGGATGCCATGATCTTAGTTTTCTGAATGTTGAGCTTTAAGCCAACTTTTCCACTCTCCACTTTCACTTTTATCAAGAGGCTTTTGAGTTCCTCTTCACTTTCTGCCATAAGGGTGGTGTCATCTGCATATCTGAGGTGATTGATATTTCTTCCTGCAATCAATTCCAGCTTGTGTTTCTTCCAGTCCAGCGTTTCTCATGATGTACTCTTCATATAAGTTAAATAAACAGGGTGACAATATACAGCCTTGACGTACTCCTTTTCCTTTTTGGAACCAGTCTGTTGTTCCATGTCCAGTTCGAACTGTTGCTTCCTGACCTGCATACAGATTTCTCAAGAGGCAGGTCAGGTGATCTAGTATTCCCATCTCTTTCAGAATTGTCCACAGTTTATTGTGATCCACACAAAGGCTTTGGCATAGTCAATAAAGCAGAAACAGATGTTTTTCTGGAACTCTCTTGCTTTTTCCATGATCCAGCGGATGTTGGCAATTTGGTCTCTGGTTTCTCTGCCTTTTCTAAAACTAACTTGAACATCAGTCAGTTCACAGTTCACATATTGCTGAAGCCTGTCTTGGAGAATTTTGAGCATTACTTTTACTAGCGTATGAGATGAGTGCAATTGTGCGCTAGTTTGAGCATTCTTTGGCATTGCCTTTCTTTGGGATTGGAGTGAAAACTGACCTTTTCCAGTCCTGTGGCCACTGCTGAGTTTTCCAAATTTGCTGGCACATTGAGTGCAGCACTTTCACAGCATCATCTTTCAGGATTGGGAATAGCTCAACTGGCATTCCATCACCTCCACTAGCTTTGTTCGTAGTGATGCTTTCCAAGACCCAGTTGACTTCACATTCCAGGATGTCTGGCTCTAGGTCAGTGATCACACCATCGTGATTATCTGGGTCGTGAAGATCCTTCCTATACAGTTTTTCTGTGTATTCTTGCCACCTCTTCTTAATATCTTCTGCTTCTGTTAGGTCCATACAATTTCTGTCCTTTATCGAGCCCATCTTTGCATGAAATGTTCCTTTGGTATTTCTGATTTTCTTGAAGAGATCCCTAGTCTTTCCCATTCTGTTGTTTTCCTCTATTTCTTTGCATTGATCACTGAAGAAGGCTTTCTTATCTCTTCTTGCTATTCTTTGGAACTCTGCATTCAGATGTTTATATCTTTCCTTTTCTCCTTTGCTTTTGCTTCTCTTCTTTTCACAGCTATTTGTAAGGTCTCCCCAGACAACCATTTTGCCTTTTTTGCATTTCTTTTCCATGGGGATGAAAATGCACTGGTCATAACAAACACCCTCTTCCAACAACACAAGAAAAGACTCGATACATGGACATTACCAGATGGTCAACACTGAAATCAGATTGATTATATTCTTTGCAGCCAAAGATGGAGAAGCTCTATAAAGTCAGCAAAAACAAGACCAGGAGCTGACTGTGGCTCAGACCATGAACTCCTTATTGCCAAATTAAGACTTAAATTGAAGAAAGTAGGGAAAACCACTAGACCATTCAGGTATGACCTAAATCAAATCTCTTATGATTATACAGTGGAAGTGAGAAATAGATTTAAGGGCCTAGATCTGATAGATAGAGTGCCTGATGAACTATGGAATGAGGTTCGTGACATTGTATAGGAGACAGGGATCAAGACCATCCCCATGGAAAAGATTTTACACATAGAAGCTTCCAAAATGGTTTCCCCACTAGGAGATGCCAAAGGTTCTATATAGCACACTGCTGCAGATAATTCTTTTATTATAAACCTCTTGGACATAAAGCACAAGAAACAAAAATGCTCTGCCTAAATCTGGATCAATTGGAGAGACTTTCAAGCAATTCAGTAAATAAATGATTTAGAATCATCTATCCAAGTATATTGGCTTCCCTGACGGCTCTACAGAATCTGCCTGCAGTGCAGAAGACCTGGGTTCAATCCCTGGGTTGGGAAGATTTCCTGGAAAAGAAAATGGCAGGCCACTCCAGTATTCTTGCCTGGAGAATCCCATGGACAGAGGAGCCTGGTGGGCTGCATTCCATGGGGTCACAAAGAGTTGGGCATGACTGAGCAACTAACACTTTCACATTTTCATCCAAGTATATCATGTAAGAAGGTATCTTAATAACTGTATCTATTTAATTGCATTAGTTGCAGTTGAAATCATCTGATTAAGTGTAGAGATGTTTATTGACATTCTTGAAGACCCATCCACCTTCGACACAGGTCATTATAGAGAATCAAGTGGAGATGTGATAGGAATCACCTTTTTTGTATCTTTCCTAGTAATGACACGAATATCTATAATTCTTTCGGAGAAAACTATCCAATTGGAAGTATTCTCTATGGTTGCATTGCATAGTTTCAATATCTTCAAATTAGCTTTCTATCACATTTAACGTATTGGTTAGAGAAAAATGAGATGGATTTGAGTTCCTATTGAGCCCACTGTGAAGCTGAATTTGATTAAGCCATCAGCCCTGACTCCTATCTTTGAATTGCAGTGACTTTCTTATACTCAGACATTAGTGATATCTCAGGGTTGACTTTCTGCTGTTCCGGAAAAGATGATGTTTCCCCACTATCACCTTGGGAAATTGTAATAGCAACATGATCTTTTGGGAAAACGTACACAGAAGACATTCTGCATGGTATTTGCAGAGTTGTTCAGTGTCCTTCCGAAAGATCAAGGGTGAGTCTTTGAATTAAGGTAGAGCTTACTCTAGGTTTGAATTTCATCAAACTGAAAACAATTGCAAGCATTCTGAGCTAATCAAATTAGTACCTTTTATCCTGAACATCCATACTAACCAGCCATCCTGTTCTGAAACTATTCCTTCCTCCCTGGTATAAGGACCTTCTGAATCCATTCCCATATGTATTTTTCACTTCTTTGCTTGTGTTAATTAACAAATTTCATATTTATTCTAGTTGTAAGATTCCGTTTTCCAGGTTTGATACTTTGTGGTCTCCACTCCAGGGCATGCTGGCATCGAGCTAGAGTTATAAGTCTAAAAGCACTCGATAATGTAATTAGAACAGCACCATTGGAACCACTCCACGTTACTGCATTCTACCCACATTCACATTCTGCCTTCACTGTCATGAGTATCTGAACCCTTTGGTTTTTATAGGGCGCTCTCACCAAGACATGAATCAAGACCCCACAAACAAAAAATGGGGTTTGAATGCTTTATAAGATGACTAATACTTACCACATTTTACAGACAGTGGCTTACCAGGTAGCTCAAACAGCAAAGAATCTGCCTGCAATGCAGGAGACCTGTGTTCAATCCCTGGATCAGGAAGAGCTGCTGGAGAAGGGAATGGCAACCCACTCCAGTATTCTTGCCTGGAGAATCCCATGGACAGAGGAACCTGGTGGGCTACAGTCCGTGGGCCGTGAAGAGTTGAACATGACTGAACAACTAAGACTTTACTTTCACAGGCAGTGTAATGCAAGAAAAGGAGACGTTCTTATTAGCTGTGGTATCTTCATTCTGATCATGTGTTCTTTTACCAGTTCTTTAAAAATATTGTCTCTCCTAAGACTTGCACTAAATATATGGCTATAAAAATAAATTACTTACCATTTCTTTAAAATAAGTTGAATAGTTCTAACAAAACACATATGATACAGAGAATTTCTTCCATTCTCCCAATCTTCAGGAGTAATATGTATAGAAGTTGCACAGAATCGGGACCTATTTAGTGGTTATGGCAGCGATGCATATTTCAGGAGGTATTATATGGGCTAAAGTACCTACAGTTTTCGTGCTATTTTGGAAACAGGAAATTTAAATATATCTTACAAATATGATAGAATTGTTATAGGTATATAAACTGTTGCCATATTTATTATAAAAATGGATTAAATGATATTTCATGTAATTATAATTTAAGATCATTTAATGAAACAGCCTATTTCTTAAAAATTTAGTTTTAAAAAGTAATCATTTATGGATAGGAAGGAAGTTAGAGGGAGGGGATATATTCATATATAAGTTTATAGCTAAATGACATTGTTGTACAGCTGAAACCAGTGCAACATTGTAAAACAGTTACACTGCAATTAAAATAAATTTTAAAAAGTAATTATTTAACATAGGCTTCTTGGAGATCACCAAATCTTCATTTGCTAATTGTTATTTTTGCAAATTATCTTCTAATATCATAAGAAGATCAGACATAAGGCACATCATTTCCCAGACTGTGTCTTTAAAAAGATGTTTATCCTATATTGGTGTCACTCTAGATCTCTTATAATGGAATATTAATGAAAGAACTTTAATTTGATCAAAAAAGTATTTGGAGAAAAAGACATATTTACCTGCAATTACATCAATCAGTGTCAGTTTGGATGCTTGAACAGATTACCTGATAATTTGCTAAAAGGCCAGCAAAGGAACCTAAGACAGATTAAATTATTCCTGGGTGTGTGGCAGCTCAGTTGAAATGTTTGCAATTAAAAAGTAGCAAAAATTGTGAACAGCAACACTGTTTTTTGATAGTTTGGGAAAATGACAGAATCACCCTATGGTCATTTACATTTACGTGGCAGGCTCATACAACATTTTATTTTTTAATCTCACCGTAAAGCTAGCTTTACGCATATATACCTACACACTTCACATGTGTTTTTAAATGACCATACCAACATTCATATATGCAATTATATATGTTGATATATGACTATATTTATGTGTATGTATATCTGTTGTCACTATATTCTTTCCTGTCTCCTTTTATCAATATGAATCTATTTCTCCTTAATCAACTTCATAAATTGATAAAAGAGTTTTATCATTATAATTTTGCCCATAATTATAGCAATTTTTGTTTTTGTCTATATGCAAACATTATTCATGAAACCATTTGGTCCCTTCCCACAGAATGTTTCTTTAACATAGAGAGAATTAGGCTAAGTCACACAATTTCCATATAAAGTTCCAATGTATGTCCATTTCACATTTTAAGAAACTGAGTCTAAATGAAATTAGAAGTGGGGAAGTTAAGACATCACCATAGAATAGATGCTATACATATAATTATGTGAACAGGTCCACTTTAATGCCTAAAATAGGTCTTGATGTGTTACACATTTAAAATAATTGCCAGTAAAAATTCATTCAGGTATATATATTCCTTGACATCATGTCTTTAAAAGTAGTTAGGAAAACTAGCATGACCTGGGAGTCCAGTCTTGTGAGTTTTAATCATACTGTGAGGCCTCCTCACCCTAGGGAGGGGTTGATTTTTATTTGTGATTAGAGAGACCTCATATGGACTGCAGGTCGGCAGAGGGCGGAGGCAAGCCTGAGCATGACTACCTGGCAGAGCCTTCACTTCAGACTCAGAAGAGGGGTGAGTTAAGAAACCTCTGGTCTCATCAGTGTGGACCTCTTATAAGATAATTTTTGAAGTACAAAAGGCAAGCTAAGTCAGTGGCTCGTGTCACCTAGGACGAGAGAGAAGAAACCAAATATATTTTTTGTTTAAAACTTTGAAATGCTCCTTTTCTCAGTGTAAGTGGAAAGGAAGTCTCTCAGTCGTGTCTGACTCTTTGCGACCCCATGGACCGTAACCTACCACGCTCCTCCGTCCATGGGATTTCCCAGGCAAGAGTACTGGAGTGGGTTGCCGTTTCCTTCTCCAGGGGGTCTTTCCGACCCAGTGGTCGAACCTGGGTCTCCCGCATTGCGGGCAGATGCTTTGCCATCTGACCACCAGGGAAGCCGTATTTCAGTGTTCCTTTTCTCAGTCCACCTTACGTTTTTCCTTCAAGTTCTCCACTTCATCACTAGTGCCTGATAGCCCTAAGGATCAGGTGCATGCTATGATATGCTATGCTAAGTCACTTCAGTCAGTGTCCGACTCTGTGTGACCCCAGAGACCCACCAGGCTCCCCCATCCCTGGGATTCTCCAGGCAAGAACACCGGAGTGGGTTGCCATTTCCTTCTCCAAGGTGCATGTTACTTAATAAATGTTTGCTGAGTCAATAAATGACTGTGTATACCTCTCAAATCTATCTTCAGTCTGCACCCCAAATTCACTTCCTCCACCGCTCTTAGGCTATTATGCAAAAATATATGAAAGTAATAATGAATTATAACGTTTTCTCTATTGAGCAAGTATCTTTTGTTTTCCTCTGTATATTTTAAAACTACTTTAATATTATTTTTAGTAAGGTAAAAACATCTCATAGTTTTTTAAAAAGGTGTTCAAATTCTTAAAAAATAGCACAGATTTCCTCTTAAGTCCTAGTCCCTACAGCAAAATTCTTGACTTTGACTCTTTTAGTGGATTTTTATTATATTTACTTGCATATTTCTAAAAGGTTTGCTTATCCTGCCTTTCTTTGTTTAGCAATTTAACACACTGTTTATTGACTCTATGTATAATACTTGAGTATTTAGTTCTTTTGCACATATGTGTACTATCTTTCCCTATATTTATGCTTCATGTGCAGTGATACCATGGCTTATGTTTACTCTCTTATTAGAGTTCCCATTATTCTGATTATATTCACATCTGAATGAAATACTATATTATTATTACTTTTCTTTAGTCATAACCTTTTGTCTCTCCTGGAGTTATTAATATCCTTTTTCAATTTGTTTAGTATACTTTGTACCTAGTCTAAATTATTCATGCATGCATGCTAAGTTGCTTTAGGCAGGTCTAACTCTTTGCGACCCTGTGGACAGTAACCCGCCAGGCTCCTCTATCAATGAGATTCTCCAGGGAAGAATAATGGAGTAGGGTGCCATGCCCTCCTCCAGGGAATCTTCCTGACCCAGGGATAAAACCTGTGTCTCCTGCATTGGCAGGCAGGTTCTTTACCACTAGCACCATCTGGGAAGCCCATAAATGACTCATAAATGCCCCCAAATGGTCTTTCAAACTGTAACAGAACAGTCTAACTACTTTAACAAACATCTCCAAAAGCTCTCATTGGCTTATCTCAGTGTGAGTTTACTTCTTGCTCATGCCATGGCCCAGAGGGTGATGGTTAGGGTTCCTATGCCACACGATCATTCAGAGCCTCAATTTCTTTCATCTCAGGGATTTACTGTCTTCTAGGACTTCAGAGCTCTTCACTAGTCTTTATGTCTGGACACCAATAAGGAAAGAGAGAAAGCATGGAGGATCTCACACGTCATTTTATGGAAATAACCCGGAAGTGGTGTAGGTCACTACTGCCCACATGCCATTGGCTGGAACTCAGTTACATGCCTCTCTACCGGCAAAGGGCTAAGAATTGAAATCCAGTGGGACGCTCAGAAGAGGAAACCTGGAGCTGGAGGAACACTCTGCTACATGGACATTATCAAAAATGTTTCAAATGTACATGTCCATGAAATAATTATTTCCAGGAGACTTTGCCTCTGCCGTCCACTCTTCTGCTTCTATCTAGGCCTGTTGTTATGAAGAATTCACTTCACTCTCTCCTGTCTTGGGCCTCCATTTCCTGGATTCCATCTCCTCTTTCTTGATTTATAAGCCTATTTTGGGAATCCTTCCTTAAACACAATAAAGGCATTATGTTTTTGGTTCTTTACACACCTAAACATATTTTAATCACACTTGGCTAACATTTCGTATGGGTACACAATTTTCATTTCAAAATAGTTTCACTCATAAATTGTGAAGGCACTTAAAGAATCTAATGGATCCATTACTGCTCTTGAGAAATCCAATACAGTTTTTATTATTTTCCTTGGTATGTTGTCTGCTTTATGTTTCTGGAAGATGTTTTTGTTCTTTTTATTCCTGGGCTGCTAATATCTCAGAATGACATATCTTGGTGTGTTTAATAGCTTAACAAAAAATTATACTCCTGGACTGTTCATTTTATAATCTACCCATCTTTCAAATTTGTAAAATTTTGAGTGTATTTTGAATTTTTTTTTTTTTTTACTATGTTGACATCCACTTGTTTTTAATTCATTTTCTACAGGAGCAGAGTAAAAATGCATGTGTTCAGTTCATCTTGTTAAACCACAAAGTACTCTAGTTTACTTTCACCAGAAAATAAACTCCAGTCTCCTGGAGGCTGAGTTGAGCAGATGGAGAGACTTATGTACAATTGGTTGATTGTACGGCAGTGGGGAAGTGAACTTTGGGTCCGGACATTCTGAATACAGACGTCTAACCAAATCCCTGTGTTCACCCCACCAGCTGGCCTCCTTCTCGGTGGTATTTCCGCCTCCTCGGCTTGAGCCTCTCAGGTTACACAAGGAGTTACAGCTTCTCATCCATCACCCCTCCTACAGGCAAGCAGTTACAGCTCCTGCTCTTCCTCATCGGTTACCCAGCTTCCATCTGACTTAGATTTTTCCAAATTGTCTATTGCAGTTTATTTATCTCCTGATTTCTCTTCTCCTCTTTATTTGTCTTTATGATTTCATAGCATATAAAAGTGTATTTTGGATGCAGATCATTTTTAAAGTCTTTATTGAATTTGTTAAATAGTGTTTCTATGTTTTTTGGCTGTGAGGCATGTGGGATCTTAACATCCCAACCAGGAATCGAATCCACACCTCCTGTTTTGGAAGCCTTGACCCCTGTGCCTACAGGGAAGTCCTCCAAGTGTGTTCATTCTTGTGTCAGAGGAGATTGGGGAGGGAGAGGTGTTTAACCATTTTAAACACCCAGGTACATTTATTTATCTCTTTACCTTAGTGCTGTATTTATTCAGTGATAAGCTTATTGAGAGAAACTATGTCTATTGAATTTGTGCTATGCAAACGCCAGGTGCAGAAAAGCTTTTTTTTTTTTTTTTTTTTACATCACAGGATCCTGTCACCTTGTTTTCATGGTTTTCCAGGGCTTTTTATTCTGCTCTGTCTTTGGTCAAAGTGGTCTTCATGAAGTGGCCGGAAACAATTTTGCTCATATTCTCCCACTGCCGTCTTCTCCTTGGAACCCTCTTCCCACAGGGAAGGAAAGGTCCACCCTCCGGAGTAGCTGAAGAACATGCCTGTGTAATACTAGCGCCTCTGAGACTCGGAACTAGAAACACAGGACTTGTGCAGCAGGTGACTCCTAGAGAGTTGTCCCTGCAGGAGTTAGCCCTATGAGGCAGCTGACACACTTGCGCTTTAGAGAAGGTGAAGGTGGCAAAGAGAGCAGATGGTATAACTGTGTGTGTTAGACTTTCTCACGAGAGGCACTTCCCCTTAAATGGAAGGCAGGCAGCACGGTGTCCTGACTACTGTGAGCTTTGCCTTCTGGATCAGCAGATCTGAATCCTACATTCCTGGACCTTTGGGATTCTGGGCACGTTGTTGGGACTTTCTCAACCCCAGTTTCTTCATTCTTAAAAATGGGACAATAAAAAAGAATAGACGCCTTGCCTCTTTCAAAGCAACATTGTGAAAGTCCAGTGAGATGATCTATGGTTAAAGGCACCATCAATGCTGTTGAATATGGAAAGTAACAGCTGGTAGGATTAAGTAAGTAAGTGAACACATAAACTAAGTGAAGAATACAGATCACCATGATATAATGTACAGATAATCATTTTAAATTAACGTGCTATGAAAAGAAGAATAAAGTCAAGGCTATTTATACATTTCTTTTCTCTCTCTCAGGCCCCATACACACACACAGCAGTACAGATATTGCTGATGCAAAATAGATTATACTATAAATATATATTCCCAGCATATATATATATTTGAAAATCTATAACCCGAACCTCTAATAATAGTTCCCAGTAGATCAGAATAGTATTTATAAATCAGACCTTACTTTGGGAGAAAAGAGTAGATCAGATCAGATCAGATCAGTCGCTCAGTCGTGTTCGACTCTTTGCGACCCCATAAACCGTAGCACGCCAGGCCTCCCTGTCCATCACCAGATCCCGGAGGTCACTCAGACTCACATCCATCGAGTCAGTGATGCCATCCAGCCATCTCATCCTCTGTCGTCCTCTTCTCCTCCTGCCCCCAATTCCTCCCAGCATCAGAGTCTTCTCCAGTGAGTCAGCTCTTCGCATGAGGTGGCCAAAATACTGGAGTTTCAGCTTTAGCATCATTCCTTCCAAAGAAATCCCGGGGCTGATCTCCTTCAGAATGGACTGGCTGGATCTCCTTGCAGTCCAAAGGACTCTCAAGAGTCTTCTCCAACACCACAGTTCAAAAGCATCAATTCTTCGGTGCTCAGCCTTCTTCACAGTCCAGCTCTCACATCCATACATGACCACAGGAAAGACCATAGCCTTGACTAGGCGAACCTTTGTTGGCAAAGTGATGTCTCTGCTTTTGAATATGCTATCTAGGTTGGTCATAACTTTCCTTCCAAGGAGTAAGCGTCTTTTAATTTCATGGCTGGGATCACCATCTGCAGTGATTTTGGAGCCCAGAAAAATAAAGTCTGACACTGTTTCGACTGTTTCCCCATTTCCCATGTAGTGATGAGACCAGATGCCATGATCTTCGTTTTCTGAAAGGAGTAGATAATTGTTACCAAAATAATGTGCAGGCAACAAAAGACGCTTACTCCTTAGAAGGAAAGTTATGACCAACCTAGATAGCATATTCAAAAGCCGAGACATTACTTTGCCAACAAAGATCTGTCTAGTCAAGGCTATGGTTTTTCCTGTGGTCATGTATGGATGTGAGAGTTGGACTGTGAAGAAAGCTGAGCACCAAAGAATTGATGCTTTTGAACTGTGGTGTTGGAGCAGACACTTGAGAGTCCCATGGACTGCAAGGAGATCCAACCAGTCCATCCTAAAGGAAATCAGTCCTGGGTTTTCTTTGGAAGGAATGATGCTAAAGCTGAAACTCCAGTACTTTGGCCACCTCAATGCGAAGAGTTGACTCACTGGAGAAGACTCTGATGCTGGGAGGGATTGGGGGCAGGAGGAGAAAGGGATGACAGAGGATGAGATGGCCGGATGGCATCATGGACTCGATGGATGTGAGTTTGAGTGAACTCTGGGAGTTGATGATGGACAGAGAGGCCTGGCGTGCTGCAATTCATGGGATTGCAAAGAGTTGGACATGACTGAGCGACTGAACTGAACTGAACACTCTTAGAGACTTTACTATACCACTAGTCTATGTGCTTTGCTGATCTGAACTCATTTACTGACAATAACCCTACAAAGGCATTTTATTCTCCCCACTTTCAAAATAAGAACATTGAAGCACAGAAAATAGAGCTTCTCCCTAATTTTCTTAGTAGAATAGACAGATTCCTGTGAAACCACATGTTTTCTCCAACACTGCTCTTCTCCGCTGCTTTGCTATGGTTTCCTTGCATTTGGTTTGGCTTTTAGGTTCTTTTGTTTTAAACTCCTCCGACAGCACCTCTCCCACGATGATCCATTGCCGATAATGTCAGCGCCTCTCCCGTTGTCTCTAAGGCACTCTGTCAGAACTGGTCAAACAGTGAACACTTAAGCAATCAGCTCACTGTTCACCAACACATATGCAAGCAACACATTTGGAACTTTTTCACTTTCTTCACAGTGGGAAAAAATAAATCAATTGCTATTGTATGTCTTCAACCTTGGGCTCTTACCATCAGTCTAAACACTGAAGATGTCTTAGTCTGTCTGAGATGTGATCTCAAGAGAGCCAGCCAGGATCGTGGGTGTGGCCAGATAGTAGGTGCTTAATAAAGATGTGTTCAGTGAGGGTGTGTGCTGCCTGGTTTCCTCTGATCTCATAGACATGACCCCTGTTGACTCAGCTGCAGATCTCCGAAATGACTGTAGGAGGCAAAGGAGAGGGCGGCGCATCCTGGTGAATGGATTCCTATGAACAGACCCTAACTTTTAAAACACGGATTTCCTTCTGAGCCCTTTTATTTCCGGAGGCCCCTCTCCCCTCTCCACTGGCAACTCCTTGGTCTCTAACTAGAGACCTCCCCTCCTGGAGGAGAAAATGCAGTGCCCTGGAAGCCGTTTTCACAGTGCCCAGGGGCTCTTTGGAAAAGAGAAATCCAAGAAAACACTGAAAAATCAAGGACTCAAAATGAGCTGGCTGCTGGGGCTTGGAGACCCACAGAGCCGAGACCTCGGAGCAGAAACCGAGCGCCTTTGAGTCACCAGCAAGATTAGCCGGAGGTGCGCCCCGCACGTCCGCCTTAGGACTGGGAGACACGCCTTCGTCACACACGAGCCCTGCAGATCCCGGGGCTCGGCGGACTCGGGGGTGGTGCTTCCAGTCCTGCCGCTAGCAGTCCCGACGGGCAGGGGCTAGGGACCCGCCGGCTGTTAGAGCGATCCAGAGCCACAGGTTGGGGGAAAAAAAAAAATCGGAGCGGTGCCCGGGCCCGTCGCCCTGGAAGGCAGACCCCGGCCGTGGCTGGTGTCCAGGAGTTCCAGGGCTTGGGGAAGGGGGAAGGAAACCTCTGAAACCCGACACCCCTCGCCGAGGAAAACTTCGCAGGCTGGTGAGTTGGGGCGGCCAGCCGGGCTGTTATTGCTGGAATGTGTTCCCACCCACTCGGGGGGTTTGCTGAGCGGCTCGCCTGCGAAAAGGAAGTGAGACGTGGATGGAGAGATGTAGGCCGGCGGCGAGGGACCCCGGGTCTGGAGCGGGGTTCGGGGTGTGAGCGCCCTGGATCGGCGGCTTCCACCCGGGATTCTGGTGCAGGTGTGGTGGGGGCGCGGATGTCGTCAGAAAACTGGCTGGTGTCTGTCCTTGTTTTGGTCCTCGCCGATCAAACAGCTGGTTGGGATTTTAAAAAAAGAGCCTGGCTTAGCAATCAATGTCAGTTTCCTTCTATCTGTACCGAAATAACAATTCTTCATCATCATCGTGTGTTTCGAGGTTCATTTAAGGAGAAGTCATTTCGTGAGGTGAGACAAGGGATTGTCCATCCTCAGGTGAAATAGCCCCAGAGAAATCAAGAGTCTGTCTGATAGTTGTTGTTGCTTTTTTTTTTTTTTAACCTGTTCTTTCAGAATTGTGATCCGGGTATTGCAGTCCTAGGAGGGTGTGTACACGTGTGTTTGTTCAACTGGTCATAATAAATGAGCTTCCAAGAGTTTCCAACTCCGTACAACATTATCTCATTATCTGAAAGCTATTGAATCAGGTGGAATGTCCCTAAGCAGAAGCTGGAGCCTCTGTCCCTAGGAAAAGGCTGAGTTTGGTCAAAGTCATCAGACTTGCTACTAGCTGGTTAACATTGTCACTGCTTTTTATTTCGAGACCTAAAATTAAGGATATGTATGATTCCAGTTGTGTATCTGCTGCTGCTGCTGCTAAGTCACTTTAGTCGTGTCCAACTCTGTGCGACCCCATAGACGGCAGCCCACCAGGCTCCCCCGTCCCTGGGATTCTCCAGGCAAGAACACTGGAGTGGGTTGCCATTTCCTTCTCCAATGCAGGAAAGTGAAAAGTGAAAGGGGCGTTGCTCAGTCGTGTCCAACTCTTAGCAACCCCATGGACTGCAGTCTTCCAGGCTCTGAGTTCTTAGCAACAAAATTATTATTGAACATAATAATAGTTATAGATTTTTAGTCTGTTTCAAAGATGTACTGTTCTTAATGTTCAGTTACATTCATACATCTTCAGTAATATTATAGATAAATAAACATAATATCTATATATATGTTTTATGTGCACAGTTGTAGAGTTTTAAATGTGAAGTTAACAGAAAAGTTAACTTCAGCAGTATAGCCTCAGGCATTTCAGTTTATTGAATTTTCAAGCTACTGTAAAGTCCAAATTGTAGTAAGAAGTGAGAGCCATACCTGCCTTGTGCTGTTCCCCCATATACTTATTTTTCACAGTTTCCTATCATTAATCCTCTACCTGGAGGGAATCAGTCCTTCTTGAAGGCAGGAAGGGATTTTAGGAATGACCAAAACAAGGTAATCTCAGCAGATAGTTTAATGTTAAGGAGGCTTTTCTGCTTATGAACTGACAGTGGCCTCCCATAAATGTTACCATCTTTGCTTTAGAAAGAAAAGAACCTTGCCAATGAAACTGGACAAGCCTGTTCTCAAAGATGCCAAGAAGGAATCAAAGGGTATCTGTCAAATGTAAGCAAACCACAACTCTCTCACAGGCCATTTCTGGAACAGGAATCTGACTACCTGATAGGGAAGGAAACTCTAATATAATTGATCTGCTCAGCTCCTTGGCATACCAGCTTTTATTAAAATTATCTACTGGTTTCTGAACTGCTTTTCATTATATTTAACTGTACTTCTGGAAAGAGAGAAGGCATCCAAAGCCCCAGGTGGTTCAAAAACAGAACTCTGCTGTTTTCCCACCTTCAGCCTGGGAGACTTTTGGTTGGGTTTTTGGTCTTGCAGATCGGGACAGCATGAAACATAGACCAACTATTCACATAAAGCTCAGCTCACAATTAATCCAGTTTCTTGAGTTGATTCATCAAGGTAAGTTAACCAATGGTTCTGCTCTTAAGCAAGTAATTGCAGTTTTGAGAGACAGGAGAACAATTACTGTAAAAACAGACAGGACAAACTAGGTGTTTCCCATGAAGGTTAAGTCACTTGTTGGAGTTGGTGGCTGAAGGGGTGTAATTTTTCACTCATTATTAGGCGTAGAATGGAGCTGACATTTATTCTATAGTAGGAAGTAGCAACACCACGAAGCATAATAAAAACCAATTGTAAACCCCATAAACGGAGTTGAAAGAATTACTAAACTTGTTTCGCTCTCTTTGCAATCATTATTCATATTCTTTAAATATTAACCTTCTCTCATAAGCCCTCCTTAAATGAAGGAAACTTGTCTGGATTATCAGTAATGAAAATAAAATGCTGTTTAACACATAGCCAAAAATTTCTAAATAAGTTGTCTTTTCTAAGTAAACAACTGGTGAGTGTATTTGAGAAAAAGAACTTACATTTCTTGTTCACTTCCTAAACAAATATTTATTAATAGTGTCACGCCTTATTCTGGGCTCTGTGTGAACAGAAGTGGACCAAATGAACAAAAGTGCCTGGACTCCAGAGAACTTGCCTTTGACTTTAGGGAATAAATGGATGTGCAAGTTAGATCTGTGATACATTGGAGATAAGTGCTAGACAAGAATGTAAAGCAGAGGAGGAACGAACAGTGGCAGTGACACGCCCAATCAGTGTTGAAACTTTAGATCAGGTGCCCAGGGAAAGTCTAACTGAGAAGGTGACATTTGAATGTGGGTCTTATGGAAGCTCGGGAGTGAGCCATGTGGTTACAAGGAGGAAGAGCTGTCTAGACTGAAGGATCAACAAGCAAGAGTTTGCCTGGCAACTTCCAGGAGTGGCAGGGAAGGCTGTCTGTGTCCCTGGGGGCAGGGTCGTACTGGGGCATGTCACAGAGGGCTTTGAAAGCAAGCATGTTGGCTTTTTATTCTGAGTGAAAGAAGGTGACACTATCATTTAGATATTGTCTGTTGAAAAGAAGCTGAAGTTCCAATACTTTGGCTACCTGATGAGATGAGCCAATTCATTGGAAAAGACCCTGATGCTGGGAAAGATAGAAGGCGGGAGAAGGGGGGCAACAGAGGATGAGATGGTTGGATGGCATCACCAACTTGATGGACATGAGTTCGAGCAAACTCTGGGGGATGGTGAAGGACAGGGAAGCCTGGTGTGCTGCAGCCCATGGGGTCACAGAGAATCAGACGCAGCCTAGGCACTGAAAAGAACAGAAGAGACTAGAAAGCAGGGCTGGAGAGGGGCACAGAATGAGGCTGGGGAGACCACCTGGGGGAAGTGAAGTGAAGTGAGTGTAAGTCGCTCAGTCATGGCCGACTCTGTGGGACCCCATGGACTATACAGTCCCCGGAATTCTCCAGGCCAGAATACTGGAGTGGGTAGCCTTTCCCTTCTCCAGGGGATCTTCCCAACCCAGGGATTGAACCCAGGTCTCCCACGTTGCAGGTGGATTTTTTACCAGCTGAGCCACAGGGGAAGCCCACCTGGGAAGTCATTGCAAAGACGGGATAAGGTCTATCTGAGAAAACTAAGCCCACTCCATGACTTAAATGTTATAGAGAATTGTCTGTACTGAGAAGCTGAACTAGGTGACCTTCAACCTCTCTTTCAAAACTGTAATCCTACAAACCCAAGAAATAACACAATTTGTTTGATATTTGATAGATATTGTAGATCACATATTAAGAGATAACAGTGAAAATTTAGTTTATACAGTTGTAGAACATAGCCTCAAAGTAAAGTAGTATATGGCAGTTGCCTGGAGGAGGAAATGGCAACCCACTCCAGTATTCTCGCCTGGGAAATCCCGTGGACAGAGGAGACTGGCGGGCTACAGTCCATGGGGTTGCAGAGGATCAGACACGACTAAGCAGTTGAGCTTGCACACACGTGTATACAGCAGTTGTAGCTGCCATAGAACCCAAATGTCTAATATTCAGAAATGCAAGAACAACCTTTTTTAGTAGGTAAAACTATAAGATATCAAGATTCACATAATTTGGGGAACAATTTTAGAAAAGGCAGATATAGGTATAAATTGGTGGAATTTAAGTCAAACCTTTAAGAAGCCCATCATTAATCAAATTATACTGGTGCTGAGTAGTAAAGCTATGAGTATGGCATTTACTTTCCTTAAGGCACAGTTTTCTCCTGTGTACAACAAAAGGAATAGACTGATTAGTTTAATATCCCTGTTGTCTAGCTCTAGACCTGGGTAACTACAACTCTTCCTTCCCGTTTAGTTCCTTATCTTTCTTTTCCCTTGTTTCTTTCCTTTCTTTCATTTATGTACCTATGTATCCTGATAAATAGATATTCATAATTATAGATGTATTTATGTGTATGAGTTTAGATATTCATAGATATAGATGTGTATATATATATGTATAAGTATATAGGCACAATGTACACAGAGAGAAAAAGAGAAAGACATAAATTCTATAAAAGAGGGCACATTTCTTTTTAAGAGGCTTAAGAAAATATTCACGATTTTATTTTAGCTTTCTTTCTGTAACCCATAAATTCATTGTCAATTATAGTGAACTTGGGGTCAACCCGATTTGTTTTCTTGTTGCTCTCTTCTTAACTTGCTCAGAAAAGTGAAACTGTGAGTTAAATCTGACCTGAGGGATACACCGGAACAAAAATAATTAGAAAAGGCAAAATGGATCTGTGTGACATTTGTCCAATCTAACGTAAGCAAGGTCCTCAGGGTCTGAGAAGCTTGTTAAAAGAGTTGCTCAGCTCTCATGGGCTGTGATTCAACATTTTCATAAACAATGCACTGTTGATATATGTTTCTGGATATGTGAAAATATTTTTTAAAAAAGTATAGAATGAAACCAGATTTTTCAAAGAGGGAACAGAAAATCTGGCCTCTCTTAGTGCCTAAAATAATAGAAGCCTTTTCCAAGATCGGGAGCTTTCTTATATTCACCCAAGGTGCCTCCTTGAGCTGACTTAGACCTCGGATTTTCTGAAATCTTTTTTCCAAATGCTGGGAAGCTTTGGAGCAATGCATTCTAATTTGCTAATTTCTTAATTTTTTTTTTTTTTTTTTTGAATGAACAAAACAACTAAAGAGGCAGAAACTATCACACCCAGTCTCGGCCCTGTCCCTCCCTTATTCAAATTTTGATCTTAATCATTCCAAGGTTGGCAATACCAATTATCAAAGGCTGCCTCTCAGAGCTTGGAGGTGAATGGTTCTATGAGAAACAATATAGAAAACACTGCAAAATGTATCCTAGGAAAAATCACTTTAGTGAAAATATCCTACTATTTACAACTAAGGGTTAAAACATGTAGAAACAAATTTAAATAAATACGACATGATATGACGAAGCCCTACTCTTTAATCTTGTTAGAAATGAGATGCTAAGAAGACGTGGTAGACACACACACACACACCTCTGGAATACTGTGCTCAGTCACTTCAGGTGTGTCCAACTCTTTGTGACCCTATGGACTATAGCCCACCAGGATCCTCTGTCCATGAAATTCTCAAGTCAAGAATAGTGGAGTGGGTTGCCATGCCCTCCTCCAGGGAGCTTCCTGACCCATGGATAGAATTTGAGTCTCCTGATCTTCCTGTATTGCAGGCAGATTCTTTACTGCTGATCCACTGGGGAAGCCCACACTGAATACTACTCTGAGTAAAAAAGAACAAAATTTTGCCATTTGCACCAACATGGATGGACTTGAAGGCATTATACTAAGTAAAATAAGTCAAAGAAAGATAAATACTGTATCATATCACTTTATGTGAAATCTAAAATGTGGCTTCCTTGGTGGTAAAAATCTTCCTGCAATGCAGGAGACCCAGGTTTGACCCCTGGTGTAGGAAGATGCCCTGGAGAAGGGAATGGCAACCCACTCCACTACTTTTGCCTGGCAAATTCCATGGACAGAGGTGCCTGGTGGGCTACAGTCCATGGGATTGCAGAGAGTCAGACACAACTGAGCAACTAACCTGTCATATCAAAGAAAACTAGTGAATAAAACAAAAAGAAGCAGACTCACAGTTACAGAGAACAAACCGGTGGTTATACATTGGGAGAAGGGTGGTACAAGGACCGGGAAGTGGGAGGTACAAACCACTGGCTGAAAGATAGTTTCAAGGATACATTGTACAACATGGGGAATAGAGCCAATATTTTGCAATAATTCTAACTGGAAAATGACTTTAAAAAATCATATAAAAATTTAAAAATTAAAAAAAAAATACAGGATGCTAGTTGACGAAGACTGCATAGTAGCAATAAAATGGAATGAACAACTTTGGGTTTGCTTTTTTCTCAGGACTGCACTAAGCCATCATCAGGCGCTAGTCATTTTGAAACTGACCTAAAAACTGCAATTTCCCCAACCCTCCTTGTTAGATTATAATTTTTTCACTTAGCTACTGGAAAAACCAAGGAGACAAAGGTAGAATATAGAACTCATTTTTAGTACTGCTCCTGGATAGTCTCCTAATGGAGGTGCCCTCTTCCCACCTCGAAAGTTTGCACATTTGGTGAGAACTCATTCCATTTAAGATTGCAAAGAGTATTCTTAGACAAAGGTGAGAGCGAGATGAGAAATGGAAGGTGAGGCCCCCTGTCCTGCGTATGTTTTGCCCTCTAAAGGGGATGGTTTCACCCACTGCAGGCTTGCCCTACTCTGCAGACTTGGTAAGCCTGGTCAGCATCTGTTTCCGGTGCGAGGTGGGGGAGGTCTTTGAGTTTTATGGTGTGGTTTTCTCTGTGAAACGGCTCTATGATAATAGCTGAGTTGTGATGAAGATGAATTTCCTTTGAGCTGTAATGCTCTTCTCTCTGGTTCCCAACACAGCTTTGCAAATCAAGTGTGGTTTTCATGGCTCTTACTCCTTCTGGTTTTTCACACTTGCCAACTACACTTTGACTTCTTAAAGTCAGCTCAAGTCTGAGGCCCATGGGACCAGAAACTCTTTTCCTATCCTTTACATTCTGGAAGGAGTTGAATTAGGATGATTTTAGTGGAATAAAGACTGAGGTATGCTGCAATTCATTCAGAGTAGCAATGATTCTTAAAATCAATATAGTAAATATGCAGATACCTAAGGAGATGGAAATGGCAACCCATTCCAGTGTTCTTGCCTGGAGAATCCCAGGGACGGGGGAGCCTGGTGGGCTGCCGTCTAAGGGGTCGCACAGAGTCGGACACAACTGAAGTGACTTAGCAGCAGCAGCAACAGCAAGGGGATAGGCTTGGCACCTTGACAACAGAAAGCTAATTCAAAAGAGTAAATTTCAAAGTTTCATAAATGTTAACTATATTTAAAGAAAGACATGTATTCTGTTTCATTATGTTTTATTACCAGTAGAAACATTTCTGTCTTATTTCTCAGGAATTATGTTCTTTAAAAGTGTGTAGAAATTGAAATAAGAGGGTTAAAAATAGTTCACTGCTTATTAGTCTTTTCTGCCATAAATGGGTTATTGCACACTGTCACTCAATCCAAAACATGAAAATAAAAATCCAAGAATCCTTGACATCCTTTGGAGAACACAAACTCTACCTGCAGAGTATAAACTTTAGAGAAAATGCCAAGTTGCTGGGAGGCGATTCATGGGGTCGCAAAGAGTGGGACACAACTGAGCGACTGAACTGAACTGAATCATGTTAAAGTTGAAATTTAAAATTATTTATTATAATAAAGAGAGCTGCCTATCATGTTAAAACTAATAATAGCAACTTAGTTTTGCATATAATTTTTATTAGAATTGTTTATTAGAAATATTCATTATGTGCTGTTTTTGTGTCAGCAGCATATTTAGTCGTTTGATCGAAAGGATGTGGAAGACATAGTTCTTACTCCTGAAGAGCTTAGAATCTGTTGAGGTAGATCCATGAGCAGATAATTTGAGTATGGAACAACAGACTGGTTCCAAATAGGAAAAGGAGTACGTCAAGGCTGTATATTGTCACCATGTTTATTTAACTTCTATGCAGAGTACATCATGAGAAATGCTGGACTGGAAGAAACACAAGCTGGAATCAAGATTGCCGGGAGAAATATCAATAACCTCAGATATGCAGATGATACCACCCTTATGGCAGAAAGTGAAGAGGAACTAAAAAGCCTCTTGATGAAAGTGAAAGTGGAGAGTGAAAAGGTTGGCTTAAAGCTCAACATTCAGAAAACGAAGATCATGGCATCTGGTCCCATCATTACGTGGGAAATAGATGGAGAAACAGTGGAAACAGTGTCAGACTTTATTTTTCTGGGCTCCAACATCACTGCAGATGGTGACTGCAGCCATGAAATTAAAAGATGCTTACTCCTTGGAAGGAAAGTTATGACCAACCTAGATAGCATATTCAAAAGCAGAGACATCACTTTGCCAACAAAGGTTCGCCTAGTCAAGGCTATGGTCTTTCCTGTGGTCATGTATGGATGTGAGAGCTGGACTGTGAAGAAGGCTGAGCACCGAAGAATTGATGCTTTTGAACTGTGGTGTTGGAGAAGACTCTTGAGAGTCCCTTGGACTGCAAGGAGATCCAACCAGTCCATTCTGAAGGAGATCAGCCCTGGGATTTCTTTGGAAGGAATGATGCTAAAGCTGAAACTCCAGTACTTTGGCCACCTCATGCGAAGAGCTGACTCACTGGAGAAGACTCTGATGCTGGGAGGAATTGGGGGCAGGAGGAGAAGGGGACGACAGAGGATGAGATGGCTGGATGGCATCACTGACTCGATGGATGTGAGTCTGAGTGACCTCCGAGAGCTGGTGATGGACAGGGAGGCCTGCTGCAGTTCATGGGGTCGCAAAGAGTCGGACACGACTGAGCGACTGATCTGATCTGATCTGGTAAAGTTTGTTAGTGGTTTGAACACAGTATTGTGGTAATAAAGAGGAAGATAAAACCTAAGGGGGCTAAAACTGTAGAGAGAGCAGTTAGAAGTGGGACATACAAATGGTCTGAAATTAGCTCAAAAGACAGTTAAGGTTGGAGAAGAGAAATCAGATTAGAGAAATAATTAGTGAATGGCATTGACCAATTGTAGGAAAAAAGAGAAAGTTTTATGGGCTCAACCGTTAGGAGGCATTAGATGAATGAACGGTTCCCAGAGTTGAGATTAGGTGTAGAGAAAATGAAGCCCGTTGGAGAAGAAGACCTGCTGTTTTCAGGCACCTATAATGATTCAACTGAATTTACCAGGAAAACACCTTCAGGAGTCTAAACCTTCCAGGAGAGGTCAGACTGATAATAGCAACTGGGACGTGCTGGTCTGCAAGTGATCTCGAAAATCCATGAGACCTAATGCCACCTCTGAAGGAGACTCTGGGAAGAGGGAGGTCTAGTGGCCATAAGATAGGAGTCATGATTTTCTTCCTATTCTGTCAGCACCAATCAGCTTTGGCTAATAAGGCCATTTACATTCTGGAAGGACTTAAGGGAAATGTAAGGTTATATATAATCATGTTGATTGCTAGTATTATTAAATTGGGAGGATAAATATGCCTGTAGCTCCTAGTTATGAATCGGGCATCATTTATCCCTGTATGTGGGGCAACCACTTTAAATATTTCCATGCCCTAGGATTCTGTTCACCCGTGTTTTCTCCCAGCCCCATTTGTGAAAACTGACATGTCATAGCTGGGTTAGGAATGTGTTCTAGTACCATAGAACAAAAGACCGAGCAGAGTACTCAAGTGATTGAATCTATTGATTTTGGCTCATTAATATCATGCTTCAATAATTGATGCCCAGCTCATATAATTGAAGAACAAATTAACTGCCATTCCCTTTATTGTGCTCAATAGCTTTGTTCCAGCTCTGCTGCATCTGAGTTTATGACACTTCTAATCTCAGGATCCGCTTACCAAAGCGTAACACAATGTATCTCGATGTTCTAAAAGAATTAAAGGATAATTATCTAGTAACGATTACTTTTGAAATTTCCAACCCGTGTAAAATACTGTTACATAATTGACTTGTAAATGTGTGTCCACTGACCAAGTTTAAGGCAAGTTATTCTCTGTCTTCCACTTCCTCTTCCCAATGCCTTGTCCATCCCCATGTTAATACTCTTTCCAGTTCATTGTTCAAAACTGTTTGGGAAATATGTTGCTACGTTTAAGAACATTCCTTGTACAACCATCTGACTGCCTCTTACTCTCCATCGCAACTATTTCTGATTATTAGATAATCAGCCTGAGAACCTTCTGCATGACTACTTGTCCTATTGAGATGTTCTCTCTGTTCTTTCTATGCAGGTCTTGAAGGCCATCTTTGTTACGGATGCATAATTTCAGGCATCTAGTTCAGAACAAATGTGTTTTTTTATAAAGCCTTCTCATAATATGCCAATAGCTCAGTTATCTGTGTTCTGATTATTATAGATAGAGAAAGAAGACTTCTACACAACATTTTCATGACTCATCTATGAGCTAGACACATAATCCATGTCTACAAATACCCCAGTCAAGATTTCTAATTAAAATCATGTTGACTTTAATCCTTTTTGTTCTCTAGCATTTGGTTACTTACATTATTTACAAGCTGTTACCCAACTGTGAATCTTCTAGATTATCCCCTTCTGTAAATTCATCAATATTTCATATATTCTCTTGGGAAATATCACTGTCTTTCTTGTTTGAGGTTTCAGTATAGGTAAGCTAGCATTAGGGACACAGATGTCTTGTTTTTGGCACTCCCACTTGTGTGGTAGTATAGCAATAAACATGAAGAAAAGACAAATATCATTGCAAAAAATGCTTTGTGTAACTTATGATGAACATTTATAGAGCACTATAAATTATGACTTCTAGGCAGAATTGTCAAGGGTGAAAACTTGTATTGGTGTTTAATCTTGGATTAAAGACTGATAACAGGCTTCCTTATTTTCAGCTTTGAAACAGCAGCAGCTGCAGAATGTATCCACTGAATGCACAAATTTCCAAGTTCAGGCCATTGTGGAAGAAAATGAGAAGTTTGATAATTTTGATTTTAATGGGTGCAGTTTTACAAATTCTGCATTCTCTTACAATTGCTTCCTATTTGGAGTAATTTTTACATGTTACTTGTTGAGATTTCAGCCCGTATTAGTGAATACAGGCTATATGTCAGAGTGTGAAGGGGATGAAAGAAGTTAAACAAACATTTTCTCATTCTAGCCATAATCTTTATAAATCTAGTTTCTTTTAACATGATTGCCAAAATTGGCCCCAGGCACAATTTAAAGGCAAACCTGAACTGAGTGACTCAAGCAATAGGAACGTGAACGTGAACGTGAAGTCGCTCAGTTGTGTCCGACTCTTTGCGACCCCACAAACTGTAGCCTACCAGACTCCTCTGTCCATGGGATTTTCCAGGCAACAGTACTGGAGTGGATTGACATTTCCTTCTCCAAGGGATCTTCCCAACCCAGGGATCGAACCCGGGTCTCCCGCATGGTAGACAGACGCTTTACCGTCTGAGCAATAGGAAAGTCAACTCTTAATCACAGAGTCCCAATAAAAGGGGTGTATATAGGCAGAAATAAAAGTTTTTGATCTATTTAGGGCCTTTCTCTTGGCCTGATGAATTATTTAGCATCCCTGGATACTGAGAATATATTTTAAATACTGTACTAATTTAAAAAAGTCTAAATATACTAAATCTTGAATAACATATTCTTGTTTGTTTATTGCACTTAATAAACTTGTTTATATCACTTAATTCTGATTACTCAGAAAATATTCCTGTTTAACTGGATCTGAAATGAACTAGTGTTAGAATTAACGAGAGTGAATGTTTTTATGATATCCATTCCAGGAGTGAGTTTCCAGAACTATGTTCATATGATAGGATTGGGGTCTATAAGTAAATCCATAACAATAGTAGGTTTTATCATAACCTTTATTAAGGAAGAAACAGAAGTGCTTTTCTGTAAACTTTTGTAGACATGATATATCCTGAGCTTCTCATGTGTAATTGGAAATAATGAAGCTTTTTATAAGGCCAAATATTCCCTATGGCCCCTAAAATTCTGTCTAGGCAAATAATTTTATGTGTCTGTTTTATCAAGGAGGGAAGATTGTCTCCTTGTATCTTTTTTCCTTGTCATTTATTGAAGGTGGAACAAAGAATTTTCTTTTTAGTACAGGTCAGGAGTAAAATTGATCTCTCTCAGAACTTTATCTCGGAGCCTACTTTTCTCTCAGAGCCCACTTTTACCTCTTTGATACTTTTCTACAGTGCTAGTACCAGTGTGTTGCTTTCAAGCTGGGAAATCAGTGGCTTACTAACCAATCATTTCGGGGAATTAAATTTCTGCTAAAGTAGCTATGACTGAAAACAGATAATGAATCATTCTTCCAAGTAACCATGGTTGCTTTTTCACATGTAGCAAAAATCCAAAGGCATGCCTACTGTTAGACATTCCAGACCTAAGAACAGAGTTATAGGGCAACAATTTGGAGCAAAAATAACTTTATCGGTAAAAGCTAATGTAGCCTATGTGGATGGTGACACCCTGGCCCAGAACTCCTGGAGCAACCGCCATTTAAAATCTTCCATTACTAGGGCAGGCTCTGGGTTAAACAGATATTCAAATCCCTAGTTTTGAAAATATGGTCCTTTTGAAGAAAGGATGCCCTTTCTGTAGAGCCTCTTGGAAAGGAAGAGACTCCACCCTCGGAAAGGAAATTGGCCCTTTCATAGAGTTTGAGGCTTGATCACCAAACTGTTTGAAACACTTCCCTGTGTATCCTTAACAGTAAGTTCTTAGTTTCCTGTCTTCTGGGTGAACCTGACAAGTAGATGTAAATAAACTCAGTTGATAAACCATCAGACACTGGTTAGTCTGCAGGTTAACAGTAACTGCCTTGAGTATTTTTCCAACAGGAACGGTGGCATCTTAACTAATCTCAGCCAACTGCTAACATAAGAGGTAGGTTCATAAAACCTGTAGTTTCTCTAAAGAGCTCCAGATCCACAAAGGCAAAATAAATAGCCAACCTTATAGACAGCAAAAGATTTATTGGTTGTTTGCATCTTGGTAATTTTAGAGTAATCCTTAATACCACTACTATCCTCTGATTTACTGCCTTCAGAAATAGATACCCATTCAGTTCATTTTCCAGCCTGCCAGCCTAAAAATACAGACTTGTTACATAGAATAAAGTGGTTCAGAGGTGAAGATATCGACAATTCACAGGAACCACAAAGAGATACCACAATGGTGGCACAAAAGGACTTCCCAGGTGGTGCCCTGGTAAAGAATCCACCCGCCAATGCAGGGGACGCCAGTTTGATCCCTGGAAGATCCCACCTCAGGAAGATCCCCTGGAGTAGGAAATGGCAAACCATTCCAGCACTCTTGGCTGGAAAAGTTCATGGATAGAGGAGCTTGGCAGGTGACAGTTCATGGGATTGAAAAGAATCAGATACGACTGAGCACACACACACACACACACACACACACACACAAAAGAGATAACTGTGTGATTTTCTAAGAGACAGAAACACACCTTATGGATCATAGTAAGCAAAACTGCATCCAGTATTTGCCACATAAAAATATTTGGAAGCACTGTCAAGTAACAAGAAAGATTAAATGTCAGATGGCAGAAGACTTTTATGGCAGAAATAGCCTTAAAGTAAAATTAATAAGTTCATCATGGGAAATTTTAGTCCTGGTTTTCTGTCTGTACTTGGCTTATTTCCCAAATAATAGTCAGTTTTCAAAATAAAAGTCAGTTTTCGAAAATTTAGAAAACTACAAGGAGACTGGTTTATTCTCTTATTTGTAATATGTAAGCAGTTACTTATTTATTCTACTATATGGAAAATCTGTGTCAGATAACTACTGACACTTTTAGAAATATTCTATGGATTTTTCTTTGCAGAACTTTTAGAACATGTAAACAAATACATTGAAATAATTTCTAGTCTCTTCAATGAGGACTTGAGGTTTTTGAGTTTTGTTTTTGTTTTGTTTTGTTTTGTTTTGTTTCAGAAAAAGAGTTCTATAAAGCTTTATGTTTCAAAGGAAATTTATATAGATATTTTCACATAATTTTTAAGCATGACACAGTATATCAGGGCATTATCAAGTCCATCAAAGCTTACACAATAATGTAAAAAAACAATGTCCATTGAGAACATATCAATAGGCTAGGTTCAGTTCAGTTCTGTTTCTCAGTCGTGTCTGACTCTTTGCGACCCCATGGACTACAGTATTCCAGGCTTCCCTGTCCATCACCAATTCTCAGAGCTTGCTCAAACTCTGGCTAGGCTCAAACTCAAAATAGGTTAGGTAGAATTCCTTTTTCCTGTGGGCTAAAGCAGAATTCAAAATATTGACTGTCATATATGCTAAAACACCCACTGCCATTAATTAAGTTTTATCTGTCTCTACTTGTAAGAGCAAAATGCCTATTTAAAAATATTCTTAGTTTGGAGGGCGCTGCAACTACAAATTTCACCTTAGATTTGCTAGTTTCAGGCAAAAATATCTTAAATTCATGCATTTGTATTATTCTTCTCACGAGCATAAACTGTAAACGTCTATGAAGTCAGTCACTGTCCTTCAAATTTGCTTGATGCCTTGTCACTGCACTTTCTGTCAGCAAGTAATCTAACCTGATGAGAGTCTGTGGTTAAACTTTTTCTCATGATTGAGGTTCAGGAAGACATTTTTAAAAATTAGCACCATGCACTGTTGATATTTATTAAAGCTTTGTGGTAATAGTGAAGCTAAAATTTTAGATTTTCAGTAAAATTCATGATTTTGTTTTAGCAGTGCCAAATGGCCTTATATTAAAAAGATGATTCTGAAGGGAGATCTTGGACTTGGGGTTTAGAAAGAGCATCAGGGATGTATTTGCACTCATCTTTCCTGTTTCTGCTCCTGATCTCCCAAGGGACTGGGGGTTTGTATTAAACACATTAAACAACCGCCATGGCACCTGAGGATCAGTAAGAATAACAGGAACGTTTAAGCCACACTGGTGTGTACCTGATGCGTACCATCCGGGCCAGGGTACAATGTCAAATCATTACACAAGAAAGCAAAGCCAACTGGATTTTTGGAAATTAGATACATTTGAACTTTTAGCTCAGTCTACTTGATCTACTCCTTGGAAGGAAAGTTATGACCAACCTAGACAGCATATTGAAAAGCAGAGACATTACTTTGTCAACAAAGGTCAGTTTAGTCAAGGTTATGGTTTTTCCAGTGGTCATGTATGGATGTGAGAGTTGGACTATAAAGAAAGCTGAGCACCAAAGAATTGATGCTTTTCAACTGTGGTGTTGGAGAAGACTCTTGAGAATCCCTTGGACTGCAAGAAGATCCAACCAGTCCATCCTAAAGGAAATCAGTCCTAAATATTCATTGGAAGGACTGATGCTGAAGCTGAAACTCCAATACTTTGGCCACCTGATGTGAAGAGCTAACTCATTTGAAAAGACCCTGATGCTGGGAAAGATTGAGGGCAGGGGGAGAAAGGGATGACAGAGAATGAGGTGGTTGGATGGCATCACCGACTCAATGGACATGGGTTTGGGTGGACTCCAGGAGTTGGTGATGGACAGGGAGGCCTGGCGTGCTGCGGTTCATGGGGTTGCAAAGAGTTGGACATGACTGAGCGACTGAACTGAACTGAACTTGATTCTAATGCTTTAAGTATCATATAATAAAAAGATTATTTCCATTCTCCTGAAATATAAAAGGTGAGTGATGAAATCTTTGAAAGATTACTTTGAATTCTATAAATTTAGGCCAAAATCAAGCTATACATTTTCTCCCCTTTCAGATAATCAAGAATAAGCTAATTTTTAAAAACATGAATATTAAAGCAACCATTCCTCCTATGCTGGAATCTGTTTGCCAGTTGCTCATTCAAATAGATTTAAGACCATAGTCCGAATGAAGCCCAGGAAGTATAAGTGGTTCCAGAATCAGAAAAGCCCTTCCAGGGACTTCCCTGGTGGTCCAGGGGTTAAGACTCCACGCTCCCAATATGGGGGTCCTGGGCTTGACTCCTGGCCAAGGAACTAGATCCCACATGCTGCAACTAAGACCCTCATGGCCAAATAAATATATTTCTTAAAAAATAAAAGAAGCCATGTCCGTTACCCTGAGATGGCTTCAGTGAGCATAGAAGTATCACAGTAATCAGGGGTGGGGGTGCAGGGGGCGGTGGGCGGGGGGTGGTTCTGAAATAACAAGAGTATGATTTCAAGAACCAAGCCAAGTGCGTGAATAAAGCACAGTGCACAGTTACAGTTTATCTATTTATCAATATCATCTACAGAAGATAACTTTGTGAAAAAAAAGCGGTGAACCAGCCATCAGCTATGACAAAGAACCATGAGTTGAAATATCTGCAGAGCCCTGCGGTGCTAATAATCCCACTAATTTTCACTGAATGAAAGAGCCAAGAGGGTTAATTAGTGTTGGCCCCAAGTCAAGGATAGGCAGAAAACCAGGCTGGATTTTCACTTCATGAGCTAATAAGTTTTCATTCAGAGCTACTTCTTACATAGTTGATCCCTGGAGGACTTAACTATGCAACATCCTAATTGAATGGACTGATCTGTTTCACTACTAGTCCTACGAAATTCACATGGATCTTTCCCAATCTGCCTTTCTGCCAGTTTTTGCCTCCTATGTGTGTTTACATTGGTGGCATTGTGAAAATAGGGGGGTTGGCGAGGGAAGCGTGCTGTTCCTGGTTTAATTCTGTTTTTCATCATCAAAGCCAGAAACAGGAGTCCCCATTCTGAACCTGGTACTACAACTTTTAGTAACGATTTGGCCAAAATTAACAAAGTATGTACCAAGCTACTTTTCCCTCAGACATATTAGCATGGCAATACTTGGTCATATAGCCTGATACGCATCTCTACCTTTTGGGTAGGAATCTACTAGGACAGGCATTATAATATAATATTATGTAATAGTACTTGGTCATATAGCCTGATATGCATTTCTACCTTTAGGGTAGGAATCTAACAGGCATTATAATATAATATTATGTAATATATATTATGGATATAACAAAAGGGTCACTGCTATAGAAAAAAAGTAAACTTGTGAAGGCAATATAAAATAATATTATATAACTATGGATATAATAAAAGGGTCACTGCCATAGGAAAGGAGAAGGCAATGGCACCCCACTCCAGTACTCTTGCCTGGAAAATCCCATGGACGGAGGAGCCTGGTGGGCTGCAGTCCATGGGGTTGCTAAGAGTTGGACATGACTGAAGCAACTTAGCAGCAGCGGCAGCAGCAGCCATAGGAAAAAAAGTCAACTTGTGAAGTAGGTTAATGCAGGCTCCTGTGTAGGCTCATCTTGTTTCTTCTCTACTTTTCCCAGGGACACAAGTCCCCTGTGGCACTCTAGCTGTCCCCTCTCCCTCTGCTCTTCTTGACTTTACCTTTCTCACATTTCCACCAACAAGTACCTGCTCCTGTTTCCATACCTAGAGGCTCTCCTTTCTTCTCAATCATTTAATATTCTGATTGTTGCTAATGTGCTAATTGACCAAAATTTAATAAAACGTTCACCTTGGGAAAGCATACACTCCATTCTCCCTGTGTACAGACCGTGTATGTGTGACCTTGCCTACTGGCTGAGATGCGTTTGTAACTAACTTCCCAGTCAATACTCAGGGTGGTTTTTGCAGTCATTGACTGCCATTCTTGGAGTGGAGAGCATTCTGTGCAAGTTCCCGGGTGAGGTCAAAGAGGTCGGCGCTATCCCTTCTTGTCTCAACTCCCGCACAGTAAACAAAAGTCCTTTTCATGGTTTATTTACAGCCACATTTTTTGCATTTTTGTGCATTTAGGTGGTACTTTTTCTATTTAAAATAGCTCCCAAGCATATTGCTGAAGGGCCGTCTGTCTCGTGTTCCTAAGCTCAAGAAAGCTGTGACGTGTCTTATGAAGAATATATGTGTGTTTAACGTCATTCAGGCATGAGTTAGGGCACTGTTAGCTGTGAGTTTAGGGTTATTGAATCAACAATCTATATTAAATAAGTTCTCTTTAAACAGTTGCTTTTGTTAAGTTGCTTAGTCATGTCCAAATCTTTTGTGACCCCATGGACTGTACCCTGCCAGGCTCCTCTGTCCCTGGGATTTTCCAGGCAAGAATCCTGGAGTGGGTTGTCATTTCCTACTCCAGGGGATCTGCCTGACCCGGGGATAGAACCCATGTCTCCTGCTTGGCAAATGGGTTCTTTATCACTGAGCCACCTGGGAAGCCCCCTTTAAACAGAAACACACATAAAACAAGATGATGTATTGATCACTTGGTGAAAATATTGTAACCAGAAGCTCACAGGAACCTCACTCTGTATTTTCCCTAGAAGGAGGAATAGTTCTTCAGTGTTTGCTAATTCAGTGTTGGCAGTGATTTTATAGACTAGAACTACCATGAATAATAAGAATCGACTCTGTTTACTTCCTTCCATAAAAGGATTTGCAGTAGTTGAGGGTTAGTGATAAAAATGCAGTCAAGTTGATAAAAGAGGAATTAAAAACCAGCAAAAACTGAGTCATATAGTTCAGAATTAAAGAGAAGTAAATAGTTTAAATAAGAGAAACTTGATGATTGTATTCAAGCCAAAAATTGAACTCGGATCTTCCAGGTGAAAAGATAATGAGCACTGTAGCTTTTCTTGTCAAATTTTAAAAAGTATACAATTTATTGAGAGAGACATCTTTCTCTATTATGCGTTCTAAGAGTAACTTTATGGCACAGGCACAGAGGAGATAATGTTTCTAATGGTAGTTTTATAAGTGATGTAGAAAAGGACCTTATGTAATTGTTAGTGCATTGACAAGAAAGCCCAAGGCATAAATACTATTTTGTTGTTCTAGGAAGGATTTCTAAAGGGATCTGAATGTTCCGTATATTTGTGGGATGCTGAAATGAAATGCAGTACTATCACATGTATTATGCTGACATTTATGTTCTAAAGAACTTCAGATGAAATGATAGTGATGGTGGAGTTCCTCAGCTCTCTGGTAAATTATAGGAGGAGATTTATTTGAGGAGGTTACTGTTTTGGTGTCTTTGAAATCACTGTGGGGGAAGGGGGGTGTGGGCTGGAGTGGGAGAGTAGCATTGACATATATACGCAGAACGGATCGCTAGTGGGAAGCTGCTCGTAACCCAGGAAGCTCAGCTCAGCGCTCTGTGATGAGCTGGGGTGAGATGGGAGTCGGGGCTGGGGTGGGAGGGGGTTCACCAGGGAGGGGATGTATGTTTACATAGAGCCGATTCACTGTGTTGTACAGCAGAAACCAGCAAGCACAACACTGTAAAGCAGCTATGCTGCTGCTAAGTTGCTTCAGTCGTGTCCAACTCTGTGCGACCCCATAGACGGAAGCCCACCAGGCTCCCTCGTCCCTGGGATTCTCCAGGCAAGAACACTGGAGTGGGTTGCCATTTCCTTCCCCAGTGCATGAAAATGAAAAGTGAAAGTGAAGTCGCTCAGTCGTGTCCGACTCTTAGCGACCCCATGGACTGGAGCTACCACGATCCTCCATCCATGGGATTTTCCAGGCAAAAGTACTGGGGTGGGGTGCCATTGCCTTCCCCGAAAGCAACTATACTCCAATTAAAAAAATAAAAATATAATAAAAATTTTAAATTTTTTTAAAAAATAAAATAAAATGTAGAGAGAGGCCATCTGTACTTGCCTGTGGATTAAAGAGTCAGCATGAGGTGACCAGGGAATGAGGAAGGCCATGGCCTCCAACCGACGCCAGACAACTCCACTTAAGAACATGATGTAAATTAGAAATATCATGCTGCTTGTGAGGCTAAATATACCCTCCAAGCTTTGACTCTTTTAAATAGCCATGCTCATTTTTATTTATTAATTAATCCTACCACTGGCACTAAGAATTTTCTGGTAAGATATGGGGGAAGATATAGAGTATAGGCTCAAATAGTGAGTAAAGAAATGTTAAAAAAAAACTCAGCAGAAGCTTATAAACTCATTTAAAGATTCCCACAAATATTTCATGAATTGACTTTTAAACAATTATTTGTTTATTCATTTATTTGGTTGCATAGGGTCTTAGTTGCAGAAGGCGGGCTCTGTCGTTGAGCTGCTCAGACTTAGTAGCCCTATGGGATCCCGTCATATGGGATCTTAGTTCCCGGATCAATGATCGAACCCTTGCCCCCTTCATTAGAAGGCTGATTCTTAACCACTGGACCACCTTGGAAGTCCCACGAATCGATTTTTGGTGCCCAAATTCTTGAGCTTAATTTGTCATGATTTAAATATTAACCCAATTCTTGTCAGAATTTATGAAAATCAGTGTTTACAGCTGTTTCATAACCCTATATTATCAGCAGTTTTATACAGAGATTTTTATATTGAGTGTTGGGTCTTCATATTATTAAAATAGTAAATGGGAAAAACTCAGAACTTATTCAGAAATAAATGTACAAATTTTGCCCTGGACTCTATGTAAGAAGATGTTTACGTAGTAACAGGCTATCGACCTACAGAGACAAATAAATAAGGGCTTCAGAAAACTGAGGGAAAAACATTTTTTAACCATTATGATTTATTAAAGATATAAACAGTTCGGTTTTTCTATTTTTAAAATAAGAAGAGTAAACAAAAAAACTTGATTCAGTTAGATGTAACAAATACAATTGAATGGAGATGCAATTTGATTTGTTGAAAATGATTTGAGTTTTATGCAGATTAATTCCTGGTAATCCTTTATCAGAATGTGATAGATTCTGGAAAATATCTACTAAATCAAATATGTGTAAATATGTTAAAAAGCAAATAAATTTCATGGTGTGGGGAGGGGTGGAAAAAGTAGGGAGATGGAGGGGTATCTGTTTCGATGGGGTAAGAGTGATGTAAGATCCTCAGTGACTCGTGGCCTTTTAGACACAGTGTTGGTGGTGTAGCTCTAGCCTTTTCTACAGATCCTTTAATTTTGTTCTTTCCAAGAGAATGCTCACTTTTTAAGGAATAAAGAAGAAAATAAATAGAATATTTAGATAATGGCACAAACATTGCTCTATAAAGACGGAGACCAACACTGACAAGTGGAAATGGAGACATAAACCAGCCAATAGCACCTCTGGGGCATTGTTTTTTTTTTTTTTAATGTGGACCTCTTTTGAAGTCTTTAATAAATTTGTTACAATTTTCTTTTTTTAATGTTTTGGTTATTTGGCTGCAAGGTCTGTAGGATCTTAGCTCCCCTGCTGCTGCTGCTGCTGCTGCTAAGTCGCTTCAGTCATGTCCGACTCTGTGCGACCCCATAGACGGAAGCTCACCAGGCTCCCCTGCCCCTGGGATTCTCCAGGCAAGAACACTCGAGTGGGTTGCCATTTCCTTCTCCAATGCAGGAAAGTGAAAAGTGAAAGTGAAGTCGCTCAGTCGTGTCTGACTCTTAGCGACCCCATGGACTGGAGCCTACCAGGCTCCTCCGTCCATGGGATTTTCCAGGCAAAAGTACTGGGGTGGGGTGCCATTGCCTTCCCCGTAGCTCCCCTGGTAGGGACCAAATACACACCCCTTGCCTTGGAAGACAAAGTCTTAACCACTGGACCACCAGGGGAGTCCCTGGGGGCATGATAGTAAATGTTCATTCCAGAGTTGACTTTTTAAAAGCCTGGATTGGGAATTGTAGTACCGGCTGCTCGGAAGAGGCAATGTGTGATGGGAGAAAGTACAAACGAAAAGTCAGATGTGGGGGACCATGGGGAAGTCAGGCTTGCCTTAACTTCAGCTGCCCTACTGTGGTTGCACTTGGACTGCAGAGATGCTTATGTGCCTCACCAGCACTCCCAACCCAGTATCTGCTAGAAATCCCAACAGCTGTTTAAGGAGTCTGTGGCTCTCCTCTCAATGGAATGATAGTTTCTGATCCACTGTTTTTATAGCTACTAATTTTCAAAGACCAAATATTAGCTTTCACTTGTTATATCTAACAGATAAATGCTTTAATCCTGCTCACCACATCCTGCAATGTAAAGTGGGCAGATCCTTGGTGATGTGTGGAATATGTAGACCAGAACAGATTTTGGAGAAATCTTTTAAAAACCATTCACATGAGAAAACAAAATATTCCTGTCTCTGATAAGCTGTGAAAATAGTACGGGTTTGAGAAGTGAAGTGGCATTCTGCTTCTCCCTGGCAAATATTTACTCCTATATTTTAAACACTAGATTAGCTAAAGGTAGACTCTATTAGAAACTTAAGTTAGCTAGTTAAAGCGTTTCTCGTTTAGCGAAGTAGCCCCTCTACACAGAGGCCATCAGTCATGTTTTGTATTAAGACCCCTAACTCTGAAGGACGATCAGCAAATTCCTAGATTATCTCATTTTGTTCCTCATCCAAAACTAACAGAATCTGGGTCAGCCATATTACAAAAATAGCTTCCCTTCTAAAACAGAATTTCACAGAGTTTATCTAAGAAGTGGATTCCCAATTTTATTCTAAAATCCATTACATTTGCATAAATGTCACAAACAACTGTCCTGGAACAGAAGGGCTGCATTATAGTGAAGTATATACCTGCATTTTTACTTAGAAGGAAGTGCAATACTAACCACGGTGTCCGGTTTCACAGCTCAGGGACTGATGTTATTATATCAAAGTGCTCGTTTATGGTTCTTCCTTTTTGCATCAGTTTTCATGCCCAAATACAAATGCCCCCGACTTTAGGCATTTACATTCTTCAAGACAGTACCGTGATGCCTTGTACTGCAGAGTATGGATATGCACAGACCTGAATCCAAACACCCGGCCTGCCAATCATTAATTGTGTGGTTCTGGGCAAGTTCACTGATGTTTCTTTGTTTCAGCATTTTCATTTGGAAAACTCCCAGAGCTTATTGTGAGGATTAAATTAAATTTCCATTAATGTGACTCAACAGGAGTTTGCTAATATTAATTCCAATTATATAGTCTGACAACTCAACAAGTGGTTGTTAATTTTCTACTTATATCTAACTGCCAGAGTATAATAGAATAAAATATTGGGGCAAATTTCAGTTAGTTTTGTTTTCCAAGTGTATAATTTGTATTAGTTTTGTCTCCTTATATAGCCTTCACTCCTATTAGAAATTGGTTATTTTATAATTTTGTTTTTAAAATATGAAATTCATTCATATGGTTCAAGATTCCAAAAACGTGAAAAGTTAACAGTGAAAAGTTTCTTTCCCTTCCTTGTCTCCTGGCTACTTTTTCTCCCCAGAAGCAAATCTTCCAAATCCATTTTGTGAATATGTAATTAAACAATTGGATTCACATATTCTATTCTGTCTCTTTTTTTATGCATGAAATTAGCATACTATTAGCTTTGCCAAAGCAATGCATGACATCCAGTTAAATGTGTAATACTTGGGACACACTTACACTAAAAGATTAACTGTTGTATCTGAAATTCAAACTTAACAGAGCCCTAAATTTTATTTGCTGGCATCCCTAAGTTACTGTTCACATTCCTCAGCATCTTGTTTGTTTGCTTTTGGTTTTTTATTTTTGTCATGTTTGAAAAAATCTAACTGGGATAGTTTTAAAACTGCCCATACTCAAGTCACAGAATACAGACCAATTTCACTGAAATTCCTAATGGCTGTATTTGGGCAACAGAGTTTTCTTTCCACAATTGTCTTTAATTGAGGAATAATTTCACACAAAAAATAATTACACACAAAAAATACACTCATTTTAAATGTACAGTTCAATGATCATTGATAAATACATACTCCTGTTTTTACTTAATAATATATTTTGGCAATCACCCAAGCATGATTTATTCAGTGTGTAGGTGCCTTAGAGCAAGCACGGCATCTTATACTACTTTCTTACTAGCACTTGAGCGCTTCATATGTTGTTTCAGATGAATGCAAGTTGATTAACCACAAAGTCCTTTAATGCAGTCATTATTTAGGTTTAATGCACAAAATGAGCAATATTATTAATGAGTGTTTGCAACACCGATTACAAAGACATGCAGAAATTGCAAAGCATAGTTGGCAGCACTGCTTTATACCAAGAGACCACTTTCACCTACTTGCTGCCTCCTCCGTGGCCAAGTGATGAGACCAGAGCTTTACCCACACTGTAGACCCCCTCCCCTCTTACACAGGCAGGATCTGAGACCCAGGTTAAATAAAATAGAAGCCAGGGAGCTAGTAAGTAGAGGAGCTGGGTTTTGTTTTTCAATTCATTCATTTATTTTTAATTGGAAGATACTTGCTTTCTAATATTGTGCTGGTTTCTGCCGTACATCCACATGAGTCAGCCAGACACACACATATGTCTCTTCCCTCCTGAACCTCCCTCCCACCTCCCATGTCCGACCTCAGAGTCTCCCTCAGGTCACCTCCCAATCTGGCTTAATTTTGAGACTCCAGTTCTCTTAACAGTATTCAAAACCTCCTATTTTTAACTTGGAAAAAGATCCAGAACAGCAGTTTCTGTTTCTCGGTGGATGACTACCTCAGCTAAAATGCCTTCTTGAGAGAACCAGCCAAGATAAACCAAACAGGAAAAATTCCTCTGGGCTCAAGTTTCCTTCATGGCTGTTAAATCCTTTAAGGTCATTCTGGATTTTGTGCCTTTTTTTTTTTTTTTTTTTTGGTTCACCTGCCTTGTATCACCTGAGTGTGACAGGCTTATAAAATTAAAAGTTGAACAAACATAATGACCAGTTGTGATTTAGCAGGAAAGGAAGCAGCGTCTCTTGCTAATGAACCATATCTTCCTGCTCAAACTGGATGTATGTCATATGCATGTCTTGATGTGAGACTAAATGAAGGAATTGAATTAAAACACTTGTTTTAACTTGTCCTGCACATAATGAGCATGTTCTCGCTCTTCCTTTCTGGACGTGCTTTATGAAATGCATGGTGTCGAGGCAGACCAAAAACGATTTCTAGTTTCTGCAGCAGAGAACTCAATGTGAGTATCTGTTTCACAGTCATTTCCAGATAATGATGTCTTCCAGTTAAGACACAGATTCAGGTAGGAGAGAAGAAACTGAATTTTATTTCCAGCTTAAATGCCCTCATCTGTCTCCCTATTTATGGCACTTTTTAAAGTCTTGCATGCAGCTGATGTTCAATAAATGTTCATTGAACTGTCTTGACGTTCTCCTTTACAACTGAGGGTATACAGTGTTCTGGGTATTTTGGCAACGTGGAGACATCCGTGGGGGCTGAATCTGAAAGCATAATTATCGTGGAATCAGAGACCGTGGAGGTGCAGTGGGATCTTAAATTCTTTTAATTTTGACAACTTCAGTTCACGTAGAAGCATCTTTAGAAGAGCAACTAAAGCTGAAATCTTTTAACATTCAGCAAAAAGTAGATGAGAAAGAACTCTTTAAGACCCAGTGAATTTCAGGGAGAGCTTGATGCTTGGCAGTCTATGGCAATGCGGATTTACTTAAAAAAGAAAAAAGACATCCATGAAACCACAGTCTCAGTTATTCCAGCAGTTTGGGATTGGGTCTCAGCCCAGATTCCAAAGGATAATGCTGTGAGAGCATCAAAGAAATTATAAGTAGCTTTCTCTAAAGGCTATGAAAGAAGAAAAAAGTGGAAACTGATCACCTTCTTAATTTTTATTAATTTTCTTAGTGTTTTGTTTATTTTATGAACTGGCTTGAAGTCTCCTCATTTTCAGAAGTACCACAATGGGTGCTTTGCTATCAGTGGGTTGCTATCTCTTCATGTGTATTACTGTTAGTGTACCCTCTTTTAACTGAGAGATCAGTCTTGAGAAGCTCAGAACACTGTATTTCTCTTGCTGGGAGCTTATAAAGTCTCTCTGGTCCAGACCAGGGCTGTCATTATCTCACACTATCTTTCACCTCATTTCATCCTCTGTCTTCAGGCCACCTGCATTTGAGTTTTCGGTAGCCTTTTGCCTATGGCTCCTTTTGTTTCTAGAATCAGGTTATTCAAGTATGTCTTTGTAAATTCTAGCAGTGAACAATTTGGTGTCTCCTCTTGACGCCTCACCATTTTACTGAATCTTGTTTCAAAACACAGCTTTAGATTTAGTATATTAGTAAAAGTGCAAATTATTATAGATTTAATTAAATGCCACCAGTAAAGAGCAGAGCAGTTTCCCCAAGTTAATTATTTACAGTAGCTTTTAGAATCCTAAAGAACTCAACAAATGTGGGCTGAGCCCATTTACAATACAGATATTTAGAACGTATTATGACATCCTTATGGCCAATGAGAAGCAAAATGCTAAGGGGAGGGAAATAATAGGTTTGTATCCTCCCCCGCCATCGTTTCCAGCGTCCCTCCATCTGCCCATGGACATTACCATTTCTTCTCTACTTTCATTAGTACAAGTATGTCCTCTTCTAATCTTGTCCCCTTCTCATTCAGACAACAAAATACCTTGCATTTCTTTTTACCAGGTGCACTGCTAATGAAAATTCGCTTTGGTGACAGTGGGAGTAATGAGTTAAGCCTGGGAAAGATTGAGGGCAGGAGGAGAAGGGGTCAACAGAGGATGAGATGGGTGAATGGCATCACTGACTCAATGCACACAAGTCCAGGCAAACTCCGGAGATGGTGAAGGACAGGGAAGCCTGGTGCGCTGCAGCCCATGGGGGTGCACAGAGTTGGACACAACTTAGTGACTAAACAACATTATGAATACTTCCTTGGCAAATTCTTGCCCTAAGGCAGTTAAAATTATTTCTTTTACTAGACTCTTTATGAATGTCTATGTCCCCATGACTTCATGAGAATTTAAGGCACTGTGACTTGGGCAGATGCTGGGGTCCAGGAAAGTCTCAATTAACCTCAAAATAACTGTCCACTGAGGCCACTTACTGAACAACTATGGGGAAAAAAGATATGAGAACACACAAGATCCAGTTTGCGTTGTATCACACAGGGAAGATCAACCATAACCCTTATTTTAAAAATATGTGGAGGTCGAAACATAAAATGGATAAATTAAGTAAAAAGTTGCCTAATCCCCTGTAAGAAGCCTGTAATACAAGTTCTGAGAGTTTAGGGTAGCTAAAATTTGTCCTCAAGCTGACCTGCCTCCAGAGTCTAATCCCTTACTGGGCAATTAAATGTACTGTCTTTCCAAGAATCAAGTCCAGAGTAAAAACAGTGGCTCAGTAGCAAACTCCATTCTTCAATTTACATATAATGTGAATTATTTGTACGCTAAGGTGATAATGCTTTCTTGAACATGATCTTGCTCTTTGAAGTACAGATTACTTTTATCATGTACTTTTTATCATTCACTTCTCAATAGTGAATGGAGAAGGCAATGGCACCCCACTCTAGTACTCTTGCCTGGAAAAATCCCATGGACGGAAGAGCCTGGTAGGCTGCAGTCCATGGAGTCGCTAAGAGTCAAACACGACTGAATGACTTCCCCTTCACGTTTTTCACTTTCATGCATTGGAGAAGGAAATGGCAACCCATTCCAGTGTTCTTGCCTGGAGAATCCCAGGGACGGGGGAGCCTGATGGGCTGCCGTCTCTGGGGTCGCACAGAGTCAGACACGACTGAAGCGACTTAGCAGCAGCAGCAGCAGCAATAGTGAATAGCCAATATAATGCATTGCTTCATTAAGAGCTTGCATTCTAGAGGAAATACTGAGTGACAATAAACAGGAAGACAGATACCAGTGGAGCAGAGGGCTAGTCAACAAATTAAAGTAGGGTGATGCCAAGGGCTTCCCTGGTGACTCAGACATTAAAGAATTTGCCTGCAACACAGGAGACCTGGGTTCAATCCCTGGATCGGGAAGATCCCCTGGAGAAGGGAATGGCCACCCAGTCCAGTACTCTTGCCTGGAGAATCCTAGGGACAGAGGAGCCTGGCAGGCTATGGTCCTTGGGGTTGCAAAGAGTTGGACACGACTGAATGACTAACATTTTCACGTTTCATGGAGAGTGGATGGGAGCCTTCTTTACATTTGGATGCCCTCCAAGATCTCTCTGATGAAGAAACATTTAACCTGAGAACTGAATGATGATAAGGAGACAGCTTGTGAAAACTGGCAGAACAGGGAACTTCCCTGGCAGGCCAGTGGTTAAGACCCCATGCTTCTATTACAAGGAGTAGGGGTTTGATCCCCAATCAGGGAACTAAGATCACACAGGCCTCACAGTGCAATCAAAAAAAAAAAAAAAAAAGGAAGAAGAAGAAGGCAGCAGTGGAGACTGTCAGTGCAAAAGTTCTGAGATGGAATGAAACTTGGCTCCTTCAGGAAAAGAGAGATGGTAGAGGAGGGTCAGAGGAAGGTCATATGGCACTTTGTAAGGTAAAAGAAGAACTTTGGGTTTTATGTTCAGTTTGATGGAATGGCATTGGAAAATATTAAGCAGAAGAGTGGCATGGTCTGACGTACATGTTTAAAAGATAGGTCTGCCTGTTCTGTGGAGGATGGATGGGGGAAAGGCAAAATTGGAGACCTGAAGACAAGTTAGGAAACTTCTTAATTTCAGTGAGCGTGCAGTTTGTGCAGATTAATGTCCTTCTGCGAGTGAAAGGGGAGGCTATTAATAGAATAAGAGGGGGAGACTGGACTGGCTGAGCCTCCAGGATATGTGGTTGCTTGTGGCTTTTACAGTTGTTCTGGGAGGATGAGAGTAGCAGAACCTGTTAGCTCAATTCATTTAATCCTCACTAACAAACACCCAAAGTGCCCAGCACATAGTAGGTGTCCAATACATGCTTGCTGAGTGAGTGAATGGGTAAATGAGGGAATGTGGGAGAAATTAGTGTCCTATCCTTATAAATGTTGTTGTTACAAGTACATCACACAGTCTAATTTTGATTCTATTAATAAAACCCACACTCCTTTTTTCAATTTTTTTACGCAGCCCTTCACTGTTGCTGCTCTTTCCCTGTTTCTGAGCCATCTCACACATTCTTCCCTTTTCTTCCTTCATCTCTTCCTCTCTCCTGGGGTGAGTGTCCTACATACAGACTTTCTGTAAATGTGTTTGCCGCACTAGTTTTTATCAAAGGCAGGAATCAGAGAGGCCACAGAGAGCCTAAGCATCCCCAGGCAACTTTTTGATCTTCTCTTTGAAGCGTCCTGTGCCATTTTTAATGCCTGACCTTGGAAGGCCTCCACCTGGGCAATTTGTCAGTGTTCATTTAACAAGGCTGGTGGCAAGCAGTGCCCTAACATGCCACTCGCTCCTTTGACAGGGACCTCCCTCCTTGGTCCTCTTCTGTCCCTCCAGGAAATTAGTACTACCTTTCTCCCGGGTAAAGAAAACCAGGAGTTATGTCCCTAAGACCGCATCCCACTTTTTACAGGTAGAGATGTTTTTGTATGTCGTATACCTGCATGCATGCTAAGTCATTTCAGTTGTGTCCGACTCTGTGCGACCCTATGGACTGTAGCTCGCCAGGCTCCTCTGTCCATGGGATTCTCCAGGCAAGAATACTGGAGTAGGTTTCTTGCCCTCTTCCAGGGGATCTTCCTGACCTAGGGATTGGATCTGTGTCTCTTACATCTCCTGCATTGGTTGTATAAGTTTTGCCAATTCTCAGCATAAATGAGTATCTCAGTCTCCTACTTTGCACTATGGGCACAGAAAAAATTCAAATTTGGTTATTTTTATCAAATTTGTATTTTTTAAAAATATTTGGCTGCTTTGGGTCTTCATTGTGGTATGCAGACTTCAGTAGTTGTGACACATGGACTCGAGAGCACACACGGGCTCTGTGGTTATGGCACGTGGGCACTTGGTTCCCCAACCAGGGATCGAACCTGTGTCCCCTGCAATAGAAGGCAGATTCTTAACCACTGGACCACCAGGGAAGTCCCAGACTTGTATTTTAGATCGTAAATATTTCTGGCTTATCTCATAGACATTCAAAGCAGACATATCTTCCGACTAGATCAAGTTGAGTGTTAATAGAAGACTGGCTTTTAGGGAGTGTATACACAGGCCTAATGATCTTCCTTCCATGCTTGGTGAAACTGCATACATATATTGCATACATATATTCTTATGTGTGTGTGTGTGTGTATTTGTGTATGCATGAGTGTCTGTGTGCGTATATTCCAGCTTGCATTCTTATAATCATTCCCTATATTTTATCCTACACATTTATGTTGCTTAAGAGAATGTAATTCTATCTACCATGAGATAGTGGATCATTTGCTGACTTTTGTGATCATTCAATGATGACACATTTCCTGTACTTGGATTTATAAAACTATTTCTGTTTAAGACTCTAGGGAAATTCAACTCTTTGAGATGATGTTGAAAGATTTCAAAGTATATGCTATCATTTGCTTATTAGAGGAAAGGTAATGAACTTGCTGTTAGTCTCGTGTTTGTCATTATGTAAATATGAACTAGAAGATTAGCTGCTGAGTAACATTATCAGAGAAGAGCAGAGCCGGTTTTTTTCTAAAATATAAACCCCCAAATAGACACTTCCCTGTGACTAGGGGCTTCCCTGGTGGCTCAAACAGTAAAGAATCTGCCTGTAGTGCAGGAGACCCCGGTTCGATCCCTGGGTCAGGAAGATCCCCTGGAGAAGAGAATGGCAACCCACTCCAGTATTCTTGCCTGGAGAATCCCATGGACAGAGGAGCCTGGAGGGCTACAATCCATGGGGTCACGTAAAGTCAGACATGACTGACACTTTCACAAATAGTCACACACAATGGTGTGTATATTCACTTTAGCATATTCAACAGAAATGTTTAGAAAGAGCAAATGTCAGACTTCTGTCTTTTGTTATTCTGCCCTGTCTTTTGTTAGTGAAAAGTTATACTCCTGGAATTTAATATGCAAGCTTTTCACTTTCATAATTTTGCCTCTTATTGTAATAATAAAATCAACCAAAATGGGCTTGAATTTCAGCAGGAAAATTTTTAGTTTAACTATATGGTCAAAGTTACTGGAACCGTAAGAAGCAAGAGAGTGAAAGAAATATATTTGAATTTTCTTTTTTAAAAACTTGATGGAAATGATATAGGGAGAACATTCTTTGATGTTGCAGAAATTGATCTCCAAGAATTTCTTCAAGGCACAGACCTTCTATAAACTAGACAGTATCAAATACAGCAGATGTATTCTGCACGTCATGTAGCTTATTGTGATTTTTCATCCTAAAATGCTAACATTTATCTTTCAATGTTTTGACTTACCATAGTGAATTATATTTGTCCTTTTGTCCAAAAATGTGTGTGTGCTAAGTCGCTTCAGTCATGTCTGACTCTGTGCAATCCTATGGACTGTACCCTGCCAGGCATCCCTGTCCGTGGGATTCTTCAAGCTAGATTATTGGAGTGGGTTGCCGTGCCCTCCTCCAGGGGATATTTCCAACTCAGAGATCTACCTGCATTAGCAGGTGAGTTTACCACTGGTACCACCCAGAAAGCCCTTTGTCCAAAATTACCAGAAAGTAAAATGTAAATCTTTAATGGAAAATACAATTATGTTTTCCCTCAGGCAGGAATGGGTACCAGGAAAGTGATTTTGCAGAGAAGAGACAAAATGGAAGCTGGTCTGTGTTCCCACAGCAAACCATGAACTTTCCTATCATTTTAGGTCAAATCTGGAAAATACAAGCAAAGGTAATTTCAGAAGAGCTGTCTTATCACAAGTGTTAGGTTATTAAAAATCCAACTCCCCACCTTCATTTCTTTGCTAAAACTGTGACTTTTACAGTGAGAACAGTTACTATGGATAGAGGCTGTCAAGAGAGTCAGTTTCCACACTGAAGTCCTTTTTCAGTTTAAGGAAAAATTGACCAAAGCATAATGCAAAATTTTGAGTAGCAACTTTTTCATAAGTGTCATTTCAGTAAACCACTCATGCTTTTGCATGCTTCTTACCTTTTCTCAGCCCCAAATTGTTAACAACCAAAATATGCTCACTGCCTCTAAAGTTGAAGAATATGATAGAAAGCCAGAAGCATGCTGCCTTCTTAGGAACCTCTCTGTTGTCAGAACCTTAACGGGCTCTGAGTGAGGTACTAAAAGGCTGCCTTCTGCTCTGTTTGGATTAGTCTATAAAAGCAGAAATGTGGTATGTATATACCAGGTTGTGGTACATACATACAGTGGAATATCACTCAGCCATAAAAAGGAATGCAGTTGTGCCATCTGCAGAAATGTGGATGGACCTAAAGACTGTCAGTACAGAGTGAAGTAAGGAAGAGAGAAACAAATATCATCTAATATGGCTTATATGTAGGATATAGAAAAATGGTACAGATGAACTTATTGGCTAAGCAGAAATCAAGTAACAGAAATGGAGAACAAACGTATGGTTATCAAGTGGGGGATGCGGGGAGTGGGATGAGTTGAAAGATTGGGCTTGACCATGTACACTACTGTGCACGCGTGTGTGCTCAGTCACTTCAGTTGTGTCTGACTCTTTGCGACCCTATGGACTGTGGCCCGCCAGGCTCCTCTGTCCATGGGATTCTTCCCGACCCAGGGATCGAACCTGTGACTCCTTCATCTTCTGCGCTGAAGGCAGATTCCTTACCCATTGAGCCATCTAGGCAGCCCATACACTACTATGTATTAATATAAAATAGATAACGGATGAGAACCTGCTGTATAGCGCAGGAAACCTACTTCGTGACCTGTGGTGACCTAAATGAGAAGAAAATCTAAAAAAGAGGGGATATGTGTATTTGTGTAGCTGATTCACTTTGCTGTATAGCAGAAACTAATAAGACCTTATAAAGCAACTCTACTTCAATATAATTTTTTTAATATCTGATTTAAAACAATCAAACCCACCAAGCAGCAGGAAAAGGCGGGATAGGTATAAATGTCCTTGTGCTAATGATGACTTTTCTTTCCACATCAGTAGCAGCTGGAGGTGAAAGTTGTCTAAGACAAATTATAAATGTTTGATATTGGAAAATGCTAGGTGAGGTTAAGATGTGGTTGGTTGGTTGATTAGGTTATTGTTAGGAAGTAAACAATAGACTCATTAATGTTGTAATTAGTCACTGTTGACATATTGTATTTTTTATCAGAGCTCCAGCAGGGATAAACTGGCTGAATTAATCTAGTGCTTTGTTACAAAGCAGTAAGACCTGGCTTTTAAAAATATAGCCTTGCCTTCTCCTTGGGATTTCGGTACCACCTTTGTTCTGAGAAATTTGGTGACGTCATGTTAGACTATGAAGTGATCTGTGTCAGTTGATGACTCATTGCGTGTTTTTGTTACCTTGTGCCATTAATCAAAACATTTTTTTATTGTTCTCTGTTTCTTGGCAAGTCTAGAGTAAAGGGGAATTCCTCCTGACTGAATGCATTGAGTCAGGCATTTTTACCTACTTATAGCTTCAGAGCCTGGGAGGCTACAGTCCATGGGGTTGCAAAGAGTCGGACACGATTGAGCAACTTCACTTCACTTCATAGCTTCAGATAAGGGTCCTAGGAATAAGGAGTTAAATAATTTGCCTGAGGCCACATTGTTTTATTATTGGTGGTAGTTAGTTGCTGAGTGGTGTCTGACTCTTTTGTGACCCCATGGACTGTAGCCCACCAAGTTCCTCTGTCCATGGGATTTTCCAGGTAAGAATACTAGAGTGGGTGGCCATTCCTTCTCCAGGGGATATTCCTGAGCCAGGGATCAAACCCTGCCTACATTAGCAGGCAGATTCTTTACCACTGAGCCACTGGTAAATAGCTATCACTGAACCTGCAAACAAGGGCTGTGGACTCCATCCTGTACTATTACACTGCTCATAGTCAGCACTGGATCCTTCAGATCCAACCACATCAGCCAAGGGTCCCCAGAAAGCTGCTTCTGCTTCCATGCTTAGTCACTCAGTCATGTCCGACTCTTTGCAACCCCATGAACTGTAGCCCATCAGGCTCCGCTGTCCATGGGGATTCTCTGGGCAAGAATACTGGAGTGGATTGCCATATCCTGCTCCAGGGGATCTTCCCAACCCAGGGATCGAACCCAGGTCTCCATCACTGCAGGCGGATTCTTTACCATCTGAGTCACCAGGGAAGACCAAAACCAAGCTTCCTGCAGCCAGTGCCCCAGGGTGCAGGTGCTGCCTCCAAGAGCAGTGAATGTCCTCATCCCAGTCCTTCTCTTTCTCCTTTCCCCATAAAACTCCAGCTCTCATCCCACCTCTTCTAGGAAGCCCTCCCAATTATGTCTGCTTCCACTTGCATATCCCTCTTCACGAGTTTTTCTCTCTCCTCTCAACCCCTGTCAGAGTTAGAGCCCTAGATTTTCTGATGTAGACCTCATTTAAGTTATCAGAGAAAGGGACTGGATATTTGTCGATTTCTCTCCCCAATCATGTTAAGAACCACATGGAATAATCTTTTTAAAATTTTCTGTTAAGCCTCAGATCATGTCTATTGAAGAAATAAAATTCCAGTTTAGACATTTCAGTTAACATAAGCATCTAAATAATGTGGAAAGCGCCCTTGTGAGACAAATGGGCACTTTCTGTGGACTAAGGGCTTCCCAGGTGGCTCAGTGGGGAAAGAATCTTCCTGCAATGTAGCAGATTCAGGAGACACAGGTTGGATCCCTGGGTCGGGAAGATCCCCTGTGGGAGGTCATGGCAGCCCACTCCAGTATTCTCACCTGGAGAATCCCACAGACAGAGGAGCCTGGCGGGCTACAGTTCACACTGTCACAGAGAGTTGGACATGACTGAAGCATCTGAGCACGCATGGGGACCACTTCATTCTTTGTAGATATAATCTCTCTTTTTCCACATTTATCAAGGAAATAAAACTCATCTTGTTAAATATTGGCTAAAATAATGACCAGGCAACATTTTTTCCCATAACGAAGCACTGGACTTTTTAATCTTTCTTATTTTGGAATTGTATGGCTCTGGGAGTTGTCTAGAATTGTGTTTAAGGGAAAAAATTGTAATAATATGGCCCTCATTTTATTTCCATAGATATCTGCCTGTGAACTCCTAGATACCATCTAATTCGGCTTCCTCACATGTCAGAGAGGAAGCCCTTGTGGGCAGATATTTTGATTAGTGTGTCCTTTCTCAGATAATGAAGCAAAGCAGTAGCGATTTGTCATGACTTTCTCAAAGCAGCAACCAGCTGGAAAATGAACCCTATTTGTAAGACTATTAGGCCAAAGTCTGGAAACTTTGTGTGTGTGTGTTAGTTGCTCAGTCGCGTCCAACTCTCTGCAACCCCACAGACCGTAGCCCACCAGGCCCCTCCGTCCATGGGACTCTCCAGGCAAGAACACTAGAGTGGGTTGCCATTTCCCTGTCCAAAAGGAACTATAGAAACAAAGAAAGTGAAATCGCTCGGTTGTGTCCAACTCTGCGACCCCATGGACTGTAGTGTACCAGGCTCCTCCATCCATGGAATTTTCCAGGCAAGAGTACTGGAGTGGGTTGCCATTTCCTTCTCCACTAGAAAGTTAGTGAAACGTCTTATTCAACAAACATCTCTTTAATTGGATAGCATGTCTTTTTTTAATATGAAGACATGGTTTAGGAGTAGAAACTTTAATTTACATGTATATACTTAATGTACTTCTGTGCATCACATAACTCTACAGAGAAAACAGATATACTGACCTCAGACATAGAGGATGACATGTCCTTGTCATGATAAGGGAAAGAATCAGTTCTGTGGCAGATGCTGGCTGGCCCCTTGAAGCAGAGACCTATAGTAGGAAAGGACCATCTTTCTACCCAGTCACTGTCTTAGGGAAAGAGATGTCTTTATGAAGGCAGTCCACTCTTCTGTTCAGTACAGGATGAGGCTGAGATTACTTCCAGATTAGGAGTCATTCACTGGCTGTGGGGAGTCCCTGGGCTAGGAAGTAAAGCATGGGTCTCAAAGGAGGCTGCATATTGGAACCATTTGAGGAGCATCAAAAAATACTAACACTTTTGTCTCACCATCAGGATTCAGATTTATGTGGTTTGGGCTGTGGCCCAGGCAATAGGGAATTTTAAAAGCAGCCAAGTTTGAGAACCACTAAGTTGGAAAAACCTATTTTCCGATCTTGCTGATAGATCTCAGGGAAAGCATTGGCCTCTTTGTGTTTACTTCCTAATCTGATTTATTGCATCACAAGACTTTCCTGCCTGGAAGAGATGTAATATGTCAAAGACTCTTTGCATGTAAGGCTCTGCAGAATTTCAGGGATTTACTTTTCTTTTTCTTGCTTCCTGTCTGAAGTCCTGTCTAAAAGCATCTGCTGCTGCTGCTGCTGCTGCTAAGTCACTTTAGTCGTGTCCAACTCTGTGTGTAAGAGAGCATTAAAAAAAAAAACTAAGACTTCTTTAAAGAAGTAAGTCATGTAGTCCATTTATGGAGATAAATAGGAAAGGTTTTTAGGTCAAATATTAAATCTTACAAAAAAGTCTTGAAGCTTAATTTATTTGATCCAAATATTTATGCAACATTTCAGTGGTGTAGTGTTTAGAGTGAGTAAAGTAATGATTTGGGGCTGAAAATTTTCAGGGAAGCAAAATTTAGAATATGTAAGGGAATAAAAGTACACACAGCTCAGAAACCATATTAAGGGCATTGTAACAATGGGTGTCAGCCAGAGAAGGAATCTACTAGCTGCGTGCTAAGCTTTGCTGATGACTATCACCAAGAGGAAATTGCTGTCAACTGTAACAGGATAAGATTAGATAAACTGACTGCTTTCCTGACCATTAGGTTTTTCTATACTAGAGTGGGTTGCTGAAAAGGATCACAGGGTCTCAGGAATATAATTCCTGGAGTATATTCTACAGGCCCCTTTCCCTAGGCTTTAGGAGGGTGTTACTGTCTGAATTCCCAGGACATTTGCTAGGAAGTGGCTTCATTGTAAATAAATATCAATTATTACCTAGATGGTGGTACTGGAACTAGGCCCAACCAATAGTTTTTAATATAAAACATAGTCGTCTTACACTGTGGGTTTTTAAAATAATAGCTTTATTGAGATACAATTCACATACCTGAAAGTCTCCCCTTTTAAAGTAATTCAGTGGATTTTTATATATTCAGGAAGAGATGTCACCACTAATATCTAAATCCAGAATTTTCATCATTTGTCCCCCAAATCCTTATACCCATCAGCAGTAATTTCCCCATTCTTCTTCTCTGTACCCACTGGCACATGCAGATTTGCGTTCTGTCTCTATGAGTTTGCCTATTATGGACACTTCATACAAATAAAACCATAAAATAGGTAGCATTTTGTTCCTGACTCCTTTCACTTACAATAATGTTTTCAAGGTCCGTCTGTGTTGTCACATGCCTTTGTACTTCTTTTCTTTCTGTGGCTGAGTAATAACCCATTGCATGGATAGGCCACATTTTGTATATGCATTCATCCTTAGGTGGACATTTGGGTTATTTTCAATTTTTTTGTGTGGACGTACATTTTCATTTCTTTGAATACAGACCTAGGAGGGGATTGGTGGGTCTTAGGGTCACTGTATGGAGAAGGAAATGGCACCCCACTCCAGTGCTCTTGCCTGGCAAATCCCATGGATGGAGGGGCCTGGTGGGCTACAGTCCATGGGGTCTCGAAGGGTCAGACACAACTGAGCAACTTCACTTTCTCTTTTCATTTAAATACACTGGAGAAGGAAATGGCAGCCCACTCCAGCGTTCTTGCCTGGAGAATCCCAGGGACGGGGGAGCCTGGTGGGCTGCCGTCTATGGTGTCACACGGACTTGGACACGACTGAAGTGACTTAGCAGCAGCAGCAGCAGCAGCAGCAGGATCATTGTGTGTTTAACTGTTTGAGAAAGTGCCAAACTGCTTTGCAGTGTGGCCGTGCCGTCTCACATGCCCACCAGTGATATGAGAGCACCCCGTTCCTCCACATCTCCACCGGCTCTTGATGCCGTCTCTGTTTTTATGATGGCCATCCTAGTGGGTGGGAAGTGGCGTTTGATTGTGGTTGTGACTTGTGCTTTTCTGGTAACTACTGCTAGTGTTCTTCGGTCAGCCACGTCGGACTCATTGTGACAGCGTGGACTGTAGCCCACTAGGGTCCTCTGTGCATGAAACTCTCCAGGCAAGAATACTGGAGTGAGTTGCCATGCCCTTCTCCAGGGAAATCTTTTCATGTACTCATTGACCATGTGAAAATAATATTTGGAGAAATATCTCTATTCAAATCCTTTGTCCATTTTTGAATTGGGTTGTCTTTTTATTATAGTTTGGATTAAAATTCATTATCAGAAATATGATTTACAACTATTCTTGCCCAGTCTGGGAGTTGTATTTTAATTTGTCTCATGGTGTCTCTTAAAGAAAAAAGTTTGCAATTGTGCTAACATTCATTTATCTATTTTTTGTTACTGGTACTTTTGGTGTTCTATCCAAGAAACCACTGTCCAATTTAAGGTTGTGAATAAGTACTCCTATGTTTTCTTTTAAGCATTTCACAATTTTAGGTCTTACATATAGGTCTATGATCCATTTTCTGTTAATTTTTGGGTATGGTATAAGGCAGCAATCCAAATTCATTATTTTGAATGTGATTGACTAGTTGCCATGGCACCATTTGTTGAAATAAAACTATTCTTTCCCCATTGAATTGTCTTGGCCTTCTTACCACAAATGACCATAAATGTAAAAGTTTTTTTTTTAATTTTATTTTATTTTATTTAACTTTACAATATTGTATTGGTTTTGCCATGTATCAAAATGAATCTGCCACAGGTATACATGTGTTCCCCATCCTGAACCCTCCTCCTTCCTCCCTCCCCATACCATCCCTCTGGGTCGTCCCAGTGCACCAGCCTCAGGCATCCGGTATCAGGCATCGAACCTGGACTGGTGACTTGTTTCAAATATGGTATTATACATATTTCAAAGCCATTCTCCCAAATCATCCCACCCTTTCCCTCTCCCAGAGTCCAAAAGACTGTTCTATACATCAGTGTCTCTTTTGCTGTCTCATATACAGGGTTATTGTTACCATCTTTCTAAATTCCATATGTATGCATTAGTGTACTGTATTTGTGTTTTTCTTTCTGGCTTACTTCACTCTGTATAATAGGCTCCAGTTTCATCCACCTCATTAGAACTGATTCAAATGTATTCTTTTTAATGGCTGAGTAATACTCCATTGTGTATATGTACCACTGCTTTCTTATCCATTCATCTGTGGATGGACATCTAGGTTGCTTCCACGTTCTGGCTATTGTAAACGGTGCTGCGATGAACATTGAGGTACACGTGTCTCTTTCAATTCTGGTTTCCTCAGTGTGTATGCCCAGCAGTGGGATTGCTGGATCATAAGGCAGTTCTATTCCCAGTTTTTTGAGGAATCTCCATACTGTTCTCCATAGTGGCTGCACTAGTTTGCTTTCCCACCAACAGTGTAAGAGGGTTCCCTTTTCTCCACACCCTCTCCAGCATTTATTGCTTGTAGACTTTTGGATCGCAGCCATTCTGACTGGCGTGAAATGGTACCTCATAGTGGTTTTGATTTGCATTTCTCTGATAATGAGTGATGTTGAGCATCTTTTCATGTGTTTGTTAGCCATCTGTATGTCTTCTTTGGAGAAATGTCTATTTAGTTCTTTGGCCCATTTTTTGATTGGATCATTTATTTTTCTGGAATTGAGCTGTAGGAGTTGCTTGTATATTTTTGAGATTAGTTGTTTGTCTGTTGCTTCATTTGCTATTATTTTCTCCCATTCTGAAGGCTGTCTTTTCACCTTGCTTATAGTTTCCTTTGTTGTGCAGAAGCTTTTAAGTTTAATTAGGTCCCATTTGTTTATTTTTGATTTTATTTCCAATATTCTGGGAGATGGGTCATAGAGGATCCTGCTGTGATGTATGTCAGAGAGTGTTTTGCCTATGTTTTCCTCTAGGAGTTTTATGGTTTCTGGTCTTACCTTTAGATCTTTAATCCATTTTGAGTTTATTTTTGTGTATGGTATTAGAAAGTGCTCTAGTTTCATTCTTTTACAGGTGTTTGACCAGTTTTCCCAGCACCACTTGTTAAAGAGATTGTCTTTAATCCATTGTATATTCTTGCCTCCTTTGTCAAAGATAAGGTGTGCATATGTGCGTGGATTTATCTTTGGGCTTTCTATTTTGTTCCATTGATCTATATTTCTGTCTTTGTGCCAGTACCATACTGTCTTGATGACTGTGGCTTTGTAGTAGAGCCTGAAGTCAGGCAGGTTGATTCCTCCATTTCCATTCTTCTTTCTCAAGATAGCTTGGCTATTCGAGGTTTTTTGTATTTCCATACAAATTGAGAAATTATTTGTTCTAGCTCTGTGAAGAATACTGTTGGTAGCTTGATAGGGATTGCATTGAATCTATAAATTGCTTTGGGTAGTATACTCATTTTCACTCTATTGATTCTGCCAATCCATGAACATGGTATATTTCTCCATCTATTAGTGTCCTCTTTGATTTCTTTCACCGGTGTTTTATAATTTTCTATATATAGATCTTTAGTTTGTTTAGGAAGATATATTCCTAAGTATTTTATTCTTTTCATTGCAATGGTGAATGGAATTGTTTCCTTAATTTCTCTTTCTATTTTCTCATTATTAGTGTACAGGAATGCAAGGGATTTCTGTGTGTTGATTTTATATCCTGCAACTTTACTATATTCATTGATTAGTTCTACTAATTTTCTGGTGGAGTCTTTAGGGTTTTCTATGTAGAGGATCATGTCATCTGCAAACAGTGAGAGTTTTACTTCTTCTTTTCCAATTTGGATTCCTTTTATTTTTTTTTCTGCTCTGATTGCTGTGGCCAAAACTTCCAAAACTATATTGAATAGTAATGGTTAAAGTGGGCACCCATGTCTTGTTCCTGACTTTATAGGAAATGCTTTCAATTTTTCACCATTGAGGATAATGTTTGCTGTGGGTTTGTCATATATAGCTTTTATTATGTTGAGGTATGTTCCTTCTATTCCTGCTTTCTGGAGAGTTTTTATCATAAATGGATGTTGAATTTTGTCAAAGGCTTTCTCTGCATCTATTGAGATAATCATATGGTTTTTATTTTTCAATTTGTTAATGTGGTGTATTACATTGATTGATTTGCGGATATTGAAGAATCCTTGCTGTAAAAGTTTATTTCTAGACTCTTGATTCTACCCCATTGATCTATATGGCTACTTTGAGGCCAGTGCCACATTATATTATTATAATTTTGTAGTAAGTCTTGAAATTGGAAAGTATGAATCTTTCAACGTTATCTCCTTTGGTTTAGATTATTTTGGCTGTTCTATGACTTTTGCATTTATGTATAAATTTTAGGGTCAGTTTGTATTTTCTTCCGAAAGGCAGCTAGATCTTGGTAGAGACTGAGTTGAATCTGTAGTGTTAAATTGAGTTATGTTAAAAACTAAATGTGTTAAACCTTAGTACTTAGTTCTTAGTAAAATGCCTGATATATAAGGAGGTAATATAACTCTTGTTAGACATTATCATTTGAATTATCACAAGTATTCCTTTTTTTATTTGATATTTTTGTTATTTTTGCTGCAGTTGTCCTGTGTGTGGCATTTTTCTATTCATAGTCGCAAATTGCTTTCTTTGGTAAAAATTATCATATTTATATGAAACTTCTGTTAATTGGTAAAATGCACTAGAATTGCCCAAGTGTCAATCTATCTGCAGAAGCAATTATAAAATCCTACATTGTAACACTGTAGAGACTATCTGTGAAGTTTCTCATTACTATTTCTGAATTCCATGAAGTCTTAAACTCAAGACTAATATCTACAGAAGCTCTTATTCCAAGCCATAAAAGAATTATTCTCCCATTGGCTTAATATATTGAAAACTGGGCTAGAGGCCAAGTTCCTCCTTTAAATCATCAATGTTGAAGTGAAGGCTAATGTGTACATTAGCTCATGTGTGTAAATTTTTGGAGGGAAATGGCCATAAGACTTAAAACTAACGTGCAGTAGATATAGAAATACTGCCGTGGAATAAACAACAAACACTTTAGCTACTGGATAGTTCACTGAGAGAACCTCTCAGCTGCTTATCAGGACATCCAAGCAATCCTCAATGTGGGAATTACGTGGCTGTCTTTCAAAATTAGAATTTATGGGTTTGTAGTAAGTTATATAGTATTTCCCTGGAGGCTTAGATGGTAAAGGAGCTGCCTGCAATGCAGGAGACCTGGGTTCGATCCCTGTGTTGGGAAGATCCCCTGGAGGAGGGCATTGCAACCCACTCCAGTGTTCTTGCCTGCAGAATCCCCATGGACAAAGGAGCCTGGCAGGCTACAGTCCATGGGGTCACAAAGATTCAGATACAACTGAGTGACTAAGCACAGCATATATAGGAGATCCAAAATGAAATAGGTTTACTTTTCATAATACTATCTTAACTATGCTATGCTATGCTAAGTCACTTCAGTCGTGTCCGACTCTGTGCGACCCCAGAGACGGCAGCCCAACCGGCTCTGCTGTCCCTGGGATTCTCCAGGCAAGAACACTGGAGTGGGTTGCCATTTCTTTCTCCAGTGCATAAAAGTGAAAAGTGAAAGTGAAGTCGCTCAGTCGCATCCGACTCGTAGCGACCCCATGGACTGCAGCCTACCAGGCTCCTCCATCCTTGGGACTCTCCAGGCAAGAGTACTGGAGTGGCTTGCCATTGCCTTCTCCGATATCTTAACTATAAGTGTGTCAATTATTCAATTTCCTAAACCTCAAAAAAAGGCATATATACCTGCAGTGAGACTCTCAACATTCAAGCATTTGAATTGTAGTTGTTTTTCAGTCGCTCAGTCATGTCTGACTCTTTGTGACCCCATGGACTGCAGCATGCCAGGCTTCCCTGTCCTTCACCATCTCCCGGAGCTTGCTCAAACTCATGTGCATTGAGTCGGTGATGCCATCCAACCATCTCATCCTCTGTCACTCCCTTCTCCTCCCACCCTCAATTTTTCTCAGCATCAGGGTCTTTCCCAGTGAGTCAGCTCTTTGCCTCAAGTGGCCAAAGTATTTCAGCTTCAGCATCAGTCCTTCCAATGAAAATTCAGGACTGATTTCCTTTGAGATTAACTGGTTTGATCTCCTTGCAGTCCAAGGGACTCTCAAGATTCTTGTCTACCATGACAGCATTTGAATGTTTTCATTCAAAAAAGTAGAATCACTGTAAGGGATACAGAACATGAGGTTTATTAGTCAGATTGGATTTTACACAGTTGTGGGAGTTGGTTAGGCAGTCTGTGTAAGCCTATTGCTTTTCTATGTTGTGTTGTACCTGAAGTCATCAGAACCAGGGTCAGGAAAGAAAGATGGACATGAAGTCAGAGCAAGATCAAACGAGGAAATCCACAAGGAATCCAGAAGGACGCCTGGAACGTGCCTGTGTCTCTCGCCACCTCTAAACTCAGAGATGCAGACGACCTGCTGAAGGGGCTACACCTTCTCTGTGAAGCTGCATACACAATCTAGGATTTCGAGAAGCCAAATAAGGACATCGTATGAGAGCTAGAGAAACTGTAGCCCAGTTATTTCCTGTGCCAACAAGGTGAGGTGACAGGTCAGTGACAACATCTGTGAGCTTCAAGGCCTGTGCCCTCAGCGTGACCCTGCACACACTTTGGGACTGCAAACATTTACGTTTTCAAGAAGACTGTGAAGTTCTCTTTTTTAAGGGGGATTTCAGTTTATCAGCATTAAAAAAGATAAATACAAGCTTTCAGAGGTTTCTCTGAATCTGAAACAGCAGCTTTGTAAAGTACTATTTTATTCCTGTTGACCATTTAAAGCCAAAAGCCTGAATTGATTTAACTACCCTGAGATTTGAGTCATGTTTTCTAAACAATGTTTTTAACTACATATTAGTAAGGGGTTTGCTTTCTACTCAGAAGTACATGTGAGCCCCAGGAATAATGCTAGGCCATTGTTCTCATGTCTTTTTCAGAAATATTCCATTTAGAACATATGTCAATATGATGCTGCAACTGGGGACAAAATAGCTTTGTGTTTGGCAGGCTCCAGCTGATCTGTAATGATCCAATGTTAGGGAAACACACAAAGAGCATTGATTTAAATAGATCAATATTAGTAAACAGAATGATTTAAAAACTCTTTCAATTCAGGTAAAAATGTCTTAGACCAGGAAGCAGCTGTATCCTGACCCTGATTGTGAGAATTTTTAGCAAGCTGCAGGGTTTTAAGAATACTCATTGAGCAAATTTGGGTTTTAGTAGGTTCAAGTCCAGAATGTCAAGGTCTACTAGATCTTGACCATAGAGTTCCATGCCCCTTATGGGCACAGAGAAACCAGAATAGAATCGGAGAAGTGTAGTAACTCATCAACAAGGCAAGTGTGGATATGATTTGAGTTGAAAAGAAAGAGTAGGGTTAGAGTTGGGCATTCTAAGAGAAATTTCATGACAGTAGAAAAGAAGATTACTGCACAATGGGCTATAATATGAAAATCAAACTTGAGGTAATAAGACTGGTACTTTCTTTCACTGACTTTCTAAAGCCTTACACAAATAAGTGCAATTATATAGAATTAGAAATGTCAGGTAGAAAAATGACTATCAAAACAGAATATTTTTAAAATCATTATGAGAGTAGTTTGTACAACTCCATAAAGTACATTTGAATTTTCAAATGAAACGATTAATGTTCTACAAAATTACAACTTTGAAAAACTGATCCTACTGGAGAAGGATTAAATGGACCAATTACCAGAGAAGAAATAGAGTCTAATTTAATCCTCTCCCCCTAAACAAAACACACAAATCATCCAGACAAGATGGTTTCACATGGAAATTCTTTCAAACATTTAAAGATCAAATAACCTCCATGATTCTTAACCTAGTGTACAGAAAAAGAAGGAAAACTTTCATATCCTCTCAATGAAATGATTACAATGTGAAGCTCAAAAGCAAAGATTATTACAAAAACAGGATAAGTCTTACTTATTAAAACTGATAAAAAGTTAAAATGTAAGTGACAAAACCCAACAGCTCATTAAAAGCCCATATTACACCCTGAACAAGTGAAATTTATTTCAGAAAGGTAAAGTATTGCTCTGTAGGGAAATCTATCAGTAAAATTAAGCTAAGGAAAAAAACCAGAAGATCATCTCAATAGAAAAAGAAAGAATAATTGACAAATTCAATATCCACTCATGTTAAAAACAGCCAGCATAATTCCTTAGTGGGAAAACACAAGAGAATTTCTAACTAAAATCAGAAACAAGGATGTCTACTATCTCCACTATTTTACCTTTATAGTAGAGGCATCAGCCAATGAAAAAAGATAAGAAAAAACAAATAGAAGCATAAAAATTTGAAAGGAAGGTATATGTTAATCAATGATATAATTGTGCATCTAGAAAATTCAAAATAATGAATTGAAAAAACACTAAAATAGTAAGGAATTTTGACAAAGCATTGGGTAATAAAATCAATATGAAGAAGTCAATAATCTTCATAAAAACAGGAAAAAAATAATAGGCATAAGTTAACAGATGAATCCCTTACAAAAGCAAATGAAAAAATAAAATACTTCATTGTGAACTCAACAAAAATATCCAAAATTTGTATTAGAAAAACCATAAAGTCATCTTCAAAGTCACAATAGATGACTTGACCACATGGAAGACATATGTTTGGGGATAAGAAAATTTAATATTGTAAAGATGTTAGGAGAAGAGGAACAATGAGAAAGGGATAACTTTTTCAGATATTAAACCTTTTATGAATAATCATATTTAAACTGGTGCTGCATGAAGAGGCAGTCAGACTATGGGAACAGAGAAGAATAATCTAGGAATACACTCAACTGTGTATGAAATTTTACTTTGTGACAAAAGTAGTACCTTAAATCAGTGATGAGAAGATTAATTTGTACATAAGTTGTATTTGGATAACAATAAAAATAATGTTTGAATCAACTTTTCATAACATATTTTTGGTAAATTCCAGGTGAGTTAGATATTTAAACATAAAATTAAAGCCATGTAAGTAACCAAAGAACACATGAGTGGATTCCTGCCATTCAGAATTTGATTTCTCCTCTCCCAAACATCAACAGCAAAAATAAAAATCTTTTGGGTAGCATAAATATCACAAGCAAAGAAGAGAGACAAATGAAGGAAAGTATTTGCAACTTAAATAGCAAAGCTTTAATATCCCAAAGACATGAAGAACTTCTAAAAATAGGAGGAATAACCCATTTTAAAAATTGAACAAGACATGTGAACCTTCCATTCACACAAAAAAAGGAATACAAATAACCTTTAACCATATGAAAAGAAACTTGACCTTGATCTTTGTAAAAGAAACACAGGCTAGAAATAGAACAGTATAGGATATGGCTTCTGACTATCAAATATACAGAAAGCCAAATGTTTGACAGTCTTCTCTATAGGTAAGCAAAATGTCAGTGTTTAGTTGAGACGTCTTCAGATTTATATTGAATTATTCATGAAAAAAAATGTATGCTGCTCTGGAATTTGCTTCAAAGTAATCTGGTAAAGGGAGAGTTTTGGAAACATGAAACAAAATTGGCCATATACTGGTAATTTAGAAGCTGGGTACTCAGTATATGGGGGTACATTACTAGTCTCTCAAACTTTGTATATATTTGAAAGTTCTCATAAAAAAAAATAAAAGGGAAATTCATACAGTTTCAAAAGATACCACAAAATTAAGCTAAAGGGGAAAATGTTACCTTACAGAAAAAAAAAATTTAGAGAAATAAAAGTATTCATTGGTTTAGAAGTATGCTTAGTTTGTGAGAATAATGATATATCAGTGGAAGAAAAAAATAATTTAAGGTTGACCTGTGCTAGAATTTTTGCCCTTTATTTTCAGTATGTATGAGATCAATGAATTCTTGGTTTATTTCTGTTATATTATATCCCTTGACCATAGAATGAACCAAAATGAACACACTTTTAAAAAATAGACCTGATTGCTCCAGGAGACACATTGACCCCTGCCAACTTAAATAAAAGTTGTTCAGTTAAGTTGATGTTGATTTATGTTTGCAGTTTGGTTTGAATCTTCCATACAGGCTCACATCCGTTAATTCTAAATAGCCCTTAGGAAATATGGAAGTAAAAATTATCTTTAATAAACCTTGCTAAAAGAACAAAATGTTATAGAATGCACTACAGAGACTGTTTGTTTGTTTTTAATTTACACCCCCTCTCCTTCAGCTTTCTTCCTTCCAGAACATGCCTTCTGTTGTACTGATGCAAGGCTGAAGGTCCCTAGAGTACTCCAGCCATCCATAATTTAACTCTACCGTCCTGGACATGCATGTGGTTATAGGAAGCTGTATTTCAAGGTCAGTTAATGAGAACCACCTTCAGGCTATCATTCAGATAATGAAGAGCTTGCTCGGAGAGTCCCAGACCTCAAATGCTCTTACTGCAGCCCAACACAAACCCATCAAATAAAGATAAATGAGAAAATATTCAACAGCTGTCCGTTTTATGCTTGCTAGTTTTATTTTATTGAATCCATCTACACTGAATGCAGGGGGAAGGCAGTGGCACCCCACCCCAGTACTTTTGCCTGGAAAATCCCATGGACGGTGGAGCCTGGTAGGCTGCAGTCCATGGGGTCGCTAAGAGTCGGACACGACTGAGCGACTTCACTTTCACTTTTCACTTTCATGCATTGGAGAAGGAAATGGCAACCCACTCCAGTGTTCCTGCCTGGAGAATCCCAGGGACGGGGGAGCCTGATGGGCTGCCGTCTATGGGGTTGCACAGAGTCGGACACGACTGAAGCGACTTAGCAGCAGCAGCAGCACACTGAGTGCAAAGCAATATCAGTGATATTTTATTTGTCTACCATTTTAAGCTTTCCGAAGTACCTTAAGAATATTAAGTTGGTTTTTATGAATTTAATAAGTTCAGATCACAAGGTCGTAGCTTGTCAAGATGCTCTTAAAGTTGTTATTTATGGAACCAGCTAAGTTTGCATGGATCAGTCTGTCTGTGTAGTAGTCATCAATACATATCTGTAGCATTGGTTAAGGTCCTTGCTAGAGAGGTCAGAGTCTTATCCGCAGAACGATGCAAAACACCATGCAAAACAGAATGTGCCACTGGGTGTTAGATGGACAGATGGATGCTCTCATGGAGAAGCCCCATTCTCTGAGCTCTGAACTCTTCAACAGACAAGTTTATATATTCTCTGCCAATGCAAATCTCACTTTTAAAAATTATAGTTCCTTTGTATTTTCCCTCTTCCCAGATTATTTGAAATTGTTCCTCTAAAGATATTCTGTTCTGAGGAAGTTTTTATACTCTCGTGCAACTTAAAATAGAAAAATAAGCTCAGGAAGCCAGACATGGAAACTAACAAGGTCATTATTTCATCTAGATATTCACTTTATAGGTGAGGAAGGAAGGAGAATCCACGTTCTGAACTTAGAGAGACACCACTTCCACCAACTATTCAAAGATAAATACTGTTAATCATCACACTGGTGTGGGTCTGAGAAGGTTAAATAGATTTACACACATGTATTGGCCCTCTCCCAGGTGGCACTAGAGGTGAAGAACCCGCCTGCCAATGCAGGAGACATAAAGGGACGGGTCGGGAAGATCCCTTGGAGAAGGAAATGGCAACCCATTCCAGTATTCTTGTCTGGGAAATTCCATGGACAGACGGGCCTGGCAGGCTACAGTCCATGGGGCAGTGAGGAGTCAGACAGGACTAAAGTGACTTGGCGTGCACACACATATGTACCAAGCTCCTCCTATATACCAACCACTGTACTGGACTCTGTGGTTCTAGCAGTGGTCAAGAAAAGTGAATTCCTGAGCTAATGGAATTTATGTTGAACAAGAATGAAACATAAGAGGGTCGAAAGAGAGAGAGAGAGAGAACAAACGGGCAACCTCATTTGAAATAGTCCAACCATGAAAATCATGTTCCCAGAGAAAGCTCCTCTCTCCTATAAAGTGAAAATATTTCTACTTTCCACCTTTGTAACTCACTTTCCATTTCAAGTCATGAAGAGCAGTCTTGGGGTTTCCTCTATTAGAAACTGTCACCCCATAAGTTACGTAACTTCCCTACACATGATTTCTCATCTGTAAATTAAGGGCTGTGCACGTGTGCTCAGTCGCTTCAGTCATGTCCAGCTCTGCAACCCCATGGACTGTAGCCCACCAGGCTCCTCTGTCCATGGGATTCTTCAGGCAAGAATACTGGAGTGGGTTGCCATACCCTTCTCCAGGGGATCTTCCCAACCCAGGGATTAAACCTTCGTCTCCTACACTGCATTGCACTTTACCACTGAGCCACTGGGGAAGCCCAAAGTAACGGCTAGACCACATAATTACTTAGATTTCCTTCTACCTTTAAGATGCTTCATTAAACAGAGCCTCATGGGTGTTTTGAACTCTTTTCCCTACTCCGCCCAGCCTCTCACTGTCCCAAGAAAGGCTCTGAGGAAGACGCTGCTGTTTCTGTGTCTAAAAGGCCTGTGGCTCTTGTGGTGTAGTCTGTGAGGCAGAGATAACGTAGGGAGGAGTCAGACCCATTTCCTGAAGCATGACAGTCTCCTGGCTTTTTCTTCCCTTTTAGATTCATAGAACTACAAATATTGTCAGTCATCGTGCAGGAATAAACAGTACTGCTAAACTTGTCAGCTTTTTGATCCTTCCCAGATCTTTCTATTTTTTAGCCCAGTTCTTGGAAAAAGAAGGCTTATCAAGGCTTTTCTTTTTCTTTGGAATGTTATATTTGCTGCGCTAATGATAGATTATTGAAATAAAATCATATATTTTAGGACTCAGAAAATCACATAATTGTAAAAGAGGAACCAAACTAAATACAAAAGAACTAAAAAAAAAAAAAAACTAAATCCAAAACAATTATATGTATATATGTATGAAATGAGGGCTTCCCTCGTGGTTCAGATGGTAAAGAATCTGCCTGCAATCCGACAGAGCTGGTTTCGATCCCTGGGTTGGAAAGATCCCCTGGAGAAGGGAACGGCTACCCACTCCAGTAAAAAATGAATCATAAAATGTATTTTTAAAAGAAATGTGGAGGCGAGCTATCTTATACCCAGCTCACTATGTCAGTTTCTTTAATAGTCTATTGAAGACACTGAATAAATTGTTTCCACGGTGCCAGGTTTTGCACTCATTTCAGGTGGAATTTATGCTCAGTGCGACAAAATCTCCACCTTCTTTCACTTAAAGAAAAGATTCTGTGTGGGCTGCGGTAGAACTGATCCACGTTAGGTGGGGCGTTGACTCTGAATAAGCACGTGATTGGGAGGCAACCCCAGGCAGCCTATGCATCAGGGCAGAAACGCACGGTAGGTCAGGTAGCTGGCAAGGAGCGATAGTCCCGTTCTGTAAGTGGCGACTAACAAGGTCCTGAATCTCCTCTCGTACCTCATTCCTCCCTATGCTGCAAGGTTAAATGCAAGTTCGTCTTCCCCCACAAAAGCTTCTCTGACATTTGCAGTCCATGAAAACTATCATTTTGTTAGAACTAAAAAGCACAACTATTTGCCTCATTTATCAACTAATCATGTTCCACCACGTAAAATTACATTGTATTGTCTTGCATCTTTGTTCAACTCCTAAGTGTGTGCATGCCATGTCAAAAGTTAGATGACAGAATAATTTGTAACTAATTTTTGTAATTTTATATGGTATAGTTTGTGACACAGAGATAGTGCAGGGAGGAGTCAGACCCATTTCCTGAAGCATGACAATCTTCTGGCTTTTTCTTCCATTTTAGATTCATAGAACTACAAATATGTCAGTCATCGTGCAGGAATAAACAGTACTGCTAAACCTGTCAGCTTTTCAACCCTTCCCAGGCCTTTGTTTTTAGCCCAGTTCTTAGAAAAAGAAGGCTTATCAAAGCTTCTATTTTTCTTTGCAGTGTTATATTTGCTGTACCAAGGATAGATTATTGAAATAAAATCATGTATTTTAGAACTCAGAAAATCACATAATTGTAAAAGAATTTTATAATTTTCGTCTTTGGACCTGATACTATATATTGAAGATATTTAACTAGATTTGCTCAAGGTTTAACCTTTTGTGACACTGTCACTAATAATATTGCAAAAAACATAGTAGACTTTAAGCAAAATTTTAAAATGTGCTGATGTATCTTCTTGACTCTGTTTTCGTTTTTCCAGAAAACCACAGTATCCTCCAACTTTATCTTGTATTTAGGTAACTAGTAGCTTAAATTTCTTCCCTCTGATTATCAAGGTTTGTGTCTGGGGAAAAATTTTGCTTTAATTACTTAACTATCTAAGACTATTTTAATTTAATCTGTTTTTTCCCCCAAGAGAATTAACAGTTTTATCTGATTCTACCAGTCAGGCAGACTTCATCACCCTTGGAGGAAGTTTGCATGAGCAAGTTTGGAGAGGAAAGAGAGAATAAGATAGAGGGGTGCTGGTGGTGATAAACTTAAATGGGGGGACTATACGACTTTGGCATCAATCTCCTCTAGCAACACGTTTGGCTTAAAGACTAGGAGCAGCAATATCTTCAACCGAAAAGTCCTGATAAGACATTTAGTACCATCCAAACACAGAATTAGTCACTGCTACACAGTCCATCAGGGCAGACATTTTCTAAGAAGAATTTCACATCAGTAGTGGAGATACCTGCATCAAGGAAGGCTGGTTGTGGATGGTTGCTAAGCACCTCTTCCTGAGCAGTGATTATACTTTCTATAATGGCAACCCACTCCAGTCTTTTTGCCTGGAGAATCCCAGGGACGGGGGAGCCTGGTGGGCTGCCGTCTATGGGGTTGTACAGAGTCAGACACAACTGAAGCGACTTAGCATAGCATAGCATGGTGAAATCCTATAATTTGTGAACCTAAAGCTCAAATATTGTATTGGCCTAATGGATGGAAAAGTTAATCAAGACTTCTTGGGAAGGTTAATCAAGACTTCTTGGGAAGGTTAATCAAGACTTCCTGGAGTAAGAGTGATAACTTGAGGGAAATTTGAAGGATGAATGTGCCTGCTCTGAATCGGTGGAGTTTATAGGAGAGTAGACATCAAGAAGGAGAAGGCGATGGCACCCCACTCCAGGACTCTTGCCTGGAAAATCCCACGGACGGAGGAGCCTGGTAGGCTGCAGTCCATGGGGTCACTAAGAGTCAGACATGACTGAGCGACTTCACTTTCACTTTTCACTTTCATGCATTGGAGAAGGAAATGGCAACCCACTCCAGTGTTCTTGCCTGGAGAATCCCAGGGACGGGGAAGCCTGGTGGGCTGCCGTCTATGGGGTCACACAGAGTCGGACACGACTGAAGTGACTTAGCAGACATAGATATTACAAAAGAAAAAGAGTACATTCGTAGTCAGCAAGCATCCACCCTGACAGTCTCACTCAGTGAAGAAAGGATGATGTTATAAGAGGAAAGCTTTAGTGCAGAAATATAAATTGGCAGCTCTCAAAATACTTGCGCTCAAAAACCATTCACTAATTAAAGAATAGCTATCCACCACCCATAATACGTTTATTAAGATTTAGCATCAGTAGGGTTCAAATTTTATAAAATTCTGGTGTAAAAACATTGTAAATCTTACAAATGATGTAATAATTCTGGCTGGCTAACTACATGATTATTTTTTTTCATCGTTATTTATCCAAATAAATAAAAACTATTTATTTTAGTTTTACCATGTGCTAAAATGACAGTATAAAATTTTTAAAGTTTTGTTTAAATTGCATCATTTTCTTGCATGTAGAAAAATGACTAGAAGTATGTAGCAATTTTCATGGAATAGCCTGTTGTTGACATTTGATTTGGGTCACCTCAGAACTCCTGAAGAGTACAGTGTTTTCTGAACTGCAGAAACGGAAGAATATTCCTCCCTATCACCTGATAGAAGAGAATGTTTCTAATCCAGGGACATTTTCATAAGCCTTTGTCCACATAGAATATGACAAATCCATTTCTATAACCCAGATCAGTTGTACCAAATGGCAAATCATTTTGCTACTCTGAAGAGGAGACACCGCACCAAGTGTTTGGTGGATGATGGTGTAATTCAGAAGCAAGTGGCAGTAGTTTTCGAGTCACCACTGTATTTAACATTAACCCTTGGCCATCTATCACCTGTAATTATTATAGCAACAGAAGAAATGAAGACTGAGACAGATGTTTAGGGCAATGGGAGAAATGGCAAGAGATGTTCCTTCAGGAGAAACGTTAGCAGAAATACCGTAGTTATGCCTCTGAGTAGCTCTTCCTCTTTTTCCAAGGCCTAGAAAATATTCAGCAGATTTGCCAAACACAGCAGATTTGCCACTGAAGAACAGAGGGTTCAGTATTTCAAAACAGAAGATTTTAAAACATGGCTATTGAAACGATTTCAAATCAATGTTTTTAAAGGTTGTCATTTCGTTGTTAAATTTTTTTAATTAAAGAGAGAATATTTTGTATTCACGTAACAGAAAGTTCATCCTGCAGGATTAGATGCACAATATTCCCCTAGGTTTTTGTCTTCCACTACTCATATATAATGTCAGCCTCCCTCTACACACCTGCATCGTCTTGGACGTACTTTTCTGCTCCCTGTAACTCGTCTTCCTAGCACCATACTCTTGATCTGAAGGGACACTGGTTTTATTTATTTATTTATTTATTTATTTTATCAAGAATCTCTTTTATTGATTATCAGAAACATTACAAACATCTAATATGAACAAATTGTAACATGACAGTATTTAGTTTGAACAATTAATACATTTCAGATATAATATTATACATATTTCAATGTTATTCTCCCCAATCATCCCACCCTCTCCTGATCCCAGAGTCCAAAAGTCTGGTCTATACATCAGTGTCTCTTTTGCTGTCTCGGACACTGGTTTTAAAAAAAAATGCTGTAACTCTTTAAGTTCTACTATTGCCTTGGCAATGGCCATCCCTGGTGGGTATCACATAGCTTTTTGCTCCATATTACCTGACATGAGAGCTTCCCTGGTGGTTCAAATGGTAAAGAATCTGCTTGCAATGCAGGAGACCCAGGTTCGATCCCTGGGTCAGGAAGATCCCCTGGAGAAGGGAATGGCAACCCACCCCAGCATTCTTGCCTGGAGAATTCCATGGACAGAGGAGCCTGGTGCAGTCTATGGGGTCGCAAAAAGTCAGACACAACTGAGCAGCTGACCCTTTCACCCGATGTGATGTAAAAGGATAGGCGCTAAGTAAAATCATGGAAGAATTCTCAGTTCTGAGGCTGCTCTGAACTAGTTAACTCAGAATTTCACAGAATAGAAGCATTTCAATTTTATAACTTTGAAAGCTAAATTTACATTGTTTTGAAGGAAGCCAAAAGAAAAGTGTTCATCATAAATGCTTATTTTTCCTTCTACACAGGCCCACCATCACGACCATCACTATGACCGATGGGGACTATGATTATCTGATCAAACTCCTGGCCCTTGGAGATTCAGGGGTAGGGAAGACAACATTTCTTTATCGATATACAGACAATAAATTCAATCCCAAGTTCATCACGACAGTAGGGATAGACTTTCGGGAAAAACGTGTGGTAAGTTTTTAACCATACTGTTAACCGGTTGCTGATCCTCCTATATATAAAATAAGAATTAAGAAAATATGTTTATTGCATTGCAAGGTGTCTGTCTTTTATCACATGAAATTCATAACCTGTCACTTTGATCCAATTTGAATATTATATTTCACTGTCTCAACTCTAAACAACGTTTTGCTTAGAAAAAATCCAGTAGCACTTGTCTCCAGAAGCACACAGAGCAACTAAAATAAATTATTTATGGGTTTCTATAGTGTGTTTTCTATGAATTCTTAAGGAATCTTTCAAAACATGAATTCATTATCTAAAACCATTAAGTCTTGATCTAAGTTTCTCAATATAAACAAAGTGTTCACTTCCCGGTGCTTAAGAAAAAGGTTAAAAGGATGATTGGCAAATAGCTGGAACATGAGCTTTGTGAGTTCCTGCTGCCTTTTTATTTATGTGTAGACTCAGCCATCAATCACTAGCTTCTCATGAACAGAATGTGAGACCAACCCATGCTATTTTTCGAGCTAAGAGAGTTAAAGTGAGAATCAGAAGCACTTCCTTCCCCTGTGCTAGACGCTAATGACAGGAGTAAGGATATTGTGACATGTGGGACGTGGAGCATAGGTGCAGGAGCTGAGCCAGAGCCCCCGCCTCCCGAGGTGCTCTTGAGCACCAAGATGGCGCGGCTCCGGTTCCTGTCGCAAATCCCCTCCTACCTCAAACGCCGGTTCACTTTGCTCTATTTGTCGTATTAGAAACTAGTACAACATTGCAAAGCAACTGTACGCCAATAAAATCTTTCTTGAAAAATAAATTCACTCATTCCTCAACAACTGGGGAGAAAAAAGAACAAAGAAAATGAGGATTGAGAAGTTAAATCATGATTTCTTAGAATGTCCTGTCCCTTATCGGAAATGTCAGTACTGTCGTCTTGGCAAATTTGCTCCCAATCCTAAAAGGCAGAGGAACCAGAGATCAAATTGCCAACATCCGCTGGATCATGGAAAAAGCAAGAGAGTTCCAGAAAAACATCTATTTCTGCTTTATTGACTATGCCAAAGCCTTTGACTGTGTAGATCACAATAAACTATGGAAAATTCTGAAAGAGATGGGAATACCAGACCACCTGATCTGCTTCTTAAGAAATCTGTGTGCAGGTCAGGAAGCAACAGTTAGAACTGGTCATGGAACAACAGACTGGTTCCAAATAGGAAAAGGAGTACGTCAAGGCTGCATATTGTCACCATGTTTATTTAACTTACATGCAGAGTACATCATGAGAAATGCTGGACTGGAAGAAACACAAGTTGGAATCAATATTGCTGGGAGAAATATCAATAACCTCAGATATGCAGATGACACGACTCTTATGGCAGAAAGTGAAGAGGGGCTGAAAAGCCTCTTGATGAAAGTGAAAGTGGAGAGTGAAAAGGTTGGCTTAAAGCTCAACATTCAGAAAACGAAGATCATGGCATCTGGTCCCATCACTACATGGGAAATAGATGGGGAAACAGTGGAAACAGTGTCAGACTTTGTTTTTCTGGGCTCCAAAATCACTGCAGATGGTGACTGCAGCCATGAAATTAAAAGACGTTTACTCCTTGGAAGGAAAGTTATGACCAACCTAGATAGCATATTCAAAAGCAGAGACATTACTTTACCAACAAAGGTTCGCCTAGTCAAGGCTATGGTCTTTCCTGTGGTCATGTATGGATGTGAGAGCTGGACTGTGAAGAAGGCTGAGCACCGAAGAATTGATGCTTTTGAACTATGGTGTTGGAGAAGACTCTTGAGAGTCCCTTGGACTGCAAGGAGATCCAACCAGTCCATTCTGAAGGATATCAGCCCTGGGATTTCTTTGGAAGGAATGATGCTAAAGCTGAAACTCCAGTATTTTGGCCACCTCATGCGAAGAGTTGACTCATTGGAGAAGACTCTGATGCTGGGAGGGATTGAGGGCAGGAAGAGAAGGGGACGACAGAGGATGAGGTGGCTGGATGGCATCACTGACTTGATGGGTGTGAGTCTGGGTGACCTCCGGGAGCTGGTGATGGACAGGGAGGCCTGGCGTGCTGCGGTTCATGGGGTCGCTAAGCGACTGATCTGATCTGATCTGATCCCCTCCCATATGTCTCCACAGATCTAGGTATAAGTCCTTGCAAAGTTTTCCCTTTAAAATATTTTCACTAAACCATAAGTAAGGGAGCTAGATAATAGAATTGTTATACTTGGTTTAAATTAAGAACTCAAAAGGCCATCACCTATAAAATTTAAACTTTTATAAAAAGAGCCTTTGAAAAAATGGGTAAAAAGGGAAGACTTGGAATAGCCTGTGCAAACTTACTGAGCAACCCTGTGTGCATTTCATGGTTAAGTCTTGTTGAAAGTCCCCATCCACAGTAGAAGATAAAGTACTTGTAAAATATTTTACTGTTTTAAAAATTCCTTCAAATGTGTTATTTCACTTAAGTTTACAGTAACTCTGAAAAAATAGGAGATTATGGGTCTCGATTTGCCAGTAAGAAAGTAAGATGCTATGAAGTTAAATGAAGAGTTGATATTCGAACCTAGAACTTGGGTCCTTAGTCGACTGTTTGCTGCTTCCTTGAGGAAATGACAGAAGGTGTCTAATTTAAGTTTGCAGGATGCATAAATTGTGTTGAAAACCATACTTATACTTGACATTTAAAAGTGAGAGTATATGTGATAACTTCTAGGAGAAAAAAAGCAAATATTTATTCTCCACTGTGAACTTTGACTATAATAATTGAGAAAAAATACGTGGAGTGAACCCAGGGAATTTGAATGCTGACAAAATCAAAGCAGCATAAACTAACGACATTTGTACTCTTTCAGGCTTACAACACCCAGGGACCAAATGGGTCAACAGGGAAAGCATTTAAGGTGCATCTCCAGCTTTGGGACACTGCAGGACAAGAGCGGTAATAGTGAATTATTTTGTTTCTAGCTACAAATAGCTTAGAAAAATTTACTTTAATGTCAGTGTGTGTTTGTACAGTGTGTGTGTGTGTGTGTTAAGGTGCTTTAGTCATGTCCGACTCTTTGTGACCCTGTGGACTGTAGCCCGTCAGGCTCCCCTGACTATGGGATTCTCCGGCCAGGAATACTGGAGTGGGTTGCTGTTTCCTCGGGCAGGGGCTCTTCCCAACCCAGGGATCGAACCCATGCCTCTTATGTCTCCCTCACTGGCAGATGAATTCTTTACCACTAGTGCCACCTGGGAAGTGGTATTGTATGTGCCACTTTAATACGACTACTGTATGTGAACTTGAAAAATGTAAGGAAATGCAACTCTCCTCCTGATTTCAAAATAGACATCTATATCAACAAATAAAAATAAATTATCTGTAGTGAATTAACCATAACCAGCAATTGTGTATTTGGTGCAGATTGCAAAAATCAAATTTTCAGAAATTTCTGTGAAGATTCTTATGCATTGTCTTTGTACTTTGTGATCATTAAAAAAAAAAAAATCCAGAATTTAATTGAACTGGGGTGGGAAATTAACATTGTTACAAGTGCTACTTGAAGAGTGAGTTGAAGGGAAGGGTGCTAATATATTTTTCATCTCTTTCTGTCTTTACACACAGCCACGCATCCTGTACCATTTGACTTACTTTACTATGATTTCGGTCACATCATCACCCTCCAGCTGGAATGTTTTATTCCTTTCCCACCATTCCTGAGCCTCTCCTTTCAATAGGCCTGGCTCACATTACATGTGCCTGGTGGGGCTTTTCCAAACTCCCCAGCTGAAACAAATTCGCTCTTTCTTGAACCCTTACGATGTCTATTCTTCCATGCCTTGGGAGGCTGCATGCATGCTAAGTCGCTTCAGTCATGTCCAGCTCTTGGTGACCCTATGGACTGTAGCCCACCAGGCTCCTCTGTTCATGGGATTCTCCAGGCAAGAGTCCTGGAGTGGACTGCCATCATGCCCTCCTCCAGAGGATTTTCCCTGCCCAGGGACGGAACCCAGTCTCCTGTGTCTCTTGCATTGGCAGCTGGGTTCTTTACCACTAGTGCCACCCGGGAAGCCCATCCATGCTTTAAGTTACTTTAATTAAATAAGTTAATTAATTATATACCACCTTGTAATAAGACTTCCCTGGTAGCTCAGTGATAAATTTGCCTGCCAATGCAGGAGACACGGGTTCGATCCCTAGGTCAGAAAGATTCCCCTGGAAAAGGAAGTGTGGCAAATATTCTTGCCTGGAAAAACCCGTGGGCAAAGGAGCCTGGCAGGTCCATGGGATCGCAAGAGAGTTGGACACGACTTAGCGACTAAACAACAACATCTTGTGATAAGGCGTGTCTTTTATCTTTGTCTCTAACGGCTGTTCTTCAATCCACTTGTGGCCTTCTCACCCCAACACAATTGTGAGCTTCATAAGAACAGAGACTATGATTGTTTTCTCAGCCTTGTCTCTGGTGCAGCCACCCAGACAAGAGACACCCGCTAGACGGTAGTGTTGATTGTTTAGACCTGGGGGTGCGATGCCATGATTTGAAGAAAATACATTTCTTTGAGATCCAAGTTTTCAAAGCGCAGAAGACCCCAAGCTAATGCAGCTTTTCAGTATTAGATAAAACAAAAATTGGCAATAGGTTGTCAGAGAAGATATATAGAAGGCACATACCTCCAAATTCTGCATCACATGTCTCACAATGTTTATGCTTGTAAACACTTCAGTCTTTGAAAAGAGTCCAAAACATTCTCAACTTTCATTGAGTGTAAACGCCAGGAGAGGCGCCGGGCCCTCTCTGTGAGCTCTTTTGACTGTGAATTCCATTTACACGCATCCTTCAACGCGGCTGGTTCCTCTGAAGTCATTCCTCACAGGAATCTCTGTTCATATGTCAGTTTTGTTGTCACAAAGATGTATGTTTTATAGACCAATTTAATTCATTTTTGAAGAACTAATATGAGAAAATGTGGTTCCCATATGTCTTCACACACGATTTGTCAGCCTAGCATGACGGCAGGCTTCTCTCATCTGGCCCCTGAAGACAGCTGCTCTGGGAGAGAAATGGAAAGACTGGGGATCGTCTTAGTAACACCAAGGTTATTCATCCCTTGAGAATTTTGCATTCTGTATATTAAAGTGTAGCTAAGCAACAAGATAAACAATGCCTCACACCTCAAGCCTGTGCCTGAGGACGTCTGGCACTGTAACCCATGTAAGATAATGATTATTGATAAAAGTCACATTATGGGAAGGAGGAAAAAGATCATACCCCTTATGTAAACCAAAAGGATGCAGAGCACAGACTTAGTTCTCAGTGAGGGAGCAAGAGCTATCATGTGCCCCTGGGATCTGTTTGTTCATGGGGTCCTGGCATTCCACATTCTGGGGACAGAATGAGGTTGGTGGGTGGAGCTAGAAATAAATAAGATTACTCATGGAGTAAACCCTGGAAAGGCTTCCCTGGTGGCGCAGTGGTGAAGAATCCGCCTGCCAGTGCGGGAGACACAGGAGACATGGATTCGATCCCTGGGTTGGGAACATCCCCTGGAGGAGGAAATGGCAGCCCACTCCAGTGTTCTTGTCTGGGAAATCCCATGGACGGAGGAGCTTGGTGGGCTACAGCCCACAGGGTCTCAAAGAGTCAAACAGGACTGAGCGACTAAGCCCTAGCACAAAACCCTGGAAACTCTGGAGGCTCACAAGGGTCCTGGGGTTGAGTGGTCCAGGGTGTGAGCCTGGCTCAGAGCAGAAGTGTCCTGTCCCTGTTGCTATGGATGCAAAAGTCTTTGCTCCAATGTGATCTATCCAACAAGCACGTTTTAAAGTAACTGTCATGGGCTGTGTTAATGAGAGGGGAGTAAGGCACAGTAGGTTTGTTCTCAGATGAGAAACACACACACACACACATACACACACACACACACACACACACACAAGAGAGGCCAGAGAACAGACTACTGCAGCTGACTTAGCCACACTCTTGTGGTTTGAGCAGGAGACAGTTTTGTGAGTACAGATAGTCCCCACAGAGAAACAACGATTCAATAAAAGCACTATAATCTCTGAGCTTCTAGTGACTGGTAGGGACAAATCCACAAAGATAACACTGAGTAAGATTTTTGGTATTTCATAATCATCATGATTATATCCTACCAAAGAATCTTATTTTGGGAATAAATAGTCTTAACTAAAATATCTCTTTTCTGTGTCTCCGTATTAAAAGTATTGTTTCTATTGAAGTCATTTAACTCCTTAATAATTTCATATCCTTTGCTATTTTCTATTTTGTTTCTTTCTCTCAATCTGGCAAACAATCATCAAAAAAATATTTCAAAGTCATGAAAACACAATGGATAGCGAGTTAAAAACACCACTTCTTTTCTCTTGGAGGTTCCTGTCTAGGATGGAATTTGGACAAATAAACAATTGCAATAAAGCTTCAGGACAGTAACAGGAAAACAAAGAGTGGTTGGTGGCTGTCAGATGCACCAGGAGGAGTGCATAACCCAGATGGCGGTGTTGGGAAGTCTGGGGAAGTGATACTTCTATATATAAATATATACACTCATACAAATGTATGAGTGAACCTTTCCTGGCTAACGGGGTAGGAGGTAAAGGAAGCCTGAAGGCAAGGTCACCCACAGGAATAACAGCGTGGGTGAAAGCCCAGGGGAGACAGTGAACTTTCTAAGAACTTAAAGAAGCTCAGCATGCCTGTGGGTAGTCAGGAGATAAAGCTGGATAGAGGAGCAAGGGTCAGTTCACGCAGAGCCTTGGCGGATTATTGAAAAGTTCAGTCATTATCTTTAGAGCCAGGTTTCATCATCTAACATTTTTAGCAGAGGATTTGTAGAATCAATAGGAAGAAATCGGGGAACAAGAGGACCCAAGCAACACTGGAGACAGGAAGCCTGTTGAGAACGCTGTCGAAATTATCCTGGTGGAAAATAATGGCCTCGAAACTGGAGTAGTGGCAGGGTACGTGGAGAGAAATGAGAGGGTCAGGAGATATTTGTTGATTGCTTGTATATAACAGGTGAAGGAGAAGGAGGCTGTGGCACCCAAGGAGGATGGTGATGCCATTGATAGAAAAATCAGAGGGAGGATGAGTTTGCTTTCAAACATGTGAAGTTGCTGGTACCTTAGTTTCCTCCAAGTCGAAATACCCAACAAGTAATTGGGCATACAAGTAGCAAGGCAGGAAAGATCTAGACCTATAAACTTGGGGTTCAACATATACACCAGGACAATTGAGCCAGCAGTGTAGACTAAATAACCCAGTGAATGTACTTAGAGGATGAAGGGATCAAGAATAGAACCCAGAGGAAACCCAAGAATCTACAAATAGGCCAAAACAGGTGACCAAAAAATTAGGAGGACATTTAGGATAGGATCTGCTTCTCTGTTGAGAGTCATGTGTCTCTCTTAAAACCAGTTGCCAACTTCACTTCTTTATCAGTATAACCCAAAGCTTCTCTGGACCCCATGTGTCATCTCCGGTTTTGCCCATTGCACACATTGAAGTGGATCTCAGAGCATCTTCATCTTCCCTGAGGATGTCGGGGTGAGGAAGGTTGGAGCAAGAGAGAGCAAGTGCTTACACTGCACATGATGGAATGTATTCTTCAAAATCCTCCCTTAGAAATGAGTGTTCTTACTTTCCCTCCTTAACTAGTAAGTCTCTCTGCCCTTCCCTCCATCCCCCTAATCATAAAGTATTCTTTTCCCTTTCTTCACTGTCTTTCTTCCTTCTCCTTAAGAGACATGCATGTTTTATCCCCAAAGAGTACAAATAAAAGCGTTCTCTCGCCAATGTTGTTTTTCCCTACAAAAGAACCCTAGTTCCAGCTGCTGACAAGTTGTGGTTCTCTGCACATAATCACAGGCACTCATTTCCAGCCTGCCATGTGCTAAGCTTCCTTCTGGCCACAGACAGGAAAACTGAAAAGCAGAAGTTAAAGTCTCAGTCCTGAAGTACCTTATATTTTAACCATGGGCCACAAGACGCCTGTGAGCCAGAGAGAGAAGGATTCCAAGAGGCTGTGTAAGCAAGCGTGTGATTGAAGGTTACAGACTCTTGCATGCATGCCTGCTGTGGAACGTAAGGCCTCAACAGGATCTTAAATCTACAGCCAGATTGTCTCCTCTGACCCTTCAGCAGTCTTTCTGCCCACTCGCCCACTCAGGAGGATAATCCAGAGGGATGCCATGGAGAGTTCATATCTGATAGGGACATAGTGTTGTTTGTATTGTCATCAGAGTTTCCAGAGGACTAACTTTCAAAACTGTCCACTGTGTTTTCTTGGCAGATTCCGGAGCCTCACTACAGCATTCTTCAGAGACGCCATGGGTTTCTTATTAATGTTTGACCTCACCAGTCAACAGAGCTTCTTAAATGTCAGAAACTGGATGAGTAAGTGGCACCGAATAACTCCCGTTGGCCACCTTAGGACCCAACGGCTCTGTCTGCTTCTTGGCCTCACAAGATGAAACCAGGAAAAGTCACAGGTTTAGTGTTGCCCGCGTCACCTTCAAAGTGGTGGCTTGTATGTGGCTCACCCAGAGTGGCTTGGAACTGGTTTTTCCTTTGACGCCTTAGACGCATCACCACCTGTGCGTAAGGACTTTATGATTGCAATGGACGGGCCATTCATTCCACTTGTGCAGGAAGTCTTGAAGGACTTCTTGCGTCTCAGAGAGCAGTCGCTTCTACTTTGTCTAGCCTGGAGTGGACACAGAGGAAGCATGGCATTTTCCGAGTAGGCACACTGGCACCCATAGTGTGTGCCCTTGCACATGGGTTAACTAAATAGTTAATTAACTCAGGGGTCAGTTAAGTGAGAAATTGTTTCAGAGCAGAGCAGCCGCATGAAGATACCATGCAGTGTGTCCGTCAATAAGCTCACGTTGAAATTTTAAAATAAGCTCACGTTGAAATTTTACAATAAGCTCACATTGAAATTTTACTTTTTTTGGACAAGTGTTCAAATGTAAGAAAGACTGGTATAGAAAAATCTCCAGCTTTCATGGCAATTTAAACACAATAAAGCTTCAAATTAACCTGCTGCTGCTGCGGAGTCACTTCAGTCGTGTCCGACTCTGTGCGACCCCATAGACGGCAGCCCACCAGGCTCCCCCGTCCCTGGGATTCTCCAGGCAAGAACACTGGAGTGGGTTGCCATTGCCTTCTCCAATGCATGAAAGGGAAAAGTGAAAGTGAAGTCGCTCAGTCGTGTCCGACTCTTAGCGACCCCATGGACTGCAGCCTTCCAGGTTCCTCTATCCATGGGATTCTCCAGGCAAGAGTAATGGAGTGGGGTGCCATTGCCTTCTCCTAATCAGTTATTAAAGCCAGATTGACGTATGTCAGCGCAGATGAGTGGTATTTCGTTTTTCCTTTGTTTAAAATGGATGTAGCACTAAAGACCATATTTAAGATTACAAATACCAGTTTTGTATTTGTATTGTCCCAGTGAACACACTGGGACACACTAGCAATCCCATGGGGCTGGTGCTACTTATTTCTAGAGTTGTCGGGGCTGTCTGTGGCCAGAGGGCTATTTTTTGAAAGATCTGATCATATTATCCCCCTGCTCCAAGTCCTTCCAGGGTTTCCCACTTCACTTGGAATAAAATCCAGAGTCCTTTGCTGACCTCTAAGGCCATCGTGGAAGCCTGGTGTGCTGCAGGCCATACGGTCCCAGAGTCAGACACCACTCAGCTGCTAAACAACAGCAAGGACCAGCATCGTCGCTTCCTCCGTAGTTCACTCTCACTCCGCCCCCGCCCTCTGGCCTCCAGCCGAAGGTCTCTCCTGAAAAGCACAGTCCTGCCTTGGGGCCTGTGGTCTCTGTTTCCTCTTGCCTTGATTTCTGTTTTCCCATTTACACCGTTGTTAATTCTTTCACCTCCTTCAAGTTCTTGTTCAGACCTCATTTGACTCTTGGGAGAAGCTTTCCTGACCACTCCATCTAAGACTGTTCTTCTTCACTCTGTGTGCGCTCAGGACACTTTCTGCTTCATTTGGTCACTGCCCCCACCTGACATCATATATATCATATCATATCATATATTGGTTTTGTGGTTATTGTTCAGTCACTAAGTTGTATACAACTCTTTGTGATCTCGTGGACTGTAGCATGCCAGGCTTCCCTGTCCTTCATTATCTCCAGGAGCTAGTACTCAATTTCACGTCCACTGAGTCGGTGATGCCATCCAACTATCTCATCCTCTGCTACCCCCTTCTTCTTTCTTTGCCTACTTGTGGTTTTGATTCTTTCCACCTCTAGAATGTGAGCTCTATAAAGGTTCAAACTTGGTCTGCTGTTCTGTTTTGATACCCCAGAGCACCTGGCTGAGTATCTGGCTGTGTAGATTCTCAAATATATGCATATCTTATTATTTCATATTACATGTAATTAATACTTATATATATACACACACACACATATATATAATGGCTTTAAATGTAAGCTCGCTAACACAGTTGTGCTAGTGGAGAAAAATACCAACAAATTCTGACTTACTTATTTGCTTCTCCAAATGAGCGTTCATCCTAGCATCTGTCTCTGTTTTCTTTTATTTTTACATTTCTTTATCTTTGTCATTATTACATAATAGATAGTGTTTTGTTTTATTATTAGATAATATTATTAGATAACACACCAAATGTTATTATTAGATTCTGGGAGATAAGGAGATAATAAGGTTATTCAGTTTTTTCAGAGTGACTTATTCATCATTTTTCAAGGTAGATGAGATGCTCCCTTGCTTCTAAAATTTTCCAGGATACTGTTGGAATTTGAGATAATTAATTGCCATTTCTGATAAGGCTTTAATTTCTAATATCCAAATAACTGGTATTACAGAGTCACTTCCTCCTCTGGCCTCAAGGTTGCACTTAGCATGCCTTGAGGTAGATAGTAAAATAGTCCCATAACCTTGAAAATATAGGTTGGCAAAGTTTTTCTTTTTTAATCATTTATTTCCTTCCTCCCTCCCTTCCTTCTCCTCCCCTCACCTTCTTTTGGGAAAAAGAGAAAAACAAATAACCTGTCTTAATATTGTTTCTACATGAATCTGTGGTGGTTCAAAAACGCTCTGCCCTTATGAATCATTACCTTGGCTTTCAGGAAAGGAAAATGTGGCAGCCTCCTGAAGGAAAGAGCAGACAGCCCCTCTACTTGAAGGGGGTTCCTGGGTGGCACTAGTGGTGAAGAAACCACCTGCTAACTCAGGAGACAGACGAGACACGGGTGCCCGACCCCAGGGAGCGGGAAGGCCCCCTCAAGAAGAGGTGGCAGCCCACTCCAGTCTTCTTGCTTGGAGAATCCCATGGACAGAGGAGCCTGGCGGGCTATAGTCCAGAGGGTCGCAGAGAGTCGGACACGACTGAAGTGACTTAGCACACACACATATACTTTAAGATCATGTTCTCTTATCTTCACTTATATTTGAAGAATAAATGGTCTAAAAATCAGTATATTCAACTCAGGTGAACATTCCCGGATGTTCATTTCCACGGGGTGTGGTAAGAATCTGCCTGCCAATGCAGGAGACACAGGAGACATAGGTTCAATCCCTGGGATGAGACGATACCCTGTAGAAGGAAGTGGCACCCCACTCCAGTATTCTTTCCTGGAGAATCCCATGGACATAGGAGCCTGGCAGGCTACAGTCTGTGGGGTTGCAAAGGGTCGGACATGTCGGAAATGGCTGAGCACACATCACCTCATCTGTGCTCATCTCAGAGGACATTTCCCCAGATGTAGAAGATCATCAACAGGTATTCACACAGGTGCTTCATACACACTCTTCCTAATCTTCACAGTCTGCCACCTGTGAGGCAGCAGCTCCACATTCTAGATGAGGAAACTGTGGCTGGGAAGAGTTAAATACCTGGGCTAATTTAACTTGTAAACAGCCAAGCTGGAGATGAACAATTCGATTAGGACCCTGAAGTATGAGCAGTCTTTTGACATCACTTGTTTATAACTAACTTGCTGGTTCCATCTGTTTTCTTTCTAAGGCCAACTGCAAGCAAATGCTTATTGTGAAAATCCAGATATAGTATTAATTGGCAACAAGGCAGACCTGCCAGACCAGAGGGAAGTCAATGAACGGCAAGCCCGAGACCTGGCTGAAAAATACAGGTAAGTCAGCTATGTGGAAATATTCTCTGACCTCACACACTGCTGCTTAGTTAGGGGGCAAGGTCATGAGACTGATATTCAGAGGGATCCCCTTGATTCAAGAATAACAGATGAATGAAAAAGATCTCCCAGAGGAATATGTGTGATGCTTTTAATGAAACTATTTAACAATAATAACCACTCATATCTACTGAATGCTTATTGTGTGTTAGCAACTATTCCTAGACTTTAATTTCTCTAACCCCTGTAATTATATATATGAAATTTAGAGTTATCCCATTTGATATATGAGAAATTGAGACACAGAGAAGTTGAGTAACTTATGGAAGGCCATATAGCTCGTGAGTAGTAGAGCTTGAATTCAATCCAGGCTGTCTGAGATCAGAGCCTATCCTTTTGAGCATTGTATTCTACAGCCTCTCAATAGTTACAAAACTCTAAGAAATAATACCTGACCTGGATGTAATACTGCGATTATTATCTTGAAAGTGAAAGTGTTAGTCACTCAGCCTTGTCTGACTCTTTGCAACCCCATGAACTGTGGCCTGCCAGGCTCCTTTGTCCATGGAATTCTCCAGGAGGGAATACTGGAGTGGGTTGCCATTCCCTTCTTCAGGGGGTCTTTCTGACCCAGGGATTGAACCCAAGTCTCATGCATTGAGGGCAGATTCTTTACCATTTGATCCACCAGGGAAGCCCAATTATTATTATCATAGCTAGCTTAAATGTCAGAGTACAAAACGTTTAAACACCTCAAGTAGTTAGAAACTGACTCCCAAGGCAGAAATTGTCATCCTTTTTCAAATTAAAGTACTTTTGCCAAGTGTGACAGTTCTGTACCTCCTTGAGAGTTTTACAAATAAATGTACATGTCTTCTTGAAACTTTGGATTCTAAATAAATGTAGATTGTATTCACATGAATATCCTATGAAATGCCTGCCTAATTTCTAAATCAGACTTTTAGATAATTGATTGGAGGGAAGTAATTGTTTAATAGGCTTCCCTGGTGGTTCAGATGGTAAAGAACCTGCCTGCAATGCGGGAGACCTGGGTTTGATCCCTGGGTCAGGAAATCCCCTGGAGAAGGGAATTGCAGCCCACTCCAGTACTCTTGCCTGGAGAATCCCAGGGGCAGGAGAGCCTGGTGGGCTGACGTCTGTGGGGTCACACGGAGTCGGACACGACTGAAGTGACTTAGCAGCAGCAGCAGCCAGTATTCTTGCCTGAAGAATCCCAGACAGAGGAGGCTGGTAGATTGCAGTTCATGGGGTTGCAAAGAGTTGGACACGACTGAGGGACTAACACGCTAATAGTTTAATGGCAACATTGATCACTAGTCTGGCATATTTGCCCTCTTCATTTTTAAAAAGTCAGTGATGATGCTTGGCTTCAAGTACCTGCGCACCTCTTGTAGCAGTTTCCTTGCCCATAACGCTGGTTACACCCACACGAAAAAGCAACCCACCAGTTTTCACTCACTGAGGAAAACCAAGGATGTTTTCCAACTCAGCCAGCAAAATCGTGATTATTTCACAATCTCTCAGCCAGCCATGTTTCACACGTGTGACTCACTGGCACATCTTGTTGTATCTTTTCTGGTTCCTTCCTTGCAAAAATATTTGTCATCTCTTCCATGCTAGCATACCGTATTTTGAAACAAGTGCAGCGACTGGCCAGAATGTGGAAAAAGCTGTGGAAACCCTTCTGGACTTAATAATGAAACGAATGGAACAGTGTGTAGAGAAGACCCACATCCCCGACACGGTCAATGGGAGCAGCTCTGGAAAGCTGGATGGGGAGAAGTCAGCAGAGAAGAAATGTGCCTGTTAGACTTTACCCCAGCCTCTGATCATCCAGAACCCCAGGCAAACGTCACTTCCAAAAAGAGCGACAAACCCCACCATTGTTGTTGAGTAAACCGTGTATAACGGCATGTCTTTCTTTTCCTGCCAGAAATTTTTAAAAACCTGAGGAGTCAACAGAGTTCAGAAGAGTTGACCAGTAATCCCTGAAGCCCCTCCAAACAAGATCAAAGATTTCCCAGTGTCATCGTACCATCATCAATTTGTTATTTCATAAAGAAGATGAACATAGAAAAGAGTGTAGAAGAAGAGATATCAGTGGGTTTTCCATTAGAACCAAAATGACCTTGTCACACTGGGGACAGGAATAGGTTTCTGAAGGGACAACACAGAAGGATGACATTTTTTTAAAGGTTGGATTTACTTGTTATATAGAATCTGATTTGGACTTTTAGGTTTGTATTGAGGGGGACATATTAGCTAAAAGTGCATACACAATAAAGAATTCTAAGTGGTTCATTTAGAGTGACATTGCTATGTATATCCTATAAGCTGTGCTAGAACGACAACATTGCTGATAAGGTTACGAGAGGATGAATGTCAGACATCTGAGAATATGTAGGAGACTGTGTAATCATGCCATTTGTATATTCTGAATAAATGACAGATAGACAAGAATAGGACTCTGAATGACAGAGGACAAGAAAAAGGCCCAGAGAGAGAGAAGAAGGTAAGGGAAAAGGCATTTGGACAACTGAAATTAAATGTGTCTCTTACAGATGTCTGGGAGAGTTACTTAGCCAAATTTCAATCAAGCCAATTGGAAGCTGACATTATTGGTTGGCATTAAGAGAGTGCCCAGAGGTTTCCATTTCCAGCACAGTTTTAGAAATTGGTCTAGTGTTCAGCTTCTGGTGTAGTGTTCAGCTTCACAGTTCACATTTCTTAGCAAATCATGATAAATAGTCACAAGGAGAAATTAAAGATTGCTGTTTATTAAATATCTCTTTATGAACTCGAGAAAAACTATTTAGCCTTAATTTTTTAGATAAAATATGCTGGTGATATGAAATAAAAAGTGACTATTAATTCTAAGTTTCTAATTTACGAAGTACTAGAAACTATATCACATTGCTCCCCTCCAGCCTACACCCACCCCTGGCTTTGATTCAACTGTAAAAACACAGGTGTGTCACTTTGTAGATCAACAACTTCAGAATAATGATGGATCAATTATATGGTCACTGAATTTTCATGTCATTCATCACGAAAAAGTTGATGATACCTCGTGCCATATTGCAGTGTATTTAGCATCTGTTTTTATTTTGCCTGACGCAAAATACCTATGGGTGAACTATATTTGGGAGTTGGCAGAGATGAATCTCTGTATCCTGTCTCACCAAAATTTGGTTAATGGCTTTATTTTTCCCATAATGCTATCTTTTCTGTCTAAACATGATCACAAAATCATTTTCCATTGGCCTATTCTTATGACTGTGTCTAATATTACATTGGTGTTTTATTTTAGCTTCTGATAAACATAAGCCATTCCTTTTAAATTTAAGTGTTTCAGTCAAGTTTATCAATAACAAAGTCATCATATTCTGTTTTCTCTGTTTATTATGAGTATATGATTTTTCTAAAGGGTAGTTCCTCTTTGTAGAAAATTTTGCCAATTAAACTGCACTTATCTAGACTCTGTATATTTTTTGTTAAGTTACAAATGTAGGAAGCTCCAAATCCCAGTCCCCCACCTTTAACCTCCTCTATCAACCTCCATCTGGTACAAATCAGTTTTTGGAACACAGATCCAAGGGAGTATCCAGCTGTAAGACCTAGAAATGTGCCATGAATCAGGTAATTTGGAAGCTTTTAAGACAGTCCCTTAACAGACTAACACAATCTCAGTGTTGACTGCGCAAGTCCTGTGACTTCTGCATGATGTCAGCTTCTAAAATTGGTCATGGGTGGGGTGTTCCCTCCCATGATGCATTTCTCTCTGATGCTCTTCATGACCTTAGTACCTGTGCCAAAAGGATATTAGATATTAGGTAACATCAGAGATGTTTCCTCTGGAAGGAGTATGAGCAAAACCAAACCATTGATGTGGCAAATTTTGGTGAATTCTTGTGGTCATTAAATCGATTTCTCCTTTGGATTCAAATTGTGATGTCCCCTGCATTTCCATAATAGGAAATATTTAGACTTTCTAAAATCCAAGAAGCATTCTATTTTGGATATTTATTTTTTCTATTCATTTTCCAGCTATATGATTGATTTGCTTATGCCAAGATTCTGTCCCTGTCAGTTATTTAACAAGCTTTTTATTTAGGAACTATTTTAAGATTATTATTTGATAGCCATAGCAGGAAGCAGAGGGTGATGATGCCTATAATTATAGAACTATTCCTATAAAAATAACAATTATTGGGTAATAATATCAAGAGGAACAAAATTAAAAACAGTCAAGAAAATTATTTTAAAATAGTATTCTACTTATAAATACTTGATCTAAAATATTTTATTCTCTGTTGAGTTTGACTTAAGACCCCAAAGTCTGTGTAACCATTACTCTTTCATTATTTCAGAATTATTTATTCCATATAATTCATTTTATAACTTTAAATTGATCTGGAACCATGAAGTATAAGACTGCTTTTGAAGAACTGCATTGTTAACACACAACAACATGTGTTACTTATTGTCTCCCAAATGCTTTAGTAAGCCATATTTTATTTTGGAGAATTATTTAAAATGTACGTGAAGTTCTTTCTGATATAGAAACCATTTCTGAAGTGTTTACACTGGTTTGATGTTTACATTGTCCTAATCAGTGCCTCAGATACCTCCATGACCAAATTTGTCTATAGCCACATAGCTCATTTCCTATAATACCATGGTATAGGAAGGGCTCACAGAGACATTAGTGCAGCTAAAGTTATTTTGATGTCTTCAGCAAAGGGTATAAGGATATTATTAGAATCTGAAGATTATTACCACCATCTCTTGGTCACTTTTTGGGAAATGGACATTTCTTGAGACTCTAACTGTGATTAGGTACAAGATTACCTTTTAATAAAAAAAATAATCCTTTGGAAAATGTATCAGAGGTTAGTTGAGGGAACATGTCTGTCTTGTTGTGATGAAGATAAGAAGTCACAGATTGGTAGAAAAAATGCTGAATACTGGAATTTAACTTGTGGGTCTTGACATAAGACTTTTAAAACTCTGGCCAGTGACCACTCTAGGCCAAGTTGCTATCATTTCCATATTATCAGCCATCATGCTACAAATAATTCAAAACCAGCATTTTACTAAAGTAAATATTTTCCCTGTTGTTTTTAACCAGATAGGACATTCTGTGTATCGGTGAGTGCTTTTGTTATGTTTGTAGTACAAGTTATTCTCTGCCAACACGTTCAGATAAGAATTGGGCAAGAGTTTTTACCAGCCCTTTCTTGTCTCCTTTATAAGAGAGAGAAGCTTTGACCATAAAGAAGGACTGACTACATTAAAAAACATTTTAATAACAGCTGAAGTATTCTTTAAAGTGTAAATTTTATGCACTGGGAATGAATAAATTTGATGAAGCTCATACAGTTCTCACCAATGGAGTGGGTGCATTAGCTAGAAGGAGAAGCAATATGTGTAAAGAGATATAACTAGGTGTGGTATATAACCTGGAACTACAAATATGAGAGAGAATCCTCACCCATAAAGAATTTTAGAGTTTAAAACTCAAATTGTAAAGAGATCATATAGAAGTTTCTAGTTTCCTAACATACTTAATAATTTTTTAAAAGGAAGATCTGTGAGCTATGTTAGCCAAAGCAATAGGAAAGTTGTCCTTCACCTTCTACTCCCAAGCTTTAAAGCATTAAAAATATCTAATGTTTTTGAATATTTTAGGGAAAGCTTTATCATTTTTAAAGATACCAAGATGCTGTCTATATTTAAAACTATTGTCTAGGAATTTGCCAAAAGCTATATTTTCTTCTTGATCTTTGACCAAAATGGTATAAGCTTATTTCTGGGAAGAGTGCTGAGCTCTTAAACATAGAAAGTAGAGAATATGCTCTGAGTTGAGTGTTGTCTCAGTGTTGTATAAATCTACAGAGACACTTGCCTCATAAAGTATAACTGTTAGATGAATAGGGAATTTTATGAACTTATTGCCTTGGAGTTCTTGGGTAGAGACCCAACCATGACGACACTGTCAAGTAAGAACCATAAAGAAAGATTAGAGATTCAAGTAGTCTAAATAGAGTTTCTAACTATGGGAGAACATGGAGAAGACCATACTTAAAAGGTTGATTTTTATGTAGGGAAAAAAAAACAGAGAAAGGGTTATATATTTGGGGCTTCCCTTTTAGCTCAGTCGGTAAAGAATCTGCCTGCAAGGCAGGAGACCTGGGTTTGAATCCTGGGTTGGGAAGATCCCCGGAGAAGGAAATGGCAACCCACTCCAGTCTTCTTGCCTGGAGAAGCCCACGGACAGAGGAGCCTGACTGGCTACAGTCTACGGGGTTGCCAAGAGTCAGACATGACTTAGTGACTAAACCAGCACCATGGCAAATATTTACCTATTATTTTTATCTTCCAAGTAGAAGTTTAGGCCCTTAGAACTAAGCTAATAAAAATATTTAAATACCAAATATTTCATGATTGATGCCAAAATTTGAGACGCTAGAACCATTTTATTTATCCTATCTGAATCTAATTTCCTCATAAATTGCACTTTATTTTTTTAAGAAGTAGCATCCCAAAGGCCTTTCTGCAGAGTTCTTTTTTACCAACAATCCATGTTTAAGATATTTTCTAATCCATCTTTAGTGAGAGTAACAGGCAAACAAACAAAAAGCTGAGTACCAAAATAACATGGTTATTTAAAAGCATGTCATCTTTTGAAGGAAAAAAAATAAGAAATCATCTTTGAATTATTTAAATTTGTTCCCCAGTTCCTTTTCTTTCCAACAGGTCTTGGAAGTCATGGCTATTATCCCTCAGTAGACTTAGTCACTGGCAAATTCTGTCGGAGCTGCATGTCTGTTCTTATCCTAATGGATCCCTTATTTAACCAATGGCTATTATTGACACATCAAAATATTATTCGTCCCTAGCAAAGCAATAACATATGCTTATCCTTACTCTTCTCTTCTCCAGGTTATTTTTTCAAGCACTCTTTGAGAGGAAGACTAGTATTATAGAGAGGAAAGTGGCCAGATAGAACTATTTGGGAGCTGTGAGTATGTCATTAAATATGGCTTCTCCTCGTATGAGGCTTATAAATCCTGTGTAACTCACAGGGTTCATATCAGGCTCCAAAGAGAACATATGTAGAAACTGGTTTATAAATTATATTCCATTTCACAAACTGACACTATTATCCCAAGCTAAGAATAATAAAAATATCACAGTCATGCTTTCACAACCATATGTTCACGAGTGTCATAGCAGGCACAAAACACTAATTCTAGTAGAGATATTGGAAACTTGAAATGGGTAGTCGGCTCTGGTCATTGTCTTTGGTTGAAAATGTTTAATATATCTCAAGTTATTGAAAAAACAAATATGAGTTCTATTTCATTCTGTAGGTCATCTTGTATTTCTTTCAAGGAATCCAATTACATTCTACACAGTATATTAAAATTTGGTCAAAATCCTCCTTGTATAAACAGGGCTTTGTGTCCACAACCTTGTAAAAGATACTGACTGTATCTGAAATTATTTGAGGAAAGTAAATTATCCTGCTTAATGTGTTAAAAGTAGACAACATTTTGGCCTAACACTGAAGTGCTTCACTGTATCTCAACAGTCTACATTTAAGTGATATTATCCTCATTTTTAGGCTAAGCACGTTCGATTGTTTTGTCTGTCATCTACTCAGATCTCTGTTTTGTCTAGTGCTATGAATGTAAATTAAAACCTTAAACATGGAGTTTTTATTCTCTGTGCCCCTGAATAGACTGTGGTGCCTGACAGACTGTCAGGTCATCATTTTGTTGTACCAAAGTTCTAGTAGCTTCAGAAATCAGAGCATCCAATGATTTTGTGGTGTGTGGGTTTAAATATTACAGTCAAGAACTGTATTCAGTGATTGTTTCCGCACACTTTTCAAATAAAAATGCATTTTTATCATTATTTTGTGTATTCAAGGTAATCTTATTTCTGTGCTGTAGCCAAATGTATGGAGGATGGGGAACATTAAGTGAATACCAGTATGGAAACCATATCACGTTAAACATGATGTCCATTAGGAACTAGGAAAGAAATGATTTAGATTTCGCCAAGTGATTTTTATCCATCTCTCTAAACTTTTAAATGTGAAAGTGAAAGTGTTAGTCACTCAGTCGTGTCCAACTCTGCAACCCTGTGAACTGTAGCTGTCCAGGCTCCTCTGGCCAGGAGATTCTCCAGGCAAGAACACTAGAGTGGGTTGCCATTCCCTTCTCCAGGGGATCTTCCTGACACAGGGATCGAACCCAGGGCTCCCACATTGCAGGCAGATTCTTTACCGTTTGAGCTACCAGGGAAGGCCGCATATTATTTGTTTAAAGACTGAGATTTTCAAGGGAACTTTTCTAATAATTGTGAAGGATGCACTTATAAAGTTGGCAGTTAACATGTTGAAGTTATGTCAAGGTTCATCAATACTTCAACATATTATAACCTATTTATTTCCCAGAAGAAAATGCTGAAGATGGTCATATCTCCTTTAGTCACAGACTGGGAATGGGACTGATGTTCAAGGCCAGTTCAAGACCACAACCATGCATCTTACTTTTTAATGTTCATTTGCAAAGTTGTTCCCAGAGTTGTTCTTCCTCCATATGTTACATAGATAAGCTTTGCCAAGATAATGATGAGTTTTTAACTTGAAGATAAACAACTCTCCCACAGTAAGCAAATAAATCCTTGGCACCATTCTCTCAACTTTACTCCCTGGTAGCAGTAATGCCTGGAGAAGAAAATGGCAACCCACTGTAGTATGCCTGCCTGGAGAATCCCGTGGACAGAGGAGCCTGGAAGGCTACAGTTCATGGGGTCACAAAGAGTCGAACACAACTGACTGACTCATCACAGCAGTAATGCCATGTCACACAGGCAGAATCTTTTTTTCCTGGGTTCATCTTAAATAATTCAAGGTAAGTCATTAGAGATTTGCTTTTCCTAATGGGTTTATAGTGTGTAAAAATAGTCATAGCGTCCCCCATACTGAAGAAAAAGTAAGACCACCGAGACATTCAACTGCAGTGGTAGGACTTCTCTTTTTAAAACTGTATGTAAGGTATTTGTATGATCACAGTTTATGATACCAAGGAAAATTTTGTTTCCAATATGGATTGTTAGCTGTGGTGAAAGAATAGCTAATAATAAGAGTGTGAGCATTACTCTTCTGTTAGAAGCTCATGTAGGGAGCTTGCATTATGATACAGGAAGCCAACACACTAATTATAATTTGACTAAGGCTTTACTGTAAGTACTAGAAAGATTTCTGAAATCATCATTGCTTTGGACCATTTTTGGAAGTTTCTGAAAGATTTTTTTTTTTAACCAAAAGTTTCAAAAAAAGCAGCAGACTTCAATCTCTTTAATTTCCTAGAGACATTTACACCATGAGCTCACTCACTCTTGTGAAAAAGTGAACCCAAAGGAGCGATTTGGCATCATGTTAGTTAAGATACTGGATTATGAACCCGTATTACCCAGCTTCATGGGTCCCCTTCTTGTGCCTTGAATTCCGAGAGCAGTTCTGCCTGAGTTCTCTAGGCCAACAGGGTAGGTCAAAACAAGACCTCAGCTGAGCCTTTTAAGGGCAGTTTTCTCATCACTGACCTTTCCACAGAACCTGGGCTTGCTTCACAGTCAGGGAAATGTAGGCAAAAGAGGGAATTGAGACACAGATTCCTGAAAATCATTAGCTTACCACTGCTAGGAAGTCAAAACCGAACTTGAAGGCTAACTTACTAAACAAACAAAAGGGATGACTTATACAACATAAATGTGAAGGAATACATTGCATGCCCTGGGCAGGTGCAAGCGGCTCGGTTGAGCCAGGCCGTGTGGACGGGTGGTGTGTTCTACCTCATTCTGTGTGCTGCACGTGTGCCAGAGTCTGAAAGCGGGGCCTCCTCCGACTGCGCGGTCCCCCGGTCATCGGGCCCGGGCACAGCGCCGGGAGGCGAGCCTCGAGGAAGAAGGTGGGCAGTCGGCCACCTCTGCAGAGACCGAGCTCTAGAACGATCCTCCTAACATAGCCCCAGCAAGCGCAGACCACATCGTGTCACTGAGCAGAGTTTCAGAGCCTCACAGATGAGCAGACCTAGCGGTGGTTTCTGTCGAAAAAGAACACGAAACTCTCCCGCTGTTTCCCACAGAGATGGCATGGAGTGAGCCCCGGGAACCGTCTCTTCTCCCAGGACGGGTGAGGGTGTCCCTGTGTCGGAAAGAGAAAACAGGTGCTCGGTGTCGCTGTGTTTCAGCAGTGAATGTTGTAATTATTTATCTGTGTCCCTTTTGGTGTGATTATTTGGGGGCGGGGGGAGGGTCGTATTTGGTGCCATGTAGTGCTCTGTCCTCCCAGAAAGATGTGTATATACCGTGAGAAAAGAGAAATGTAAAGTGCTGTACATAAGGCGGCTCGCGGCGGGCAGTGAGACTGCCCGGCCTGTGTCCGGGTGAGGCTGTCCCTCCGCACGGTGGAGAGACACTTATTTTTCTATTGCAGCACCGTGCAGGGCCTGGCCCTCTCTGAACCAGTGCAGAGTTGTTACCCAGATCCAATATTTTTTATGACAAAATCTGTGGCTTGACACATCTACTGATAGAAATGGATGTCTTAGTCTAGGTTCCTATTTTTGTCATATGGAATTGAATAAAATGCACGATGTAATATTAAAAAAAGAAAGAAAGAAAGAAAAGCAATTTAGATAATATTGGGGCTTATTCTTCCCTGCCCGTCCAGCTGACGTCCTGGCTATTTCAGAATACACCTGGCCTGTGGGACTCATGCACCTGTGCCCCCTCTGTCTGGGCCCCTCTTCCACCCAAGAATATCTCCTTCCACTCACTTCCCTAGCTTTCCTCCTATCTTTGCTTGAATATTACCATCAAAGAGAGAGGTCTTATTTAAAATCAGCGGCCTATGTAACTGACATCTAGTCACAGCAATAGTTTCAAAGATCAGTCAATTAAAAATTGGAACTACAGCTCTTCACCCCTGGTTACTCCCCATGCCTATCTTCTCCTTCACTTTTCTTCACGGTCCATGGGACTTCCCTGAGTGTATTATTTGTTCCTCACCATTAGAAGATATTTCCATGAAGACTGAGATTTTCCCCTTTTCTTTCTTTCCTACCACATGCACCCTCTCCCCTCTCCCCACTGCTGTTGCCTTAGCATCCAGAAGGGGCCTGGCAAATAGGGAGCCTCAATAAATATTTAGTGGAATAAGAAAGGAATGAATCTTAAAGACATGGTGCTCTACTGAAATAGAGCCACAGATACTGGTCACAAACATGGTCACAGGAGGATAAGGAAGGGAGGGATAAAATGGGAGATTGGGATTTAAGCAGACCCTGAGATATATAAAATAAAACTAGCAGAAACCTACTGTGTGGCACAGGGAGCTCTTCTCAATATTCTGCAGTGGCCTATACGGGAAGATAAACTAAAAAGAGTAGATATATGGATACGTATAACTGATTCACTTTGCTGTACACCTGAAATTAACACAACACTATAAATTAACTATATTCCAATAAAAATTTTGAAAAAGAATACATTGGCTAGAACAAAATTTAAGATACAAACATTACTACTACTTCCCAATGTTTCTCTGTACTCCTTCACACTCTTTCCCTCTATGCTGCTGCTGCTGCTAAGTCGCCTCAGTCGTGTCCAACTCTGTGCGACCCCATAGATGGCAGCCCACCAGGCTCCCCCATCCCTGGGATTCTCCAGGCAAGAACACTGGAGTGGGTTGCCATTTCCTTCTCCAATGCATAAAAGTGAGAAGTGAAAGTGAAGTCGCTCAGTCGTATCCGACTCTTAGCGATCCCATGGACTGCGGCCCACCAAGGTCCTCCGTCCATGGGATTTTCCAGGCAAGAGTACTGGGGTGGGGTGCCATTGCCTTCCCCGCTTTCCCTCTATACCTATCCTCAAATATTGCTTTACACCCTGTCCCCATAAAATCATACGGTATTGAATATGTCCTCTTTTTTCTGGATTTTTTTTCAGGTATCATAATTTTATATTCATCCATAGTTGCCATATTTGTGGCTTATTTTTATTGTTGAGTTATATTCCAATATGAAGGAAGGCAGAAAGGAAGGAAAGGAATTATAATGATTTTATTTGTTTAAAGAGTCTTTACTTACTGAAAGATTGGGTCCCTACTTTGATATTGATAAAGATCCTCTAATTATTTTCAGATCAAGTCAAGTAAGAATTTTCAAAGTGAAACAATATGAAAGAATCTGATAAGTGTCTGTATGTTCTTAATTTTATAATGCTACCATTTTCTCAAATTTAGAATAAAAATTGAATAGATTAGTTTTGCTATTAATTTGGGTTCAGATAAAATTAGGAGAAAAATTCAAGGTGCTATCTAAATATCTGCTCATTGACAAAAATTATGGATTATATTGTCAAGAACAGTCAGGTAATAACTGCTTGATTAATTTATGCATAATTTTCATGTAAAAAGAAACAAAACCCACAAAATGACATCAGCTTTCTTTATTTTAAGGCATGTCATAAGCAATTATTGAAATGGTATATACTCTACCAATTTTTTAAACACTTAATGATAATTTATAACAATATATGTAATCAAAGTGAAATGAAACTTCATTTGTCATCTTCATTTATTTATTTCAAAGCCCACCTCGGACCTTCTTATCCAATATATTGATTACTATAAGTACAAATATTATGACTAACGTTTAGTTAATAGTTTGGTTTTTTTGTTTTCGTATTTTTTGTGTGGCACTACTTTTAGAGTCTTAAATTTCATTCTCCATTGTAATGACTTGTTTTGTGACTCAGAAATGTTTATTTAAAGAAACAATTCAAATGATAAAGCTGAAATTATGAGGATATAGGAAATAATCCACACATGACAAATAAACATTTTTTATGTTAGTAAAAAAAATACTTTTGTACTTGAAGAGCAGATCTTTTTAGGCTTCTGAAGCTGTTTATTCTTCTTCTCAACAGATCCAAATACCATTCCAAAGTGGAGATGAAGATCATGTGAGCAGGTCCTACCTTTATTTTATTGAACTGTACTTCCCTGTTCAAAAATGAGCATGGTGGAACTCAAATAAAACCCAACAATGTCCTTCCATTTTTGAGTTTAGAATACATTAGTTTCATGTAAATCATCAAGGTTGTTAGGTTAGTTAAATGGATCCATTTTAAAAACTCACAGTTATTACAACCCAGATTTATTGCAACCCAGCATAATGGTTGGGGTATAAGAGGAACCTAAGTGATCTCCAAGTGAAAAGTGAAATTTCCTACCACTCTACAGATGCTTAAAGCAGAATTCATGATCCCAATATCCCTACACGTGTGCAGGAAATGTATGACCAAAAATCTTCAATGTGGCATAAAGTTGTGAATAATAAAGTTAAAATAGGCAGTTTTAGGAGGGAAATTTTTCAGAACTAAGTACTCACAAGGTAGACCAACAGGTACAAGACCAATTCTTCTCAGCAAAATATTTATTCAATGTACTGTTTCTCAGTGTCATCCACAGGGTGGCGAAGAAAGCCAGCAGAAGATGTGTGTTGGTTTAAAGAGTAAGAAAAGAGACACGTCTATGGTGGTAGGTATCAGAACGGCAAGTGAGCACGCAGATGTATCAGAAGCCAAATCAAAAGATTCGAATGTTTACTCCATTGTCAGCCATTAGAAAAATTATTTGCTCACTCACAGTATCCTCCTCTGAATCATGGGGATAATAATATGACCTATTTCAGAGGCTTGTTGGGAGGATTAAAGCAATTAATATAGGTGAAGTACTTAGAATTGTTCCTGGCATAGGGTGACTGGGCTTCCGTGGTGGCTCAGATGGCAAAGAATCTGCTTGTAATGCAGGAGACCTGGGTTTGACCCCACCTTGGGAAGATCCCCTGGAGGAGGTCTTAGCAACTCACTCCAGTATTCTTGCCTGGAGAATCCCATGGACAGAGGAGCCTGACAGGCTACAGTCCATGGGGTCGCAAAGAGTCGGACACAACTGAAGCGAATAATACAGAGGGTGATTGTGTCCTAAATGTTATTAGATAACTACACCTGAAAAACTAGAAAGCAATCAAAACAAGAAGTTATGAAACTCACACATAGAGTCAGGCAGCACTGCAAGGATGACAGTACTTTGCTGAACTTACAAAGACATTAGATGTTTCACATTCCACTTTGAAAGGCATGAAGCATCTTTCCTGAGAAAATGCTCAGAGTTATACACCTAAATCAAATCCCTTATGATTATACAGTAGAAGTGAGAAATAGATTTAAGGGCCTAGATCTGATAGATAGAGTGCCTGATGAACTATGGAATGAGGTTCGTGACATTGTACAGGAGACAGGGATCAAGACCATCCCCATGGAAAAGAAATGCAAAAAAGCAAAATGGCTGTCTGGGGAGGCCTTACAAATAGCTGTGAAAAGAAGAGAAGCGAAAAGCAAAGGAGAAAAGGAAAGATATAAACATCTGAATGCAGAGTTCCAAAGAATAGCAAGAAGAGATAAGAAAGCCTTCTTCAGTGATCAATGCAAAGAAACAGAGGAAAACAACAGAATGGGAAAGACTAGGGCTCTCTTCAAGAAAATCAGAGATACCAAAGGAACATTTCATGCAAAGATGGGCACGATAAAGGACAGAGATGGTGTGGACCTAACAGAAGCAGAAGATATTAAGAAGAGGTGGCAAGAATACACAGAAGAACTGTACAAAAAAGAGCTTCAAGACCTAGACAATCATGATGATGTGATCACTGACCTAGAGCCAGACATCTTGGAATGTGAAGTCAAATGGGCCTTAGAAAGCATCACTAGGAACAAAGCTAGTGGAGGTGATGGAATTCCAGTGGAACTATTCCAAGTCCTGAAAGATGATGCTGTGAAAGTGCTACACTCAATATGCCAGCAAATTTGGAAAACTCAGCAGTGGCCACAGGACTGGAAAAGGTCAGTTTTCATCCCAATCCCAAAGAAAGGCAATGCCAAGGAGTGCTCAAACTACCGCACAATTGCACTCATCTCACACGCTAGTAAAGTAATGCTCAAAATTCTCCAAGCCAGGCTTCAGCAATATGTGAACCGTGAACTTCCTGATGTTCAAGCTGGCTTTAGAAAAGGCAGAGGAACCAGAGATCAAATTGCCAACATCCGCTGGATCATGGAAAAAGCAAGAGAGTTCCAGAAAAACATCTATTTCTGCTTTCTTGACTATGCCAAAGCCTTTGACTGTGTGGATCACAATAAACTATGGAAAATTCTGAAAGAGATGGGAATACCAGACCACCTGATCTGCCTCTTAAGAAATCTGTATGCAGGTCAGGAAGCAACAGTTAGAACTGGTCATGGAACAACAGACTGGTTCCAAATAGGAAAAGGAGTACGTCAAGGCTGCATATTGTCACCATGTTTATTTAACTTATATGCAGAGTACATCATGAGAAATGCTGGACTTGAAGAAACACAAGTTGGAATCAAGATTGCCGGGAGAAATATCAATAACCTCAGATATGCAGATGACACCACTCTTATGGCAGAAAGTGAAGAGGGGCTAAAAAGCCTCTTGATGAAAGTGAAAGTGGAGAGTGAAAGGGTTGGCTTAAAGCTCAACATTCAGAAAACGAAGATCATGGCATCTGGTCCCATCACTGCATGGGAAATAGATGGGGAAACAGTGGAAACAGTGTCAGACTTTGTTTTTCTGGGCTCCAAAATCACTGCAGATGGTGACTGCAGCCATGAAATTAAAAGACGCTTACTCCTTGGAAGGAAAGTTATGACCAACCTAGATAGCATATTCAAAAGCAGAGACATTACTTTGCCAACAAAGGTTCGCCTGGTCAAGGCTATGGTCTTTCCTGTGGTCATGTATGGATGTGAGAGCTGGACTGTGAGGAAGGCTGAATGCCGAAGAATTGATGCTTTTGAACTGTGGTGTTGGAGAAGACTCTTGAGAGTCCCTTGGACTGCAGGAAGATCCAACCAGTCCATTCTGAAGGAGATCAATCCTGGAATTTCTTTGGAAGGAATGATGCTAAAGCTGAAACTCCAGTATTTTGGCCACCTCATGCGAAGAGTTGACCCATTGGAGAAGACTCTGATGCTGGGAGGGATTGAGGGCAGGAGGAGAAGGGGATGACAGAGGATGAGATGGCTGGATGGCATCACTGACTCGATGGATGCGAGTCTGGGTGACTTCCGGGAGCTGGTGATGGACAGGGAGGCCTGGCGTGCTGCGGTTCATGGGGTCGCGAAGAGTCGGACACGACTGAGCGACTGATCTGATCTGATACACCAAAGAGAGGGATCAAAAAGCCTCCAGGTGATTCACCTTTGAGGATAATGAAGTTCTCCCATTATGCCTTTAGCTGAAGTGTTTTATGCTTTCCTGAGTGTCGGTGTGTTTGCATTAAGTTAGACTTTTGTCTTACTTATATAACCACAAATTCCACCTGTAATGAATGCATGTATTGAAACACACTTTCACAAAAGCAGTAGGCACATCATTCCAAGTTCATGAATTCGGATTCTTCCTCACTGCAGACAACCACTGTTCCTTTGAATCCATAGTATTAATACCTTTTTATCGGGGAAGGCAATGGCACCCCACCCTAGTACTTTTGCCTGGAGAGTCCCATGGATGGAGGAGCCTGGTGGGCTGCAGTCCATGGGGTCGCTGAGAGTCGGACATGACTGAGCGACTTCACTTTCACTTTTCACTTTCATGCACTGGAGAAGGGGATGGCAACCCACTCCAGTGTTCTTGCCTGGAGAATCCCAGGGACGGGGGAGCCTGGTGGGCTGCCGTCTATGGGGTCGCACAGAGTCGGACATGACTGAAGCGACTTAGCAGCATGGAGGTATGAATTCAGAGCATTATGTTCTATTCATCCCCCTAAGCATTTTACTTAGATATTAACGAAGATAGAAAAGAAAATTAGTCACAAAGGCAGAATCACAAAGTGCATTTCTTTGTGCTGTTATGTGAGTTGCCTCTAGTAACCAAAGATCAATCCCAAGTGAAGATAAATAACCTCCTAAACTGTGGTAAAGCAGCCAGGATTCTCAGCTTTGGAGGGTTGCATGGGTGGGGGAATTAGTTAAAAAAACTTACTCCTTCTTCTACCCTTAATCCAGTAGAAAATAACTCCCAACTAACCATGGGTTAGGAGATGAGTTTACATCATGGTAAGACATTACTTATTATCCAAAAGTCAACTTTAAAGTATATTATTTATTCACACACACACACATACACATGGACACACATACCCAGAGACATTGCAGCTTTGATTTCAGAGCACCAAAACCATAAGAATATCACAATAAAGTGAGTCACATGAAATTTCTGCTTTCACAGTGCATGTAAAAGTTATATATTACATCATAGCATAGCCTAAGTGTGCAATAGCATTATGTCTAAAAAATATATACATACCTTAACTTAAAAACACTTTATTGTCAAAAAATGCTAACCATCATCTGACAATGCAGAGTTGCCATGAACCTTCAATTTGTCAAGAAAAAAAAAATACAGTGTCTGTGAGGCACAATGAAAGGAAGTCTGCTTGTACAGTCTTCCTTACGTTTACACACAGTCAGCCCTCTCTACCTGCAGGACCCACACCAATGACTGAGTCCACAGGTGTGGCAGCTGTGGCACAGAGAGCAAGCTGTGCTTCAGCATCTTGCAGACAAGACTTGACCAGCCACATCCACATGGGTTTTGGTACCTGTTGGGGCTCCTGGAACCAACCCCCATGGATACCAAGGGATGATGACTCTACATAGAAACCACTATCAAAGGGTCATAACCAGTCCCTTAAGCAAATATTTGCAAATAGTAAAAATACAAAATATTCAGTTTTTTTTAAGTGTAAGCAAAATTCATCTTCCATCATGGGAAGGCATCCAGTTTCTTCATCCATTTAATAAGTTTTGAAGAAAGAGTTCCTTTCCTTGAATAATTTCCTTTGTTTGATTTTATGAAACATCTTCCTGCAAAGCTATTGATATATACATTGAATACAATACAACAAATTCCATTAAATACTGGCATTGAACCATTTTAATATGTGTTTAGACCATTTCAAGGAACAAATAAGACCCAAGTAGTAGTCTTTCTCATTCGGATCTCCAGCCAGCCAGTTCATTTCCGTAGTCTAACCAACATCAAATATGGGGTTGTGTCTTCAGTCTTCAGTTCACTGTAGAAAAGACCACACAATTATCAAAATCAGGCACATAAAACTTTATTGATATAGTTAGAGTACCACCACCATTACCATCACCACTACTGCTGTGCTACCAAGTCTTTATTAATTGCTTCAACCTAAGAAATGATTGTTAATCGATTGATTCCAGTTCCTCATGAGACACAGCAGAAAGCATGTTATGGAAGCCTTGTTGTTGTTTAGTTGCTAAGTTGTATCTGACTCTTTGTGACTCCACAGACTGCAGTCCACCAGGCTCCTCTGTCCATGGGATTTCCCAGGCAAGAATACTGGAGTAGGTTGCCATGCCCTCCTCCAGGAAATCTCCCTGACCCAGGGACCAACCCACATCTCTTGCATTGCAGGTGGATTTTTAACCACTGATCCACTAAGGAAGCCCCACGGAAGCATTACCTTATGTAAAGGCATCCAGCTGTAAGAGAACAGGGCAAGGAAGAGGGAGAGTGTATTTGCCCAGCCTGAGTCTCAGCACTCAATACGGTCAATACAGAGACCACTTGTTGCTCCCTCCTTTGCTCCACTCTTGATTCCATTCCCTCCAGGGTCAGAACAGCTGAGACTGGCCATGATGCTCCACGACTCCAGGAGAATGTACCCAGTAAGGGAGCTAAAGCTGACCATCCTCCCTTCCCTTGGAAAGTCTGGCTTGCTGTTTTCTTTAAGATAATTTTTATATGGACCATTTAAAAAGTCTTTATTGAATTTGTTCCAAAATTGCTTCTGTCCTTTATGTTTTGGTATTTTGGCCATGACGCATACAGTATCTTAGCTCCTCAGGCAGGGATAGAACCTGCATCCCCTCCGTTGGAAGGTTAAGTCTTAACCACAAGACCACCAGTGAAGTCACCATGTTTGCCTTTCTAGTCTAAACTCTTCATCTCCTCCCCTCATGAAGTGACTCTATTATTTTTTTCTTTCGTTGCTTCTAAAATGTAGGCATTTCACCTAATATTACACTTCTTAGGCTTAATTTTTCTTTATTAGATGTTGCAGGGCTACTGGCCAAAAAAGTTAATAACTTAGCATCTGGGGGCCCAGAGATTTTAGAAAGCTTGATCCTTAATGGCTCCATCTCTAGTCTCTAATTACATACATCATTAGCAAAGTGAAGCATGGTTGCAGGGTGTTTTGAAAAGGGCGATAGATCTGCCTGAATTCCTAGACTGATGCTAATCATAGGGGACCTGATTTCTTCATGTCAGGCACTGTGCAGAGGAGTTTCAGAAAATGGGTTTCTGCCCTAGAGAGACCAGACGGGGAAATTTAAAAGCTGCCAGAACAGGAAGTTTTTAATCACTTTCAAAATGATTCATGTAATTACAGACTATGTTTTCTTTTAAGTGATAATTTCATGGAGTATTATGGAAATGAGATTTGAACTCAGAAGTCTTTTTTTCCACCAACCTGTCACTTCAGATTCTGTCAACATTAGAAAGCGATTTGATGGTTTCAACTATCATTTCCATTGCTTTACAGGTCATTATCACTGCCTCATTCACTCATTATTAGGTAGTTATTAAAGACACTTGTCCTTAACAATACAGGAAATAAAATGGAAAATAAAGAACTATTCTTACCCTCTTGACATTTACAATCTCTTTGATTTGAGATACAGACATGGAAATTTAACTAAATACACACTTTTTATGATTAAAATGCCTATCAATGGCACAGAAAATACAAGCAATGGAGGAACAAGAATGGTAGAGGAGATAATCTGTACTATTTGGAGTAAGTGTTGAAGCCAAGACTGGGCTTGCTTTATACCAAAGAGGAAGGAAAAGATACTGCATTTATTCAATCATTTATTCATAAAGTATTCACACATCAGATTTCAGGGATTCAGTCAGTGGTAAGCAAGATCAATACAGTTCCCATTCTCAAAGAACTGGGAGACAGACAGGAAACACAGGATGACATAAGTATCCACTGATTGGATTCTTACTCAAGTGGGATGAATGTCAAACATGTCCAACAGGGGTCACGAAGTCAGAAGGTGGTGGGGGAAGAAAGGCCTTACCTTGTAGAGACAGCCTTAGAAACCTTCGTCCTGGGAGTTTCAGGCCAGAGTGCCACCTTGGATTTTAGTTCTTTGTTCTAAAATTGAAAAAAAAAAAAAATGTGCAGAGATCACACAGGCAGCCCCTTTACTGGTCCCACAGTCAGTAATCCTGGTTGACCCACCACCTACATCCCTCCTCAGCAGCCCATTTGCTGTTCCAGTCATTCTGTTAGAACACAGAACATAAGCGTGTTGAGTCCCTAAATATCACTTCCAAAAACACACACCTTGAAAAATGTCTAATTTACCAAGGGATTCAAATTTAGTATTTTGGCTTAGCTTCTGAAATTCAACAGCTGAGCTCTGTTTCATTTTACAGTTTCTTTTATATGGACAGATGCAAAGGACTTCATGAAAGAACTTTATTAAAGAATCTTTTGAAAGATATCCACAATATTGATTACACATTTGTCTTTCTGGTGCAATCTCTTGATTAGAAACCCCATGAACACAGGCACCATCTGTTCTTTTGGTTCATGGAATCCTTAGTCTCAATTTTCTCATCGAAGCCTCTGTTTCTTCCTCTCTGTCTTAGTGGTAAATGATACACAGCCTGTCTATCATATACAAGGTGGAAGAAACATATCATATGATCATGATATTTCAAATCTGGATGCACCCTTGGACTTCCTTGGGTTTACCTGGACCTATAATACAAGGTTAAATGGGCGAGGTGGAAAAAAGGGAGAGAAAAAGCATGGAGGCACAGTTCTGAAAGCGTAAGCCTGAGATCAACAGCTTTGACATCCCCTGGGAACCTATTAGGACTGCATATCCTCAATTCAAAACCAAGCCATTGAATCCGAAACCCAGGGTGGCCAAGTGATAGGTTTTAAGATATCTGCTCACATCAGATAAGATCAGATCAGTCGCTCAGTCATGTACGACTCTTTGCAACCCCATGAATCACAGCACGCCAGGCCTCCCTGTCCATCACCAACCCCCAGAGAGTACTCAGACTCACGTCCATAGAGTCAGTGATGCCATCCAGCCATCTCATCCTCTGTTGTCTCCTTCTCTTCCTGCCCCAAATCCCTCCCAGCATCAGAGTCTTTTCCAATGAGTCAACTCTTCCATGAGGTGGCCAAAGTATTGGAGTTTCAGCTTCAGCATCATTCCTTCCAAAGAAATCCCAGGGCTGATCTCCTTCAGAATGGACTGGTTGGATCTCCTTGCAGTCCAAGGGACTCTCAAGAGTCTTCTCCAACACCACACTTCAAAAGCATCAATTCTTCGGTGCTCAGCCTTCTTCACAGTCCAACTCTCACATCCATACATGACCACAGGAAAAACCATAGCCTTGACTAGACAAACCTTTGTTGGCAAAGTAATGTCTCTGCTTTTGAATATGCTATCTAGGTTGGTCATAACTTTCCTCCCAAGGAGTAAGCGTCTTTTAATTTCATGGCTGCAATCACCATCTGCAGTGATTTTGGAGTCCAGAAAAATAAAGTCTGACACTGTTTCCACTGTTTCCCCATCTATTTCCCATGAAGTGATGGGACCAGATGCCATGATCTTCGTTTTCTGAATGTTGAGCTTTAAGCCAACTTTTTCACTCTCCTCTTTCACCTTCATCAAGAGGCTTTTTAGTTCCTCTTCACTTTCTGCCATAAGGGTGGTGTTATCTGCGTATCTGAGGTGATTGATATTTCTCCTGGAAATCTTGATTCCAACTTGTGTTTCTTCCAGTCCAGCGTTTCTCATGTTACACTCTGCATTGATGTTAAATAAGCAGGATGACAATATACAGCCTTGATGAGCTCCTTTTCCTATATGGAAACAGTCTGTTGTTCCATGGCCAGTTCTAACTGTTCCTTCCTGACTTGCATACAAATTTCTCAAGAGGCTGATCAGGTGGTCTGGTATTTCCATCTCTTTCAGAATTTTCCACAGTTTATTGTGATCCACACAGTCAAAGGCTTTGGCATAGTCAATAAAGCAGAAATAGATGCTTTTCTGGAACTCTCTTGCTTTTTCCATGATCCAGCAGATGTTGGCAATTTGATCTCTGGTTCCTCTGCCTTTTCTAAAACCAGCTTGAACATCAGGCAGTTCATGGTTCACATATTGCTGAAGCCTGGCTTGGAGAATTTTGAGCATTACTTTACTAGCATGTGAGATGAGAGCAATTGTGCGCTAGTTTGAGCATTCTTTGGCATTGCCTTTCTTTGGGATTGGAATGAAAATTGACCTTTTCCAGTCCTGTGGCCACTGCTGAGTTTTCCAAATTTGCTGGCATATTGAGTGTAGCACTTTCACAGCATCATCATTCAGGACTTGGAATAGCTCCACTGGAATCCCATCACCTCCACTAGCTTTGTTCGTAGTGATGCTTTCTAAGGCCCACTTGACTTCACATTCCAGGATGTCTGGCTTTAGGTCAGTGATCACACCATCGTGATTGTCTGGGTCGTGAAGCTCTTTTTTGTACAGTTCTTCTGTGTATTCTTGCCACCTCTTCTTAATATCTTCTGCTTCTCTTAGGTCCATACCATTTCTGTCCTTTATCGAGCCCATCTTTGCATGAAATGTTCCTTTGGTATCTCTGATTTTCTTGAAGAGATCCCTAGTCTTTCCCATTCTGTTGTTTTCCTCTATTTCTTTGCATTGATCACTGAAGAAGGCTTTCTTATCTCTTCTTGCTATTCTTTGGAACTCTGCATTCAGATGCTTCTATCTTTCCTTTTCTCCTTTGCTTTTCGCTTCTCTTCTTTTCACAGCTATTTGTAAGGCCTCCCCAGACAGCCATTTTGCTTTTTTGCATTTCTTTTCCATGGGAATGATCTTGATCCCTGTCTCCTGTACAATGTCACGAACCTCATTCCATAGTTCATCAGGCACTCTATCTATCAGATCTAGGCCCTTAAATCTATTTCTCACTTCCACTGTATAATCATAAGGGATTTGATTTAGGTCATACCTGAATGATCTAGTGGTTTTCCCTACTTTCTTCAATTTAAGTCTGAATTTGGCAATAAGGAGCTCATGGTCTGAGCCACAGTCAGCTCCTGGTCTTGTTTTTGCTGATTGTATAGAGCTTCTCCATCTTTGGCTGCAAAGAATATAAGCAATCTGATTTTGGTGTTGACCATCTGGTGATGTCCATGTATAGAGTCTTCTCTTGTGTTGTTGGAAGAGGGTATTTGCTATGACCAGTGCATTTTCTTGGCAAAACTCCATTAGTCTTTGCCCTGCTTCATTCCGTATTCCAAGGCCAAATTTGCCTGTTACTCCAGGTGTTTCTTGACTTCCTACTTTTGCATTCCAGTCCCCTATAATGAAAAGGACATCTTTTTTGGGTGTTAGTTCTAAAAGGTCTTGTAGGTCTTCATAGAACCATTCAACTTCAGCTTCTTCAGCGTTAGTGGTTGGGGCATAGACTTGGATTACTGTGACATTGAATGGTTTGCCTTGGAAACAAACAGAGATCATTCTGTCATTTTTGAGATTGCATCCAAGCACTGCATTTCGGACTCTTTGTTGACCATGATGGCCACTCCATTTCTTCTGAGGGATTCCTGCCTGCGGTAGTAGATATAATGGTCATCTGAGTTAAATTCACCCATTCCAGTCCATTTCAGTTCGCTGATTCCTAGAATGTCAACATTGACTCTTGCCATCTCTTGTTTGACCACTGCTCACATAGGCGAGCCTATTGGACTGAAGCAGTGGTTTTCAGTGTTGGTTGTATATTGGGATTACCTGGGAGATTTACAACCTACTGATGCCTGGGTCCTACACCCAAAGTTTCTGTTTCATTTGGTTGCAGTCAGTATTCTGGAGGTCTCAAAACTCCACAGGTGATACTAATGTGCAGTTAAGATGAAGACCCACTGAACTAAGGAAAGCCAAGACAAGATATGAACTTTGCACCTTCTCATCCCTCAGCATCTATATGGAATAATGATGAAAAGATAAAGCAAAATTCTTCCTACATGAATCATTTCACTGTGATATTTCAAGAGTTAAGTGCCTAAATCTCACCCAGGAAAGGTATTTCGAATTTGACAAACTGGTGATAAAGGTGTTCCTTGTATAATGGAGATAAATTGAATATACATTCCAAACAAGTGCCCGCATTTATCAGGGCCAAGTACAAGGCTCAGAAAAACTCCTTTCTGTCCAATACTTAAGTCATGAAGCACAACTTCAAACTCAATATCATAATGACAACAAGCACTGGAATAAAAATATTGCTGTGGCTGGACAAGTATGTAGAAATTATTGGGAGTTTTTCCCAAACAAACTCCTACTTTCTCAAGTTGTTGCTGCTGCTGCTGCTGCTGCTAAGTCACTTCAGTCATGTCCAACTCTGTGCGACTCCATAGACAGCAGCCCACCAGGCTCCTCTGTCCCTGGGATTCTCCAAGCAAGAACACTGGAGTGGGTTGCCATTTCCTTCTCCAATGCATGAAAGTGAGAAGTGAAATTGGAGTCGCTCAGTCGTGTCCGACTCTTAGCTACCCCATGGACTACAGCCTATCAGGCTCCTCCATCCATGGGATTTTCCAGGCAAGAGTACTGGAGTGGGGTGCCATTGCCTTCTCAAGTTGTTAGGTTCCAAAAAATACAGAAGTGTAAGTGTTCTCATCTTAGACATTTTCACATATTTAAACTTCTGTGGTGATTTATTTCATCAAATAGAATTAGGTCTTTAATTTTTATTCATGGACTTTCATATGCTTTAATTATATCATTGGAGAAGGCAATGGCAGCCCACTCCAGTTTACAAAAATTAATGGCCAGAGTAAGTCCACCATTATTGAATCTATCCAAGGATAGTTCACTGACACAATTTTCCAAAAGAACTGAATTTTTGCATACTTAAACTGCTAGCAATACAGTTTTGGAAGTAAATTAAATTTTAGGGATGGTGGTGATTACATAAAGTAGGATACTCTTCAAAGTCTAGAAAATGGAGTAATTTCTGAAGATGCATCTCCATATGAGCAGGTCATTAGTGAAGACGTTAGAAATGCATGAAATGTAAGATAAATTTCAGAGCAGTAAATTAAGATGATGAATATATGCCAAGTAGAAAGAAAAGTAAATAATTTTGGCAGAGTTAAGCAGAAATTTCCTGGTGAGACTTAAAAGAGGTTTAAAATCCTCAAAGATTGAAAAGAAAAAAGAGAGCAGATTTAGATGAGTGAATTTTTATTTCCCTTGTGGAGGGAGAAAAAAAAATCCCTGCTAGGTTAGAAAAATAGTATTTGTTTTCATGATTCAAAACTCTAGAAAATAGAAAAAAAATTAATAGCTGTGACAATGGCCCAAATACATATAAATGACCCTGAAAATTTATAAATGTTATAACTATTCATTTCTAAATATATATGCTAAGTGTATAGAAATAAATATCATTTCTAAATTGATATACTTATATTGACACACATGTATATTTGCACATACATACACACTTATTTGATCACGCAGATAAGTAGATAGTGGGGGAAGAAAAGCATGTGCTTCAAGCCAGGAAAACTTGAATGCAGCTGAGTCATTTTGAACAAGTGTCTTAATTTCTCCGAATCTCAGTTTACTCCCTTAGGGAATGTAGTAATTAATAACTTTCACCCAAAGTAGCTTTGAGGATTAAACAAAATGAAATATGCAGCATGCCTTCAAAGAGACACGTGTGTTGATTATGGATGAGAAAAAGATGTTGTCTATGTGGTTTAGAAAGTTGACATCTTTAAAAGGGTTGTTCAGCTCTGGTGATCAATTTTTCATAAACAGAATCAGCTCACACTGTTATTTCAAAATAGGTCATGGTCTTAAGTTTGTAATGCAAGACAGTACATTCCTGGACATGTCACTCCAATTTAAGACCTTCATAACAAAAGTACTGACCAGGGCTCAACCAGAAACAGGCTCCTCCAGCTCAAGCACTCACTCAATTCAGGTACCTAGTTCAAGATCACAGGCTCAGAGATGCCCTTCCTGACTCCCATCACTTTGTAACTGTCACACTGTTTTGCTCTTCTTGGAGCAGTTACCCCTCCCTAATTAAGCTGTGCATTGATTTGTTCATGTATTTATTGTACACATCTTTAATTAAAATAAAGCTAGATGAGGTCAGGACAGTCTGTCCTGTTTATGCCATATATTTACCTCTTGGAACATTTCCTGGTACATCATAAACACACAAAACTACTTGCTGAATAAGTAAATTAATGTGGCTTGGATGAGTTTTATTAAAGCTGAAATGGGCATTACAACATTCCCTGCAGGGCAGGAAACTATTTATCTGCTGAAGATAATACATTTCAAAATCATAAAGACATTCATCAATACCACTATAGTTTGAAGACTTTTTATGTAAAAAAGTGTTAAAAAATAGTAGTTTGACTCAGCTTCATACAAAGAATCTTAGGCAGTACTGAGAGATGCTGTCCCATCACTATGGGGTTTTTTTAGTGAAGAGTCTATAGGAATTGCAGCCTTGTATAGATGGACTGCACGCAACCAAGAAGTTTCATGAAAGGAATGCAATCTGTTGCTTCCTCCTATTACACTGAATGGCTAGTCAGCAATTATTTGCTAAATTTGAGGATACAGAAGCAATACAATGGGAGCAAAACATTTTTCTGGTTTAACCATTACACCAAGAGGCCAATTGGCCTTAGTAGTGTATGGGTTGCCAGGTTACTTAGGACAATAAAATTAGCTTTGGGGATGATGCAAACAGAGACACAACTAAAGAACATAAGATTGACTTAGAAGCAGTAGCACCCTTGATGCCCTGTGAAGAGGGCTGGCACTTAATTAGGGATGACCAGAGCCTAAAACCATAATGAAAGATCAAAAAAAGAAGACAACCTCGCCAATTGAAATGTACTACAGATTATGATGGAATTCCCTGGTAGCTCAAATGGTAAAGAGTCTACCTGCAATGCGGGAGACCCAGATTCAATCCCTGAGGCCACCCACTCCAGTATTTTTGCCTGGAAAATCCCATGGACGGAAGAGCCTGGCGGGCTACAGTCCGTGGGGTTGCAGAGTCAGACATGGCTGAGTCGTCGATGAGTGAGAGTGACGGATTATGATAATTAAAGCAGAAGGAGCCAAACAGGCAGATACATCACTGGCACTGATTGGCAGCATAGAAATTTAGCCTAGGATACATAGGCGTTTCAAATTCATGATGGAAGGCCAGACGGCTCAATAGGGAAACAACTAAAAAGTTAGATCCCTACCTCACACCTGACCGCTTTGGATAAATAAACTTGGATCTGAAGGAGAATCCCAGCTCAAAATGGGAATCTGAGCACTTGTGTTTTTCATCTCAACTTTCTTAGATTTCATTAAGACAACAGCAAAGGATTTTTAAATATTGAAATCCCTTAATAATAACGAGGGTTAAAAAGAGGGCTATCAGCAGGTCAGAAATGTCAGAACTGAAAGACTGAAAGTGAGCTGAAGGTACAGCTGCGGCAGCTGAAGGAGATGTCTGACCCAGCAGACACGGAAAATCAGAGCATGTACCAACAATCTTAAAGACGGATCTGGTCTTTGAGTTACCAATTCTGTTTCTAAAATGTTATCTTGAGGAAGGAAGCAATTATACAAATAATTAGTAAAATACTTGTACAAGTACGTTGAGTTTATTGCTGTTTACAAAAAGCTATCCTGGAAAGCAATCCAACAGGAGAGATGAAGTTAATTAGATTATTTCATAACAGTACAGTGGAAACTTTGGTGGCTAATTAAAAGGATAATGTTAATTTAATTTGACTGGTAAGCAAAGACCTTCTTGTTATACCTTAGAATGGCCTAAGGGCCTTTCATGATCTATCCCCTTAGATCAGAAGCACCCACAGTGGCCTCCTGTCTGGCTACCTGACATGCCCTACCACCCAATTTCCACAAAGTGCACACTGAAATTCATTTTTCTAGAGAGAGTCTCCCCACCCACCAACCTAAATGGTCCACATACACTCCTCCACCCAGGTGTCACTGCCCAGAGCGTCTTCTCCTTTTCCTGCAGAACCTTCCCATGATACCATTAGTTACATGTTAGTGTATTTCTGTCTCCTTCACTAGATAGTACACGCCAAAGAGCAAGGCTCATGTCTATTTTGTTTAACACTGTTTTCCCAAACTTAGTGCCAACACCACAGTACCCACTCAATAAGAATTTACAGACTTAATTACATAATTAACGACATGGAAAAAGTTGATGAAACAAAAGTTTACAATAAAATGGTGCCATATATAGTCTGTATCTTTAATATACACACACAAGTTTGTAACAAAATTCCTACAAAAATAGAGATATACATAACTGTGCTGAATAACTGCCCATGGGCAGTACATTTGAGTGATTTTCTTGTTATATTTGCTTATCCGTCTTTCCTACTTTGTACAGGATGAATGAACATATATTAGTTATGTAAAAAGAGAAAAAGTTATTAAAATACGTTAAGAGAAAATATTTTATAAATAACATTTGCCAAAGGCTACTACGTAAGAAAAGCTGTGAAGAAATGCCTTTAGAGACACTACTTCTGAGGAAGAGGCTCTAATATGACCTGAATCACACCACCGGATGTAAACCAATAAGCGGTTACGGGTGCTTGAGTGGACATAGATCTGAGCCAACTGTTCTACAGTCACTACATTCTTCAGCTCGATAGAGCTGTGAGCCTCAAACAGTTCCCGATAACCTAGATTAGGTGAGAATCTAAGGAAAATCCAAGATTCCACAAGCTTACCCTCTAGAATAAAGACAACGGTGGTCCACTAGGAAGGCACAAATGGCAAGACAGGGAGATGGCTACAAGACTTAAGATGCAAAATATTTGCAGCCTCTCTCTGTTACAGTGACTTTTTTCCTTCTGTTTGAGGAAAGCAGAAAGAATGTGAAGCTGGGAGGAATGGGGAGGCGTGTGCTGGGAGTCGGATCACTGCACTCCTCTCTGGTCTGTCCGGGGGAACAGCACAGCTCCAAAGTACGAAATTTCCACCGAAGGCAGAGCATCTCTGTTTTGCACGGAATAGCACAGCATGACACACAGAGGGTCCACAATACCGAGGGATGAAGTAGAAAAGGTGAGCAGGTCCAGGCAGCCCGTGAAGAGTCACTCAACAGAGACAGGAGGGGTGACACTGCACACCAAGCAAAGCTGGGTACAGGCGTCCCCAAGTGCTCCAACAACCACGAGGCTTTGCTGTGCCTCCTGCGAGCAGAGGGGCAGTGGGGGAACACCACCAGCCTAGGACTGCAGCTGAACGCCTAAAAGGGCTTCCCCATCAAGAGGGGATGCAGTGAAGTTGCTCAGTTATGTCCGACTCTTTGCAATCCCATGGACCGTAGCCTACCAGGTTCCTCCATCGATGGGATTTCCCAGGAAAGAATACTGGAGTGGGTTGCCATTTCCTTCTCCAGGGGATCTTCCCGACTCAGGGATCAGACCCAGGTCTCCCACATTGCAGTCAGACACTTTACAGTCTGAGCCACCAGGGAAGCCAGCCTAAGACGGGATGAGTGGGCAGAGAATCACGGTGTATCACAGTCAATTATAGAGTCATGATAAGTTTTAAAACACTGAAACATAAGAAAATTTCTATTAGGTTCTTGAAGTCAGTGAGCCCCGAGGCAAAGCTTGCATGCCCTGATAGATGTGGATGAAGAAAGAGGAGAGAAGACATCTCAGGATGGGGGGAAAGAAGGAGACAGCAAACGTGGCTCTCTGGCTGAGCTGATTTCAGACAACAGGGGCCTTGACCAAGCTTCTAATTCAAGTCTACATGGAGAGATAATACCATTGAGCTCCCCAAGAGAGAAAGTATTTCTGAAAATTTGAATGAACCTTTAACAATGACTTAATATTGATGTGTGTTCAATCACTCAGTCATGTCTGACTCTGCAACCCCAGGGACTGTAGCCTGCCAGGCTCCTCCGTCCATGGGGTTTTCCAAGCAAGAATACTGGAATGGGTTGCCATTTCCTTCTCCAGAGGATCTTCCCAACCTACGGATTGAACCTGGGTCTCTTGCATTGCAGGCAGATTCCTTACCATCTGAGCCACCAGGAAAGCCCGTGATATTGATAATAAATAATTATTAAGAGTACCTCCCCGGCAAAGCTATAATTCTTATGCATAGAAGATGCACACACATTCACAAAAAGACACTCATAGACAGACACATACACCTGCATTCACACATAGACACAGACAATCACAGTCACACAGACAATCACACAGTCACACACAATCACACAGACACACACAATCACACAGACACACACATTCACATACAGACATACTTGGACATAGTGTCACACCAGTACACCATCACACAAGGAGCTCACATACAGGCAGGCATGTCACACACACACAGAGGACACAGTCATATACAGACTCACAGATACACTGAACATACACACACTCACATTCACACTGAAATATATAATAGATGCCCTCCTTACCTGGGCTTCCAGTATGTTAACTTTTTCTTGCAGATCTTCAATTCTCTTATCTTGTTCTTTTAAATCATTTTTTAAGGCCTCCATCTAAGAATTGAGAAACAGAAATGAAAAAATCTTACCAGACAACAGAGAATAGTTCCTTAAGTCAGAAACTGTGCAGGTTTCTGTGGTCAAATAATGTTTATCAAATAAACAAAATTAAATCCCGAGCATTAGCAGACTCAGCAGGCTACAGAAAATAGGAGGACAAATTGGCACCTGGGGACAAGAAAGCACACAGCTGGTGCGATTAAACATTTTAATCTTTAGAAAACCTGTTTAAGCCAAGCTCAGCAGGATGCATCCTGTAGGAAGCAACACGGGTCCTTGTCTGTGACTCAGTCCCATAAAGCTTTCCTTCTGCAGAAGCAGAGGCTGGTGGACATGGTGGAAAGCCACAGCCTGGCACAGGGCGACTCCCTGCAGCGGAGATCTGGTCAACCAGCAGCATGTTAAGATAAGTCCACTTTGCTTTGGAGGAACATCTGCTAAGAGGCAACGTGGGGGTGATGGGGAGGGGGTGATGAAGTCCAGGATGATGCCATGAGAGGGGAAGCATGTGGATTCCAAGGCCACTTCTGTCATTTAACTACTGTGGACCTCAGCCTTTTCATCTGTAAAATGGGATGCCCCCTCCATCCTCCTTGGCTCTCAAATTGCCACGATTCAACTCTTTGGCCTTTTGGTGAGATCTAGCCAACCAAGTACAAATGCTGCAATTGTGTTAGAAAGGCATTTGCATTATTTAGAAAGACTCCATTTAGAAACAAATACTATACAGCAAACAAAAATGGAGGTCTGGTTTTAAGTGTAAAGCAAATTCCCAAATCAGATCAATATAAATATTGACACAAATTGAGTGTGCAATTCACCATCCATCTGGCTGACATCACAATGACCTCTTTCACCTGCTGAGATGTTTCCAGTGAAGAAGGGCCAGAACGCACCCCTGTGCTAACACACCCCCTATATAAATTAACTGTTTTTCATGAAATAATGAAAACAGATAATTTCTTCCCTAAGAAGGCTGAATCTCTTAATCTAAAAAATCTTCTAAAGAACAGTGTACATTACCTGGCTCAGAACACTGTAAAAAAAAAAAAAAACGGAAACCTCTGAAGAGTAAATATAATTTCCCAAATATGTTCATTGAGAACATCACAGGTGTGGGCAAAGAGACAAAAGAGGACACTGAAAACAGAGCCATGTCTCATGGGAATAAAAAGGAAATGTCAGTGGGGAGAAGAATCTCAGTTGCAGAGTCCAGACAAGGCGCGTGTATTTGGTCTTCTAGCTGTAAACATACCATCTGCCAGAGAAACACACTTGATTAACCTGACCTCCTGGATGACACTGCGCAGGTTCTGATGCTGGGAGAGAATCACAAACTGCAGATGTGAGATCTGCTCCTGGAGGAGGGAAATCTCCTTTTGAAGATCCTGGCAACTGGAAATGCAAAGGAAAAAAGAAAGATTTGCTAATGCATTATACAGCTATTTTTACAGCTGTGCTACCTAGCTCTCCTCCTACACTACTCTCCTACTGGGCAACGAGTGGGTAGGATGCCTTACGCCAAACAAGACAGATGAAGACAAACAGCCACGAAGCAGCCTCTGATTAGCTCAGAAATGAACTTGAATGTGAAGATGAGTTCATGTCAAAAGCTCCTCTGTGGCCACCTGTGACTTCCCTCCTTCCAGAAGGTAGCTGAGTCAGGTTGGACTGAGCCAGATGAAGTATTTACATAACTAACCTGTCTCACCTATGGGAGCACCCATAGACCTAGCAGCCATAACACACAGATGATTACATGGGATAGTAGGACTAGAACATAGGGCCAGGAATTTTCATATATATCAGAAACCAGTTTTCAAGGATACAGGGTTTAATATATGTAGTGAATTGCTTATGTTTGCCTTTTAGGGGAGGAGGAGGAGTTTCTTGTTTTTGTTAGTTTGCTGCTGCTGCTGCTGCTGCTAAGTCACGTCAGTCTTGTCCAGCTCTATGCGACCCCACAGATGGCAGCCCACCAGGCTCCCCTGTCCCTGGGATTCTCCAGGCAAGAACACTGGAGTGGGTTGCCATTTCCTTCTCCAATGCAGAAAAGTGAAAAGTGAAAGTGAAGTCGCTCAGTCGTGTCCGACTCCTAGCGACCCCATGGACTGCAGCCTACCAGGCTCCTCCGTCCATGGGATTTTCCAGGCAAGAGTACCGGAGTGGGGTGCCATTGCCTTCTCCTTTGTTAGTTTAACTACCTGTAAATAAGGCAAGAAAAAAAAATTAAATTCTGGCTAATATTTTGAGTGCATATCAACCTTGGTGAAGAAGGATAAGTGAAGTTTGAATTTAGATTATTCATCCTTTCCCAAAGCTCCATTTAGGTAACTGGTATTGATTATACAGCTTTGACTATTTCTCTTCTTTTCACTATTAGGAGAATTTGAGGCAAAATGTCTTGTAGCAAGACCAGCAAACTTGGGATCATTGTGACTTTGGAATCCCAATCTTTCTAAGCCTCAGTACAACAGATATAATAATCCTTACCTTTACAGCACTACAAGATTGCATGGTACACTTTAAGAGGTAAAGTGAATGTGCTTTTGGAAAATGAGTTTTTACAAAGTACTATTTTATTTTAGCTTATTACAGCTTTACAATTAGTAGCCAAGATCCAATGCAATCACAGTTCTGACTTTTTATAGTCTACAAATTTTACAAAGGTCATGGGAATTCATGTGACACTACAGAACTTATTCTTATTTTTAAAAAAGAGCTTCCATTGTTTTACATCCTGTACTAAAACATTGCTTCTCAAACTTAATATGTATTGGAAGATCTTATTAAATTGTCAGAAATCTTACTAAATGCATACTCTAATCCAACAGGCTGGGGTAGGGTCTGAGAGACTGCAGTTCCAACATGCTCTCACTGTTCCAATGATTTTGATTGTCCATGAGCCAGGCTTTGAGTGCTCTGAGTAGGACAGTACTAAACACTATGGCTCACTCGGTAATGTTTAATATATAATAAAGTTGCTTAAAACCAAGTAGCTTTCATGCAACTTGCAATATTTAAGACAATCTTAATTTTCCCCTTGTTCAGTCTTGTTTAAGAGAGCTTTAGAAAGAGTTTGTTTTACTATAGAAAAAATTGCTATAGAAAAAATATAGTAATGTTTGCACAAGTACAAATGATGTATAAAGGTAGCCATTATTATTTATCCTAAGGAATGAAATAATTTCTACTATAAAGTTCTGTACAATTACATACCACATATATGTCATAAAATATACATAAAATATAGTTCGTTATTGTCCACAACATTAAAAATGGAAACAATCTAAATGTTCACCTATAGAAGACTGATAAAACTAATTATGCTATAACTACACCACTCTTATTTTACATTTACATATTTACAATTTATATCAAAGATGATGCTACAGAATATTATAAAAAAAAAAGATGGTATTTTCAACAAATGATATTATAATAACTGGATACTCACAGGAAAAAAAGAAAAAGGAGATTAATCCTAACCTCACCTCATCAGAAAGTGAAGAAGAACTAAAGAGCCTCTTGATGAAAGTGAAAGAGGAGAGTGGAAAAGTTGGCTTAAAGCTCAACATTCAGAAAACGAAGATCATGGCATCTGGTCCCATCACTTCAAGGCAAATAGATGGGGAAACAGTGGAAACAGTGGCTGACTTTATTTCTGGAGGCTCCCAAATCACTGCAGATGGTGATTGCAGCCATGAAATTAAAAGACACTTACTCCTTGGAAGGAAAGTTATGACCAACCTAGACAGCATATTAAAAAGCAGAGACATTACTTTGTCAACAAAGGTCCATCTAGTCAAAGCTATGGTTTTTCCAGTAGTCATGTATGGATGTGAGAGTTGGACTATAAAGAAAGCTGAACGCTGAGGAACTGATGCTTTTGAACTGTGGTGTTGGAGAAGACTCTTGAGAGTCCCTTGGACTGCAAGGAGATCCAACCAGTCCATTCTAAAAGAGATCAGTTCTGGGTGTTCATTGGAAGGACTGATGTTGACACTGAAACTCGAATAGTTTGGCCACCTGATTTGAAGAGCTGACTCATTGGGAAAGACCCTGATATTGGGAAAAATTGAAGGCAGGAGGAGAAGGGGATGACAGAGGATGAAATGGTTGGATGGCATCACCAACTCAATGGACATGAGTTTGGGCGGACTCTGGGAGTTGGTGATGGACAGGGAGGCCTGGCGTGCTGCCGTTCATGGGGTCGCAAAGACACGACTGAGTGACTGAATTGAATATCTCATCAGAAAAAAATAATCTATGTAAGATAAAACTGGGGACCCCCCAAAATTTCAGAAGATAATATAGAAGAGTATTTTAATGAATTTGGAATAGAGAAAGATTGTTAAAATCCTGGATTGGCAAAAAAGTTCATTTGGGTTTTTCCATATGATATTTTTGGCCAACCCAACAGGACTCAGAATAGTATTAACTGCAAAGCAAAAGACTAACAAGTTTGACTAGACAAAAACTTAAAACTCCTGATCATCAAATGAAAGCTAATCAGATAGCCTCAGAATCTCAGTAACGTAAATGACTAATAAAGGCACTGTATCCAGAACATATAAAGAGCATCTATAAATCAAGGGCACGGGAACTCAGCAGAAAAATTAGAAAGTGACTTGAAGCACTTCACAAAAAAGATGAGTTGTGGATGTATGGGTCAAAGAGGCACAGAAGGCAAATAGAAATCTGGCCAATAGCTGGTGCTAAGATTCAACTGCTCCAGAGAGAAGAGAAAAAAAGAGAAAAGAAAAGAGGGAAAGAGCAGTCAGACTCAGGACTTTCCTGGGGGACAATGAGAAAGAACTTGGATGCTTTGCACAGCCAGGCTGGCTTTAAAAATTCATAAAATATGAAAATACTGTATATTAGTAAAGGTAAGTATCCAAAATGGTCTGATTTTCTCTTATGATGACCCAGAACTGGAGGACCAAACGCAAAATGTGTTTAGAAGGATGGGGGTAGGTGGATATGCTCCCCAAAATATAAAACTCCGGAAATTTCCTTGTGTATTTCACAAGAATATTACTATCAAGCTCATCATAGATAAATCAAAAATCAAAAATAGGTCTTAAGATGGAAGAAAAGTGTTTCTGGAAGCACTCTTGGGAGTGTAGGGCTTTCAGAATTATCTGCATCAGACACTAGAACAGTGATTAAAGGACACTGCAAAAAAATATCTCCCTTAAGCTTGTTCAATAAATATAAGACCCAGTCATCCATTTAAGGTCTTTAAATGTGAGAATATACTAAATAAGCCACCATTTGAGCTCCCTTTAATCACTGTTATTTATCTTTCAGTTGAAGCACTCAGTCTTAATATTAAGATGTACTAAAGCAAAATATCAAGAAGAAATCTAACATAGACCAGGCCTAGAAAAGGAGGACAAATGTCTGTATCCAGGATTTACACTGCCTCCCAATGACTCAATATAAATACAACTCAGTGTTGAAATTAAAATAAAATTGAAAAACTTCCCACTTCCAGGAAGATTCAAAAGTTGTGGGTTTTCCCCATTCTTCCCAGTAAGTACAACCCCAAACCTGAACATTTTATATAAACAAAAGCAAGAAGAAAGATAGGGCTTCCCAAGTGGCTCAGTGATAAAGAATCTGCCTGCAATGCAGGAGCCACAGGAGACACACGTTCAATCCCTGGGTCAGGAAGATCCCCTGGAGGAGGAAAGGACAACCCACTCCAGTATTCTTGCTGGGACAATCCCATGGACAGAGGAGTCCAGGTGGGCAACAGTCCCTGGAGTTGCATACAGTTGGACACAACTGAGCACATGTGTATGTAAGAAAGATGGAGAGAAAATAGAAGACTGGTTTGGGACCCTGGGATCCAGGGAACAACGTAAGGATGAGTTCCCAGGCTTTTCTCTTTGAAGATCCCAGACTTGGAGCTGAGAAAGTCCAAAGCCTGGGAATGGCAATGGCAGCAGACTAAAAAAATAAATAAAATAAAAAAAATAAAAAAATAAAAATAAAAAAAAAAAAAAAAAAAAAAAAAGAGAGGAAAAGCTTGGCTCTATCCTGATGAAAAAGGGAACTGAGGATGCTCTCTAAATTTACCATGGAGATAGGGTGAACAGAGTACCATTTCTGGTCTTCTTCATGATAGATTCCTTACTGTGCAATAAAGGAAGTTAACCCTCTCTTTAACTTGCAGAAACATGAAAGCAGTTTCATCTTTAGTAACATGGGATGACCATATAATAAGTCCTAGGTGAGAAGCAAACCCTCAATCTCTCTGTTGGCCAATGTCTGCCAAAGATTTGGTCAAAGGAAATTGAGTTTATGGAGGACTGTCTCTCCATCCAATTGTCAGGATACTTTAAAATCTATTCAGGGGTTAACTTCCACCATCCGAGGTAGCATTATTGAACTTTCTCATATGTCTTCTGCTGCTCACTGTGAGTATGGCTTTGATCAAATTATTCTCTGATATCATGCTATCCTTTTTAAAAAGCATTTTGTGAGGTACAGCTTCTGTGTTTACTGTAAGGGTTCAGTTGAACATATTGTTCATGGTGCTTGCTATGAGCTAATCCTAGAGATTGTTCTTTCTTCTCTTGTAGACGTATTTTTTTTAAAGACACTTCTCCCAAAGAACTGGTTGGTTTTAGTCACATGGACATGGTGAATCACAAAACTAATCACAGTTTCCTCACTGGGTTGGCTGCTAGAAAATTTAAACTTTGTGAGGAGGTGTATAGCGCTTCATGGTACACAGTTTGTGGACTAACCTCATTATCTCCTGCTCTCGTATCTCCCTGATTTCCTCATCTAATTTACTTCCAGTTAAAGGATTGTTATGTTACGTAGTTTTTGTACACAATCTCACATTTCTTAGAATTCAGGGGACATAAACATATAATTACAAAGAGTATGAAGAGCATGATAGTGGCCACATTTACACAGTCTCAGAACATAACACTTTTAAATCCTCGTACAGCACGTAAAGGTCCATCTAGTCAAAGCGATGGTTTTTCCAGTAGTCATGTATGGATGTGAGAGTTGGACTATAAAGAAAGCTGAGGGCCGAAGAATTGATGTTTTTGAACCATGATGTTGGAAAAGACTCTTGAGAGGCCCCTGGACAGCAAGAAGATCAAACCAGTCCATCCTAAAGGAAATCAGTCCTGAATATTCATTGGAAGGACTGATGCTGAAGCTGAAACTCCAATACTTTGTCCACCTGATGCAAAGAACTGATTCACTGGAAAAGACCCTGATGCTGGGAAAGATTGAAGGCAGGAGGAGAAGGGTCAGAGGATGAAATGGTTGGATGGCATTACTGACTCAGTGGACATGAGTTTGGGCAAACTCCGGGAAATGGTGATGGACAGGGAAGTCTGGCATGCTACAGTCCATGGGGTCGCAAAGAGTTGGACATGACTGAGCAACTGAACTGAAAGCACATTTATTATGAGGGATTAATGGATTATGATATTTAGAGGAATGAAAATTCCAGAGGACATATAAAGAGTTATGTTATGTTATGTTAAGTCACTTCAGTCGTGTCCGACTCTGTGTGACCCCAAAGATGGCAGCCCACCAGGCTTCCCCGTCCCTGGGATTCTCCAGGCAAGAACACTGGAGTGGGTTGCCATTTCCTTCTCAGTTATTCAATTATACATATATTTAAATACCTATGTTCTTTTATAACATTCTCTTCCATTAAAGGTTATTCCAAGACACTGAATATAGCTCCCTGTGTCATACAATATTTCCCTGTTAGTTATCTGTTTTATATATACTGCTGCTGCTAAGTCGCTTCAGTCGTGTCCGACTCTGTGCGACCCCACAGACGGAAGCTCACCAGGCTCCCCTGTCCCTGGGATTCTCCAGGCAAGAACACTGGAGTGGGTTGCCATTTCCTTCTCCAATGCATGAAACTGAAAAGTGAAAGTGAAGTCGCTCAGTCATGTCCGACTCTTAGCAGCCCCATGGACTGGAGCCTACAAGGATCTTCCGTCCATGGGATTTTCCAGGCAAAAGTACTAGGGTGGGGTGCCATTGCCTTCCCCGATATAAAGAGTTAGGTGCTGAGATACAAGCAGAATGCAGGGAAAGTGGCAACTGAAATTACGTTGCATCAAGATGCCGCTGCTTCTGGGCCCCTGTCACATATCCAAACATTGGGAACGTGAATAATCCAACATGGAATTCCCACTAGAGAGAGAAGATAGTGAGATCGGTGGCATCCTGGAGCTTCTCTGAAACTGAAAGAATCACACTAGAATCTACAGGGACTCAGGTTTCCTGCTATTTGGGATCTGCTCTTTCTTCAGACCTTTATGGAGGCCATCATGAAATAAGAATCCTCAATAGAAGAGAGGATCACAAGCAGAAGAACAAAAGAGGCCAGGTCCTTACCTTTCCCAGGACAGATCATGGTGAAGAATAAGCTAAGACGTAGGTATAGCTCTGCTCACATTTCAACCAAACTCAGGAATTTCTATTGCTGGTCAAAATCTTCCCCGTTGTTATTTTCCGTGATGGCACTAAGTGGGGTAGGGAGGCTTAAAAGAACCCTCAAAACTACTGTTAGAAACAAAAGTATGCTTTAACACTCAACCAGGGGACTTCCCTGGTGGTCCAGCGGTTAAGACGCTGCCTTGCAAGGCAAGGGATGCATATTCAATCTCTGGTCTGGAAATTAAGATCCCACACACATCTAACCAAGCCTGTGCGCCCCAGTGAAAGGTCCGGCATGCTGCAACGAAGATTCTGGGTGCTTCCACCAAGACCCGATGCAGCCAAGTATCATTCATTTAAAAAATATGTAACCACATCTTCAAGATACCCTGTTTCCTTCTCTAACGAATGTGCTGTCCCTGAGCAGCTTCTGTAGATACGGAGAAGCCAACACACCCTTGTGTTTACAAACTCCGAACGTGTTTCCCTGAAGGATAACTCTAAAATGGGCCTGTGTGTTTGTCTGAGATGTCACAGGGCAGAGATAGAAGTTGGAAAACTGCCTTCTGCTCACAGCCACACAGAGGACCCAGGAAACCAGTCTGAGAGAAGGTCTCTGGAGACTCCTGAGAAAGTCAGTTCTCCTCTATGGAAGAAGGAGCCACAGGGTTTGCTATGGCAATACCAGAGCCTAACTCCTAGCCCTACAAGTTCTGGAAGGTGGAGTAATCTTGACACATCAAGCAACCAATTGGAAGCTCTGTTTATTTCTGGAAGGAAAATGGAAAGATTAAATTAAATCAGGTAACCGAGGTTACTTTAAAAACCGAAAGGCACATCCACGTGTCAGTGAGCACTGACAGTAGTAGAAATATGGGGTCAACCTTGTTTTTAAGATGCTTCTGCCAAGTCTTTTAACTCTTGTCAGAAGTAATTGTGAGGATTAGCTTAATATAATGATATATACATATCCACATAAGGCTGAGCACCGAAGAATTGATGCTTTTGCATTGCACTGCTGGAGAAGACTCTTGAGAGTTCCTTGGACCAAGGAGATCAAATCAGTCAATCCTAAAGAAAATCAGTCCTGAATATTCACTGGAAGGACTGATGCTGAAGCTGAAGCTTCAGTACTTTGGCCACCTGATGTGAAGAACAGACTCATTGGAAAAGACCCTGATGCTGGAAAGATTGAAGGCAGGAGGAGAAGGGGATGACAGAGGATGAGATGGTTGGATGGCATCATTAGCTCAATGCACATGAATTTGAGCAAACTCCAGGAGGTAGTGAAGGACAGGGAAGTCTGGCATGTAGCAATCCATGGAGCTGCAGAGAGTCAGACATGAGTTCTTTCTTTTATGCAAGAAAAAGCTTTTTCTTCTGAATTGTAAAAGCTTAAAAGTTATCATCCTCTGAGATGCTTTCTAACATTAGAAATGCCAAATTACAATATATTAAGTCTTTTATCTCTTGATCAAAATGATATAATGAAGCTCACTGCCATTCAAGAAAGTCATGGCACCTATCTAACTCACTATCGATGTTTAAGGGAAATTAAATCACCCAAGTCACCAAATCAAATTTGGTGATTTGATGAAATCACCATATCGCCCACAGCGGCTTCCCTGCCCCATAGGGAAGCAGGCCTAGGCTATTCCTTGAATAAGTGGAGATCACCCACAAGATTGGGAGGGGGCGCCTGCCAGAGACCACTGGTTGGGTGTCCATGTAGGTGTTGGTCAGTGTGTTCAATCTGACCAAAACAGAAGTAGTATTAGGCCAATCAGAATCTTTTCTCTGGAATTTGAAAGAAGAGATGGTGGGAAAAGGTAATGAATCATCCAGAAAGAACAAAGAACAATAAAAGAGGGAAAATGCATAAATAACACATTGCTAAGCAGCAGCAGCAAGCAGGGTCAACAAAATAACCTGATTTTTCAAATCACATTAGGTGCTAAAGTGTGGTCCTCCTATTTTCCCATGAGTACATCTTCTTTATAGCCATATCTATCCAGTCTTAATCTTGAACAGAAATCCTTTTTGCTAGCTTAACCAAGTCTCTGTTGCTTTAACCAAAAGAATCTGACTCATACTGATTTCATTTTCTTGTCACTTAGCAAAGTGAATACCTCCACACACAGCTCGAAGTAACAAGTAAAACAAATATTTGTGATACCTACAATTTATGAAAACTGCACAAGCCAGGACGTACAAATACCTTTCTGGAAACACAAAACACCCATTTCCCTCAAGATATTTTTAAAACGTCAAGAGCTTTTTGAGAGTTCTTCATCATGACAGCTCATATATAATAGAACTGAAAGAACAGATCAGTTTGGTTTCTAATATGGTTACATTTTTGGCTCAAACACTGACAAAACCTATTATCCAGAAAGAAAAAGCAAACTATTTTTAAAGAAAAAATCAAACAAATTGTCTATACTTTTAATGGAAGGCACATAGCACCAACTAGTTTTACTGCGTGGAAAACTCTCTTTAGGAAAAAAAAAAGTTAAGCCAAAAATTTACTTAGGGTTAAATTATGAGTAAATACAAGTAATTTCAAAGGTTTATGGATAGTTTCCATAGTATTTTCTTCCTTATCTACAGAGATGTGTGTAGGTTGCTATGTTGTACTCATCATGTGTGACTCTTTGTGACCCCATGGACTGTAGCCCACCAGGCTCCTCAGTCCATGGGATTTCCCAGGCAAGAATATTTGAGTGAGTTGCCATTTCCTAGTCTAGGGGATCTTCCCAACCCAGGGACTGAACCCATATCTCTTGCATCTTCTGCACTGGCAGGCAGAGTTTTTACCACTGCGCCACCTGGGGAAGGCCTACCTGTAAGTTAGAGATGTGCAGTGCTACAAAAGTTAGAAACCCACCTCCTGGGGCTCTATGCCTGCTCACAGGCATTCAGGGAAATTAATATTAGCTGTGTATCCCTGTGTGTTTCAAACATGTAGGTGCAGGGTCAGTCCAAAATTGGCAGCGTCAGTCCAGTTCTAGACTTTGGCTTCTGTGGTCCAATGAAGAGAAAGAGATAACAGGGAAACAAAAGGAAACAGGAAAAAAATCAAAGAACCAAGAGAAACTGATGTTTGAGTGTAAGTTATTAAATGAGAATAAGAATGTGCACATTTTGAGATTCATAATAGTGCCCAGAGCAATAGTTCTAGATGGATGAACGAAGATCTTGAGACAGATTGAACTTTGAATGTTATATCAGAATATATGATGATTGTGGAAGGCTTAGAATTAAAAGAAAAGAAAGGAAATGAAAAGAAAAAGTTCAGGAAATTTCATGTAATACCACTTATTCTATCATATTTCGGAGAATTTTTCAAATTGCAGCCGAGCAATCAAGCCATTTGATACCCATAAACCCATAAATCCACCCCCACCCCTAGCACACCAAGGACCAGCACACCACTTGAGTATTTGTAAGTAAGTCCCAAGAACTAAGGATGCTTTTCACAGTATTTCCTTCATTCTCTACAAAGTTGGGAGCACAACAAAACTATCTTATAATTCCACTTGTGGGCTAGCTAATTTAATGCCAGCTGAAGCAGAGATCCATTAACCAAATCAGAAGCATCAGGTGAAGGGAGACCTCAACAGCAACCTGTTCAGCACCAGGGGAGGGGGACACGCTCATTTACTCTTCAAAAGGGTTAACTGCCCCCTTCCCACACACACAGGCTCCCTGTACCCGCAGGGACTTCTGCTTCCTTCCTGATCCCCCGGTAGCTAGAAAGGAAGAGATACATGGCAGTTAATACGAAGAAATCTCCCTTCCTCACGCACTTTCAGGCTTCCTTTCTCTTTTGGGATAGAAGCCTTCTTTCCTCTGCTCAGTGGACCAGAGGAGGGCAAATACACCCGGAACTGCTTCTACTTCGGAGGTAGATTTGCAAACCTTTTAGCATTTGTAGCGTTGGATTTGAGATGCAGCAGCTTGTTTTCCAAAGACAGTTTTTTTTTTCTAGCAGTGTTCTCTTTTCCTAGGAGAAAATAAGAGACAAATTTTGCTTATTTCTTGTCCTCGGTGTGTGTGTGTGTGTGTTTCGCAAGGCATTCTTGCAAAGTGTTCACTAAAGATGCTTCTTGTAATATCAGAAATACGTTTTGAGCGCAAGAGTTAATTTCATAGGGAGCTGTTACAGTCCATCCCAGTGGCCCAGACAGGCATTCTCCTGCATGGTTTCAGCTCAGCATAGTTCAGTCACTCAGTCACATCCGACTCTTTGTGACCCCACGGACTGCAGCACGCCAGGCCTCCCTGTCCACCACCAACTCCCAGAGCTTGCTCAAACTCATGTCCATTGAGTCAGTGATGCCATCCAACCATCTCATCCTCTGCCATCCCTTTACAAGTAGCTGAATGACAGGTCAAGACTAGGTGTCTTCACTGCCCTCACTTGTCTAGAGACCTTGGCTCCTTCCCTAGCCCACTTCTTGGTCAAACTTCTGCATCTCACCATCCCATCCCAAACGCTAATTGCTCATCTCTCTCTAGGCACTGGTTCTCCCAACATTCCACCTGCGTCTCCTACATTAGTCTCAGTTATTGGTATCCAAGGATACTGTTGCACTGGTCTTGATACCTGCCTCTCACAGAGCAACTGTCCAAAGGTAGAAAAGTAGTAAATGTATTTTTAGTGAAGGCTCAAAGCCACAAGTGACAAAGTCACTTCCTAATTAGGATGGAACAGAAATTTTGACATTTTGAAAGGATACCTAAAGAAATGTCTTCATGTCATTATTAAACCAAACTCTTTCCATTCAAGAGGAAAACAGACACATCCATGGAAAACTAAGCTGTCATGATTGTACTCTTTTTTATATTTGATGGAAATAGATGTTTTGACACTATTTGCAATGCTGGTTAAAATCATACCTTCTGCAGAATTTATGTGGTAAAATATAAGACAATGCCATTGTAGCAAAATACCAGAACGTCTGTGGACATGGACCAACCCGAAACTCGGTGACTGTGTAATTTTTGCAAGGGCTTTAACCTCTCTGGCTCTTATCACTGTTAGGAAAAATTAACCAAAACTTATGATTCAAAATACATGATTTTAATGTCATATTGGGTCATTGTTTAATAACCTGACCCAAGGAATTTTTTTAATTCTCTTGGAGAATTTCTTTGTGTTTGACTTTATTATTTATTACTTGATTAGAGCCCTGATTTTGTGCAGTTGCTTGTTAATTTGTGGGTTTCTGCCTGGTAGAAAAGTAATCCCAAAGGTTATGGTTTCTTGACTTAAAGAATATGAACTACCTTCGTATCTAACCTAGTAATCCTATCCTATGTTCTTTTTTTCAAAATGCCAGTCAACAGCCAATTTCAAAAAATATTTTATTTAAATCAGCTTTACTATCTTGCTGGTTCCTTCATTAGTTAAAGAGTTGAATAAAACATCTGACATGTATTCATTAAATATATCAGAGTCATTTTTTTTTACTTTTTGAACATCCCTAAAATGGGGATAATACTACCTACATTGAAATGTAGGGATGTTAGGGATGTATGTGAAAGGTCAACATGCTTCTCTAGAACATATTAGAGCCTCAACATATAATAATTTGAAGATGCCATGTATGTCATATCTTATGTGTGCTGTTAATTTTAAAATTTATACTAAATTTTCCAAAACTTTTCTGTGGCATTCTGGTTTTATATATGTATACATATATATTTTTCTGCTGTAATCCTAGTTGATTTGAGGAAACAAGATACTCTGAAAGTTTATTATGATATTTGGACCACCAAAGAAACATATCACTTATAATATATTTTGAATCTACAGGAAAAAAAAATGGAGTTTTAACAAACATTCTTCCTAATGGACGTACTCTCCGTTCATGGATCTCTATAATAAGGGTTTAAGGAGACCACACAGTGGGACAAGCAAATAGTCTGCCTCGGCCAAGGCGCCAGTATTTAGCTTGAACTTTTTTCTAATTTAACTTTTATTTTATGTTTGAGTATAGTTGATTTACAAGGCTGTATCAGTTTCAGGTGTAAAGTGGTTCAATTATACATGCATCCCTTCTTTTTCATATTATTTTCCTGGGTGGGTTATTACGGAATATTGAGTAGAATTCCATGTGCTATACAGTAGGTCCTTGAAGCTTGGACTCTTAATGCTTCCTCTCTGACAACAGGGAAGATCACACTACGCCAGTTAGCTCTTTCCACTTTTCAGGGACAGTATCTTCTGGAAAGGAAACAGCATTCACAGCGCCACCCAGTGGACAGTACACTCTTGCCCAAACCACACCTCTGAAGAGCTTGTGTTCCCTCACCCTATTTACTGAAGACGACTTCCTGGATAGTTCAGTTGGTCAAGAATCCACCTGCAATGCAGGAGACCCCCGTTTGATTCCTGGGTCAGGAAGATCCCCTGGAGAAGGGATAGACTACCCACTCCAGTATTCTTGGGCTTCCCTTGTGGCTCAGCTGGTAAAGAATCTGCCTAGAATGTGGCAGACCTGGGTTCCATCCCTGGGTTGGGAAGATCCCCTGGAGAAGGGAAAGGCTACCCACTCTATTCTGGCCTGGAGAATTCCATGGACTATACAGTCCGTGGGATCACAAAGAGTCAGACACGGCTGAGCGACTCTCACTTCACCGCTTCATTTATTGATCAAGGTGAAGTGGACACCAATGTAAATCATTGCCATATGTTAACATCTAAATGATTCAGGAATCATGGACATCCACAGCAGAGAAGCTGGGGGCATAACAGAAAGGATTTGTAAACTGCTAACTGGAGGACTGTGGAATAGTTCCTTGTTCACACAGTCCTCATTTATAAAATGATGATGAGGAATTAGGTGGTCTCAAAAGTGCCTCTGAGCTCTAAAATTCTACTAGAGCTAAATCAACGACACTGGAAAACAAATACAACGCAACCGTAGTGCCCTGCTATCCAAAGGAACATATGCCATATTAAAATGCTCTTATTGGGCGCTTTTGCTGGCTTATCACTGTGTTTATGGGATTCATTCTCACTGCATTCCTGATTAAAGTGGGACAGATGGTGAAGGTTTTAAGTAATGTGTTCATTACCAGACCTCATACCACTAATGGCTATTTACTGGAGCAGTGGCTTGTGCAAGTGAGTAGGAAATGAATCCTTCTCCAGGGGGGTGCTCACCACCAGGGCAGTATTTATCAACCTTTGTTGGGGATGTTCATTTTTAATTGTCATTTCTTTTCAAACTCATGTCTTTTTCTTATTAATTACTAAGGTATTAAGAGTAATCCCTCCTCATTCTGATACACACTCTGCTCCTGAGAAACCCTTCATCATGGCCTGCATGCTCAGTATCTCCTTAAAACAAGATGCTACCAAGCTTTGCTTCCTATATTTGTTTGATCATTTTACAAATATAATGTATCCTTAAACTATGTTAAAAAACATTCCTTCACATTTTCTTTCCACTGTATCCCCATCTACCTCCACTTCCCAAAGATCCCCAAAGACTCCGCTTTAGGAAGTCACTGAACTAGAATGTTCTGGAAGGGTCCTGCATGGCCTTGCTGAACCTTGGGCATCCGGTCCACTTACTGTGTCAGAAAGCTCCTCGAGAGAACTCTCCATTAAGGGTCAATATGAAGACGAATGCCAGGCCATCACTTCTCAAAATCTGCCAGGATCTAAGCTGCTTAACCGTATTCTGGGGTCCGTTCCCCTGCCTTCAGTAGGATGTCAGCTTCCCTGAGGACCCCTGTGAGAATGCATGAAAGGAAGGCTGGGAAGTTCCTGGAGTCTCACATGACCCAGATATACTGTATCTGTATAACCAGATACATTATATTGCAATCTCCACAAAGAGACTATATCTGGTCTACTCCAAATAGATATCTAGCCTCTAGCTCTGCCTGGTAATAGGAGCTCAAATATTTGTTGAATATATATAGTCCAGAGAATATACCCCAGAATTCTTAGATGAACTCACATCCAGGGCAGATTTCCTTGGGTTTCTAAAAGATAGAAATTACATTCCGTTATTTTTTGTTAATTTTCAGGGGCTGACAACTGGCCACTAGACATGACCCAGTGTTACTGGGTTTGAGGTGATTGCAAACTTAAATTTAAATGTCAAGCTGGTTAATCAAGTAGTTTAATTAAGCAACTCTATTTGAATTGAGGAAAGGAATTGTCTTCCCTTCCTCAATGCAAATGTTCCTTGTGCTATCTGAGTTTGCCAAACAATTTTGTTTAGTCGCTAAGTCATGTCCAACTCTTTGTGACCCTGTGGATTATAGACTGTCAGGGTCCTCTGTCCATGGGATTTTATTACAGGATAAATATTCTTTTAAAAAAATCTTTTTACTTTGTATTGCACTACAGCCAATTAACAATGCTGTGATAGTTTCAGGTGGACAGTAAAGGGAACCAGCCATATATATACATGAATCCATTCTCCCCCAAAATCCCTTCCCATCCAGGCTGCCACATAACACTGAACAGAGTTCCTTGTCAGTTTTCCATTTTAAATATATAGCAGTGTGTATATGTCAATCCCAAACCCCCTAATTGTCCCTTTGCCATCCTCTCTCCCTCCTGCAACCATAAGTTCATTCTTTAAGTCTATGAGTCTGTTTCTGTTTTGAGAATAAGTTCATTTGTATCATTTCTTTTTAGGTTCTGCATATAAGGGATGCCAGACGATATTTCTACTTCTCTGCCTGACTTACTCCACTCAGTATGACAATCTCTAGGTCCATCCATGTTGCTGCAAATGGTTTATTTCATTCTTTTTAAAGTCTGAGTAATACTCCATTGTGACCTCCAGGAGTTGGTGATGGACAGGGAGGCCTGGCGTGCTGCGATTCATGGGGTCGCAAAGAGTCGGACACGACTGAGCAACTGATCTGATCTGAATACTCCATTGTATATATGTACCACATCTTCTTTATCTATTTGCAGGATAAATACTCTAACAGCAAAGTATTCATCCAAATGTTACAGTTTGTCTAAAACATCTAACTTATAAACTGCTACATGTGGGCAAACCAGCTACTTGAGGGCATTCTAGCCCTGTGATTTTGGCCAAAGTAAAACACTGAACATCGCCCACCATACAACACAATTGTAGCCGTAGATTATTATTACTAAGTTCAGTTAAGTTTCGGAGAAGGCAATGGCACCCCACTCCAGTAGTCTTGCCTGGAAAATCCCATGGACGGAGGAGCCTGGTAGGCTTCAGTCCATGGGGTTGCTGAGGGTCAGACACGACTGAGCGACTTCACTTTCACTTTTCACTTTCATGCATTGGAGAAGGCAATGGCAACCCACTCCAGTGTTCTTGCCTTGAGAATCCCAGGGACGGGGGAGCCTGGTGGGCTGCCATCTATGGGGTCGCACAGAGTCGGACACGACTGAAGCGACTTAGCAGCAGCAGCAGCAGCAGTTAAGTTTAGGCTTCTTTAATTTTCATGATTTCATCATAGGACCTTCATTAAGATCACAAATTCAGCCAAACTCACAATTATAAATTAAATTCTTAGGAAATATGTAAAATATTGATCAAATTTTTCTCAGGCAAATATCCTGAATGTTGACATGTGATGCTTTGGAAGTGACATTTCTAGGAAAGGGGAAGGGAAAGCCTCTCAGTCGCATCCAACTCTTTGCAACCCCATGGACTGTAACCTGCCAGGCTCCTCTGTCCATGGAATTCTCCAGGCCAGAATACTGGAGGGGGTAGCCATTCCCTTCTCCAGGGGATCTTCCAACCCAAGGATCAAACCCAGGCCTTCCATATTGCAGGTGGATTCTTTACCAAGTCCCCAGGGAAGCTCTGACATTTCTAAAAGAACCTCAATTCAAGCAGATTCATAAAATAAAATAAGGCTGAGAAGAGTGGAGGCAAATTGGCAAATTTGTATAATAAATATAAAAATGCATTGAGAAGAGGGCAGCAGCGGATGAGATGGTGAGACAGCACCATCGTCAATGGACATGAATCTGCAAATTCCAGGAGAGCGTGAAGGATAGAGACTCAGTGGACGTAAATCTGAGCCAACTTTGGATGAAGGACAGAGGAGCCTGGCATGCTGTAGTCCGTGTGGTCAGAGTCTCGACTGGAAATCAACGACAACACTGGGGAATATTTACGATAAGTTAAAAAAGTCTGTATTATCTACTCCAGCTCAGTTTCAAAGATGCCAACTGTCTATTTATTATTAAAAAATAGTCCTTGGTTTGTCTGAATTCTGAGTTCTAAGGCATGCCAAATGAAGTGTACGTGTTCACTTTTTGTGTGTATTTGGGGGGCCAGCTACTTAAAGGAGTGCAGCGTGAAACTTTGAACAATTTTTGTTCTATTATCATTCTTCCCTAAATTGTCTCTTTTGAAAGTTACGATTTCCACAGAATGTCTTTTCTTATTTGTGAACTATGCCTGTCCTATGGCAGGCACAGGTTTTTACAAACCTAAAGGGAACACGGTTGGCCAAAAATAAAACACTCCATTGACTAGTACACAGTGCTTCGATTGCAGGGACTCACTGCACTGACTAGCAGCAGATGGACTTTGTGATCCTTTCCATCATTTCTATTCATGGCCTCACCTAGTTCCCCTTTCTCAGCCATACATTTACTAGGAGGAAAAAAGTGACAGATAATATGACTGCAGTGTTTGTAAAAAGGTGAATCAGTAACTACAACACACCTCATATAAATGTGTAAGGCAAGAAACAAACATTATTGAGCACATTCTAAGATCTTCAGCTACAAAGAGTTCTTTCACTTAATGCTACTTATTTTCATTCATTCTCATCCTAACCATATCAGGAAAAAGTGCCTTTAATTCTCCAAGGACCTACCTTTTCCATTCTTTGTACAAGATTTTCCAACTCTGTGATTTGCTTATGTTTTTCTTCAAGCTTTTCAGCAATTTGATCCAGATTTTCAACATGTTGTTTCAATTTCTGTTCTTTTTCAAGTTTGTCAACCTTTGGTTAGAAAAGCAGTTGTCAGACCATTGTTTTAATTAAACTTATACATATATTATCTCTTGCTATAATTTAGATCAGATCAGATCAGTCACTCAGTCGTGTCCGACTCTTTGCGACCCCATGAATCGCAGCACGCCAGGCCTCCCTGTCCATCACCAACTCCCGGAGCTCACTGAGACTCACATCCATCGAGTCAGTGATGCCATCCAGCCATCTCATCCTCTGTCGTCCCCTTCTCCTCCTGCCCCCAATCCCTCCCAGCATCAGAGTCTTCTCCAATGAATCAACTCTAAATTAATAATTTACACATATTTAGAATTACTTCTGTGAATTCAGTCTTCCTTTAAAATAAACCTGATAGACTACAGCAACACTAAATCAATAGAGAATTAATAATACATAAATATTATTTCTAGAAGTTGATATTTCTTACCAAAAAGCATCCTCTCTGAAAGAGGGACAGAAAGAAAAGACAGTAATTCTAAAAAAGCAAAACTTTTGAATTTTTCTCCACAAAATTTACATAGAACAAAACCAAGATCTTATGTATTCAAGTAAAAAATGTTTTATTTTTAATCAGAAAATGTCACAAAAGCAGAATACTCATCTCCACTGTGTCAGGGGGTTATCTCTGAGCCATTGAACCTGAGAGTTATACTAACAGGCAGGAGATAAGTCTTTAGCAGGCGGGCCCTAGGCCACACGTGGGGGTGTTTCAACTGACTTGCAACTGACATGAGCTCACACATCTGCTTCTGTATTTACTAGGACTTGAGATTTTCCAGTTAAAAAAAAAAAAAAAAGTGTCTGATTTCCCTTGAACACACGAGGTGGGCACTCCTGCCCCAGAACCCCAGGCGGGGCAGAGCCCCTTTTGCAGGGACACGGGCACTTCCACCCACCCGCTCACTCGTTCACTTAGGTACTTCACCTGTGCCCTCATGCCTACGGGTCTGTGACCATCACCCCCAGAGCCAGAAGCTTGAGGGCGTGTCACCTAGGCAGTGGGCTTCCTACCGTGCTCCCTGGGGACCCTCCTAGGGCCAGAGCTGGCAGAGATCAGATGCCCCACCCAAGCCTGAATGAGCTTTCCTGTTTTGAGTTTTGACAAACACACATACACACATTTCCCCTCTTCCCCAGTCCTGGATACATTTTCCAGATACAGTTTGATTGGTCTTAGGATATATAGTTCAGGTTTAAAAACAAACGAACACAAAGTGTATGTGTATGCTATACAGACATTCATATAATATTATATTATTTTAATGTATATATGCATATATTAAAATATTAAAATATAAAATATAATTTAATATGAAATATATATGTACATATACATGATTTTTGTTTGTTTCCTCTGAAGAATCTTTCCAGGACCAAAACAATTTTGAACGTATTTATCAAGCCCAACTTTACCATTTTTTAAAAATTTTGTAATATTTATTTTTTAATTAATTAATTAATTTGGCTGTGCCAGGTCTTAGTCGTGACAGGCAAGCTCTTTAGTTGTGACACGTGGACTCTTAGCTGCATGTGAGCACGTGGGATCTAGTGCCCTGACCAGGGATTGAACCTGGGCCCCTTGTATTGGAAGTGCAGAGTCTTAGCCACTGGACCCCCAGGGAAGTCCCCCAACTTTTTCATTTTAGAGTCAAGTCCAGAGAGACAGAATGACTCAACTGGGTCACTCAGTTAGTCAAAGGCAGAGCCAGAAGAGAAGCCACTGGCTAGTGTCATGGGGCCATCCCTGATTTCTAGGCTGAGTGGCATGTCCTCTCTCCCGCCGGCGCTCTGCAGGGCTCTGGGCAACGGTGGCAACAGAGCAGCTTGGTAACATCCAGGGCTGGGGGGATCAGGGCAGAAGATGGGCAGACTGGCCTTCCCAGGGCCTGCCTGGTCACGTGGCCGTAGCCTGTTTCACATCTAACTCCTCCCTAAAAGGGAGACTTGGACAACTTGGAGGTTAGTTCACCAGTGTGCAAGCTGCTGGCTCAGTACCTGGAGGAGGCGCCTCCTGTCCTCATGCTTCTTTCTAACTTCTTCAGACCGTGTTTGATAGTTTTCCAATAATCTCTGGGCCACATTTCTCAGAGCCGCTGCTCCTGCTTCTCTGGAGGCTTCGAGCTAGAAACAAAAGGTCACTGTTTGCGCTCTGACAGGTACAATAAGAAGGGTTAAGGACAGGGCAGTGTGATGGGCAACCAAAAGCACAGTCTGTAACCAAACCATATGCACCTTCATAGACAACGGCTGGGGGAAAGATGCTGTTACCTGGTAAGAAGAAAACATAAAATGAGAAGGCCCTATTTATTGGGGCTGTCCTGAAAGTGATTAGCACTGGGCAGCCAAGCAAGAGCTAAGAACAACACCCTGCATTAAAGACCACACCCTGTAAAGTGTTCCCTGGTGTCCCATTGGCTTATACACAAATTTGCAAGCGTTTTATCATCAGTGGCCACGACAGTACTAAAAATGTATTTCCTGAAATAGAAGCTGGACAAGATTGAAGTACTAGGGGCAATAAAGATAAAGCGTCATGAATCTTTCAAGGATTTCACCTAAGAAATAATCAAGGGTGGCTACAAAGATTTATCTACTAAATCACTATAAGACTGTAAATGTGCTAAGTCGCTTCAGTCGTGTCCGACTCTTTGTGACCCTATGGACTGCAGCCTGTCAGGCTCTTCTGTCCATGGGGTTTTCCAGGCAAGAATACTAGAGTGGATTGCCATGGCCTCCTTCAGGGGATCGAATCCCGACCCAGGGATCGAACCCGTGTTTCTTATGTCTCCTGCATTGGCAGGAGGGTTCTTTACCAGTAGCACCACCTGGGAAGCCCCATAAAACTGTATATAAAATAAGCCAAAAAAAGGAAACTATAAGGCACCAACAATAAATTAGCTAAACAAAACAATTAGACATTTCACTCTGAGTGCTCTAATTTATATGCAATTATTAATATTTAATTATTGTATATGTAAAGATATTTAAATTTTATTGCAGTAAAAACACTTAACATGAGACTTGCCCCATTAACAGATTTTTAAGTGTACAATACAGTATTAACTATAGGCACAATCAGATCAGATCAGATCAGTCGCTCAGTCGTGTCCGACTCTTTGCGACCCCATGAACTGCAGCACGGCAGGCCTCCCTGTCCATCACCAACTCCCGGAGCTCACTGAGACTCACATCCATCGAGTCAGTGATGCCATCCAGCCATCTCATCCTCTGTCGTCCCCTTCTCCTCCTGCCCTCAATCCCTCCCAGCATCAGAGTCTTCTCCAATATTATACAGTAAATCTCTAGAATTCACTCATCTTGTACATCTTGAAACTATACCCACTGAACTTTTGTAAAATCATTTTAATAATAAAAATTATCTTCAAAATAAAACAGTGAGATTAAATTTATCAAGTGTAAACCTGCTTCACTAAGTCTGTGAGCACACTGTGTGGTTTTATGGATATATATGGATGTCTATCTGCTTTCACAGAAGCATGAATCTATCTTATTGGCTCAAAGGCTCAAAGTACAAAAGGAGAACTTCCTCCTACTGGTCATACCTTGATTTTCAATACTTCATTCTCTTTGTTCATTTCTAAGAGCTGTAGGTCTTTTCCTTTTATCCTTTCCATAAGAGGATCCAAACTGCCACCAGAGGGGTCCACTGCAGAGTCAGAGCCATTTTGAACGTTTCCACAGCACTGAAATGAACAAACAAGAAAATCACACACCTGACTTTTCTTTTACTCTACTAGCTTTGATAACAATAATTCTCGCTCAGTATTACTTATGTCAATGGAGTAGGAAATGGCAACCCACCCCCAGTATTCTTGCCTGGAGAATCCCATGGGCAGAGTAGTCTGGCGGGCTACTGCCCATGGGGTCACAAAGAGTCAGACACCGCTGAGCATAGCACAGCACATTACATATATCAAGGAAGATTCAGGTCAACACAAATACATCTTTTGACTCTAAAATATCAATGAGGAATTCTAGATGAAGCAGCTGGCCTCTACATTTGCACAAATTTGAATAGATTCTAATAGTGAAAGGAGAGAAGAAGTACATCTTTCATGCCTTTTACATTCTCTACAGTTTCACATATACTATCAAGACCTTTGAGGAGATAGATGATATCCACAAAGCCAGTTGGTTTGTTTTTTTGTATCTCTGTTGTTTGCTGACCTTCTGTGGTTTGAGATGCCTGAGGCAGACGCACTGGAAACACAGTTCGTCTACATCCCCAAGAAGCTATTCCTATTGAGAACAGCTCCAACAACCTCCCCATGGTTCTAGCCAATGGTTGATACTGGAGTGGGTTCCATTTCTTCCTCCAGGGGATCTTCCTGACCCAGGGATTGAAGCGGCATCTCTTGGGTCTCCTGCTTTGGCTGGCGGATTCTTTGTCACCGAACCACCTAGGAAGCCCTTAGGGGTTGATAACCAGCCCTCAATTTACTCAAGCCATGAACAGTATATGACTGAACAGTCCCTCCTCGCTTTCTGAAACCCTTTTTTGCTCATCTTCAATGGCTCCATTCTCTCCCACCTTTCCTCTTTATTCACTAGCTTTGCTTCTTCCCCTCCTGTGATGATTCCTCTTCTTCTTCTCAGTATCTAAATATTGGAAACCTCAGGACTCCGTGCTTAGCTTTTCTCTGACTTCTATCTACACTCATGTGTTTGGTCATTTCCTCCAGTTTCAGAACTTTAAATACCATCCTTACTCTCCAAATCTCTACCCCATAGTCTGAGCCTTCTAGCACAGTCCTCTGCCCTTAACTCCAGAATCAGCTATCCAACCATCCATTAGAAACTTCATCACTTGGAGGTCTACAAAGCAACTCAGCATAGTCAGAACTGAATGTTTGATCTTTCCTGTCATTCACAACATTAATCATTTTGCCAGTTTTAGAGCACTTAAGAAAATAATTCAATGGGAATACCAGACCACCTGACCTGCCTCTTAAGAAATTTGTATGCAGGTCAGGAAACAACAGTTAGAACTGGACATGGAACAACAGACTGGTTCCAAATAGGAAAAGGAGTATGTCAAGGCTGTATATTGTCACCCTGTTTATTTAACTTATATGCAGAGTACATCATGGGAAACACTGGACTGGAAGAAACACAAGCTGGAATCAAGATTGCCGGGAGAAATATCAATAACCTCAGATATGCAGATGACACCACCCTTATGGCAGAAAGTGAAGAGAAACTACAAAGCCTCTTGATGAAAGTGAAAGTGGAGAGTGAAAAACTTGGCTTAAAGCTCAACATTCAGAAAAGGAAGATCATGGCATCCGGTCCCATCACTTCAAGGAAAATAGATGGGGAAACAGTGGAAACAGTGTCAGACTTTATTTTTCTGGGCTCCAAAATCACTACAGATGGTGACTGCAGCCATGAAATTAAAAGATGCTTACTCCTTGGAAGGAAAGTTATGACCAACCTAGATAGCATATTCAAAAGCAGGGACATTACTTTGCCAACAAAGGTCCATCTAGTCAAGGCTATGGTCTCTCCTGTGGTCATGTGTGGATGTGAGAGTTGGACTGTGAAGAAGGCTGAGCGCCAAAGAACTGATGCTTTTGAAGTGTGGTGTTGGAGAAGATTCTTGAGAGTCCCTTGGACTGCAAGGAGATCCAACCAGTCCATTCTGAAGGAGATCAGCCCTGGGATTTCTTTGGAAGGAAGGATGCTAAAGCTGAAACTCCAGTACTTTGCCCACCTCATGCGAAGAGTTGACTCATTGGAGAAGACTCTGATGCTGGGAGGGATTGGGGGCAGGAGGAGAAGGGGACGACAGAGGATGAGATGGCTGGATGGCATCACTGACTTGATGGATGTGAGTCGGAGTGACCTCCGGGAGTTGGTGATGGACAGGGAGGCCTGGCTTGCTGTGATTCATGGGGTCGCAAAGAGTAGGACATGACTGAGCGACTGAACTGAACTGAAGAAAATAATTGGAGCTGGTTGTGTTAGTTTGAGAGATAAGGATGATAAAGATCATGTTTATGCATCATCGTATGGTACTTTCTAGTATTCTCTGTGGCTGTTCTACAGAGCAGATGACACTGTCATTGATGAGGTACCTGTGGTTCAGGTGAGGTTTAACCTGGCATAACGCAGACTAGGGTAAGTGCAGAGTGCTTAAAATTATGAATAAAAGGCTGGTCATGGGGGAAGGATTGTCTGATCACTCAACCTGATGGCTCCAACTGGGTGTCAATTGGTGTGACCCAGGTGAATCTAAAAGTCTGTACCTTTGTCTATTACTGTAACATGTTGCTTCCACTTATCCTAACTGGGCCAACATCTTCCCATATACTTTAGGTGAGTAAGTCAAGTTTAAAATATTCAAGTAAGATCTGGCCACTCCAGTCTAATCCTACTAATGACATCTAGATATTTCATACATATACTCATTAACATCATTAGATACCAACAAAAGATTTAATACTTGACATGCAAAGAATAATTTAATAATATCAAAAGTTACTTAAGTGAAGTCTATATGGCTTTATGTTCACTTACTGAAGGAATAGAAGCAGTACATTTTGACAAATTCATTACCTTTGCATCTAGTTTGTGATTTGTACTGTTATGTCTTACTTCATCTCTAAATATTTGATTTCGGATCTTTTCCAGAGTAGTTCGAATCTAAAAGGAAAAAAAAATTTTTTTTAAGGCATTTAATCCCCCAAAATTTCTTTTTCAATACCAGTTACAAGGTACCAAATTTAACTGAAAGTAGATGGACAAGGGAGGCCTGGCGTGCTGCAGTTCATGGGGTCGGAAAGAGTCGGACACGACTGAGCGACTGATCTGATCTGATCTGATCTGAGTACAAATATACTGATATCATATTTACACAACTGCCATCAACTTAACTTACATTTATGCTAATATTGTTTAGATTGCAGAAAATGAGCATTTTTGTTTTTAAAACTGTTCCTTAGGCAAACCTAAAATATAACCCAAATGAATGTTATACCACAAAGTAATTGTATTTAGTAATTAGTGTTTAATACTATTTAGTTCTGTTTTTTATATAGTCATTTCCTACTGATTTGCTATTCAGTAATGACTATAAAACAATTACTATTGGTAATCACTACAAAAAAATTACTATTCAGTAATTACTACAAAATAATTACTATTCAATAATTACTACAAAATAATTACTATCTAGTAATTACTAGAGAATAACTACTATTTAGCAATTACTAGAGAATAATTACTCAGAGGAGATTGTACAAATTTATGCATGAAATTAAACTTCATGTCTTTGTGATCTATGGAACTGCAAGACACTCAAAGATGAATTACTTGACCTGAATAAGTTATAAACTGCTTCTGCTGCTGATAAGTTGCTTCAGTCGTGTCCGACTCTGTGTGACCCCAGAGATGGCAGCCCAGCAGGCTCCCCCATTCCTGAGATTCTCCAGGCAAGAGCACTGGAGTGGGTTGCCATTTCCTTCTCCAATGCATGAAAGTGAAAAGTGAAAGTGAAGTCGCTCAGTTGTGTCCGACTCCTAGTGACCCCATGGACTGCAGCCTCCGGCTCCTCCATCTGTGGGATTTGCCAGGCAAGAGTACTGGAGTTATAAACTAGCTATGTCCAAATTCTTCCACCTGTTCTAAAACACATTTTATAAGAATACATACTTTTGTCAGCCATTATCACTGGATTCTCAGTAAGATATCACATTTGTAATCATGTGCAACATGTGGTCATTGGCGATAGTTAGTCTGAACTGCTTAAGAAGGTGTTCCTTGTTAGGTAAGCAAAGACAAGAACTTAGCAGGAAAGGTAAGTAAACATCTAGTTGGCAACAAAGTGTCCACACTTATGAAAGAACTAAGAAATGTATGAAACAGCAGGATAGGGCGCCCCTGGTGGTGCACTGGATTAGAAGCCACCTGCCAATGCAGGGGACACGGCTTTGATCCCTGATCCAGGAAGATTCCACATTCCACAGAGCAGCCAAGTCCATGCTCCACAACTACTGAGCCCAAGCCCTAGAGCCCATGGGCCACGACTACTGAGCCCTCGACTACTGAGCCCGCAACTACAGCAGACCCGGCGCTCCAGGGCCTGTGCTCCACAACCAAAGAAGCCAACACAAGAAGACCGCACACCATAGTGAAGAGGAGCGCCCGCTTGCCCCACATCTAGAGAAAGTCCATGCACAGCAATGGAGACCCAGAGCAGCCCAAACAAACCAACAACCACCACAACAAAAATTCCAGGAGGATGCAGGGGTGAACAGTAGGGGACAAATCAAACGCTGACAGGTGTTCCAAATCCTCCTGGTCCTTTACTCAGTTTTATTCCAAGTGAAGAACAGAGGCTCATACCCTCAAGAGAAACGGTTACACACTCAAGAGAAATGCACCCATGTTTGTATGTCAGCTACCAAGGCTGTCCTTTGCCAAACTAGGTTTGTTCTTCGCATATTCTAGGGAGGGAGAAACAAAGCCCGCTCATCAGCCGCAGACTTTACTGTAAAAACTCAGAGCGTGCTAACGCCATTTCCAGCACCTACATACCTTTCTCACGTATTCGGTCTCTTCAGTAATGTGAGCTGATGGGGACTCGTACAAGGCAAAATCATCTTCCGTCTTCCCCCTCTGGGGCACTATCGCGGTCCCGGTTACTGTTGTCATCGTGACATTCAGCTTTAGGAAAACATAAATCAGTTGAACAAAACTAATTCCTTTGATGTTGTAATTCTGTGGCTGCAAACTGAACAGAGTTCTGTACTGGCACTGTAATCAAATATAGTAATACTAGAAAATATTATAAATTATTGAAATCTGCATGTATCTAAGATCCAGGAATTAATATTAAAACACCACCAGTTGAAACAATCATTGACTAGAAATTTAAAAATTAAGCTGAAAAAAAATAAATAAAATAAATAAAAATTAAACTGAGATGGAAAAACATGGAATTTTTCTTCTTATTCCATATTAATTAGACTATAACACCTCAAGAGCAGAGACTACAGCTTATTCATATTCATATTCTAGCACATTGTGAGTGCTTAATAAATGTCTATGGAGCTAAAATAAGATTAAATCATATATATCTAAAAATGCACACATATATATAACTTACAATAAGGGCTTCCCAGATGACACCAGTGGAAAAGAATCCACCTGCCAATGCAGAGGCAAGAGACCTGGATTCAATCCCTGGGCCAGGGCACTTGCCCTGACGAAAGAAATGGCAACCCACTCCAGTATCCTTGCCTGGGAAACCCTATGGACAGGGGAATCTGGTGGGCTACAGTCCATGGGGTCCCAGAGTCAGACACGATGGAGACCACAGCACATGTATAACTTACAAACTTGTAAGTATATCATTTTACACGTCACAGAGACCTTTAATATTCTACATTTTATTTAACTCTCAAAAGCCTGTAAAGGCCATTTACCAAAGAACTATTTATAATAAGAAAATATCAAGAAAAGTGCAGATGCCCACAAAAAGAGAACTGATGAAATGAACTACCTACGTCTTCTCTGGGATATATTTATTCAATGAAAAAGCACGGGGCAGAAAAGGATGCGCTGCGTCATAATTTCTCTAAGAAAGGCTAGAAGGGTGGAGGGAGAAAATCTGTGATTTATAGTTTTGACACTGAACAGTGTAATTATTTTACCTAATTACAAAATAGAACTAAATTAAAAGAAAGATATCTTCCAAAATAAAAAACAAAAAAACGAATACATTTGCCTACCAAATTGGCAGCATATCCACATGAACTATTTGAAATGCTCACACAGTCATGTCCAACTCTTTGCAACCCCATGGACTGTAGCCTGCCAGCCTCCTCTGTCCATGGGATTTCCCAGGGAAGAATACTGGAGTGGGTTGCCATTTCCTACTCCAGGGGATCTTCCCGACCCAGGGATCGAACCCGAGTCTCTAGCGTCTCTTGCATTGGCAGGTGGATTCTTTACCACTGAGTCACCTGAGAATCCTGGGACTGACTTTTCCAGATGTGCTATGTCCTAAGAACAAAAAGAATCACAAAGCAATCTTAAACCGTACTCACTAATAACATTGTTAGTGGAAACACTGCTATTGCTATTTTGAAACTATTAGATGTGTGTGCATGCATGCATGCGAGTCACCCACGTGACAGAAAACGTAGAATGAAGAAGTCACTGTCTTAATGTCTTAAGAGCCAAGATTTTTATCATAAAAAAAATTCTAAATGAGAACCAAAAATGTTCTGTAAAAATCTTATAATCCAAACTGAAACCATGAGTATAAAATATTTATCTTCATTTAAAAATGTATATTCCAACTCTATCCACTGAAAATTTAGAAATAGAAGCAATTAACACTCCCAGTGCTCAGACTGTGTTATTAGTACACCATTTTCTATGAATACAAAAACGTAACCAGGGCTTCTTGACTGATTTAGATCTGAGGCAAGAAGTGCAGAAGGTGAGACTGAGACATCTTGTCATATCAGAAAGCAGAAAAGTGACCAACCACTGCTTGCGTAAGATACAAAGAGCCCACCTGAAGAGGAATGACTGTGATTGAGTAAAACATATCAAAAATTTAATTCTTGAAATTTTGTTAACAAGAGAAAAACCACCACTATGACCAACAATCCTCAAACTCACCAGAGACAGGCCATCAATATACTAAAAAGTAGCCTAGAAAAGAGAGCAAGAGGGAATGCAAACAGACATTTATTTTGCCTTTATGATATGAATTTACACTATATCTCTTGGTAATCATATCAGTTCAGTTCAGTTGCTCAGTCGTGTCCAACTCTTTGCGATCCCATGAATTGCAGCACGCCAGGCCTCCCTGTCCATCACCAACTCCCGGAGTTCACTCAAACTCACGTCCATCGAGTCGGTGATGCTATCCAGCCATCTCATCCAGCCTCTGTTGTCCCCTTCTCCTCCTGCCCCCAAATCCCTCCCAGCATCAGAGTCTTTTCCAATGAGTCAACTCTTCGCATGAGGTGGCCAAAGTACTGGAGTTTCAGCTTTAGCATCAGTCCTTCCAAAGAACATCCAGGACTGATCTCATTTAGAATGGACTGGTTGGATCTCCTTGCAGTCCAAGGGACTCTCAAGAGTCTTCTCCAACACCACAGTTCAAAAGCATCAATTCTTCGGCACTCAGCTTTCTTCACAGTCCAACTCTCACATCCGTACATGACTACTGGAAAAACCATAACCTTAACTAGATGGACCTTTGTTGGCAAAGTAATGTCTCTGCTTTTGAATAGACTATCTAGGTTGGTCATAACTTTCCTTCCAAGGAGTAGCGTCTTTTAATTTCATGGCTGCAGTCACCATCTGCAGTGATTTTGGAGCCCAGAAAAACAAAGTCTGACACTGTTTCCCCATCTATTTCCCATGAAGTGATGGGACCAGATGCCATGATCTTCGTTTTCTGAATGTTGAGCTTTAAGCCAACTTTTTCACTCTCCTCTTTCACTTTCATCAAGAGGCTTTGTAGTTCCTCTTCACTTTCTGCCATAAGAGTGGTGTCATCTGCATATCTGAGGTGATTGATATTTCTCCCGGCAATCTTGATTCCAGCTTGTGCTTCTTCCAGCCCATCAGTTTCTCATGATGTACTCTGTATAGAAGTTAAATAAGCAGGGTGACAATATTCAGCCTTGACGTGCTCCTTTTCCTATTTGGAACCAGTCTGTTGTTCCATGTCCAGATATAGTTGATTATGAAAATTGTGCTAAAGAATTCCTGCCAATAAATCCAAAAGGACTGATAGAATTAGAAAACCTACTTTTTGTAACCCCTTATGAAGTGATAGATGCTAAGCAACAGTCATCAACCAGTACTAAGAACACTAGGCAAGAGGTTGATGAAGAATGCATCAACCCCAGGGACTCCACTAATCAATCGTAACAGAAAAGTGGAAAAGAGACAACCAGGCATTGTGTTCTCTAGATGTGGTACAATCACAAGTGGAGGCACCACCTGTGAGGTGTGAAGTCCCTCTATCTACCAACGGGAAATATCTGAAAAAGAAGAAACCGTTCAATGGCTCTACAAGGGTGAAGGTTGCCAACAGCCAAATCCAGATCACATAAAATTCTACAAGACAAATTATTATTCCTTCCACAAAATAATCATATGAAGAAAGATGAGATGAAAAACTTTCATAAATTTTGAATTTTAAGAAACATATGACTAGATACAATACATGAATCTTTGTGCGAGTGCGTGCAGTTACTCACTTGTGTCCAACTCTTTGTGACCCCATGGACTGCAGCCTGCCAGGCTCCCCTGTCCAGGGAATTTCCCAGGCAGGAATTCTGGAGTGAGCTGTCATTTCTACTCTAAGGGATCTTTCTGACCCAGGGATCCAAGCCACAAATTTGGCGTCTCCTGCATTGGCAGGTGGATTCTTTACCACAGAGCTACCTGTGAAGCCCTGGGTCTTCTTTGACTCTTGATTAAAACAAACCAGTTATATAGACATTTTTTTAAAAAAAAACTAGGGGAATTTTAACACTGACTGGATAACAGATGCTGTTTAAAAATTAATGCAATTTTTGCAAAGCATTATTTGTAATTCTTACCATTTTAGGTGTGATACTGGAATTATGATATTCCTTTAAAAGATCTTATCTGTTGGTCATACATTCTGAAACATTTGAAGGTGAAATAATATTACACTTGGAATTTTAAAGAGAATATTTTGCTCTAGTATTTAAAGAGAGGGAAAAATGGGGTGAGATAAAGATGAAAGAAGTTTGATTAAAAATGCAATGAGTTGTACAGTGGGATTCTCTATAGTTCTCTACCATTGTGCTCCTGCTTGAAATTTTCATAATTAATAGTAAAGAGCTAAAAAAATGAGATAAAAGGCCAGTGAGGTAGTATTATTAATTTCATTTACTAATAAAGAAATTAAAATTCTTACAGGTGATATTAACTTACCCAAGATCACAGTAAAACTAACACAGCTGAACTTCAAACCTTTGTCTTCTGGACACCAAGATCAAGAGTCTTTCTATCACATTAAGGCCAGATTCCCTGGTGAGAAAAAAATTAAAATTTAGCAATGACCCATGCTGTTAAAACCCACAAAGAATTTTCATATTTGCTAGCATCAATTTAGAACTAAATAGCTTCTGTGGATGATTCAAAGTCCTGCATTTATCCTTTAATCTTCAATGAAATTAACAGAGTATGCCAAGAATTTTCCATTTTATGTTAAATCCTCTTAGACAGCCACTGTGGCTTCTATTTGTTTCGGGGGAACTTGATTTGGCTGTAGCAGCTCTGCAGTCTGCTTTTTATTCCCCCAGAATCTGAGCAGAACTATGTCTGTTATTTGGTCCTCTGAAGTCTCTTCCGGGATTAAGTTCTTAGCCTAAAACAACATTTAAATGGTGGAAGTAAAAGAAATGCCCATAGAGACAATAAACAATGTGTCTGGAAATGAGAGAGGAGTGGTCAGGCTGGCGTGGTGGTCATCCATTCATGGCCAGGATCCCAGGCTGCCTTCTTCCTACCTGTTAAGACAGTCTATGAATGGTCCTTACATCTTTTAATGGTTCCAAAAAAATTCGAAAGAAAAATAACATTTCATGACACATGAAAATTATATAAAGTTCAAAGTTAGTGTCCACAAATGAAGCTGTAGTCTAAAATAACTATGGCCAAGCACTCACGTGTCGTCACGCTGCTTTTGCACCAGAACAGCTCTGCTGAGTAGATTCGAGGCAGAAAATACATGGCAAACAATGTCTAAGATACCGACTATCTATCTGGTCCTTTACGGGGAAGTGCTTGCGCTCCTGTGGGGTAAAGAATGGCAGCAGATGGGAGCAAAAGAAGGAAGCAAACAGAGGCAGACAAAGCCTCGGTCTGAGTTTTTCACTGCTGTTTTTCTCCAGTTCAGTCTCCCTTGTCCTACCCTCCCTTTTGGTGATTTCCCTTCTCTTTTCCTTTCAGTGGCTTATACACTGTGAACGTTACCAAGTGATAAGGGACATTACATCGTAGGAATTAATCACTCTTTAGAATGAACCTCACTGCATTCTGTCATTCATAATTTGAAAATCACATCAGGCCTCTCATTATATATCCTAAAATATATTCTCTTACATGCCTTTTATTCTTAATATCAAAAAAATTCTGTTCCACGAATGAATTTATTTATGACTTTGCACAGCACACACGAAATAGAAATTAACTCATGGACAGAGAAAACAAACCTGTGGTTACCAAAAGAGACAGCTGTAGGGATGAGGGGTGGTAGATAAATTCAGAGTTTGGGATTAGCATACACACACTACTGGGGCATCACTGGTGGCGCAGAGGGTAAAGCGTCTGCCTGCAACGTGGAGACCCAGGTCGGGAAGATCCCCTGGAGAAGAAAATGGCAACCCACTCCAGACCTCGTGCCTGGAAAATTCAATGGATGGAGGAGGCTGCTAGGCTATACAGTCCATGGGATGGCAAACAGTTGCAATACAACTGAGCAACCTCGCTTCTCATGAATACATTCTACTATGTATAAAACAGATAAACAACAAAGACCTACTATGGCACAGGGAGCCATATTCAACGTCTGATCTAGAAAAGAATCTGAAAAAGAATAGATAATATATGTATATACATATATATATGTATATGAAGAATGTGTATATATATATATACATAGAGAGAGAGAGAGGCAGGAGAACTTTTTCACCACTGCGCTAACCCTGGAGAAGGAAATGGCAACTCATCCCGGTATTCTTGCCTGGAAAATTCCCTGGACAGAGGATCTTAGCAGGCTATAGTCCACGGGTGGAAAAGAGTTTGATGTGACCCAGAACACACACGCACACATATATATGTATGCCTGAATCACTCTGTCGTATACTTGAAACTAACACAACATTGTAAATTAACTATACTCCCCCCCCAAAAAAAAAAAAAACTCCGCTCTACTGATACTTCTCAAAACATCCTACCTCCTCCCCTCACTGGTTGGGTCATCTTAAAAAAGTTCCATAAAATCTTAACCTCAACTTATGTATCTGTAATATAGGGGTGATAACCCCTAGAGTTGTAAAAATGAGCGATTTTTAAAATCTCCAGTTATAGAAGGTGCTCAACGGACAGTAACTGCTAATACTGTTGCTTCGATGATTTTATATTATGAAGGACCACAGAAAACAAGCAGTCCATAAGAGAGGGGGTAGATCATGCCTATCTGGTTGCAAAGTTTATATGCATCTCTATTTGTATGAAATCAAATCCCATCTTTCTCTTGATTCAGGAAACGTCCATGGCCACAGTCCTTCGTTTGTATAAAGAAACCCGAGAGGAACTTAAGCCAGCAAAGTGCAAATTGCCATATGGCATTACCGTCCAGGGGAAAATCCATCTTAGCATTTTATTTCTGCCAGAAGTAGATTAGGCAGATAAAATTTTCAAAATAAAACACAATCAGTTAATTAAAGTGAGAAAAGAATTTTATTTGTTTTGTGCTAGAGTGGACTGAAGACAGCTTACGAATGGCATCACGCCAAGAGGTATTATTTCCTAGATCTGGGCTTTGCAAACAGGGCTCCCAAGGGAAGGGGCGGTGCTGGGCAGACAGGGCTTTGCTGTCTGGACTTGAACCAAAGCAATTCTTCTTTGTTCGGTCTCAAACTGAATTTTTCCATGAGACTTTCTGTGGAGAAAGAAGTTTCTACAACTAAAAGACCCTGAGGCAGACTGCCTAGTTTCATGGCCTGACTCTGCCAGTGAGTAGCTGTGTGACCTTGAGCAATTCCTTAACCTCTCTGTGCCTCAGTATCTTTATCAGTAAAATTCAGATAATATTATTATTAATGATTAACGACAGCATAAATAATGAATAACATGGGGTTGTTTGTGAGTTAACATTTGCCAAGCAGGGATAATAGGGCTCGTTGTTCAGTCGCTCAGTCATGTCCAACTCTTTGGGACCTCATGAGCTGTAGCACCGTAGGCTTCCCTGTTCTTCACCATCTCCCAGTGTTTGCTCAGACTCATGTCCATTGAGTCGGTGATGCCATCCAACCATCTCATCCTCTGTCGCCCCCTTTTCCTGCCCTCAGTCTCTCCCATCATCAGGCTCTTCGCATCAGATGGCCAAAGTATCAGAGCTTCAGCTTCAGCATCAGTCCTTCCAGTCAGTATTCAGGACTGATAGCTCCTGGCACATAAAAAATGACTTGCACATGTTCGTCAAGTAAGTAAATAAAATAAAGGCATTTTCCACAATTACTACTGACAAGGATTCTGAGTGGTAGAAAAGAAGCCAGTAATACTTTAAACAGTTTGCAGATCAAGCTGGGCTGCAGAGGAAAATCTGCTTTGGGCAATTTTAAGACCAGCAAATCCATAGTATTGATTCTTTCTTGATAATGCATCAATGATTTGTCCGTATCCCCAGCTGATTACGCTAACATACAATGAATAGTTTACTATTTACAAAGCAATTCACACACATTTTTTGAATTATAATCTATGTGACAAATCAACACATCACGGGGTGCCCAGGGTTATGTAACTAAACCTACTTCTTTGATTAATGACATACCAATGGCTCAGCTGTTATACAATAAACACATATAAGGCACTATGTGGGCTGAATTTTGTCCTCCCTTCCATTTATATGTTGAAGCCATGATATCCAGTACTTCAGAATGTGACTTTACTTGGAAATAGAATCCTTGCATACCTGAGTCTTCCTGTTGGGACTAGTGATAAAGAATCCACCTGCCAACACAAGAAATGCAAGAGATGCCAGTTTGATCCCTGGGTCGGGAAGATCCTCTGGAGGAGGAAATGGCAACCCGCTCCAATATTCCTGCCTGGAAAATGCATGGACAGGAGAGCCTGGCGGGCTACAGTCCACGGGGTTGAAAAAGAGTCGGACAGAAATGAGCACTCATTATTTTGCAAACATACTTAGGTGCTCTGTGATGACCTAAAGTGGGGGGATGGTGGAAGAGGAGAGAGGCTCAAGGGGGAGGGGATATGTGTATAATTATGGCTGATTCGAGTTCTTGTATGGCAGAAACAAACGCAACACAGTAAAAAATAAATTAGAAAAATAAATAAATAAAAGAACAACAAAATACAGATATGGTCGTAGTAGAGTGAAAGTGAAAGTCGCTCAGTTGTGTCCAACTCTTTTCGACTCAGTGGACTGTATAGTCCATGGAATTTTCCAGGCAAGAATACTGGAGTGGGTAGCCTTTCCCTTCTCCAGGGGACCTTCTGAATCCAGGGATCAAACCCAGGTCTCCCACATTGCAGGCGGATTCTTTACCAGCTGAGCCAGAGTGAGGTGGACCCTAATCCAATCTGATGTCTTAATAAATGGGGGAAATTGGGACCCAAATGCACACAAGGAGAAGTCCATGTTCAGCTGAAGGCAGAGACCAAGGTGATGTTCTGACATGACAAGGAATACCAAAAATTGCCAGAAACCCACCAGAAGCTGGAGGTGAAGCAGAGGACAGATTCTTCTTTACAATTTTAGAAGGAAACAAACCTGCCAAAACCTTGATCTTTGATCTTGAACTTCCAGCCTCCGGAACTGAGAGACGAGAAAGTACTATGTCTAAGTCACTCTGTGGTACTTTTATTTTAGCAACCTTAGAAAATGAATACAGGAACTGTCTACAGATTAGAGATTTTAACAAAAGAGCGTCCTTCCTTTATTTAACCCTTGATTCATTCATTCATGTATTAAATATTTATTGAATGCAGCAATTTACAAATTACAAATGCAGCAAGTTCAGAACCAAGTCCAGGACCCCGCTTTCATGGGACTCTCAGTACAGAAGGGGAGACAGACACGAAACAAAACGAGTACCCAGAGGACATAGTCAGAGGTGGTGTCGTGAAGAAGCGCACAACAGGGTAAAGGATAAAAAGCGGGGCTGCTTTGGATGGGCGGAGAGAGACGGCCAACCTGAAGAGGTGGCATTTAAGCAAAAACCTTGAATAAAGGAGGTAAAGCCATGTGGCCACCTGGGAGAAGAGGATTCCAGGCTAACAGCAAACAAGATCCCAGGCTGGAACTTTCGTGAAGTCCTGTTCTAAGAACAAGGTACAAAGGGTTGCCTACCTTTTTTTTTTTCTTTTTCTTTAAATGGGTAGGGAAAAAAAAATTTTTTTAATAAACTGAAACATCAGACTTTCAATTTGCCTAAGGAGTCTTCTCCTTAGCCCACTTAAAACAGGTCTTATCGTGCCCAGTTGTGCCCAACTCTTTGCATCCCCATGAAATGTAACCCGCCAGGCTCTCCTGTCTATGGGATTTCCCAGGGAATAATACCATTATTCATGCCATCCTCCAGGGGAACTTTCTGACCCAGGGATCGAACCCGTGTCTCCCACACTGAAAGCTGATTCTTTACCTGCTGAGCCCACTGGGAAGCCCTAGACTATTGTAAACAGTGCTGCAAGGAACACTGGGGTGCATGGACGGGCGAGGAGTTTGGGGGAGAATGGATACAGGTGTGTGTTCGGCCGAGTCGCTCTCTGCTATGCACATCATTGTTAGTCGGCTATACTCCAATATAAAACCAAATGTGAAAAGCAAACAAAAACAGGTCTAGCCCTGGCTGGTGAGGCTCCCTGAGGGCTGACGGCAGGGACAGTGACGTCTGGGGTGCTGTCAGGTGCCACAGGGCATATGCAACTGAGTCTAGGCCCCCCCACTTGGTTAAAAGCAGCTGACCACACTGTGGCATTCTCAATTCACTTCCATGAATGCTGACACCCGCAGCAGCACGGCGGGTGCCCAGCTTGACTCTCCCTCCCAGGTGTGTGGGGTCACCCTCTGCAGGAGCCTCTGCAGGAGCCTCTGCAGCGAAGACCTCTTCCTTCCTCATCACTCCCTGGTGCTGGAGCGCATGTACAGCTCCTAGACTCCATCAGCTGAGTGCTCCCGCCCGGAAAGGTCATCAAAGGATTAGCCCTCCAGCTTGTTGTGCTAGAGGAGTGAAAATTCCCTTCTTGCTCTGGGGAGGAGGGACTTGGCACAGAGCAGTGCTTTAGATCCAGCAGCAGGAACACCTGGTATCTAGTGCCCAGGGGCAATGCCCAGAGGATTGAATCCCCGCCAGTTACTGATCTTGGCCAGGGTATGAGCACTGGACTCCCCTATTTCCATATCTAGTTTTCCCATCAATTCTGGAGTTTACTTCCAGTAAATTCCTTTCCTGTGGCTTCCCAGGTGGCTCAGTGGTAAAGAATCCACCTGCCAATACAGGAGACACGGATTCAATCCCTGGGTGGGGAAGATCCCCTGGAGAAGGGAATGGCTACCCACTCCAGTTTTCTTGCCTGGAGAATCCCATGGACAGAGGAGCCTGGAGGGCTACAGTCCATGGGGTCACAAAGAGTAGGACACATTTGAGTGAGCACGCTCATGCACAAATTCCTTTCCTACCTAGGTGGGCCAGACTCAGTGCTTGGAAACGGAGAGCCCTGCTTTGGCACACTGAGTTTTCAGCTTCTCAGTTCTGAGCTAACGATATTGACAATTGTCTCATCATTCTTGGTCACTATGATAGAGAGCTTAGATATTGGAAGCTGAGAGAGTTAAGTTACAATAAGATGCTACAAAGGTAATGAGTTTATATTAGGGGGAAAGTAAAGCTAACGTGTCTCCAGACCCTGGAAGAGACTGGCCGTGTCCCGAATACTGAATAGCACACCTGTTCTGCAGCGACATTACATGGCACAATGGTGACATCCAGTGTCAGCTGGCTAAACCTCAGGTGACTGTGCAGTTTACCTGAAAATGATGCCCAGTGCATCAAAAGATATGCATGTCAGCACTGAGCCCAAGCCACAGCAACGCTGTTTGCAAGCAATAATCTAAGACTGTTAAAGTAGGATTAATTTCTATTCATTTCTAAACGCTACTCATTTGTAAACACACATGTTTATATAATAGCCAGTGCTATAGAAACCTCTTAGATATGCAACAAAGGCAAATTCATTTAGGGGGATAAAAGGATTGAAATACTTTTAGTATTTCAATACTAAATACTTTTAGTATTTCAATACTAAATACTTTTAGTATTTCAATACTAAACAGTATTACTACTGTTTGGTAGTCCAAACACAATGGAATATACATACTTTTAATGGAGCACTGTGCCATTCGCCAAGGAATTGTTTCCCATGCATTGTCAAAATTAATCATCAAAACACAGTGTGCAATAATTGTGACCTCTATACTTATATCTGTATGTACATACAAGGCAGCCAAGTCACAGGGAAGCGATGTGTTTTTCAAAATCGTAAGTTAATCTCATCACCTGAACCCAGAAAGTTATTTTTTTCAATTCTTTGTCACCATTTATTGAAATTATTCTTTTTTACACATGGAATTACACTTTTATCTTTGTCAAAAATCAGGTGGTTTGGAAATCTTCAATTGATTATGTGTTTGGAGAACACTTCTGGATTCTCTTCTAAACTATTTCGATGTCTGTTCTTTTCATATTTTTTAATTTGGATCTTATAGATAGCATATTCAAAAGCAGAGACATTACTTTACCAACAAAGGTTCGCCTAGTCAAGGCTATGGTCTTTCCTGTGGTCATGTATGGATGTGAGAGCTGGACTGTGAAGAAGGCTGAGCACCGAAGAATTGATGCTTTTGAACTGTGGTGTTGGAGAAGACTCTTGAGAGTCCCTTGGACTGCAAGAAGATCCAACCAGTCCATTCTGAAGGAGTTCAATCCTGGAATTTCTTTAGAAGGAATGATGCTAAAGCTGAAACTCCAGTATTTTGGCCACCTCATGCGAAGAGTTGACTCATTGGAGAAGACTCTGATGCTGGGAGGGATTGAGGGCAGGAGGAGAAGGGGACGACAGAGGATGAGATGGCTGGATGGCATCACTGACTCGATGGATGCGAGTCTGAGTGACCTCCGGGAGCTGGTGATGGACAGGGAGGCCTGGCGTGCTGCGGTTCATGGGGTCGCAAAGAGTCGGACACGACTGAGCGACTGATCTGATCTGATCTGATTGGAGTACAGTTGATTTGCAATGGTTGTGCTCGTTTCAGGTATACGGCACCGTTACTCACTTACACACATACACGGATCTATTCCTGTTGAGTATTTTCCCACAGAGTTTATGACAGAGTATTGACTAGAGTTCCTTGTGCTGTACAGTAGGTCTCTGTAGATAATCTATTTTATGTATAGTAGGTAGTGTGTATCTGTTAATCCCAAACCCCTCCTTGGAAAAGTTTTAATCTCCCTTAGGCTTTAGCTTCCTCAATTGAAAAACCCAAATGAAGCTGTTAACTTCCTCACAGAGTTGCTGCTAAGTCGCTCAGTCATTTCCGACTCTTTGTAACCCCTTGGACTGTAGCTCGCCAGGCTCCTCTGTCCGTGGGATTTCCCAAGCAAGAACACTGGAGTGGGTTGCCTTTCCCTTCTCCAGGGGGTCTTCCTGACCCCGCATCTCCTCCTGTGTCTGCTACATTGCAGGCGGATTCCTTATTGCTGGAGCCATTGAGTTATATGATGATTAAATAGGATAATGCAGAAAAAGTGCTTAATGGGGTATCTGACTATAATCCACATTATATTCAGAGAATATTAAATAATTGTGTTTAGGCTCACAGCTTATAATGGACATTTGCTTAGAGCATCATCTGAAAGTATCAAGGCCTAAACCCCGTTGTCCCCTTTCTGTTCCCACCCCCAGCCCCATCAGTCAGTTACACCTGCTGCTCTGACCTTCTCGGCTAACGATCTATTTTAAAGCCACTTATGATTCATCAGTGAAAGAATATGAAAAGAATTAGTTGTCACTGATATATACCTCAGTCATTTGCAACGTTGATAAGAAAGGTGCCTTTTTGGAAAATTTCTTCTGTGGTTTCCTGAAATATTTTAAGAATAAAAGGCTCAGGGATTTACAAAATAGCTATAGCTTCCCAAACTGGTCTTGGGATATCTGAGCTTTAACATCATCTACATCATTTTAAAAATTATCCAGAGAGGGAGGGAAAGACAGACAATCCCACTTGTGAGTGAGGACGGGGAGCAGCAGCAACTCCTGGGTGTTGCTGGTGGGAAAACCAAATTCACATCAACACTTAGGCAGCTTCCTATAAAGTTAAGCATGGACTGTACAACCCAGGAGTCCCTCTCCTAGGGGATTTTGTATGTTCATAAAACACATTTATAGTGGCCAAAGTCTGGAAAAATTCAAATACTCATCAACAGGTGAATCCTATTCATCAATAAAAAAGAATGATCAACTGATACGATGTGAAGAGCTAACTCATTGGGAAAGACCCTGATGCTGGGAAAGATTGAAGGAAGGGGGAGAAAGGGCAACAGAGGATGAGATGGTTGGATGGCATCACCGACTCAACAGACATGAGTTTGAGCAAGCTCCAGGAGATGGTGAAGGACAGGGAAGTCTGGTGTGCTTCAGTCCATGGGGTCGCAAAGAGTTGGATACAAGTGAGCGACTGAACAACACTGATAGAATATAGATGAATCTCAGATGCATTATGCTTACTGAAAACAGCCAAATCCCAAAAGCTACATATCCCATAGTTCCATTTATATGATACTCTAGAAAATTTGAAACTATAGGGTCAGAAAACTGAACTGAGGATTAAGAGTGGGGAAGGGATTGACTACAAAAGAGACACTTGGGACTATTTTAGAGGACTAGGAAGTGATGAGGAAACTGTTCTCTATCTTGATGTTGACGGTGGTTCCATGGCTCAGAACTCTATACTAAAAAAGATGGATGTATATATTTTTATTTTCTAAATAGTAATTAAACAGTACCCTAGTAAAAGTGAAGTACAGTGGAGATTTCAAAATACAATTAACTACAAAAAAAATACAATTAACTGCAAGCTACAATTAACTAAATCTATTTCCTAATTCAAACTGTTGAGCCTTCCAAAAGTATAAATGGCAAAAAAAAAAAAAAAAGCGATGGAGCCAGAATTGTTAAAAAGCAAGTAACTGAGTTGCTGACAGGCAGGTAAAGCTATTGCTCAATAGTCCATGGAGCCTGACATTCAATAAGGTGACAAAAGCAAAGGAAATCTTAAACATCTTATGAAAGCTAATCATAATTATTACTTACTGAGGTGGAAAAGTAGGAAGAAGTATATAAAAAAATATAAGAAATATACAAGAAAACTTGCAACAAGAAGATCAAAATCTAATTCTGAAATAGAAGTCCTTATTTCACCTACCCATTCTTTTTTTTTTTTTTTTGCAATTTTTTTCTTAATTGGAGTACAGTTGCTTTACAATGTTACAGCTATCTGTTTCAAACATGCTAGTGTATGGATGTCAATCCCATTCTCCCAGTTCATCTCAGCCTCGCCTTCCCCTCATCCCACTGTCCACGTGTCAGTTCTCTACGTCCGCATCTGTTCCCGCCCTATAAATAGGCTCATGTGTACCATTTTTCTAGATTCCACATGTACGCGTTAATATACAATTATACAGTGTGTTTTTCTCTTTCTGACTTATTATGCTTCACTCTGTATGACAGACTCTAGGTCCGTCAGTGTCTCTACAGCTGACCATTCCCTTTCTGAGCATCTTCTAAATGCATGTTTCCCTTCTTCAGAGAACAAGAGCACATGGACGACTGGGGCAGTGACGACAAAGTCTGTGAAGGTTGCCCCCACCGAGGCAGCGAGGACCCTGTGCTCCCCGCCCCCTCCACCCTCCCCCTGTAGCCCTGTACCAGGAAGAGGTCAGACTGACTTCAGCATCCTACCCAAACCAAGGGGATAACAGAAAGATACAAGGGTGAGAAGCAACTCCTGGTTCTGGATGAAACCAAGCTCCTTATATCAAATCCCATGAACATGAGTGATGAGTGAGTGAATTCCCCAAAATAATCAGGAGAAGCTTATAGCTCATTGCTGAGCAAGCCTTCTTCCTGTTGGTGAACAGACACGGGAGGGGGAACACGTCCACTATGATTTCCAGAAAGTGAAAAAGATGAAGATGGATTCCTATAATTGGCATTTCACTCTCAGGAGACATTTGAAATGAAATGACGGGTTAAGACTAGAATATGAAACTGTTCTGGAAAATTTTAAATCAATACCAAATTAAAAAAAGACTTACCAACAGAGACTTATAAACTCATCCAACCACAAATCAGTGAAGCAGCAGTGGTCTGAGCCAGGAGTTCTGGCAAGTTGTTTTGATAGTAGCAGACAAACTGAGCTCCAAATGAACATACCCAGCTTTGGAAAACTGTACTATTCAACTTAGACTACTTTAGTTTCAAACATAAAATTCTTTGCACTCCACGTTATCAATAAAATAGACCTTCAAGTTATCTAAATGCTTTTTTTCCCCCAAGGGAAAGGGAAAGGGAAGTCACTCAGTCGTGTCGTGTCCAACTTTTCGCGACCCCATGGACTGCAGCCCACCAGGATCCTCCGTCTGTGGGATTTTCCAGGCAAGAGTACTGGAGTGGGGTGCCATAGCCTTCTCCCTCAAAGAGAGAGAAGTGACTAAACTCAGTCCCATTTTCCCCCAAAGGAACTTGCAATTTCAGCAGTAACTTACAGGCATTCAGAGACAGTGTCTTCTCTTTAGCTGCACAGAACTGGCCTACATAGAAGAGTTTCCACTCGACTGGAGAAATCTCCCTAAGAGGATCTTTAAGCATAAGTTTTCAAACATAAACCACTAAAAATGCATTTGTCATAAGAATTGACACAAAACAGGGTGAATGGGGGTATAGAAGGAAACATCTCCAAATGAACGCCTAAGAAAGGTATATACCAAAATGCTTTTGTAGTATTAGAGAGTTCTTTGTTCACAGAAAACAGCACTATTTAATGGGAACCTGGGATAATTTATCATTTGGTCTAGCTCCTCTAAATGCCCCAGAGGAAAAAAAGAGTGGTATTTCTTCTGTTTGGGGTTTTAAGAGTTCAAATTAGTGCCTGCTTTGGTAAGTCAACATCAGGTGCATCAGTTTCACCCTTTAGCACAGCGATAGAAAGGACAAAAAAATAAAATGAAAAGCATGCAAATTCAGATGCACTCTCTTCTACTTTTTGGCTTACGGCTACAGACGACTCTTGCTTTACGTTAAGTGTGCCACTAAAATATGTTATTAAGAAGGGCTCATATTTTTAAGAGTAGTTCAGTTATCACTGTTGGATCAAACATGCATCAAAATTCCCCCATTTAAATGCATATTATTTGCAAAGAAAACACACAAAGGAGATGTGTGTGTGTGTGTTTAGTCACTCATTCGTGTCCAGCTCTTTGCGGCCCCATGGACTGTAGCCCACGAGGCCCCTGTGCCCATGGAATTTTCCAGGCAAGAATACTGGAGTGGGTTGCCATTCCCTCCTCCAGGGGATCTTCCCAACCCAAGGATCGAACCCACATTTCCCACATTGCAGGTGGATTCTTTACCATCTGAGCCATCAGGGAAGCCTGGCCTCTTTCCAAATGTTAACACTATGAGTTAGTGTCTTCCAAAGCCAACCTAGAATATGAAATGAATGATGCTTTCTGCTACTGGCTTGGGATTTACTATTTACTATTTTCATGGAGTATCACAGAAAGATTACAGTTATGACATTTGGTAAGTATCCGTATTCCATATCAGAAATATGTTTTTTCATAAATATAAATAAGTGTTTGGTTCCTATCAGTTATTTTCCAATTATGGAAGTTGGACCAAAATATCTGTCTTACCACTTCAATTGCAGCAACATCCATCAAGGTAAGCAAAAGGTGGCATAGCCGTCCAATGGAAGGAACATTAGTAGCAATAAAAAGGAACCACCATGCTACAACCTGAATGCACCTCAAAAACATTACTCCAGGTGAAAGAAGTCAGATGCTAAATACCATATATTCTATTATCTCATTGTGCAAAATGCCCAGAAAAGTCAAATCTAAAGAGACAGAAAACAGATTAGTGCTTGCCTGGGTCCGAGGGTGAGAAGGGGAATGCTACCAATGGGTACTCGAGACTTTGGGAGGGGGCGGGGATGAAAATGTTCTAAAACTGGATTGTGATCACGGTTGCATAACTCCATAAGTTTACTAAAAATCATTAAATTGTACAGTGTGATGTATTTGATAGTTTATAAATTATATCTCCAATAGAGCTGATTTTAAAATAAATAGCCCTCCCCCCCCGCAAAAAAAAGGCAAGAATGTCTTACATAAAGTCATTTTTCCCCTCTGAGGTTAAAAAATAATTGTAGTCATTTTTTTTTTAATTTACAGGAAAAAAAAAGTACCATGATGGATACAATTTTCTCAATTTAAAATTTTAAACCCCTAAATTATTGGCATCTACTTACTACTACTACAAATTTAGATTTTATTGAATTTGCATGAAATTGGTTTTTTAAGCTATTTCAGGCTTAAGATCTTAATATTTCATAATATTAAACTCAGAATACGGGATTCCTAAATTCTTTCCCAGCCTAAGAAAAAGAGGAAACTAACCTGAATAACATATAAATTCCTTTACAATTTTTTAATTTGACCATTTAAATCAGTGGAAAAGAGTCTGTGATTTGAAACTAATCTAGTTTCGGTCAGTGTCAAAAAATGATAGCTGTTGACTGATCTGGTTCCTGATTATGGCCTCAGGGTGTTCCAAGGGTGTTCCTCAGGATTCCAAAGCTGTATAAATTCCAGAGGACAGGAATGTGTCTCATTTACACCAACTTTTATCCCTCGTGTCTCCAAGACAGACCACGGTGCCCTATACAACAAATGTTGGTTCAGTGGTTGAGTTAATACATGAACAGGCCTGAAAATCCCCAGGTGCACCAAGTATTTTCTAAAACTGAGCACACACACGCGCACATATTTTTGTTTCCCAAACTCGTGACTGTTTGCATGTTTAGATGCTTAGTAAAATGTAAATTCACTTAAACATGCTACTAAACTGATAGTAACATGTTGCCATTTTGAAGTGCTTTTCCATCAATAAATGGCCATCTAATTTTAATGTAAAAATCTCAAAGATTCAAGCCCACTATTGTAAAAGACTTTGACATTCCTCCAAGGAACTTTCCAGGCAAGAATACGGGAGTGGGTAGTCATTCCCTTCTGCGGGAGAAGAGAGAGATCTTCCCAACCCAGAGATCAAACTCTGGTCTCCTGCATTACAAGCAGATTTTTTACCATCAAAGCCATCTGGGAAGCCCTCAGAAGTCTAAGTTGTTTCCGTTTTCAGTCATCATTGCAAACAAATAAATATATGTCTCAGTTTTCAGTTTTCGACCAAATCTAGCTTAGATTTTTCCAACTTCGTCTAGAATCTGGATTACAACTCAAGCCACTTTCCAGCACATTATAAATCACTACGCTAAGAGTCGGACATGACTGAGCGACTTCACTTTCTCTTCTCACTTTCATGCATTGGAGAAGGAAATGGCACCCTACTCCAGTACTCTTGCCTGGTAAATCGTGTGGACGGAGGAGCCTGGTAGGCTGCAGTCCGTGGGGTTACTAGGAGTCGGACACGACTGAGCAACTTCACTTTCCCTTTTCACTTTGATGCATTGGAGAAGGAAATGGCAACCCACTCCAGTGTTCTTGCCTGGAGAATCCCAGGGACGGGGAAGCCTGGTGGGCTGCCGTCTATGGGGTCGCACAGAGTCGGACACTACTGAAGTGACTTAGCATAGCATAGCAACAAATATATTTTGTTTGGAAGGAATTCTTTTGGAAGGAATGATGCTAAAGCTGAAACTCCAGTACTTTGGCCACCTCATGCGAAGAGTTGACTCATTGGAAAAGACTCTGATGCTGGGCAAGAGGAGAAGGGGACAATAGAGGATGAGATGGCTGGATGGCATCACTGACTCGATGGATGTGAGTCTGAGTGAACTCCGGAAGTTAGTGATGGACAGGGAGGCCTGGAGTGCTGCGATTCATGGGGTCGCAAAGAGTCAGACACGACTGAGTGACTGATCTGATCTGAACAAATATATTAACAAATATATTAACATGCTTGTTAACATATTCTGAAATCATAAACCTGAAAAATACCACTGAAATAGTGTCTGCATTTATTTCAAAAGCCTCTCTTTAGTTAGTGCAGGTTTGGTTACTAAATTTATTTAGCAAATTAAAAGGTGAAGACCTTGTGAAGCTTGCAAGGTCGCAGAAAGTGTAAGCCATTTTCATTCTTTCTGTAGTGAGTTGGGAAGCCCCTGCCTTAGGCACAAATTCCTGTGTCAGGGACCTTCACACTCAAAGGGTCAGCGTAGGGTGGGAGGGAGGGGGACGCCTCAGCAGCAGGAAACAATTGCACCTGTTGTGTCTGCAGGGGTACCTGAGACTGCAGCTCAGATCACATTTCTGAAAAGCCAGATTTCTGCAGAGCTGAATATTTAATACCATCAGGTACATAAAAGGACAGAGTATCTTTCCCCAGTTGCAAGTGAGAAATAATTCCCTTTGAACACTTTATCTAGCCTATGTATAGCAATAAGAAAAAAAAAAAAAAGATTTTTATTTCTAAAAATAAAACTATAGTGAAAATGGCAGACCGAGTTTCAGGTACCTTTAAACTAACTGCTTCTTTTATATATGTAAATGTATTTGCTCTCCAAGAAGGTTAAAAGTTTACAGCCATGACATTCCTGCAATCTAAATCTCCCCTCTCACAGTCCCGCGCTATTCTTTCCATAAAATAACACTACTCCTTTGCACACCTGCCGAGGGGGATAAGTAACTTTCAGCTCTAGAATCCCATGACAGCAAAAAACTGTCATCCAACAGGTTCCTCTTCCTTCACTACACCTGAAGCTAACAGAAGCCAGCGCGGATAAACGTTTGCGCTCTTAAAAATTCAGGGCACAGGGAACTGTCAAAGTCGTCCCGCGGGGGTCCATAGGTGACAGCCAAGTTTTCCAGAAGGCTTTCTCCACCGCCTCTGAAGAGGGGGACCCCCCAGCCAAGGGACTGCCTAACAGCAACCTAAATAAACAATCGGGCGTGCGCAGGGCGAAGGAGGGGGTATCCTTTCTCGGGGAAAGCAACTCTGTTCCTCGTCGTTCAGTCACCAAGTCGTGTCCGACTCTCTGCGACCCCACGGACTGCAGCACGCCAGGCTTCCCTGTCCTTCACCATCTCCTCCGGGAGTGTGCCCAAGTTCATGCCCACTGCGTGGGTGATGCCACCCTGGAGGCTCACAAACTTCTAGCCCAGGGAATCCGAGTCCAGAAGAAAGGTTTACAGGGAGAATGCCGTCCTCACCCAGGACCTGTGTGCAGGCAAATGCCCTTGGTGCTCCAGGCGGCACAAGGGGAGGGGTGGAGGGGACCCGCTCCAAGGGCGCCTGGACCCCCACTCGCCTGGGAGAGAGTGGGGTGACCCGGGCGAAGATCGCTGGGGCTCGCCTACCTTGGAGGGCGCTCTGCGAGCGCGGGGTCCCGGCGCCGCTCCTCCCCTGGCTCAGCACCTCGGGCGGGTAGGGCGGGTCGGCTCCGCGGGGCTGGGTGGCTCCACCTCCGTTCCAGGGAGCTCCGCCCCGCACGGCAGGGCGCGCCCCGGGCAGAGTCGGGCGCCGGAGCGGCTCCGGGGCGGGGCCTGGGCTCCCCAGCGCCCCGACGCGCGCGCCGGCTCCAGGCGCCCCGGGGTGCCCACCCCGACACTCAAGTCCCCAACCCTGCACACTGCTCAGTAATTGGGTTATTCTGTTGGGGGTGGGGGTGTAGATAGTTCCTGCTCCTTTTTTTAAAAAAAAGGTCCTGTTTAATCTCCAAGCTCATATACTTTTTGTTTTTTATACTTTGGCCACCTGATGCGAAGAACTGACTCCTTGGAAAAGACCCTGATGCTGGGAAAGATTGAAGGCGGGAGGAGAAGGGGTCGAAAGAGGATGAGATCGTTGGATTGCATCACCGAGTCAATGGACATGAGTTTGAGCAGGCTCTGGGAGTTGGTGATGAACAGGGAGGCCTGGCCTACTGCAGTCCATGGGGTCGCAGAGTCGGACACGACTGAGTGACTGAACTGAAGACTATTTTGGAGTAAATTTAGATTTACCAAATTTGGAGGAGGAAATGGCAACCCACTCCAGTATTCTTGCCTGGAGAATCCCATGGACAGAGGAACCTGGCGGGCTACAATCCATAAGGTCACAAAGAGTCAGACACGACTGAGCAACTGACACACGTTAGATTTACGAAAAAGTCTCAGAGAGTACAAAATTCCCTAAACCTCCCTTGCCGGTGTCCCCTAGCAGTCGAAGCGTCTTACATCACCATGGTACAGCTGTCAAAACTAAGAAATGAACATTGATCAGTCGCTATTTGCTAATCTTTTTTTTGCTGATCTAGTTTTCTTTCTGATCTTTCTGTTCCGGGATTGCCTTCAGGACTCCACACTCCATTTTAGGGTTGTATACAAATAGTGAAAAGAAGAGAAGTGAAAAGCAAAGGAGAAAAGGAAAGATATAAGCGTCTGAATGCAGAGTTCCAAAGAATAGCAAGAAGAGATAAGAAAGCCTTCTTCAGCGATCAATGCAAAGAAATAGAGGAAAACAACAGAATGGGAAAGACTAGAGATCTCTTCAAGAAAATCAGAGATACCAAAGGAACATTTCATGCAAAGATGGGCTCAATAAAGGACAGAAATGGTATGGACCTAACAGAAGCAGAAGATATTGAGAAGAGATGGCAAGAATACACAGAAGAACTGTACAAAAAACAAATTTACGACCCAGATAATCATGATGGTGTGATCACTGACCTAGAGCCGGACATCCTGGAATGTGAAGTCAAGTGGGCCTTAGACAGCATCACTATGAACAAAGCTAGTAGAGGTGATGGAATTCCAGCTGAGCTATTCCAAATCCTGAAAGATGATGCTGTGAAAGTGCTGCACTCAAGATGCCAGCAAATTTGGAAAACTCAGCAGTGGCCACAAGATTGGAAAAGGTCAGTTTTCATTCCAATCCCAAAGAAAGGCAATGCCAAAGAATGCTCAAACTACCGCACAGTTGCACTCATCTCACACGCTAGTAAAGTAATGCTCAAAATTCTCCAAGCCAGGCTTGAGCAATATGTGAACCGTGAACTTCCTGATGTTCAAGCTGGTTTTAGAAAAGGCAGAGGAACCAGAGATCAAATTGCCAACATCCGCTGGATCATGGAAAAGTAAGAGAGTTCCGGAAAAACATCTATTTCTGCTTTATTGACTATGCCAAAGCCTTTGACTGTGTGGGTCACAATAAACTGTGGGAAATTCTGAAAGAGATGGGAATACCAGATCACCTGATCTGCCTCTTGAGAAATTTGTATGCAGGTCAGGAAGCAACAGTTAGAACTGGACATGGAACGACAGACTGCTTCCAAATAGGAAAAGGAATACATCAAGGCTGTATATTGTCACCCTGCTTATTTAACTTCTATGCAGAGTACATCAGGAGAAACGCTGGACTGGAAGAAGCACAAGCTGGAATCCAGATTGTCGGGAGAAATATTAATCACCTCAGATATGCAGATGACACCACCTTTATGGCAGAAAGTGAAGAGGAACTAAAAAGCCTCTTGATGAAAGTGAAAGTGGAGAGTGAAAAAGTTGGCTTAAAGCTCAACATTCAGAAAACGAAGATCATGGCATCCGGTCCCATCACTTCATGGGAAATAGATGGGGAAACAGTGGAAACAGTGTCAGACTTTATTTTTCTGGGCTCCAAAATCACTACAGATGGTGACTGCAGCCATGAAATTAAAAGGCACTTACTCCTTGGAAGGAAAGTTCTGACCAACCTAGATAGCATATTCAAAAGCAGAGACATTACTTTGCCAACAAAGGTCCGTCTAGTCAAGGCTATGGTTTTTCCTGTGGTCATGTATGGATGTGAGAGCTGGACCATGAAGAAGGCTGAGCGCCAAAGACTTGATGCTTTTGAACTGTGGTGTTGGTGAAGACTCTTGAGAGTCCCTTGGACTGCAAGGAGGTCCAACCAGTCCATTCTGAAGGAGATCAGCCCTGGCATTTCTTTGGAAGGAATGATGCTAAAGCTGGAACTCCAGTACTTTGGCCACCTCATGCGAAGAGTTGACTCATTAGTAAAGACTCTGATGCTGGGAGGGATTGGGGGCAAGAGGAGAAGGGGACAACAGAGGATGAGATGGCTGGATGGCATCACTGACTCGATGGACGTGAGTTTGTGTGAACTCCCTGAGTTGGTGATGGACAGGGAGGCCTGGCCTTGCTGCAATTCATGGGGTCGCAAAGAGTTGGACACCACTGAGTGACTGATCTGATCTGATCTGATCTGATCTCCTTAATCTCCTCTTATCTGTGACAGTTTCTTGGTCTTATCTGTTTTTTCTTAATTTTGACAGTCTTCCAAGATTTTGCTAAGCTGTTTTGTGGTTATCTACCATTTGGTCTCATTTGCTGCCATGAAATTAAAAGACGCTTACTCCTTGGAAGGAAAGTTATGACCAACCTAGATAGCATATTCAAAAGCAGAGACATTACTTTGCCAACAAAGGTTCGCCTAGTCAAGGCTATGGTCTTTCCTGTGGTCATGTATGGATGTGAGAGCTGGACCGTGAAGAAGGCTGAGCACCAAAGAATTGATGCTTTTGAACTGTGGTGTTGGAGAAGATTCTTGAGAGTCCCTTGGACTGCAAGGAGATCCAACCAGTCCATTCTGAAGGAGATCAGCCCTGGGATTTCTTTGGAAGGAATGATGCTAAAGCTGAAACTCCAGTATTTTGGCCACCTCATGCGAAGAGTTGACTCATTGGAGAAGACTCTGATGCTGGGAGGGATTGGGGGCAGGAGGAGAAGGGGACGACAGAGGATGAGATGGCTGGATGGCATCACTGACTCGATGGATGTGAGTCTGGGTGACCTCCGGGAATTGGTGATGGACAGGGAGGCCTGGCGTGCTGTGATTCATGGGGTCGCAAAGAGTCGGACACGACTGAGCGACTGATCTGATCTGATCTGATGCTTTTCTCATGATTAGGCTGTGGTCTGCCTGCAGTGAGGGAGATCCCTGGGTCAGGAAGATCCCCTGGAGGCAGGCATGGCAACCCATTCCAGTATTCTCGCCTGCAAAAGCCTATGGACAGAGGAGACTACAGTCCATGGGGTCACAAGGGGTCTGACAGGACTGAGCGGCTAAATCTCACATGGATTTGAGAGAGGCGACCACACAGGCAAAGTGTCCTGTCAGGGGCTACATGATGGCAACAGGACTTATTACTGATGATGTTGACCTTCGTTGCTTGGTTAGAGAGCTGTCTGCCCCGTTTCTCCCAGGCAGTTACTATTTCTCTTTCATACTCTTCTTTTGGATGAAAGTCACTAAATTCAACCCACACTCAGGGGTGGGGGAATGAAACTCCATCCTGGAGGGGAGAGTATCTGCTTTATTATTTGGAATTATTCTGTAAGGAAGATGTGTCCCTTCTCTCTTAAATATCTATCTATTCAGTCATTTACTTACATCAGTATGAACTCATACGTGTTGATTTTATGTGCTTGTGTGCTCAGTCGTATCCGACTCTTTGCAACCTGGGGGATTGTAGCCTGCCAAGCTTCTCTGTCCATGGAATTCTCCAGACAAGAATACTGGAGTGGGTTGCCATTCTGCTGTCCAGGGGACCTTCTGACCCAGGGATTGAACCCACGTCCCCTGTGTCTCCTGCATTACAGGCGAGTTCTTTACCTGTTGAGCCATCAGGGAAGCCCCCGATGAATTGAGTTATAGCTCTTTGAGCTATAACACATTATTTTTCGTTTCTCAAATATTTATAGCTTTGGCTGAAATGCTTTCAGACTGGGTCCTGTATCCCTTTGAATGTTCATAAACACTTAGAGCTGGGAAGACAAAAAAAAACCCGTCACTAATTATTTGTTCTCCTCCTTTTCATATAACAGAAAACTGCAGCCCAAATCCCCCCAAATCTAAGGGCTTTTCAGGGTCTTCCTTGAAACCCTACAACTACTGATTCCTACTCCAGTAATAGGAAGTTAAAAAAAAAAAAATTCCCAACAGATTAATTTGTGGATTGGGACCCAATTAGAGAAGTGAAAGTTGGGAGTGCTTAGGTAAGTTTTGGTTAACCAATCCATACAGTTCTATGAAACAGGTATATGTATAAGTAGAGATAAATTATGTTCCAAAGATAGTCATGGATGTTTATTGCTGCTTTAAACACTGAAGAAATCCAGCTGTTGAGATCCTTTGTTATATTGCTTTGGCTGACTCATGTTTGCATTTGCAAGTTGATCCCATAAACACGACACTTCCTTGTTCTGCGCTTGTGTCTGGCACAGAATCTGATGCTGCCTGGCATTCTGAGACCCTCTCACCTGTGCTCCTTAACTCTCCTTGGGGAAGGAAATCTACTCCATTAGTCCAAGATTTTCCTGGTAGATACAGGATGGATGGCTCAGTGTCCAGCAGGACAGAGCGAACTGATTTTCTCAAAGTGACTAAACATAATCATGGCTAAGGGAAAGTATTTTACGTTTCAGTCCCACCGTGTTGTTCTCATGGTTCAGTCGCGCAGTCGTGTCTGACTCTTCACTATATCCCAGAAGAAATGGACAAGATCGGAGCAGGTGCTCTTTGTGTGCACTCTGCCGGAGGAGACGTTAACTGAAGGTAACAATTCCAATCCGCATGAAACACGGACTGTATTTCACAGTTCCTCAAATGCACTGGTCACTAGGTAATTTTAATATATCTTGTGTGGAGGGGAATGGGCAACTACTCCTTAACAAGAGTGTGGAGTTAGAAAATATTGGCAACCTACATAATGTAGTTCAGGAGAATCTATAAATCACCCATAAATATAAAATACCAGTGGTGTGTCTTAGAGGTTGGAAATTGGGGAAAGACAGATCAAACATGTATAGATTTCTTTTATCGCTTTAGCATTTGGCTGCTATTATTATGACCGAGTAAATACAAACCATTTTGTATTTACTCATGTATTTAGACCATGAGGGAAGCCAAATAGGGACTTCCCTCATGGTCTAGTGGTTGGGAATCCTAGGGGACAGGGGTTTGATCCCTGGTCCAGGATCGCACATGATGCAACTCAGCCCCTAGGCCCCAACTACTGAGCCGGCTCTCTAAAGCCCAGGCTCTCCAACGAGAGAAGCCATGGCAATGGAAGTCAGAACGCCCCAACTTCGCGCCGTGGGAGAATGCCCACGTGCAGCGCTGTTCAGTGTCATCTGTTTATGTGTTCAGTGTCATGTGTTATTTATTTATTTATGAGACATTTATTTATGTCTCAGTGCAGACATAAATAAATACATTTTCAAACCAATCGATAAGTAGCCGAATATTCTAAAGCTTGTTTTCTTCACACTTTTCCTAAGATTATCTATTTTTCTTTTGGAGAGGGAGAGAGGGGAGAGGTGTCAACTGGCTTCACTTTGCATTTATCATGATTAACCTCAAGTGGGCCGTGAGGCTTCCCAGCGATCACAGGAACATCCCAAACCTGTTTCTCTCCTCCCACATGACTGTTTCAAGTTTCCGCCTCTCTTCCCAGATTTCTAGCAACAACTCCCCTCCAGCAGGCGCAGCTGATAACCTTCTTCTCTGCTGAGCTGATAAGAGCAAAGCATCTGAAGATAAACTCTATCTCCTCTAACCTGTTTGAAGTTTATTCCTTCAACTCCAAACTTCTAAATTGTTTTCAGACTTGTTTTTCTCCATGGCACTAATTACTACCTGCACCTTAGTTAGAAAGTAAGAGAATTTTGTCGTTTTCATTTTTTTACCTCCATTGCCTAAAGCGGTTCCAGCCTCACAGTAGTTTCACACTAACTGGAGTGAAGGCGGTAGTTTACTGACTGTGATCAAAGAATCCTAGGGGCTGCATGCGGGTGTCACGGGCCGAGGCAGAGAGCTGGGCAGAAGGCAGTCTGGCCTCCACACCCTCTCCAAGCAGAGCAGCTCCAAACCTATCAATCAGCTTGATAAGATTGTCCATATTTTTATAAAAGTATTAGTGTTGTGTATTATTTTGGAATGGCTTGGGTTGGTCTGATGGAGATAGTGTAGGAACCAAAGCATCTCCGAACCTGCGTCAGTGCCCTCCCTGAATGGGGACCAGGAGGAGGAGGTGTGGGGCCCACAAGGAGGGAGGTGTGGGGGCAGAAGAAACTGCAGCCTCGTCGCCCAGCACAGAGCACATTGTGGCCCAGGAGGAAAGAGGATCTGACTGTGATTCAAGCACCCACGTTCAGAGACTGTGCCATGCGACACTCAGCCACCAGGGTTTGTATTGGAAATCATTGTTGTTTATTTCTGTTTGGAAGTTGTTTGCTAACAGGAAGAATTGCATATACACATATACATTATATGTTTGTGTATGTGGTGGTTTGGTCGGTAAGTCGTGTATGACTCTTGCGACCCCATAGACTGTATGTAGCCTGTCAGTCTCCTCTCTCCATGGGATTTCCCAGGCAGGAATACTTGAGTGGGTTGCCATTTCCTTCTCCACGTATATGTGTTTGTGTATATATATGTGTGTATATATATATATATATATACACACACACATCCATATGTACATATCAATGTGTGTATATATATACATGTGGGAAGATCCCTGGAGAAGGAAATGGCAACCCACTCCAGTACTCTTGCCTAGAAAATTCCATGGATGGAGGAGCCTGGTGGGCTATAGTCCACGGGGTCGCAGAGTCGGACACGACTGAGCGACTTCGCTTTCACTCTCACTGTCGTGTATGTGTACTCAGTTGTGTGTGATTCTTTGCAGAGAATCTGAGTCTGTAGCCCCCAGACTCCTCTGTCCATGGAATTTTCCAGGCAAGAATGCTGGAGTGGGCTGCCACTTCCCAACCCAGGGATTGAACCCTTATCTCTTAGGTCTCCTGCACTGGCAGGTGGATTCTTTAGCACTAGTGCCCCCTGGGAAGCCCCATATGTGTATATATATGATATGTAAGATATATTTTTCATGCAAATTTTTACTATGTCATTCCAACCCCCCAATACACACACATACTTCAATTCATTAAAAGAGGTAAAACAGTTCATTCCCTCCACATGCCCCCCTGATGATAGCCTAAATCCCTCCCCAGCACAGAGGAGTCCTCTCCACACTCTCACCCCATCCTTCCTGCTGCGTCTCTTCTCACGTTGCTTGCTAGCAAGGTGGGGCGGCTTGTAGAGTTCCAAATTCCCTCTCATTTCTCACCCTCTTCTGTTCTTGTTCCCTCAACACACATTTTGACCGCAGAGACTACAGGGCCCTTTCCCCTTCTCTTAGTCTTGAAACTTCCTTCTTCCTTTATTTGCTGCACACAGGGAAACCTTCCCTGAACTCTCCAGCTTATCTTGGTCTTCCCAGTTAGGTCATCCCATAAAATGCTTGATATATTGCTTTTGCTACTGTGTCAGTTTCTTTGGCTACTGTGACAAATTACCACAAACTTGATTGCTTAAAAAAAAAAAAATACACATATATTATTTTACAGTTCCGTAAATTAGAAGCCTGACAGAGTCCTCACTGGGCTGAAATCAGTATATCAACAGGGCTGTGTTCTTTCTGGAAGTTCTTGGGGACCATCTGTTCCTTTGCCTTTTCCACTCTTTTCGAAAAGCTGCCTGCATTTCTCGGCTTCTGGGCCCTTTCTTCATCTTCAAGACCAGCCCCATCTCTGGCTTTCAGTCTGAATTTCCTTCTTCCACTTATAAGGACCCTTGAGATTCCATTCAGCTCAATTAGATAGTTCAGGATAATCTCCCCATCTTAAGAGCCTTAACTTTAAAACATCTACAAAGTAAAATAACGTATTTATGAGTCCCAGAGATTGGAAATGGGCATTTTTTGAGGTCATGATTCTACTAATCACAGCCATGCTCCTAAATCACCTTATAATTCAAAGATTAATTAGAGTTCATCATTAAATGTTTCAGTTTCTAAAGGTAGAAAATCCACAAGGCTTGGCACAGTCATGAAGGAGGCATGCTCCCGTCTCCTCTTTGGTGATGCCTCCGCCTGCCCTTCTCTCCGCTGCTCCCTTTCCACGACTGACCCCCACCCCCACCCCCACCCCCACCATGCCGCCCTGAGGAGGACCTGAAGTTGGCAGATTTTCTAAGCTCTTCCCCTTACCCCATACCTAAGTCTTCCTGGGCTTTCTAGGACTTGTTCGATGGAGAAGGGAATGCAAATGTGGAAATGTAGGCATTTGATCTTAACAAACTTGAAATCTCTGGGCCCCCTGAGTCTTGCAGACTGAACTCTGAGCTAGGCAAGGTGCGTGTTTACATGTCCCTCACCAGCTTGGGACAACAGCCCCTCTCCTCCTTGTGAGCTGTTGTGTTGTTTGTTTTTGCCCGTGTTTGTGCTCACTCAGTCGCGTCTGACTCTGCAACCCCATGGGCTGCAGTCTGCCAGGCTCTTCTGTCCATGGGATTTTCCAGGCAAGAATACTGGAGTGGGTTGCCATTTCCTCTTCTAGGCGACCTTCCCAGCCCAGGGATCTAACCCACGTCTCCTGCATTAGCAGGCGGGTTCTTTACCACTGTACCACGTGGGAAGTCCTGCTATGCTGAGTGCTGGGGTCAGGTTTTATAATTTTAAGTTTCAGTGAGTTTACGCTTGACGTGGATAAGTCACACATGGAGTTGCATAATAAATTAATATTGCCCCAAACAAATTATCACTGGGTAGCAGGAGAGCTAGTAAGTACTAGAAGACTAAGAGAGAAACAATGATTTTAGTTAGTGGCCTAGGGAAACCCTCAAGAGGAGGCAGGATTGGAAGTGGATGTTGAGTGTAAGTACTCTGTTACACGGGGACAGCAAAGGAGGCTTCTGAGATGAGACAAACACAGAGGCACAAAAGCGAGTAAATATTCAGGCAGATTTGGGACCTACCCAGTAGACCAGTCCAGCCGGACCTTGGGACACTATTGGGAGGTAAATCAGAGAGGCGGAAACACATTGTGTGAAACAAACAAAAGGTCCAGGTAATATATTTTTCTTGTTCATCTCTGCTAAGAGAGAAAAGAAAAAGTCACCATAGCAAACGCAACTCTGGTTGTTCTGAGTTCATGAATAAAACACTTAGCAGATGTTTATGAACAATATATGACGGCCTGCTTGTATATACATGTCTGTCTAAACAAGTAGATCTTTTTCTAAGACTCCTTTTGTATAAAAGATACAGAAACCATGACATAACCAAGCTGATATTCCCAATATGTGTCTATTGGTTTGAGCCATGGCACCAACCAATCAGAAGAGCTGTCGGCGGTGATGAGGTGGTAAGGATGAACCAGTGTGGACCAGTGGTAGATCAGCTCTAGACATCACTGCTTAAAACTACTGCTGCTTATTTAGCAAAACTAGATGCCCTTTCATTTTCTTTTTAAAAATATACCATTTCAAAGAATACAGTTTGGTATATTTTTTGAACTTAACAAGCCATGATTTTTATAACCTTTTTTGCCGTGATTATCACAATTTACTCTGCCTTAACAGTACTTAGAGTAATCAGTGTCACTTCCCTCTGCATCGTAAGGACAAGAAAACCACCCGCATGTCTAGAAAAGACCAGCTGAACTTCAGGATGTGTTTTCATATGCTGGGATGACCATCTAGAGTCTATTATAAGAACAGATGGTCAATTTGATTTTGGCGATCACTAGGGCTGCAGTTGGCAGATATTGTCTTTCCCTGATTTGTTAAATGCTACTGCACAGTCATGGAGAAGGGAATGACAACCAAGTATTCTTGCCTGGAGAATTTCACGGACAGGAGAGCCTGGAGAGCTATGGTCTGTGGGGTTGCAAAGAGTTGGACACAACTGAGCAACTCATGCACACACACATAGACACTGCACAGTTATTGTGATATCAGAGGTTGGAATAACTCGCAACAAAGAGAGCAGGAAACACAAGCCTTCCCCCAGCGACAGACTACTTATTCTGGACTCCTGATCAGTAAATTCATAGCAATGGTAAAAAGCTGCATATCCTAGATCAGTGCCCTGTGGCATAACATTACTTACCTTTAGCCAGAAGTGGGGACTGAAAAAGAGAAATGCAGTCCCTGATAGCCAAGAGATAGCATGATATCATCAACTGACCTTGGCATCACTAGGCAGTGAGCTGGTACTCATAGCAAGACCACCGGACAGTGTAACAAGACCACTGCAAGAAAGGAAAATGACAAGCCACTCTCCTTCATGATCACATACATAATGTGCTCAAACAAATGTTATCAGATTGAATCCAGGAAGTTACAAAAAGATATCATGTATCCTAACCAAGTCAGGCTTATTCCAGAGTTATAAGACTGTCCTAACTGTTAAAATCCATCAATAAAATTTACCACATTAAGAAGAAAAATATCTGATAATTTTTTTAAATGGAGAAAAATAATTTGTTAAAGTTCAGCCCCTGTTCATGACTTAAAAACAAGCAAAATGCTTAGAAATCTAAGAAAGGAAATTCCTTAATTTAATCAATGAATATCCACAAAATTTATAGAAAGTGTCCTATTTAATGGTGAGAAATCGAAAGCATCTGTTCTGAGATCAGAAATGGGGTAAGGATGTTTTTGTGCAATGTTATACTGGAGATATTCGGGGAAGGCAATGGCACCCCACCCTGGTACTTTTGCCTGGAAAATCCCATGGACGGAGGATCCTGGTAGGCTCCCGTCCATGGGGTCGCTAAGAGTCGGACACGACTGAGCGACTTCACTTTCACTTTTCACTTTCATGCATTGGAGAAGGAAATGGCAACCCACTCCAGTATTCTTGCCTGGAGAATCCCAAGGACGGGGGAGCTTGTTGAGCTTCCGTCTATGGGGTCGCACAGAGTCGGACACGACTGAAGTGACTTAGCAGCAGCAGTAGCAGCAGCATACTGGAGATATTAGCCAGTGAAAATGGAAAAAAAAAAAAGAAACTAAATTATATGAAGATTGAAAAGGAAAAAGTATGTCCTTATTTACAGATAATGTGATTGGATATGTGAAATGTGCACAAAAATCTATAAACTCTTACAACTAAGAAGTGAATTCATCAGTGTTGCTAGATACATGGCTAATACTTGAAGAAAATCAGTCAATTCCATTTCTATATAAAAGCAACAATTATCATAGAAAATGATGAATGTTAGAAAGATACCATTTACAATAGCACCACTGAACATTAATAAAACAAAAATGAAAGACCTCGACATAGAAAACAGCAAAACAGACTGACCCAAACTGAAGAAGGTTTGTAGGGAAAGGAGGGCTATACTATAATCATAGTTTGGGAGACTAATTAGTAAATCGGAAGATAAACTAGAAAGATGTTAGCTGTACTCCTATTGATCTTTCTAGTTTTAATGAAATGACAATCAAAATGATATTTTAAAATTTAAGTTGACAAGTTATTTATCAATTTATATAGGAACTTAAAGGTCCAAAGATAGTCAATACAAACTTGAACAAAGATAAGCTGAGTTGGAGGATTTATAAATCAGATATCAAGACTGGGTAAAAAGCTGTGGTAATTAGTTTTGCAAGTGACCCAAAGATGTACAGTAACCCAAACTGGATAGAATAGAAAGTCCAGAAACACATCGCATATATGCAGTAAAAGTCAACATTCAAAAAACAAAGATCATGGCATCCAGCCCCATCATTTCATGGCAAATAGACGGGGAAACAATGAGAGACTTTATTTTTTGGGGATCCAAAATCACTGAAGATGATGACTGCAGCCATGAAATTAAAAAGACGCTTGTTCCTTGGAAGAAAAGCTGTGACCAGCCTAGACAGCATATTAAAAAGCAGAGACATTCCTTTGCCAACAAAGGTCCGTCTAGTCAAAGCTATGGTTTTTCCAGTAGTCATGTATGCATGTGAGAGTTGGACTATAAAGAAAGCTGAGTGCTGAAGAACTGATGCCTTTGAACTGTGGTGCTGGAGAAGACTCTTGAGAGTCTCTTCGACTGCAAGGAGGTCCAAGCAGTCCATCCTAAAGGAAATCGGTCCTGAATATTCATTGGAAGGACAGATGCTGAAGCTGAAACTCCAGTATTTTGGCCACCTGATGCAAAGAACAGACTCATTTGAAAAGACCCTGATGCTGGAAAAGATTGAAGGCAGGAAGAAAAGGGGACGACAGAGGATGAGATGGTTGGATGGCATCACTGACTCAATGGACATGAGTTTGAGCAAGCTTGGGGAGTTGGTGATGGACAAGGAAGCCTGGTGTGCTGCAGTCCATGGGGTCGTAAAGAGTTGGACACAACTGAGCAACTGAACTGAATTTATGAAATGAAAAAATTGGAAAAGATGTCTTTAATAGCAATAATCAATGATGAATCTTGGACTCTACCTCACACGTCACATAAAATTAATCCCAGATGGATTTTATTTTATTGGTGTCTCTTACATTTTATGTATTTATTGCTTGTTGGCTGCACTGGGTCCGGGTTGCTGGGCACAGGCATTCTCTAATTGCGATGAGCAGGGGTTGCTCTTTGTTAGGACACGTGGGCTCCTCACTGTAGTCCACCTTTCAGGGTGCAGCACAGGCTGTGGGCCAAGGGGCTCAGTAGCTGTGGTGCTGAGCTTAGTTGCTTCACAGCACGTGAAATCTTCCTGAGTCAAGGGTTGAGCCCATATTCCCTGCTTTGGCAGGTGGATTCTTACCACCACATCACCAGGAAAGTCCCCCAGGTGGATTTTAGACCTAAATTTTTAAAAAGAAAACAAAGCTCTAGAATTTAACATAGGAGAATATCTTTATAACTTTGGCAAAGGCAAACTTTTTTACACAGAACACAAAAACTGCACACTCTAAGGAATAAAATTAATACATCTCACTACATTAAATTATTAGCTTTAATAATTTATTAAATTATTCCATTTAATAAATTTAAATTGATAAATTATTTTCATCACAGTTAAGTCTGTACAGTTAAATACCAGACAGAAATAAGAATAAATGCCTTCTGCCTGCATGCAACAGCATGGATAAATCTCACAAACATAATTTAAGGAAAGAAGCCCATCACAAAAGTGTACATACTAAATTATTCCACTTACGTAAAGCTCAAAAACTGGAAAAAGATATTTGTGGAATCAGAAGTCAATGCAATGGTAACCTTTGGGTGTCTAGTGCCTGGGTTGAGTACAAAGGTGTCTTCAGAGCACTGACACTATTCTGTTTTCTGATTTAGTGTTCACCTTATCAGTTCAGTCGATCAATCGTGTCCGACTCTTTACGACCCCATGGACTGCAGCACGCCAGGCTTCCCTGTCCATCATCAACTTCTGGAGCGTGTTCAAACTCATGTCCATCAAGTCTGTGATGCCATCCAACCATCTCATCCTCTGTCATTCACCTTATATGGATTGCCATTCCCTTCTCCAGGGGATCTTCCTGACCCAGGGATTAAACCCATGTTTCCGGCACTACAGGCTGACTCTTTACAATCTGAGCTACCAGGGAAGCTCTTGTGAAAATACTGCACAATCTACACTTAAAATTTTTGCACATTTTATGTTTTTGTATTTCTGTTGAAATCTTTAATAAAAACAAAGGAAAAACATGGTCTTGATTCCATTTGCTTTGACTGTTAGATCTTCATTCCTTTGGACCAACACATAGCTGCTGCTGCTGCTGCTAAGTCACTTCAGTCGTGTCCGACTCTGTGCAACCCCATAGACGGAAGCTCACCAGGCTCCCCTGTCCCTGGGATTCTCCAGGCAAGAACACTGGAGTGGGTTGCCATTTCCTTCTCCAATGCATGAAAGTGAAAAGTGAAAGTGAAGTCACTCAGTCGTGTCTGACTCTTAGCGACCCCACGGACTGGAGCCTACCAGGCTCCTCCGTCCATGGGATTTTCCAGGCAAAAGTACTGGGGTGGGGTGCCATTGCCTTCCCCGACCAACACATAGAAGAACCCTTAAAAAGTGTTATTATCTCAATGTCTCTTTTCTCATCCCTCTTAAACCAGTTCTCGGTGCTGAACTCCGTCACCAGTTTCAAGTCCCAGTGCCACCTCGGTGCCGTCCCCTTGACCACCTTATTTAACGAACCTGGCCTTTTCCCACTGCACCCCGATCTCATTTTGTTTTTACAAATCGCTCTGACACACTAGGTAATTTATTTGTTTTATTTGTTGCTTATTTTCTCCCTTCTTTTTTAATTCCCTGGTGAATCTTGAACAATATCTGACATTATATTATCAATAATATCTGTTGAATAAAGTAATTTTGAGATTGGAGAAACAGAAGGAAGGACAAGTTTTAGAAAAAATTGAGCATTCCATTTTCAAACTTGAAGGACTGGCATGCATTTTGGATAGTCAATGAAGACAGATAACACTGAAGTAGTTGAATAAATGAGTCTGGAATTTAAAAATGAATGTAAATATGTAAAAGTAAATATAAAGTATTAAAGGCATGGGAAAATGTAAAATTGGATGAAGGAATTAAGGGAATGAGTTCAGAGAGGGAATATTGAGATGACAGAAAATAGGAGGATGATGACCAAAAGCTGATTTAAAAAAAAACAAAACAATGAATTGGGATAAAAGCTGGATTTATGTAGCTTTGAAGTCTTAGATTTCTTTGTAAATTTCATGATGCTATAAAAATAGGGTTCAATTACAAGTCCAATTAATGAATTAAAATGATGAGTAGGCAACTATTTAAAGCTTATGTATGTATGTTTTCATGATGATAAATTGTGAAGTTAAAATTTTATTCAAAATAAAATAGGAAGCTATTTAGGACTGTTTAAAATCTGTAAAGAAAAATAATTTGTATCTTATTCCTGAAAACAGAGTGGGCAGAGGTCACAGCTTATCTTTACTAGCAAATAAATGTCCCTTCTGTGCACATGATTTGTACACATGTTGTCAAGCAGTCACAGACGCCTGGGGAGGAGCCTGGCTTTGGTAACAAGCAGGCAGTCAGTGTCCACAGATGACCCTGGAATTATCTGGTACCTCATCTCCACCTGTCCCACATCACTGCTTCTCTCTTGGTTTTTAGGCTCAGACACCCCACACTTGAGTTGGAGTCACTGCTTCCCTCTCTACAACCTTAAAGAGACTTAAAAATTTAGTTAAACCAAGTAACTGGGCTTCCCAGGCAGCTCAGTTGGTAAAGAATCTGCCTGCCAATGCATGAGACGTGGATCTGAGCCCTGGGTCAGGAAGATCCCCTGTAGGAGGAAATAGCAAGCCACTCTGCTATTCTTGCCTGGAGAATCCCATGGATGGAGGAGTCTGGCGGGCTACAGCCCATGCGGTCTCAAAGAGCTGGACACAACTGAGTGTCCAAACACACACAAACCAAATAACTACTACATTGCTTGGCGAGAACTGTCTTGCAAACTCAAGTGAAAAAGGGTTCCCAGTGCCAGGGTCATGGGTTTTAGGTGTGGTGGGAGGCTCCGGGAGTCCTGAAAGCAGTTTCTTTTCAGCTTATTTGTCCACCTTTTCTTTCTTGTGATAAGATGTACTTAAAATTTACGTATCTTGACCGCTCTTTTTATTCTTTCTACATTTGTTCGTTTATTTTTGGCTGCGCTGGGTCTTCCTTCCTGTGCTCAGACTTCCTCCAGACGTCTCTGGGCACACAGGCTTCAGTAGTTGTGGTACACGGCTAGTTGCTCTGAGCCATGTAGGATCTTAGTTCCCAGACTAGGAATCAAACCCACGTCCCCTGCGTTGGCAGGCAGATTTTCAACCACTGGATCACCAGGGAAGTCCTTAAGCACTCTAAAGTCTACAATCTAGTGGCATTGAGGACCTTCACACTGTTGTACAACCATCACCACCATCCACCTCCAGAACGCTTTTCAGCTTACACAGATGAAACTCTGTACCCATTAAACAGGAGCTCCGTACTCTCTTCCCCATCCAGCCCCTGAAAACTACCATTCTACTTCCTGTCTCTATGATTTTGATTGCCCCTGGTGGCTCAGAGGTTAAAGCGTGTGCCTCCAATGTGGGAGACCTGGGTTCAATCCCTGGGTCGGGAAGATCCCTTGGAGAAGGAAATGGTAACCCACTCCAGTATTCTTGCCTGGAGAATCCCATGGACAGAGAAGTCTGGTAGGCTACAGTCCACGGGGTCGCAGAATCAGACACAACTGAGCAACTTCACTTCACTTCACTTCAAGTATCTCATATAAGTTGAATCACAAGTTGTTTGTCCTTTAGCGATTGGCTTATTTCACTCAGTATAATGTTCTCAAGGGAGCTTCCCTGGTGACTCAATGGTAAAGAATCCACCTGCCAATGCAGGAGATGCGAGTTCAATCCCCGGATTGGGAGGATTCCCTGGACAAGGAAATGGCAACCCACTCCAGTATTCTTGCCTGGAAAAGTATTCTCTCCCATGGGCAGAGGAGCCAGGCAAACTACAGTCCATGGAGTCGCAAAGAGCCGGACACGACTCAACAACTAAACACCATCGCTCAGGGGTCACTCATGCTACAGCAGTTGTTAGAATTTCTCTTTTTAAGGCTGGATGACATTCCATTGCAATGGATAGACCCCATTCTGCTTATGCAGTCATCTGCTGGTGGACATTTGGGTTACTTTCTGTGTTTCAACTACTGTGAATAATGTTGCTACAGAATATTGATGTACAAATACCTCTTTGAGATCCTGCTTCTAACTCTTCTGAGTATATGCCCAGAAGTGGAATTACTGGATCATACAGTGATTCTAGTCTTAATTTTTTGAGGCAGTTACTGTGTTTTGCAGTCACTGTATCACGTTGCATTCCCACCAGCAGTGTACATGCGGGGATTGTTTCCCGATCATCTCTTCCCGCAGTCCTCTCTGGCCTTTTCGAAGCAAAGTCATTCCCTATCTGCTCTCTTCACTCTCCCCTTGCAGGCATCCTCAAACTTTGCTCTGGCTTTTGGTTTAGCTGAAGGAAAAAAAAAAAAGGACCCCCACCCCCACATCTCTGAGCCTTCCCTGGGCTTCTAGGCTTCTAGAAGATTCCACATTCCCTCTATAGGAATGCCTGGAGAGCCTCTATTCCAGAGGGCCACCCCTGCCTCGTCCCTTCTCCCTCCCAGTCTCTGCCTTTCACCGCAGATCAACCCCACATTCACCACTGTCTTCCTCAGGGAAGAGAGCATCTTTATTTGTTCAGAGCCCAGCTTCAGACGGTCCGAGTGACCACCTGGTATCTCAGTCTTCATCTTGTGCTACTTGGCAGGCATCATCCCTCTTTCCCAGCCAGAGGAAGGATCCAGCCCTTCCAATTCCCAACCTTTGAACAATTTTTGGCTTCTCCCAGCACATTACTTTTCCAGGCTGAAGAAAATCCCCTATTCTCCATTTTTCTGCAGAAAGAAGATTATTGTTAAGTCATATGCCAAGGGAATAGTCTCCTTTCCGTGGAGCCCCTGAGACTCACTCCAATATGTAAGAAAGTAATTCTCTAGACTTTGACAGTGGCAAAATGACTTAAATGTGTGTTGAGCACAGCATTAATATAATTCCCACCAAAGGCAGGGCTAGAGTGGGGAGATATTATCCACAATTTATTTCTATATACTTCTTTACATTTAACAATGTAGTTTAGCGTCGTGATGAGTACAATAATAAAAACATGCTTTTGAAATTGAAACTAGGATTTTAAAATGTATTTACCTACACTTTACATCTTTCCCAAAATAGCTTGAGGTAGAATATCATAAATATTCCCAATTATCTTAATAGTTGGAAGCACATAACATTTACTAAGAACTGGGAATTTAAAGTGAGCTAAATATCTGAGTGAAATTGACTCAGAGAAGGGGCTCCAAGTATTCAAATATTGATTTTCACTGCAAGGCAATACTGTTCCTTGCCTTACAAAATTAATTAAGCTCTGTGTTAATTAATCACTGTGCCTCTATAATGAGAGGCTGCCAATCACCCTGTCAGATTGTTTACAGTTGAAATCCTCGCCAAAAATTCATCTGGTTAATCATCTAAGTTAAATTTAACCTGTGTCTCAGGACCTCACACCTAATTCTAGATCGTATCTGTGATCCTAGCTTGCAAATCTCCTGTGTGCCTTTTTGCTTCTGTATGAAGGTAACCAAGTTCCAAATCTCACAGAACCACAGACTAAAACTTATCTGAACCTTCCAAGGCTATGACAATAGATCTAATACACAGAAAATCTGTGCATTTGTCTTTTCTGTCTCATAGAGCAGTAGTTTGATAAATAACTTCATCTGACTTTTAACCATAAATGACTAAATTCTCGGACAACTTTGCAACTTAAAGAGTCTGAAATATGAAATCAATATGTCACTAATCTGTGAAAAAAAAATGTAAACAGTAATTTCAATTGCAACACCATATATGTTCTACCCAGGAACATAAGACTTTTGACCTTTTGCTGATCTTTATTCTCTTTCTCTTGGGTGTTGTGTGTTAGTCTTTGAGTCGTGTCCGACTCTTTGTGACCCCATGTACTGTATAGTCCACCAGGCTCCTCTGTCCATGGGATTCTCCAAGCAGGAATAAGGAGTGGGTTGCCATTCCCTTCTCCAGGGGATCTTCCTGACCCACAGATGGAACCTGAGTCTCCCACATTGCAGGCAGTCTGCGCCACCACGGATCTAACTTCCTTGAGAGGGTTTCGTAGGTGGCTCAATGGTAAAGAATCCACTTGCCAATCAGGAGACACAGGTTCCATCCCTGGGTGGGGAAGATCCCCTGGAGAAGGAAATGGAAATGCACTCTAGTGTTCTTGCCTGGGAAATCTCAAGGACAGAGGAGCCTGGCAGGCTACAGTCCACGAGGTCGCAAAAGAGTCGGACAGGACTGAGCAACTAAAAAACAGCAACAGCAACAATTTCCTTGAAAAGGAAAGCTTTAGGACTCTTTCCCTGCTAGCCCAGGTAAACGTTACTCTCTCTGGCACTTACGATTTTAAAAACCAGCTTAAACAAGGTCTTCCTGGACTACTACTCTTGTTCCTCCTGGGTGATGAAAAAAACCTGTCCAAAGCAAAGATACAATGGACTCAGGCCACGTTTCAGCCACTTAACATGACCCTGGATGGACAGCAAGGTCCCTTTAAGCCCCACTAGCTATTTTTAACATTGGAATTTTCTTTCTTGCAGTTTCCCCTTGAGCAAAGGCACGGGAGTGAGGAGGGGAAGGACGGGGGTAGGAACCTGGAAAAGGAAAAATCACAGGGTACAACTGGCCTGGGAACCAGCCCAAGTCTGTGGTCAGAGAAGAAAGCAGTGGTAGGACCAGTGATTTGTCCAAGGTCAGTCACGTCCTGAAGTTCAGGGTCAGGCAGTAATTTCAAGCTACACTTTTCGTTAAGGCAGGCACGAAGCACATATGTGACCATTCACATTTGGGATATGGCTGGTCTTAATTTGGGTACAAGTTAAGCATGAAATATACACCAGATTTCAAAGACTTAGCATGAAAAAAAGAATGTCAGTGATTTCACTAATTGTTGATAATGATTACAGATTAAGATGATGGATATACTAGGTTCAATAAAATCTGTTATTAAAATTAATTACATCTGTGCCTTTAATTACTTCATGCAGCTACTAGCATTTTAAAAATTATATCTGTGGCTCACATGGTGTTTCTGTGGGTTGGCTCTGGTTGAGAGCCATCTTCTCGGGATAAGTTAAGCTTCTCATAGCCCTGGTGCAAGGGAGCCTGTCTGCATTGAAACTCATTGTATCCAGTAGGGAACTGATTTTATTACCCACACACTTGATCTTTATATAATCCTGTATAAACATATTTTCATGTTCAGCATTGCTGATGAAGGTAACTGTGGTATCTACCCAGAGGTTTTTTCGCAATCACTGATTTGTATACATTTAAAGCATCCATTGAGACAAATCTCATACTAGACCAATGGTTCCTTTTTTTTTAATGTGGTTTAAAAAAACTACAAAAAAAAAAAAAAAAAAACACATTATTTATTTGGCTTCTCCAGATTTTAGTGACAGTGTGTAGGATCCACTTCTCTGACCAAGGATTGAACCTGGGTCCCCGGCATTGGGCATTCGGAGTCTTAGTCACTGGACCACCAGCAAAGTCCTAGATCAGTGGTTCTTGAATATGGTTGCCAGAGCAAGGGTTTTCCCCCAGAAACTTGTGAGAAATACAAATTCTTCTTCCTCATCCCAAATCCAGTGAATCAGAAACTCTGAAGATTAAAGCTTAGGACTCTATTGATAAATCTTTCCAAAGGGTTCTATTGCAGTCTAATATTTGAGCCGGTTCATTGGAAAAGATCCTGATGCTGAGAAAGATTGCAGGCGAAAGGAAAAGGAAGTGGCAGAGGATGAGATGGTTGGATGCATCATTGACTCAATAGATATGAGTCTGAGCAAACTCCAGGGGAAAGTGAAAGACAGGGAAGCCTGGTGTGCTACAGTCCATGGGGTCATAAAGAGTTGGACACAACAGAGTGACTGAACAAGGATTTGGAAATGATTTGGTACTCTGGAGTAAACATTAGACTAGGGCTGCCAGATAAAACTTAGATGCTCCATTATTTTGAATTTCAAACCAATTGAAAAGAATTTTTTAGTGTAAGTATGTCCTATGCAATATTAGAGACAGACTTATACTAAAAAATAGAAAAGCTTTACTGGCTTTACTGTTGTTCTAAAATTCAAATGTAGCTGAATATTACTGCATTGTATTTGCTAAATCGGGCAATTCTACTTTAAAATAGTGGGTATCAACCCAGACTATTAATTAACTTAACTCACCTAGTATGGTCCCCAGGCACTGGGATAGATTTTTTTTTTAATCCCAAGTTACTAATGCTCAGCTGCATGCTTCTACATTAAAGTAATGCTTTGAAACTTTAATATGCATGCAAGTCATCTGGAGGTCTTGGTAAAACACAGATTCTGGTACAGTATTTTGGGGGTGGGGCCTGAGATTTGGCCTTCCTGACAGACTCCCAAGTGAAGTCACTGCTCCTGGTCTGGGGACCACATTCTGAGAAGCAGAGCAGAAGGAGTGCAGAGACCAGTGCTTTGACATCTGGTCAACGCCACCCAGGACGCCACCTGGAAGACAACCATGCATCAGGGAATAGGGTCTCAAAAGGGAGAAGCCACATCTGTCCCAGGGCGAAAGGCTTTATGGGAGAAGTGGCATTTTTTAAATGCTGTAGTACATTAAAAAAAAAAACAAAAACATGGCTGCAGTATTTTGCAAGAGATAAAAACTGGTCCTGCAGATGCTGCCATGAAAATAAATGAAAACTTGTAAAACACGTGCTCTCGACTTTCCAACCAGAGAGCAGGCGAGGCTGGAGCAGCAGTAAGGGCGATGCGGCTGTTGTTCCGTCGTTAAGTCACGTGGATTCTTTCGCAACCCCATGGACTGTAGCGTGCCAGGCTCTTCTGTTGGAATATAAAAAAGTAATACTTAGAAAACAATTTTTAAATGTGTCTAATGAACTATGGGTCTGATTAAGGAGATGGGAATAGTTATCTATTGCTATGTAAAAACTATGCTAGCATTTAGTAGTTTTAAATGGCCATCATTTATCAAGTCTTAGAATTGGATTTCTGTGAGTTGCTCACTCATGAGGCTTCAGCAGGAGGATTGATGGGGTCAGAACTGCCTGCTCTTTCACCCACAAGAAGGCTAGACCAGATTTCATCATCTGGTGGCAGTGGTGTTCTAAGAGGACAAATCCCAGTGCACAGGGCTTTCTTTATAAGCCTCAGCTTCTGCGCATTTACTAACATCCCATTGGCCAAAGTAAATCACATGGCCAAATCCAGGGTTAATGTATGAGGGACTCCCCAAAAGGCATGGACTCCCGGGCTGTGTTCCACTGTCAATCTTTACTATTACAGTTTACCCCAGATGGCTAATGTCAGGCAATTTATTGATTAGAGAGCAGAGAATAAATAGGAAAAATAGTAGGAAATAAAACTTGAGAAATAGATCATTATTTGAAAGTCATGCAATATGAATGAATGCAATATGCCAGAAATGAATACAATATGCTAGATCAGAGGGAATCAGTGATTGGACAGAAAAGCCCCATAGGCACAGGCCAGGATAGTCTTTTTTTTTTTAAAACTCTGGTGGGTCTTTGTTGCTATACACCGGCTTTCCCTAGGTGTGCTAAGGAGGGGCTACTCTTGGATGCAGTGGGCTGGCTTCTCCTTGCGGTGGCTTCTCCTGGAGCACAGGCTGTAGACGCTCAGGGTTCAGTGGTTGCAGCTCCTGGGCTCCAGAGCACAGGCTCAGTAGTGGTGGCACACGGGCTTAGTTGCTCCCAGGCATGTGGTATCATCCTGGACCAGGGATCAAACCAGCGGCCCCTGCATTTCAAGGTGGATTCCTAACCGCTGGACCACCAGTGAAGCCCCAGGATAGTCTTTTAATCTGAAGAATCAGTCGGTGCTCCCAGGCAGCCTGCAACAGAATTAACTGAATTAACACTTCCAGTAGGAAGTGTTTCCAAGACACTGTTAAAATGAATCAGGACCCAGGATTCTCTCCATCCAAGATTCAAACTTCCAAGACAGAGAACCCTAAGGATCTCTGTGAGTCATTGCTCACTGTCCGGCTAAAGTTGAGAACAGCATCCTGGTCAACAATCCCAACAAGAATGCGATTAGTGGGGACTGATAATTTTGCAAGGAATTTCCAAAAGTAGGCAAACAACTGAAAAGGCATTAAGAGGCACATGAAAAGGTGCTCAACATCACTGGTTGTCAGAGAAGGCGATGGAACCCCACTCCAGTACTCTTGTCTGGAAAATCCCATGGCTATAGTCCATGGGGTCGCTAAGAGTCGGACACAACTGAGCGACCCCACTTTCACTTTTCACTTTCATGCATTGGAGAAGGAAATGGCAACCCACTCCAGTGTTCTTGCCTGGAGAATCCCAGGGATGGGGGAGCCTGGTGGGCTTCTGTCTATGGGGTCGCACAGAGTCGGACACGACTGAAGCGATTTAGCAGCAGCAGCAGCATCACTGGTTGTTAGATGAAACGCAAATTAAAACTACAGTGAAGTGTCACCTCACAGGGGTCAGAAGGGCCATCAAAGACGACAATGACAACAACAACCAAATCTGCCAACAATGAACGCTGCAGAGGGCGTGGCGAAAAGGGAACCTTCCTACCCTGTTGATAGGAATGTGAAAATCCCGTGGACAGAGGAGCCTGGCGGGCTACAGTCCACGGGATTGAAAGAGTCAGATCCAACTCAGCAACTAAACCACAGAAGCTAAGGAGAAGAGTTTGGAAGTTCCTTAAAAAAACTAAAAATAGAGCTACCAGGTGACCCAACCCCAGTCCCAGGATTGCTCAACAACTCAAATACCAAACAGCTCAAAGAAAGCCAACCCCACACTCCTTACTTCATAGCCTTCTTGTTACTTGGGCCACGTTCAGTATATATTCCATGTTCCGGTTCTGCAACCCTATTTCCCTTCATGGCTTTCCTCCTCAGTGTGACCCTTCAGCTCTCACATTTGGCACCATTTTTTCCTGGCTCTTCCTCAACCACAGTTTGGGGTTGTTTTTTTTTTTTTTTTTTTCTGTAAACTCTTCTGATTTGCTTTACAAGGTCCATTCAACTTGCCTCTGGACCCCCTCCATGCATCCCTATTCCAGTCCTCCTCTCCTGCCCCTACCTGACCCCCCAATATCAAACCTACTCCTGTCCAGCCCCACAGACCTTCCAAGAAGGACTTGGGAAACTGAACAGAACTGTATTTTAGGGAGATGAATCTGATCACCACGTGTAGGGTAGGTTGGAGGCAGCACGCTAGCTGGGAGTCTTTTATAAAATGTGAGAATCTGAACATGGGATAAACAGGGAATGGAAAGTGAATAAAAATGAAATGAAAGACATGGGCCCTTGGATTTGTATTGGGCTGTCAGGGGAACCATTTGATATCACTGAAGTCTTGATTTGAGGGCTTAAGGAGGAAGAAACTTTCAAAAGTGGAAGCAGTGGGTATTGGACTATCATTAAAGAATTTTTGGTGAAAAAAATTACAGTGGGATGCAAAAAGTGGGTAAAGTAGAATCATAAAAAATGATTTGTAAGTACTTTAAACATTTTACTTTAACTAAAACATAAGTATACCTTTATTCATCAGTATTTTGAGTCAGAGTCCAAGTCTTTGAGCAAGGGACTGAATTCTGTTGAATCATCACGGGGCACCTTGATTCTAAATTTTGTTTTTCTTTAGTCACTAAGTCCTGTCCCACTCTTTACAACCCTAAGGACTACAGCATGCCACACTCCTCTGTCCTCCACTATTACCCAGTAATTACTCAGACTCATGTCCATTGAGTTGATGATGCCATCCAACCATCTCATCCTCTGTCGCCCCCTTCTCCTCCTGCCCTCAATCCTTCCCAGCATCAGGGTCTTTTTCAATGAGTCAGCTCTTCCCATCATGTGCTCTAAGTATTGGAGTTTCAGCTTCAGCATCAGTCCTTCCAATGAATATTCAGGACTGATCTCCTTTAGGATGAACTGGTTGGATCTCCTTGCAGTCCAAGGGACTCTCAAGAGTCTTTTCCAACACTACAGTTCAAAACCATCAATTCCTCTGTGCTCAGCTTTCTTTACAGTCCAACTCTCACATCCATACATGACTACTGGAAAACCCATAGCTTTGACTAGACGGACCTTTGTTGGCAAAGTAATGTCTCTACTTTTGAATATGCTGTCTAAGTTGGTCATAGCTTTTCTTCCAAGGAACAAGCATCTTTTAATTTCATGGCGGCAGTCACCATCCACAGAGATTTTGGAGCCCAAGAAAATAAAGTCTGTCACGGTTTCTACTTTTTCCCAATCTTTTTGCCATGAAATGATGGAATCAGATGCCATGATTTTAGTCTTTTTTAAATGTTGAGTTTCAAGCCAGCTTTTTCACTCTCCTCTTTGACTCTCATCAAGAGGCTCTTTAGTTCCTCTTCACTTTCTGCCATTAGAGTGATATTATCTGCATATCTGAGGTCGTTATTTCTCCCAGCAATCTTGTTCAAGCTTGTGATTCATTCAGCCCAGCATTTCCCATGATGTACTGTGCAGATAAGTTAAGTAGGCAAGGTGACAATACACAGGCTTATTGTACTCCTTTCTAATTTTGAGTCAGTTTGTTGTTCCATGTCTAGTTCTAGCTGTTGCTTGTTGATTCCACACAGGTTTCTCAGGAGACAGGTAAGGTGGTCTGGTACTCATATCTCTTAAAAAATTTTCCAGAGTTGGTTGTGATCCACACAGTCAAAGGTTTTACTGTAGTCAGTGAAGCAAAGTAGATGTTTTCCTGGAACTCCCTTGCTTTCTCCATGATCTAACAAATGTTGGCAATTTGATCTCTGGTTCCTCTGCCTTTCCAAACCCAGCTTGTACAACTGGAAGCTCCCAGTTCACATACTGCTGAAGCCCAGCTTGAATGATTTTGAGCATAACGCTGCTAGTATGTGAAATGAGTACAGTTGTATGACAGTTTGAACATTCTTTGGAGTTGCCCTTCTTTGGGATTGGAATGAACACTGACTTTTTCCAGCCCCGTGGCCCTGCTGAGTTTTCAGAATTTGATGACATGTTGAAAGCAGCACTTTCACATCATCCTTTTTTAAGATCTTTAACACATCAGCTGGAATTCCATCACCTGCACTGGCTTTGTTTGCTGTAATGCTTCCTAAGACCCACTTGACTTCACACCCCGGGATGTCCAGCTCTAGGTCAGTGACCACAGCATCGTGGTTATCCAGGTAATTAAGACTGTTTTCATGTAGTTCTTCTGTGTGTTCTTGCCACCCCTTCCTGATTGTAAATACATACACCTGAAAGGTCATGTCCTAGAATGTCCAAATTCAGTTCGTCTAAAAAAGCAGAGACTTAATGCTATGAAAGTGCTGCACTCAATATGTCAGCAAATTTGGAAAACTCAGCAGTGGCCACAAGATTGGAAAAGGTCAGTTTTCATCCCAATCCCAAAGAAAGGCAATGCCAAAGAATGCTCAAACTACCACACAATTGCACTCATCTCACACGCTAGTAAAGTAATGCTCAAAATTCTCCAAGCCAGGCTTCAGCAATATGTGAACCATGAACTTCCTGATGTTCAAGCTGGTTTTAGAAAAGGCAGCGGAACCAGAGATCAAATTGCCAACATCCGCTGGATCATGGAAAAAGCAAGAGAGTTCCAGAAAAACATCTATTTCTGCTTTATTGACTATGCCAAAGCCTTTGACTGTGTAGATCACAATAAACTGTGGAAAACTATGAGAGAGATGGGAATACCAGACCACCTGATCTGCCTCTTGAGAAATCTGTATGCAGGTCAGGAAGCAACAGTTAGAATTGGACATGGAACAACAGACAGGTTCCAATAGGAAAAGGAGTACGTCAAGGCTGTATATTGTCACCCTGTTTATTTAACTTATATGCAGAGTACATCATGAGAAACGCTGAACTGGAAGAAACACAAGCTGGAATCAAGATTGCCGGGAGAAATATCAATAACTCAGATATGCCGATGACACCACCCATATGGCAGAAAGTAAAGAGGAACTAAAAAGCCTCTTGATGAAAGTGAAAGTGGAGAGTGAAAAGGTTGGCTTAAAGCTTAACATTCAGAAAATGAAGATCATGGCATCCAGTCCCATCACTTCATGGAAAATAGATGGGGAAACAGTGTCAGACTTTATTTTGGGGGCTCCAAAATCACTGCAGATGGTGACTGCAGCCATGAAATTAAAAGACGCTTACTCCTTGGAAGGAAAGTTATGACCAACCTAGATAGCATATTCAAAAGCAGAGACATCACTTTGCCAACAAAGTTTCGCCTAGTCAAGGCTATGGTCTTTCCTGTGGTCATGTATGGATGTGAGAGCTGGACTGTGAAGAAGGCTGAGCGCCGAAGAATTGATGCTTTTGAACTGTGGTGTTGGAGAAGACTCTTGAGAGTCCCTTGGCCTGCAAGGAGATCCACCCAGTCCATTCTGAAGGAGATCAGCCCTGGGATTTCTTTGGAAGGAATGATGCTAAAGCTGAAACTCCAGTATTTTGGCCACCTCTTGTGAAGAGTTGACTCATTGGAGAAGACTCTGATGCTGGGAGGGATTGGGGGCAGGAGGAGAAGGGGACAACAGAGGATGAGATGGCTGGATGGCATCACTGACTCGATGGATGTGAATCTGAGTGACCTCCGGGAGTTGGTGATGGACAGGGAGGCCTGGCATGCTGCAATTCATGGGGTCGCAAAGAGTCGGACACGACTGAGGGACTGATCTGATCTGATCTGAAACATGCTTATGAAGCTATCTAAGGATAGGACCCGTCTAGATTTTTACTGTTTCTCCTAACTCACTAGTTTTCTTACCTATCTTAAGAGCCCTTTTTTTTTTTTACACTATTATATCAGTTTACGTACTATTTAAATACATTTTAAAAATAAAATTGTAGTGTAGAACTGGCATAAACAGGTTTGGGGAAAATATAATTGTTACTTAATAAATGTACAATTCACTGGTATAAGTGGAAGTGTCTGGAGGTTCTAGAGACATGCCTCACCAGCTGCCAGTATCCAGAGTCAGGAGGTATCACTCATAGATTTTACCAACGGGATGGACACTAGAAATTAAATCCAATGAGTCAGCAGTCTGGGTATCAGACAGAGTTTTGCTTTTTTTGTTTTGTAAATTCTGTGCTAGTTTGAAGGATAGCAGGTATCAACAAATTGGTAATATGATGGCCTTACTGATTATTGAAAAGTTCATCATTATATTAAACAGCACGGGATTTTGTGAGGGGCTGTTTGTTTTATGCGCGTGAGTCCTTGATTTAGTGGACTTGCCAATGTCATTCAGTCACCAAATGGTGTCCGACTCTTTGGGACCCCGTGGACTGCAGCAAGCCAGGCCTCCCTGTCCCTCAGCATCTCCGAGAGTTTGCCTAAATTCATATCCGCTGAATCGGTGATGCCATCCATTAGTAGACTTATGTTCTTTTTTTTTTTAATTTTAAAAAGTGGGATATAGTTGCTTAACAACATTGTGTTAGTTTCTGCTGCACAGCAGCGTGGGGCAGCTCCGTGCACACACACACCCCTGACACTTGGACCTCCCTCCTGCTCACACACCCCTCACTCTTGGACCTCCCTCCCGCTCACACACCCCTCACTCTTGGACCCCCATCCCGCTCTTAAGCCCCCTCAGTCCTGGACCTCCCTCCCACTCATATGCCCCCTCGCTCTTGGACCCCCATCCCGCTCATACACCCACTCACTCCTGGACCTCCCTCTCGCTCATACGCCCCCTCACTCTTGACCTCCCTCCCGCTCTCCCCCTCTCCGCCCCCTCGGTCATCATGCAGGGCGGAGCTGAGCTCCCCGGGCTGTAACAGCAGCTTCCACCAGGATCTAGTTTACACGCTGTAGAGTGTACACGTCCATCCTGATCTTCCAGTTCATCCTTCCTCCCGCCCCCACCACCACCCACCCCCACCCCCACCCCCCCCCCCCCCCCCCCCGCCACCCCTCGCCTGTTTCCACCCGTTTGTTCTCTACATTTGCATCTCTAGTGCTGCCTTGAAAATGGGTTCATCTGTACCTTTTTTTTAGGTTCCACATGTACGCGTTGATACATGATTCTTGTTTTTCTCTTTCTGACTTCCTTCTCTCTGTATAACAATCTCTCTAGGTCCGTCCACATCTCTACAGGTCTGTACTCTGAGCAAACGTTCTTCTTTAACTTCAGATCTCCACTGGTCTGCTTTCCCACCATTGATACATGTATTACAAATGTTTACTTATGGCCTGTTTCCCTGTTAAAATCAGTGAGTAATTGTGAGGGCAGAGACCATGGCTGTTTGGACTCACCTAAGTCAGGAAGTCAGTAAATATTTGTTGAAGGAACAATATATTCTTTGTTCCTGCTAAGGCTAAGCTTCCTTCTCTCAGCAATTACAACGTTCAATAGTTCTGAACCACTCATTACGGACAGTGCATTGTTTACAAAGCAAATGGGTGAAACCCCGCTACAAGACACTGACTTGCATTACCATCTTAAGACCTGTATCATAGAGTCAATATTTGTTTAATCAACAATGATATATTGGGTTGACCAAAAAGTTCATGTTTTTCCATAAGATGCTTTTTGAAAAACCCAAATGAACTTTTTGGCCAACCGTTTACTTTGTCCCAAGGCTAAGTTTCCAGTTCTCAGCAGCTATGGCTTTAGATAATTCTAAACCATTCAGGTACTGACTGGGTGTTCTGTACAAAACAAACAGATAAAACCCTACCATTCAACATTTGCAAATATTTATATATATATTACCACAGGATGACTTTCCATTTAATTGAAAGTTTATACTAGCTAATCCTTCCTCAATAATACACATTGTAATTAATAAACCTCCCTTTCCACCATGGCCCCTGTACCATCAGTAATAAAGGCAAAAGTAATTTTGAAAGTCAGCTTAAAAATTTGAGTTTGAGAACGACAATTTAATAGGCCAAGAGGTTCATTTTCAAGGAATAGTTGGATCATGAATGACTTTTAATGAAAAAGTAAAGACTTGGAGAAGGAAGTGACAACCCACTCCAATGTTTTTGCCTGGAGAATCCCAGGGACAGGGGAGCCTGGTGGGCTGCCGTCTATGGGGTCGCACAGAGTTGGACACGACTGAAGCGACTTAGTAGCAGCAGCAGCAAAGACTTGGCATGTGTGTTGATCAAGAACGTATTACTCTTTTATTCTAGGCTCTGAGATTTCAAAAGCAATGCCTACAGACAGCACTTGTTCTAGAACTTCATTCCTTAATGTCAGCTACTCCTCATCCACTTAATGCTTTACAGTAAATATAAGTAAGCAATCAAATGTGTCATGGCACTTGCAAAGCACTCTCCACAATGTCCTTAAATGCACATTATGTAAAGTACCAGTTTCATCATGCCAACATTTCCAATCATCTCTTTATAATGGTTTTGTTATATAATTTTGCTTTCCTTATAAACCTAAGCCCTTCCTCTGGATATAAATTTTTAATGCCAATTGGAATCACTAGAAATGTTTTATATCTCATCCACAAACATTTTTATTTAATCTTTGTTCTCATACTGATAGCTGCTTCCCAAAGCTTCCTGTCAGATTCATCCATTTCCTCTCCCTGTGTCTTTTCTCTGCCTCTCCACATAAACACACTATAAGTGAAAGTTACTGAGTCGTGTCAGACTCTTTGTGACCCCACGGACTACACAGTCCATGGAATTCTCCAGGCCAGAATACTGGAGTGGGCATCCTATCCCTTTTCCAAGGGATCTTCCCGACCCAGGAATCGACCTGGGGTGTCTGACATTGCAGGCGGATTCTTTACCAGCTGAGCTACCAGGGAAGCCCAAAGGGATTGCAAAAGGACGTATAGTAGACGTTCACTTCGGAAAGATTACTTTGACATTTCTGGGGGGCAAGTGCCACCCTTGTTTTACCACACAATCAAACCTGTGTGCTGTTTCTGACTTTTTTTGGTCTGCATCAATATTTTCATCAAAGATCATAAAATCCATGAGAAGAGGAAACTTTTTTAATCCTTTGGCACTCTAAGTTGTTACTATCATGGCAAATAAAAGGAAGGGCAGGCAATGAATTTTTTTGAATCATGCATATGAATATCTCTTAAATTCTTTATCCTTTGTCAGGAAACCAGCAAGTTAAAATAGAACATTCAAAATTTAAATAAATAAGAGCCCAAGACTAAGAAATAGACAATCCTAGAGTGTAATAGTTAACACTGTTTTGCTCTTATGAAACAAAGATAACTAATTCAAACATGTGAATAAAAAAATATTATTTTAAAACAAGAAGTCATTAATTTGAGTTTTTTTTTTCTTTTAATGATGACTGTAGCCAGTGCATTTTTTTTTTTTTTTTTAAATAACAAGATCAGTTGAGGAGAACGTACAAATCTCAGGATTCCTGCTTCAAATTTAGACAGTGAGGACAGTAAATATGACAGCATGTCGCCACCTAGTGGACATTTCAGAAAGTGCCTAGACATCCAGGTTTCTGCTGTCATGATTATACTTAGGATCACAAAACCCAGGACTCAGGGGAACTTTTCACGCTGCCCTAAACAGTGCTCTTGTTTCACGGGATGGTCATAGGTGCTAGAATCATCCACATTTTCATTGTAAAATCAAGCGTCAACTCTACAAGACAGAAATGAGAAACACCTAATATTTATTGAGCATCTACTTTGTCCCAAGTTTACCTAGTTTTTTTAATACGATTATGAGATCATCTGACATACTTATCTCCATATTTTACAAATTAAGAAACCAAGGCATAGGACAGTTAAGTAACTCACCCAAGTCACTTGGTCCCAAGCTGAGCAGCTGAGGTTTGAACGTAGAGCCCAGGTTCTTAACTGAACAGGGATCACTCCCTCTCCCAGTTTATCTTGTGCAAAAGATAGGGAATGGCCTTCAGTAAAATTTCATGCTTTTTATTGAATGTGTATGACTCTTTTGAACTGTGGTGCTGGAGAAGACTCTGGAGAGCCCTTGGGACTTCAAGGAGATCAAACCAGTCCATCCTAAAGGAAATCAACCCTGAATATTCATTGGAAGGACTGATGCTGAAGCTGAAGCTCCAATACTTGGACCACTTGGTGTAAAGAGACAACTCATTGGAAAAGACCCTGATGCTGGGAAAGATGGAAGGCAGAAGAAGGGGATGACAGAGGATGAGATGGTTGGATGGCATCACCAACTCAATGGACATTAGTTTGAGTTAAAGCTGGGAGACAGTGGAGGACAGGGAAGCCTGGTGTGCTGCAGTCTGTGGGGTTGCAAAGAGTCAGACACAACTGAGTGACTGAAAAACAACAACAACAATGTGTTACTTGGAGTCGCTCTAAGCTTCCAAGAAAGAAATCCAGAAGCCCTCAAGCAGTGATTCCCATGGGCTGGAGCGGAGAAGGCGGCCCCGCTGGAGTCGGATCGCCGCAGCCCCACCCTCCTCACTGCTTTGCGGCAAAGCACCTCCCCTGCTGCCGCTGCTGCCGAGTCGCTTCAGTCGTGTCCGACTCTGTGCGACCCCATAGACGGAAGCCCACCAGGCTCTCCCATCCCTGGGATTCTCCAGGCAGGAACACTGGAGTGGGTTGCCATTTCCTTCTCCAATGCATGAAAATGAAAAGTGAAAGGGAAGTCGCTCAGTCGTGTCTGACTATTAGCGACCCCATGGACTGCAGCCCACCAGGCTCCGCAGTCCATGGGATTTTCCAGGCAAGAGTACTGAAGTGGGGTGCCATTGCCTTCTCCGAAAGCACCTCCCCAGGTCACCCCAATTCAAACTTTTGGTGTCCAGTTGCTGAGCGGCCACTTTTTAGGGGCCAAGACATTATCTGGGAAGATAATCCAGCATCTGTGAATGTTTGATCGAGTTAACCCAGTTTTGCCTGTTTTTCTAAGCTCCACCAGCCCCTCTTGGTGCGGTAGGAGAGGAAACTTTGAATCTAAGAACTAAGAAGTCAAGTGATCGTTTGCCTACTGGGGCTGGAATTTGCATGTGGAATGAAGGTGAGACAGTGTTTTCCTCCAACACACACCAATTTGTGTGAACCTTTTCTTTCTAGCACTTGGTTCTGTTATAATGAATATTTCCATCACCTGCACTTTTGCCTCACACAGGATCCTAAGTGCAAAACACAAACAAACCAGAAAAAAAAGGAATTAGCATCTCCGTACCCTCTGGCATCCAGCACAATGCCAGACTTGTGGTATTTATTTAATACATTTTTTTTATGAATAAATTAAATTTGCCCAGTTAGTCCCTCAGTTGTGTCTGACTTGACTCTTTGCAACCCCATGGACTGTAGCCCACCAGGCCCCTCTGTCCGTGGGATTATCCAGGCAAGAATACTGGAGTGGGTTGCCGTTCCCTTCTCCCGACTCAAGGATCAAACCCATGCCTCCTGCATTGCAGGCAGATTCTTTACCATCTGAGCCACCAGGGAAGCCCCATAAAATAAATTTAGGTATATCTGAAAGTCAATAACTAAATTTATTAAATTTTATATAAATTTAGATATATCTAAAATTAAAACACTTGATAAGCAATTTGGTGGTGTGCTGGTTTCTCAGCTCCGTTGTTACTTTGCCCTGAAAATGACATAGGGGGATCCTTTGAGAGATTTCTTTTTATATTGATTGGGAATTTATGTCAATCAAACACAATCATAATTTGGAAATAACGTAGCTGGGTCTATGCTGATGAGGAATAATTAAATTGTGTATGCAAACGTTTAGGTCAATAAAATGGCAAGGCAATTTAAAAGTCAAACTAAAGCAAACAATTTAATAATCATCACGCTTCCAGAAAATCAGAAATTTAAGAATTTCTAGGCCTGCGTGTATGATTTTAAAAGAAACATTCCTACATCACAGCTTCTAGCAGGCTCCCCCAAGGATGTTCTCATCAACTTTGCAGGGGACAAAAGACAGGACAAGGGGAAGCACGCCTGGGCCCCTGGGGCCTGGACTTGGAGCATCACACTGTGACTTCCGCCATCGCCAGTTTACCAAAGCAAGTTACAAGTTCAGCCCAAACCCAGGGTGGGTGGGCGGGAGCAGAGTTCACCTACAAGAGCAGCTTCACACGGCAGAGGGCACACGTTCAGGAAGGAGTCAGAAATATTTGAAAGTGTCTGCTCCTCAGTCGTGTCTGACTCTTTGCAATCCCATAGACTGCAGCACACCAGGCTTCCCTGTCTTTCACCCTCTCCCGGAGCTTGCTCAAACTCCTGTCCATCGAGTCGGTGATGCCATTCAGCCATCTCATTCTCTGTTGTCCCCTTCTCCTCCTGCCCATCATCTTTCCCAGCATCAGGGTCTTTTCCAAAGAGTTGGCTCTTCTCAACAGGTGGCCAAAGTATGGAGTTTCAGCTTCAACAGGAGGGGATTAATAGCTGGTGTTAATGGCCCCAAGTTTTTTTTTCAATCACAGAAAACTTGGGGCTATTAACACAGTCTACTATACCTTTCCTGGCCCATGCTCTACGTAGAAACTACACATAAGCCATACTCTAGCTCAAGTACCCTAAACCATCGTGTCTCAAATTTCTATACTATTCGGGCAGGTCTAGGTTCAAGGGAGCCTCTAGCTTTAGCCAACTGCTGTGCCAGAATTAGCCATGCTCTGAACTTTGACTCTACAGTAATTTAATGAAGCAAAGAACATTTCGATTACCTAAGGAAAATCAAATATAAGGGATAAATAAATAGATGAAGAAATTGATATCCTTATAAAGCATCACTCTATGCCCAGCTCTGTACTAGAGGCTGGGGAAGGGATATTGACACAGTTTTTCCAAAACAGCAATTCCCTAATGACCTCAGCATAATGTACCCAAATTATATAGTGTGCAGGAAGCATTTTAAAAGACAACAAGCAGGATCGAAGACAGCAGAACTAAACACAAACAACATAAGCCAAATAACCAAAAACCTTGAGGCCCATATTCTTCAACCCATGGCCTCAAAAGGGTGGTGTATGTACGTGCGTATATGTACTTCTTGTGGTGTGTACATACCAGACACGGCTTCCCAGGTGGCATTGGTGATAAAGAACCCACCTACCAATGCAGGAGACAGAAGAGACACAGGTTTGATCCCTGGGTGGGGAAGATCCCCTGGAGAAGGGCATGGCAACCCACGCCAGCATTCTTGCCTGAAGAATCCCATGGACAGAGGAGCCTGGTGGGCTACAGTTCCTGGGGTGGCCTAGAGTCAGACTGGACGGAAGAGACTGGCACTCCCACACGCAGCACCAGACGGGCATCTACAACCCACATCCCTTCTCTCCAGGCTCCTGGGTTTTCCTTGAATAATTTCTTTTCCTTTGAAACCTGCCTTTATCGTACACTTTAAATTTATTTTAAATCTTTGAGAAGAGTTTGGAAAGGGCTGTGACTTAACGAGCGTAGGCTTTCCGTTGCCATTGAACCACAGAATCAGTGAATCCGGACACAGAAAAGTGGAGACTCAACTTGGCTCTCAAAGAGCTTACAGCAGAGTTGGACTGGCATGCATGAGTCCCCAGTAAACAGGACAAGATAGACTGGATTTGGAACTAAATCCAGTGGTGGAGACTGGGAGCTCTCGGGAAAAGTGCAGCCATTAGGAAGACACACTTCCTGCCCAGAAAATTTGTCTCTGCCCCAGTGGATTTTGGAATTACAGTGCCAACAAGTCATGTCTAAGACCCAGAGGATGCTACCACTTCTTCATGAACCTTGACTTGCTTCTGCAACCTCAGAGATGACCGTGCAACCAATCCTTAGAATATCCAGAATTTGTACCACATAACTGAACACCTAATTGTATTTTTTTTCTAGCAATCTTTGCTGTGTTTTCAGGATGGTTAGTCTTCCACTTGTACCAGATTGCAAACCCACTAAGGCCTGCGAACATATGTGTCTGCATAGAATTGAATGAGACCTTCGAGATCTTTCTGTATAATCTTTCCATTTCTACAGCTGGGAACATCAAAGACTAACAAGTTGTGACTCATCCAAAGCTCCTACGGACCCTTCAAGTTTAGAAGACTCCTTAAGATTCTTTTCTTTTCTCTCCCTTTCATTTATGAATCAAAGGGAAGAATGAGTGATGCTATTTCTGGGGACTTTGTTACAGAGTATATTGCTTGCTTAGGATTTCCTCACCTGGAGATTTAGGAGTAGGAAAACACAGCCCGTAGCTTGGTTATAGATTTTTTTTCAAGAACATGAATTAAGACTTCCTTGGTGGTCCAGTGGTTAAGTATCCACCTGCCAATGCAGGGGACATGGCTTCAATCCCGGATCTGGGAATTTCCCACATGCTGGGGAACAACTCCACAGCAAGAGAGACCAATGCAGTGAGAAGCCCCACTTCTCAAGAAAGAGTACCGCCACTCACTGCAACTAAGTAAAGGCCACGTGCAGAAACAAAGACGCCGCACAGCCATAAATAAATAGGTACAGTTTTTAAAAAAGAATGTGGATTAGCTATCAATCTGAGCTGGTCAGCAAGACTTGAATGTAGCAGTGATGAGATTCTACACCCTGATTAAATTCTTTCTCCCAACGCAGGGTAAGCAACTAGAACCTGTAAGTTTTCCATGGGGAGTCAGTCGAGGACCTAAGCCCTGATCATAGGTAGGAGGGGACAGTTCAGAGTGGCCTGTGTTGGCAGGACCAGAGAGACAAACAGGAGCATTGTAAGGAGTTGGGTCTGGGTCTTGAAGTAAGAGGACTGTGCTGTCTCTTTAAAGATCTAGAATGAGAGATGCAGTCTTCCCATCTGGAGTCTTGAAGGTCCAAGACTAGCCATCGCCAGTCACATCCATTCTGAGCTGGGGATGTCTGGAAGTCCATGACCCTCAGCCCTGAGAGCATCAGTGGGGAAAGCCCAGGTAGATCCGGACATCTGCCTTTCTCTCCACTATTGCTAATAAGTAGCTCGTTTGCATTTTTTGTTTAAAAAATGATCAGTGTTGTTTGATCTCTTAGCGGAGTTAGACAGGATTAACATGTGCGTGCTCGGTCGCTAAGTCCAGTTTGACCCTTAGCAACCCTGTGGACTGTAGCCTGCCAGGCTCCTCTGTCCCTGGGATTCTCCAGGCAAGAATACTGGAGTGGGCTGCTGTGCCCTCCTCCAGGGGATCTTCCTGATCCAGGGGTCAAATCCGAGTCTCCTCCATCTTCTGCACTGGCAGGCAGATTCTTTACCACGGAGTCACCGTATAGTCCAGCTCTAGCCTCCGATCAGTTTGGAAACCATTCTTGAATACTAATACCCTTTCCTTGCATGAAACTGAACTATCCATCCAGTTGGATTCTCTCCAAAGGATTGGATTAGTCTATAAAGCTGATGATTTTTATTTTGGGATGTTATGGCAACCTTATAACACCCCAAAGCTTTGTAACCTTATAACACCTCAACCGTGTTTGATTAAGCTCCGAGAGTTGGTGATGGACAGGGAAGCCTGGCGTGCCGCAGTCCATAGGGTCGAAAAGAGTGGGACACAACTGAGCGACTGAACTCAACTTGTAACAACCTTAAGGAGGTACAACTAACACTCAGTAAGCATCAGATGTTTAAAATGTAAACTCGCTCCATCTTGACAGATGATTGAAAGTGAAAGTCGCTCAGCTGTGTCCTACTCTCTGCGACTCTGTGAACTGTAGCCCACCAGGCTCCTCTATCCACAGAATTCTGCAGGCAAGAATACTGGAGTGGGTAGCTGGTCCCTTTTCCAGGGGATCTTCCCAACCCAAGAATCAAACCCAGGTCTCCCACATTGCAGATAGATGCTTTACAGTCTGAGCCACCAGGGTAGCCCTGAATATGACTGCAATGGTGAAATATTGAAATTTTGTTGCACTTTTCCTAACCTCTATTATTCTGGCCCCACGGTCCCAAGGCAACCATGGATCTGTTTCTGTCACTCTAGATTGGTTTGCATTTTCTAAAATTTTATGTAAATGGAGTCATACATTCTATACTTTCCTTGCCTTGTTTCTTTCACTCAGAAAAAGCATTTTAAAATTCCTTCATGTCCATCACATAGTTCATTCCTTTTTGTTACTAACCAGCACCCCACTGCATGGATATAACACAGGTGAATGTTTATCCATTCACCTTTTGACCAGACATCTCCGCTGTTTGCAGTATTTGGCTATGATAAATAAAGCTGCTTTACACATTCATATATACAAGGCTTTGTATAGATATTTAATTTCTTTTAGGTAAATACCTAGCAGCCCAATGGCTGAATCATATGCTGTGTGTATTTTAACTTTTTAAGAAATTGCCAAAGAGTGGCACTGTTTTATATTCCCACCAAGAAGTTTACTTCCAGCTCCTCTCTACCCTTGGCATGGTGAGACTTTTTCATTTTAGCCGCCTTATTTGCTGTGTAGTATTGTCTCGCTATGGTTCCATTTGAGCTTCCTTCACGGCTTAGGCTGTTGAGCATATTTCCATGAGTTTATTTGCCATTGGTATGTCTTCTTTGGTAAAAAGTGTGTTCAAATCTTTTTCCCATTTTTAAAATGAGGGTTTTTGTTTCCTCTAATTAATTTTCAAGTATTCTTTGTATATTCTAGATTTAAAAAATCCATTATCAAATACATGATGCACAAATATTTTGTCACAGTCTCTCATTAGATTTTCTTTTTTTTTTAATTAAATTTTATTTTGCTTAACTTTACAATATTGTATTGCTTTTGCCATACATCAAGATGGATCCGCCACAAGTATACATGTGTTTCCCATCCTGAACCCTCCTCCCTCCCTATACCATCCCTCTGGGTCGTCCCAGTGCACCAGCCCCAGGCATCCGTTATCAGGTATCATACCTGGACTGGCGACTCATTTCAGATATGATATTATACATATTTCAATGCTATTCTCCCAAATCATCCCACCCTCTTCCCGTTCCCAGAGTCCAAAAGTCTGTTGTATACATCAGTGTCTCTTCTTTTAACCAGGGTCTTTCTAGAGCAGAAGTTTTTATATATGATGAGGTCTGTTTTATCAACTTGTTCCTTTATGGATTATGTTTTTGGACTCTTATGTAAAAATTCCTAAAGGCACAGAGGTTTTCTTTTGTGATTTTTTTCGAGTAGTTGTATACTCCTGGGTTTTGCATTTAAGTCCATGATCCATTTAGAGTTAGGTTTACATATGCATTTCTTGTTGTGATCACAGGGTTTTACTGGTTTGGTGTGATAATATAATAGATTATATTGATTGTGGTTTTTTTCAGAAGAAGAAGATAATATGCCACCATTGTAGGAAAAGATTCTGAAGCCTCATTCAGACTCAGCAGGTCACAACAGAGCAATTGATGAGTGATGTCTGAACTGGACACAGGAAGTGGAAAGGCTGCTTCTGAGCCATGAAGTTACCCTTTGGTCCCTCAGTGGTGACACGCTCTCTTTCACTTGCCTCCTTACAGTCAGCTTGCTGGTCACTCCTGCTGACGACAGTCTTACATGCAAATGCAGCAGTGGCGGGAGAGAAGCTTATGAGCCCTCCATACTATGCAAGTCGCATGTCATTACATCTTAAAAGTTATTCCCCAAAAAACTCACCCTCTTCTCAGTGAAAACAAAAAAGAACCTGATAGACAAAGACCGGGCCAATGAATATATTGAAGACTAGAGCTCCCATTTTTTTTTTTCTGGATAAATTTATCCTTTTTTTCCCTCGGCTTGGATCCCCCTGGGGTGTGATTTATCCAGAGAAATGTGTTTCCTTTTGAAGCTGTAGAGTGTTAACAAGATATTGGCATAGGGATTATTTTCGCCTCTGTCACGCAATCCACCCTAACCCCACATGCCAGTTCTTCCATCCCCTGCAGAGAAATCACTGAATGGGGAGTGATGTGTTTCTGCTATGTGTTACTGGAATTCAGAATGAATTTCTTATCATCACGGTGGCTTGGTGCCATTAAAATATTGCTGAAAGTGTTTTAAACCAATGCATTATGGTTTGAATTATTTTTGTGTGTGGTTTTTCTTGGACCCTATCCTTTAAGGCTACCACTGTTTCTCTGGGGAGATGTGTGCTTGCACGCGTGTGTGAGTGATCAGTTGCTTCAGTTGTGTCCGACTGTTTGTGACCCCGTGGACTGTAGCCCACCAGGCTCCTCTGTCCATGAAATTTCCCAGACAAGAATACAGGAGTGGGTTGCCATTCCCTTCTCCAGGGCATCTTCCCCACCCAGGGATCAAACTCACAGTCTTCTGTGTCTCCTGCACTGAAGGCAGATTTTTACCACTGAGCCACCAGGGTAAAGATGTGTAACAGGCTTTAAATGATTGATTAAAGGGGTTTTAGAACTTAACCAATTTGGGAGTTGGAGACAGTTTGAATATTGTCCTATTATGCTAGTACTTATACCTCCTATGCGTATTTAATGATATGTGAGAACGTTGGAGAAAGCAAGGAAAAAGGAAACAGGTTTCTTATGCAGCAAAACAAAAATGGTAGGGGAAAAAATCTCAGACTGCTACTGAACTCTTTGAGACAGCTAAAGCTGAAATTGATTCTGGCAAGGCCATTATGGGGGTAATTGTCCAAGAGAATGTTTTCTTACACAGGAAATTAGAGACAGGGAAAACATTATTAAAAGTAAAAATTTGTAGATTTTTGAATCTGCCAGCATGTGTAGCAGTTATTGTATTCCCTTATGGGATTAACAACCGAATTAAATTTTAGTTAGACTCCAATTTGGAGCTGAATTCCAAGCTTGAAGAGCCTTCGAGGAGGAGGGGAAAAAAAGGCAGAGGGATTCAAGATGCTTTTTGACGCAGTGAAACAGCCCCCAGTCACCCCCCCCACCCACCCAAATCACATGCTTTACAAAGTTACAAAAAAAGGTAAAGTGAAGGGGTTTATTGCTTATATTAAATGAAAGATCAAAATGTTTTGATTTGTGCTTTAGAAAAAAATCTGGTCATGACTCTGTACCAAAATCCACCATATGTACGTGATTCTACAAGTTTAGATATGACAAGATATGAAAAATATCTGTCACTAAATCTTATCATTAAACTCGACAGCAAAACGGAGACTTGGTTGACTAATCCAGGAATATGAGTGTGTTTTTGTGAGCAAGTGTGTGTGTTTGTTGTGTGTGGTTGTGTGTTGTGTGTTGTATGTGTCAGATGAGTGTATGTATTTTGAACGGGGAGGAAGTGGCAAGATTGAAAATGTTTATCTGAAAAAGAAGTTGTTGGATGTCTAAATTGCGGTAATTATTCATATTAATTCGCTTTAACAAGTAATCACTTTATTTTTTGTTTGACTTACGTATCCATAGTTCTTGGATTTTCATTTAAAAATACACCTGTATTGAGACGCAGATTCTACTGCTCTGCATTGATTTAAAGGAATAGTGATTATATTCTGTCATGCAGAGAGACATTTTTGGACCAGATATGATATGCATTCATTAACAGCTCATTCATTTACCATTATGAGTTTGGCATAAGTGAATTTTCCAGATAACCAACATTAAACCCATAAAGTTTTTATTTTAATCATTTTAATGGAAAGGTCCCAATGTTCTTCACATCTTAAATAAATCATTCTGACCAGGAATCCAAGTGAGTACCAGATAATTGTGAGAAGGAAATCCTGTTACCTGGTGAAGAGGAATTAGAAGGTCCAATTTAAATGATACGTTTGCATGACATTTATTGATATGGTGAAGTGTAGTGAAAGTCTCTCAGTTGTGTCTGACTCTTTGCAACCTCATGGACTGACTATACAGTCCATGTATTCTCCAGGCCAGAATACTGGAGCGCCTTTCCCTTCTCCAAGGGATCTTCCCAACCCAGGGATGGAACCCAAGTCTCCCCAGGTCTCCCACATTGCAGGCAGATTCTTTACCAGCTGAGCAATGGATATGGTAAATGCTCACTTTATAATGGTGAATGGCAGAAAAGAGGCAAAGCTATATTCTGCACTATCTCAGTAATGATCTGCAGATGGAGTGTGTACAGGGAAGATTAGATCTGTAGGTCTGCTTTTTAAAAATGATCTACATGTAGACTATGCCCAGAAAAGTAGGAAACACTAGAAATTGGTCCATGGTTCTCTTTGAATGGGCAGTTGAAGAGGATTTTAATTTTTTTCCTCTTTCCTTTTTTATTCTTCAGTTTTTGTGTGTGTGTGTGTAGCAGGTTTTTTAAGGTTGTTGGGCTTTTTAAAACTGTATCATAGATAAACAACTTACTGCCCACTCAACTATACCTATATTAGGTAATGAATACATATTTTTATGTGATAGATGCTCAGAGAAAATTCATTCATTCATTTATTTTTACATAAAGACACTAATATTCTGGGGACCTTTCCCTACACAAGCTGCTTTTAAACTATTTCACTTAAGATAAAGCTTTTGGAGGGACTTCTCTGGCAATCCAATGGTTAAGACTTTGCCTCCAAGTCCAGAGGATACAGGTTCCGATCTCTGGTCAAGGAGCTAAGAACCTACATGCTTCCCAGCCAAAAATCGAAACATAATATAGAAGCAATATTGTAACAAATTCAATAGCCTTTTAAAAAATGGTCCACATTAAAAAAAGTCTAAAAAGAAAAAAGAAGAAAGCTTTTTGGTAGCTTCCTTACATAGACAAAGATTTTTAAAAAATATATCTGCACTCATTTATTACAGAGGCTAAGTGACGTAGCCAGACATTCAGTTTAATTCAGTTCAGTTCAGTCGCTCAGTCGTGTCTGACTCTGCGACCCCATGAACCGAAGCACGCCAGGCCTCCCTGTCCATCACCAACTCCCAGAGTCCACACAAACCCATGTCCATTGTGTTGGTGATGCCATCGAATCATCTCATCCCCTGTCGTCCCCTTCTCCTCCTGTCCTCAATCTTTCCCAGAATCAGGGTCTTTTCCAATGAGTCAGCTCTTTGCATCAGGTGGTCAAAGTATTGGAGTTTCAGCTTCAGCATCAGTCCTTCCAATGAATATTCAGGACTGATCTCCTTTAGGATGGACTGGTTGGATCTCCTTGCAGTCCAAGGGACTCTCAAGAGTCTTTTGCAACACCACAGTTCAAAAGCATCAATTCTCCTGTGCTCAGCTTTCTTCACAGTCCAACTCTCACATCCATACATGACCACTGAAAAAACCATAGCCACACGTTATAACATGGCTAACTGACGCTCAGCTTGTATCTGCACTCTACAAAGCAGAGTAAGGACTTGTTGTTTATAGGTTTCAGTCAGAGCAAACCCTGGAGGATGTGTTCTTCCAGCCCCAAATTTCTGCCAAAATTTAAAAGTTATCTGGCCTGAGGCTGATGTTAATCACGTGACTGGAAATCCAAGTGATGTCAGTGCACGATAGAATAAAGAGGTTCTCCACCAACAAGTACCTCTCCCCTCGGATTCTCTGTGGAGAATCAAAAGACAGCAAGAAAAAGCAGTTACCTTTGGCTAGAGTACTTCAGAGTGGTTTCTGAGGTCATGATGCTCAGCCTTTAACATCACCAGAGAACGGGCAATCCCCGATGGTGACATTGTTACTTCTTTGATTACAGTTGGCTCAAACACACCAGACTAGCCGTTGTCTCTGTGATGTCATTGGATTTATAGTCTCTCACCCGGAGTCACGTGTTCAGATAAGCGGGAGGCAGCCCTGAGCAGTGGTGACCAGCATGGGGTCTGGAGGTCGACCACTGGAATCCTTTCAACAGGTAATTTTGAGCGAGATATTCAATCTCTCTGTGCCTCAACTTCCCCATCGAAAAAATCAGACTCATTAAAATCGACTGCATGAGGTCAAGGTGCTAATTAAATGAGGCAATTCACCTCCTATGCTTAACATGGTGCCTGAGACATACTGAGTGTCCAAAAATTTGTCATTATTATGATTATTAGATTTTCAATGGCTAATAATTAACATAACTGTGCTTGTAAATATGTATAACTTCTTAATGTGCCGAAAGTGGGATAGGAGACCAGCCAACCTGACCTGACAGGTGATAGTCCAGAACAGAGGTGGGCCAACTGTGACCCACAGGCTAAATCCGGTCTGCTGCCTCTTTTTGTAAATAACGTATTATTACACCATGGCTGCAACCATTTGTCTAAATATCATCTGCAGTGCTTTTGTGCTGCAGTGGCAGAGTTGAGTGGTTGCTACGGAGACAGCTTCATCAGAAAACCCTAAAATATTGACTACATGGCCCTCCACAGAAAAAAAAAAAAATTATCATTCCCTTATCCAGACTAAAAAGGGAATACAAGGAATTTGGGAAGAATGTTTTGGAGCTAAAGAAAATCCAGTATTCAGAGAAATACCAAAGGAAGTGACTGTCTGACAACGACCCTGGTTCACTAGTCAGCAAGCAAAACAGTAGTAGTAACCATGGGAGAAGCAATGATTCCTGAGCAGAATAATCTCAAGGAATAAACTGAAGCGGGCTTGTTTGAGGGCCAGAGTAAGGATTGCATTGAAGGAACAGCGAACAAATGAGGAAGAGAGAGTACAATAAAGTTTCGTGTTATCAACCAAGACAAACAAGGAATACTATCTTCATGCTGAATATTTCTGTATCCCAAGGCAATAATGAAACACAGAAATGAATCAGTGATGAACACAATTCCTAAAAAGGTGTGTGTGTGCACATTAACAGTATTGACACTATGACACTACTTAGGCAGAGAAAATAAAACGCAGAGTATTCCCCCCAAATCTAGTTCTCTGATTCGGTAAAAGCAGGTGTCAACCTCTTGGAAAGTATGTGAGGATAACACAAGAGCAGCCTGCCAGAGATAACAGCGGGATGATGTTCGGGACTGAGTTACGTAGTCTTCAGAAAGATTAAGAGTCATAGAAAAGGTCAGACCAGAACTACTTTCCAGAGGAAGGAACCACTGCCTCCAAGACAAAGTTGCCAAAGCTAGGAAATCATTTTCTCTCAGGTAAAGTTGGCTGCTCATGTATGAAGGCCCCCAATGCTAACACTCACATAAGCATACATAATTTGAGTCTGTAACCACATCAAGTGATAATTAATGTCAAATCTGCATTCGCAAATTTAGAACTTCTCTTGTTCCTCCACTGGAGACAACAGAATAAAGGTCAGTCAACTGAATGAACGGTGGTTAGAGCTGAGCTTCCGAGGTCTCCTGAATCCTTACTCAGGCAGACACACCACACAGCGTTCTAAGTGGGGTGAGTGTGAACATGCACCGTCAGAGGCAAAGTCTGCTCCTAAAACCTGAATTTCCCACGGAATGATCCACGTCTCCCTTCACTTGGAAGATGTAGACTGTTTTCACATCAATCTTTGGTAAAAGACTAAGCCATGCAAAGAGCAACTTACACTTTAAACTAATGGAATTAAAACAGATCTATTACTGGCTAACATCTCCTGGGAAGAAAATTCTTACCATGTATTATGTTCCAATTTTGGAACCCTTGGATACCTCCTGAGACATTCAGTTCATTAGATTTATTCTGCACTGACACTCTGAACGGTACGAGTTCTTCCCTGATGCTGCTTTCATGGTTCCATCATCATTACGAGGCACTGGGGAGAGAGGCTTGGGAACAGTATACGGAGGCTCTGCTCTGTGGCGCATATGGTTGGATACATCAAAAGCAGTGAGGGATGCAAGGCTGAAATTAACTCAGTGTAGACTAAAGCCTCATTTCTGTGGGCCTCAGAGCAAGATGCATGAATGTTTTGTCGCTTCTTCTTGGTCTGGGAGAAAATAGTAAGAATGTAGCTAATCATTATTAAACTGGATATTTTAGTGGTTTGCAAAACTGCTGATTTAAGCCTTTAAGTGGTTATGGGGTGGGGGAAGATTGGAAGGAAGGAAATTCACTAAAATGTTAAGATTTGTTCCCTCTGGGTGGTGAGAATAATGAATTTTTTCCCTCGATTTTTCTATATTTCAGAGTTTTCTAACAAGGATGTGAATTCTTATACAGTAGAAAAAATATATATAATAAACTACATTACATTAGTTTATCTAATTTCTTCTACTATATTTGAAAAAAAAAGGAAAGAGAAAATTAGCTTATTTCCTGATATGACAGATGGAAGTCTGGGAACTACATTTTAAAATGATTTTAATAAATGAGAGTAGGCAAAATAATAACATTTTTCTGGCATTTGAGCCTAATATAAATGAGTAAAAAAGGCACAACCCTACCTTAATGAAATATTCCTGCCAAAAAATCATTCATTTTTATTTGTCATATGGATAAATAACTGTTATTTCCCCAAACTCCCACCATTATTCTATTTCTGTTTCCTTCTTTTCTATTTTTCTTTCTCCTACTTTCCACCTTTATGGTTCAGATCTAACAACAAGCTCAGTTGTTCAAATACATAAAATAAAGGTGTTTGTCTTTTGAGGTAAAGGACGTAGCATTTTATACACTTTTTTTTTTCCCATCTTGCTTCCTACTCATGAATTATATATTTGTGAATTGCTCTATATTGGTCATCAAAATGAGGTAGGCATTATTCTAATTCAAGAAATAGAGAGTAGCTGAGAAGTATTTGCAATTAATGAGAATGTTTGATATGTCTATATCACAAGTCAACATTTAAAAAGACATTTCTCAGCACTTATACACTAAAATGTGCATTTTAGGCTGTTATAAGTACTCTAAGTACAAAAATTGCTCATGTCTAAAACAATTTGTACTTTTGCACTTGCAATTTTCTTGGTCTATTATAAACAACACGCATTCTGTAGAGCACATTTAAATGCATTATTTCCGTGCTTAAAAATGTACTCTTTAAAAGAGAGCATTGAAAGAAATGTTAATGTAGCCATTTTACTAATTTCAAGCGGGCAAAAGGTGAATCAGTTGAAGGGCGGGAATTCAGATCAAATACCCTGTACGAGATCCATCATCCTATACTTTAAGCACCATGGTGAATCCACCAGGCTGACCCTCCATCTAACAAATATTACCAGATCAAGAAGACATTCTACAGCATCTAGTGCCAGAAGATTCCAGGCCGGAGAAATCGGTGTGCAACCTCTACCACTTAAAATGGTAACTAGTGCCCATCTCAAAGGGTTCAGTGCTCGCGAAACATTTCACATAATGGGTGTCAGCTTCAGTTTCACTGTTGGCACAGCCCTGCTTCAGTCCATGACCCCGCTATTTTATCCCACAAAGCAGAGCCGAGCTCTCTCTGGGCCAGAATTGGCTCCAGAATCAGCTTCCCTGCTTTCCTGTGATGCCTCCAGTTCAGCAATGTGCATTAATAAGGCTCCCACTGTATGCCCAGGGCCAGGCCAGATAAACTACCTAGAGAACAGAAATAGCTTGGGGTGTGAAGCAAACATTAGCAGAGCCTTTAACACCAAGAACCTTGGTGCTATGATTCTTCCAGTGCACACTGGGCCTCTGCGTCCTCCTACCCTCCCCATCTTCCCTTGCCTACTAATTCTCAGTTTGGTCTTTTCCACTGGGAAAGGTTAATCAACTTTGACATGAAAGTTCAATTTTAAAAACACATGCACACCTACTAACAGGCATTGAAATTAGTAAAATATTCTTACATTTTAAAGTTTAACTACAAAGTGTTAATCACTCAGTTGTGTCCAACTCTTTGTGACCCCATGGACTGTAGCCCATCAGGCTCCTCTGTCCATGGGGTTCTCCAGGCAAGAATACTGGAGTGGGTTGCCATGCCTGCCTCCAGGGTATCTTCCCAACCCAAGGATCGAACCTAGGTCTCTGGCACTGCAGGCAGATTCTTTACCATCTAAGTCATCGAACTTGACCACATTACTACTATATGGATGTGTCTTCAGTCCAACTGGACACTCTCCTCTCTCTCTCATCTCTGTTTCTCTCTCTCTCTTCAGCAGATGTAGCTCTCTGGAGGTGCAAGACTGATCCTATATTTAGTAGGGACCTGAGAAGGGTCCAGAACCCCAGAAGTGCAGAGGGGGCCTCAGGTGGACCCCTCTGCGGAGCTGCCCTACCCACGCTCAGGGATGGGTCTGCCACCATCTTTGGGAGCCATGTCTCCTGGGTTCTGACTTGTTTCTCCTGAGCCTAGATCCATGCTTCAATGACCTGTCTGGTTCTGCTTTCAAGAGGGATGGAGATCTTATTCCATCCCTTATATTCCATCCTTTATATTATTATAGAAGTCCCATGGCTTACTCCTGCCAAGGACCCAGGGATGGGGGCTGCATCGATTCCCCTGGGAAACTCCCCTTTGGAGTCACTCACTTTCTAGACTCTCTCACCCTGATCTGGGCCCCAGCTGTCCGGTTTCCCCTGCAGCAGCGCCTGCTCCCTGGTCTCAGGGATGCTGGTACCCATTGGTTGACTCTCTTTGCTCCCACTCGCTCCTTGCCAGTCCACTCTGTGGACACAGAATTGCTGTAACTGGCTGCCTGTCTTTTGTTATCCTGTGTTATGCCAATCACCAAGCCCCCATCCTTGACATTGCGGCCCCTCCCCCCGGCTCAGTCACTTCACCCACCTCTTCCCACTGTCTGCTGGCTTTGGGCTCCTTCTCTGATGTGGAGGGTGAAAGAACAGGCTTGTAGTTACAGCTTTTGAGGCCAGGAGTGTCACACCCAAAGAAGAGGTAGAAACATGGCTCTCATTGCAAAGGCTTCGAGTTATATGGATTTTTTTTTTCCTCCCTCCATTCATTTCATTCTGACTCTGTAAATGCCATCTGGCATTCTTTAAAAGTTTTCTCAATCAATGTTTACTGCTTGAAAAATACCCCAACTTTCTTCATGGCTGGCTGTTGAGAGAATTGATGCTCTGTTCTTTGTTCTGCTGTGTGTCACCTCAGAGGTGTCTTCTCTGTTTAAGAATGCACCAAGAGCAATATTTTTAACAGATGAGAGGGTTGGGAAAGTAGTTTTGAAACAGACCCAAATCAAACAGAAAAAGGATAGTATTAAGGCTGCTTGAGACAGAAATGTTCACATTCCTTCAATACAAATCTATCTGTCTATATGATCAAGGAAGATATATAGACAGATACATCTATATATATATGTATCTGCCAGGATTTGTAAGCGAGACCTCTCTACCTTCCCATAAGAGAGGGAACTGGAGCCTCAGCAGGGGTAAATGAGCTTCCTGCAGGTTTAAGAAGCCGTTCCCTGATCCAAACCGGGGTGCCTGAACAGTTCCAATAATGAAATGAAATGAATTTTCAACTGCTCTAGAAATGCCGTTCAACCGACCCAGACAGGCATCTCCATGGGTGCTCACACAGAAAATGAGTTTATCGCAGATGTTCCATCTCTTTAAAGTCTTCCTCTCATTTTATTTTAAGTAACTCGCTCTCTGACGGGGTTCTTCGCGAGGTTATCCACCTCCAAGCAGCAGGAAGGGCGCCTAGCCTGTGCCTTCCCCGGAAGCGGTGGCAGGGAACCCGACTGTAACCTGAACACCCTGCCAGCGTCAGAGGCCTGGGGCTGGCCTGGTGACGGCCTGCAGCCACCTGCGTCCACAGACATACCCACCCCATTTCTGAACTCTTTTAGGAAGGTCCTGATTAGAAAGATGTATTTACTTATGCATTCGCATTTGTCATTCTTTCCAAGTCCCTGAGATTTGAACACAAGAGAATATTACATTTCTGTGATGGAGAAATGACTGCGAGAAAGCCAAATAACAGACCGAGAAAGATATTGACAATAAATGACAGACAGTTTATTATTCTTTTACAGAAATAGGTCTTACCAACTAGTAAGGAGCCAATAAAACCTCCGATTCACCCTCCCCTTCAGACTTCATAAAGGTCAGGATCAGGCAACGTCCAAAAGAAAACCAAGATATACTTGGTTTTCCCAGGTGGCTCAGTGGTAAAGATTCTAAATGCCAACACAGGAGATGCAGGAGATGCAGGTTCGACCCCTGGGTTGAGAAGATCCCCGGAGGTAAAAATGATAATCCACTCAGTCTTCATGCTGAGAAAATCCCATGGAGGGAGGAGTCTGGCGGGCTACAGTCCATAGGGTCACAAAGAGTTAGATACAACTGAGCGACTGAGTACACATGTAATATATAATTAGTCAATAAGTGCATGGAAAAATGTTCAGTCTTCACTAATCAAATAAATATTTTCTAGGACTTAAACTGGTACCAATTTTTATTTGTTTAAAATGAAATATTCAGTGCTTACAGGTTTACAAATGGTGAATACACTTTAACGTTTCAAGTGGAACTATGAATTGGTTCCTTTGCTTTAGTAGTCAGTTTATTTAGACTGTATGTTGACTGATGCAATTGGTAAAAAGTATTTAATAATACAATAAAATGTTCATTTTATTATGATAGCCATTGTAGGCTCTTAGAAATAGTGTAATTGCATATATATATATATATATATATATATATATATATTCTGAAGGAGATCAGCCCTGGGATTTCTTTGGAAGGAATGATGCTAAAGCTGAAACTCCAGTATTTTGGCCACCTCATGCGAAGAGTTGACTCATTGGAGAAGACTCTGATGCTGGGAGGGATTGGGGGCAGGAGGAGAAGGGGACGACAGAGGATGAGATGGCTGGATGGCATCACTGACTCGATGGATGTGAGTCTGAGTGACCTCCGGGAGTTGGTGATGGACAGGGAGGCCTGGCGTGCTGCGGTTCATGGGGTCGCAAAGAGTCGGACACAACTGAGTGACTGATCTGATCTGATATATATATATATAACTAATTAATAAATTTTTCTATGATAGACTTTTGGATGCCTTCTTTCTTTTCTATATTTTCTACCTTTTATAAAATACCATTTTTTTCATATTAGAGAAAAGATAAACATTATATATGCAACTTTAAAAATTAGCTACCTACCAAATACCTTGATACCTCCCAAATACAGGGATTGCCTGGTAGCTCAAATAGTAGAGTTTGCTTGCAATGTTCGCTCCCTGGGTGGGGAAGATCCCTTGCAGAAGGAAATGACAACCCACTCCAGTATTCTTGCTTGGAAAATCCCATGGACTGAGGAGCCTGGCAGGCTACAGTCCATGGAGTTGCAAACAGTCAGACACGACTGAGTCGTCACTGAGTTACTTCACCAAATACCTTAGTTTTCTTGCTAAGTAATTTTAATATCTAGTTCTTTGAACAGTTTTACAACCCTCCTTATATTTAAACAGTTGGTAGTCAAGAAAGGTTTTCTGGCAGTGGAAAGTCAAGTCTAAGTGTGTGGGTTACGGAGACTGGGAGACGCAGGCGGCCCACCAGGCTCGTTCCTCTGTAATTATAGTTAATGTTGTGAATCCTACTTTGCCATTTGCTCCTCGTATACTTTTTGTTTAAAGAGTAATCGCTAACACATCTTATTATACGACCATCGTCAGTCTACTTTCGTAGAAAATGAACTGAATTTTGAAGCCTGGGCTTTTGTTTTAGTTTTGTGGCCTGAGTTGGTGATGCCCCGGGCATGGCTTGCTCTTCACTGCCGAGTCCCCGGTGTGGCTTAAGCAGGGTCTTTGTTTATGCCTGCATTTTATAGAGCCCTGCAGTCTACAGTCCGCTGCATAACTCCAAGTTTGAGGGTTTGCTCCTGGCCCGGATGAGCTGGCCCGTGAATTTATAACTGTCCCATTGTACAGAAAGGGGAGACTAAGTCTTACAAGGGGTAAAATAATTGCCCTTTACCACAGAGCTAGAAGGGCTTCCCTGTGGCTCAGTGGTAAAGAATCTGCTTGCCAATGCAGGAGACGCAAGAGATGGTGGATTCAATCCCTGCGTTGGGAAGATCCCTGGAGAAGGTAATGGCAACCTACCCCAGTATTCTTGCCTGGGAAATCCCACAGAGGAGCCTGGCGAGCCACAGTCCATGGGGTCACAAAGAGTCAGACACGACTGAGCTACTAACACTTTAACTTTTCATACTTGTACTGCTCAATTATGCTTTTATTCATCAATCCATTCATTCAACAGGTATTGAATGTTACACAGCAGGAAATCTCCCAAGGGCAGGGAATATAGTGATGAACTTGGTCAAGTCCCTGAACAACTGGGAATGATATTCCCTCTCTGGGAAACTCAGACTCTGCCATGGACTTCTCCAGATAAGCCTGCTCTTCATCCCAGAGGCACAATTTCGTGAAATCCTCTGATTCTCAACGTAGAGAGGAACTTGACTAGGGAGCCCATTTTGAGGGATTATCTCATTTCACCCACTAAGCTGCAGGGTTCTCAACGTAAGAGAATGCGATATGCTTCTTTCATGCCTTCACTTTTTCACTTGGTATCTTATCATGAAGTCCTGTTTGTTGACTTGTTTCTTGGCCAAAGAGGGGAAATTATAAATTTTGCCAAAAATACTTCTCCAGCAGCCTCTCCCTCACTTTCAACCATGGTGTGTCCTTCCAAGCAGATTAGAAACCCGAGCCAGGTCACTGACATTTCTGTCCTCTGTGCTCGCGCTCTGGTTTATTCAGCCTGTACAGGTTAGATTTATTTACATTGTTCTTGGTTGACGTTTAGTTCCTACGGTTTCTGCTTTCGGTAGATTCCTGCACATTTCCTCACACTTCATGCCATTCCTTTAAGCTACGTTTCGACACAGAGCTCTCTTTGTTCACAAGAGTTCTGAGAGCGTCTCACCGCAGCTGCACACAACTATAGGAATGTGTCCATCACGGCTTCAGGAAGAGAGATACAGGCATGGTTTCCGAAATACCGTGGCACAATGCAAGTACAGAGGAAAATGTAGGTCAAAAAGATTGCGTTCCCTAATGCCAAGACAGCTGTAAGCTTAAAAGAGAAAAAAAATAGAAAATGCAAGTCTGAAACGGAATGCACTTGCTTAGGAAGCGAAGTGCCTCAGCTCAGTGAAGGAAAGTATCCTGTTCCACATTGATTGACTATTAGCATATTGTAATTTAACCTCCTACTGCAAAGATTCTTCATGCAAATGGTTTGGGAAAATCTGTAGGCAATTATTGTTAATATCGAGCAATTGACAGCATACAGGGATCCCAAAGCCTGTTTTGAACTAGTAAACAGCATCATTTCAAGCTCACCATTGTAAAAAAAGAAGATCGGAGAGGTTAAATAACTTTCAAAGATCCCACGGCCAGTCCCAGGGAACAGCGAAGCTACAAGAAGCTGGGAGTCAATGGGATCGATCCCTGAAGCACCATTTCCCCCCAAGTCCCTTGCATCATAGCAATCCCACCAGCACTGTGGTCCTCTTCTCTCTAGCACTCCCATCTCATCCATTCATCAAATTCTTCTCCATGGTCTATTAACTTGGCAAGAGTTGAGCAAATATAGTAAATGGTATCACCATGGATACATGGATGCAATGGAATTTGAACACCTGCATGGGAGTAACAGGCAAAAAAACCAACAGAAACCAATTATTCCCCCAAGTAACAGAGCATTTTAATCAGTATATAGGTGACTAGATGCAGTTCATTTGGGCCCAGATAATTCTTCATCTTTCTCCCTTATTCTCCCTGTCAGAGATCTCTTCTGTAACGAGTCCCAGGTTAGAGAAACAATCAAAGTGGCAGTAAAATTCAAACAGAGGCTCTGTGTCAACCTAGAGGGGTGGGATGGGGCAGAATGGGACGGGAGATGGGAGGGAGATTCAAAAGGGAGGGGATACGTGTATGCCTGTGGCTAATTCACACTGGGGTTTGACAGAAGACAACAAAATTCTGTTAAGCAATTATCCTTCAATAAATAAATTTAAGTTTTTTAAAAATCAAAAATAACTTTAAATCCACAGAAAGCAAGGCAAGATGTTCCTACCTTTCAGAGAAAATGAAAATACCCCACAAGGCAGATACATGGAGAATGCATGAGGGTCTGTCGGATGTACAGTATCTTTTTCAGGATGCAAGGTGAAGCTTTAAGATTGACAAGATTGATGGTTATGAAAGTGGATGCCGAGGATAGTATTTATTTGAGAGAGAGAGAAAAATAGCTGTGTGTTAGCTTTCCCACCATTCTGCATAAGGGAATTTATTTGTTGGATTCTAGCCCTGACTTAAGCTCATCTGTTGAACGCTGAGTCCTCACAAGGTTGAGCCTGGAGATCTCCTATGATTTCTTCTGAGATTCCTGCTTGCTCTTGTGCTAGTTCTTTTTGCCATGAGGCTGCTCCTATAACTTAAATGGAGGAAAGCCTTTTGAGCCCATAATCACAGGATCCTCAGATGAGAATGTTCTCAAGCCCACTGTTCCCCATGATGTTCTCTTTGACCATTCAGCCCAACCAATGCAGCTCATCACAACTCTATAGTAAGATTTGAGGATGAGTAAAGGAATGAGAAAGAAACTGTCTCATTCTCCAGGAGCATGCAAAACCCTTCTCTAACTATCCAGGGTCCAAAATATCTTTATCATGCATGTGACATTTAAACAGATAGTGATCTTTACTTTTGAGGGAGGGGACATATGGATACCTATGGTTGATTCATGTTGATGTTTGCAGAAACCAACACATTCTGTAAAGCAATTATCCTTCAGTTAAAAGATAAATACATTTGAAAAAGAAAAAAGATTTTTAAAAAGCACAATAAACCAAAGCAAAGCAGAGAAACGGGACTATGTTAAAGTGAAAAAATAAATAAATAGACATGATCTTTATTTATATTTAACTTTTGAAGGTGAGAGTGGCAGTCTGATCTCTCCAATTATGTTGTCAGTTCTTAAAATTCAGAAATCTTATCCTTTGTGTTTTCCAAAGCACCCAGTAAAACTCAAGGCCTAAAGTAATTGCTACACCTCAGACATATTTAGTCAATTAATTGATAAAATTACATTAATTGTACCTTTATAGGAAGGATTATATTAGGCTCCCAACTATTCACTCTAAAATTTCATCTTAGGGATTTCCATCTAAGTGAGCAAATGTGATATTCACAAGAGATCAAAATTGTATAACCATATGCTGGAGATTAGAAATTACTTCTGCATGTATATGAAATTAGCTAAGAAAATTTCCCAGAACTTTCCACTAGTCTTTTCATCTCTCTAAAATTATCTGTAATCTTTAATACAGTGAACATAACAAAGCTGCAAACAACAAATAGAAATCACAAATATTTGAAAATATAAAAATCACCCCTCTGATATACAAAAGCTTGATCAGAAGCCCTTTGTTTTTCAAAAGTGTTGTGCAGGATGTTAATAATTTACCAGTGTGAGAAATAGGAGTAAATAGGGCTCTTACCATCACAAGCTGTCTCAGCATATTCACTTGATTAGAGTGCATTGTGAATCTTGATAAGGAACATATATTCTGTGCTATTTCCCACATACACTTGAAAAGGGGACTCATGTTTTCAGAAGTAAACTTGTGGGACTAGGGTTCCAACAAAACACGATTCGATTAACCTGTGAAGTTTCTAGGACATTAGATCCATCCTTCAAAGACTATGTAGAACATGACTCAAGTTCTTTGTCAATCTGAGCATCTTTAGAAAATATGACTAGAAATTTGCAATAACTTATAGCTCTACATTGATTTTCTTTTAAAATCCCTACTCTTATTACAAACTGATGTTGGACATTTCACTTCTCTAAACATGCTCTTAAACCATCCTTCTGCTCGGATTCTACAGCAGTGTGTAAATAGCACTTTCTTGTATCTGGGCTTTCAGAGTATCTGGCCACGGTAGCCTGTATCTACCATTCTTGAGACAATGATCAAGGATTAGATAATTTCTCTGATGTGAGAAAGCACATTTGGATGCGAAGGTCTAGTCCTGGTATATTAACCTCAAACCCAGCACATAGGAGAATAAGTAAAATAGCAAATGTAGAGAAAATCCTCAGGGCCTCCCTAGGGAGAATTCCTTGTTTTTATGGTTTGCATCGTTTTCTGCAGTCACCTTGATCTTCATCATGCCTCAGTCCCCACTTTTGTCGAAGAATTCACATCAAAGCAAAATATCTGACAGGGTTTCTGTGTTTAACAAATTTCTTAATTAAACCCAAGAGTTCCTTTCCTTTCTCACATAGAAGATTTATGTGCTTAGCGAAAGGCACCATATGCCCCTGAGTTTTTGGATCTTCAAAACCACCAGCCCTGATCTTATTGTTTTAAAAACAGAATACACTCACACCTGAAATAACTACAAAGTCTCCTTCCCCCAAACATTCACCAATCAGACAACACCTGGCCCCGGCCACCACTAATTGATTCCACGCGCTGTACACACAGAAACATGTGCATTGCTGTATTGAGTCTCCTAATGACTTCCAGAACCCAGAATGTCATGAACCACTGCAGGCATGTGTCGAAGTTTTAATTGGGAGGTTGTGCCTCTCGTTATTTGTTTTTAATAAGCACTCCTCAGAAAGGAACATTTTCTGAGATCTTTGCTACCCAAAGAGCAGCCTTCAGACCAACAGTCTGGGCATCTTGTGGGATCTTGTTAGAAATGGTAAACAAAGGCTCCAGCCAAACCAACTGAATCCAATTCTCCAATTGAATGAGAACCTCAGGTGATCCTTACACACATTAAATTTGAGAAGCTCTAAAGTCTGGGAGAGGTTCAATCAAATTTCCATTTGCAGGCTTGAAGCTCATGCACACTCGCACTCATTGTACAGCTAGTGATTTTTTCCCTGTCTTATAGAAGTAAAATATAATTAACAAATCATGGTATATTATGAAGTGATACTAAAAAATTTGATAGTTTTCTAGAAGATAAGAATCAGATGTTACAGAAAAACAGGGTGTGTAATGACTGAAAAGTTCCTTTAAGAAATCTTTTCTAACCAAAATGGTGTTAAATAACTTTAATATTGCCACTAAGTTATAAAGGGGACTGTGGGCCCCAATCATACAGGGTAATGGGTTTATGACTGACTTTCATGAAAGTCAATCACTTTTGTCTTGGGGAGTTTATAACTGCTATATTTAATGTGTATAACCAACAAGGACCTACTAGATAGCACAGGGAACTCTGCTTAATATTATGTAACAACCTAAATGGGGAAAGAATTTGAAAAAGAATAGATACAGGTATATGTATCACTGAATCACTTTGTACATGAAACTATACTCCAGTATAAAATAAAATTAACTGTATTCCAATATACACTATTAATCAACTATACTCCTATATAAAATAAAAAGTGAAAAAAAAAGCCTATGTCATAGTACAATACTATAATCAGGGGAAGAAAGGTCAGAAAACCATGTCCCTTTGAAGCAGCTTGCCTTCATATCTTCTTCCCCATCAAATGGCTTGGATTTGGGGGAAAAGATTATTTTAAGACAGGGACTTGGCCTAAATTAGCCACTTCAGACTGTAAAGAATCTGCTTGCAATGCAGGATACCCAGGTTCATTCCCGTGGGTCAGAAGATCCCCTGGAGAAGTGAATGGCAACCCACTCCAGTATTTTTGGCCTGGAGAATCCCATGGACAGAGGAAGTACCTGGCAGGCCCCAGTCCATGGGGTTGCAAAGGGGGAACAGCTAAGCAACAGACACTCCAATATAAAATAAAAAGTTTTTTAAAAAGGCTATATCATAGTACAATATTATAACCAGAGGAAGAAAAGTTCAGAAAACCATGTCCTTTTCAATCAGCTTGACTTGCATCTGCTTCCCTACCAAATGGCTTGGATTTTTGGGAAAAGATGATTTTAAGCCAGAGACTTGAACCAGAATGGTGTTCAAGAGAGAGCAAAACAGCAGAGTACATGTTCTCCATCTCTTGGTGTAATACCCCTATTCTGTTGCTACTTTTAAAAAGTCCCCACATTAAGTCTCTCCAGAAAGGAGTCATTCACTGATTTGAAAAATCAAAGAAGTATTAAGAAAACAAAGCACATCTCTAAAGAGAGCTGTCAGTTTTTAACAAACTTCAGATTTTGTATATTCAAGTTTGTTTGATCCCCTTCAAATGAAATATTCTAAAAGACTCACATGCTTTTATTCCCGCGATGACACCATCACCAGCGGCATATTTTTCTAACTCATCTTTGAAGACTGACCTCAAAATGATCTGGCGAGCATCACAGAAAAATGACACGGTTTTGTCCTCCCTGGTTATTCTTAATTTTAAATATCACTATCCAGCCTGGTCTACTACTCTGTCTCCCAAAGTTACCTCCCAGAGATCTCAGACAATTTCTCTAAAATTGAGAAATCAACTTTAAAATGCACTCTTTGATTCACTAAAAGTTTGTGTCCCAGCTTTGTGAGTAAAGAATTTCTAAGCAGTTTTGGCCAACAGCAAAATGATGGCAGCATATACTCCCCCCGGTTTCTCTCTGTGAAGATAGAAATGACTCAGATGAAGATAAAATGCTCAAAGAGTTTTGTAGACCATCAAGGAGGATTAGAGTCCTGCAGACTCAGGGATGCCTGTAGGCATCCTGGTCGGTTTTGGCAAAGATCATTCAGCTCCATCTCCAGGCATGTCTCATCCTGTGTAATAGCCATTTAATGACATATATGTGTATCACACAACTAGTGAACTCAAAAGATGTCTCCATTTCTCAAAATCCTTACTCCCGACCCCTCTGCCCTAGCTCCCTAGAGAGTGAGATAGAAATAAAGGCAGTAAGATGTCCCAGAGGGATCCACCATGTGCATACATGTGTCTGTGTGTCTGCACATTCATAACACTATCACACAATTTTTAGTCTATTTTTCCTGCACACACCAAGTCAGTTGTAATATTTTCAATGAATATGTGTGCTTCCCTTAATAGCATGGATAGTTGAGAAATAATAGAAATAATAATAATAGTAGTACATTTTAGGTCCCAGTCCGTGGGGGAGAAAATGGCTAGACCAGTCTGCCCCCATCCTGGGGACAGGCAGGCATTGCCACATTGGCACTATCGATAGAGCGTTGGCAGAGCCAGCGTCAGGGCAGCAACTGTGACTCGCAGCAGCGCAGAGCAGCGTGTGCTAGAGCCCATGAGTGTCCCAGTGTGTGGGTGTCCCACCTCTCACTTCCAAAGGTCAAAGGGTGGTTCAAGTTGAAGCGGCATAGTCTGGAATAGTTCGGAATCCGTCAGCACACAGAGCTGTTCAGGAGGTACTATAGATGAGCTGCCAAGCCCAGTGAAGCCCGACAAGCATCCAGAGAGACAAAACTCTTGAGGGTCCTTGGAGGTCCCTGCGTGCTACTGTGTAAGAGCTTCAGTGGTCTGCAGAAGAGAGTGGCGACTACTTGTAGGAAGTCTGGAATCAGACCACCTGGGTTCAAATTCCAGCCCTGTCATTTCTAAACTGTATGATCTTATCACTGCCAGTCATCATATACAACCAAAAGATAAATATTTTCATTAACTACAATCCAACTAATATTTAGGTTTCAGGAGACATAGCAATAAAGAAAAGTCCCTATCTTTGATAACTGCACTAAAATGTTGATTGTTGCTCACTCGCTCAGTCATATCCAACTCTTCGCAACCCCGTGGACTGCAGCACACCAGGCTCCTCTGTCCACCATCTCCTGGAGTTTGCTCAAACTCATGTCCATTGAGTCAGTGATGCCATCCAACCATCTCATCCTCTGCCACTCCCTTCTCCCTTTGCCTTCAATCTTTTCCAGCATCCGGGTCTTTTCCAATGAGTCGGCTCCTCTCATCAGGAGGCCAAAGTATTGGAGCTTCAGCTTCAGCATAGCATTCATTTATTAGGCTTTTGCTGTAGAGCTGGGTTGATGCTTTATATGCATCACCTTAATTAATTCTTCAAACAGTCCCATGAAACAGGTATTAATTATATCTACTTAACAGTTGAGGAAACTGAGGCTTAAGAATTTAAATTACCGAAGTTTACAGAGTTAGCAAGTGTCAGATCGGGAGTTTGAACTCAGTTGTTTTCTGCTCATAAAGCCTGAGTGCTTAATACCCCAGCCAATAGATCATAGGGAAAAGCCATGATAGGATCATAAAAAAGTCACGTGACAGGTAACATCCTGCAAGGGTCAGGACCCACAGGAGTGTCATAGAAGGAAGAAGCACATTGACACATAACCAGGGGATATCAGTGAAGTCATCCTGAAAGATGGATGGCACAGGTGGATTGGAAGAGCTTTCTAGGTAGAAAAAAACATATAGATTAATAATAATGATCTTCCCTGTAGGAATTAATAAGAAATTGCTTATATCTTTCTCTACAGAGCTCAAATAATTGCCCCAGCTTTATACTAATTAGCTTCTTCCCTTATGAGGAAAGAAATAGGGTACTAATTTCAGTCTCTCATTTGCAGAAAAGGAAAATGACATTCACAGAGCTTAAATAAATCTTTTAAGATCACGCAGAACACCAGTAAAACAAAAACAACAACTACAAGCTGAGATCTGGCACTCTTTTTCGATCTAGAGTCTATTCACATAATCAGTCTCTTATTTAAACACAGGCCCGAACATGGCCTATGATATGTGCTATTATTATTTTCTCTGCAAATACTTTGCAAATCCATGCACATCTTTTTTCTTTTTTGCACATATCGAGCTTTCTCAAGAAGACTGTGGGAACGAGTTCAATTTTTGAGAACAAAGTAGAGAATTCATCCCTGAACAGTTTTCTTGGTAAGCCTGGAGATCACAGTACATTGTTTGAAGAAGTTGAGGCCATTTCCCTAGTCCTTCTCGCCTGGAACTTTAGTGCACTTGATTGACGCTTGCAAATATGAAGACAAGTAAACACAGGGTAATGGTTTCTGAGCTCCATGGAGCCATTTAGTCACCAGCCAGGGCAAGAAAACACTGTCGGTAGGAGTGAAAGTGACCAGAGTTTCCATCCATTTTTCTTACCTTTAAATCTTTTGAGGATGTGGTCTGGCCTGTCAAAAAGTATAGGGGCTGGTGCCCATAAATGGTAATTTAGGAGCAGTCTGGCAGAAACTGACAATTGTCTTCTCCACTTTCTCAATAACAGGGATGTTTTTATCTGATCATTTAGCCATCCAGGAAAAAAAGAGAGAGAGAGAGACTATTTCTCAGCTTCTTGCAATCAGTTGAGTCGGGCACCTAACTTCTGTCCAGTACGATAGAGGAAAAGGTGACTGTACAGCTTCTAGGAAGCATCCTTAAAGACAAGAGGAAGATCCTCCTCCCTCTCCCTCTCTTATCCATTCTCATGGTTGGAATATGGACTTAATTGCTGGAGCTCCAGCAGCCACTGTGAACCATAAAGATCACTGCAAATGAAAGCTGCAGATAGAAGAAAAAGATAGAAGGAAATGATGCATGTCCTACCAGAGCAGCTCTGGACCTCATGATTTCCTGAAATGACAAATAACTTCTAACTTGCTTAAGTCACTCTTACTTGGAGTTATTCTGTTACTCATATCTGAATTGAGGAGAGGGTGAAACAACCTCTTGAGTTTTATAGTATGCTCATTAATCAGTGGGGGGTGGGGGACTCTCTCTTGATTTCTCTAAATAGTGACTCAGTTCAGTTCAATCAGTTCAGTCGCTCAGTCATGTCTGACTCTTTGCAACCCCATGAATTTCAGCATGCCAGGCCTCCTTGTCTATCACCAACTCCCGGAGTTCACTCAAACTTTTGTCCATCGAGTCAGTGATGCCATCCAGCCATCTCATCCTCTGTCATCCCCTTCTCCTCCCACCCCCAACCCCTCCCAGCATCAGAGTCTTTTCCAATGAGTCAACTCTTCACATGAGGTGGCCAAAGTACTGGAGTTTCAGCTTTAGCATCATTCCTTCCAAAGAACACCCAGGACTGATCTCCTTCAGAATGGACTGGTTGGATCTTCTTGCAGTCCAAGGGACTCTCAAGAGTCTTCTCCAACACCACAGTTCAAAAACATCAATTCTTCGGTGCTCAGCTTTCTTCACAATCCAACTCTCACATCCATACATGACCACAGGAAAAACCATAGCCTTGACTAGATGAACCTTTGTTGGCAAAGTAGTATCTCTGCTTTTGAATATGCTATCTAGGTTGGTCATAACTTTCCTTCCAAGGAGTAAGCGTCTTTTAATTTCATGGCTGCAGTCACCATCTGTAGTGATTTTGGAGCCCCCAAAAATAAAGTCTGACACTTTCCACTGTTTCCCCATCTATTTCCCATAAAGTGATGGGACCGGATGCCATGATTTTCATTTTCTGAATGTTGAGCTTTAAGCCAACTTTTTCACTCTCCTCTTTCACTTTCATCAAGAGGCTTTTTCATTCCTCTTCACTTTCTGCCATAAGGGTGGTGTCATCTGCATATCTGAGGTGATTGATATTTCTCCCAGCAATCTTGATTCCAGCTTGTGCTTCTTCCAGCTCAGCGTTTCTCATGATGGACTCTGAATACAAGTTAAATAAACAGGGTGACAATATACAGCCTTGATGTACTCCTTTTCCTCTTTGGAACCAGTCTGTTGTTCCATGTCCAGTTCTAACTGTTGCTTCCTGACCTGCATATAGCTTTCTCAAGAGGCAGGTCAGATGGTCTGGTATTCCCATCTCTTTCAGAATTTTCCACAGTTTCTTGTGATCCACACGGTCAAAAGCTTGGGCATAGGATTGGAAAAGGTCAGTTTTCATTCCAATCCCAAAGAAAGGCAATGCCAAAGAATGCTCAAACTACCACACAATTGCACTCATCTCACACGCTAGTAAAGTAATGCTCAAAATTCTCTAAGCCAGGCTTCAGCAATATGTGAACAATGAACTTCCAGATGTTCAAGCTGGTTTTAGAAAAGGCAGAGAAACCAGAGATCAAATTGCCAACATCCGCTTGATCATCAAAAAAAGCAAGAGTTCCATGAAAAAAAAACATAGTAACTAGTATAATATTTATTAGCTACAATACTTAATTTGTAATTTATTAACAACTTTTGATGCTTTGTTGACATTGTTTTAAACTCATATTTAAAGCATGAATTGCAATTCAACTTGTTGTATATTTCCATGGATTAAGTCTTTTTTCTCAGTTAAATTGGGAGCTTCTTCCATTGTTGAGTTTCACCCATGAATTCCGGATTTTCAAGTCTCAGTGATAACTTAGGGATACATTTACCACCTGTGTTAAAATTGGAAATGCACTTTTTTTTTTTTCAGAGGTGGTCTGTGCATTTATATATACAAGAGTTTGTTCCTGGAAAGCAAAATAGTATGGCGTTTAAGAGCTTGGTTTAAATCCCAGGCATATTACCAGGTGAGTTACTTATCTTTCTTGTCCTTCAGTTTTCTCATCTGGAAGATGAAAATAATTATGGTTAAAAATAATAACATTACATAAAATACTAATTTAGCAAGTAGATACTATAATCAGTTTCATTTACAGATGAGTAAACTGAGACACAAAGAAAAAAATTGCTCAAAGTCATGATATTAGTAAGGGATGCCAGCTGGATGCACGGGTTGGCATCCTGTGTTTTCAACAAGAACTGCTTCTCTGAGGATGTGATGAAAGTAAAATTGATATTTCTGCCCCAAACCTACTAAAAGCCGTGATAAACTTATTACCCCTATCATTCGTCTTACACTGCTATAAGCTACCTCATTTTTTTTTTTTTTACCTTGTTAGGGTGCTTTCCCAAACTTAATAAAAAAGAATCTTAAGGGAGAGAACCCCACACAGTATTTTATACCTTTGTCCTCCAAACACTTTTCAAACAGTCAAAAGATAGTGTTTCTATTTACGATGTTTTTTTGTCAGAGAGCTTTGCAAACAATGAACGACAACAACAAGAAAGGGCATTGATGCTAACAGTGGTTTAATTTTCCACAGCCCAGGTTTCCTGGGCTTCCCTGGCAGCTCAGCAGCAAAGAATCTGCCTGCAATGTAGGAGACGTGGGTTCAATCCCTGGGTCAGGAAGATCCCCTGGAGAAGAAAATGGCAACTCACTCCAGTACTCTTGCCTGGGAAGTCCCATGGACAGAGGATCCTGGTGGGCTATAGACCATGGAGTCACAAAGAGTTGAACATGACTTAGCAACTAAACCACAATGACAACAACAACCAGCCCTTCTTAGGATAAGAAAAAAAATGGCACAAATAATTTGGAACCCAAATATAAATCCTACAAGCTTACACTGACCAATGCAATTTGTCACAGACATTCTAAACATTAAAACGATCATTCACATAATCATCAAGATGTTCATTGCCTATGTTTCTCTTTAAACAAATGATGGTTCACTTTGTACATTAGTACACAACTACTTATCAGCCACTTTTTATAAAGAACACAGAGTAGTCTCAGCCTCTAGTAAAATCAAATTGGTGGCAAAAAAGTAATAATGTGACTGCTAAGATCCATCAAAGACTTACTACTAAAAATGTGTATTATTTTAGAGATAAAATTATCAATATGAAAAACCAAATTTAGAGAGCAGTTAAGTTGCTGCTGCTGCTGCTGCTAAGTCGCTTCAGTCGTGTCCGACTCTATGCGACCCCAGAGAGGGCAGCCCACTAGGCTCCCCTGTCCCTGGGATTCTCCAGGCAAGAACACGGGAGTGGGTTACTATTTCCTTCTCCAGTGCATGAAAGTGAAAAGTGAAAGTGAAGTTGCTCAGTCGTGTCCGACTCATAGCCACCCCATGGACTGCAGCCCACCAGGCTCCTCTGTCCATGGAGTGGGGCGCCATTGCCTTTTCCATTATAAAATAGTCTTCACTAATCGATGGCTGGATGGCATCTCTGACTCGATGGATGTGAGTCTGAGTGAACTCCAGGACTTGATGATGGATAGGGAGGCCTGGCGTGCTGTGATTCATGGGGTCGCAGAGTTGGACACGACTGAGCAACTGAACTGAACTGAATCAAAGATACACCATAGATTTACTCTGGAAAAAATTTACTTTGAGTGTCTATTCATAGATGCAAGCATTCTACAAAATGGAAGTTGCACTGAAGTTAGTTCCATTTTTAACTGAAGGCGAGGCTGGAATAATTGTAACAGGATCTTGTAGCTGTTTTGGACTTTCTAGTTTGTCAATCACTTTGACCTTTATTGTCTCATTTGATTCTCATTTGAATTCAGAGGGAACCAATATTATTACCTTCTATTTTAAATCTTTATTGAATTTGTTACAATATTGCTTCTGTTTTGATTTCATGTTTTAGTTTTTTGGCTGCAAGGCATATAGGATCTTAGCTCCCTGACCAGGGATCTAACTCCCACCCTCTGCGTTGGAAGGCGAAGTCTTAACCACTGGACCACCAGGGAAGTCCCAGCAGGTATTACTGTGCTCAGTACGTCAGTTGTGTCCAACCTTTTGCCACTCCGTGGCCTGTAGCCCACCAGGTACCTTTGCCCATGGAATTTCCCAGGTAAGGATACTGAAGCTGAAACTCCAATACTTTGGCCACCTCATGAGAAGGGTTGACTCATTGGAAAAGACCCTGATGCTGGGAGGGATTGGGGGCAGGAGGAGAAGGGGATGACAGAGGATGAGATGGTTGGATGGCATCACCGACTCGATGGATATGGGTTTGGGTGGACTCCGGGAGTTGGTGATGGGCAGGGAGGCCTGGCGTGCTGTGATTCATGGGGTGGCAAAAAGTTGGACACAACTGTGCAAATGGGCTGAACTGAACTGAAGGATATTGGAGTGGGTTGCCATTTCCTACATCAGGGGGTCTTCCCAGTAGGTATTATTATCTATCCCCATTTTACAAAATGGGAAGCCAAGGATCAGAGGAATAAAGTCTCTTACTGTCTTTACATAGTAAGTAGCTGACCAATTTATTTTAGATCCAAATCTGACACTCTTCCTAAGGCAACATGCTTCAAAATCCTAGCATAGTTCAGTAACAAACTTCAAGTCCAAAAATCTGACTTTTTAACTAAGTTTAACAGGAAAAGTGAAATGAAGAAGGATAACTTTAAAGGAACATTGCAAAAATATGTTAAAACACACTTGTCTGCAGTCTAGCAGAAAAAAATAAAAGAATGAATAAGAACAGATCCATTAACTCTACTCTTGATGAATGAATATTATCTATGGGGGTGGATAAGGATCAAGTCTACATTTATCTTGCTGCTGCTGCTAAGTTGCTTCAGTCATGTCTGACTCTGTGCAACCCCATAGATGGCAGCCCACCAGGCTCCCCCGTCCCTGGGATTCTCCAGGCAAGAACACTGAAGTGGATTGCCATTTCCTCCTCCATTGCGTGAAAGTGAATAGTGAAAGTGAAGTCGGTCAGTCATGTTCGACTCCTAGCGACCCCATGGACTGCAGCCCACCAGGCCCCTCCATCCATGGGATTTTCCAGGCAAGAGTACTGGAGTGGGGTGCCATTGCCTTTTCCGACATTTATCTTAGGAGGCATAAAAAGAAATCATTTGAATTAATCAAAACAACAACAATAACCAGAGTCAAAACTCCTTGATGTTTTCCCCAATCAATAGAACAAGCCAGGACTACTAAAGTCTTCTTCCCTCAGTACTGTGATGTGCATGTCCTTTCATAAATTCTCCCAGCCGTTGCTTTTGCAGAATTAAACCCTGAGTGTGGAGCCTGTGGCCATCTAGGGACTGGGTACACAGGGGAGCTCTACCGGATGATGCGGGCCCAGGTGCAGAATAAACAAATGTTCTTCCTAAAGTCTTCTTCATTTTAATAATAATAATAAAGTTATAATCACTTTGTCAATAAATTTTTCTGCATTTGGAAAAGCGCAGTCCATGAGTGTGGCTCTCTGTGGTCCAAAACATACTGTTCATGCCTGTTAATGATCGACCCCCGTAGTTTACTAATCTCAAGCTCATCTTGCTTTAGTGGGCTCATATTGGCACTCAGCTCACTTATAAAGATGATTTATTATCAGCTTTTCAGATTAGCAGTTGATTAGCATTCAGCATAACTTCTTTGGAGGGACAGTGTCTTTGTATACAACCAATTAAACTAAGAAGCTCATCTGTTCAAAGTTGCAAGAATTAGGATTGTGAAAAAATAACACTTTTTGCCTCAAAATTGCTGTACTCATATGTACAAAGTTTCTATATAATGTGATGAAATAATTATTGTAATTAGCATCTTAATTTGAATTTAGATGCAATTTGGGTTGTTTTTTTTTCTTTTTAGAAATCTAAATTAATTCCCTGGGAAACTGATGAGAATTTTTCAAAGTAGAAATAAATGCCTGTAATAAATCAAGAGATAAGGGAACAGGCAGAGATTATTCTGCAATTAAAGTTTACGAAATTAATTCCACTTAAACTCCTTGGAGTTCAATGTGAAAAAACTAGGAAGTATGTATCTTCTTGAATTAGAAAACTCACACACTGAAATTTAAAGGCCAAGAAAAGAAAAGAACCATATAATCAATATTTCCCTAAGCACTAATCAGAAAATAAGTGTTAATATTCCTCTCACAGGTTGATGTTAAAAATATAAATAAAAGGCACCAAACTTGAGAAAATTAAATGAAAGCATGGACAGGTGATTGGAAGTTGAATGTGAATATTTGTTTTACCCCAATGAATGTAAATTTCATTAGTTGATAATTAAAAGGAAATTATACAGACATTACAATTACTGCCAATGGCATAAATTATAAAGCTGTAAGGCAAAACAATTTAGGAACTCACATTGCCATTACTATTGTCAAACTGGTTACCAGAGAAACCCAAGATAAATAATATACTCTGTGACTATGGAAATGAGGTCTTGATGTGTTGCTAGGCGGTTAAGGCTAATGTCATAGTATAAAACAATAATGTTAAACATTATTAGTTTTTTAATTATGTCGGTTAATTAGAATTGTTCCTGTTAATTGCCTATGATTCATCTCCAGATGAAAAATACTCAAGTAAGTGCTTTGGCTTTTTCTCTCCCAACATACCATCTAAGATCAGGCCTGAGTTTTGCTTAGTTGGATTTTACAGATACCATTAGTCTGAGCAACAACAATAATGTTGATCAAATTTGTCCATAATAAAAGGTACTTTAATAAAGATGTTTTATTAAGGAAGCTACTCAAGAATAAAAGGCCATCCTATTACTACTATGGACTCAAAGATAGACCTTCAGTTCCCAAATGTTGGTTTTATGTCAAAGATTTTCACCAACAAATTAAAAAATTAAAAGCATGGTATAAGGTTAAACTAAAGACTATCTGACATTTGCCCAGGCTACAAAGACCAAAACATTGAACTTCTTCTAAAAACCCTCAGCTTCTTACCTTATGCTTCATGACCTCAGGAAATATTTTTCTGTTACTCGTATTGTTCAGTTCTTACAGGACACCTTAATGTATAATAAGGACCATGTTGAACAAGGTTGTACCTCTGGCCATGGGCTCACCACCAGGGGCCCGGCCCAAATCTCTAGCTCTTGCCAAGTATAGCAGTAAGACAATTGAGTGATTGTGTCTGTGTTTGGTGGGATTTTTTAAAGTTATGGTAAGGTGGAGAATGGGGCTTCCCAGGTGACTCAATGGTAAAGAATCCTCGTGACACAGGTTCAATCCCTGGCTTGGGAAGATCCCCTGGAGAAGGAAATGGAAACCCACCCCACTATTCTTGCCTGGAGAACCCCATGGGCAGAGGAGCCTGGTGGGCTACAGTCAGTCCATGGGGTCACAAAGAGTCGGACATGACTGAGTGACTAAGCACAGCACAGCATCCAGTCGTAGGAAAATCATAGGAGCCTCCCCTTGCAGACCCTAGAATTTAAAACCACAAACAACAGTAAACATTTACTGCCATTGAGACCATCAAGCCTTTAAAACTGTGCTACAGCTTCACAGAGAAAACACTGACAAACTCTAACTTCCTGTTTTCCTCCATCTCAGATAAGAATACAGATGATTGCCCATGAACTTTAGTCTGTTGTTGCATTCCTAGTGGCCCAACAGTGGTTCATAATAGGCGTTTAATTAATATTTGTTCAATGGATGAGTTATCCGTTACAGAAAATGCAAACAATATCAAATAAGCCCCTCAAGATAGAGCTTTCCATTGATATGAAACATTTGTAAAATTGATAGATGCCTGAGTCCGTTTACACTGAAGAAAAACCCTTTTTTGAAAAACAAGTTAATTTTTCAGTGGCCTTACTTTAGGATTAAGTATAAGAAAAAAAGCTAGAGAATTTAGTTTACATTTTGATGAGAATCCTGGTTTTTAAAATATTTAAAGTTTTTAGCACAAGAAGAGACTCCAAAAAGCAATTTTTCATATCACAATAAAATGACATCTGTGATACAATTGCTTCGATCTCTGACAGTGTGTAATAGCAAGGAAGACTCATTTTACAGATGAACAAAAGAATCAGAACAGGACTGGCCATCAGCCATCCACCAGCCATCTGCAAGACATACCGTTCAAAGAATCTTTCAAAAGTGTTTACCATCATCTGTGTGAGCCTGATTAAGGCAAGATCCTGGTTCACCAATCCTTGCTTAGGTGTTCTAAAACAAAGCTGGTGTTTTAGGTTTTATATTTCTATTTGGATTTTAATGAGAAGGAGAATTTTCTGCTCCTAAACCACTTGAATTGGTTGCGATGATTTCAATTTGGTGGCAGGAGGGGCTGACAAGGACAATGAAAAGATGCTTTAACATCTACCAATTTCTGGAAACCTCCACATGTCATATCCCATATCTAGAATCTGGACCAATGGCTTGGGATAGATATGTCATAGAAACTCACTATTCCTGGATTATAAAGGAAGCGTTAAGACTACTTATTTAACAATAAACAAAGGACTAGATGATGTTAACACACAGAATAGTGGGGTACATGGGTACCTTTCTAGACAATTTCCCAGCTTGTTGCACATGCTATTCAGTAGTCAAGCTGCCAAGCAGACTTTTTGTCCTTCCAAAGATGGTCTCATTCCTTGAAGTTTCAGTTTTTGTCATTTGGTTGATTGGAGAACTTGGCTGAGCGAAGCATCATCAGAGATGATTTCTCTTGTTGTGAATTCAAAAGGCTTCAGCATACAGCATAAATGATCCATTAGCGTGCATTGTCTGGAATTCAGGAAAATACCTTCTGCAGCATTGTCACTACTGTGCATGGGTTTTTTCTTCCTCTTTCTTCTCCTTCTATGGCACAGGCATGCCTCTCGACCTATAGAATCACTGGTTTTTCAGTATGTGAGTGCTTTATGTATGTTAACTAAAGTTGGGGGAAACTGTCACACTTCAGAAATTCTCAAAGCATTCTGGCAAATGGGAAGAGCAAGTTCCAAAGAGACTGGGGAAGACGGCCATATATCTAAGTTAACAAAGGTGTGGATCAACTGAAGCTCCCATACACTGAAGATGGGAATATTAGCTTATACAACCATTCGGGAAAAGGGGCTTCCCTGGTGCTCAGAGAATAAAGAATCTGTCTGCAGTGCAGGAGACATGGGTTCAATCCCTGGGTGGGGAAGATCCCCTGAAGAAGGGAATGACAACCCACTCCAGTATTCTTATCTGGGAAATCCCATGGACAGAGTGGCCTGGCAGGCTACTGTCTCAAAGAGGCAGACAGGACTGAGCACACACATTCCAGAAACAACTTGTACATTTCTTAAGAAGCTAAAGCTACACCTACAGTGATATGATTCATCCATTCAATTACTATGCAGTTATATAAGAGAAATGAAAACTTGTCCATACAAAGACTTGTATTATTATATAACTGCTCACAGTAGCTTTATTTGTAATAGCTAACTCAATGTCTATCAATTGTTGAATGAATAAACAAATTGTGATGTATCTGTACAATGGAATGCTACTTGGCAATAAAAAGGATTGAATTAGTGATAACCCACAGCATGGATGGACTCAAACTATGCTTAGTGAAAGATGGCAGACAAAAGGAAAGAGTATATATTTATGATTCTGCTTGTATAAAGTTGTAGAAAATATAAACGAATCTGTAGTGACAAAAAGGCAATCCGTGATTGGGGAAGGAAATACAATGAGAGACAAAAGGAGCACAAGAAAACAACTAGAAGTTATGGATGATGTATTAATTGTATAGTTATGTCAGTTCAGGTCAGTTCAGTCCAGTTCAGTCACTCAGTTGTGTCTGACTCTTTGCGACCCCATGGACTGCAGCACGCCAGGCCTCCCTGTCCATCACCAACTCCCAGAGTTTACTCAAACTCATGTCCATTAAGTCCATGATGCCATCCAACTGTCCCATCCTCTGTCATCCCCTTCTCCTCCCGCCTTCAATCCTTCCCAGCATCAGGGGTCTTTTCCAGTGAGTCAGTTCTCTGCATCAGGTGGCCAAAATATTAGAGTTTCAGCTTCAGCATCAGTCCTTCTGATAAATATTCAGGACTGATTTCCTTTAGGATGGACTGGTTGGATCTCCTTGCTGTCCAAGGGACTCTCAAGAGTCTTCTCCAACACCACAGTTCAAAAGCATCAATTCTTCAGTGCTCAGCTTTCTTTATAGTTCACATCCATCCATGACTGTTGGAAAAACCATAGCTTTGACTAGACGGACCTTTGTTGGCAAAGTAATGTCTCTGCTTTTTAATGTGCTGTCTAGGTTGGCCATAACTTTTCTTCCAAGGAGCAAGCATCTTTTAATTTCATGGCAGCAGTCACCACATACAGTGATTTTGGAGCCCAAAAATAAAGTTTGTCACTGTTTCCATTGTTTCCCCATCTATTTGCCATGAAGTGATGGGACCAGATGCCATGATCTTAGTTTTCTGAATGTTGAGTTTCAAACCAACTTTTTCACTTCTCTTTCACTTTCATCAAGAAGCTCTTTAATTCTTCTTCATTTTCTGCCATAAATGTGGTGTCATCTGCATATCTGAGGTGATTGATATTTCTCCTGACAATCTTGATTCCAGCTTATGCTTAATCCAGCCCAGTGTTTCTCATGATGGGCTCTGCATAGAAGTTAAATAAGCAGGGTGACAATATACAGCCTTGACGTACTCCTTTCCCGATTTGGAAACAGTCTGTTGTTCCATATCCAGTTCTAATTGTTGCTTCCTGAACCACATACAGATTTCTGAGGAGGCAGGTCAGGTGATCTGGCATTCTCCTCTCTTTAAGAATTTTCCACAGTTTGTTGTGATCCACACCATCAAAGGCTTTGGCATAGGCAATAAAGCAAAAATAGATGTTTTTCTGGAACTCTCTTGCTTTTTCGATGATCCAGTGGATATTGGCAATTTGATCTCTGGTTCCTCTGTCTTTTTAAAATCCGACTTGAACATCTGGAAGTTCATGGTTCATGTACTGTTGAAGCCTGGCTTGGAGAATTTTGAAGATTACTTTTCTAGTGTGTGAGATGAGTGCAATTGTGTGGTAGTTTGAGCATTCCTTGGCATTACCTTTGGGATTGGAATGAAAACTGACCTTTTCTAGTCCTGTGGCCACTGCTGAGTTTTCCAAATTTGCTGGCATATTGAGTGCAGCACTTTCACAGCATCATCTTTCAGGATTTAAAATAACTCAGCTGGAATGCCATCACCTCCACTAGTTTTGTTTGTAGTGATGCTTCCTAAGGCCCTCTTAACTTCGAATTCCAGAATGTCTGGCTCTAAGTGAGTGATCACAACATTGTGGTTATCTGGGTCATGAAGATCTTCTTTGTATAGTTCTGTGTATTCTTGCCACCTCTTCTTAACATCTTCTGCTTCTGTTAGGCCCATGGACTTCCCTGGTGACTCAGACGGTAAAGCGTCTGTCTACAATGTGGGAGGCCTGGGTTCGAGCCCTGGGTTGGGAAGATCCCCTGGAGAAGGAAATGGCAATACACTCCAGTACTATTGCCTGGAAAATTCCAAGGACAGAGGAGCCTGGTAGGCTACAGTCTATGGGGTCACAAAGAGTCGGACACGACTGAGCGACTTCACTTTCAATTTCTATTAGGTCCATACCATTTCTGTCCTTATTGAGCCCATCTTTGCATGAAATGTTCCCTTGGTTTTTTAATTTTCTTGAAGAGATCTCTATCTAGTCTTTCCCATTCTATTGTTTTCCTCTATTTCTTTGCATTGATAGCTGAGGAAGGCTGTCTGATCTCACCTTGCTATTCTTTGGAACTCTGCATTCAAATGGGTATATCTTTCCTTTTCTTCTTTGCCTTTTGCATCTCTCCTTTTCACATTTGTAAGGCCTCCTCAGACAATCATTTTGCCTTTTTGCATTTCTTTTTCTTGGGGAGGGTCTTGATACCTGCCTCCTGTACAATGTCACTAATCTCCGTCCATAATTCTTCAGGCACTCTGTCTATCAGATCTAATCCCTTGAATCTATTTGTCACTTCCACTATATAGTCATAAGGAATTTGATTTAGATCATACCTGAATGGTTTAGTGGTTTTCCCTACTTTCTTCAATTTAAGTCTGAATTTGGCAATAAGGAGTTCATGATCTGAGCCACAGTCAGCTCCCAGTCTTGTTTTTGCTGACTGTATAGAGCTTCTCCATCTTTGACTCCAAAGAATATAATCGATCTGATTTCAGGGTTGGCCATCTGGTGATGTGCATGTGTAGAGTCTTCTCTTGTCTTGTTGGAAGAGGGTGTTTGCTGTGACCAGTGCGTTCTCTTGGTAAAACTCCATTAGCCTTTGCCCTGCTTCATTCTGTACTCCAAGGCCAAATTTGCCTGTTACTCCAGGTATTTCTTGACTTCCTACTTTTGCATTCCAGTTCCCTATAATGAAAAAGACATTGTTTTGGGGTGTTAGTTCTTGAAGGTCTTGTAGGTCTTCATAGACCCATTCAACTTCAGCTTCTTCAGCATTACTGGTTGAGACATAGACTTGGATTACTGTGATATTGAATGGTTTGCATTAGAAATGAACAGAGATCATTCTGTCATTTTTGAGATTGTGTCCAAGTACTGCATTTCAGACTCTCTTGTTGACTATGATGGCTGCTCCATTTCTTCTAAGGAATTCTTGCTCACAGTAGTAGATATAATGGTCATCTGAGTTAAATTCACCCATTCCAGTCCCTCTTAGTTCACTGATTTCTAAAATGTCAATGTTCATTCTTGCCATCTCCTGTTTGACCACTTCCAATTTGCCTTGATTCATGGGCCTAACATTCCAGGTTCCTATGTAATATTGCTCTTTACAGCATCGGACCTTGCTTCTATCACCAGTCACATCCACAACTGAGTGTTGTTTTTGCTTTGGCTCCATCCCTTCATTCTTTCTGGAGTTATTTCTCCACTGATTTCCAGTAGCATATTGGGCACCTACCGACCTGGGGAGTTCATCTTTCAGTGTCCTATCTTTTTGTCTTTTCATACTGTTATGTCAAACCTTATCAAATTATACTCTTTAGATGTGCACAGCTTACTGTATGTCAGTTCTACCTTATTGAAGCTGTTAAAACAAAAACAAACAGAAGGCTTCCCTGGGGGTCCAGGGGTACAGTCTGCCTTGCAGTGCAGGGGGCACTAGTTTGATGTCTGGTCCAGGAAGATCCCACATGCCTCAGGGTAACTAAGCCCGTGCATCGCAAATACTGAAGCCTGCTCACCATAGAGCCCATGCTCCGAAACAGGAGAAGCCACAGCACCGAGAAGCCCACGCACCGCAACTAGAGAAAGCTATGTGCAGCAGTGAAGACCCAGCATAGCCAAAAGAGATACAGAAAATGATTAAAAAACAAAAGAAGCAAATGAGACCCAGTGAAACTTACAAGCTTAAAAAAAAAAAGGAGTGGTCATGGTCAGTTCTCATGAGGTGGATGAACCTAGAGCCTATTACACAGAGTGAAGTAAGTCAGAAAGAGAAAGATAAACATTGTATTCTAACACATATATATGGAAACTAGAAAAATGTTACTGAAGAATTTATTCACAGGGCAGCAATGGAGAAACAGTCATCGAGAACAGACTTATGGGCATGGGGAGAGGGGAGGAGAGAGTGAGATGTATGGAGAGAGTAACATGGAAACTTACATTACCATAGTAAAATAGATAGCCAACAGGAATTTGCTGTGCAGCTCAGGAAACTCAAACAGGGGCTCTGAATCAACCTAGAGGGGTGGGATGGGGTGGGAGATGGGACCGAGGTTCAAAAGGGATGTATGTATACCTATGGCTGACTCATGTTGAGGTTTGACAGAAAACAGCAAAATTCTGTAAAGCAATTATCCTTCAACTAAAAAATAAATAAAGCTTTTTAAAAAATGCGTGTGTGATGAAGTTGGAAGAAGATGACTTGGCGATGATGAGCTGTAGGAATTCTAAGAGGATCAATATACCCAATGGTCAACTGGAAAGCTTTCACGGAGGAAGTGAGACCTGGCACTGTCCCAGGTGAGTGAGGAAATCTGAGATCACGCAGATCCGTTCACTGAATAGTTTTTGAGCACCCACATGGTGCTAGGCGTGTTTTTAAGGAGCTTATTGTGTAAGGGGACAGACAGAGCCATAAAGGCTGCATTTCAAGATAATTTGGAGTCAGGGGGTAGAAGTTTGCACAGAGTGTTCTGAAAGCACAACGGAAGGTGGATTAGTCTCACCTAGGGGTTCAGGGAATGCTTCATAAAAACACTTTCTGAGCTAATTCTTACAGATGAACTTGATTACCCAAGAAAAGAAAGGTGTGAGCAAAGATATTAAGATGTGGAGCAAAGATCAGAAGGTGAATTCTGAGAAATCAAACCAATTCATATTACTAGGTAATAAAAATGAGGTAGGAGTGATATTCATGTATTCATCCACTCCACTGGTTATTCAACAAATATTTACGAAGTGGTTTCTAGGGACCAGGCAACAGCAGGACGAAACAGGTGAAGTTCTGAACCTTATAAAACTTCCAGTATGGGCAGGGAACTCACTCTGAAGGGTGCCCTTGATTCAAAAACCCATAAAGGTCAATGAAGACCAAATGATGAAAAGTCTCAGATAGCATCCCAAGTTTGCTCAGGCTTTATTCTGCAGGCAAAGGGGATCCATGAAGAATTTTAAAAGACTAATGTGATCAGGTTTGAAGATCATGCAGATTTAGAGGGGAGGGCTGTTGTGATGAGAACAAGACGAGCGAAGGGGAAACTTGGTGGTTCAATGTTTCAAGAACCGGGATTGGAAACAGGAGAATAAAAGGTTTGGGGTGGAACCATGGTGAGTTTAGTTAGATACATGTAGCTTTGAGGCAGCCTGGAAGCAACAGACGGTATTCTCCTGGGGCTCCCGGCAAAGGTGAGACTTAGAGATGAGCCGAGTGCTGAGAATCTAAATCAAGAGAAGGAAGGAACCCCTAAGGGACAAATTTCCCAATGGCATATCTGTTAAATATTGGATCCTCACCTAATTTTTGCTTAAGGCTTCCTTTATATTGGCATTTTCCTCTTATTTACTGTTCTTACACGGCTACCCTCAGCATCATATACTGCCCTGAGGAGGTACCATTCTGTGGTAGCAGACTCAACATTATCAAATCAAGCAATATTGGATTCAGAAGACATCTAAAGATCATCTCATCCGTTCTCTTCCGCTTAGAATATTATTGCTTCAAAAATACTATTTTGATACTCTACCATCTATTAACATATAAACTGTCCAAAGTAATAATCTGCCTGCACGCTCAATTGCTCAGTCGTGTCCGACTCTTTGTGACCCTATGGACTGTGGCCTGGCAGGCTCCTCTGTCCATGGGATTCTCCAGGCAAGAATACTGGAGGGGGTTGCAAGCAAAGTGGATTGCTTTTACAGCCACGGGAAAGTAAAACTCAAAACCTTTGAGTTGCGGTGAAGTTTATTGTTTTGATGGTGGTGATGGTGGTGTCGCCCCTCCTTTCCCTCCTCTTCTTCCTCCTCCTCTCCCTCCCCCTCTCCCTCCTTCCCCCCTCCATCCTCCTCCCCTCGCTCCCCCCTCCCTCCTCCCCCTCTCCCTCCTCCCCCTCCCCCTCCTCCCCTCCTTCCCCCCCTCCCCCTCTCCCCCTCCCCCCTCCTCCCCCTCTCCCTCCTTCCCCCCTCCCCCCTCCCCCTCCATCCTCCCTCCCCTTGCTCTCCCTCTCCCTCCCTCCCCTTCTCTTTCCTCCCCCTCTCCCTCCCCCTCTCCGTTCTCCCCCCTCCCTCCCTCCTCTCCCTCCTCCCCTTCTTCCTCCTCTTTGTTCTTCCTTTTCTCCTCCTCATCCTCCTATGCCTCCTTATGACTCATTCAAGTGAAAACACTAGCTGTTATTCACCCCACCTAATTTCAGGGGCCCTAAGTGAACTGTGTAACTCCTGAAGCTAAGAACAACTCAGACACCATGCAAATATTGATTGGTTTCCCTCTTGCACAGCCAGTTATGTTTTTCTACTTGCTTTGATCTGCCTGGTGACACTTTGGTTCTCTGTACCCTTCCAGTGGCTGTAAGTTGGACTGGTTTATGAGACACCCAGCTCAGCAGCCTAGTCACAAAGGTCCCAGCTGACAGACAATGTGGAAACTCTAGGTCAGAAGATTGCTACCCAAATTCATTATTTTTGCTAATATCTGTGGAACTCCCTTCATCCTGTGCTTTAGCACTAACGTTGCAATGAGACTCTAGCCTTCATCTTCACTCGAATAAGAGGCTTCCTTATTTAGCCAAGGTATTGTCTCACTTCTTCTGTTGAGTATTTTACAAACATAATTTGCATCGTTTAGATAACTGACACATATTCCCCTTTTACATTTGTTAGAAGTCTCCGACAAAATAGTCACAATTCATTTATTACCTCAGAGTTCTATAGTAGAGAATGTTTCTGTGTACTGCTCGGGGCGGTCTTTGTCTGGAGAGCTGGGGTATCGTTACAGCATTTAAATCCAGAAATTATATGCAGTAATTCTTCTAAAAGTGTATATTACTTCTAAATGAAGCAATCTTAGGAAATATTTTGTTATCGGGGAAGGCAATGGCACCCACCCCAGTACTTTTGCCTGGAAAATCCCCTGGACGGAGGAGGCTGGTAGGCTCCAGTCCATGGGGTCGCTAAGAGTCGGACACGACTGAGCGGCTTCACTTTCACTTTTCACTTTCATGCATTGGAGAAGGAAATGGCAACCCACTCCAATGTTCTTGCCTGGAGAATCCCAGGGACAGGGGAGCCTGGTGAGCTTCCGTCTGTGGGGTCACACAGAGTCGGACACGACTGAAGCGACTTAGCAGCAGCAGCAGCAACCCTCAGTTCATAGAAAAGTCCAATCACCATTCTGAGGGTCTTGAAACATCACTAGTCAGAGTGTTTGCGCCTTTATCTGAGTGACAAGGATCAAAGGCCTGAACTTCAGGGAGCCCATATGTTAGTTTTGCTTGACACGGCAAAGGTAACACATAGCACCTCCCAAGTAAGTTTATTAAACTCCCAAAGTCCAGGATCTGGGTCCTATAGTGGTTATAAGTGAAGACATTATGAATTTCCAACATCTTCTCTGGCCCAACATTAAAGGAAATGGGCTTTCATTGTTTCTCTCTTAGAGTTCACTAATACAGGCCAGGCAATTTAGGAAGAAAATGAAAGACAAAATAGCTAAATGCCGAGTTACAATTTCCATACTTCGATCTTGCGGCTCCACTGCGGGATGGGGCTCTTTAATATTCTACAACGCCCGTGACAGCTACTTCTCCAAGTGTGGGATATGCAATTTCGATCTCTTATTCTCTGAGTCTTTGTACCTTTTAGTCTAACAACAAAGAGGAACAAAGATCCTAATTATACCCATAATCATTATTATCTGAAGAAGTTCCCAGTAATTAAATTTTAAAGAAAATTTATTTAATGAGCTTTCTACAGTCACATCCAAGCAATACACATTCAAGTAGATGGTGATTAGTATGAAATAGCACTAATTTGAATGACTTGATAAAAGCTCCTACTTCACTACTATGCTTTTAATAATTGTGTAATTACATAGAGAATTATTCCTGTAAATATCGCTTGTTTTATATAGAATAGAGGACATGAAGATGTGTTCTATCCAGAGCAAATTTCCAATATTTTGAAGCTGTAGCTCCTTGTGTCAGCTAAAAAGTTAATATGTATGTCTTAATTACACAAACACACACACTCTCTTGCATCGAATATACACCTTTCATTTGCATGAGTTCAGAATAAGTGCTTAGCTTGGTAGAAGCGGAGGTGGAGAGAAAATAAATCTTCTCTGAAGGAGTGCATGGTCATTACCAGTGAATGGAAATGAAAAGCATATTTCAGTGAACATCTCCTAATTATCCCATAAGAGAGGCGCGATAATTGGCATAGACTATATCGATGTTGTCGCGTCTATATCATTTCCAGTGATTCATGGAGCTTTAGAAATGTTAGCATGTAATATTCTGCATTTGTTCTTTTCATTTCAGGGCAAAATAAAGTGCTGATCTTAAATACAACTATAGAAAGAAGAACTACAGCTCAAAGCAGACCTCTTTCATTTGAATATTTTTTCATAGTGGGGGACAAAGGTACTGAAGGATTTCACACATCCTCAAATAACTATTATAAGGAACAACGAGATGAAGGGGACACATACTGGCCAAGGACACAGGAGACTAGGACCAAACTCCTGCTCTACTGCTAATTAGATGGGGTGATTTTTAAAGTTTTTTTATTTTATATTAGAGTACAGCCGATTAACAATGTTGTGACGGTTTCAGGTGGACAGCGAAGGAACTCAACCAAACATACACGTATCCATTCATTAGATGAGGTGACTTTTAATGAGTGACTTGCCCTCCCTAGGTTTCAGTTTCTTCATCGATAAAATAAGATGACCCATCTAGTTTCTAAGGATGCTCCCAATTTTCAACTGCAGTTTTTCTCAACACCACTAGCTCTGTGATAACAGTGTTTAATTTTACAAACAGAAACAATTTGCTCTTCCTACAATTCAAAATGAAAGGCAATATTTATTACCCTCAAAAGGAAACATCTGGATATAAAGCATCTGATGCAACTCTGGGTCCCCAAAATATTTATTCAGTATTTTACTTCATACACCAACGACATGATGCTGCACTGACTTGTTCAAAGGGCAATAAGAAGGGAAAACAAGGCTAAAATGGGAAAGCAAATAAGATAGATTTGACGTAAACTTTTAATGTCATGCACATGAAACAGATTGTCCTGCTTTTCTATCTCCTACCAAACCTTTCTTGCAACCACACACAATTTTATCCTTGGGGAGCAGGACTTGACAAAGAAGGCAAAGATGCTAAAAGCATCCAAAGTCACTGGAATCCAGCTCCTTGTTAGCTGTCATCTCATCAGTAAAACTCAATTGTACCAATTTCATCCTTGGTGCCATTTATAACCTGCAAAGAACTATCAGCATTTGTAGTCCTCCTGGAATGGAATAAAGAGCTGAGTAACTCAAATGGCAATGCCTTGGGACTCCACTCCAAAAGCAAAATTAATGTGATTCTGGCTGGGGTGATTGGGCTCAGAGACCCTTGAACTGCAGAAGAAAATGTGACTGATCTTGACCTGATCAAGTTTGACTCTGCATTGTTAAGGATCCCTCTTCTGGTTGACTTAAGCATTATCATCCCCAGGACCAACAGGACACAAATTAAGTATGCACACCCCTTGAAAAGTCTATAGTTTTGCTAAGCTGAAACAGGTTTGGAAAGAGCAACTTTATCATCATTTATGTACAGAAGTAAATTTGAGTGCAGAGTATCCCAACTGAAGTTCAGCTGTTTACATAATTCACTTAGACTTTCAGGAATCCAGGACTTGGTCATTCACATAGGGAATAACTCCAGGTTCCCCAGCGGCTCTGTGATAAAGAATCTGCCTGCCATGCAGGAGATGCAGGAGATTCAAGTTCTATCCCTGAGTCAGGAAGATCCCCTGGAGGTGGGCACCGTAACCCACTCCAGTATTCTTGCCTGGAGAATACCATGGACAGAAGAGCCGGGTGGGCTGTAGTCTATAGGACTGCAAAGAGTCAGACACAACCAAAGCAACTGAGCTTGCATGCAGAAACACAACTAAATTTGTGCTGGGTATTTACTGAAGGTTAGAAGAATTAAGGAACTAGTGCTAGGTGTTGTCAACTTGTCCTCTTTATTACGGTTCTCACTAAATAAAAATTCCTTAAAAAAAAAAGCATAGCAGGGACTTCCCTGGTGGTCCAGAGGTTGAATCCATGCTTCCAATGCAGGGGGCACAAGTTCCATCCCTGGTCAGGGAACTGAGATCCCATATGCTGCATAGTATGGCCAAAAATACAGTACAAATTAAAAAAATAAAAAATGTTTAAAAGCACTGCAATTTTTGAAGCCAGTTCAGCCACCATTTAAGATTCTAGAGATACGTATTACTTAAGTCAGCCTCAGTGATCAGAGTAGGGCCAGTGACCACATGATAAGAACACAGTTGAATTGTTCCCAGACATCTAGATTTCATGAAAAAGGAATCTTTACATGAGCTTTCCAATTTGGTGTCATTCTTCTGTGGAAGCTTTTCCAAGATGTATAGAGAATCGAACATAGCTAGATTAAAGGACAAAAATTAAAACTTCAAAAATTATAGATATTAAGAATTCTGTCAAGTGTCTGCCACTTAGGGTTTTCTGCTTCAAGCCAGATTTCAAATTTATGGTTGAAAAATATATTAGCTACTTTCAATCCGAAATTGTATTTACATTTGTTTTAAGTTCAATGACTACCACATTTCACATAATTGCATTCTAGTCAGTGCACTGATCTTCATTTTAAAGTGTGTTGTGAGCGCTTAAGATGTGAAAAAATTAACATATCATGGAAAGGGCAATTCATTTGAGGATGAAATTTGGATAGGAGAAATTTCTTCAGTAAATACATATGTGAGCAGGCTGGATTCAATATAAACCAACTTCAGGTTTTTCTTTTTCATTTCAAAAACAAAGCAGGCAAATTTACAAACAAGAGGAAACCTGAAAGCAAACGTAAGTTTGATAGCAACTCCTTGATTCTGCGGAGAAGCCACCACTTTCCTGGTTGATTTCATTTTCTAAGCCCATGATGTGAGAGAAAAATGCCAGCGAGGAAAAAATAAAAAGCTGAAAAAATGGATTTTGATTAGTAAGGGAATGGTCCTGATTGTGAGTTTCTAGTTGGTCTCATTCTTCTGGCTTTCCTTTCAAAAGTCTTTTCTTTCATGTTTTATGCTCCCAAGCTGTTAACTACCCTGATTTGTCAGTTCTTCTTTCAAATCAAGCATTCAGTATCTATACCTGTGCTTTTCCGTCTCTTTTATTGCTCTGCATCTTTTGATGCCGGCAGTTATTTAGGTATGCTTTTATCAAGTCCCCAAGTTTCCCTGAAAAGACGTCTTTCTTACAGCTCTTTAGGATAGAACATTCAGCTTCATTTGCTTCAATTTTGCAAACCTTTGCTGAGCAGCCTACTATGTGCTAGGCAGCTGGTCCCCAAAAGAAGAGAATCCATGGTCTCCACTGGGAGAAGGCAATGGCACCCCACTCCAGTACTCTTGCCTGGAGGGTCCCATGGACAGAGGAGCCCGGTGGACTGCGGTCCATGGGGTCGCTAGAGTCGGGTGCGACTGAGCAACTTCACTTTCACTTTTATGCATTGAAGAAGGAAATGGCAACCCACTCCAGTGTTCTTGCCTGGAGAGCCCCAGGGACGGGGGAGCCTGGTGGGTTGCCGTCTATGGGGTCGCGCAGGGTCGGACGCGACTGAAGCGACTTAGCAGCAGCAGCAGCATGGTCTCCATTTATGGGAAAGCTCTTCTTAATGTTTCTTCCAGCAGGATATTTTTACTTCTGATGTCTCACGTCTCTTAATCCCAACACATGCACGTGTGCTGAGTCACTCACTCGTGTCTGACTCTTTGCACCCCTACGGACTGTGGCCTGCCAGGTTCCTCTGTCCATGGGATTTCCCAGGCAAGAAGACTGGAGTGGGTTGCCATTTCTTCCTCCAGGGGATCTTCCTAACCCAGGGATCCAGCCTGTGTCCTCTGCATTGGCAGGCTGGGTCTTTATTGCTGAGCCACCTGGGAGGCCCCAGTTCCATCACACACCTCATACTTTGGACAAATGACAGCCCAGGTCATGAGCAATAAGTTAAGTTTCAGAGTTGGGTAGAAACTGAACTTCATGTCGTGAAGCCATACCCAGTGACCAGAACAGTCCACTGTCTCCATTTCTGTATCTGAATTCAGTGACTCAGTCAGTTGGCATTTAATTAGTTAATAAACAGACCGTTTCATGGAGAGCATGCATTAGCATCTGACACCGGCTGGCAGATGAGCTTTTCTTGATTGATTAAAACATACATTTAAATATATTCCCTTAATTTATATCAGTTGCAAAGTGAGGCAGTTATCTTTATAACTGAGAGCATTAGTGTAAATTATTTAGTATCTTCATTCTAATTTGCACCATATTATAATATCTATCTTGATCTCAGAACTAAATAAATCATCTGTCCCAAATTCTAAGCATACTGACTCCTAAGATTTTTATATCTCTTTCCCATCTTTGCCTCGACATTCTTCCAAAGGAGACTAGAACTTCCAGGAATAGCTGTAGATTACTAAAAATAATGTTGTGGTCATTTTCAGAAGGATGTTGATCTTAGATTCTGATTTACGTTTATCTAAATATATGATCATACTTTGAAAATAGAGACTAGTCTGAACTTTCTCAAGGTGTTATGGGGTTTTTTATTTTGTCGTTGTTGCTGTTTCGGAGGTTTTGTTTCTAATCTGGATTTTAAAAATCCTTCTATTATCAATCACCACTGAAAGCTGATTATGTGGCTAGTTTTGCCCTAGGCTCCCCAAATAGGATGGCACAAAAAGAAAGAAGAGATCTAACCATAGTTCTGAAGAATGAGGCATGCAAGAGATAAACAAAGTAAAATATTGCACAATGAGTTTTTTGCAAATATATGTAAAATACTTTTTCAGAATAATTTTTACTAGTAATAAATACATGCTAATTACAAAAGATTTAGAAAATAGAGGAAAGGACCAACAAAAATGAAATTCCCTATAATCCCATTATTCAAAAATAATTATTATTGACATTTTGATGCTTAGCCTCCCAAACTTATCTGGCTGTATTTTTCTTCCCCAATTATGATTATACTAAGCTTACTATTCTATAGTCTTCTTTTCCACTTATTATTATAATATGAGCATATTCCTATGTTGCTAAATATTATTCTAAGATGTCCTTTAATGACTGCAAAGTATTTCATCATGCAGATACAATGTAACTAAAGTTAATCAATTATCATTGCTCAATACTTATACTATTCATATTATGGGAATATTTAAAGTAATACTTGAATATTTTAAATAAACCTTTGCACATATCCATAGTTAAGAAAGTTTCTTATGGTAAACCTTACTAGTGCTAACTTACATCTGATTTCCTCTGTTGCATGAGCAATTAGAAGAGAGAGAGGTTTATGGGACAGGAGACCACTGAGGACCTTTGGAAGACATTTTAGAAAAGTTTGGGATCAGATACCAAATTAATCATGGTGGTGATGGGGAATAACAGATATTTGTTACTAGATGGAAACTAAGAAATGAGATCACAGGGGCCCCCTGGTGGTCCAGTGGTTAGGGCTCAGCACTTTCACTGGGTGGCCCAGCTTCAGTCCTTGGTTGGGGGACTAAGATTCCACAAGCCACTTGGCGTGGCCAAAAAAAAAAGAAAAAGAAAATGAGATCACAGATCCAAGAAATGGTAATAAAGACAAGCTTCTGATTCATTTAGGGGATAATACCCAACATACAGGAAAAAAATCACATGACAGTAAAAAATTTCAGTAAGTTTCAAGACAAAAATTCAGGCACAGTGAAGGAGTGAATGATTGTCAGAGGTGTTTCTAGACCAGAAAATCCAAATATTTTATGTTACTGCTAAAATTTTAAAAATTATGTATCCCCTTAAGCAACTTAAATGTGCATATATACATTGTATTGTATAATTCCAAAACTGTGTTTTGAAATATATAGCAAAATCTCTAAGTGCTCTGAATTAATAGATTTTGAGCTATGAATATATGTGAAATTATAGACTTAGCTCACTCAATTTGTAGAAAATATGTGCCATGTAACCATAGTCTGTAAGTCCTCAGTCTCAAAAAAAAAAAAAAAAAAATCAGCCAACCATATTCCTGTAAGCTAGAAAAAGAAAATCTGACTTTATTTTTCTAATTCAAATAAAATGTTAATGAATGTCCCCATGGCAATCTTTTTTTTCTCAATTTTCTCTTTAATTATATCTGAGATAGCTAGATAGTTTGGTTGATAGATAGGTGGACAGATAGATGACAGAGAAAGCATGATGTTTTGCCCTGAGTTTTTTACCTTGATGAAATAAGGTACAGCATTCTTCAAGATTTCTTATAGTAGATTTTTGCTTAGATCTCAAAGAACTGTCTCTTAGGAGTGACACTATTGTTTTATGCTACATGTGTGTTTACATCCTTTGCAATGATTTTTGTGACCCAGAGGCTTTCACAATGGGGCAAGAAGATTCAGTTCAGTTCAGTCACTCAGTCATGTCCAACTCTTTGTGACCCCATGAATCGCAGCACTCCAGGCCTCCCTGTCCATCACCAACTCCAGGAGTTCACTCAAACTCATGTTCATTGAGTCGGTGATACCATCCAGCCATCTCATCCTCTGTCATCCCCTTCTCCTCCTGCACCCAATCCCTCCCAGCATCAGAGTCTTTTCCAATGAGTCAACACTTTGCATGAGGTGGCCAAAGTACTGGAGTTTCAGCTTTAGCATCATTTCTTCCAAAGAACACCCAGGACTGATCTTCTTTAGGATGGACTGGTTGGATCTCCTTGCAGTCCAAGGGACTCTCAAGAGTCTTCTCCAACACCACAGTTCAAAAGCATCAATTCTTCAGTGCTCAGCTTTCTTCACAGTCCAACTCTCACATCCATACATGACCACTGGAAAAACCATAGCCTTGACTAGACAAACCTTTGTTGGCAAAGTAATGTCTCTGCTTTGCAATATGCTATCTAGGTTGGTCATAACTTTCCTTCCAAGGAGTAAGTGTCTTTTAATTTCATGGCTGCAGTCACCATCTGCAGTGATTTTGGAGCCCAAAAAATAAAGTCTGACACTGTTTCCACTGTTTTCCCATCTATTTCCCATAAAGTGATGGGACCGGATGCCATGATCTTCATTTTCTGAATGTTGAGCTTTAAGCCAACTTTTTCCACTCTCCACTTTTACTTTCATCAAGAGGCTTTTGAGGTCCTCTTCACTTTCTGCCATAAGGGTGGTGTCATCTGCGTATCTGAGGTTATTGATATTTCTCCCAGCAATCTTGATTCCAGCTTGTGCTTCTTCCAGTCCAGCGTTTCTCATGATGGACACTGCATATAAGTTAAATAAGCAGGGTGACAATATACAGCTTTGACGTACTCCTTTTCCTATTTGGAACCAGTCTGTTGTTCTATGTCCAGTTCTAACTGTTGCTTCCTGACCTGCATATAGGTTTCTCAAGAGGCAGGTCAGGTGGTCTGGTATTCCCATTTCTTTCAGAATTTTCCACAGTTTATTGTGATCCACATAGTCAAAGGCTTTGGCATAGTCAATAAAGCAAAAATAGATGTTTTTCTGGAATTCTCTTACTTTTTTCGTGATCCGGCCGATGTTGGCTTCTTTTCTTTTCACAGCTATTTGTAAGGCCTCCCCAGACAGTCATTTTGCTTTTTGCATTTCTTTTCCATGGGGATGGTCTACATCCCTGTCTCCTGTACAATGTCACAAACCTTCGTCCATAGTTCATCAGGCACTCTATCTATCAGATCTAGTCCCTTAAATCTATTTCTCACTTCCACTGTATAATCAGAAGGGATTTGATTTAGGTCATATCTAAATGGTCTAGTGGTTTTCCCTACTTTCTTCAATTTAAGTTTGAATTTGGCAATAAGGAGTTCATGATCTGAGCCACAGTCAGCTCCCGGTCTTGTTTTTGCTGACTGTATAGAGCTTCTCCATCTTTGGCTGCAAAGAATATAATCAATCTAATTTCAGTGTTGACCATCTGGTGATGTCCGTGTGTAGAGTCTTCTCTTGTGTTGTTATAAGAGGGTGTTTGCTATGACCAGTGCTTTCTCTTGGCAAAACTCTTTAGTCTTTGCCCTGCTTCATTCCGTACTCCAAGGCCAATTTTGCCTGTTACTCCAGGTGTTTCTTGACTTCCTACTTTTGCATTCTAGTCCCCTATAATGAAAAGGACATCTTTTTTGGGTGTTAGTTCTAAAAGGTCTTGTAGGTCTTCATAGATCTGTTCAACTTCAGCTTCTTCAGTGTTACTGGTTGGGGCATAGACTTGGATTACTGTGATACTGAATGGTTTGCCTTGGAAACGAACAGAGATTATTCTGTTGTTTTTGAGATTGCATCTAAGTACTGCGTTTTGGACTTTTTATTGACCATGATGAAGATTAGAATGGATGAAATTCGTAAAGTGGAACAATTTTGCAAAGGGGAACAATTTCTAAAGAGGAGGCAGGAAAGGAGTGTTGCCCCACCACAGACCTCAGGCAGATAAACTGCAGGGGACAATGGGGTTGAAGTTCATGATCAGAAGAGTGATTCCCTCAAAGTTTCCATCCTGACACTCTCTGGAAAGCCTTTCTTATGTCCCACGTTGAAGATTCTAGATAAGGGACCAGCAAACTGCACCCTATGGGCCAAATCTGACCTGCTGCCTGCTTTTGTCAATAAAATGTTATTGGAATACAGCCATGGTCATTCGTTTATGTATTGTGGATGGCTGCATTTACACCACAAATTCATGGCTGAATAGCTGTAACAGAAACTGAATAGTGCTCAAAGCTTAACCTATTTGCTATCTGGGCCTTCACAGAAAAGTTTGCTGACTCTTTCTAGAAATTATAAAGTTGCATAAATAGATCACAGAAAAAGAGAGTCCTTAAGGTTGGGCTGGGCAGCCTAAGTAGTGCTACTTAGCTGAAAAAAATTTGGAAAGGTGAAGAGGAAAAAAATAAATAAATAAACAAAAAGCATGCTATTACTGTATCAAAGATGAAAAGTCCACATCATAAATAAACAAGCCCATGGCTGATTTTATAGGCAAGAGAATTACACATGAACAAGAAAGGTCCATGAACAATGCTTTAGCCAAAACAGAATGAGCCATTACATACACATGGTATCAGCCAAACCAATATAAGGGTAAATTATTCCCAATCACACGGGCATCTCCCCTGGAAGTCTCTGAGTAGCAGTTGGCAGTGAATGAGATCCTTAAGCAGGTTTTAATAATGGCGGATGTCTTCACTAATGCCACTAATTGATTCAGATCTGAAACCCAAGCTCAGTAATGTAATCTAAATGATATTTAGTTTTCTAATGTGACTCTGATTTCTCAGAAGAGGCTATAGTGTATAGGTTAACTCCACTAATTTTTTTCTTTTAACTGCTATTTCAGTAAAATTTATATTCATTCAACGCATTCTTAAAATTAGCATAGGCAAACTGTAAAGAATATCAACAATGACAAAAGGAACAAACACCAATACAACACCAACTTGATGTAACTATGGTTGAGATTATTTGATAAATATTGGGAATGTGACTTTTGTGTAGATGCAGTAAATCCAGCTAGAAAGACCACGTGTATCTTAGAAGAAAGTCCTAGAAAAACTCCCTTCATGAACTGAAAGATTTGCTTGTATTCATCCCACCAGCTGTAGTATCATCAGCATGTCTTAAGATATTGGCTATATCTGAATATAAGATGGCAGTTTTTAAAACAGCAGATGTGATCATGCTGTTCACTTATAATAATTAGAAGAAATTTTTTTCATAAGGAGATTTTTGAATTATTAGAAATTTAAATTTGAGAGTGTCTAAATTCATTATTTTTTTCTCTCTAGTTTCCAAGTGTGATCAGAGACTACTTCCAAATTCAGCATTTAATATTTAGTACAATAAACATTAAATGTCTTATGCAGAGAAGATATACCTATGCTGGTGGTGCTGCTCAGTCGCCTCCATCCGTTTCAACTCTACAACCCCATGGACTGTAGCCCTCCAGGCTCCTCTGTCCATGGAACTCTCCAGACAAGAATACTGGAGAGGGTTGCCATTTCCTCCTCCAGGGGGATCTTCCTCACCAAGGGATCAAACCCGTGTCTTCTCCCTGGAAGGTGGGTTCTTTACCACTGTGCCACCTGGGAAGCCCCAGACAAACCCATGGACTTCGCTATACCTTGACACTGGTTCCAAAGTTCCAAAATAAAAAAAAGTTTCTTCACGCCTGTGTTTAGCCATTGGTGTATTAATCACAACCCAAGCAGGAGACAAAAACCACACGGTAATATTTTTTCTTAATACATATATTTTATTGAAGTATAATTGACTTAACAGTGTTTCAGGGGCGCAAAAGGTGGTTCAGTGATACATATACGCATGTATTTTTTTTTAAATTATTTTCCATTATAGGTCGTTGCAAGATATTGACTACAGTTCCCTGTGCCATGCAGTAAACCTTTGTGGGCAGTGTAATATACAGAACGACTCACAGAGAGTTGGAGTAACGGGGGCTCGGTTAGTAGGAGTTAAAGAAACAGCAGAGAATACTGGGGTAACAGAGACAGGAGCAGCCACGGTGCCCACGACAGAGGCGGGGCTCCGAGAAAGACCCCTCCCCAAACCCGGCTGAGATGCAGACCCCACGGAAGAGGGTCTGGCTGAAACTCAAGGAATAAGAAGTAGCGGAGGTGCCACGCTGGCAGGACTTGCTGGAAATCTGTCCTCTTGAGGTGCTGGGGAAAGCAATCATCCGGCTGGTGCCAAGGCTCGGAAATCACTGTCAAGTCACCCAGGAAAAAGCGGCGCGAGAGGATATGCGTGTGTGCGCCTTGCCAGTAGCACTCCACTCTGAAGCCTTCGGAGGAGGTTCTCCCGGAGCTGCTGGCTGCCGTGCGTCACTTGGAGATTCGGGAACAGAGTTCTAGAACAGCCTTCTGCTCCAGGAGCCAAGTACTGGGGATACTGTGCCTGGAAAAACCTGGTGAGACCTCTCCCCCTCAAAAGAGGACTTTCTTGGTGATCCAGTGGTTAAGACTCTGCTCTCCCAATGCAGAGGGTCCGGGTCAGATCCCTAGTCAGGAAACTAGATCCCACATGCCACCACTAAGACCCGACGCAGCCAAATAAATAAACAAATAAAAACAAATAAGTGTTTTTTAAAAGTCTGGTGAGCAAAGCACACCAGATCGTGGACACAAAACCCACTTTCCCTTCATTGGCCTGCCACCATCCTCTTTAATGACAAACTTCTAATGCTTTTCCAGTTGGGAGAGGAGAAACAGTTACAAATCCCACCTCGATTATTACAGAGCAGCAGACAAAGAAGAGCATGCTTTGAGCTAAAAGGTAATATACATCAATACCTGTCACACTTGGCTTTCGTATTATGTGTTCAGTATGCTGTGATGGTCATCACTGCTGAGAATTCCATAATTGTCCCTTTTTCTACATAACATTTGGGAGCTTCTGGGTAACCATTCATTCAGTAAATATCTTTTGAGCATGCTTGCTGACTCTAGAATGTTTTCAAAAGTCAGGAGTCAAAGATGAAAATTGCTAATTCAGGCCATTTTGTACACTTGCGTAGAAGAGGTAAATGCATCACCAGTTGGACACAACGGGCTGGGGACACAAGCAGAGGTGTAAACAGTAAAAGACTGTGAACCTCAGAGGAGGAGAAGCTAAATCTGCCTTTGCAGAGAGAAAGGTGAGGGTGCACAGCATCCTGAAGAGATGCATCTTATTTGCATCTTGAAGGATGACTAAGAGTTTTCCAGAAAGACAAGGGGCCTCTTCTAAGGCTGCAAACCATGCGAAGGCCCAAGATGCTACAGAAAATGAGTTATTGACTAAAGGGCCAGTCGTTCCAGGAGGCTGGATACACCCAAATAGCAGCCAGATGGGACGACCCATTCTGATAGAAAAATTACAACTTGACTTTAAAGGTTATCCTTTCTCCTGAAACATTTTTTTTTTTTTTTTTGGTAGAGAAATATGCTCTTTTCATTTGTCTTCCTGGGGAGCTGAAGATGGTAAAATTAAATACTTAGATCTGTACTTGCTGAAAGAATCAAACTGAATGCCAAAGAGAACAAACGGTATTTAAAAAGAACTGACTTGCTCTGTTTTTTGCTTTGCTCTTTTTAATTCAAATGTGACTCTGGACAGCCACCAACATAATATACTGGAGGATCAGAACATCTGAGCCACATCACTGATTAGCCTGCTTTTACACCCAAACTGAAGGAAAAAACATTGATGAATGAAATAAATGACTCATTGAAAATGACTGAAGGAGCAACATTTCGGCAGCTCTACTGAGCTGTATTTTGATTTTGAACCACAGCAGAGGGCAATACAATTTCCTGGTCTTCAGTTTAGAATTTTAGAAACACTAATAAGGGTTTAACATTATATTATGGAGATCTGAGGAGCTGCCCAGAGTGGAAGAGAAGGGGAGATTGTGGGGGAAGATCCCATTTTCCTGCTTTCTCCATTGTAGGGAAAATGTGTGCCCTAGGCATGGAGAGGTTCTTGCTTTCAGAACTCTTGTTGGATGTGGAATTCACATCCTATAACAAAACCTGTTCCGACTCAGGTTTAGAAGTCAAATGTGAGCTCTAATACTTCCATATGGCTCTGGAGAGACTCACTGCAAAACCTGGTTAGGGTTCATGGCTACTTTGACCCATGGGTAGAGCAAGTAATCATTTATATAAACCTCTTTATCCAAGCAGTGCCCCAAATGACTTGAATGTCCTGCTCTGTGGCCTGGCATTTGATTATGTTGCATAATTCCTTGTGAATGTTGTAAATATTGAGTAAGTGATGGAGTTAAGCTATTGCTTTTTCCAAAAATCTTCTACTAACCATGTGTACCTCTAGGATAGATAATAATGTGTGTGTAAGTGTGTGCGCGCATGCACGCACGCACGCTCACTCAGTTGTGTCCAACTGTTTGCAATCCCATAGATTGTAGTCTGCCAGGCTCCTCTATCCATGGAATTTTCCAGGCAAGAATACTGGAGTGGGTTGCCATTTCCTCTTCAAAGGGATCTTCCCAACTCAGGGATCAAACCTGCATCTCCTGCCTCTTCCGCATTGGCAGGTGGGTTCTTTACCACTTGAGCCATCGGGGAAGCCTATAGATAATAATAGCTAACGTTTATTTGGCATTTCTGGCCATGGAACATCAGACTGGTTCCAAATAGGAAAAGGAGTACGTCAAGGCTGCATATTGTCACCCTGCTTACTTAACTTATATGCAGAGTACATCATGAGAAATGCTGGACTGGAAGAAACACAAGCTGGAATCAAGATTGCCGGGAGAAATATCAGTCACCTCAGATATGCAGATGACACCACCCTTATGGCAGAAAGTGAAGAGGAACTCAAAAGCCTCTTGATGAAGGTGAAAGTGGAGAGTGAAAAGGTTGGCTTAAAGCTCAACATTCAGAAAACGAAGATCATGGCATCTGGTCCCATCACTTCATGGGAAATAGATGGGGAAACAGTGGAAACAGTGTCAGACTTTATTTTTCTGGGCTCCAAAATCACTGCAGATGGTGATTGCAGCCATGAAATTAAAAGACGCTTGGAAGGAAAGTTATGACCAACCTAGATAGCATATTCAAAAGCAGAGACATCACTTTGCCAACAAAGGTTCATCTAGTCAAGGCTGGGAAGGCAATGGCACCCCACCCCAGTACTTTTCCTGGAAAATCCCATGGACAAAGGATCCTGATAGGCTCCAGTCCATGGGGTCGCTAGGTCGGACACGACTGAGCACTTCCCCTTCACTTCCTTTCGCATTGAGAGGAATGGCACCCACTCCAGTATTCTTGCCTGGGAATCTCAGGGACGGGAAGCCTGGTGAGCTTCTGTCTTGGGGTCGCACAGAGTCGGACACGACTGAGCGACTTAGCAGCAGCAGCAGCAGTCAAGGCTATGGTCTTTCGTGTGGTCATGCATGGATGTGAGAGTTGGACTGTGAAGAAGGCTGAGCACCAAAGAATTGATGCTTTTGAACTGTGGTGTTGGAGAAGACTCTTGAGAGTCCCTTGGACTGCAAGGAGATCCACCCAGTCCATTCTGAAGGAGATCAGCCCTGGGATTTCTTTGGAAGGAATGATGCTAAAGCTGAAACTCCAGTATTTTGGCCACCTCATGTGAAGAGTTGACTCATTGGAAAAGACTCTGATGCTGGGAGGGATTAGGGGCAGGAGGAGAAGGGGATGACAGAGGATGAGATGGCTGGATGGCATCACTGCCTCGATGGACATGAGTCTGAGTGAACTCGGGGAGTTGGTGATGGACAGGGAGGCCTGGCATGCTGCGGTTCATGGGGTTGCAAAGAGTCGGACACGACTGAGCGACTGATCTGATCTGATCTGATTTGGCATTTGCTAATTCATCCTATGTCTAAATTATTAAAAATAATGTACCCATTTAACCCTCACTGTAAAACAGTTTCTTTGAGTAATCCTATCTTCCAGATGAGAAGACCGAAGCACAGAGAAAGTAAGTAATTAGCCCAAGGTCCTGCAACTAGCACACACTGACGCTGCTACTTGAAGACAGGTGGATAAAGGTCTGGAATTGACTCATCACTTGCCACTAGGACCTTAATTAGAATTACATTGTAGTAGAAATCCTGATGGGGGCTTACATGAACAAAGAATTGTTTTAAACATTTTATATATACATTATTTCACGTCCTCTGTAAATGTAATATTCCTATTCACAGGTAAATACTGAATCAAAAAGGAAACTGAGGTGCAGAAAGATAAAGAGATGTTCCCAAGACCACATCGTTATTAAGGACTCAAGCCAAGGTCAACCTGATTCCCAGCCCCACAACCCAAGGAGGTTTCTCAGTTCTCCCAATGTCTATCCAGTCACACCAAAACATTGTATACATTTTTTGCCAAGGATATTATTTCTGCAAATTATGATAGAATCTTGAGAGTTAGAGTTGGCAATATAGTTGGAAGAAGGCACTAAGCATTTAAATTTTTGAAGTTGATTTGCATAGCAAGCTGAGAAATGGAATATGTCCTGCCATATCGATAAATAAAGGATGTCACAGTCATCAGCAATTGCAGCCACTGTGGATGGTGAGCAGGTGAGCCCTGAGAGAAATCAGGAAGGAAAGTATTAGTGTTAGTCGCTCAGTTGTGTCCGATTCTTTGCAACCCCATGGACTGTAGCCCACCAGGTTCCTCTGTCCATGGAATTCTCCAGGCAAGAATACTGGAATGGCTAGCCATTCCCTTCTCCAAGAGATCTTCCCGACTCAGGGACTGAACTCCTGTCTCCTGCACGGCACACGGATTCTTTACCATCTGAGCCACCAGGGAAGCCCCTCGGAAGGAAAGAATACCTGCCTTCTAGCAACCATCAGACTGCAACCACTTCCTACAGTGAGCCCTGAGGAAGCTCAGGATGGGAAAAGACAGCTAAGGCCCCAGATCCTGAGGAGCTTATCAAAGGAATGATTTCAGGGGGTCCACACTCTTGCATCTTCTCATCTATAGGAATGAGCCAAATTCCTTGACTTGCAAAGTCTGATTTTCTTCCATTTACAAACAAGCTTTTGACATTCAGACTGCCTGCTCTATGTTGCAAAACTATATAACCTGGCTTTCCACCAGGCTTCTCCTGGGAGCAGTTGTCTTGGGGTGACTTGAGATGGGCTCAAGCCCAGATGCCTCCTGGGCTTAAGTCCTAACAATTTCCACCGAATAAAGCATAACTCTCAACTTTTAGGTTGCATGTAAGTTTTCAGTCAGCAAAGCCCCCTGGACTCTGCAGCAGACTGTAGTTGTGAGGAGGAGGTTGGTGCCACTGAATCAATCTCTAAGCGCCACTGTTGTTCCAGTATCTCTCTACTTTTCCTTTCTCTTCAGCTGAGGGCAACTGTTCCATGCAGCAATTTGGATCGGTTTCAAGACACTTACTCCTCCTCTGAACACTCAATCTTTTTTAGCAATGCCATCATTTTGATGGCTATTGTGTATGAAAAAAAGAAGAGGAAAGAACCATTATTTTAAAACCATAGTGGTGTAAAGTCTGCCTGCCAATGCAGGAGACATAAAAGACATGGGTTGAATCCCTGAGTCCAGAAGATCCCTTGGAGGACGACATGGCAAACCACTCTACTAGGCTTGCCTGGAGAATCCCATGAACAGAAGAGTCTGGCAGGCTGCAGTCCACAGGATCGCACAGAGTTGGACATGACTGAAGCGACTTAGCGTGCACACACACAGTATTGGGTACGTACAATGCTGTACTCTGTAGATCTATATCTTGTGGATTCTAAAAGATACAGTATTTTTTTTACATCTTAATGCCTCTGGAATCAGGGTGCTCCTTACAATCTACTGGGTCTGGCAATCACTGCTGACCAGACAGTGGTCATGACATCATTATCATTGTCCAGTTATTTTTCTTGGTAGAATGACTGGACAATGCCAATGCTTGACATTTCAGTCAACAAAACACGTAAGGACCATTTGAAGAAGGAGTGAAAGTTGATATTTGAAAACCTGGTTGATATTTGAAAACCTCTATTGACATCCCAGTATCAAATTATGTTCCATAAGTGTGGAGCATCCTGGGAGAAATCCCAGATGTGAGAACAGAACATTCTTTTAGGAAACACTGCATCACCATCAATCGAACAGGATGAAGTTGTAGAAAAAGCAGAGACCTCAAGAACTCCAGTTCAAAGGCTGATACAAAATACCAGATGAAAAATCTAGGAATTCTTGACTTGTTCATCTCTCTTACATGTCTCCTTTCATGTATGCCCAAGGTCAGATTTGAATTTTAAAATACCTGTGTCTAAATAAGTCTAAAAGAGGTCTATGAATAAGTAATAAGTAAAACTTCTAAGTAATAAAAAGATTCTATTGGGAAATTAACAGGCGTTTTTCTCATTGAAACAAAATACTGATACCACACAGTAGATGATATCTTAAATTTGGGGAAACACAATGTACCTCATTTTTCCTCACAGTAACCCTGCAAAGTAGGTCTCATCATTCTCAGCTTATAGACACAGCAGATTGCTCAGCTAGAAAGAATTAGCATGTAGGTTTAGTCATGTCAGACCACAAACTCGACTTTTTTATAACCCCATGTGGCCTCTACAGGGCTTGGAGGGTCTGTCTCTTACCAGTTTTGGAGTCTTAGTCAAGTGATTTAATTTGCCTGAGTTTCAGTTTCTGCTTCCATGAAACAGAGATTAGTTAGTGTTGGTCGCTCAGTCATGTCTGACTCTTTGTGGCCCCATAGACCGTAGCCCTGCCATGCTCCTCTGTCCATGGGATTTTCCAGGCAAGAATGCTGGAGTGAGTAGCCATTTCCTTTCCAGGGGTTCTTCCTGACCCAGGAAGCAAACCCGGTTCTCCTGTATTGCAGGCATATTCTTAACTGTCTGAGCCACCAGGGAAGCCCTAAAACAGAGATGCAAACACTTTTATCACAGACATGCTGGCAGAATTAAATGTGGCCAGACTTCAACACCTTCCAAACCTGTAAAGATGGGAGGAACTCTCATAGTCAGGAATCAGCCTGAGCCCCAGGGAAGTTGCTTGAAATTCCTGCCTTTTGTTCGAGCATGGTTAGAAATGCCTTCCTGCGAATGTCCAGTCACGACTAGATGGTCAGCGCTTTGAGGACAAGGATCTGTTGTTAAAAATCACATTGTACATCTATAGCACACTACGCACAGAACTGGCGCTGAATGGATATTTGTCTACATGGAGAAAATCACATCTGAAAACTTGTGAAGCTTCCATGCTACTGATGTTATTCCCTGTGATCCTGTTGGAACAGAGGACAGGCTGGGAACAGCATATGTTGGTGATGATTTGGCTGCAAAAAGCGTGAGACTTTTTAATAAAACTGCACTAGACCGCATTCTCTCCCATAATGATATTTATGACATTTTAGGTAGCAGAAGACTCTGGAGAGACAGAATAACAGGAGAGAGAAGAAAGAGTTGGAAACACTGATTTTTTTTTTTCTTTTTAAGGATGTGTGGCCACAAAGGGGTCCCACTTACTGGGTGATACATGGCTTTCATCGTGTACTAAGTCATAGGAGACCCAGTGGAAGAGCTTCTGTCTGTAGAAAGCCATTTTCAGTCAACTTCCAAGATAATGTCAAATAATTATCTCTTTCAATACATGTTTATGTATTGTAATTAACTTTAAAATCAGCCTTTCTAATTCCCAGCGCCAAAGACATTCCCTGGTTGTAAGTTAGTTACTGAGGGACGGGCATCCATCCCGGGCCCGTAAATTTTGTTTAAAATTGAGCAGTCTTCCTGCTGTTTGTTTAACAGTCCCTGTGTTGTCTGCAGACACGTACTGCATCTCCCTAAATGCAGCTAACTCTCTATCAGCAAATGGGTTGGACACAGGGACCTCGATGTGTAATACAAGGAAGAAATTTGTATGAAACACACGCTGACGTTGCAGTGTTTTCTGTTTGCTTGCTTGTTTGTTTATTTGTTTAATAGCCAAGATGTATGTGATTTTGCCTTCTGGAGCTTCTCAGCCCAGTTTGACATCGATTCCATAGAGAGGGTTGCTGAAAGCCCGCATGTGGGGGTGTTGATTCGAGAGACTCCACAACCATTCCCCCTTGTGGAAGATTCAAAAGCAAATTAACAAGCACAGAGCTGGGGACGAAGGGTGTGTTTAATCGTTCTGATGTATTGCGAGACCAAGGCTACATGCAGAAGAAAAGGGAAGCTGAGTATGAAATCTGATTTGAGGGGTGCTGCCAAGTCCTGCGGGGAAGGCAATGGCACCCCACTCCAGTACTCTTGCCTGCAAAATCCCATGGACCGAGGAGTCTGGTCGGCTGCAGTCCATGGGGTCGCAAAGAGTCGGACACGACTGAGCGACTTCCCTTTCACTTTTCACTTTCATGCATTGGAGAAGGAAATGGCAACCCACTCCAGTGTTCTTGCCTGGAGAATCCCAGGGACAGGGGAGCCTGGTGGGCGGCTGTCTATGGGGTCGCACAGAGTCAGACACGACTAAAGCGACTTTGCAGCAGCAGCAGCAGCCAAGTCCTGGGGCTCCAAATTCTTCAACTACTCTCTTACCATAGCTTCCCAATTTTATGCTGTGAACATCATTTTTTTAATTTTTATTTTTTAAAAGTCTAGTTGATTTACCATGGCATGTTGGTTTCAGGTGTACAGCAAAGTTATTTAGTTATACATATACATATATTCACTCTTTTTTCAGATTCTTTTCTCAGATAGGTTATCACAGAATAGTGAGTAAGGCCATTTTTTGGTGGCTCACACGGTAAAGAATTTGCCTGTCGATGCAGGAGATGCTGGTTTGATCCTGGGGTCAGGAAGATCCCCTGCAGAAGGGAATGGCTACCCACTCGTGTTCTTGCCATGGACAGAGGAGCCTGGCCGGCTACAGTCCACTAGGTAGCAAAGAGTCAGACACGACTGAACAGCTAAGCACGCTCTCCAAAGTAAAAGTGATACAAAGGGCTGAGTGTAAGTCATTTATCACACAGTCCTGAGTTATCCTGAATCTCTTTCCCTTATATCAAACATCAGGCTCTTTGAAACTAGCCCATGAATTAGATATACTTTAACATTAAAATTGGGCTTAATTTTAATGCAGATGGTAAAGCGTCTGTCTGCAATACAGGAGACCTGGGTTTGATCCCTGGATTGGGAAGATCCCCTGGAGAAGGAAATGGTAGCCCACTCCAGTATTCTTGCCTGGAAAATCCCATGGACCATGGAGCCTGGTACGCTACCGTCCATGGGGTCACAAAGAGTTGGACACGACTGAGTGACTTCACTTTTAACATCAAAGTTTAGAATTTAAAATAGCCTGGGAGGAGGTCTCCAGCTCAGCTAAAGATCAGACCAGCTAAAGAGGTCTGATCCAGTTGAGGATGGCATTCCATCCTGGGAAACATATGCCTAGGAGGGGAGCAGGTACAGAGGGAGAAAGTCAAAGCAACAAAGATCAGTTCCACATCTTTAATGATTGTAACGAGCTTGGAGGTTTTAAAATAACAATATGTCACGGCTGTATTTTTTTTCTATTGGAGTATAATTGCTTTACACAGTTGCGTTCATGTCTGCTGTACAAACAAGTGAATCAGCTGTATGTATACGTATCCCCCCTCCCTCTTGGACCTCCTCATCACTCCCATCCCGCCCTCCTGGATCAGCACAGAGCACCGAGCTGAGCTCGCTGTGCTACGGCAGCTTTCCTCTAGCGGGCTATTTTACACATGGAGGTGTGCATATGTCAATCCTGATCTCCCAGGCTGTCCCACCCTCCTCTCCCCTCCCTGTGTCCATATGTCCATTCTCTAATGTCTGGGTCTCTATTCCTGCCCTGCAGTTAGATTCATCAGTACTGCTTTTCTAGATTCCACATACATGCGTTAATATACTGTATTTGTCCATCAACAGAGGAATGATAATGCAGAGGTCTGCCATATCTTGAGAGGCCTTGCAACATATTACTAACATAAGGCAATGAGAATTTATATCACATTTTAGCAAGAGAGTCGGCCAGGACCAGAAGGAACAGCTGCAGAAAACCCAGCCTACCTTCCTGGATGGTCAAAGAGCTCACAAAAACCCGTGACAGAGGGCTGCACCACATTACAGAATTCAAAAGCTATAACCAATTGTTATAAAAAGACAATGGAGACACATGCTACAGCTTTTCCCCCTCTTTCCATTAAATCACAACAGAGTATCTCTGGCCTAATGTCCCCTGTGAGACGGATTGGGGTGATTTGTGCAGAAACTCTCCCCTGACAAGCAGCTGTGAGAGCAGGCTGGCTGGGTTGACAAGCAGAGCAGAACACCCTCCACCCAAGAACTCAGGAACAAAAAGCAAATCAATAGACATAATATTGCAAAACACTGCAGCAGGATCAACAGAGCTCTCACATCTATTTGATTTTTTTTTTTCCCTCTCTCATCTGTCAACACAATTGAGAAGTCGCGCTTGCTAATTGTCTTCAATTGGCAGACTCCACGGACTCTGGAGCTGCGACACTTGGATGTCACACTCTCTGCGACTTGTGGTCGCCAGCCTGGCAGCCTTGGAAGCAGCCTTCCTTTCAGGCGGGCTGCATGCATCCACCCCACTTCTCTGGGTCTGGATGAGGCTCACTCCCCATTATGCAGCTCTTCTCATCATTAGCACCGACGGAAGAATCTGTGCCATGTTCTCTGTATCCAAAATATTTGAGGGAGGCAAAGAATCCCAGGAAGTCAATGAAAATGCGCTTCTATTGCCAGCTAGCATTTGCAACTGCCAGACTGCCTTGCATTCAAATTAGATTACCCAGCCAAGGAAGGACAGAGAGGGGCTGGTTGCAAAGTCGGCTTGCTTTTGTGACTAAAGGGCTACCTTTTAAAAAGGTACGCTGGATTCTCTTTTGAAGAGGTTTTGCTCTGTTGGCCCCCTTGCTCACGCCCTGCGAGATCATGCAGTCATCAACAAACCTTGAAACTCCCCCAGAGTCATGAATGGTGAGCTCACTGTCCTCCTTGCATCCAGCCTGGTGCTCAGCAAACAGCTGGGGGCTGACAAATACTGGCCATATTTGAGCCAATGGTGCTAAAATCACAGGAGAACAAAGGTGTGTTGACCCAAGAGCTCACAGCCCTGAATTTTTCTCAGAGAAGGCAGGATGACCTCATCCTTCTCCAAAGCTCTGGAGAGGTCCGGATAATCTGTCCAGGATGCTTGGCAGTGGTGGTCCAAGCTGCCCCTGCCAGACCCTAGGAAGTAGCTCTCTGAGAACTTGACAATCAAAGTATAATAAATAAGCTTTACAAGGTGAACCCGAGTGAGCAGGTCTGGTGGGCGTGGTGAGTAACCTAGTTGAACTCCCCATGTTCAGCCGTGAAAGACCTTTCACCTAATTGCCAGAAGTAAGGCTGAGAGCTTTTCCCTGCTTGTGGGTCTGCCTTCTTCACATTCCTGGGGTCACCGAGCAAAAACTGACCTTCTTTCTGCAAATTGGTGCCTTTAAACACGCTGTTGTTTCTGAGCTGTTCCACTGTCCCCAAGTACCTTTGCCTGGCTTTATAATCTCAATCTCTCAATCTCTTTCTATCTCTATCAACCTAATATCAACTCAGGGCTGACTGATTTCATTCATTTTCCTTCTTTCGCCGTGATATCATTGAGATGCAAACCTCAGGTAGCCTATCACGTCCTTTGCAAGTATTTCGATACAGAGCTCTAGAAGGAAATGATCATCTCCAAGAAACCTCTAAGCCTTCCACTTTGTGGATCCCTCCTTTGCATTTCCATGACTCTTTTTCTTGCTCCCGACTAGAACAAATTTGGTAGCCAGATTGTCTTCCTTGCTGGAGGGTAAAATCATGGAAACCAGAGAGCCTAGCCTCACAAACAAAAGCTGGCAGAATTCATTGTATTCACTGGATCAGCACACCGTCCACCCCTGACTGGTTACCCTCCCAGCCCCTAACTCACAGAGACACCGAGGGGAAGGAGTCACCCTGTTTGTTGTTTCCCTTCCAGATAAACCATTGAGATGATGTCTGATGTGGTTTGTAGACTTTGATTCTTAAGGTTTTTCGTTTGTTTGTTTAGGGTTTGTGTGTGTGGTTTCTTTTTTTTTTTTTTTTTGAGAGGGTGTCTCGTCTTTCTTCTTTGAGTGGCTCTCAAGTACTTTTCTTTTTTAATTTTAACAATTTTTATTATTTGGCTGCGCCACGAGGTGTGTGGGTTTTGTGGCTCAGCTGGTAAAGAATCTGCCTGTAATGCGGGAGACCTGGCTTTGATCCCCGTGTTGGGAAGATCCCCTGGAGAAGGGAAAGGCTACACATTCCAGTATTCCAGCCTGGAGAATTCCACTGAATGTACAGTCCATGGGGTCACAAAGAGTCAGACACGACTGAATGACTTTCACCACCGTCATCACCGCCATCACCACCATGAGGTATGTGGGATCTTAGTTCCCCAATCAGGAATCAGACGCTTGCCCCCTGCTTTCGAAGCATAGGATCTTAACCACCAGACTACCAGGGGAGTCCCTTTTCTTTGTTTTAAATTTTAAACTAGCCACTGTTCCAGTGTCTGTTCTCAAAGGCTCTGGGAATCACCAGCCCAGTTTCCCAGCATCCTACAGACAGCCTCACGTCTTCACACTTCTGAGCCAGGGTCTCAATTTTCCTGCCAGAAAACACAGCTTTAGGTTATAAAATCACAGGCACTGAAATAAACTGCCATCCATTTCCATCTAGATTTTTCAGCTACAAAAAATCATTGTCTTTTTCAGTGTTTGTACGGTTCATCAGTAAGTAACCACCCTCTACTTTTATTTTTGATGGTGAAAAAATGGTGAGGAGGAAAAATATGGATTTTTATGAGAGTGTTCAAAGTTTTACACTGCAAGTCCAATCTCTAATTATAATTTCCCTGTTCATCACTCTCCTTAAGTTTTAATACATGGTCATATTACTTGGCTATAAAGTCAAAGAGTGAAGAACAATTTTGATGTTGCAAATTAGAATAACTACTTTAACGAATAATCAGGAGAGCCATGTGTGGCTTTTACGCTGATTGTTAACTGTGTCGTTTTACGGACTAGAAAACCTCTTGGGACATGAGATATCTGAAAAATGAAAGAAAAATGTTTTCATTTTTAAATACACTGATTAGAGATGTTTGTCCATAAACTTATGAAGGGCAATTATGTCATAGAATAGAAATAATACGATTTTATGAGACCCAGGTTCTCGTGGTGAATGTGCCATAAAGTAGCTCTGGGACCTTGAACCAATCATTCAAGTTCCCTGGATCTAGGGTTGCCAGATAGAATATAAGATGCCCAGTTAAGTTTGAATTTCAGATAAATAATGACTACTTTCCAGGATAAAAGTATCTGTAATATTGTACTGGGCAAACTCAATCCCCAATTTTTTTTTAATTTTTTACTTACCTGAAATTTAAAGGTTAATTGAAAGTTCTATATTTTGATTTACTCAATATTGCAACTCATCCTGTGTCTCATCTTCAGAGGCTCATAGTTCCTTTCTTAGCTCTTCCTTTTCCCTTAACAATTTTCAAGAGATATTTTTACTAACCTGAATTTAACTCACTTGTACATTAGGTTGTTAAAGGAATAATTGTTCTATTTCCTCATTAATTTTGCAAAGGTGTTTTGGATTTATCCTATTGCCTATGAATATGTAATCATTTCTGGATACATTCTTAGAATATAGAATTTATCCAGTTCAAAAATTAAAAATGTTCCCAAGTTATTTCAAAGCTTGTAGAACTGAAAACAAAGAAAGAAGTAAATGCAAGGTGTCTTTCCTTTTATAACCGTTTTTCCTTAAGTAAACATAGCATTGTAAGGCATGGCCTCCATCCTCCTGTATGGCCAAGAGCAGAAAGGAGATTCAAAGCCAGTAATTATTAGTAAACATCACAGTTATAAGAGAACATAACATTCATGGCAAGAGTGTTAAAAAAAAAAAAAAAGCTGGGTACAACATGAACTTTTCCTTATTTACTGTTTAAATCTAAACTAATCACTCTTTGTTTACCAAGCATTTTACACCTGAACAAAAAGGGCAATCAGTTAAAAAACAATACCAAAAACTGTATCGACTTTCAACAATCTTGAATTTCACAGGTCATGTATTCCATTCTGAGCAGTCTGTAGATCTGCCTGAGATCAAAGCATAAATTGTGCCTCTGTATAATGTCCTCAGAAAGAATAAAAAGAAAACTATTTCCCTAAGACCTGATTCATGTTTCTTCTCCCAGCCCCCATGTTAAATATATTCCTTATGTTACTATTTAGCTAAAACTTATATCTTTAGTGTTTGAGCTTCTAATGAATTATAGAACAGGTTTTTTTCCCCCTTTGAAATCTATGTTACTCACAAAGCTAATGAAAACCATATGTTATTGCTCTAATTCTAATCAAAAATAAAATATGGTTTTTGTTTGTTTGGTCTTATTGAAGAGAATGTTATTGAGACATCCTTAATCTTGTATTCTAGAGATTCAAAATGGAAATTTAAGCCTCATCAGGACAGGTGGCAACTAACAGAGTCTTTCCTGAATTCTTAGTTTTAATGATATTTTAAATTCTGTTGGTACCCCAGGCAGAGAAGGATAAAAAAACCAGCACAGTACCGATGGTGTATGAGTTAATGGGAGGATAACTGATAAAATTAAACCTTTGTAACCTGCTGAGCTAACCCAAACTTGCTAAGCTACTAGAACATTAATGAGTAAGAGATCTTAATTAAATTGTTTGTAATTAACTCTCCCAAGAGGAAAAAAGTGTAGAAGTATCGCAAACTAAATACCTGTGGCACTTACTTGCAACAGACAAAGTCATTAACACGCAAATGATATGCATAGATACCCAGAAAATATAGGTGTGCATTGGGTATATCAATGCCATACCAACCATTGTGATTTCTTTTCTCCTGAAATTCCACCAAGTGATAGTCCTAGAATATTAATAATAATATCTACCTGCTATTCTATGAAAATGATACAGTCTTATCTACAACAGCTCAGTCTTAAAATAAACTAGGGATTTTCAATTAAAGGTATAACATTTTCTGTCTGAATTTTAATGAGATTTAGATCATCTGTAGACTATAAGACAAATTTACATATCAGAAGGCCTGGTTAGGAAGGAGCCATTGAGCAGCAAGTTTACTGGTGTATCAAAAGTCATCTCTGGGGGCTTCCTTGACAGTCCAGGAGCTAAGACTCCATGCTTCCAATGCAAGGGATGCAGGTTCGATCCCTGGTTGGGGAAATAAGAGCCCACATGCCATGTGACATGGCCAAAAAGCTTAAAAAAAAAATTTTTTTTAAGTCATCTCTGGCTTTTCCAGGGGATTAACACGGCCATTCTAGTGACAGTCATGCAGTCCCCTCTGGGGCTGCCTGCTACGGCAGTGAGCTCACTGGACCTTAACCCAGCAAGTCAAACAAACTTACAACATACCTGTGTCGTGTGTGGCTAACACACGCACTCAGGCATTGCATTAGGTGTGGACATGCAAAATGAAAAAGTGCAAAAGACACAGCTCTTGACTTACACACCTTGCAATCCAATAGAGTTCTGGCACAGAGAGTTAAAAGTTTTGACAAAGTGAGTTCAGTGTCCTAAAGCTTATTTGCAGTTAGTATTTTCTTTTTACACATTCTTTTAGAAGCATCATTGGTTATTACCTGAAAACTTCTAAATTAGGATACATTAACATAAATGATAGCATATATGAGTATATTTTGTGAGACTTGCAATGACTTCTGCCATTATCAACCATTCATGTGTTTTACTCATAGTAACTCATCAGTCTTCTCCTGCCTTTGGACTTGGACTCAGACTGGAACCTTCTCCCACTGGCCTTCCTGGTTCTCAGGCCTTCAGACTCAGACCGGAAGATGCCAACAGCTTTCCCGGGTCTGAACTTGGCCTCCATAACTGCATGAACCAGCTCTTTATTGCTGGAAATACATCTTTCAGGTTGTTGCCTGACTTTTGATCTTATTATTTTTTTATTTTCACATAACAAGTTAAACATTTTTATGTAGTTCCCTACAATTTCTCAAGACTTCCTCTTGACATCTGTGGAAAGAAACAAAGCAATTTCGCTACTTTTCTAATAACTTCTCTAATTTATCTTCCTGTACTTCTCTTCTAAATGAGAGCTTTACCCAAAGACTTGCCCAGTGATTTCTTTCTGCAAGTATTATCATAGTATCACTTCAAAACAATTTTAAGTAAATATACTCATATAACAAGCACTCAGATCAAGAAAAAAATATAGGGCTTCCCTGGTGGTTCAGTGGTAAAGAATATGCCGGCCATTGCAGGAGAAATGGGTTCAGTCCCTGATCTGGGAGGATCACACATGCTGTTGAACAACTAAGCCCGTGAGCCACAACTATGGAGCCTGTGCTCTCGATCCCAGGAGCTGCAAGTAGTGAGCCCACGTGCTACAACAACTGAAGCACACATGCCCTAGAACCTCTGCTCAGCAAAAGAGAAGCCACTGCAATGGGGAGCCTGAGTCCACAGCTAGAGGAAAGCCCTCACAGCAACAACGACCCAGCACAGCCAAAAATAAACGAATAATTTAAAAAGAAAAAAATAGCCATAATCCCAGAAGCCTCTTGTGTTCCTGCTTTGAAGGTAACCAGTCCCCTGACTTCTATCAGCATAGATAACTTTGCCTGATCTTCAGCTTCATATGGATGTAATCATAGGCTATGTCTTCCTTTGAGTCTGGCCTCTTCCACTCAGCATTTTGCCTGTGAGATTCAGCCAGGGTTGGTTGTGGTTCAGTTCAGTCACTCAGTTGTGTCCAACTCTTTGTGACCCTATGGACTGTAGCACACCAGGCCTCCCTGTCCATCACCAGCTCCCAGAGCTTGCTCAAACTCATGCCCATTGATTTGGTGATGCCATCCAAGCATCTCATCCTCTGTCATTTCCTTCTCTTCCTGCCTTCAATCTTTCCCAGTGTCATGGTCTTTTCCACTGAGTCAGTTCTTCACATCGGGTGGACAGAGTATTGGAGTTTCAGCTTCAGCATCAGTCCTTCCAACGAACACTCAGGGCTGATTTCCTTTAGGATGGACTGGTTGGATCTCCTTGCAGTCCAAGGGACTCTCAAGAGTCTTCTCCAACACCACAGTTCAAAAGCACCAATTCTTTGGCACTCAGCTTTCTTTATGGTCCAGCTCTCACATCCATATATGACCACTGGAAAAACCATAGCTTTGACTAGATGGATCTTTGTTGGCAAAGTTGGCTGGTTGTTGTATTGTCTGTTAATTCTCATTGCTGAATAATGTTCTCTTGACTGAATAAACCGCAATTCATTATCCACTTCACAGTTGATTCCATTTTTGGCTGTTATGTATTATGAACATTCTTCTAGATGCCTTTTGTGAATGGATATGCCCTCTGTTGTTGGGTAACAGTCTAGGAGTGGAATTGCAGAGTTGTAATAAGATACTTCTGCTTTTTCTTGTCTTTCCTCTCAACATATTTTCCTTCACAAATTTCATCAGCAGTTTATTCTGGATCATCCTCTAAAATGTGAATGATTTGCTATTTTATATTCCCCATCTCTCTGCTCTCTTAAGCATCAGCAAAAGTATACATTAGTCATTAAAAAAAAAAGTCCAAGTTAAAGCTCTTGACTGTCATCCCCTCTGACATTGTGGACTCACCCTCCTGTTACATCTCCAGGTGAAGAAGGATTACTTCCCATTGGAAGTTTGGACTCAGACATCTACCTGGTCTGCTACCTGTGGGACCACATATGAAATATGAAAATTAAAAAACATGTCAGGATGAGACATCCCCCACCCCCTCTTTCTAAAAGGTCCCACCCTGGTTCCCCTCTGGGCTTCTAAGTTGAAAGGGTTTAAAGATAGAATGGGATGCCTCCATAGTGGGGAAAGTTCCAACGCCCGCCTGACCACACCAGCTGCACAAGAGGCAGTTCTAAGATGGAGACAATTCAAAGAGGAAACGGTCCTTGCGTGCAGAAGAGAAAGAACTAACCACCTCGCTCCTCCCTGGTGCCTTTACCCCCACTGCCTGGCTCTGCTTACGATTTGGACCATATCGGAAGGAGGAGAGGAGAACTCACATTTCACGTGGACCAGGAACCCTCATCCACAACGTCATAGTTCTTATCCAGAATGCCTCCAATTTAGCAAGTCGGAAACCAAACCTTATCTTTTCCCCAAACCAAATCCCCTTTTAGACTTCTCAGTTTCTGTCAGCTGTAGCAGCATAATCACACAGCCCGAAACCTTCAAAACCATCAGATTCCTTTCCCTTATCTAGTCGGCCAAATATTTTCAGCCCTTCTTCAAAACTGTCTATTCTTCAAAATGCCCTTTGAGTCCATATCAGCTTTGATTACCTCTTAAGCTTCCTGACTATCTCCCCAATCTGTCTACTGTCCCATCCAGCTTGGCCACCACCTTGACATTAAGCTTTCTAAAACAGTGATGTTCTGATTTTCCTCGTCCAACTACAAAGCCTCCAAGGCCTCTACCAGAGCAATAGGAACTGCTGTGGACTAATGATGGACTTTGGAGTTGATAACAAGCCACTCTAATTTACATAGTGAAATTGCTTTTTTTTTTTTTTCAAAAAAAGTATAGATAGGGCACTGTTGAATGGTGAAGTCTAGAAGAATGAAAACCAGGAAGACTTCACCCATTTGGGAATCCAGGTTTATCAGCTCGCTGTAGAGAACTGTTTCAGTTGAATGTTGGGGCTGAAGGCATGTTGGCAGATGGTAGGGAGGAGAAACTCACTTGTGGGCAGCTGAATGCAGGCCTGTGTAGGACACCTAGGCGATGAGTTTTGGATAATCCACAGAAGTCGGCATTTTCCTTTGTGAGAAATACAAGATGAATGACTATCCCTTCATCTCATCAAAGAACACTTGAGCTTGAGCACTTGATAAAATTTCTTCATGCTTGAAATGGGCCATCAGTCTAGTTCCCCTTTCTATCTCCATCATGTATATCCAAAGCTAGCCCAGGTGACCTGGCCCCAACCCTCTCACTACCCCCATCAGTCTTGTTCTAGTTCAAGGGCTCCAGCTTCAACACCAACACCTCTCCCCTGCTCTGTTCCTGTTCCGCCATATACTTAAGCATGCGTACGAGCTTCCACAGGGAATCCTGAAAGGAATGAAAAAAGTAGACTTGGCTTGACTGGTCTCTCTTCTCTCCCATCTATCTTCCTACAAACACTGGTGAGTATCTGCTGTGAACCAAACACATTACTTCTGATGTGCTGAAGACATTACTATGGGTTTTTGCAAAGACAAAAGTACAAATCATATAGTTCCTATCTTCATGGAATTTACTCCCTAGATGGGGATGTAAGACTCTCTTTTTCTCCCTTTCTCTCACTCACTCACACACAAGATAATAATATTATGGTTAAATAACAATAGCATATGTTCTGGGTTTTTTTTATTGTGCCTTGTCTTAGAAAGTGAAAGTATTAGTTGCTTGCTGAGTCCTGACTGACTCTTTGCAACCCCATGGACTGTAGCCAGCCTCGTCTGTCCACGGAATTCTCCAGGCAATAATGCTGGAGTGGGTTGCCATTTCCATCTCCAGAGGATCTTCCCAACCCAGGGATCAAACCCGAGTCTCCTACACTGCAGGCAGATTCTTTACTGTCTGAGCCACCAGGGAGTCTCTCAGGGTCCTAGAGGGTCAAGTCAGTGGTAGAATGCTCTGAATTTAATGGGCTTCTATAGCTTTAGCCTTCTATAGGTAGCATTGGGCTTCCCTCATAGCTCAGTTGGTAAATAATCTGCCTGCAAGGCAGGACACCCAGGTTCGATTCCTGGGTTGGGAAGATCCCATGGAGAAGGACATGGCACCCCACTCCAATATTCTTGCCTGGAGAATCCCATGGACAGAGGAGCCTGGCAGGCTGTAGTCCATAGGGTTGCAAGAACTGGACATGACTTAGGGATACCCTCCAGGGTAATCCAGACAACCTGGGGACCATGAGCAAGGCAGAGTAAGGTGGAAGCGGAGAGAAGTTAGAGCAACACATACAAGTGCCAGAGGAGGTCAACAGAAAGTCCAGCCTCTACTTCCGATTCTCTTTTGTTTGTAGAGTTGAGGTTTTAAGAGAGGTGTGCTCTGAAGGGCACACCTTGGTGGTGTGTGGTGTTGGTGGTGTGGCCTCCACTTCTGGGAGCTTTACTCCCCTCGATATTCAGTCTGGCATCAGACCCCCAGCAGACAGTAAATAGCCCAGGTGAAGGCTGATTTTTGTTTTATAATTATTAATATAGCTGCTTTGAATCTTCGCTTCAGAACGTGAAATCTTCGTTGCATCACGCAGGATCTTTTTGTTGTGGTACGTGGCTCTCTAGCTGTGCTGTGCAGACTCTGGAGCACTTGGAATCAGTAGTTGTATCACAAGGACTTAGTTGCTCTACTGCACGTGGGATTTTAGTTCCCTCATCAGGGATCAAACTCGTATCTGCTGCATTGGACATGTGAAGTCTTAACCACAGGACCGCCAGGGAAGTCCCCTTACTCATGGCTATTTATAAGAGATACTGAAGCAAAGAGTCCTTGGGAGGATAATTACTAATTCTTAAAGCATGAAGATGATGAGTTAGATACTAAGTATCCTAGAGCTTGCTTATTTGTGAGCTGGTCTTGTTAATCCCTTTGCGCTTCCATTTGGGCTTCCCTCAGAATAGTACCCCATTCCAGTACTCTTGTCTGGAAAATCCCATGGACGGAGGAGCCTGGTGGGCTGCAGTCCATGAGGTCACTAGGAGTCAGACAGGACTGAGCGACTTCACTTTCACTTTTCACCTTCATGCATTGGAGAAGGAAATGGCAACCCACTCCAGTGTTCTTGCCCAGGGATGGAGGAGCTTGGTGGGCTGCCGTCTATGGGGTCACACAGAGTCGGACATGACTGAAGCGACTTACAGCAGCAGCAGCAAGACGTTCCTAGCCTGAAACTATACCCTACACAAGGGCTCAGACTTTCATCTCCAAGGGTTCCAGCTATAAAATATGAAAATAAGCAGCTGTGAGCGTGTCTCGGGGGAGTATCCCACACCCACCGTCTCTGTCTGAGCCCTGGGAACACAAGAGTAAAGACTAGGAATAAAAGTAGAAATTTTTCTCACTTTCTTTGCTACTCAAGAGATGGGAAGGTAGAGTATGGTTGTTGTTAAGTGACTGCATGTTATTTTATTCTCCTTCTATCAAGAGACAAGATCTTTGAAGCCTGCCCTAGGTGGGCCTCTGGGACCGTTTTGACCAATGGATTGTGTGGAAATGATATTTGTGTCTTTCAAGATTAGGTCTTTAAAGGCTATGCATTTCACCTGGCTTTCTTGAGACACTTCTCCTGGGGAAAGCCAGTGCCCACATAAGTCCCAGTAGCCTCCAGCCACCATGCTCAGATGCTATGTGAAAGGACTTCAGGGATTTCCCTGGTGTCTAGTGGTCAAGACTGCCATTCAATTCAGGAGGTGCAAGTTCAAACCCTAGTGGGGGAGCTTAAACCCCACATGCCTTGTGGTCAGTAAAGCAAAGCATAAAACAGAGAAGAATATTTTAACATATTCAATAAAGAATTTAAAAATGGCCCATTTTTTTTAAAAATTGTTTTTTAAACTTGGGAAAAAAAGAAACGACTTCAATCACCAGAGCCCCACTTCCCACTCACTCCCATCAAGGCACCAGACATGAGTGAGTTCATCCTGGTTTCTCCAGACCAGCCCTTCCTCTAGCAGAGGATGTCTATGGATATTGGACAATGCCCAGAGGAGAAAAGGGATCACATAAATGAGTCTGCTTGAATCCCTGAATAGAAGTAGAGTAGAATATAGAATCCATGAGATGTAGTAAAAAGGCAATTTGTATTAAATTTCTGGGTTTAGGGATGGTTTGCTAGGGTAGCAATACTATATACAGCTGAGAATAAGTCTCCAAAGCCCTGCTGAACGAGATTTGGGGTGTGGAAAGGAATAATTGTTTACCACTGATGTTGCTAATGGGGGGCTGGGGAGATAAAAATCCTTCCTCATTGGCTTTTAAAATGTTAATATTGCCTTGGACCTCACATCCTCAATTTCCCCCTTGGTACAACAAGCCTAGAGCACTAGTAGCGAAGGATCCAGAAAGTCTGCTTTGTTTTCGCAAACTGTTGCTTATGGGCTATCTTAGTTTGGTAGGGCTGCTATAACAAACTGGGTAACTTAACTGAACTGTATGGTCTCACAGCTCTGGAAACTAGAAATACAAGATTAAGGTGTCAAGGTAGAGTTGGTTCCTTCTAAAGGAGAATCTGTTCCATGGGTCCCTCCAGCTTCTTGTGCTCTGCTGGTGCTCTTTGGTATTCTTGGGCTCATAGAAGCATCACTGTGATCTCTGCCTTCATCTTCAAAGGGTGTTTTCTCTGCCCATGTGTGTGCTCAGTTGCTCTGTCGTGCCTGGCTCTTTGTGACCCTATGGACTGTAGCCCTCCAAGCTCTTCTTTCCATGGGATTTTTCAGGCAAGGAGACTGGGGCGGGTTGCCATTTCCTTCTCCAGGGGATCTTCCAACCCAGGGACCAAACCCATGTCTCCTGTGTCTTCTTCTTTGTAGGGGGATTCTTTACCTTCTGAGATATTGGGAAGCCTTCCCTGTCTGTGTGTCTATTTTCAAATTTCTCTGCTCTATAAGGATACCAGTCTTTGAATCGGGGCCCATCTTAATAACCTCATCTTTGAAAATGACTCCTGAACTGAGCCTATGCCCAAATGAGGTCACATTCTGAGAAAGTAGAACTTCAACCTGTGAATTTGTGGGGAGGGGGATACAACTCAACCCATAACATTGGCCGTGTAATCGTTCCTATGAGGGAAAATAATACCTTGACAACCACTTTGCAGAGATGCGGCAAGAGATAAATAAAGCGGGTAAACTGGAAGCCTGTGCGTTGTGCGCCAGTGCTTCGATCTCCCGGCTCCCTTCCAAGCCAGAAGGCACATGAGGTGTGCAAGGCGATGTCCCCCACCCCAGGTGCTCCGCTGCTGTGTCTAAGTAAGGCTGCGGGCTGAGTGGGAGTCTCAGTGGTATTTTGCGAGGGGATTTTTTGGGGCTGCCATTTCTGTGGTGCGTGGGATGGAGCATGTCGACGTTGTTTTCACTTCCTACATGAGCAATGGCAGGTGCATGGTTATGGAGAACTACATCTCTCCCTGGTCTGCTTCGGGGGTTTGTGTGTGGTCAAGTTGCTACGATTAAAAACAGTGCAGTGAACAGAAGAGGGCACAAAGGAGCAAAGAATTCGATCTGGGCTACTTCCCACCCGGGCTCAGCTGCGGCTGGACAAGACACGATGGAAAAGGGACAGTCTGTTCTATGTGAAGGTCCTGAGACCGGGGTCTCCGAGCCCAGCAGACAAAGGTGCCTGCCAAAATTCTCCACCCATGGTCCCTGCCATCCTGCCTCCGTGGCGTCCAGAGGATGCTTGATCCATGGTCCCAGGGAGCCCAGAAGCAGAGGCGGACCGTGGCATTGTGTCCATGACTGCCCGGCTGGTGGGAGATGCCCTGGAAGCCCTCCCAGAAAAGCCTAAGTTTACAAAAGAAGGCCCAGTTTGGCCTGGAAATGGAAACAGACACATGACTGACACATTTTACTGGAGCCAAGTTGATTCTGAACCCGCACCCACCAATGGCCTGAACAGAGGTCAGGACTGTGTCGCAAATCTGGGCACATTTCCTTTCAAGCATTTGTACCTTATATATCTACAAGCCAAATCTGAGTCCAGGAACAAAATCAGCCCTAGTGAGCGCATCTGGGTGTCCTGGGATGAGCTGATACAAGGAAGCACATTGGCTTCACTGCGATTAAGTGGGCAATTGCATGACAGAAACTAAAGTTCACAGAGAAAGGGACCTTTCAAGGAGTGGTGTGTTGAGTGACATTCTCCGTGGCTACTATCCCGAAGTCTACCACAAAGAAATGGGGAAAGGCCAGTGTTTCTCCTGCCAGGAAAGTCTTCTCATTGGTGAGAATTACATTTCAGTTGCAGAATATGCACTTGATACAAAATCAAGTGCATGATTGAATGCACCTTCCTCCATGAATTCTCCCACAGCTTCATCCTACGACTTCCCAGACATTTGTGCTCCTCCATGTACGTGAAGGAAAGAAAATTCCAGGCATAAAAGCTGGGTTTTTTCAAAGTGAGTTCTGAGGTCAACCTCCATCAGAATTACCTTTCAAGGTACAAAAGATCATCAAAAGGCAAAGTTGTGTCTTACACCTGTGGAAACAGAGTCCCTTGCCAAGGGGTCTGTTGCAGTCCTTAGGATTCAAAATGAGGTCTCAGGACCAGCAGCACGTGGAGATTTGCTAGAATTTCAGACTCTTGGGCCACACCCAAGACAGACTGAATCAGCGATTGCATTTTAACAAGATCCCCATTTCATGCACATTCAAGGATCCATTATTTGATCCACCTCTCCAGACCCAGAACTCATTTCCCACTTTGGGACAAGGACTTAAGAGGTTCTTGGGCCAATTCCCCTGGATTTCCTTCATCTTATTGAATATCTGATAAAGATATCAGAAGCTACAAGGTTTTCTAACCCCTGAATTATCTACAGCCTATTTTTCTCTCTCTCTCCATCCTGAACGTGCATTTGAATTTCACATTGCCTGACTTTCAAAGCACAAATCATCTTTCCTCAGGGCACAAATAGAATCTTTGCCTGAAACAGGAGATCTGGCTTCACCTGCTGACATCCTATATATTGCCTCCTTTTGAAAGCATCTGATACTGTTCTTTGGTGTCTGATGTTAACCTTTCATTATAACACTAATATATACATAACATGTCTGTGAAATTGTAAAGAGAAACTCATGATTACCAAAGAGGAGAGGAAGTGGGTGACTTTGGAAACAAAAGTGGGTGACACGTCTCCCTATATTCCTATTTGTAACCATTAAAGTATGACCTTACAAATTAAAAACAGATTTAAAGTAAAAATTAAATTGAACACAACATTGTAAATCAACTATACTCCAATAAAACTTTTAGAAAGTTAAGTCGAAAAATCATTCTGTCCTTTAAGTATCCCACTCAGAGACATTTGCCAGCTTATATCCTGGCTACATTACTGCAGCAGTTTTTGATGGTAAACCAACATGCCATTTCTCAGCCAAATGTTTGTGTGTCAATCAACGAGCACCCTCTTGGAGGTGAAAAGGCATTTGAGAGTCATGAAGGAGGAAAGAAGGAAAGAAGAAGAAATAACATCTATCTCAGCACACAGCTTTAGCCTAGAAAAAGAACCCAAAGTTTTAGATAAAATGGAATTTGTGTGATGTGCTTTTATCCTTGTCCCATTCTAGCCTGTGTTCGTTTTCTTCGAAAATCTCTCCATGATGCTAACAGAAGCCAAAATGTCCATCTTCCTTGCATGGCTCCCCAAATGTTGTGCCAAAATCCCTAGTAGACATCCTGGGATTCACTGAAATGACCATGAGACCTCTAACTAGAGTCTCAGAGAGGTATCTGTTGAGATGGGATAAAGACAGGAAAAAGGTGAAAATCAGTTACTTTCTGAACCTTCTTGGAAGAGGTCCCAAGCTCACGACTTCATTTTGAAATGGCAGGAAAAACAAAACACGTTGAAACAGGGCTTTGGTAGCAGCCCCAACTCAAACGGATGCAGAGAAGTGCTGAAGTATTCAAAATACTGCCAACTGGCACTTACATATGCAAATGAGTTACAAATGTGAGGGTCCAAATTTTGGGTTGTGTGTGCCAGGCCGGAGGGGATGGAGGGAGCACATGTCTATTTCTAGATGGCACCTTTTTAGAAACTGATTTCTATATTGTCAGCTCCCCTGAAACCATTAGTTCACATTTTAAATGATAAATGTATTTTTAACTCCACAGCCTGATACACATTTCAGAGAGACTATTTATTATGTGTATCTGGAGGTGGTAACTGGGATCAAGTACCGTGATGTTGAACAATATTGTTCTCAGCCATAGCATCACTTTTTTAAGGATCATCAAGATCTGATCTCCTGACAAAATGCAGATGCTGAAAAGTTTAAAATGTCAGTAGAGCCGGGATTTAATGAAGATGCACCAAGAAAGATGCACTACCTTTTCATTCTCCTCCAAGAAAATCTGTTATAGTGTTTCAAAAATAAGATGTTGTCCTCAAAGCAGCTTTTCACGTGCCTGCGTTAACCCAGGGTTACCTTGCAGAGCACTTACTTAGTCTCCTCTGAGTCCTGCCCCAGGACTGACTCTGCCGGGGGAAGGACCATCCTGATGGGGGGTGGGTTCTCATCTCAGTGACCAAGGTCCTTCCTAACTCTTGAGTCTCTGCTCACCTTGCCCTGAACCTCGCTTGCCCACCCACGTGCCCTGGTTCTCAGCTTCTTATAAAGTTCTAGGTTTGCATCTAGACTAACAACTCAGCATTTGGGTCCTGATTCATATCTGTATACCTGACCTCTGACCTGCCTCTTCTTTATTCGTCATACTTCCTGGTGCTTCCTCTGATCTGCTGAACCCTAAGTGACTCACTGCTCTTTGAATGCTCTATTATGCCAATTTCTTGCATCAGCAAGACTGTTTCTGAGCCCTGCAGCTGCACCCAATGGGTTGGCATCCATGCCCTTGTGTGTTTTGTTGTTATTTAATCACTAATTCGTGTCCGATTCCTTTGCCACCCCATGGACTGTAACCTGCCAGGCTTCTCTGTCCATGGGATTCTCCAGGCAAGAGTACTGGAGTGGGTTGCCATTTCCTCCTCCAGGGGATCTTCCCAGTCCAGGGATCGAACCTGAATCTCCTGTGGCTCCTGCATTGCAGGTGGATTCTTTAACGCTGAACCACCTGGAAAGCCCACCACTAGGGAATACCCCTAGGTAATTCAACCTAGAATTACCAAAAAGAAGACTTAACTAAGACAAGTACCTTTCTGCTAGTTACTATCCTAAACCCGCAAACAGTAGAGGAACAGAGAGCGAGACCATCTTCAGATAAACAGACATCTCACTCAAAATTACAAATAAGAAATGTTTGCCATCACACTTGAACTGTGAATAAAACGGTTTCCTGTGGATAAAAAAGGAAGTGAGGAACAATATGGCTGCCTTCTTAAGACTCCACAGTAGACTGCTTATGAGAGTTAAAGGCGCTCCAAAGGTTCTTCTTGCCAGAAGTCATTCTGCCTTCCAGTCCTTATCAAGAACTGTGCAGGCTCTGGGAATTTTTCCTATTATAAGCTAATGAACTAGCTTAATATCATTTCACAGACACTCACAGAAAAATCCAGGATCAGAGAGAAAGATCCTTATCACTCCTGGTAAAAGCAGTGTGTAAGTCTTCATGTTCTCATGGGTTCCCCGTGTGCCCCAAGTCCCAAGCAAGCAAAGCAAGGGCTCGTAGTGGATGCCTACACAGGCAGGGGGCACATTATAGGAAACGAACACTGAGCTTGGAGATTCACCACTTTTATAGCAAGCTGAAGCAAGTTGGCTCTTTGGGGAAAGACCTGATCTCAACCCTTAAGTCTGAATATTTGGAGACAGAGAGCCGCTCAGATGTCTGTGTCAGAAGAAGGCAGACCTTCTTGGCAAGAACATACAGGACTTTCAGAACCATAGGGAATGGTGTCTCCCACCACTCCTGCCCCAAATGACTCCTGGGACCTGGGACTCCAGGCTCTGTCCTGCAGATGCTTTGTATGCTCCTGTGTCCTGCTCTTGGTCATGTTCAGCTTGTTCTACTGCCCTAAAACACTTTCCCCTAAGGAAAACCTCTTTCTCCATTGATCTCTGTAGAGATCCTTTCCCCCATGAAGCCTTCCTATTCCTTCCTATTCCTCCCTCCAGAAGATGCTTCTCCTGCATCTTGAAGTGGGCACAGAATTCCCACATCCTTTCTTTTCTGGGAGTGTAGGCTATGGTCTTTCCTGTGGTCATGTATGGATGTGAGAGCTGGACTGTGAAGGAGGCTGAGCACCAAAGAATTGATGCTTTTGAACTGTGGTGTTGGAGAAGACTCTTGAGAGTCCCTTGGACTGCAAGGAGATCCAACCAGTCCATTCTGAAGGAGATCAGCCCTGCGATTTCTTTGGAAGGAATGATGCTGAAGCTGAAACTCCAGTATTTTGGCCACCTCACTTGAAGAGTTGACTCATTGGAGAAGACTCTGATGCTGGGAGGGATTGGGGGCAGGAGGAGAAGGGGACGACAGAGAATGAGATGGCTGGATGGCATCACTGACTCGATGAATGTGAGTCTGAGTGAACTCCGGGAGCTGGTGATGGACAGGGAGGCCTGGCGTGCTGCAGTTCATGGGGTCACAGAGTCAGACACGACTGAGTGACTGATCTGATCTGATCTGATCTGATGTCTGATTCTCCTCAAACTGGGGGTTGGGCTGGGGGCTGCGTGCATCTCCAGGTGTAGGACAAGGTCATGCACATCAGATAAACAAAAATGACCAAGACACACAGAAGAGAAAAATGTTGAAATTCAAAGAAAAAAATTAGTTTATAAACATATATTAAAATCAATTACCTCTTGTTCAGTTTTTGGTTTCTAAACACCATTCCCTAGTCAAAGGAACCAGGACTCCTTGTAGAAGTGGTTGATTTCAGGGCTGGAGCAGAAAAAATGTAAGATGCACCTGGAACATCTTTTTATCGTGTCAGGAAAAATGGAAGAGTTCAGAACAGATGGGGTCAGGTTGAAGGGACTTGGGAGTCAACCTGGAGCAGCAAAAAAGTGAAGGAGAAACAGAATTCTGGCATCTTCTCAAAGATGTTTCCCCCAAACATTCATTACTTACAAAGGGAAAATGATGATGTATGGTGGAGAAACCTAGCAGACATTCTATCTCATCCACGCGGTCAGTGACAAAGTCACCAGTAGTAAGACATGAGGACATCATGTATCCATGAAGAAGGCCCTGAGAAGGGGCATGCCATCTCTTTGGTATTCCCTCAAATACATCACTTAAATCTATGCATGAGAAAAATATCACATAAACCCAAGCTGAGGAAGATTCTATGAAATACCTGATGCATTTTCTTAAAAAATGTCAAGGTTGGAACTTCCTTGGTGGCCCAGTGGTTAAGACTCTTCCCTTCCAATGCAGGGGGCTTGGATTTGACCTCTGGTCATGGAGTAAGATCTCACATGCCGTGCAGCACCGCTAAAAAGTTTTTAAAAGAAAAACGTCAAGGTCAATAAAGGAGGAAAAAGACGGAGGAACTTTCGCAGATTGGAGAAGATTAGTGAGACGTGACAAGTATGCACAATGAGATTTTGGATCTAATCTTCTGGATTAAATACCGGAGCAAAAGAAAAACAGTGAAAAATACTGGTGAAATTCTAGTACGATCTTTCATTAGCTCATGACAGCGTACCAATATTGTTGTCAGTCTGGATAACTGCACCAAGATTGTGTAAAATGTTAGCATTAGGGGAAACTGAAGGAAGGGTGTGTGGGAAGTCTCTAACATGCTTACAACTCCTTTTAAAACCTAAAATTATTTCCAAATTTAAAAAAAAGTTTTAGGAAAAATAAGGAGAATTCAAAGATAATAATAGGTAAGCACTTTGCATGGATCACAACAAAATGGGGAAAATTCTTTTTAAAATTCTTTATTTATTTATTTAAGCTGTGCTGGGTCTTTGTAGCTGTGCACGGTTTTTCTGTTGTGGTGAGTACAGGCTACTCTCTAGTTGTGATGCATGGGTTTCCCATTGGGGTAGCTTCTCTTGTTGCGGAGTATGGACTTTAGAGGATGTGGACCTCAATAGTTGCAGCCCCCAGGCTCTAGAGCACAGACTCAATAGTTGTTGCACATGGGCTTAGTTGCTCCATGGCGTGTGGGATCTTCCCTGACCAGAGATCTAATCTGTGTCTCCCACATTGGCAGGCAGATTCTTTACCACTGAACCACCAGGGAAGCCCCCAAACTGTGGAATATTCTTTAAGAAATGGGAATACCAGACCATCTTACCTGCCTCCTGAGAAACCTACTGTATGCAGGTCAAGAAGCAATGATTAGAAACAGACAAGGAACAACAAGCTGATCTAAAATTGGAAAAGGAGTAGGTCAAGACTATATATTGTCATCCTGCTTATTTAACATATATACGATATATCACGTGAAATGCTGGCTGGATGAAGCACAAGTTGGGATCAAGATTGCTGGGAGAAATATCAACAAAACTCAGATATGCAGATGATATACTCTAATGGCAGCAAGTGAAGAGGAACTAAAGAGCCTGTTGATGAGGGTGAAAGAGGAGAGTGAAAAATCTGGCTTAAAACTCAACATTCAAAGAACTAAGATCATGGCATCTGATCCCATCACTTCAAGACAAATGACAAATAGATGGGGGAAAAGTGGAAATAATGACAGATTTTATTTTCTTGGGCTCCAAAATCACTGCAGATGGTGACTGCAGCCATGAAATTAAAAGACACTTGGTCCTTGGAAGAAAAACTATGACCAACCTAGACAACATATTAAAAAGTACAGACATCACTTTGCTGACAAAAGTCCATACAGTAAAAGCTTTGGTTTTTCCAATAGTCATGTATGGATGTAAGAGTCGGACCATAAAGAAGGCTGAGTGCCAAAGAATTGATACGTTCAAATGGTGGGGCTGGATAAGACTCTTTAGAGACCCTTGGACAGCAAGGAGATCAAACCAGTCAATCCTAAAGGAAATCAACCTTGAATATTCATTGTAAGAACTGATGCTGAAGCTGAAACTCCAATCCTTTGGCCACCTGATGTGAAGTGACTCATTGGAAAAGATCCTGATGCTGGGGAAAATTAAGGACAGGAGGAGAATGGGGTAACTCAGGAGTAGATGGTTGGATGGCATCACCGACTCAATGGACATGAGTTTGAGCAAATTCCGGGAGATAGTGAAGGACAGGGAAGCCTGGCATCGCAGAGTCGGATACAAATTAGTGACTGAACAACAAGCACTTTTCGTAGGTTAACTCCCTAATTTACACAACAATTTCCTACAAGGAAGTGATCTCTATGGTACCCATTGTATTGTAACTGATAGAACTGGGGAATAAGGAAGTTAACTAGTCTAACAAGACCCATTCTAAGTAGTGAGGCCAGGCTCAAAATCCAGCTCCAGATTCTGTGCTCCTAGCCATGTTACCTTACTGGTCAAGATCACTGTGATTCTTAAGCTGTCGCTTTTTCCTGAGTGCCCCAAAATCTAGAGTAGATGCTATCAATCACAATCATTGAGAATCTGCTTTGTTCTAAGCACATATGGAATCTCTGCAAATATTGATCACCTCACTAGTCTCATCCTTGCTTTACACCTGAAGCAAGTGAGACCCAGAGAGGTACACCAGATACTGTGTTTGATAGTTTGGTCTTTGCTTTTCTAGGCCAATCAGGATCACAAAGTCTGAAAACTCAGTTTTCCAGAATCCTGGGCCAGCAAGCTGCTGGTTGGATTCCACCCAGGAGAAGTGCCGTTGCAGGTTTGGAAGGTAGAAGAGAAGCAGAAATCAGTGTCCTCCAGCCCTTTTCTAGCCACAGCCAAGCAGAGGCACTGGCTCTGGGCTGTCAACGGGAGGTTTCCCCTATGACTTCTAGGTGGCTTCTAAAGAATCATTGCCTTCAGCTGTCAGCTGGACTCAACTTCCCCAGAAACCTATATTTCCAGACTTTCTAATATTCTCTTTCCTTGCCTCTATTCGCTGAATGGAACCTTTGTAAATACCTAAGATGAACTTTGTTTTCCCTGACCAAACAGTGACCAAGAGTTTCAGTAACTTTCCCAAGATCACATGGTTAGCTGGTAGGTGGCTGGGCTAGATTTATTAGCCCACGCTTGTAACAAGTGTTTACTGAATGGACCTAAAATTTGCATTTCTACACTTGGACTGGAGCCTTTTCCTGGCCCCCAAGACCACTTGGTGGGGAGTCTGACCACCTTCCTAGGTTTCTGCATCCCTGTCTACCTCAGTCCTCTGTGGATTCCTGTTTCAAACCAAATGGACATTTCCCCATGGAGGATGCTAGGTTCCATTTGCCTATAAGCATCATCACAGCTGAAACCCATCAACCACCTTTGACAACATTCATCACCTCACCCTGGATTCAGCTTAATTTTGCTACTCACCCCCCACCCCCCACAGGACATTGTGATTCTCCTGCCCCCTTCAAGGGACAGTATTATAACCAGATCACTCCACAGTCCCTCCCCCAACTCCCTTTGGTCATTGCTGAGGTTCCAACACACAACATTGCCAAAGTGAAGTTGATGATGCACAATCTTCATGTCAAGGAAACTATGAGTGCTAATAAAAATTCATTCTTTTCTCTTATTGGATCAACCACTATCCAATTCTGTCACTAGAGACTTGATGCACAAAGTGTAATTTAAAAGGAAATATTTATTATTAATTAGGGTTCAGAAAGTGTCAACCACAAGCTCGAAGTATTTATAGGCATGGGTCTCTGGTGATGCTAATTAAGCAATACTAATGTTGCAGACTTCTGTTGATTCTGCCAAATTTGACAAAGGCAGCCCTTTCTGGCTAAAGTTACTAATACTCACTTAATGCAAACGTTTACCAGTTTTTCTTTCCATCAAGAATAGTGTTAGAAGGAATTTGATAGTTACAAAGCTATGTGGAAAATAATGTGAAGGCAGGAAGAGGAAGCAGACAAAAATCACCCCCTGCTATTCTTGAGGCTTCTGTCCCTGGCCAGAGTTTTGCGATGTGTAGAGAAAAACACACGAGATGGGGCCATGGCAGGAGGCACTATCCAAAGCAGAGACTTCTACTAAACCTCAGCCAGAAGTGGCCAGTGTGGCCAGATGCTCCAGTTCTCTCCAGAAAAGTTGGAATTGGAAATCCACTTTTTACATTATATAATCTCACTCTTTTAAAAATGAAAGTGAAAGTGTTAGTCACTCAGTCGTGTCCAACTCTTGGCAACCCCATGGACAAAGCCTGCCAGTTTTCTCTGTCCATGGGACTCTCCAGGCAAGAACACTGGAGTGGGTTGCCATTCCCTTCTCCAGGGGATCTGCCCCACCCAGGGATTGAACCCAGGCCTCCTACATTGCAGGCAGAGTCTTTACCATCTGAGCCACCAGGGTATTGAATTCCATTACACAAATAAAATTAAGACTACAACCTCTGATTTTATGACTATCTTGAGGCTTAGGGCACATATATTTCCAAAGATATGATAAAAGGACCATTAAGGGACATAGTCAACATAGTCAAAGCTATGGATGTGAGAGTTGGACTATAAAGAAATCTGAGTGCCAAAGAATTGATGCTTTTGAACGGTGGTGTTGGAGAAGACCTTTGAGAGTCCCTTGGACTGCAAGGAGATATACCCTGAAGATACTTCCTTAAGGAAATCAATCCTGAATATTCATTGGAAGGACTGATGCTGAAGCTGAAATTCCAATACTTTAGCCACCTGATGTGAAGAACTGACTCATTTGAAAAGACCCTGATGCTGGGAAAGATTGAAGGCGGGAGGAGAAGGGGACGACAGAGGATGAGATGGTTGGATGGCATCACTGACTCAATGGACATGAGTTGAAGTAAGCTCTGGGAGTTGGCGATGGACAGGGAGAAGGCAATGGCACCCCACTCCAGTACTCTTGCCTGGAAAATCCCATGGACGGAGGAGCCTGATAGGCTGCAGTCCATGGGGTCGCTAAGAATCAGATATGACTGAGCGACTTCACTTTCACTTTCTTGCACTGGAGAAGGAAATGGCAACCCACTCCAGTTTTCTTGCCTGGAGAATCCCAGGGACAGAGAAGCCTAGTGGGTTGCCATCTATGGGGTCACACAGAGTCGGACACGACTGAAGCTACTTAGCAGCAGCAGCAGCAGCAGGGAGGCCTGGCATGCTGCAGTCCATGGGGTCGCAAAACGTCAGACATGACTGAGCAACTGAACTGAACTGAACTGAAGGGACAGGAAACTGAACGAAAAGAATGACCATTTCTTACATATCTATTCACTAAACTTCGTATTAGTATTAAGACATGCCTTATCCCATTTGTAGGAAGGGATAAGATTTGTAGGAAGCTATTAAGAATTGGAGTGGAAAAGAAAAGAGGGAAGAGAGGAAGAAATTAAGAGGCTTTACACAGAATTTGGATTGTCTTGTTCATTATCACAAGGGTCAGCCTATCGGAGAATCGAAGGTTTAATTTACTGAGGAAGCAAGATTTCTAAGGCAGGAAAACAGCAGTCTTCACACAAAAACTTGGCTATTTTGTTAATTTATTTCCTTCACACATCTACATTTATTTTTAGAATAACTGGTATACTTGGAATCCTAGTATATCATCCCATAGGGAATTAAAACCTTCAGCTTCCTGTCTTCAGTTCTCCGGTGACATTTAAAGAAAGTCAGTCGTCTCGTCTCGTCTGTGTGTATGTGACCTGGAGATCTTGCTCTCTTGGTCTCTCTCCCATCACTGCTACCCTGCAGGGCTGAGACAGCATGCCGGATGAAGGGGGTGCTTGGAAGGAACAGTCCAGGGCAGTGCCGGGTCATGTCCATGGAGAGTCGGACACATGCCAGCTTCTCAAACCTCTCCATCACAGCCCCACTGTCGAACCCTGCTCCCAAGATCTGCTTCACTGCCCACCAGCCCACTCTCAGCCCATGTCTGATTTCATGCTTAATAAGGGGGCCCGCACTGATATCCTAGGCTGTGGAACAAGCACCACAAACTATGTGGCTTAAGCCAGGGAGTGATCATCTCATAGTTCTAGAATCAAGAAGTCCAAAGTCAAGGTGTCAGCTTGATTTCTACTTGAATACTTACTAAGGGCTGTGAGAGAGTCCCTTCCATATCTCTCTCGTGGTTTCTAGTGATGTGCTGGCAATCACTGGTGTTTCTTGATTTATAGAATCATCACCTCAATTTCTGCCGCTTCATCTATACAGGGACTTCTCTCTCTGTACACGTCTCTGTGTCCAAATGTTCCTTCTTTATTAAGATATCTTTTGGCTCGGATCGTAAAAGAATCTGCCTGCAATGCAGGAGAGCTGGGTTGGATCCCTGGGTTGGGAAGATCCCCTGGAGAAGGGAATGGCAACCCACTCCAGTCTTCTCGCCTGGAGAATTCCATGGACAGAGAGCCTGGCCGGCTAAAGTCTTTCGAGGTTGCAAAGAGTCAGACACAACTGAGTAACTATTACTTTCACTTTTACATACTGGATTGGGGCTCACCTTAATGACTTCATCTGAATGTAAGCAATTAGATCGAAATGACCCTATTTCCAAACAATACCATTTTCTAAAGTATTGAGGCCTCAACATACAAATTTTAGGGGAAACATTCAACCCTTTGCAGAGAAGGAGTCTCTTTCAGAGACAAAATAGAAATCACTAACCCAAGAAGAGTGAGGGCCTTCCTGGTGGCTCAGTGGTAAAGAATCTGCTTGCCAAGTAGGAGACGCAGGTTTGATCCCCAGGTCGGAAAGATCCCCGAAGTAGAACATGGCACCCCACCCCAGTATTCTTGCCCCAGAAATCCCACAGACAGAGGAGCTTGGCAGGTTACAGCCCATGGGGTTGTAAAAAAGTCAACGAGTGACCAAACAGCATGACAAGAGGAAGAGTGAATAAGGGTGAGGTCCAGTCCTGCTCCACGTGGCTGCACAAGAAAAGTACCAATGCCTAGGATTTGGAAACCATCCAGCAGCCCCCCAGAGCCCCCAGACAACCCCAGAGCACAGGCAGAAGCTCTGAGGCTTAGCACTGCCTGACCATGCGATGCCAAAACCATCTCTGATAATAAAATGTCCTGGCCTCTCCAACTTGCCCTTGGCTGTGGACAGCTCTTGCACCCCGCGCAAATGCAGCGCGGGGAGTGTTCGCTCTTCTTTGGGGAATTGATGTGTCAGTTCCTCCACTCCCCACGCTAGTCAGCTGGAAGGAGGCAGAGCCAACAACCTGCTTTCTGTTTATTTTGTCAACTTTGTTACAGGCCCGTCTCTGACTTCGGGCTGTGAGTCTTAAGGGAAGGGATAAGATCTTCCACATCCGGTTCTAAGACGGGCCTCTAGTCGGTACGTATTTATTTTCGCCATTTTGGAGTGAACTCTGTTCCTCATGAGACACCCCCGATTAGTCGGAAATTGTCTGAGTCCCCACCTGCATGCTGTGAAATCCTTCCGGAGCGTTCCTCTTGGCTACTTTCAAGCAGAGCTGGAGGAGGTGCCTGAACAGTAAGAAAAATAAACTTGGATGGGCTCCAAGCCCCCTGGCAAGGCTCCCCCCACCCTCCCCTGCTTTCTGAGCATCACAATAGGCTTCCAAAATCCTCCCCAGCCTGCTGTCACAACACAAACACGGCTCACTACTCCCTCAAAAGTACAGCATCTTCATGCTTCACGAAGCCCAGAGGTTCTGTGGCTGCCAGGAGGACCAGAAGGGATGTTCCCACATTTTACTTTTGTCTTTGGGCCAGAAAGTGCATGTATTACTATTTCTACTGCTGTGTGCTGTTCTTTTACTACACATCTACAACTATACCCCATACAGGGAGTGTTGGACATATTCCTCAAATTTATGGGTTCTCATTGACATTGAAGGCAGGAGGAGAAGGGGACGGCAGAGGATGAGATGGTTGGATGGCATCACCGACTCGATGGACATGAGTCTGAGTGAACTCCGGGAGTTGGTGATGGACAGGGAGGACTGGCGTGCTGCAGTCCATGGGGTCACAAAGAGACAGACACAACTGGGTGATTGAACTGAACCGATTGACATTTGTAGGCTTCCCAGGTGGTGCTAGTGGTAAAAACCCCGCTTGCCAAGGCAAGAGATGTAAGAGACTTGGGTTAGATCCCTGGGTTGGGGAAGATGCCCTGGAGGAGGTCACAGCAACCCACTCCAGTATTCTTGCCTGGAGAATCCCATGGATAGAGGAGCTGGAGGGCTACAGTCCATGGGGTCACACAAAGTCAGACACGACTGAAGTGACTTAGCACACACACATACTGACATTTGTAAACCAGCCTGTCTTGATTTTGCATTTGGGACCACTCAACAGAGAACAGTACCAAAGTTTGTCTTTCAGATGAGATCAGATCAGTCGCTCAGTCGTGTCCAACTCTTTGTGACCCCATGAATCACAGCACGCCAGGCCTCCCTGTCCATCACCAACTCCCGGAGGTCACTCAGACTCATGTCCATCCAGGCAGTGATGCCATCCAGCCATCTCATCCTCTGTCGTCCCCTTCTCCTCTTGCCCCCAATCCCTCCCAGCATCAGAGTCTTCTCCAATGAGTCAACTCTTCGCATGAGGTGGCCAAAGTACTGAAGCTTCAGCTTCAGCATCATTCCTTCCAAAGAAATCCCAGGTCTGATCTCCTTCAGAATGGACCGGTGGGATCTCCTTGTAGTCCAAGGGACTCTCAAGAGTCTTCTCCAACACCACAAGTTTAGAGTCTACCTAAAAAGTGTTCATTACGCAAATGGATAATGATCAAGATTTCCAAGGAGAACTCTGAAACTGTATTCATTTCCCAGGGCTGCCATGAACAAAGGGCCACAAACTTAGTAGCTGAAAGCAATAGAAATGAATTCTCTCACAGCTCTGGAGGCTGGAAGTCTGGAATCAAGGTATAGGTCCTGCTCCCTCTTTGACCTGCAGTGGAGAATCCTCCCTTGTTTCGTCCCCCCGATGGTCGCCCTCCAACCTCAGCATCACTTGGCTTGCCGCTCCATCACCCCAACCTCTGCCTCTGTGGCCACGAGCCTTTCATGACCCTCCCAGTCCCCATCTCTGTGTCCAAATGTCCCTCTTTATATAACACCATCAGTCAGCCCTTTGGGTTGGGGTCTATCTTAATTACCTCATCTTGAGTGGATTTCATCTGCAAGGACCTCATTTCCAAACAAGTTCACATTTAAGGTATCTGGGGATTAAGACATAATTATATCTTCTGTGGGGGTGATATCATCTAACCTATAACGTCACTTAACATTGAAAATCTGTTCCTGTGTGTGTGCATGCTGTTGCTTCAGTTGTGTCTGACTCTTCGTGACCCAGTGGACTGTTGTCCCCCAGGCTCCTCTGTCCATGAAATTCTCCAGGCAAGAATACTGGAGTGGGTTGCCATGCCCTCTTCCAGAGGCTCCTCCCAACCTAGGGATAGAACTGATCACCCCTGCAACTAAAGTGCTAGTTCTTTACCACTAGCAACACCTTGAAAGCCCCCGAATTCTGCTCAGATACTTTTAAACCATATATTTAAACACTGACAATAGACATATGAGCTAAAAACAACTTGTGGAAAATCTCAGTGGATCCTGCTACTTACGTAATGTTGAAATACATGCTACAGACCCAACTCCATATTTCCACTGCCATCTTCTTGACCTCAGCAGTGAGAGAGCTTGTCATTTTTGTGAGCACATTTTCTACCTCTGATAGATGCTTCTTGGAATACTTCCCCATACATCAACATCCTTCAATATCTCTCCTATGAAATCTTATCCAATTACTCACCTGTTCATTTATAAATATTTGTTTATACTACAAACTATAATACATACTATCTGGCAGGCAGGGTGGAAGTAGATGAAAGGCATACACCCTTCTTTCAAAGGTACCTCTGGTCTTCGAGGATTTATACAACTGTGCTAAATTGTGATGCTAAAAACAAGCTACTGGGACAGTGGAGGTAGACTGCACATACTGAGTCCATTGAGTGCGGCCATGCTCAGCCATGTCTGACTCTGTATGATCCCTGATGCACTGTAGCCCACCAGGCTCCTCTGTCCATAGAGTTCTGAAGGCAAGAATACTGGAGTGGGTTGCTGTTTCCTTCTCCAGGGGATCTCCGTGAATCACCTGAGTCAGGGATTGAACCTGAATCTCTTATGTCTCCTGCATTGGCAGGTGGGTTCTTTACCACTGTGCCGCCTGGGTATGCACTGAGCCCATTAGTGACATATTGTGTCTTTTATCTTGCCTGATCCTCACATGTAGACTGTGGATGGCATTTTTAACCCCATTTCGCAGATTAAAAAACTGAAGCTAAGACAGGGTCAGTATTTGGTCTTAGTTATTATCATCAGCAGATGAAGTATAATTAGGTCATGGTCACATATGCACCTCATTCCAATATCCTTGCTGTTAATGTTAAAAATGTTGAGACTTCTCTGATGATCCAGTGGCTAAGACTGTGCAGTCCCAATACAGGAGGTCCAGGTTCGATCTCTGGTCAGATAACTAAATTCTACATGCCACAACTAAAAAAAACAAGTCCATCATATGGTGAAACAAATGCTGAAGATCCCTCAAACTTCAAGGAAGATGGGAGATCCCTCTTGCCTCATCAAAGGCATGATGCAGCCAAATAAATACAATTTTTTATTTTAAATGTTTAAAGCTGATTGATGGCAATGTGAGATGTTTTTATAGTTCTCTAATAGTGCATATGCTTGAAAATGTCCATGTTAAAAAGCCCATAATAAAACTCTTTCTGAAACAAAGAATAAAATCCTTACTATGAACCACTATATGCCTGGGGTCAAATGAGCAGCACCTTGCATGTCTGCAGCCAGGATTGTCTCTTCTCAATTCGCATTGCTCTGGTTTGGACCATTCATGATATTTATATGTGTGTTATATTGACCAACAATATCCACCTCTAACACATGTGCACACACACATACACACAGTCAAATCTAAAGAAAGGATGGAGAAATTTTACATTTATTGTACAATAAATATATTAAAATATTTATTTAGCATGGTTATTTGCATCTATTACCTGGGAATAAATACTGATTAAATAAATAAGCAAGAAATCAATGAAATTACTTGGAATTCTTATCTTTTTATTGTTTCTCAGTTGCTCAGTCATGTCCAGCTCTTTGCGACCCCATGGACTGCAGCACACCAGGCTTCCCTGTCCTTCACCATCTCCCGGAGCATGCTCAAATCCACGTCCTTTGAGTCATTGATGCCATCCAACCATCTTATCCTCTGTCATCCCCTTCTCCTCCTTCCTTCAATCTTTCCCAGCATCAGGATCTTTTCCAGTGAGCTGGCTCTTCACATCTTTTTAAGCCCTTGAAAATAGAAAAACTGTTTTATTTACAAATATATGATTTAGACCTTTTATTTTATTATTATATTATTTTATTACATATATATAGCTCATTTTATATTATCTTATATATCTTTAACTAACTCAATGCAAATTAATATATGCTTACCCATTCCTGATACATAAGTATGTATTTATTGCTCTCATGAGTGTAGTCTAAGCCTCACAAGGGATGATTTTTGTCTGCTTTTACTCACAAAAGAGTCCCAAGCATCTGTAGTGGTACCACGCATAGAGTAGGTGTTTAACAGCTATCTGTTAAGTGAATTGATGATTGGACCAATACATGTAAGTCATATTGACTACCTTATAAAAGAGAAAGAGAGGAAAATGATTCAGTAATTTTGTATCAGTCTCTTAAAAATGTCCACATAATTTCAGTGGTCATATATTCTGAGTTGTGTTAAAATAGTATTTCAGCTTAAGTGATCTGTTTTGTTTGTCTGTTTGTTTGTTTCTTAACTTGTGACAGTCCAGTTATCTAAATACCACTAACAGGGTCCTCCTAACAAAGAGTGTCAGAATTTATTTTTCTGGGCTCCAAAATCACTGCAGATGGTGACTGCAGCCATGAAATTAAAAGACGCTTACTCCTTCGAAGGAAAGTTATGACCAACCTAGATAGCATATTCAAAAGCAGAGACATTACTTTGCCAACAATGGTTTGCCTAGTCAAGGCTATGGTCTTTCCTGTGGTCATGTATGGATGTGAGAGCTGGACTGTGAAGAAGGCTGAGCGCCGAAGAGTTGATGCTTTTGAACTGTGGTGTTGGAGAAGACTCTTGAGAGTCCCTTGGACTGCAAGAAGATCCAACCGGTCCATTCTGAAGGAGATCAATCCTGGAATTTCTTTGGAAGGAATGATGCTAAAGCTGAAACTCCAGTATTTTGGCCACCTCATGCGAAGAGTTGACTCATTGGAGAAGACTCTGATGCTGGGAGGGATTGAGGGCAGGAGGAGAAGGGGACGACAGAGGATGAGATGGCTGGATGGCATCACTGACTAGATGGGTGTGAGTCTGAGTGACCTCCGGGAGCTGGTGATGGACAGGGAGGCCTGGCGTGCTGCGGTTCATGGGGTCGCAAGGAGTCGGACACGACTGAGCGACTGATCTGATCTGATCTGAACTCCCTAGAGCACAGCTCAGAACAAAATGCAAGAAAAAAAAACACTGAGTTACCACAACAAGTATTACAACAGCTCTGTCCCTATGAGCTATTATGACAAGTTTGGCTCTCTGTATTTCTGTATCTCAACAGAATAAAGAAATATAGAAAATTAAGAGAGCCATGGTGATGTTAGGACAAATGGACATCCATATGCAGAAAAAAATCTCCAACTACAACCTTACAACTTACACAAAACTCAAAATTAATCATCGTCCTAAAGGTAAAACGGGCTTCCCAGGTGGCTCAGACGGTAAAGAATCTGCCTGTCATTGCAGACCTGGATTTGATCCCTGGATTGGGATCATCCCGCAGAAGGGAATGGCGATCCATTCCAGTATTCTAGTCTTGCCTGGAGAGTCCCTTGGATAGAGGAGTCTCGTGGGCTACAGTCCATGGGGTCGCAGGGTGTCGGACATGACTAAGTGAGTTACACTTCAACAGAGGTAAAACACAAAACAATAAATATCTGAGGACTTCCCTGGCAGGTCAGTGGATAAGAGTCTGTCTGCCAATGCAGGGTACATGGGTTCGAGCTCTGGTTTGGGAAGATGCTGCAGAGCAGCTAAGTCCGTGAGCCACCACACTGAGGCCCGAGTGCTGCAACTGCACTCCTGAAGCCCACACACCTAGAGGCTGTGCTCCCCAACAGGAGAAGCTGCCTCAGGGAGAAGCCCGCACAGTGCAGCTAGAGAGGAGACCCTGCTCATCAAAACTAGGAGACCCCGGGCAGCCAAAAATAAACAGCTAGAAATAAATTAGCTGCTTTTTTTTTTTTTAAATGAACATTTTAGTAGAAAACAAGAAAGATTTTTTAATGACATTGGGTTAGTCAAACATTTCTCAGATACAACACCAAAAGTGTAATCTAAAAAGAAGAAAGCTATAAATTGGAATAGCACAAAATTAAAAACTTTTGCTCTGTGAAGGACATTATAAACAGAATGAAAAAACAAGCTACAGACTGAGAGAAAATATTTGCATATCACATATCCACAAAGGTCGTGTATCCAGAATATATAAGGAAACTTAAAACTCAGCAGTAATTAAAGATGAAACACTATTTTTGAAATGGAAGAATGATTTAAAGGGACACTTAACCAAAGATGGCATATGGGTGGCAAATAAACACTTGAAAAGGTATTCATCATCATTAGTCATATGGGAAATGCAAAGGAAAACCACAAGGGGTTGCCATGCCACACTCATCAAAAAGGCTAAAACCAGAAAGTATCAACAATATCAAGTGCTGGTGAGGAGGCAAAGGAACTAGATCTCTCCTGCAGAATGGGTGGAAATGTAAGAAGGGATTGACCCTCTGGAAAACAAGCCATTCTTTAAAAAGTTAAAGCATACAGACATTTTCCATACGACCAAGCAATCCCAGGAGAACTGCAAATTTACTATACATACAGATGAACCTATTTCCAGGGCAGGAATCGAGATGCAGATGTAGAAAACGGACATGGGGACATGGGAGGAAGGGAGAGTGGAACAAACTGGGAGAATAGGATTAGCATCTATACACTACCATGCGTAAAATACATAGCTAATGGGAACCTGCTGTAAAGCCCAAGAAGCTTATCTAGGTGCTCTGTGATGATCTACATCAGTGAGAGGGAGGCGACATATGTATACATGTAGCTGGTCCGCTTCATTGTACAGCAAAAACTAACACAACATTGGAAAGCAATTATGCTCCAATAAAAAATTTCCACAGATGTTTCTAGTAGCTCTATTCATTGGAGAAGGAAATGGCAACCCACTCCAGTGTTCTTGCCTGGAGAATCCCAGGGACAGAGGAGCCTGGTGGGCGGCTGTCTCTGGGGTCACGCAGAGTTGGACATGGCTGGAGCGACTTAGCTGCAGCAGCAGCAGCAATAGCAGCAGCTCTCTTCATAATCACTCCAAACAGGGGAAAAACTCAGATGTCCTTCAACGGAGGAATGAGTAAACAAGCAGATGTCTGTCCTATCGTGGAATACAATTCAGCAATAGAAAAGAATGGCTTCCTGGTGCACGCGACAACTTCCAAAGGTATCAAGCTTGGGAAAGGAGAAGACCCAAAAAAGGTAACTGATTGTATGACACCATTTATACACGAATCTCAAAAAGACAAAACTATGGGGAGAGAGAACACATCTGGGAGTGTCGGACTTTAGAGGTAGGAAGATACCAATCAGGGATACAGGAAGCCTTGAGTCAAAGAAAGCTCTGGTTCAGAGACGAAAGACTCTCAGGCAACCCAATGAACCAAGATGGATCACCTGTACACAGGGGTAGAGCACAGACTAGGCTGCAAGGAAAGAGGGGTCGCCAACCAGAGCACATGGGGATAAGCGGGGGCACTGCCAGGAGCCAGCCAATCCCAGAGCAATTCTTTTCTTCTTTCCTTAACCTCCTGGTTTCCTCTCATCAGTCTGAGAATGAGATTTTAAGTGGCAGTCTCCTATTAGACTAGCCTGGAAGTGGACAGTGATTTTTTTTTTTTTTAAGTGGGTTTCTATGCCAAATGATTAATACTAATATTTTTAACTCATAAAAGGATACACTTCATTTCTTGACAAAACCACTTACAAGGAAGAGCTCACTTACTGACAAAGTCGGAAAATCGATGTGCTACTATCTCTGCCTTATGATTTCTCTAATGGCGAAATAATGAAGTATTATTTAGTTTAATATAATCACTGAAGCTTCTCGGTGATCTTGGAAGGAAGAGACATAAGCTAGGAACCCTTGAAAGGTATAATCAATTTCTTATACAAGACTTTATATAAATAAAAAGTAGAATTAATTTAAATGACAAGTGGTTCATTGTAGATCTTTATTATGTTCCAGGATTAGTGGTACCAGGGAAATTAGTCAACCAAGACCATTTTGTGATTATAGAGGCCACAAAAATCTAGATCTGCATTAAACAACCTCTTAAATAAGATTAGGGTTAAAGTGCATTATGAATTTTTGTGTTTCATAAGATAGCAAAATTCAGTTAAGTGGAAGAAAAAAATAAAAGTAAATAACATTTAAAGGGACAAGAATACCAGGTCAAAGTGGACTTTTCCTTGACTCATATTAGGTCTCTACCCATCTCCACCATCTGGCATTTTGCATTTGTCTGTCAGCAACATAATTTCTAAACGAACTGACTGATTTTTAACCAAATTCAATACCGTAACAAAGAGTAATAAGATATGACTTAAATTCCTTTTGCAGCTTAGTTCTTTTCTTGCAACAGCTGATAGAAGTCTGTAAAACAGTCCTACCAAGAAATTGTATCAAATTGTTTTGCAAATAATTGCTTAATATTAACAAAAACACGTGTGGAAAAAAAAATACATGTATGACCATGGCTCTTTTGTGAATCAGGTTTATTTCTATATCCCTGAACTAAGCATCTCCTTTGGGATAAACACATGCCACAGCTCACAGCTTTTCCCTCATGAAATCTGTTGAAAACAGAGATACAACAACTTGAAAACTTGCCACAAAATTAAAGGACTGTGGATTTGAGCTGTGGCACAGGAGTCCCCCAAAGTTAGTGATTTCTCCATAACCTAATGATTCATTATAACCACTGCACTGACTGGGAAAACCAATGGAAACTGAAGCTAAAAACTTGAGTTGCACAAATTGAAAAGCTCCAGAAGGTAAGTCAATTACTCTGTTTCAATGACAGTAAAGCAATTGATAATGAATATTTTAGAGTCTCCGTGGTCAAGTCCTCAGATACAATCTTCATCCAGGAGGTCACTTAGGATGGAGTCTTCTGTTGTTCAGTGGAATTCCTGAGTAGAAGCTGTACCCTCTATGGGAATCAGAAAGTAATTATGCTCTTCCAGTTCAGGGACTACTCTGGTTTCAATAGAAACTTGGAGAAGGCAATGGCATCCCACTTCAGTACTCTCGCCTGGAAAATCCCATGGATGGAGGAGCCTGGTAGGCTGCAGCCCATGGGGTTGTGAAGAGTCAGACACAACTGAGCGACTTCATTTTCACTTTTCACTTTCACGCATTGGAGAAGGAAATGGCAATCCACTCCAGTGTTCTTGCCTGGAGAATCCCAGGGACAGGGGAGCCTGGTGGGCTGCCGTCTATGGGGTCGCACAGAGTTGGACATGACTGAAGTGACTTAGCAGCAGCAGCAGCAGTTTAGGGTCATAGCAAAGGATGATATTCATCCAACATGCCTTTGAAATAGATGTAAATTCCAGGGACGTGTAGACTACAAACTGTGGGGCTTTGAACTGCAGAGAAAATCTAAGAATCATGGAGGAAAGGTATCAGTTGTTAGAAACTGTAACTGTGGTGCTGCTACTGCTGCTAAGTCACTTCAGTCGTGTCTGACTCTGTTCGACCCCATAGACGGCAGCCCACCAGGCTCCCCCGTCCCTGGGATTCTCTAGGCAAGAGCACTGGAGCGGGTTGCCATTTCCTTCTCCAATGCATGAAAGTGAAAAGTGAAAGTGAAGTCGCTCAGTCGTGTCCAACCCTCAGTGACCCCATGGACTGCAGCCTTCCAGGCTCCTCCGTCCATGGGATTTTCCAGGCAAGAGTACTGCAGTGGGGTGCCATTGCCTTCTTCAACTGTGGTGCAGTAATGTTAATTAAGGAGTCCCACTAAATTTTCCGGGACTTTCCTGGTAGCTGAGCTGGTAAAGAACTCACCTGCAATGCAGGAGACCCAGGTTTGATCCCTGCGTGGGGAAGATTCTGCTGGAAAAGGGAACAGCTACCCACTCCAGTATTTTGGCCTGGAGAATTCCATGGACTAAATTTTCTGGGTAATTTTCGAAATGTGTAAGTGTGACATGGTATGCCAGTTGGATCTTTTAAACCGAATCCCAGAATTAGAATAGGAAATTTGATGAACACAATGCATCTGAATTTAATAAAACACCCCAAACTAAAGGGTTTTCCTAAAGCGGAGTTTGAAGAATAGGATTGAACTAGGTCAGATGGAGGCCAGCCACAGAAGCAGAAAGTTGGCCGGCAGTCCACGCACACAATGGGGAACATCATCTACCAACTGTGTGGATGGGGATCGAGGAAAAGGGAGCGAAGCCCTACTGATGCCAAAAATCTCATGCAGGTTTCAAAAGCCTCTGAGAGTATACATGTAAAATAATTAACCTTAGAATATAGAGTGGAAAAAGAAAACTGTTGGTTCCTTAGAGATTGCAGCAAATTCACACATTGGTTTTGGACACAGCTATGGAAAAAACGCAGACTCTACTCCTCAGCTTAATCCACCCTCAACTGCATAACCCCATTCTGTGTTCTCTGAACACCTCTCATCTCCTATTCTAATATGTACACTTTGAACCACGCCAACTTTTCATATTATTACATCATATGTATTGAAAGCTTTCACATACAGGGCATTTAAAACTTATTTAATTATCATAGCCCTATAAGGTAGAGATTATTATACTTTTTTTTAATATGAGAAGCAGAGGCTTCAGTTGGAGAAGGCAATGGCAACCCACTCCAGTGTTCTTGCCTGGAAAATCCCAGGGACAGGGGAGCCTGGTGGGCTGCCGTCTATAGGGTCGCACAGAGTCGGACACGACTGAAGTGACTTAGCAGTAGAAACAGCAACAGAGCCTTCAAGAAATGAATTGTCCATAGTCACAAAACAGGTACTCCCCATACCCCAGCTGTCGGTCTGTAGAGTCCAAGGTCCTAAACCCCAAACTAACCCTTATTTAATTGTCTCTTTTATTATTCCAAGCATTTAATAAGTCTTTTTGAAAATCTAAATAGGAATAAACACTTTATCTACTTGGTCCTGATTCTCTTTTATGTTGGGCAAGCCATAGATATTTCAAAAGAACCCAGAACTGACAGGGAGCCCTCAGGCAAAATGAGAAATACATTCTCTTAATGGAAGGTGGGAAACTGCAGGCTTGTAACCATGGTTCTTGCGGGGGAGGAAGCAGGCTTAGAGAAGCACCTAATGCCTTCCTAAGCACTGCTGGACTCATTTCTGAAGGGCAAATACCTTCCAGGGATGTTGGAAATCCTGTGAGACTGAAGAGCCAAACAAGCAAAAGAAAGGGTTAGGGCTTAAAAGAGCCTTTGGAATAAACCTCCTCTCTGCAATAAAATCAACATGACATAAATTGGGTCTTTGGATCAAACTTCAAAATGGAGCATTCAGCAATGTCTCTGATCTTCGTAACATGTTTTAGTTTTCAGCTGTCACTCTGTGCTCAGCTGCCGAGGTCTCCAAATGTGATTGGTTCTTTGCCAGAAAATAATTGTACAGGTCCATTCTTAGCTTCTTTCCGAGGGAGATCTGTGTTCACAGGAAGGCCTGTTGTTTCTAAATAAAGGCCCCATCTTATTAAATTCTTCAGCCTATATTTTTTTTCTGAGTGAAAAAAAGATTTTCAAGAGTCTTATTTTTCCTAAGGAAAAACAAACAAACACAAAACCTCCTCACTCCTGTCCTGGCTATTCGTGGCTCTGTGCCCAAGTTTTTTTGGTTTAGGACATGAAGGGGAGTTGAAAGCACCTGGATCAGGCTGTTCTGTAACTGCATTGAGCAACTTATTAGCTTCCATTTCCTTCTGGGACCTCCCCTCCACTTAACTTTCCACGGATAGGTTGGCCTATATTCCTAGAGTTAAATAATGTGATATTTCACCCAATTTTAAGCAAGGATCCCATAAAAGCCAACATGGCAATAGGCTCTCCAAATGGTTTCCTGACCTCTGCGGCCTTGATATCAGTCAAGAGCTCCAAGAGGCAGTTAAGTACTGAGTAGAGAAGAATAAAGTGACAAGATTCAAGGGACAAGGGAAACTGCCTCAACACTCTCAAGGGATTTCCTTTATACATCAGTCTCGTATGCCTGGAGTTTTATTTCTTTGCAGAAAACAATTTCGTAAGTGCAACCTTTTTCAGTTGTTAATGTGAATTAACTGACGACATTGGAGAAATTTAGGCATCGGAAAGATAAAGTTACCCACAAGCCGTTGTCCCAGCAATGGCCGGGAGCAGATTGTTGGTCTTTTGGAGTGTGCGTTTAAATGGTGTTTGGGTGAGGGATAGAGTTAGATACTTACAATAGGAGAAGCCCAAGTCAGGATAAAGTAAGAGGGACTTCCCTGGTGGTCCAGTGGTTAGGATTCCTTGCTTCCACTGCTGGGGACATGGGTTCGATCACTGGTCAGGGAACTGGATCCTCCATGCCACGTGGCATGGCCAAGGAAAAATGTAGGCAATTTGCCTATTGCACAGTTTTAGGTCACCCCCTGAATAAGACCACTGATACCATCCATTTACCTCCCAGGAAACCTGCATAAGCCTGTGATTCCAATGATGATGACTGAGCAGTTTGAAAGCAACCAAAGAACTTAGTCTTTGTTTTCTGGCTCATCTGCAATACTTGAGTGACTCCAAAATACAGATTCCAAAAACACATCAGAGACCCCAAACTCAAAGCCCTAAGTAGCCTTCCAGCTGCCTGGGCAGCACTAACCTGGAGTTTGTCTTCTAAGTAAGGAAGCTGAACAGGGAGAGGGTACACCAGCACTTGGCCAGGTTAGAAGCACATATACATTATGATACTCCCTACCTCATGGAAAACCTTACTGAATTCATGAGGGACAAGCAGAGGAATTACCAGTAATATCTTCCCTTCCTTACAAATCCATCATTAATCTCCAATTCTATTTGCAGGGAAGGGTGGAGTTTCTGGGTCAAGGGTAAAGAATGCAATTGCAGAAGGGTTCCAGGTTCTGAAACATCCAGGAGGGGGAAAAAAAAGTCTAAAATGTCATTTGTTGATGATGTGTTTTCTATTTCAATCTTTCTCACATCTCCTGCTGCTAACTCACTCCCTGCCGATTTAGTGTGGTTATCAAAAGCAGAGTTTGCAGGATTTAAGCTCAGCCAAAGCAAACAGACCCAAAATTGGGCGAAATGATTTATCTCAATCCAAGGGTAGTAATCCAATTTATTTGACTCGAATGCTTTAAGTTTCATCAGCTAAACTAGCAATGTTAGGGTTTGGCCAAATGACGTCTAGCAAAAGCAGTCCTTGTGGTGTTGACTGCTTATGAGCATAATGATTCTCCTCTTAGAAACGCACACGTTGTTCTAGCTTTTCATGTCTGTGGCCGGCTGGTGCAGTTGGTAATAGGCTGAAAGCACCTGGGAGGGCTGTCTTTGACTGTGAGGTCCGGTATCCCCAGCCTGACCAGTCACTGCATAAGGGTAGTTATTTGATGACAAGAGATGCATTAGTGTGTGTCTGTCTTCACAAATGGAGAACTCCTGGGCCAGTGTGCAATCTACTTTTCATAAAACTAGTATAATATTTGAATGGAAGAATAGGTTGCTTGGTCAATGCCCCGGATATTAAGCAAGACTGAATCTCTCCTACTTCTTAGCCACAATACAGAAAGAATGGAGATTGCATCCAGATCTTATGGGATCATTGATCTTATTTTCACAAAGAAGGCAATGGCACCCCACTCCAGTACTCTTGCCTGGAAAATCCCATGGATGGAGGAGCCTGGTAGGCTGCAGTCCATGTGGTCGCTAAGAGTCAGACATGACTGAGCGACTTCACTTTCTTTTCACTTTCATGCATTGGAGAAGGAAATGGCAATCCACTCCAGGGTTCTTGCCTGGAGAATCCCAGGGACGGGGGAGCCTGATGGGCTGCCGTCTATGGGGTCGCACAGAGTCAGACACGACTGAAGCGACTTAGCAGCAAAAATATTTTCAAGACTTTGAAAAGTAGCAACATAAATTGAGTAGCATCAAATGGGACAAAAGAACTCTAACTTAGGAAGCTCTTGACCTGAGTTCCAGTAATGCTCTGTCCCTAATTTTAAATAATGTCTGTGATTAAAACTAGGTCTCCAGTCTCATGAAATAGATTCCTCACGTCTTTATAATAACAATTTTAGAGTTAATTGAATTACCTTATGGTGACCATTTTAAATTGCTAGATTCTTATTATTATCATGTTTAAAGTGTGTATATGTGTGTGGGCTCATTTGTGTCCAACTCTTTGCAACCCCATGGACTGTAGTTCACCAAACACCTCTCTCCATGAGATTTTCCAGACAAGAATACTGGAATGGGTTGCTATTTCCTTCTCCAGAGGATCTTCCTGATCCAGAGACCAAACTTTTGCTTCTTGTGTCTTCTGCATTGGCAAGTGGTTTCTTTACCAGTATACCACCTGAGAAGCCCATCATGCTTAGAAAGTCATCCCAATTTTGTTCAAACCAATTTCCATGGTAGTCAAAAATACAGAACCCCGCATGCCCTAGACCAGCAATGCTATGCTAAGTCACTCCAGTCGTGTCCGACTCTGTGCGACCCCATAGACGGCAGCCCAACCGGCTCTGCCGTCCCTGGGATTCTCCAGGCAAGAACACCGGAGTGGGTTACCATCTCCTCCATTGTGTGAAAGTGAAAAGTGAAAGTGAAGTCGCTCAGTCACATCCGACTCGCAGCAACCCCATGGAGTGCAGCCTACCAGGCTCCTCCATCCTTGGGACTCTCCAGGCAAGAGTACTGGAGTGGCTTGCCATTGCCTTCTCCGAGACCAACAATGGTGGGGAGTAAATTATTGATCTCTTGGAAGATGCATATAAGTGGTATTTAGAATGGGAGTTAGTGGGAAGTAGCCACTAAAAGGGGAAGGCAATGGCACCCCACCCCAGTACTTTTGCCTGGAAAATTCCATGGACAGAGGAGCCTGGTAGGTTCCAGTCCATGGGGTCGCTAAGAGTCGGACACGACTGAGCGACTTCACTTTCACTTTTCACTTTCATGCATTGGAGAAGGAAATGGCAACCCACTCCACTGTTCTTGCCTGGAGAATCCCAGGGACTGGGGAGCCTGATGGGCTGCCGTCTATGGGGTCGCACAGAGTCCGACACGACTGAAGCGACTTAGCAGCAGTAGCAGCAGCAGCAGCCACTAAAAAAGAGCACAAATAAGGAGAAAGTAGACTGTTGCATAATCTTAGGTCATTCTTGAACAAGATCATTGCCATCATTCACTTAGCACCAGGAATCCTGTATAAGGATATGATTTCAATGAAAACCACAGAGTTTGGGGGCCATTATATCATACCCCGGCCAAAAGTGCTGGAACTTTGGTGAATACATTTGGCTTGATTATTTCCTCCCTTGTTCTTTTATACCTTTGGTCTGTGGGCCAAATCAGTTTAATTCCTGTTTTTGTCAATAAAGTTTTATTGGAACACAGCCACACTATCTCCTTATGAATTGTTTATGGCTGCTTTCTTGCAACTATAAGAAAGTTGAAGGGTTGTGATTGGGACTATATGGCCTGCAAAGCCAAAAATACTTACCATCTGGTCCTTTGCAGAAAAAGTTTGCCAGCCCTGCTCAACACATTTAAATCTATATTCACTGTCTTTTCATTGCAATATATATACTGGCTTTTCTTATTTTTCCTTGGACTTTTGATTTCACATCTAACTAACATCTTCAACCTCATTAATGTCTCAATTCTTCTTAGTATCTTTATCCTAGTTATCCTGTTCATTCTAGGGTCATGTTTTGTTCATTCAATCTTTTATTTCCCTCTAGATGTTTTTGTAAGCTTAATATCAGCCAACAAAACCCTTTTGGAAAATTGGTCCCAGAGGAGGATTTCAGTGACAGTGCCTGATAGTAATGTCCCCTTAGTCTTTTGTTCTGAGTTCTTCGGGCATTTGTAGCAAAAAAGTACAACCTAAAAATTGCTCAGGTCAGAGACTAGGTCCATTGTTTGTTAATCACGTATACAGAACTGCCTAGAGTCCCCAGTGTTTACAATGGTATGCAAATTACTTTTATTTTCTATTCTTCTCTTACTGATCCTTAAAGGTGACTTATCCAAAAGCATTTCCATTTCTAAACAAGCACAGTCCTAATATATATTTGAATTTGTTGCTTCAATAGCTTGGTAGGTATATTTCTCTCGATGATTGTACGTAAGACCATCATAGAGCTTTGTTTCCATTTGACAAACAAGGAAATTTAAGCTTGGGAGCCAGCTTGTGGTCCTCATTAGAAAACTTGATAACATCTATTACCATTTATAATTGCATAATAAAGCATGACTCATAGTAGCTTTAAATATGGTAAAAGGAAAACAACCAAAATTTGTTTAAAACAGTGTAGAAGAGTACAAATGCAGTGTGCAATGTAATTTGCCATTACTTAGTTTACCATTGTTAGCCTGGTCTGACTGGCTTGATGTCAAAGATAAATACATAAGAAACTATTTGCTTTACCCAACAATACTGAATTTTGTCCTTATAAAATTAGCTTTGATGCTGGAGACACTTGAAATTTCACAAATATTAGTAAAAATATATATACACACACAAATACCATTGACTCACCATCTAGTTGGAGTCTCATTTCCCTTTTCAAAGGTACCTACTTTCTCATCTAGTAAGAGAAAGGCATCTTAGAATGCAAGAGGTGATACTTTTCTTTGGGAACATAACTGATTGATATGAGGACTGACTGTAACTTTGACCACTGTGCCAGAAAGAGCTTAAAGAAATGGCATGATCAGCCTGACACATGTTTCAGATCAGATCAGATCAGTCGCTGAGTCATGTCCGACTCTTTGTGACCCCATGAATTGCAGCATGCCAGGCCTCCCTGTCCATCACCAGCTCCCGGAGTTCACTGAGACTCACGTCCATTGTGTCAGTGATGCCATCCAGCCATCTCATCCTCTGTCGTCCCCTTCTCCTCTTGTCCTCAATCCCTCCCAGCATCACAGACTTTTCCAATGAATCAGCTCTTCTATGAGGTGGCCAAAGTACTGGAGTTTCAGCTTTAGCATCATTCCTTCCAAAGAAATCCCAGGGCTGATCTCCTTCAGAACGGACTGGGTGGATCTCCTTGCAGTCCAAGGGACTCTCAAGAGTCTTCTCCAACACCACAGTTCAAAAGCATCAATTCTTTGGCGCTCAGCCTTCTTCACAGTCCAACTCTCACAGCCATACATGACCACAGGAAAAACCATAACCTTGACCAGATGAACCTTTGTTGGCAAAGTATGTCTCTGCTTTTGAATATACTATCTAGGTTGGTCATAACTTTCCTTCCAAGGTGTAAGCGTCTTTTAATTTCATGGCTGCAGTCACCATCTGCAGTGATTTTGGAGCCCAGAAAAATAAAGTCTGACACTGTTTCCACTGTTTCCCCATCTATTTCCCATGAAGTGATGGGACCGGATGCCATGATCTTCGTTTTCTGAATGTTGAGCTTTAAGTCAACCTTTTCACTTTCCACTTTCACTTTCATCAAGAGGCTTTTTAGTTCCTCTTCACTTTCTGCCATAAGGGTGGTGTCATCTGCATATCTGAGGTGATTAATATTTCTCCCGACAATCTGGATTCCAGCTTGTGTTTCTTCCAGTCCAACATTTCTCATGATGTACTCCGCATATAAGTTAAATAAACATGGTGACAATATACAGCCTTGACGTACTCCTTTTCCTATTTGAAACCAGTCTGTTGTTCCATGTCCATTTCTAACTGTTGCTTCCTGACCTGCATACAAATTTCTCAGGAGGCAGATCAGGTGGTCTGATATTCCTATCTCTTTCAGAATTTTACACAGTTTATTGGGATCCACACAGTCAAAGGCTTTGGCATAGTCAATAAAGCAGAAATAGATGTTCTTCTGAAACTCTCTTCCTTTTTCCATGATCCAGTAGATGTTGGCAATTTGATCTCTGGTTCCTCTGCCTTTGCTAAAACCAGCTTGAACATCAGGAAGTTCATGGTTCACATATTGCTGAAGCCTGGCTTGGAGAATTTTGAGCATTACTTTACTAGCGTGTGAGATGAGTGCAATTGTGCGGTAGTTTGAGCATTCTTTGGCATTGCCTTTCTTTGGGATTGGAATGAAAACTGACCTTTTCCAGTCCTATGGCCACTGCTGAGTTTTCCAAATTTGCTGGCATATTGAGTGCAGCATTTTCACAGCATTATCCTCCAGGATTTGGAATAGCTCAACTGGAATTCCATCACCTCCACTAGCTTTGTTCGTAGTGATGCTTTCTAAGGCCCACTTGACTTCACATTCCAGGATGTCTGGCTCTAGGTCAGTGATCACACCATCGTCATTATCTGGGTCGTGAAGATCTTTTTTGTACAGTTCTTCTGTGTATTCTTGCCACCTCTTCTTAATATCTTCTGCTTCTGTTAGGTCCATACTATTTCTGTCCTTTATCGAGCCCATCTTTGCATGAAATGTTCCCTTGGTATCTCTGATTTTCTTGAAGAGATCTCTAGTTTTTCCCATTCTGTTGTTTTCCTCTATTTCTTTGCATTGATCGCTGAGGAAGGCTTTCTTATCTCTCCTTGCACTTCTTTGGAACTCTGCATTCAGATGCTTATATCTTTCCTTTTCTCCTTTGCTTTTCACTTCTCTTCTTTTCACAGCTATTTGTAAGGCCTCCCAAGACAGCCATTTTGCTGTTTTGCATTTCTTTTCCATGGGGATGGTCTTGATCCCTGTCTCCTGTACAATGTTACGAACCTCATTCCATAGTACACATAAGTTTAATGATCAAAAATAAGAAATGTCTGGTATTTTTAGTTTTCTCTCACATAGGTTCTTAAAAGGACAAGTAATAGTAAATAGTAAACATAAATTAATTTTTTTTTATTTTGGGAACATTTATTTATTTATTTTTGGTTGTGTTAGGTCTTCATTGCTGCACGCTGGCTTTCCCTAGTTACGGCAAGCAAGGGGCTACTCTGTAGCAGCAGTGTGTGGGCTTATCATTTCAGTGGCTTCTCCTGTCGCTGAGCAAGGTCTCTAGGTGCTCAAACGTCAGGAATTGCAGCAAGTGGGCTCAGTGTTTGTGGCACACACACTTAGTTGACCCACTGCAGATGGAATCTTCCCACACCAGAGATCGAGCCCATGTCCCCTGCATTGGCAGGTGGATTCTTAACCATTTGGCCACCAGGCAAGTCCTATAGGTGTATTTTTAAAATACAGAAAGGGGTATGTGGTGATAAAAAGGACAGGGACTACTGGTGCTGAGATCATGTCGCAGATTCTATTATTTGTGACATAATTTTACTGTATCTTATCCACTAAGGGATCACTATACAGGCTTAGGTATAGACATTTAAGATAGAATTCAATCCCAATGCAGATTCTTACTTTATGGGAGGTAACTAAACTCTGTTTGAACACTTGCAGAGACAGCATGGGAAGTTTGTTTTAAGGCTTTTTTGCTTTCTCCTTGGTCCTGGTTCTACCATTTGTAACTAAACAGAAAAACAAAACGTGCCCTTTCAGTATGCATGAGTCAAGGGTTCTGATAAACCCTTAACTTTGTACTTAGGATAATCATGAAGCATTGTGTCAGTTCATTCTCTGAGCTAGGGATTTCAGTAGCTGTTGAGGATATGAAGCAGGATATAGCATAATACTAGACTTCCAAGATTTCACAGCTAATTGTAGAGAAGACAAATAACTAATTGCAATCAATGTAATTATGTCAGAGGTACTGTGGGAGCCACAGGGAGTAGAGAAGATTTCTTGGAAGAAGAATCAGATAAGCTGCATCTTGAAAGACAGTTAGGAATTTGGGGGTTAAGACTTAGGGGAAGGTATTTTTGAACCTAATAAACATCAGGGGAAAGAACATGGAGATCTAAAAGAGAATAGACAGTAGGGGGAAGGAGGGGGTGGGGTGAACTGGGAAAGCAGGACTGACATACACACACTACCAGCTGTAAAAGAGCCGGTGGGGACCTGGTGCGTAGCGCAGGCACTCGGCTCTGTCACGACCTGGATGGCTGAAACGGGGGAGAAGGCGGAGGTGAAGGAGGACACAGACAGAACAGGCTCCATCTTGAAAGCAGGACTCCATCTCGGACCGGACTGTGGACTTTGAGCTCTATGCCCAGTAACTATGGAAAGGACATACCAACCGGGAAACCAGGCCCCCGGAAGGAAGAGCCCCAGGGCCCATACCTAGACTCTCCCATCACCTAAAAGAATACTCTAATTATCTGTGTAACCGAATAGAATCATGCATTCTATTATGCTTATTGGGGCATGACCACAAGCCGATTGATAATTGTCCACCATTAATGACCTAGGCCTAGGGGAAGGCAATGGCACCCAACCCCAGTACTCTTGCCTGGAAAATCCCACGGACGGAGGAGCCTGGTAGGCTCCAGTCTATGGGGTTGCTAAGAGTTGGACACGACTGAGCGACTTCACTTTCACTTTTCACTTTCATGCACTGGAGAAGGAAGTGGCGACCCACTCCAGTGTTCTTGCCTGGAGAATCCCAGGGACAGGGGAGCCTGGTGAGCTTCCGTCTATGGGGTCGCACAGAGTCGGACACGACTGAAGCGACTTAGCAGCAGCAGCAGCAGCAGCAGCAATGACCTAGGCTTAAGGCATATGGATCAGGGCTTAACTTTGATTGCATCTTTCTTTCCCTTTGTTCAGACTAGTTTCAGGGAATTTGGGGAGGTGAGTTTGGGCATGGACACTTAGGATATATAAGGTTTTCACAAAAAATTGGTGGGGGTCCTTAGCTAAGAGGAGACTCTGCCTTGGGCCCATCAGTGTAGTAAAGTGCACTCCATTATCTGCGTTGTCCTTCTGAGTGAGTTTGTTTCCCAGAATGCGTGGCTACAACGGTGGAAGGGAGGGTCAAGAGGGAGGGGATGTATGTGTACTTATAGCTGATTCACTGTGTTGACAGCAGGAACTAATATGACATTGTAAGGCAATTATACTCCAATAAAAAAATTAAGTAAATAAAAGAGGGCAACACAGTCAAGGAAAGGTCAATAGTTTGGAGTTGCTTGATCTAAGGTGTGTGATTAGGAAAACTGGAGAAGAAAAGTAATCTCGGATGAATTGGGATCAAACAGAAAAACAAAAATATTTATTTTTTATTAATTTTTACTGGAATATAGTTGCTTTACAATTAGTTCCTGCTGGAAAGTGAGTCAGCTATATTTTTACATACATTCCCCCTCTTTCGGATTTACGTCACCACAGAACTTTGAGAAGAGCTCTCTGTGCTATATAGTAGGTTTTCATATAATGATACCAACTATATTGATTTTATATATAGTATCAATAGTGCGTATATGTCAATCCCAGCCTCCCAATTCATCCCACTCTCTATGCCTTCCCCTTAGCATCCATACATTTTCTGTCTACATCTATGTCTCTATTTCTGCTTTGCAAGTAAGGTTACCTACACCATTCCTCTAGATTTCACACATATACATTAATACACAGCACTTGTTAAAAAAACAAAATCTTTGTCCATTTCCAAATAAGTTTTAACTTTAACCATCAGACAATAGGCCTGCCTAAGCAGGGGCGTACCTTGAACAAATTTACAATTTGGAAAAACATTTTTCGGGTATGTATTGAATATAACTAGAAGGTAGAAAACCTGGAGACAGAATCCAAAGCAAAGACAGAATAGTACAGATATAGAGAGACTAGTTTGGTGATGGGCATGAAATTTGAAAGGAAAATTGAAAATAGTGAAAATTGAAAGGAAGGGATGGATTCAAGAGATATTTGGAGGTTAGGATGAATGGATGTTGGGGAAGCATTGGGTAATGAGCAGTGAGGCAAAGAGTGAAGTTAAAGATCATTAAGGATTCTAGCTGAGATTCCTAAATCATACCACAATAAAAGAGGGTAATAGAAGAAAGGAATTAGGAAAACATGAGTTGGCCTGAGATGTGTTGAGGATGTGGTTCCTTAAGAATGCCCAGACAGAGCTGCCTAGACATGCATTGATCTAAACCAGAAGAGAAGAGGGGGAAAGTGTTTATTTCAGAGTTGGCATTATTTGGGCTTTCCTTGTAGCTTAGCTGGTGAAGAATCCACCTACAGTGAAGGAGACCTGGGTTCAACCCTGGGTTGGGAAGATCCCCTGGAGAAGGGAAAGGCTACCCACTCCAGTATTCTGGCCTAGAGAATTCCATGGACTATATAGGCCACAGGGTGGCAAAGAATTGGAAATGACTGAGTGATTTTTTTCACTTGGAATTATTTGGTGATGGTTGCAGTCTTCATCACTGCAGATGGTGATTGCAGCCATGAAATTAAAAAACCTTTGCTCCTTGGAAGGAAAGTTATGACCAACCTAGACAGCATATTAAAAAGTAGACACATTACTTTGTCAATAGAGGTCTGTCTAGTCAAGGCTATGGTTTTTCCAGTTGTCATGTATGGATGTGAGAGTTGGACTATAAAGAAAGATGAATGCAGAAGAATTGATGCTTTTGAACTGTGGTGTTGGAAAAGACTCTTGAGAGTCCCCTGGACTGCAAGGAGAGCCAACCAGACCATCCTAAAGGAGATCAGTCCTGGGTGTTCATTGGAAAGACTGATGTTGAAGCTGAAACTCCAATACTTTGGCCACCTAATGTGAATAGCTAACTCACTGGAAAAGACCCTGGTGCTGGGAAAGATTGAGGGCAGGAGGAGAAGGGGACGACAGAGGATGAGATGGCTGGATGGCATCACCGACTCAATGGACATGGGTTTGGGTGGACTCCAGGGGTTGGTGATAGACAGGGAGGCCTGGCGTGCTGTGGTTCATGGGGTCGCAGAGTCGGACACAACTAAGCGACTAAACTGAACTGAAATCTTCGTAGAGAATGAAATTCTCAAGAAATATGTGCAGAGAAAGGATCAGAACCAGGATGAGGAAATAGAGACAGAGGTTCAAATGCTCTTAGATGATTTCCAGGAAGCTTGTGTTTTGAACCATAAATGTAACACCAAGAACACTGCCGTGAAACGGTAAAGCAATAAGAATTGAGTGAAAGGGAAAAGATCACATAGAATCTGAGAGCCAGAGGGCAAACTCTGTGGATCCAGAGGCCACTATCACATGACCTTTGCAGGGCCAACCTCACAGGCATGAAACTTGTGCCGTGGTAAGGAGCCATCCAGTTAGAAGGCCCCACACTGCATTTATTGCATAGGAACCTGGAAAGCTAGGTCCGTGAATCAAGGTCAGTTGGACTTGACACTCAATGGACATGAATTTGAGCAAATGCCGGGAAAAAATGAAGGGCAGGGGAGCCTAGCATGCTGCAGTCCATGGGGCTGCAACGAGTCGAACACGACTTAGCGACTGAACAACAACAACACTCCACTCAATGCTCTGCTACTGCTGTCTTGAGAGCTTAACCATTTTTGAACAACACACCCACGTCTTTGTCTGGCGTGGGATCCCACCATGTGCGCTTAAGCGTGCTATTCAACTGTCCTCCTTCCCTGGGTTCACAGTCATGATTTTTCTTACCTTGTCCTCATTTAACACAGTCCGCCAACAAAAGTTGCTGCCATGCTGCAGGAGGAAAAGATTCTTCTCTACATGTAAAGCATCAAAGACTCACTGTGAGTGAGTTTTGGGATCCACAAGCCACTAAAAGTCATGAGCTGGTGTACATCTCTCTCTCACGTGGGAAATGATAAGGCCATGGAGACTGGGACAAGGGAGGGATTGTGGGCTCCATCCTATGGTCCTTGTGCCTTCTTCTCCACCCTCTCATCTACTCACGCATCTGATGGCACCAGAACTTTTGGCTCTCATCTAGCAAAGTTGAAATTTGGATTTAGCCCATCCCCTACACAAGCACTGGGCTTCCCTGGTGGCTCAGCTGGTAAAGAATTCACCTGCAATACGAGAGACCTGGGTTTGATCCCTGGGTTGGGAAGAGCCCCTGGAGCAGGGAAAGGCTACTCACTCCAGTATTCTGGCCTGGAGAATTCCATGGACTGTATAGTCCATGGGGTTGTAAAGAGACACAACTGAGTGACTTTGACTACACAAGAATCAGATTGAACAGTGGGTCTCCGCTCATAGAGTTTTCCTGTTACTTTTCTCTCCCAACAGTCTCCGTTTCTCAGAGGGTTAAAGTAAGGGAGATCACACTTTACATGTGGAATATGAATTAGTCAAACTCGTGGAGGCAGAGAATAGAATGCTGGTTCCCCAGGGCTGGGGGGAGGGGGAAAGAGAGGACATTTGTCGAGGGATACAAACTTCAGCTCTACCAGATTCCTCAGCTCCAGAGATCTAATGTGATGATAGGGAACAATACTGTGCTCTGGACTTGAAATTGGCTAAGAAGGTGGATCCTAACTGCGCTTGTCCCACCAAACAAACAAAAAAAGTAACTGTGTGAAGTAATGGATGCATTAATTAGTTCATTGTAGGCAACCCACTCCAGTACTCTAGCCTGCAAAATCCCATGGACGGAGGAGCCTGGAAGGCTGCAGTCCATGGGGTCGCTGAGGGTCGGGCACGACTGAACGACTTCACTTTCACTTTTCACTTTCATGCACTGGAGAAGGAAATGGCAACCCACTCCAGTGTTCTTGCCTGGAGAATCCCAGGGACGGGGGAGCCTGGTGGGCTGCCGTCACAGAGTCGGGCGGGCACGACTGAAACGACTTAGCAGCAGCAGCAGCAGTGATTATTTCGGGCTTCCCCAACGGCTCAGCAGGTAAAGAATCCACCTTCAATGCAAGAGACACAGGAAACACAGGTTTGATTCCTGGTCAGGAATCAGAGATCCTGAAGATCCCTTGGGGGAGAACATGGCAATCCACTTCAGTACACTTGCCTGAAAAATCCCAAGGACAGAGGAGCGTGGCAGGCTACAGTCCATGGGGTCACAAAGAGTCGGACACAGCTGAACGACTGAGCATGCCAATATATATCAAATCACCCATCTTACAGTGTTTATAAAGCACGTAAACAGGTCAAGACTCTTCTTGAAGGCGGTTTGGTAAATGTCTATCAAAAATGTTTAAAAGCACACACACAAAATAAGAGAGGTCACTAACAATAAGATTTGCAGAATGAGATCAGCTAAGAGAATCCTTCAGCCTTTCTGGGGGGGCGGGGGGGAAACCAGCACTGTAGAGATGAAGGAACATGGATGGTGGAGTGGACTTGAAATTTGGCACTGAACACTTATGAGGAGATGAATCTCTGGAAAAACACTAACAGCTTTACAGGCAGAAAGCAGTATTTTTGCCATGCAAATTTATTATTTCAAAGTTTTATGACTATAACCCTGGCTCTTTATTAAGCCATGAGAGGATTTCTAGAAATGCAAATATTTTCCATTTTTTAGTGAAATTTCTGTATGGCAATTTAAGACTTAGTTTGGCCTCAGCATCCATGGGTTTCTAACACAGTATTTTTTAAGGTTTGGAAGTGAAACCTCCATTTTTTTAACTTTAAAAATCTTTTATTTCATTGAAGTATAGCTGATTTTCCACGTTGTGTTGATTTCTGCTGGACTGGAAAGTGATTAAGTTTTCCATATATGCACATTTTATATATATACTTACAGTATGAGTAACTGTATATATACATATTCTTTTTCCTATTCTTTTCCACTAGGGTTTATCACAGGGTATTGACTATAGTTCCCTGTGCTGTACAGTAGGACATTATTCATACATTCTACATATAAGAGATTGCAACTGCTAATCCCAAACTCCCAATCCAGTGCTCCCCATCACCTCTATTTTCAAAAAATATGGACTTAGACTATAACAAAAGATCTCAAGTCAGTGCTGAGGGGAAAAACGACAACTGTTCCACGCTTGTGGCTGCCTTTCCAGGAAAGGTAAGAGAACCGAAATGTATTGGACTTGACAAAGTGTTAGGTAAAGAGAGCCCTGAGTATTAAATTCAGGGTCTAGTGATTAGGAGGGAAGTACAGGATAATAATCCCAGCAGGGTGTCCCTCAAGGTACTTTAGACTCCGACTGTGTTTATTATCCAGTATCAGTATGGAAATATATGCCTGACTACATTTATGGTGCCGTTTAGAACTTTAAAATAGGCTCTTAACTTAGAAAGAGGTTACTAAATTACTCACCCTGTACGGTTTGTGTTGATTAGCATAATTCCACCCATTCTATGCCTTATCAAGAATACGTTTCCATGGTGGGCACGTGTTTGGAAGAGACATCCGGGGGTGTATTTTCACAGTATCATGTCAGTTTGGAGATACCCACCTTTCACTAACCTGAACGACAACCTTTGGGATCGAACGCCTTTGCATAATTGGCAAAGGAAACTTTTCAAAGTTCACACCTTCCCTGTTGATGAGCAAGAGGAGGTTGATGGCAAGTGACGATCTGTTTCTTCTTCCTCTGGCTTTCCAATGGAGGTGCTTCTCTTTTTATCACCTTTGATTTCAAAGTTCTGTTTTTCCAATGGAGGTGCTTCTCTTTTTATCACCTTTGATTTCAAAGTTCTGTTTTTCCAATGGAGGTGCTTCTCTTTTTATCACCTTTGATTTCAAAGTTCTGTTCTTCCGAGCGAGCATGTGGATGCCAGTGGTTGGTGTCCCAGAGCTGGAGCTCCGGATTGGAGGAATTCAGGATTCTGTCCTAAGAGGTGAGAAGGCGATGAGAGAATGCACGTGTCCGTAACTAGGAGTGGGGTTTCTCAAGGAGGAAGGAGGCTCCGGGGGTCCCACCGCTTAACAGGAGTGATGCCTCCGTGGGGGAGCCTTTGGGAACCTCTGCCTTCGTATCTCTTTGCTCCTCGGCATCTCAGGAGCGCACCGAGTTCCTGAGCCCACACTAGGTGGCAGCATGGTACCCTGGTCATGCTGGGATCGCCAAGGCCCTGGCAGGCAGAGCCCCAGGGCTCAATCACAGGACGCACTGACACACACGCACGACTCCTGAAGGGTCCCAGCCTCTCAAAGGTCGTCTGTGACTGCACTTGACCTGGCAACGTGGGTCTCAGTGTTGGAAACTTCACCCCAGGATTGCAGCAGTCCTTTCTACTGCCCTGCGGCTCTCTTCAAACATGGTAAAAGGACTCTGTGCAGGCCTGTTCCTCCTCTTGTTGTTGCTCGAGTATAACTGATTTACACGGTATGTTAGTTTCTGCTGTACGACCACGCAAATTAGCTATACACACACATATCCCCTCTCTCCTAAGTCTCCCTCCATCCCATCTAGGTCATCACGAGCCCTGAGCTGAGCTCCATGTGCTGGATGGCAGGTCCCCCTTTTTTTTAACTTTACACGTGGTAGTATATAGATGTCACTCCTAGTCTAATTCGTTCCACGCTTCTCCAACCCCCATGTCTGTGTGTCCATTCTCTGCATCTGCGTCTCTATCTGCGCCCTGGAAAGAAGCTCATCTACACCATTTTTCTAGATTCCACACACATGCATTAATATACAAGGTTTTTTCTCCCTTTCTGACCTACTTCACTCTCTATGACAGACTCCATGTCCATTTCCGTCTGTGCAAATGACCCTATTTCAAGTGCACCCCTCTTCTTGATCTTACCCTCTGATCCCCGTGGTTTTACAACATGGACGACTTCTGCAGTTGCTTTCTGTTCACTCTGTGAGCACCCACAAGTCCTTTCCGTTCAATTCCTGCAACCTCGCACATTTGGGTGTGTTTGAATCTGAACACTTCCCTTGCAGAGCTGACTATTTCATTTAAAAGTGCCTTCCGGTCACAGCTGGGTTCAATATTTGCGTCTCAAGAAGAAAAGTCAGATTTGAATAGGACCTCTGCTCAGAGCAGGAGTTTCCCCTACAAGCTCCAAGGCTTGGGGAGAGGATCTGATCACAGCATTTCAGAGCTGCGGGTCCATCAGAGCCAGTCAATCTCATTTGACAGATAAGGAAACTAAACCCAGAAATCTGGATCTGCCCAAGGCCACACAGTGTGTTAGACACTTCGCCACAGCTGGAGAACTGGTTTCCTGACACCCTGTCCAGAGCGTTTGCCATCACTCCCTGTGTGACTTATAGAGAGTCATAAATATGCTGCAGATGGAACTTCAGAGACCCTCCCAACAGCTGCGCACCCTGCCCCTGACACCTCTGGACCCCCAGGCTAGCCCAGCCTAGGTACCCTGTCCCTCTGTCCTCTTCATCAGCAAGAGGTTGGGGGGAACAGAGAGAAAGCCGAGAATCGATGTCCACTGGGAACTTGGATGACAGACACAGAAGTATACTGAAATACTGCATTTCTTCTTTGGCATTTCCTTTTGAACAGAAGAAGGAAATACCAGAAATCTCATAAGTCAGCCCCTTTGGGCAATTTTTTTTATGCTCAGTATTCATATATTTCACATTTTTCTCCAGACCTTTGAGTACTAATTGAAACCGTCCAGCCTCCAGATCCCCTAGGGGTTCACCTATCACTAAATAGTGTTGATTTGCAAAACACACGGATCCTTTTCATGGAACAGGCTCTTCTTTCACAGTTTTCTTCAGACGCTGAGCCTTTTCCCAATTAAACGATGGCCCGGCTTCTCTCTGGTTAGGATTACAAACAAACACCACCACTCTTTGCCTCTGCTCCAGCCACCCCTCCCTCCACTTCGACACATGGTTCTTTTGATCTCAACCCCAGACCATAGCAACAGGCTCCTAATTATTCACCAGCCATAAATCATGGCAGTAACGTGGTCCTTGCTAAGGAAAAGGAGTACTGTAGGGCCATCAGAGTCTGGAAAACTGGGTGTGTTTCGTGTTTCCAAAAGTGAAGCAGCAGGGGGAAGGAAAGCAGGAAGAGAAAAGATGTTTTAAATGTTTGTCAAAATAGTTGCTTTGATCTTAAACCCTCTCCCAGAGGAAGTCAAGAGTCTGAAAACGCAGTCTATATTTTTTCATATTTGGAGGGGTAATGAAATCCACAAACCCCCACAAGACACAGGTGTAAGTCAGGCCTTCTAGGCTGAAGACCGAGTAGGTTTCCAAGTCATCAGGGCAAACAGAATAAACATTTCTCCTGTCCACTTCTTAATTTTGCTAATTTAATTTTAGCTACTCACTTACAGGAAATCTTTTTAATTCCTCTGTGACCTTATTAAGTGGTATCTAACCTGGTTAAATGCGGCATTTTCACCAGGAAAGTCTCTGCCAATCACAAGTTATTTTCTTTTTTAATTCAACCTGAGCCGGTCTGTGCTTCCTGAGTCCCGAAAGAAATCCCAGCAATATCAGTAAAACTGATCCGTATCAGTCTAACGTGTGGCCACACTGTGTGACTGTAATACCATCTTGTAAATAAGGTTTGTGGGCTCAGTTGAACTGAAAACCATTCCTTTTTTAATTTCAGGATGAGAAGTGTGACACAAAGGCTGAGAATAAGCCATAGACTTACTTCCATTGATAAATTCTTTCTCAGAAACAAAGAAAAATATGACAGACTTTTTTTTTCATTCCCTTGTGGCTCAGCTGGTAAAGAATCCACCTGCAATTTGGAAGACCTGGGTTCAATCCTTGGGCTGGGAAGATACCCTGGAGAAAGGAAAGGCTACCCACTCCAGTATTCTGGCCTGGAGAACTCTATGGACTGTATAGTCCATGGGGTTGCAAAGAGTTGGACATGACTGAGAAACTTTCACTTTTTTTCATTTAATTTTGTTATGTAAGTCACTCTACTTGGCTCTAACATGTGGATAAGATGGGGCTGGACCAAAATTATGAGGTCTGCCTTTGTTCAACAAATAGTTACTGAAGATCTACTTTGGGCTAGATCCTGGGGTGATGAAAGATATGAATTCAAGAGCAGACATGATTAATGCAGTTATTTATCAAGGTGCATTAGAACAGGGGCTCTAGACTAAAGCATAATGTAGAGCTGTGCTCATGTACTCAGTTGTATCCGATTCTTTGTGGCCCCATGAACTATAGTCTTCTAGGCCTTTTCTGTCGATGGAATTTTCTAGGCAAGAATAACTGGAGCAGGTTACCATTTCCTACTCCAGGGGATCTTCCCAACCCAGGGATCAAACCTGTGTCTCTTGCGTCTCCTGCCTTGGCAGGCAGATTCTTTACCACTGGCACCACCTGGGAAGTCCCCAGTCTAGAGCAGAGGTTGATAAATTTTTTCTGCAAATGGCCAACTAGTAGGTATTTCAGGCTTGGCAGGCTGTACAGTGTCTATCTTCTAGATTCTGTCTTATAGCATGGAAGCAGCCATTCACAATACATAAAGAAGAGAGCATAGCTGTGATCCAATTCAACTTTATTTAAAAACACAGGAGGGGGCCCAAATTCTAACTCTTAGTCTAGACAGAGCCAACTTTAAGTTTAGAGAAAATTACAATGCAGAGTGATAACTGCAAGGAAGAGCAAGTACAGAGGGCTATAGGGGCTCAGAGAAGGGCAACTTGCCTCCCTGGAGAATTCATGGAACTCTGGGCAAGTAATAACTAAGTGAAGACCTGTTGGGTTGGTAACAGAAGAAACTAGAGAAGAGAACTGAGGAAGACATTTCAAGCCAAGAAAATGGCACATGTCACAACTGAGAGAGTAGGAACTGAAAAGACCTTCTAGACACTGGATGGGAGAGAGCTAGGGTGGAAAAGATGAAGGGAGGCTGAAGTCACATAGCAAAGAGAGGCCTAGCCAGAGGAAGTGAAAAGCCTGTGAAAGATTTGAGCCAAAGGCCAGAGTTCAGGCACGTGCTTCAAAGAGACCACATTGGCACTGATGGAACATATGTTCTCAGGACCCTTTTAGGAACCTCACTGCTCCCCTATCCAGACAGAAACCGAAAATGTTTACAGCTTTACCTCCCCTCCAAAGGTGCCCCCAGCTGGATGCAGCAAGTGGAATTCCTCCCTTAGCATCTGTATCTTAATAGGGATCAAAGTCTTGGCTAAACGGATGAAGTTCTAATGGTAGAATTTCAGGGAGCAGCCCATGTAGGGAAAAGGATTTGGTTGTTGAAGGAGAAGAGAGAGGCAAGAGCAATCTCAGACCCTTGAAATCATACCACATAGTCTTTTTTTTTTTTTTTTTTCCACCAAAGCATACGGTTCTACTTAGGGGATTCTCTGATGCCAAGTTTTCTAGCTCATTCGTTCAGTTGGATCCTCAGAAATAAAGAGACTTTAACCAAGTGATCAACGTTAACATCATCAATAACAAGACATTGATTTTATAAACCCCTTGAAATGAGCACTGAGGATACAACATCATTTCTGTAATATTCTTACCCAAAATGCATACCCTCATTCTCATCATGAGAAAATACCAGATACATGCAAATTGAGGAGCATTCTATTGGGTTGGTCAAAAAGTTTGCTCAGGTGTTTCCATAAGATCTTATGGAAAAACCCAAATAAACTTTTTGGCCAACCCTATAATACAATACAAAACAATACTTCCACAAAGACAAATACTGAGGACCTATCACAGATTGGAGATGAAGGAGGAATGGCAGACACACACTATGTGGGACTCCAGATTGGATCCTCAAACAGATAAAGGTCATTTGATGAAATCCCAACAAAATCTATAGTTCAGTTAATACAACTGGACCAAAAGTATTGTGCTGACTTTAATAATTATGCCATAGTTATGTTAACATGAGGGGAAGTTTGGTGAGAGGTATACAGGGAACTCTGTATTATATTTGCAATTTTTCTCTAAACTAGGATGAAAATTTTCTCTAGGATGAAAATTAAGTTTTTTAAAAAAGGAACAAGATTTCTTATTAAAACAATCCTGCTATTGTCTCCCATTCTAGACAAAAAAGACTGATAGTACTTTTCCTTGTCAAGTTGTTAATTTCTCTGTTAATATCCATGAAGACTGCCAATTATCAGCTTTTAGATTCTTCAGATCTCAGAGTACCAAAATTCATCATACGAATAAGATCATCTTACCATTTAATCACTCATGCGTGTGGAATCACTCCTTCCCTTTGGTGCTGACCACAGCCTGAGAAAGCTTCCCCATCTAATGCCACCTCTTGCTTTCTTTCCCTTGCAGTCTTGGCCAGTGGTTACCCAGTGCTGTGCTTTTTCTTCAAGAAGTATCAAAACAGTTCCTTGCTACCTCTCAGGGTTTGTAGACGGGTATTAGAGTTCTACACACTGCGTGGCAGAGTTTTGTCAAGTGTAGAATCCTGGAAGGGAAGTCAGGAAGCCAGGATTCTTGACCCAGTTCTTCCATGCTTGGGCCCTGGAGTCTTGGGTAAATTACAGGTAAATCACTGACCTCAGATTCCTTACCCATAAAAGTGGCCCTTTTCAGGCAAGATCGAAGATCTAGATCAATAATTCTTGCACTCACTTAGGCTTTGGTATCATCCAAGAAGCATTAAAAAAAAAAAATGGTGCCTGGCCCCACCCTCATATTTCTGATTTAACTCCTTTTGCGTGCAGGCTGGGCATCCGGATTTTTTTAAGCTCCCCAGGTTTGTATTGACAAGTAGCCAGGGTTGAAGACTACTGATCTAGATGATCTCTAAATTCTAACATTCTAGGGCTTATCAGTTTATTCAAGCAAGATGAGTCAACAAAACCAGCTCCTGGAAAGTATTATCTTACATCTAAAGATAGATGTGACTGTGGGTAGATAAGAGTACAGTAAGAAACACTTTCCATCCTTTCTTTAAGACTCTGCTGTCTGTGCTTGTCTGACGTGTTAGCATCTTGACTAATGACTTACACAAAGAGCAGGAATATTTGGCTTGTGGGATATGCCCTGAGAAGATGAAAAGCTATGTACAGACATATTAGAGCAAGCATGTGATTTTTCCATTCTCATTTCTGTCATTATGTCCTTGATCTCCTCCCTCTCCTCCTTCAGCTCCATATTCCGTAACCTATACCCATGTAGAGAGTTTCATTGAAAGATAAGGTGAAATGGCTGACATTAGTGAAGTATGTCTATTTGGGTAGGCTGTCAAAGGAAGAAGGAGAAAATTCCATGTTTAAAAGGCAGCACAAACTTAAAGCAAGAAGAGCAAATCCAGTGCCCATAGAGAGGCTGCTGTGGCAGGCAGATAATATGCAAGTGAAGTCTCCTAGGAACCAGACAGTCCATGACCTTCCCTAATGGCCCCCTCCAAGGGGTCACCTTTCCTCTGAGCCAGACAGTTGTGGCTAGAGTGTGTGGGCTCAGCCATGCCAGAACTTTTGATTTTCAAGGGAATCAAAAATCTGTAACTGATCCGTAAACGTTGAAAACCAACTTTCTAAATAAACACAAACACTATATAGGCCAAATCAAGCACTTCTACGGGCCAGATCTGCCAGTCAGCCACCTCTTCTTTAAAAAATATGACAGGTAGAGGGGCAGGCCAAACTTAAGAGTGAAAGAGCTGTTTTGTTTTATTTTGTTTTGGGAGATGGTAACACAAGAGCCTTTCAGTTGCCCTAAGACATGCCAGACCCTCTCAGTCCAGGCATGTTGGGAGCCCACTGACATGGGGACTGGGTGAAAGAGAGTCAGCGAAGGAGCCAAGCCTGGTGAGGGCAATATGACAGGAGGCACACAGGGCCCAAGCTCAGACACATCTCAGTAACTATCGATGGTCAAGGCAGCCTATTTGGCAAGCAGGAGGGTAGGAGTCAGCGGTCAAGGAGGGCAGGGGTACAGCAAGCTGGAGGAGATGTTCTTGGATGCCTTTCAGCAGATGTAACAAGATGGGAAAATTCTAGCAACTCAGGTAAGGAAGGAAGACAAGAAAGAAAGGGTGTCTTGCCCCAGCCAGAAGAGCTATAGTTGAGAAGAGGGCTCAAATCAATAACAAGTATTATATCAGTTCAGTTCAGTTCAGTTGCTCAGTCATGTCTGACTCTTTGTGACCCCATGGACCGCAGCACCCCAGGCCTCCCTGTCCATCACCAACTCCAGGAGTTCACTCAAACTCATGCCCATTGACTTGGTGATGCCATCCAACCATCTCATCCTCTGTCATCCCCTACTCCTTCCGCCTTCAATCTTTCCCAGCATCAGGGTCTTTTCACACGAGTCAGCTCTTCGCATCAGGTCTTGCCCAGCCAGAAAGACTATAGTTGAGCAGAGGGCTTAAATCAATAATAAATACTATATGGGCCAAAGCAAACACTTCTATAGGCCAGATCCCACCTGGAGGGAGATTGCAGGGAATTCCATGAACTTCGGCAACGGCAGCACAGACCCAGGAAGAAGCGAGCTTCAAACTTTAAGGTGAACCCACGGCAAGAAAAGCAGTGGGGCTGCCCTGGCTCACTGGAAATCAAAGCACTTCGGAAAGACTGTTAATTCCAAACCCTACCAATTGGGAGCCTGAGACTTTAATTTCTGCCCTAGTCAGGACTAACTGCAAAATGAAAATAGCTCTTGGACGTACAGGTGCTGCTCGTTTGACCAGTAGGGAACTGAGTGTGAAGAGGGCAGAAAAAATGAGCAGGTGCCAGGACCCTGAACTCATCCCCAGTGGCTAGGAATGACCTCTGCTTGGGTTTGAAATACTTAAAGAGACACAGAGAGAGGGATACTTGGCATCATCTGTACCAGGTGTGTCTGAAGTCACTGTGAACCCTCAGTCTTCCGCTTTACTTATTCTCATACGGCTCAGGTCTCAGAATACCAGAGATAAATGCTAAATAGACTATTCCAGGAGCGCTTCCAAGACCCACCCAGTTATCTTTGTGGTGGGTTTGTTGGTTTTGAGATTTCTGATTTATCTTTAAAACCGAAGTATAGCTGATTTACAGGATTTCGAGTGTACAGCAAAGCTATTTGGTTATGTATACATAGTCAGCTATATATGACATATATACATATGTTCTTTTTCAGATTCTTGTCCATTCATTATAGGTTATAGCAAGTTGTTGAATATAATTCCCTGGGCTATACAGTGGATTCTTATTGTTTATTTTATACACAGTGGTGTGTATGTGTTAATTCCAAACTCCTAATTTATCCTTTCCCCATCTTGCCCCTTTGGTGAGCATAAGTTTGTTTTCTATGTCTATGAATCTATTTCTGTTTTGTAAATAAGTTTGTAGGATATGCATACAATTGTGACATTAATATTTGTCTTTCTCTATCTGACTTACTTCACTTAGTAAGTAATGATAATCTCTGTTTTCATCCATGTTGCTGTAAATGACATTATTTTATCCTATTTACACCTGAGTAATATTCATTGTGTATGTGTGTGTATCACAACTTCTTTGTCTCATTCATCTGAGAATTGCCATTTGTGACATAATGTCGTAATTTATGACAACTATGCATACAATTATGTCATTAATATTCGCCTTTTTCTGTTTAACTTACTTCACTTAGTACTCAGGGATGCTAGTCTCTGTTTTTATCCGTGTTGCTGCAAATGACATTATTTCATTCTTTATTCTTTTTATGACTGAGTAATACTCTCAGTGTGTGTGTGTATGTGTGTGTGTCTGTCTGTGTCTGTGTGTCTGTGAGTGTGCATCACAACTTTTTTATCTCATTCATCTGTCAATAGACATTTAGGTTCCTTCCATGTCTTGGCTATTGTAAATAGCACTACGTTTTTGTTCTTTTCAAAAGTGAGAGGAAGCAAATGTGGACCATCGTTCTTTGAAAGAGTAGATTTTTTAGTGTGGTCATCTACAAATTCCCATTCACCAATTGAACAGTCTTCATTGTATTCTTTCTTTGGTTCAGTTCAGTTAAGTTCAGTCACTTGGTCATGTTCGACTCTTTGCGACCCCATGAATTGCAGCACGCCAGGCCTCCCTGTCCATCACCAACTCCTGGAGTTCACTCAAACTCGTGTGCATCGAGTTGATGATGCCATCCAGCTATCTCATCCTTTGTTGTCCCCTTCTCCTCCTGCCCCCAATCCCTCCCAGCATCACAGTCTTTTCCAATGAGTCAACTCTTCACATGAGGTGGCCAAGGTACTGGAGTTTCAGCTTCAACATCAGTCCTTCCAATGAACACCCAGGACTGATCTCCTTTAGGATGGACTGGTTGGATCTCTTTGCAGTCCAAGGGACTCTCAAGAGCCTTCTCCAATACCACAGTTCAAAAGCATCAATTCTTCAGTGCTCAGCCTTCTTCATAGTCCAACTCCCACATCCATACATGACCACTGGAAAAACCATAGCCTTGACTAGACACACACCTTTCTTGGCAAAGTAATGTCTCTGCTTTTGAATATGCTATCTAGGTTGGTCATAACTTTCCTTCCAAGGAGTAAGGGTCTTTTAATTTCATGGCTGCAATTACCATCTGCACTGATTTTGGAGCCCAGAAAAATAAAGTCTGACACTGTTTCCCCATCTATTTCCCATGAAGTGATGGGACCACATGCCATGATCTTCATTTTCTGAATATTGACCTTTAAGCCAACTTTTTCACTCTCCTCTTTCACTTTCATCAAGAGCCTTTTGAGTTCCTCTTCACTTTCTGCCATAAGGGTGGTGTCATCTGCGTATCTGAGGTTATTGATATTTCTCCCAGCAATCTTGATTCCAGCTTGTGCTTTTTCCAGCCCAACGTTTCTCATGATGTACTCTGCATATAAGTTAAATAAACAGGGTGACAATATACAGCCTTGACGTACTCCTTTTCCTATTTGGAACCAGTCTGTTGTTCTATGTCCAGTTCTAACTGTTGCTTCCTGATCTGCATATAGGTTTCTCAAGAGGCAGGTCAGGTGGTCTGGTATTCTCATCTCTTTCAGAATTTTCCACAGTTTATTATGATCCACACAGTCAAAGGCTTTGGCATAGTCCATAAAGCAGAAATAGATGTTCTTCTGAAACTCTCTTGCTTTTTCCATGATCCAGCGGATGTTGGCAATTTGATGTGTGGTTCCTCTGCCTTTTCTAAAACCAGCTTGAACATCTGGAAGTTCATGCTTCATGTATTGCTGAAGCCTGGCTTGGAGAATTTTGAGCATTACTTTACTAGTGTGTGAGATGAGTGCAATTGTGCAGTAGTTTGAGCATTCTTTGGCATTGCCTTTCTTTGGGATTGGGATGAAAACTGATCTTTCCAGTCCTGTGGTCACTGCTGAGTTTTCCAAATTTGCTGGCATATTGGGTGCAGCACTTTCACACCATCATCTTTCAGAATTTGAAATAGCTCAGCTGGAATTCTATCACCTCCACTAGCTTTGTTCATAGTGATGCTTTCTAAGGCCCAGTTGACTTCACATTCCAGGATGTTTGGCTCTAGGTCAGTGATCACACCATCGTGATTATCTGGGTCATGACGATCTTTTGTGTACAGTTCTTCTGTGTATTCTTGCCACCTCTTCTTAATATCTTCTGCTTCCATTAGGTCCATACCATTTCTGTCCTTTATCGAGCCCATCTTTGCATGAAATGTTCCCTTGGTATCTCTGATTTTCTTGAAGAGATGTCTAGTCTTTCCCATTCTGTTGTTTTCCTCTATTTCTTTGCATTGATCGCTGAGCAAGACTTTCTTATCTGTCCTTACTATTCTTTGGAACTCTGCATTCAGATGTTTATATCTTTCCTTTTCTCATTTGCTTTTCGCTTCTCTTCTTTTCACAGCTATTTGTAAGCCTTCCTCAGACAGCCATTTTTATTTTTTGCATTTCTTTTCCATGGGGATGGTCTTGATCCCTGTCTCCTGTACAATGTCACAAACCTCAGTCCATAATTCATCAGGCACTCTATCTATCAGATCTAGTCCCTTAAATCTATTTCTCATTTCCACTGTCTAATCATAAGGGATTTGATTTAGGTCATACCTGAATAGTCTAGTGGTTTTCCCTACTTTCTTCAATTTAAGTCTGAATTTGGTAATAAGGAGTTCATGATCTGAGCCACAGTCATCTCCCAGTCTTGTTTTTGCTGGCTGTATAGAGCTTCTCCATCTTTGGCTGCAAAGAATATAATCAATCTGATTTCAGTGTTGACCATCTGGTGATGTCCACGTGTAGAGTCTTCTCTTGTGTTGTTGGAAGTGGGTATTTGCTATGACCAGTGCGTTCTCTTGGCAAAACTCTATTAGCCTTTGCCCTGCTTCATTCCGTACTCCAAGGCCAAATTTGCCTGTTACTCCAGATGTTTCTTGACTTCCTACTTTTACATTCCAGTCCCCTATAATGAAAAGGACTGCCAAAACAATAGGAGCATAATGCAAAGAGCCTACCTATGAGTAAGCTCTGATTTCACTGCTTATTAACTGGAATTTGGGCAAGTAACTGTACTTTCTGAGCCTCAGTCTCTTTGTATTATATGAATTTAACAACATCTGCTGTATTTACCCGGAGAAGGCAATGGCACCCCACTCCAGTACTCCTGCCTGGAAAATCCCACGGGCAGAGGAGCCTGGTGGGCTGCAGTCCATGGGGTCTCAAAGAGTTGGACACGACTGAGCGACTTCACTTTCACTTTTCACTTTCATGCATTGGAGAAGGAAATGGCAACCCACTCCAGTGTTCTTGCCAGGAGAATCCCAGGGACGGGGGAGCCTGGTGGGCTTCTGTCTATGGGGTCGAACAGAGTCAGCCACGACTGAAGCGACTTAGCAGCAGCAGCAGCGGCTCTATTTACCAACCTCACAGGGTTGGTGAGAGAATCAATAACTTGGTTAAAGACTTTCACATGCCAGCAATTGTCAATGCAGAAGGGAAGGCTCTCCTGAAAAAATATATTCACATCTCTGGGCATATTGAAAAAGGATCGAAACTACAATTTTATTTAGGAAACAACACTAAATGGAGCCTTTAGTGTTGATTCTCACCTGGTGGCAGTTCCTCACGCGCGCATAGGGTTGTGACAAATATTTAGATTTTTTTTTCCCAAAAGGGATAGGATTTGGGGAAGTTGCATAACACTCGTCTATGTAAATACAAGATTTTAGTTCTTTAATTTCCATTACACTTAACAATCTTATCTGCCTTGTGTTAACGAGAGGTGCAGATTCTAAACAGGAGGCAAGGACTTCTCGTGTTGCTTTAATCTGCTGTTTTTGTTTGGTAGGTTGGCTGATTGGTTGTTTAAAATAACTTTTACACTTAAAAACTTGAACCTGACTCTCTGCAGTGCCCCAATCCTTTGAGACACTTCAAAGGAAACCTGACAGAAACAAGGCATTTGAGCAGGTAACCCCAAGGAATGGTAATCACACAAGAGGTTTGTTATTTTATTTGGAAGACAGAGTTTTGCAAATTCCATCCTCAATGGTAGAAACAGTTTTGTTGGCTTGACTGCAGCTGTGATAAACAGAGCGCTCCTTGCTATTTTGCATGTAGATGTTTATGTATGGCCAAGGAAGTGCTGAAGCATTCACCGTGAACTTACACACCTACAGATTTCATAAAATCTGAGTGAAAGCAATCAAGCCAAAGGTTCAAATTCTGGGTCACACTTCAGAAATCTTAATCCAAGCTCCACATCATTATAGTGAAGACACTTACTTCTCTGTAAAAAGTTAATGTTTTTTATCTGCCTTTATCTTTTTATAAGCATTTGTTTCTCCCTGTGTTTAAGGAAAAACTTGCTATGATGAAGAAACCATTTTGGGGAAGACAACTAGATTAATGGGGCTTCCCTGGTGGCTCACCACTAATGATCAGATCAGATCAGTCGCTCAGTCGTGTCCGACTCCTTGCGACCCCATGAACCGCAGCACGCCAGGCCTCCCTGTCCATCACCAGCTCCCAGAGGTCACCCAGACTCACACCCATCAAGTCAGTGATGCCATCCAGCCATCTCATCCTCTGTCGTCCCCTTCTCCTCCTGCCCTCAATCCCTCCCAGCATCAGAGTCTTCTCCAATGAGTCAACTCTTCGCATGAGGTGGCCAAAATACTGGAGTTTCAGCTTTAGCATCATTCCTTCTAAAGAAATTCCAGGATTGATCTCCTTCAGAATGGACTGGTTGGATCTTCTTGCAGTCCAAGGGACTCTCAAGAGTCTTCTCCAACACCACAGTTCAAAAGCATCAATTCTTTGGCGCTCAGCCTTCTTCACAGTCCAGCTCTCACTAATGAATCCGCCTGCTAATGCAGGACACATGAGTTCCATCCCTGGGTCAGGAAGATCCCCTGGAGGAGGAAATGGCTACCCACTCCAATATTCGTGCCTGGAAAATCCCATGGACAGAGGAGCCTGGCAAGCTACAGTCCAAAGGGTTGCAAAGAGTCAGATACAACCGAGCGATTAAACACAGCACATTTAGTGCCATCCTGAAGAGGTGGGAGAACATAAGAACAGGAAAGTTCCAAGGTGGAGTTTCCTCTTCTCCTCCAGGGAATTGGAGGTGGTTTCAAGCAGATCCTCTGGACAATTAAAATGCAAATAGTCAGGACAATAGCAGATGGATACCTTCTGAGCATCATGAAACTCATTCCAAAGACCTCAGATTGAGTTTGGGAGTTACTGGAAGAACTTGGAACATGTTTGTATCAACCTGGGAGGACACTTTCAGTTGCTGAGAACTTTCCATATTCCAAGGGCATGTTTGTGAACTCTTCTCCGACCCCCAGCACCCCTGCCCTTGGGGACATGTGATTCTAGGCACATAAGCCATAAGCTGTTTCTCTTCGTTGGATATAGACTGGGACCTTCCATGAAAGATTCACTGGTGAAGGGATATATCACTCCATGGTTTCTTCGCAGATTCAGGTGGTGACAATATCAGTTGTTGCTTAGTGCTAACCATCAGGACCTAGCACTTAAGGGGAGGGGAACCTCCGGGGATGTTCCAAGTTTCTACTCTCTATTTGACAGGGTAAAGAATTCTCTTCCTTTTTGAACCACCACAGGGTCAACAGAGTTTATCAAAGTTCATCTCAGTAGGACTGAACACCCAGAGAATCTAAGTAGGGCCAAAACCAGAACTGGACCTCGGAATTATGACTCAGATGTCTAGCTGGAGAAGGAGCTTGAGAGAGTCCTCCAGAAAAGTCCTTCGGTGTCTGTGTTTTTTAACAAACTACTCCTAGGCTTCACACCCTACCTCTACCGTTGTTTGTTCAACCTTTCATTTATTGACTTTAAATTAAAAATAAACTTTAAAAAAATGTAACACAATAGAGATTCAGGGGCTAAGTGATCACGCAGCCCTTGCCCTAAAAAAATGAAACAATTAAAATCCAATCAGTCCTGATAACGTTTTGTACTATGATGCTAGACTTCCCTTTGCTTTGACCCCTCTCCTTCCGGCATCCTGTTCTGGGACAGAAATGACACCACAAAGGTTTCCTGTGCCTGTCCTCTCCACTTCTGACCCCTCACTACATCCTCTCTCCATCTATTTGGAGAGCAATGATTTGTTTCCTCTGGAATTCCTCCCAGTCCCATTGCTTGATGGTACTTGTTGCTAATTTGGGATGGCACAGTCTGGACTGAGCTCTTGTCGGCTGTTTGTTAGTCTCCTAGTGACCTGCTTATTAGCAAAATGGGAAATGCCATATTTCCAGCTATTATCAGTCCTAATTTTGGGTGAGGTCCCTTCTCACTGCAGTCTGCCTGACTCTTCTGAATATCTGAAACAAATGACATCCTTAAATTCTTTCAGGTACTTTCTGAATGCCCTTTTATCTTGGAAAAGAGTTTCTTGAGGCGTCAGAAATCAGTACCCTTTGGGGCAACCACAGAAAGATGGTCCTCTGGATGGAGCTTGAGGTCAAGGCCAAACAAATGGGGGGCTTCTGAAGAGGTACCCCATGATGCTTACTCTTCAGTGCCTTCCCCTCCCTCTATGAAGATTTTGTGTCTGCAAAATTAAGGTTTCAGCCTATTGCCTAAAAGCAACCTGGGTGTTCAGTCACTCGGTCGGACTCTTGCGACTCCATGGACTGTAGCCCGCCAGGCTCCTCTGTCCATGGAATTTCCCAGACAAGAATACCAGAGTGGGTTGCCATTTCTTCCTCCAGGGAATCTCCCCAGCCCAAGGATCAAACTCAGGCCTCCAGCATTGGCAGGCTGGATCCTTTACCATTGAGCCACCTGGGAAGCCAGTCAGGGCCAACAGCCACGCTTAATTCTGGGCCCTACAAGGCACTTGGCATGTCACTATCAGTCAGAACATATTCAATAACAGTCATGGCCATAATACCATAGAATAATAGAAGAATATGGGTGCCCTGGCCTCACGACACTCTCCTCCCAGCGAGTTAACACCCCAGAGCGTTGGGAGGCGGGGCCAGGTGGAGAAAAAAGTTCCGGCTGTGCAGGGAGTGTGGCTTGCTGTGTGCACATCCGCGCCTGCCTCGCTGTGTGCACAGACGCCCCACTGTGTGCACAGACGCCCTGTCTCATGAGGCCTCAGTCCCAGACTCAGTGCTGCCTGCCTGCCCATCCGCCATCACTGGGGGCCCACAGCTGTCCTCTCCGGCTCCAGACACGCAACTGGAATTGACTCCCGAACTGCACACACTGACTACATATTTTTGTTTTCTTCTTTCATAACGTGAAAGCCTTTTTTCCTATCTGTTGAGAGACCTTGTTAATTCACTTTCTCTGAACTCACACCTAAACAGGGTCATTGACGCCTCAGAAACCTGGATTTGAGTACTGTTCTGGCCTGCATGCCCAGAGCTGAGAAAGGCTAAAGGAATGTTTAGCCAAGTGTTTGGCATAGAGATCACACTCAGAATGTAGTTTTCTGAAAGAAGGAATGGAAGGAGGGGATGTTTTCTGACATTTCAAAACCCGGAGACATTCAAGTGTTAAGCCCTCTTTGGGTCACTCCAAGCTTTTGGCCACCTCATGGGAGAAGACTCATTGGAGAAGACTCTGATGCTGGGAGGGATTGAGGGCAAGAGGAGAAGGGGACGACAGAGGATGAGATGGCTGGATGGCATCACTGACTCGATGGATGTGAGTCTGAGTGACCTCCGGGAACTGGTGATGGATAGGGAGGCCTGGCGTGCTGCGGTTCATGGGGTCGCAAGGAGTCGGACACAACTGAGCGACTGATCTGATCTGAAGCTTTTCAAACTGATCTAATTCTAAGAGAAAACACATACCTCTTTGCTCTGTACCCTTGTAACAAAGATCTGGAGAGGTTTCAGATAGAATAACACATTACCCGAGTGGTACCTAACAGTTACTGAGGACTTCCTATGTCACTTTGTAAACATTCTGTGCGCATGGCACTCATTGGATTCTCAAAACAACCCTAGGAAGGACATAGGTTATACTGTTATTTCTCTTTTAAAGATGGATGAGCAGACAGAATTTGGAGGGTAAGGGACAGGCATTACTGACTCAATGGACATGAGTTTGAGCAAATTCCGGGAGATAGTGAAGGACAAGGAAGCCTGGCGTGGTGCAGCCATGGTGACTCAAAGAGCCTGACATGACGGAGTGACTCAGTGACAACAAGGGACAGTAGGAAGTTGGGGAGGGGCTGTATTAGCTCTCACATTCACGTGGGCATTTTTTTTTAAGAACTTGTGTCACCAGTACCAAGTTCTCTTGGGCTTTGAGCTGGCAGAGTGAGAAGTAAGGAGCCCAATGTCCCTGACTGCTGCTGCCCTAACCTGACTCTGACTTGACAGTGATGATACACTGAGTCCTCGTCCGAAATCTCCACCGGCCAGGATCTCCTGGTCTTCGGAACCGTCATCTCCCTGAGCCCTGCAGTCTCTTGAAACAACGGCCATGCCTCTTCTCTTTCTTGCCTCCTCATCCTCTGGTGGTGGTTGTGGGGAAGCGGGGAGGGAGAAGGGGAGGGACCACGGCTCGGTCTCTTTCAGCTGGATGTCATCAAGGCTTTTCTGAGTCGCTGCTATGGAGACAAAGCCCAGGTACTGTTTCCATTTGCCACACTTGCTATTAAAAGACAGGCACGGCTTGTGAGCCCAAGATGTTCAGTGAATCAACCTGGAACTTACCCCTTTTTAAAAATTCTAATAGAGGGTAATTCATGCAAGCTTGTTGGCAAGCCATCTGCCTCAGGGACCAGGCACAGGTTAGATAATTAAACTCAACCTGTTCCTGCATGGCTGTCTGACTTACCATTTACCTCGTCTCCGACTCCTCGCCTCCAAAAACCCACTCTCCAAACTGGTTAACTCACTGTCTCCCCCAAACACCTGTCTTGCCTTCTTATTTTTCCTCGTGCCGTTCCATCCACCTGGAATGCCCTTACTTTCCCTCTCCTCTCCAGATCTTCTTCGCAACACATTCCCTGATCGCCTCCCTCACAACGATATTTCTCCCTCCCCTGAATTGAATTCCGATCGTGATAAATTCTATATAATTCAGCTGGTAATTAATCATACGCTGACTTATGATATTCCTTCCATTGTTACCTTGAACTGTTATTTCGATCTTTAATTTTAATGTAACTGTTTCCATATGTTTGCCTTGTTGCCATAATTGGAATATAAGATCATAGAAAGTAGGAGATATAGCATATAATTGTATCCCCTTTAGCCCCTTGTTTGGGGCTGATTTCCACAATTTTCTTTTTCTTTGTGATTTATGCATTGGACAATGGGACAATCAAAATGATAAAACTATCAAATTATTTTGGCAGTAACAGATCATAGTTAGTAGATGACAAACATACATGGGTGATGGGAGAATGTGGTCCTGTGTTCCTTGAGGTGCATTCATTTTAACCTGAAGCACTGAGGAATGATTGGGAAAAGGGGAGCCATGCTTGAGGTATAGCAGGACAAAAAGGCATTTGCAAAGGAGCCTACTGGCCGTATCTCTTCCAAGCAGCTTCCTCTCTGCTCCTTCTCTTCCCAGTGAGGACATACTGCTCTAGAAAAATACCTCCATAACTTCTTGCCTTGTCTTTCTCTTCTTTCTGGCCACCTGGCAACACACACATTCATATTCCTTCTCTTTACCGCTCATCTCAAGCCATCATGGAAACATAGTCTAATGCTTCTGCTATGACTGAGACATCTTTTTCTGTTTCTCACGGCCAGGTACATTGAATCCTCACTGTAGATAGATATTTAAAAATTACAGCATCACCTTAGATGAAGTTAGTGTGTGTCATAGACAGCCTACAAGACAGCCTTCACTGATCTCTGCTTCCCAGTATTCATACACATGTGGAGTCCCCCCGCCTTGAATATAGACTGGACCTAGTGACATGTTTCTAATAAGAAGAATTTACAAAAAGGATGATTTGTCATGTTCAAGATTAGGTGGCCAAAAAAAACCCCTCTGATTTCTGTCCTGCTTGCTCTCTGGCTCTCTCTCTTTGCCTTCCCTCTGAAGGAATCCAGCCGATAGGCTGTGAACAGCCCAAGAGAGAAGCCCACATGGAAAGGGATGTCTCAAGGACCCAAGACCCGACATGTGAATGAGTTTGGACGCAGATCCTCCCCCAGCTAAACCCTGAGATGACACCACAGCCCTGCTGACATCTTAATGGCAGCCTTGGGAAAGACCCTGAGCCTGAGCCTAGAGCTCAGCTGCTGAGATTAAGTCACACGTGCGTGCGTGATCAGTCGCTTCAGTTGTGTCCCACTCTGTGTGACCCCATGGACTGTAGCCCACCAGGCTCCTCTGTCCATGGGATTCTCCAAGACAAGAATACTGGAGTGGGTTTCCACACCCTCCTCCAGGGGATCTTCCTGACCCAGGGATCGAACCAGTGGCTTCCCCTGCATCTTCAGTATCACAGGAAGATTCTTTACCACTGAGCCACCCAGGAAGGTGAAATTAAGTCATACTCACTGTGAAATTATAAATATTTGCTGTCTTAAGCCCCCAGGTTTTTAGAGTTATTTGTTAGGCTGCAATAAACAACTAATATGGTATTTAACTTTGGTAAACCAAATGGCCAAGATTGTCTGAATGCCTCTGATTATATTTATAGCATTTTCCTTCTGAGAGCTTGAAAAATATAGATGGTTCATTTCAGATACAATAATTGAGTTGACACTGAGGTGGTTGCTTCATCTCCTATGTGTTGCCTGCCTTTCATCCTAGTGAAACCAGCTGATGGTTAACAACATAGACCAAGAGCTGGGTAGAGATTTTGCAGCCAGATAAATATCTAGTAAAAGCAGCAGCATGAAGTGAGTCACTTAGCCAGCTCCAAACCAGGATGATTGGGGAAGTCTGGTATCCTCAGTCTCTGAAGTTCAACAAATTCGAATAACTTAGAAAAGAACTAAGCTGTCATTTCACTATTTGTGATAATACCTTCCCTAGTCAGAATAAATTTCACTTGTTTAGGAAGGAACTGGGGCAGCAAACCACAACCCACAGGCCAAATCTCTACCACTGCTCATTTTTGTAAATAAGATCTTATTGGAACACAGCCACACACATTTGTTTAGATATTGGCCATGGCTGCTTCTGCACCGCAATAGCAGAGCTGAGTAGTTGCGACAGTCAGTGAAATCCACAAAGTCTAAAATATTTATCATCTGGCCCTTTGCAGAAGAAGTGTGCTGATCTCTCCTCAAAGGGAATGATTTGCAGAATATATTAGAAGGAACTCTATTTCTATGGGATGTGAATTAATGTTGTATGGAAAAACAATGGGTTCTGTGGTCAAGTGTTTAGGAAATACTGAATTAAACAAAGTTAAGCACATTGCTTTGCTACAGAACTTCTCTGAGGTCTTTGTAAATCTCTAAGACGAGGACATGGAATACTACATTTTTTTAAACTTTTTTGACCGGGAAGTTCCATGTTTCAGATCGCCTAGAGCAAGAGACTAGTGTCCAACTCATTGAGAAATGCTACTCTGGTGCTACAAAAGCAGCAGTTGTCAAAGTATTAACTTTGCAAATAAAATGGAGTAGACATAAACATCAACAACCTTTGATTTCTAAAAGCATCCGTAACAATCAGAAAACATGCAGAGAAGTGGCCTCATTACCCATCATGAGCCCAATATGTAAATGAAAAGCCAAATAAACATAAACATGAAATCGTGCATTAATGGTTTGCTCTGTCTTTGTACAGATAGTCACACCAAAATAATTTAAGGGTTGAAAAGACAGCAATATGACACACTACTTAAGTAGGTCTCAAATTTTGTCCCATGGAGTCCCCACACTTCATGTAGATGCCTTAAGGACTATTACAGCTGGGAATTAAGGGGGATCTAGTTCTCAATAGCCAGTTTGAAAAATGGACTCTGTTACTCAAAAGAAGTTTGATAATCATTGCTGCTGCTAAGTCACTTCAGTAGTGTCCAACTCTGTACGACCCCATAGACGGCAGCCCACCAGGCTCCCCCGTCCCTGGGATTCTCCAGGCAAGAACACTGGAGTGGGTTGCCATTTCCTTCTCCAATGCATGAAAGTGAAAGGTGAAAGTGAAGTCGTTCAGTCATGTCCGACTCTAGCGACCCCATGGACTGTAGCCTACCAGGCTCCTCTGTCCATGGGATTTTCCAGGCAAAAGTACTGGAGTGGGGGTGCCATTGCCTTCTCTGTGATAATCATTAGCCTATTCCAAACTTTTTTCTTGAAATGAGTGCAATGAAGAATGAAGATTTCTAGAGGACCAGAGAAAGATCGTGGGCACAGATCCTGGATCCACAGCTAAGGTTCAGACCTATGTTATAACTGTCCTTTCCCTCACACCATGATGTTCTGATTAAGGACCATGGACATATTTTTTGGGTTACTGGTCAGGGCTAGAGGCCCAGACTGTACGTCTGGGAAATTGCTAGCTCCACTCACAACCTCAGTCTGAACCAGCGTGGGATGAAGAGAAGAACAGCAGGAAGAGTTTGGTGAGTTCAAGTGAAGACAATAAATTACAGAATACAACACTGATATAATAGGATGTAGAGGGGGGTGTTTCCTGTTGTCCCAGAACTATGGCTGAGGTCCAAAGCCAAGTTTGAAACTTGTTGATGATAAGTACTTCCCCAGAGGGCTCCTTCTCTGAACTGTCCCCTGTAGATAAAGAAATGAGCTGAGTTGAGGTTGGATAGGGAGAAACTAGTCTTTGGTGAAGTCCGTGTTCATGATAAAAGTCTCCTCTCTCATGTTGCCATGGTCATAGATGGTGCTTCCCTTCCCCAAATTCAAGTAAGATGGTCTCCAAGAGAACTGTGAGGAAATACTGCAGGTGACTCTGAGAAAGGGAGGCTGGTGGGGTACAGCTGAGCTGCAGACCTTAAATTCTCTGGTACAGCCACCGCAATGGAGCCTTGAGAGCTACTGAGAGAATGTGCTAGGAAAAGAGAAGTATGGTATGTTGTCCTTTGTGTGTCCTAATGCCTGAAAAAGAAAGAGGAGAAAAGAGTGTTTACTTGACACATATCACCTGGAGTCTTGAGTGGGGGGCATATTTGAATACAGAGAAGAGTGTTCACTTAGAGGTTTCTGAAGGCAGTTCATCTAGGTCAGGAGCTACATTCAGTGGGCCTGATGTATGCCTGGAAAGCAGATGTGGCAGCTCTATCCCATCCCAAGCCTCTGTGGATCTGGGAGACGCACAGGAGGACTCCAGCAGTAGAGAACTCTCACCGCTCCACGTGAAGCAACATGGAAGTTAGAGGAACACAGAACCATCAAAATCTCCACTGGACCAAGTGATGAGAAGCCCAACAGGACTAGGGTTGGAGATGTTATCACTGCTCAAGTCCAAGATACAGCTGCCTTCTTGGTAGACGGGGGAACTCTCAGAGATAGAAGGGGCCAGGGTGAACCTGAATGCATACATACACCCACACACATTCACACGCACACATGGAAGCTGACAGGTGAACTGAGAACACCAGCATCAGAAAGGACCAGACTGAAGGAGAGCTAGACCAGTGTCCCCTCTGTACCACCTGCTGCAGCCCACCTGCCCCCTCCACGCTGACCGTGCCACAGTAGGCCAGCAGAGGCTCCAGGAGGCTTCTCGTCACTAAAGGAAGGAGTTCAAAGAGAGGAGGAGGAGGCAAGTCCACGGAGAATGGACTGCCAACCTCCAAGCCTTCACGTGGAAGACACAACAGTGGGGCTTCAGAGGGAGTAGGAGGATACGAGATTCGAGACTGAAGTATCAAAATAACTGAGACTTGAGTCTTAAATAACAAAATGGACTGTTCTTATAACCAAAAGGGACAGGAAAGTTAGAGGAGCTGGCCAAGTCGTTGTTAAGGGAGTTACTTCCCAGCAGGAAAAGTGGGTCAACATAGCCTAGTTGAAGGAGCTGTTATTGGATACATATAAAATGGTTTCGTTTGTATATCCAGAACATGTTGAGATGCCCCAATAAATTTGTTCCATAAGATAAACACTTTGGATGGAATTTTAATGTTTTCTCATTTCTAATGCTTTTCTTCTAAGGGATTCTGAAGGCTTCATGCCAATATTTTCCCCATTCTGCAAATTAGCACGCAGAGAGAGAGAGAGTGGTGTTGGTTATCAAAGGGACTCTGAATCTATCTGCAGCCTTCTGTCTTCTACTCATATCACAAGGCAGCTGACTGCCTCTCAGACCCAAATGTGATCCACTTCTAATTGGAAACAGAACTTTTCAATGCTTGAGCCCCAAACAAATTAAAAAGTAGAAGGATGAGTAGGAGGGGAAGGAGATGGAAAAAGTTTTGCTTTTTCCCTAATTTGAGAATCTGTGGTTTCTCACTGGTTTTTATCAATATCAAGATTTTTTTTGTTTTGTTTTGTGGGTTTTTTTTAATGTCTCTTTTCTTTTTTTTTTTTTTTTAAATTTTCACAGTTCTCTATTCAAGACTAAATTTGTCTGTTTTAAAAAATCCATCTGGCTTTTGTGTTATGGAAGCCCACACAAGCCTGCACCAACCGTTCTAGAAGCGACAAAGAGTTATCAAATGGACCGAGTTTCAAATGAAGGGACAGCAAGCTAATTAAGGGCTGAGTTTCTTAATAAGGAAAAAGGCACAGTGGAGAGTTGAATGATGCCAAGACACATGAAAGTTTCAAGACTAAAACTGTTTGTGAGGGGAAAAAACAGCAGAAATGAGTTGGCCAATTTTTCAGGCCCTACACTCAAAATAAATACATCTATTCCCATTTGTATCAACAGACGAATGTAAATATCACTCAGAAAATCTCAAACTAACATTAACATTAGAATGAAATATAAATAATTCTGAATATAAAGACCAGGTTCAAGACATACCAAAATATAATAAAACTAGAAATAGCATTACATTTATTGTTAAGAGAATGTCACTGGTTTTCTTCAGAAACTTGATTCTTCTGCCTCAACCATACTTAGCCTTCCCTTTTACAGACTATGCTGGACAGTTTAATCTTACCCAATGAATGAATAATGTCCAAGAAAATAAAACTTTTGCAAGGAAATCATTTTGTTCAAATGATTCTGGTACAAATGAAGATCATTGTTTGGGGGGTATTTCACATCAATGCTAATGGACAAGAAAAGAACAATAACTCACAGAAGATCAATATTTAAAAGATCAATATTTTCCCATTTATTGAAAGCTTACAGATTTCAAATGTATATATTTCTGCCATACTTCCATGATCTGGGGGTCGGGTGGGGGGGCGTTGAAGAGGTTTGAAAACTTTTTTTCAATTTTGCCTCAAATGTGTTTAGGAAGCTGCTTTATCACGTTATACCTCAGTTCACTCAAAACAAGAAAACTATTGATATCTACAGCAAGCCCTGCATGCCTCTAGGAAATGAATTAGGCACCCATTTGTAAGATATTTCTTTGAGTTTCATTTAAAAAAATGGCATGTGATAATTGTGAGATGCCCCAAAGTGAAATCAGGGTGTCGTTAGGTTGGAGCATTTCCTTTGGTTGAACTAAAGATAAACAAGCAGCCCCTTCACAATCTCTCACTTTTCTGAAAGTAGATTTCCTCGAGGGAAAATCGAATTGCTGCAAACTGTAGAAATGGAGAGACGACAGAGAGATGGATGGAGAATTTTGAAGAGGGCAAGAGACCAGACAAGCTCAAAAAGCTCAGTTACTATCCTGTTAAAATATAACCCACAGAATGTTACACCATAGCATCCTTCACAGCCATCTGCTTCTGCCATTATCTTTGGTTCCCACAAACAGATTTCAAAATTTGAATCTGGCCCTCAGTGAGTTTAGGAACATTTAGCAGGATTTTCTGGATGGGATCAGAAAAGCCACTAATTAACTCACCATTCCTGTCTTAAGAAACAGTCTATGTCTTGGCCTTTCAATGAAGGCATAGCACAGTCTTGTAATCCTGTGTTTTTTCACATCCTTCACAGGACCTAGAATAGAATTTGAATACATCTACTATGCATTCTCATCTCTTTCTCTGCATCTCCACTTCCACCCCTCCCCACCAGACCTACCGACCATCATGTCATCTTCCCACATTTGGTTTATAGCAATAGCCACCTACTGCTTTCCTGTCCTCCACTCTGGGTTCCCTCCAATCTGTTCTCCATAGCCAGAGTGAACTTTATCAACGTAAATTAGAGCAGGCACTCCTCTTTTTGAAACCTTCCAATGGCCTTATGTTGTATTCTGGGGGAAAATCCAACTCAGTGTATTAGCTGCTAAGGCATTATATGTCAGTTAGCTATGGAAAAAGTGAAAGTGAAGTCGTTCAGTCGAGTCCGACTCTTTGTCACTCCATGGACTATAGTCTACCACGCTCCTCCATGCATGGGATTTTCCAGGCAAGAGTACTGGAGTGGGTTGCCATTTCCTTCTCCAGAGGCTCTTCCCGACCCAGGGATCGAACCCAGGTCTCCCACATTGTAGGCAGATGCCTTACCATCTGAGCCACCAGGGAAGTTAGCTATTGCTACATAACAAATTAACCCAAACTCAGTGGCATAAAATAACCATCTCTCTTGTGTCAATGGGATTTTGCTGATATCACCCAGATGTGCTTTGGCTCATGCGTGTCTGTGAGTTGACTGGGGTTCTACTTCATGTTCCTTTCATTCTCACAAAGTTTACGTTATTGTTGTTTTTAATTTGCAGCCACACAATCTGGGAGTGGACCTAATTGATGAGGCAGAGCATGTACTATGCCTAGAACCCACAGCACTTCCAGAGGTCCGAAGAGTCATTTTAATTTTACTCTAAAATTAGAAGAAAAAATTAAATATGTTAATAATGAATATACAATAATGAATTCACTAGTATTTTTGTTTTATACCAACACAGTTATAAAATATCATTCTGAATCATTTTTTACAGATAATATAGCCCTTCAAGGTAAAATTACCTGGGGTCACGAAAGCCATAATGCAAGCTTCTACGATCCTAGGTAATCAAACTAGAACTCAAGCTTTGAGAACTGATTATTGGTCCTGTTTTTTTCACTTTGGTAAGCCATTCAGGAAACTTCTATTTTGTCCCTAAAAAAACAGGGAGGTAACTGGTAAGTTTCTTTTCCCTCTCTGGAAAGGGGATACTTCAAACACTGGAGGACTGCTCCCTGCATTCATTAGCTTGCTCTACCCTAGACACTTGGATGTTTTCCTCTATCTAGCAGGCACAGAGTTTATAATTAATATTGTCCCACATTTGGTCTGTTACTGTGAGGTCCTCATCACTAACTCATAACCATGCATTGTTAATACAAGGTGGCTATGTAGAGAGTTACTTTAGTCCTTTGCCAAGAGCAGTGGAAGACTCTTTCCTGCAAGAGTTCAAGTCCTCTTTAAACTTCATTTACACGGGGAACCCAGTCACATGGTCAATTCTCTTAGGTTTATAGAAATCTAATGCTAGCCAGATATCATGAGACCCACCGGGCACACAAAAACGGAAGGTACTGTTGAACGGGTGAGGCAAAACTATGCTTCACCTTTCAAGATAATTAGATTCAGTTTAAAAGAACTTTGTTTATCTGGCATAATCTCGTCCTTCCCACAAGAATAAATGTACTTTGTAACCATATAAAATTTTTTACTTATCCCATCCTTTTTTTCAAGAAGCTGTGCAAGTTTTTAGATCGCTGCATAGAGTATATTCCAAAGTTCATTTGTCTTGTGAAACTCTGAATTGGCTTTGCAATTTCAAAATTGTTTTGACATAAGTCTTTATTTTTTAATAGGTAGTTCATTTCCTGTTTCTGTGTGCCTCTTAATGACTGTGTGAGAGCTTGGGTTACTTTTCCTCTCTGGCCCCCAAACCACAAGTGGGAAAAACTGCAATCTTGCAAGGGCCACGTAAGCTACCTAAATATTTTCACAGGTCTCTGATTTTTTTTTTTTTTTTTTTTTTTAGCTGAACTGGGAGAGAAACTTTCATGGCATTTTTACCCTTCTGGAATGTAGAATTCATTTAATATCTTCTCTATTTATACATATTGCTTGGTATTCATTATTCCTAATACCCACCAGGCTCCATAAAAATATGGCTTTTCAAGCTCTCCTCTTTGAGGGACTACATGGGTCTTATTGCCCATGAATTGAAAAAAAAAATTCCCTCTTCCTCAGTTCTCTGTTTGTATTATTATGCTTAAAATGTCCTAAGCTTGAGCCAGTCTCCTATTCCTCCCTTTCATTACACTTCTGTAGGTGATACTGAGACACATCTTCAAACAATGTGAAAAGTGTGAAAGTGTCAGTCACTCCATCATGGCTGACTCTTTGCGACCCCATGGGCTGTAGCCTGCCAGGCTCCTCTGTTCATGGGATTCTCCAGGCCAGAACACTGAAGTGGGTTGCCATCCTCTGCTCCAGGGGATTTTCCCGACCCAGGGATTGAACCCAGGTCTCCCGCACTGCAGGAAGATTCTTTACAGTCTGAGCCACCAGGAAAGCCTCCAAACAATGTGAAGAGACACTCGGGAATGCCCTTTGGAGCAACCTGGTTAGGAGGCACAGGGGGCCCAGCTGGACTAACTCCCCCAAGAGTCACCTGGAGGACAGGTTATACTGAGCAAGGTGGCCACTCCCTCTCAGCTGTCTCCCTGTCTCATTTCTAGGTGGAGACCCCTGATTTCCCTTGGGAGGGTCTAAGGCAGTGGTTCACAAAGGCTGGCCCCTGGACCAGCAGCATCAATACCACCTGAAAACTTGCTAGAAGCACACAATACTGGGCCCACCCCAGGGCTCCAGAACCGGAAACTCTAGGGTTGGTAACCAGTGACCTGTGTCTTAACAGCCCTTCCCAGTGACGGTGATGCTCATGCTTGAGAACAACTGGACTAAGACCAAGACCTGGTTTTTCTTTTTTAAACTAAAGTTACACAGCATCAGTTTACTTAGTGCCCCCAGAGCCTTTTTGAAATCTATGCTTCCTGGTCCGTATTCAGTAGCTCTACTTTTGATACACAGCACAGCCTCTGCCCTTCTGGGTCACCAGCAGCATTGGCAGAAGTGTGCACGATCTGTTTTTCACAGCTTCTCCGAGCTCCTGTCAGCACTTCCATCCTTTACATTTCTATCTGTGTCCCATTCATGCCAATTGTTGTTTCCTGGATCTTTTAATCTCTTCTCATTCTAGGATATCAGGTAGTAAAGACTGAAATGTCTATTCTTCCCAAGACAACTTGAATTCTAACACAGTATCTTAAAGCCCCAGTAACTATCATTATTGTCTGCACTGGTCAGGATATCTGAGTTATATGGTACTGACAAACAGGCCCCAAATCTCAGGGGTTTACAGGCATGAGGGGTTATTACCAGTCACACCGGATGTCCAGCGAGAATCCGTGGGGAAGGACGATCTGCTGAGGGAGGTAAACTGCGCAAGGGGACCCTGCTAGCAGGGACTAGAAACAAACTGCGAGTGTGGCTGAAGAAAAGAGTGTGGCAAAGCACAGGCTGGCTCCTCGGGCTCTGCCCAGAAGTGACAGTGACATGGTCTCCCTTCCCATGTCATTGGCCAAGCCCAATCTCAGTGGAACCCTGAAGTTTAGTCCTCCTTCCAGAAGAAGAAAGGGCTATTGCTGACCCGTGATGCCATCTTAGTCCATCCACCAAAGGACAGACCACGGATGGAGAATTTCAGACTCCAAGGTGGGCAGCTGAGACAACCTCTGGGTGTGGGTCTAAGATGGAGGGTGGGTCTAAGATGGAGGGGACTTCCCGGAAGGAGGCTCCTGAGTGATGGTCCTCAAGCGCTAGTCACGGGGACTGCTATCTAGAGGAAACGGGAGACTGACTTGAATGGAGTACCATCTGAGGGCTGGCAACTGTGCCAGCCCCCTCCATTCATCTCACTACATCCTCACCTTGGGCTGGAGAGAAAGGAACTAACCTTCTGCAGACAAAAATGTTAAAAAAGAGCCAAGATTCAGACCAATCTGAAACTTGCCCATCTGGACATGGGACACCGTAGACCTGGGATGCTGACTTCACGGGCACCCACAAAGCTTGATCTGCTACCAGAAAGACAAAGGCTGAAGGAAAGATGTCTCTCTCTCAGGCGGCAAAGAAGGGCAGTTTTTCTTCACTGAGCCCAGTGCTTCTGGGATAGAATCAGCCTCCATAGTGGGACAGGCATCCCTCTCAGGCCAGTGTGATTTGTGCTCTCAAACTGAAACAGCTTCCCCACTGAGGACACAAGTGTTCGGGATTTTAATTAAAGGAGCAGTTCTTCAAATAAGTGCAGGTGAAACTGTTAACTTTATTAACTATCAAGAAATCCACCGAAGGGACTTCCCTGGTGGTTGGGTGGTTGAGACTCCAAAAGACTCTACTCTTTCCATGTAGACGGGCATGAGCTCCATCCCTGGCTGGGGACCTAAGATCCCATGGGGTATGCAGCGAAGCCAAAAAGTTTTTTAAATTTTTAAAGATCGGACTTCTCTGGTGACCAAGGGGTCAAGACTCCGTGCTTCCACAGCAGGGGCCACAGGCTCCATGGGGAAGTTCCACATGCTCTGCCAGGCGGGCAAGAAAAGGAAAAGCAATCCACAGAAATCTCGAGTGTGCCTAGATAAATGAAATAAATAAACTAGTTTAATGAAACCATCAACTCCACCTTTTTAGTAAAGAAGACTTCATATCTTCTTGCAGGAAGCCCTCTGGTTTACATCATGAATGGTATTTGGAAAGAAAATCTCATCCCTCTGGCTACATTTCAACTTTTTTAAGCCACTGAGTCATAAGCACCCATAATGCACGTTAGAAGGTATCATTGGTGGAGAAACTAGGAGGGAAAAACGTCCAGGGAGCAGAAGAGAAAGCATCCAGCAAAGTGGGTAACAAGCAGATAACTTCGTCAAAACGGGCTCCAAAAGTGCTTACCTTACTCAGAGAGGGCACTAAAGCCCTTGATGCAAACACATCATGAAATTATGTTGACGCAATGCTGTACTCAGCAGCTCCATCAGCAGGGCGCCAGCTGACTTCAAACGCCGCCCAAGAACACCAAGAACTAATAACCATGGGTGCTGTCCAGGGTCAGCCCCCAAACACCCCAGGACGTAAACATTCAAAGCCCAAGAAGGATGTGATCTTTCAAAGTTTTGCAGCGGTCCAAGCCCTTCTAAGCGACAACTAAATATTGGTAGTCCTCTTATCCTCAAACTGTCACGATTATAAAACAGGCAGTCTCAAAGAAATTCGCTGGCTTTTGTGATCAAATCCATTAGAAGTACTTTGGCAAAAGACAAGATCTTCCTAGCCGACGACAAATGCGACAATAATATAGCATGGCGGGGTATCAACAAACAGCCCTTTGTTTTCCCTCCAATCCCCAGGAGGGACTTGGGTTAAAATAACAGCAACTTGGAAGCACTCATGTATATGGAACTAGAATAAATTAATCTCTAGGCCAACTGCCTGTAATATAATCACTTGCTGTATAAATTCTATTGAAATGATAAATCTAGCCTGACTTTAATTACTAGGGTATCTTTCTGTATTTTCAGTAACATACATACATAAATCCTAAAATCCAACAAATAATAAAGCAAAAACAGCTGAATGCACATAGAGTTTTAGGGAATACTTGGAGCTGGCTGATGATCCCATCATTAGCCTGTTAAAATCCACCAGCTCATCCTATAATTTTCCCTTTACTGTGCTTTAAACTCTCTCTTCATTCCAACGATTATGCTGAACACATTCATATATCACATGCATTATATCTCTCCATGTTTTCCAGATGGTATTTGATAAAATGGAAACAAAAGAAAGGCAGAGAAAAAAAAAATAGATGTTTTCTACTTTGGGGCTTGAAACAGTTTCTCCCTTGGTAGAGAAAAATGTGAACTAACCCATCCAGGGCTAATGGAAAAGCTCAAGAAATATGGTTCATCTAGATGTGACATCTTCTGGACTCAGTGGTTCGGGCCACTCTGGTCTTTAGCCAGGTTCTACAAACCAAAGGTAAAGGTTTCCTTAGCTCAGGTATAACCAAGAATAACTGGTTTAGGCTAGAAGGAAATTGGCAACAGTTTAGGTGAGTGGTTTAGGTGTCAAAAGACTCATTTCAGTATTTCCACAGTTACAATAATTCTGATGTTTTAAAGTCAGCATTGATAGACTCCAAGACCTTTAATATATAAAATTACCAATTTCAAATGCATCAAAAATATTTTAACAGGTCACTTAAGAAGTAAAAATACCAAGTTAGAACATGACTTTTCCAAAGCTACCTATAAAGATTCCATTTTTGTGTAGCGGATAACTCTGAGATGATCATTATTTTTCTTTCAAGAATTCTAGATATAAATACTTATGTGTTTTAGGTTTTTTGTGTTTTTTTTTAAGAATAACACACCAAATTTCAAAGAAATAAATTACATGGATGGTAAGGAAGATCAAATCATTTTGAAGCAATAAATTTTGTGCATAATCAGTTCCTCTCATTATCAAATGATTATTGCCATTTTGTCTAATTCAGCCCCTGCAGATAAGTTCATAAGTTTATAAACAGCCCCGATGGGCTTTTATAAGTTATTGTGGACACAAATATGTGCCCATCTACTCTGCATTTACTCTCAGGGCTTGTCCCGATGGTCAGGGAGGAGCGCATCATGGGCCCTCTGGAACACTGACTCTGGGTGTAATTTGGCCATGTCCTCCAGTAGGGACATCTGGCTTATTGATTTCAATCCTTTTGCCAAAAAATGCCTCCTCGTGTCACTTTTCTTCCCAGACAAATACCCAAAGAGGGGTGAAGGGTCCCTGTTCTGTGTGTAGGTGAAGGGAGCAGGGACTGCTACTCCCCAGCTTTGCCTGAATCCTTTTATCCAAAGCTTCCCTGTGAACCCCACGGCTCAGCCCTTCCCCAGAGACACCAAGGAACGTGAAGCCTGGATTCAGATTTCTCTGCATCACATAAAAGCGACACAACGTACATAAGTTGCAGAGACACGTGGGGCCTGGATTCTGTCGTCTGAAAAGTGGGATAGCAATTCCTACGTGACAGGGTTCTTCCAAACCGTCCACGGGGTAAGGTTTGAGAAACACCAGGTAAGAAGGATCTGGCATATAAAAGATGTGCGACAAATTCAGCTTTCTTTCTTTTAGTCATTGACAGTTTTCCCACTATGCCCAGCTTTCTCCTTGACTTTCTTAATCTCTTTCAGGCTCTTCTTAAAAATGTTCACAGGGAACACCTAGCATCATGTGGCGTCAGAGCTGGGAGAGCTCTGAGACATCATGCAGGCTGGGTGGGCTTTTTGCTGTGTATTTGCCTCTCCACACACCTCATTTTTGGAGCATCAAAACCAGTCATCTAAATGCTGATACGACACATGCCTCTAGCATTTCATAATCTGAATAACCTCATACATTAGCTGAGTAAAGGAGCACAGCCCATCGACACAACCTTCGCTTGTGCTTTCTGAGAAGCGAGCTAGTATTCACAGAGTACCTGCCACGTGCCAGGCACTCAAGCTTTGTGACCCTGTTAGCCATCACACCTTTATAAGAAAGGGTGCCTATCGCCCCGTGTTTTGCTGCATTTTGTACCTGAACACAGTGGTCACCTGCTCAGTTAAAGATAGAACCAGCTTCAAACCCACATTTATATGACGCAAAGCCTGTGTTCTTTTGGGATACCTTATGGAGAGCAAGGTCTTCCCTGGTAGCTCAGCTGCTAAAGAATCCACCTGCAATGCAGGAGACCCCAGTTCGACTCCTAGGTCAGGAAGATCCCCTGGAGAAGGGATAGGCTACCCACTCCAGTATTCTTGGACTTCCCTGGTGGCTCAGACAGTAAAGAATCTACCTATAATGCAGGAGAGCTGGGTTGGATCCCTAAGTAGGGGAAGATCTCCTGGAGGAGGTCATGGTAACCCACTCTAGTATTCTAGCCTAGAGAATCCCATGGACAGAGGAGTCTTGTGGGCTGCAGTCCACGGGGTTGCAAAGAGTCAGATGTGACCTAGCAGAGCAGTGACAAAAGCCTCGACCACGAGGGGTATAAGGATGAGCCTAGAAATAGAGAACTGACGCTTCTGAACTGTGATGTTGGAGATGACTCTTGAGAGTCCCTTGGACAGCAAGGAGATTCAACCAGTCCATCCTAAAGGAAATCAGTCCTGAATATTCACTGGAAGGACTGATATTGAAGCTGAAACTCCAATACTTTGGCCACCTGATGTGAAGAGCTGACTCATTGGAAAAGACCCTGATGCTGGGAAAGATTGAGCGGGAGGAGAAGGGGATGACAGAGGATGAGATGCTTGGATGGCATCGAGTCAGTGGGCATGAGTTTGAGTAAATACCAGGAGGTGGTGATGGACAGGGAGGCCTGAGGTGCTGCAGTCCATAGGGTCTCAAAGAGCCAGACACAACTGAGTGACTGAACTGAGAAACAGGGAGGTAAAGATTCTAAATTAATAAAGGCAGCAACTTCTAGGCATAAGCACGTGGGCAGCTGCCTTGGGGTCTATTGATCGATCACTGTAGGAAGTTCCAGAAAGCACTGAAGAGCATGGAATCCTTATCAGGAACCACACCATCCATTGGGTAGAAAAAAGGTTTTGAACTTTGCTAACCCTGAACAGAACACAAAGGTAACAAAAAGGATAAACACAAACCCATGAGACTTGAGAAGGAAAATTTGCAGAATTGAATCCAGATTGGTTTGGACGAAGGGCATATACCTGGTGCAGAGCTCCTCTTAATGGAGTCAGATCAATGCTCTTATTTCTCCGTTGCGGAGAGAAGAAAATGAAATGCTTTTTAAAAGCCCTTTGAAAAATGAAAAGGCTTATAAAATGTACTGATTCATTAGTAGATTGAAGAGATCCCTAGTTTGGAAATCAGAGACCTGAGGCTCAGGGTCAGCCTTGCCTCTACTAGCTGTGTGACCTTAGCCATGCACTCCAGCTTCCCAGGAGGTTGCACTGGTAAAGAATGTGCCTGCCAGGGCAGCAGACGCAAGAGATACAGGTTCATTCCCCAGATCGGGAAGATCCCCTGGAGAAGGAAATGGCAACCCACTCCAGTATTCCTGCCCAGCAAATTCCACGAACTGAGGAGCCTGGTGGGCTATAGTTCATGGAATCACAAAGTGTCAGACACGACTGAAGACGCACTCGGGAGGGTCGTGCGCTCAGTTCTATAGTCCTCAATTTCACTAACAGAAAAATTAAGGGTCCCTTAACATTTTGTAGGCTTGCCTGGTGACTCAGACAGTAAAGTGTCTGCCTGCAATGTGGGAGGCCCAGGTTCAATCTCTGGGTCGGGAAGATCCTCTGGAGAAGGAAATGGCAACCCACTCCTGCACCCTTGCCTGGAAAATCCCATGGACGGAGGAGCCTTGTATGCTACAGTCCATGGGGTCGCAAACAGTCGGACACGACTGAGCTACTTCACTTTCCTTTATCCTTTCTCATTTTGTAAAATATTGTCCCAGTTACTCATGTTACTGCTCCGATCATTCCCTGCCCCCCTAAAATGTACACGCCTCAGGAATTCAGTGCCCCTGAATTCCAGGCTGATGGAAAGCCAGAGCTGAGGTTTGTTCCCTCAGCATTGTTCCAGGGAAGTTCTAAATTTGCACATTGTACAGAATCAGGAGTGAGCACGCACACACAAAACAGATGGCATCAGACAAAACTTGCTAACCTTTAAAAAGATTCCAGTCTGGCTACCCCAGCAGTCTAGTGGCAGGGGTCTCTGCCCAGAGGAGTTGAGACAGGTGAAGAACTCCCCGGCTGCTCCGCCCAAACCCTGTCGATTCAGCAGCTTCGCCCCCTGCCTGGCAAAGTGCAGCCATGTGGCATTCTAGAAACCGCCCGCCCCCAGAGGTCTCCCAGCAACAAGCCCCTGGAGGAAGCCCTTGCTTTCTGTTGTTCCAGGACTGTCATGGACCAAGGAGCCTTGAAAATTGGGGAGCTAAAAGAACCCCAGCTCAGAATTTGAAACAGACTTATTTTCTTTTTTTTTTTTTTTAGTTTTCAGTAGACTTTTTTTTTTTATTATTATTATTATTATTTTTTTAATTTTTCTTAACTTTACAATATTGTATTACTTTGACTATACAGACTTATTTTCTTTGTCTAGAAGAGTCTTGGTCTGTTGGTAGATTTGAACGGTTTCTTTAGAGTCAAGTGATTGATAAACAGGTCGGAAACCCTGTACCTAAAGGAGCATCTTTCTCTGCAGAGTGCATCCCTCCAGAGTCTGTCCACTCCCACTGAGCAAAACCTTTTTGGAATTTGCCTTCACAGGAGAACTCACTCAAAAAAAAAAAAAAAAAAAAAAAGATTCTCCAGCCAAATAGCCTGGATTTGTGTTATGGGTTGCAATGTGTCCCTACTCACCACTCCTAATCCCCAGAAACTGCAGATGAGATATCATCTTATTTGGAAATAGTCTTTATAGATGTAATCAGGTCAAGATGAAGTCTTTGGGCCATGCTGTGCTAAGTCGCTTTAGTCTTGTCTGACTGGAACCCACCAGGCTCCTCTGTCCATGGGATTCTCCAGGCAAGAATACTGGAGTGGGTTGCCATGCCCTCCTCCAGGGGATCTTCCTGACCCTGGGATCTAACTCGCGTCTTTCATGTCTCCTGCGTTGGCAGGTGGGTTCTTTACCAATAGCGCTGCCTAGGAAACATGAAGTCATGCGGTTGAGCTTAGTCTAATCTGAGTGACGTCGTGATCAGAAGAGGTAAATTTGGACACAGACACATCAGACATGCTGTGTGAAGAATGTAGGTACCTACCCAGAGACTTGTAGGTACTGAGGGAAGAAGGCCGTGGGAAGATGGAGGTGGAGACTGGAGCTGTGCAGCTATAATCCAGGGAACTCCCAGGGCAACTAGAAGCTGGGAAAGGCAAGAAAGAACACTTTCCTAAAGTCTTCTGATGGGGAAGACAGCCACCTGACACCTTGATTTCAGACTCCTTGATTTTAACCTCCAGGACTGTAAGACAGTAACAGTTGCGTTCTAAGCCTCCCAGTTCGTTGTACTTCCTCTGGCAGTCTTAGGAAACTCATACAGTTTCTTTCTCAGTTTCACCAAGTACTAGTCATGTGACCTCAGGACAAGTTCCCTAACCGATCTGGCACTCAGTAGCCTCATCTGTAAAATGGGAATAATGCCAGACAGGTTAATACATGCTTCATAGAATTGGCATGGAAATGAAGTAATAATATCAATTAACTCACTTAATTCAGCAATTAAGATGCTTGTCACGCAGTAATGGCTTATATAATTGTAGACAGTGATGATGGTGATAATAATGATGATGACCTTATATTGTGCCCTTTTAAAACTTCATAATGATAAATCTTTATTCTTTAAACCCCAAAAGGCATTTCAAGCTGAAGTTGTGAATAAGGTGGGCCACCAGACTGAATTATATTGTTTTAAAACAGAAACATGATCTGACTTTTAAATAGTACGTGTGGGTGTTTAAGCAGTGCAGGCATTGGAAAAGCCCTAGGTGGTAATAAATGTCAGTCGCAATGGCCGGTCACCAACTGCTTGGTTTCAAAAAATAGGCAGATACGCTGGGGAAACTTGCTGTCATGAGTGGCACACCCACGCATGACCCTACTTCTGAATCCACAGAAGGGCAGAATTGCATCTTCCAGCCCAGCTGTAAAAAAGAGTAAGGCTGAATGCTGGGTACACCTTTGCACGCCACCCACATTTCGCACAAATGTTCCTTGTCCCCTGTCTCTGGTGTCTCTGAGGTGCCTAGGAAAATGCTGAGGCTCTGCAGGTTTAGATATTGGTATAAGCAAGACGGAAAGATAGTTTATTTTAGGCATATAACGTTCCCTGCTGGTGAGAAAGCATCATTTTAACTTTGGCAAGTTCTTTTCTGATTGTTTCTGTAAATGAAAACCCAGGTATGTTTACATCTATTATGTGTTTTGTCCAAGTGCTTTGAAAAGGGAAAAGATGGTATCTTCCGAAATTGTATACTGCAAGAAACACATCCTTTTAAGGTTGCATAGTGGTGGGAATGTCTTCCATGTAGACGGTCCGTCAAAGTGTTAGTTGATCAGTCGTGTCCCACTCTTTGCGACGCCATGGACTGTAGCCTGTCAGGCTCCTCTGTCGATGGAATCCTCCAGGCAAAAATACTGGAGTGGGTTTCCATTCCCTACTCCAGGATATCTCCCCGACCCAGGGATCAAACCCAGGTCTCTTACATTGCAGGCAGATTCTAGAGGGTCTAGAAAAACCATCTTTTCTAAAATCATCTCACTTGTTAGAGGAGCTTCCTGGTCATCCTATTTAGAGTTCATGGGCTGACCCTTCATAGAAGGTAAAACTGTAGTTGATTTTTGACTAAGGATAGGGAATCAAAAGTTTGAAACACTCCCCAAGCTCAACCATCGAATTATGATCCAATAATGACTCCTTACTTATGAGCACTTGTTCCATGCCTGGCCCTAAGCTGTGAGTGGTATAGGTCACCATTTTTGTGCTTTCCAGAGAAAAGTAAATATGCCCTGAGTACAAATTATGTCGTGACCCACCGTTAATCCTTTCAACACACATTGTCTTGTGTCCTTTTTGCTACAGGAAATGGGATTATTATTTCCATTTTATAGGTAGAAATGTAATGCAATGGGATGCAGAAAAAATAACAAACTTGCCTCACTGAATAGCAAGATTCAGGATTTGCCTAGTAGTCTGCACTCTCCAAAGTCTTCGACCTTTCCACAACTCTGTACTGTCCCGTCTTTTTGGTTACCCAAGACTTACACTTTGAGCAAATACATAACAGGATGTAATAAAGGGTCGAAATGCCAAATTCCACCTTTTAAATGCCAAAGAATTTGATACAGAGAGTGATCTGTTGGTTGGAGGAAGTGAACAAGGCACGTGACTGACAGAACTCTGTTTCTCTGTGGAATACCAGGCAACAGATCTTTCACTTGCCTCCCGTGTCAGCAGAAGAAAAACAATATGCATTCATTTCAAATGCTTGGGATTCTAAGATAAATCATGGAGCAATTCAGAGAATGGGGCATCCCCCATAAATGTTTACTGTCTGCATGCTAAAAACTGTCTGGGCCAGAGGGTTTCCATCTGGTTATATCCTGAGATAAAAGACAACGTTAGAAATAGTAACAGAGACAAGACACAGTACATGTGAAAGTCATAGATGCTGGACTTCCAGGGGTAACCAGAAATGTTGCTATTGAGCTCTTTTATTCATGGATGTGTCCATTTAACCATTTATTCATTCATTTAAATATTTGTTAAGTATTAAATATTCTAAAAACTTCTATATCATATATATAAAACTTCTATGGTACAACTATATAACTTCTATTATAATCTTTTGTCATTATTTTCTCTCTTTAAGAATATTTTGAAATCTGCTGTTATTCTTGGAAGACCTGTTGTCTGATTGTTAAAAATGTTGGTTCAGAACACACAAACAGCAAGACTTCTATTGTTGCATGACTCCTATATGAGCCACCAAATATGGATCCAGGTCACAGTAATATATTCTCAGAAAGATTTATATGGAAGGAAAAACTCAGTCCTCTCTCTTCTTAATCTCCATCAATTCTCCCTAAGGCCCTTGACTCTAAGAAAAAGGTTCATTTAATTTCTCTAGAAGAGTACCATTCAAATCTATAAAAATTTCATAGTCGGTAGATTTAATAAGAAGCACTCCACATTTAAGAAAAAAAAACGAATTAGAAGACTTCGAAAAGTTGCTTCTTGAGGCTTGTTTGCTATTAGTTTAATCACAAAGACCACATGAAAATTGTAATTCTCTGGAATGAAGTCTAGCCACTAAAATGATAAATGTGACAGTTATGCCTTGGAACTGCATTAGGGTGTCAGAGCAGGGGAAGGGCGGCTGCTGCAAAAGGAATAATCCCTGCTTACCTTCCAATCTTACATAATTGTTGGTGGATTCCTATAAGTCACAAGGCAGAAATCACTCCTATTTTTAGATGAGCTTATTAAAATAGTTTGTTTAGGCTTCACTTCAACGCACTAAATACAAGCAGCCAAGTACTTCCTAGATCTGGCAAGAAAAGATCCGCTGTAACTTCATGCCCTCCAAAAATATGTCCTTTGTTCATTCATTCATTCATCCATCCATCCATCAAATACCTGTTGAGCTCCTCTGATGCGCTATGGACTCTTTCTACATGAGAAAAATGTAAAATCAGGATGTAAAATGCTCTCTGAACATATATTCTGATATGCTCATTCACTCAGTTGTGTCTGACTCTTTGTGACCCCATGGACTGTAGCCCACCAGGCTCCTCTGTCCACGGAGTTTCCCAGGCAAGAATACTGGAGTGGGTTGCCAGTTCCTACTCCAGCGGATCTTCCTGTCCCAGGGATCGAACTTGCATCTCCTGCTTTGGCAGGCAGATTCTTTACCACAAAGCCACCTGGGAATCCCAACATACATTCTATTGGTGGCCAAAGAGTAGAGGAATAACAGATTCAATCCATAAACAAAAAAGAAAAGTGCACAGTCCTTTAGACAGTGGTTTGTGTTATGAAGAAAAGCAAAGGGAGGGAGCTTAGGGAGCGTCCATGGTTGGTAGGGAGAGAATGAAGGGAAATCGTCATGGAAAACGTGACATTTCCAAGGGTCTGAAGGCAGGGAGGTGGTGGGACGCTGGGAAGGCATGCGTACAGCAGGGGAGAGGGAATGCCAAGAGAACGCTCTGGGGAGGAAGACGCCTGAAAGTGCTCGAGGCGCAGACCAAAGGCAGTGCGACCAGAAGGGAGGGAGAGAGGAGGCAGAGCACGGGGGACTCGGCATGTGTCCAGTGGAGGGGGGCGCTCTTTCCTCCGGGCTGGCCAGGGGCAGGCAGGGGGCCGATCTAATAAATAGGAATACAGGATAACAGTGAAACTTTAATTACTGATAAGCAATTTGGTAAGAGGAACGATGGCTCCCCCCAAATATAGACATCTTCATGCTCCCCCCAAATATAGACATCTTCATGCCCAAATATAGATGCCATCTTCTATGGAATCTGTTACCTTATATGCCAAAAGGGACTCTGCGTTAACGACATAATGACGTTAAAGGTCTAGCAATAGGACCGTTATCTGGGATCGGCCAAGTGAGCCCAGACTCATCACAGGGACTCTTGAGAAACAGAAGAGGAAGGCAGATGAGTTGGAAAAGCAGCTGTGATGAGCCAAGTTGAGGTTCGAGTGATGTGATTATCACCCTTGAAGAGGAAGGAAGGCCTCACAAGCCAAGGAGTTCAAGCTGCATCAATAAACTAGAAAAAGAAATGACCTCCCTGGTGGTCCAGTGATTAAGAATCCACCTGCCAGTTCAGGGGACTCGGGTTTCATCCCTGGCCTGGAAAGATCCCACACACCATGGGGCAACTGAGCCCATGTGCCCAATATTGAGCCCACAGTCTAGAGCCCACGCTAACCCCACTGAGAAGCCCGCGCACCGCAGCTAGAGAGGAGCTGAAAGTAGAGAAAAGCTCACTCTCAACAGTGAATATCCACGCGGTCAAAAGTAAATCAATAAAAGATTTTTTTTTAAAGAAAAGACAAGGAAACATATTCTCCTAGAGCCTCCATAAGGAACTCAAACTTGACAAAACCTTGATTTTTACCTGCTGATCTCCAGAACTGTAAGATAATAAATGTGTGGGGGCTTTTAAGTCATAAAATTTGCAGAAGCAACAGGAAAGCAATACAAAGAAATAATTGTTGGTATAAATATGTCCCATGCAACTTTTGTGACAGTTATGCTAAAAAATGGCTCATTATTAGTCTGAAATTCAAATTCAACTGAGCATCCCCTATTTTAACCTGTTATGGGAATTGAGAAACTTGACACTCTCTGATTTTCATGGAAAAAAAGTTACTCTGGCTCTGGTATTGAAGACAAGGGCAGGAAGGAAGGTTAAGAAGTAGGGAGACCTACTGAAGGGCTGACACAAACATCCAGATGAAACATGACAGTGACTTGGGTCAGGATGGCATGGTAGAGGTGGTGAGTGGGTCTGCCTGCATCTTATCCCTGTGGCAATGTCTTCACCCTGGAATTCCCCTTGTGCCCTGAATTCTTCTAGTAAGACTAAGCAGAATTCAGCTTTGCAACCAGTTCATGTGGCTCCAGTGATGGAAGTCCCCTCAAAGAAGAGAAGACTAGACCCAGAAAACAGAAGCAACCCACCGAACTTTCATGGGTACAAATCACAGTTCACCATTTTCATTCTTTGGCTGCGACTCCAACCTTGTGCAGCATTTAGAGAGAAGACATCATTTAGAAAGAAGACCTAGAACATATTCATCTACAGATGATATTCATCTTTCCAAAAGGCAAAACTTTTTTTTTTATTACAAAGACCAGGATTTCAGTGCACAGGTGGTTTCTTTGGCAGACATACTTCCCAAATACTCATGAGTCTGCTCCGTGGCAAATCTTGCTGGCTTTCTCAGCTGGCTTGAAGAGCATCTCACCCCACTCTTTTCTATTCTTGGAGATCTTCCTTCTGACTTTTATGAAAGATTTAGGAGTCTGGGTGTCTGAAGACCTAGAATATGAATTCTCTTGTGTTGGCTACCGTTGTTCTTCTGCTTCATTTGGCTGGGAGACTACACTGTGTATTTTTATTCACTGCTGCTTGTTAGTGAATTCATGCAAGTGGGTTATTGGAGACTGCTATCACCAGAATCCCCCCGCTAAGGAAAAGTGAAGATGTGTCTGAACAAAGTAACTGGGCAGGCTAGGTGAGCACATCCAGGTTTCCAGGCATCAGCTTCACCAAGGTCTTGGTTCTTCCCACCTGGCTCAGACTTAGGTTTTCAATGGGACAAGCGGAAGTTCAGTCTAATCTTGATTGATTTCTCAGCCAGAGAGACTGAATGAGACAGTGACTATAAGAGAAATGGAAGTAATTTAAGTATTTTCCAGATGCTATTCTATGAAAGTTTGTTGCCCATTTCATAGGAAGTTTTATACCAATTATTTGACAGATCAGAAGCACAATCTTCACTCTCATTTTTATAGAAAAAAATGTGCACACTACAATAGCCCCTGATAGCTGAGGGTCTTCAACCTAAACTCTCTTCTCAGCTTTAACTTTTCTTTCCTTTTGTTCTGGAACATTCGTCAACTGATTTTCAACTCATGAGTCCGTTTAGAGTATCTGCACATATGTGGCGAGGTGACAAAGTCTGAAAAGCGTGCCCGCATTAGGCAGACTTTCCAGTGAGACAAGGTCATCTTACCGGTCAAGTCAGCAACGGTTTTTGAGCTCATATGGGAGGTAGCCCAAATAAAAGGGTACAGATCAAAGGGACAGGGGTGTGTCCCTTTATTTTCTTTCAGGGGTGTGTGTTCTAACTGAAGAAGAGAATTATCAATAGGCGGCAACCACTGGAAATATACGTAGACCAAGACAAAAATTCCAGTCTTTGAAAATGGGAACTGGATTGGACAGAGATCAGCATGGTGTGGGAAACAGGAAAGAGATGGAAAATGGAGATAAGACGGCTTGTGGGGTGAGGGGGCAGGCATTCATCTGAATAAGAACCTCTTCAAAGGCCTGCTCTCGGGCACCTTCTGGAACTCAGGTCACCGAGTTAGCTGAATCTTCTCTGCATCGCTGCCTCTGAAAAGTTAGATCTGTAATGAACTTGGGGTCTCTGGGAAGTCTCACATGTGTACTGATCTTTCCTGGGAATGTTCTTGACAGTGTCAGTTCACAAATAACGCCCCCATGGGGCCACATAAGAAGCCTGGTGCCATCGGGGCCTTCTGACACAGCCCTGGTGCTAACAATTTCATTTCAGTTTACTTAAAATTTTAAAAAAGGACCAAATGTTCATAGCACTTAACCACATGCTGGAAAAAAAAAAAAAGCTTCCCTCTCTCAGGTCTGCAAACTATCACACGCTGGCATTCCTTATTTTCCTGACGCCTTTCGTTCTCAAAGTATGGACAAAGCATGTGTCCGAGGCTACAGCACTGGAGTTTCACCTCCTTTTAACGTGATCAAGACCAAGCCTGTGGAGAGCTGGAATTAGGGCCTCACAGCCTGTCCACGCTGGTTAGAGGCTGGTTCCTCTTCCTCACCCCCTTCTCTCATCCTCCCCAGCTGCCCACTCCACCCCCCATCATCCCGTGAAGCCATCAATGTGGACCAGATGGAAAGAAGAGTCCTGACCGACCTGCTGGCTTTACCTGAGAACCCCGCCCACGTGGGCCTCGCCTCGGGCCCCGCTGCTGCCCAGGCCATCTCGGGAGTCGGGAAGTCCTGTTCCAGGCCCCAGTCCGGTAGCTGCTCTCACCTCGTTTCCTGACCCCTTTACCACCTTGCACCTACACGGTGTCCACACAGGAGGTTTAATTAATAGCAGCCTCACAGAGGATGGGCTGACCTCCTGGATTTCTTAAATGAATTTTGAAGTTGTGAGGCTTTAAATCGTAACATATTTCCCTAGAAATGGTGTGCTCTCCAGAATATGTGAAAATGCTCACTGGAAAACAGCAGGTGTGTCTTGTTTTCCTTTTTTTTTAGAAAACAAAAGATGTGGGTTAAAGGTCTCATATTTCAGGTTGAATATTGGAGAAAAGTAGGATGCTTCTTTCCTGGGAGTTCTTAAAGATAGCAATTCTTTTTTATAAAGTTTTTTCTTTGCTTTCTATTTTTTTTTAATTTATCTTTTTTAGAATCAGAGAATAATTGATTTACAATGATGTGTTAGTTTCTGCTCTACAACAGCGTGGATTAGCTCTGTGTATACACATATTCCCTCCCACTTGAGCCTCCCTCTGACCTCTGCCCCGTCCCATCCTTCTAGGTCATCGCAGAGCTGAGCTCTGTGTGCTCAGCAGCTTCCCATTAGCTACTGTACGCATGGTAGTGTATATCTGTCAATGCTAGTCTCTCAACTCGTCCCACCCTCTCCTTCCTCAGCTATGTCCACAAGTCTGCTCTCTACTCATTTTTAAGTGACTCAACTCTAAAGATAGAGTTTTAAGGATGTGTCAGGGAAACAAAATGCCCAAGTATGCAATGAACCTTCACACCAATATTGCTCTGGTACAGCAGATGTACTATTTTAAAAATCACTGTTAGATATAAAAATCTGGAAAAGACAAAAACATGGAAAAAAGTTTTGTATGGAAGCCCACACAATTCAATTTGCTACATTCATATGCAATTGTACGTCTACTTCACTCACTGAGTTTAAGAGCCAGCTGCTAGGGAATCAGAGATCAATAAGAAGCAGCCCCTGCTTTGGGGGACGACCAGCAGCAATTCCAAATGTCTCTTATGAGAGGAAAGCTGGAAAAGGCCTCTGAGATCTCATCCTAGCTCTGAATTATACAGATGGAGATTCAAGATGGGGAGAATTTAAGCCACTTTGTAAGGACACACAGATCTAGAAATTCAGCCTCCTAAATCCCACTCATGGATCTTTCTAGAAAGTCCAATTTTGCTCATCAAAGACACAGGTGGGTAAAGTCAAGATGGCATGGATTAGAATGAAGGGCCCTCAGCGTTAAAAACCAGCGACATTACTTTGCCAACAAAGGTCTGTCTAGTCAAGGCTATGGTTTTTCCAGTGGTCATGTATGGATGTAAGAATTGGACTATAAAGAAAGTTGAGTGCAGAAGAACTGATGCTTTTGAACTGTCGTGTTGGAGAAGACTCCTAAGAGTCCCTTGGACTGCAAGGAGATCCAAACAGTCCATCCTAAAGGAGATCAGTCCTGGGCGTTCACTGGAAGGACTGATGCTGAAGCTGAAGCTCTAATACTTTGGCCACCTGATGTGAAGAGCAGACTCATTGGAAAAGACCCTGATGCTGGGAAAGATTGAGGGCAGGAGGAAAAGGGGACAACAGAGGATGATGAGATGGCGGATGGCATCACTGACTCGATGGACGTGAGTCTGAGTGAACTCCAGGAGTTGGTGATGGACAAGGAGGCCTGGCGTGCTGGAATTCATGGGGTTGCAAAGAGTTAGACACGACTGAGCGACTGAACTGAACTGAACAGCGTCCACCCAGTCCCACCACTAACCAGCTGTGCATATCCACAGGTACTGGGTCAGTAGTTCTTCCCTGATGACACAGATCACCTGGAGGGCTTATTAAATCTGCTCATAGTCAGACCTTTCTCCTAGAGATGCTGACTTAGTTGGTCTGGTTGGAGGCCCAGACCTCTGAGGGGTCTTATGTTCAGAAAACTTGCAGAAACACTGGCCAGATGAGCCCTAATCTAACCCTCCAACTATGAAAGCATAAAGTAAATCAAATATGTGGCGATACAAACATCAGCTTATTCGAGGTTTTTGCTTCTACACGAGCAAAGTTCTTCCCAAGCTCTTTTACTGTGACCACTATTCTTTGCCTGCTGATCTGATCAGCTTCTTCTGGTCTCTGAGGAAATCCCTCCCAAATCAAATACATGGAAGACTCCTACAATTCATACTTCCAGTTACCTGCAGACCATAGAATGATTTTTTTCATAGAAGGATTTTTCTCCATGCAAATTTGAGATATATATGAGCATTTGGAAGGAACATATATTTATAGATTTGTATCTCAACAGTGAGACAAACACACACATCACCACCAAATTTTACCTAGCACATAAAATAGGTTTGGGAGATTTTTGTTATTATTGTTGAAACTAGAAAAGCAAAAACAATTGTACTTTCTTTCCTTTTGTTTCCAGGAGGAATCGCTAGTGTTTGAATACGCTGTTCAGCCAAATACTCTTAACAAGAAATTAGTTAAACACACATATCATTGGATTAAAATCAGAAATGCCAGCATGGTCACAAATCTGTGAACACACCCAGGTCACAGGTTTGTGGCTAACATTAACTTGAGTGTTGCCAAAGGAGAAGCCCCAGACAGAGGTTCTTGCTGCAGTCTCCACCCCACCCTTCCCCTCCATGAGAGGGCTAGACAGACGGGACACATTTAATAGTGATGGTGGGACAATCTATAATCTCTGTTTTGTCTTCCCTTCCCTCTCTTGGAGTTGCAGGATTACAGACTCTGATATCCGATATGAAAGAAGATCCGGCTGATGACATTGTTCTGGAAATGTCTTGGTCTGAAATATCTGAGAAAGCCAAGCAATGAGCTGGACAGGAAAATCGGAGAGAAACAAGAGACTCGAGGAAGTCAAGCAAAACTAAATTTCTGGTGCCTCTAAGAGTGTGTGTGTGAGTGTGTGTTTAGCTCTGAGCTTCTTCCTCTGGTTTACATGGCTCTAATTGTTCCTTCTTCCAGCCGATAATTACCAACTCCTCTCAAGTGCTAAGTGCTAGATAATGAGGGGATTCTGTGAAGGGAGGATGAAGAGTGATCGGTGCTCATGCAGAGGAATGACTCTACTCGTCTCTCACATTTCCTCATTTGTCAACTCGGCCTGGGGCTTAGAGCAGAGTGGTGAGGTGAGGAAGGTAGAATGAGCAAGAATCCGGGAGAATCTCCATTCCAGGGGCACCCTTCACCCAGGGCGTAAGTTGGTCCCATCTCCCCATATGTAAAGGGGGAAACACTTTCAACCGTAAGAATTCGTGATACCATGTAACACAGAGGACTTCGGGGATTTCCCTGACAGTCCGGAGGCTGGGACTTCACCTTCCCAGGCGAGGGGGTGCAAGTTAAGTCTCTGGTCGAGGAGCTGGGGCCTCCCTCCCACCCCTCATGGCCAAAACACCAGAATATAAACAGCAGTGGCAATATGCAACAAATTCCACAAGGGCTAAAAACGTAAAAATTAAAATTACGGAAAAACACAGAGAACTTTGTGAAGAACACTTAAAGTTTCAAAAAATATAGGCAAATATGGTTAACATCAGTTACTTTCTCGGGATAACTTTATGGAGTCATTTATGGGACTTGGGAAGAATGAGATGTTTGGGGTTTTTCTTTGTTTCTTCTACCCTTCTTCCTTCCTTTCCTTCCTTTTTTTTTTCTCTTCCTTTCTTGTGGAAAAAAAAAAAGGAGTGGGGTGAGAGTACCCTAATCTTGTCTTCTCACTGCTTTCTGAAGAAGGCCCTGACCCCTGCGCTGGTGACACGGTTATTACAGAACAAATCTCTCACTGGCCTCATGAACTTTAACAATTCAGAGACAAGACAAGTCTCCAGGAGCTGATTTTAGAATTCAAACCCCAAGCAGAAGTGGTGGATTTAAAATTCTGAGCCCAGCACAAACCTCTTCATTTTCAAGTTCATTTACCCTTGGCAACATGCAACCTCTTGTTTACTAAAAAGGGGGAAAAAAGCTTTTAAAAGGCTCATTTAAAAGGCTGAGGAGCCTTTTGGGATCTCCGCAAGCTCTTTAAAAACATATTTTGATGATACAAGTGTAAACAAATCAAAAGCATATGGGTTGAATTTCCCTTAAATTACACAGGATTTTTTAAATGATGGGAGGGTGGAAGTGTGTTTGGAAAAATATGTTTTTGGTTTCACTGACTCAGAAACAGGCAAATGAGCTGAAGCTTTTGACAGACCCCAAGCGATGGCAGGTTTGCCCGACATCTGTCTTTGAGGGTCTGTAGTTCTTCACGAGCCTTCTTCGGTTTCACATTCAAAGAGATTTCCCTGAGCGCAGCCGCACAGCGAGGAAAGCCCGAAACCCCGCGTTGTGAGTTCTCTCTTTCCCTTGAGCAACAGAGCCCTATTTCATGGGGGTTGACAATGTAGACTCTCCTTAGACCAGTCAAGAGAATAAGTGGTCTTTCTAGAAAATAGAAGTTTATACAGGGCTGAACAACCCGGACCCCAATGCCAGTGTCTGCAGTCCCCAGACTGGGAGCCACCCCAAAGCCTTTACCCAACACTTTTCAAAGTGTGCTGGAGAGTTACCCGGTCATCATGGTAACTTCCCTCCCACCCCCACCTCACAACATGCCAGAAACGGGAGTCAACCACCTGGGCACCACCACTTCTGACGGGCTGCTGATGCCAAGATCTCAGAATAAGGGAATAAAGGCCAAGAATGCACAGACAGAATGAAGAATGGCTGTGACCTTATGAACACAAAGGCTTCATCCACAAAGCAGAACGTCAGGACCTATCCTTCTGATGCACCCATCCAATCCAGTCCTAAAGGAAAATGTTTTTTAAAAATTCTAGACCCTTGTTCTTCTTTCCTATTTCCTATATCTAAATATACAATGGTTTCAGAGTTGGAGCAATCCCAGAGAGCTTCTAGAAGATTCAGGAAGGTTTGGGGTGGGTTTGGAAGACCAGGATCCTCTGAAGACCCTTTCAGTCATCAGCTTCATGGTCAAACAAGCCACTAGAATTTACTTAAAGGCAAAAGAGCTGTGTGCTTCCATTGTCACAGAATTCTCTGAGAAAAAAGAACTAGGTTGCTGTGAAGAAATTTGACTTGGAAAGTGCAGTGGGAAATGTGCAGTTACATGAGAACTTCACTTAACCTGAGTTAAAAGGAAACTTTGCGTCATTTTTTTCTTTTTGATGAAAAACGACAAACATTCCTGGTGCCTCTCTTTCGACACACACTCAAATAGAGAAGTTAACATTACACCCCCTTTTTTTTTTCTACTTCAAGAGGACTGATGTGAGAAAGTACTTTGGAAAAATAAAGGGCTCTCTAGTAAAAATAGCTGCTAACCCCCACTTGAGTCTCAAGTCCTAGAGACTTCTGTCCCCTTGCGACAATGGTGGATGCCTAACCAGTGCATAATTTTAACAGCACAATTTGCACTGCTCAGGCAGCTGTCTGCCACACCAACTCTTTATGAAATCCACCCACGGCATTTGACTCAATTACCTCCTGCAGCTGCAAATTCCACAGGTCAACCACACTCTGCATGGAAAAGTATTTCTTTGTATTCGTTCCAAATTTATTAGCCATTTGAACCATTCCTTTGAGTGATTTGTATATTTTTAAGTGTTCATATATCACCTTTTTAGGCCCAAGTCCCATTGGCCTGTATTTAATATGCAGCTCAGAATATTAGAGTATGGTGTTCAAAGGATCCGTATAAATGCCAGTCTGGCATGATGACCTCCACTGGAGCTTTGCTGAAAGTTCTCCAGCCATGGACATCCTCCCAGCCTCACAAGCACTCATGATCACAACCATCAGAAGGAAAAGCATTTCAGGGACCCAGGATGGAACAGTTCAAATGTTCTCCATGGTAAAAATATGAGTTGTGGCCAGACTTGATACACAGGAAATCTCTAAGAGCTAACAGAGAGTGCTATGTTTTATAGACAAAATAACTGAGTTGCAGAGAAGAGCGGTCACCTCCCGTAAGAGACAGAGGTGTAGACCCCAAACACCAAATCCACAGACTAGGCATGCTGCACACAAGTCCAACATTCTCACCCCTACCACAGGAGGTTCCACATAAGAAGAAAGGGCAAGACTCATGGATATATAAATTAATGTTTCCCCGGGCCAGTAAGAATGGACATCACAGCTCCTTGGCATTTGGCACCCATTATTGAAGGCCATGCTTCTCTCCTTCATGGGCAGCTTAGATTATGATGGAGGATCCTGGGAGTTTCTCTTCATGTCCTAGAAATAGACCTCAAAATGCATCCATAAGCATGAACTCCCAGCATCTTTGTTTAGTCTGACAAATGATGCAGTGAACCATTTCTAAGTTCTTGTTTCTCTGGTCATCACCGGCCAGGTCATACCAAATGGAGGTCTCACCCCCACCTCCGCCCCCAGGCAACCTCAGTTCCTGTCCTGGCCAGGCTGTGCAGTGTTGGTGGTCTCTTAACTCCCTTCACCACCATCCTTCTACTGGAAAGCTGAGTGTGTATAAGATGGTCTCTATGTCTCCACGCATTGTGAAGAGCCTCAGGCTTCATTGTCAGAACTTTGCAAGGCCAACTTGACTCCTTGCAAAACGTGAACACAGGCAAGCTCCTTAGCCCCACCACAGTGGAGAAAACACCTGTCTTGTTTTGCTCTTATGAAGATTAGCCAGGAAGGATCCAATGTCCCCAGCCCTGTGTTCAGCCCATAATAAATACTGGATACGTGTCAGCTGCTTGCCTTTTGCAAGTTTATGCTTTACTTTAATAAGCGGTGCTAAAGGATGCTAAAGATACAACAGGCTATTACATCCTACAGCTTTTGAAGGGGCCACCCAACTTAGCAGCCTACTCTGAAGTCCAGGTATAGCAGGAACAAAATCCAGAACTTAGGGCTATAGCTTCAACCTTGATTCAAAATTAACATGCGACCTGAGAGGAACTCCTCAGGGCCTACACCACAACAGGGCTGCTTGATCAACAGAAAAGAGAATTTGGTGCCAAGACCCCTCCTTCCCACCAAAGGAGAAGAAAACGCCAGTTGGAAGCGAATTTAATAACGACATGTTCAGTCGGGCGCATCTGCTTCCCTTCCACGTCAAGAAATCACAGTCCACACTTGCATTCAGCAATTTATTCTTTTTCTGAAAGTTTCTCTGCTGTCATGTACAGGCTATGTTTAGGATTTAGAGTTTCAAGATGCTTTTACTGTAAAGTGAAATAGAAACAACGATGGAATATAGGGAATCTATGAAATCCAGCATCTATGGGACCAGAATTTCCTTTGCCTTTTCAAAGAATACAGCTGTTTTCAGAATTTGGTTTTTGCATCTTCTGAATCAGGGTATTACTTTCTGATGAGAAATAAAAAACCAGTTGTCAGTATTTCATAAAAACTTTGAAAAGTTCCCAAATAGCATGACATCAAAGCGTTATCACATTAAAAAGGTCTTCAGTCTAGATGTCTAGCATCAGCTCAAGTGGCCCAAGTGACTTTGGACAGGTCACTCAACCACATCCTTGGGCAGACACATCATTTGCAATAAGACTTTGAGCTCCATCCACACCATCCAACCTGAGGTCGACATCCTACTCCCTATGGCATACTATTCAGCAGACAGCCAAACAGTTATAACTTCACTTTTCCCTAATCATTAGAAATCTAGTTATTCAATAGACTCCAGGAAAACATCCTGTCCCAGTGTCTGATAATGCTCATGGAGGTTGAGTTTGTGACATTCTTAAATTCTCAAGAAAAGTCTCTACAACTGCAGACCTGAATTTAGATTTGAATACCACTATTGGCCAGTTCAGTTCAGTTCAGTCGCTCAGTCGTGTCTGACTCTTTGCGACCCCACAAATCGCAGCAAACCAGGCCTCCCTGTCCATCACCAACTCCCGGAGTTCACTCAGACTCACATCCATTGAGTCAGTGATGCCATCCAGCCATCTCATCCTCTGTCGTCCCCTTCTCCTTCTGCCCCCAATCCCTCCCAGCATCAGAGTCTTTTCCAATGAGTCAACTCTTTGCATAAGGTGGCCAAAGTACTGGAATTTCAGCTTCACCATCATTCCCTCCAAAGAAATCCCAGGGCTGATCTCCTTCAGAATGGACTGGTTGGATCTCCTTGCAGTCCACAGGACTCTCAAGAGTCTTCTCCAACACCACAATTCAAAAGCATCAATTCTTCGGTGCTCAGCCTTCTTCACAGTCCAACTCTCACATCCATACATGACCACAGGAAAAACCATAGCCTTGACTAGACGGACCTTTGTTGGCAAAGTAGTTCTGCTTTTGAACATGCTATCTAGGTTGGTCATAACTTTCCTTCCAAGGAGTAAGTCTGCATTAAAAGGAAGGCAGTTCAAGATGCCTGCCTGATCTGTCTTCAAAATGACACAATTTGAGGCAGACCTGAAGTTGCCTTTGAGTCTGTCTGTGTTCAGCCCTGGTCAAATCTAGGACTCACACAGCTGCTTTATTAACTCTGTTAGCCTGGACAAGTTGCTAATGCGTTTTGTGTGTTCATGGGGGCTCAGTTGTGTCCAATTCTCTGCAACCCCAAAGACCCACCAGACTCCTCTGTCTGAGGGATTCTCCAGGCAGGAATACTGGAGTGGGTTGCCATTTCCTACTCCAGGAGATCTTCCTGACCCAAGAATCAAACCCATGTCTCCTGTGTCTCCTACATTGGCTGGCGGGTTCTTTGCCACTGAGCCATGTGGGAAGCCTTAGTATATCCATTAAAAAAAAAAAAAAAAAAGGTAATTACGGTATAATTTTCATACTATACAATTTACCCCTTTAAATAAGTTCAATGTTTTTTAGTATATTCCCAGAGTTGTGCTCCCATCACCACAATTAATTGTGGGCACTTTTGTCCTCTCTAAAAGAAATTCTATACACATTAGCTCTCACTTGCTCTTTCCACACAAACACATCCATCCCCAGCCCTTGGCAACTACTTTCTGTTTCTACAGATTTCCCTATTCTGGACACTTCATAGAAATGGAATCATACAACATGTGACTTTTTGTGCTGACTTTTTCTACTTGGCTTGATGTAATCTGTTGTATCAATACTTCTTTCCTTTTCATGGCTGAATAATATTCCATTCTATGGACAGACCACATTTGGGTATTTTTCCAGATTTTTGGCTATTATGCATATACTGCTTCTGTGAGTGCTCATGTACTAGTCTGCACACCCATTTCTGCATCTTCAACATTCTATTGCTTTCCCACATGGCTATTTGGATTATTTTGAATAATGCAAAAACACTTAACAAATTACTTGACAGATAAACTTATCACCTCCACAGTATCACTTGCTCTTCTCCACTTCCTGACGGTACGTTGCTGTTCCAGGTACTCAAGCTCTCCCAATATCTGAACTGTCCCTTCACGTTGCACTCTGCATTGCATTCACTTCTGAATCCTCAATATCTAGGTTGTGTCTTAAAGTCAAAATATCTCTTTTTTTTTTCCTCACTGAGTATCATCCTCACCATTAACTAGTCACCTGACCCCCAAGCTTTCTCCTTTTCATTCTACCTCAAAATTTTAGTTACAGCCATCAAGTACTTGAAAACCCTTAGTGGCTCTCCGCTAAAAATGGTACTGTACTAAGTCCTTTATGAGGTACAAAATTTGCAAGCTACATACTTGGGTACAAATAGCTCTAAATTTGAATATTTTTCTATCAGATCAGATCAGATCAGTCGCTCAGTCGTGTCCGACTCTTTGCGACCCCATGAACCGCAGCACGCCAGGCCTCCCTGTCCATCACCAGCTCCCGGAGGTCACTCAGACTCGCATCCATCGAGTCAGTGATGCCATCCAGCCATCTCATCCTCTGTCGTCCCCTTCTCCTCCTGCCCTCAATCCCTCCCAGCATCAGAGTCTTCTCCAATGAGTCAACTCTTCGCATGAGGTGGCCAAAATACTGGAGTTTCAGCTTTAGCATCATTCCTTCTAAAGAAATTCCAGGATTGATCTCCTTCAGAATGGACTGGTTGGATCTTCTTGCAGTCCAAGGGACTCTCAAGAGTCTTCTCCAACACCACAGTTCAAAAGCATCAATTCTTCGGCGCTCAGCCTTCTTCACAGTCCAGCTCTCACATCCATACATGACCACAGGAAAGACCATAGCCTTGACTAAGCGAACCTTTGTTGGCAAAGTGATGTCTCTGCTTTTTCTATAAATGAATTTAAATTATCTTTTAAGATCCATTTAGTCTATTGGAAAAATACTTGCTCTAGTTACATTCAGGCAGTGAATTCAGATACTTCTGTAACTTCCTGTGGGCAGCTTCTACCATCTGGGGTCTTAACGGGATGCTCCCGCTCGGGCCCCCTTCGTGCTGCATCCTCAGACCCCTACTCTTTCCTTTCCTGACCTGGCCCTGTGGTCAGCTCTGTCCTAAGTCTGCACCCTGTGCGACCCCAAGGGCTTCTCTTCCAGCCCAGCACCCCTGGAGGCACCCAGGAAGTGAGTCACTCTCCCACATGTGTGGGATTTCCAGTGTCCAGCCCACCCCTTCCCCAGTAGAGCAAGCAAGCAACAGGACCCCTTCTCAGAGAAAAAGCCACGCGTAAACCATCTTTTCTCTCTCTGTATCTCCTCCTCTACACACCTTCGACCACCTTTGTCTGGTCTTTGCAGACAGGCTAGTTGAGCTCTTTACCGGTTTTCTTTCTAGGACTTTTTGTTTTTTTAATACTTACCTATTTGGCTGCATTGGGCTTTCGCTGAGGCATGTGAATCCTTGGTTACAGCACGTGGGATCTAGTTCCCTTTCTCGGGACCCCCGCACTGGGAGCTTGGAGTCTTGGCCACTGGATCACCAGTGAAGTTCCTCCCGGACATTGTTAGATCATAGACCCTGAAGTGTTTTGTTTTCCAAAACACCAAGCTCGTGGAAATCAGGAGCCTTGACTCTCAAGCCCCTTGTCCCTCCCATGAGTTTCAAGAGCCCTTTTTGGAATGGCTGGTTCTTAGGCCTGTTGATTCCAAAGCCTGTGCCCTTCACAGGCAAGGCTGTCTCCTGAGTTCTGGAGGGTATCAAGGGCTGCGACCCAACTGCCAATGCTTTAGGCCCCTCCAGAGTCTGCTGGGGTACAGAGGAAACAGTGGGGAACTCCCAGCCAGAGCAGTTCCTCCAATTACATGAAAGCTCTTCTCCTTCTGTACTTAGAGTCCCTGACCCATCTCACCTGGCCCAGCCCCACCTGGCCAGGCTCGCGGATCTGAAGAGCCCTGGCTGCTCTCTGACTTGGCCTTCTCCGTGCAGTGGGACTGGTCCAGAAGGTCCAAATGGGACTGTCACACCATCTGACCCTTCAGTCCTAGCTGTCTCTCTAGTGTCTGTGGGGTGTGGACAAGGGCCTTGGGGGTCAGAGGCCTGACAGTTAACCAGAGAAAGGGAAGGAGCACAGGTGTATAGAGCCCATTCTCAGAAAAGACGTGGAGCAGAAATGCACAAAAAATATTATTAAAATTTGAGGGAAAAAAGATGAAGCCAGAAGTAGGCAGAAGTATAATCATAGTTCATTGTCTATCGTCTAATAAAAGTACCGAGTTAAAAGCAAAAAAACATGGTAGTCAATTCCATAGAAAGGAAAGAAGAAAGCCATATAAGAAGTTTTGTTTTTGTTTAAATTGGCTATTCCTTGATTAACAGAAAAAGATAAAGGCTGTCATTTGTCTACAGTCACGTTGTGAATTCAAAAACTCAAGCTTCTGGTAAAGTCGACTTTCTAAATATCCAAGTTTTCACTGCTCTCTTAAAATGGAAAGGATCTAAATTGATTGGAACAAGCAGAAAAAAGATTTGAATTTTTTTTTTCTTCTCTGTGTGTCCTTCTAACTTCTAACATAATTGAAAAGATGAATTCATTTGGCGAGAAGTGCCGCTCAAATTCAAATTTGGTTCTCTTGAAGAAAGAGGCCCAAACTGATTTTTCTTTGTAGTTAGAGAATAATGAAGCATAGAGATGATACATTTTTGCATATGGGTTTGCAAAAGACACAATGTTCTTATGGATTTTTTTTTTTTTTTTTTGATCTTGAATATGGGTCGTTGTAAAAGGAAAGTCATCTTGCAGGATTACTTCATTTGGTTATATCTCTTTAAAGACTCAAGAGCACCTCTTTATCCATATTATCTGGTGATAAATCCTCTGAAATTCCCTGCTAAAACAAGTCCCATTGATAGCAGATAACCCGGGCTCAGCCTTCTTAAGTTTTATGTCGATTAATCTCGGATTCATGTTAATGATCTTTCAACTGTTTTATTCCTTCTGATGCTGGAATTTTTTTCTTTTTTTATCATCTTAACGTGCTTACGGATAACCTAATCTATGTTTTCTATCCTTGGTTGACCATTGCCTACACGATTTCCTTTCTCTACCAGCTTGCTACCTTCCCTGTGTGCCCTGGGAGAATTTCTTGGACTAAACATACTGGATGCTGAACTTCAGTTTCTATATGTTTCTAGTTTTAAGAAATCACCTTTTTTAAAAAAAATTTTTTTTTTGGTTGTGTAGATGTTTATATATTTAATGTGCTCACTCCTGCATTTGTAGTTCCTTGTCATTTTTCCCAAAGGACCACATTTCTCCCCAGTTAATTTCTAATGACCCATTTTCAGGGGCATCTGCACCACAGAGGCAGCAGCTGATTTCGATTATGCCCGAATTTTCTCAGCAGGAACCATCGTTGACCTAAGCATCCCTTTCACAATACCATCCCAGGCGGAGCAACAAGCCAGTGACCATTCAGGCCCTCAGCCTTCCTGGCTTAGTGAGCTGCTACTTCTAATTATTCCTAAATTGTTTGAATTGCTTAAAGCCATTAAAAACACACACTCGACATTTGTGCATTTTGAAAGCATTGCCAGAGTCTGTTCTGACCAACGTTTCCACTGACACAATATGACTGAGAAGGAACATCAAAGGCTTGCAAATAAGACCACTGAAAGCATTCTTGCTTCTCCACCCATCAGAGCCTCGATGTTGTCTAAAACAATGTGATTTCCAGAAGGAGCTGGGCTAACTGCAGGCCCTCAGAACTCTGGCAAAGTTGGCTAAAGCAGAGGCTGAAGGAATAGAGGGTTTGAAACTTTGTGGGGGAAGAAAAGCATGGCGCCCCTTTGCTAAGAGGTGGATCTCACATTATATTACCAAAAAAGGCAACATGGTCCAAGTTCAAAATCTGTGCTCAAAGAGTTGGGGTGCTTTGGGGAAATCTAAATGTGTCTCTGAGGTGTGTGCATGCTCAGTCCCTTGTATCTGACTCTTTGCAACCCTATAGACTGTAGCCCACCAGGCTCCTCTGTCCATGGGGATTCTCCAGGCAAGAATACGGGGCTGTCATGCTCTCCTCTGGGGATCTTCCCAGACCAGGGATCGAACCTGTATATCCTGCGTCTCCTGCATTGCAGCTGGATTCTTTAATGCTGAGCCACCGGGGAAGTCTGTGTCTCTGGGGAAGATGTATCAAATTCCAGTGATTTAGAATCCAGGAAATCGGATACAGTATACACGTACACCTTCTGGTAGGTCCCAGACCTTCACGGAAATTTCAGCTTGACAGGCCATTGTGCAGGACATTATAAGGGAACCATGTTGCATCTCAAGCATGCAGCTCAATACTTGACAATGAGTATTGGTTAAATAGGTAAATGATTGAATCTCCCGACAAGTTTGGAGTTCAGACTGGTAATAAACTAGTCATGGGTGTCCCTCTGTGCTCAGCCTTTCTTCCCCTCCTCCCTCATCTGAGTACAGTATACCTTTCCCGTAGGTATACCTTTTCTTACCCGAGATTTAGCCTTCCACCCACACCTGGGATCTCCTTTATACCACATTAGAGACCTCACTCCAAGAACTGACCTTTTCCCCTGCATCATCAATGACTATCTTTGTCATGTTCACATCCTGTAAAATCCACCTCTTTAATCTCTCTCACTGCTTCTGCTTTGGTTTAGAGCCTCATCATCTGTCAGTTTGAACGATTTCAACACTCTCCTCACTTAACAGCAGCTCCGACATCGTAACTAGGACCCAGCTCCTTTCCCTGTCCTTGTCAGCCTTGCTTCCTCCGTGTGGACTTCATTCTTAGCGGACGCTTTCTCTATAGTTACAAGATGGTGGCCAGTAGGTCTTGGAGTGCTTCCTTCTTTGTCAGATCTACCGGAGGGGGCGGGGGCGGGGGGGGGGGGGCGGTGGAAAGCATCACTTCCAGTATCTCCAGTAAATTAAGGACTAACTTTCCTCTCACAGGTGTCCCAAACACCTGTGAAATCCCTCCCCCCGCCTCCCTGCCCCGTCTCTACTGCTGCAATCCCCATTTTGGAACTAATCACCATGCCCAAGGAGGAAATAAAAAACTTATTGCTTTAAGCCATTCAGGTCCACCTCTAGAAATAGAGGTGGGAACAATTTCAACCAAACTCAAAGGCAAGAGGGGGTGGGTGAATTCCCCCAAAGAGAAGCCAGAGGATGTTGGTAGGAGAAGGAGATGGATGCTTGAGAAGCAGGCAACCAAAACTGACTAGTGCAGGGATCAACAGGAGGGGTGGATGGAGCCTATTGTATTGATCTATTGATCTACAGGATACGGTATAGGATCAACAGAACAAAAATCTGTCCAGGTAGAAATGGAAAAAGAGGAGATCAGAAATTATAGCCAGAAAAGTTAGGAAAGGCAGGAGAAGCAGTCAGATCCTATTAGCCAGAGCATGAAATAAGTCAAGTTCATAAAATTCAGTTGAAATAACAGTTACTTGAGCTGGTCATGCGTTAGAATCACCTAGAGGAATGTTGTGTTTAATCCAGACGTCTTGACTCCATCCCCAGAGATACCAGTTCAGTGGATCTGAGGTTTTTGAAATGGGAGAGGCTCGTGTGGAGGATGGGCTGGCCTGAAACCGTGGGAAGAGTCACATTGGGAGGCTTGGCTGGAAGGGTTGGCCGAGGAGGAAAAGTACCAGTTCGGTTTACTGCACCTCCCACCCTCTGATGGGGGTGAGAGGCAGGCAGGGCTGCCCTCCTCTCTCCAGGGCACGGATCACAGCAGCAAACCAGCAAGCCACTTGGCAAAGGTCACACCCAGGGGGCCGGCAGCCAGTTTCCCGGGTGCAATGAATTGGTCTCTTTGCCTCAAATGGGTGTATTCAGAGATTTTGTATATATATATATATATATATATATATATATATATATATATGCTGCTACTGCTGCTAAGTCGCTTCAGTCGTGTCCGACTCTGTGCAACCCCATAGACGGCAGCCCACTAGGCTCCGTCCCTGGCATTCTCCAGGCAAGAATACTGGAGTGGGTTGCCATTTCCTTCTCCAATGCATGAAAGTGAAAAGTGAAAGTGAAGTCGCTCAGTCGTGTCCGACTCTTAGCAACCCCATGGACTGGAGCCTACCAGGCTCCTCTGTCCATGGGATTTTCCAGGCAAGAGTACTGGGGTGGGGTGCCATTGCCTTCCCCCAATATATATATATATACATATATATATATATATATATATATACATATATATATAAATCCCTTGAATACATACATGCAGTATGACCCAGAGGTCTAATATATCTCCTCCATGCACACCATGGTGTGTGTGCTCGTGTGTGCCCAGTTGTGTCCAACTCTTTGTGACCCCGTGAGGGTCCTCTGTCCATGGGATTCTCCAGGCAAGAACACTGGAGTGGGTTGCCATTTCCTTCTCCAGGGGATCTTCCCAACCCAGGGATCGAACCAGAGTCTCTTGCATTAGCAGGCAGTTTCTTTACCGCTGAGCCACCCAGGAAGCCCATAAATGGTAGTAGGTAGTATCGACTAAATAATAAGTCTGTAAATAAATTTTCACTGAGAAACTAAGACATTTAATAATTTGTCATTGATTTCCATTTTTGCTAGATAGAACCCCATATTATATTTTTAAAAAGAAAAAGACTAGAAAACTCAGGTGTGGAAGAAGGAGCTGAGAAGTAGGGGGAAGGAGGACTCCTCCATTCATCAACCCTCTCTGCCCAAATCTGTCCAGTATGTATTATCTTTCTATCAACTTTAATGATCATTTTCAGCCCCTGATAAAAGATGAAGAAACGAACCCAAGGGTTAGGTGGAGATTTTGCTGTTTCCAGTGACCAAAAGCAATGAAAATGCTAAGGGACGGACTGGAACTCTCTAACCCCTCTCCCCCTTCCCTCTGACCCTCCAGCGTCAGTCCACGTGGGGCGAGTGGGACCTGCAGAATAACACAGGTCCCGCTCTGCCCCTTAGGGCCCCAGCATGTGTTTCCAGCCCCAATTCCTCCAAAGGGAATCCATCTCCATGCTGATGGATAAAAGACGAGAAACACAGTAGCTTTCTGGTGAATTTTCTTACGTGTCTGTTCCAAAGCCAATTGTTTGAAGATTTTTTTTTTTCCTTTCAAGGTCCAGTACATCTTCTTTGGGTTTCTCACCTTCCACGGGGAACAATATCCCCCAGACGGCCCCAGTGACTCTGCATTAGCTTTCCATTCTACTGAGTCCTTCATTTCATTTTGGCCAAAGATCAGCATTGATCGAAGTTGTTGCCAGCTGTGCAGCAGCTGTGCAATTCGAGAAAACCACAGTGGGCTCAGGAGGCTAAGAGACTTTATTAAATCAGGGGGAAAAAGCAGGCTGGGGGTTCCTTCTTTCCGTCTCAACCTCCGCTAAATACCTCCCTCCAATCTGAATGACGTGGTATGCAGTGACACTAGGGTGTCACACCTCTGTGGGACTTAAATAAAAGAGTTTCATTTCTATTAGGAGAAAGAAGCCATAGAGATGAAAATCTACTCATGCCCTGTTTTGGAGATGGAGTGGATGGAAGAAGTTTTCATTTGTTCCAGCATTCGGACAAACTTTAAGTGGGCAATCTTTTTCCCGAAAGTCAGCGATTTGATGGGGTTCATCAAAGAGGGGGGTTGAGGGGTTGAAACTGAGCTCTTCAAAATGTCAAGGCTTTTAGTGTACGGACAACTTGAGTATCCTAATAAAATGTTCCTCCCAGAGTCTAAAATGCATGAAAAAGTTATATAAAAAGGCCCTTCTAATCATTTGGTAACAAACCAACTAGAATAAGTAAAAAATGGATTTGTGTTTTACTTGCAGTATATTATATAGGTCAATAAATGAAGGCTCTATTTACACCAGTTCCTATTAATCTAAAATGAAATAAGGCATCTAATTTGTAAATTCATGAGAAACATATTCATTCCTCAGAAGGCAGATACTTGGAAGAAGTTTTTAATTTGGATGACACTGTAGTGGTCAGAGCCAGTACAGTAAATGAGGTTTTTCACACTCAAACTCCACCTGTAGGGAGAAGTGCACTGCAGATGTGGTTTAGAGCTGAACTGGCCCACAGCCTTCAGCCATGTTGTTGGTATTTCTGAGACCTTTACTACATTGTCACTTTAGCACTGGCACGATAAAATTGTTTCCTGCTCGGCAGTGTCAAACATGAACACGCAAATCACATGGCATAGGAAATGCAATATTTTCTCAGCAATGTATCCCATCTGATGAACTTTCAAATAAGATCACTCAGAGCTTAGAGACAAGTAGCATGCTTGCATGCTAAGTTGCTTCAGTCATGTCCAATTCTTTGCAACCCTAGGGACCATAGCCCACCAGGCTTCTCTGTCCATGGGATTCTCCAGGCAAGAATACTGGAGTGGGTTGCCATGCCCTTCTCCAAGGGACAAGTAGAATACCTGTTTATTCTGTAGGAAACAAAGGTACCATCTTTGCAGCATAAAGGGGATATCATCAGTAGAAAGGAAGTTAGGAGATATTGAGCTAGAAGGGGAGATGGATTTGCTTCTCAACCTGAATGAAGCTGGGCCGGAGCTGTGTGCACTGAAGGATGGGCAACTGAAGTTAGGGGTGCCACCTGCAGCCACGGGAGAAAGAGAGATGGACCAGCCCTTGTGGGAAATAAATCTACCATCTGGGACTAATTAGAACTCATTTGTTAATCTGTCTAGGGACCTATTTCTTTTTTTTTTTTTTTTTATCTTAAAAAGCAAATACCCATCTTGCTGTAAAGATCCTTGGTGATTTTCCGAGAGACGGACAGATGCCAACTTGTGGCTTCCACTTCATTTTACATTTAGTACAATGATAAATTCAGATCTTTGTCTTGTTTTGACAAGTGATTTTTTTCGGAGAACAGAGGGAAAACCGTAGAGAACATCTATGTTTTTAGCCTAACTTACAGGCTGGAGGCAGTTTCAAACTCATCCTAATGTATGCATCTCTCTTTACGAAACATGCAAGAGTTTCTAAAAGAGAAGGCAGGAGCAACTCGTAAAATTTAAAAAGCTTTTCATAAGTCCCTTAGTCAGCATTTATCTTTGTATTGAACATGACTTCGTTTAATGGCCAAAAAATGCATGAATCAATAAAATGTTAGACGTCCACCAGAGACTGGCTGCAACCAGATGACCCATCATGTACTCTGCCATTTTACTTCTTCTTCTCTTTTATTTTTTGTTTGTTTGAAGCAGAGTTGCTTGAATGCACTCTTTAATCATGGTTCCAAGGCTATTATGGCCTGCTCCTCTGAGTCATCTGTGGATAGATAACTAACGTGCAAGTCCACCAGAGAATCAAGATGGACACTGCCCCTGAACTCCCACCCACATCTTACAAACCACTTCTGAAGGTCTCCTACCCACCCTACAATTTTCAACAGCCATGTCTTCCAGACCCGCAGAGGTTTAGCCCGACTGATTCTTTGACTTGAGTAAAATAAAATGAATCTGGGATCTCACCTAGAGTACTTGACTCTGTTCTCTGTTGCCTCTTGGAGGTATTAGGGCACCTTAAATATGCGAACACAATATACCTTGGCCACCTCATGCGAAGAGTTGACTCATTGGAGAAGACTCTGATGCTGGGAGGGATTGGGGGCAGGAGGAGAAGGGGACGACAGAGGATGAGATGGCTGGATGGCATCACTGACTCGATGGACGTGAGTCTGAGTGAACTCCGGGAGTTGGTGATGGACAGGGAGGCCTGGCGTGCTGCGATTCATGGGGTCGCAAAGAGTCGGACACGACTGAGCGACTGAACTGAATGCCTCTTGGAAGTGAGCTCAGGACAGACTGGGTGAGCCAGCGACAGCCCAGCCCCCAAACCTATGGGGTGGTCTTCTGAGCGAGGCTAGCAGAGCAAGGCTACAATCAATGACTTTCAGTCACTATGCAGGAAGGAAAGTCCTACCCCATACCCAGGTAAGAAAGAAATCCGGAAAGAAGTGCTCTTGAGAAAGATCTGATAGTACTTTTTAATGTGGTCTTCTGGTTTGGGGTCTGATTGGCCCACACTGATGTCTGGGAAACTGACCAGAGCTGATGAAGCTACGGATACCATTAACTACTGACCCAGGGGGAACCCGTAGGAGTGACTCAGAGGCAGAGAGCTCCCTGGGAGGGCAGCCCCCTATGTTCTGCTTACTCTAGGGGCAGTGGGTCACCCATGATGGTGTCTGGCAGTGAGGTTTCCTGGTCCAGCCTATGAGCAACCTCCAGAGACCTTGAAAGCCAGTGGATACAAGTGCCCAGAGACCAGGCTCTTACAGCACTGGAGGCAAATACACCGTGTGACTGGGGCTAGAATTCACTTCACTCGGGGGCTTGCTGGTGCTCAGGCTGCACTGGAGCTGGGTATGCTTTTAGGCCTGGGGAGGAGGCAAGAGTTCAAGATAAAGGTGGGAGATGGCCTAGGCTTGCCCGGCTGGGAGGTTCATAAAACTCCTCTGGTGGGAAGGTCACCCTCGTTTTCCAGAGATGAGCTTTGGAGGAAGTTGGTTTTTATTTGTTTGCAGTTGATCTAACATTTGGACATGTGCTCTGGATGACAAATACCTGGGTATCCCCTTCTTACCACCACAATCAGAGGTTTATAAAAGAGAGGACTTTATTTACATTCTTTCAGGAGAAACATCCCCTCCTCCAGAGCTTCCTCTCTGCCCTGTTCTTCACTCTCTGTGTGTGTGTGTGTGTGTATGTGTGTGAGATGTGAGGCAGGGTCTGGTGGGGTGAAAAGCAGGTGGTCGCTGATACCAATTCTGAGCATATTCTCTTAGTCTAATTTCTACCCGCTCTGAATACTTTCTCAAAAGGACCTCGCCCTGGCTCTGAATACATTGTCAAAATTTGTTAACTGTTAGTTGCTCAGTCATGTCTGACTCTTTGCGACCCCATGGACTGCAGCCCGCCGGGCTCCTCTGTCTATTGGATTCTCCAGGCAAGAACACTGGAGTGGGTTGCCCTTCCCTTCTCCAGGGGATCTTCCCAACCCAGGGATTGAACCCGGGTCTCCTCCACTGGAGGCAGATTCTTCACTGTCTGATCCAGCAAATGTTATGAAAATTAAACTTTGCCCACACACATACACACAGCCGTCCTCTGACGCCTCCCACAAGTATGTCCAAATGTGTTAGTGTTTCATAAGGACTTTGTGCGAATGCTCAAAGAAGCTTTGGTTGGAGTATCCAGTCTATTCCCTGCCCCAAAGCTATAGGGATACAGTTATCCTCAACTTTCCCACAATCTACACTTTGTTTTATTTTTGGCTGCACTGGCCCTTTGTTGCTGCGTGTGGGCTTTCTCTAGTTGCGACTCACAGGCTCTAGAGCTGGGGCTCAGGAGTTGTGGTTCACGGGCTTAGTTGCTCCGTGGCATGTGGGATCTTCCCAGAGCAGCAATCATATCCGTGTCCGTCCCCTGCACTTGCAGACAGATTCCTAACCACTGGACCACTGGGGAAGTCCTACAGCCCACCTTTTGAGCATAAACATTGCCCCGCCCAAGCCTCCTGTCTCTGGCCAGTTTGGCCTCTCCAAGTCAGTTAACAAGGAGGACTTTAGCTCAGTCCCTTCACCGTGCTGGAGAGTCCCTGTCGTGTGGAAAGGAGGGAAGATAAGCTTCCACGGAGGAAAGGACCTAATCGCCAGCAGGTGTGTGTGGAGAGAGTGAAAGAGTCTTCTCGTCCACTTTTCAAAAACCCATAAACACACACACACACAATGTCCCAACTTCCAGTGTCTAGGAGCACTGAGATGGACCGTCTGACCTCAGAGCAGCTGGTCACTGCTCTGCTTACCAGCACTCGGGGCAGGTAGAGTGAGGCAAGGATGGGACAGGTTGAGAGGCAGGTGACCTTGGAGAGGAGGTCCCCATCTAAGCCAGAGACAGAGGCCAAAGCTCCTTTCAATTCCTCATGAGAGAGTGAAGAAAGACCTTGGGAATTCTCCGTGGTCCAGTGGCTAAGACTTCTTCCAATGCAGGGGTTGCAGGTTTAATCCCCATGAGGGAGTTAAGATCTCATATACTTCCTGACCAAAACACCAAAAGATAAAATGAAGCGGTATTGTAACAAATTCAATAAAGACTTTAAAAAAAATAAAGACCCTTTCCCCACTCCCTGAAGTGCCATGTGAACTTTGAAAGGTTCAGGGGGTCTACTAACCTGTCTTCCTTGATCCCTACAAGAAGATCAGGAAGAGAACAGAGGATGCAAGGGAACAGAAAAGACAGTGTGAAACATGATCTCCTTAATCCTTTATTCATCAGACTATCAACCTTTTAGGAAGCTACTGAAGTCAAATATTGCCCCAGGTCCTGCAGATTACAGGCATGAAGCAATGGAGCAGATTGTGCCTCCTTAAGAGATTCAGATCAGATCAGATCAGATCAGTCGTGTCCGACTCTTTGCGACCCCATGAACTCGCATCCATCGAGTCAGTGATGCCATCCAGCCATCTCATCCTCTGTCGTCCCCTTCTCCTCCTGCCCTCAATCCCTCCCAGCATCAGAGTCTTCTCCAATGAGTCAACTCTTCGCATGAGGTGGCCAAAATACTGGAGTTTCAGCTTTAGCATCATTCCTTCTAAAGAAATTCCAGGATTGATCTCCTTCAGAATGGACTGGTTGGATCTTCTTGCAGTCCAAGGGACTCTCAAGAGTCTTCTCCAACACCACAGTTCAAAAGCATCAATTCTTTGGCGCTCAGCCTTCCTCACAGTCCAGCTCTCACATCCATACATGACCACAGGAAAGACCATAGCCTTGACTAGGCGAACCTTTGTTGGTAAAGTAATGTCTCTGCTTTTGAATATGCTATCTAGGTTGGTTCGCCTGCCCGCGACCGGCGCGCCATTTAAGAGCGACCTCGCCTGCTCGCGGCCGGCTGCGTCGCGCACTAAGAGCATGGCCGAGAGGAGCTACCCCACGACCGAGGTCAGGAAGGGCGGCGGTGAGGAGAGACCCTTCGTCCAAGGTAAGGTGCGACGGCTGTGCTTCGCTGGCCGGGAGCAGCCAGGAGCAGCCGGGATGAGATACCCCACGCCCAAGGTAAGAGAAACCCAAGTAAGACAGTAGGTCTTGAAAGAGGGCATCAGAGGGCAAATACACTAAAACCATTCTCACAGATACCTAGTCAATCTAATCACACAAGGACCACACCCTTGTCTAACTCAATGAGATTAAGCCATGCCCGAGGGGCAACCTGGGATGGGTGGGTCATGGTGGAGAGAGATGACAGGGTGTGGTCCGCTGGAGAAGGGAATGGCAAACCACTTCAGTATTCTTGCCTTGAGAACCCCATGAACAGTATGAAAAGACAAAATGATAGGATACTGAAAGAGAAACTCCCCAGGTCAGTAGGGGCCCAATATGCTACTAGAGATCAGTGGAGAAATAACTCCAGAAAGAATGAAAGGATGGAGCCAAAACAAAAAGAATACCCAGCTGTGGATGTGTCTGGTGATAGAAGCAAAGTCCGATGCTGTAAAGAGCAATATTGCATAGGAACCTGGAATGTCAGGTCCATGAATCAAGGCAAATTGGAAGTGGTCAAACAAGAGATGGCAAGAGTGAATGTTGACATTCTAGGAATTAGCGAACTAAAATGGACTGGAATGGGTGAGTTTAACTCGAATGACCATTATATCTACTACTGTGGGCAGGAATCCCTCAGAAGAAATGGAGTGGCCATCATGGTCAACAAAAGAGTCCGAAATGCAGTACTTGGATGCAATCTCAAAAATGACAGAATGATCTCTGTTCGTTTCCAAGGCAAACCATTCAATGTCACAGTAATCCAAATCTATGTCCCAACCAGTAACGCCGAAGAAGCTGAAGTTGAAAGGTTCTATGAAGACCTACAAGACCTTTTAGAACTAACACCCAAAAAAGATGTCCTTTTCATTATAGGGGACTGGAATGCAAAAGTAGGAAGTCAAGAAACACCTGGAGTAACAGGCAAATTTGGCCTTGGAATACAGAACGAAGCAGGGCAAAGACTAATAGAGTTTTGCCAAGAAAATGCACTGGTCATAGCAAATACCCTCTTCCAACAACACAAGAGAAGACTCTATACATGGACATCACCAGATGGTCAACACGGAAATCAGATCGATTATATTCTTTGCAGCCAAAGATGGAGAAGCTCTATACAATCAGCAAAAACAAGACCAGGAGCTGACTGTGGCTCGGACCATGAACTCCTTATTGCCAAATTCAGACTGAAATTGAAGAAAGTAGAGAAAATTACTAGACCATTCAGGTATGACCTAAATCAAATCCCTTATGATTATACAGTGGAAGTGAGAAATAGATTTAAGGGCCTAGATCTGATAGATAGAGTGCCTGATGAACTATGGAATGAGGTTCGTGACATTGTACAGGAGACAGGGATCAAGACCATCCCCATGGAAAAGAAATGCAAAAAAGCAAAATGGCTGTCTGGGGAGGCCTTACAAATAGCTGTGAAAAGAAGAGAAGCGAAAAGCAAAGGAGAAAAGGAAAGATAGAAGCATCTAAATGCAGAGTTCCAAAGAATAGCAAGAAGAGATAAGAAAGCCTTCTTCAGTGATCAATGCAAAGAAATAGAGGAAAACAACAGAATGGGAAAGACTAGGGATCTCTTCAAGAAAATCAGAGATACCAAAGGAACATTTCATGCAAAGATGGGCACGATAAAGGACAGAGATGGTGTGGACCTAACAGAAGCAGAAGATATTAAGAAGAGGTGGCAAGAATACACAGAAGAACTGTATAAAAAAGAGCTTCAAGACCTAGATAATCATGATGATGTGATCACTGACCTAGAGCCAGACATCTTGGAATGTGAAGTCAAATGGGCCTTAGAAAGCATCACTACGAACAAAGCTAGTGGAGGTGATGGAATTCCAGTGGAGCTATTCCAAGTCCTGAATGATGATGCTGTGAAAGTGCTACACTCAATATGCCAGCAAATTTGGAAAACTCAGCAGTGGCCACAAGATTGGAAAAGGTCAGTTTTCATCCCAATCCCAAAGAAAGGCAATGCCAAGGAGTGCTCAAACTACCGCACAATTGCACTCATATCACACGCTAGTAAAGTAATGCTCAAAATTCTCCAAGCCAGGCTTCAGCAATATGTGAACCGTGAACTTCCTGATGTTCAAGCTGGTTTTTGAAAAGGCAGAGGAACCAGAGATCAAATTGCCAACATCCGCTGGATCATGGAAAAAGCAAGAGAGTTCCAGAAAAACATCTATTTCTGCTTTATTGACTATGCCAAAGCCTTTGACTGTGTGGATCACAATAAACTATGGAAAATTCTGAAAGAGATGGGAATACCAGACCACCTGATCTGCCTCTTGAGAAATCTGTATGCAGGTCAGGAAGCAACAGTTAGAACTGGTCATGGAACAACAGACTGGTTCCAAATAGGAAAAGGAGTACGTCAAGGCTGCATATTGTCACCATGTTTATTTAACTTATATGCAGAGTACATCATGAGAAATGCTGGACTGGAAGAAACACAAGCTGGAATCAAGATTGCCGGGAGAAATATCAATAACCTCAGATATGCAGATGACACGACTCTTATGGCAGAAAGTGAAGAGGGGCTAAAAAGCCTCTTGATGAAAGTGAAAGTGGAGAGTGAAAAGGTTGGCTTAAAGCTCAACATTCAGAAAACGAAGATCGTGGCATCTGGTCCCATCACTGCATGGGAAATAGATGGGGAAACAGTGGAAACAGTGTCAGACTTTATTTTTCTGGGCTCCAAAATCACTGCAGATGGTGACTGCAGCCATGAAATTAAAAGACGCTTGCTCCTTGGAAGGAAAGTTATGACCAACCTAGATAACATATTCAAAAGCAGAGACATTACTTTACCAACAAAGGTTCGCCTAGTCAAGGCTATGGTCTTTCCTGTGGTCATGTATGGATGTGAGAGCTGGACTGTGAAGAAGGCTGAGCGCCAAAGAATTGATGCTTTTGAACTGTGGTGTTGGAGAAGACTCTTGAGAGTCCCTTGGACTGCAAGAAGATCCAACCAGTCCATTCTGAAGGAGATCAATCCTGGAATTTCTTTAGAAGGAATGATGCTAAAGCTGAAACTCCAGTATTTTGGCCACCTCATGCGAAGAGTTGACTCATTGGAGAAGACTCTGATGCTGGGAGGGATTGAGGGCAGGAGGAGAAGGGGACGACAGAGGATGAGATGGCTGGATGGCATCACTGACTCGATGGATGTGAGTCTGAGTGACCTCCGGGAGCTGGTGATGGACAGGGAGGCCTGGCGTGCTGCGGTTCATGGGGTCGCAAAGAGTCGGACACGACTGAGCGACTGATCTGATCTGATCTGATCTGATCTAGGTTGGTCATAACTTTCCTTCCAAGGAGTAAGCGTCTTTTAATTTCATGGCTGCAGTCACCATCTGCAGTGATTTTGGAGCCCAGAAAAACAAAGTCTGACCTTAAGAGATTAGAGTCTCCAACTGATCAAGACTATTTGGCTGCCCGCTCTGAAAGCTTCCATACTCAGCCCCCTGCCCTGATCTTCCACCAGCTCTTGGTGTCATAATCTGGTACCTTCAGGAACTATCTCAAGGAATTTTATAGTGAGAATGAACTTTCTCCCCTTGCCTCCACCGATAACGTATAAGGCTCTTATTCAACTTTGGGAAGTTCTACCATCAAAGAAATATATTCCACAGGACAGTAGAATATTTCCTAGAGAAGAAGATACACGTTACAGACAGAGTGCTCTCAAGGAATTTATAGCATCACAGCCTTAGAGAAGGCTAATAGGGTTGTTGGAAACATATGAGTCAGCTAATAGGGAAAGAACAAAAACATGAGGTGATTTCAGCAAAAGGAAAGAATCATAGCCATTAACTCAGAAGCAGTAGAGTAGCTTGTTCTGAAATCCCTATAAATGCGGTAGGGTGGCTCAGCTACAGTTTCTGTTTGCTTTAGACTTTTCAAGCACCAGTTTCAATATGCTATCCCCTTGTTCCAAAGAAGTATGAAAATGTACCAGAAATTTGAATATGCTGGTTTCTAGATGGCATCTTCTGGGCTACTTCTCATTCTTGGAAACAGGGCATGAATTTTTTGGTTTTGATTAGGTAAATATCCTCTTCAGAGATTAAACCATTTGAAGTTCTGCTCTAAGCTTAATACAGAGAAGACCACAAAGAGGGGACTGGAAGGGCTCTAGAGCTGAGCTGTCCAGTATGGTAGCCACTGGGTACATGTGGCTATTGAAACACACACCAGTTTCCAAAGACTTAATATCCTTTACAATGTAAAGGGTCTCATCAACAATGATATACATTGATTATATTGTTAAAATCATAATGTTTGGTCTTTACTGAGCTTTCTACAACTCCATTAAATGAATTTCACTTATCTCTGCCTTTTTTTGGAAATGTGGTCAATTAAAAATAGTAACATAATGCATGTGGCTCATACTCCACTTCTGTGGGATGGCACTGTTCTAAAAGTGTGATCTGGCCCAATATTAAAGAAATCTAATTTAAAGTTCCACCACTTACTGGAAGTCAGTTAATTTAGGATTTGAAGCCACAGGTTTACTAAGCAGCACTTTGGTAGGTGGGAAGTAACTCGGGTTTGAGGAGCATCCCAGATGCCATGCTATGTGGAGATTTGCCATGTTGCAGATGGCACATTGCTGGGGACGTGAAAAGCCTGCCCTCTCATCCTCACACTGCCCCTAACTCTTTGTGCCCTTCAGAAAGTGGTTTTGTATTTCTGGCCTTATTTATTCATCTACCAGGTAAGGAATTTGAGCTGCCTTATTGCTAGGTCGCCTTTGCCTCCCACAGTCTGCGATCCCAAATCCCCTTTGTTTGCACAACGTAGGGACACGACAGGGGTATTAATCAATTATAGCTACTGACCAAACAAGGAACCTCAAACCAGGTTTGAGGAAAGGCAATGGTATCCAGTTCCCAGTATGTTAGAGATAAAAAGAATTTGCTCAAACTATCAGCTACCAGATCCCTGACACTTTGGCTTAAGAGATGTGCTACATCTGGGACTTGCTAACTTGAGTCAGCAAAGACTTTCTATTTCCTTGAAACGACTTCCTGAAGTCATTTTTCACAAGGTTCCACCTTTCTAAGATGTTCTGCCATAAATGCCTTTGCTGTCAGCAGGCAGGGAGCCTGCCAAACTCGGCCTACCCAGGACATTCCATGGCGTTCTCCCCTCTTCCCATGAAACGGAGGAACCTATACGTTACCACCCTTTGGAGAGTTCAAGTTATTCCTCCTCCTCCTGTGATCATATACAAAGAATATGGTGGCCAATCCGAGTGTGCTTGCAGAGCTGGGCACACCCTCCACACTCTCCTTGAGGGATTGGAGACATATGCTATGCTATGCTATGCTATGCTAAGTCACTTCAGTCGTGTCCGACTCTGTGTGACCCCATAGACGGCAGCCCACCAGGCTCTCCCATCCCTGGGATTCTCCAGGCAAGAACACTGGAGTGGGTTGCCATTTCCTTCTCCAATGCAGGAAAGTGAAAAGTGAAAGTGAAGTCACTCAGTCATGTCCAACTCTTAGTGACCCCATGGACTGCAGCCCACCAGGTTCCTCCATCCATGGGATTTTCCAGGCAAGAGTACTGGAGTGGGGTGCCATTGCCTTCTCCGACTGGAGACATAGTAAGTTGCTAAACCAATCATCTTGTTTATTATTGAAAAATCAATATGCACCAAACAGAAAATGGAGCAGCTATGATGAGTAATAGAGGAGGATGGGTGCAGGGGTGCAGAGCACCAATGGGACACTTGGGGATGCCCAGTCGCAGACGACGTGAAAGCCAAGTCTACGTCAGGTGCCCTTGCAATGCCTTTGGTTGGACCACCCCTCCTTCATGCACACCTTTCCATCCGCTCCATTTATCATGATGGCGTTCCATTTTGAAGCCCCCACATTTTAAAGACAAACGTCTTTTTTAAACCCGTTCAAGTGAGAACCAACCAGCTGGTTCAAAAGAGAAAAGCCCAAACATGTATAACAGATGGCATGTTTGGAAGAAAGATAGAAAAATGGACCTTTCAATGGTTGGGAAAAGAATGGGTCAAAAGACCCCAGTTGGCTTCTAAATGGGGGGCATCGCCAAACAGATGTTCCAAGTGTTGTGTACAAAGCTTAGCTCTGCTTACATTCTTGGAACCTTGGGAAATGAGAGCAAAAGTGCTAAACTCCATTACTCTGCATCCCAGCAGGTCCTCAGTGGAAGACATTTGCTTGTCTCTTATTTTATAATAATGAGTAAAGGATTGTGAGGCTGGAACTATTTCTCTCTGTAGCCCCAGTAGTCAACACAATAGCTGGTCACAGCCACTCAGGAAATGGTGAATGAATGAATGAATCAAATACAAAAATAAGACTTAAAGCTTCTTCATCCTTTGCACTTCAGCAAGTCTTTTCAGCTCGTGTTTCGATTTCTGACTTCCCAATTGTAAGCAAATATCTTGTTGGGATGGAATACTATTTGTGCTGAGCTCCCTATGTGAAGAGTGCTCATGGCCCCCATCATTCTTATGATAAACGTGGTGATGTGTCCTGCACACCTCTTCTGCTTTCCTTGAGGGAGTGACTTACTTTTGGAACATGGCCCCTCCACACAAACTCCAGTCAAGATCAGCAAATCAACCCCTCAACATTTAACCACTCCCAACACCTTGGGCCTTAGCCACACAAACATCAACCCAAAGCAACTCCTTGCTTTTCTCTCTACCACCACTGTTATCTGCAACCACCAGACAAGACAGCACACTTTTCTTGACCAGTAATTGTACCACTATTTAGCACCCATATTCTGGTTGCTCAGATGGTAAAGAATCCACCTGCAATGTAGAAGACCCAGGCTCGATCCCTGGGTCAGGAAGATCCTCTGGAGAAGGGAATGGCTGCCCAACTCCAGCGTTCTTGCCTGCAGAATCCCATGGACAGAGGAGCCTGGTGGGCTACAGTCCATGGGGTCACAACGAATCAGACAAGAGTGAGCAGCTACCACAACGCTTTATATAAGGGTTAATGGCCAATACCATCTCACGTACAGAAGTGCAAGTTCTTGTAGAAAAGAATAATTTCTTGTCCTCATTTTTTAAATCTCCCTTTGTACCGGCAGCAAACCAGAGAAGGATCTTTGCCAAGTAAATACTAAATAAATGCCTGTAGATTTGAAGAACAAGACCCTGGTGCTAAATTTGTACACTGTCCCTTTAAAATGGAATTTTACTGCTGGTTTTGTCTTGCTTCCCTAAGTCTGTCCCTCTGTGCTCTACAGGTCTGCATAGCTGTGTTTCTAAGAAGGTGCCATCTGCTACTGTGAATTTACAGTCTCTTTCAGCAACTAGGGAAAGTAAATAGGGAAAGCAGAAACTACATTTCTTCAACCGAAGAACTGACACAGCACGAATGTGCCCTGGAGAAATTTTTTCCATTGATGTGCCCGGTCTGAAGCGGAATAATTCCAGGCACACCTTGTTTCACCCTGATGTCTTCTACTGAAAGGAAATCATAGGAAAATAGATCTTGACTCATTGGAAAAGACTCTGGATGCTGGGAAAGATCGAGGGCAAGTGGAGAAGGGAGCAACAGAGTATGAGATGGTTGGATGGCATCACTGACTCAATGGACATGAGTTTGAGCAAGCTCCGGACGATGGTGGAGGACAGGGAAGCCTCGTGTGCTGCAGTCCATGGGGTCACAAAGAGTTGCACATGACTGAGCGACTGAACGACACCGACTGATCTCTGATTTCCTGGAGTCACTCCACATTCCTTGATCGTTCAGCAGAGTGAAATGCAGGACATTTTTAGCTGGAGTCTTCCTTCTCCACCAGTCCATGGAGAAACCACTAAGATTCCCATGCATAAATTTATTACATTATGATCTAGCCTTCAGATTGCTTGGGGGAGTATCATGGATGCCTCTATACACAAGTGCTCAGAAAGTACATTTTGAAAATAACAGCGTGCTATGAAAATGAATCTCTCACATTGATCCTCTCTCAATTAACTTTTCTCAGCCTTGACATCCGGTGTCTTAGAGAGGGTTACTAGGTCAATACCAAATGTTAGATCTAGAAGAAAACCTTGCTAAGACTACCCTTCCCTCCATGAATAATATTTACAATTGTTGTAGGTATAAGAGCTTTGTTTTCTGGAGTCAACCCCATTGAATTCACATACTTTTTCTAAACATTAATACTAGTGAGTCCTTGGGAAAGGGACTTGGGTGCTTTAGGGCTTGGTCATCTGTCAAATACTGCTATTAATGGTCACCATCTCGAAGAATTTTGGAGAAAGTTGGGCTGGGCAATTACCCACTAAGGGCTTAGTATAGTACATATTCAGTATGGTTAAGTCTGTACCTCTGCACCATCGTTCTTATGAATAAAAATGTGCTTAAAATATCTGTAACTGATTTTTATTTTTTGTAAAGTCTCACCCATATTGATCGTCCTAATCTACATCTTGTAATCTGGAACCAAGCTGCTGCTGCTTTGATCAGCAATAGAGTCAGAGGTCACAGGAAAGCACTTTCTACATTTATCATTTATCTTTGCAGTCTGGAGCTTCTGTTGGGCCTCCCAGGTCTGAACTACACTCAACTATGTGCAAAGAAACCCAGAATGAAGAAATATTCCCTGCTCTATGGGAGATGTACAGGTCCGTTGCTCTTGGTTGGCAAATGATCAGACTCTCTGACCTTCAATGTCTGGTGAATTTCAGCCTCATTTCATGTAATTCCCCTCATCCAGAAAAGCCTTGAAGCACAGGTGCAGAAAATCCTATCAATCTCAATGACTTCCAGTGACACTGTTTGCATCTGCTTTCTTCCAGAGGAATCTTCTAGAGAGGAGGGGCAGATTTCACTTGGGAACCTTTGGAAGATGATCTCAGACTCATTCTCATTTTGAATACCTTGTTATTACCACAGAGCATCTTGCAGTGTAAATGATTTCCAGCCACCGTCATAGAAAATGACACAGTCTGTCCCACTTGCTGTTGAGCAGGTCCTGGAATGACTGTATCTTGTTAGCGGGGGTTGAGTTCACTGACACTTAAAAGCAGAAGGGCTGAAAGTTCCCAGACTTGTAAGTTCAGCTTCTTTGATGGCGGGTATGAGCCATTTCCCACTTTTTCTTTTGTCTCTTGACTTCCCCCTCCTTCCCTACTTTCTTTTATAAACACTCAAGAACACAAGTAATTGTCACCTAGGTATCAGAATTCAGAGCTCTAGAAGGCTCTTTATTCTGGGAAACACGTAGGTTGAGCATCCTTGAAATGGAATCAACAAAACCTGTGCACTCCCAGGTGTGAAGAGGTAATTGCAGGTGCAAATCGGCGATGGCATGAACAACCAGCAACTGAATGTAATAAGCAAGCTGCGTGCTGACACCTTGGTGCAGCTCCTTGGAAAGAGTCTTTTTACTTGAATTCATTTGCATTTCTCCAGCATGGGAGGTGCATAATGAAACACTCTTTATATATTCCACCAGGCTCATCAGTCGATAGCAGTTTCACCTTCAGCTCATCCATGTAACTTGTAGGGGTGTGTGTGTATGTGTGTGTATGTGTGCATGGCAGTTAGTACATATGGTATCAATGCTTGGATTTGGATCTTTCAACATAAGAACTGCTTGTTTGAAAATTCTGTCAAAATGCAGGAGTCTGAATGATTTCCAGAACTCTGTGGCCACACCTGGACTAAGAAAGTGAAAGTCAAGAGCATGGGGGAGGTAGCCAATCAGAGCGGCAGAGAACTTGACCTTCGTTCCACGCCAGAGCTGATGAACGTGGTACCACTCTCCTCAGCATTTCCTTTGTCTTGCCTTTCTCCCACTCACCCAGCTCCTTTCTCCTGTTTTTCTCCCTCTCTTTCCCACCTGGCTCCCTCAAAACTAGGAGGGAGTAGCCCAGTTGACCAAGATGGAAGAGATTAAAAAAGAAGAGCGAGGAAATTCTCCGATTTGCATTTTGAGCCCAGGTCAAAGTCTAGGTAGGATAAAATACTTTATGGAATGTTAAAGATAAAAAAAAATATTAGGATTCTGCTATTTCAGTTCCATTTCGGAAGAGTATATAGCAGAACCAATGCACAGAGCAAGTCTTGCCCCCTGTAGGGTATAGCCTTCTAGGGTTTGGGGACCCCGGAGTGGACCTTGTGGATTCTCCTCACCAGAGTAGGAAAGGAGGGCTCACTGCAAACTGGTATTAGAAGACAATTGCATTTGAACCTCAAGCAAAGACATTACAAGAGAGCATAGTAGTTTTCCATGGCTGTTTTTAACAAATTACTACCAATTTAGGCTTAAAACAGTACAGATTTGTTATCTTTCTGGTATAGAAATCAGAAGTCCAATATGGGGCTCACTGGATTCAAATCAAGATGTCAGCAGGGCTGCATTCTTTCCACAGGCTCCAGGGAAGAATCTGTTTCCTTGCCTTTTCCAATTTCTAGAGGCCACCTGCATTCCTTGGCTCATGGCCCCTTCCTCTGTCTTCAAAGCCAACAATATAGCATCTTCAAATCTCCCTCTGATCCTGGCTTCTGTTCCGCTTCCTTGGTTTTCTTTAAAGGACCCTTGTGATTACATTGGACCCACCCCGATAATAGAGAACCATCTTCCTATTTCAAGGCCAGCTGAAAAGCAAACTTAATTCTATCTGCAAACTGAATCCTGTTTGCCATGTAACATAACATACACACAGGTTCCAGGGATTAAGATGTGCATAATTTTGAGGAGTCTTTATTCTGCCAACCACAGAAGAAGAAGAAGAAGAAAAAGGATAACTCAAAATGACAAACCGACAGAAAATGGAGACAGGCCAAAAATATATGGCCAGGAAGCAGAGAAAAAACCATAACCTAATATTTCAATGTGAGCTAAAAAAAAAAAAAAAACTACTAAGAAAATAATGAAAGTGACAGAAGAAAAACATAAATTAGATTTAGAAAACCTCAGAGGAGAGATGGCTAAGCAACTTTGAGAAATGGGGAAGAAAAAAAAAGGAACGCTGACAAGGCTCAGGAGCGATTTAGAATGAAAGGAAGGGGAAAGCAAATAAATGAAAAGGAAGTTTCAGAAATAAGCCTCCTCCCCAGCCAGGGTTTCTGGAAGGCAGATCTCTAAGAGAGAAGAGGTTGACTGCCAAGTCATGCTAAGACCTGAACTCTCTGCAAGCTGAAATTAGCCCATCACATCACCCCTTTCTCACCAGGATACCTCTCCACTTGCCCCTCTGTGACAACTTTCTCCTTAAGGCTTCATCACAACATATCTGCTGCTGCTGCTAAGTCACCTCAGTTGTGTCTGACTCTGTGTGACCCCATAGATGGCAGCCCACCAGGCTCCCCTGTCCCTGGGATTCTTCAGGCAAGAACACTGGAGTGGGTTGCCATTTCCTTCTCCAATGCATGAAAGTGAAAAGTGAAAGTGAAGTCACTCAGTCGTGTCCGACTCTTAGCGACCCCATGGACTGCAGCCTACCAGGCTCCTCCGGCCATGGGATTTTCCAGGCAAGAGTACTGGAGTGGGGTGCCATCGCCTTCTCCGCATGACATATCTAGAGGTACATAAAAATCTTAGGGTGGCAGAAGACAGGAGTAAGAACACCGAATCCATTGCTCTCTTGGACAAGCCTGTGCTCTATCTTCCAGGGATGACTGTCTAGTGGTCCCTCACTCAGGTACCTACATCACTTCTTGACTGGTTTGTTCTCCTTGTCATCCAAGGGACTCTCAAGAGTCTTCTCCAGCACCACAATTCAAAAGCATCAATTCTTTGGCACTCTTTGTATAAAAAGGCAAAACAACGGAAAGGGCATGATCAGCATGTCAACCAGATTGGAGACGCAGCAGCTTAACCACAAGCTACTTTGTGGGCAGCCTAAAACCTGGCTTCTGAGAAGGACAGTGACCATCACAGTGCTGGTGCTTCCTGGGAGGCCTCGTGCAGTCAGTAGCAATGGCACAGGCTAGGGAGAAAGGAATCAGAAAAGCTCACTGAACAGTACCTGTCCATCAGAGCCAACCCAAGTGTATGCTCTGTGGCCATACACTTCCACCCCTAGACTAAGGCTGCATCCTCACTTCCCAGTGTCCTCCCAGCAACCAGGGTGGACAAGAATCCATTCTGCAGTGGCCCCAGCTTCTCCGCTTCCTGGCTCATGTCTCCACTGTCCCTGCATGGTAAATGGCCAGATAGTCTAAAGGAAGCTAATAACGGAGCAAAGCAAGAAGAGTACCTTCCAAGTTGGCCAAATGTCATCTCCCAGGTCGTTGTCTTCAACCATCAGCTAAGACTTAGGCTAGGAGAAGTGGGAATTATCCATCAGTCATGATGGCAGGCATCAAGCACCTACTAAGTACAAACCCTGGCTCGAGGCTGGGAGGGCAAACGAAAGTAAACCCCTCGATAGCAAGGTAAGGGTGAAGTGAGGAGGGTAGGACAAGGTGCATATTTTCACCTCACATTGCTGAGACAAGGTAAACATTTCTGAAAAAAGGGGGGAAAAAAAGAAATTGGCAAGTGCAGTAGGAGATTCTAAACTTTTGCAGAACTTTTGGATGCAATGACTTCAATTTTGGCAGTGGATCCTACAGAAACAAATCAAGTGGAGACAAAGATTTAGGAATAAAGATGCTCACTGCAGCATCATTTAGAATATTGAAAAATTATGATGACTTAAAACAATAACACAGTAGTAAGTGACAGAATTCTGGGAAATCAATATATGGAGTAATGTGTACTTTCGGAGAGGAGTAATGACTTGGTAGAATATGCTATGCTATGCTAAGTCACTTCAGTCGTGTCCGACTCTGTGCGACCCCAGAGACGGCAGCCCACCAGGCTTCCCTGTCCCTGGGATTCTCCAGGCAAGAACACTGGAGTGGGTTGCCATTTCCTTCTCCAATGCATGAAAGTGAAAAGAGAAAGTGAAGTCGCTCAGTCATGTCCGACTCTTAGCAACCCCATGGACTGAAGCCCATCAGGCTCCCCTGTCCGTGGGATTCTCCAGGCAAGAGTACTGGAGTGGGATGCCATTGCCTTCTCCATTGGTAGAATATATCAAAATTTAAAAAAATTTTCAAAAATTTAAATACATGATAATCTAAGTTTTTATTTTAAACATGTATTTGAAGAAAAATTTATTACATGTCAAAATTATCATATTAATACTTAATATCTGGAATTTGAGTGATCTTTCCTTCCTTCCTTTTTCCTTTCCTTCTTTCCTTTCTTTTCTGTGTACTTTCAGAGTTTTCTACAATGGGCGTGAATGGATTTTACAATTATGGGTGGAGGTCAGGGAAATAAAAAGAGAATTTCCATGTTATGATGATTGAAACTGTATCATATTATTTGACTCCTTTAGTATCTAATCAAATGAAAAATAATTTTTTTCACTCTATCAACTGCCACTAAAGACAGAAAGAACTAGCCTAATATCTTAAGCTTTGAAAAGTGATGGCCTAAGAAACAGTATAATACACCTGAAACTAATGTAACTTATAAATCATGTGTATTTCAATTAAACAAGAAGAAGAAAAATGTGAAAGGAACAGTAATAGTATATTCAAGAGCAGAAGTTTGGCTCCTAATGTCACCTCCCTACCCAAAGTCATTATTTGAGGTTGAAAAACCTTGAAAATTCTTGCTTTAATAGCCTCCCTCATTAAAAAGTAATAATAGAGAGGGATCTTCCTCCATTTCTGACTGGTGAAAACAAATAAACTAAAAATTCGAGAAAGGCTGTCTCTCACTATAGGAAGTGAAATCTCCTGGGATTCATGCTAAACTGCAGAAATACTTAAAACTTGATAATATGCCCCATGTGAGTGGAATGAAAGCCAAATTTGGCTGAATACACCTTATGTTGTACTTAGTCGCTCAGTCCTGTCCAACTCTTTGCAACCCCATGTACTGTAGCCCGCCAGACTCCTCTGTCCATGGGATTCTCCAGGCAAGAATACTGGGGTGGGTTGCTACACCCTCCTCCAGGGGATCTTCCCATCCCAGGGATGGAATCCGGGTCTCCCGCGTTGCAGGCGGTTTCTTTATTGTTGGAGCCACCAGGGAAGCCCGTAGTGTGAGACTTTAAAGATGACCTCAGGGCTTCCTTGGTGGCTCAGTAGTAAAGAATCCACCTGCCAACGCAGGGCACGAGGGTTCAATCCCTGATCCAGGAAGATCCCGCATGCCGGGGAGCCACTAAGCCCGTGCACCACAACTACTGAGCCTGTGCTCCAGAGCCCTGGGTCCACAACTACCGAAGCCTGCATGCCCTGGAGCCTGTGCTCAGCAACAGGAAAAGCCACCGCAATGAGAAGCCTGCTCACCGCAACTAGGGAGGACCCCCCCCCCCCCCCCCCCCCGCCCGGTGCAGCTAGAAAAAAGCCGGTGCAGCAATGAAGACCCAGCACCGCCAGAAATAAAATAAATAAATAAAATTACTATATAAAAAAAAGATGATCTCAGAGTAGAAAGCAAATCCAGATATCCTGAAGAAAATTATTTTGCCCAACCTGACACGGCTATTTGCTCAGACTACACAAAAGTGGGAAAAGGAAGAAATACCCAGCCCTCAGCCTCCACCTTAGAAGGGAGATGAAACAATCAGAGAAAGAAGAAACAGCGCTAAAAAGCCACTCACACAGGATCAGCGCACACGGAGGTCTGACAGCGAACTGTGCAAGGGGGGACAGAAGAGAGAAACAGCGTGGCAATGATATCAGTACGGCCAGCATAAGAATCACAAGGACACAGGCTGCAAAACACGCAGAAGACAGCAACCCAGAAGAAGAGGAAGCCAAGGAAAATGGGGAATATATTCACAATGTCTTCATAGCAACTAAGAACGTCTAACACAGATTCAGCAAAAGATCTCAATATTACGAGGTTAAACAAAGGTCGTGAAAAGAGAGACTACAGAGATAAGGAAACAAATTAAGGATCCCCCCAAAAATCATAACAGATGTGAGAAATAGGAAGCAAAATGATATCATGGAAAAAAGTCTATCAGGGACATAGAAAAAGGAGCAGATCGCCACGGTGAACTCAGGCTGAGAAAAAAATGGGAAGGTTAAATATACTGGATTGCAAAATCAATGATGTACATATATGAACATGATTAGTATCACTAAATCATAAAAGCCAACAAATGAAAAAGAAGATACATTCATAGATACAACGTAAGAAAATTAGCTTAACGAAAAGCAGAAAGGACACATTATATTATAAGAAAATCTAATAAGCAACATTCATCACTAAGATATATCCTACTTACATTATTAAAAATCAAGAGTGAAGAATGGCTTCTTCGGTCATTCAGATAGGAAAAGCAAGGGGAAATTATCAGGCTGACCTAAAACGTTGTGCAGCTGAAAACAATGACATGAAGTTCATAGGGCGAGACTGACCCAAGAATATAATATCAAACCAGCTCACAGTGGTTCAAATTAAAAGGAAACCAGAAAAGGCTGCTCTTGCCTTCTGAAATGGTCCACATTCTGTCTCTGGAGTGTGTTTCTCTCTAAATAAATCCAATTCTTACCTAAAAAAAGTGTGGGGGGGACAGAAAAGCTTGCCAAAACTCAACCATGCATTTTGTGCATGCTCAGTCGCTTCAGGCGTGTCCGACTCTTTGTGACTATGGCCCACCAGGCTTCTCTGGCCTTGGGATTCTCCAGGCAAGAACCCTGGAGTGGGTTGCCATGCCCTCCTCCAGAGGATCTTTTCAGCCCAGGGAGCAAACTTGCATCTCCTACATTGCAGATGGATTCTTTACCCCATGGGTTACCTGGGAAGCCCCCATAATGCATTAGCCTTCCTCAAAAAAAGAATTTTTATTTCAGTACATTTATCTTGTATACAGTTCAGTTAAAATGAGCTATATCTCAGTAGCAGTGAGGACACGTAAAAGCCAGATTTTGGTCTCTTGTTACCAGCAGTAACGGCTGATAATTACCTGATAATGCTTAGTGGAAATATGGTTGAACATAGGCCTCTGGCAGGAAAAATACAAGATAAACCTAGAAATCAAGAAGTATCTCAGAGACTGGAAGGAGATCTGTCCAAAAGCCCCGGGAATCAGGCTGAAGAAGCTCTCACTGGCCAAATGTAGAAGAAGTTGGGCATCAGAGAAAAACACAGCTGTGGTAAAGGGTAATAATCTTTTCAATAGAGAAAAAAAATGGTGGGTTTATTTTGATGACTGAAAACAGAGGATTGACATTTGTTATTTTTCAGTTGCTAAGTCATGTCTGACTCTTTTCCACCCCATGGACTGCAGCACACCTGTCTTTCCTGTCTTTCACCATCTCCCAGAGTTTGCTCAAACTCACATCCATTGAGTTGGTGATGCCATCCAACCATCTCATCCTGTCACACCCTTCTGCTCCTTGTTGTTATTATTGACATACTAGCTAAAAATATGACATCATCAATGCAGTAATTTACCTTGCCAAGGATCAGTGACTGCTGAAACCATTCAGTAAGAAAGCTCTGAGAGAATAGGTTGTGTAGATACTCTCAAAACAGCACCTCAGAGTTCACTCAATTATAAAGGAAAACAGGTATCATCACAATGAAGCAACCTAGTAATACCACCATGAAAAATAATCAAATTTAGCATCACTGATAATTAAACAAATAAGAATTATGAGCCTTCTTAAAAAGGCAATGGGAATTATATAACATCTCCCATAGTTCTCCTATCCAAAACATTTGATCTGTATATAATCAGCCAGGTTTGGACATATTCTATAAAATATTCAGCCCAGAATCTTCAAATATCTCAATTTCACGAAAACTTTAGGAATCTATGGAGACATGACAAATGCAGTGTGTGAATCTAGATTGGGTAAAAAAACAAAACCTTATATAGAAAAAAAATTAATGAAAAAATAGGTTAAATACATTATCGACTGTATGTTAAATAATACTATTGCATCAATATTCAATTTCTTATTTTGATAATGATGTTGTTGCTTTGTAAGAAAACACTGAAGCATCTACGAGTAAAGAATCAGGTGGAAGTTTCTGATAAAGCTCCTTGGTATAGGTATAATTCTTGGATTAGCAAATCAGAAGGAAGGAACTACCTAGAAAAATGTATTAAGTGTGTCATGAATGGTACATCATTGAGTATCTAGTTCTTTGGAGGGTTAATAATCAAATAAAAGAAAACTTCTGCTCTCGATAGACTAACCAGAAACTGATCCAACAAGCCAAATGGTAACACGTAAGTATAAGAACATAAGAAACTCAATAATCATCAATAGGCATTTACTACACATTTCTCGCACCCCTTACTGTGATAACTTTATAAGTATGAAGTATGAAAAATGCCCACGAAGTATAAAGTCTAGTTAGCAAGACATGTCTTGTACACATGAAACAATTTGAAAGCAGTACAAGACACCATGTCCTCAAAGGCCGCTTCCTGTCGTTTCAACTAAAACTGTAATAGGCATTTTTGGAAGGAAGAGATCGATGTCGGATGAAGTTGCTGGCAGTTGGGGCTTGTCACACATTAAAACGAGCACAGAACTTGATCTTAGTGCAAAAGCCACCCACATGTGTGCCGAGGAAATTCACTAATGGAAAGTGTGTGATCAAAGTTGGGTTTTATTCATCAGAAGAGCTTCAACACCTGGGGGTGCGGGAGTGGTGCAGTAGATTTTTGAGCAACATTTGAAGGCGAGTTGCAAAATTATAGGACTTGCTAAATATATGTTAAAGAGAAACCAACCCCAGAGATTATTTTTCCAGGTTCACACGTTTATGAGTAGAGAATCTTGAGCCCAGAGAAAGGCTGTAATTTGTAAGAAAGAAAGCAGAAATTTGCTCAATGGCAGAAAACTGGATGGGAATCCAGCAACCAGGTCAACTTTGGCAAGCCATTCAGCACTTCTGAACCTTTGGTAACATGGCAGCTGGTAAGGTATCCTTTGAATCTGAGTCTGCTTAACGACTTCCAGACCAAGTGAATGTGGAAATGACTTGGTACACCAAGGCTGAAGACACGTGAGGGAAGAAGCCACTTTTGAAGTGGCTCCTCCAGTCCAGCTGCCCCTGCTGAGGCCATGTGGATTACAGATGAATCTCCAAGTCCATCTTGAATTTCTGACCAACACCTGTGTGTCCAATTAAAAAGTTGTTTTAAACCACTAACCTTTGAAGCAATGTGCATGCATGCTAAGTCACTTCAGTCGTGTCCAACTTTGTGCAACCCTATGGACTGTTGCCTGCCAGGCTCCTCTATTCATGGGATTCTCCAGGCAAGAATACTGGCATGGGTTGCCATGCTCTCCTCCAGGGGATCTTCCTGACTCAGAGATTGAACCTTCATCTCTAATGTCTCCTGCGTTGGCATGTGGGTTCTTTACAACTAGCTCCGCTTGGAAAGCTCTTGAAGTAGTGTCCTCCAAAGTAACAGACAGTCCACTGGTTTCTAGTGTCTCTTGATAACTTTATATTTTTCTGCTTTTACAAAATTCCACAAGAAAAAATCGTTTATAAATGATTGGTTAAAGAAATAAGCAAGTAGCAGGTAACAAGTTTGTTTAAATAGAATGGTAGCTTGTCACAGAAATAACAGGAAGTTCCTTTGGGAAACAGGGAGGGCCAAAAATTAAGATTCTCATGTTGTTTTCTAAGGATATGGAACCTTAATTCTGGCTGGCAAAAAATATCACTGTTTCTCTTAAATTTATGAAACTGTAATGAAAGGCTTTCAAAATGTGGTGCTGGAGAAGATTCTTGACAGTCCCTTGGACAGCAAGGAGATCAAACCAATCAATCCTAAATAAAATTAACCTTGAATATTTATTGGAAGGACTGATGGCTGAAGCTGAAGCTCCAATACTTTGGCCCCCTGAGGTGAAGAACCAACTCACTGGAAAAAACCCTGATGCTGGGAAAGATTGAGGGCAGGAGGAGAATGGAGTGACAGAATGAGATGGTTGGATGGCATCACCGACACAATGGACATGAGTTTGAGCAAGCTCGGGGAGATCGTGAAGAATAGGGAAGCTTGGCATGCTGCAGTTCATCGGCTCACAGAGTTGGACTTAGCAACTGACCAACAATTTACAGTCTTTTCTGTAACTATCCTTTTCTGTAATATCTGAAAGATAGTATTTGTTCTTCCTATCTCAAAGAGGGTTTGACAACAAAACATGGCTGTCACGTCACCGAGATTTGCTCACTCCCTCCACCTTCCCGGCACATGATAAGATTATACTTCTGCTGGCCTGTGGTTGAGTGAGGTCATGTGATTAGATATTTGAGCTGTGAGCATAAGTAACACATATCCCTTCCAAGCCAGGGCATTTAATTGTCAGTTCTAGACCTTCCAGAATTCTCTTTCCCTGATCAACAACTGAAATAGTCTAGGCCCATCATCCTGGATTCCTGGATTAATCTGGTGATCAAGGAGCCCAGCTAACCCATGAAATACATATAACCTGAATTAGAAGTAAACTTTTGTTCATTTAAGTCAAAGAGATTCTGAAAATGGCTCCTTATTGCAACATGGGATAGCCTATTCTGACTGGTGCAACAAAGACGATTGGAAATACTCTTGGAAATGGAGAAGTGATACAAAGGTGTGCTATACTGCTCAGTTCAGTTCAGTCGCTCAGTCTTGTCTGACTCTTTGTGACCCCATGGACTGCAGCATGCCAGGCTTCCCTGTCCATCACCAACTCCTGGAGCTTGCTCATACTCATGTCCATTGAATCGGTGATGCCATCCAACTGTCTCATCCTCTGTCATCCCCTTCTCCTCCCACATTCAATCTTTCCCAGCATCAGGGTCTTTTCTAATGAGTCAGTTCTTCACATTAGATGGCCAAAGTATTGGAGTTTCAGCTTCAGCATCAGTCCTTCCAATGAATATTCAAGGTTGATTTCCATTAGGATGGACTGGTTTGGTTTCCTTGCTGTCCAAGGGACTCTCAAGAGTCTTCTCCAACCCCACAGTTAATAATAACACACTTTGTAATAACAGCTATACTGTTAGAGTTATACTGTTATTACGAAGAACAGGCATCAACAGGTCTGATTAGGGCAGCAACCCAAAATGACTCGGTCAGGTGTGTGAGGCAACTTTTTCATGTTCCATCTTGATTAATAAGTCATCCAGCTTCTTAGAGTCAAATTTCTCTGTGTAGATGATGAGGATGAGGATGAGGATGGTGGTGCTGACAGCAGCAGAAGTTGGAAGAAAATCTACCGTGTGATTGAAAACCACTGATCCGTGACTTCTGATCCTCACCACATATCTGTCAAATGGGCTTGACCATCCTTGTTTCCACACGTATAGAAGCTGAGTCTAAAGAAGTTTAATAGTGTGCTCTTTCCATTTCCTTCCAACCTTTGGATCTCCATTTAGGGAAGGAAGTCTGCTGCTGCTGCTGCTGCTAAGTCGCTTCAGTCGTATCCGACTGTGTGCAACCCCAGAGATGGCAGCCCACCAGGCTCCCCCGTCCCTGGGATTCTCCAGGCAAGAACACTGGAGTGGGTTGCCATTTCCTTCTCCAATGCATGAAAGAGAAAAGTGAAAGTGAAGTCGCTCAGTCGTGTCCAACTCCTAGCGACCCCATGGACTGCAGCCTATCAGGCTCCTCTGTCCACGGGATTTTCCAGGCAAGAGTACTGGAGTGGGGTGCCATTGCCTTCTCCAAAAGGAAGTCTAGGCTGTGGTAAAGAAAAGGGATGGGCTTCTCTATGAAACTCATATTCATTATTGTTCAGTTGCCAAGTTGTGTCCAACTCTTTGCGACCCCATGGACTGCAGCACACCAGGCTTCCCTGTCCTTCACTATCTCCTAGAGTTTGCCTGAGTTCATGTCCAATGAGTTGGTGATGCCATCCAACCATCTCATCCTCTGTCACCCTCTTTTCCTTCTGCCTTCAATCTTTCCCAGCATCAGAGTCTTCTTCATATGCTATGCTAAGTCACTTCAGTCGTGTCTGACTCTGTGCAACCCCATAGACGGCAGCCCACCAGGCTCCCCCGTCCCTGGGATTCTCCAGGCAAGAACATTGGAGTAGGTTGCCATTGCCTTCTCCAATGCATGAAAGTGAAAAGTGAAAGTGAAGTCACTCAGTCGTGTCTGACTCTTAGCGACCCCATGGGTTGCAGCCTAACAGGCTCCTCCGTCCATGGGATTCTCCAAGCAAGAGTACTGGAGTGGGGTCCCATCGCCTTCTCCGCTTCTCCATATAGAACATGGCAAATGTTCTGAACATGTCATATGCTTGCTTTCACTGATGTCTTAGAGGGAAGCTGGGACCAGCCGAGACAGCTCTGCATCCAAGTCATCTGGTACCCATGTGTGGGGATGTGCGTGCTTTCCTGTGTCCTCACGGGATGGCACAGATATTAATTGCTTAATATGTGAGAGGCAGGGGCTGGGAAGAATAATCCTCCATTCCAGAGCCAGCTTGGTTTTACCTTCATAGGCCTCATGCACTACTCACAGGCCTCTTGGGGCTTGAAAGCACCAATAGGAGCTGCAGCCCCCCTCAGGGCATGCGGGGGGTGGCATGGAGACCATAGTCTGACCGGATTAAGGACAGATGGTGAACGTGAAGGGTAAAGATGTTCAAAATATCCCCGGTCCCACCCTAAATTTTGGGTGGCCCTAACCCAGCCTGGAACCAGCATTTGCATGCAGAGATCTTAAATTAGAGCACACCAAATAATTCGTTTCAGAGCATTTCAGTCTGGTCTAGGATAATAAGGACTTTGGAAGAGTAGTGAGGAGAGACCAGAAAAGCTCATACTGGTGTGATTCTTGTTGGTGCAACATGGATCTGAGCAAAATTTCACAGACGTGGCCTCCGTCCCTCTCCTTGAGACAGCACCTTCTCTTGGCCTCAGATTATCAAACCTCTGTCTTCTGCTGGGTCTCATCCTAAGCCTCAGATATCACCCTCCCTTCCTGTCCTTGCTCTTAAGAAATATCACTTCCTTCTCCAAGACACCTCCGGGAAATGAGATCTGTCCCACACACCTTGGCTGAGTTCAGGTCTCTCTCTAGTATCTCAATGCCTTTGCTTCCAGAATCACTTCCCAGGGGTATGTGTATGACAACCTGTAACTTCCCTTGGCTTCCTAGACAGGAACAGGCCATTTCCTCATTTACTCCTTCAATTCACAAGAGTTAATTGGCCACTCAAAGTGCAAGGCAGTGGGCTTGGCACCAGGCAAAGCCATGGATCATGGAGGCACCAACCTTATCCTTTTGATACCTTCATGCCCAAATGATATGCTTCTCTCTATGCTCATGTGCTTCTCTCTAATTAGGTCCCCAACCTTTTTGATGGGGAGCTGATATACCTCTATCAATTTCCTCTTAGTGGAATAGCTGTATTAAAAAAAAAAAAAAAAAAACTATGCCGGGACTTCTCTGGTAGTCTAGTGGTTAAGACTCTATGCTTTTATGGTTGGGGGTACAGGCTCGATCCTTGATCAGGGAACTAAGATCCCACATGCCATAGGATGTGGAGGAAAAAAAAAGACTATGTGCATTGAGTGTATTATACGCCCAGCATAAAAATGTACAGTAATCATTTTGAATGCATTCACAGACAATGCAGAGTAGAGAGAGAGCCTTGGATTCCAAGCAAATTTCTTTGCAACCCCATGGATAGTAGCATGCCAGGCTCCTCCGTCCTCCACTGCCCCCTGAAGTTTGCTCAGATTCATGTCCACTGAGTCAGTGGACATGCTGGCTGATGCTGTCTAACCATCTCATCCTCTGCTGCTCCCTTTTGCTTTTACCTTTAATCCAGCATCAGGGTCTTTTTCGATGAGTCAGCTCTTCACATCAGGTGGCCAAAGTATTGGAGCTTCAGCTTCAGCAACAGACCTTCCAATGAATATTCAGGGTTGATTTCCTTTGGGACTGACTGGTTTAATATTAGGTCCATTTTTTTTTCTTTTTAAAATTAATTAATATATTTTAATTGGAGGCTAATTACTTTATAGAACTGTGGTGGTTTTTGCCATACATTACATGAATCAGCCACGGGTGTACATGTGCCCCCATCTTGAACCCCCATCCCACCCACCTCCCCATCCTATCCCTCAGGGTTGCTCCAGTGCACTGGCATTGAGTGCCCTGTTTCATGCATCAAACTTGGACTGTTCATCTATTTCACACATGGTAATATACATGTTTCAATGTTAGGTCCATTTTAATAAATGTTATCACTTAATTCCCATGGCTCTACAAATAAAGTATTATGAACGTCCCTGAAAAGAATTGAAAAAGTAGAAATAGATATATATGAAGAATCAACATCATTGGCTATGCTAGTCCTTTAGATTATATTTTTGGATGTCTTTTTGTGTGTGTGTCAATTTCCTCTTTAATTTCCACCTTGTTAATGTGTTGAGGGGAATCTTGTGAGGAAGGAAGATTACAAGACAGGAGCCTAAGAGAAGTAAAAACTTTCCTCTTACTTGTCTAGCTGAAAAAGGGTTGCTGTGCTTATTTGCTCAGTTGTGTCTGACTCTGCGACCCCATGGACTGTAGGCCACCAGGATCCTCTGTCCATGGGATTCTCCAGGCAAGAATACTGGAGTGGGTTGCCATGCCCTCCTCCAGGGGATCTGCCCAACCCAGGGATCAAACCAGGTCTCCTGCACTGAAGGCAGATTCTTCACCATCTGAGCCACCAGGAAAGCCCCAAGTCTTAATGTGTTAAAAAGGTTAATGTAGGGAAAGTTTTGATTAGGACTGAGAAGAACTGTGGAAGGTAAGAGCCAAACCAGGGGCGGAGCTCCATGCACCGGGTAGGGAGCACGCGTGTTTCACCACAAACCTCTCTCTGTCTCAGCATCACCTATGTGTTCTCTGGTTTTATCTTCACTCTGGGCCCTCCGAAGGTGTTTAGCCTGTATCTTATCTACACGGAAGCCTGGTTTGGTCATTTAAGCCCTTCGGCTTTACCTTCATTTTGCTTAAATGTCCTTTCAATCATCCAATTTCTCCACCTTTTGGCCCAGTACCAGCCCCCTTAGCCCCTCCCCCTTAGAATACCCTCACTTGTCTCTCTATCCACACCTTCCCTTGTCCAGCCAAACCTTATCTTCAGTCTTAATTTCTGCATAAAATCTTCTCAGAGACTAGCCTTTTTCCAGAACATTCTAAACTATAAACTGCTGGTTCTCCCTCTCCTGTCTTGTACATTAGTTATCATTTGGCAGCTTGTCTTCCCAAAGTGATCATGAGCTCAGTCCTAGCACAACGGTATACATCCTAAACCTCTGTATCCAATACAGAGTCTGGGGCCCTGAAGAAGATATGGAAAGAAATTGCTGGATAGACTGTCGAATGCCCTCCATATAATCCATCCACAAGGGGCAGTCACATTGGACTCTACCTGCAGGCCACTTTGAGGAAAATAGGCCAGTTAATTGAAAATAATTGGCCAATTCCATTCTTTAAAAAAAAATCAATTCACCCATTTGTTTAATTGAATTAACTGGAAAATGCAGTTTTGCTTGTGTAGAACTGAGTTAAAAGGAAATGACCTCAGTAGTTTTCAAATTAAATCGTGTCAGAGAAAGATCATTTCAAATTGGCAGCTTGCAATGGAAACTATTCCACATTGCAATGTGCTTTCTCCCCTTAAATGCCTGACTGTTTTATTATTGTAGGCTTGCTTATAAGCATGGTCAAAATGACCCCAGGGTCTGTATTTCTAAATCAAATGGCCCTGGTGTGTTCTTTTTCTGTCCAAACTTAAAAGGCTGAATGAAGATTTGTGTTTGACACATTCAATAAATAATAACAGAAAGAATTCTGTGTTATTTGCTGGATGTTTTCACAAGAAAGCTTTACCTAATTAACCCAGTATCATAAAACTACATGGAATAGTTAATGTGTGTTTTAAGTTTGCAGCCTGGGTAACATATCTGTGAACAGCGCTAGTGAGAGCATGTCATAAAGGATCAACAGTTTGCACCTAAGTGCAAAGGGGACTTGACCAAAAAATAAATAAATAAATAAAGGTATTGGCTTAAATGTCTACAGATCAGTGCCTCTCTTAAGCATTCCTATCTATCCTGCTCTAGACAGCAAATTGTCTGTTCTTATCCACTGGCAAATCCACTAGTCGTCTCTTAGAGAGTGGTGGGCAGGCAGGAACCAGCCACTAGGCGAGCTGGAAAATTCTTATCCCAGTGCCCCATTCTCGAAAGGTCAATCCAGTTTACTGGCAGTGACGATGCCTGTCTGGCTAACAAAACACAAGCCAAGTCATCCTGACCTATTTCATCCAATTAAATCCTCTCTGGCCTTCTCTGAACCTCAGGTTTGAGGTTACCTACCACGTGATGAGAAAAATCAGAAGCCACACCATGGTCTGAACAGGACAGAAGGGACCAGAAACGAGAATCCCAACATGTGCCCATGTGGGAGTGTGTCAGGCAGAAGGCGGGAGAGAAGGAAGCAACAGATGCTTTGGTTGGAGTCTTCACTGTATGCCAGGCACTGTTGTGGGCACTAGGGCTTGCCTGATTCCTGCTCACAAGAGGCTGGGGAGGAGCGGGGCAGGGGAATGAGCTGGAGCAGCAGGTCAGTCAGGAATTATATGCAGATTTCCAAGGAAGTCGTTTAGAAGAGTGCCTGATCAGGATGGGCAGCTCTATGGAAGAAGGGACATACCTAAGGAATAAGTACCAAGAGCAAAGGGGGGTGCCAGGCAGATGGCACGGTGAAGGGGAAGCACAGGCTGTGAGAGAGCTAGGGGCCCGCAGGCCGGAGCAGTCGGGCTTGGTTTATTTTTTTTTTTTTCATTTTTTTTTTTAATCAAAATATAGGGGTGAGATGGGGAGGGAGATAGGAGGGAGGTACAAAAGGGAGGGGATGTATGTATACCTATGGCTGATTCACGTTGAGGTTTGACAGAAAACACAATTCTGTAAAGCAATTCTCCTTCAGTAAAAAAATATTAAAAAGAAAAAAATCGAAATATAGTTGATTTACAATGGAGTGCTAGTTTCAGGTGTATAGCAAAGTGATCTGATCATAAATGTGTATATATATGTATGTATATTTCTTTCAGATTTCTTCCATTATAGGTTATTACAGGATATTGAATACAGTTCCCCAGGCTATATAGTAAGCAGGTCCTTGTTGTTTATTTTATACACAGTGGTGTATATCTGTTAATCCAGATTTCCTAATGTATCCATCCCCTGTCCTTTCCTCCTTGGTAACCATAAGTTTGTTTTCTATGTCTGTGAGTCTATTTCTGTTTCGTAAATAACTTCCTTTGTATCATGTTTTAAGATTCCATACGCAAGTGATCGCCTTATGATTTTTGTCTTTGCCTGACTAACTTCACTTAGTATGATAATCTATTTCATTCTTTTCTGTGGCTGAGTAATATTCCACTGTATATCAAATAGACTGTGAGCTTTATGAAGATACGATTTTGTCCTCAGAACTACTGAGCAAGAATCTGCCTAGGCAGGGGCAATGCTTGTCTGGTTTTTCACATGCTTGATCGGTGATTCTGAAGCAAACCCCTTGCTAAGGACTTTTATCTTAGCAAGTTGCAATTTTGGTTGGAGCAAAAAAAAAAAAGAAAAGAAAAAAAAACCTGGCTACAGATGAGGAGCCTAATAGGAGAGTTGAAAGGCCTGAGCAAGGGCTTTGTATGCTCCCTGAGGAAGGCGACCTGATCCCGAAAGCAATGGAGAAGCAGAAAAGGATTTTAATTAAAAAATCATATGCTTAGGCACACATTTTTAAAAGGTTGCTTTGGCAGCCTGGGGAAGAATGGGTGTGGGTCTGAGGATTAAAGGGAAACGAAGCGAAGGAGGGGCTGGCCATAGGCAGGGGTCCAACAGCCCATTGTAGGAGGCTCGCAGGAGTGAGCAATGAGAGCCTGAAAGAAGTGCAAGGATGTGACTTGTCACCGCCTTGGATGTAAGAGATGAGAGAGCAGGACCTAAACTGTCCTCAGTAACAACACAGTGGAGAAGAAGGAGTTGCTATGCATACACTTTTCCCCCTTTCTGCTGTATCAAATTACAATAAACTTGGTGTCTCAAAACAACACACGTTTGTCATTTTGTGGTTCAGGAGTTGTCCAAAAGCTCAAAATGCATCTAGAGCAATGTGCTCTTTCTGGAAGCTCTAGACTAGAGTTCATTTCCTGTCTACAGCTTCTAGAAGCTGCTCCGGTTTCTCGGTTCACGGCCCCACGTGACTCCTACTTGTCTCCATTCTCACCTCTCCTTCTCTGACTCTGACTCTCCTCCCTCCTGTTTCCCCTGGAGAGCACATTGCTGAAATCTTGGGATCACCCTAGGCCCACCTGGAGAATCCAAGGTAATCGTCCCATCTCAGGATTTTTAACTTCATCTGCAAAGTCCCTTTTGCTGTACTAGGTAGCATATCCATAGGTTCCAGAGATTAGGATGTGGGCATCTTTGGAAAGGGCTTCTCTGGTGGCTCAGTGGTAAAGAATCAGCCTGTTAATGCAGGAGATGTGGGTTTGATCTGTGGGTTGGGAAGATCCCCTGGACAAGGAAATGGCAACCCACTCTAGTGCTCTTGCCTGGAGAATCCCATGGACAGAGGAGCCTGATGGGCTACAGTCCATAGGATCACAGAGAGTAGTATATGACTTTGCCACTGAGCATGCATGCATGCACGTGTGTCCGGAGGGTCATTATTCTGCCTACCACCATAGGGTTCAGGAGGGGAGGGTATAGGGCAGAGGAGATGATTTCAGTCTGAATATATTAAAGGTTTGATGTGCTTCAAGGCCATCCAAGTGAAAATGCCTGGTTTGTGGTTGAATATCAGGGGCTGAGCTTCAGGACGGAGTTCTGTCCTGGGGGGTGGAAACTCCTGAATCATCAGCATGGATGTATAGGAGAAGCTTTTATGGGCCTGAGGTTATACACGGATCAAGGATTACTGAGATCAGAGCCCTGGGGCACACCAGCATTTAAGTGGTCAAGGGAAGAGAAGACACTGGCAAAGGACATTGAGAAGAAGTAGGTGGAGTTAGGAAGCAACCTCAAAGCTAAGGGAAGGAGGAGTATATATGAGGAGGAAAAGTGTCAAACACCAAAGACAGATCAAATACGGCAAGAGTAGAAATGTGCCTGAGGGCTTTGGCTGCACAGAAATACAGGTGACCCAGGAAGACAGAAGTTTCCAGAAATGACCAGATTGCACTGGGGTAACAGGTAAAGAGCAGTGAGCAAACAGAGACACAAATAAACATAGCGGACTCCTCCGTAAAGTTTTTATGGAATATTTTAAACATAAGGGATTCCCAGGTGGCTCAGTGGAAAAGAATCGCTTGCCAATGCACAAGACACAGGAGATGCGGGTTTGATCCCTGGGTGGGGAAGATCCCCTGGAGGAGGAAATGGCAACCCACTCCAATATTCTTGCCTGGAAAATCCCATGGACAGAGGAGACTGGTGGGCTACAGAGTCAGACACAGCTGAGTGACTGAGTGCACACACACACGCACACACACACGCGCGCACACACACACACACACGGGAAGTATAGAAAATCATCTTAGGCGTCCCTCTAATTAGCTTTTTCAAAGCTTGGGGTTATGTTGTCATTGCTTCAGACTCTTCAAAATCAAAAATAAGATGCTACTGATACAGACGAAACTCTGTTTCTTTCTTCCATTTAATCCTCCTTTCTCCTGTCCCAGTGGACTCACCATCCTGAGAGTTCAGATGGCTCATTTTGTGCCTGTGTATAAAACTACTACATATATCAGATCAGATCAGATCAGTCGCTCAGTCGTGTCCGACTCTTTGCGACCCCATGAACTGCAGCATATATACGTATTAATTAAAAGTATGTGATATTGTTTTAAACATTCCCAAATTTGATATAAATGGACTCCTAATGTATACCATTGGGCAATGTGAGTTCTTCATTCAGTGTTACAATTTTGAAGTGCTTTCATTGTAACTGTTATATAATATTCTATTATGACTATAATACAATTTATTTATCTATCTTTCTTGGCGGTCAACAGTTCATTTGTTTGCATTTTGTTGGGACAAATGAGGATGCTGTGAACATTCTTGTCTTAGCCTGCTCTAGATGCCATACCAAGTTATCACTGACTGGGTGATGTACATAACTAATGTTTATTTCTCACAGTTAAAGAGGCCGAGAAGTTCAAGATCATTTTGCTGAGAAGTTCAAGATCATTTTGCTGAAAGATTTGGTTCTTGATAACAGCCCTCCTCTTCATATCCACCTGTTCTTATTTTATCAAACTTGTTTTGGCTTCGTAATTTCTATTTTAATGGGGGTTACACCTTTTCCCTAGATAGCATATTCAAAAGCAGAGACATTACTTTGCCAACAAAGGTTCGCCTACTCAAGGCTATGGTCTTTCCTGTGGTCATGTATGGATGTGAGAGCTGGACTGTGAAGAAGGCTGAGCACTGAAGAATTGATGCTTTTGAACTGTGGTGCTAGAGAAGACTCTTGAGAGTCCCTTGGACTGCAAGGAGATCCAACCGGTCCATTCTGAAAGAGATCAGCCCTGGGATTTCTTTGGAAGGAATGATACTAGGTAGGGCTGAAACTCCCTCATGCAAAGACTTGACTCATTGGAGAAGACTCTGCTGCTGGGAGGGATTGGGGGCAGGAGGAGAAGGGGACGACAGAGGATGAGATGGCTGGATGGCATCACTGACTCGATGGATGTGAGTCTGAGTGACCTCTGGGAGTTGGTGATGGACAGGGAAGCCTGGCCTGCTGCGGATCATGGGGTCGCAAAGAGTCGGACACGACTGAGCGACTGATCTGATCTGATCTGACACCTTTTCCAGGCTTCCCAGGTAGCACTAGTGGTAAAGAACCCACTTGCCAAAGCAGGAGGCATAAGAGATGAGGGTTTGATCCCTGAGTCAGGAGGATCTCCTGGAGGAGGGATGGGTACCCACTCCAGTATTCACGCCTGGAAGCTCCCACGGACAGAGGAGCCTGGTGGGCTAGAGTCCACGGGGTCACAGAGACGGACGCAACTGAAGCGACAGCATGCACACACATACACCTTTCACACTTTTAAAGCGTTCTGAATGTAATAATTTTAGTGTCTTTGGCAGATTCGCATTTTAAATTTGTTTCATCTGGAGTGAATTCTGAATCAAATTGATCTTAGCTCCTTCAGATCAGATCAAATCAGATCAGTCGCTCAGTCGTGTCCGACTCTTTGCGACCCCATGAACTGCAGCACGCCAGGCCTCCCTATCTATCACCAGCTCTCGGAGGTCACTCAGACTCACATCCATCGAGTCAGTGATGCCATCCAGCCATCTCATCCTCTGTCGTCCCCTTCTCCTCCTGCCCCCAATCCCTCCCAGCATCAGAGTCTTCTCCAATGAGTCAACTCTTCACATGAGGTGGCCAAAATACTGGAGTTTCAGCTTTAGCATCATTCCTTCCAAAGAAATCCCAGGGCTATTCTCCTTCAGAATGGACCGGTTGGATCTCCTTGCAGTCCAAGGGACTCTCAAGAGTCTTCTCCAACACCACAGTTCAAAAGCATCAATTCCTCGGCGCTCAGCCTTCTTCACAGTCCAACTCTCACATCCATACATGACCACAGGAAAGACCATAGCCTTGACTAGGCGAAACTTTGTTAGCAAAGTGATGTCTCTGCTTTTGAATATGCTATCTAGGTTGGTCATAACTTTCCTTCCAAGGAGTAAGCGTCTTTTAATTTCATGGCTGCAGTCACCATCTGCAGTGATTTTGGAGCCCAGAAAAATAAAGTCTGACACTGTTTCCACTGTTTCTCCATCTATTTCCCATGTAGTGATGGGACCAGATGCCATGATCTTCGTTTTCTGAATGTTGAGCTTTAAGCCAACCTTTTCACTCTCCACTTTCACTTTCATCAAGAGGCTTTTTAGTTCCTCTTCACTTTCTGCCATAAGGGTGGTGTCATCTGCGTATCTGAGGTTATTGATATTTCTCCCAGCAATCTTGATTCCAGCTTGTGTTTCTTCCAGTCCAGCATTTCTCATGATGTACTCTGCATATAAGTTAAATAAACGCAAATTTGGAAAACTCAGCAGTGGCCACAAGATTGGAAAAGGTCAGTTTTCATCCCAATCCCAAAGAAAGGCAATGCCAAAGAGTGCTCAAACTACCGCACAATTGCACTCATCTCACACGCTAGTAAAGTAATGCTCAAAATTCTCCAAGCCAGGCTTCAGCAATATGTGAACCGTGAACTTCCTGATGTTCAAGCTGGATTTAGAAAAGGCAGAGGAACCAGAGATCAAATTGCCAACATCCGCTGGATCATGGAAAAAGCAAGAGAGTTCCAGAAAAACATCTATTTCTGCTTTATTGACTATGCCAAAGCCTTTGACTGTGTAGATCACAATAAACTGTGGAAAATTCTGAGAGAGATGGGAATACCAGACTACCTGATCTGCCTCTTGAGAAATCTTAGCTCCTTACTGCTTTATAATCGGGTTTCCAGAATCACTGTGAGTGAAAGGTGTATGCATGCTTCTCTCTCCTGCTGTCTCTCTGCTTCCACACTGCTGTCACCGACTCCTAGACTCGGAGACTGGCTTAGGCTTGACAACAGTTTGTGGGATGATCTGATCCTGGCTTGCTTCAAGCAACAGTATTGTCTGGGCCCCTGCCTCCTCGGGAGCCCCTTGCATCCCCACTGGCCCTCAGAAGCCAGACTTGCAGTCACTACTCTCTGCTTCCAGGTTAGCAGAACTCAGCCCTCCTATCACTTAACGTTTTTGTTCTTTTTTTACCCTCTGGGTGATTCCCACGTGTGCTACAATTTGGGAACCCCCGGCGTTGAGTAAGAAGTGGAACCATCAGCTCAGTTCAGTTCAGTCGCTCAGTCGTGTCCGACTCTTTGCGACCCCATGAATCGCAGCATGCCAGGCCTCCCTGTCCATCACCAATTCCCAGAGTCCACCCAAACTCACGTCCATCGTGTCGGTGATGCCATCCAACTATCTCATTCTCTCTCATCCCCTTCTCTTCCTGCCTTCAATCTTTCCCAACATCAGGGTCTTTTCAAATGAGTCAACTCTTCCCATCAGGTGGCCAAAATATTGGAGTTTCAGCTTCTACATCAGTCCTTCCAATGAACACCCAGGACTGATTTCCTTTAATATTCTGGTGGAGATACATCAGAGTGGATTAATAGGGAGTGGGGGATAGGTATTTCTCCCAACGGTGACCTCCTGGTGGGGGAGGTGGGTGGGGCGGTGGAGAGTGGTTCTTAAAGCAAAACAAAAGCCAAATAATGGACTGAGGAATGCACAAGGGCAACGTAAGCAGTGTCAAGGGGAAGCCCAGATCGCTGCTTAATCCCCTTGAACTTCTCGTGAAGCCTCTCTCCCAGGTTAGAGTTTATGTTCTTTTTTCTTAAATCAATGATTCTTTGTTCCTACTTCTATTATCAGCTGCCTTGTATCTGTTTATTTGCATAACAGTTTTCTTTTTAGATAATAAGTGCTGGTGTCTTTTTCTTTTTTTTTTCAAATCTTATTTAGAGCTGCACTTGGAAAACAGTAGATAGGTAAATGTTTGTTGAATTAGTAAATTTTTTGTCATTAAAGAAATTACAGCTTTTGGGAAAAAAAGATCGTGACACCTTACATATGAAAGTGACAGATGAAGTGTTTCAGGGTGATAAGTACTGATGCTCGAAACTTAATCTGAAATGGATCAGAAGTAAGAGGAATAGAGGGACAGCTACACACATGATAAGGCACATATAGGAAAATATTTACAGTAGATTCTAGGTCAGGGGTCAGGACATGCCTGTTTTGTAAATAGTTCTATTGGAACACAGCCATGCCCACTCATTTTGATGTGCACACAGTCGATGGCTGCCTTTGCCTCACACCAACAGAGCTGAGCAGTTGTCAGAGACCGTATGTCCTGCAAAGACTACAGTATGTACTATCCTATCCTTTACTGGAAAAGTGTGCCGATCTGTTTCTAGGCAATGGGTGTACGGGTACTCACTGTGTAATGCTTTTCACTTTTCTATATGTTTAAAAATTGTATAATAACACATTGGGGAAAAAGAGCAGTCTAAGACAAAAGATGATTAGATATCAAACTGCATATAAGGAAATGCCAGAGGAGATGATAAAAAGGAATAAAGATAAAATAATAGATGGGCAGTTGGGGCAAGATTATTAGTGACCGGAATTAACACTGATCATCTCATGAAAGAGGAGAGTGGTAAGGATTGCAAGGGTTGATAGAATCAGAGAGAAGGGGGAGGCTTTCTGGGGAATACAGGGGATGGGTGCTTGCCAGCGCAGACAACAGTCCATCACCCGCCTGCACAGAAACGCACCACGGGCAACGCCAGTGTCAGTGAGTCAGCAGAGACGCAGTCACGTGGGGAGCAGTTTTGCTTTTCTTGTACCCAGGGGAAGTGAGGGCAATTTTGAAGCAAGGAGGATCTGAGAAGGGGAGAAAGAGAAGCCTGAGGGCATGGGGATGTTTGCAGCCCACTAGGTTTCCTGGGCTGGCTTTGAGCCCTCTAGGGAGCACGGAAAGCAGACGCTGATGAAAGGGCTGTAAAGAGACTGTTGAGACATTGAGACACAGAGCAGGCCTGAGATCTAAGGGAAAGGCCCTGTCTGCATCACCTGTGCTGGGCTCTGAGCCCTCACAGCCTTTTGGAGCACCTTCACTCAGCACACAGAATGGTCTTGGGGGTCCTTCTGAGGGAACTGTCCGTGGGGAGGACTCTCTGGACACAGGATGGAAGCCACCCCTCGTTGACTTCTTGTGACTTTCCAGCTCTGTCTTCATTACCAAGGCTTTAACTTTCCGGGACTCTCCTGTCTGAGCAAATGGTCTGCTTGTTCATTGTGGAAACTTCCCAATCAAGTCCTGAAAGACTCCTCCATTCTTCAATGGAAAATATCACTCACCAGTTCAACCTAAGATTCTCTGACGCCCAGGCTTCAAAATCCTCACTTTGCTGTTCCCACCAAATCTTGGGCTATTGTATTGTCATCATTACCTGGTGCTAACTGAGCCCCCAACTTGAAAGAGCCACCATAAACTAAACGTCTAATTTTCAGTACAATTTGGATCTTATTTCCCATCTCTGAGATGCTAGCAAAGCTTCCTGAGGCAGTGTTCTCCTTACCACAGTAAGCAAAACACTCAGCTTGGTCTTATCAATATTATTACCACGCACAAATGGGTACCTTACTTTTGACAAAGAAGGCAAAAAGATACAATGGGGAAAATATAGCTTCTTCAATAAGTGGTGCTGGGAATACTGGACAGCTATGTGTAAAGAATGAAATGAGAACACTTCCTAACAGCATACATAAGATAAACTCAAAATGGATTAAAGACCTAAATGTAAGACCAGAAACTATAAAACTATTAGAGGAAAACATAGGCAGAACACTCGATGACATAAAGCAAGAACTTCTATGACCCATCTCCTAGAGTAATGGAAATAAAACCAAAAATAAACAAGTGGGACCTAGATGAATGTAAAAGCTTTTGCATGGCAAAGGAAACTATAAACAAGGTGAAAAGACAGCCCTCAGAATGGGAGAAAATAATAGCAAATGAAACAACTGACAAAGGCTTAATCTCCAAAATATACAAATCAATACCAGAAAAACAAATAACCCAATCAAAAAGTGGGAAAAGACCTAACCAGACATTTCTCTAAAGAAGACACACAGATGGCTAACAAAGACATGAAAAGATGCTTAACATCACTCATTATTGGAGAAATGCAAATCCAAACCACAATGAGATATCACCTCATACCAGTCAGAATGGCCAACATCAAAAAGTCTACAAACAATAAATGCTGGAGAGGGTATGGAGAAAGGGAATGCTCTTGCACTGTTGGTGGGAATGTAAATTGATACAGCCACTGTGGAAGATCGTATGGAGATTCCTTTAAAAACTAGGGAGAAAATCCACCATGTGACCCAGCAACCCCACTACTAAGCATATATCCTGAGTAAACCAAAACTGAAAAAGATACACACATCCCAGTGTTCACTGCAGCACTATTTACAATAGCTAGAACATGGAAGCAACCTAGATGTCCATCGACAGATGACTGGATAAAAAAGCTGTAGTACATATACACAATGGAATACTACTCAGCCATAAAAAGGAACACACGTGAGTCAGTTCCAATGAAATGGATGAACCTAGAGCCTATTATACAGAGTGAAGTGGCCACAAAGAGAAAGACAAATATGGGAAATGCCAGGCTGGATGAAGCACAAGCTGGAATCAAGATTGCTGGGAGAAATATCAATAACCTCAGATATGAAGATGACATCATCCTTATGGCAGAAAGCAAAGAGGAGCTAAAGAGCCTCTTGGTGAAAGTGAAAGAGGAGACTGAAAAAGCTGACTTAAAACTCAACATTCAAAAAATGAAGATCATGGCATCCGGTCCCATTACTTCAAAGCAAATAGATGGGAAATCAATGGCAACAGTGAGAGACTTTATTTTCTTGGGCTCTAAAATCACTGCAGTGGTGACTGCAGCCATGAAATTAAGACAACTGCTCCTTGGAAGGAAAGCTATAAGAAACCTAGACAGCATATTAAAAAGCAGAGACATTACTTTGTCAACAAAGGTCTGTCTAGTCAAAGCTATGGCTTTTCCAGTAGTGAAAGTTGGACCATAAAGAAAGCTGAACATCAAAGAATTGATACTTTTGAACTGTGGTGTTGGAGAAGACTCTTGAGAATCCCTTGGACAGCAAGGAGATCCAACCAGTCTATCCTTAAGGAAATCAATCCTGAATATTCATTCGAAGGACAGATGCTGAAGCTGAAGCTCCAATATTTTGGCCACCTGATGAGAAGAAATGATTCCTTAGAAAGGTCCCTGATGCTGGGAAATATTGAAGGCACGAGGAGAAGGGGACAACAGAGGATGAGACGGTTGGATGGCATCACCGACTCAATGGGCGTGAGTTTGAGCAAGCTCTGGGAGTTGATGATGGACAGGGAGGCCTGGTGTGCCTCAGTCCATGGGATCGCAAAGAGTCGGACACGACTGAGTGACTGAACTGAACTGAACACACATACAGGGAATCTATAAAGATGGTACTGATGAATTTATTTTCAGGGGAGCAGTGGAGATGCAGACATAGGGAACAGACATATGGACACGGAGGGGTGGGGAGGAAGGAGAAGGTGAGATGTATGGAGAGAGTAATACGGAAATTTATATTACCAAATGTAAAATAAATAGCCATGGGAATTTGCCGTATGACTCAGGGAACTCAAACACAGGCTCCATAACAACCTAGAGGAGTAGGATGGGGACGGAGATGGGAGAGAGGCTCAAGAAGGAGGGGACTTGTGCATACCTATGGCTGATTCATATTGATATTTGGCAGAAAACAACAAAATTTTGTAAAGCAATTATCTTGCCATTAAATGAATAAATTTTAAAAAACATTGAGTATTAGTGATATACAGGGAGACAGCTTTCTCCACTGGAAAGAGCAGATAAGTGATAAAGAATAGACACAGTTCCTGCAGCTAGAAATTTATGGTACCCACAACTTGGTACCAAGGAATGACTAAGGGTCATTTAATGAGGGGCTAAGACAGGGAGGTCTGGCATGATGCAATTCATGGGGTCGCAAAGAGTTGGACACGACTGAGCGACTGAACTGAACTGAACTGAAGGCTCATTTTGTGCAACTGAGGTTTCTGACAATCAGAGTAGAGTCTTTTCACATGAGGATCTCTGTTGTTTTTGGTGTAAAATCCTAATTCTTTAGCACATAAGCTTACCCATCACTCTCCCAGTTTTAACATTTAAAACTGGTATTTTAGAAACCCCCCAGGCTCCACGCAAACCAGAACAGTTGGTCACTCCATTTCTCACAGCAAATCCCTTTGCACATTTTTGTTGTTGTTCAGTCTCCAAGTCATGTCCAATTCTCTGCAACCCCATGAATGAAAGCACGCCAGCCTTCCCTGTCCTTCACCAACTCCCAGAGCTTGCTCAAATTCATGTCCATCGAGTCAGTGATGCCATCCAACCATCTCATCCTCTGTCGTCCCCTTCTCCCGCCCTCAATCTTTTCTAGCATCAGGGTCTTTTCTAGTGAGTCAGTTCTTCTCACCAGGTGGCCAAAATATTGGAGTTTCAGCTTTAGCATCAGTCCTTCCAATGAATATTAAGGACTGATTTCCTTTAGGATGGACTGGTTGGATCTCCTTGTTGTCCAAGGGACTCTCAAGAGTCTTCTCCAGCACCACAGTTCAAGAGCATCAGTTCTTCATCACTCAGCCTTCTTTATGGTCCTTTGCACATAATCCAGTCAATTATGAACAAAGACTAAGTTCTAGATTTGGATAGCTTGAATTTAGGCTCCTCAACCCATCAGCATGGTGACCTTGGGCAAATTACTGAGGTCATCTGTGCCTCAGTTTACTCATCTGTACAGTGATGCCATAAGTTTCAAATGACTGTTGTAGAATGAGATGAGATAACGAAGGTGAAGTCCTTCAAGTGCCTGGTGTTCAAGAAATGAAGTCATAGGAACAGTTGATTATATTCATAATAATCAGAACAATTCTGCATTGATCATGGGTTTATTCTCTGGTTTAGCACCAGGTCTGGCACATAATAGGCACTAAATGTATCTTTAAACGAAGGGATGAGTGATTCCTGTTTCCGTGTTTTGTGTCAGTTCCACAAACACGCTTTCTGTCACCTCTGGACCTTGCACACTCTGTGGTGTGGCCCTCCCTACCTGGGACATTCTCCATCATCAAATGCCCCTCCGCCTTCCCCTGCCTCTGACTCCTGGCCCATCTGCCTGGCTAATGCTTGCTGGAGTTCCACGTTTCAAATTAAGCATCACATCTTCTAGGAAGTCCTCCTCGAGAGCTACCCCTACCCAGATTGTCAAGGTCTTACATACCCCTCCTCCACCCCAGCAGCATATACCGCATCTGTGGACTAAATGTTTGTGTCCCCGCCCCCAAAATTCATCATATGAAAGCTAATCCCCAATATCATGGCATCCAGAGGTGGGATCTTTGAGAGCTAACTAGGCACTGAGAGTGGACCCTCACGAATGGAAATAGCGCTCTTACAAGGAGACACGCAAGAGAACTCACTTCTTCTCCGCTCTCTGCCACGTACGGACACAAGATGGGCATTTGCAAACCAGGAAATGAGTCTTACCAGACACTGGGTTGGCCAGCACCTTGACCTTAGACTTTCAAACCTCCAGCACTTGCTTAAGGCAATCAATCTAAGATATATTTCTTCAGTTCAGTGCAGTTCAGTCCCTCAGTAGTGTCTGACTCTTTGCGACCCCATGAATCACAGCATGCCAGGCCTCCTTGTCCATCACCAACTCATGGAGTTTACCCAAACTCATGTCCATCGAGTCTGTGATGCCATCCAGCCATCTCATCCTCTGTCATCCCCTTCTCCTCCTGCCCACAATCTCTCCTAGCATCAGGGTCTTTTCTAATGAGTCAACTCTTTGCATGAGGTGGCCAAAAGTATTGGAGTTTCAGCTTCAGCATCAGTCCTTCCAATGAACACCCAGGACTGATCTCCTTTAGGGTGGACTGGTTGGATCTCCTTTCAGTCCAAGGGACTTTCAAGAGTCTTCTCCAACACCACAGTTCAAAAGCATCAATTCTTCGGTGCTCAGCTTTCTTCATAGTCCAACTCTCACATCCATACATGACCACTGGAAAAACCATAGCCTTGACCAGACGGACCCTTCTTGGCAAAGTAATGTCTCTGCTTTTCAATATGCTATCTAGGTTGGTCATAACTTTTCCTCCAAGGAGTAACCATCTTTCAATTTCATGGCTGCAATCACCATCTGCAGTGATTTTGGAGCCCAGAAAAAGAAAGTCTGACATTGTTTCCACTGTTTCCCCATCTATTTCCCATGAAGTGATGGGACCAGATGCCTTGATCTTCGTTTTCTGAATGTTGAGCTTTAAGCCAACTTTTTTACTCTCCTCTTTCACTTTCATCAAGAGGTTTTTTAGTTCCTCTTCACTTTCTGCCATAAGGGTGGTGTCATCTGCATATCTGAGGTTATTGATGTTTCTCCTGGCAATCTTGATTCCAGCTTGTGCTTCTTCCAGCCCAGTGTTTCTCATGATGTACTCTGCATAGAAGTTAAATAAACAGGGTGACAATATACAGCCTTGACGTACTCCTTTTCCTATTTGGAACCAGTCTGTTGTTCCATGTCCAATTCTAACTGTTGCTTCCTGACCTTCATACAGATTTCTCAAGAGGCAGATCAGGTGGTCTGGTATTCCCATCTCTTTCAGAATTGTCCACAGTTTATTGTGATCCACACAGTCAAAGGCTTTGGCATAGTCAATAAAGCAGAAATAGATGTTTTCTGGAACTCTCTTGCTTTTTCGGTGATCCAGCGGATGTTGGCAATTTGATCTCTGGTTCCTCTGCCTTTTCTAAAACCAGCTTGAACATCTGGAAGTTCACGGTTCACGTATTGCTGAAGCCTGGCCTGGAGAACTTTGAGCATGACTTTACTAGCGCGTGAGATGAGCGTAATGAGCAGTACAAATGGTCTCAGTTCAGTTCAGTTCAGTCGCTCAGGCGTATCCGACTCTTTGCGACCCCATGAATTGCAGCATGCCAGGCCTCCCTGTCTATCACCAACTCCCGGAGTTCACCCAAACCCGTGTCCATTGAATTAGTGATGCCATCCAGCTATCTCATCCTCTGTCGTCTCTTTCTCCTCCTGCCAGCATCAATCTTTCCCAGCATCAGAGTCTTTTCAAATGAGTCAGCTCTTCGCATCAGGTGGCCAAAGTATTGATATCACATTTCACAATCTGTTTAGGGCCACCCCTCTGGACAGCACTGAAGTGGGTCCTTTTAAAATTAATTCCTAGAAGGACCTCCCTAGTGGTCCAGTGGTTAAGACCTCACGCTGCCAATACAAAGGGTGAGAGTTCTATCCCTGGCTGAAGAACTAAGATCCCACCTGCCATGAAGCACAGCCACACACACAAAAAGGATACAATTAATTCCTGGAGATAAGCACATACTGGGCATTCAACTACATGAATTTTAAAAGGAGGGAGGAACTTCCCTAGGGGTCCAGAAGTTAGTTAAGACTTCACCTTCCGATGCAGGGGGTGTGGGTTCCAGCCCTGATGGGGGAACTAAGTTCCCACAAGCCTTGTGCCTAAAACCTAGAGCAGAAGCAATATTGTAAAAAATTCAAGAGAGACTTGAAAGCCCCTCCACATCAAAAGAAAAATCTTGAAAGAAAATGTATCCAATGAATTGTTTTTAATTAATCACTTCTAGCTCTACTGGACTTTGAACGGACTAAGATCTCCGTCTCCTGCAACACAAGGGCTAGCTTCCATTTCAGGAAAGTCACTTTCCAGTTCTGGGATAAAACGTGGCAGAGGAGGAAAGCAGAGACATGGAATAATTTCTCTACTTTACCCAAACTAAGTTTGATTTTTTTTTTAAGGCACATAATTTGGAAAATGAATTTTGTCTTTGAAATTCGGTCCTAAGTCTTTCTAGTCTAGCATTATACATATCGATTTTTCCTGGCAACATCACACTGAAATCTGATTAGCAACAGATTACAGTACGGGGCAGCTTTCTTAAAAGCCTTGCAAACCGAATCCCCGGCAGTGGTTCAACTGATCTCCTAAGCGGGCCTCTTCAAGGAAGCCAGTGAACTGGGAGCCCGGGCGGCAAGAAGAGGAGATAACTTGCAACAAGACGTGTCCAAGTCTTGAAAGTGGAACATCTGCTCCCGGGCCTCAAAAGTGAAACAATCCAATAATTACAGTCCTTGGTGCTTTTTTTTTTTTACTACCTCAGGAAACATTTTGCAACTAACTAGCAATTTCCAAAAATATGGCTCAAGTAACACATCTCCTCCCGTAGGAGAGGGTGCGAGCTGTAGCGAAGCAAGGGTTCGTTATCTTCAGGGTTCTGGCGAGGTGCTCTTGAGGACAGCTTTTAATTGGGGAAACGTGTGATGCCTCGGTCTGGGGCTTTGAAGCTATCTCCTGGGAGGAGCCGAGGCCCCATTTGCCAGGCGTGTAGTTAGGACACATTGAAAAAAGCAGCCGGCTGGGCAGGAAGGGGGAACAGTGGGGAGGAACAGCAAGTAGAGAGTTTGGCATTTTCATACCCCACTCTGGGATATGCTGGGATTTTGCATTCAAGTTTTCAGAGATCCCAGGTTTTTGGAATTGGTTCAGGAAGACAGACAAGAATTCCAGGTGATCAGCCCACTCGTCACTATAAGTAGCAGGTGGCCAGGTGTGAGGATTATAAATGTTGCCGTCACTCACGGCACCCAGCGACTGTGTGGTGGTGGGACCCCAGCGACACGGCTGGTGTCTTCCTTGCTTAAATCAGAGGGAGAGAAATATTAACGTTGGACTGTGCTGACCTCTGCCTTCAGGTCAGACCAGAAATCATGTGCAGGGACCCCCTGCAGGGCCACCTGATACATGGAGCCTTCTTTTAGGATCAGCAGAACTGAGTTGCCTCTAGATGTCAAGATTTTGTAACCAAGAGCAATAGTTCTCAAATTCTAATAGCAATAGCTTCAAACTTCAGATTATAATCTGTGAGCTTGTTAAAAACTTACATTCCTGGGTTTGCCTCAGCGCTTGCCTGTTCCAGGCAGTCTTGCCGGATTTTTGAGCCCTCTCCTTCATTGAAAGCAAAGAAACTCTCTACCTTTCCATATTTGCACCGAGATGTGTTGGATCCTCTCTACAAGTTTACCAAGGTGTATGAACATTTTGCAAATCCTCGACTTTTTGTTTTTTTTTTAAATTTTTGTTGGAGTATAGTTTGCTCTAGGGTTTCCCTGGTGGCTCAGATGATAAAGAATCCACCTGCCAAGGCAGGAGATGTGGGTTTGATCCCCTGGGTCAAGAAAATGCCTGGAGAAGGGAACCGCTTCCCCCCACCCCACCCCACCCCCAGTAATCCTGCCTGGAGGATTCCGTGGACCGAGGAGCCTGGCTGGCTGCAGACCCTACTGAGCAACTAACACACACACACACATATGGTTGCTGTACGATGCTGTGCTGGTTTCTACTGTGCAGCAAAGTGGATCAGCTCTGTGTTACACACATCCGCTCTTTTTTGGCTTTCCTTCCCATTCCGGTCTCCACAGAGCACTGAGTAGAGGTCCCTGTGATCCACAGTCTGTTCTCACTAGTTATCGATTTTATAGCTCATAGCTGTATATATGTCAATGCTAATCTGCCGATCCATCTCAACCCGCTCCCCACATCCCCTCTTGGTGTCTATATGTTTGTTCTCTACATCTGTGTGTCTATCTCTACTTGGCAAATTAGACCATTATTCTAGATTCTACTCAGCTTTCTTACATACCCATCCTGCCCAAGGATAGGCCTGCTTGCTGGCAATCACTTCCCAACTCCACTTGTGACAGATCACAAAAGGAAGCTGACCCCTGCATCTAAGTCAGCCTTACCTCGGTGCAGAGCCCCAGAGTGTGAAAACCTGAAGGGCAGGAAACAAAGAGGAAGATGGATGATACAGTGTCCTGAGAGAGGCATGAGGAAGAGCGGAGTGTCAAAGGTAAATACTGAAGGCTGAAAGCAAGACTTTGCACCTCGCCTTTCTTTTCAGAATTAAAAATTCAGGAGAGTGACAGCTGCTACAGGGACACTGTTATTTGAATTGAGAAATAAAATCAGATTTTTTTTTTCCTGAAAGCTAATTGGTTTGGCTGATGGGATTTTACAATAAAGGCAGGGTTACTAACTTGCTGGTACGTTTTTTTCTTTTTTCTTTTCTTTCTTTCTCTTGATCTCCAAGATCTTGGTGAAAATATACTGAAAACATTTAAAAAATAAGAGCAATTTTTAAGTCAACAAGGTTATATTGGCTAAGGTGTATTAAAATTCACAGTATTTCCATTTTCTCAGCTTGTTGTGAGAATAAACAAGGTCCTAAGTGGGAGGGTAACAGGTATAATTACTGAGAGTTGTTCTGTAAGACTCGGTAAAGCCTTTTTGGTATATTTCCCAGAAATTGGAAAAATGAGTGACTCTAATGACTGGGCAAGAAGCCCTTTCAGACATCAGGTGGTCTCTAATTCTGTGCCTTTATCACCACTGAAGGAGACCTAATCGAATTGTCAGCTGAGAGATCGCTAGATATGCTTTTTGATGATAGATCACCACATAGTTTCAAAGGAGGTCAGAGAATCAGGGATACTCCTTCAACAAAGCTCCTTCCCTTCCTACCCGTGCATATATGTGACTAAGATTTCTCAGTGCCTATGACCATAAAACAAAAGGAAGGAATTGAATTGATGCTGGATGCTCACCTGTTAAATTAATAAATACCATTCCTTCATGGGGCTTCCCAGGTGGCTCAATGGTAAAGAATCTGCGTGTCAGTACAGAAGACGGAGGTTCAGTTCCTGGGTTGGGAAGATACCCAGGAGGAGGAAATGGCAATCCACTCTAATATTCTTGCCTGGAGAATTTCACGGACAGAGGAGCCTGGTGAGCTACAGTCCAGGGGGTTGATTAGCTGAGCACACATACATTCATTTATGGACACTAGAAAATGGGGAGGAAAAAAAGAAACTTCACCTGCTTCATTATAGATGATTTCCCCATGAATTTTATTTTTCACTTTTTTTTTTTTTTAAACAAGCTCATTGAATTTTTAATTAATTAATGTATTTATTTTTGGCTGCACTGGGTCTTCAGCTGGTGCACGATTTTTCTAGTTGCAGCAGGCAGGGGCTGCTCTCACTGCAGTGCGTGGTCTTCTCATTGCGGTGCCTTCCCTTGTTGCGGAGCACAGGCTCTAGTTGAGCAGGCTTCAGCAGCTGTGGCTTGTGGGCTCGGCACTTGCAGCTCCCAGGCGCTAGCGCTCCAGCTCAGTAGTAATGGCGCACGGACCTAGCTACCCCGAGGCATCAGGATCTTCCTGGAACGGAAACCGAACCTGTGTATCCTGCAAGGATTGGCATGCAGATTCTCTACCACAGAGCCACCAGAGAAGCCTGATTTTTTGCTTTCTGTGTTTAATAATGATTTATCAGTATTTGTGCCGTGTTTATGTTGGTTTTGCTTAGTTGTGCACTAATAATAACTGTAATAATAGCTCCATCCAGAATAATTTTATTAAACTATTAGAGCATACTGGTGACAGGAAATTAAAATAAACTTCAATTCGATACACATTTTTGATGCAGATGTGTTTGACGGGGTGATAAATAAAGACTTAAGTATAAAAATATGTTACATTTGGAAAAAGTTAAGTAGCAGAAGTTTGAAGGAAAATATGAGTTTAAGGGGAAAAAGTATGATGTAAAATTACCTTCTGTTAATTAAGGGCTTGGTGAATGTTTTTTAAAGGGACGATGGTGGGTAATTAATCGCTTCTGCATTTAAATTCTTTTAGATTCATTTAAGCTTCCCAGATGGCTCAGTGATAAAGAATCCACCTGCCAATGCAAGAGATGCAGGTTCGATCCCTGGGCCAGGAAGATCCCTGAGAAGGGAATGGCAACCCACTCCAGTATTTTTGCCTAGAGAATTCCATGGACAGAGGAGCCTGGCATGATACAGTCCATGGGGTCACAAAGAGTACTACATGGCTGAACATGCATGCACATTTAAAAGAATGATGAACTCCTTCTATTTCAAAATGCCTATATTTCCAATATGTTGAAAATTCTATTCCATTTAACTATTTTAAATCATGGTGCAAAATTACAGAATTGTAAATGATTCTGAATCCTGCTGGCTTCAGGTTTGGACTGGAGGAATCAAATCATGAAAGTAGCCCCTAACAGCTCTTTGGAGGAAATGACAGTCAGGACCAGCAAACAGTTATCAATACAAAAAGAAGAAGAAGAGGAGGGATGGGGAAAGCTTTGTAATGGCAGGAAAACTTCCCATTTCTTCCCCAAAGGGACTTGAGCTTAAATTAAAGCCCCAAGCATGGTTTCAAAAAGATCCTTTTGGCAAACACTACTAGTTATCCCTCAATATCTCTTTACCCCATTTCCTTAAAACCTCCAAATATGAGGGACACATTACTTTAGAAATGAAGCCTAATTTCCCAGCCTGTCTGGTTGTAGTGTGTGGCCACGTAACCAAGTTCTGGGCAACACTATGTAAACAGAAGTTTATGTGGCAGCTTCAAGGAACCTTCAGGGAGCTGATGCAAGCCCTTTGCTTCTCATTCTTCCCTCCTTCCTCCCTTCCTGCTGGCTGGGATGTGGACCTGCTGGGCAGAGCTCCGGCAGCCACATGATGACCTGTGGACAGCAGACACAGTGGAGCATGAAAGCAGAAGGGTTGGGGTCCCCAGCATGGTAGCACTGTCTACCAGCCTGGGATTGCCCAACTCTGGACTCTGTGAATGTGATGGAGAGATACACTTTTCTTCTAAGCACTGTTATTTTGTGACTCTCATACTTGTAGGCAAGTCTCGTTTGACCTATGTTCTCTATCCATCCAGTAGCTGCCACAGAGCTCCCTCTTTCCTTTGAAGGGAACAATTTTTGTTTTGGATGAGTCCTTTGGGGCTATTTAGGCAGCAGTTGAAATTAAAAGACAGACGCTCCTTTGAAGAAAAGTTATGACCAACCTAGACAGCATATTAAAAAGCAGAGACATTACTTTGCCAACAAAGGTCCATCTAGTCAAAGCTATGGTTTTTCCAGTAGTCATGTATGGATGTGAGAGTTGGACTATAAAGAAAGCTGAGCGCCGAAGACTTGATGCTTTTGAACTGTGGTGTTGGAGAAGACTCTTGAGAGTCCCTTGGACTGCAAGGAGGTCCAACCAGTCCATCCTAAAGGAAATCAGCCCTGAGTGTTCGCTGGAAGGACTGATGTTGAAGCTGAAACTCCAATACTTTGGCCACCTGACTAGAAGAACTAACTCATTGGAAAAGACCCTTATGCTGGGAAAGACTGAAGGCAGGAGGAGAAGAGGACGACAGAGGATGAGATGATTGGATGGCATCACTGACTTGATGGACATGAGTTTGAGTAAACTCCAGGAGTTGGTGATGGACAGGGAGGCCTGGTGCACTGCAGTCCATGGGGTCGCAGAGAGTCAGACATGACTGAGGGACTGAACTGAACTGAACTTCCCTTCATCCACCCCACTCCTCCAACCCTTGTCAGATTGGGAATGTGCCTATTAATTCCCCAGAGACCTGGTATGCTCGTCTATCTGACTTCCTGTTTAGGTGACACCAACCTGCTTCCCTGCTACCTGGTCAGGTGGTGAGAGTCACACAGAGAAGGCCTGATGACCACTCACAGAATAGAGCCAGAGTTCTCAACCCTGGCTGCAGATTAGAATCGACAGGGCAGGGAGCTCTTAACACAAACCCTTGCAGCCCCATCCCTGACAAATTAAATCAGGAGGGAGGAAGTTGGATGGATATTAGTTCTTAAAAATATCTTCTAGGCAATAAACTGTGGAAAATTCTGAGAGAGATGGGAATACCAGATCACCTGATCTGCCTCTTGAGAAATCTGTATGCAGGTCAGGAAGCAACAGTTAGAACTGGACATGGAACAACAGACTGGTTCCAAATAGGAAAAGGAGTACGTCAAGGCTGTATATTGTCACCCTGTTTATTTAACTTATATGCAGAGTACATCATGAGAAATGCTGGACTGGAAGAAACACAAGTTGGAATCAAGATTGCCGGGAGAAATATCAATAACCTCAGATATGCAGATGACACCACCCTTATGGCAGAAAGTGAATAGGAACTCAAAAGCCTCTTGATGAGAGTGAAAGTGGAGAGTGAAAAGGTTGGCTTAAAGCTCAACATTGAGAAAACGAAGCTCATGGCATCTGGTCCCATCACTACATGGGAAATAGATGGAGAAACAGTGGAAACAGTGTCAGACTTTATTTTTCTGGGCTCCAAAATCACTGCAGATGGTGACTGCAGCCATGAAATTAAAAGACGCTTACTCCTTGGAAGGAAAGTTATGACCAACCTAGATAGCATATTCAAAAGCAGAGACATTACTTTGCCAACAAAGGTTTGCCTAGTCAAGGCTATGGTCTTTCCTGTGGTCATGTATGGATGTGAGAGTTGGACTGTGAAGAAGGCTGAGCGCCGAAGAATTGATGCTTTTGAACTGTGGTGTTGGAGAAGACTCTTGAGAGTCCCTTGGACTGCAAGGAGATCCAACCAGTCCATTCTGAAGGAGAATAGCCCTGGGATTTCTTTGGAAGGAATGATGCTAAAGCTGAAGCTCCAGTATTTTGGCCACCTCATGCGAAGAGTTGACTCATTGGAGAAAACTCTGATGCTGGGAGGGATTGGGGGCAGGAGGAGAAGGGGACGACAGAGGATGAGATGGCTGGATGGCATCACTGACTCGATGGATGTGAGTCTGAGTGACCTCCGGGAGTTGGTGATGGACAGGGAGGCCTGGCGTGCTGCAGTTCATGGGGTCGCAAAGAGTCGGACACGACTGAGCGACTGATCTGACCTGATCTGAGGGAGTTTATAACACACAGCCTAACTACAGATCCATTCACTGTCTTAGAGGAAAGCCTCTCTTAAATAGTTAGCAGCACCTCCACCGATAGTCTGGTATTTTGTCAGAGCAGCTAAGTGTTCTAGTCATCTATTCCAACAGCATGGGGTTCCCTCATACACCACCAGGCAATTTTCTGCACCAGCTGGGTGATCTACAGTTCAACTCAACGCTGACCCACTCTACCTGGAGATAATATCAGACCCCAAAGTTCAGAGACCCACTCTCACAAGACTAGACTGTTCCCTCGCCCCACTCCAGGGGTCATTTGCAAGCCCAGGTTGATCTGTGCTTTTGACCCCAGGGTTGTAGATTGAAAGTTCCAGTGACGCCTTCCTTGGGTTCAATTCATTTGCTAGAGCAACACACAGAATTCAGAGAAATATTTTACTTACTGGATGATTGGTTTATTACTATGTTATAACTCAGGAGCAGCAGATAGAAGAGACACCTAGGGTAAGACATGGGGGAGGCCCATGGGGCTTCTGTGCCTTCTCTGAGCACCTTTCTGCCCAAATCTCCGTGTGCTCACCAACCGGGAATCTCTCCAAAGCCTGTCCCTTAGGTTTTGCTGGCGCCTTCACATAGCCATGATTTAGTAAGTCATTGGCCATGTGTGCACGAGCTCCCTTGTGTCCAACTCTTTGCAACCCCACGGATTGTAGCCCGCCAGGCTCCTCTGTCCATGGAAATTCCCAGGCAAGAATACTGGAGTGGACTGCCATTTTCTCCTCCAGGGGATCTTCCTGACCCAGGGATCGACTTACGACCTGACTTCTGGGTCTTATAAGTCTCCTGCCCTGGCAGGTGAGTTCTTTACCACTGAGCCTCCTGGGAAGCCACTGGCCATTGTCGATTAATTCATTCTCCAGTTCTTCTTCACTCCCTGTAGGCTGAGGGCGGGGCTAAATGTTCTAAGCCTCCAATCCCTGGTTAGTTCTCCTGGCTAGCAGCTCTCCATCCTTAGGTGATCCAGGTGCTTCCCAAACCTCATTAATATAAGAAAAGACTCCTTTCTTGTAGCCATCACTTTAGGAAATTCCAATAATTCTAGGAACTCCATGCCAGAAGCTTAGATGAGGACCAAATATGTATTTCTTATTATGAATCGCAGTATCATAGCAGCCCAATCAAACTAATACAGGGACAAACTGGGAACTGGAAACACCCTAAATTCAGGGGTTACACCAGCCTACTCTTGGTCTCTTTGTTTATTTCACATACTTAGTGCAGCTGATCAAAAACTAGAGCCAAAGTCCTCATGTTTTCTGCAGAATCCTTTTATATCCTCAAAGATTATCAAGGACCCCAAAATGCTTTCGTTCATTTGTCTTATAACTTTTAAGACTTACCATATTAGGGATTAAAACTGAGGCATTTAAAAAATCTGTATTCATTAAAAAACACAATAAACCCATTTCATCCTAAAAACTGAGCCAATTTTTAAATGAAAAAATAACATTATCCAAAACAAACAAACAAAAAGTAATAAGACAAGTGGTATTATTTTACATTTTTTCAAATCTCTTTAATATCTGACTTAATAGAAGACAGCTGGATTCTCATGTCTGCTTTTGAATTCAATTTGTTGTTGTATGTTGTTTTGGTGGAAAATTTGAAGAAAATCTAGCCTTGCATAGATACATAATTGAAAAAGGGAAGAGTATTGAATAACCTTTTAGAATTACATTCTTTTTTTCATACTATACCAAAACTTGACAAGTAGCAGCATCTTAGAGGTGAGGAGCCCTATAGATTCTGAAACTATGTAATGAACTTCCATACTCTGTTACAGTAACCTCCACTGTTCTATCTTAAACTTTAAACAGATCTTCTACCTATGCATAAATATGTGACATTATGTGTTGACCATTTGAGATATTGGTTCTCTAAACTATGCAGATCTTTCAAGAATTGATAGGGATAGAATAGGATAGTTATACAGGTAGAAGTCCCAGTAGGGGACTCTAGATAGGGAGGGAAACCTAGGAAACTCTAGGAGACCACTGTAATTAATGATTGCTAAAGAAAGCTATTGTAACATCCTTCATTGAAGCAAGCTTCAGTTCAGTTCAATTCAGTCGCTCAGTCGTGTCCTACTCTTTGCAACTCCATGAACCACAGCACGCCAGGCCTCCCTGTCCATCACCAACTCCTGGAGTTCACTCAAACTCATGTACATCGAGTCAGTGATGCCATCCAACCATCTCATTCTCTGTCGTCCCCTTCTCCTCCTCCCCTCAATCTTTCCAGCATCAGGGTCTTCCCCAATGAGTCTGCTCTTTGCATCACGTGGCCAAAGTACTGGAGTTTCAGCTTCAACATCAGTCCTTCCAATGAATACCCAGGACTGATCTCCTTTAGGATGGACTGGTTGGATCTCTTTGCTGTCCAAGGGACTCTAAAGAGTCTTCTCCAACACCACAGTTCAAAAGCATCAGTTCTTCGTCACTCAGCTTTCTTTATAGCCCAACTCTCACACGAAGCAGAGTTGCTTAACTATAAAACCATAAACAAAACCACAAGATATGCCCCAGTCCATTCGATGGAAGAAAAATGTCACCACCCTTCTATTGACATAATAATCCTAGTTTGACCTCATAGGATCAGAAACTTTCCTGCCTGATATGAAGAAGGAGCTAGTGAAGGAGGAGTTATTGATGCGTGCCGTATGTCTACATCTGCATCTACTTGAAGAAAGTGGCCTTTCTCCCAGCCCCCTTTCTATTATACAACTATAGCCCACTCAATGCCTGCCCATTTGCATCTCTTACAAGCATTCTACATTAATTAATCTAATTCTTGCCTATCACTTTGCCTCTCGCTGAATTCCTTCTCTGCTGAGACACAAAGAACCTCAGCCTCAGTCAGTCCAGACACCAGGTGAGTGATGTGAATTAAAAGATTAGAGTGGGTTAGAGTCCCCAACTTAGTTTTTGGCTGAGTTAATGTCCCGGCCTTGTGGGTTTGAGTCCCAAACTAGATTCTGGCTGGGTTCGAGTCCTGGCACATGGGCTCAAGTCACAGTCTGAGGTAAATGGTTTCAGAACGACACATTTCATTGCACATTTCTGCAATGGGGGAGACCTGGGTTCGATCCCTGGGTCGGGAAGATCCCCTGGAGGAGGGCATGACAACCCACTCCAGTATTCTTGCCTGGGGAATCCCATGGAGAGAGGAGCCTGGAAGGCTACAGCCCACAGGGTTGCAAAGAGTCAGACATGACTGAGCAACTAACACTTTCACTTTCATAAGTCTAGATAAAAAAGAAGAGGTACAGCCAGAGTCTGAGGTTGAGCATTGCCTTCAAGGCAACTTCCTCAAGGGAGGCTACCTATATAAGTTCCTCAGGCTAGGGATGACTAACCACCTCTGGCAGGGGTGGAAGGACCACCTCTACTGCCCTGGAAGGCTTGGAGGAATTTAGAATTTTAAAGTCCCTAGTTTCATCAGAATGGCTCCATCCCAATTTTCATGATCCTATCCCTTCCCAATCAATGCTCTATGTTTAACAAAAGAGACCCCTGACTATAGGTTGGAATTTCAGCTTGCTTTGCAACTCGGTCACCTGCAAGATTATACTTTTATTTGTTTTTCAAAGGAAATTTTTCAGCCACAAGAGTAAAATTTCAAGACAGCAGCAAAAGCTTTCAGATCTCTTTTATACATGTTCAGCTGGGAATGTAAAGCCTTTAGCTCACCATTTTATTTTTCCCAAGCTCTGTAGTGCAGTTAGAAACACCCAACCAAACCCAGGAGACTCCTTATTTTTGACTAAACTATCCTATACGGGCAAATACTGGGTCCTTTAGAGCCTTGCCGTCTATAGGCACTTGGCTATGGGAATCTACCAGTGATCATTTGCATAACCTCTTTGCCACTGTGTGTTCTGGGCTACAAGTGCACCTTCTTGCTGGAAAGAGGGTCTTTAAATCCTCTGAATCCAATCAGATCAGAGAACCAATTCCATTAAGTGCAGAACCAATTCATCGAACTCGTCATTCAGATCAGATCAGATCAGTCGCTCAGTCGTGTCCGACACTTTGCGACCCTATGAATCACAGCATGCCAGGCCTCCTTGTCCATCACCAACTCCTAGAGTTCACTCAGACTCACGTCTGTCGAGTCAGTGATGGCATCCAGCCATCTCATCCTCTGTCGTCCCCTTCTCCTCTTGCCCCCATCCCTCCCAGCATCAGAGTCTTTTCCAATGAGTCAACTCTTCGCATGAGGTGGCCAAAATACTGGAGTTTCAGCTTTAGCATCATTCCTTCCAAAGAAATCTCAGGGCTGATCTCTTTCAGAATGGACTGGTTGGATCTCCTTGCAGTCTAAGGGACTCTCAAGAGTCTTCTCCAACACCACAGTTCAAAAGCATCAATTCTTCGGCACTCTGCCTTCTTCACAGTCCAACTCTCACATCCATACATGACCACAGGAAAAACCATAGCCTAGACTAGATGAACCTTTGTTGGCAAAGTAATGTCTCTGCTTTTGAATATGCTATCTAGGTTGGTCATAACTTTCGTTCCAAGGAGTAAGCATCTTTTAATTTCATGGTTGCAGTCACCATCTGCAGTGATTTTGGAGCCCAGAAAAATAAAGTCTGACACTGTTTCCACTGTTTCCCCATCTATTTCCCATGAAGTGATGGGACTAGATGCCATCATCTTCGTTTTCTGAATGTTGAGCTTTAAGCCTATCTTTTCACTCTCCACTTTCACTTTCATCAAGAGGCTTTTTAGTTCCTCTTCACTTTCTGCCATAAGGGTGGTGTCATCTGCATATCTGAGGTGATTGATATTTCTCCTGGCAATCTTGATTCCAGCTTGTGCTTCTTCCAGTCCAGCATTTCTCATGATGTACTCTGCATATAAGTTAAATAAGCAGGGTGACAATATACAACCTTGACATACTCCTTTTCCTATTTGGAACCAGTCTGTTGTTCCATGTCCAGTTCTAACTGTTGCTTCCTGATCTGCATACAGATTTCTCAAGAGGCAGATCAGGTGGTCTGGTATTCCCATCTCTTTAAGAATTTCCATAGTTTATTGTGATCCACACAGTCAAAGGCTTTGGCATAGTCAATAAAGCAGAAATAGATGTTTTTCTGGAACTCTCTTGCTTTTCCATGATCCAGTGGATGTTGGCAATTTGATCTCTGGTTCCTCTGCCTTTTCTAAAACCAACTTGAACATCTGGAAGTTCATGGTTCACATATTGCTGAAGCCTGGCTTGGAGAATTTTGAGCATTACTTTACTAGCGTGTGAGATGAGTGCAATTGTGCGGTAGTTTGAGCATTCTTTGGCATTTCCTTTCTTTGGGATTGGAATGAAAACTGACCTTTTCCAGTCCTGTGGCCACTGCTGAGTTTTCCAAATTTGCTGACATATTGAGTACAGCACTTTCACAGCATCATCTTTCAGGACTTGGAATAGCTCCACTGGCATTCTAACATCTCTACTAGCTTTGTTCGTAGTGATGCTTTCTAAGGCCCACTTGACTTCACATTCCAGGATGTCTGGCTCTAGGTCAGTGATCACACCATCGTGATTATCTGGGTCATGAAGATCTTTCTTGTACAGTTCTTCTGTGTATTATTGCCACCTCTTCTTAATATCTTCTGCTTCTGTTAGGTCCATATCATTTCTGTCCTTTATCGAGCCCATCTTTGCATGAAATGTTCCCTTGGTATCTCTGATTTTCTTGAACAGATCCCTAGTCTTTCCTATTCTGTTGTTTTCCTCTATTTCTCTGCATTGATCGCTGAAGAAGGCTTTCTTATCTCTTCTTGCTATTCTTTGGAACTCTGCATTCAGATGCTTATATCTTTCCTTTTCTCCTTTGCTTTTCGCCTCTCTTCTTTTCAAAGCTATTTGTAAGGCCTCCCCAGACAGCCATTTTGCTTTTTTGCATTTCTTTTCCATGGGGATAGTCTTGATCCCTTTCTCCTGTACAATGTCACGAACCTCAGTCCATAGTTCATCAGGCACTCTATTTATCAGATCTAGGCCCTTAAATCTATTTCTCACTTCCACTGTATAATCATAAGGGATTTGATTTAGGTCATATCTAAATGGTCTAGTGGTTTTCCCTACTTTCTTCAATTTCAGTCTGAATTTGGCAATAAGGAGTTCATGGTCTGAGCCACAGTCAGCTCCTGGTCTTGTTTTTGCTGACTGTATAGAGCTTCTCCATCTTTGGCTGCAAAGAATATAATCGATCTGATTTCGGTGTTGACCATCTGGTGATGTCCATGTGTAGAGTCTTCTCTTGTGTTGTTGGAAGAGGGTGTTTGTTATGACCAGTGCATTTTCTTGGCAACACTCTATTAGTCTTTGCCCTGCTTCGTTCTGTATTCCAAGGCCAAATTTGCCTGTTACTCCAGGTGTTTCTTGACTTCCTACTTTTGCATTCCAGTCCCCTATAATGAAAAGGACATCTTTTTTGGGTGTTAGTTCTAAAAGGTCTTGTAGGTCTTCATAGAACCGTTCAACTTCAGCTTCTTCAGCGTTACTGGTTGGGGCATAGACTTGGATTACTGTGATATTGAATGGTTTGCCTTGGAAAAGAACAGAGATCATTCTGTCGTTTTTGAGATTGCATCCAAGTACTGCATTTCAGATTCTTTTGTTGACCATGATGGCTACTCCATTTCTTCTAAGGGATTCCTGCCCGCAGTAGTAGATATAATGGTCATCTGAGTTAAATTCACCCATTCCAGTCCATTTCATTTCGCTGATTCCTAGAATGTCAACATTCACTCTTGCCATCTCTTGTTTGGCCACTTCCAATTTGCCTTGATTCATGGACCTGACATTCCAGGTTCCTATGCAATATTGCTCTTTACAGCATCGAACCTTGCTTCTATCACCAGTCACATCCACAGCTGGGTATTCTTTTTGCTTTGGTTCCATCCCTTCATTCTTTCTGGAGTTATTTCTCCATTGATCTCCAGTAGCATATTGGGCACCTACTAACCTGGGGAGTTTCTCTTTCAGTATCCTATCATTTTGCCTTTTCATACAGTTCATGGGGTTCTCAAGGCAAGAATACTGAAGTAGTTTGCCATTTCCTTCTCCAGTGGACCACATTCTGCCAGATCTCTCCACCATGACCCGCCCATCTTGGGTTGCCCCACGGGCATGGCTTAGTTTTATTGAGTTAGACAAGGCTGTGGTCCTAGTGTGATTAGATTGACTAGTTTCCTGTGAGTATGGTTTCAGTGTATCTGCCCTCTGATGCCCTCTTGCAAGACCTACCGTCTTACTTGGGTTTCTCTTACCTTGGGCGTGGGGTATCTCTTCACGGCTGCTCCAGCAAAGCACAGCCATTGCTCCTTATCTTGGATGAGGGGTATCTCCACCGCCCTTCCTGACCTTCAACATGGGATAGCTCCTCTAGGTCTTGCGCCTTCGCAGCCACGGCTCCTTGGACGTGGGGTTGCTCCTCCCGCCCGCTGGCCCTGGCCTTAGGCTTGGGGCGTGGGGTAGCTCCTCTCGTCGCCCCCCCGACCTCGGACGCGGGGTTGCTCATGTCTTCACCGCCCCGACCTCGGACGCGGGGTAGCTCCTTTCGGCAGTTCATGCGCCGTCAGTCTGGTACTCTTCGGCTGCTGCCCCTGACCTCGGACCTGGGGTAACTCCTCTTGGCCGCCGCCCTTTGGGCATGGGGTCCTCCCGGCTTCTGCCCCTGACCTTGGATGTGGGGTGGCTCCTCTCTGAGCCGCCTGGGCGCAGCTGCCATTAACATTCTGTTTTTCTGGAACACCCGTGGGGGCGGGGCGGGGACACTGATTAAGCCGTTCTCCCTAAGTCTACTGCTCTTGAATCTGGTGCCTGCGGTCCCAGCCTGGCCATCAGTTGGTTGACAGATGTTGAAGCCAGATCGCCCTCACATTTGTGGTGCTTTCAGCAAGAACAGTTAGCGTCTCATCCTGAGCTGGAGATGCAGAGAGGCTGAACGACCCACAGCACCTCTTATCTCTAACCACAGAGGTGCATATATTCTGCCATTAGACACCTTCCTCAGGGAACATCCCAGCCACGGGGGTGTGGAGCTTCTAGAATGCAAACCTGACTTAGTCGTTTCTCTATTTAAATTCCTCAGTTGGCTCCCCATCGCCCACAAGACAGCAGATTCTTTATTGCTCTCCAGAGCCCCAGCCACCTCCTGCTTTGCTCCCACCACAGACACCCTGTCCCCCTGCTGCTTTGAACTGTTGTTTCAAATTGCTTGGTGTTCCAAGGATGGGACTGGCAGTACCATGCTGTGACTTCGATCTTCTTCCTCACTTTTCCTGTATGGAAATTTCTTTCTTGGTCCCCAGGATTCATTTCTATTGTTTTCTTCATTTTGAAGTCGTTTCTAGCAACATTCTGCTCTTTCCTTGGTCTCCAGTTCCTCTGTTAGGGGAACCACTGACCAAAACCACCTGCTCCGGCCAAGCAAGATGGTAACTACGTGCATGAGTTATCTTGCAACAGGAGGTCCTGATAAGGAACACAGAACAGGACTGGAAGAATTTGGGAAAGGTCAAAGGTCGAAAGGAGAGCAGAGACACCAGTCCATCTGTCCTACCAACCTCTCAGAATCCTTCTCACTGGAATCCATCTTGGATGAGTAGTGCATGTCCCACCAGGAAGGACCCTGAATCAGAGGGATTGATCCAATCACCGTAAAACCTGAGACTGTGAGCTGTACAGCAGAGCAGTTCTCCTGGCTTCCCTCACCCTCCTGCTCTCTGCCTTGGACACCTCCTGCATCCTCAGCATGTGTCACTCCTCGGACAATTCATTTCCCAGTGTTAGACAGGAGACCACTCTTGGGCTCCAGAAGCGGTTTCTCTTCCTGCAGCTCCTCTTCAGGGCTCTCAGACCACATCTCCACTGTTAGACACGTCACTTCTTCCCACCCCTGGGCCCCTCAACCCAAGATCGTGACCCTCCCACCCTAGCCCAGCCCTCTTTCCCCAGTCCTGGGTCTTTCCCCTCCCACTCAGCCTCTCTCCTTCCAAGACTGCCACCTTCTTAGGGGAGGGTTATATCCCAATCGCTTGGAGGAGTTATATCCCAATCACTTGGGGAGGGGGTGGTTATATCCCAATCCCTTGGGAGGGAGCGGTTATATCCTGATCGCTTTTGGGGGGGTTATATCCCAATTGCTTGGGGAAGGGGTTGTATCCCGATCACCTGGGGGAGGCTGTAGACTGGTGAGCTACAGCCCATGGGGTTGCAAAGAGTTGGATGTGACTGAGTGACTAACACTTTCACTTTCATAAGTCTAGATGCAAAAGAAGTGGTACAGCCAGAGTCTGCAGTTGAGCATTGCCTTCACAAAGATGACACCCCGCTTTGGCCAGGGCCTGTGGTGTCTGCTCTCCTGCATTTGCTTTTGCTTCATCCTTGCCTTGTGAAGATGACATGAATTTGGTCTTAAATGTTTCTGCATTTAAATCCCATCTTGGTCTTTTACTGGAAGTGTGCTCTTAGTAACTTGCCTTGTGTTTCTCAGGAAAACTCATTGAATTATTGTGAAAATAAGTTGATTATTAATTCTAGCAACTACATCATATCACAAATTTTGACAGATTTCCAGACCTGAAGTCAGATGGGTGGGCTTCCAATATTTGTCAATTGCCTAACAACTCCTTTAAGGCTTAATTTTTTTTTTTTTTTCATCTGTGATAGGACCATCAGCACAACACTCAGCTAACAGAACTCTGTGGATTAAATAAAATAAAGCACAAACTGATTTTAGAGGAGAGAAATGTTATCTTTTATTATTTTGTATGAGTTAATTCATTGGGATATATGCTTTTTGATGTGTATTATGGTCTAAAAGAGGGCTTCCCTGGTAGCTCAACTGGTAAAGAATCCGCCTGCAATGCAGGAGACTCAGATTTCTGGGTCAGGAAGATCCCCTGGAGAAGGGATAGGCTGCCCACTCTAGTGTTCTTGGGCTTCCCTGGTGGCTCAGACAGGTTAAGAATCTGCTTGCATTGTGGGAGACCTGGGTTTGATCCCTGGGTTGGGAGATCCTCTGGAGGAGGGCATGGCGTTATTGCCTGGAGAATCCCACAGACAGATTCCCAAGCCAGAATCCCTGGCTGGCTACAGTCCATGGGGTCGCAAAGAGTTGGACACAACTGAATGACTGAATGGCGAAGCACAGCACAGCAAGGCCTAAAAGAGGGCTTCCCCGATGGCTCAGACGGCAAAGAATCTGCCTGCCATGCTCAAGACCTGGGTTTGATCCCTTGGTGGAGAAGATCCCCTGGAGAAAAGAATGGCTACGCACCCCAGTATTCTTATCTAGAGAATCTCACGGACAGAGGAGCCTGGTGGGCTACAGTCCGCAGGGTCGAAAAGCGTCAGACATGACTGAGCGACTAACACACACACACGTGGTCTAAAAGAAGTGCTAACAATTCCAGTTGTTTCTCTTCATTTGTTTGTATGCTTTATATCTGCAAGAGATTTTAAGGTTCTGTGGTAACAAGTTTGCTTTCTTCCAAGTACCCAAAATGACTGGTTTTGATCTATGATACCCAGATGTTATTAAGCTTTTTTTTTTTTTTTTTAATTTAAGTTGATGGAATGATATTAAGCAGAATCCAGATGATACAAACGATGTGTTGGGCTTAATGAGAAGGGTCCCTGGGATAAGCAAAGGCACAGGGATGGGCAAGCTCTTGGGGTGCTGGGTTAGGTGGCTGGGGGAAAGTCTACAGCTAGAAGAACTCATTAGGGAGGGCAGGGCTGGCCTGCAGCCCCACAAGCAGACCCATATTCTGAACTAGAAAGGACACCAGACATCCTGTAATCCAGCCAGTGAGTCTCTCCCAACTCCAGACAGCTGAGGAAAAGCCATGGGCCCTGACATCAAACGGGCCTGGATTTGCCTCTGAGAACATTGCTCTCGCTTATTTAAACTGACTGCAGCCCTCGGAGCCTTGCTAGTAGCCCCAAGATGTGGGTGATAACATTGATTTCTCAGGTTTGCCATGAGGCTAAACTAAAAGATGTTTGTGGAAGTGTTGCTGTTTTGGAACCAGAGCTGTCATTAGGTTGAACCTCTGCTCGAACACATTGCTTACAGGAAATTTCCTCTGCTTGCAGATTTTTCTAACACTATGTAGATTATCTAACACTATTTAGATAGTCCAGTAGTTGTGAGAAGAAATGGGAAGCCACAGTTGATTCTGGAAAGGTGCACAGCATATCTAGAAGATGCTTCCTGCTTGTTGTTCAGTCACTCAGTTGTGTCTGACTCTTTGCAACCCCATGGACTGCAGCACACCAGGCTTCCCTGTCCTTCACCATCTCCTGGAGCTTGCTCAAACTCATGTCCATTGAGGGAAGAATTGGGGGGAGAGGTGAGGAGTTACAAATAGAGGCCAATGCAGACTAGGATTGGAGCATGTCCATGTAAATATTTACATGCCATACAGTCCCTACCCAATGCACTGACGTTTTCTGTGTGCCGTTTTCTGAGGGACACACACCACATGCATTGCAGCATTGACTCCAAGATGTGGGTGCTCCAGTGATGAGGCTGTGTGGTTAGTTCAATAGCACGTATCTTCTAAGCAGTATTATGAACTTAAGGTCCTGACCAGTTAGCTTGTTCTTGTGGCAGTAGGAAAGAAAGTTTTCTCATCTTATTGCTATTAATGATTGTCACTGCGACCTTTTATTTTAGAACAAGGCTTAGGAGAAATTGTAACCCAGGATCTTTTCATCCAGACATCCTTTATTTAGTACACTTTGGGTATCCATTCTGTTTCTAACTTGATTTTTTAATTTTTTAAATTATGTTTTATTCTTTTGGGCCACACTACATGGCACGTGGGATCCTAGTTCCATGACCAGGAATTGAACCCACACCCTTTGCATTTGAAGAATGGAGCTAGAACCACTAGACCAGCAGGGAAGTCCCTGCATCCACTCTTAATGCCTTCCTGACTCAGAGGCCTGCACCTCTCATCACTGTCCAGAATGGTGTAGTCAGAAAATTGCACTGTTTTCATCCTCGAAGACTTCTCACCTCCTCCATGCAGACTTCCTGTACTGAATCCCTCCCCTCCCTCGGGTACCATCCTCCAGCTTCCTACCAGTCGTTGACACCCTGGTGGCCTTCACTTGAGATCCACACCTCTCCCATGAGTTGTTTGTTCTGTTTCAGTTCTTTATACACGCCCTTGAGTTGTGAGCTTCTGGAGGCAAAAGTGTCATTGTGTTGACAGAATGACATATTGCAAACGGCCCTCGGGAAAAAAAAAAGGAGTCAGGACACTAGAGTTGTGTGAACTGCGAGAATACACTTCTCTGTAAGATCTGTCTGTCAGTCTAGACTGAGGTCCTCAGGGTAATCCAGTGGAAGGCTGTGGTTATGTCCCATCCTCCTCACTCAGAGGCCTCTGCCCAGGGGAGCTTGTAATAATTCTGTAATAACACCAAAAAAGGTCAGCCACAAGATTCTAAGATGGGAAGGGGATGACAGTTTGAAAGGGGCATTGTTGGGGTTGAAGCTACCAAATTTTCTCCTATCCGTCTACTTCATTACTAGCAGGACTTGCCATTGTTTTAATCCATCATCTGCTCTGCTGGTCAGAACGCGTCTCCCACCTCAAGGGCACTTACATCAACATCCCGTCTGCTCTGGAAGCCATGCCGTGCCCCTCTGTACCAGTCCCCAGCCTCGGGCTCTGCCCCTGCCTCCTAGCAACTGCTGCTGGTCAAGCAGACGCCTCTGGTGCCTTCTAACTGGACTTCTTAAATGTATGGATGGTTCCCTTTGCACTCGAGATTAGGTCAGGTGCTTTCGATCTAATCGGCACTCAGCAATAAATTCAGGGAGGAGTGAACCACGGTTAAGTCACTATTCGGTCCGTAGGCCCCGTATGTCTCTCCTCATTCCCTTTCCATTCCTCTCTTCTTCCAGTTCAATACCTGTGATCACAGTGGGAGGGATTTTTGAAAGAATAAATGGGAAGAATTGTAAATGACGTGTCAAGTCAATTATTTCTTTTTTTAACTGTAGTTCAGTTGGGCAGTGATTGCCTCTGATAAGACCCTTGGAGCACAGGATGCTGTGCATACAGCAACTGTGCAGCCTGGGTTAGCACTCGGGTGAGCCCGACTACGGCACAAAGAGGATCTTGGACTGGATTCAGGAGCACAAAAAGGGTACTGGTGAAGACTGGCGAAATTCAATGGGAGCAGTCAGGCTTCTGCATTCCTGGATGACGAACCCGTGGATAGAGGGCGAAATGCACTCTACCATCTTCTACCATGAACTTGCCCACCTACAGACCGGGGTATCTGCAGGGGCTCCTGGAATCAATCCCTGGGGGATCCTGAGAGATGATGGCACTGTTAATTTCGTAGCTTTGACAAATGTGCCGTGGTCATGCAGGGCTCCCCTAGTGACTCAGATGGTAAAGAATCTGCTTGCAATGCAGGAGACTCGGGTTCAATCCCTGAGTCGGGATGATCCCCTTGAAAAGGGAATGGGCACCCACCCCAGTATTCTCGCCTGGAAAATGCCATGGACAGAGGAGCCTGGCAGGCTATAGTCCATGGAGTCGCAAAGCATCGGACACGACTGAGTGACTAATACTTTCATTTCACTTTCACTTCACCATGGTCATGCGACATTTTACCTTTAGGGGAAACCTGGTAAGGGGTATATAGGAATGTTGTGTATTATCTTTGCAACTGTTCTGTAAATCTAAAATTATTCTGGAATATAAAGTTTATTTTAGAAAAAGTGGGCCAGAGTGCACATTTTTGTTTGGATAGCAGTCTCATATGTATGGGATGAACATTCTCACATCTAGTTATATCTGAACAATTTGTAGAATAAGGTTGAAAATGAGAACTGCAGAGAAATTTAGAAAAGCTATTTAAAAAATGTACAAGAAGGCAGTAGCAAAGATTAAAGCAAACAAAAAATGGTCCTGGATTCAGTTGGGGAGGGGATGAGGAGGGGCAGGATCTTGTTAAAACGTGGAGTCAGATCTGTCATTTGAGGGAGGTGCCCAGCACGGGGGCGACTGGACAGTCGGGACACTGGTTACTTTCTTTAGCTTGAAGGACCGGAGCCTGTCACTTGGCCTTTACATCCTCACCCTTTAAAACGGCCTCACCCCACTCACAGATCCAGATTATGTGAAGTAAAAGAAATCCTGGCAAAAATCAAGCTGTCCTGTTCTTCAAAACTGGGTCACTTTTGGTCAAGAATGAGTGTTCCTCATTCGTGGGCTGGTTACCATCTGAGACCTCAAGCCAGCAGGTCTGATTCCACATGAGCATTTTCACTTTGCACTTGGCAAGTTTCTGCTTCCTCTTACAAGAACGTTCATATGAATGCCAAAGCCATTTGACATCTAAATATAGCATAACAGATGTGAATGAGGGTTGTATTATTTTTTGTGTTACACAAAGGGTCTTTCTTTTACCCAGAAGCCAGACACCAGTCCAGTTCTGCTTAGGCTCAGCCATCTCGGTAAAGGTAAATGAAATTGCTCTAGTTTTTCAAACCCTGCAGTTTTAGTTACTGTATGGGGGATTTTAACCTGGGATCCATGAACAAGCATTTCAAGTGTCTACATCTCTATGACTCTAGAGTCATCAGCTCCTTAAAGCTGTATGTAAACTTGACCTTAACACTTCTTTTTTTTTTTTTTTTTTGTATGGAGTGAGTTCATTCATCTTCAAAGGGTCCACAAGTCAAAAATGTTAAGAAACCCTGTTTCAGAGACACATCTTTCATAGCAAAACTCCTACTGAACTATGATACTTGCTAGGTACAGATACAGTGCAGATCCAGTTATCTTAAGGTCTGGCATTCAAACAAATACCTGGATAATGGCTGGCTGGTTGATTCGACTGTTGTGAATCCATGGCACCTAACATCTTTCGAGGGCTGCACCTCAAGGCACCGGTGCTTATAATACTAGTGTCTTCTCCCAGCTGTGGCACTGAGTCTTTTCCTGAAGACTTGAAGGTCTTCATGCGCATCCACATTTGTTCAACAAACCTCAATGTAAAGGATCCCTCAGGAATACCAAGGCTGGCTCTTCTTGCCCCTCTAAGTCCTTTCCAAACTGGCTATGTTCTTTAAAACGCAGGATGGCTAGTGAGCATGTGGCCTTGCAACTCGTTTGGAGGAGCATGGCTTGGTAACTATAGGCCCTTCTAGCTGGCATAGCATTAAGGATCCCAAGTGCAATTTTCATGTCTGATTCTGGATTGATTTGACTATGAGAAACATACCAGTTCTTTTCGTTGTCTGCATGCGTTAAAGTGGCTTACAAATGAATGTTTTAGGCTGTTAGTCAAGAGAAAGGTGGTTTATAATTAAAGCCTAGAATAAAAACTTCACTGGGTCTTTTATGAATGGATCCAGTTATGAGACTAAAAATGATTGCCTCCTTCAACTCCTTTGCATGACCTTTCCCTCTTTGCTTCTAACATGATTGGTATCTTCTTAACTTTTGGATACTATTTTAGTCACCCCAGCAATTTAACTTCCCTTTGAAAAATGAATCAAAGTCAAGAGTTTCATGTTTAATGTGGTCCTTTAAAATAAGACATAATGTTAATATACTAGATAAAGAGACACTGAAGTGGTGCCCAAGCTCATTTCCCCCCCTCTTTTTTTTAGTAGCAGTGAGATGATTAAATATAACACTAAAGAAGACTAAATGCTTGTGGCTTTTTTTTTTTATCTATATTTAAAACACACAGTAAGAACATAAGAACATCTCAAATCATTTAGAAGGAAAAAGGGCTTATCAACCAAAATCTTTGGAAATTTCATTAAATTTAAATATCTGCAAACAATCCAGAGGGGGAAAAAAATCCCAACATTTGGCTATGGAGGGCATCTCATATGTGAACCAAATGGCGTTATCCCATTTTCCTTCAGGCAAACTAGTCACTAAACCCCATTAGAAAGAGTACAACAGCGATATGGAGACATCCCCCAAAACCACATACTGGATTTAGAACATTCAGTGATGAAGCGTTTATCTCATCACGGGCTTTCTTTCCACTGCATACATGACTTTACATTTCTACAGTGCAATGTTGAAACTGCCTCCAGGTTTCGCAAAGGAGATTGATGTCCATTCTACAAAAATATTAAGTTACAGTACATAACACTGAATAATTTTAGTCTGTACATTCCCCCCCACCCCGCCCCATCATAGATGACACGCTTCAGTTTGTACAAGTTAGAAAAAAGCCCGTCTGGTTGCTTACATCTGGATTAATAGTCAACAGAATCAACCAGAAGTAGTGGGGTGGGTCAAGTTTGAGAAAGTATCAATACAGTGGAATATTAATTGTGGTTAACAATAGTCAATTCTTCACAAAGTGATACAAAAGAAATCATTTTAGAATTTTGACTGAAAAGATCTAGCTGAGGAGGTTCTGGCAAACAGTTGACCAACTGATCCAAAAGTTTAAGGCTGACTTGACTTAAGCTGCAGCCCAACCAAAAACACTGGCAACAATGGTGCAGTTCAAAGCTCTTCAAATGCACAGCTTCCTTGATAACACGTATGTTAATTAGATTCCTTCAGTTAGTTAATCCTCTAGACAGTTTTCTTTTTGTTTTGCATGCATCTGGTTCCACTTTCATTAAGGACATCTCTTCCTTGGTCAATCATGTGCTTTGCTTTTCAATTTCTTTTTATGATTTTTTGGGGGGTATGTTTTGTTTGTTAAGCTGTCAATACCTCCAACACTTGGAAAATGAAATCTAGATGCAGTTTTACTTACAGCAGAGAATCAGAGCTCTATGGACAATGCAAAATGAAATGAAACAAGTATCAGAAACAGTTTATAAAAATGGCACATTTATTGCTACAGAACGGTCATGTACATGACTTCATCGAATAACTACAGATGGGAAACAGGTAATGGCCTAGACCAAGCTGGGTTTGTTTTTGTCTTGAAGGAACTCCAGCACACAACCTGTTTGGACACTTCTACAAATCAGAAATACACCAAAAACATGAAAAAATCGAGGCACTCAGCCACACATTGAAAACAAGGTGTAACTGTTTATCTTTTTTTTTTTTTTGAAGTGTTTTCCTTTTTTTCTTTTTTTTAACAATTTTTTTCGTTTTTAATGCTGCAGCTATGTGTACAGTCGCAAAAATTTTCCCCGCTGCGACCTACAACTAAAAAAAACAAAAACAAAAACAAAAAACAAACAAAAAAAGCTACCATACAGTTTCATCTCAGTAACACATGGTAAAATAACATCTTTTAAATAGTAAAATAAAGTAACAAACTTTTACTCATAATGATTCCAAAAATCTACAAAGAAGAAATATTCAGAATCTGACAATTTTTTTGTAATATTCATGGTATAAAAGGATTGCTCCTGCGAAAAATAAGCCAAATATATTTTTTATTTTTAAATTTAGTTTTTTTTTCCTACTAGGGTGTACTACGGTCTATTTTATAGCAAAAAGAGCACTAGACAAACAAAGCTTTATAACAAAAAGCCAGGCACTGATACATGGTAAGTCTCTGCTTTTTTTTTTTTTTTTCTTATCTTCACTTAATTGCATCACAAGTAACAAGAATGAAAAAGGCCACAGTTCATATATTTTCACCATTACATATGTCTATAATACTTGAAATGAGTATGGCAAAACCAGCACTGCACAAAGATGAGTCCACTTCAAGTCCCATGAGAAAGAGCATGTCTCTAAAGGAAAACAAACGGAACCAAAGCTAAATAAAGAGAGAGGCCTGGAGGCCTGGGTGCCCCACTGTGTCGGAATTCCTCATATTCCATCTTGACTTTTTTTGTTTCCAGTCAGCCAGCAGACTAAATTTTTGTGCTTGTTTATGCTGAAATGGTTTCATTCCTGACTCAAGTTCACTTTTGGACACAGATCATATTCTGCCTGTTGGATCCAAGACGAAAATCCTCTTAACCCCAAGTCTTGGTTCAACACCCTCCCCACCCCCACCCCACTCCCAATCCCTCATCAAAATAAAATCACAAATTAAAAAAAAAAATCAAGAAATAGAAAAAAAAGAGCAAAAAACAAACAAAAAAAGGAATCGGAAGACTGAATCAGAACCAGTTGCGTTACTGGGTGGACTGACCGTTGTATACACATTAGTGTTCCTTGCAGCTACACAGAAGACAAACGGGAAAAATGTCTAGATGAACAGATCCCTAGTCTGCATATTCATAAATTACTTGAATGTGGAGGTGGATCAACCGTTCCAAGTTGCTTTTAAAGTCCAACTCTCTTAAACAGATCCCCAGCCTAAGTTTCATCATATACATAGTATAGTATGGACCCTTAGGAAATGCCTGTATAGTACTTTGATCCTGTCTTCTGCTAAATTTCATCCGAAAATCCAGCACAGAATACCAATATCTTACCTGGGTTTGATAATCACAAAACAAGAAAAAAAACACACTAAAAAGGCCACATTCCCTTTCATTTTTTTTTTTTTTTTTTTTTTAATGGGGATACAACCCAATGTATACGGATGGCCGCGGATGTTTCTCTACCAAGCAAAAAGTAGTGAGCAGCATTGATGGCTGTTAGAAAAGCTTTCCACTTATTTCCAAAGGGAATTCCACAATAGAGGTATTACATGACTGATTAATGAATGGGTCAAAGCTGGTGAACGGTAAATTGCAGCTTTTACTCTGTTTGAGTGAGAAGAAAACATAAAGCACCAATTTTAAAAATAACCGAAGAACTACAATTTTTTTTTGCTTTGTTTACAGATTTGAAAATCTTTAAATCAGCTCTATGACAGCACCTTGATGATAACATGTATCAAAAAGTGCCAATCTTAAAATGTACATCAATGCAGGGAGTGTTTCCAGTTCCCTAAAGAGTAAACACCGTATTTTCTTCTATACACTTATCCTGAATGTGATCAGAAGATACCTGCTTCCTATATAATATTGTTCCTAGGGATACCCGCCTTGATAAGAGTATACAAAATGAGTGCAGAATGTATCACTAAAAGGAAATCTTCAACATACTGAGGGTACAAGTACACACAGCTTCCGTTATTCAGGAGGAAGGGAAGAGTATACAATATTGTCTTCCATGCCCTTCTCTGAGCCCCTTTGTTCGTCCATTTTCACAGGGAAGCCTCAAAATAACATTTCATGAATTCTGATTCCTGCTATTCTAAGGTTTTAATCCACCTCCACATTTTAGGAACTTATCAACAAATCAAAGTATTTCCGTTTTATCACTACTGAACATATTTACAGTTCTCAACACACACACAGCTAATCAAAATGTTTATGGGTTTGTAAAAGATGACCACGTGGTAACTATCTTATTTGTTCTTACATTTTCAGAAATGAACATAAAATTCAGATTCTTGTAGCTCACTATTTCATTTCAATGAGACGGTTTTTAAACCACACCGTTTTAAAAAAAAAAAAGAGAGAGAGAGAAGCAAAAACGGATACAATGTATTAAAACACATAATAACAAGAGTCTACATGTAAAAATATAACTTTTACATACACAATTTCAAAATAATGATACGGTTGCCATTTGTTGCATAAAATTTACAAATGTATTTCATTTCTATATAACTGGCAAAACAGGAGAACAGATGGAACATTTAGACCATTTCGATGGGTTTATGGCATTTACTCAGTGCTGATAGGTGGAAAAACTACTTGAACAAGGGATTTTTTTTTTTCTTAATACATGCCAAGATTGTGTGGCTGTAAAAATAGAAACGAGTTAGAGACAAAAGGATGCTGACAAATACTTAACTAGGAGCACTATTTCTTTACTGCACTATACACCAAAGTCAATCATTATAAAGATTCACAATGGAAGTTGGTTCAATTGTGCCCAGACGTCAAAGCTAGCTATCTGACGAGTTGCTGTGCCATAGCTTGATCTATGTTTCTATCAAATATGTTAAGTATAAACTTCATTCATACTGGCCAGAGAAATACTGCACTACCCCTCCTCAAGAAAGTGCAACTTAATGCTTTAGGACTGATAAGGCTTGACATAATGCTGCATGATGATTGAATATTGGCATTTTTTTTTTTTTTCCAGACAAAGGAGGAGGCAGTTAAGTCATTCTACATCTTAGTAAACCCATTTTGAAAAAAAAAAAAATCAAGAAAGCAACAAAATCAGCTCTGTCACACTACTTGCAATTTTCTCGTTGGATGGTTGTTGAACTTTACTTGTTTTTTTTGTTTTTGTTTTTTTCCAAAAATCTGACCATGTATTCAGAAACACCTCACTGCACACTACTTCGGCTACACATGTAGGTAACACTTTAATCATTTTGTTAAATCACAGCCACTTTGATTATGTTATGTTTCCGATGATATAAACATTGGAAGGCACGGTGGTAACATTGTAGCATTCTAACCTTGTACCTCTGAAAATCCCGGAAGAGGGCCACAAACAGCAACATTCCAATTCAGACAAACTCTTTGCCATGTCTTGGTAATGCTGCTTTTGGTAATATCTACACATGATGTGACTTTTAAGTCCTGTGTTCCCAAAAGACTGAAGAAACAATTTTCTACTTATTTATGAATGAAAAGCAACATCAGGGTCAGCATTTCATCCTGTACTACCCGCTCCGGAAGCAGAGTTGGCACTACAGGTTACGAGAACAAACCAGGGAGAGGGACAGAAATCAGACCCCCAAAAAAAAACAAAACCAAAAAAAAAAAAAAAACACCTCCGTATTTACAGTAAAATCTTTCTTTTAAAAAAGTTAATCAGTACTATTTTTTTACAGGAGAAAAAAGTCTGAAACAAATGAACAAAAGCTTACCATAGTCACTAAATTTTTAATATATATTTATATATATATTTATATATATATTTGTCATAGGTCTATAAGATCCATCTGTTCCTCCTACCCTAAGGAATGGCTAATGTCATCACTTCGCTGTCATCAGGATATTTGCTGGTTTTGTTACGAGGGCAGCCGGGCTTCCCTTATTCGATATCCGGTCATTATAAACACTAGCTGACTTGAATACCAACAAAAACGGTCATGTCGTTTTCTTCAGAAGTACACTTTTTCATTATTGCAAGTTTACAATTTTTTTTTAAATTAAATATTTTTTTTCAGACTTACAAATTAATTATATACTTTTTTTTTTTCCAAAAGAAGTTTAGGCACAAATGCATGTTCCACAGTGTGGAAAGATTGCCGTTCAGTCTCTGGGCCACGTCTCAGCCCGCACACACTGCACATTCTGAATGATATGTTAAAGAGAGTCAACCCCTAAGTTGCACGTGTTTTTTCTTTTTTTGTTGTTTTTCGGTTTTTTGATCATTGGGAATGCTGAAACCTCTTGCGTCTGCGATTCATAACTACTCAGACTTGTCTTATATTACAAAAAAGGGGTTAAGGAGAAGTGTTTATGTGGGTTTAAGATAATACAGCTGTTAAGGAAGTGGTCTCTCGTATTAATGAAGCAATGTGGCAACTTGGACCTGAGAGAGAAGAGAGAAAGATGAATCAGTATGTTTGTAATAGAGAAGGGAAGCTTTCATTTTTAATTCCCACCCCCCTCCCAAGGTAGAGAAAAACAATGAGTGCCTTCGGGTCAGATAGGACTTTCAGGGCATGCGCGACACCGAGGGACCCTGCAGAAAGGCTGAAAACACACTTGCCCTTTCACATCTGTCCCATGTGGTTGGACGCGTCTCCCATGCCTGGGTGGGGGCCCGCCAAGGACAGCGGGGGCGGCTCTGAGGAGACCTTCTCTTCTTCCCTTCTCTTCAGACACGCGGCTTTCGGGTTCAGGTTCCTTTCTGTGGAACAGGAGAGCGCGGAGGATTTAGGTCTCCCCCAGGGCTTCTGGTGTGGGGCAGTCACGCTACGCTCCTGCGGGTCTGCTCAAACTCTCTCAGGATCTACCTTCCAGAACAGGAGCACCGAGCGGGAAAATGCACACTGCTGCAGTTCACTAGCTCGGGGCAAGCCGACGCCCATCTATCTGCCTGGGAAACTGTGGGCGCTTCACGGTCTAAGAAAGTTGGTGAAGCAAGTACTTGTTGTTTAGTCGCCAGGTCATGTCCCCTCTTTTCCGACCCCGTGGACTGCAGCCGGCCAGGCTCCTCTGTCCACGGGATGCTCCACACAAGAAGACTGGCGTGGGCTGCCATGGCCCCCTCCAGGGCATCCTCCCGACCCAGGGATCAAACCCACGTCTCCGGCCTTGGCAGGCGGAGTCTTTACCCCTGGGCCGCCTGGGAAGCCCCAAGCAAAGATGCTGAGCTCGGATTACTGAGAGGACCTAGGGAAATGTCTGTCCCAGCTGTAAGAAATTTCCTAGGGCTTCATTACAGGGGAAACGGGGGCTTTCCGTTTACACGGAAACGGCCCTGATGCTGAGGGGTGCCTCGGCCACGACTCTCGGGCTCCACCCTGACCTCTGCAAGGAAGCCGGCCGCCCGCCCTGACCTCGGACTTGCTGCTCCAGGCTGAGGATGACGGCCACGGCCTGGTGCAGGATCAGGAGCTTGGTCTGGGGCTTGTCGCTCTTGAGGTGCAGCTGCACCATGCGGCCCAGCTCCTTGAACGCCTCGTTGATGTCGCGCACGCGCAGGCGCTCGCGGGCGTTGTTCGCCATCCGCCGCTCCTTCTCCCGCTCCGCCTTCTGCTCGGGCGTCAGGTCCTCGTCGTCGTTATTGCTGCGGACACAGGGGAAGACGCGGCATTTTCTAATGGGGGGGCGGAAAGGGACGGTTTCTAAGTTCCCTCCGCTTTCTTCCCGAGCTGTCGGGGATTCCATCTCAAGCTCTTGTCCCTGGTGGAGTCTTCCCCCTACCAGGGCTTGGCATTGCTTTAGGTGGTTATGTCCCCGTGAGACATTCAGAGTCTAGCAGACATCAAACCCAACAGGAGAGGTTCAAACTGGGGCCCCAAGTGCACCGTATGGATAGAAGGGAGCAAAAAGGGAAAACAAGGTCTCGTCCATAAAGCCACGTGCGGCAAAGCAGTGCAGGGTCGACTCCGGCTCGAGCTACACTTCAGGACCGCAGTCCAGAAAGTGCTGTAGACTGAAACGGTTTTGTTTGTTTTTTTAAACTTTGATACTGTGACATGTGAACCTGAGAAAAACAAGGGATTGAAAAGCGATGTGGATACTTCAAAATTAAAGACAACGCAGCTGAAAGAGGATTAAGAAGGTCATACATTAAAGACAGCGGGAGTGAACACGAGGGCCTGTTGTCGGCTAACCAGCTTGGAAGGCCTGGTCAGGCCACTTCCTCTATCCGAGTCTCACTTTCTCCATGTATTAAATACAGCAAAGTTAGAAAAACATCATCTCCATAACTTTTAACATTATGGATGTTTACGGTCACCAGACAGGTTGGGGAAACCTGAGTTTCAGGCAAACTCAACCCAACCCAACTCAAACTTACTGGTTATCAATGACCACAACCTCATTGTGAGATAAAAATGAAGCCAGAAAGCTGATCTCTGATTGTGAGAACAGAAATGATTCACTCAAAGGCATGGCTGGAGCCAGCAGTCTGGAAAGACAAGGTGACTTCTACTTCTGGGTGAGATCCTGATAAATTAGAAACTCTTGAATGGGAGGCAGATAGGATGATGAGCTACCAGGAAAGCCTGTCGTATCAGGAGGATTTCATGGCATCAAGGTTTCTAACTGTTTCTGGGCAATCAGTTAAAAGAGAGAGGCATGGGAGATGCCTCAGAAAAACAGAACAGAGCAAGGAACTCCAAGTGGAACAGTCTGAATTAACATGAACAAGAACCTTTTTTGAGTTTGAAAGACATAAAAAATGAGGTATACTTCACTCAAAAGCAACAGTCTCCATTCTAAGGAGCAAAACGGCAGTGACCATCCATTTGTAAGGATGTCAACCTAGAGATCTGAGCACTGACCCCAAGGACCAAAAAAGTGAGCCTCAACCTTAAAATTCCATGAATCTGAAAGGCCCACAGAATAAAGATGTGACTCACGGCCTTTCAGAGCAGGAGGAACATGTGGGAAGCCATCTACTCACTTCAATGCACACTTAAGGAGTACAGGCTTTAAATCTACACGTCCAGGACCTCCCTGGTGGTCTGATGGTCCAGACTCTGCGCTTCCACTGCCGAGGGCTATGGGTTCCATCCCTGGTCAGGAAACTAAGATCCCACATGCTGCTCAGAGGAGCCAAAACGTTTTTTTTTTTTTTTTAAGTTAAAAAAAATTTAAAACGTGAATGGCTCCGTGTCTTCCACTGTGAAGAATCTCCATGTAACTTCCACACTGCAGTGAGGATGCACCGTGGCAGAGAAGACCCAGTCAGGCAGGAATGGAGTGGGTTCCTCAGCTGCAGCACATGCTGCCCACAAAGATGACATGTGCAAGTAAGCCAAGAGCACTTGCAAGGGAGGCAGACACCAGAGAAAGACGCTCTAGGACTTGGCTCATCTGCCCGTAGGTTAAACTCCCTTCCAGATGGGACTGTCTGCCTTGGATGTGTGCTGGTGAATGCACAACTGAACTGAACCCAGCAGAAAGCTCTCTCTTTCTCTCTCATCTGATTCTCTTCCTCACTTCCCATGCCGGCCTGTCTCCCATCCATGACTTCAGCCAATGCCAAGGAATTTAAGGTGACTATGAATTCACGCCCACAGCCCACCACAAAAGTAAGATGTAACAAGCAAAATGAGAACAGAGTCAAGCTTCTGCTGGTCCTGTCCTGAAGGTAAAAATTTGGGTAATGTTTTTACATAGCAAACGTGCCACACTTTTTCCAAAGTGGGGCTGAAAATGGGAAATTGTGTTCCAAGTGTATTCAGGCCAATAATGAACGAGAATGGGTTATCCACTTCTAAACTGTTTATGCAAACAAAACTGCCTAGATTTGGAAAGCCTTGCCAGACAACAGTTTTGGAGTCCTAAGTGAACGTCAAGAGAGTGATCTTTAAAACAAGAAGGTTCTTAACAGCAAGTTTAAATGCTGCATTGAGACTTCAAAGGATGAATTGATAATGCCTGTGTTATGGCCACTAGTTAAGCTACCAAGAGTTGACTGAATTAACAGAGAAATTGCTAAAGATGTCAAAGGCCCTCCTTGGAACATCTTATCATTCCAAGGCAAGAGTCAGGAAATGGCCAAGGGCCAGGAAACCACAGCAATGGTGGAAAGGTGTAAGCTTGAAGCTTCTAGAATTTTCCAAACTGTGGTAGAACTTAGTAACAAAACATATCTCATAACTACAAAAGCAATATGAAAAGATGGCACATCCTTAATTCCTGAAGGACCCTAGGCATAACCTTGAGAACGACAGCCGCTAAAAGGGAGGCGTCAGGACTTCTCTAGTGGCTTAGGCCAGTGGCTAAGACTCCGTGCTCCCAACGCAGGGGCCCTGAATCTGATCCCTGGTCAGGGAAGTAGATCCCACAGGCCCACACGAAGACCCAGGGCAGCCAAACAAATGTTTTTTATAAAGGGAGGCACTGTCATAGCACAGCTCATTAAATTTCCAAATAAAAACTATTCAAGAGCACCGAGGCAAAGAACATGGGTGTCACGATGTTCAGAACAGTCCATCTGCTTATCAGATTACAGTTCAAGGAGACAGATCCTAATTTAAAGATATTGGGGACCTGAGAAAACTGATCAGACGCTAATTTCCTGCAATTGAATTTTCTGTAGAAAGGAGTAGCCAAGAAAAAAAAAAAAACAGCAACATAGGTACTGCTCTTATATATATATATATATCAACATGTGTAGACTGAGGCTGGGAAATCGGTACTTTCTCACTTTCAAGATAAGAAAAAAGTTACAACTGTACATACATCAATTGAGCTTTCAATAGCAATAGGATCTCTTTTTAGAAGTATTTTTGGAAGAACATTTCCGACCGAATTTGTAGAATAAGCAGTCTTACAAATCGACTGCTTGCATTTGAATTGGTGATAAATTGTTTTTTGCCGTTTGTGTCATTTTCAGCATTGGGTCCAAATTCATAAATGCAAAGGCAGTTTCGGCTTTCCTAGAGCACAGGTATCTCAAATGATACGTTCGTGCCTCTAGAGCAAGCCTTTCCATTTTCGTTTTTAGCCGCAGATTTACCTTCCAGGAAAAAACTGAATAGTTTCTTCCTGTTCTGTTCACTTCATCAAAGTCCAATAAAGGAATTAAATGAAGCGACAGTATTATATACTGTTACCTAGATCTTGACCTAGTAATGGATTTGATATCCTTCTTGTCGTCATCTAATTTCTTGTCCTCGGAAGATTTCGTGTCTTGCAGGTTTTCGTCACCCTCGTCGTCAGATTTGATCTCAGAGCTGCCGGAGGAGACACTCTGGCCCTGCAAGCCTGGCGGCATGCCTGCAGACGGGAAAGAGAGAGGCCAGGTGACACACCCACCAAAGCCTCGGGGCACAGTCACGGCCCAGGCTGCAGGGCTGCGGCTGCTCATCCAGGCCGCACAACTGTGTGATCTGCCACTTTCCTCATCGTCTTTGGTGAACTTTCAAAAATGCACCTGCAGAAACAAGTTATCCCTGCTTTGGCTCTGAGGTTAAATTCTATTTTGCAATCTTTTGGAGTAGATGGTAATTTCACTGTCTACAAAACATCAACTTAATTGCAATGAAAATCATAATCATGAAAATCACACACCTCAATGTTCTGATTAAGAACCCAAGTAAATATCAGCTATTATATTGAGTTTCTTCCATATGCAATGGTTTAATAGAAAAATGTCCTTAAAATATAATTCCCAGGGAGTACACTAAATACGTACAGTCAAGACTTCAATAGATACCCTAATGGTATTTTGAAATTAGGCTTCTCTTATTCTCGAGGAGTAATCAGGGTTTAAAAATGGTACACATGGAAAGCAGCTCAATGAAGACATTTCTAGCTTTTCCACTGTTCAACTTTCTAAGATCATAATATATTTTAAAACGTGGCCCAAATGCAATCATTTATTTCTAAGGTAGAAAGAAACGTGTCTATTCAGTATTTCCTTCCATCTGTAATCTATGGGGTCCAGAATCTTGTCCCTCAAAATCTGATCAGGGGACCAGGAGTATGCTTATCCCCTGGAAGCCCATTAGAAATGCAGAACTCCAGACTAACTGAACCAGAATCAGCATTTTAACAACATCCTCAAGTCATGCTTGTACACAATAAGAAGAGTTGACCTAAGACAAAGAAAACCCAAAGGCTCTTTAAAAGAAAGGGCCATCAAAGTCTTGACTATTCGGATAAAAATGGGCAGGCATGCCCACATACAGTTAACACTCAGATTTTTACAGTGTTTTAACACTTGGACAAATGCTTACACATATTCATTCTTGTGGCACTGTTAGCATGTTTTATTCTCAATGTGAGGGCAAAGAGGTATTACAAAAGCATCTCTTGGTCATTGGGCCAGCCAGTTGCAGAGGGACCTGGGACCCAGGTCTTGCTCCTGTGGCCCAGCCACCTGGGGTCTTGGAAAGCCGAAAGGAGTCAGGGGTATGGTGCAGTCAGGATGGGGCCAGATGACTCATCCGAACGAGTCCCATTTTTGAAATGTACGTACATTTCCTTCCATCTTAAGCAACAAAAACCCATTTCCTTCCTTCCCCTTCATTTGGAAACATCACTGTCAGGCTACAACTAACCACATTAAAGGATCTGGATGAGAGCAATGTGGAAATAGCTAAAATCACATTTCCTCTCATCAGTATCTGGTCTCATCCCCTGCTGCAAACAGGAGCAGGGTTTCAGAGGACGCTGGAGGAAAACAGTTACTGAAGAAACACAATTAGCCATCAACATTCGAAAGCCTTTCCCATTTCCTTACCATCTTGTTACCAAAACGCTTCGTGGTTTCGGGCCAGTACTTCCTGAGGGATGAATGCCGAGGAGGCACCGCAGGCACACGGGGTCTACTGTCTCAGGGGGATGAGACGTGCCCCCCAAAGGGGACCTACCTCTGTAAGGGTCCTGGGGTGGGTTCAGATCAGGGGAGGTTGCCGACTGGACAGGCAGCTGCGGCACGGGCACCTGGTTCGGAACGAGAGAGTGGCTGCCTCGCAGGGCCACGCCGTCTTCACGATGGGCCCCGACCTGAAAGAGCCAGAGGGACCGCGGAGGTAAGTGGGCATCAGAGGTGCGGCCGCAGGGCCCCAAGGAAGGAAGACCAGCCTTTGAAAACAAGACTCCCCAATGCATTTCACTAGAGGGCGCTGAAGGACCACACATGCAGCTAGAGTCCTCGGCGGAAGAAAAAAAAAAAAACACTTAACGCTCAGTAAGATGCCGTGCTGTACATCCAGTGACAAATATGGCAGAGGAGCTCAGGCAGGTAAAACGTCAAATTGTCTCCCAGGGTGCTGCGGTGGAGCGCGCTGATTCGTACCCATCTGCCTTCTATCATGTCCGCCAACAGATCTGACAATTATCTTAATGCCCATATGCTTAATTGTGGGCTTCTCAATTCCCCCATTGCTATCGGAAATCCTACAGGAATTTCAATTTGGCATTCGACTTTCATTTCAGGGGATAAGATTCTCAGGCCTGCCATGTTTTTCTTTTCTTTTTTTTTTTCTTCCATAATGCCAGCTAAGCCTCTGACAGCGGAAGCTACGGCAGTATGGGACGTAGCCCCTGCTCGGTACAAATATAATAAAGTGTCACCTGGCTTTCCAAAACTGGCAGCCCGTTCCAAATTAATGTTTACTGTATTTCATCAGCTGCTGAGTTCCAAATCCAAAGGGGGACCGTTTCTGCCAATGCCACCATACCGGAAAATGTACCAATAAAGGTTTTATTAAACACACCAGTAATGCCATCATTGCCATGCAAAGATGTTTGGACATTTTTCCTTCTTTTTTTTAACTGTTCTGATCCTAGACAGACACCATATTGTAAACACTCTCGATGACTCAAAGAATAAAATTATAGAGTACAGCATGATGACTTGGTCTGGGAGAAAAAAAATACTGCTGAGTTTTTTTTATTAACTACTACTACCTACTCTGGGGTCCAGAGATGTTGAACCTATAGCATTGAGACAGCAATAGCTGACTTTTATAGTGAATGCCTTCAAATAAGATCATCAAGCATTTGGAAACCAAGAGGAGCATGAGTCAAGTTTCACTGGCATTCCAGGTGGTTACTGGTTAGTGTACTGTTAGGTGAACAGTGACGCAGGACAGTGGGTCTAACACTAAAAGTATCTCTCCACGAGTTTATGCTGCTACGGATCAGAGTGTACATCTTTCCCCAATCCAAAATCGAAAACCACAAAGCAAAATCTTCACTCTTGCTACCTAGTGTTTTAAAAGAGTATTTCCGCAAAGTGTCACAACAATAAGAATCTGAACTGCAACAATAAAATGCACAGAACCAGATGAAGCATGTGCTATCGCAAGACAGCCTAGTATGAAGTGTCACCTTTACAGACTCCAAAACAATGCAGAAGATAATAATACAGGGGGAAGGGGGAGGACCATATAAATCATACCAACTGCTGAGATTCAAAATAGAGCAAGAAGAAAACTATTATACAGAGAATGGATGAACAACAAGGTCCTACTGTACAGCACAGGGAAATACACTCCATGTCCTGTGATAAACCATAATGGAAAAGAGTAAGCAAAAGAATGTATATACATACGTATACACTGGACAGCAGAGACTAACACAACACTGTAAGCCAACACCACGTTTTTATAATTTTTTAAATTTTAAAATAATTTTTTTTAAGTTAAAACAAAATACAGCCAGAAGAGCACAGGATTTAAGGACTCAGGCGCACCGGGAAGTTTAGACGCATGTTGCAGCTGAGAGATCTGGGGAGCTTCATGCTGTCTGTCCTCTGGGTGCCTGTGTCCCTCCCCAGAGCAGCCTGGAAGGTGGTTCCTATTGATATGTGGGTGCTTCAAGTATATTAAGAACCTGATGATCTTCCAAAACAGCTACTCCATCTCCTCCACAAGTTGGCCTCCTTGGACACTGCAGGCCCTGGTCCTGGATTTAACCCCCAGAGCTCCGTGGCGTAAGCGTCAGCCCTTTTCACGTACTGAGCGCTACCGCCACGCCTCTCCTGACTTGCACCTGTAACTGAAGCCTGGCCTCTCGCAGGCAGACCGTGCCCACCCAGTTCCCTGCAGCCGTTTCTCACCGTCTATGTTTTCATTTCCCTTCATACCAAAGAGTGATAGCTCTTTCCCACTTTTATATCTGTGCATCTAGAAGACTGATTCAGTCAACGACTGTCCTTTCGTTCTAAGCTGTCAACTTGCAAGCGTGGACTTACAGGCCCTGATCAAATGGTAGCTCTTAAGACCGTTATTCAGTGTAACCGAAATAATTATCCAACTGCTGATTCAGTTACTGGCCTGCCCAGTCGATTACATTTCTTTCCACAAAGGATGAGTCTAAGTTGGAATCACTGAAGGTAACCACCAATCTGAGCATGGTGGAGATTGCCATACCCTCTTCTATTTAAGAATCATTCTGTTAAAACCCTCAAGCCTTCTTTGTGGGCAACTGAGATGCAATTCAAGGTTAGGACATTGCTTTTCAATTAAAACATATTCAATTATTAATCCTGAAATTTCTTTTCTTCCCTTCTAGGTCACGTTTAGTTTTTAAAAGAACCCACACCCAATGACCTTTCTATTTTCTCTGCCTCAACTATTATGATAGACAGCATAACTGAAAATTAACACAATATGAGAGTTACACATATGTAGATTCTAACTGTAACTGATTTCTTTACTTGTTATATAATCTTGGATAAGTTACTCAAACCCAAAATGGAGAAAATAACATTGGAAGTGAGTGAATAAACCTCAGGTTTATTGCAAGGAGCAGCAGTATGCAAGACAGTTGGTACACAAAGGTGCACAACAATTACTGACACTGTTAGGTGTTCAGCCGAAAATCCTTGCTTACTACATGTAAATAAGAGTCTACACAGTTTAAGAAACCTGAGAAGTCAAGCTACTTTCACTTATGATCCTCTTTGCACTCTATGCTGTTCATATCCATTTGGTTTTAAATCTTTCTCCTGCAGAATGACAGCAAAATCTTAAATGATCTACAAATATGTTTGAGAAGGTGGTTGTTCTGACTAGATTTTGGCTTTTATCTACTCATATTACCTAACTTTAATTTTCTAAAGATCATCTTAGGGCCCCTGAAATAATACATTCTTTTTCATAAAGGAAGTTGAAAACATTATCTGTAATATTAGAAGTCCTCTCTTGTAATATATTTCAGGAACAAATGGATCAATAATGATAGGTCTAGATCCATGGATCCATCTAATCAGCTTGACTCTCCAGGATTCATTCCATTGTCCGTGTCTATGGAATAATATTCCAATTTGAAGAATTAGCTTTGCTCTGCTTGCTTCCTTGGCCACAGACAGCATTTCCTAACCCTATTTACTTCTCCCTCAGAAACATCATTTCTGGTCACATAAGAGACAAGGAAAAAAACCACAGTGAATGGCTAGCACAAAACCATGAACAGAAAAACTCAGAAATAGATGGCGAGACCAATACTCCCATCTGTATATATGAGAGTCAGGATCTGCCCACTTACAAATATATAATAATGTAACTAGAAAAAAAAAAACAGATTCCTTTAACCTACAAATCAATTCTAAGGATGGCACCGAGAAAATCCATATTTCATTAAAGTCTTATATTTTGAGAACCTTTTCATCTAGATAAGCAAAGCAGTTAAAAGGCAGCCAATGAAAACTGCCTTATTAATACTGATTGTAAATTTTTTTGCAGTCTTTAACAATAGTCTTCTTACAGTCACATACCATATGGTTTTAGATATATCTATGCTAAAAGTAGAAGGCAGAACTAAAATATAAACATTGTTCAATAATTGCTAATTGATCAGAGTATATTTATTAATTCAGCAAATATATCCTATATTAATTTATCCTATATTTAGGATATATTTATAAATATATAAATATATCCTATATAAATTTATCCTATATTAATTCAGCAAATATAATCTAGCTGATGCTCGTCATTCCAGAAGGTGCTGGGGACGCGTGGTGAATAACTTATATGTGGGCCCTGGCCTGTGTGGGGCTTACAGCGATCCTTGGTGGAATTTTCATGGAGTGATCAATTTACTGTGGTGATTTTAACAGCAAGGACCAGAAATTCATTCCGCCTTGCTCAGGTAAAAGGAGATTTAACAGGAAGATTTCTTTTTTTAAATTTCATTTATTAGAGGATAATTGTTTTACAACGCTGTGGTGATCTCTGCCATACATCGACGTGAATCGGTCATCATTATACACATATCCTCTCCTCCTGAGCCTCCCCTGCCGCCTTCATCCCTCTAGGTCATCCCACAGCACGCGGCTGGGCTCCCTGTGTTACACCCCCGCTGGTTACCTCCTTCACATGGCAGTGTGTACACGCGAGAGTTACGTTCTCATGTTGCCCCGCCCCCCTCCCCCCGCAGTGTCCATGAGGCTGTTCTGTATGTCTGTGTCTCCATTTCTTCTCTGTAAATAGGTTCGCCAGTACTATTTTTCTAGATTTCATATACATATTTGTTAATATAGCACATTTGGTTTTCACTTTCTGACTTACTTCACTCTGTATAGCAAGTTCTGGGTTTATACTCTTCATTAGAATGGACTCAAATTTGTTCCTTAGGAATAAAACTACCATCAGATCAGATCAGATCAGTTGCTCAGTCGTGTCCGACTCTTTGCGACCCCATGAACTGCAGCACGCCAGGCCTCCCTATCCATCACCAGCTCTCGGAGGTCACTCAGACTCACATCCATCGAGTCAGTGATGCCATCCAGCCATCTCATCCTCTGTCGTCCCCTTCTCCTCCTGCCCCCAATCCCTCCCAGCATCAGAGTCTTCTCCAATGAGTCAACTCTTCACATGAGGTGGCCAAAATACTGGAGTTTCAGCTTTAGCATCATTCCTTCCAAAGAAATCCCAGGGCTGATCTCCTTCAGAATGGACCGGTTGGATCTCCTTGCAGTCCAAGGGACTCTCAAGAGTCTTCTCCAACACCACACTTCAAAAGCATCAATTCTTCGGCGCTCAGCCTTCTTCACAGTCCAGCTCTCACATCCATACATGACCACAGGAAAGACCATAGCCTTGACTAGGCGAACCTTTGTTGGCAAAGTGATGTCTCTGCTTTTGAATATGCTATCTAGGTTGCTCATAACTTTCCTTCCAAGGAGTAAGCGTCTTTTAATTTCATGGCTGCAGTCACCATCTGCAGTGATTTTGGAGCCCAGAAAAATAAAGTCTGACACTGTTTCCACTGTTTCTCCATCTATTTCCCATGTAGTGATGGGACCAGATGCCATGATCTTCGTTTTCTGAATGTTGAGCTTTAAGCCAACCTTTTCACTCTCCACTTTCACTTTCATCAAGAGGCTTTTTAGTTCCTAGCAATCCCACTACTGGGCACATACCCTGAGAAAAATCAGACTTCTAAAAGACACATGCAGCCCTGTTCCTGGAGCACTATTTACAACAGCCACGACATGGGCATAGCCGAGATGTCCATCGACAGACGGATGGACATGGATAAAGAAGTTGTTGTACACAATGGAATGTTACTGAGCCATAACAGGAAGATTTGGTGACTGAAGCTCAGGGCCTGGGGAACTCCTAGGACCTAAGGCCATCCCTTGTCCCCCAGGGGCCATCCCAGCCCCTCCCACCTCTGTTGGTACCTCTCTCTCTGGCTTCTGCCCACTCAGGACTGCACCCTGGACTCTTCTTTCACAGGAGCTTCCCAGTACATCCTTCCAGGTTCTGAACCTGCCCCTAACTCCCTCTTTGTTTTAGTATTTCTGAGTTCAGAATGCTGAGATCATCTGAGGGCCTGGCTCATCATTCTGAAGCAGACGTGGATCATCCCATGAACACGCCAGCCTGGAACCAGATGTCCCCCTCCCCTAATTTGGTTGGACATACCCGAAGGTCCAGAGGTAAGGAATCTGCCTGCCAACACAGGAGACATGGGTTCAATCCCTGGGTCAGGAAGATCCCCTGGAGAATGAAATGGCAACCCACTCCATTATTCTTGCCTGGAGAATCTCATGGAAAGAAGCCTGGTGGGCTACAGTCTATAAGGTTGCAAAGAGTCAGACATGACTGATTCGAGTTAGCACACACACATATATATACACACTCAGATATGCACGCCCACAGAGGAGGAGAGCAGAGTTTAGGGACAAACGGGGTTACTTCCTGGAGTTTTCATTTTAAAACTCTCTGTGTCTGTGTGTGTGTGTGTATGTAGACGCAGATATAAAAATCACTTTTGTTTTATCATAGAGGGGAAAACCATCATAGTCCACCAACTCAAGCCAAGGCCAAGATGTCTAACTAAATTACAAAATTTAATAGCTGCCACAACTCCTCCAACATAAACAGATTTAAAAGATATGCAACTTCAAATGAGGTGGCTGCTGGCAAGGCTGTTTTTATGCGGGGATGCGTGGAGAGTGCCCTGGTAAATATCCTTCTCCTGATCCTCGCGCTCACAACAGACATCACAAACAAAAAAGGCATTCAGTGTTTCTGCTCTCTTTGTTTCCAGGGAGTATTGTGAAAGTAATTATTCTGTTGTATTTAAGAGGCCTATTGCATGGATGGGAAAATGTATTAAATTTCATTTGGCAGTTATTCAATCCTTGTTAATGTTATCTCCAGCGATAACTGCTTCAAAACAGGCTTTCAGACCTCAGTTCCTTCTCCTCTACCATAATCCTTCTAAAAGAGTGTAGGGTGGGAACTTTAGGAAACTTGTCATCAGTTTTTAGATGCAGAGATAATGACACAAAACCAGAAATGCTGTTAGAAACATTTTAGTATCTCAAAATAAAAGTCTGTAATTAATGGCATCATGTTCAAAAATTTCCTTTTGACAGAGGTGTTTTTTTAGAAAGAAGGAAAATAACAACAAGAGAATGGGCCCAGAAAAAAAGTCCTGGTAACTTTTACTTTTCTCCCTTTTAACTTTCTCTTGTTTTGCCATAATCATTAAAAAAAGAAAAAACTGTTGATGGGCTTTTTACTGTAATTAGACACCCATTGACAGAGAAAACAGTTTTGGTGTCTGAACTGTAATCTCCTCATGAAATATCAATTATACATGACAGTCAGAGAGTGCTAGATTTCAGTTTCAATTATCTTGCCAGATCTGTGTCATAACAGAGGAAAGCAAACATTTTTTCAAATGTGCAAAAAATACCATTGAGTCCAAAAAGGGCACCTTTTACAGAGGTGGGAAGTGGTCTTGCAAACTTTAATAGCTCACAGATGGGAACTCGGAAGTTCATGAAATAGCAGTGGTAGATATTGAGAAAGAGTATCAGAGGCACTGAATTCTGTAGAAAACGAGAGTAGGCTCTGCAAACCAACTCTTTCGTGTGAGAAAGCTGTGGCATCTGGGAGACCCTTCAACCACAAATATAATTTCCACATTCCTCAATTTTAAAAAATTATCAGACCATTTTTAAAAATTCATGTGATTACACACTGAAAGGACTTTTCACTCAAGTCAGATCTAGATTCAATTCTTTAGTTTGGATCTCAATTCTTAAAATGTTCATTGGGAGAAAACCTAATTTTCTTAAAAAAAAAAAAAAAAAAAAAAAAAATTTTTTTCCCCCTCCCCAGAAATCTCACAGCTTCAACTATGCTTTATCTGAAAACGGAAGGTATTTCTTACTGGGCAATTCTTGGAAATGAATTTAACACTTATTCCCCAGATGATAAAATAACATTGGAAAGGATTTACCATGATCTAAACGACCCTGACCTTGGCAGTGTTAACCTGTCACGGGGTCAGCTGGGCTGAAACTCTCATGATGTCCACCAAAATGGTTAAAAATAAATGATTCTGTGATCGAGTTTGAGAAATGCAAATGGCAGTTATGTGATTTCAGTTCATCTTTTTTTTTTTTCCTTAACTCATAAGTTTCATCTATTAAAACTGTTTCATTTCTCTCCTCTGTATCCCCACCCTCTGCCCCCAATACTTTACATCACTTTCCTACACCGGAAACTAGAACTGGACGCAGCCCATCAGGCGGGGGACCCCGGGGGGTGGCTAGCAGAGTCCATTCCGTCCCTTCCTGGCCCCGGGGAGCAGTCAGTAAGCAGGACGGAGGGAACTAATCCAAGCCGAGTGAACTAAGCCCACCCAGCACAGAGATTATGGTGCAAACTTGCAGTTACTTGTAAGCAGCTTCTTTCGCTAGAGTGAAGGAAAAGACAACTGGACACTTGATACGTATCGGAATTTCCGGTCCCTGAAGAATAAACACACCTGTGTCAGGCTGCCTGGCACACAAAGTGCTCTGTAGCTAGCCCAAGAAGCCTGTTACTAGGGGTTTGTCCTTAACTAACAGGCTTTCATTTAAAACATTTTTTAAAAATTAATGTTTATTGGAGTTTAGTTGACTTATAAAGCTGTGTTAGTTTCTGTTATATAGCGAAGTGAATCGGTTACAAGTATACATCCACCCACTCTTTTGTAGAGTCACAGATGCAGAAGACAAACACGGTTGCCAAGGGGAAAGGGGGATACACTGGCAGACTGGGACTGACGTGGACACACGGCTGTAGATACAGATAACAAGAGTCTGCTGTACAGCACAGGGAACTCTACTCAGTACTCTGTAATGACCTCTATAGGGAAAGAATCAGGCCTTTATGTTTGAAATGCTTTTCTTATTATGCAAGTAACACCTGCTGATTGTAACATATTTGGAAAAGCAGTGGAAGTGTAAAGAAGCTTGTGTAACAAAACATTTCTTCCCCATCCCTTCTGAAATACTCAGCTTGTAAACGCTGTGTCCTCTGCCCTTGGGCCCTTGCATATCAAGATTCTAGCACGGCTTTTCACTGCTCTATGGATTAAGTCTAAGACAGTTTATCAATACCTTATGCTTCCGGGTCCTTCACCTGGACACCAAAGGAACACGCTAGTACGCCCCTGTTCTTAAATTTCTTCATTTGCATCTTCAGATGCCTGCTTGGGGCCTCTCGTTTGCTGCCTTCACTCCCACATCCCCAAGGCCTGAGCTCTGTCCCCCGGGACAGAAGGGCTGGTTCCCCCCAAGGACCCACTTTTATTTGCCCCACAGACCCCCTTACTCTCATTCCTCCTAGTGTGCCTGGGTCTCCAGGACTCTCAACATCTTGTTGGATCTGGAGAGGGCTCTCCCCTAACTGTTAACGATGGACATCACTCGAGGCCATTGTCTAGTAGGGCAGGGCATACGCACCAAGGATGTTGTTTGGCTGTTATTCACAAAGCCTATACCTCTTCTGAAATGTAAGCACCCCAAAGGCAAGCACTGGGTCCTTGTATACAGGACTGTAATATCACAAGGTGCAATTACATACTCCCTAAACGGTCAGGGATGACACCAATGGCATATATCCTGTGAGACTCTCTGAAATCTAAAAGCTTTTGGTATTGCTGAATATAGGTTTAGCCGTTTTCCATAAAAAAACACAAAAACATTTCATTTAATTCAAAAGGCCTTAGGAATGGCTATTATGTATATGCAAGCCACTGCAGGAAAAAATAATAAAAGATAGATGTGTGTATTACTTCGTAGCCTCTTACATTTTAACAGCGGGTTAATATAAAAAATACTATATAAGGCAAAATAAGATGAATGTCATAAAGGAGTATAAGGTCACGTAGGGTTTTAAAGGATGGATGAGATCATATCAGATGGAGAAACCAGAGACGACTTCAAGAAGAAAACGGTATTGTAGACAGGGTTTGAAAGATGGGTAGAATTTTGATACAGATTATCTAAATATAGTTTTTTTTTTAAAAAAAAAAACAAAACCTGACATTTAATATTAATGAACATCTCAACTTTAAATGAAAGTTTCTATTTTTACAACAAGAAGCGCCTATATATATACACATATATAAAGTAGCTAAGGACTGCATATCAACCTGTTTCCATACTGTCAGAAGACATACTTTGGAAAAAACAGATTTTGGTAAAGCCCTTTATAAACCTCAACGGCTCTGTTACAAAGTGCACAACACAGGGCCTTCCGGACACAAATGGTGCCTCACTGTATGTGTGTGTTATTGGCCCAAATGATTCACTCTTATTTAACTGCAATGAAGTCTTTCATCTCCCAGCTATACAATAATAGTTTCCATATGACCAGTGGCTCTGCTATAAATAAGATCAAAAGCAAAAGAAAGGATTTAATAAAAGAAAATGACATTAAGAGTAGCATTAAATCAGGGGGGAAAAATACCAATATCTAGCTCTTTTTTTTTCTGAGAATAAAGCTCTACAGAGCACTAAGCAACTTCCCCCAATATGCCATGAAAAGGTATTTACAAGCAGCAGGCATGTGCAGAATCCATTTGCGTAGGACTTAAGAGTGGCAAAGATTAATTTGGGGGATGGGAGAGGGGACAGTGGGGCAGGGGGTGGGGGAACACCCCCGAGCAGAGGCAGGCCGAGAACAGGTACCAGCCTCAAGAGCCAGCTTCACGGGGCAGAGTTCAAGGGAGCGTGGTTTCTCTGGCCTCTTCTCTTATTTTATGGAGATGGGCTTTTTGGTAATCCTGAGTTTCTCAGAGAGTCATAACATTGCTCAACCGGAGTACTTGAGTTCTGAGAAAGGAAGTTTTTTTTGGCAATGCACAGTGATTTGATATAAAGAGCCAACTTCCCAAACAAATTTTCTTCTAGTTCTTTAAAAAAAAAAAAAAATCACAATGTTAATCTCTATCCCCGACTGGATAAACAGCTGCTAATAACCGCCAGCTCCCAGGGGAAGAGGTCGTTTCCTTTCATCTTCAGGCTGGTGGATATCTGACGTGTATGGGACTTTAGTGGTTCCACATGTTTTGCACTTGGCCTTTTTCAAAACCGCCCCCTCCTGGTCCTGCCAATTCGGGTTCTTTTTCTGCCTTTTCCTGAGATTTGCCTCTGTATACTCGGAGGACAGACCCAGTTCTGGGGCTGTTTATTTGAAATGATGGTTCTTTTTACTGTGGGTGTATTTAAAGAGGAAATTCAAGGGCTTATAACACCTAAGGGAAGTTAAAGCCTTGGACCTTTGTATTTGAAGCCTTGGGAGGGAAACAGCCATTTCAGAGGGAGCTAATTATTCACCCGAGGGCTGGCTATGTTCAAAGATGCTCAATTTCTAATAGCGTCGCTAATGCGATTACTTTATCAGTTTGCGTCCTAAATAAAGGAACCAACTTCAACACTTTTTCCTCTAATAGGAAATACCCTGCAGAAGATTACAGGGCCAACCGGGCCCCAGAGTCCTTCTCACTTGTCCCTGAGCACCTGCTTTTACTGGTGACCTCAGTTCTACACCTCAAGATTCAGACATTTTGCAAAACAGCTTTTTAAACAAAAACCAGCTGTTCCCCATCTAGACTACAGGGGGAAAATTTTTGGGCGGCTTATAGAAACATTACCCAGAGACGACTGTTCTCCAATAACTTTCACACACTTGTAGCTCCAAACCAGACCCGTCCCTGCGCAGAAGCTGGGGAGCAGGCAAATGTGAAATTAAAATGTGGAAATTCAACACCGTGGTTTTTGACAATACATCCAATTAAGTGCTTGAAAATCAATGTGGCTATTGTATCAGGACAATGCAAAAGATCTCATTTAACTAATATTGGACAGAGCTTTTGGTTAAACTCAACTTTATAGTTCTGAGTTGATTTATGGATCTAGAGGAAGCTATCATTATGCACAACAGTGAATGTCAACCAATTAGGTGGAATCCTTGCATTTCAGAAATTCGATGTTACAGCTTCTTCCCCTCCCCCCGCCCCCAGCTTTTCACTCCTAAAGCTGCTTTGCCGAAACCCTCTTCTTATTTCAAATCCATTTTATACTTCTGTTTTCTAAGCAATGAAGATACATTTGATTTTGGAAAAAAAAAAAATTACAGCCCCAATAAAAGTTAAAATAACACAACAGCCACAGGTTTTGAAAAAAATAATAAAATGGCCAAGGCCTAGGCTTGGCTTTTAAACGGTGCCAAGTTGCTCCGGCATTTTCTGTTTTGGTATGAATGACATAACTGAATTACTTCATGAGCTGCTACTTTAATTCCTAAGGGTGGAAAATTCCATGAGTTAATTTAATTTGGATGTAAAAAATATACATGAAAACTCACTCTTCCTGTGGACTCCCCTGTGAAAGATGCGAGCCAGTTGCTGAGCTGCTGTGCTCCGAGGGGGCTCCCACCCACGGCAGCCTGCCTGGCGAACCGTACCGTCGCACCCTTTCCTTACTTCCATTTGCGTGCAGAGGACCCCCGATGTTCCGTGTATTTTTTTGGATCCTGTGTATTCTATGGCTCTGTAATGCCCCGTCGAGCCTGACTGTTGAAACCCAGTGCTGACTCTACTATGCACTCAATGACACCTCCAGGAAGCGTTCCCTGGCCATCCTGAAGGCTGGTCAAGGTCTGCCCTTCTCCCGAATCACTTCTCAGGTGACTTAACACATTATCGACCAGGGGATTTCTGCAGAAACTCACACACATGGGCAGCAATTTATGTAAGTGAGTATGGCAACGTCTCTGGTCAATAATGTTCGGGTAACAAAAGACGGATTAATACATCTCTGGTTACTTAATCATTCCACCCTGAATGATAGTTGGTTAGGCACACACTTGTATTACTGTCCTCCCAAGGCCTGTGGGCTCAGAAACTATCTCTCACACATGTATGTATCCCCCAAGGACCTGAAGCAGAGACAGTGCAGAATGAGTGGAGAAACATCTGTGTATTTTCTACTCTGTACAATACAGATTCTTTTCAAAAAATCTGCTTTCCTGAGAAAACGAGGGTAATGTTACTTTTTAAAAATGCACAGGTTGTATCTTCTAAATTATGGACAGTTTAGCACTGGCTCCAACAAATTATGAGGATAACTGTCATTGGAAGCATTTACCTGCTTTTTCCTCTATTATTCAAGAGGCAAGCAAAGTGTGTGGTCATAGAGCCTGCTTTAAATGTGTTTTTGTATTTTAAAAGCAGAGGAGACAACTGCTGGGTTTTATGCATTTAAAGTTCATGACATGATGGTGCTAAACTCTGGAGGAAAATTAAAGAACTGGGCTTGATTTGTCCTGGAAGCAAGGAGGAAGAGACTTTTTGGGGTTTGATGGTTTGATGCAGACTGACTGTCCCATTTCTAGGTCATAGGGCCTGAATTTGAGTAAAATGGGTCTTAGGAGAAGAAAAAGAGGATATACCTAATTTGGACCCAGTGCTGTGAGACCTGGGCACACAAGTTGCTGGACCATCTGTCTCAGGGGTTGTTAATGGAGAGACAGTGGTCTCCAGCCAGTAAATAGCTGGATTCAAAACCTCTTGACTTGTGCTTAAACAAATGCAGAAGTACCACATGGTGAATGCCAGGATTCTAAAACTGTTGTAACCAGTCCAAGGGCAAGAGGACTTGTCTAGATAAGTCAGACAGAGAAAGACAAATGCTGTATATCCTCAGGAATATGTAGAATCTAAAAAAATGAACTAAAAGAAATGAGAGAGTAGAATGGTGGCTGCTGAGGACTGGGGGCAATGACGGAATGTTGGTTGAAGGGGACAAACTTCCAGCTATAAGATGAATATGTTCTTGGGAATTTAGTGTACTGTGTGCATGCTCAGTGGCTTCAGCTGTGTCTGACCCTTTGTGATCCTATGGATTGTAGCCTATCAGGCTCCTCTGCCTATAGGATTCTCCAGGCAAGGATACTGGAGTGGGTTGCCATTTTCATCTCCAGGTAATATACAGCATGCAGGCAGTAATTAACAATATTATATATTTGAAGTTGCTGACTGACAGTGGCTCTTAAAAGTTATTACCACCACCATCACTAAAAAAAAAAAATACCTGAATTATGCTAGGGAATGCAGGTGGCGGGTGTTAACTCACTTTATTGTGGTGACCATTTTGTAATGTATACATGGATCAAAGTGTTGTGTTGTGCACCTTAAACTTACCTATGTTAGACATTAATAATAGTTCAATAAAGCTGACACAATTTAAAAATATATATATATATAAAAGAGAATTTCTTCAAGTTATTTTTCCTCTCTGCTTCCCCCCACCCCCAACCAAGTTTTCTTAAAGTACAATATGAATACAGATAAAACCTTTCAGTTAAGGTTGCTAATCTGCTTTCAGAAATTTTTGATGATTGTGGAGATTAGGAGAGATGGTGGAACACTACAGATAGGCAAATATCCACATTAAAGAAAAAAAAAATGCAACCTAGAAGCTACAGATGGATGATGTTGAAGACTAAGATCTTGGGTGAAATCCTATAACATGCGATTTAAAAGATGATTCCTAAGTGCTCTCAAAGAGAGGCAATGAGCTCTCCAATTCATTCCTGTTCCAGAAGAACAAGTCTTTCTGATAAACCTCACTCATGGGAATAAGGCACACCTTGCATTCTGTGGTTAATTTACCAACAACAGAGCTACAGAATATGTGACTGAATGAGGACCTAAAGGAGACGCTGGAACAGACTAAAGGCTACTGTATGAAATTTAAAGGCGTTACGTGGAGCTCTGTACTGGTACAACAAGTATACAAAGCCGGTTGACAGACATGTGGCTGGCTGATGGATTTCTGCTGATTACAAGTGTAATATCTGGCAGCAGGATGATGATGTCATCAAATACTGCCAATAGGATGCTGCTGAGTGGCCTTTACTGAAGATATAATGTGTTGAATGGGTTTGGAGATAGATCCATCCAAGTCCACATAGTCAAAGCTATAGTTTTCCCAGTGGTCATGTATGGATGTGAAAGCTGGACCATAAAGAAGGCTAAGTGCCGAAGACCTGATGTTTTCAAACTGTGGTGTTGGAGAAGACTCTTGAGAGTCCCTTGGACAGCAAGGAGATCCAGCCAGCCCATCCTAAAGGAAATCAACCCTGAATATTCACTGAAAGGACTGATGCTAAAGCTGAAAACCTTGGCCACGTGACGCAAAGAGCCAACTCATTGGAAAAGACCTGGATGCTGGGAAAGATTGAAGGTGAGAAGAGAAGGGGACGACAGAGGATGAGATGGTTGGATGGCATTACTGACTCGATGGACATGAGCTTGAGCAAGCTCTGGGAGATGGTAAAGGACAAGGAAGCCTGGTGTGCTGCAATCCAAGGGGTTGCAAAGAGTTGGGATATGACTGAGTGAATGAACAAGAACCACCACCCAAGTCTGCTGATGAGTCCTTGGGCACTGTGTTCAAATTTTGAGATTCTACACACTACAACGTCCCAGGAGTGAGGGGAGTATTCTTTTTAAACTGGGAAAAATGCAGTGGAAAGTGACAGAGTCAGAACTTTTCTTTAGGATAAATATTTGAAGATACAGATGTCTAGCCTTAAGAAAAAAAAAGATCAGACTATCTTCAAACAGTTGAAATTTATACTCAAGTATTTGTTGAGCTGATTTACAGGTCACTCCAATGGGCAGAAAAATAAAACCTTTACATGTAGGGATATTAATTTGGGCTGCACATAAGGAAGAATTTTCTACAGTTTGATGGAAATGGGCTTTGTGGTCATTTAGAGCTACTCAGCCTTGGAGGAAGGAGGCTGATGGAGAATTGTTCAGTGCTTGGCAGGGAATTTATAGAGGGACATTTATAGATGGAGATGACCCCTTAAGGTCCCTGAGACTGTGTGGTAATAATTGTTTAGAAATGAAGTATGTGCTCAAACACACACAGAAACTTATGGAATGAAAAATCCTTGAAAACCCAAGAGGAACAAGGTTGAAGATGCCTAAATCTCTAGGGATCACAGATTTGTTGAAGAGGTCCATGTCGAAACAGAGTTTTCTGACCACTGCTACTTCCATTATGATGAACCAATACATGCTGTCCATGGAATCACATCAGCGCCCAATGAACTTTCCTGTTGCCAAAGCTGAGTGGCAGAACTAGATAGCAACATGGTGCAAAGAGCCAAGGCGCAACTAAAGAGTTTTCTTGGATTCCGTTAGTTAATAGAACATATGTATTATTAACACCAGCCACAGTTTTGAATTGCTACAGCACTGGGTTGGAGAGGAAGCTGACTGCAGCGGTGTAATCTTTAGTATAGAGAGCGCTGGTCCCGCTGCTGGCTTGCCTGGTTTCTAATCCTAGCTCGGCCATTAACAGCATCCATACCTGAGTCACTTCCCCTTTTGGGGCCTCAGTCTTCCGCAGTAAAATAAAAGTAACGGGCTAAGTGACTTCCGTGGTGCTTTCAGCACGTAAAATGCAATGGTCCTAATTCTTAAGAACTGTGAAAGCAGAACGAATGTAAATTGCTTATCCTCTCAAGTCCTGAGTGGTAAAAGCTCTCATATGTGTTTAGTGTCAGTGAAATTAAAAGGTACTTCTTCACCTAATGACTGTTCTTCTGATAAATTCTTTGTAATCCAAAGTCACACTAAAAACATCACTGAAAAGCGGGAACACGGGCTAAGACAGGCTTGTAGCCGTCGTTTCTGAAGTGTGTGCCGCAGTCACCTAGGGGTCTAGCATGAGGCCAAAGGTGATGCGGTGGAGAACAGGTGTGGGGGGCGAGTTTCACAGGGCCCCCCTCCACCTCGGTCATCCCGGGTGACTAGGTCCTCAGGAGATGACTGCTCCTACCAAGCGACAGCCCGTGATTCAGAGCTGGGCCCCTGCTCCCCTCTGAGTCTCAGGACACTGCTGCAGCAGCCTGTTTTTAAATATATATCCTATCCTACGAAACAGGGACCCCTCTGATGGCAGAAACCACTTCTTTGCATAGAGCCTGGAATTTGGTAGGCTCTAAGTCATTTACCAATGACTTGGTAAATGTTTTTGAAATGAATAGATGGGCTTTAAGCAAAAAGGGTCTGGGAACCACACTAACATGATGTATTAATAGTATAGGAGCTTTTCAGCTGAGTGATCCCACCATTGCTGACTTGACTGATGGAGGAATCAGGAGGGGGAACAGAACCACATAAAGATATTTTTGATGTGGGTTTCATTCTTGTTCATTAACAGAGGAGATGAGGTCATCTGAAAGACTTGTTTTCAGGGCTCATTTGTGGATCTGAATACTTCAAGAGTAACAGACAGACATATCTGGAAAATGGCCACTTCAATAATTTATCACAAATCCAGTGATTTACATCAAATCTGATGATCAGAATTGATCTCTGAGGCACAGAAGGGACTGATGTCTGGATAAGAGTTTCTAACCAGGATAGTGATGAACCCAGCTGTTTCTTTATTCTCCCAGGTTCTGAAATTTCTGTTTTGATTCCCTTAGAAAATTGGCAGGTTAGTAAGAAAAATAACTTCATAATTTAAACTGTAATACTCTGATCATCCTGGTAAGGAGAGCTCATACCTTTGACCACTTAGCACAGATGCCTTGATTTAAGAATAAGCACTTAAATGGGAAGGAAATCCAAAAAGAGGGGATATGTGTGTATGCCAGCTGATTCACTTTGCTGTACAGCAGAAACTAATACACTGCAAAGCAACTAGACTCCAATAAGCATTAATTAAAAAGACCCTTTACAGAGGATAAACAAAAAACAGTATTTAGACAATGTGGGGTTTAACCTAGCATGCTCCCACATTGGAGGAAAGCTCTTTACCTTTACAGGTGGGTAGAGAGCGGCTCTGGGGAACTGGCCATAAGGTATCTAGAAACTTCTTTCTTGTTGACCAACATTTAAGATTTGAAAATTGTGAATTCTAACCACATAAAATGAGTTCTTAAAAGGTGTAACTACAGAACTATAGATCTTATCTGAGGAATACTTTTAATTGTAAGATACAGCACAGAATTGAGAGTCAACGTCCCCAGAGTTTAAGTCTAGTTTCCTGACTTGAGACTAACTTCTCAGCCTTCTAGGTCCTTTCTTCCGTTTTGACTGATGATGTACTTACTGGGAGGCAAACAAAATGTGATACATGTAATACATGGTACTTAAGGAATTTACAATCCAGTTGGTGAGGCAAAGTCAAAAGATAAATAGGGCATCCCAGGTGGCTCAGTAGTAAAGAATTTGTCTGCCAATGCAGGATATGAGGGTTCGGTCCCTGGGTTGGGAAGAGCCCCAGGAGGAGAAATGGCAACCCACTCCAGTGTTCTTGCCTGGAAAATCCCATGGACAGAGGAGCCTGGCAGGCTACAGTCCACGGGGTGCAGAGTCTGACATGACTGAGCAACTGAGGACGCACGCAGGCACACAACCAAGGACACACAGCTATGCATAAGCGGGTGAAATCAGCACCCAGCCAATGGTTTGTTTCACAGTGCTATGAGAATAGGAAAGAAAATGACTCTCACAGATGGAGGTAACAAGGGAAGGCTTCCTGGAAGAGGCAGAATTTGAGTGAGAGCTTTGAGAATGGGTGGGAATGAGATGGACGGAGAGAAGTGGTTAGAGCAGGCAAAGCCACACAGACACAAAACAAGTCATAGCGAGGACATTCTGGTCAAGTTCTGGTCATATGCAGAGGCTGGTCTTGCCAGAAAAATTTCTGCATTGGAATAGCAAAGCCTAAGGCTTTCTGGTAAATGGCTACGGGCTTAAAAATCTAGGCTAAGACATATGTCTTTATCTGGTGCATAATGGAAAGCTGGGGAAGGTTTCTGAGCAGAAAAGAGCATGGCCAAATAACATCATCTAGAAAGCCGGTAAGAATCAACATTCGCTCGAGTGTTATGAGCCATGCTGCTGTGAAAAAAAAAAAAAAAAAAAATCCCTTTCATTATCCTAATACTTAGTAATTCACTGAAGACCTACTTCAGAACTCCAAGGAAAACATTTTATGAATCAAAAGCTAAGTACAATATGTTAGCAATTAAATGAGATAACATAATAGCCCAGGCAGAACCACAGTCCTCCCCACCACGACTGCAAGCTGCTGCAGAAAGAAATGCTTCTATCATCTTCCAAGTGATCAAGCCATTTTGTTTTGATTTTTGGAAGGCAGGGAGAGAGGGAACAGGGAGGGGATGGAGGTCAAGAGAATTCAAAGCTATCTGTTCTTTAATCAGAAGGAATTATTAAGCAGAGTTCTAAAGGAGATTTGCTCAAAACAAAACCAGCCCCGGGATGGGTGTTAAGTTACTCCAACTCGTTTCCACTCCAGAACGACAACCGAAGGTGTGTAGCTGGGAACGAGACTCCCACCAGCCCCGGACCAAGCTTCCGGTGTGTACCTCCCACTGCTTCTTTACTTACTGCAGCTGGCCGACAGTTTACAGCCTGTTTCATGTATTAAAATTCAAATGTGGAAAACATTACCAGCATCCTCCTTGAATTATTTTTTTTGTTGTTGTTGTGGGGGGAGGGGGGAGAAGGGTGCATTTTTTTTTCTCTTCCCCTTCAACTTCCTTTTTATTGTGAAATGTATCAAATGGTCAAAGGCTAGCTTCAGACTGACTAAATTCAAAAACTATTTCCTTTGTTCTGATGCTTTTGTTTGAAAATTCATACCGGTTTGCACAAGGCAAGAAATGAAGATGTGATCTTCTGCGCACACGTTGGGGCTCTGGGCTGAGGAGTTCAGATGCCGTGGGCGCCCTGAATATTTTCGAGAAAAAAGGAGAAAGATTGTAAAGGTGCCCTTGGCTCACAGGGCAGCAGGTTTTCCTACCGTGGTTTGGGAACTGCGCTATAGAAGTATGTAGATGGCTCTGCAGTCACTCTTGATTGAATTCTAAACGTCTTCAGAAGAGTGAGTGTGCACTTCCCCTCATCACTGAAACGAGCAATTTTATTGCTTTGCCATCTTTTTCCCCCCTCCTTCAAAATCAAATCAAAGATGTTCCTGTGTAATACTGGCCGGTTATTTCCCCTTTTCTATTGCTGTCTAGCATACTCTCCCCTTCTCCTCCCCCTGGGTTGGTCTAACTTCCCATCCCCAAAGGAGACTCTGGTCTCCTCCTCATATCCCACCTCCAAATCAAAGAGGAGGCAATTCAAAGGTCAAATGGTTCCAAAAAAGCATCTCTGTAGAGTTTATTATTTTAAAGAACCACTTAACCTACATCTGGTATTTAAGAGCAAACTTTACATATTTATGGGGAAAGAAAAAAAAAAAACAACTGTCTCTGAAGCAATGCCCTGGGTGCATGCTGCATCCGTTTAACATATGCAAAACGAACACAGCTACAGAAATTAAACTATTTTTCTCTTGATTGAGAGCAGATATACAGAAATGGTTATAAGTCACAGATCTGGCTTTTAATAAAGCCAGATTTCTTAATTAAAAGCAGTATTGTTTAAACATTATAGTTTAAAGAAAGAGCTGTACAAACTGAAACCTCATATAATATGCATCCCCAGTGTATTTAGCTTGTTACCTGAGGCCAAGCTAAATTAAAATCTAGATTTTCCTTTTGTTAAACTCTTAGCAACTGCCACGAATAGACAAACAATTTTTACTCAATGAGGAATTTTGAGGCTAGAGTCTAGGAAAAGCAAAAAAAAAAAAAAAAAAAAAATTTAGCTTTGGCATTCAAAAATATCTTTCCACGTTTTAGAAGTGAGTTCATTGCTTCTATTTATAAACCAGTATTTTTGGTTTCAAATTGGTTGCAGGTTTTCATAATATACAGCTCAGGATGGGACTCTTAATCTTTTATTAAGAGAAATGGAAAAGAGGGCAGAGGAATACTTCTGAAGAAGACAACTTAAAGAGCCTCAGAATAACCTGTGCTTATTTTGCATTCTCCTTTTGGAATCGTCTTTAAATAAGAGATGCTTAGTGATAATGGAAAACAGACCTTCATACACACAACTTTTTGAGAGCCTGTGAGGAACAAAACAGGACACGAAGGTGTTTGCTGAAAAGACAGGCATTTGTAAAGAGCAGAATTACATAGAATCACTAATCGCTACTCATGTTAAGTTCTTCATCCATGTGGTCACCTCATTAATTGTCATCATTTAACATTTTATTGGGGAGATTTGCTGAATCTTATAATCACCTGAAAAAGGGGTGCAGTCTCAAGTCCTTGCCAGAAGTAATGGGAAAAATCGCAATTTCAACTGCAATGTGGACAAATCTGCTTAAACTTTACTCAAATACTTTTTCATAAATAGGCAGCATCATCTACTGAGACAGATACACCATGTATCTTGACTTCCCATGCGCACGCTACGTTGTTTCAGTCCTACCTGACTCTTCGTGACCCTATGCATTGTAAACCACCATACTCAGGAGCAGAAGATATTGATTTGGCTTCTTAAACAAAAATAATAAACCCAACCAATTCACATGTGAAACCCAAGCAATGTAACATGAACCTAAGTTGGGTCCTTTAGCTGAAGTCACTGTGAGGAACTGAACATACTGGCAACAACCTAAGCAATGGATCTCCTAGGTTTATACATAAGTGAAATGAAACGATGTATCCACACAAAAAACTTGTACACTAACGTTCATAGGAGCATTGTTCCTAATAGCCAAAGACTGGAAGTAACCCAAATACCCATCACCTGATGACTGGATACATTTAATGTATATCTATACAATGGAATCTCAGTTCAGCTCAATTGTGTCCTACTCTTTGCGACCCCATGAACCGCAGCATGCCAGGCCTCCCTGTCCATCACCAACCCCCAGAGTTCACTCGAACTCATGTCCATTGAGTCGGTGATGCCATCCAGCCATCTCGTCCTCTGTCGTCCCCTTCTCCTCCTGTCCCCAATCCCTCCCAGCATCAGGGTCTTTTCCAAACAATGGAATTTGGGGGGAATAAAAACTGAGTGATGCTCTGATAAAGGACAAAACATATAGAAACCTTGAGAGCACTATGCTAAGTGGTAAAAGTCCATCAAAAAGGACCACCACATACTGTGGGATTCCACGTTTAGGAAATCTCTATAATAGGCAAGTCTAGAGTCAGAAAGGAGATTATTAGTTGTCAGGGGGAGGGACGGATGGGGCGTGATGGCTGACAGACATGAGGATTTCTCATCGTGGGGGGTAAATTACACTCTTGTGGTGATGGCACTGTCTTGTGAATACACGGAGAACACCGTAAGTACACTGTAAAACTGAAATGGGTGAGCTGTAGGTTAAATTTTATCTCAATAAAGCTGTTTAAAAAAAGACCAAGTTGCAGCAGTGTTATTTGAGCTAGAAATTCTAATTTTGGATGTTAACTAGCATCCCCGAGTTTCACCCCATCCCTTACCATGAGTGAGTGTCTGTTGGCGGAGAGAAGACCAGTTCCATACCCTGAGGCCAGACCACCCATTGCTCCGTTGTGAGAGGGTCCGATGATTCCGTGCATGTCGCTGTGACCGCCAGGCATGGCTGTGGACGGGCCCACCGCGTGGTTCCGGAGAACGTGAATAGCGTCATCCAGTCTTTCTAAACGATCTTCAATTCGGCTTTGCTGTTGGTTGATAAGTGATGTGAAATTTGATTGAGTTCCAAGTATGGATATAGATTACAGAAGTAAAACCTGAGTTGACACAAACCATATTTTGGGTTTCTGAATAAAATTTATTTTCCTTAAAATGATAATAAAAGTAAATGGTGACTTTCCCAGATATAATTATATTTTTTTGTGAACAAAGTCAGTAATTCTTCTGGGACATCATAAGTGTATATGTTTTACTATATTGCATTACCTTGAAAGAATTGAGACTTACTTTAGCAAAGAAAAAAAAAACCAAACATTTATTGAATTTAAGGAACATTCTGGCAGGCACTGGTTAAAGATTTTAAAAAATTAACAATGCAAAGGTGCCCTATTTATAGTTTCCCAATTAAATTATCTTCTTGAAGGCATATTCCCTGGGTTTCCTGAGTCACACGATACAGTGCTAAGTATCAAATCAGGGACAAGTAAACGCCTATAGACTATAATTTCTTATTGAGTACTAACAATTTTTAACTGGGTTTCTTGCCTTCTATCAATTATTACCTGTGTGTGTGTGCGCGTGTGTGTGTGCGTGTGTTAGAGGGAATCAGAGCCTCAAAACAGTTATGGTAGATTTCAAGACTGAAGAATCATAAAGACATAAATGAATTGCTCACCGGGAGCTTCTAATTTATTTCAAAGCTCTTACTATAGTGTAGAGCTCACTACTCTTATACAATGAAAAACCAACTGATCTTTTCATCTCGGCCATTAGGATCCGAGTTTTCCACAACTAGATAAGCCTACATGGTAATTTTTGGTGAATAAAATGGACATGGAGATGCGTATGTATTTTTTTTCCCAGTGTGACCAATAACGATACCAAACAACCATCTCCAGGGTGCACTTTAAAAGATAGCATCTCACTGAATCCTCATTCTACACATGTAAGCGAACAGCAAAGACATTATTATCCCTTCCAACATAGACATGCAAATGAGGCTCCAAGAAAAAGAAGTCAATCAACTGCTCACTACCACACTGCCAGGAGGTGGTGACCTCAGGGCTGCAACTTTGAGTCTCCAATGCTAGTACATCTTTGTGCTAGATCATGCTTGAATCCACTCTGATTTCTGATGGGCTGTGCAAACAGAGATACCAGCTCTCCAGCATGAGAAAAACTATTTCTAAATTATTCTCTACTGACAGGAACAATGTATGTCGAATACAGTCAGTCTATGGTACAGAGCCTTATGATTTGGTGGGCTTGGGTATTACAGGGCTTCCCTTAAACTCCTAGCCTTGCTGTTTAATTGACCTTGGAAAGGGTACTGAACTTCTTTGAGTCTATGCTTCTTAGTCTATAAAACCAGAAATGATGAAATACACTTCTGAGCGTAAGTGAGAGCATGAAAAGAAATAATCCATGTGTCTATCACCCTTTCTGGCTTGCAGCTTCCTAGTGGAGACTGTTTTTGATGGGAATCCCCTCTGAGTGTTGAGAATTCAAGGAGAACTGACACCACAGTTCACAACCATGCTACATGCATGCTAAGTCACTTCAGTCGTCTCCGACTCTTTGCAACCTTATGGATTGTAGCCTGCCAGGCTCCTCTGTCCGTGGGATTCTCCAGGCAAGCATACTGGAGTGGGTTGCCATGCCCTCCTCCAGGGGATCTTCTTGACCCAGGGATCAAACCTGCATTTCTTATGTCTGCTGCACTAGCAGGCGGGTTCGCTACCACCAGTGCCCCCTAGGAAGGCCCTCAGAAACATCAACCTATCTTTATAGTTCTATAGTTGGAAAAAACCCAGCCATGACGAATGGGTCCCAGAGAATAACTGATGGAGAGAAACACAAGGATGATGGTTTATTTGGATGTGAGCTGCAGATCCATGGGGCTTAGATGGCACTTGATTGTCTCATTCTGTGGTTATCTTGTTGGCTAAAGAGAGGAGGTAGATGATTTACACACTACTGCTAGGAAGAATCCACCTCTGCATTCTCATTTTTAGATTTTTTTCATTTAAATCATAAGCCAAAAGTAAGAAAGGAAACCCTGAATGGCTGACAACATAAAGTCAGATAGACAGGCAAATTAACAGATATGCTTACCCCCATGTTTCATCTCAAAATATGGGAAGAAAAAGGGGAAACTCAACACTGAAGGCCAGCCTCTGGCTGCCACCCCTCCCTGTGTGACTCATACACAGACCGGACAGTGCCTAGAGCAGTGCTGTTTCACGCACATTTCCAGCCACTTCCTTTGAGTGGAGTGTCAAACACTGAATCATCACGTGAGTTTTTATCATATTAACTACACTCAGGGAAAGTTTTCAGCGATTTCTTACAAGAGAAATTTAATGAAATTACTAGATTTCCATGAGAATCAAAGTGATGAGGAGAAAAGCAGGAGGCTTCTTATTCAGAGGTCAAGAAGAAAATTCCTATAAACCCATTATTCTGGAAAGCAAACTAGAGACAGAGAGACTCTCCAAGAGTTCTGGCTCCACACCATACCTGGAACTCCAGTATCACATCAGGAGAGGCATTTAATCACTGACACAACAAGGGGAGGAGGCCATGATCCTCCCAGATTCTTACCTGGTTCTAGATATACAGGAGCCCTGAGGCTTCCACTGTAGCGGTAGCTGGATTACAGTCTATAAACAGGCACAAGCATAGCCTAATAACTCTGCCTCTAACCAAATCCGTGGGCTTACGTCAACCACAAGTTCCCATTAGTGAAAATAAGACTCTTGAAGAGCGAACTGGGTGGGAAAAGAAGCACGGCTTGAGAATGGCCAAAGTGATGGTGAGCTGATGAAACTTACCAAAGAGTGTAAAGGTCCTTCATAATTAGGAGATGATGAAGCCTGTCCTCCATTTCTAGACCAAACAGCTGTGCCTGCTGATAGGAAAATGGGAACTGCAATGAGACTGTACAATCCTAAGGATAACCTTGCCAACATTTTAAACAGTTCTTTTAGAAATCAGCATATTGATTTCTATCTGGACATTAAGGAAAGACCTGTAAATTGCCCATACAAGAATTTAGGGCCAAGGAAAACATTTTAAACGTAAAATAGGTAGACTATACATGGATTCAGAATTCTCTCAGGCTTCCTCGTAAAAGGGAACATTTAATTAATTGTGAATTTTAGCCAGAGAAATGTCCCTTTGATGGAAAACCATCACTACACAGTCAAGGTACTTTTAAGAGCGCAAAGAGGGGTTTTCATTACACCTTCATGCAAAGCTGGTTTGTTAAAACCAAAATTCTCTCACCAATGAAAAACAGCTTTGCTACTTGTTTTTAAATGATCCTTAAGAAAGGATACGCCTTCAGAAACTTTTCAAGGAAATAAGATCCGCTAAACCAGGGATTTAAACATTCAATGTAACAACATTAAGTAGTTTCTTCTGAAGAAAACACATTTTTAATGATTCACTAAACTTGAAGGTAAAGAAAGACTGCTGCTATATATAATAAATAGAACATGTCTAACCTATCAATTTATAAATAAAAACCACTTTTAAATTGAAAATAATACACGCTCGTGTAGAAAACTTGGAAAATAATTGAAGGAAAAAAAAAAATCTATGACCTCACTGAAATCACAGTCCCTGATACTGCTGGCTGTAAAAATTCATTCTTACTGCCATTTCTGGGTGTGCACATGTGTATTTTTATGCTAAATAAAAATAGAATGTTTTGTTCAATTACTTAGAGTGAAAAAAATCTGGACAGAGCCCTTGGTGTGAAAATAGCAGTCTGTCCCCATCTCTGGATCTTCATCAAGTCCTCTCCCCCTAACGTGTGGTCTCTTAGGCTGGATAACCAGGACCTCAAAGGTGGCCTTGTTCCAGGGTCCTCCACGTGCCGCACGTCGCTCAGGTTTGGGGTATTTGCGGCATTTCTGGAACAACGTGTGCACTGTCGCTTTCCCTCCCAACTTTGACCCGGAAGTGGACTGGCAGAGCGCTGAGTCCCCTGATTCTAGCCTGAGCTCTGATATTACTACTGAAGATTTTCAGCAAATCCCATACCCTTTCTGGGCCTTCATACATTCATCTGTAAATCAGAACATTAGACTCAAATAGCTGTTTCTCAAACTTTATATTAGATTCCAGAATATTCTTTTTTTTCCCCATATTATAAAATAGACAAAATTAGAGTTGCTTCGTTTGAAATGGGGAATGTGGGAGTGCTCCCTGCTCAGACTCCCTCACTCCTGGCCCCGCTGAGCTCTGTACTGTCTCAGTCTGTCTCTGACTTTGGATGCTGACACCTGTGATCGCTTTCCAGAGCCTAACAATATGGCACTAAGCCAGAAACGTACAATTCTCAACTCTATTTCCCTGCCACGGGGACTGTTTCAGTGCTATTCCATTGTCTTCTTAATGTCACCTCTGGCTTTCCCAGTTTCAGCACTGTTTCTCTGGAGATACAGACTGGAAGGTCCAGTTATTTCTCTCTCTCTTCTGTGACCTCCTCCTGTCAACGGAGGCTGGGGAAAGGCTGATATTAAGTCTCCCCTAAGCCCACGGCCATCAACTCTGAAAGCTCTGTGGCCAGGTGAAATCTCTGATTCTTTATCAAGGAATTTACAACGGGGTCATGGCAGTGCTGCATGTAGGGAATAATACAGAGATTGGGGCAGCAACATTCAGGCAAGTGACTACAGTCTAAATCAGGGTAAGATCAGGTTTCAATCAGGTTACAGATATGATTTCTTTTTTTTTAAAAGAAGCCACCTATCCTCCTTCCAAAGAGCAAAGATAGGCACCAGACAGGGTCTTTCTGGAAACATTTATACTGGAATGGCAATGAGCCCTTTAAATGGAGCTCTGAAGAGTGCAACGTTTTACTAACACCATTTAATAATTTATAATTTTATTATCTGAAGCCATAGGTCATGTTAACTTGTTCTATTGTAAATGGCAAACATCCCCTTTAACTCCACACAGTTATGTCACAATTTATTTACACAATTATAGTTTTCTTCAAACCTTCCAATAACATGGACTTTAAAGAGGGAATCTGAAAAGTCTGAAATTTCTGGGAGAAATGATCCTTTTGAATAGTCTACGTTTGATGACTACATAATCTGTATTTCTATTCCCAATGATGTGAACTGGTCTTCCCACTGAAATTTTTGTTGGAGTATATTATTCTGCTGAATATCTTTTGTAAAGAAAAGTTTAAGAAGTAAGTTTCCCAAGTGCCTATACATTCTAAACGCATGAAACTTTCAAGGAAAGTTTTGGATGTAAATGACTTCACCATCGCATGCTGTTGTCCGTCTCTCCTACCCCTTCCTATTGGTCTGTTCGGAAACGCTCTGTTTTGAGTTTTTGGAGGGAGTGAGTTTCCCCCAGCAGCATAGGAAGCGGAAGAGGGAAACCGTTCTATAAGCTGACACCCAGATGCAGTGGCTTTATGGTACTGTACCTGAGAGAGATGGAGGGGAGCCAACAGGAGTTGAAGGGTTTGATGAAAAGCTGTTGTTAGTGTGATCTGGAGAATAGATCTTAAAACAGTGGGGAAGAAAAAAAAAAACAACAAATCCTCATTCATTGGGAATAAATATGCCACAATTTAAACTATAAAGTATTAATGTGATTCATCCACAAATTCCAAGGTGCAAAATACACTTAACAATCAACTACAGTACCGATATTCTAAAAGGAAAAACTTAATTACTTTTTCAAAAGAAGAGTTCTTGAGATGCTCGAAGATAGTGGGGGAAAACTGAACTGAGGTCAGCAGACCTTGGTTCTGTCCATTTCTTCCCATTTCCTCCCCTGGCTGCATGGCCATGAAGCTACACAGACATACCACACCTCCCTTTCTTCCTCCATCAAACAAGAGGTTGGTCAGCATCACATCCTAAGATTTTTGCTCAATTCCTTCTTCATTACATTTAAGGTATTTGATTCCAAGGCAGAAGGATGCTCAGTCTAAAGAAAAACTTTTCCTTAGCTCCCAAGGCTACCATAAATCAAATGCATCTATGCCCCAATGATAAGGAGAACCCAACTGAAGAGACTAAACGTCAGAACAACAAATCTCTGCTTATATTTACAAATGATCACGTTTAGCTTTTGAAGACAATACCAGGTACACTCCCTCAGACAAGAAAGGGGTGCCATTGGTCATTGGTGAATATGGAAGAAATGCTGGATCTCCTGGCAGTGGGCAGGCAAAGCAGAGAAGCCAAGTAACAATGAAGCAACAACTGAACCTCAGTTATGGTCATTCTTTAAAGATTTCTTTTTAAAAATGTTTTAGAACTACCCTCTGGCAAAGTCAGTCTTAGCTAGTCAATCAACGAGCCCCCCAATGACTTTAGAGAAAAATAAGACATCAGGATAGAAAACCTATACTCTTAAAGGCCCTAAGAATATCCACAAATCCATAATTGAGTATCGCTTGCAAGATGGGAGAGACCAGCCATCCGCTGGAATCTTCAGCGTTTTCTCTTCAATTTTTTCAATGATTATTATGCAAGGAAGCTAGCCTTTCCAAAAATCAAAGCTATTTGCCATCCATTTTCTAAAATTCTAAATGTCCACTTCTGATTAAAGTTCACCCGTCTGCCGCAGTACATCTGAAGTCCAAGGTCAACATTTCCTCACCGAAGCAAGTGCTTTCCCCAAAGCATCGCCAGTCTGGGAGCTGCCTGCCGCCCCGCTTCCTCTATTTGCTGCAAAAATAAAAGGCAGAACATGAAAAGCCAGACGGTGAGACGTCGAACAATTTTCTATTCCTGGTCCACTTACTCACAATTTAATTGCATTTTTAATGCTAATTACAACACATTAATATTTAATTAACATTAATTTGTTTGCTGAGGTAGATGTCAAATATATTCATGTTACATTTTTTTTAACAGATAAAATATAAACCTGACACCTTGGTTTAAAGATAAAGTGTTTCAGTTGCTATTACTTTTCCCCTGGTTGTCTATGAGTGGTTAAGTAGTCAAGAGTAGTAGGTAAGCATATGAGGTTCACTGCTAAAAAGTACGCAGTGCTTTCAGACCTCTGAAGCTCTCATAAATTGCCTTTATTTATATTTTATATAGTAAACTGAATTCACTTCATGAATAAGAGTTACATCTGCTTTCAAATTGAAATTTTTCAAATTTTTTTCAAATTAATTTTTGCTATATAGCAAAGTGAGATACTTCTCTCAGAGTTCCACAATAAACAAAACAAAAAAATCTGTAACAGGCCTGGTGGCTTCCTAGGAGGGAAAATATTTTTAATATTTTCAGGAACATACAGTACCCACACATTTTAAATGTTCATATTTAAAGAATTTGAACTTTGATGCTGTTAAAAGTCAATATCATCTCAAATTCTGGAGGTAAAATAAGGTGTACATGATGACCAGTGTTTTTACCCAGAAGATGGATGAATAAAGGATACAGCCAGCCCTCTGTATGCACAGATTTTGCACCCAAGGATTTAATCAAACTCGGATAAAAAATTTTCAGAAAAAAAATTCCATACCCTTCCAAAAAGCAAAACTTGAATTTATTGGTGGTGGCAACTATTTACATAGACTTACATTGCCTTGGGTATTATAAATAATCTAGAGATGATTTAAAGTATATGAGAAGATAAGCAAGGGTTATATGGGCTTCCCTGGTGGCACCAGTGGTAAAGAATCCACCTGCAATGCAGGAGATGCAAGGTTGATCCCTGGGTCAGGAAGATCCTCTTGAGGAGGATATGGCAACCAACTCTAGTATTCAAGTCTGGAAAATCCCATGGACAGAGGAGCCTGGTGGGCTACAGTGCATAGAATTGCAAAGAGTCACACAAGGCTGAGCACACACATATGCAAGGGATATATGCAAATACTGCACCCTTTTCTATGAGGGACTTGATCATCCTCAAATTTAGGTATCTGCAGGGGATCCTGGAAACATCCCCTCAGCAGGATACTGAGGGAAGGCTACCTGTTAATAACAGGATATAGATTCAAACACATAGTTCAAAATCAGCTCTAATAAACAAGGGTTTTCTTTAATTGAAGGATAACTGCTTTGCAGTATTGATTCCTGCCACACACCAATAGGAATCAGCCACAGGTGTACATGTGTCCCCTCCCTCGCACTTCCCACCCCTCCGGGTTGTTACAGAGCCCCCTTGAGTTCCATGAGTCATACAACAAATTACCACTGGCTGGCTGTTTCACAAATGGTAATGTGTATGTTTCCCTGCTACTCTTTCTATTCATCTCACCCTCTCCTTCCTCCCCCCTTCCCTTGTCCATAAGTCTGTTCTCTATCTTTTGAAAGTAATTTGCCTTATAAAATGGTACAGCCAGTGGTGTTCTTCTCTTAGATTTATTAAGGCCTCAGCATAAGCAAGTAGATATAATATTTAAATAAAACCTATTAAACTCTAGGGGAAAATGTTTGTCACTATTTTGTGAAATAAGAAAAGGAAATACCAAATCAATGGATTAATTAAAGCAAAACTTCATTATACATTTAAATTTTTAAAAACTTCCCAGCCTTATCCTCAACCCAAGGAAGTACTCTTTCTGCCAAATGTGTCATCGTCAGCTTCCAGATCTGTAAAATAAAGTCATGGGATCAGCTCTCAAGTGGTCAAATTATCTTTGTCTCTAGGTTATAATTTCATCCTCTTGACCTCTGCTTAGTATAGTTAAATTATGCTTGTTATTTTTATATATTTACATGTTGGGTATGACCGTTCGATAATCTTTTGATGTTTGCTTTATTTGATTAACAAAACTCACCGCTACGTTCATTTGTTAATTACTAAAACTGAAAGAAAGCTGTATGTAATGAAAAGAACATAATCACCTTCTGACCAAAAAAAAAAAGGAAAAACTATTCTTTCTCACATCACAAATTCATAATGTTAAAAATATATTAGTTGTTAGTACTAAGCATTTTATGTGTAAGAAAGTTCTCTGAAATGAGGGCCCAACATCATACAATGAACTAGTGGAAGGAACTTACAGATATCAAGAGTACTAAAAATACTCAATATAAAGAGATAATTGAAATTATTATCTGGTGTGAAAGTAAAAATTTCTGCATCAAGGAGTTCTTTTAAAACTGAAGACAATTCTAAAGGAAAATAACACGGATTCTGAAAACACAAAGAGCACTAACATTTTTCAGCATGTATTACCATGGTATTTGGAGATAATTATACATACATTTTTTTCTTCCTTTCCAGAAGCAATATTATCATTATTCTTAAAACTAGGCTTATCAGTCAAGATAATTTGCATATCTGCTTGACTAGAAAACAGACCTTCATGAAATGACAATTCAGAGCCACATCAGAAAAAATTACATTATCTAACAAAGAAAATAAACCCAACTAGGATAAGATATTGTTATAGATAAAATTTGCTATGGTAGCTTTCAAAAGATTAATTCTTTGAACAGTTTTAAAATGAGAATAGTAAGGGTTTTAAAATACATTAATGAAACCAAATTAGGAAGAATTGAAAACCAATAAAAATATTTTAGAGATATGTTAAAAAGAAATTATACTCCCAATCTATCCCGCCTCCCTCCCAACTTTCCCTCTCTGGTAACCATAAATTCATGCTCTAAATCTGTGAGTCTGTTTCTGTTCTGTGTTTCTGTTCTGTTCATTGCTCATTTGTATCTTTTTTTTTTTTTTGCTTAAAGACTGACATGTACACACTGCTTTATTTAAAATAGATAATCAACAAGGACCTATTGTAAAAAAAAAAAAAAAAGAATATGCCTAAATCAAAAAATAAATTATTATGGCATAAAAATCCTACTTTACAAGAGACAAGATACAATCCTTCTGATCTCTTCATACTGCAGCTTTCTAACTGAACTTTCTGTTGGTTCCTGTTTTACACAAGGAGTCGTGAGAACTTGGGAGTATAATAAAAAGACAGAATTTAACTCCTTACCTCATACTGTCATGAAAATGTTTCAGAAAACTACAAAGGCTACTCATGGAAGTCACTGATAAGAACAGACTCTTATTTTGTTTTTAAATATAGAGCCATTCTACCTGCAACAGCTGGAGAATCAACCCTAAGGTTCAAATTTCAAAGCAGTTTATTGGGACCAGTTTGCCTTTACACTTGGAATGCCTTTTGTTCTGTTCCAGGCAACACTGGAGAAGACACATTTTCAAGAGTCCTTAAACATGTTAAGCTACACGGATCCTCCTCCTAAAGACTCTCTTTAGTTATGTGCCTGATATGTCAAAGGGTGTAAGTAATCAGAAAGTGAATATATATTTAATACTCAAATAGCAAAATTTCTTCTATATTGAGTAATGAGTCATGTTTAGCAAACCATACTTCTCATTAAATGTGTACACATCAAATCTACTTTTCTACCTTTCATGTAACAGGACTTGATTACTATTCTAAGCCTGAGTGTTTGTCAAGGTATTATGAGAAATTACCAAAATACCCACATAACAGAAATAAAGAGAAGAACTACTGTCCCTGCTTGATAAAAACTGGATTGATCTCTTATGTGATTTTAGCTCTTAGCAATTTCCCTAGCTAAAGAGAGGGAAAAAAAAATCAAGTCTCTAAGTACAGCTGTAACATGAATATGATTGAAGATGAGTAATTATTAAGAGGAACTATAATTTGGTAGGAGGATTCGACACTGCCAACCACCCAAGCATTGTTCAGATGCCTTGAACACAGGTGCTACTGCTGGCTAGAAGATGGGGTAGAAAGCAGGGTTTAGTCTTTTCAGCTACAAGTGGGACCACCCTCAGTCTCAGTCTCCACTTTGGAGAAAATGGCAATTCCCATTACAACACACCCTGATCCAAACATCAGGATAAGTGGTATCTCGGGGCTGACTACTGAAAAACCAGAATTTGGAAGATGTGTTATCCCTTTATTGCACACCCAGAACCCCAGGCTGGGTGTATCATGAAGCTATAAAAGGATGTGTGTGTTCAGTTGCTCAGTTGTGTCTGGCTCTTTGTGGCCCACCAGGCTCCTCTGTCCATGGGATTTTTCAGGCAAGAATACTGGAGTGGATTGCCATTTCCTCCTCCAGGGGATCTTCCTGATTCAGGGATCAGGGATCAAACTCCTGAATCTCCTGCATTGGTAGGCGGATTCTTCATCACTGAACCAAGGGCCAGCACTATAAAAAGATGAAGGGTAACTGATAGTGTCTGCCTGAAAGAAGACGACGGTTTTAAAATTTAGGTTTTTCTGAACTGTGTCCAAGCGACCCTCATGTTATTCAACTAGTAGAAACAGCATAATAATGTCATGAGCTTCTCAACAAAGATAAAAGAAGGAGAATTCCCAGCTCTCCTACGACCTACAATATTAGAGGCAGAACTCAAGTACAGGCTACCAAACACTGAACTTTTAGCAGGATGGATTCCTAGGAATTCAAGGGGGAAGCTGGGCCCCATCAACCACGTGCAGGAAATGGATGAGAAGACTTAAATCACACTGGTTTATTGTTCTCCGTTGGTGGTCTTTGTAACTAAGATGCCACGACGCTGCTGGATAAAATTCCTATTGCTCTTATGCTCTGTGCCTGTTCATCACCCAACTGTATTTGAAGGCTCAAGATTCTTGTAAAAGATAAAGTGAATCTTATGCGACTATTCTCACAATAAAATTACTGTGGAACCGGGTCCTCAAGGGAAAAAGGACGTAATGTTTCTACTAGAAAAGCCACACACTAAAACCCATCATGTCATACAAACATGTCATGAGAAGTGAAAGTTGGAAGCCAGATTAATTCATGAACCAGATAGATATTCCAGGGTAATCTTTAGCATATGTTATATTCCATCAATCTTCCTAGGCTGTTCCTTCAACACTGTTTGGTTTGAGGTTTAAAGACATGGTGAATACCACGCATTAGACAGGCCGGCTCAAGACTAACAAAACAATAACAGTTATTGTAAGCATTATGCTAGCTGCACGCCCAATTCCCTCTGAAAAAGGAGAGTGTGTTGCCCCCAGCCACAAGCAGTCACACCCCTGGAATGTACACAAATGGTGTCTCCCCTTGGGGAACCGGAGCATTCTCCTTTGTGGGCAGTCGTAGGGGACTGTGTGATGCTAGGTGGGTCTCGTAATCCTTTTGAAGAGAAAAAGCTATTGGGTTTTGCAAGTAGGAAGGAACTATGGAGACAGTAGGTACCTACTGGGTTGGCCAGAAAGCTAGTTCTGGTTTTTCCATAAGATGTTCCATGTACTATGTATGTGCCTCCAATCTCTAGACATTTCTCCCCTCTAGAGTTGGTACCTAATAACTTTTTCCATTTCCTCCTCTGGATGCCTGCTCACAGGTAGAAGCTCTGAACTGCAATGACTCTAAAGCACACCCAGCTAGTGTTTCACTGAGAAAGTTTGAGGAAGCAAGTCGAAAGGCTCTGATGGTGGTACCTCCTGAAGCTCAGACTCAGCTTCTATCCGTAACTGGCCACCCCATCAGCTAATCGACTAAGAATCCAGTGTGTCCCATGCATTTTATTTGTATCATTCCAGAGTGCTCAATCCACCCTTCTAAGTCAGACGTGCCTAATGCACTCTAGCATCTGCAGAAAAGCAGTGGACTGCACGCTCCAAGTAAAATATCTTACTGTACAATTCTTTCAAAAATCCATGGATGAATGTGACCTTAACAACAATAACAAAAACCTCTGTCATTAACACAATCAAAGCCGGTTTTGTCCTTCCTCTGGTTTTCTCAAAAAATGACACTGAGCATAAAAGGCCAAAAAATGACACTGAGCATAAAAGGCCAAAATGAAACAAGAAACAATGACCATCCTTCCGGGTCAAACACAAGCCGTCCCAAACCTCCGTGAGCACAGTCCGTCTCTTGAGATGCAGGGGACAGATCCAGAGGCAAGGGAGCATGTTTCTAGACAGGGTACCTGCTGATGGGTCTAGACTTTACAACTCACTCCACAAGCATTTTGCTCTTCTATGAGGGGTTGAGGACAGTCACTGACTGCCAGAAAGACACAGCACAACGTGGAGCTGTGATCTTCCCCTCGACGGAAAAAGCCTCTTCCTAAGACACCAACGCCGTTTATGAAAAGCCTGCACTGCCTTGCCACTTTGCACCAAGAAAACTTGAAGAATGCGATGTCCATGTGTGAGTGCTTGAACCCCATTCTTACGGCATTAGTATTGCTTACAGTCATTTTCTACAGAATCATGTGTGTAATCTCAAACATGTGTCAGGCTGTGTGTTCCCTATTTACCAATTATTTAATTAGCTCTGTTTGTTCTTTGAGATACAGGCAATGTAATATTTCTTTATTTCCTGTACTTCAGAATGAGTAAGTATATGCCAAATACTTTCAAAAGTCTACAGATGTATCCTATTAATCCATACTGTTTGTTAGGGAAGTATCACTAACATCAGAAATCTTCTCTTCTTGTTCCACAGATATGCTGCCATCCCTGCCTTCTACCACACTCTGAAAAGTCAAATCAAAACCTAGGAGGATTAAAGTGCAAAGAAAAAAAAAAGTGCAAAGAAACAGGGGTGACGTGGACCTTGTGCAAATATGAAGGCTTATTATTACACTTAAATTCTCCTTTGTATTTTAACTTAAGGAATTGGAGGATGTATTATTTTAAGGATGAACATTCTAGAATGTTCTCCCTTAAAGTAATCCTAAAGTAACAAGTATGTATGCAAATTAATAAAGATCTGTTCCTCCAAAAAGCTGAATTACCATGTCTACTTATGTCCTGAAATGATTGTAAAGCTTTCTCACAAGTTGCTAGAAGATTTTGATAAGTACACTCATGATGGTGGAGTAATTTATGCAATAAAGTTGTTCCTAAAAAGCTTTCTCTGGATTCCAGAAATCTCACACTTCTCTCATCAAAAAGTACAGCTCCTTTATTATTGTCTAGACCCTCCCTCCCCTTAAACAGGGCCCTCTGGTCTGTATAGTAAGTCCATCTTAACATAGCCGGGCCCTATGTATTAGTACGTAGAAGTCACCAATTAACGCTCTACCCGCCCAGACCAAATAAAAAAGGAGGGTAGACATTCCTGTTCATCCACAAGCCAGTGATGAGCCAATCAATTTAAATAAGGTGAATTCCATTCCAACTGAGACTCGTGGCCCTGCTGACCACAGGGCATGGAGGCTAATCACACCATCTCATAAGATCGCTTTCTTCCCAAGTCCTGGGGACTCTTACAGGAACAGTTTGGCAAATCAGTCAACATAACTTTTTTTTCAAACAGTGCCTAAGTTTGCTTTCCTCAGCTCAAGCTTTTGCTCTACCTTTCTACCTTCCTAAAAAAAGAAAATTACTCAAACCACAAATAGACAGGAAATCTGCCTTGTAAAAGGATGAATGACCGGTCATCCTTCTTTATAACTAAGACCTCATGACTGCAGAAAGGGGCTTTCCATTTGTCAAACCACACTGAAGTGAAATATGCTTTTCTCACTCTTTCAGTTCTGCACTTCTTTCTTTCTTCTTGTTTTTCGGATCTGCCAAAACTGCACTGATAGTTAGCAAAACTTCCCCGCATGACCTCTGTCCATAGCTCTCCAAGGTCAAATTGACACAATGCACCGGTAGAGGCTTTACTATGAAAAGTCACAAAAATGGAAACTATTTCCTAAATTCGCCTCTCAGTGAGACATGGCAGTGAAAGGAAGGGCTGCTAGATGGCTCATCTCAAGTGTGAAGTGCATTACTGAGTAAGCAGGGACTGTATTCTTTAGGCAGAATTACATGTGCAACATTTCAAAACACATCTCTTCTCTTTCATCAAAAACTCTCCCCCCTCATAAGTGATTCATATCACTTCCCCAAGTTCCAGAGACTACCCAAAGAAAATTTTTAAACAACTGCACAGAGCTAAAGGAACTACTCTTCTGTCACACATTCTTATCTTTAAAATGTACAGTTAGGGACTTCCCTGGCAGTCCTGTGGTTAAGACTCCACGCTTCCAATGCAGGGGCCCAGGATCAATCTCTGATCGGCGAACTAAGATCCCAAATGCTGTGTGGCTCAGCCAACATAAATAAATAAATACACATTCCAGTCTCAGTGCATGCTCAGTCGTGTCTGATTCTTTGCGACCCCATGGACTGTAGCCCGCCAGGCTCCTCTGTCCATGGAATTTTCCAGGCAAGAATACTGGAGTGGGTCGCCATTTCCTCCTCCAGGGGATCTTCCCGACCCAGGGATCAAAACTGTGTCTCCTGTGTCTCTTGTATTGGCAGGCAGATTCTTTATCATGAGCCACCCGGGAAGCCCCCCAAAATAAAAAATAAATGTACAGTTAGTGTCCTCTGGACTAACTGGACCCATGGGAAGGGATCATAAGGCCGAGTTAGTTGTGGGTTTGAGCTGGAACCAGAGTAGGTGGTGAGCAGAGGAAGTCTGAGGTTTTAAGAAGCCCCTGCAGCGTCAGACTGTGCCTCTCATCTGAATGAGAAGGTTGTTGAAGGCAGACTCAGAAGGTGGTGGCTGCCTCCCAACAGGGGCAGCCTACCTAGCTCTTCCCTCAAGAGAAGAGTGTTTGTGGGGTAACCGTCCATCCTGGGGAGAGGACCACAATGAACATCACAAAAACTTAAGAGATGATGGCTTCATTTATTCGACAGGACACTCTGCTTGGGTCTTGACTCATTAGTAATTTTGCTGAGAAAAAGCAGCAAGTAAATTCTGGCTCACTGATGCCCAGCCATCTCCTCTCCCGTAAGTCTGCAAACACTTCTTCCTGTCTGGAGGATTCCACAATACCGCATCCTCCAGAAGGTAAAACCATCTAGTTCTTAATAAGTATGTCTGAACATCACATGAACTAGTTTCCAGAAGACAGTGGTGTATGACAGTGAAAAGCTTAGCATGGTGACTGGAATTTGAGAATGGTCAGTAACTCCTATTAGAGCTATTATGCCTTCTATCTTACTAATTTTCAGTGGCTCCTCTTAGAAAAGTTCACTTTATTAGCTGTTTGAGAGTGTGAGAAGCATGCGTTGATCTATTCAAACTTGGTTCAATCTAATCACTCACGGAGGAGACAGTCAGCCAAATAGCAGTTTCTTGGAACAAAAAGAGATTACAGTCAAGATAATGACGATTTCTGTTTGGCTCATTTGTCCATGTGATAAACATTCATGGCTCGATTACTGTTCAGTGATGGGACTGGGGGTAGAAAAAGAATTCCTTGATGATTAAACCCTGACACTGGTTGTCAGCAACAGAAGCGGTGTTTCCACGACTCACCCATTATACTGTCTGTCCCGTTGGCAGGAGGCGTACACGATGAGCTGCTGTAATGGTTGGTGCCACTACGGTGGAAAGTGGACATCGGAGGAAGACTAGAATTGATGTCTGCTGAGGAGTGTGATGGATAGCCCTGTGGCAAGAAGCAGAAAAGGAGGCCATGTTCAATCACAAGATATTTAGCAGCTCAGGTTTCCAATACTTCTTTCAGAACTTTTCATTTTACAATAGAGACAGCCCTCAGAATTTCAAAATATCCAAGAATACATCTTGCTTAGATCTGACAGCTTTCATTTTTCAAGTAATAAAACACAAAGACGTAGTTGGTTTGGGTTTGCATCAAAGCTAGAGGAATATAATGGCAATGCTAAACCTTGAGAAACGGTCACCACCTCTAAATATGAAAATGATTCCTTAAAAGCAGGTCTGGGACTTTAGCAACAATAAAAGACCATTACTACCGTTATTCTTCTGTACGCCTACGGATCGGGTAAGAAAGATCCCATAATGTAATGAATAAAACTCCAGCGTGACCTGCAGGGTTCACATGACACTTTATCCTGACCTTTTGAAAACTAACTGGCCAAGAATAACCAGTCTCAAATCTTCCCAACAAACTGGATCCTCCTTCTGAACTCCAGCAACAACAAAATGGTAAATGAAAAACTTGAAAAGCAGTTAATGATTTAATCTCTCTCTTAAGTATCAACATGTATAAAGCCTTACGTCAATGACTATGTTGAATTACCCTGGAACAAATGGAATAAGAACTTATTTTATGTCCTTCCTTATAGGTTCTCTCTCTTAGCAATTCACCATAGAGTTGACCATGAAAAAGAATATCTTTCACAGAATGCGTTCAGGCTTAGCTCTGGGTGTGACTCTCATACTAGCTAAGTATATGACTCTCATATACTGTTATATGGCATCTCACAAGTGCCTGTAACGTGACAAATTAGTTGTTCCCCAAACACCTGCTTGCTGTCCAATAGGCAGATCACTAAGAGGAACGTGGTTATTTACAAAGAACATAGTTATTCACAAAACGGAGCTATTTTCTTTTTCAAGCTACAGTAGCTTAAAAAGTAAAGCTCACAGGTATTTGACTACATGACAGACATGTAAAGGAAAAATATTTAAGTTGAAATACACTTTTTCTTTGCATGTCATGTATTAATGGGCTATGTGTCTTTAGCATGTCACTACTGGAGATCCTGTTGAAATTAGTTTGGATATGATGCTGAAAGTCAGGGGAACTTAAACCCCAGACATCTAGTCATGAGACGTGGACCCCCTGTATCACAGGATCCCCTATTTATCTGGTGAGGCCCATCTTGGGCTCAGCCTCTCCCCTGAGGATCCCTTCCTACTTCCAGCTCCTTCAGATCTCTTCTCCCTGATGCGTTTACATTCTGCGCTGTCCCTGCAACACTCAGCCACTGCTGCTGCTGTTCAGCTGCTCAGTCATGTGGGGGCTCTTTTGCAACCCCATGGGCTCGTGGCTTCCCAGGCTCCTCTGGGATTCCCCATGCAAGGATACTGGAGTGGGTGGCCATTCCCTCCTCCAGGGGATCTTCCCTGAAATGCTGCTTTTCCAGGCTTCCTCTTTCAAGAGCATTTCCACCTAAACTGAAACGCTTTAAGATCAGAGGACAGACGTCACAGTTCTGCCTCTCACAGCTTGTGGCTGAGTGCTGAACACACTCATCCTATGAGCAGCTCAAAGAACAACTGGTACCAGGTGTTGGTGTTGGTTTAGTCACTAAGTCATGTCTGAATTTTGCGACCCCATGGACTGTAGCCCAACAGGCTTCTCTGTCCATGGGATTTCCCAGGCAAGTATACTGGAGTGGGTTGCCAGCTCCTTCTTCAGGAGGTTTTCCTGACTCAGGGATCAAACCTGGGTCTCCTGCGAACTCTTTACCAAATGAGCCACCAGAGACCAGCTGCTGCTGCTGCTGCTGCTGAGTCGCTTCAGTCGTGTCCGACTCTGTGCGACCCCATAGACGGCAGCCCACCAGGCTCCTCCATCCCCGGGATTCTCCAGGCAAGAATACTGGAGTGGGTTGCCATTTCCTTCTCCAATGCATGAAAGTGAAAAGTCAAAGTGAAGTCGCTCAGTCGTGTCCGACTCTTAGCGACCCCATGGACTGCAGCCTACCAGGCTCCCCCGTCCCTGGGATTCTCCAGGCAGGAACACTGGAGTGGGTTGCCACTGCCTTCCCCAGAGACCAGCTAGTGTTTAATAAACAGTGGATTGAAATACTACTTATTTGAGAGGCAACTAAAGAGTCCAGAAAATAAATCTGTATTTTGGAGTCAGGTCTGCCAGTGACATGGCGGATGCCTTTGAAAATATTACCTCTACACCCCCCAAATAGTCCAACAAAAAGGTCAACTTCACTGAGATAGTTGGGATGATGCCTTTGAACATTTCCAAGTTCCCAAGAATGCCTTTCAAACTTTTAAATTTCTTGGACCTCTTTGCTTGACCAAAAATTCCTTAGGCCACCTGTTAAACTCATTTTTACTTGGCACTTCCAGAAAACCTCATCTAGTCCATGAAATTTTCTCCAAAGGATAATAGAGTGAGCCCATTACACAGTACAACTGACCTAAAAAACTGGATAAGCCATGGAAGACCAAACTTGGAAGAGCTATTTTTGCTCAAAAACTAAGGACTATAATAATGTGGAAAAAATAAACAAACTATGGAAAAAGAGAAATAAAAGGAAAAAAAGATTGTTTGATTTCGTTTCTACCCAGTCCTAGACCATGCTGAATTTCTGAAGAATAGAGAAAGTGGATAAATCAGCCCCAAGTTTTCAAAAATCAAAACAGAGTAAAAGAATTTTGAAAAATATTTAAATAACTATAATAATGAGAGGATGAGACAGGAAAAATATTATCATATCAGTAAGAATTTTTAGACCCTTTTAACTTGGTATAAAATGGAGTAACCCTTTGTCAAATGTCAGGATTTGACAAAGGGTTACTCCTAAATTCAGAGGCTAAAAAGGAAAGTTCTTCCCCACAGACTTTAGTGGGGAAACCAATGCAATTCACGTAAATTAGTTATTTTTAGAGACTCACAGAAAATTAGATGCTGAAATAAGTTAATGAGATTTATAACTAGATTATTTTACAACGCAAAGGATCTTGACAACTACTGTCACTCAAAGACATAATAAATACACGACCGAGATTATTAGTGATATGTGAATACTGTTTCTTTTAGAGTATTAAGGGATCAACTATAAGAGGACCCCCACTCCAGTACTCTTGCCTGGAAAATCCCATAGATGTAGGAGCCTGGTAGGCTGCAGTCCATGGGCTAGCTAGAAGTCGGACACGACTGAGAGACTTCACTTTCACTTTTCACTTTCACGCATCGGAGAAGGAAATGGCAACCCACTCCAGTGTTCTTGCCTGGAGAATCCCAAGGACGGGGAAGCCTGGGGGCTGCCCTCTATGGGGTCGCACAGAGTTGGACACAATTGAAGCGACTCAGCAGCAGCATGAGGTCCCATTAGTCTTTCTTACTCCAGCTATTAATAATATCTGCCCTGCCGACCACAAAGGCAAAGGAAAAGGGAAGTATGACAGAGTGCTATGGTTTTGTGTGTGCTCAGCCGTGACTGACTCTTTGGTGACCCCATGCCGCCAGGCACCTCTGTCCATGGGATTTCCCAGGCAAGAATACTGGAGTGGGGTAACATTTCCTCCTCCAGGGAATCTTCCCAACACAGGGATCGAACCCACATCTCTTGCACCTCCTGCACTGGCAGGCAGATTCTTTACCACCAGCGCCATCTGGGAAGCCCCAGGTGTTAAGGTTTTACATGTCCACTATTTGTTTATTTATTTTTACTTGATACCCAATTATAGTGTATGTGGAGTCTACTGACAGAGTTAAGTGTTGAAAATGTTTCCGCGAGTAACGTTTTTTTATTAAATGATGAGTTGATCATTCAAAGATTAGAAAATATGATCACTGTTAGCACATACTAAGAATAAAGTCAAATTTTGTGCTAGGGTAGCATTTCAGTCTTGGCACTGTTGGTCTTTCACGCCAGAGCATTCTTTGCCTGGCAGGGATTGGTGTGTGTCGGGGGTGCTTTTCTTATGAACTGTAGTATGTTTCCTGAATCCCTGGCCTCTATATGCTGGATTATTCCAGTACCACCTATAGGCACCCCCTGGCCCCCGGGTTCTAACACCCCAAAATATCTCCAGACATTACCAAATGTTTCCTGTGGGGCAAAATCACCCCCTGGTGAGAATCACTAGAGTAAGGGTTTAGGTTACAAACAATAAAAGACAAGAGAACTTCCTTCATAGTAAAATTCCAGACTCCCAGGACTATTTCACTCTGTGGTACAGAGACCGTTCTTTCCTAACCCATGCTAGACTGCACGGACTCTATCCTATTTTTAAAAAGAATTGTGCCAAGTCATTCCAAACCTAAATCTTCTACAACAACTCCTTCCAAAGCTTAACCACAAACTACATTCTTCTGAGTGATTTTGTATGTGTATCTGTGACATAGTAGTGATTAGCTGTGGGATTGTTGTCAAGGTTGAAACTGTAAAGAGGATTTAAAGAATCAACACCAGTGACTTGACAGTTGCTACTGTTGTATTTGGATTTTAAGCTTTGTAATTACACATTCTATTATAACATACTATAAAGTGATAAACGCAATCATGTTTCTAAAATGTTTACCTTCAGCAAGACATACTAATTTGGCCAAATTGTACCCAAAATAATCCGAGGAAAGCTTTCCTCCTTTTTCTCAAACTATTCCTTTGTTCAGTATGAAACTGGGAAAAGCTACAGATGAAAAATTTAAGGAACCACCATTACTTTCAAGCGAAAGGAAACTAACCGCCCACAGTGCACTCCAATGATTCTCAATCAGGATCGGATTTTTAAAAGTCACTTCAGCAAGAGGTTTGCTAATAAATACTGAAATCACAATGATTACTAGATATCATAGTAGTTTCCCTATCAGTGAGAAAATTCATCAGGACACGTTACCAGAGACCTAATTTGTTTGTCTTTTTGAAAAATAAACCCCCTCATCTCCAAGATACGCTAATTGATGGTGTTAAGAATGAAAACTGTTTTGCAATGGATAAATGACATTACACACACAGAACCTGATACAACCTATAAGGTTACTCCTTCAAAATGATCTTTCCTCCTGGTTGATAACATTGTTTTGTCTCAGTAAATTTTTTCTAAAAGGGTATAGTTAGTTTCCATTTTAAAAACCACATTTTCTGTGCTTTTGAGCACATTTTCAACATGCTTCCCCCATGCAGTGAACTTTACTGGGATAAAAATCAAACCACTTATGTCAAAGTTCTAGAGCATGATAGGGAAAGAAATAAATACAGGAGTGAAGAAAAGTAAATGCCTAATGGAAATTCCAACATATTAGTACAATGCCAAAATCTTTTACTTGTAAATCAAAACTTTCCTTGCTTGCAGTACACATACAGTTTTGATCATGAGTTCTTCAGAGAAGTGCAAAATGATGATGGTGAAATAAAAGTATTAACCAAGAAGAAATTCTAGTATAACAATAAGTGCTATTTGTTTGAGATTTCACACTAATAACTCTAAGTAAGAAGTGGAAGAAGAAGAAATTTGAAAGTAAATCATCTACTGTTTATTGAAAATGGGCTGAAATTTGAGCTAGCTTGTGACTTCCACATTCAAAGCTTGGAGATGATAGAAAAAGGCCAATTCCACCTTCATCTTCTGTCTCTCATTCGAGGATAAGCTCACTGATCTCACCTTGTCTCTGTCACTAGGACTAACCATTAATAAGTAGATATTTTCAAGGATATCTGAACTCTTCTGGAATGTTTTCTGTCATCAAAATAGGATATAACTCATCTTTTCTGTATCTCTGGCAACTGAGCAAAACAGAACAAAGACCACAGAAATCAAGAAAGTACTATTCCTGTATTAGTACAGAGAAAGAAGCATAAATCTGGGTATTAGGAAAAGAAAAAAGGGCACATCACAAGATGAGGAGTAGTAATACAAGTACATACAGATGACACCACCCTATAGGCAGAAAGTGAAGAGGAACTAAAGAGCCTCTTAATGACAGTGAAAGAGGAGAGTAAAAAGCTGGTTTAAAACTCAACATTCAAAAAACTAAGATCATGGCATCCAATCCCATCACTTTGTGGTAAATAGATGGAGAAAAATGGTAACAGTGATAGACTATTTTCTTGGGCTCCAATATCACTACAGATGGTGACTGCAGGCATTAAAAGATGCTTGGCTCCTTGGAAGAAAGCTATGACAAACCTAGATGGCGCATTAAAAAGCAGAGACGTCACTTTGCTGACAAAGGTCTATATCATCCGAGGTATGGTTTGTCCAGGAGTCATGCACGGATGCGGAGAAGGCAATGGCACCCCACTCCAGTACTCTGGCCTGGAAAATCCCATGGACATGGGCTGCAGTCCATGGGGTTGCGATGAGTCAGACATGACTAAGCGACTTCACTTTCACGCACTGGAGAAGGAAATGGCAACCCACTCCAGTGTTCTTGCCTGGAGAATCCCAGGGACAGGGGAGCCTGGTGGGCTGCCGTCTTGGGGTCACACAGAGTCGGACACGACTGAAGCAACTTAGCAGCAGCAGCAGCAGTATGTACGGTTATGAGAGTTGGATGATAAAGAAGGTTGAGCAACGAAAAACTAATGCTCTCCAACTGTGGTGTTGGAGAAGACGCTTCAGAGTCTTCAATCCCAAGGAAATCAATTCTGAATATTCACTGAAATATGAAATGCTGGACCTGAAGCTTCAATACTTTGGCCACCTGATGTGAAGAACTGACTCACTGGAAAAGACCCTGATGCTGGGAAAGATTGAGGGCAGGAGGAGAAGGGGGTGACAGAGGATGAGATGGTTGGATGGCATCACTAACTCAAGGGACATGAGTTTGGGCAAACACCAGGAGATTGTGAGGGACAGGGAAGCCTGGCGAGCTGTAGTCCATGGGGTCGCAGAGAGTAAGACACGACTGAGTGAGTGAACAATATTAGTACAACTAAGAATCAATGGATTTGCTACAGTCTCTCCCATTGGGAGGATTAGAGGTTCATACATTTTAAAATCTATTTAACTGCACAAGAGATTTGGTCCCATATTGTATGTCTCCCAATCCTAATGGACGGAGGTTCGTGACATTGTAGAAAAGGCAGGAATCAAGACCATCCTCAAGAAAAAGAAATGCCAAATGGCAAAATGATTCTCTAAGAAGGCTTACAAATACCTGTGAAAAGAACAGACACAAAAGGCAACGGAGAAAAGGAAAGATATACCCATTTAAATGCAGAGTTCCAAAGAATAGCAAGGAGATAAGAAAGTCTTCCTCAAAATGATCACTGCAAAGAAATAGAGGAAAACAATAGAATGGGAAAGACTAGAGATCTCTTCAAGAAAATTAGAGATACTGAGGGAACATTTCATGCAAAGATGAGCACAATAAAGGACAGAAATGGTATGGACCTAACAGAAGATATTAAGAAGAGGTGGCAAGAATACACAGAAGAACTATACAAAAAAGATCTTCATGACCCAGATAATCACGATGGTGTGATCACTCACCTAGAGCCAGACATCCTGGAATGTGAAGTCAAGTGGGCCTTAGGAAGCATCACTAGTAACAAAGCTAGTGGAATTCCAGTTCAGCTACTTCAAATCTTCAAAGACAATGCTGTGAAAGTGCTGCACCCAATATGTCAGCAAATTTGGAAAACTCAGCAGTGGCCACAGGACTAGAAAAGGTCAGTTTTCATTCCAGTCCCAAAGAAAGGCAATGCCAAAGAATGCTCAAACCACTGCACAATTGCACTCATCTCACTCACTAGCAAAGTAATGCTCAAAATTCTCCAAGCCAGGCTTCAATAGTATGTGAACCATGAAACTTCCAGATGTTCAAACTGGATTTAGAAGGCAGTGGAACCAGAGATCAAATTGCCAACATCCGTTGGATCATCAAAAAAGCAAGAGAGTTTCAGCAAATCATCTACTTCTGTTTTACTGACTATCCCAAAGCCGTTGACTGTGTGGACCACAACAAACTGTAGAAAATTCTGAAAGAGATGGGAATACCAGACCACCTGACCTGCCTCTTAAGAAACCTGTATGCAGGTCAGGAAGCAACAGTTAGACTGGACACGGAACAACAGACTGGTTCCAAATAGGAAAAGGAGTATGTCAAGACTGTATATTGTCACTTTGCTTATTTAACTTATATGCAGAGTACATCATGAGAAATGCTGGGCTGGAAGAAGCACAAGCTGGAATCAAGATTGCTGGGAGAAATATCAGTAACCTCAGATATGCAGATGACACCACCCTTATTGGCAGAAAGCAAAGAAGAACTAAGGAGCCTCTTGATGAAAGTTAAAGAGGAGAGTGAAAACATTAACTTAAAACTCAACATTCAGAAAACTAAGATCATGGCATCCAGTCCCATCACTTCATGGCAAATAGATGGTGAACCAGTGGAAACAGTGGCTGACTTTATTTTTCTGGGCTCCAAAATCACCGCAGATGGTGACTGAAGCTATGAAATTAAAAGATGCTTGCTCCTTGGAAGAGAAGTTATGACCAACCTAGACAACATATTAAAAGCAGAGACATTTACTTTGCTGACAAAGGTCTGTCTTCTCAAAGCTATGGTTTTTCCAGTAGTCAAGTTGAGATTTGGACTATAAAGAAAGCTGAGCACCGAAGAATTGATACTTTTAAAATGTGGTGTTGGAGAAGACTCTTGAGAGTCCCTTGGACAGCAAGGAGATCCAACCAGTCCATCCTAAAGGAAATCAGTCCTGAATATTCATTGGAAGGACTAATGCTGAGCTGAAACTCCAATATTTTGGCTACCTGATGCAAAGAACTGGCTCATTGGAAAAGACCTTGATGCTGGGAAAGACTGAAAGCAGGAGGAAAAGGGGATGACAGAGGATGAGATGGCTGGGTGGCATCACCAACTCAACGGACATGAGTTTGGGTACGGGAATTGGTGATGGACAGGGAGGCCTGGTGTGCTGCGGTTCATAGAGTCGACACAACTGAGCAACTGAACTGAACTGAAACCTAATGCAAGACATAGAAGTAGTTTTTCCTCCACTTAGTGATAGGCTTAAGTTCTTCAGTAGATTCTGGGATGTGGGAAATTTTGAGACTAGAAAAACCCGATGCCCTGTTTCCTCCAGAATAAAGAGACATACTAGCATGGGTGCGTGTAGGATGACGGGCAGAATGGCAACTTCAGTAATAAAGAAAGAGATCATTCTCTTTAGCCCAGCAGTTTTCAACAGGGGTGAAAGTAAAAAAGTACCAAGGAGATGCTGGAGGGTGTGGAAGTGAAAATAAAAGACTGAAAATTGGGAATCTGATCCAAATAGAAACTGTCTGCTTGCTGTAACTGATGAAGTGTACAGGAAACATGAAGGATCTCCTTTAGGTGCGATCAGATCAGATCAGATCAGATCAGTTGCTCAGTCGTGTACGACTCTTTGCGACCCCATGAACTGCAGCACGCCAGGCCTCCCTGTCCGTCACCAACTCCCGGAGGTCACTCAGACTCACATCCATTGAGTTAATGATGACATCCAGCCATCTCATCCTCTGTCGTCCCCTTCTCTTCCTGCCCCCAATCCCTCCCAGCATCAGAGTCTTCTCCAATGAGTCAACTCTTCGCATGAGGTGGCCAAAGTACAGGAATTTCAGCTTTAGCATCATTCCTTCCAAAGAAATCCCAGGGCTGATCTCCTTCAGAATGGACTGGTTGGATCTCCTTGCAGTCCAAGAGACTCTCAAGAGTCTTCTCCAACACCACAGTTCAAAAGCATCAATTCTTCGGCGCTCAGCCTTCTTCACAGTCCAGCTCTCACATCCACACATGACCACAGGAAAGACCATAGCCTTGACTAGGCAAACCTTTGTTGGCAAAGTAATGTCTCTGCTTTTGAATATGCTATCTAGGTTGGTCATAACTTTCCTTCCAAGGAGTAAGCGTCTTTTAATTTCATGGCTGCAGTCACCATCTGCAGTGATTTTGGAGCCCAGAAAAATAAAGTCTGACACTATTTCCACTGTTTCTCCATCTATTTCCCATGTAGTGATGGGACCAGATGCCATGATCTTCGTTTTCTGAATGTTGAGCTTTAAGCCAACCTTTTCACTCTCCACTTTCACTTTCATCAAGAGGCTTTTTAGCCCCTCTTCACTTTCTGCCATAAAGGTGGTGTCATCTGCATATCTGAGGTTATTGATATTTCTCCCAGCAATCTTGATTCCAACTTGTGTTTCTTCCAATCCAGCATTTCTCATGATGTACTCTGCATATAAGTTAAATAAACAGGGTGACAATATACAGCCTTGACGTACTCCTTTTCCTATTTGGAACCAGTCTGTTGTTCCATGACCAGTTCTAACTGTTGCTTCCTGTCCTGCATACGGATTTCTCAAGAGGCAGATCAGGTGGTCTGGTATTCCCATCTCTTTCAGAACTTTCCACAGTTTATTGTGATTTACACAGTCAAAGGCTTTGGCATAGTCAATAAAGCAGAAATAGATGTTTTTCTGGAACTCTCTTGCTTTTCCATGATCCAGTGGATGTTGGCAATTTGATCTCTAGTTCCTCTGCCTTTTCGAAAACCAGCTTGAACATCAGGAAGTTCACGGTTCACATATTGCTGAAGCCTGGCTTGGAGAATTTTGAGCATTACTTTACTAGCATGTGAGATGAGTGCAACTGTGTGGTAGTTTGAGCATTCTTTGGCATTGCCTTTCTTTGGGATTGGGATGAAAACTGATCCTTTCCAATCTTGTGGCCACTGCTGAGTTTTTCAGATTTGCTGGCATATTAGGTGCGATACAATAGTTCAACGCTGTCATCGGCTACAGAAGCTGGTCAAGGCGAAACGGAAATGCCCTTGGGAGGATGTACATTACCTAATTCAAAGTCTACTGACTGTCGCTACGCCCCCTGCAGCATACCCTTCAGAACTACAGATAGTAACCCCTGCCTCAAAAACAAACATACAAAAGAAAACCCCCTACAAAACAACAACAAAAACCAAGGAACCACCACAGCTAAAATGCTGCAACTCAAATACAGTATGTATATATGTACTGAAGGAAACTGACATCATGATAAAGAAAGCACAGAACAAAATTCAATCAACAGAACAGTGCACAACACAGAGTCTGTTGGGCTTACAAAGGCGATCTGAGTATGTCTTTGATCCCAGAAACCAGACTGTCAGAAGGGTGTGTGCCATTTTTAGGTCTGTTGACAGAGCCTGTGTGTACATGCATGACAAGACAGGAGGAGATTTAATAAGCTAGCTGTACCATCGCCCTTACCACGTGTGTCTGCCTTACCAAACGTTCGTGTGGATGCAGGCTGCAGTAGCTGCTAGACTGTGGAATATGAGAAGAATTGCCCAACATCCCTCCGTAGCCAGGCTGATTCATCCCACTGGAGGAGCTCCAAGGGTCACTGCTGTGATGGCCATCTGTAAAGGACAAAGAAAACCGTGACTTTTCTGAGGCACTCAGCCTTGTCTTACAGTCTAGGGCTTTTCCATATCCCCGAAAACAACTGCCTGTTGTACACGCATCTTTGTGCTGGTGAGCTGATTATAGAAGACCACCTCATTACACTTCCCCAAGTGGCTCTGTACTGCCAAACTAATATAAATACTTAACACAGTTAAAGGGTTCCTAGTAAAAATTCAACTGGAAAACAACAGAACATATTTCTCCATAGAATTATGTCAAGACAGCAAGGTAGCTAATGCTAAAGCAAACACTTCTCAGATGTCTCCTGACATTTTTCTTCCTATGAAAATCACTGAAAAAATTTAACTGTTCCTGAATTTTGGGGTGAAAATAACACCCTTGGGATAATACACAGATGGCCAGTTTACAAGTTTTGAGAGCATATAAAGAAATAAGTAATAATGAGAAAGAATATCTCTGACTTCAGAGACTGGGTTTCATTTTTATGACAGAGTAGATGGAATTAAAGTTGGAATTACATCATGGTATGTAATAATTACGGAGAAGGCAATGGCACCCCACCCCAGTACTCTTGCCTGGAAAATCCCATGCATGGAGGAGCCTGGTAGGCTGCAGTCCATGGGGTTGCGAAGAGTCAGACACAACTGAGTAACTTCACTTTCATGCATTGGAGAAGGAAATGGCAACCCACTCCAGTGTTCTTGCCTGGAGAATCCCAGGGACGTGGGAGCCTGATGGGCTGCCGTCTATGGGGTTGCACAGAGTCGGACACGACTGAAGCGACTTGCAGCAGCAGCATGTAATAATTAAGGAAGAACAGTCCCAAGTATATAGTTCTGAGTGTTTGTCTCCTTTCTGAATGTTTATATTTTGATATATAGTTATACAGCTAACTTAAGTCTTAAGTAGCAATCGAAAGGGTACACACATATCATAAGGTGGTATCTACATTTGAGACAATTTTGAGAGCCTCTGGATAAAACTCCAGAGAAGTTTAAAATGATATGAAAATTATATGAAATATATTTTAATATCAAGCTAATTTTCTATTAACACCACATTAAAAATATTCCTACAGATTTTTGTTTACTCTCCGAGCCCAGAGGCCTCAGAGTCACTGTTAAGTTTGCTTTGCTTGGTCTGGGTTTCTTAAATTAAGGGTGCAGATGATCTATGTTACTGCTCAATTCAGTTTTTTTTCCTTCAATAGTTTAACAAAAATTATTAAATGCCAGATGTATACAAGATGTATACAACATAAGAGTTTTAACTAAAAAATGGAGGCTGAAGTTAAAAATAAGAGGTCACACAGCAGTGAATTTAAAACATGCTACTGACATGCGTGTGTGCTCAGTCATGACTGACTCTTTGCAACCCCACGGACTATAGCCAGGCAAGTTCCTCCGTCCATGGGATTTTCCAGGCAAGAATCAAACCCATGTCTCCTACGTCTCCTGTTTTGGTGGGCAGATTCGTCACCACTGAGACTCCTGGGAAGCCTGTGCTACTGACAGTCTCTGAATCGCTTTCTCTAAACTACATTTTGAGACCTGAATTCTCAGGGTATTGGGAGACTCTGACTGGAGGCAGCCGTATGAAATGGGATTATACAACGTATTGCGTCTGTGATCATCATGTAAAAACATACGACTTTTAAAAAGCAACTATTCATGGACTTTAGATTTAGCTCAGAGATTGTGGCAGTGTGGATGTCATCTTAAATTCAAACATGAAGTCTAAGAAAAACGAACATTTCAGAGAGATGACATGCATGGCAAATAAATTGAGAATATCTATGATTGAACAAGAGTCTCCTGAAACATTTTGACAGGATGCACTATATGGAAATACATTTAGGATTTGTTAACACAGACACTTTACTCAATGCAGACTTACAAAAATACACATTTTACATAAATTATGCTTTTCACAGTAAATTAATATTTATCACATCCCATGATCTTGGCATAATGTGTTTTGAAAGAATAGAATTAGATGTGTGTGAATTAATTGTGCTCATCATAAATGTCAACTCAAAAAAAATTTTTTTTTTGCATTTTGAGTATTCATAAGCAGAAAAGCGAATTTGTTCCCCATATTTTGCATGGCTGACGTGGAGGAGCCTGTTGTTTCAATCTACCTGATCTCTCCTTACAGTGTGCATGGTTTTACCAAGAGGCCTTCCTAAAGGCAGATGGACAAAATCTATCCTTGTGTCCATTTTTCTCCATGAAATTCGGCTTTGGGTGATGAGTCCTTGAGTTGACAGTCTCTATAAGCACAGGTAATGGTAAAATAGTTTCTCTGGTCGTAAAAGGGAGGTGTCAATGCCCAAAGTGAAAGTCGCTCAGCCGTGTCCAACTCTATGAGACCCCATGGGATGTAGCCCACTAGATCCTCTGTCCACGGAATTCTCAAGACAAGAATACGGAGTGGGTTCCCTTCTCCAGGAGATCTTCCCAACCCAGGGATCGAACCCAGGTCTCCCACATTGCAGGCAGATTCTTTACCATCTGAGCTACCAGGGAAGCCCAAGAATGCTAGAGCGGGTAGCCTATCCCTTCTCCAGGGGATCTTTCTGACCCAGGAATCTAACTGCAATCTCCTGCACTGCAGGTGGATTCTTTACCATCTGAGCTACCAGGGAAACCCGTTGACGCCCAAGTGACTACTATTTAAAGCTGAAGGTGATACACCTTTGTCATGGAGCAGAATACACCTGAATGATGTACCTGATGCTCCTGCTGAAAGGGACACCGAGGACAGGTCACAAAGCTAAAAGGCCCTGGTTAACAGGCGCTCCATTACATGTGAGACCCATTCTCTCTATTCCTGTGAAAGTGAAAGTCACTCAGTCGTGTCTGACTCTTTGTGACCCCATGGACTATAATCCATGGAATTCTCCAGGCCAGAATACTGGAGTGGGTAGCCTTTCCCTTCTCCAGGGGATCTTCCCAACCCAGGGATCGAACCCAGGTCTCCTTCACTGTAGGCAGATTCTTTACCAGCTGAGCTATAAGGGAAACCCAGGGACCTGTATAGATTTTCCATGGAATTTCATATGTGAACTAACAACCTAAAAGAGCTAACACTTTACAGGGAAAGGAAACAAATTCCTTTGAAATAGAATGATTTTGAACGTGTCCACTCTAATCTAAGGGAGACGCCAAGCCATGCCCCTGAGACTTGCGGGCCCAAGTGCCTCTCCTTCCCGTGACATGGTCCTTCCTGGAAGAGCATGAAGGAGGAAATCTCACGGCACTTTGCCAAGGCAAAATGAGTTAAAGTTTGTGTACAGGGATTCCTGGTGAATTCTATATCTGAATTTCATAGCATTAACACTGGCAACAAGATTATCACATTTTGACCACAAGTGTCCAGGGAACACAAGTGTCCAGCTAAAGCTGCATCCTGTGGACAGTCTCCTCGCATAAGGAGATGTCATTTCAACCCTCTCAGTCTTCCTACGCAGCAGAAAGAGAAGTCCTACCGGAAGTGAGCCAATTTATAAGCCCAGGTAGCAAACATCCATGTGTGCTGAATGAAATACACTGGACAATTAAGTGGATTAAATATACTTCATCTACCACAAAGCTGTAATTTTCTGTATTTGTCTGGGAAAAAAGCTGGGTCTTGGCCCTTCAGTCAGTCAGTTGTTGGAATAGAGCTTTTGCTGTGTAATGAAATAACACTCCTGACTTTCAACAGGTCACTTCATCTTCAATGGGACACTTGTTCTTCCCTACGAATTAAGAAACGGCCAACGTTTTTACTGATAAGAACAGACACTACACTTGATCTTAGTCAAAGGGCCGAGAAGTGATTGTAAGTGGTCAACATTTTTGTATAGATGTATGTATAAGGACAACTGGAGAAGGCAATGGCACCCCACTCCAGTACTCTTGCCTGGAAAATCCCACGGACGGAGGAGCCTGGTAGGCTGCAGTCCATGGGGTCGCTAAGAGTCGGACATGACTGAGCGACTTCACTTTCTCTTTTCACTTTCATGCATTGGAGAAGGAAATGGCAACCCGCTCCAGTGTTCTTGCCTGGAGAATCCCAGGGACGGGGAAGCCTGGTGGGCTGCCGTCTATGGGGTCACACAGAGTTGGACACGACTGAAGTGACTTAGCATAGCATAGCATAGCATAAGGACAATTTGCTCTCCACATGTCTAAATCCATGATGCTCCAAATACATGTTGAATCAAAGCACTTCTGAACACATATATACGTGCTCTTCTCGGAAAGAGATGATGCAGAAATGCTATTAGTCATGGTAGACATTCTCCCAGGAAGCATCCTTCTAAGTAACCAAACCAGTCTAATCTTAACTCATGATGGCTCAAGAGGTTTTCATTTACAAAACATCTCTCAGTGAAGTTTTTACTTTTAATGAATTCAAGTCCTAAAATAGAGCGTGACCTTCCATGTTCTCTGTTGGCCTCCTATTCCATTTCTTGAGTATTAGAACAGCACTCTTTTGTCCCATATATGACATAAAAGACCCGTGGATATCCCTTTGGAAGAGGCAGTGTCTTACCTTGCATGAAGAAGGAGCTAGGGAAAGTGCTGGCTGCTGGTTTCGAGGAAGGGTAGCCTGGCGAGTCCCTATTGTAGTCGGCAGTGCTGGCTGATGGAGCATAAACCTGGGGAACGAGAGCCCATTTAGTTTTGCTTGCTGCCTGCACCGAAGAACCTCAAGGTCTATGACTTTGCAAGAAGCAGGCACAAAAGGCACAATTTCTACCACATCCATCCGAAATCTGATCAAACTCTAGAAACACTGTCCCATTCCCCATACAGAAAAACAGAATAGAACAAAACATCGAGTAGGTTTGTGCAAACGGAAATTCAGGTGTGATATTTTCCGGTTACAGCAAGAATACTGAGAACGGCATCTGGCTGTTGTGTGTGCTCAATTGTGTCTGACTTCTTTGCAGCCCCACAGACTGTAACCCTCCAGGCCCCACTTGCAATGGAATTTTCCATGCAAGAATATTGGAGTGGGTTGCCATTTCCTCCTCCAGGGGATCTTCCCGACTTGCAGATTGAACACGTGTCTCTTACATCTCCTGCATTTGCAAGTGGATTCTTTACCGCTGAACCACCTGGGCTGTAGATATATAATACCCATAGGGTTGTCGTAGGAACCTAAGCATTCTTTTTTTTTTTAAGCATAAATGGCCCATGAGCATGTAAAAGGTAAAAAAAGACATGCTTCAAACTCGTCCTATTTAGTCTACCTTTCAATTAAAATTTAAAGACAGAGACAGAGAGACAAAAAGACAGATAAAATAAATGCACTCTCCAGACCACAGAAAGTGACAAACGTATCTTAGAATATTAAATTCCCAAAGTGTTTTAGCTTTTTGTAGAGATGCAAGAAAAAGGCTATTAAAAGCCCAGATCTACACAGACCACCAAAAACCAGTGTGCACACAAGGAAGGGGGAGGGAGACCCTCATTTACAGCTCCTTCATCTTTGTACGTTCAATAAACTTAAAAACTGCCCAAATCTTAATTTACTTACATTCGCTTACTAATACTCAAGGGACTTGGGGAACCAGTTCTTTATAAAAATAGCTTGTGTATTTTCTTGTTTATGTTTGCTTTAAAGTAGACAGCACAGCAGAAAGGCATAAATTCATAAGGTATAGTTTAACTTTAATTGGTTTTCTCCCTTGCCTTTTCTGCTAAGTATGATTTTTTTTTAAATCCCTATTTTCTTTTGCTCCAAAAGTTCCTCTCTCCAGATGGTCAGAGAGACTAAAACACCGTCATCCTCTTGATGAAAATGGATACCTTCCTGCCTCCATTTTGAAGCAGGCAGCGGCTCACAAAATTGGCAGTGAGCCTACAGTGATATTCACAGGTCACAGTAAAAGAAAGGGAAATTCACCAATAAAAAGGCAATTGCAGGGTTACCGAAAAAATAACTCCCTCCCTTTTTTTTCACAGCGCACATGGAATAAACACTCTAAGAAAAATTCTGTAATTGCTCTCAGAACACCATGAATCACAAACTAAGAATTAAATACATGGTTTAGGATTTCACAAAGGATAGGGCCACAGCGACAGATGTGGAAAAACACGCACACACATGCATACATCACATAAATGCTACATATGCCCCACAGTGCCCTTGAAATTGAGAGATCTTGGAGACCGAACAAAACAAAAACAAACCAGAGAAACCCTGGTCCACTTAAAAAAAAAAAAAAAAAAAAGGAAAGAAACAAGGATTCTTCCTAAGTCAGGGAGGAATCTGAGTCCTCTATTTTTCCTCTTATTTTAAAATTTTAGTCATATCTTAAATGTATAAACAGGTACCTGCTTCTCTAACAGGGCTTATAGTAAGGACAATTTTTTTTTTCAAGTATCTCTAAAGGGACAAAGAATAAAACATAAGCCAGAAATCCCACAGCAAATCAGTATCCTAAGTTTATCAAGCAAAACCCAGTATTTTTTTGAGGCTTATACAATTGACAAACAGTTTGGAAAATACTACTAAAGGTATTTAGAAGTCTTGAGACTAGCTAAAAAGATGAAAACAAAAATTACCTTCTAGGGAAAGGGGAAATAGATCCTCTCATTCTAACGGCAGAATGAGTAGAATACACTACACCATATCTACGGACTAGGAGTCTGACAGCTCCTTGGCTAGTAAGTATTAATATGAACTAAGTATACTATGTATTACTTCCAATTTCAGAAACCAATATTTTACTATAAAATTGAAAATAAACTCTCCCATATTATTAAATCACCTTATTTAAAAAAAATAATCACAACAAATTCTTTTAGGATAATATATAATTTTAATTATATATTCTACTACCTTATCCTTAAACATGTACTATAATTATTGCATAAACATCATTGATGGCATCTAACAAAATCTGCCTTTTGGATAGAATTATTTACTATCTCTTTTGGGAGACAAAGACAAATCTTCAGTAATTTTGCTAATATAAGGAGGCTACTTTGACTATGAATTATGACCAAGTGTGAAGATCTGAGAATAAGATCACTTATCCCAAGTTTAGAAATGCTGCCTGCATGAAGAAGAATATGTACAGGGTTAAAAAGCTTTTAGGACATGTTACACTATACAATTTCTATTTGTCTGGTGCTGTGGCCAAGTTAAGATTTTTTAGATAAGATCAAAGTCTTTGTTAACAAGGAATCAAACACTATTAATAGTCTTTTATTTTAAAAGGCAATTTCTGCATATTTTATAAATTTTCTTTATAATTGACCAGGTACAATGTTATTCCCTTTTAATTTATATACTTCATCTTTCTCATCAAAAGTTATTTTAAAGATAAGTGCTCTATATATTTGTTTGTAAAAATAAACATAACATAGAACTGTTATACTAAAAAAAGGATCTATGTATCTACTTGGCTGCAAAGGGTCTTAGTTGTGGCACACGGGACCTTCGGTCGTGGCATGTGGGATCTAGTTCCCTGACCAAGAATCGAACCCCGGCCCCCTGCCTTGGGTGCGCAGGAATCTTAGCCACTGGACCACCAGGAAGTCTCTTATTACACTTTTTAAAAGTAGAAGGAATCAACACCCCTCACATTTTAATCATAAGAAAATTCAACAATGGAATGGTCAAAGCCCTGCTCAAGATATTCAACCATCAATTGTCGTTTATTGTCTACTACTCAATGGCTGCTTTCTTTAAAAGTGGTGGTGGAGGTATAAGATGCTATCTATGAAAACAGAGTGATGATAAGTGATTCCGTTTATCCTCAATGTTTTAATTTTTAATAACCTGGATCATCAGTAAGCTGCTTCATTATTTTACTTCAGTCAACTATTTTCCTGGCCTCTTAAAAGACTTGAAAGTATAGGCTGCAAGAAGGTATTTAACAGAGACACTAAATTCAGTAAGATAAGCTTACATCCACTCAACTTTAATTATTATTATTATAGGTAAATAGAAAGATGACTTACACATTTGTTAGAGAAAATAGCTAACAGAATGATAACAAACATCCCAGATCTCTTCAAATGACTAACACCAGAAAATCAGTCCGATGGAAAATGAAATACAAATCCCAAACTCTCGCTCAATGTGTTGAAGTAACTCTGCCAAGGAAACATGCAGAGAGTCTAAAGAGAAGCAAAAATCTACACTTAGTTTTCTTCTGATAAGGTATCTTAGATCAAGGTGACTTTTGGCATTCCAGTTCCTCCCACAAGAGTAACTAAAGAAGTGTGAAATTCTGTTGCAAAATTGGAAATGGGCAAACTTGGCTCGAGTTCATAGACTACAGCAATTTGAGTGAGCTATCTGCCGAATAAAGGCTTAAAGGGAAACTAATAGCCAAGTGCAGTTCATATTCCAAGTCAGCACCGTGATCTTTTTTCTCTTATAATCTGATTTTAAAACAAAATCACAAATGCAGAAATTCTGAGCTTAACAAAACCCTGTAAACAGCATAAACTCTGAAAAAATAAAAAAATCTATATGTTCTCATTTTACAGATTTAACTTGTTGTAATTTGAGATATACTTGAGATATACTACTATAGTATATTAACCATTCCAACCAATGTTCTGATTATCCTTTGTGCTATCATCAAAGAAACAATATGATATTCTTTTAAATAGAACCCCTGCCTACTAGAAAAGAAGAAAAAGCAAGCAAACACACAAACCAACAAACAAAATGAAGGGAGCAGAACGCATATTCTACCTTTTTCCTTTGAGGTGCTCATTTTTATGTCTTGGCATGTCAGTTTCACTTATGGAAATTTTAAAAGATAACAATGATTACCATTTGTTCAGGGCATTTTGTGGGATGGCTTTTGTGCTGGGGGCTCCATCCACATTACTTCTAATCTTGATGACAATCATATAGGATTCTTGGCAGCATCATTTCTATTTCATACAACTAAAGGACGGCAGACAGGCCAAGTGTCCTGGTGCAGGCAGGCCTGGGTCACATAACTGCCCATTCCATCATTTATGAGCCAGGCAACCTTGGAACTGTTTACTTTACTCTCTGGTCTTTAGATTCCTACCCATAAAAAGGGAATAACAGTGCCTGCTATGCCAGATTCTTGAGAGAATTAAATGGCATCACATATAGAAAACCAACTAGAATAATACCTGGTATCTAAAAAACATGCAAAAAAAATCAGAGTAATAGCATTAATGTGCTGCTATTTTTTAAAAATTATCTGGACAAAAGTGACTCAGAAGTTAGGCCACTTTTCCATGTTAAAATATTACCAAGTGGTAAAGATTCAAACTAGTCATTAAAGCCTACATTCTTTTCATTAAAAAACAATTTGTTGATCTTAAGAGGCAAAAAAAGAAAAGATATCGTTAGCTATCAGCACAAGGCAATACTTTGGCCATGATTTATAGAAATAATTCTTGTGGGGTTTCATAACTGCCTTTTAAGAAAAGAAAACTTGATAGGGCATGTTGAGAGTGAAACCAATATGCGTCAGTTACTTTCTTCCCAAAGTGGGAAGCTGAACTCCAGAGGGCATAGAGAGAAGTGGTTATAGATCATGTATCATGAGGTGTGTAACTGAGTGGGGTTGAGTGACAGCCACCAGGCTGCAGAGTAGACCTTGGCCTCTCTGTGACCAGCCAGTACTATCCGAATAATTTCCAAAGAGAACCAGGTGAGAATAACTGAAACACTGTAATTGAGACTTTTAAGATCCTTAAGAGGGTTACTATGTGCTCCATGATGGAGTAGAAAACAGCAAAGCATTTATTGCTTGTAGACTTTTGGATTGCAGCCATTCTGACTGGCGTGAGCAATAAATGCTGGAGAGGGTGTGGAGAAAAGGGAACCCTCTTACACTGTTGGTGGGAATGCAAACTAGTACAGCCACTATGGAGAACAGTATGGAGATTCCTCAAAAAACTGGGACTAGAACTGCCTTATGATCCAGCAATCCCACTGCTGGGCATATACACTGAGAAAACCAGAATTGAAAGAGACACGTGTACCCCAATGTTCATAGCAGCACTGTTTACAATAGCCAGAACGTGGAAGCAACATAGATGTCCATCAGCAGATGAATGGATAAGAAAGCTGTGGTACATATACACAATGGAGTATTACCCAGCCATTAAAAAGAATACATTTGAATCAGTTCTAATGAGGTGGATGGAACTGGAGCCTATTATACAGAGTGAAGTAAGCCAGAAAGAAAAACACCAATACAGTATACTAATGCATATATATGGAATTTAGAAAGATGGTAACAATAACCCTGTATACGAGACAGCAAAAGAGACACTGATGTGTAGAACAGTTTTTTGGACTCTGGGAGAGAGAGAGGGTGGGATGATTTGTGAGAATGGCATTGAAATATGTATAATATCATATTTGAAATGAGTCGCCAGTCCAGGTTCGATGCCTTATCGATACCGGACGCCTGGGGCTGGTGCACTGGGACGACCCAGAGGGATGGTACGGGGAAGGAGGAGGGAGGAGGTATCAGGATGGGGAACACATGTATACCTGTGGCGGATTCATTTTGATGTATGGCAAAACCAATACAATATTGTAAAGTTAAGTAAAATAAAATTAAAAAATAAATAAATAAAAATTTGTCCTTGTTAAAAAAAAAATCTATGCTGTTTATCTTAAAAAATATAAACAATATTTATTGACAAAGATTTTAATTTGGTGACACATTTTAATGAGTGACACAAATTCAATAAACCAAATTTGTGATACTCTTAAAAAAAAAAAAAAAGAAAAGAAAACAGCAAAGCACAATTATGCCTCAGATGCCCAAGTGCTAGGGAGGCTGACTTAGCAGCTCAGACCTTAGAAGGTTTCACAAATATTCTAAACTGTGACAATTAGACACTCAAACTCCAAGAGTTGGTGGTACGCCTCTGATGCTCACATACCTAGGCATGTACACTGATGCTGACCAGCATCTAACGGGGAGAGTACCTGTAAGGGATCAGCTTGCTGCTGCTGCTGCTGCTGCTAAGTCGCTTCAGGAGTGTCTGACTCTGTGCGACCCCATAGACAGCAGCCCACCAGGCTTACTGCTCAAGAAACTGACTGGAACGGACCTCGACTCTTACAATACTGTTCACAGTAAGCAGAAAGAACAGCTCGGGGCAGTGATACTTCGACATTTATAAGAACCGAAATGGACACTGTAATTGTTCTATAGCACAGAGTTAAAGGTATATTGCTGGCTAATCCATAAAGCAACCGGAAGATGTACTTAGAAGAGATGGTCTCCAGACAGCAGAAAAACCCATTTGGCAGAGTAGTAGAAATTACTCTGGAATCAGACCAACAAGGTTCAAATTCCAGCTCTCACAAGTAGTTGTGAGGACAAAACAAAGCACATTCTCTCTCAGAGGCTTCGTTTCCTCATTTGTCAATTTCTTCACTATCAAATGTCAAATGGGGCTATTTTGCCGTGTGGATTAGAGAGTACGTATGTCAAGCGTAACTCCTTATCTCTTGTAGGAGCACAATAAATGGTATTTATATCCAAAAACTATAAACAAGAATTTAGAGTAATTTTTAACATGTCCAGAATGGTGCTGTCCAATACAGTATCCATGAGTCCTATATCGTTATTTGAATTAAGCTTAATTAAAATTAAGTAAAATGAAATATTCAGTCCCACAGTTACACTAGCCACATTTCAAGTACTCAATAGCAAACTGTGGCCACCGGTGACCATACTGGACAGCACAATGTGGAACTTTCTCACTATGGCAAAAAGTTGTATTGGGAGCACTGATTTAGGGTAATGGCTGTCCCCAAGGAGACCTACTGAGTCCCATATGAAACTCTGTTAGAGCAACCATCACAATAATGCAGCTTATTTAAGACTTGCTGTTGCCTTTCAGCTTCCAAAGCAAGAACTCTTCTGGTGGATGAGGGGGAGAGGCAGATTCCAGGTATCCTGCTACTGCTAAGTCGCTTCAGTCGTGTCCGACTCTGTGCGACCCCATAGACGGAAGCTCACCAGGCTCCCCCGTCCCTGGGATTCTCCAGGCAAGAACACTGGAGTGGGTTGCCATTTCCTTCTCCAGGTATCCTAGCACCTAGCAAATCACCAGTGTTTAATAAATGTTGATTTTTACTGGATGGCAGAACATTCAGGTGTCCACTTTACTTACTATTTTTAGAGTCCCTTGTACTATTACATACTTCTTAAAGCCCTTTTTGTAACCCTCTGCCCATATTCCTGCAAGCAGGACTGTAAAGTAGAACCCCGGGGAAGAACAGCTCCTGTGATCCCCAGATCTCTGGATGTGTAGGAAATAACAGTAAGAAAATCTTACATGGCAATTTTCTCCTTGGCCCCTAGTGAGTCTTTGGCAAAGGAACTATAATTAGGCATAGTGTGATCACTTGGAGACAATAAACGGTGAACAGATTTTTAACTTTTTCTGATCATGAGTTTTCACATTACATCTTGGTAACTGGACTCCTGATTCCACTCTTTTTATTTACCCTTTCTATCATCATGTTATATATCAATTTTTTTTATAGATGTTCCTTTCTCTTTTCAGGAAATTTCTCCAATTAGTGTCCTCTCTTCTGCCTCTTGGCATCACATTTTTAAAGTTGAAATCAGTTCAACTTCATTTTATAAAAGGGCGAAAGGCAGATGTTAAAGGACCTACCCGAGGGCCCTGAACAGAGCTCAGGACTCCTGATTCTCATTTTATCCTCTTAGCGCTCTCCTTCCTAAAGTCTTTTTTAATTTTTTAACTTAAATATTCGAATGGGTAGCAAAATGGCATAAAAGGTTAGTAAGTCGATGAAAGTAACAGAGTTGAGTAAGTTATCATAAGGCTTAACGGCAGTGAATAATGCTCAAGAGCATGAAAAAGAAGGTAATAAACAACCCAACAGTGCAAAGAAAAACAAAAGCCAACTACAGAAATTAGAATTTTTTATCTTACATATTCTCAGTATATACTAACAAGTCAAGCAATATTTACTAGTGGAAAAAGATCCTACTTTATTTCCAAGTGATAGTTAAAGGCCCATTTGATTGTCACATACAGGAAATTTGTTTAGAAATAACACATAAATGTTGCAATATATTGACAAATAGATGGATATGTAATTGTAGATGAAAAAAATTTCAGAGATGTAATAATCTACTGAAATTGTGAAGCTTTTATTTCCATCTCAATTACCTGAAGCTTTTATAGGAATTAAATAGTTCTAAATGCCCTAAAGTAACTTTCAGTAAGAAAGAAAAGTTTTATTCTTCAAACTATAGTGATATTCTGAAAAAAAAAAAAAAAATCCCCAATTATCTAAATGTGTAAAATGTCCCGTTCATGTATATGGTATTCCTATTTCATTTCCTTAACAAGCAATAATCTCTATTCACTCCACCACAGTGCATCACAAAAACGAGAAAAAGAACATGTATATGAACCCCCTAAAAGAAATTCCTGGAATATGTAATATATTTAGAACACAAGTCATTTTGGCATACATCCCAATGCTCTATCACAAATACCACGTCTAACTTTTTTTTACCCTTCTGAATATCAGCTGAGTTTTAGTTATCTGTTCATGAGTATATTAAGTCTGAAGCTAAATTCTACAAATGAATTACAGCCAAGAGTTTTATCCTTTTCAGCCACCAAATATCTTTTTTCTGTGTTAAGAAGTAGTAAGACTGTAAGAATTTTAATTCCCTTCTCTATCAAATTGTGTAACCCCAAGAATTCAAAAGAAAGCAACAAAGAGAAGCAGAGATATGGTGATTTACAAGGGATCAGAAGCAGAGAAGCACGCAGGGATGGACAGACTGTAGCCCATCCACTTTCGATCAGCACACCCAGCCTGCAGCAGGCTCAACAAAGACAGTAGAACAGTGAGCTGGACCCATTATTAAGTGTGGGAAGCACCCCAGTAGCTACAAAAAAACCCTGACATTGCTTATGGCCAGAAGCTTTACCTTGTTCTTTCTTCAAATAAAAAGGCAATACATTTTAAATAAAGGTAGTTGCAGTCTATTTTTCAAATCTCTAAATTTCAATCTACTAAACAAGTCTGTGTAGCTTAAAAATTTACAAAGAAGGAAAAAACTGTGCTTCAAGTAAACATAAACATAAACTAAGAATCACTGATAATTATATAGCAATATTATTATGATTTAATCTACATAGTGTCCTGTTATTTTTACAAGCATTTTGCAAGTATCAGTGTGTTGTCACTGCAAACTTGAGGCAGAAAAACTGTGAAGATAGGTATGATTAGGCTCACTCTGTTATATCACAGATGTTTCATACATATGATATTGAAATACAGATATAGAACATTTGAGATTTTAAGCTGTCTTCATGTATTATCATGCATTCTCAGTGGCATATGCAGGGAGTTAAACATTTAAAAAAAAGAAACAATTTGTTATGGTATTACAACTTAACACTCTGTGTGTGTGTTCAGTCACTCAACAGTGTCCAACACTTTGTGACCCCACAGACTATAGAGCCCACCAAGCTTCTCTGTGCATAGAATTTTCCAGGCAAGAATACTGGAGTATGTTGCTGCTATTTCCCACTCCAGGAGACCCTCTCAACCCAGGGATCAAACCTACATCTCTTGTGTCTCCTGCACTGGCAGGCAGATTCTTTACCATGAGTGCCACCTGGGAAGCCCATAACACTCAAGAGAACTGAAAAAAGACCTCGTCTCAAGGCCTGCCAGTCTCAAGCTCTTGTGACTGTTGGCATGACAAAGTGATGGCAGTGATTAAAAAAAAAAAAAAATAGAAGGGTGAGATGGGGTGGGAGGTAGGAGGGAGGTTCAAGAGGGAGGGGACACATGGATACCTATGGCTGATTCATGCTGCTGAATGGCAGAAACCATCAAAACATTAAAAAGCAATTATCCTCCAATTAAAAAGAACTCCCCTCCCCCAAAATAGCTACCACTTTACTTAGGGTAGCCATGAAATTAAAAGACGCTTGCTCCTTGGAAGGAAAGTTATGACCAACCTAGATAGCATATTCAAAAGCAGAGACATTACTTTACCAACAAAGGTTCGCCTAGTCAAGGCTATGGTCTTTCCTGTGGTCATGTATGGATGTGAGAGCTGGACTGTGAAGAAGGCTGAGCGCCAAAGAATTGATGCTTTTGAACTGTGGTGTTGGAGAAGACTCTTGAGAGTCCCTTGGACTGCAAGAAGATCCAACCAGTCCATTTTGAAGGAGATCAATCCTGGAATTTCTTTAGAAGGAATGATGCTAAAGCTGAAACTCCAGTATTTTGGCCACCTCATGCGAAGAGTTGACTCATTGGAGAAGACTCTGATGCTGGGAGGGATTGAGGGCAGGAGGAGAAGGGGACGACAGAGGATGAGATGGCTGGATGGCATCACTGACTTGATGGATGCGAGTCTGGGTGACCTCCGGGAGCTGGTGATGGACAGGGAGGCCTGGCGTGCTGCGGTTCATGGGGTCGCAAAGAGTCGGACACGACTGAGCGACTGATCTGATCTGATCTTACTTAGGGTATGCCAGACACTATTCCAGCAAAATTGTACATAAACTCAATTTTGTCTTGACACTAACCCTATTGTTTTATTATCATACCAATTTTACACAGAAGCAATCTGGAGGCAGAGACATATTAAATAACTTGTCCAAGTCACACAGCTAGTTAAGTGGAAAATGGAGATTCAAAAAAATCATGTCGTCTTGTTTAGGCATCTGAGCTTTAACAAGATCTCTCAATTGCTAAGGGGCTTCTCTCCAGGGTCTTCATAGACTCCTACCAAAACCCAGATTTATAGAACTCTGGGTCCCCTTTACACACTCCCAAGCCACTGGGCAGACAAGGGGCTCAGAAGGCTGTTCAAAGAGAAGGATGCAAGGTGACCTCAGATGGTGGAGCACAAAGACAGTTCTTGGGCACTGGACCAAGAAGGAGGACTTTTCATCTGTTTTCCAGATCTGAAGCTGAGCAGGACCCACTACTTCTGTTTATCGGGGCTAAAAACAGAGAGAGGCCAGTGACCTGCTGAGAGTGATACTGGTGTTCAATGGTGACTTAATACAACAGTGCTGCTGCTGCTGCCGCCAAGTCGCTTCAGTCGTGTCCAACTCTGTGTGACCCATAGATGGCAGCTCACCAGGCTCCCCGGTCCCTGGGATTCTCCAGGCAAGAACACTGGAGTGGGTTGCCATTTCCTTCTCCAATGCATGCAAGTGAAAAGTCAAAGTGAAGTCGCTCAGTCGTGTCCAACTCTAGCGACCCCATGGATTGCAGCCTATCAGGCTCCTCCGTCCATGGGATTTTCTAGGCAAAAGTACTGGAGTGGAGTGCCATTGCCTTCTCCGAATACCAACAGTAAACTGATGGAAAAAAAAATCACCACACTATTACTTAAAAGCATTCACATGAAGCGTGACTACAGTCCCATCAATGTGCACCAGCCTCTGGCTCCAAGTATTTCTTTTTATTTTTACACCTGCATTGCTCTTGGCACTGATGGAGCAGACACTGTATGTTTGCTATTACTTTCAACTTGGTGTATCACGGGAACGCCTACTGCCAGCATTCTGAGTACCTGAGCCCTCGCCGAGAAAGTCTTAAACTGATTAAGTTACACCTGGCTGAAGATCTCTTGAAATACTTAATTGCATAAAATTTGGTCCAGGTGAAACCTGACTTGGTCTGCTCACACTCCTTAAGTTACGTACTCACAGGGGAACCCGCTTCCTCACCTGACTCAGCATCGGCACAGGCAAAAGACTGGATATTAAGCCTATCACAACTCTTTAAAATGTTCTGAACACCTAAGCTGTTTTCAAGTTATTTGTTGACTGTTCATTAGTAATTAAAGGTTATGTTAAGAAGAATGTAATTTATTATTTCTGTCAATTATTATTATTTGTGAAAGTGAATGAAAGTCACTCAGTCGTGTCCCACTCTTTGCGACCCCATGGACTATACAGTCCATGCAATTCTCTAGACCAGAATGCTGGAGTGGGTAGCCTTTCCCTTCTCCAGGGGAGTTCCCCAACCCAGGGATCAAACCCAGGTATTCCACATTGCAGGTGGATCCTTTAGCAGCTGAGTCATGAGGGAAGCCCCAAAATACTGGAGTGGATAGCCTATCCTTTCTGCAGCAGATCCTCCCGACCCAGGAATTGAACTGGGGTCTCCTGCATTGCAGGTAGATTCTTTACCAACTGACCTATGAGGGAAGCCCATTATTATTATAGATTATTATTTGTAGTAATCTACAAATCATAGCAGATGATTTCAATCACAAGCAGATTTAGCTAATTTATTTTATCTCACTTTCTATAGCTGTCACATCAAATTCATGACTATCAATTTTTTCTAATGGATCAGCTCCCATCTCAATATTATTTTTTCCTCTTTTGCTACCAGCTATTTGCCTTTTTTTTTTTTTTTAAGATGACAACTACAGGGTCATGTGTCCCCTAGTGGCTCAGATGGTAAAGAGTCTGCCTGCAATGCAGGAGACCTGGGTTTGATCCCTGGGTCAGGAAGCTCCCCTGGAGAAGAGAATGGCAACCCACTCCAGTATACTTGCCTGGAAAATCCCATGGACAGAGGAGCCTGGTGGGCTACAGTCCATGGGGTCACAAGAGTCGGACACGACTGAGCAACTAACACCAACACAGAGTCATGAGGAGGTGTTGCAACATCAAAACAGTGCTGGTTACATCTGCCAATAAATAGCTTTGTGACCTCTGAGGACACAATTTCATCAACTGAAGATGGCATGTTTTCAGGATGAAAACACATTATACAATTCCACAATAAAGAGGAAAATTAATTTTAGGGTTTATTCCAAAGTTGATTATTGCTGTTTCTTCCACACTGAAGGCGAGGAAGGCCTGCTGAGGACAGTCCATCACAGAATCAGTGAAGTTTAAAAGTATTAGGAGTGTGACGCCCGTCAGAAAGACAAATGCTGTATATTAACGCATGCGTACGGAATCTAGAAAGATGGTACGGCTGAACCTATTTGCAGGGCATCAGCGGAGATGCAGACATAGAGAACAGACTCAGGGACGCAGGAGGGGAAGGGCAGGGTGGGACAAATTGAGAGAGTAGCCTGGAGACACGTGTGTTACTGTACAGAAAACAGACAGCAAGTGCTGTGACACAGGGCGCTCAGCCCGCTGCTCCGTGACAACCGGGGGACACGGTGGGATGGGAGGGGCTTCAGGAAGCAGGGGACACGTGTACGTCAGCCTGTGGCTGATTCGTGCTGGTGCATGGCAGAGGCCTACACAATACCATAGAGCGGTTATTCTCCAGGTAAAGAAAGGATTATGAAAGAAATGTGCAGGGGTGTGTGTGTGTGTGTGTGTGTGTGTGTGTGTGCAGGTGTGTGTGTGTGTGTTACCAGGCACAAAACAGGCCCAGCAGGGGTGTGTGTGTGTGTGTGTGTGTGTGTGTGTGTGTGTGTGTGTGTTACCAGGCACAAAACAGGCCCTAGTAGTTACTAGACGCCCACAAGATACAAGTCAAACTAAGAACAACATCATAAGGCAGAGAAAGATAAACATTCACTGGTTCTGCCAAAATACATTTTAGTACATTTCACTTCTCAGTGTGTTTTAGAGCTGGGCTGACTTCTGAAAATGGAGGCAATCACCTATAATAATCCATATTTAAGGGTTCTAAGAGGTCCATTTCCCATCCTTTTCCCTTTGAACCTAAGGCCACTGGTTGATGCCTGAAGCCAAGAGCTCACATCCTTCAATGGATGTTAATAGGTGTGTTTTTAAAAAAGGAATCTAGGCTCAAATAAGTCTGGTCACTATTGGTGTAAACAAATTAATACCACTGCAATGGGCTTTAGTCAATGTACAATGCTATAAGGGATACAAGTCTACTTTCCCAGAAATAATTCCACGTCACAAATCCACTTTTCAACACACCTCCAATCACTCTCCATCGTGGGAAATGTTCTTATAGTCTGTTAGCAGTTATTACAGGGCTTCCCTCATGGTGATGTTGTCTGGCTTAGCAATAAAGAATCCGCCTGCAATGTGGGAGATACAGGAGACCCGTGTTCGATTCCTGGGTCAGGAAGATCCCCTGGAGGAGGGCACAGCAACCCACTCCAGTATTCTTGCCTGGAGAATCCCCTGGACGGAGGAGCCTGGCGGGCTACATACAGTCCATGGGGTTGTGAAGAGTCAGACACAACTGAGCACATAGCACATCCAGCCAAAGCAGTTATTTCCCTTTGATGTGATGAGGTCTCCAATCCTTTCCCAACAATCAGTTTTTAAGAGTGAGAGGAGAGTGGAGAGGGGATGTGGGAACAGAGAGGGCTCTGCAAGCAGGAAAAGCAGCACCCAAGAAAAATGCTGACATTACAGTCTGCCCTTACACAATAAAGGTCACTATAAATGGCAAATTACAAAGATCACTTAATGGCAATAAATGTGCCATTTCTATTCCTTCAATCCCAGTATCTTTAGGGCTGTGTTTGTACAGCTGAGAGGGCCCAAAGGCCATCATTCCTAAGTATACATGCCCTCCCAGAATCAAGAGGGACTGGGAAGAAAGCTGTGTCACACAAAAGCAGAAAGACACACTTTCAAGAGCAGAGACCCAAACAAGAAGGAAAAGACGGTGAAGCCAAGATTCCAGCAGATATTCGGACAAGATGAAATTTCAAAAAAAAAAAAATGATTCATAAAACTTCTCTGACCTTGAACTTAATGGTATGAAAGGAAAGTTAGTGAAATTCTATGCTTAATCATCATAAAAAGTTGGTATTTTCAAGGTATTTTAAATTACAAAGATTTTCTGCATCCATTACATTATTTAATAATCACTTTGAGATAGATTATCTGTCCAAGTGGTCAACCATCTCGCTCCCTTTTTATGTTAGGAGACAGAAGCTGGGAGGGTGACTTCCCTTCCCAGAAGTCACATGATTCTAGGAAGGCAGAAAAAGGTCTTTTTGTTGTTGCTGTTCATATATATACTAAGTCTTGAAATTAAAAAAACTTTTTTATTTTACTGAAGTAAAAGAAGAAGAGAGGCAATGGCAACCCACTCCAGTACTCTTGCCTGGAAAATCCCATGGATGGAGGGGCCTGGTGGGCTGCAGTCCATGGGGTCGCTAGGAGTCGGACACGACTGAGCGGCTTCACTTTCACTTTTCACTTTCATGCACTGGAGAAGGAAATGGCAACCCACTCCAGTATTCTTGCCTGGAGAATCCCAAGGACGGGGGAGCTTGGTGGGCTGCCGTCTATGGGATCGCACAGAGTCGGACACGACTGAAGTGACTTAGCAGCAGCTGCAGCAGCAGAGCTGATTTACAGCGTTGTAAATTTCTGCCATACAGCAAAGTGATTCGGTTACATATACACGTATCAGCTCAGTTCTGTCACTTAGCCGTATCCGACTCCCTGCGACCCCACGGACGGCAGCATATTCTTTTTCATGTTCTTTTCCATTACGGTTTATCACATTATGGTTTTTAACTACAGCTCCCTGTGCGATGCAGGAGGACTCTTGTTCAACCTAGGCTTTTCACTGCAAATCACAGGTCAGAGTTCTCAGGACTTCATCAGGATATCCTTCCAACCTGGAGGGGTGGGATGGGGTGGGAGATGGGAGGGGGACTCAGGAGGGAGGGGACATATGTATACCTGTGGCTGATTCATGCTGACGTATGGTGGAAGCCAACAAAATATTGTAAAGCAATTATCCTCCACTAAAAAAAAAAAAAAAGAATATCCTTCCAAATCACCTACGGTCTAAAGAATGTGGAGATGAATTTTTCATACTGGTAAATACCTACTGATGTTGAGTAGAGTTAAAGATGAAATCTAGACTGGGCTTTAAAACAGCATACTTAAAAGCTGGTGCTTCCAACAGATGCCTTCATCTTCTGCTCACCAAGAGAATTGTTAACGAACAGTGAGTTTCCAATCTGGTGAAGTTCTGAACAGGAATCATCGGCACGGTATGCTGTAAAACTACCACCCCATCCATCCTCCCTTTCACAAAGCTGAAAAAAGGATGAATGATCTTTTTATTCTGTCAAAACATATGGGCCTAAGTACTTTCAACTAAAAACAAAAGCATGAAATAATTAACAAATGTATGACTCTGTGGCACAGATTGAAATGAGAAAAAAAAAAAGTATGCAAACTGTCAACCTCTCTGTCCAATCAGCCACCTCTCTATATTACTCCTTCAGATTCCTGCCCTTCCCCATACCCCAGGTGAACGTTTAGGTAAAATCAACCAGCAATATTTCACTGACTTAACTCACAGCAGAGCTTCTCGATGCTTTGGTACATATAAATACTAAATAAATAAAACAGGAGGCCAGAATTTTCATTAGAAGCTGACTGGGAGATTTCAGACATATAGCAACCAACTAGAAAATGTAGGAAGGTGAGTTTAGTTTAACACAAAATGTTTATGCAAAAGAAACAAAAAGGAAATTATTCCACTAGGATAGGGTTATTTAAAAACAAAAAAAAAAAACAAAACAAAAAACCAACCTTAAAGACTGGGTTAACAGAAGACCAAGTGACCAAAAGTAAGTAGTTAATATCTTTAAGCACATTTAAAAGACAATTCAGTTGACTTTCTCTAATATTTAAATTCCAGACACTTTTAAAGTAATCTAGTTTTTCTCAGTCTTAAAGACACCAGTTTAAAGATCAGCTACTGGCTACTTCAAATATTTATCTGGAATAATGAAGGTATAAATAAATATAAACAACATTTTATATTTTTATTGTCAATTTCTTTAACAATAAAAATTACAGTAAGAATGCCCCTTTGATTCCTTTCCAAGGAATAAATATCCTTTCCTTTGATAACTAAATTACTTTGTTCAACCAGTTTGAATCGTCAAAACAGAAATGTAAAATCCAGATGATTGCTCACTATTAAGATAAGCAAAGCAGTTTAAAATTCTCAATGATGAAAAAAGTAATGAGAAAATGCTTCTCTCATAAGAGGAACATAGCAGTTTTACATAACAAAAGGCTTAAAATTGATTCCTGTCTTTTTTTTCCCCTTGATAAATTACTAACTGGTGAGAACTTAAAAGAACTATACAGAAAGGTTAAAAAGCAGCAAGGGATGTTTCCTTTTCCCAGTGGAGAAATATCCATTAAATATATAGTTCTTTGCTTACATAATCAGGACATATAAGATACCCTGTCCAGAACTTTCCTGTCTATAGGTAGGTAGGTAGGTAGACAGATGGATGTATACAGTATGTATGTATGTGTATGCGAGTTTGTGTATAAGATTAACATTTATAAAACATAGCAGCAGGTGGACAGGAAGGAACGACTTAATGGATACAGGGTTTCCTTGACGGGTGATGAAAATGTTCGGCCACTAGACAGACACAGTGGTTGTTCAATACTATGACTACACCAAATACTAATGAATCACCCATTGTAAAATGGTTAATTTTACATTATGTAAATTTCACCTCAATTTAAACAAAAGAAAACAAGTCACTGCAGCAGGCCCATAACTTATGCGTCCTTCACAAAAAGACATCAGTCAGGATTTATTTGTGTGTGTGTGTGTGTGTGTGTGTGTGTGTGTGTGTGTGTGTGTGTGTGTGTGCTAAGTTGCTTCAGTCGTGCCCAACTCTTTGCGACCCTGTGGACTGTAACCCTCCAGGTTCCTCTGTCCATGGGATTCTCCAGGCAAGAGTACCAGAGCAGGTTGCCATTTATTCCTCCAGGGGATCTTCCCAACCCAGGGATTCAACCAACCCATGTCTCTTTTGTCTCCTGTATTGGCAGGCGGGTTCTTTACTACTACCTCACTTGGGAAGCCTGGAATCATCTGCAGAGAGGTGGTACTCCGGCAGAAGAGAGGACCAACGATGGGCTGTATTTCTTCAGCCGTAAATCTTGACATCAGACATCAGTTGGAAAATGTAGGTAAATAATGTAGCCGTTATTAAAACTGCTCTCTTACCAAAGTCACTCATAATTTCTTCATTAGCAAATTCAACCTTCTTCATTCTATCAAGGAAATGAACTTAACACTTCTTCCTCTACCAAAATGTCTTACGTGGGCTCACCAGCTGAAGATAAGGGTCTCCAATGTGTTCTAGGGAGCAGGAGGCCGTCGTCCCAGTTTTGATTCTATCACTCATCAACTGACCACTGGTGGGTCATGGACTCTCTCTGAATCATTGGACCTCTGTCTCAATCTTATAATAATTATTTGGAAAATACATATCATGATATCTGCTGCTACATAGAGATGTGGTACAAATAAAACCAGGCCATGAACTGAGAAAACACCTTGAATCAAGGAGGGACCCCAGGCATCTAGTTTATACGGCGTTTTCAGCACCCTTGCTGCTGTTTACTCGCTACTTTGTGTCTGACTCTTTTTCGACCCCATGGACTGTAGCCCACCAGGCTCCTCTGTCCACAGGATTTCCCAGGCAAGAACACTGGAGTGGGTTGCCATTTCCTTCTCCAGGGGCTCTTCCCAAACCAGGGATCGAACCCACGTCTCCTGTGTTGCAAGTGGATTCTTTACCACTGAGCCACTGGGGAAGCCTTCTGGTACCCTGAAAGTGAAAGTGAAGTTGCTCAGTCGTGTCCGACTCTTTGCAACCCCACAGACTGTAGCCTATCAGGCTTCTCCATCCATGGGATTTTCCAGGCAAGAGTCCTGGAGTGGGTTGCCATTTCCTTCTCCAGGGGATCTTCCTGACCCAGGGATCGAACCCGGGTCTCCAGCATTGTAGGCAGATGCTTTTACCATCTGAGCCAGGGACGTTCTGGTACCCTAGAGATGCTTAAAATATTTCTTGACAGTGATGAGACTGTTTTCTTTAAAAGAAAACTTTTTGATATGTGGATAACCTATTCAGCTCATTCTCTTAAAAAAAAAAAAAACTACAAATAGCAATGTGTACCAGTGATATCATATCGACAGGAGTATGGACCAAAAAACTTTTGGGGAAAGAATGAACTCAGTAAGTTTTAATCAAATATATTTCATCTAAACTCTCCCAGCACTTTATTTTTTAGAAATTTGTAATTTTCATCAATTATACAGGTCTTCTCTCCCATAAAATACTGTGGGTTCCTCAGGGACAAAGGGTGTGACACAGAGGACATCCGATGCAATGACTTGCCTACAGAAGGTGCCCAATTAGTATTTATTATACAAACAAGGGCAACAGTCAAAGTAAATGAGGACCAGTTCTCTCCTTCACTTACAAAGCTTACACAGCAGATTTTTAGTGCAAACATGCCTTACATAAGTATATCTCAGGTATCTTTGTTGAAAAAAATCTGTTCTCTAAATCATGAATGGCTTAAGGTATGGCACAATGCGGGTGAATCTCTGGCCTCACACCAGGAAGATGTCATGTGGAGATTACACAGATGTGAAAGATACTATGGTTCAGAGTCACAGATGTCCAGCTCTGAATGTGCAAAATTTCTCAAGGAACTCATCTGTGTAGAATTTATGGGTTTCTCTGAACTGCTATATTTGTGATATCTGTTCCTTCGTTTCTGTGTCCAGATTTGAAAAATAAAGATTGCATGAAGCTACAACAAACAAGAGTCGGTCTATGAGTTTCATTTCCCCCAGAAGACTGAGAAGTTCAAATAGAAGTCAAGGCAGGTTAGGACCACACATCAGCCTTGATGGTATTCTCTACTATTTCCATCCAATGGGAACTCAAAACCAAGCTGAACTGGGATAAGGAGACATAACACAGAACACAAACTCCTTAAATAACTCTCTCCTTTCATCGAATTCCTCCTACTTTTCATGGGTCTTTCCAGATCCTCTTTCGTTTGACTGGTCCATAGCGCTCCCTTTACATGTTTTCTAACTTGTGCTGCTATCTTATGTTTTACATTTATGGTCTATTTTCCCAAATACGTCCCAACCCCCAGGATGTGTGTGGCTCCTTCTTTCCACCAGTCTTTCTGTCTGGAAGATGCGCATTTTCCATCGATGATGAGCATGATGACGACAATGATGGTGGAAGAGCATCTTGCCCAGCCCTTTCCCTATCCCTCTATCTTCCTTCCATACGCACTACTCCAACGAAATGGCTCAGAAACTCCTGGATGCTGCAGCCACATGTTACTTTCACTCTAGGTAACATGTGACACTGTTGACAGTTTCTTCCTTCCAGTCAAATCTGCTCTCCTTGGCTTCTGTGGTGTGTCTTCCTGGTGTTCCTCCAGTTTCTCTGCACTTGTAAATTCAGTTACATCTTGGGCATACCCATGTGAAGGGGTCCTCATTACCTCATGATAAAAGTGTAACTCCTTAATGGGGTACACAAGGCAATTTATGATCTACTCGCTGTCCATCTTTTCGGTCCCATCTCTAATCATTATCATCTCATACTATGACCCCAGACACCCTGCACTACTTTTGGATCATAGTCATGTCACCCTTGCATCTTGCCTGCTGAATTCCCACTCACTGGTGCACCTCACTTCCTCCAGGCCAAATGTGGGATAGACATCCCCCTTGTGTCTACCTTTTGCAGGCAGGTATTCCCCCCTCAATGCATTATCAGACCAAGTGTAGCTGTCAGCTCTGTCTGCCCCACATGTGTCTTGCTCAGAGCCATAATTCAGCACTTGACTCAAGAGTAAGCATCCAAGCTTCTTATCACCATTTGAGCAAAGGACCTAGGAAAGGAACATTAAACTGTTTTCTTAACAACCAAAATAATGCTTTCCTATGTAGAAAAGATGAAATCTGCCACCTCTCTATAATTTCAAACTGATACCATCAGGTGACTGTGCTGGTGCAAGGAAGAGGACTCCATCCAAGTGCTTGTCAATGACTGACTCTGGGGAAGCCGGAAGGCTCTGATGCTCTCTGTCCCCTAAATTTCCATACGCTCTGCTCCAGGACTTCAAACCAGGTGCCAGGGGACGTGATCTCATGGAGAGGGGACACAGGGGCTCTCAGGACTCTGCACCTGTACCAGGATTTACCGAGTCCCGAACACATGCCATGTTGAGTGCAATGTGGAAAAGAGAAAGCAGACTTCCACTGCCTGCAAGGCTATATAGGCCTCAGCCATGAGGAAGACCGGGAGAGCAGGCCATGATCTGAGCTTGGTGGTGTACGGGGGTACTGCTGGGGTTCCCATCATCAAGTCACAGCGAGGGAGGGAACTGCTTTTCTTCATGAGGTTTTGCCCTCGGTGGTTCAGGGCTCTAACAGGCAGCATCCATTTCTGGACCAGTTTCTTCATAACGACGCCCTCTGTCAGTTCCTATCCAGTCACACCGGAGAGGGCTGTCCCAGTATGACTGTTCCTAAGGTGATCTGCGGTATTTTCTAAAATAGCTTGACATGAACCAACCCGGTCAGAAAAATGCTAAGATTTGCATTTCCTTGAAATGTGACGCTATTTTCGAGCTTCTCATTGAAAAAAAAAAAAAAAAATTTTAACTGCAAGTAATTGAGTGTGAAGGAGCACACCAAAGGTGGCTCGCGTTGTGGCACATGGTAAACTGATTTGCCGCTGAACTGGGAGACTGATGTTAGGAGCGGGGAAGCCAAGCCAGGCTCTGTTTGTTCACTGTCTCATAGTACTTTTGCAAATGTCATGGGCTCAGCAAAACCCGAAACACATTTTCTCAGCACTTCTATTTCTCAACCCATATGTATTCTGAGAGCAGTTTAATTCATATGTTTCTGATTTATTTACATGCAAGTCATCAGAATGTTGTTTTGTATGAACTATTTGATGTCCAGGAAGCCTGTTGAGCTTTGCCTTTGAGGTTTTTTTTCCTCCTCCTTAGGATCAGGAACCATGATTTGCAAATAGGAAAAAAAGCTCATCAGAGCCCCAATATTTTGAACCTCAAAGATTTAAATTTTGTTCAAAAGGTAGATGGCATGAAGTCTGAGGACAATTCTTACAATCTGCCAACTCTGTATTTTCCAGGTCCTAACTGACATTGCCCTTCTTGATGGTACTAATGTCTTCCTGGTGGAGATAAAAGTGCGTGTTTTCAATGAATGAATAAGAACAGATCCTAAATAGAGGTGAGGAGCTCTTCAAAGACTAAGTGAATGCCTACTGGAACAAGGTATCTGTGGGGGAGTGGGCTGGGGATGGGGGGCGGGGGGAGGACACATCAACATCTAGAGAGAGGAACGTCGTAATCACCTTTCCAGGAGAATACTCAGAAAATGAGCACCAGCTTTCACCCCACTAGGGATATCACAGGCGTTCTCTTTTCTCAATTTATAAAAGTAACTCTGATTCAATCGTGATCTGAGAATTGTTTGCATACATTTAAAAAGCACTGCAACGTAATTTTATAAATATTTCTCCCTTTGTAAGTAAACTGCAAACTTAAAAGAGAATACTAGTAATTTTTAGGACTTCTATGGAGTGAGTTAATTCAAGGATCTCTATATTCAGACTTTTGAAAGAGTGGGGGCTTTTTCTTAATAAATATTAAGATATCATGTATTAAGCACAGGTAGGAGGGCTTTTATCTTTTAGCATCATTGTGTCTACATAAACTCAATCGTTTTAAAAGGTTTAGAAGGTTGAATAAAGATTTTAATAGCAGAGAATCTTAAAAAAAAAAAAAAAGAAGAAGTTTTATATATATAAGACTGCCATCTCTGCAAATATGCCTAAATTTCAGTCTCCAAACCAAACTGATGCTGGGCAAGAAGCATATAGCTGGCCTCTAACACTACCACATGTGTCTGCAGGGTGTCTCTAAAATATAAACCCACATTTCCCATCGGACTTTTTGTCCTGTCTTTGGGGAATAGATTAGAAATGTTGGTTTCTCTGAGCTAGGGCTGAAAGATTTTTACCTACACCACCTTTCAAAACTGAGATATCTCTCTTCCCCAAAACTCTTTTCCATTTTCCCATTTCAAAACCAGAATGGTGTTAGGGCTGGAAGATTCAAAAAGTCTTCTCACATCAAATATCTCTCCAGCACAGCTGCTGTTAAGTGACCCAACATGTCCTAAGACAGGCTCACAACCTATACACTATATTATTTTGCTATGAGTCCCAACTCTACATATTTCAGGAAAGCAAATTAAAAAAAAAAAATAAAAATCACCAAAATGGACTTCTCAACACATCCATGAGCAGCAAGTAGAAATGCTAAGTCTTAAGCTGTCAAGCTGAATGGGAATTTAAGGTTATACTCTGTGTCCAGTAAATATCAATCAAATAACTAAATACCCACTACTAAAACACGGGACGAGAACAAATCAATTAGCCACTAGTTGCTATGAATTCAAACATCACTCAGAGGACAAAATTTTATTAAACTGTAGAAAGATTAGCAAGTAACAAAATATAATCATTATCAAGACCATAAAAATAAACTAGAATCCTTTAGCAAGTCAATTTGTATACTCCAGGGAGAAAGCTTGGGCAAAGGGGGAAAAAAGCAGCCTCAGGCATATATCTTAAGAAATAGTCAATACCACTGTGAAAAATACAGTCCGTTTTCTCAACACTGTGTATCATACAGACATCTCCCCACAATTTAAATCAACAAATTTAAATTTTTACTTTTTACTATCTTTCCAAGGAGATCAACTCTCATGCAGAAATAAATATGAAGAAGTCAAGTACTATAATTAGGTTTCAATAGCCAGCCGTCAGAACTAACAACTCATCTTACATTTTAAAACCTTTTGGGGAGGACGTGCTTTGATCTGACCTGTCCTGGTGTGCTGGTTTTCAGTTTAAGGAACGGAAGACATCACTGCATGCACTCAGGAGATACCACATTTTCCTCTTAAACTATATAAACTGTGAGTAATATTTCGACATGCAGTAACTGGAGTGAAAAAGTCACAGCCTCATGGACTACCCATCTGCAGAACAGATTACGAGACATGTGAATTTGAGAGCATTATAGAAGAATGTTACTTGGAAAGCAAACACTTTCATGGGTAGCATTAAAAGTGTCTCTAATGTTCTTTCCCCCTCTTGGCCTCTCTGTTCCCCAATACTAGACCTTCCCTTGGAAAACACACAGACGCAACCCCTGCTGAGCAGCGGTAATGAGGAACCTCTGCCTGGGTACCCCCCACCGCTGCACACTCAGTGAGAGAGAAGCCACGGCCTGCTGAGAGGTGGGTCTCCCCCTCCTCTCCCTTCTGATGGGAGATGCTCATCCAGATCCTACACACGCCCAACATACCCTTCCATTTTATGGCCTCAGGTGGACCGGAAGATAGAACCTCAAAGAATTCCTGCCCCTACGTGACAGACGCTCAGGACAGATTCAAAGAGCTGTCCTTGATGAAACGTACCCACACGCAGTAATCTCGATCACGACCATTTTTCAGCGTCATTTCCGTGTTTAACGACCTGAACTAATAGCCATTGAAAACATGTCCAGAACTTCTAGAGGGAACCCGCTCCCCACCACCCCTTTGGTTTTGAACTTCAGTAGAATTCTGATCACCTCCACAGGCTGACCTGCTCTGGGATTTTAACAGAAGTGTGTGTGTGTGTATCCCAGAATGTGTGTGTGTGTGTGTGTGTGTGTGTGTGTGTGTGTGTGTGTGTGTGTGTGTGTGTGTCGGGGGGGGGGCTGGCAGGACACAATTTTTGTTGTTGTTGTTGTTGTTTGTTTTAATTGAAGGTCCTTAATGTGGGCCACATGTTTCTGGCGGGGACAGGGAAGTACAGAGGCGGCAGGGGCCAGGAATGCAAAGTGGTAGGGAGGTAGGGAGAGGCTGGATGATGAAAAGACCGGTTCCACAAGCGAAGCACATTAGCAACCCAGAGTGGAAAGGGCCGGAAGGGAAACCCACCCACCTCACCCCTGCATTCATTCTATCAACCTGCAATTGCTGCGATCAAAACCGTATGTCGGTTCTTCCAGATCTTTCTCACAGGACAAACATGCAAAGGGCCTCGGGCCTGGCGTTGCCATCAAATGGTAATTGATACCAGATGAGCCACAAAATAGAAAAGCACATGCAAACGGCAACCTCTCTGGCTGCCCGCTCCCCCCACCTTCCCAACCCCTGCTCGGCCCCTTGAGAGGGATGAAATTGCAGGTCTTGCCGGGCTGCTAAGTGCACTGTGCACCACGAAAAACAAGTGTACGGCGCCTCTAGGAACCACCTGTAAATCTCGGGGAAACGCGGGTCGGCCAGCCAAGGGCTGGGCCCAGAGAACAGGCCAAGGTGAAAGGTCGCTCCGGGTTAATACCAGGTCATCGATCAGGGGGATGAAATGAGCACAGGTGTGAGGCAGATCACAGGCCTGTGAGCAGGGACCCACCTCCCCAGTCCCAGCGCACATCCGGCCCGGAGGAGGCTGTTCCCACGACGCCACATCTGCCTTGCTCTCATCCTGCAAGGAAGATAGTGAGAAAGGAAAACCACTTCCCAATTACCAGGCAATTAGAAGAAATCTGCCCAGCTCCTTTTCCGAAGCTTTTTTTTTTGCATCCCATTGTTCTCATTGAAGGGGTAAAAAAGAAATCCAGAAAACCTGCTGAGCTGGAGGTCCTGGCAATTGCTGGTTGAATGTAATACAGTAGGTACAAAAACGTCTCTTATTTCCACCGACATTGACAGAACTGCAAGTAGCACAGGGCTCTCGCCTCTGCATGTATATATTTTCTTATTAACTCGATCGGGCAGAAATTTGCAGAGATTTGTTTGGATTTAGAAGTCACAACAGAATGTCAGTTTTACAAACCGAGGCTCATTCTGTGGTGAAATGTACAGCCCTGGACCCCACCAGTCACCGCACACGAGCTATTTGTTCCAATTCTCCTAGCAGCCGCTTCTGAACAAACAACTAACTTACTCTAAACACACGCAATGGGTCTCATTTTCCTTCCTTCTGCCTATCCCATTATATGTGATATTTTAGTCTTACAGATCTTATGAAGTTTAAATATTTTCCAGATGGGACTAGGGGACACAGAACCCTGTAAACATTCTACGTTATAAAAAGGACTAACTGAATGCTTTGAAACAGAAGAGGAAGATGATAGAACCTACGTCTTTTGTGAGCAGTCTCACCCTGTAAGCCAACCACACCAACCGTAAAGGGGGGTGCAATTACCAATTTTCTTTTTCATTCCAATTCTCAAGAACTGGCTGATTCACCCTCATTTAGGTCGCACCTATTTCTATCTTTTCTAATTAAAACACCCCCCACCCCAAAGATGATTTAAACTCTATTTACAATTCCATGCATCTCCATGGTAAGAAAGAAAACCCTGGTTGTAGCCCAAAGATAAATTCCACTGTCCCAGAGGGAAAATACATCAGGCCGATCAATCCCATCCCTTTGCTCAGATTCTCAGCAGACCTCTCCTCCTCCAAGTGTGACCACGGAAACCCTGAATACGGTGGTGTTCGCCAAGGACCCTCAGCCTAGATTAGAGGCAACCTAGCATCATTCGTGATGCCACTCAGCACAGATCCAAGAGCAAAGGCAGCGAATCAACGAAGGGCAGGAAGGGAACGGGGGGCCGCAGATGAAAACGAAAGCTCTGGTGAGTGGCAGGGGGAGAAAGGAGCAGTGCAAAGCAAATGGGTGACATACAAGCTGAAGCAGCAGAGTGGGGCTCCGCGGTGTCCAACCAGGCAGGCTCGGGAGCCCCACTGGGGGAAGACTCCGACCTTACCTCTGCCTTCCCTTGGAGGTCCAGTCAACATAACCCTGTATCTGAGCATCTGCCTTGTTTAAATTTCATCCTGTGGTGTTGTTTGCTGATTGGTCAGACATGGCTGACAGCATCAGAAGTGCGATCTGACAGACAAGGAGCAAGCAGGACCACAGCACAGAGTTCCTAACGGGAGGGAGAGAGGGAACTTCACGCTGGATACAGGAGAGTCGGGCCCGCAGACATCTGCTGCGAGGCCTGGGGCTCGCCTCAGGGTGGGAGGGCCCAGGGTGAGGCTGGGGGAGGGCATGGAGCAGGGGAGGTGGGCCCGCCACCCGGATGACCAAGCGCCAGGCTTCCCCTCTGCTGGGGCTGCATCTGGACCCCGTTCAGCAGCCTCCCCCAGCCACTCCCAGTTCCTGTCACCTCCAGGGAATACAGCAGGCTGCTCGCCCTGGAAGCCTGCTTTCCAGAATAGAAGTGGGGGGGGGTTCCTGGTTTGGGGTAGGGGAGCTGTCCTTTCCTCTATGTATTTTTCAACATGTGTGACATTTTCCAAAGAACACGGAAGGTCTTCGGGAGAGGCAAGCTAACCAGAGCATTTCATCTAGATGACTGCCATGCAAAGGGATGGGCTCCCATGGAATGGGGTCCTGTGAGAGCAGGGAAGTGGAGGAAGACAGGGAGAGTCAGAGGCTGAAGGTGTCTAGAAACACGACACGTGAAATTACTGCTGGAGAAAGATGGAACAGAGAGAAAAGAAGGAAAACAGCTTGAAAATGGGACAGGAGAGAGGAACCATCTCACCCGCCCCACCCAGCCTGAGTCAGGAAGGACAGGTCTCTCTGTGAGCCAAGTACCTTTTTCTTTCCAAGCCAGCAGGAGGCGCTGACAGTAACAGTGGCAGGCCACACTGATTGCCCTCTACTCCCCCCAACTTCTAGTAGACAGAGAGACAGACAGACACACACACACACAAAGCCCTGAACCAGTCTACAAACCAACAAGGACAACTGAATGTACCCGCTGCAAATCTAGGACCGCTCTCCCTCACTAATATGGATATGTAGGGTTTTTACCTTTGATTAAGGATTAATCTTGAACACTGGCCTTCCTCTCCCCATTACTCAGAATCATGACTATACAACTTGGGGGGAAAGTTAGTAGAATTTCAAAATCCAAGTAGAATTCCCCAATGCTCAACAAAAAACATTACATGCAAATTTCCTCTTTCCTAGTATTATTTGTTAGCAGAGGCATCACTGACTCGATGGACGTGAGTCTCAGTGAACTCTGGGAGTTGGTGATGGACAGGGAGGCATGGTGTGCTGCGATTCATGGGTTTGCAAAGAGTTGGACACGACTGAGCGACTGATCTAATCTGATCATGCTTTCAATAATAATTATAGAAGAAGAAAAGATAAAAGGTAAAGCAAGGTATGCCAGAATGATTTTAAAAAGAGATGGATAAAAGAGACAGGGAATCAGAGTAAAACAAGGCTGGAGCGATCAGGTTATTAAAACCAACCAATTATGTGGACAAAAACAGGAATAAGAAGCTTTGGCTGAGGAGAAGGAAGGTTAATGCAATCAAGACTTGATGAATATTAATCCTTGAGTAACACCACCCCTGATCTAACATCCATTTGGAACAGTAAAATGGCAGAACAAGGTAAAATAAATCCATCTGGCTTAAAACTGAAGAAAGATTCGAATCAGCATGATCTTCACCTCCAAAAAAGACAGAAAAACCTCATTCCTTCCCTTCATTTTGAAAACATAATTATGCTAGAACTCATTTTTGAAATCAAGCTAGAAAGACACGGTGCTGAAATCCGAGGAGGGGAGACAAGGAAACCAGCCTACAGGAACTGCAGAGAAAAAGGAGGGCCACAGGCAGAAAGAGAAATGAATGTGAGGAAAACCAGAGGGCCAATGTGCACGGGAGCTCTGGACAGAAAGAAGCCCAGGGAGAAAGAAGTGGCCAAGGGACCTGGACCGCATTCCAAGAAGAAAAATGAATGAAACGTACTAGGCAGGGGCCCAGAAACGACAGAACAAGAGAAGACAGAGATAAAAGCACAGGAATGTGATATGAGGGCAAGAGGGATAAATACAACAGCACGAAAGATCAAGTAAAAACTGGAAAACAATGCAGTTTGCTTGAAGCATAAAGTATTTTAGGATTTACTGAATTATGAACACAACGTTGCTGGAGGTATTCCATTTAAAACACCGCCACAGGCTGAGAAGACAATGTGAAAAAAGTGCCATGCATTGTTAGAATCCACTTTCTAACCTTAAAACATTTCCCTAATTTTCAGGATCTACTTGCAACGCATGTGACAACAATAAAAATATGACACAAGGACCTGACTCTCCCCACAGTATCGTGTCTCACAGGTGAGCCTACACAGTGCAAACGACCATTCCGTGACCCTTTTCATATCTATGGTGTGCAAGCTACCTGTTCTCTTAAAGGAATATTCATGCAAGCACCTTGCCCAGACCAACAGAAATCTGACACTCTTCATTCAAAATGCTGAAGTTACCCTGGTATCTGGGAACCAGATTATTTCAAAGATCAGTCAAGAAAATGTCACTGGAGGAGATGGCATTTCCAGTGGGAGTCCTGAGAATTTCAGCAGCGTTTCCAGCTCCTGGCCTCATTTTTTTTTTTTTTTTTTTAAACTCAGAAGAGGCTCAAGTGGGTTTCCCTGATAAACCAATAATTGCGCATTTAGGGGAGAAGTCTACAGCTCTGTAAGTCAGATGACAGCCCCTATCAGGTGCAGAGACACAATAAAAACAACACGGCAAGAAAATGTTTGCTTTCTCTGTCAGCCGCGGTGTCAGTACCCATTAATAAACCTATCTGCTAAATCTACTCTTATTCATGTGGGACATCACCGATTTAAAGTAAAATAAATTATCTTTAATTAAATGGAATTGTCCTTTTCCTCCCGCTATCATCCCCAATTATTACATTCTAATCAGCCCTTTAGGGAGAGAGCACAAGAGAGGGCTGAAAGGCACAAGGACTCAAAACAATTCCTCTTTCTGTCAAGTGATGAAATTTTTATCTTAATTATTGGTTATAACTGTAATTTGGGGATATAAATAATGAGAACTATAAAAATTTTGTCATTTATGGGGAAAAACATGACATGGCCACTTCCAAAACTTCCCTGTACTTTTCTCCTCTGTGAAAACCTCAGAACTTAAAAGAAGCCATTCCAGACTGCTCAAATGCTCTATTTAAACCTAATCTATTACTTTAATTTCCAGCACAAAAGTGCCAGTTTTAATTAATACTTTAAAATATATAGCACTAATGGAATGCCAGCTCTGTTATTTTTAGGCTCTGAGGCTTTCCACAACTGGGATTACGGAATGGTACCGATTTATGTTTCCACTAGAACAGCACAGGCACGTTAAACATTAAGACATGCGCACGTGTGCTAAGTGGCTGCAGTCGTGTTTGACTCTGCGACCCTACGGACTGTAGCCTGCCAGAGGGGCTGATCTATTTGCAAATATTTAGTGATTCTCTCCTGTCCCAATTCTTGGCTCCCCCACATCCCTCTTTTCTTTTTTTAAAAATTGCACCCAAATTCTAAGAAAAGCAACATGTGTTTCAACCTAGTAATCAGTAGGAAATACCACCACACCACCAGTTCTCATTGATAACAACAGGCCCCGGCAAAGAAATGGTGAAATCAACAGGTAAGTGATGAAAAGCATCTGATTTCTCCACTCCAAAGGCAAAGAGAGGAAATACTCTCCTGCAGCACATAAAGACTAAATTTAGGTCAAATCTCTGCATATATGTTGTAATGGTGCCTGAACCATCTTCCTCCCAAGTCACAGCTTGATTTTTGCTTGTTTGTTTCACTGTGGACTTTTTGAGGACCAGGAGCTTTCTTTTAGTCCTCTTCATGATGACAAAATTAACCACCAAAATTGGGAAATTTATCTTCTGTCTAGAATAAAGAGGTGGGGGTACTGACTGTTTTCTGACTACTTAGTGTTACTTTTAAAAATGTATTTTTTTAGGGTGTAGTACTGTTTTCATTTAGCATGCCTTTGAATTGCCGCCTACAGAAGTAAAAAAAGAAACCACAGCTATACAAGCCTGCTGACTTTCTTATAAAAGAACCAGTTTTAAACTTGTTTATACTACTGATTCCAAATGAATTCAAGATGGTGGCTAGTTAAAGAAAGAGAACTCATGCCAGGGAGTTTGATCAAAGAACTTCAATTCAGCAATGTTCAGTTTTAATTGACCACTAATTAAGCTACATTAGTCCAAGAAAGGTCTGTATCACTTTGAGTAATAAAGAAAAGAATTAATTTAACCCTGTGTCAGTCAGCTTTAGTAAATTCATCTGAAAGCAACTTCTCAAACGACAAGCATGAAAGAGGAGTTTAGTGTTAAATGCCAAAAGTGGTCTACAGAATTCAGAGAGGACCAGAGACTCAGTTTTCCACTGCATTTGTTACTTCAAGAGTGATGTCACGTTGCAGGTATAATTATCTTCATTACAGATACAAAGATGTCAGCTCCACTCCCCGGGTTGCAAAGGGTTGCTTTAAAATTGGATTCAAAACATGGCATCATACCAGCCACAGTTTTAACTTTCCTGTATTCTAGACAAAAATAGAGTGGATTTGCAAAATCATGAGAATTTTCAAAGGCTTGGAACTCTCCTTCTGGGAAAAGTGAGTTGAAGACTGGGGAGGAAAAAAAACAACTGCCATAACACCACCAAAAAAGCTCATTATAATTAGGGACCACAAGCTATGGCAACATGACAGCAGCATTTAAAGGTCCACGTGTTAAAATAGTTCGGTTTTGAAAATCCAGTTGCAAAATTTTTATTTTTCCCACATATTGCCTATCACAAAATTTTATGTCTACCATTCTGAATTTTTATAAAAATCTCAGGAAGGAAAATAATAATAATAAAATTGCAAAAAAAAAAAAACCATTTTAGGGGTGAACATCAAAATGTAAGACACTACTTTACAACTTGGTGTTTATGACTTTTAAAGTCCTTCCCATTAACTCAGAGGTGAATTCCCTATGGTATTATGGCAAATATAAAAAAAAAAACAAAGTCTGCTTACATTTTAAAAATAAACCCAAATGTCAGTGGTACCCTGGCTTCTATTTTACAGTAACAACCCCCATCTTCTATGGATGTAAGAATAGCACTGAATGCCATAAGGGCCAAACATTCTTGAAGAGGAATATCCTGTGGCCTCAACACACATTATATTTTGTCTTAATGATTCTGGCAACCAAGACTGCATTTTCTACAATAGAATTTAATGAATAACATTTCTTCTACATTCTGCCAATACTCATTAAAATGCACTTGTTTGTGAAATGCAATAGCTAGCTATATGAAACCAAAATATTAATGCAAATTGGAATTTCTAAGTTTAAAGCCATATTTGCATAACAGGAACTAAACATGGTACCAGCTGAAAGAGTGCACAGAACACAAATGCCTCTCAATACCACAATCATTACCAAGAGGAATGATGGCTTGTGTTACCATCAGAAGTTCAAGGACAAAGCATCAGCCAGGACACGCCACTATACAGGCTCCTGGTGCTTCCAACAAGAGGAGGATGGGACAATCTGCAATCATCTCATCTATGAATATAGTACAGGTGTAAGTCACAGATCCCCACTCCCCGTGCTTTATAACACCCTAGGGCTAGCCCACTATTATACATGGACATAACTGAAGAGTTGCCCATACCACTCTGAATGCGCACACTGAAAGAAGGTGGTCATCCTACCACCAACACTCCCATTTCTCCAACTTAATGATGCAAAGGAACGAAAAGAGACATTTTTATTCATTCATTCATTCTACCAAAGATATCCTACTGGGCTATGGTGGACTGGAGGACTCTTAAGAAACACAACGTTAAATATAAGTTTTCAATACATACTGGTTTGTTCAAGACATATTATTTAAGCAGTCAACATGTTAATCTTTGAACCTGCCCTATCTAAATGACTGAAAGTTTGTCCGGAAGATACGAAGACTTCAAAACCATGAAATCAAGTTAGGGACTAAATGAGTGTTAAGGGATGAGACGTGCAGACTTTTTCACTTATTATGAAGATGTATTTGGATTATACGAATAAATACACATGATTATTTTTCTTTTGATAAAATTCTACTTTGTACTAGAATAGCCACAGCGAAGATCTGAGTTCTCTAAATTCCGCAGAGGTCAGCTCTCAGGCAACATGCTACGTAAGAGTCTTGCCTAACTGTATATACAGGCATAGGCATGTCTGGTGCACGGGTGGCTCATTCATTTGGCCGTGTAAACATTTCTTGGTTGTTCACAATATGGTAACAAGTATATAAAGATGCATTAAGACACAGTCCCTCTCGTGGAGAACCTCTTATTCAGAGAAGGGTGATTCAAGGTCCAACCGTGTGCAGACCAAGGGCAGTATCCCAGGCAAAGGGCAGTATCCTTTAAAAAGTTTCTTTACATTAAGCTTTAAATTTATTTTTAAAATGTCTTTTAAACTTTTTATTTTGTATTGGGATACAGATGATTGACAAACAGCTTTGCGATGGTTTCAGATAAACAGTGAAGGGACTCAACCATACATATACAAGGAGCCATTCTCCCCAAACTCCCCTCTCTTCTAGTCTGCCACACAGCATTGAGCCGAGTCCCATGTGCTATACCGTAGGTCCTTGCTGGTTATACATTTTAAATATAAAACTTAAAATTAAAAAAAAAAAAGATGAACACAGATGATATGCACATTCACTAAAATGTTAGGTAGCACTAAAAGATCCATTCTTAATTTCAGATGTGTGCTCAACATAAAGCTATGAAAATTCATAAAAGCACTGAAATACACAGCTGAGGTGCCTCTAGTTCTGTTATAATCCATGTGATCTTGAGCAAGTGAGTTAATCCTATAACACTATCATTTCCCAGACCAGCAGTGTCCAAAGGAACCTTCTTCAATGACACAAACGTTCTGTATCTGTGCTGTCCAAAACAGCAGCCACTGACCGCCGCACGCGACTTCTGAGCACATGAAATGCGGCCAGTGTTGCTGAGGAACCGACTTTTCTAACTGGGTTAACAACATTTGGACCATTTATGTTACTGAGATGCGGGAAGGATTAAATTGGAAGGTGTTTGAGAAAGCAATCAGAAAGAACTGAGGCTTGCATGTGTGCTGTATTAAATATTAATCATCGCTACAATGAAGTATTTACTGAAGCTTTATTTCAGCTGTAAACCACTTTCCTAGTAATTACAGAAATTCACAGTAAGACTGCTTTTTAGACTCCATGCATATCTGACAAATACCACAAAAGCAGGCTCTCTGAATAACATTCCAAAAACAATGCATAAGCAAGTTGTAATTCTAAGAATATTCAGAGTGAAACTTGATCAGAAGAATATTACTGAGAGTCCAACACAGATAATCGATGATTGATCAAAAGTAAAAGCAAGATCCATGCTTTTTCAAAGAGCTCTGACTTAAAGCAAATTTGCAATTTAAAAAATTACTATCTCCCAGAAACACCCAAATCAATGAAATGATCATCAAAAATGCTCATCTTTATGTCTTGCCTGACATACACATAAACATTTCTTTTCCGCTCTTCACTTTGAACATAGTCAACTCTATGCAATAAAAAATAGAAACTCCACCGAAAATAAATGTAAACTTAGGGCCATCTCATAAAACGGCTTCAGTTCTGACAGACAGTGAAGCCCAAAGGCATCAGTGTGATTTTACAGAACTGTGCCGCACTGAGCTAGCTGGGGCACAGGACGGTTCTCAGGGCAGAGTCTGAGGACACGTGTGAGGTGTAACTGAAACGCAGCAGCCAATGGGCTGGGCGATCGGTGGAAGCGTGTTGTCGTCGTCGCTCTCCGTCGTCTAGTCACTAAGTTGTGTCCAACTCTTTCGCGACCCCATGGACTGCAGCTCGCCAGGCTCCTCTGTGCATGGGGTTTCCCAGGCAAGAACACTGGAGTGGGTTGCCACTTCCTTCTCCAGGGGATCTTCCAGACCCAGTGGTTAAACTCAAGTCTCCTGCATTGGCAGGTGGATTCTTTACCACTGAGTCACCAGGGAAGCCCAACTGAGAGCATATCCTATACCAAAGACAGACTTGCAATCAGAGCTGCTACCCCATAGCTGCCACCCCTACTTCCTGGAGCCCTGGAGAGCCTTGCATGGCACGCGGAGGAAGCTGAAGAGCAGCAGCAGTTACTGTCAGACCTCGCAGCTCTCGCCACACCTTGGCGTCTTAAGACACACAGTGTGCTTCTGGGTTCCACAAGTTGGCACAGGTTAAGACTCTGTCACCAGATACCGCCATCTTCCTCCCCAAGATGCTAGGGAAGGCAACCAAGGTTTTAAAATCACTTCCAAATCACTGCCAAGAGTTATCCAACACTGATGGAAGCACAGCAGTGGCAGGGAGAGAGATCCCCAGTTGTGGGTGGAGAAAAAAGCTGTACTATTGGGAAAGCTGAACAGAAAGTCTTTAATGTTGGTTTTCATCTTTAAACTTTCCTTGGTCCAGAGGACTTGGTTAATGATGCAAAAATATCCTTATTGCCAAAAATACTCAACTTTATTAGTTTCTTTATGCTTATTTATTTCCTTTTTATGTTCTGCAGAAAAAAAATTAATGGTAAAAATGTTTTCCTTTTGGATGAGTCCAATAAACCAACGGTTATACTACAAGAGAATTCAAGGTATTTTGAAAAGTAAGATATCAATATATGTTCAAAGTATGGAGAAATGTACCTTATTGACTCAACACATCTTAACAGTTGTTTGGAAGCCATTCCAGTTGATTCGCAAATAATGTGCTATATTTATAACATTGGAAATAAAATTTCACATTTTCAATGGTACATAATGAAAATACCTGGGTAATACTGTAGTGTGTTATTCTAGAGAAGAGAGAACTGTTTGAGAAGAAAAGGAAAAGAGAAGAAAGGAGAGGCAGGAAGAAAAAAGAAAAGGAAGCTACCATCATTCGTGAGGTGGTTCACCACACCGGGAATTAATTACTCAGATCCAGATACACGACGCGTAAAGCAGGACTTCTCCACCTCGGCATGGGCAGGGGCTGCCCTCTGCACTGCAGGGTCAGGGACAGCGCCACTGGCTCCGGCCCACTGAACGACAGGCACAAATCCTCACTCGACTCCTGCTGTGGCGACAATCACAAGTTTTCCAGATACTGCCCTGTGTCCCCTGGCGGGGCGTGCCACGCTCCCCAAAGATATCTGTCTGCAATCAGAGTATGTTGAATATCCACTTCCATTTTCATAAATCTGCATGGAAACAATGGTCCTCACTAGAAGTATCTTCCTTCAGTCAAACAAGAAAATATCCACTTGTATTTCTGATCACTTCGTAAGTGACATGTTTATCTTTTGATCTTGTGGTGCTCATCAGTCCTAGCTTATGACTGGGAAACAAATAACCTATGTTCATTCTAGAACTTTTGGAACCATTTGTACTGTGATTTGATTATGTGATGGGAAATGTTTATTATTTTCCACAAATGTATTCTAAACAACAATCAAAATAATACAGTGTATGTAAATTTTTGATAAATAAGCAAGTTGAGTAATAAAATAATTGGCATTATCTATTACTGTCTAGTTATGTCATCTATCCATCTATTCACCCATCCACCCTTCCTTTCTCTGATCTGACCATACATTTATCATCATAAAGGCTGTCATGCTTTCAATTCTGATTGAGTTACACAGGTAAAAAGCCTAGGACCAGCCAAGAAGTTTAAACTACATAGCTCCCTATTGGCAATGCATCTGAGAAGGCACAATTATCTATAAATAAGTCCGCATCAGGCCAGCTGGGTATTTTATACACCATATCATCCACTTCAAAATGTGAAACTATCACAATACCTAAACTTGCCTAGGTTATTGTTAAATGGGTGACTGATCTCCTAACACGTTCAAGATTCCAACACTGAGTGTCCTGAGAAGGTCACCATCAAAATTGCTACTGCTAAGTCCCTTCAGTCGTGTCCGACTCTGTGCGACCCCATAGACGGCAGCCCACCAGGCTCCCCCGTCCCTGGGATTCTCCAGGCAAGAACACTGGAGTGGGTTGCCATTTCCTTCTCCAATGCATGAAAGTGAAAAGTGAAAGTGAAGTCGCTCAGTCGTGTCCAACCCTCAGCGACCCCAAGGACTGCAGCCTTCCAGGCTCCTCCGTCCATGGGATTCCCCAGGCAAGAGTACTGGACTGGGGTGCCATTGCCTTCTCCGCACCATCAAAATAGCTCAGCCAAACACATGTAGGAGGCACCATCTCTTTCTAAATCAGATTAAAACAGACCTGTCAAGGGATCCTGAAAAAATGTATGAGATTCCCCAAACAAGTGCTAGCCTAGGCACAATTTGTTTCTCCTTTTTCATCTGTTTTTCTTTTTTTCATAATTTTAAAACAATGGAGAAAAAGGGTCATAAAACCAAAACTTCCTCCATAAGGAACAACTTAGTGTTTGTTTGTATTTTTCAGTATCATAGGTGAAAGGTGAAAAAAAAAAGTTGAAAGGTTAGCATCTCATAATGATTCATGTAAGTCATCCTTCTGGAGTTTAATTAAGTCAACTGAATCCTTAAAGGTTTTATTAGCAACTGACACTGGAAGTTGGGCCAAGAAGATCTGCTATTACATGAATTCTTGGAAAGGTAAATGCATTTAACAATCACGCATCTATTTCGAGCAGTTTCAGCTCATTCCCTGCAAGCATGCAAGAGGTTTGCTGCACTCTGCAACCTCTGGGAAGGACGATTACCAGATTCACATCAACATATCTAATTTTACAGTTACCTTATTTAAGTTTCTAATATGGCACAGGTCTTTTTCTCAGGTGTTAATAGAAAAATCAATTTTAAGTCACAACAGCTGTGATCACTTTAAATATCACAGCTGTCATGAGTTGAAAATAACCTATTTGGGCATACATATTTCTGCTGCAAATGTAACTGAAAATACGATGGAATTTTATCTTTTACTCTCTCTGAAGCTTAATGTCTAATACAATAGTAGAGTAATAACTTACTTGCCTTAAAATAAAACCTGGCCCCCATTTCTCTGCTGACCTAGCCAACAGATGGCTTTGAAAAAAGACAAGAACAGCATCTTAAAGACATACTCTGATGGAACTAACTGTTGAATATTCTTAATTATGGAAATAGTTTTAACTCTGGAAAGATAGAAGTTAAATAGCTGATATAAAAATTGAGAGTTCACTCATGTAAACATTTTGCTGTGAAGCCAGGAGGGAGATTAAATGGGATCCATGCTACATATTAAGTGTTATTAAAACCTAGGAATTTAAATTATTACACAGGACAAAATCTAAACCCATATGAACAGTGTTGATTAGTATCTTCCAGGAGGAAATAATGGCATTTTAACTGCTTCTTTACAAACTCAAACTATCTCAGTCCAAATCTAATATTATTACATTTCTAGGAACATAATGACATTCTCAAATAACCTAAAAAAGAAAAAAAAAATAGATTAGGGCATTATTTATTCTACTGGCCTCAGAAAGTTTAGATTTCTCTCTGTGAAGTTAATTGTGGACAAGGAACACCCAAAAAATTCTAGAATCATATTCACCAACAATCATTGCCACCTATGCTCAGATGTCTGAAAAATGATTCTGCATGATGAAGATGAGGAGGAAATAAACTAAAGAAAAACACACATTTGAACCCAAACTACTGACAATGGTTTGAAACACTGACTCAAAGTCTACCAAGCTCCTGGCCAATACATAACAAGAGAAATTCTCAAGGATTTTCAGCTCAAATCTGTAACCCTGCCTAAATTAATTTGATATGCCTCTCTTCTTCCCTTCTTTTCCCTTACAGATTCACAAGGCAGAGATGAAAAGTTGGTGCTACTTATAAATAGGGCTCCCCAGGTGGCTCAGAAGGTACAGAATCTGCCTGCAACGCGGGAGACCTGGGTTCGATCCCTGGGTTGGGAGAAGGGCACGGCAACTCACTCCAGTGTTCTTGCCTGGAGAATCCCCATGGACAGAGGGGCCTGGAGGGCTACAGTCCACTCCATGGGGTCGAAAAGAGTTGGACAGGACTTAGCAACTAAACACATACTTAAACAACGTCTGCTGATACCACACCCCCACCCTCTGCCATTCTGCTTAGGGAGGCTTAGTGCAGTTAGTACAGAAGAGCTCGACCATCCCCTATTATTTGCATATTAATTTCAAAGCTACATGAAAAACATTGTAGTCTTTTAATCACATCAACACGCAAAAAGGCACTACAAAGTGAAACTACACTTGTTAAACATTTATCCCAACCCCCACGTCACACAAAGGAGGCCTAAGAAAACAGCATCCATCCGGCTCCTGTGTGCGGAGACTCCACTTCTGAATTGTAATAACAGGTGCAGAAATAATAATGTGCTGGGCAATCAACTTTTTTTCCTCTGATTTGTCAGTTTAGCTTAATAATGCCATCAGGAATGTAAACATTTCTGCAATTTATATTTAAAAGTCAATAAAATAATGGGGTACAGAATTTATCCTTTTTAATTTTTTAAGTAATACATTTGATTATTTTAATCACGTCAGTACTTAACTGGATGGGGTTTAAATATGCATGTAACATCAATTTAATTTGTTTTATTCGTGAGAAAAGCTATTGAGTAATACAGCACCATTCTCCTTTAAAAAAAAAAAAGAAAAAGAAGAGCACACATCATGGGGAAAAGGGAGTGTAGATGCCTCACTGCTTGCTTCCCTTCTTGGAGATGAGATTCCAGGACCCTCCAAATGTCTTTCATTATGAGCATTAACAACGGTACCCAAAGAGGTGAGAACCCAAGACGCAGGCGATAAAAACAAGGAGTGTTTCCATCCTGTGGATAAACTTTCTTGAGGCCACAGTAACAGGACTGTGGTTGGTAAATGCATCAACTATTTTTAAAATGGTGTGAGAGTTTGTTTTTTTCCCCAACGTAGCAATTCCCCCTTGAATAGGATCATTATCGGTGCAGTCATTCAGGACTCTATAATTCTCACCATTAGGTTTGTGGAGGTGAAAGACCCAAGTCAAATGTTAGCCTCCACTCTTAACATCCCCTATTCATTTTCAGGTCAGCTACAATGGAAGCAGCTGGAATTCAACTCTCCCCACTCGGTCCTACCAATTACCTCAACGTGCCCTCTCTTCAGAGGAGTGTAATTTGGTCTCCAGGAAAGCACAGCTCTGGGTCCCTGGAGGGTGCCAGAGCCTGCATTTTTTCGGTGGAGCCTGAAATTAGACCATCATCTACACTCCTCCCACCCCTGACTTCTCAGGTGTTTGCAGCCCACTCTTCATCCCCATTTGGGGGTGGGCCGCCTTTAAACAGGATACTCTCCCAAATAAAATGTTATAGGCATGGTGTCCCTTTCAAGTTACTCTTGAATGAAATGCCCCGATTAACACGTGCAGCTTTCTTGCAGAAATAAGGAAGAAGAATTTGAAGACAACTCAGTATGGACTTGAGGCAACATGGAATGGAAAGACCCAAATATCAGCAATGTGAATGTTAAAAATTCTAATCAGAATATGGTATTGTGACATAAATACATCTGTTAATAAAAGGTGGTAGTTTGGAACCTAACTCCTAAATCTTCAGCACTGCATAAAGGAAAGTCTCGAAAAGTTGAAATGCAGTCACACCTAATTCTCAAACCATTTTCAAGCCCCAAACCTCAAGAACGGTTCTTGAGAAGAATAAATCTGTTTTGCTGAACAAAATGCAATACTATCTGTATGTGTAAGATGATTCGGTAAATGTGCCAAATAGTTTATTACAGATGCTAAAATGTTCAAAAGCCTCCAGCGAGTGAAGTTTTCTGAAAATTCCATGAATAGCTTTTTAGCAGATCACTTCATACTTCAAAATATAATTATTTCATACAAGTAGCCCTTTCAGTTTTGTGACTATTCCTCTGTTTCCTGATATACAGATACTTGCTTTTTTTAAGGACTATGATGACTTCCTGAATAGATTATAAACATTTTATAAATATACAGAGTTCCAAATCTTATTGTTGTAATCAATAAACTTTATCACATATAACTTTACCCTATGTCACTTGAGAGTTATATTTGAAGTGATAACGGCTAATTTAAATCCTCAAACATACGAACTCTGAAAGACTTAAGTCTAAAATTATTGACTGTGAAAACTTAGCTCTTTTGTAACACTGATGCTACTAGAGGAAAAAGGGGAAAGAGCCTGGTGGTCCTCTGGGTGTCTGTCCTAAGATTCTCAGTTACAAGTATTTGTTTGATATACAGAACAAATATTTCCTTCCTGCATTTCTTTTAACATAAGAGTAAACCTGAATCCTAACAACTCTTAAGATTGTCACAACCTATCTATAGATCTTCATGGGATTAGATATTAAGATTTTTTTAAATGAATCTCCTGATGGCAGGTTGCTGACCGTATATACAGCCTGCACAGTGATTCTAAAGAAATGACACAAAAGCATTTTTTTTTCCTCAGTGGCATCAGTGACAGAAGTTGCAGGTGGGCTTAAAAACACTCACATAACATTGAGAATAAAGAAACAGGACAACGTCTAAAATCAAACTGCTAAAAGCCATTTACAAAATAAGTTACCGGGAAGAAATCACTAATTCTCAAGCCTCTGCAGTGGCATTGCAATCTCAGGTAAAAAACAACACCAACAAAGCACAACAAAACGCAAATAGGGAGTGTGATACAAACCACATTTAGAGTGGGACGGGACACAGGCGATTCTTCAGCATGACTTCCTGCAGATCAGTGGGAAAGGTATTTAGAGGCTGCAACAGCTGTCAGCCCTCTCCTGGCCGCCTTTCTCCCTAAAGCCCTCTCCCTGGTGCTCCTCTGCCCTTCCTCCTCATCCTCCCAGAAACAGTGCCATCACCTAGGGCTCCAAGGATGCTCAGCAATTAGCAGCACAATCTTCAAAATGCTCAAATACCCCAGAAATTAGAGATTGAGCAAAATCAACCAAATATGTAACTGGTCCTTCTTTTCTAAGAAATTAGCCCCAGAGTAATGTTCAAACTGGCATCTGTGAATCTCAGACAGTGATTTTTTGGAAATTTAATCAGAGGCAGAAGAACAAGATGTAGCCACAATATCAAGATTATTTGTCTGGTGAGTTTTTTTTTACCAACTTAAACCTACAGAACAAAATCAACACAATTTTCTCATAAGCAATCAGGCACAGAAGGAAAAAAAGAAAAACTTCATAGTTATTTTAAAATGAGTAAATTAAAATGCTTTATATTGTCAACCATCCTCCAAAATATGCTCACTTAAGGAAGCTTTACCTGCATGCTTTTTTCTCTTTGATAGGTCCTGTTTCCTTGAATCAGTGGGGAATTGAAAAATTATATTAGTTGGAACCTAAGCAAATTTTTGCTCTGTAATAGTAGCTAAACAATCATTTTTTAAAGTAATGCACTTATACCCACTAGTTTCATTTATAATCATGATTCTGAAAATAGTAAGTCTATGAAACAGCTTCCAAAAATATTAAATGGAATTTACATAGTCGATATACTACTGAAAACTTTAAAACCTAGTTCCTACCTGCATGAGGCTACTAGGACCAACTGTGAGGTTTACCAAGAAAGGGAGATATGTAAAATGCACTGGAAAATATTATTACTGGTGCTATTTAGATATTAAGCTTCCTATGTTAGCACTTCCTGTGGTACCTAAAAAAAAAAAAAAAAAAAAAGCTAAACACTTCATATCCTGATTTTTAGCTTCAAACAATTTAGGTGGCTGAGATTTTGACTTATTCAGAGAAAAACTTTCTCCTAAGAACATATTCCCAACTGAGAGATTTGGGAATTAAAATGTTCCTTTTTTTCCATCTTAGTGAGGAACCATGAAATTATTTTATTTTTTGGCCTCGATATCAGAAAAAAATGAACCACCATCCTCCTCTCTCAACTTTATGGAGTTGACAAGCTATATCCTATGACCAACAGTCAGAATATAAAGCTCATTACCATTTACCTTCTGAGATTTGATGACTTGACAAATAACTATTTCAAAACAACTAGTTTGAAACATGGTTTGAAGCTTGTTAGTGTAAAGCGAAAAGAGCAATTACAATAATTATAGGTTTCTCTATACCGTTTAACACATGCACACGCTGGCGAGCACTGATGATGCGATCTTAAATTACCATTAGGAGGAAATTTCGCCACTTTTGTTTTCAATTTCATTTGCCATAATTTTATCTTTGTGGAACGGCTTTTTTTTTAGATAGGTGGAATCTGACCAAATACTTATTAAAATTCTTATTCAATGAATGAGAATATGTAAGCAGTTATAAAAATCAAAGAGTAGAACTAAAACTATACTTATGGTGGACCAGGTAACGTCTGATACTGCTGTCCACGAGGACAGACAAAGCGAAATAATCTGATAGGTGCTCACGCTCAGAGCTCTTAAAAGAAACTACTGATTTTCTCTGCAAAAATCCTCTCTCCCACAGTTAGGTAATAGTGCTTTCAAATTTTTTATGTAGCTGAGAATAGAATTCATTTGTATTGAAACCCCTCATCCACAGAGAAAAGAAATCACACAATTTATGTTGGTCAAAGTCATTAAACTCTCACCTGAGGAGGAGTTAATCTGTTTTTTTTTTTTTTTTAATTACACTAGTTTATATTCAAGATTTAGCCTTTGATAGCTCTAGGGCTATGATTTTTTTTTTTTTTTTTGGTGGGTTTTGACTTCCAAAGTCCATAGTTCAGGACAGGTTCAATATTTCACAGAAAGAAGGAAATAATATGCTGTGAGGCTATGGTCATGGAAACACTTCATAACTGAAGGTAACAGAAAATCCACATTTTTCTTTGTTTGTTCTAAAATATCACTGATTATACTACTTCCCTTGCTGTAGTTAGAGGAAATCTGATTTTGCAAACCCTATACGTAGTTGCCAGTTCAAAAAAGAAATCAGAACTGCTGTAATGCTTAATTGTACTCTTTCCACAACCTAAAATCAGTGTTTTGGAATGATTTTACATTTTTCTTCTTTTGTTTATTCACAGGGAAAACCTGCTTCCTCTGGCCTCTCTCAGTTCAGAGAGTTCAAACTGAATTTAAACAAGTAATTGACTTGTCACTGGGAA